>JAPDVU010000013.1:3495509-6433009 GCA_026230045.1 Corynorhinus townsendii
GAGCGGAAACACGGACCTGCTTCCACATCCTGCTGCCAGGAGGGCCTCCTCCACAAAACCCGTCAAATCCGGTTTCACTTCACTCCGGTGGACGCACACGCCTCATCCTGCCCTGGCCCCCTCCCTCCCCCTCCCCCTCCCCCTGTTCTCCCCTCCCCCTCCCCCGTGAGCTACATCTTGCTCAGCTGGCTCTCTTCTCTTTGGCCTTGAACCTCCTCACTTCCCCGACCCAACACTGGGGGCCTGGGGGCTGGACACTCGGAATGATGTGCTTTTCCACCTGTCACCTCGCTTCCGTTTCTTTTTTTCTTTTTTTTTTTAAATATGTTTTATTGACTTTTTACAGAGAGGAAGGGAGAGAGAGAGCCAGAAACATCGATGAGAGAGAAACATCGATCAGCTGCCTCTTGCATGCACCCTACTGGGGATGTGCCCGCAACCCGGGTACATGCCCTGGGCCGGAATCGAACCCGGGACCCTTCAGTCCACAGGCCGGCGACGCGCTATCCACTGAGCCACACCGGTTTCGGCACCTCGCTTGGGTTTCCACTCTCACACGCACACCGCGAATCTTGACCGTCTCCCTCCACCTGGGGACACTCGGCCCTCCTTTCTTTAGAAAAGAAAACGCCAAGTGCACGGACTACAAGTCACTAAGCCCCAGGCGCAAGGTGGCTGGGAAGGGCGGACGCGCAGAGGTCGCGCAGCCAGACCGTGGGCGGCCAGCACCGCGCCGTGCTGCTCAACGCCCGCCCCCAAAACACCCCCTTTCCCATCTTGCAAACGAAACGGCAAACCCAAACAGGACAAAATAAAGCGAGGACGGGAGCACTTGCGGCCCTTTGGGAAGAAGCTGTCACCATTTCTCAGCGCCTGTTTTGCTCCGGCAGCACCACTGGCCTTGGCAAAAAGAAAAGCCCTTTTCTCTCGTGTTTTTCTCCCTGTAGACATCGACGGCAACGCACACCAGCGGCAGCGTGGCGAAGGGTGCCCGTTCTGTGCCCAGGCCGGCGCTCAGTGATGCCAGTGGCCCGGCCACTGTCCCGCTGCCTGACACACGCCAGCTAATCCTCCAGACCCCGAGGTGCCAACCCTCAGTTTCAAAACACAGAAACGCACGCCTCTGCACCAGACCGACCTTCAGACTCAGTCGGCGAGGCTGCCGGACCTGTTCCCCGCTAGAACCCGCTGCTCGGCCCTGAACTTTCATGATGGCCCGTCCACTGGCTCTCAGCGGGCCCAGGTCTCCTTCCTCTGCTAACTGCTGCAAGGCGCCGCCCCGTTAACCCCCGAAGCGCCAGTGCCGCCGCATTCCTGACCCTCGGTAACCATGTACCCAACAGGCCTTCGCTAAAGGAACCTCGCAGGCCGCCGGGCCTCGGTGTGCGCTTGGCAAGCTCTGCTCGGGCCGGGAAACATCAGGGCCTTCGGGGCAGAAGAGACCTGAACCTGGAAAGGGATCCGACCTGGGATCTTGCCCAGCGCTAAGAACTCCGACTGGTGTGGAGGTTCCTTTAAGCCGGCAGCGTGCTGTTCCCCACGGCCCGGCCAGGGAACGCCTGTGGGTGTGGGCTCTCCCTGCACCCAGCGCCGCTGGGCAAGCAGGCGCTTAGACGCTGAAAAGGACACGTGACTTCCTACTGAGCACGTGACTGCCTGCCTACGGACCACGTGACTGCCTACGGACCGCGTGACTTCCTGCTGACCACGTGACTGCCTACGGACCGCGTGACTTCCTGCTGACCACGTCTCCATCACCTTTCCCCAGAGGGCGAGGCGGCCGCCAGTGGCCCCGGGCCCCGGGTCCCGGGTCCCGGTCCCGGAGAAAGACTGCCCCGGGCTCCCCATCAGGCGCCAGGCACGGGGTTTGTTGTGCTTTTTTACGGGAGAACACAGCGATCTGGGGGCTGTTCGTCTCACCTGTGCTTTCACCACGTTCACAAGACGCAAAGGCGATGACCGGAGTTCTCAGGTCTCCATACAATAAATGGCTTTTTTAAAACAACGGACACTATCAAATTCTGAGGTTCCCGGTCCTCCAACGGTCAGGTCTGAATTCGTCTTAAGCACAAAGAACCCCGAGTTTGAGAAGCCGTGTGAAGGAGGAATTCACCACGTCCTCGGGAAAACCCCGAGTCCCACCAACAGCGGTTTTTAATTCCTGCCCCTGACCTCTGGTTAACAATGAATGTCGCTGTATGTAGAAAGGAAAGAGTTCTGACTGCCTTTTTTTTATCTCTTACAAGAGAAACGATTGGTTATAATCCATACTCGGGAAAAACTAATTAATATACATTAAGATTCATTAGGATTTAAGGGTTCTGTACAGAGTTTTAAAATAAGAATTCCTGTCATTCTAAGAAAGTTCTCTTTCAAAATGTATTTAAATCTAGGTAAGTAATACCCAGTTAAATGAATATGTGGTATGAATAAAGAGATAGCAAAAATAAAAGAGACAGTATTCAGTCTGATTTTACAGACTTAGAATAGGCCTCCGGGAAAGAACAATTTAAGCTGACGTGTGTGGTCAATACGAGAATCAGAACCCAGAACTTCCAACTCCAAGTTTACAACAGTAATTCTTTCCTAGAGGTCTGCTTGTTTCTTCTCAGACCATACAATAATCTCAAATTATCTTCCTGCATATACGCAATATACCTTTATGTTTTTCTGAGTAGGCTTCTCACAGGTAGCGCATCATCTGTCATTTTTAAAATATATATTTAACAGCTGATAGCTCCATTTTGAAAATGAAATGCACTTTAATAAACATGTACTTTATAATTATTCAAAGTGTGTACATACATTTTTGGGTACACCTTCTAGTTGCATACCTTGACAATGCCTCCGTAAGTTACCTTTTTTATTTTTTATTTTTTGGAAAACTGAATTAAAATGGATGTAATAAGTCCATCTCCTGTTATCTATTCCTTAGTAATATCAAATCCACTCAAAGTACTGTTGATAAAATTATGACTAAGGAAATGAAAAGTCACATTGCAATCAACATTGCTATTCCATATATTTCTCACCAAACCTATCAACATTTGATAAGAAGCCCTATATCTTTAAAAATATAATATTGTAGTAAGAAAACTCAATACTGATTCTGAGTGCTATCATTCAGTTTCAACATAAGTGTGGAAGGATTGTTTTTTTTTTGAGGGGGGGGCTCTACACTTATATTAAACATATTTTTAAATTTCAATGGTAAGTTCTTTGTCTAAAGACAATTAAGCTATAAATGTCTTTAGAAAATTCTTTCATCCACCTCTGCCTGGTTCTAATCCTTACTTCCTTCTCTTTAATATTTCATCTTTCATTCCTTCTAACCTTTATGTCCTTCTCCTTAGTACTCCATCTTTCATTCCTCCTGGTTCTAATCTTTATTTCCTTCTAATTCTTGTGCTGTGCCAATAGTATCACATGGGGAGTCTTTCTCTTCCCCCAAGTGCTTTTCACGTTCATCTTTTGCACTGAGTTTCAATGTATGAATCTGGGGGATTTTAGTGGAGAAACAAACACTCCTCTGGTATGCATATAATTAAATATTGAACAACTTCTGCATAAAGGCCACTCTCATGATGTAAAAAAGTTAAATACATGTAAGGAAAAAAGGAATGCAGGATTGATTCATTCTGTTTATAACACATCTTGTTTCTGTTCTGTAATTTGGTCCTCTCTCCAGGTTATAAGAATATATTTTTTTTAAGTTTTCCGAATACAAAGTATAAAATTATATTTGCATTGCCTGGGATATAAGAAATCACAATATACTATTTGGCGAACAGAATATCTTCAGTGAATTTACATTGTTGACATACTGGATACAGTAACCGACACCACTAAATTATAATTTACCTTTTCACCTTTAGAGCCCTTGAGACCTCTGACACCATCTGCTCCCTGCGGAGTAAATTAGAAAAAGTAAATGACTCTGATATTTCACATTGAAAGTACGTGATGTGGGAAAACATAGCATTTACCTTCACTCCTCTGGGGCCGGGATAGCCAATAGGACCCTGTGGACCAGGCGGACCCTGAAACACACCCATTGCAAATTAAGTAAGAATACATTCGAAGTGCTGCTTATGTTATAATTTTACCAAATAATCTACAAGAATATGCTCTTTTTCTACTGTTGACACAGATTTCTTGGCTAGTTTATTTCTAAAGCCAGAAATGATAAATAAACCATGTGACTGGCCCTAGGTATCCCAAACTTATCATGTCATATATTCATGCTAAAAATAAGATATTGTATGTGAAGTAATGTAATAATTATACATAATAACTAATTTTCTAAACCTAAAAAAAATCTGATGTCCTCAGTGGCTATAATAGACAATTACAGATTAACCAAGAGGATCAATAATTTCTAACCAACAGCTCTGTATAACTTTGTAGCGTTCACATCATTAAGAATATGATTAAAATGGTGTCTTTTCCACAGCTGGTTTCATGGCACCAGTGTACATAAAGGAAACAATGTATTATATGTAACATACAATTTCTGCAGGAATGCTGAGGATTTTAATAAGAATCCAAAACTAACAACTCGAAATCAGAATGATCCTGCCCTTGCTACTATAACCCAAAAGAGTATTAACACTGAATAAGTTTTATTTAGACATTTTGACAATTGTTGCTCTCACAATCCATCTCCGCTTCCTTCAGAGTTGCCCGAGAGTAGTAAGTGACGATGAAGTCTGAGTGACATAAACAGTGTAACGATATTCAGTAGTTCTGGTCCAAGTTCACTACCATAATTCATGGTCATTTACTCCACATTGACTACACACGCAGAATGCGGATTTATTTCTGACCAAGAGAACATTTTTAAAAAGATAGCAAATGCAGCCTAACAAAATGGCTAATACAAAATTAAAAGTTACCTAATATGTACCTGTTTATGATATCCTAAACAAAAAAACAATTCTAGGAACACGCCATATTTAAATGGTAGCAAGCGTTCTTTTGGAAATGAAGACACATTTACAGGTGGAGAATGAATTGGTTTCTGGTCCTTATTTTCTTATAGTCATGTCCTTAAGCGATCATGTACCACGTGTGTGTCACATATGCATCGCCGAGATGATGAGCGTAGGCATGTTCTCCAGGAGGAGAGGTGAGGGGCATGTCCACGGGTACTTTGTAACATACCAGAGCGCCCTTATCTCCAGACTGGCCTTCTTTCCCAGGATGCCCCTATATTTAGCAAAAAGATAGACTAGTAAGATGCAAAATTCAAGGCAGTTCATGATACTATTACATTTGATTTTCAAAATATTGAGATAGTACTTGTTATTTTCAAAACAAATGGCACGTTTTGCATCAGTGTGCATGGCCTTAAATAACATGGAAAACTGTGGCATTTGGATAGATGCAAGTTTTGCTAGCTACATAATCTCTTTGAGGGAGCCTGGGAGAAACACATAAAATGATACGTATCAGTATTCATCAATAATTCAACCTCAGTGTCAATTTGTCTTACATAAGTAGTCAGATTTCAGTCTGACTTCTATTCTGCATGTTGATCAATTAACCAGACATGCATCTTCCACAGCGAACTCAGGCACGTGGGTGAGACCTTGAAAATACAGCAAGATCATAAAAAATACTAACAGTGCCAATAACCAAGTTATTGAGAACTAATAAATAAAAACGTGCCGCTGCATCACAATTATAATCAATAAACACAAGTAGAGGCTGAAAGACAAATGCACCGCAGCTCTGAGTGAGAAGTTGTAATGTACGGAGATGGAAGACTATCTGACTTGGGGTGGGGGGCACATAGGGCAATATAGAGATCATGTATCATAGAAACCCACACCTGAAGCCTGTATGATCCTATTCACCCGGGTCACCCCAATACGTTTAATGTAAAAAAAAAAAAAAAACATGTTTGAAGAGGAAAAAAGAAGCATCCGTAACAAATTCTTAAGAATAACAACTGTAGAGATTACAGAATTCCGTTGCTGACTGCTATGCAATAAACACTGCCATCTTTTTTAGGAAAGGAGGGGATCCCTGGTGAGGAAGCCCCCAGGAAAGGAAAGGCGGCCGTGAAGAAAGGGTGACCGTGGAAGGCTCAGGGCCTGGGCAGAAAGGGGCGTGGCGGGCACCGTGGGACTCTGAGCGGGAGCACCAGGTTCTCCAAAGACCACTGCAAACCCGTGAGGAGAAGTGCCAGGGGGCAGTGGCCCGTGAAAGCGTACTGGAATTCCGTGCTTAATTTCTGGCTCCGTGTGCTCGCGTTCCTGAACTCATAAGCCACCTGGAAGCACCCGGGAAGCTGCCTGTGATGGTGACACGTAGAGGCTAGGGGGGCAGGGAACTATTACTCACAGGAGGCCCGTCAGCACCCGGCAGGCCCGCGAGCCCAGGTTTGCCTTGAGGTCCCTAACCAAACAGAGAGAGAGAATGTGTTAGTTTCAAAAGTGAAAATGAGGCAAAGGCTGACTTTGTACATAGGAATCTACTACGAATAAAAATTTTTAATTTAATTTTTTTATTGTTTAGAGTATTACAAATAGTAGTACATATGTCTTTTTTTTTCCAACTGACCTTCCCCCGGCCTCCCCTACCCCCCAGCACATGTCCTCACCCCCCTCCCAGGGTCTTGCTTCCATTGGTTATGCTCGAGTCATCGGTTTTTATATATAAGCCACACACACAAATGCTTTTGAACATAGGATGTAGGAGAAACAGTACGTAGAGATCATTCAAACCAAGCTCAGATGTAAAAAGAAACATGCTAATTTGGGGCCTGCTTACAAATCCTAAATGTGTCTTTTTATTTAATTTTTTAAAAATTTATCTTTATTGACTGGCAGGAGGCAGCTGGCCAATGTTCTCTCTCATCGCTGACGGTTCCACCTCTCTCTCCCTCTCCTTTCCTCTCTGAACCTGACAAAGAGATATTTTTTACAAAGGACAAGGAGATAGCAGGAATCCTAGGTGGTGGACACGGCTGAGGTGCTGCCATCGGCACAGCGTTTAGGAGAGCCGTGACATTCGTGCAGACGGACAGCAAAGAGTTTCACAAGACCTGACTTAAACCTCTGTCAAACAACAAAAGATGGAAGATAACCTTTAACTCGAGCAATGCAGATTTTATAACTGAGGTCAGTAACATCGCATTTAAAAGTCCCTCTCCCCCTCACTAATGTGCAGTCCCCTGTAGCTGAGGAATTGAAGATGATGTAAGAACTATTATAAAACACGACATTTTCAATGAACGGATTGTGCCTGTCACTGAAATTATCGCTTGCTACCTTATTTCTCAAGGACAAAACGTAGAGGTCTAATGCAGACTGTGCCGCTAACTGTTACAGATGTGACACTTCTGTGCGTGACAAGGGCCCTGTGGGCATTACTCCCCGGATACTTCCTTGTTGCTACGTATTTAAGGGAACACTACCAATACTCAACCTCTTTTTTTTAAATATATTTTATTGATTTTTTACAGGGAGGAAGGGAGAGAGACAGAGAGCCAGAAACATCGATGAGAAACATCGATCAGCTGCCTCCTGCACGCCCCCTACTGGGGATGTGCCCGCAACCCAGGTACACGGCCTTGACCGGAATCGAACCCGGGACCCTTCAGTCCACTGGCTGACACTCTATCCCCTGAGCCAAACCGGTTTCAGCAGATACTCAAACTGTTGTATCAGCCCTGGCGGGTAGCTCAGTTGGTTAGAGTGCGGTCCCCACACACTGCGGTTGTGGGTTCGATCCCTGGTCAGGGCACATGTAAGAATCAACCAGTGAGTGCATCAATAAGTGGGACCACACATCAGTGTTTCTATCTCCCTCCCTTCCTCTTTCTCAAACCAATTTAGAAGGTGATTGTGGCATGACTGTAAATTTACTAAAGATCACTGACTGTAGACTTAAAACGAATGCATTTTTATAGTCTGAAATTATACTCCCATTAAAGCTATTTTTTAAATTATATGTTCATAGAAATTAAACCTATATAAGGGGGGGGAGGCATTAGAAAGAGCCGCTGACACTGCTGTTGGGACAGGGGACAGAGAGCAGCACTGAGGAACTCCAGCAGAGACGCCCGGAAGGAGAAGACGTCGCTTTAATTAAGGAGTCACTCCCGTTTTGATCCAGGCGTTGGGTTATTAACAAGAACATTATTTGTCACTTATATTTAAGAAACGGTGGCAATGATGACTTCACCGCTTTCCCTTAATCAGATCTTGCCACAAACCCTCTGTCAAAGCAAACCCAATGACATTTCTTTACATAGTGAGAACGAGAAGGAGAACCAGAGAGAGAGAGAGAGAGAGAGAGAGAGAGAGAGAGAACGGCCGCACCCCGGCGCCGGTCTGAAATGAACGCAGCTGAGCCTGTCACATCGGGGAAACTACCCAAATGGAAACCCTGGGCCATTTCCTCCCTGTCAGTTCGGGGACGCAGGAATGACCCCACACGGTACCCTCGTGGTTAAGCCCCAGGTCAATTCCTCAGGGCTGAGCCCCCGAGATACCTTACCAAAAACCCCCTCCAAGGCCGCCCGCCCAAACCGCCCGCCGGACATCACGAGGCCGACGGACTCACCTTTTCACCGGGAGGGCCGATCGGACCTTGGGGGCCCGGGAGACCCTGTATCGAAAGAAAGCACGCCACGCGTCAGATCCCGTGGCAAGAACTGCGTGGCAGCAGCCAGGGATGAGCCCTCTCCCACGGGAAGGGCGTCGGGTGGGGGGGGCCCTCTGCTCCGGCCCCGGGTTCCCCGCCAAGTCCCGGGGCGCTCTGAGCCCCTCTGGGCGACCGGCTCCCCGCCTCCTGTTCAGCCCCTCCTGCAGGCCTGGCTCAGCTCCCCGCATCCCAAGCAAATCATTCGCGTTTCTCTTGCAAGGACGAGGCCTGCGCTCATTTGCTCAACGTCTTCTGTGTTTGACTTACTTCTTCCGTCACCGTGGACGTTCGGTATGCCCTGGCATGAAGTCCGTCCGGGTGCACAGCACAGCGCTCAGACAGTCGCACACACTTTGCAAAGTGCGCCCCCACCCCCCCCGCCCCACCTGGCCGCATCCCTGCGACTGTCCGGTCCCTGCCCAGGTGCACCTCTTCCTTCCTCCCTCCCTCCTGCCCCCCCCCGCCCCACCTGGCCACATCCCTGCGACTGTCCGGTCCCTGCCCAGGTGCACCTCTTCCTTCCTCCCTCCCTCCTGTCCCCCCCCCCCCCCCACCACCTGGCCGCATCCCTGCGACTGTCCGGTCCCTGCCCAGGTGCACCTCTTCCTTCCTCCCTCCCTCCTGTCCCCCCCAACCCCCACCCCCCTACCCCCCCGCTGCTCAAGGTTTTCTTTCTCTTAAGGGGGAAAAGGAGCTCTCCCCCTGCGGAGTTCTGGGCTGCACGTGGAAACCCTGCGGCTGTGGAAAGACACCCCCCCCCCCACCATCTCAGAGGAGCTGCCCAGCTCACACTCACCTGCGGCCCGGGGTTCCCCTGCTGCCCCGGAGGCCCGGGCTCCCCCTGGGGACCCTGCGCAGGAAAACACACAGAGACTGTAACCCCCGTTTCGCATCGCAGTTTTTTTTTTTTCTTTTCTTTTCTTTCTTCTCGGTTGAAACATAGTCCCCACGTCAAGCCCCCCGTGGACGGTCTGGAAAACCCTGCAGAACACCAGGGCCCGCGGCCTCTGTGCCCTGAGCCAGGGTTGTGAGAAAGCTTCACCCCAGAGCCGGCCGCAGCCCGCGTCCCTGGGTCCCGCCCGGGGTTTTGCGTTATCTGAGGGACGTTCTCCACGTACCATGTTGCCTTTGGGTCCTTGGGGGCCGTCGATGCCCGCGATGCCCTTCAAGGAAAGAACAGAACACTCATGGGCTTAGATGCCACGCCGCAACCTCAGACACATCAAACAGACCAGCCTTGTCCCAGCGCCGCACCCTGGGCCCCGGGGCCGGGCTCAGCCGGGAGTGACTGAGGAGGAGGAAGCCGAGAGCTGCACTCGGCCGGCCGGCTGTGCTCACAGAGGAGAAACCCAACAGCAACCCCCGGGCCGGGAATTTGAGAGGAAACATCACGGGGATCAAATAAACCACGAGGGGGAGCAGCGTGACGGGAAACATCACAGGAGCTGCGTGAGAGTGACAAGCGGCCTGGCCGGGGCTGGGGACAAACGCTGTGGCTGCTGACATGGAAGGATGCCGCAGCCACGGCCGCTCTGCCTGCTCCAGCTCAGGGAGCCGTCTACTGAAGGCGTCCAGCCTCCCCGTCTCAAACCCAGCAGCTTCCCTGGGGGGACAAACGCTGTGGCTGCTGACATGGAGGATGCCACAGCAGCGGCCGCTCTGCCTGCTCCAGCTCAGGGAGCCGTCTACTGAAGGCGTCCAGCCTCCCCGTCTCAAACCCAGCAGCTTCCCTGGGGGGGGGGGGGGACAAACGCTGTGGCTGCTGACATGGAGGGTGCCACAGCCATGGCCTCTCTGCCTGCCCCGGGGCCGGGGCCAGGAGCTCAGGGAGCCATCTACTGAAGGCGTCCAGCCTCCCCGTCTCAAACCCCAGCAGCTCCCCGGGGCGCCCGGCGCTGCAGCGATACTCACGGGCTGCCCTGTAGGTCCTGGCGTTCCCCGCGGCCCCAGCAAGCCCCGTGGGCCCTGGAAGGAAGGACACAGACAAAGGCCGTCCCGCTGAGCAATGCGCTCCCACCAGGCCGGCCTCTGCAGACGGCCTCACGCCCCGTGCGGAGGAAACAGACCGTGGCGGTCTCGGAACTCGCTGGAAGCGGGAGTGAAGCCCATCTTCCCTGACACATCGTCAGTGTTCACGCCGACCCGGGAGCCAGCGTGGGTGGCGGCGCGTCTTTGCTACAGAGGCCGTGTATCACCACTTGGGCTGTTTTTAAAAATAAGACATAGCTTCGTGCTTTAAGCACGTCACTGCTGGGTCATTTCTGGCTGGAATGGCAGCCCAGGATCGGATTAAACCTCATGTTTCTGCTACTCACGGGGACGGGGTCCCTGTTCCCGGCTGTTCTACATTTGCGTTAAGTCCATCCCGAGAGAATATTCCCGCAGGGAAGGAAGCTGCTGGTCACTGTGCATACAGATGATAGAAGCCCTTTCCCTGGGATGTTTCAAAAATGACTTTTGTTTCATCTTAACCAGGGTCCCCCCTCGGCCTTCCCCTCCGCCACCTGCTTGGGGTTTCCTCGCTGGGAAAAGCCACCACCCTAGTTCACGGTCTCATATTCTCAGCCCTCATGCCGTTGAGTCGACAGGCTCTATGAAGTGGCAAATCATTTCTATGTAAACGTCCAGATAAAGCAGGACACAAGAGAAACATTTTTTTCCCCCCTAAATGACGCCTTGCACGCCAGGAGTCATAGTCTTGTATTAGGCGTACACAGGCAGGCCCCTTCACCGGCTGAGGGCCGCCTCCGGTCTGGCTCTGTGATGGACTAGCGTTGGGGAAAGCTTCCCCGTTCATTTCCATTCGTAAAACTCAGTGGAAGAGAGCAGAATCTAGTGGCACTTTATTCTTTTATCTGGCTTGGCAAGCACTCCCTGTTGTCATGTTTTTCTGATAATGAGCTTCATGTATCCGAAATACCCAAATCGGTTCTGGAGCTGTTGCTGATATTTAAAAAATTAAACAAAACAGTGAGACAGCAACCAAAACCAGATAAGGGTTTCTGTCTGACAAGATGCTGTATTCCACATGCCATGTCTCTCCAGTGTCTAAGAACTGATACCAGAGAAGCGCGAAGTGTCTTTTAATTTTCTGGCATAATAATTACCTGGTGGATTAGGTAATTAATAGTCGCCTGCCTTTACCAGTGACCTTACGTGTGTGCGCAGCCCCACTCAGAGAACAGCAATTGCTTACAGCTTCCCCTGGAAGACCCCGCGGTCCGATTTCTCCGTCTTCTCCCTGAAGTTGCCAAATGCGTGGGAGGGAAGCACAATTAGACAATGTGTCATTTCTGCGTGATTCTGTTCTCTTATGTTTAACTTTAAGCATTTCCATAAAAAAGAAAGTTTCATGTACCCTCATTCCGTCTTCGCCAGGAGAGCCGGGAGGGCCTTGGGGACCACGTTCGCCCTAGTAAATAAACACCACTGTGATTCGAACATGAAAGGCAGTAGACGGTCTAGAGGTCTACTCGGTAGCTCTCCTACCCAACAGAACAGAGCCTTCGGCAGGAAGCCTTATGCTGTAGTGCCCTCCTCAGGGCACCGCGCAGGTAAACCATCATTTGACATGAACTGGTATCACAATAGTGTGCTAGGAAAATATTCCCTCGATTTTCAAAACAAAAAGGTTTAAATTAAACACTCAAAATAATTTCCAGACATGGAATTATTATAAGGTAAGCCATTAAAATATGATTTTGCTGGAAATTATTTCAAACGTGGATACACTTTGGTGATTTTAATTTCATTTAAGATTTTTCTGCTTCTAAAATAATTCATATTAAAGCAGCAGAACTCTAGAATACTAAAGGATAAAAAAGCAAAATTATGTATTTCTCTTGACACGTGGTATGCATACATTATCTTGCTAGACAACCAGCCTGCCTGCCTGCCTGCCTTCCTTCCTTCCTCTTTTCTTCCTTTATTTCCTTCTTTCTTTTTAAAATATATTCACTAATTTACCTAAAGGTTATGCTACCTTCATTCTTAACTTCTAGAAAAGAAGAACGTAAAGATCCAAAACTGATGTGTTTTTTGGAGAGACTGACTCTGCTTAATATCCCACTAAAACATCTCCCGGAGTGCTGTTTACAACGGTGTTTATTTAGCCCTGCCCAGTTATAAGCTCCTGCGTGGGCTGCAAGGTTATACTATAGCAAAGAAAGAGCTGTGGTGTCTCTGTCTACCAGAACCCTCTCATTGAGTATAATAAGAGAGTGTCCAGTATATTGTTACACTAATAACAGATTGTCTACAAATGTCTTCTTTTGAGTATATTTCTGCAAGTGGAAAATGTAAGGCTAAAAGAAAAATTAAGGCAATTATAAAAAAAAAATGGAAGGCAAGATTAAATCCCTAAATTACTGTTCTTCTATAATTATATTTCTACATACATGTAAATAAAAATTCCATCTCAACTTATGCTTATATAAAGGGAGTATTTTAAAAACTAAAAACAAAGAACTTATATTAATACTAGAGACCCGATACACGGAATTCGTGGAAGGGGCATGGCCCTTGCAGCCATGGAGGCTTGCCTCAGTCCTCACAGCCCCGGCTTCATCCAGAAGGATGTCCGGAAGGATGTCTGGAAGGTCGTTTGGTTGTCCGGTCTAATTAGCATATTATGCTTTTATTATTATAGATTGCATATGTAACTCTATCTTTCTTTTAAAAAATCCCTAATTATTCTTTTATCACGTAGGTGTCATGACTTACTAACTGGATTTACAAATATTAAATTTTCTTCTATTTTCCTAGAGTTTATCAATTCTAAAATATTTCCTAATATTCTTATATTATCTCTATATAAAAAGTAACAGAATGGTATATCTTACCCTATGACCTTTATCACCTGGTAGACCTGGAAGTCCATCAAATCCTCGATCCCCCTATAAAACCATCATCAGCATCATCATCAACATTATCATCATCACCACCATTCATCACCATCATCATCTAACATCATCGTCATTATCATCATCATCATCACTATCATCCTCACCATCCTCACTATCACCACCACCACCACCATCATCAACATTATCATCATCATCATTACATAACCATCATATCTAACATCATCATCATTACCATCTTCATCATCACTATCATCCTCATCACCCTATCACCACCACCACCACCACCACCACCATCATCATCATCACCATTTTCAGTTTCATTCTGTGGGATAATTTCACCCTGAAATAGACTTTTATATCAAAAAAAGATATTTTAAAACACAAAATTGTGAGGGCTGAATGGACAAACAGGATCTGAATATATAAACAGCTGAGCTCCTGACCTTTGACCCAGGTTCTCCTGGCATTCCTCTTCCTCCATCAGCACCTGGACGACCCTGACAATGCCAAGAACATGATTAACCAAAAGCTAGTATTTTCCAACTAGCACAGAGGACGATATGACAGAAGAACCAATGACCTCAGAATCCCTCGAGGAGCCCCACATGGAAGCCAACCTTACCCTTTTGCCAGGCTTCCCCGTTGGACCAGGTGGCCCTTGGACACCACGAGGACCCTGTACCGAAACATCACAATTAATTCATTTTCTAAAATTCTTCACCAATAAACTCAACCACATTCAGAGACACGGTTTTAAGAGTTTATATCCAATTAACTTTACCTTCATCATTTTTTGAATATCTTTTTCTCTTTATGTCTTAACTGGTTTAACACAAGAAAATCAGTTCTCATGCAAAAGTCCAGATACACTAAAAGTGCATCGATTTTTCTAAATGACTTCTTGCAGAAAAGAGTCATATTATTTTATTAAGTTTATATAAACATGCACCTTCACTTAAACAAAAGGAACACAGTAATATTTTAAACTTTTAACAAAAAACCTTTTTTTCCCCTCAAAACCTGAGGGTTTTATATTTCCCTGGACATAAAACACTCCTAACCCATCCATCTCATTCCTCTTTTGTTCCTCTCTTAGGTATTCTTTTATTTCATTTTTCACACTGGATTATAATTGCCTATTTTTCACAGTTGACTCTCCCGTTGAGTTAACTGTTGCAGTTTTGGACTAAATCTGTCTTTTCTCCTTTATAATCCTCCAACTCAGCGCCATGCCTAGCACGGGTTTTTTTCAAGTCATCAGTAGCATGCCCGCGGATGCCTGGCAATCCCTAATGCACATTACTGACTGGCACCACGCCTTGCAGAGCGAAGGCTGAATGCTCGGTGTTTCTCTCCTGAATCAATACAATGCGATGTTGTATCTACATATGAAGTCTCGTGTGGAGATCGATACACGGTTTTTAAAATAAAATTACACAACTAATCAGGGATCAAATGCAGTTCCAGTGTAAATATTACAGAGGCTTTTATATTTAATTAACTATAAATATTTAAAGTTAATGTAAACAGTATGCATATAATGTTGGTAGAAAATGTAGCACATTTGAAATGACATAATTTTATGATCACTGTAAAATACTGATTATAAGAATTATAAAGTTAAGGGTGTCTAATACTCAGAGGTTCAGACAACCCTACCCTGTACCCAGCTGGCAGGCAAGGGGCAATGAATAGCAGGACAGATCTCATTCGTTTTCAATGAATATGATCATTTGAGTGTGCATCTCTTTGGAATCAAGGATTAAAAAACACACACACACACAACAATACAAAACCCTCAAAACCTACTGCAGTATTTTCAGATTCATCTATTTTTTTTTTCAAGAGCTGAGTTTGATCAAAAAGTTCTTAAGCGCTGCAAAAGATTAAACTCCTTCGAGTTTCATGCAGTGTCATTTCAATATTTTTATGCAAGTCTCGGTTAAGCGGCAAATGCTTCCGGCCCCTTTATGGGCAGCATGGACCAAGCATCGAAAAGGATGCCGCAGCCGCCTTCAGAGTCACCCAAACGCCTTTCTCAGCCTCCTCTGACTTGGTTCTCATTGCCAAGTGAGCGAGCCGTGGCGCACCCTCACGGGGGCGGGGGGAGGGGGGCTGCTCAGCCACGGAAAGGAACGCGCCATGGATCCGCTCATCAGCCCGGAGGCTACGTGGTGTGTGCGTCACTGACGGGGGGTCTTGAAAAGATGCAACTGTAGGGATGAGGAACAGGTCAGGGGTGTCAGGTGTTGGGGCTGGGGTGCGCATGTGACTGCAAGGTGTTGGCACCCAGGCATTTTGGGGGTCATGGATCTTCATGACTGTGGTGGTGACGGCAAAGAATATCATAGGTGTTAAAAGTCAAGGTCACCGTATGCTGTTGCGTAAATGAAATGACTTTAAAAAGAAGGACACAGAGCAGTCAGCGGCCACTTGAGAACTCGCGCCCTCCGACCTGATGTTTTGCTTACCGGGTACAGTAAGCAGCATTCTTTTAAGAAAGGAATGCATGTATTAAAAAAAAAATACATCACATTTTATTTTTCTGCTTTTTAGAATAGGTACCTTTCATAATGTGCACATATTGAGTGACTCTATTTCTTTGTCTTCATTACAGAAAAAGCAGCACTTCCCATTTGGCACGAGGGAAGTAGGATCTAAGAGCTTTCACAAATTTCGGCTCCAGGTGTCTCAGTTTCTCTGAGCTGCTTCAGCTCTGCAGCGGCTGCGGAGTCAGCTACAGTCAAGTGTGCCAGCTGCCCTTGCTGAGACACTGAACCAGGCTCACTCTTCCCGGACAATGCCTTGGGCTGCAGGCAGGGCCCCACCAATAAAAACACCATCGCTCTGGCCTGCTGTGTACACTCCCAGCCGGTTTCATGCTCTGAAGGGCTAATATGACAGGGCCCCTTCCCGTCCTGGTTTATCTGCTTTTAATATTTGTTCAAAGTCATCAAGTCACTGGCAGCCAACTGGCCACTGAGGGTTTCCCAGTGCAGTGAGCCCATGTGAGCTCCAAGGTAGTGCCAGTAATTTCTTGACTCATAACGCAAGTGGCAGACACTCCCCTTACCCTGCTTGACAACAACAACAAAAGCCAAAATGAAATAAGGGACATGAATTGTTTTTACCTGAGGACCCGGGTCACCACTCTCACCTTTGGCCCCCGAAGAGCCAGGCCCCCCCTGGAGAGAAAAAGTGAGGAGGCAGTCATTCGATTGGGCAATTCCCTACCCACTCTTCTCCCACCATTGTCGCCTGAGATGACTGAACATCATTCAAAATAGACCTCATCCAGTTAGCATGATGGTATTAACAGGCTAACATCCCCAAGTCCTCGGAGAGGCATGTCCTCGGACTGTATCCAGGGTGAGCTCCATTGAGAAGACTATTGTATGCATAACCACACAGAAGACAGTTTCGTGCAGTCACCTGGAACTGGTCCTTAATGTGTGCACCATCAGGGCACGGACGGTGACACACAGGCGTTATTTACCATCGCTCTTCCGTGCGTCCTGCAGGCCCCAGCTGTGCTGAGTGCACGGAGGCAGCAAGGACGTGGCGAACGGCTCGTGCCTTGACACTCAGACGTTTACCGGACGCTGCTTGCTACAGCGACAGCGCGTCAAGAACGAGGCTACCGCTATGGTCACAATTGTCCCGGAATGACGCCACTGCCTGCTCTTCTCGGACTGGCCTGCGCTTTTCCTATGAGCACCAGTCCGTGTGACAAACATGGTACATACACCCTCTGCCCAACGTGGACAGGATGCGCCGAGGGCAGCCAGAGCCTGCAGGCTGACTGGAAAACCCTTTTGTAAGGGCCTGTGAGCTTTCGACAGGAAGAGTAGGTACTCCTTATAAAAGCGCTCACTGGCCTCTCGCTAAGGACCCACTGGGCCCGCCAGAAAGGGTAAAGCGGCCCGGCCGGCGTGGCACAGGGGCTGAGCGTCGACCTAGGAACCAGGAGGTCACGGTCAGGGCACAGGCCCCGATTGTGGGCTCGGATCGATCCCCAGTGTGGGGAATGCAGGAAACAGCCGATCCATGATTCTCATCACTGATGTTTCTCTCTCTTCCTGCTTCTCTGAAATTGATAAAATCGATAAAAATATCTTTAAAAAAATGGAAAGGGCAGAGTAAAACCACCGCTTTGGGGTGAAACTGCAGCGTGCTCTGTGGTTTTGCTTCAATCCTGGCGCGTCAAGGTCAAACCGATAACAAAATAAACAAGAAAGACTAGTTGGTTCAGCCCCCTGGAAAGGTTTAGAACCCGACAACGGAACCTCGTGGTAACAGTTCCTGCAGGCCATACAAATGTTCTCTGTGTGTCTAAGAAGTGAAGGGTTCAGTTAAATCAAATTCATATTCGATTACTAGTGCACTGAATCAAAGTAGGAAAACATGAGAATTCTGCTGTCTGAAAATGTTAGCTACCTAGAGCCTCCTGGTGGCTCCAACGTAAAGTAACTACTCATAGGACTCGTCAGAAACATGAGCATTCTAACCTTGAAAGGGACAGGAATGATGACTTTCAAACTTCTAATTACGAATTCCTATAACCAAACGTCTTCCAAAGAAAAACTGGAGCTCTACATTAACTCGGATTGATAATCACTGAACTGAATGCTAGGGCAGCTGATTTTGTTTTAATTAATTTGCTGCATTATGTCCTCTGTATATAAGCATTAGCTGCTCAACGGATTATAATTACTGTGCCCAAACACTTACTCAGAAAATTGTCATGCAATAATTGAGAATAACAGGACAAGGGGAAAAAAACATTTTCTATGCTTCCTGTATATTTTATAAGCTAAGCCCAGTTGTCTATTGGGAGGGAAAAAACCACAACTGAATAAAGAAATTTTTCATTGAAAGAATATATGTATTTGTCTTAAAATATTGATGTAGTCTTTCCTTCTTTTTAAATTCTTAATGTATAAAAATTTTTGGACTCTAGCGTTAACAGATATTTGAAAGTCTGTAATAATTGGATGTTTTGGAGCGAAGGATACTAGAGAAAATGGTAAAAAGAAGCCACGTGACTTTTTCTCTCTCAGTACTTACCTTTAATATTTAAGGAACCTAATATTTCCCATAACGAAGACGTAAGGAGGAAAATTCATTCATCTTGGGTGTAACACTGAGAATGCGTACACGGTCATTAATGGTTTCTCTCTGCCCACGTGACGTGCCCCTAAATGACTGGTGAAACAGGAGGTGCCCATTTTCTCTGCTTTTACTGCTTCTGCTCACCACCGCCCTTACCCGCTACATACCCACTAGGCTTGTGTGTGTCTGGATGGTAAGTAGGAAAATTCTTTTGGGAAAGACAGTGTCAGAGGTCCTAGACTAATATTTTTAAAGTGATACATGTCAGTGTTTCCCAAACATTCTTGACTACAGGAATCAAGCTGGTGAACTCTTCAGAATTATAGTTTGCCACTTCCGACCCTGAACCTGTATCATCAGAGTCTCCAGTTCAGGGTTCAAGAGCATTTATATTTAACGAAATATACAGGCAACCCTTCCGTGCCCAAATCTGTAAAGCACGAACGTGCTTCTGATTTCCGTTCATCAGGTAAATTGGCGTTATCTCTAAGCAGCCATTAACTATTAACACTATTTCTTCCCTTGTTAAGTAGCATGGAATCTTCCATGTTCCTTATGATCCCATGAAGGGCAGAACAGTAAAAATACATAACACTTAACAATGCACATAGAATTATGTATAATGTAAATTCTGTGGGACATATTATCAGAACATATATTCCACATGAGCTCATATGATTGAGTGTAAAACCCTTCAAAATATATAAAATGTTATGGAATTTCAAGGTTGAATTAAGAGAAGTGCAAATACATGTAAACTACATAGCAAACTCCTCAATAAAATACAAGTAGAAAACTGTTTCTCTCATCCTAATAAGAATAAAAGCGATTAAACAGAAAATTGTGTACTTGATTAAACTTGAATGAAATAGTTTTGCTATGTGTCCACTAAGTAAATCCAAGATAAGATTTTCATGTTCAAGTCTATAATTTCTATAAATGCCTATTTCAATAAAGCAAATCAAAAGCATATAAAATCATATAAAAGCAGAGTATACATGCCTTCTTATATTGAAAAACAAATATTTAAAACAGAAATTATTTATTCCATTAATTCTAAAATCAATGAGAACTTGGGTTGTGAGCCTACAGTTTTCTTTTTTTCTAAAGAAAATATGGTTTGAAAAAAATGCATTTTGTGGATTGCTACAATGCTTACTATTTAGTAAGTTTCGTAAGATTTGAAGATATTTTAAAAAATATTCAGAATATATTAGCAAGCTAGTAAGGAAAATCAAACACTTATTTTCCAAGAGTCTCTAAAAGACAAATCATGTCTCCAGTGTCTGAGTCACTGTGCGGAATACTGCAGGCAGTCTCGAGTGTAAGCCAGGTCTCCTGTTTGCTCCATCATATTTTTAGCATAAAAGCAAATCTCAATTTAATGGAACACTGAGTTTCAGTAACTCTAAATATTATGCAAGTGTATTATATCTGCATGTAGGAAAATTAGCATTTGTAGATGTGACTATATTTTTCATTGTATTTACTTGATTTGAAAACTTTTCACTGAAACAAAAATAATTCATTTCCATCAAAATTTACTGAGGACTCCATTCTAATAGATTCTTTAAATGGAAAGAAAATTAAGCATGAGTTGGTACATACACCCTAGTTTCACCAGCCAGAGGTAGGAACACTGCTCGGACAAAGCTGCCCAGGGAACTGATTTAAACACACATCGTCTTATGGGGGAACCTACCACAGGACCTGGTCTTCCAGTCAGACCCATTGGGCCAGGGGGACCCCTCAGCGCAATCTACAAAATAAAATATATCAATGTTAGGAATGTCCTACTGGACTTGCGTGTTCAACCACAATATTCATTGGCACAAGCAACCCTCACGTGCCAGATGACCAACACAGGCATGATGGCTCCATGCTAGGAAGAGTGCCTGGTTACTGAAGAATTGCTAGCTTCTAAAATGACCTAAATAGGTATCAGACATTTTTTTAAACCTTTGGAGCGTATACAATCCTGTATCACATACTACTAAGATTTGTTCAATAAAAAAGGTTACAATAGATCTTAGAATAAGAAATCTAATATCTGATATAGTTTTCTACTCTGAAGTGTACTTTAGAATAATGTATAGACCTCTCTTAAATGTATAGGTTCAGTACTCGTTGAAAATACTTTTAGGTAAACATTTTCTAGCCATTATTTTAGGAAAGACTATGACAATGAGAGCCAGGTGACAAAATGCAAAATTGATCAAAAGAGTTATGGCGATACACTTCTTTTGACAAATCTCAAATTTAATGCTATATAGAAAAATACATTTATTCTGTGAAATCATAGGCATGGGAGACGAATTACATGCATTACTGACACCGACAATTAGAAATGTGAAATTAGCATACTTGAAAAGCTGGAACAAGTAGAGTACAAAGAATAAATATCTGATAGATGTTAAATTAGTATGGTGTGCAAGTTTTGAATATTAGTGATTCCAAAGGTAAATACTTAGATTATCCAAACAGACATCAAAAACAACACAGCAATAGAAATAATATGTAAAATCGTATTAGAAAAGTGCACAAGATGAAAACGGTAGGATCTCCAAAGTTTCGCTACTGACTCACCATGAGATTTTTGACAATACACTTCTTAATCCTTGAGATTAAATATCTGAAAAATTGGAATTATAATGCTTGCTACCTATTTCCAAGTAGGTTGCAAGGACTAATAAAATGAGGAATTCAGTGGCCTCATAAAACGTTTAAGCTCAAATAATTACCTTAAATGTGTTCAAAGTAATACAATTTACAAGATAAATTGTAGGAATCATTAACAATTTATTTTCAGTATTTTTATATTTGTTTATGGTAAGGTCTAGTAAACGAATATTTAAATTTTTCATTTCATTATCTTTATACAAGATGTCACCACATAATGGCATATTTCTAGGTGAATAGACGGGTAAATATGTAAACAAATATTGATAATGAATTTAAACTTACGTTTTCAGATATTTTATACACTCAGATTTATGGTGATAAACAGTGTTTTCACACAGTAATTTACATCACTTAGCAGGTGGGTACCCACCACCACACCAATTTAGCCCTTTATTTCCCTTCTTCTTTAAAAAACCTACACTAGGAATAAAAATATTACATGACTTTCAACTCTTTCCCAACCCCTTCTTTGATTTACTTATGTATAATGTAATTGCAATAAATCTAATTATTACCACGGTAGGGAGAAGTGAACGTGAAAGATAGGGAGTGCTAGGTATAAACCCACCAGTACTCTTCAAAACAAATTAAAAACGTGCGTGTTATGGTGTGGGTGTTATCACCAGAGTTATCTATGGCGACAGGGCAAGGGCCAGTCACTGAATACTCAATTAAGGAAAAAGAACCCTAGTGGACAGAAGATACAATCTTAGCATTTTCCCATCTATATTTCATATTCTACTCAACAGTAAGGATTTTGTTTAAAATAGTAGCACCCTCCAGATGCATGCACACACACACACACACACACACACACACACACACACACACACGTGTGCACCGTTTAGCATAGACTCGGGTTAGGGGGAACCACGTCCATTCTTCTTACCCGAGCCTGCTGAAGGATCGCCTGGGCCTGCGCCTCCTGAGCAGACACAACTGGGCCTTTGGCGCCATCGCCGCCGTAGCGAAACTAAGAGAAGGTCACACGGAGAAACTCAAAATTAGCCTTTGCGAAGGAGGGGCCTTAACGACTAGATCAAAGCCACTGACTTAAAAGAGGGGGATTTTGCAAAAGTCCAGGGTCCCTCCACCATGAATCATGATGCCTAGATTTCTTTATTGTTTTAGAAAGTCTCCCTCTGTTCATTATGCAAGTTCTCTAGACCACGTTTTACCACTCGTAGAAGAGACTAGAAACTTCTTTCCACTGTTAAATTCCATAGTTTCCGAACACTTTATCAGACGTTTGCCATGTGCACATTTGGTACCCATAGTATTCATCCATTTGCAAAAATTCCAAAGGCACGAAGTCGGGGGTGCTCACAGGCCATTGCTATTTCGTTGAGTAAAACTTTGGAATCACTGTGAACGCAGTGGATTCCTTGAGATATGTTTATCTTGTTTACCTTTTCTTTACTAAAAACCGATCCTACTGATATCCCTCCATAAAATTCTAAAGCTTCTTTCAAATTTTAACTCAAAATGCTGCATGAGTCGATTTCTCACTATGTAATTATTACTTGCAATTTTATTGCATTTACATAAATAAATCATTTTCCCCAGAGAAGCAGGGCAGCATTAAAAGGAGACTCATGGTAAAGCAAATACTTTTGAGCAATGAATAGTGACACTAGAGAGATATCTGTTTTCAAAAGTATCAACTATTGTCTATATGGTGAAAAACAGTATATTAATATTATGTTAACACATGAAACACAGATTAATCATATGACCAGGATAAAGCACATGATTGGGAATATTAAGAAAAAACTCTAAGCTTTGTTGTCAAAAGTGTGATCAAATTCTGAAACCTTAATTCTACAGTAGAGATCGATATTTACTAGATGTCCCTTTCAGTAAAATTTATCATAATTCCCAAAGGCTGCTTCATTTTCTACCTCATAGGATGGTTTTTAGTTGACCGCTCTGTAATATGGTCCAACAATATTTTTCAGAAACAAGATGACAAATGTTAAGTCCTCTTTATAGCAACAAGAAAGAACTTACCGGTAACATCAACATGGTCCCAGGAGGACCAGGTAGGCCATCAGCCCCTGGTAAGCCAGGACGCCCTGGGGGACCCTAGAAAGTAAATAAAATCCTCAAAATTAATAAATGAAATAATCGAATTTATTAGAAACTGAATAACTTCCAATAAGTCTACATTATCTCATTTGCATTTGTCCTTTCCTCCTTCGTCAATCTCCTTTTAGCAAGCATACCCAGGAAGAATTGTACCAGTTAACGTCATTTTAATAATGTACAAAGTTATAGACTACACAAGGATCGTCAAAAAAAAAAAAAAAAAAAAAAAAAAACAACCCCAAAAACAGAGGGATGGAATTCCGCATGAGGAGTTTGGGGAGACTTCACATGAAAGTTCTGTTCTGCCATGTGACCCAGGAAGGATGCTCATTATTAGCTCAGATGCTGCCAGCCTCCCACTACACACCGTGGCAGTTCCTGGAGATTTTGTCTGAATTCAAATTGAAGAACTGAATCTACAGTAACAGGCTCATGTCAATATGGAAATTGATAGTAAGTTTTCTCACTAATTAGCACATAGATAACATACATGTTCTTTACCCTCATTTTTTAAAGTATAGTTAGAAAAGTTAACCTAAATGTTGCACAACATTCAATGTATAGACACCACCCCCACCACAGTGAGAAGAATAACACGTTAAGCTTGTAGGATATATTTGAATTTTTAATCTATGTTATATCCTTGAGTTCTGAGGAGCCCCTTCACTTACCCTGTCGCCAGGGTCGCCAGGGGGTCCAGACGGGCCTTGTAGACCTGGAGGGCCCATAAGACCCTACAGAGAAAGAAACCAGCATCTGAGTCAGACTCCTGCTCTCATTAGGATGCAGGCAAGTTCATCCGAGCAACATCAAAGAAGAGCTCATTTATCTTTCATGAATATACAACTGTCTCTCAAACAATCGCCTTTTTATCTTCCTATGAACAGACAACATATAGGGGCCACTTTGTGGCTATCTGGACTCTTCCTCTATGAAGCTGCTCTCCCGGTGGAGGCAGAGGGTCCAGGAAAACACAGGGAAGGAGAACTCCCCAAGGTCAAGTCCCTGAGGTAGATGTTGGTCCCCGGTCTCATGGAAGAAATAGTAGGCTCCTAGGATTAGACCTCAAGAATGTGAGAGCAATGTGGAAATCTAGGCATCATTTAGCCTGGAGGCATTCTCGTATTTTCTTTTATGGGTAAAAGTATTTAAAGGCACCAGTATCACATACTTCTTTCAGATGATGAGATTTTCATTAATCCCACAAAAGACACAGGATGTCATAACAAAGTCAGATCAGCACAGCTACCCGAGAATAAAAACACGGGAGTGCTATCCGCCTCACAGGGGAAGGACGAAAGAAGCTGGTAGTCACTCCATTCAGAAACACAGACAAGGCAGCTACGCTCTCTTAGAACCCTGGGCCCCAGTCACTGAGATACGTCTACATCTTTATCATAAAAAGAGCCACGGTTTTTCTTTTACTTGCATAACTTTCCGGTAGAGGGTAGAAAATGAGGTTAGATGTAGAGATATTTAAAAAACAAAATACATTTCCACTGCTCTCAAAAGAATCTCAGAGGGAAGCTGGGGGTGGGTGGTGGGTGGGAAAAGATCAACCAAAGAACTTGTATGAATATATGCAGAACCCATGGACACAGAGGATAGGGGGGGTAGCGGCCTGGGGCAGGGGGTGAGGATGGGCTAGAAGGGGCCAATGGGGGGGAAAAGGGGACATGTGTAATACTTTCAACAATAAAGGTGTTTGTTTTTTGTTTTTTTAAAGAATATCATTTGGATAGCCAAATCAGAAAGCAATTCAAGGCCCAGGTCCTCTGAAAAATATTTGCCTCTATAATAAAACTAGAGGCCCGGTGCATGAAATTTGTGCATGGGGGTGGGAGGCAGGTGTCCCTCAGCCCAGCCTGCACCCTCTGCAATCTGGGACCCCTCGAGGGATGTCCGACTGCCCGTTTAGGCCTGATCCTACCAGGCAGTCAGACATCCCTCTCACAATCCAGGACTGCTGGCTCCTAACTGCTCACCTGCCTGATTGCCCCTAACCACTTCTGCCTGCCAGCCTGATCACCCCCTAACCACTCCCCTGCCAGCCTGATTGATGCCTAACTGCTCCCCTGCCAGCCTGTTTGCCCCTAACTACCCTCCCCTGCAGGCCTGGTCACCCCTAACTGCCCTCCCCTACAGGCTTGATCACCCCCAATTGCCCTCCCTTGCAGGCCTGGTCCCTCCCAACTGCCCTCTCATGCTGGTCATCTTGTGTCCACATGGGGGCAGCCATCTTGTGTGTTGGAGTGATGGTTAATTTGCATATTACTCTTTTATTAGATAGGATAGAGGACAGGTGCATAGGTGGGGGCCACCTGGTTTGCCCTGAAGGGTGTCCCGGATCAGGGTGGGGTTCCCTTGGGGCATGGGGCAGCCTAGGCGAGGAACCTGTGGTGGTTTGCAGGCCAGCCATGCCCCCCAGAGACCCAAGCAGAGGCCCTGGTATCTGGGATTTATTTATCTTCTATAATTGAAACTTTGTAGCCCTGAGCGGAGGCCAAGGCAGGCCAGGGCTGTGGGAGCTTGGCTTCCTCCATCGCTGGGGGCAACTCAAGCCTCCTGCTTTCTCCAGCTCCGTGGCTCCCGCCATTTTTGTTGGGATTTATTTATCTTCTATAATTAAAACTTTGTAGCCTTGAGTGGAGGCCTGGGCCTGCCAGGGTGTGCAAAAAGCTTGGCTTCCTCCATCACTGGGAAAACCCAAGCCTCCTGCTCACTCCGTGGCTGCAGCCATCTTGGAGTAATTTGTATACTCGCTCCTGATTGGCTGGTGGGCGTGGCTTGTGGGTGTAGCAGGGTGATGGTTAATTTGCATGTTACTCTTTTATTACATAGGATACTCAAATTAGTCTGAAATATGCCAATTCAATAACGTAGCAGAAATCTTACATCTGATTATTTTAATAAATTAAAACAAAAATAATCGTAAAACATTTCCATACCGCAGGTCCGGCTGGCCCTGGTGGTCCTTCGATCAGCATTCCCTAGAATAAGGAAAAACAGGCTCTTTTCTAGGGAAAGTGTAATTGCTCACCTTTTACCTGACTGGCTCTACGAAAGCATTTTAAAAAGTGAATTCTCTATTCCTACCACATAAAACCAATCACAAACACTTTTGCATGAGGAAGGGCAGAAACTCAAATGACAGAAGACATGGTCCCCATCCTCAGAAAATCTATGGACTAGTTACAAAACATATAAATATTCAGATCAGTAATATGACCAGGGGAATATGCTAAGTGCTTCCAAGAAGAGTAAAACAAAGGCATGTGACCAAGCTGTCCCCGGCTCCCAGAATAACTCCAGGCGCAAAGCAGGGACGCCAATACTGGTTGCGTGAATGGAAGTGACACCTAAACACTTTAATTCAGAAAAGGCAGAGAAGTCCAGACAAAAGAATCGGGGAATACACATGAGATAAGCTCTTAAGTACGTAAGAGAATATAGTACTATTTCAGGCCCAGTTCCAAAACGTTCATGATTCTACAGCTGAAAATTGTTTTGTCATTTTTAAAAGTTGGTTGTATACGTTCATCACAAGGGCAAAGCCATTCGGAAACCACACATTTTTTAAAGCCTTTAGTTGAGCATGTGGCATGCTTTCTCAGATTTTGGAGAAATACAGTGGAGAGCCAATAATGTCCTTATAGGTGTAGTGCGTTCATTTTTATTCACCCACCATCTTTTTTTAATGTTTATGGCATTGTAATTTCTGAAATGATATGCATGGCTGTGAGCCAATGGTTGGACACACTGCTTCAGTTCTAATGCAGTAGTTTTCCCAAGGTGTTCAGCAGGTCGCATCAGTACCACTGCTTTCCGGAAAGAATATGTTTCTTACCAATATCTCGAGTAGTAAGAACATTAACGTCGTTTTAAAAGTCATGTTTGGAGTGAACTGGAGCCTTTTTATTGGGAGATAAAGAACTGAGGTGTGTTTTTTTTTAAATCTTCATTTGATTAGCTAATGTTATTTGGCTATGAAACTTCCTTTTTTCATACTTATTTGTATCCATGTCAAAAAATGTGTCTAATAATGTCCACTCAGACATAAGAGGAGAAATCACTGGCCTGGAATCCGGAAGAGCTCAAGTCCAGTTACAGCTCCACCTCCAGACATTCACACCCAAGGGAAGCACTTGAACCCCTCGAGTCTCAGGTTCTTTGGTTGTAAAATGAGAGAATTAGACTAGACACATTTCAGCCACTTTCAAATCCCAAAATTCCATAACTCCGTGGTCAGCAAACCGCGGCTCGTGAGCCACATGCGGCTCTTTGGCCCCTTGAGTGTGGCTCTTCCACAAAATACCACGGCCTGGGCGAGTCTATTTTGAAGATGTGGTGTTAGAAGAAGTTTAAGTTTAAAAAAATGTGGCTCTCCAAAGAAATTCCAATCGTTGCACTGTTGATATTTGGCTCTGTTGACTAATGAGTTTGCCGACCACTGCCATAACTCCATATTTTTTGGTTTATTGAGATTCCACTTGCCAGAAATGGCCTTACCAACTCAGCTATCTGTGACAAATTATATACACATTTGCACAACAGAATTTTCAATGAACATAGTGAAATAACTACCAACCTTTACAATGTATTCACACCAGTACTTACAGGTTCAACTACCGCTGGTTCTCCTTTCTGTCCTTTTTCCCCGTATCCACCATGGCCATTTATCTGTTGAGTGAAAAATTCAAGCAGCCTGTCTTTAAGTAAATAAGGCCATTAAGTACTGTTTAATATATCTATATTTTATTTATTTATTTATTTATTTATTTATTTATTTATTTAATGATTTCAGAAAGGCAGGAAGAGGGAGAGAGAGATCGAAACATCAATGATGACAGAGAATCATTGATTGGCTGCCTCCTGCACACCACATACTGGGGATCAAGCCCACAACCCGGGCATGTGCCCTGACTGGGGATCAAACCGTGACCTCCTGGTTCATAGGTTGATGCTCAACCATTGAGCCACCCAGCGGGGCCAGTATTTTTAATAAGGCAATTATCTAAATGTATTTAAAATAACCTATTAAAGTGTGTTTTTAAAATAGCAACCTATTATAGTTTCAGTATTTAAACCTATTCAAGGTTTAAATACTGAAACTATAAATAGGAAACATAATGAATGTTAATATTGAATCCTGAATGAGAATGAACAATTGCTTCTTAAAGACAGAAAGATAAAGACATCTGCAGACCTTAATGATTGTTGTAAGGCATTCATCAAAAAGTGTCATCAAATTAAAGTTAATAAAATAGGGGAAATGGGTGAAGGTGGTCAACAGTTTAAAATAATAACAATATAATAATAAGTATGGTGAACCACTGATCATCACCAAAATATAGTCTAACAATCAGAAATTTCACTTACTACTCAAGATAATTATGACCACATTTTAACCCTATCAATGAAGAGAAAATCTGGATACAATTCTATTCAAGATTATACTTTCAACAAAGACTCGGGCTCTGTGGCCAGAGATACAACTGGGGCAGGTCCCCAGTGGGGAGAATCTACCAACATGTCCTAGCTGTGATAAGTGTTCAAAATTTATATGAGAATTCAAGCTGGATTTCACTTACTTATTTTTAAATGTTTTTATTCATTTTTAGAGAGAGAGGAAGGGAGAGTGAAGGAGAGATAGAAACATCAGTAAGTGAGGAACATCATCGATTGGCCCCTACTGGAGATTGAGCTGCAACCAAGGTACATGCCCTTGACAAGACTCAAACCCGGGATTCTTCAGTCTTAGGCTGGTACTCTATCCACTGAGCCACACTAGCTAAGGCGATAAGCTGCCTTTCACACCTGGAAAGACATCAGGATGAACACGGAATACTCCCCAAAGGACACACAACGACACAGAGCGTAACGCAGACTTACGCTGGTTTCTGTGATATCTGTTTCTGCCGGGACCCCTGGACCAAACTCTTCGTTAGTGGGGCTCGTTTGCTTATCTTCATATTCTTTATATTCATAAAAATCATATTCGCCTAAATCTCCATCTACCGGAAGGTCAGAGTCCCTGCCGTCTAGGTCTTTGTTCTCATACAGTGTATCCTCGGCATTTTTCCTCTGGGCCTCATAATCCTCTCCGGTTAGATATTCTTCAGTGAACACATCTTCCACGGGACTGGGCTATTCATTTACGTCGCAAGGAATCGAAGAACATGAAGGTTAATGTTAGTGAAGCAAGGTAAGCATGTGCAACCACAGCTCCGTGGGAGGTGCTGGGGGCAGCGGTTCGAATGCTGCCCAAGCAAGTCAGAGCACTGTTTCTCCCAGGGTCGTTGGAAGAAACAGTTCTGTACATGGGCATGTACAAGGGTACATGGCTTTCCAACGTGTCCCCACGAGTTCCAAGGCAAATACTCACATGGGTTCTACATGTGTGTTTGCTTGTTCCATGGGAAAGAACCTTGTTAGTCAATTTGATATTTACTTTATAGTTTAAGATTTGAATAGTAAGATATGCTTAGTGAAAGACTGCTTAATGTTTCAAACCTCGCAGAACATTCTGATGCGATATAATTACCACCAGAAAAGCCATGTAACATTGACCCTTGACCCCAGAGATGAACGATCCACGCCAATACTGAGACTTATCATTGCGATATGTAGGCAGAGTATCTGGCGTGTAGGGAAGGTTCATATCACCGAAGAGTTCTTTAAAGCCACTATAATGTAAAATACAGCCCTCACAATTTAAGACAATCAAGTTAAATATATCACTGTCAGATCTCACAGAGTAGAGGAGAAATATTCACTTAAAAGTAAAAATTACATCAATAACACTACATCGGAGATACAGAAACATAAACTTAGTGTAAATTTCATTTTCTCACGAGTAATTCCCTAGTAAGAGTATAAATCTAAATCATACTTACTATGCAATTTTTGGCCATCTTCTGATTTTGAAATTAAATAACTTACTTTGCTACTTTTTGAGTTTCATTTTGGAGAAACTTGTTTTCTATTATATAGTGAGTCTAGATCAGTGGTCGGCAAACTCATTAGTCAACAGAGCCACATATCAACAGTACAACAATTGAAATTTCTTTGGAGAGCCACATTTTTAAATTTAAACTTCTTCTAATGCCACTTCTTCAAAACAGACTCGCCCAGGCCGTGGTGTTTTGTGGAAGAGCCACACTCAAGAGGCCAAAGAGCCATATGTGGCTCGCGAGCCGCGGTTTGCCGACCACTGGTCTAGATGATAATTTGAACAAATACGTAGGTTACACAAAATCATGTGAATAAAAATGTGGCTGGATTGCAGCCATGATTAACTAGAGGGAAATGTCCGATACCCTCAGGAATGTTTTAACAAGGAGGGTCTACAGGGGTGCACCTTATCCAGCAGCTATCTCCGTGTTCAGAGCTGAGAACCACAAAACTGGATGCGTTTGGGTAGATAAATAGACATCTGGAATCAAGATACCCATTTTGGGAAATGACTAATTTGGACAAGATGAAACTGATCTGCTCTTAGGCTAAAATGTCACTGTTCCGGATCACGCATCTGCATGTGATGCACCGCGGATCACGCATCTGCATGTGATGCACCACGGATCACGCATCTGCATGTGATGCACCACGGATCACACATCTGCATGTGATGCACCGCGGCGTGAATTCCCAGCTGGGACACACGGGTCACGTAGATTTTCTAGTAACTCGATTACTCAGGCATTGCTTATACCAGGCAAGGCAGGTATTTCACAGAGTTAAACGGAATCATGCACTCATTTTTGCATGATCAGAATGTGCACATGATAGAAAATTCAGAAAGATTGCTTCATTTGTGCCTTCAGGTCCTTAAACCTTTTCGTAGCAAAGCATGGGAAAGGTTAAAATGTGTCATTTTAACCAGCACCAACACTGCATTCCTAAGCAGTGTGGAACTGTGAACAGCGGATGAGACCCAGGAAGGCTGCAAATACGCGTGGTGATGCTCAGGTGGGAGAACTCTAATTGCATCCCTGGGGGACACAGTTTCCCTCGTGGCTTCTCCTCGGGGAAGGCGAGGTTGTGAGTACCGCTCATCACTCTGCGGAGAAGCTGGGGACCCCAGGAGCACCCAGGCGCGGGGAGCAGCCACGCGGTCAGATCAACGTGGCCTCTGCATGAAGCCGGAGCCAGGCGGGCGTGAGCTGACACCCATTGGGAATGACCCGTGTTGAGGATCAGCGAACCGACGTCACTGTGCCTCACCTCGGTGAGACACTAAAAGCCCCCAACTCGCAGAGGTCTCCTGTGGGTTCCTCAGAGTGAGGCATCTCAGGAGGAGCAGGGACCCTGGTCAAACCTGGGGCATTACCTCATTGGTGCCGGAGGGCCGCCGGGGAGCTGCGGTCTGGTAACTTCCCACGGTCCCGTAGCTGTATTCTGGAAAGTCTTCCACGATGTTTGCCTGGTAAGAAATGCAATGGAAACGCAGTTAGTGGAAATGAGACGAGACCCCAGATCTAAATTCAGGACATGATGGGGGGTGATGGGCTTAGCCAAGGGAGGGCTTGTCTATTGCTCTCCTCATCACAGATCTTCCTGCGGGTCTAGGACAGATCTTGATCGCTTTGGCTTTGCTACCTGGGCCCCTAGTCTGGCTGTGGCCGCTGCTGGGTAACTTTTCTTCTTCTTGGAGGCCCATTGGGCAGACTTAGGGGGCGTAAACTTTTTGGGCTTTTCCTTTGACTTAGCGGCCACTGTCCTCGTCTTCTTTTGGAAATGGGATTTCTTCTTCCGGAGAGCGCGGTGGGAGGAGGGAATGGAAAACAGAAATAGAAAGTGAGACGGGCAGTCAAAGGCTCGGCGAGAGGAAGAAGAGGCGCTGCACCACGGGCCTCGCGCCTCCGGGACAGCGGCTGCCGCAGAGAAAGCACAGTGACCAGTGACCGGCTCCCAGAGCGCGGGGGCACGGGAGGGTGGCGGGCAGGTGAGCAGTGCGCGCTGGGGCCACCGCGCCCCGGCGCCACGTGGTGTTTACCTCGGTTTGCGCTACGATCTCCGCGGCGACAGTGGGGGTCTCTGTCACACTGTCAGCCTCTTTATAGTCTGCGTCCCCATACTCATAGTCATACTCCAATACATCCTCGGGCGCGTACTACATCGCGGGGGAGAGACAGCAGGCACCGTGGTTAGTGGCAGGTCACACCAGTAACAAAGCGGGGAGCGTCTTCTGGGCGGGGACGTGGGGGGAGGTTAGGGGACGGGGAAGTGTGTTATCTGGTGTCACACGAAGCATGATACTGTCCCACACCCAGTATCATAGCCCGGGCGGGGCGAAGCAGGTGTGCTCAGAGCAGGATGGTGGTTAGGAGTGGGAAGAAACTACACGTTTTGAATGTTAAATTCAAACTTTGAATTACTGACTATTGATTCAGACACAGCCATTATGTATTTGGACACAGCCGCTAAATATTCGTGCTCATTTTGGTTTGTAATACTTAGTCCACACGGTTTCTCCGTAAGAATTTTACAGTGGTTTCAATGGGCGATTTCTTATTTTCTTAAAACTGCATATATAAAAATAAAAAAGAGAGAGACTAGGCTTCCCAAGTATGAAAGCGTTTTGGTATTTATTGTGAAACGGGGGGCGGGGCGGGGGGAGGGATAAAAGGGACATGGAATGAGTCTACATGTTATTGGGAATACTAGAACCAATGGAAAGACTACGTTTTAAATTTATTCAGAAATCTCGAATCTGCTACTTAAGATCCAAATGAGCATAGAATACCTGTGATGCATTAAAAGATTCAAAATCATATCTACTTATATTTCCCACTTCCTTTAAAATGTGAAATTTTTTGCCTTTGTACCTACCAAAAAAGGGCATGCCATTTAGATACCGTAAACTACTAAGCTGAACTCACATTGTAAATAGTATTTTATACTAAATTTTCCGTGCAATAAAATGTCGATTTAACAGACTAATTCAGGCGAGGGGGTGCCCCTTAAAGCCGAAAGTCTGTTATATTATAAAGTAGGTTTCCCGAATACAGATGTTAAAAAATTGACAAATGAGTTTACCTGTTTGGACTTGTGTAGAAGCATTTGTGTAATTAAAAGTGAGCATGTATGAAAAGTTTAGCTTCACAGAAAAGCTGTCTGTATGCATTCCTGTCACTTTAAGTCGATACTGAACAGGCCTAGGAAATGCAGGCCTTCACCCGCCACCTGATGCGCAGATGCGCACGGCTGGGCGGGGCTTAGCGCACGTGGGAACGTGCACCTGTTCCACCTGCTGCAGTAAATCCCGGCACGTGACTGCAGGACCAATCAACCAATTAACACTGGTGATGCAGTTAAGTCCCACCACGTGACCGCAGGACCAATCAACCAATTAACACTGGTGATGCGGTGTGACCACGTGCTAATCATTTGCTGAACATGGTTTGTGAGCAGTGACACTTGGATTTAGATATGTAGACTATAGTTGTAGGTATGTAATATTTAGTTATGTTGGTGAAATTACTACTTTTTTCCCAACATATGGCTCTCCGCAAAAATGTGTTAAAAACAAGTTAACCTGTTACTTTAATTGTAAACAAATCTTGGTTAAAAGCATTTTTAAATTAACAGGGTGTTAATTTTCACATATGACATATGGACTGGAAATTTTGTCCATTAAATCCAAAGTCATTAAATCGAGATCTGCAAAATTGAGGGTTTACTGTATCAAAAAAAAGTGTTGGAAAGAGCTATGTTCTTAGTAGAAGGCTATGCGAGACAATAATGCAAATTCAATGATGAAGAAAATAATGTGTTCACCTTCACAGACAAAATCTCTATCAAACTTTTAAGTTGTAAAGAAGAATAGAGATATTGTGAAGGATATATTCATAATTGATTTTAATTAAAATAACCAAGTACAGTAAGGCCATATATAGTATGAAATATTAAGCAACAAACGCAACAAGCTAACACTAATATGATCTATATACTTTATAAGTGCTAAATGCAAACTATTTGGAATTTCTTAAGTATTATAGTTAGTAAAATTCCAATTACATCCCAACTGAACCTCTCTTGGCGTTTCAACTGATCCTTTTGAATCTGCCCCCGAACAACAAGTCCTCAGAGGCTTGTGACCACGATGGCGACACTGCACATCTGGCCCTTCCTGAGATACCCTCCCCGGAGGGACCTCTCCTAGCTGGTGCAGCTGAAGGTCATGCTGAAATAAACATAGAGCTCCAGCCTTCTTTACGATGGCCAAAGCTCCCACTTGACTAAATGAATAGAAACAGAGTCATCATTTTCCTTTCTCCAGCAATATCTTCATTTTCAATGACTATGCATTGGATGCCTTATAACAAAACTTTAACTAGAATTTGGTAAAATAGAAAAATACACGTGTATAGCACTTTAGACATTTTTGTCTCTTTATGCCTCTGCAAGCGAGACAAAATGCCAATTATTTCTAGGAAAGTTAATGTAAGCATTACTAATAACATGGTTAAATTAAATAATGAAGAACTGAATTAGATATATATGCAGTAGACATCATGGAGAGTGGATATTATCACATGAGTCACGTTGCAATAAGAAATAATGGGGTTCTATCATTACTAGCTACTAGTTGAAACTAGAACAACAGCCAAAAAAAATCGCCAGTCTACTTTATCTACATTGTGCTTTAGAGTTTTATAATTCAGTGTGCTTTTCAGAATCATGTGCATCTATAATGAATTGTAAAGACAAAAAGCAATAAAGGAAGGCATAAAGGGAGAATTTAAATATGTCTTAAAGTCTGGTATTCAGACTTTATATATATAAAGATAATAGCTAACGCTATCGTCTATCTACCTACCTACCTATATATCCATCTATAGATAAATCTGTGCCAAAGTAGCCAGCTATCTTTAGAGCACGGATTTCCCTTGTAGGAGTAAACCTTGTCTAACCTCCATTCTGTCCTCTGAGCTCTTTCCAAATGGGGACCAGCAGACTCGGTTGTGACTGTAATGATGTAGGAGGTGACACGCTCACCACCTTAAGCACTGACGGCATCTCTTTCCTGGAGCTCCTCGGGTCTCATTGGAAAGCATCGCTGCTTTTGTTCTTCTTTTTATCGGCACAATATGCCCCTGAGCAGACTTAAGGCTTTGTTGTCTACATGAAGCTTTCCAACTATGGGGTTTGAGGATGCCTTAAAGACGGGTGAAGAAGAGAGACCCGATTGTCATCAACCAGGTGAATTTAGGCAGAAAGGTAAGCAGTGGTGGCATGGCTTCCACGTGGTCTATGAGCAGCCGAGCATGAATGAGTGTCTGTGAGGAGGGAAATGTCAGCCAGTCTGTTCTGGCTTCATTGGGTAGAAAACGGTGGCATCGGCAGATAGCTGTGCCCCCACGAGAGCTGGGATATATGATAAATATTAAAAGCTGGGATATATGATAAATATTAAAAGCTGGGATATATGATAAATATTAAATGATGGAAAATTAAGGTACCACATTTGGGGAAGTCAATTATTTTTAAAATTTTTTTAAAGATGATCTTTGTTTTCTTTACTTTTTTATCTTTTATATGTAAGACCATCAATTGCCTACTGGATATAAGGCATTATAGTCTGTATAATACATGAAGAAAGAATCATAGATAGACTTAACATCAAAACCATCATGATTTTAATGTTAGTTATTCTTCCATATACCAGTATATGGTATTGTGTAGGTCAAATAAATTTTAAGTTTGATGATGTTATCACTATATTCAAATCTATCTACATGATACATTTTTCACTATTGTGCCAAACACATAAAAAATTGACTAAAAGTGAGTAAGAATGTGTTATTCAGAAAAAAACTAACTAGTCTGAATTACACGTTAGAAAAAGCACAGTTCAGTTAACTTCTAAAAGAAACTGACATATTTATTAATTCAAATTAGAATAATAAATATGCAATGTCACAAATGTATTAATATAAAGTTAACTAATATAAAGTACAACATGTATGCGTGGTGCTCCACATTGTACTTTATTTTCATTTTCATTAGCAAATAACACAGCATTCCTATTTTGCATAGGTAGAACATACATCAATTTTTAATGTATTTTTGAAGTATGATATGTTAGAATTCAAAATTAATATGAGACTTGCTTGCAGATTTGGTTAGCCAGTTTTTCGCGTACTGGTATAAAATGGTTATCTCATTATTGAAGTATGAGTGTCGCTTAGAATTGGAAAAAACCAGTAGCTGATGTAAATTTCTCCTTGTGACGTGTTCAGCAGAGAAGCTAGCTGGAGGTGCTGTGACGCATCACCCAGCAGACTCCGGCCAGCCTTTGCTCAGGCGACATGCCATTTTCATCAAACGCTTACAAGAAAAACAAGTTTGAGCCCAGTCAGGCACATGTTCCCGTTTGTGGGCGCGAGCCCAGTGTGAGGTGTGCAGGGTATTTCTCTCTCTTTCCCTCTCCCTTCCTCTCTGAAATCAACACATACATACATACATACATATATACTGCTATATACATATATCAACAAATTTGACATCTGACCATGTTAAATAAATATATGTATAGACCATTAAAATAGAAAAAGGTTTACTATTTTAAGTGAAGGCAAGTTTACTTTTAAATGAACTTAATAAAAAAGGGATAAAAAGTCTTATTTTGATTCAAAAGAACTCAGCTACCTGGCTAATACCATTAAAAAATGGGAATGTCACCTCAAGGTAACATATTAAGAACATATACCTTTATTCTTTAAAAAAATCAGAGCCATATCTGTTGCTAAAAATATATAAGCCTTATCTTTCTTAAAACAGGAACAAAATAAACTTCATCAATCGTGAACACGTATACTAAAGGTCATACGTTTTAATATGGAATTACTGCATAATCTGTAAGGTATAAAAACACTACAGCTGATGGCTATTTCACCTATCCTCTGGGGATCCAGAGAAATCTGTTTTAAAGACCACGAGGGAATAAAACGCAGGAAGCAGTTGAGAATGGGTAAACAAGCAAACACAAGCATCCAAGTAATTTCTCTTTTCTTTCTCATATTGACCTTCCTGTCAGCTTCTTAAGACTTTTTCCTGTTTTGAAAAAAAATTAATATTAAGTCATGGAAAAGATCATTGCAACAAAATCAATATCAGACCTTAAAAAGTAATGTAAAAAAATACATATTTCCAGCATTTCAAAGGTAATATTCAAAGTAACTATTTAAAACTAAAAGATAAGAGTCTTAGTCTGTTCTAAATAATGAAACTCAAAAGGTGGCACCTAATAATCGTGTATTTAGAAGAGAAATGCTATTTGAGCTACTTTCAAACACAAGGACAGTTTTAATGCTTTTCAACTTCCACCATCCCTTCTAAAATGTAATACTTTCAATTTGAGAAAAGAATCTAAATACAGAGTTTTGAGACTAGCCGAAGACGAACTTCCAGTTTGCTTACTTTTTGATTTCCAGAAAATCCACATCAATGACTATTACTGCAAGGTCTGGAGAAAGGGTACGCTGTATTGTATTTCTTGTTGTTTGGGATACTCAAGGCTTTTCAGAATTGCTCTGTACACTAACTTAGATAAGTGTGTTTTTGGTCTGAATGAGAACAGAGTCAGATTTCATTGTGATGAATTTTCTTGGGGAAAAATCGCTTAGGAGAATGGTTTTACACCCGAATTCCAAATACCATGACATAACATAAATAAAAGTACCTGAATAGTTTAATTACCACAATCAGTTCATACTGCTTTTTGTGATTTACATCAAATTTTGTGCAAGAAAAAGAAAACATATATCAATGTAGTATAGCCTACCAGAAATAGAAATTCCCTCACATCCTACAAACTTTAAGGTGGCTCTAGTGTCCCTTTCTCATCTGCAGGCGTTTCTCAAGGCCTGGGAAATGGGGAGTCCCCAGAGCTCTGTCAGCCTTATCTTGAAGCAAAGTTAATGACTGAAGTGCTAAGGGCAAAAATAGAGCTTTTAGACATTATCTTTTCCTCCCCCTCCAAAAAAATGCAATATGCTTATATACACCGTATACAAGGGAGGTATGTCTATTTTTAAGAAACTTAAATTACAAAATACTTTAATAAAAGGAAGAAACACCGAAAGCCATTTCGAGTCAGTTCTTCCCAGCTAGCGAGCGCTATTAAATACGAAGTGCACTTGAATGAAAATGGAATACAGAGGGATGACCCTCCAAACTGCAGGACTGCGTCTCTGCCGCTGAAGTGAGACCCCCGGCCCACCTTCTGGTCCTCACCTCTTCGATCTGCGGCTCCTGAGCCTGCGCTGCCTTGGGCACCGAGGAATCGCAGTCAGGGCTGTAATGCTCACAGTAGTCATAGGCGGCTTTGGGGTCACTGATGATCAGCAGCTGTTGGATGTCCCCCTGCCCAGAAGCAAACAAGGATGTGGTCAGCATATTCAAATACACAGAGGTCTAGGGCAGTGGTTCCCACATGGGGCGTGTGTCCCACGGGGGGGGGGGGGGCAATTTATTTGTAAGGGGGGCAATTGGAGAATGAGTTATTAACTGTGAATTTTTTGCATTTCTTATGGTTCTAAGGGCCTCATATCTACACTAATAAAAGAGTACATGCTAATTGACCGTACCTTCGAGACGCCCACCAGCCAATCCAGGAGTATGCAAATTAGCCCAACAAAGGTGGTGGTTAATTTGCATACACAGGCAATGAGCGGCTGGGGGCGAGGTGGGATGCTTGTGTCATCGCCATGGCAACGACGCAGGTGTTCCGCACCGCCCTGGCCACTCCGGGCCTCTGGGCAGCATGGGAAGACAGAAAGGTGACTCCGGGCCAGAGCGAAAAGGCGGCTCCGGCCAGAGCGAAGGCGGTGCCGGCAGCCAGGGGAAGGAAAGACCATTCTTGCACGAATCTTCGTGCATTGGGCCTCTAGAGCAGTATGTAAATACATATTGTGACATACTCATGCATTTCAGTTCTCCATTATATGTTTTGAAACTTTATTTGCTATTTTTTTCATATAACTTCATAGTATTGTTATTTTTTTAACCATTTCTTAGTGACTTCTTCCTCAGTACTTCAAGTCTCCTTTCGTTCTTTTATTTTTCTCTTTCATGGATGCCATGTTCTTTGGAAGCTTGTTTAGACCAAGTTAATGGCCTTTTAGGCTTCTGCCACGTGAATAGGGGCTCACTTTTTGAATAATAAGAACTATAGTCTATGTCACGGGTGGGGTGGGAAGGGAAGGAAGGCATCAGGATGTTAGAGATGTTAGGTGGGGCATGGCCCAAAAACGGTTGGGAACCACTGGTCTAGAGCAAAACTTACTCAAGATCACGTGTGGTGTATTTCTACATATCTAAGGAAGAAAATCACTGACTGCTCATTGTTCACAACAGTCTTATAGGACTGACAGGGAAACTCACACCTCTTCCACTACAGTTGACACTTGAACAACACAGGTTTGAGCTGCGTGGGTCCACTTGAATGTGGATTTTTTTTCTTCAGTAACTATGTTAGAACATTTTTGGAGATTGGTGACAAATTTTAAAAATTCTCAGATGAACCTTATGATTTTTCTCAGTAACATTTCCTTTTCTCCCCCTTAGTTTATTGTAAGAATATAGTACACTAGTGACCTGGTGCATGGATTCATGCACATTGAAAGGAAATTAATTAGAAGGTGGCCGGCGGGGCGGGACTGGGCGAGACGGGCCGAACACGCCCTGGAGACAACCTCCCGCGGTCCTTTCCCCGCCAGCTGCACCTGGGGTGGTGCCATGGCTCGAAGGGCATCTGCGGGGTCTCTCCAGCAGGTGGGGGTCCCTTGGCCTGGCCTGTGGGGATCGGGCCAAAACCAGCTCTCTGACATCCCCTGAGGCGTCCCTGAGTGCGAGAGGGCACTCTGCAAAGTTGCTGTGGTACAGGGTGTGGAACGCAAACGCAAGTGTGCAGGAAACCAGATTTGGGCCAACAATGCCCCAGCAACAACATAACCCACGGCCAAAGGTGGAATCACGCGGCCCTGCGAGGAATCGGGCCCCCTCCTCTCTGGCTTCAGGGTGCGTCATCCGAGAACCATCGCTGCCAAGTCACTGCAGCTCAGCAGTTCCTGCGTTGAGTGTCTGCTCCCTGGTGGTCAGTGCACGTCATAGCAACCGGTCGGACAGTAGGGAGGAGACTTAGCTTATTAGCCTTTTACATATATAGATAGTACACCTGACATACAAAATATGTGTAAATTGACTGTTTATATTCTTAGTAAGGCTTCTTGTCTATATTAAGCTATCAGTAGCTAAGTTTTGAGGGAGTCAAAATTATACGCGGATTTTTGACTGCACAGAGAGTTGGTGCCCTTAACCCTGGGGTTGTTCAAGGGTCAACTGTATTCTGCTCTTGAAACAATCTGTTTCCAGGTGGGTCTAATTAAACAGGAAACTAGTTTGACATGAATCTATGGGTCATGACCCTATTAATTATACTAAAGCCCAGAAAAATCCTGAGTGAATATCCATTTGACTCAGATTCCAGGCCCTGTAGATTTGAGAACAGGAACTGGATTCCCAGAACTCCTGAGGTCATTCTGAATAACTTCAAAATTACTCCAGCTTTCTCTGCATTCTACATTTTATCAACAGGTGTTATTTAGGGCCTGATGAAAGTAAAGACATGAAGATGTTAAAGACTCTTAACACTGAGTACTAAGAAATGATCCTTTGTCTCCTCTTACTTGCCTGTGTCTCCCCATAGTTTGCTGTCCCGAGTTGCAAATTCTCTGCTATTTCTGAATAAACTCAATCTGGGTAGCTAACAGCCGTAGCCGTGTTATTGCATTTTTTAAGGTGGACAACACCAACTGTTCAATTTAGAGCACTGAGAAGCCACAACTGAGTTATTATAAATAATCATAAATGACCACGAGAAATGTGAATACAGAATTCTCCATTAGGCTGTATAAAAAAATGAGGCCTCCTTGAGTAATGGTCTCATGAAGGGTTTCAATTAGAAATCCTGATTCTGGAATTTTCTTCCAGTTTGCCATTAACTAGTTGGAATGATGCAAGTCACTCAACCTCACTCATCGTTTGTAAAAAGAACACACTGAGAGATCATATCTGTGGCCCGCTCCAAGAGTGAAATCTATAATGCCATACTTAAATTATAGAAAATATAACGAACCCAGTGGGAACGTCCCTGAGATAGAAGAACGTTGCCTATCTCATATACGCATGTGGTTCTTTTAAAATCCTATATTTTTTAAAAGAATTATGGTTTCCTAAGCATTTACTATTTCAGTCAAGGCACTTGACTTCATTCAATGGAATCCTGCCAACCTTTCCACCACAAATCCCCATTGCAGATGGCACATTTTCAACCATAAGAATCACCACTGAAAAGTTACTGGAAAGTGCAGTTAAAAATCTGCTCTGCTCCGTCTCCCAGAAGGCACTTGCAGTGCTTTCCTGTTAATCATCTGACAGGCTGCGAGACAGTCTGCAGTCTTCTCCTCCAATGACCTGCCAGGCTTAGAGTTGGGTTGATGCAATTACCTTGTGTGCACAGCTGTGGAAGCCAGGCCTACATGATCGTGTGTACCTACAGGGAGCATGGGTCTAGAGCAAAGCACGTGTACGAAGACCTGACGGAACCCACCTATGCTGAGGAGGCTCTGCCAAATGTCATGTGCACCGCACAAGGTTCCCGCCGCGTTTATTAGCCCGGTTCTATAGGTGACAGCATAGCGTCCCCGCCTTTCCAAACCAAAACGGAATGCATGGATTCTAACAATGTTTGCTTGGCTTGTTTTCATTTTTGTTTTATATACATACACAATCACTCTTTATTTTATTATTTTTTAAATACATTTTTATTGATTTCAGAGAGGAAGGGAGAGGGAAGAGAAAGAGAGAGAGATGGAAACATCAATGCTGAGAGAGAATCATGGATCGGCTGCCTCCTGCACGCCCCACACTGGGAACCGAACCTACAACCCAGGCATGTGCCCTGACCTGGAATTGAACCGTGACCTCCTGGTTCAAAGGTTGGTGCTCAACCACTGAGCCATGCCGGCCGACTAGCAATAATTCTCTATAAGGCTCAACTATTTCTATTTTCTCATAATTACATCACACTCTATGAGATACACAAGTTAATAAAAATTTAGCTTTTTATGCCTGTGTAAGGAATCACCTTTATTGAAAAAGTGTCCTACAAGATTGGTTTACTGCTTAAAGACCACTTGTCCATAGGTCAATGTGAGGTGTCTGAATTTTCAGACTCAACACCTCATCTTTCTGCGAGACCCACCAGTGCCTGGTTGGAGTCAGTTCCCAGCGTGGGCATCCCCTGAACTGTGCAACACAGCAGCTGATTCCTAAGAACTGGCACTGCAAATCCAGCTAAAGGCTCGAGAGTTAGGTTTCCGCAGGGCCCCATCCAAGTTATAATGAAACAACGTTTTAGAAAACAATGCCATTCGACAATCTTGCTGTTCTTGAGGCCGTGAGATAGCGCCTGGCCTCTCGCCTTCATGCATGTCCTAAGTTTAAGGATTCAAATAATCAGTCTATGTCACTTGCCTGGAAAGTACAGTTTCTACCAGAGCACAAAGGTACAGTTTCTAGTCTGGGATCCTCTACTTACTTAGCCAATCTCCACTGTCCAATAAATAAAATGCACTCAAATACAAACTTCAGAAAGCAAGGCCCTGTCTGTTCCGTTCTCTCAGCTTCCTCCCTCTCTGGAATAAGCCTGTGGATAGTGGGCACATGATAAATGGATCCCCAGGCAATGGATTTATTCACACTCCAAGCCTCGATTTCAACACCTGAAATGAAGAACGCTGTGATTTATTTGTCTTGCATTTCCTATAGCTTCTTTAAAAAATGCATATGTACTTAAGCAGTTTTTAAAGTGTAAAGTGTATCTACATATTAGGTATAATTATTTCAGTATTTGAGGGCAGTTCAAGGCGAATACATCTTTAAACCAAATTCCTAGGCAATGTGTATGTGGACCCTGTAAAACTTAGAAAATGCTGCTGGACAATCCATCCGTGGACGTTCCAAAAATAAATTCCAAAAGATTGAGATTAAGGAGCCTTAAAGTCATTATTCCATAAGGCAAGGCAATCAGGAACAAATATATAATATGCGAGAAAGAAAGGCGCATTTAGCTAAGCAGTTCCCAGCATGCGCCACTGTCGACGCCATTGCCTAACCAAGTTCTAGAGTATTTCCACAAGGTGCCCGCTGGCGGCTAAGGCTTTGGTTGCCCTTTGATAGCAGGGCTTTGTTAAGGGATGGGGGTCTCGGGAGGAGTTTTTGTGTGTATATTCAGAAACACGACCAGCATTAAATCTTAAACGTGGCACAGGCTTCCCCAGGAGCAGCTCCCACTGCCAGAAGATGAACTGGAAACTCAGGCTTCCCGTCTACCCAGACTTCTGAATTTGCTGGGGCGTTAGCTCTCATCGCAGTTCTTCTCCTCCAGCATTCCATCCCGTTAATGATTCCTCTCAAGAATGTTGTGTGGAGAAGGAAAGCTGCCAAGATGCTTAGAATTCTGGTGTAACTGAAAAATGCATCATCGATTGCGCGAAGGAGGGAAACCACGTAATCGGAGACAGAACTGCTACCCACACAGTCCTTACATTTCACCAACACCAGCTTGGGAAACCAACTGTAAGAAAATGGGTAGTGTTCTTGTGTTACCAATTCAACAACTGTTTACCAAGTATCACAGAAACTGCCTAAAGCTGGATAAACCATGACCACCGAAAGTGCACATTTGTCTTATACTTTTAGTCAAGGATTTTTACTGAAAAATATTTACCAGCAATGCTCTATTTCCCCCCACATAATAAATTAGTTAAATGTTCATTATTTTTAACCATTTAAAATTTTTAATTACAGTTGACTTATAACATTAGTTTCAGATGTACACCTAGTGATTAGACATTATATAGCTTATTAAGAGATCATGCCTAGAAATCTCATAGCCACGTGACACCACACATAGTTGTGAGAATATTATTGACCATATTCCTCAGGCTATACTTTATATCTCCATGACTGTTCTGGAACTATCAACCTGTACTTCTAAATCTCTTCACTTTTTTCACCCATCCTCTAAACCCTCCCATCTGGCAACCATCAAGATATTCTCTGTATCTATGAGCTTGTTTCTGTTCTGTTTTCTTCATTTATTTTGCTTTTTAGATTTAATTGTTGATAGACATGTATTAGTGCCATTTCATTGTTCATATTTTGATCCTCCTCCTCCTCCTCCTCCTCCTCCTCCTCCTCCTCCTCCTCCTTCTTGACCCTTTAACATTTCATGGAATTCTGGTTTGGTGGTGATGAACTCCTTTAGCATTTTCTTGCCTGGGAAGTTCTTTATCTGTCCTTCGATTCCAAATGATAGCTTTGCTGGGTAGAGTAATCTTGGTTGTAGGTCATTGGTTTTCATCACTTTGAATATTTCTTGCCGGCCCCTTCTGGCCTGTAAAGTTTCTGTTGAGAAATCAGCTGACAGTCTTATGGGAGGTCCCTTGTAGGTAACTAACTGCTTTTCTCTTCCTGCTTTTAAGATTCTCTCTTTGTCTTTATCCTTTTGCATTTTAATTATGTTGTGTCTTGATGTGGGTCTATTTGGATTCATCTTCTTTGGGACTCTCTACCCTTCCTGGATTGTAGGGCTATTTCCTTCACCAGGGAAGGGAAATTTTCCGTTATTACTTTTTTAAGTATGTTTCAACTTCTAGCTCTTGGAAAAATGGTAGCATACCTGGCCTCTTGTCTCCTTTCTTGCCATAGAAGAGCTATACCCCATTGAATTAATAAGTGCTAAAAAGTATGCTTCTTCATTCATTTAGACGATAATAAATTTAAGACACTGTTCTAAACACTGAGTATATATAGCACAAAGCCCCTACCCTCTTGGAGCTTAGATTCCAGATGGGGAAAGAGAAACTAAGAAAAATTAAAGAGTGTTAAGCACTGTGCAGAATATAATAAAGCATGATAAGGGAGACATGTCAGAAGCCATGTCTGAGATGTGTCATGTAGATACATAGGACTATTTGTACATGCCAGCCATAAGATCCCCTCTTAGAAATAACTACATATATATTGTCTGAAAGGATCAAAAAAAACAAGTCCCAGGGAGATTGTCAGAGGGAATCAAAAAACAAGGCCGAAGTATATGATGTCTATAAGAAACCTACTTAAAATAGAAAGACATATAGATGAAAAGTAAAGGGATGGAGAAGATACACCATGCTATCACTAATCAAAGGAAGTAAGAGTACCTATATTAATTTTAGTTCAAGTTGACTTCAAAGCACAGAAAGTTATCCAGGTTAAACAGAGACATTATATGATGATGAAGAAGAAAACTGTCCAGGAAAATAGCCACCTTTAATGTGTATGTGCCTAAACCCAGAACATCACAACTCTGTGAGGCAAAAACTAAAACAACCCAAGAAAAATTTGGTTAATCCAATATTACAGTGGGACAGTTTAACAACCTTCTCCCAGAAATGGACAGAGTCCACTGCAAAACATTAGTAAGGACATAGCTGAACTCAACAACACTATCAATCAAGTGGATATGATTGAATTCTATTTCATCCAACAACAGAAAATCACACATTCTTTTCTGTCTCACATGGAACATTCACCAAGAAAGACCACATCCTGGGCCATAAAACACACCTTTAACAAATTTAAAGAATAAAATCCTACAGGATCTGCACACAGATGCTTATAGCAGCTTAATTCCCAGTTCCCAAAACTTGGGAGCAACCAAGATGCTCTTCAGTAGAAGCCCTGACAAACCATGTTACAGCCAGACAGCGGGGTATTACTCATCACTGAAAAGCAAGGCGCTACCAGGCCATGAAGCACATGGAGGAGACATAAATGCCTATGACTCAGTGAAAGGAGTCAATCTGAAGACTAAAAACTGCATTATTCCAACTACGTGACACCTTGGAAAAGGCAAAACTACAGAGATAGTGCAAAGATGAGTGGTTGCCGGAGTTTAGGGGTAAGGGAGGGATGAGTAGGCAGACCACAGAAGGTTTTTCGGACATGAAACTACTTCATAAGACACTACATTGGTGAGCGCATTTGCCAAAAGCCATAGAATGTACAACAGGAAAACTGCTGTCCATCCATGCATGATTAAATTAACATAGACGATATACCCATACATATGCATACCAGTATTTTCAGCCCCTTATATACATCAGCTCATTTTTTAAAATAAATATGAGGGAGATTCCATTACTATTCCCATTTGAAGAATTAAAATTAAAACATACATAAAGCAATTACCCAGAGAAACGTGATTAAGCTAGACGCTGAGGTTCAAAATCAGATTTTTCTCATTCCAGAATCAATTCTTATATTCCCTCTGCTACACTGAAATTAAAGAATCCGAATTATGGGTCTATATATTCCTCTGGGCATTTTCATATAAACTAATCTGTCATTATTTTACAAATGTTTTCAGTTTTTTTCTTATCTGTTAAATATTTTGTTCCTAAAAGTCTTCAGATTGCAATTCAAATAGGGTCATTTTTAGCATTTTTGCCAGAATAGTACCATTCCCATAAATGCAGGGTACTATATAGACAAAATTATATACACTAAACAAATTTGCATCTAAACTGAAATGACACTATTTCCAAAGAAGTGAAAATTAATTGCTGGTGTTTTGACATCTTCTTCACTACAACTCTTGATCCAACACTAAAATAACGCATACAGGGTACACTGCTATCTCCTGTCAGTTTTAGTCTGATTTCTACACATTCAGTCGCAATGACTTAGAAGTCTAGATAGGAACCATAATGTAAAAACCAAAAGAATTGAAAAATAGTTGAGTAAATTTTAGGAAAAGATATATTAACACCATATTCAGGTATGCTGAATGAATTTCACGAAAGGAATCAGAAAATTTTATTCTGATGGGAAAAGGTATGTGTGTTACAAAACTAAATTTAGCCTGTAAAACTAGTTTACACTTAAAATAAAACTTTTCGCCTGGCTGGGTGGCTCAGTTAGTTGAAGCTTCACCCAGTACACCCAAAGTTCACGGGTTTGATTCCCAATCAGGGCACATACCTAGATTTCAGGTTTGGTACCCTGTCGGTGCATGTAGGGGAGAGAGCCAACCAATGTTTCTCTCTCTCTCCCTCTCCCTCCTCTCTCTTTAAAACCAATTATAGATATACCTATATATACACACACACACACACATACATTTAAAACTTTTTTAACTCTGCAAGACTAGAAATTAAATTAATTTGTTTACAATATCCATTCCTCTAATAAGTCAATATGTAATATTTGTGTGCAATCAAAGCATGATACTGGAAGATGTGAGAGTATATGGTTATATATTGCCTGGATCAATTTATGACTTCACTTAGTACGATATAAAGCGTTAAAACATTGTGTTTAGAATCTAGGGCTTAGATAACTCTCAGGGGAGAATATGCAAAACACATGGAATCCCAAACAAATCTGAAAATGTCACCAATATCAATTATTATTAAACTATTAAAGGCCCAATGCACAACAAGGTAGGCCTTCCTTCTCCTGGCTGCCGGCACTGGCTTCCCTCTGGCACCCGGGACCCGGGCTTCCCTGGCAGCCTGGGCTTCCCTCGCAGCCCCGGCTCCGTCCAGGAGGACATCCTGTCTAATTAGCATATTATGCTTTTATTATTATAGATGCCACAGGTGAGGTATATAAGCACAGGAATGCAACACTGACACTCCGAAGTTACACTGTTCTTTGTATAGAAATAACTATCTGTGCGTACATGTGGATACATATGTGCATGTACATATATGCGATATATAGATTCACACATCAACAAAATACAGCGTTTCTTCCACGTAAAACTTGTCTATTAACCTGCAATATCTTGCACAGCTGCACTCTGTTCCGCTTTGGAAAGTAAGTGACTTAGAGACTGTGCACACACAGCCATCAGAGGAAGCATGAGGTCTCAGGCGTGCGTCCCGCAGGGGGCCAGGCCCCAGTCTGTCGGTCTGGCTCACAATGAACTAAATGGCACAGAAAGCACCAGCCACGGGTGCGGGGCCCGGAGGGTTAACAGAAAGACTGTGAGGCTCTCACTGGGGAATGGTCATTGGAAGAAAGCTTTGACCATGACCTCCACCTCATTTTCCAAAAGGTCTTGGGACAACGTAAAGTTCCCTTCGCCATCTCTCTCGTGCCTTGCAAACCTTCACCAAGAACCGAGCAAAGCAGAATATCCGACTTGCGCCTTTTCCTAAATTCATCTCCCGGAGAAGGAAGTGAAGAAACCTCCTGTTCTCTAAGGAAAGAATAGCAGGCACTACGAGTAGAGCCACGGGCCCTTCCCCCGGAGAATAGGTGCCTGTGTTCGCATCACCCAATCTGTCAACGTTTCCCAGGCGCTCGGGTGGCCATTGTCCACTCATTCTCTCACCCAACAATGGGCCACATCAGCGCTGCGCCCACAGGGGACGAAAGTAGGTCACCCTGTGGAGCGGCCAGCCTCCCTTCGGGCACTTCTTGGTGGTGCCAGCCATTAACTCGGCGCCCCTGCCTCAACCAGGGCCAGCTGGAAATAAAGTCTGGTTCATCTTTACCTCAAACACTTCCTCGTCCAAAATCCTCGTGCCGAACACCGTGATCCCGTTGGTGTCCACGATCGCTCGCTCGCTTCTCTCCAGCGGTTTGGTGGCTTTCTTCTTACAGTCAACGATCATGGTCACCGTCTTCTTCTCCACGCTGATGGCGACCCGATGCCACCTGCAAAAGCCCAACAGTAATCCTCATGTAAGCTCCCAAGACCTGGTTGCTGAGCCATGGTTCACATTAAAGTACGATTTGGCTCAGTGGTTAGAGCCTCAGCCTGCAGACTGAAGGGTCCTGGGTTCGATTCCAGTCAAGGGCACATGCCCTGGTGGCGGGCTCAACTCCTAATAAGGGGCGTGCACAAGGCAGCCAATCAATGATTCTCTCTCATCATTGACGTTTCCCTCTCTCTCTTCCTCTCTGAAATCAATAAAAATATATTTTTAAAAAATACAGTGCATTTGGAATTGGCAAAGTGAGCTGAAATGGTGCCAGACAGAGGCTCACTGTCCACCAGGAAGGTGCGAAGCGCCCCGGACACAGGGAGGACGCTCAGCAGGATGGATGCTCAGCATCCCTGCTCTCCCTGCTGATAGGGAGGTGCCATCGGGGCTTCCCTGTGTGTGTGGCAACAAAAGCTTCACCTCACCGCGTCCCGATGAGGGTATTTGCTAAGAGCCCGGGGGTGGGAGAGGGGGCAAGTCATCGTGTCCAAGTACGGCAACGCTTTCTTCCAAAGTGGGGTTCCACTGGGAAAGCAAACAGCGTCTGAATGGCGGCTCCACGGCCCCGGGACGTCCTCCTCCTAAGGCACAATGTGCTTCTCTGTCTTTATTCACGTTTCTTTCAAGTGCTTTCGCTTTATTTTTCCATTTTAATTTCAAGACAGTTACAGGTCACTCCGGTGGGCAGGAGCCAAGACGGAGACTATCTCTGTCCTTCTTCCCCGGGCTGGCAGCAGGTGGGGACGCTGAAAGCCAGCGGCGCCCGCATGCGTGCGGGGCCGGAGCTCACCCAGGGCAGGATGGCGGGCTGGAGGGGAGAGATGGCCGGCCCTTTGGAGGCGTGCATGCCCGCCTCGGCCTGGAAAAGGGCGGGTCCCACTAGCAGATGCTGGTGCTCCCCTAACCGCTGGGTGAAGCTCACTACATGGTGCACGCCGCTCTGGCTTCTGTATATATATTTTTTCCAAATGCAAAGTGCTAGATTAAGATTCCAGAAATGTCTAGGATTAGACCCTTAAAATTGCAGCAGCCTTCGTAAAATGTGACGTGGCAGGGCTACGGGTGAGGGCCACGCGTGTTTCCACACACACACACACACACACACACACACACACACACGGAAGCTCTGGTCTTTCCGCGGCCCGTTCGGCGAGCACAGGCGTCTGCGTGGTTTGAACCGAGCCAAGATTCACATGGAGGAGCCTCTTCCCGCTGTGAGGGTGACACCGACACACGTTTCCGCTAAGGTGCCCGTGTCCTCGCTCCAATCATGCTCACTAGGGAGGTGCTTCTCATGGACGGGAAATACTTAGGATTTCCATTGTTAAAAGTCAGAAGCATTTATGGGAATAACTGCTCTCTCTCTGAGTGAGAGGCGGTGTTGATGGCACAGAGTTCGGAATTCAGCATGATTTTCGGGAGAATGGCGTGTTATTGGAGAGTCTGCCCTTATGTCAGCCGTTGGCTAATATGACCTGTCTCTGCCACTTTCCAAATATATGACCTCGTGCAAGGGACCTACCTTCTCCGCTGCCTTATCTGTGAAATGGGTCATTACCATCACCTTCGTCAAAGAGCTGTGACGATTAACTGTGTAAAAGTGTTTAGAAAAGTATGTAGCGCACGCCAAGTATTACGTAAGGCTTCCTTCCAATGTTCTCCGTCTTCATCTGACGGGTACATGGTAAGGAGACCACTGCTCTGCTCAGAAAGTCTACAGTGGCTTCCCATCTCACTCAGAACAGAGCGCAGAGTGCTAACAGCACAGCCACGTGCTAGAGCATCTGGCCCCACGCGGCTGTCCATCCCCAAGGTCCGGCTCTGCTCCTGGCAGCTGCCACCGTGTCCCTTGCTTGGACCACCCAGCCCCCCCAGATCTGCTCCCCCTGCCCCTGCAATAGGAGCCTTTCAATCCTCAGCGTGACTTGCCCCATCTCCTCCATGAGTCTCTGTCCTAGTGAGGTTTTGCCTGAGCCCACTTCTTAACAGTGCACCTCTCCCCCCATTCTCTGAACTCTCCCCTGCTCATTTCTCTCTCCCAGGTATCACCATCGGACATACTATTTATTAGTCATTTTAAAAATATATATTTTTATTTATTTCAGAGAGGAAAGGAGCGGGAGAGAGAGAGAAACATCTATGATGAGAGAGACTCATTGATCGGCTGCCTCCTGCATGCCCTCCTACTGGGGATCGAGCCTGCAATCCGGGCCTGTGCCCTTGGCCGGAATCGAACCTGGGCGCCTTCAGTCCGCAGGCTGATGCTCTATCCACTGAGCCACACCAGCCAGGGCTTATTAGTCATTCTTTATTGTTCATTATCTGTCTGCCCAGACTGTACACTACGCCAGGCTGGACATGCCAGCGTGCTCTCCCTGTCCCTCTCGCTGGGCTGTAGAAAGCTGTGTCCTGCCCTTAAACACTTGCTGGAGCAGTCAAGCCAAAGAACTGCTTTGGGCTGAGACACGGGGCGATGGAGCACTTACTTCCCGTCGGCGATGTTGACCGTGCGGAACAGGGGGTAGTCCTCGGGGGGGGGCTTCCCCAGGTGGTCTTCGAACAGGAAGACGGGCGACCGCCCGACCTCAACGCCGATCTGCTGAATGCCGTGCTCATTGTAGATGGATAAGAGGAAAGACTGAATTCCTTTTTTGGGTTTTACTGTAAATAATATCGAAAAGTCTTCTGGGAAAGTTCCTCCTGAGAAGAAAAGTCCAAAGAGTCAGATTCCGAATTTCCAGATTGCTCCTGGATCACCCCATTATTTGTCAACTTTCTGTGTTGCCTTAGAAAGTCACCTAAGTTCACTCAGTGGTAACGACACAGGTTTAAAAGCAAACAGAGGGGACCGTGGCCAGGTCGTTCAGCTGGTTAGAGCATCGTCCTGATACACCAAGGTTGTGGGTTCGACCCCTGGTCAGGGCACATATGGGAACCGGCCAATGAATGCATAAACAAGTAGATCAACAAAGCCATGCTTTTTCCTCTCTCTCTTTCTCCCCGCCCCCCCAATCAATTTAAAACATTAACAACTAATAGAGAAGAATCTCTGCTAAGCTTTTTCTGCAATAGTTGTCTAAGCTATATCAAGTGTAAAGCCACTCACTGAAAGCACAGTAATTAAATAAAATTAAATAAAAAGTTAGGAAGCAAGAGCATGATGCCAAGTACAGTGTCAAGCACAGCGGGCTCTACAGCAGCAGTTCTCAACCTGTGGGTCACGACCCACAGGTTGAGAACCACTAGCAGGGTCGCCTAAGACCATGGGAAAACACAGATATTTACATTACGATTCATAACAGTAGCAAAATTACAGTTATGAAGTAGCAACGAAAATAATTTTATGGTTGGGGGTCACCACAACATGAGGAACTGTAGTAAAAGATCACTGTAGTAGAGTCTAGAAGATGCTAATTAAAACTGTTAATGTAATATTATATTTAAAATTGTTTTTCTTGGAAAAAAAAAATATATATGTCAGGAAGAAAACGTTTGTACAAGAAAAAATTTTAAAAAATAAAACTGTTCAAAATTGTTCGCAACTGACTATGTCCGAGAGAATTCCCTACGAATGCAGTTCGACAACAACTGAAACCACCTCGTGGGTGAAATGGCACATGGGTGGGCACGAAAGGTGAGGTTGCTCTGTTCTCCCCCGTAAGTAGATTCTTTGTGATTCTATGCAAAAGTGAGCTCCACATAATGCTGGCTTCAGGTTTTGTCATCTTGAAATAAAATAGCTTTATTAGGTTTTCTCATGAGCACATCTTCTGGGAATGTGCCGAGTTAAAATTGGCAATTACTAAATCATTATTAGTCCAGCTAGCGTGGCTCAGTGGTTGAGTGTCAGCTTATGAACCAGGAGGTCGCAGTTTGATTCCCTGTCAGAGCACATGCCGGGTTGTGGGCTCGATCCCCAGTAAGGGGCGTGCAGGAGGCAGCCAGTCAATGATTTTTTTCTCTCATCATTGATGTTTCTCTCTCTCTCTCTCTCCCCCTGGCCCTTCCCCTCTGAAATCAATAAAAATATATATTTAAAATCATTATTTTCCTTGTTGCCTTGGTGGCCACCATCTATTTGCTGATATATAAAAACTGGAGGCCTGATGCACGAAATTCGTGCATGGGAGAGAGGGGTTCCTCAGCCCGGCCTGTACCCTCTCGCAATCTGGAACCGCTGGCTCCTAAGCACTCACCTACCTGCCTGCCTGATTTCCCTAACCACTCTGCCTGCCTGCCTCATCACCCCTAACACCCTGACTGCCTGCCTCATGGCCCCTGACCACTCGCCTGCCTCTGCCTTGGCCCCCGCCGCCACAGCTTCATCCAGAAGGACGTCCGGAAGGTCGTTCGGCTGCCTGGTCTAATTAGCATATTATGCTTTTATTGTTATAGAGGACATGTTCTTTACCATAACTGTGCATTATAAAGTAGGATAAAAGAAATAGTGAGAAGCAACATAGCGGTAGCCATAGTAATGCAGCGAACTTGCCTGAAAAGAGCTGTTTCGTCGGGGCGCTGAGCTGAGCCTGCTTTGAAACTCTGTAAGCAGTATCCGACCCTTTCGAATTCTTTCTGTTTGTGCAAAAGCCCGTTGTTTTTGATATTCCCTCTGGAGAATTGTGAAAATCTAGAGCTTTTAGTACATCAACTGGAGCAGCTGAAAAATAAGTTAAAAATAAGAAAAATGTAATTGAACAAAACAATCGAATATAAAAACGAGTATTTTTTAACAGAGGAAATCATTTGTGGTTCCACCTACAGAATTTGTTCATCACCTGTCCTCTTCCCTAACATTCGGGTGGGGAGCTGAGGACTGGGGAGGCAGGTAAAGAATAAACCAAGGCATTCCCAAATACAAAAGATCCTCTAGCAGGAACCAAACGACGCCAAAACAAAGCAGAATATTTACTTTTATATAAATATTTATGTGTGTGTGTGTGTGTGTAGACTTAGAATTTAATAAGACTTTGCAGACATTCTGATGCACCACAACTTCAAGTTATAAAATCTTTAATTATTCTAAATAATTGCATTGTTTGGCATTGAAGTGAAAGCCAGCATCTGTAATGTTCCATTAACTTCTATCAGATTTACTATTCAACTATTCATAATGTAAACAAAGGTGATTTTGAAGATTCAGACTCAGAATAAATATCATGCATAAATGCTGCCAATGAGCAGTTACTAAGTCACATTGTCTGCACAAAGATAAGATAGTAAAGAATAGTAACAGAATGTAATGCCCTTGTTTTGTGTGCTTTGTGCTATTAGTTATTCGCAAAGTACTTTACAGAAGCCCACACTTGCGTGGCTATGTGTGCATCTGTGTTTTGTGTGCCTGTCTGAATGGATGGATGGATAATTTGCTGATTTTCACCACCTGCATTTGCCAGAGTAACTGCACGGACATTGCTTCATGCTTCGATATTTAAAGTCCCTGGAGACGAGTAATTCTGCCCTTCCCCCTTTTCTGTAGTTTCAGGGTGTAGGGTCAGGCCTACTTGTTGGCAGAAGCATAAATTTTTCAAATCCAGTTCATTCCAGCTGCCCCATGCTACCATGAGGTGATGAGTAGAAAATAAGTTTGGGAACCTTAAACTTCCCCTTCAGATAAACATGATGCTGTAAACAGTTGTATTGGAATAAAATCCACATACCAGGCAATTTAAAGTGCCCAATTCACTGGTTTTGGTACACTATACTATCCTATCTAATAGAAGAGCAATATGCAAATTAACCATCACTCCACTACACCCACAAGGCCATGCCCACCAGCCAATCAGGAGCAAGTATGCAAATTAACCCAACCAAGATGGCTACAGCCACAGAGCGAGCAGGAGGCTTGGGTTTCCCCGGCAATGGAGGAAGCCAAGCTTTCCGCACACCCTGGCTGGCCCTGAACTCCACTCAAGGCTACAAAGTTTCAATTATAGAAGATAAATAAATCCCAACAAAAAAAGCAGCAGCCACGGATCTGGAGAGAGCAGGAGGCTTGAGTTGCCCCCAGTGATGGAGGAAGCCAAGCTCCCACAGCCCTGGCCTGCCTTGGCCTCCACTCAAGGCTACAAAGTTTCAATTATAGAAGATAAATAAATCCCAACAAAAAAAGCAGCAGCCACGGATCTGGAGAGAGCAGGAGGCTTGAGTTGCCCCCAGTGATGGAGGAAGCCAAGCTCCCACAGCCCTGGCCTGCCTTGGCCTCCACTCAAGGCTACAAAGTTTCAATTATAGAAGATAAATAAATCCCAGATACCAGGGCCTCCACTTGGGTCGCCAGAGGGTGTGGCCTGCCTGCAAACCACCACAGGTCCCTCACCCAGGCCACCCCATGCCCCAAAGGAACCCCCACCCTGATCCAGGACACCCTTCAGGGCAAACCAGCTGGCTCCCACCTGTGCACCAGGCCTCTATCCTACCTAATAAAAGAGTAATATGCAAATTGACCATCACTCCAACACACAAGGTGGCTGCCCCCATGTGGTCAAAGATGGCTGCCCCCATGTGGACACAAGATGGCCACCATAAGATGGCCAGCAGGGGAGGGCAGTTGGGAGAGACCAGGCCTGCAAGGGAGGGCAGTTGTGGGCGATCAGGCCAGCAAGGGAGGGCAGGTGGGGGCGATCAAGCCTGCAGGGGAGGGCAGTTAGGGATGACCAGGTCAGCAGAGGAGGGAAGTTGGGGGCAACTGGGCCTGCAGGGAAGGACAGTTGCTGGGGGGACCCAGGCCTGCAGGGGAGGGCTGTTAGGGGCAAACAGACTGGCAGGGGAGCAGTTAGGCATCAATCAGGCTGGCAGGGGAGTGGTTAGGGGGTGATCAGGCTAGCAGGCAGAAGCGGTTAGGGGCAATCAGGAAGGCAGGCAGGCGAGCAGTTGGGAGCCAGCAGTCCTGGATTGTGAGAGGGATATCCGACTGCCTGTTTAGGCCTGATCCTACTGGGATTGGGCCTAAATGGGCAGTTGGACATCCCCCGAGGGGTCCCAGATTGGAGAGGGTGCAGGCTGGGCTGAGGGACACACCCCTCCCCCGTGCACGAATTTCGTGCACCGGGCCTCTAGCTCATTTATATATCATGATTATATATATCATCAAAGTTGCCACTTTAAAGTGTACAATTGAGTAGCATGGTTATATTCACGTTGTTGTGCTACCACCACCATTTCCGAAGCTTTTTCAGCACCCCAGACAGAAACTCTAGATCCATTAAGCAATAACTCCCCATTTCCCCCTCCTCCAAGCCACTGGTAACCTCTACTCCACTTTCTGTCTGTATGAATTTGCCTATTTCAAATATTTCACATAAGTGGGATCATAAAATATTCCTCAAAACACTAAACATAGAAGTACCATGTGACCAAGCAATTCCACTCTGAGAGATATACCCAAAATAGATACCTGTATGTCAATGGTCATTGCTACACTATTCACAATAGTCAAATCGTGGAAATAACCCAAGTTCAGATCAATATGTGAACAGAATGTGGTATATTCATGCGCTAGAACATGAGTCAGCCGTAAGACGGAATGAAGTTCTGATACATGCTACCACATAGATGAACCTTCAAAACAAAGCACTCTGTGAAGAAAGCCAGGCATAAAAGGACAAATGAATATTTTCAGACCTTCCAATTTCCTGATCCACCACCAAGTCTCATTAATTCCCTGAGCAAGTAAAACGAGCAATCATGAGCTGTAAGCGTTGTGATAAAGGCAGACTTCAGAACCGTATTACTCAATATGCTTACATTCTATTGGTTCTCTATTTTTATTCAAAAATTATAAATTTCAGAGAAGGCCATGTGCCAGCCAGTGTATCTGTGAGTCTGAGACTTCTTACTGCATGTCTCTAGGTTCTAATGAAAAAGACTGTTTATGCCCTAGTAAGTAAGTAGGAGGCAGTATCTCCATCGAAGTAGATTTTGCAAAGCCCCGTTTTGTTCAGAAGGGACAGACATCCGTTCTGGTTGAGAGTGAGAACCAATTATTATTGCTTTGAAAACTTCCAGTTGTTAGTTTTAAAAAAATAGCATCATCACCACATTTCAAAACATACATTCGCTATTTCTGGTAGGACTTAATGAGAATGAAATTGGGGCTTACTGTAGAGTCAGGAAATATCATCGCCACAATTTATCACACTCAGAACCTAGAGAGTGACTGCTACCACGGTGTTCTTTGAAAATTACAATTTCCATTCATATTTCTTACAATAACGGCCCGTCGGTTCTAGAATCCACCCATGAACGATGGCATGCCAATGAGCAGTGTGCGTCTGGTTGTGTCCTCAGTTAATTAAATTCTGGGCGGTACTGACTTCGATGTGTACGAACCTGCAAGTGAGCTTTATGTACTTGGCCTTTGATGGTCTAACTAATGCACTTCCCTCTCATCATAAAGACATCTACTTATTCCATCAAGCGTCTGAATGAACATCGACATACAATCCTGTAGAGTACACACGCAGTGTTTCAAATATTTTTAAAAACACCTTTTCCCTATGGAAATCAGGCGTTTCCAAGGGATCATTAACTCTATCAAACCTGATACTTTTTAGCTTGGCCTTGGAATACGTAGAGACAAACAACAGCAGTGAAGAACATTTTTTACGACAGCCCTGCTGGCGATGGCCGAGATTCTAGGCCAACGGGACAACTGAGCATCCTTGCTTTTCAGCAACGACAGAACTCAGACCACAGTAACCATAATACCGCCACGTCCAGAGAATCTAGTATGTGCCAATCACTGGGCTGAATTTATCTCAGGCTGTCACCCTACCAGCCGTTCGGGGCTCTGTTCTTATCCCCGCTGTGCAGAGGAAGGAACTGGGAACCAGAGAGCAAATATCAAATCTAGGCTTTTCCCATCCCCCCGTCCTCGTGGCTGTACCCTAGAAATAAACACGCTGCATCATGAAACGGAAACCGTGCCTATCAGACACTGGAATTATCTGGAGGCCGGTCTTTGACGCCTGACGTTTACATTGGCTTGACGCTAAACTCGGTGCGTGCTGCAGGTGTAGGTTTACTCTGGAGGAGACTGCTTCCGAGTATGAACAGCACCTTATCTGTTTACTTTATCTTATCTTCTTGCTCGGAAGCCATTAGGAAAAGTACATCTGAAGAGCTGAAAGACTCCAGGGGAGACGCGGACACAGCCATAAAGGCTGTCATTCTTCTGAGAAGAAAAGGCGGCGGCCCCATGGTCAGGGTCCCAACTGTATGTTGGTAAACAAGACATAAAATGAACCACAGCGTTCCTTCTCCCTAGCCGTCCTTTCACGGGGTGACCCTCTCCAGGGGCAGGGTCTCGCTCGGATGGATCCCTGTCCACTGCCAACACAATGTGATGGAAACACACTGCCTTTTGCAGGACTCAACCCAGGGTTCTATTTTTCCTCCTTACGGGGTTCTTTGTAGAGACACACAGTGTGAAGTTCTTCAAAAAACAGTTTCTAGTCTGCAGAGGCAAAACTTTTTAAAGGAAAGAAATGGTGGGAAAAAGATACAGAGGCAAAGGAGCATTGACCAGACTGTCAAACTACAGCGGGAAGGCAGGGGAGGTTGGGCGAGGGGGGCTGTAGGAGACCAACCAAAGGACTTGTACGCATGCATGTAAGCACAACCAATGGATACAAGACACTGAGCGGGGGGAGGGCGGGCAGGTGAAGGCATGCACTGGGGGGTAGGGGAAGCCGGGGGGAGGGCAATGGGGGAAAAAAAGGAGACATATGTACTACTATTTGTAATACTTCAAACAATTTAAAAAAAAAACAGTTTAAAAAGAGGCACAGCTAACAGAGATGCCAACTGGGTTATTTTTCTAAAGTCACCAAAATGTAGCTCAGTTATCCAAGACTTAAAACTTTTTATTTTTCCTTTCAAGTAAAATCAATAATAAATTAAGCCGCTTTGAAATCAGCCTTTTATTCGATCTCATCATCACAGCATTTAACAAATTCTTACAATATGGGTCTAAGGCAGTGGTTGTCAACCTTTCTAATATCTGTGTTTTCCGATGGTCTTAGGCTCTACAGCAGCGGTTCTCAACCTGTGGGCAGTGACCCACAGGTTGAGAACCCCTAGCAGGGTCGCCTAAGACCATCGGAAAACACAGATATTTGCATGACGATTCATCACAGTAGCAAAATTAGTTATGAAGTAGCAACGAAAATAATGTTATGGTTGGGGGTCCCCACAACATGAGGAGCTGTGTTAAAGGGTCGCAGCATTAGAAAGGTTGAGAATCACCGGTCTCAGGTTTTATACACGCATGCCTGTGCGCACACACCGGGAAACTATTCTTCATTTTTTATTACCTAAACTGCAACTGTTTAAAGAGTAAAAGTAGACATTTATTTTAAGTGAACTCAGTATTTCTCCAGGAAGTGACATTTCCATAGCCAAGGCGAATCCTAAACGCCCTCAATACTTTGTTTCTATGCTGCCAACAGAGATGGAGCAAGTCATGATTCGCTTGTCCAATGGATCCAGTCAGAAGAGCATTTTGTCCGAAGCCTTTTTCCTGGCTCCTATCTATGGCACCCTTTCACTGTTTACTTTATGGGAGAATGGCATCTCAGGGCCCTGTGTGGGACTAGAATAGCCATTTAACTGTTTTCCTTGGTTTTCTTTTTTGTTGTCGTTAATCCGCACCCGAGGATATTTTTCCATTGATCTTTAGGGAGAGGGCAGAGAGAGGGAGAGACAGAGAAAAATATCCATGTGAGACAAACACATCGATGGGTTGCCTCCTGCTCTCGCCCCGACCAGGGGCCCAGGATGGGGATGAGCCTGCAACCAAGGTACGTGCCCTTCGCCAGAATCTATCCTGGGACCCTTTGGTCCGCAGGCCAACGCTCTATCCATTGGGCCACACCGGCTAGGGCTCCCTGGGTTTTCTTATTAATCTGCATAGCACAGCTGGAGTGAGCTGGCAAAACTCTGGGCTGCATGTCAGCCTGCTGCGTGAATCCCTTCAAAGCAGCCCGCTGACTAGCAGGTGTAGGCGCGTGCCTTGCACACGAAATCTGGCGCTGAGCACCTGTGCGGCCTGGACACGTTACTGAAGGGCCCTGTGCCTCAGCTTGCACGTCGGTAAAAGAACAACGGAAGTATTTAGCTAAAAGAATGTTTGTGCACTGGTATTTGTAGTGATGCCCCAGAACAGCGGCTAGGAGGACTCCTGTGGGCGAAGACCACCCTGCTGTCTGGTACACGAGATAGGAATGGCTTTACATTTTTACATGGTTGAAAACAATTCAAAGCAGCATAATATTTTGCGACACATGAAAATTGTATGAGGTTTAGATGTCAGCATCCACAAATAAAGGTTTTCAGTGTAGAAAGCCACAGCCACTTAGTCCTAGGCTGTCCATAGCTGCCTTCCAACGAGGACAGAGCTGTGTGGCTGTGACAGAGACCAGGTGGCCCGCAGAAGTGAAACTATCTACCAGCTGGCCCGTGTGAGCTGAGTCCTGAAGGATGAGCTGAGTCCTGAAGGACGAGTCGAGTTCATCAATGGAGAGGAGGGCAACAGAACTATCAAAAAATGGCAGCATGGAGTTCATGGCTGCCGGATGTGACATGAACACTCGATATACTTCGGAGCCCAAGTTCTCCCTGGGGGCCCCATGGCTGCTCTTGAGGAAACTCCCGTCTCTTCCACGAGTATTCCTAGCCACACACTCCACTGAGATGTCTACACTAGCTCTTGCTCATTTCCCCGACCCCAAGTATTATGCCCCTGCCATAATAACCATCTTCCAGCTTCGAATAGTCTTACTATTTCTTTACCGGGAGTATTTTTCAGTCCTTCCTCCATCGGCTAAGGACAGCTGGCTGCTTTTTCAGCCCTCACTATCAACTGAATCCCCTGGAGAGCTTTGACGTTGTGGGTGCCTGGGTGCTGCCTCCAAACTCATGACTACAATGCCTCGGGTGGGGACCAGACACTCATGCGTATGTTTTTGTATGTTTTTCAGGTTTCCCACACAAGTCGAGTGGGTAGCCAGGGATGAAAGCTGGTGCATTCAGACTTGACCAACCTTCTGATCTCAACCCAAGCCTGACTCCCTTCAGGAAATCATTACTTCCCCTCCCAGGCTGGGTTATGGGACCGTCTCAAATGACCCCAAGGTCCCTATATTCCCCTTGGGTAACTCCACACTCTACTTGGTTGGCTTGCTTAATTATCTCATTTTCACTCTAGGCTGTATGTTCTTAGGCACAGTGTATGTCTAAGTTATGGTTATGTTGCCCTGTTTCATATTTATACCACCTAACATTCCTTCTCTCTCTCTCTTTCTCTCTCTCTCTCTCTCTTTCTCCCTTCCTCTCTCTCTCTCTCTCTCCCCTCTCTGTCTCTCTCAATCCCTAAGCTCCTGAACTTGTACTTCATAATTTAATATCTGTCTCCCTCGATGATTGTAACCCTCTGACAGCAAATCTCTGCACTATTGACATTCACTATAGTATTCATAACCAACAGAGCAACTGACACATAGTAAATAATCAATAGTGATATATGAATGAATGAACGAATGAACGAGCAAACCAGCAGCTACTTCCTGCCTCAGACCTGAAGCTTGCTTCCCACCAGGCTGAGGAGGAAGGCCTGGAAGTGACTGTCACCAACAGCACCTTGACGAGCTTCCCAAGTCTAGCTGCTCCCGTTTGATTCAGGGGTGGCAAGAACACAGGTCCAAAGAGGCCTTTCTAACATACGTACTTTCTAGGGAGTCGCTTGCCCGCACCTTGCACCTCACACCACAGGCCACATATGAAGCGCTTCAGGGAGAGAAATAAAAATAAGTTGAACACAGAAAGAATTACACACACACACACACACACACACACACACACAGGCCTGAAGTGCTTTGCTCCCCCGAAGTGTGGCCAAGCCAGGAGCGCCTCTGTGTTAGTGTGGCCATAGGTGCAGGGCTCACCAAACATGAGCGAGAAGAGACTAGTTACCCTGGTTTAACTACCACCAATGCCCTCTATATTTCAAAATCACGACAGCTCTTAATAAAGAGGAAAACACAGGATTCCCCAAAGCAAGTGGCCAGACAACAATTAAGAGCTCAGTGTCTGTGGCTGGAACTCCCGGCATCCAGCGCAAGCCCAGCATCTACTGTCAGCGTGACATGGGGTGAGACACTTACCCCACTAAGACTTGGCTTCTTCAACTTAACCTCATTGGGAGAATTAAATGACATAAGGCACTTTAACCTTTGACACCTAGTAAGCATGCCATAAAGTAACATCTAAAGGCATTGTCTCTTCAAAACGTCACCCTTTGGAAATCTCTGCCAGTCCCAGTGGGCGCCACCCAGAAGTACCGTTCCCTCATTCCTGTTCTTCCTCCCTCTGCAGGCCCTGGACCCTCTTCACCATGGAGAGGACGGGACCGTTTTCTCTCCTGGGAATGTCCATTACATGTCATCCTTGAAAACTGCGACGCTGAGCAACTTCCCAACATGCTCCTTTTTAAAAAATATATATATATTATTGATTTTTTACAGAGAGGAAGGGAGAGGGAGAGAGAAAGAGAGAAACATCAATGTGAGAGTGTAACATTGATCAGTGTGACCCCTACTGGGGATTGAGCCCGAAACCAGGCATGTGCCCTAAGAGAATCGAACCAGCAACCTTTTGGTGCATGGGACGATGCCCACCCAGCTGAGCCACAGCAGCCAGGGCTCCCAGCGTGTCCTTATGTGACCCCAGGTACGTACAACCCCTGGAGGCCCCTGGAACCGTGACAGCTTCAACCACCCCGTGAGTCTCAAGTCTATGTTTTCATGCCCACGCTCCAACACCGCCCTGGACATTAGCATTCCCCCTTTTATATCATTTTTCTTGGCAATGCATAGACATTACTATAACTGTAGCCTTAACACAGTAACCCCGATATGAGCTATGGATTACAAGGTTTTAAAAACCAGCATCTTAGTGTCTTCCCTTTGGTACCATTCCTTCATTTACTTCAAACGCATGCATGCTGCATACCAGCCTTGTATTATCAACCTACACGGAGTATTAAGAGATAAAACACATTGACCTGAATTCATATTTAGAATGTATGGAAGTTCATCTTTCAATGACTCTATGGCACAAATACTATCCATGGACATCATGTACATTTCCTGTGTCCCAACGCAAATTCTTCAGCAGAAAAAAAAAAATTTACCAGATTTTTTGTGTCTTCTGTAATCTAATCTTGTGGTAAAGAAATAAAAATAAAAAGTGCAAAATGAGAGAAGTAAACTGCGGGGAAACATTAGCAAACTGTAAGCATGTAAGAGTAGAGTTGTACCGTTTACATTAATGGCCAGTGTTTGGAGTTTATTTTCCCTAAGGGGGCTCTGTAACAAATTTAAATGCTTTTTCCATTTTAAGCCTATGTTTAGAGAATATATTTCTTACAGGAAACAATATGAATATAATAAATACAAGCATCCTAAGGCTCAAGCGTTTAATGGGTATCTTAAAAAAAAAAAAAATGAGTTTTTGATATTCCAAAAAAGAATAGCATCAAATTGAGAATGACTTGGACAAAGACAATATAAACAGAATCCTGGAGTTTTCGCCATTTTATGGTTAATTTAACCAAACCAAGCGCCTAACAAGCCTACTGGAGCTAGCATTTCAGAAAAGGATTAAATGTAAATGTACAGCTCTGTGAAAATGCCATTAAAAAAAGCACAGTCACACAGTGAAACTCAAAACTGGACAGGTCATGGGGAAAAATCCATCGTGAAATACAGGGTGTGGCAAAAGTAGGTTTACAGTTGTTCATACGGGAAATGTGATCATTAATCCATAACAATACAAGAGTAAACTGTGTCTCACAGACACATGTAAACCTACTTTTAAACAAGATATCTGTTTTTATTGATTTAGAGAGAGGAAGGGAGAGGGAGAAAGAGGGACATCAATGGGCTGCCTCCTACACGCCCCCTGCGGGGAGTGGAGCCCGAAACCCTGGCATGTGCCCTGACTGGGAATCAAACCCGGGACCTTTGGTGCAGAGGACAATGCCCAACTCGCTGTGTCACACCAGCCAGGGCTGTGAACCCACTCTTGCCCCAGCCTGTGTTCTGAAGCGGAATTAATGGAGTGTGAATCCCATCAACGCCGACTGCAGTCACAGCCCATTTTGCTGAGAATTTCCTCTAACGCGGAGATATCCAGAGGCTGGGAGAAACCACAAAACCCTGGGCCTGAGAGTCAGCACTGACCGGGACAACACATGGATGTGCTTTATCAGCATGTTCGTTTCCCTGGCAACATCTCACCTGTCACTGCTTTCTCCGCCTCCGGCTCGGCGTACCTCCCACCTGTTCCTAGGTAACACCCATCACCGCTCTGCTAAACCAGGAGGCCAAGCACCGACTCCAGGCCCACATCGTCGCGACTAGAACCGCAAAACATCTGAACCTGTGTGCGTGGCGCCCCTCAACTGAGCAAAGTGGCTTATGGATCATGTGGGACTGGGCGGCCACGGTGACTAGGAGTAAATATGTAAAGTGAAATGAAAGCTGTGCGAGTCGTCTGGATAACACATATGGCCGACAAGCTGCCCAAATAATTTAAGGCAATGTTCATGCTCCAAAATTCCCTCATCCCACATTTCATATAAATTTAAACAGGACATCACTTTTTATAGATGACAATTATTTGATTAGCACAAAGGAGAAAGATCAGCTAGTGAATGAGCACAGGAAGGGTTGCAGAGGAATGGATATCAAATAAGCGAGATAATTAAAGCTCCAACAGGAAGAGGATGTTTGAGCACAGTCTAGAAAGGCCTCAGAGGTGCCTGCTGTTGTTGGTTTTATGTTTTGTTTGTTTTATTTTTAGATAAGCTTTTATTGATTTCAGAGAGAGGAAGAGGGGGAGAGAGAGAGAGAAACATCAATGATTAAAGAGAATCATTCATTTGCTGCCTCCTGTGCGCCCCCTACTGGCGATCTTGCCTGAAACCAGGGCATATGCCCTGATCCGGAATAGAGCCTTGACCTCCAGGTTCGTGGACGGACCACTCCGCCAATGTGGCACACTAGCTGGGCAACCCTGCTGTTTTCACTGAAAGGCATCCTAAGCAAAAGGAATCGGAGACAGGCGTAGGCCCAGATGGTGGAGGAAATGCAAGGAGACACGTAGGTCTCCAGCAAAGGGAACAAAAGAAGTGTTAGGAAAGAGAGCACAGAAACAAGGGCGTGGGCACGCTGAAGGCCGACTGTGGGATCCAGGCGTTGGGATTTTATTCCAGCTGAGATGGAAAACCACTGGGAGTTGAGGAGATGGGAGTAACATGAGCCAACTGACTTTCTAGACCCCACTATGGCTCTGTGTTGAGAATGGACTATGGGAGCGCCACAGTGGAATCAGAGAGCAGACGGGAAGCCATTGCAATCTTCTACGTGTCAAACGGTGTTCTCCTGGACGGCGAGATCAAGTCCTGGGTGAGGATGTGGTCGTTGTGAACACGGAGCGACCAGGAGCTGCCGACAGGCTGCGTGTGGAGCAGGAGGGAAGGGAGCCTGAGCTGCCTCTGCGTGTTTTAGGTCAAACACCGCAACTGCATCTATTGCCGTCCGCTGAGAAGGGGGAGGTGGCGAGAGGAGCAGGTTTCAGGGGGTAGTTCTGCAGTTCGGTTTCCGGCAGACTGATGTTGAGACGCCTTCATAAATGCCTTTGGAAATGGCTGGATAGGCAGGGGAGTGAGTATATGAGTCTGAGGTTCAAGGAAAGATCAGGGGTGGAAATAAAACTTAAGGGCGTGGACAGTCTGTCAATGTCGTTGAAAGCTACAATTAGCTTAATGACATGGTTATTTTAAAACGTTATTCTTTCCCTGAAAGAAATCATTATGACTTAAAACTCTGTGTAATAAATATTTTTTGTTCTCTCCAAGAACCAACATAGAGATCGTGGTTCACTCTATTAACCCTCAGAGACAAGGAGGACTGCTTACCGAGTCTGATCTAAAGCGTGCCATCGTGGGGGTTATGCCAAGATCAAGGTTTAACAATGCTGGCTGTCTCTTTGCTTAGAACAGATTTCATCAACGTGGCCACACGTTCGGGTAACACGCCCCTCACAAAATAGGTGGATCATTCATTCGTACTTTTTTCAAGTCTCCGATGGCCACCCAGTGTGACTGACACGTGCTAACCATCAGAGGGCTGGCTGGTTATCCCAGAAAAAGCAGCCTGGCCCCTGTCTGGCTGATGAGAGGACACAGGGGCGCAATCACCTGGAACCAGCTGGTAGGGCACCCACCCCGCCAACCTAGCAACGCCCCCCTGTGGTTTTTAATTAGTCACATGACTCCAAAAAAGCCTGTCCAAATGGTCTTGTGTTACATGGCGCCTGCCCACTCCGCTAGGCTCAGGGCTCTCCTAGGGACAGACATACTCCCGGGGAACGGACTGGCCTCGGCGCTCTCCTAGGGACAGACATACTCCCGGGGAACGGACTGGCCTCCTGCCTTCTCCGAAGTCACGGCGCCCAGTGCGGCACACAGAAGAGCCTCCTTCGGTTTTCATGTTAGTGAGCGGCCTCCATCCTGACCTGCCTCTTACCATAAACGCCTGTAGGCAGTGTAAGTTGAAAGTAGAAATAATCCTCCAACTCTGACAACGCAGTATGTGAAAAGTAATGGCATTCCTGATTCCTAAGCGGCCAAAGTTAGGGAAGTATTTGTTGTAAAACAGTTGTATGTCCAGCCCAACCGTGGGACGGCAATGTTGAAAGGAGCGGCTGGCATTGCCATGTCTTCCAATCGGCTGCCAGGCGAGGAGGGGCTTCTGGAGAAGCACCATCTAGACCCGTGGTCGGCAAACTCATCGGTCAGCAGAGCCAAGTATCAACAGGACGACGACTGAGATTTCTTTGGAGAGCCACATTTTGTAAAGTTAAACTGTACAGGTAGGTACATTGTTCTTAACCTAATGAGGGCACTCCTACCCCGGCCTTTGCTAAAAACGTCCTCAATCTGATTGAGGCATGTGGCTCGCGAGCCGCGCTTTGCCGACCACCGATCTAGACCAGAGTTGATCTCCTCATGTCCGTTTCTGCAGAGCCGCTGCTGTTAGGCAACAGGAGACTTACCGATGGGAGTGATTTGCGCGTGGCAGGTCGCAGATAAATAACCTTTCGCTGGCCTCCGGGGCCCTGTCCAGAAGCGAGGCCCATGCCCATTGCGCGTCCCTTTCTCTCCTGTTACACACGGTTGGTCATCCCTTGACTGAGTACCAAAATGACCCGTGGGGCCTCCTAAAACACCGCTCGGATTCCGTGCAAAGTCGCCTCCATCGAGACCGCCAGGGACGGACTGGGGATGCCGGTGAGAGGCCGCCGGGCCGCTTCCCCCAGCTTGCTGACTCAGCGGCACTGCCCGCACAGGAGCGCCCTGAGGCAGTCAGCAAAGGTGTAGGCCCGTCCCCGTGCGGCAGGTGGGTGCTCGAGGCCGGACGTGCTCATACAGGCTAAAAGGACGCTTTCATTTTAGCGCCAACAACGCTCTGTGATGAGGACGCCAGCTTGGAGGAAGTCCACTGTGCCGTGCGATGTGCTGCTAGGCAGGCTCCTTGGTGGAGGAGCTGTATTCCTTCCGCGGGGAGGTGCTGCCTGCATGCTACTCGAGGAAAAAGCAATGGGGAGCAGGTTGGGGGTGCTCAGGGTGCAGTGGTCAGGGTGCAGATCCTAGCTGGCTTGGAGGCAAAAAAGAGATGGATGTTTACAGGAAACCAGCACAGTATCAGCAAAAAGCTGCTTCACACGCTTCTGCAGACCCTGGCAGTGACTGATATACATCATCTCATATCACAACTTGGGTCTTGAAATAGGTTAGTGAAGAGCGATTCATTAGAGCTATCACTAACACCTTCCTTCCATTCGACAAAGACTTTCCAAATGCTTACTATGTGACAGCAGCTGTTCCACATGCTTGCGACACACTCAATGAAACAGGTACAGATACCTCCGCTAGTGGTTTTATTTTTTAAATACGTTTTTATTGAATTTCAGAGAGAGGAAGGGAGAGGGGGTAGAGCAATAGAAACATCAATGAGAGAGAAACATCACTGGGCTGCCTCCTGCACTCCCCTTACTGGGGATGGAGCCCACAACCCAGGCATGTGCCCTGACCAGGAATCGAGCTGGTGACCTCTTGGTTCATGGGACAAGGCTCAACCACTGAGCGACACCGGCCAGGCTCCATGCTAGTGATTTTAGTGTAAAATTGCAGTGGATAGAAGTAGAATATAAAAAATATATACATTCTTCCAAAACAATTCTACAACCACTTTCTATCAATCATACTCAGCACTTGAAACTATATACTCCTTGCTTAAAGATGGTACTTTGTAATAGAATTATATGTGTAATATGCACATTACTTTCTCACATGAAGAATGTTTACTAAAATAATTATAAAGCAATAAATACAGATGGGCTGCTCTTTCTAATAGTTATTAAGCAAAATCAGATAATCTCTAATAACATACAAAACAGATAAAAAGCTCAAGAATGAATATGTGATAGAAATTTTCCCAATTATTACTTTTACAGAGGTCATTCTTGGATTAAACATTCCTGTTCACCAGTAGGCAAGTGAAATGAGGATTTATGTTGGGGCCAAGCAAAAACACCACTCCCTATGTGTGTGTGTGTTTTCCCTCTCTCAGATTACCGTGTTAAAGCAAACGACAGTCCATCAGTAGCTTTAAATATTCAGAGGCATCTTTGGAGAGAAAGCGTAAAGCTGTTTCCCAGATGCAGAAAGCTAGAGAGAAATTCTAAGGCACTCATTTCTGGAGCGTGAGGACGGGAAAGGGAGTGCGGGCTGACCACTGCTAACGGCGGGACTCGAGGCGTCCCTCCTACCTCGCCGACACAACTAGGCTTTCGCCTGTTCCAGTCCGAGGGCAAAGGGAGAAGATACTCTAACTAGTGGCTGTGTCACATACTGCGTGTTCTGGCATCTCGGTAGACACTGGGGGACAGAAATAAAACCGAACCACATTACTAACTAACCCCCAGCAACTCCTAGAGCAAGGGTAACATATGAATGAGTGATTTTTAAAATAATGAGAATGTGGTGGTCCCCCTCCCCCACCCCCCAAAAAACAACAGGCCTCTTTCAGTTTCATTCTCCCAGGAGGTTACATTCCAAACAGCTTCTAGAGAATCAGATCTGACACCTTCACACTGAAGGTAATAACCACACTCCTATACATCTGTCCGCCAAAGTGCAATGAGCCCGGTGTTCGGTGCAGTGAGTCCTGTTTAGAGCAGGAAGCAGTTTGCAAGAGTCCCTGTTACTTCATGCAACCAAGCCAACCCCTGGAACGCCGACAGGTTAACAGCTGTTGGCTTCTCCTTTATTTAATCAAAGGAACAGAGCAACAGGTGCTGGCTCCGAGCAACCCCCCTTTGTGATTTCCACCAGCATTAGGACTTGGGTGGGTCCATAAATAATAGCAATGATCTGGCCTCCACCACCGAACTCCCGAGCAGGCGGAGGAGCGACCTGCATTCTAACACCCCCTCCGCCAGGACCTCTCCTCTATCTCCTCGGCGCCACTAAGTTCTGCACACAAATGGCACCCTGTGGACTGGGGTGCAGCTGCGTGCGCTGTGCGTTCATCTGAGACCCCGCGGTGCCATAATCATAAGTCAGGGAGGCTGTGGAGAAGCCTTGGGACGCACGATGAAGTCCACCTGGGCAGGATCCAAAGCAAGGCTGGGTGGGTCTGTCACAGGGTAGCTGTGTGACCTCAGGCCAGTAACTAACCTCTCTGTTGACTTCCTCGTGGGTGAAAGGAAGACTGTAATCTTAGGGTACTTCCAGGGCAGTTGTCAGAATGAATGGGTGCATATGGAAAGAGCTTATGCAATGAGCATGCGCACACAGTGTTGGCCCTTCCTGCTATGTATATCTGCCTGGGGACAGGACGCTGCAGTTCAGCCTTTTTATATATATAATATATATATATATATATATATATATATATATTATATATATACACACACACACACACACACACACATATATGTATATATATATACACACACACACATATATGTGTATATATATACACACACACACACATATATATATATACACACACACACACACACATATATATATATATATAGTTACTGATTTCAGAGAGGAAGGATGCAGGAGAGAGCAACGTCAGTGATGAGAGAGAATCATGTATAGGCTGCCTCCTGCACGCCCCCTGCTGGGGTGGTTAACCATGGCTGATGCTCAGGGTAGATGGGGGGAGGGTTGTAGCAGGTGGGAAATGGTCATGCACCCCGACATTTGCAGGGGCCATTCTGAAGGGCACACTGACCCCTGCTCCTGCTGTCTGGACAGCACAGTTCTCCTCAGAACCAGCGAGATAGGTTGAAGGCTCGTCGGCGTTCAGAGAGGCCTGGCAGCAGGCAGCAGGCTGAGCTGCACTGCCAGGGCCCTGCCCGAGAGAGAGAGAGAGAGAGAGAGAGAGAGAGAGAGAGAGAGAGAGAGAGAGAGAGAGAGAGAGGAGGCGGGGAACCCCCTGATGCTCTGGCTCCCCTCTGCAGAGCTGTCCAAGCCGCAGGGCACACGCGCGCCCGGGAGCCTCTGGGCCGCTTCGTGGGTAATTGCAACAGTCGTCCTTTCAGGAAACGGTGCCAAGCTGAGCGAGGAAGGAGCGCCAAGTGCCTCCTACAGTCTAAGGTTCGCTCCTTCGAGCCCGGATGTCAGGCCCCCGTCAGACAGAGGAAGGAAGCGTCCGGTGACACCCTATGCGCGTTGGGTTCTGTGAATAGGTACCTTCATGGGCCTGTACAGTGCGGGCCCATTCAGGAGCAATTAAATTTGGTTAAAATAAGAAAGACATGCTTTTTAAGAAGAGGGGAAAAAAGAGAAGGTTTGAGGGGATTGCAAAAGTGGACTGTGCTAAAGCACTTTGACACAGGTTTGGTTCAGTTCTCAATTGTCCAGTCGTATTTAAGCTGGTCTCTTACTCTGAAATATGATAACCTTTCTTTTCTCTGGGTTCTTTCTCCCAAATTAATAGCACTGTCTCTAATTCCATGCGCAGCAAGCAAAGAGTTTGTTTTACCAGATAACAGGAGGCCTGGGGATCAGCCAATGTCTAAAGAGCCACTGGCCAAGTCCGTGGCAGGCCCAGGACTGTAACTGATAAATAGACAGTCCTGGCGAAATCGCTTCAAAATGGACTTTCATCTGCTCTAGCAGCTGGTATTATTCAGGGTGAGATCCAACACAAGTGAAAGCAGAAATGAACAAACACATGAACCTATAAAAATTGAACCATATTACGATTTTGAAAGACGGAATAACTGTATTTGATGCATGACAATATAGGAGGCAGTTGGAAATGAAAACAACAACAACTAAAAACCACCCTCGGGTTCTGAATTAAATCTGAGATTAGAAGAAAAGAGTCCAAAAGTAAGGGAGGCATCAGAGTACACTAAAAGCTGCGCTGAAAACTGCATTGAAAGTTGACTCTTGGGTGAGAGAATGTAGGGACCATGGCAACATTTTATAGCCTCTGTGTGCACCTCTCTTTCTTCTGTGCTGAGGAACAAAACTTCAATGGTCAAGGAAAAGAAAAGGTTGGTTTCCTCTCAGCGCTCCCAGCTCAGCTCACGTTTCCCCGGAATTAAAGGAGGGAAGTGAAGGAGTACACGCCAAAACGACAGGCTCTCCGGCCCCACTCCCCAGTGCCTTGAATTCCTAATGATCCCGCCACCCACCCCCAATCACTTCTCCAAGGAAGGGGGGAAGGAAAGTGCGCTCAGGGCGCAAGAGAATCCTGGCCTTGGCAGACCTGGATGGAATCATCAACGGGTATGCAAAACGATGGGGAAGGCTTGGCACTTACAAAACCCTGTGTGTGTGTGACTTGTGAGATACACTAGGAGTATAATTGGCTTCCATGGCGTCTTCCCAGGAGCCTATGGACAGGTGCTGCTTTTCCCTAAAGATGGGAAAAGGCTTCCTGTGGTAGAAATACGAACTCTGCCATGGTGTTGCCAGCACGACAAATATCATGGTTGCCCATTAACAGTGAGTACTTCCGCCCGGTGGGCGTGGCTCCGTGCTTGAGCGTCAGCCTATGGACCAGGAGGTCACGGTTCCACTCCTGGTCAGGGCACGTCTCTGGGTTGTAGACTCCATCCCCAGGAAGGGGCCTGCAGGAGGCAGCAGATCAATGATTCTCTCTCATCGCTGATGCTTCTAGCTCTCTCTCCCTCTCCCTTCTTCTCTAAAATAAACAAAAATATATCTTTTTAAAAAGAGTGAGTACTTCCTTACAAACTAGCCCTCTATGTATCTATTCCTAAGGTAGAAGGTGTTTCTGATATATAGCAATCCAAAGGAACAACCTCAATGAGAATGAGCACTAGTAAGTGGTCTCCTCTTACTTTTCCAAGGTTGACCCTTGTTTAAAAAGATATTATCTATGAAACATACAACCCATATCAAGTCATAATCAATTCATTATCTGCCTTAATAAAAGTCATATAATTTATATGAATATAATATAATACTATTTAATAAAGAGGGAATATGCTAATTGACCATCATTCCATCACAAAGATGGCTGCACCCACAGCTGAGGCCAAGTTCCCATAAGGAGCCTTAAGGAGCAATCAGCAGGGACCTGAGGCTACAACCTCCCCCACCCCCATGGGGCTTGACAGGGGACCTCAGGCCATGCTCCCTGCCCTGGCATCAGGCTGGGGGACCTCAGGCCATGCCCCCGTCCTGGTGCTGGGCCAGGGGACCTGAGGCTATGCCCCCTGCCCAGCAGGGCTTGACAAGGGTGGGACTGGCCGGGTCTGGATCTAACCCAATGGTGGGGGGGGGCGGCTGGGTCTGGGTCTCACACGATTTTGAGGTGCATGTGGGTGGGTGGGGACTTGCCTCTGGGTCCTGTGGTGTGCCCCAGACTCTGACAGGAGGAAGGTTTTCATATACATTTTACTAATTTTCTTTCATCTCTGACACCTCTATTATAGAGAAAGGGCAAATAGCAATATTAAATTATTTCCTCTAATGAATCCCCTTTTAATGTGCACAAATTTTGTGCACCGGGTCACTAGTATAGTATAATATAATATAATATAATATAGGCCTGGTGCATGAAATTCGTGCATGGGAGGGGGGTGTCCCTCAGCCCAGCCTACACCCTCTCCAATCTGGGATATCCCTCTCACAATCTGGGACTGCTGGCTCCTAACCACTCACCTGACTGCCAGCCTGATTGTCCCCTAACTGCTCCCCTGCCAGCCTGAATGATGCCTATCTGCTCCCCTGCTGGCCTGATTGCCCCAACTGCCCTCCCCAGCAGGCCTGGTCACCCCCAACTGCCCTCCCCTACAGGCCTGTTCACCCCCAACTGCCCTCCCTGCTGGCCTGTTCACCCCCAACTGCCCTCTCCTGCCGGCCTTATTACCCACAACTGCCCTCTCCAGCTGGCCTGTTCGCCCCCAACTGCCCTCCCCTGTTGGCCATCTTGTGGTGGCCATCTTGTGATAATGTCACATGTGACACCACCTAGGCTTTTGTGATATAGGATATATCATCCAATCAATATAAAATCAACAAACAAAAAGCATAAAAATCTGACGTGATTTGCCTTATGTGAAATACATACATAATTTTCTAAGCTTCTTAAAAATTCAAAGTTGTGCCTGCCTCTCCAGGAACAACTCTAGAGAGATCAACACTTTATTCTTAATCCAGCCACCAATACTCACAAAAAATATTTTACAAACTATTGTGCTTTCTATTCTGATTCCGATAATCTTATAGAATCAGATACTTCGGCACATTAACAATACAGCTAACCAAAAATCTCCTTCCTCGTTCTATAACTATTTCCGCTCCACTTTTAAATCAGTCCTTCTCACGGAACCCAGCTTCTCACTAAGCACGCCAGCACGTACATTTAAGTCATTCCATAAAGTCTCAGACTACTATTTTTTAGTTATTTACATCACTAGTGCAGATCTTCCCCTACGCATTTAGAAAAACCATGGCTAGTATAAGAATGTTTTTATGAGGAAGAGTATTCAGCTAACAACTTTTCTGTGCCTCAGTTTCCTTACAGTAAAGTAAGAAGGTGGTATTATTATTTCTGTAATAATTTCTGTCTAGCATTCCCTTAAAAAATCTAGACACCTTTTTCTTTTTATTACAGACACCCTCAGCCAAACTTGAGTTTGAGTTTTGAGTCCATTTGTTATTAAATAGGATGCAGTTCAGTAAATTAACCAGAGTGAAGATCATTTGTCCCAGAATAGAAACAAATTTTTTAGAAAAAAAAAAAAAAAAGGCAGGGGAAGTACTTAAGATATTTTTTGGTGGAAAGCCTACCCACAAGTCTGAAAAGGGGTTCATAGTTGCCTTGCTATGTTTTAGGAATAACTAAACATGAACGATGTGCTTCTTCTAAGTTAGTCACAAAGAGAGACAAACATAGAACCTAAAAAATAATAAATACCTGTGAGCAATTGTGCTATCTAAATATACACGTTTCTCATTTTACAACTTTTTAATTCTGTCTGCAATTATCAGAATATACTCAGAGAGTGATTTTGATAAAGTCGACTCTGTCAAGTATTGATTATGGGGTAAACAGTCAGCTTAAGATATCAATACACTTAATTTAAGACATGTAGACAGTTTTGTGAACGTGTCCCTAACTCCTCTGTACAACCCAAGGCTACTTGTGCACAGCAGGCAAGATGATGCTTCTTGGAAGATACCTGCTTTTCCTTGCTGTTTCTCTATTGCAGACTTGGTCCATTTTGAATAGAAAATAACAAATGAAGAGACATTATTAGTACTCCTCGCGGACACTGCATTGACTCTCGGAAGTATATCTGATCTCTGAGCCGGTTTCTGATTAAGTAACCACAAGGCCCAGCTGGATCTCTGCAGAGACGGAATAGCTCGGCCGCGGGAGCCAGCACCATTTCACCTGCTGATCCCGGGCACTCAAGACTACACCCAGCTGCAGGGCGCACTGCCCGCAGCGAGAAGCTCTGGGAGTTTCTCATAAAATGAATGCACTTCTTGCAATAACAGTCTTGGCTTCACCACCAAAGATCCAATACCATATTAATTAGCAAAACGTGACTCAATTAGATGCTATTTCTCTTGGTACGTAATGGTACTTTAACTCATGTTTAAAACTCTTTAAAACCTCCTATCTTAGCACCATCAGGGTAGTCACCACAGAGTCCGAGGAAACCTCAAGTCCCGTCTGTAAAACGCAGTGGGCTGATTGACAGAGAAACCCCTTATATTTCTGAGGTAAAACCTTTACGTTAACCACAGGCTAAAAATGGAAGCTAATGTAAATGAATATATTCTAAAACTCTTTTGTGCTAGAGCACAATAAATACTACACATCTGGAATGAGCATGTTAAAGATTACCAAGGATGGGACAAGGTTTCTACGTGCAAAGTAAAATGATGACTGTGTGAGATGATAAATTTTCTTTGAATCCATTCATCCCAGAGCTTTTCTCCGTAAGGCTAGAGGTGTCAGGGTCCTACCTATGCTTTCTTCTGGGTCGGATGTGTTATAAACCCGTAACTCTTGAAGGCTTTACTATTTTTAATCCTAGGAATACACATTTCAGATGAAAATAGGCTGTTTTAAGTCAACCTTGGGTCGAGCGACCAAATCACGCCGCTGCATCTCTGAGAAATCAATGCATCAGAGTATAATTCTAGCACACGACACTTCTGCTTAGAAACTGGGACAAAATCTTACTCGTTGTTCATTCACTTGCACACCTGAAGACCAGCGTGAGAAGTGGACACGGGGTTCGTGTCCCCCCGTGTGCTGACCCAGGCCAGTGTTTCCTTTTCGGCATGAATACACTACCAGGCCCTTTCGGGAGTTTACTAAGAGGCTAGAATGCCCACCCGCAGGGAGAAGTAAATATCTAGCTGCCCACTAAGCAGCAAGCACCTCGCAACGTGCTTGCACGAATACCACATTTCCCAACACGACCATCTCAGCCATCAGAGAACTTGCAGGACTGTCCATCAGAAAGGACAGACAGAAACAACAGTGACTGTGCACTTGGCTACTTCTCCCGTGACTTGGCTACTTCGAACAACGGGGAAGGCTCTTTCTCCATCACGATTCGCTGTGGTACCCGGACGTCTGCGTAAAAGTGTTTCAGGTAAGCAGCTACTTTACGAGGGTAGGAGTGTGATCTCCCTGACATCCTCAGGACTTGAAGGAAAAGAAACATACATCGCTAACCCTGAATGCCCGCAGTGGCATCCTTGAGTTGGTATTTCGCCTTTCATTGAAGAAAGCCTGAGCGTCTCTATTGGTTTTAAATAAATAGGTGCCTCTAGAATACCTTTGTCATGGCATATCCCTTCCTCCTTAACCCAGTGAGGATTTTAAGAAGCCTCGCTTGCTAAGTAGATGCTCGGATTCCAAATAATAAGCAAAACCAGCAGAGGGCAGAATGGCGGGCAGAACGGCCAATCCCGCTGGGGACCAGGTACCCAAGGTAGAATGCAAACTTGGGATGGATTCCATTTTCCAAGACTCTGCTGCTCTGTATCCTTGGAAAGGGAGAAAGGAACGAAGGGACATCATCGGCGTGACTTCTTTCAAGGGCAGCTAGGGTCCTCTGAGACGCGGGCTGCCCGCACGGGGACCAGTCGCGTGGAGGAAGCACCCACGCCACGCGGCCCGCTCGCAGGGCGCGTGGGGAGGCAATACAGACCTGGTTTCCAGGAGTTCGGCCCCCGGGGAGCCCCACCTCCCATCGGGCAGAACGCAGAGCTTGGCACCCGCGGGCCACACTCAGGTTTCTGCTAAAGCTTGCGCCTTGGGGGCTGACAATGTCTTCCTAACCTCAGCCAAGCCTGGCCGCCCTCCTTCTCACCCCCGCTGCCCCGTGCGCTTTGAACAAAGCTGGCTTTCCTACTCCCGGCACCTGGGGCCCCGGGGCCCTCCACGGCGGTCTCCCGCCAGCCAGCCGAGTCTGCAGCACCTAACGGACCGGAGCGCCCGGGCAGGCCGGACGCCTCCGCGGGAAAGGGCGGGGGCAGGGGCGGGGGCAGGAGGGAAGTCGCTCTCCCTCCCTGGGTACTGACAGGGCTGCCGTCTTCCCCACAGGTCAGCTCACTGAGCAGTTGCTGGTGCCACGTAGGAACTTTTCCTTACCTCTCTCCTCCCGCCCCCCCCCCCGCGCCCCCTCCCCTCCCCCTCCCTCCCGCCCCTCCCTCCCTTTCCAGTCCTATGCCTCCTCCCCCAGCCCATTCGCTTGGCCAGTTTCATCATTCTCCATGGGAATTGCACGTCCGACCTGCAAGAACTGTGTGTGTGTGTGTGGGGGGGGGGGTCATGGCGGAGAGTCCGGGGCTGAAACTCAGGGGAAAGCCTTCTCTCCCTGTCTTCCACCCTGTCCCTAATAACCTGCCACTTTCCCACTTACAATCTCACCCAAATGCCCCCCGCGCGCGCGCGCGCACACACACACACACACACACACACGTGTTCTCAGTCTTGGCGATTCACCAGCACCCCCCCCCCCCGCTTTCTCATACCCCCGAAAGGAAAACGGCCCGTTTCTCACTTTATTCCAGACAAAGAACGTCACCAGGTTCCCTGTGTGCCCTCTCTCTATATGTTCGGCTCAGTTCAGCCCTGAAAAAGATCTTTCCAGTCACTAGAATCTGAAGAAACCAGAAGATGTGCGTTCCAGGAAAGGGGGGGGGGGGGGTGGGGGCGGGGGCCGGTCTGGCCACAGAAGCTTGAACGAGTGGCCTTGTGTCCAGGTAACATTTTCCCCTTGCCCAGCGCCCCGCGCCGCGGCCGGGCACCTAGGCCGGCTCCACGCCTGACAGATCGGCGCCCCCGCCGCCTCTCCTCCCATTACTGTCCCGCCTACACCCACCTCGCCCTCCCGTCTGAGCTTCCAACCGGGTGGCAGCTGCAATCTGGATTTTATTTAGGAGACTATTTTCTTGGGGGGCCTGGGGGGGCGCCTGGGCCGGGGGAGGGGGGCGAAGAGGGGGAGGGGCGCAGAATGAGATGGCCCGACGGACGGCGATCGCCCACCTCCCCCCCAGCCCCCGCGGTCTTACCTCCTCTGACCTCTCGGGGCTGGACGAGGAAGGTCAGCGCCAGGGTGGTGACGGCCAGGTTCCAGGGCCACCGTCTCGTCTTCCACCGGGAGGGCCGCCGCTCCATCTCCGCGCCCCGCACTCGCCGCCGGGAGCTCGCCCCACCACCCACCAGATCGCGACCGCGCACCAACTTCGCGTCCCTGCCCAGGTAGCGTGGGGCTGTGCGCTACACAGCCATTGGGGAGGGAGCAGGGAGCAAAAAAAAAAAAAAAAAAAAAAAAATTAAAAATTAAAATTAAAAAAAAATCAAAGGGCTTTTTCTTTTCAAATTGGATGGTTTTTTGCTTCCTTCCTGCCCCTCGGCCCCCCTCTTCTTCCTCTCGCTCTGCCCCCGCCGGCCGGGACCCTCCGATCCGTCCTCCGCGGGGCCCTGCCTTCAGACTGAAGGCGGGTGAGGGGCTTCCTCCAAAAACCGGAGAGGACTGCGGGCCCCTAAAGGCTGCATGCCGTCAGGGGGCCGGGCGAGAGGCTCCGGGCAGCCCCCTCCCCCGCCCACTCCCCTGCGCGCCCCCCTCCCCTGCCCTGCCCCGCGCGCGAAACTGACAAGCCGGCCGCGGGTCAGACCCAATCACACGCCGCGCGCGCGGCCCGAGCCCGCCCCCCTCGGGCCGGGCCCTGGGACCGCGACTGGGAGCAAGCCCAGCCCACCTACCAGCCCCCATCGCCCCCCTCCTGCCTCCCCTCTCTCCGCCCCGAACCCCGGAGAAGCGACGGGAGGGAGTGGCGGGGGGCGCGTGCTTGGCTCCTGCGCCCTGGGAATGAAAGGAATGGCAGGGGAGCCGGGAGCTCGCAGAGTTTTCAAGGAGCTTCTGTGTTCAATAAAAACAGCTACTTGTCTCCCCGCGCCCGTCTGCTCGCCTCTGGCCGGCGGCGGGGGAGGGGAGGGGCCGCGTCGGATCCCCACCCCGCTGGAGTGCGGGCTGGCTGCCGGCGTAACCTTATCCCTGGGCACGAATCTGCTGCTCCCAGCAGACGGGAGAGCGGCGGGCTCCCGGCTCCGCGTACTCTCCAACGTGTGTTGTTTCGCTGCTTTTACACCGAGAACTAGAAGAAGGGGCTCAAGGTGAGATGGAGGCACCCAAACAGGTCAACACCTATGGTTTCCAAGGGAAGCTCTCCTGGGGGACCTGAGATGCACAGGTGTTTCTCTGAACTGCCTCAGTTCTGCACGCGCTCCCCTGAGAGGCTCCTAGACTCTGGTCGCAGGCAGGGCGAGGAGGAGCCCCGAGAGGCAGGGCGCTGACAGGAGCGCGTGGGCAGTGTTCCCCCTGACTCTGTCCTCTCCCCATGAGAGGGTAGTAGAATGGGAGGAGGAAACACCTGGAGAGCAACCAGCAAAAGGCCTCCGGGGCTGGAACCATGGTGCCCCGCACAGTGAACCATGGGGGGTGGGGGGGTGATGGGGGAAAGGGTGTCTCAGGTCCTTCTAACCCTCTTACACCTGGGATACAGATTCCCTGACTCCCCCCCCACACACACCCCAAGTCTAAAATATGGCTTCCTGTTGGCTCCTCCTGTTCCTTATTTCCTAAGGTGTCTCTCTCCAGTTTTCTGGACCAGAGCCCAGCAAGGTGCCAGCATACATTGGGCACTCAACAGAGGCCTGTTGAATGGGTGAAGACGTGTCCCTGTGGACAGAGGCTGGCGGCTCTGGCCAGGATTTATGCTGAGTGGTTAAGATACTTCACTGTGTAAGAATTCCCAACTACCTTTATGAGGCTCACCTGTCCACTCATCTTTCGGAACCGACTTTCTATGAGTTATGGAACTAGACCTCGTGCCCCATCAGATGAAGTAGCTGCTCTAGTTACGTGGTTTAAGAGTTGGAAGGTGCTCAGAGAAGAGAGTGAGGCCCAAGATGGAATTCACAACATACACAGGATGCCATACCTGTAAAATGAGAACCACTAAAAATTACCTTCCATGTGGCAGTCACGCTCAGAGGCAGAGAACCGTGCCCGTATGGAGAAGGTGACTTCTTACTTTACATTAGGGATGCTGCCAGAGCATGTGTGGGATGCGTATGTCCGCTACAGAGAAGTGTCACCAACGGCTTCTTAGATGATGACCTCAAGCAGCTAATTTAATAAAGGGATTCAAAATCAGAGTGTGTTTGAAATTGCAATGGACGGTTACAGATGAAAACTTTATGGCGGGAATCTAGGTCAATTTACAATCTTCGTTATCCTTCATCTCTTCAAAATGAAAACAGGTGTGTGTGTTCTTGCAGGGTCCACACTTTTTTGAGACCCTCTTTTCCTGTCCGATTATCTGTATATTTTTAAACTTATTCTAAAAGGCATCCCTTTAGTGGAAACTGGTGGACTTAACACCATGTTCAGATATACATATCTGCGCGATTGCCAAAACGGGAAACCGACTCCATGGCTAGAGAGGGTTACAGGGTTTGTAGGAACGTGTCAAAATGGTGTCTCGAATTGTTTCTCCACCCCTGTCCTGATCTCTGGAGCACTTCGTGGCCTTCCACTGTCGCAGAAGGTGAGATGAGGCAGGCAGTCCAGCAAGCCCCGCCTCCCCGTCACATGTCAGGCCTTCTCACCACGCGAAAGGGGCCTTTGAGGCCAAGGGACCTGGGTGAATAGAGCCGTTACCACCTTCGGCTCTCTGTACTCTGTGGTCGAAATTCCTCTGGCCCCAGCCCAGCGGGGCATAACCTGGGTCTGAAGTGACGCCTCTGGCAGGAAATACAGTAGATTCATAGAAAGGAATATCAATGAGGCCCAATCCCGCTAGCCTGTAGCTAGCAGCCAGATCTAGAGCCCAGGAACCTGCCCCTGGGTGTCCAGGAGATGAACTCAGAGAGAGGAAGGTTTTTGCCAGACAAGAGATGGAGAACAGGGCCCGGCCGCTGTGACTCAGTGGTTGAGCGTCCATCTAGGAACCAGAAGGTCAAGGTTCAACTCCCGGTCAGGGCCCAGGCCTGGGCTGCAGGCTCCATCCCCGGTGTGGGGCGTGCAGGAGCAGCCGATCAGTGATTCTCATCATGGATGTTTCTCTCTCCCTTCCTCTCTGAAATCAATTAAAGGTTTTTTTGTTTGTTTTTTTTTAAAAGAGAGAAATGAAGGACGGGAAGCGGAAGAGACCTCACCACCTTCAACTTGGCACGGCTTACTTTCCCGGGGCAGTTTCCACGCCACCGTTCAGCCCGTCCTCGTTCACTGTTTATCCACAGATTCAAATGTAATAGAAGGTGACGGTCTCCCGACATCGCCTTTAATCCGCAGCACAATTAGCTCGATGACACGTCCTACGTGGGCACATTATAAACAGTGTTGGAAGGACTTGCACGGCTTTCTTTGTAGAATTCATTCTGGCTGCAAGCCGGGCAAAAACAAGATGGAAAGAGTTTAAGAAAAGCCAGTGGCTTCCTTGGGAGCAGTGTTCTAGCTGGCTTCTCCACACTGGCTTGTCAGGGGAGCGGAGAGAGTAAGCTGGTGATTGATTGGGAGGTCCGTTTAGGGAAGTGTGAACGTTCTAGGCCGGTGGTCGGCAAACTCATTAGTCCACAGAGCCAAATAGCAACAGGACGATTGATATTTCTTTGGAGAGCCACATTTTTTAAACTTAAACTCCTTCTAACGCCACTTCTTCAACATAGACTCGCCCAGGCCGTGGTGTTTTGTGGAAGAGCCACACTCAAGGGGCCAAAGAGCCGCCTGTGGCTCGCGAGCCGCAGTTTGCCGACCACGGTTCTAGACAATTTTCCGAGCTCATGGAGTTTCACTAAACATGGTGAAGAGCCAACAGATTCCCCTCCAGTCTTCACCACTCTCCAGGTGTCGGGGGACACAGTCAGAACCAGGGTTTACACATGGAGGGAGGCCTTAACCGCCACGCTGCGGCTGGAGAACCCTTGCACATGGGTGGGTGCTCCCAATCCAGACAGAACAGAGGAGCGGCGGTGGAGAGAACTCTCGAATGAAACAAATGGAGCTAGTCCCTCTTGCCTCACAGAGGGACCATTGTTTAAGGTAGAAAGTGGGGGTGGGGAGGGGACAGGGAAGTTTATTTCCAGAGTCTAGACCAGCTCCCAAGTTACTCTACAGTATTCAGCATTTTTGATTAAGTATTTTTCGGCACCTTTACTGTGAAATAACATACAGAATGTAGAGGGATACAAACTGAGCCCAGTTTCCACGATAACAAAATTTTGGTGGGAAGTTTGGTCTGTTGAAGCTTTGAAAGAGTCAACTGACCCATCCTATTGAAAAGAACCTACAGTAAAATCCCTTTACAGCCCTTGTACACTCGGGTGCATCTCACTGTAAAACACCCTTTGTGCCCTGGCTGGTGTTGCTAAGTGGTTAGAGCGTCAGCCCACACACAGAAGGGTCACAGGTTCAATTCCTGGTCCTGGGCAGGTACCTGGGCTGCAAATTCTATCCCTGGCCCTGGTCCAGGCAGGTATGGGAGGCAACCAATTGATGTCTCTCTCTCATGTGATGTCTCTCTCTCTCTCTCTCTCCCCCCACCCACCGATCCTACCCCCTCCCTCCCTCCCTTCCATTCTCTTTAAAAAATCGATGGGAAAAATATCCCCAGGTGAGGATTAACAACAACAAAATAACAATAAACTACCCATTGTTAGCTATTCTTACAGGAGTGATCCCAGTCCTTGTTTGTAACTGTCCCAAGGCGGAAGGGAGGAACAGCGAACAGAATGGCTCAGGGTTAAACACTTAAATATGTTTGGCTCTTTGTGAAGATAGGCTTACCCTCTGTGTGCTTCTTCTCCTTCACTGAGTGGCTTTGGCATTAGCTAAGCTCCTGTGTGTGTCCGCAAAAACGGAACCAGCCTTTTCACAAAGTGGCACGGAAGAGCGACGTCTCCATCAGTAGAAGCGGAAGATGGAATTTAAACCCTCCGGTGAGCTATGTGCCAAGGCCAAAGGAAGGACCACAACAACATGGTCCCAGTGGCATTTGGCTGTGCACGGCATCCCAGTGGCATCTGCGTAGTAAATATCTTCGTTCACACCGGATTGTTCCTAATAGAAGAAGGGCTGCTAAAGGTAAAGATTCTAGCTACTTTCCAGCAATTGTTTACTCTTAAGAATTTGTTCGTAACAATATGACCAATACTTTTTAAAAGTTAATTTTGGTAGTGAAATAAGAATATACAGATAGCTTTCTTTTGACACCGTTCATCAAGTAAGTAAGAAAAGGCAACCAGATGACCAAATCTGTCATTTCACTTTCTAAAATAAGCAGAATCCTCGTCTACTTCGACCACATTCTCACAGACGGATCTACCCCAATGGCACCTGTCAGTGTTACTGACTTAGAATAAAATGTTACTTTCAACCATATGTAATGTGTTTTGTGCCTCCGCCATTTGCACCAACTCATTTAATTCTGAAACTAAATGCATGTGGTTTAGAAATTGGAAGACTCACCCCAAACAGATCTGTGAATTATAGGCAATATTTCTGTTATTTTTCTATGGCAATCTTATACATTCTCTTGATGTCGCGAAAAAATGCCAAATACAAGATTTAAGTCTGGTGAGTGGGGTTAAGTATCGAAATAGATCTTATTTTTAAAACATCTGGGATGAATAACTCCAACCTAATTGGTTTAGCAGAGTCTCAGTGTTGAGTAACCCTCCCAATATTCGATCTGCCAGTGCCCATGCCGTCAAATTACTGCTCATTTAAATGCACAAACAATAGATCCTATTTCCAAAGTTCTTACAGTCTGATCTATAAAGGCTGGGAAATTGCAGATGGGTTTAAATGATTGCAAAAGAAGTAGTATCCCATAAGGAAGTGTACTTTTGACAGCAAAATAACTGTTTAACTTTAATAAGAACTTATTAAAGGCGCTTCATGGGTTTGCTTTGTCAGTCTTCAGGACATCTTCATAACATGGGAGTGTGGCAGTTTTAATGTTTTCATTTTAAGGATGAGGTTAGGGGCACTCAGAGTTCAAACTAGGAACACAGAAACAGAACATGTGAAACATTTTATTTTCACATTTCTGCTCTCATTATTACAATTTTTTTTTTTCCTTTCTTGATTTTGAGAGAGAGAGGGAGAGGGACAGAGATAGAGAAACAGAGATCGGCTGCCTCCTACACGCCCCCTACTGGGGATCGAGCCCGAAACCCAGGCATGTACCCAGCTCAGGAATCAAACCCGTGGTCTCTTGGTACATGGATTGACGCTCAACCACTGAGCCACACTGGCCAGGCCTGCTCTCATTACTTTTCTTTATAAGTGACATGTTTTTAGAATACAGTTTTGTATTTTATGGTAGGCATATTATTTTCTTTACAGATTAATAAAATGAATGCAACCCCCAGTATGACAAATCTTAAAATCAGGAAACATCACTGACTATATGTATAGACTTTAAAAAAAATCTATAAATCTGGTTAAAGAGTTACGTCTTTGAATAAATTTCTAAGAAATTTTAAAAACCTGTTTTGAAAGGTAAAGAGTTATTTTTATCCCAATGCCAACCTTCAGGTTTTATTCTCTTCTAAGACATTTAAATAAATTTTATAACTTGATATGCTTCTGCAATCAGAAAACACTACTGAAGTTAACCTCAAGGCATTTTATGCTTTCCAAAAGGGAAAAGGAAAAAGACTTTCAATATATTAAAGAAAAGAAATATAGTCATAATTACCTTAGTATTTCTTCAAACCACCTAAAATATTTGTTTTTAAAAAGACTTAAATAGGCCCCGCAGGTGTGGCTCAGTGGCTGAGCATTGACCTAGGAACCAGGAGGTCAGGCTTAGATTCTCAGTCAGGGCACAGGCCTGGGTGTGGGCTCATCCCCAGTGAGGGGGGCATGCAGGAGGCAGCCGATCCATGATTCTCTCATCATTGATGTTTTTGTGTCTCTCTCTCCCTCTCTCTCTCTCTCTCTCTCTTTCTCCCTCCCCCTTCCTCTCTCTGAAATCAATAAAAAAGCATAATAAAATATATATATATAGCAGAGACATAAACTACATTAAAGAGCCCAACAGCAATATCAGAACTGAGAAATACAGTAACTGAAGTCGAAGATTGACTGAAGGAGTCAAACAGCAGATTGGAACCAGCTGAGAGGAGAATCAGTAGCCTTGCAAACAGGTGATCTGAAGTTATCTATTCAAAGGAGAGAGGAAAAAAAAGTGAACATAGCCCTAAGGCAGCGGTCGGCAAACTCATTAGTCAGCAGAGCCAAATATCAACAGTACAACCATTGAAATTTCTTTGGAGAGCCACATTTTTAAACTTAAACTTCTTCTAACGCCACTTCTTCAAAACAGACTCACCCAGGCCGTGGTGTTTTGTGGAAGAGCCACACTCGAGGGGCCAAGTTTGCTGACCACTGCCCTAAGGGGTGATGGAATTAACCGAGCGAACTCGGGGGCACAATTACAGGCGGCTCAGAAGCAAAAGAGAGAACTAGAAAGGGAGTGGAATTATATTTCAGGAAATAATAGAATTACCTTAAGAAATAATAAAATAAGTTTTCATTTTTAGTCTACATCTAATGCATTTTTCTAAATTTCTGATGTGTGTATGTTGACGTGTATAGCGAACACATACGTATACTCATACGATGTATGTCTGCATATGTTCAAACATGACGCTCGGAGGTCAGCGTCTGAGGACACGCCCCACCTCCTGAGAATGTCCAAGCCCTGGGCGGTACCCACACGGTGCACTGGAGCATCTCCTACCTCTCTGTCGAATGTTCCAGCAGCTTCTGTCACAGAAGCCCAGGAGGCCTCCCCCAGGACCTGCGCCAGTTTGCCCGGAAGGGAAAAGTGCTGGGCGGTGTGCAGCTGGGCTCAAGCTTGGACGCTTCTTCTTCCTTTACCACCTCTTTTGCTGGACGAGGGGGCTACCTCGGACCCTAATCCAGACCCGCATGGCTGTGGGTTCTGATCCCCGCCGCACCGCGCCCTTCCTGGCCACGCCTGCTGCATCTGTCCGTTTATAGTAAAGATGGAACAAAGTGGTACCGAGAGACTGCCTGCCCCGTGGGTCCCCGAGGTCAGGTGGGGTCCGGCTGCCCCACTGCACAGCCGCAGCCCTGCCTTTTCTTGGCGAGAAGAATCCACCTTCCTCCGACAACATGGCAGCTCATCCCACGCCTGCAGGCCTCTCAGGAGGAGTCAGAGATGAGGGGGCGGCAGCTGTGTTTTTGGACACGACTTTTGCTGCCCCTCCTCCTTGGAAGCAGTGCCCATCTGCAAACGAGGCGACGTGACCCTCCGGCCAGGAAGCACAGACCCGCAGGCGGCCCCTGTGCTGACCTGGTGACTGGGTGGCGCCGCCAGGTGGATCGAGTTCTGCTTTTGCCCTTGGTTTACCTTCCAGACCCCGGTGTTCCACTTGCGGGGGACAGAATGGCACGCTCGTTGCTGACCGAGCGCCTGGAATGTGCTCAGCAAGGTGGGCCTCCGTCCGTGCAGAGCAGCACCTCCGAGCTGAGCTGGCGCCTCTGATACCTGCAGACTCGTCCCTCCCTCTCAGGCCCGCACCTGCCCAGGAACGCACCTGCCCAGGAACGCGGCCCGCGGTGGAGCTCGTGCATTCAAGGCCCGTGAGCTCCTTGCTAAGCTTCCTTTGCTGCTCTCAGGGGACTGCTTGGTGCAAGGTCACGTTACCTACCCCCGAGGGCAGTCTAGCGCCCCCTCATCTGGCTGAGGTCATGGGGGCGGGAAAGACAGAACCGCAGCCCTGGGAGGGAGTCTGCCCAGGGAACTCCTTGGGCACGATCACACCACCTACCTTGGCACACGGGAAGAGAGACCCATCGGTGCTGCGTTTCCCAGAAATGAAGATGACCCTGCCATTCGAATAGCCAGGCCGGTCCTGTCCTTCCAAATGTCCGCCCAGACCTTCCAGACGTTTGTGATGGAGCAGGAGCTGCGGTCCTCAGAAGACCGCCTCGCTGAAGAGGACTCCAGGGCCCATTCATGGCTTCCCCGCATTCCTATGGGCACGAGAAGGTAATAACTCAGTATCTGTCTAGGACACTTTACTTAATGTGTACATGTAATATGTATCATTTCCATCTACGCTCCTGTCTCCCCACTCGAATAAATGCTCCCTAATTACAGGAAAAGCACCTAACCCCAAAGAAATAAAATTGCCAAGTGCCATGCACTGAGAAGTGATCGTTAACTCCCCGTAGATATAATAATTCTTCAGAAGGATAAAGCAGGCACTTCACTAACTTGTGATTTTCAGGAGGCTGTTTCTGAAGAAGTGGGGTGAGGAGGAACCCCCTCTGGGTGGGTCAGCTCCCAGAGAGAGTTCAGGCGAGCTGAGCTCTTTGTTTGCCTGGAACGGAAATGGAAGGATTCCAAAGAAAGAGCAACATTGGGTCAGGATGGTTCAGGAGGCTGAACAAACCTGACTTCTTCGCAACAGACAGAAACCTGAAGAAAGGGCTCTATTTCACCATGCCTCCAGCAAATGAGAACATTCTCAGTGCAGCTTTAGAATGAAGGCATTTCTCATCTCCATAAACTCAGATAATGTGCTCTGAGGACCGGGGATTTTAGGCCTGTTCCACTAATGTTCAGTTTCTTCGGGAGCAACAATTATTGTTTGCTTGTGAAAGTGACATGAAAGTGACTCAGTTCCCTCCCGTGCGCACCGTCCCAGAGCCCTTGTGAATAGTCTGAGGGTTCTGCCCTGGCCGTGTGCTCAGTGGGTGGCACTGGAAGGTCACCATTTCCATTCCTGGTCAGAGCACAGGACCAGGTGAGGGTCAGGGTTTTGTGCCTGGCGGGGGTGCGTGCAGGAGCCCGCCAACCGATGTTTCTCTCTCACATCGATGTTTCTGTCTCTCTGTCTCCCGCCTCCTTCCTCTCTTTCTAAAATCAATAAAAGCATCTTTTTTTTTTTTTAACAAAGAAATGAGTTGACAATCCATAATAGTTTCTTTTGCACAGTATCCGAATCATACCCACTTTTAATGGTCTTGTTATTCAGCTGCCTCATACAAAACACACAAAAGTTGCACACAATGAAATAAAAAGCACCCTGAATTCCACACTCCGCATACTATTAACTTTTGAGTGTATCCCTTAGAATTCTGTTTCTACTCATGTTTATCCATCAAGCTTTAACTTGTTTGTATATAAATCTGGGTCGAGCTGTGCACACTGTATAACCTGTTTTGTGAAAAATAATGTTTTCTCAGGACATAGCTTATTTTCCTTTAATAACATTTTAATTACGGCGCAATATCCCAGCACTCCAAATGTATCAGAATTTTATGTAGCCTGTAGTTCCTGAAAACTACAGAACTAAGCAGGTAAAGGGATCCGGAAAATTCCACGCAGGACGAAGTGAGTTTAGCGATGTGGTTCCATTGCTCCAAAGACCAGTTATTATGGGACAACACAAATATGGGGTGGGGGGGTGGGGGGGTTTCATCATGAAACCAAACTGACTGCTTTCCTTGTGACCAACACTCTGTTTATGGGAAATCTGCATTTCGGAGCCCCAGGAGGTGCAGAAAGTATGAAAGGGGGATTCAGAGCGATGGGAGCCCAGCTGCTCTGAGAATGTGGGTCTGAAGCGCCAAAGGAAAGGACTCCAGGCCTTAGCTCTGGGGGATGAAGGGCCTCCCCTAGAAGGACCCTCAGGGTCGGGACTTGCTGAGTGTTACTCCTTATAATTGTCAAATCCCACACCCTTTCCTCTTCCACCAAAGCTTCTCTCTCCAACACTACACCCTTTTCTAGATGAACACTCTTAGTTTGAAATGACTCCATCATTTTTTATCACATTGTACGCTTGGACTTCGTTAATCTTTATTATTGAAGGCGTTACATATGACCCCTTCTGGCCCCGTCTTCCCAGCCCCAGGCCTGTGTCCACGCTTTAAGGCATTTAAATTTTTTAGCTGATCTCTTCCCACCCACCCACCCTCCCCGGCCCTCCCTCTGAGATTCAACAGTCTGTTCCAACTGTATTACTTTTCAAAACGTGTGTTTATAACAATTTGCTGTTAGCACAACTCCTGACTTCTATTTAGTGTTCGCCTCAGTGTACGTATGGGAACCTGATACACACTGGAGTATCAGAAGCGGCGACATGCCATGACGAGCATTGGAAGCTTCCGGGCTCTTTGAACACCCAGATAAGTCCTGTCAGTGTGCTGTTGTTTTGTTGACATGTGAATTTCTATATAAATACAATCACTTGCTTTTCACCTCAGTATGCACAATGGGATAACCCTGTGGCCGCCCAGAATGCTGCTGTTGAATGCTTGCTTAGCTTTGAGTCAGACAACCAGTTACAATTAGTTTCCAGGAGTCAAATTCTCCTAATTCTGGACTGAAATGTATTGTTATCACTGTAGTTTACAAGAGCTTCTTCCCAGTCCACCATCCAACACTGCGAGAGTCACATACATGCTGTTGTCATTGACTCGATTGCAGATGTCCCCCATCAACCACTCCCGCCTTTGCCTCCTTCCACCCAGCCCTGGCCCCTCCCAGGCCTTCTCCACATGACTGTCTGTGTCCATGGGCTAGGCATGCATGCCTGCAAGTTCTCTTATTGATCTCCTCCGGTCCTCCCCTCTGAGATGTGCCCGTCTCCTCGAGGTACCCGTGCCCCCGGCCCCAGGTTCGCTTGCCCTTTGAGACAGCATGGATGGGCCCAGAGACTCTTACGCTAAGTGAAATAAGCCAGTCAGAGAAAGACAAGTCTCACCTGATCTCGCTCATATGTGGACTCTAAAGAAGAACAACAAAATTCTCCTCATTTAAATCAGTGTCATGAAAGCTATCTTCTCCATCAGAAAAAAAGAGAAAAAATTAGTGAGCACATCTGCAAAGGCCAACAGCTGGCCAGGCCCCTGTCTGCAGGCAGGCTGCCCACACACACAAGAAGGGACTAAATACCATCATTAGTGTCACCTTGGGCGTGTGTGCGGGCGGGCGGAGCACCAGCCCTCCCGTCTCCTGCACGGGGCAGGGAAGGGGTTCCAAACAGGAAGCTCTGGGGAAAAGAGGCTCTTTCATGAACGGCGGAGTCTCTGGACACCCAGCTGCCTTCACCTCTGAATCCCGTGTTTGTAAAAATGCTAATTCACCTTCGCTCGGGAAAAATCACAACATCATGCAAATGAGCCGTCCGACAGAACTTAGAATGGAGAAGTGCGGTTCCCCTTCGGGGATAATCTCTCCCTGTCAGAGCTGGTCTGGCCAGAGGCGCTGAAGAAATGGACCTTATTCACGCCATTCACCACGCTGCCTCTCCACAAGATGCCATGTGCAGAGGCAGACCAGCCGCGTTCCGGGTACTGACGGGCAGTTCCCACACTTAGCTTTAAGGAGCCTCGGCATGAAAAATAAATAAAATCGAGCAGGCAGTAAAAAAGCGAAACGTTGGGTTACTAATTTCCGTAAAATTTCTTAAATTATGTCTTTGGTTTGATTGGAAGGTTCTGGAATGGGAGGGGGAAGTGCGTTTTTTAGGGCATGGCCTGCTTTGAATTTGCCACCCTCCTCCAGTTGACTACAGGCATGAAAAGAAACCAGAGGACTATTTCACGCCGAACGGGCGGTAGGCAGGGAGTGGTGCTTGTGGTCAGAGGGGGCTTGGAGCTTTGCGAGTTCTATTTCTGGCCTAATCCCTGGCAAGCCCTGTGGCTCTGAGATAGTTGCTCAAATGGCCATATAAGGGTTGGCACATCTGAGAACCAGGTGTCGTGAATGCTCTGTGCTTCAAAGAAGTGGTGTTGTATAGATAGAGACTCCCATTCAGTTCCCTGCACCATTTGAATGAAGCCTGTATTTGAAATTTGTCACCTGACCCCACCTCTTGGGATAGAATCCTTAAAATGCTTATTTCAGGTTTGTCCTCATAAAGTTCTCTCCTACCTACCTATGGTGTCTAGGGTCCCCCTGATGTTGAAATTGTGCCCGCCCCTCCATGCCCAGCCTGTACTAGAGCCTCACGGTGTCCCAATCACTGAAGTCTGTTAGGTTGGAGAAATCAGAATCTGCTCTGGCTAGCCTAGGCCACAGAGAAAATGACCTGAGCGTGTCCCTCAGGCTCTCTCTGAACCCGAGGAGAAGTTGGCCGGCCACGCTTCAGGGACTGTGGGGATCAGAGTAGCATGAAGGGTTCCATTGAGGAAATGGCCATAGTGTGGCTCTGCTCCCATGATTCCCTGCGGCCTTTCCTCTCAGTCCTGTATGCCCAGCGCCCCGAGGGACACCTGGGATGGGCATAGGAACACGGAGACTCCACCCCAGAATCAGTCCTCTGCGGCCGGAATGGGAACAGAGACAATATTCCAGAAGCCATTCGTGGGCAGATAAAACTACATTTAGGACTCGGTAAGTCCTAGCTCTTATCTATTATATTCTTGGTTTCCTTGTCTGTAATATGGGTGTAATATACCTATTCACAGGTATGGCGAGGCTAACTCATGTCACATGTTTACAATCTTCAAAGGGCCACGGATTCCTTGATCAGGATGTATGACCTTCGTCGCTAACATTCAACCTGTAATTTACTTTGCAGCCTGACCCCTTTGAAATGTGTTGCTTATTTCTAGTCAGGGGTCTCTTAAGAAATAATCACCTGTTATTCACTCACCTGCCAATTCCCTTTCTAACTCTGTCTCATTCCAAAAAAAAAAAACAACGCTGAATGACCTCAGTGGAAAGCTTTTCATTTTTGAATGAGCATATCTATCCCAAGTTTACTTAAAGCATTTATTGCTCAATGAGCATTTATAGCCCACGTTTATTCAGCATATGCTTCTGTGAAATTCTCTCGTTATATCTTTAATTGCAAAGGACACAGATGGTATCCAGTTTTTTTAAAATTATATTTGACACAGATATTAAACTTCTTTAAAATGTACCTGAAAAAAGGATATGCTTGATGTTAGATAATAATTCAAATGTAAGTGATATTGTGCCTTATGAGTGTTCGAGAAAGCAGTGTATTGGCCATGAGAAGCAATGAAGAGGAACAGGCATGGCCCAGGAGTACTTGGTAAATTAAAAATGGCGCGTGAGAGACCAAACAAGGCTAATAATTAAGGTATATTATTGGAAACACCTCCCAGCATGCCTCTCCGTCTCTTCCCCTGACTTTGTGAAGTTTCAGTTTTTTAAATCCCCACAAGGCTATGTTTACTGATTTTCGAGAGGAAGGGGGAAGAAGGGAGGGAGGGAGGCAACATCAGTCGGTTGCCTCCTGTACCAGCCCTGACCAGGAATCAAACCTGAAACCTAGGTATGTGACCTGACCAGGAATCAAACCCACAACCTATTGGTATACGGGTCAACACTCCAACCGACTGAGCCACCAGGACGGAGCTGTCATTGGCTTTTTAACTGATGTAGATGAGCTCCATCAGAACTTCTGATACACCCTCACTCTACTCTCTGAGTATAACTTATTTCATCAGAAAAGTGCATGTATTTCTAAGTGGATCTACCTTTTTAAAAGTGCGAAATGGGCTTACATAAAGAAGGTGGAGGAGGAGGAGGAGGAGAGCGGGAGAGGAGGAAGGAAGGGGGAAGGAAGGAAGGAAGGAAGGAAGGAAGGAAGGAAGGAAGGAAGGAAGGAAGGATAGTTTGAGAGGCATCAGAGTGATGATTTCAACAGGTAATTTGTTATGCTTCTCTTGACTTTTGCAAGGTGAGTGACCTGAAGGTTATTCAATGCCATGTTTGAATTGTAGATAGCAACGAACAAAGCTTTTCCAAAGCCATGGCTGCGCAGGAACCATCCCCAAATGTGGCGGCCTAAAACAACAGCCAGTTACTGTGCTCAGAGCGTGGTGCCTCAGAAATGCAGACGGGCGTGGCTCCGAGGGCCCATCTCCGCCCAGGCCTCGGGTCAAGGATGAGAAGACGGAAACTGAATGCCCTTGACTGGCTTGGGATTGGAATCACCTGGACAGATTTTCGCTCGTTTGTCTTGTGCCAGGGCTGGGATGACTCAGGGCTGGGTTGAGCTGGAACTGTCCATGGGCATGTCTTTCTGTGCCTTTCTGTGTAACAGGGGCTTTTCAGGGCAGCAAGACTTCTTATGTGACCACTCAAGGCTGCAGGAAGGAGTGCGCCAGATCACAGGACGACGCTGTGCAGCGCCAGCCTTAGTCACATACCACCATCTGCACCATATTCTGCTGCTTGGAGGGGTCACAAGCTCCCCTAAATTCGGAGAGGAGACACAGACCTGGCCAGGTAGCCCAGCTAGTTGGAGCGTCGTCCTATTCACCAAAAAGCTGCAGGTTCTCTCCCTCTCTTCTTTTCTCTAAAGTCGATAAAAACAGACCCTCGTACAGGATAAAACATAAGAGGCCACATAGACCCTCCCTCACCATGGCATAAGCTCACGACGTGTGTGACCGCGTTTAAAAGCTGCCCCAGACGTGACCCTAACCCGGAAAGGCTATCCTTACGGGACTTGTGAGGCGTGGAGCGTTTGCAACCCAAAAGCTGTTGGGAAACAGCTCAGCACACGTGGTGAATTCGGGGTTGGATTTACTCAGTGACTCAGTTCCACCCATTCTGCATTCCAGGTTCATGCCCACTGAAGTGCCAATGCTTTTTTTTTTTTTTTTAATGAACAAACTGAACTAAGTCACAGATAGAAAGCAGGCAGACAGCTCTGGGGCGGGGGGCAGGGGTGTTGGAGGTGGTGGTGGAGAGATTGAGTAAAGAGAGAGAGAGAGAGAGAGAGAGAGAGAGAGAGAGAGAGAGAGAACACTCAGGGACCCAGAACACAGAGGAAAGTGTGGTGATTGCAGGGTGGGAGAAGGCGGGGGGCAGGGGGGAGTGAGGTGGGGGGATGCCAGGGGGGAGGGGGGAGAGGCGGAAGGTGTATGGGGGGGGAATAAAATGAAAGGGCGTGCCAATGCCTTTGCCATTCTCAATCACCTCTTCCTGCCAGCACTGCCGCCAGCAGTCTTAAAGCGCCCAGAGCAAGCATTTCAATGTAAAGTAATAGCTGAAGGTGTCAAGCATTAAAGGGCCATTTCCACTCTCTTCAGATCTCCGCCGTAGCTCATGCTGACTTCAGGGACAGCTGTGCCGCGGAGAGACGGCGAGGTGACGGCTCCCTGGGCGTTGGGCCTGGGTGGGTCTCTTCCCCAGGCAGTGCCTCTGGGCTGGGGCTTCACAGGTCAACAGGAATATCAAGGGACCGGAGGGCACCCGGAGACTTTGTGCACGCCGAGGGGAAAGGAAAGCTGCTTATTACCCCTCGGGGAGCACAGGGGAGCCCAGGGAATAAATAAAGTCCCAGCGTCAGGGGCCTCAGGTCTGCGGCCACTGACCCACAGCCCTGGGCCTGGGAGAAGGTAAAAACCACGTCAGATCTCAGAACACACGCTGCTGAACCTGTCCCAGCCAGCGGTGCTTCCTCCTCAAAACTGATTTTGTCATTCCTCCCAAAGGAAAAGGCGGGTAGATCCAGCAAGCGAAGCACGCCATGTGGATCCAGTTCTGGGAGCCGGGACGAGGCTGGGAAGTGGTGCTTGACTGGAAAGGCTGGGGCCAGCCCCAGCCGGTGTGGCTCAGTGGCTCGGGCCTTGGCCCACGGACTGAAGGTTCCCGGGTTCCATTCCGGTCAAGGGCACGTACCTTGGTTGAGGATTCCCTGGCCCTGGAAGGGGTGCGGGCAGGAGGCAACCAACCTATGTGCTACTCTCACATCCCTGTTTCTCTCCGCCTCTCCCTCTCCCTTCCACAAGCTCTTTAAGAAAGCCACTGGAAAAATATCCTTGGGTGAGGATTAACAAAAACCAAAAAGCCTGGGGCAAAATAAACCCAGGTTGCAGAGAGGTGGCGGGAAGGAAGGGTTTCCCGGCGCGGAATCGCTAGGGCGTGGGGCGCAGAGGCCAAGGTCCCCTGGCAAGGGCAGCTGGGCCGCGGGAAGCCCATGAGGAATACTGTGACTCTGAGCCTGGCCCCTACAGTGGCAAAGGCCATGGAAGAGACAACAGCAGCCACTTGGACGTGAGCATGAAGCACTGATCTTCAGAAAGAAAGGCTGGATGATCCGATCCATGTCCTTAAAAAGGCCCCTTCCCCTCTGGGTTCTCCAGAGCCCCCGGAACGGAGGCGTGGGCACAGGGCACTGGGGATGGCCATCTGGCCCCTGCTCCTGCTCCTGCTGTGAGCGACAGACTGCTTTTCCCCGGAGCCATAGTTTCCTGTCTCCTGTCAGCGCCGTGAACATGGGGCCTGCTAATGCGTTACTGGCAATTACAGTAAAAATCAGCCCCCGCCTGTGTGTGTGTGTGTGTGTGTGTGTGTGTGTGATCACCAGTTACAAGTCCGAAAATGAAGCTCGGCGAGGTCAGAGGACACGCTCAAGGCCACCCGGCTGACAGAGAGCAGAGCCTGGAAGTGAATGATGGGATTCTAACGGCAAGAACAGGTCTCCACTGGAGTTCATGCTGTCCAGAAGGGCCCCTCCCAGGACTGAGGGCCGGCGTTATCCACGTGTCCCTTCCTTGTGGGAGGGGCCTGGCTCACAGGGCGAAGCTATGGAAGGTGACCTGTTCCCTTTTCAGAAAGAGACGCTGCCCCTTCCTTTCAAGCTAGTGAACCCCTAAGAAGTCTCTTTAAAATCAGCAGCGACCTGGAACTGTCCCCTTTCCCTAAGTACCATTACAGTACATCCATTCTTCGGGGGCCTTTAAAACAAGGAGGAATTGGGTGGGAAGAGACCAACCGAAGACCTTGTATGCATCTGTGTGACCCCTGGGCAAGGACAGTAGGTGGTGAGGGCCTGGGGCAGGGGGCGGGGGGAGGGGGGCAGACAGGCTAGAAGGGGGCAGTGGGGGAGAGGGGACATCTGTAGTACTTCCAACAATAAAGATCTTTTTAAAAATTAAAAAACCACGGGGGGTACTAAAGCAACGTGATAATACTGGCCTTCACGGCCCTTAGCTTCACAACAGAGGGGCAAGTGTTGAGGCCAAGCAGACAATAAAAATCCAACGGGGAGAAAAAAACCCACAACATGGTTTCCAACATGTGAAGCTGCCGTCTGGAACATCTGTCTCCCCCTCTCCTGCCCGCCTTCCAGCTCGGGAACCGCAGGAGTTGACTGCCGGCGGACAGAGCCCGGGTGTGGGATGGCAAGCTGGGCAGGAAACCACCGAGCCGCTGGGAAACCTCCCCAGCAGCAGGAGGCTCGCTGGCTGCTGCATTGCCATCTCTCCCCAGGGCACCTGAAGGAGGACGCAGGGAGGTGGGGAAGTGGGTGTAAAAGGGGAGAGAGGCCACATTTCCTTAAAAAAAATCTAGAAAACCCGTTCATCTGAGTAACTCTGTGTTGTTGTTTTTTTTAAACTCGACGTTCTGCTGTAAAAAAGATGTTTCTCTATCCCAAAATTTTTATTTAAAAAATTCAAATGTGTCTTGAAACCCAAAACTCTACCCATGTCTCCTAGCTTCTCAGAGCACGCGAGGGGTCCCCGGGCCCGGGAGCCGAGCAGGGATACCGTCACACGGGTCTGTCCCCCACCTTGGGGACTCCATTTTACAGACGTGGAAACTGAGGCTCGAGAGACATTCGAATATCAAGATACACCGTTAATAAGTGGCCGGGTTCAGGGTCAAGTCCAACAGGCCCTGGCTGCAGTGTTTCTACTCCTGTATGCTGGTCTCCCACTAAACGGGCCTGCGGCGGGGAGGAGGACAGAGAGCACTGAAACGTCATAACCCCAAACCCAACTGTTCCTTATTTTGGAGTTTCCCACGGTCGACCCCATACAGTCCCAGAGACTCAAAGGAACAATAAAAGAGAAATAGAAATGACAGGTTTTTTTTGTTTTTTTAAAGAGCCAATTAGGGCCAAATCAAAACCTTCAGTGGGACATTTTTAGCTCAGGTCTTCTTCCATTCTTTTTTTGTTTTCTCACAGGAAACACATTATGCAAACGGAAGTAAGGAGAGGGTTCAACAGCTTCTTGAACTGTTTCAACTTAGAATATACACGTAGTAGATCTAACTACTGACGTCAGTTTTGCATCGAGAATGATCGTGATCCTACACAACTGGATCTTTCTCTTTCAAATAGGATACGTATTAGATACACAGGAGAAAGTTCCGTGAGTGTATAGGGAGAGGAATTCTCTATATTCCTCTAAGAATTCCTTTCCAAGCGAAGGGCAGTGGCTGACAGCCGTCCTGCGAGAGGTCCTTCTCCCCAGCGTTTACTACAGCCCGGCTCCCAGATTCCTTCCTCTTCTTACCGAAACCACAACCATACGCTTGTCTTTTGTTACGAGATTTTAGACATTTTTCCTAGCTTGTGTCCAAGTGATACTAAAACGAAATGTCCAGTACCTTCATTTTTTTTTTTTTTTTTTACAACAAATATTTGGGAAACATCTGGAAACCCGGCAGCACGGGTCATTGATGGAGAGCTTTCATTTGTATTAGCTTTTAGACTCATGTATCCAGTCATTGTGTGGCTAGAACGCCATCAGGAGCAGCGTTTTCACTAGCACACCGAGCAGCAATGACAGCCCCGGCGGGCGTGGCTGAGAGGTGAGAAAGCTCTTCCGTTCGCACTTCTTCTGCAGAAGGCCGAGTCTGTGCCGCACCCTCCCCTCAGTGCTCTGACACCCCAGGCAGGTGATCGGAGCCCAGCGGCTCCATCGTCACAGCCCGAAATGATTTACTCTGCACCCTTGAAACAAACGCTGCAGCCTCTCAATGGTGGTTTACCATGTGTGAATGCAGACACTGATTGACGGGTGGCTATGTAATTTAGGTGCCAGAGAATAACCATTATGCCATACAGATTCTTATCATTATGCTGCATTTCCTGTGCTTCCTTGGCAGTAGCTGGGAGACCTGCTCTTAGAGTAATTCTGCAAAATAAAACCTTCAAAGGTATCCATTCAAAGCCTCCGTGTTTGGTTCAGTATGCGCAGAGTTTAGAAGTTTATTATAAACCAGAGGCCTGGTGCACGAAATTTCGTGCACTGGAGGGGGGTGTCCCTCAGCCCAGTCTGTGCCCTGTCACGGTCCAGGAACCCTAGAGGGACATCCTTAGCTCTGCTGCTTAAACCCGGCCCAGGGCTTCTGGCTGAGCAGCGCCCCCCCTGTGGGAGCACACTGACCACCAGGGGGCAGCTCCTGCATTGAGCGTCTGCCCCCTGGTGGTCAGTGTGCATCATAATGACCAGTCATTCCACCATTTGGTCGATTTGCATATTAGCCTCTTATTATATAGGATTCCTAGCTTTGTGTAAGTAGTGTACCTATACACTATGTCTTCAATGTTCTCATACTGCGCTGGCCACTCATGTCTCTCCTCCTGGCCCCATATTTCAGATGCAACATTTTTGCTTGCGTACCACGTAAACATTTTACAATCCTATTCATCCGCTGGTTCATTTTAAATTTTATGTAAAAATGACTGGTTTAGGTCATGGTGAAGGGTATGTTTTGCTATATATTATATAGTGTTTTAATCCTATTTTAGTCTACCCTCAGAGTAACAGATGTAGCTCATTCAATGGATAGAAAATGTCACCACGAAATCCAATTGGCAGTCAGCCCTCATTGTTCAACCAGTTAGCCAAATCACATTTGCTTCCTGTCTGAGAGTCAGACTATATTTTTAACGTGATACATTGATCTGTATGAATACATGTTCATGTGGAAACTTCCCCTCACTGTGGAATTCCAATCCTAAGATCCACAGTTAAGGGAGGAAGTGAGGAATGGCACAGAACTCTGCCCCGAGCGGGTCGCGGGGATAAAACTAGACACAGGCCCCAGGAGCTGTGCGCCTGTTTTCACGGGAAACACATTCCTTTGTGTGATTCCTAGGAGACTGGAGCGCTTCTCAATAGGTAGGGAAAGGCCTTCTTTTGGAACGTGGTGGAAGGGTGATTATGGAAAGGGGTCGGAGACAGGAGAGCTGGAAGACTAGACGTGCTGTGCTCTCCTGGGAAGAACGATAATAAGAAGCTGAGGATTTGAATATCATTTCCTTCAATGCTACTGAGGCCGTCCATACTCACTGAGAAGTGTGCACGTATCCTTGGCATGTGCATACTGAAGTTTGAAGACCAATTGGAAGGTCAATGATCTTTGATTTTTCAAATTCAAAAACATACACAACTTTTCGAAAGAGGACATAAGGAAGGCCAAGAGATATATGAAAACCTGCTCAAAGTCACTAATCATCCGAGAGATGCAAATCAAAACAACAATGCGGTACCATCTCACACCTGTCAGAATAGCTATTATCAACAAGTCAACAAATGACAAGTGCTGGCGAGGATGCGGAGAAAAAGGAACCCTCGTGCACTGCTGGTGGGAATGCAGATGGGTGCAGCCACTGTGGAGAACAGTATGGGGTTTCCTCAAAAAACGAAAAATGGAACTCCCATTTGACCCAGTGATCCCACTTCTAGGAATCTATCCCAAGAAACTGGAAACACCAATCAGAAAGGATATATGCACCCCAATGTTCATAGCAGCACAATTCACCATAGCTAAGATTTGGAAACAGCCTAAGTGCCCATCAGCAGATGAGTGGATTAAAAGACTGTGGTATATCTACATAATGGAATACTACGCTGCTGTAAAGAGGAAGGAGTTCCTACCATTTGCAACAGCATGGATGGAACTGGAGAGCATTATGCTAAGTGAAATAAGTCATTCAGAGAAAGATAAATATCACATGATCTCACTTATTTGCAGATTCTAATGAACAACATAAAGTGATGAACAAAAACAGATCCAGAGACAGAGAAGCATCGACCAGATGCTCAGACCTCAGAGGGAAGGTAAGGGGAGGGTGAGGGTAAGGGGGAGAGATCAACCAAAGGACTTGTATGCATGCATGTAAGCCTAACCAATGGACACAGACACCAGGAGGGTGAGGGCATGAATGGGAGTGGGGTGGAGGGAGTAACAGGAGGATATGGACACATATGTAATATCTTAATCAAAAAATAAAAAAAACATATACACACATACACATAACATGTATATTTCTTAATCTTGATCAATTGTTAAATTTTAATAATGTGCATTCAACACACATCTAGGCAACACTGTTCTAGTTGCTTGGCTTATGCCCGTGTAGTGGATTGTATTCTGATGTCCAATTATCCACACCTCCTGGGAAGAGACTTGTCCGTGCTCAGACCCCTGTGTACCCCTGTCCTTGTCAGGTAATTCCTCCTTCCATTGTTGGTCTTGCCCACGTGACTTATTCCTGCAAAGGACAGTGAGTGAGCCCCGTGCGTGCCTCATTCAAGCAGAGGCTTTTACAGCTTTGTGAATGTACTGGCCACGTGCTCTGCTGTCTGCAACACACCCATCCCAGAGAATGGCTACTCCTTGCCTGTACCTCCTCAACCGGGGCTGGGAGATGCTGCCAGCTCAGCACAACCAGCAGGGGCCCACAGAGCCTTGGAGGACTCACAGCTCTCGTGCAACCTGGATAAGAAAGAACTGGTTTTGGAGATGCCACCGAGATGTGCTAATTAGGGAGCATTTACTGCAACAAAACCAATACATTTGTAACTTTGCAAAAAAACAAACAAAAAAAAAGCCACGTGGCACCTTCGCAAGTTCAGCAGCTGGAATTAGGCAAGACGAAGACCATGAAGTGTAAATGTTCTACATCATGTCAATGCCAACCTCACGCTGGCCCTATAGGCCAGTAGAGGTGCCTGGGAAACATGGCTGTGGGAGACTTGGAGACAAAGAGGATGGCATACACAGACGTGAGGTTACAGTGCTGTAACGTTAAAGAAACTATTTAGAACAACCTAACAATGCTGAGGTTAGGAGAGATTTGTTACTTTTGGAAAGAAAATCCCATGAGCCTATCAAATCAAACTGTACATTGGGAAAGCAATTTATCATATGAACTGAGTAAAAATAACAAACCAGATAATTATTTTACTTAAAGGAATATTATCATTCTTAATAATACTATTTGCAACATAAAAAGCATACAGATAGCCTCCTTTATGTTTTTATAGCTCACAAGGGGTTTATGAATCAGTTATATCTCATTAACCCTATCAACGTTTGCAAGAAGACACGTGCTGGAAAGTAAATTGGAGTTCACACATTCAGGGAATGGAAAAAATTATAACCCACGTCTTCTGGCTCTAATGTCAGAATTTCCCTACCGCTGCACCAGCCTGTCTCTTACAGAGAAGATATAGATTGTTTATCTAGTGATAGTGAATAAAATTTTACAGTTTTATTACTTTGTAATAAAGATAAACTTATTCGCAATGACTCCTTACAATGAATTATGTACAATCCCTTATAAGGAGTATTTCTATATTTACACACATGCTTCGGGTTTGATTTGTAAATTTAATTTTCAAAACTTTGCGTGCATGAAAAAGCATAACCCTGAATGCAACATGGGGTGAATTACCTTGTAACCAGAGAATGCGCACATTTGCCTTTAAAGCCATGTCCGCCTGCCTTTGCAGTTCAGGGTTCCCAAAGTCACAGAATATAGAATAACATCTTATTTTATATAATAAGTAAAACCATATAAAACATAAAAGTGGGCAGCTGATGTTATCCTACTTAAGTGAAAACATCACGAAGGAGCCACAGACGCAGCGCCGGCCAGCCCCTTCACGGCAAAGGAAGGGAGGACGTGGGATCTTCAGAGGCTTTATCCATCCCGAAGCCGTTCCCTTCATATCTCATATCAAACCGATTGTGGAGAACGAATGAGGTTATTCTGTGAAGGCAACAAAACACTAAAAGGTGAAATGAAATAAAGTGATAAAAGGTGTTTTTACATAAACAAACAAAAAATTAGTGACCAAGAAAATTCTCCTCCTCCGATTCGGTCCTTCCTCTTGGTTATGCCATTTCAGATCCCACATGACATTTAACTCTTTAAAAATTTTAAAAAAATGTATTGCTATTGACTTCCGAGAGTGAGAGAGAGACAGAAACATCCATGATGAGAGAGAATCACTGATCGGCTGCCTCCTGCACGCCCCCCACTGAGGATCAAGCCTGCAACCCAGGCCTGTACCCTGACTGGGAATTGACCGTGACCTCCTGGTTCATAGGTCATAAATGCTCAACCACTCTGGCCAGGCTTGACATTTTTTTTTTTTTTTTTTAATCTTGACACATTACAGTCTTAAGCCTGTGGCCTTCCAGAGAGTTCAGCCGAGTCGGTATTTATTGCCGCGGAGAGAAGGGGATAATTCTGTCTTCAAATAGGATTTGGAAACATGTCAGGGCGACCTATCCCCAATCTGAAATCTCAAATGGAGAGTGTCTTCAGAAAGTTCCACTCTCATGAGAAAAGAGGAAGACCATCTGCAATTGATATTTGATGAATAAAAGAAGCTTTTGTCCCCCCAAAAAAATCTATTTATAAATCCCACAGTGTGATTTCATTGGGATGTAAAAACCCCGTGACTCTTCACATTTCAGAACTCATTAGGCCTTGAGAATTGTGAATTCGCCGCTTCACCACTGGGTGAAGTTTTGTTTGTTTATGCCCTGATCCCGTCTCCTGCTCTCCAAACGACTAGTTACTAGAAGCCAGCAAAAGAAAGGGCGTTTAGATTTCCCTCTATAATAACAAGTAGCTGGCTAACAAACTAACCAAGGACTGAATTGGGTTCTAAAATTAAAAAAAGAAAAAAAAGAGGAGGTTAGCAAGCCCAGCTAAGATTCCTAGCCGAGGTTCAGGTCACGGGGTTAAGGTCACAGCCATCCATCCTTCCAGTTAAGGAGGGCAGCACTGGGAGCTGGAGCACAGAGGCTTGGGAAAAAGAAATATCGGGGTTTGAGTTTTGTCCTCTGCCACTCACTCGTGATGCATGTGGAAATGCGCCCTGCGCCTTGGAGTCTCACTTTCCTGAGCCATGAAGGGCTTAATAAAGACCATCCACGTCATAGAGACGCTTTCCGGATTAAGTGGCTTACCGTGTGACAGTGTCTTCGCCACCCTTTAGCACAAAACAATGAACTGGTCAGTGGTGTTCGCTGCCTGGCCGCCGTGGCTCAGTCGGTTGGGTATCATCCCATACACCGAAAGGTTGCTGGTTGGATTCCTGGTCAGGGCACATGCCCGGGTTGCAGGCTGCCGTGGCTCAGTTGGTTGGGTATCATCCCATACACCGAAAGGTTGCTGGTTGGATTCCTGGTTAGGGCACATGCCCGGGTTGCAGGCTCCAACCCAACGGGGCATGCAGGAGGCAGCCAATCCATGTTTCGTTCTCACTTGGATATTTCTCTCTTTCTCTCCTCCCTTCCTCTCTCTAAAAAAAATCAATACAAATATTTTTTTTAAATGTTAGGTATTTTGAGTTCTAAATATTTCCCTGGGGGATGGAAAAATGTAAGATTTCCTAATGACAGTCCATTTCTGTTGACAGACACCCAATGCAAAGACTTTGGGGGGGGAAGTAATTGGAAAAACAACAACAACCAAAACATTGATGAATTTTATGAGGAAATGAACCCATTCACACGCATACTCGAGGTAATTATTTTGAAAATGTTTGTTTAGCTACACACCAGTGACATTAATGGTTTTTCTATAAGCTAGTTGGTAGGGAACCTGAACGTAGTCAGGGGTGAATGTTGATTCTGTTAGACAATAACAATTATTATGGGCCTATCAAATTACAAAAATTAGTAAGTACTTTTGATAGAAAATTTGAGGGCAGAAAGGAGAAAACTGGATTCATTTACTATAGCTTATGAGGGTTTTTAAATTTATTTTTTCAAGAGCATTTTCCCATGTCATTAAACTAACAAAACCCTCATTTTAATGTATATATGATGAACCTAATAAATGTTGAAAACCACGTACAAGTTGCCTTCCCTCTTTGAATCCCCGTTTCGCTGTGCGCACCACGGTGATGGTGATAACCACCCCCCCAATGGCTTATTGAGGGACCCCACGAGGCAATGCTTGTGAGAAAGCCAGAATGGCAAGCCGGAGCGCAGTGTGCGAATGTTAGCTCTCACAGCTCCGTAGGCCAGAAGCAGCAGGGAAAACGTGATGGGCTGGGTACCGGCGGGAGCGGGGAGCTCTGTCTGCTATTTTATAGCACTTTCTTACTTCAAGAGGGGGAATGAGCTTCCTAGCTGTGTTTTGTTTAACTTACGAGTTAATATCGCTCCCACATAATTAGGATAAATCCTCCAATGAAAGAACTTAAAAGGAAAGCCAAGACTACAAATAGAGAAGAAAAGGGCAGGCGTGGGAACATGCACACCAAATGGTCGCCCCTTTTAAAGGGTTCAGACGTGTCCCATAGGACTCGCTTGAAAATTTTACAATAGTCATACTTACAATTTGATTTCTTAAATGTGTGGAGATGTAGTTTGCTTTAGAAAGAATCAGAAAGCAGGGACCATCCTTCATACTACCCCTTCTCTTGCTATTTGTTTTTACTAAATTCAGTCGTCAAAAATTGTGGGAGGCGGAAATATTTTAATTTTACAACTATGGGTGATTGTCCCAAAAAGAGTTTGATACTCTCAACGAATCTCTTGATAGTGTTCCTATCAGAGTGAAACACAGAAACACTTTAGGATGGTTTTTGTCTACTACCTGGGAGGTTATGCTTCCAAATGTTCAACTGTGCCAGAGAGCCACATACCCTGCGTACCTATCTGCTTTATCTTGGCAAAGCTCAGTATGGCTACAAACAATTTTTGTGCATCCAAAGTAAACCACATGCATGCATTGGGTTGAATGATGGAAGAATTGAGTTCTAGGAACTAATTCTGCTGGTTTTGCTACCAATGTGGGCAATGGCCGATAGCGAGCCACTGTAATCTTCGAAGCCTCGGTTTCCCTTTTGGTAAAATAAATTATATCATAGTTATTTGAACGGTAACACTGTTTTTCTAAGTGTGAAATCTTTATTGCACGTCTCGATTACAACGATGCAAACCCTTCTTTTGCATCATTGAAGTACAGCATGAATTGGCTTACACTGCGAGGGAAGTGCCATCCTGTCTTTACAAAGCTGTCTGCAGTCCTTTGTCACTTAAAGCAGCATTTACCCCAAAGCCTCCTCTCTCTCCCTACCTCAAGCATGCATCACCTGTAGCGTTTCTGATTTATGTGGTGCTCGCTGACCTCTTCTAAAGCTTGTCTGCATTTCTCTCATCACCTCCGTCCTTTCTTCTCTCAAGTCTTCTTCTTTTAAAGAGACACAAACATGGGGTGCCAAGGTGAGCTGAAATTGGCTTCAGTTCCTGAAATTAACACTTGGCTCCCACAAAGTCCCCTTATATTAATTCAATATCCTCCGCAGTTTGTATTAAAAAAAATCATCCTGCAAGGTAAAAACGATGCCTTTTTTTCTCCCTTTCTGAGGATTCTAGAAGAAAAAGAAATTAAGGGATGCTAGGACATGAACAGAGAAAAAACCAAGATGCTCTGAGTGCCCGGTGGCTTACATTCCCTCTGAGGAAAGCTGACTTGCCGAGGACTATAGCAACTAGCAAACAATGGAACCTCACACAGTTGGTGAGTCAACAAGTGTTTACCAAGGGCCAGAAGCAGCCAGCCCCTGCCGGGTGTGCGGTCCAGAGGAGCCGGGCGGAGCTGAGAGCCGCGTCCTGTGCGACCCACTCAGCTTCCATAGAGGTCTGTCTTAGACATTAGGCGCTCCTGGGAAGAATGCTTGGTATGCTGGCCAGGGATCAAATCAGCCAACGATGTGAAGACCGTTCGGCTTCCAACACGCACACTAATAAAAGCAAAGAACACGGGGGAGAGCAGACACAGAGATAATGAGTCTCATTAAATGAGAACTCAGTCTCGGTCTGAATGGACGCCTGTGCCTGAAGAACTTGCCGAAGGAGATAGCGGGCAAGAAGTCCTCTGTTCATGTCGTTACCTGTTAACGTCACTTAACTACTTACCAAGTCACCTACACGACACACTCACAACTCAGCAAAAGAGCTATCCTGATCTGTGATGAAGGAAAGGAATGGTGAGCCAGGGTGTGGCTCGGTTGGTTGGGCGTCGCCCCACACACAGGAGGTCCTCGGTTGGGTTCCTGGTCCCGGCACATGCCCTGGTTTCTGGCTCCGGTCCCCAGCAGAGGGCGACCAGGAGGTGGTGGGTTGATGTCTCTCTTTCTCCCACTCTCCCTCTCCCTCCCTCCCTCTCTCAAAATCAATAACCACGTATTTTTTTTTAAAAAAAGAAAGAAAATGGTGAGATGCAACGTTTAGAAGGATCTTTCCAAAAAGAAGTTAAGAGTTAAAGGAGCTAAATGTAGGAGGTCCTGATTATTTCCAAACAGCCAAAAGGGTTCTTCTGACTAGAAATTGGTTGCATTGGTTCAGACAAAAATGTGACTTCTTTGTGTGTTTTTCAGAGCATCGTCTTTCACTTCAGCCGCTCTGAGCAGTGATGGCCAACACATATAGAGCAAGAAGCCGCAGACGAGGCGGGGAGAGCCACACTCCACCCTCCAAACGCACGTCCTCCTGACTGGGCTCCAGGGGCTGGGCGGTGTGCGAGGAGGGAGGCCGCTGGCCCAGGGGAGGCTGCCGCCCTGTTTCCACTGGTCCAGGGAGCCACCTGCGGATGGGCTACCTCCGGAAGTCACCCCTGGTATTGCTGTCGGCACACATTAGGTCGCTGTGTCTCTGGGTCCAGCTCCCATTCGTCATTATCCAAGACAGGTCTGCTCAGTTTCCTTTGGTTGAGATTCATTGGGCCTTATTCAAGGAAAACTCCCTGGTGTTTTCCCCAAGAAAGGTAGCAGTGGGGTTCAAGTGTGTTCCTTTAATTGGATGCTAAGTTAACCGGCATGCTGTGTCACAGGGAATTAGACTCTTGCATTCCTCCGCTTCCTATTTCTTTTTCTTTCTTCGGACTATTTTACTTTAAGCTTGCATGGTGTGGAATGAAACAGTGATGCCTTTTACAGTAAGGCGTGTTCATATGAATAATGGAGCTCCCATGCTCCATTATGCACATTATAAATTAATTGGCTCCTTGCAAACGTTAAAGACAGTTTCTTGATATTTACTGTTTAAGAATATTTGTAAGTTAAATCTGTTACTCTGAGTTTACACGCACTGTTGAGTGAGTTTTAAAAATATTCACCGGAGATTTACTAATTTCTGTAAAATGTGCATTAACAGTAGCTGGGAATTGAAGGCGTTGTGTTGTGTATTTTTTTAACAGATTCGGATACTGTATTTCTAAGTTGTTATATCTGCCTTGTGGTTTCCTACGGCCTTTGTCAATGCCCTAATTGAAACAGGCTTGCTGCTGGTTTCAACTATCTTCATTTTGTGGGCGAAATATACGAGATAGAAATAACTGTACAAAATGTGAATTTCTAGGGCTAGACATTCCAAACTTGCCCATTGCAGCCAGGAATGTGAATTAGTCTGGGCAGGAACGATAAACTTGGGCTATTTAAAAGTACTCGTCCCTGGCTGTGAATCCTGACTGTGGAAATCCGTCTGCTTCATTCATCTGGAAGCTGTGTGTGTGGACCTGAGGGCGCTGGGATGAGACGAACCCCAGCGCATGTGCTTGCAGGTGTGGCAGGAGACCAGACCCAAACGTAAGTGACGCAGAAGGAAGTGGGGCTCACTGGCTCGGCCCTCGGCCAGCGGCCAGGCTTCGGGGTGAGCCGCTTTATTTTCGCTGGGAAGGAAACGGGAAGTGGGAGCGAGGGGACCCACGTTTGCTCACAGGGGAGGATGGTCGGAGGCACCCGCGGCGGTGAAAACGGCAGAGCGCCCCTGGGTCTGCCACAGGCGCCGCCCCACCCCACGTGCCTGTTGGACGGCCTCGCTGCCCTGTGTCACACCACTGCCCCCGTGGGCAGAGACGGGGGGCAGGCTCTCAACACCCGGAGGTTTCAGGTGACAGACGGCTCCACGGCCGCCCTCACGTTGAGGTGGAGCACCGGATGGAGACACGCTCTGCTCACACCCGGGCTGTCTTTTAGCGGACAGCCACACGATTACCCCGAAGTGCTGCGGTCACAATACACCATGAAGCACACCGCGCAGCACCGGTGAAAAGTCCCAAACCTTGGTCAAGGCGGGAATGTACGGATGAAACAAACAAATGAGCTACGGATGTATGTATATAATTAGTCTTTTACCCAACGGGGCTCTTTCTACTATTGCAGAGAACAGCTAGCTCTTAGGAAGCATAAAATAAGTGAGATCGCTCTAGTTCCATGCTGTTTCACTGAGGGACACGTAAATGCTCAAATGATGTCCCTCAAACCGAACACACGGCACATCACCCAAGACAGCGGTGCATGGTGACGCGCAGCCAATGCTAGCAGTGGGGCTCATGTCACTTCACGTGAGAGGAACAATACGGTTTGGTGGAGCATGTTTAGCCCATGCATCCGTCTACATTTCTAACGAGGTGCTGCCTCATTTCCTCACACAGGTGGTCTGGATAGGGTTAGGTTCCTCAGGCAAGGACAAGTTGGCCGGCTGAGGTTCATGACCAGGTGGTGTGCCCAAGATGACACAGTCAGCACGGTGAAGATCTCACGTGAGAATTCAGGGTTTTTACCCCAGACTCCATGGCCCCTCTCCGCCTCACAGGTCCCCAAAGCGGTAATTCAACCCCAGTCCAGCCAGTGGCCCTGCCCAAGTACTGCACGTTGGTTGCAGCCTTCCCCACGGCCTCTGAGTTCTCCCTAGACCAGTGGTCGGCAAACTGCAGCTCACGAGCCACATGCGGCTCTTTGGCCCCTCAAGTGTGGCTCTTCCACAAAATACCACGGCCTGGGCGAGTCTATTTTGAAGAAGTGGCGTTAGAAGTTTAAGTTTAAAAAATGTGGCTCTCAAAAGAAATTTCAATCGTTGTACTGTTGATATTTGGCTCTGTTGACTAATGAGTTTGCCGACCACTGCCCTAGACCAAGGAGGGGCCAGCCGATTGATCTTACTGATGATTGATGGCAAAAGGCCGATGCCAGCATACTGGCAGGCTGAAGCCGTTTTAAATTCCATCAGTTTACACATCCCTGTAACAGAAGCCTGTGAAATTCACTCCAGATCATACAATCAAAGTGACCCGGCCATGCCGTCTTCCCTCAGAGAACTCACAGACCAGTGCAGAAGCAAACAATGAAACGAATAACTATAATCAAGGACGCTAATAGATAAACTGGTGGGTTTTTTTTGGTTCTTTCGGTTTTTGGAAAAAGCAAAGATAAACTCCTAAGCTAATACTAAGTGGCTGGCAGTAAGGAATAGCTAGGGACGGCCTCTGCGAAGAAGCACAGGAGAGCCCTGGCCCGTGGCTCGGTTGAGTGGGGCACCCTCGCCTACCCCCAAAAGTTTCAGGATCGATCCCAGCTCCTGGCACATACCCAGCTTGTGTGCGGGATCCCTGGTCGGGGCACATGGGAGAGGCTGCTGGGTGATGTTTCTCTCTCACATCAATGATTCTTTCTTTTCCTCTCAATCTCAAATCAATAACTGTATCCTCATGCGAGGATTTTTTTAAAAACCACAGGAGACAGTGTGGAGGGGCAGGCAGGGCCAGTCAGCACACTGTGATGCACACTGTATTGTAATGACATTATTCTGATCATGTGAAATAACACGCCCATGTGGATGTACTACAGTTGGGAAATTATCCTTTATGATAAAAGTGGAGTATGCAAATTGTCCCCTTGACCAGGAGTTATCCGGGAGCTCGACCAGGGGGTGGGGCCAGCCAGGGGATGGGAGGGAGGCCCCATCGGCTGCTGGCAGCCGCTAGGGATCTTACCAGTGCAAGAATTTCGTGCACCGGGCCTCTCGTATTTGGAATAATGCTTCCACACCTGTCCTATGTTAACTGAATTATGTTAGCAAACAATTATCCACCTATCAATATATTATTATAAAAGTGGTATATGTATGTATTTAAATATATAACCAGGATTACCCCTAAGTAGATATCTGTCTTTCCTCTTCAATGGACCACTGTTAATGGATTCTAGAAACCAATAGTGAAGGATTTGTGTTCTATGCTTCCGAATTCTCCTACCTCATGTGGCCGAAACCCGGATAGCATGTCTATCACTGGGAGCTATTCCCTGGCGTGCTCGAAACTTGTCTTCCCACACTTCCTGCTCCTACCCATCTGAGGAGAGGCGCCAGCTAATGAGGGTGGCCCGGTGCTCCCTGCAAAGAAAGAGAACGCGTGTCTGGACGCTAGTCCCATCTCTGTCAATCACTTGCCTATACCCTTGGAGAAGCTGTGGTTCAGGCCCCCCCCAGCGCTCAGTCAGTGAGTAACAGCTGCAAGGGAGGCAGCAGGACGGCCTCTCTGCGTCTGAGGGATGAGGACCTGTGGTCTTGCCGTTGCAGACGCTGGCTGGCCGTGTGGCAGGGGAGGTAAGGTGAGTATGCAACAGCACAGACTCGCTGTGACGTATGACAAAAGCGACACGAGTCAAATGCCACGGGAGCTTGTCCGGGGGCTGTGACAGCAGCGGTGCGGTGGCTACCGGCGCAGGCATGTTCCCATACAAAACGGGGACACTCCTCCACATCGAAACACATCCCCGGAACTCCTTTCGGTGGAAGAGTCTGAAACGGGGCTCAGACAGCGGAACGCAACTGTGATTTTGACCTTGTGAACGGCCTCCGGTGTTCTGGGAGCTCTGAGGAAACACTGAACGACGACGGTCAGGAGTCATTAGGCCCTGCAGGTTTCATATGCATTCAAATATGTACGCTCCCACGTTCCTGGCTATTTCACATTCCCTAGCCTGTAATTTTTGACCTAAGTATATGTATTTTCAAATGACAGCTTGTAAAATAGCCCTTTCCTTATTTAAGGCGCAATTACGATGCTCCAACTACCTAGGTCCCAGCCTAAACTCTCCTGCCGTCCCTGAGAGAATCCTCTCTTTTCAGGCCACGAGGCTTCGGTATTAATAGAATCCCAGCATTCCGCGGCCGTGGCTGGGAGGGGAGTGGAGAAAGCCCATTTTGATTTGGGCTGTTTACTCTGATTTTTAGCAGGGGACGCGAACAAGGGCCCACAGTTCAGCCCTTGAACCTGTGGTCCGGGCTGCGAACCACAGGGAAGTCCGCTGGCCGCCTGCAGAGAGCCAGGGAGCCGGGCACAGGGGTGTTCCTGACATTTTTCAAATGGCTTTCTACACAGACCTCCTCTATTGGAGTCCTTGAAAGGGGTTCAGTAGTTGCAGAGGGCGCCTCGGAGGGGGACGTGGCTGTTACCAGGGCAGAGAGATGCATCTGGTGGAAGGGATCGCGAAGGAGAAGAGACAGGAGGGAGAGGAAGGCACAGGCTGGCGGAAAACATGAGAAGCGGCATTTTTCATCCTCAGAACGACTCACTGAGTTTACACAAAACCCCAAAGCAGCACATTCATAAAGCAGGTTTCCTAAGACTGAAAAGAAAGGAAAGATACAGAATTAGCCCAGTCCTGAGGTTTCCCTGTGAAAGCAGAACAGGGCGGCACGTTGAGCAAAGGATGCAGGTGAGTCTTCTGACAGCATCACGTCCCAGAGCAGCACCCCCAGGACCCTTCCCCTTCCTCCCACAGACTGGCAAGTCGCCTGGAGCTGCGCGCTCTGTAAGGACTGAAGGGTGTTGTCGGGGGAGGCTGGGCCTGAATGACTTTCTTAGGGAAATTACCGATTCTTGGAGCAGCACTGGGCACTCATAAGCAGAAATAAGTTCCGACTCCCTTACAGATGTGATTTCTCCCTCACTATGGCAGGGTTAGGGTTAGGGGTAGGTTAGGGCTAGGGCTAGGGGTAGGTTTAGGGTCAGGGTCAGGGTCAGGGTTAGGGTTAGGGGTAGGGTTAGGGTTAGGGTCAGGGTCAGGGTCAGGGGTAGTGTTAGGGCTAGGGTTAGGGTCAGGGTTAAAGTTAGGGTTAGGGTTAGGGTCAGGGTTAGGGCTAGGGCTAGGTTTAGGGTCAGGGTCAGGGTTAGGGTTAAGGTTAGGGTTAGGGTTAGGGTTAGGACTAGGGTCAGGGTTAGGGTTATGGCTAGGTTTAGGGTCAGAGTCAGGGTTAGGGTTAAGGTCAGGGTTAGGGTTAGGGCTAGGTTTAGGGTCAGGGTCAGGGTTAAGGTTAGGGTTAGGGCTAGGGTCAGGGCTAGGGTTATGGCTAGGTTTTGGGTCAGGGTTAGGGTTAGGGTTTAGGGTCAGGGTCAGGGTTAGGACTAGGGTTATTTTAAGCCACTGAGTGTGTGGCAAGGTGATATGCGGAATAGATAGCACCCTATTCTGCAGTGCTGGGCGTCTGGTAGTGTAATGATGTTTCCCGATAAGGCAGCCATGCGTGGTTCCATTCCACAAATTCTTATGCAGTGCCAGTACTCTTCAGTTACTCGAGATGTGATAAGAAGCAAATGAACAAGATTCCTCGGCTCTAATGGGGGACATTTAATGCTATTTGATGGTTATCGTAGAATAATTACAGAATTGCAATTGCATTGTCAGGGAGTAACAACGCCCTGAGGCAGGCAGGGGATTGGTCAAAACTCCCTCAGTGACTCTGATAGGTTCTTCCCAACAGCCCGTTGGGGAGGAGCTGGGTTTCTAGCATTTGCCTCTTTGGGTTCTAAAAATGCCCTCACCCTTGTCGAAGGTGCCAAGGTTGGGGACACAGAGTCAATCAGAGGTAAAGTCTCCCCCTCAGGTGCTCGCAGGGCCCTTCATGCCATGCTAAGAATTTCAGAGTTTGGCCTCGGAGGAAACGGAAAGCACTGAATTATTACTGGCCAGAAAACATCAATTTGTATTTTGAAAATATAACCGTTCTTTGGATAAATTCATTTTGAAGAGCATTTGAACGTGTGAGGAAACCAGTTCAGACAATGCTACTAACGTGTGTGTCAACTCCTTCTTTTACAGAATAAAAACAGTAACTCTATCTCATCGCAATCGTTTTGAGATTCACTCAGTAAACACAAATTGTCCAGGGAGAGAGTCGGTATATAGTAAGTGCGCAAGAAACTTTAAAAGATGTATTCTCCCTGTTTTTCCTTCCTCTACTTGTGACTTTCTTATTCTCGTGCAGGACACAGGAGGAAGCCTGTGATGGAAATGCCGTTTGGAAGGGGTCATCGCATGCACAGCACTTAAAGCCCCCCAGTTTGGGCCTGGCCTGTTCGGCTCACTGGATAGAGCGTCGGGGCTGACAGGCCCCGGGTTCGACTCCGGGCAAGGCCCACTGTCACTGCTCAGGGTGCTTTCTTTGATATCTCAGCACTGGTCCCCATCTCTAAACAGTCCCTGCATTAAACTCTGTAGGGTTTCCTCTTCTCTGATTGCTATTTCTTTTCTGCTGAGGCCTTAACTAATAACACGGCAGGCAGGGACCCTTAGAGATCACTGCAGGTGACTCATCGTGCTTGGGCGTCCGCCTTTAATGCCAGGGGACACGAAAGCCTCCTCTCAGCTGGTTTGAAAGGAACGTAATTTAAAAATAATTCCCTGCGTGAGCAAAAGCGGATTCCATGACCAACAGCAGAATTTGGGGTGGCCTTGGCTCCCGTTATCAGCTCGGAGCAGTGGGCCCAGCTGCAGGCGGAGAGCGGGCGGACCACAGTCCAGGAGCCTGGCGCCCTCAGCGTGGGCTGGGCAGACAGGCAGGCGCTGGACCGTGCGTTTGCTTACCTTGGCTGAGCGGAGGTGAGCACGGACGGAAACCCAGAAGCAAGCCCTCGGCTCCGAGGGGTCTTTGTCCCTGTGGCCACCATGGGGCTGGGCAGGACACCCCTGCAACCACAGAAGTTAGCGGTCAGGGTCACAGGTCAACAGCAAAGCAAGTCACAGGATTTAATACTGTTCTTAGTAGGACCTTTATTTTGAGTTACAGTATCCACTTTAAAGTCCCATCCATTAAAGCTATTTGACATCACACAAAATGTTGTCGTTATTTAAATAAACAATAAAATAATGTTGAAAGCTCCTCTCCAAATCATGTGGAACCTTAATTTTCAACATTTGATCTTTTTTTTTAAATTATGATTCTTCAATGGCAAGCTCAGACTGCGTGTTTTTAGACATGTTGCAGACCGCCCAAAGTAAAGCTGTGGTTTTCCAGGACCATGAGAAATCGGTGTGATTTTATAAGTGGTTTCATTCCGCTATAGCAGGTACGATGAGATAATGGCAGAGATATTAATGAAAGTATAAACTTTCTTCAAATTTAATGTTATTGTATAACAAAAAGTTGTTTTATGTATTTACTACACGAAAATGTTAATTCATTCAAAATCAATGCATTTTATATCAATGTAGCTTCACAGATGATAAATTGACTGTCCATGTTTCTGAGAGTGTAAATTCATTTTTAATGGCTGCTTTGTACATTAATGGCAATTTTCAGTCAATTGACTAAATAGAAATGATTTATAAATTATTTTTAAAAGCGAATTAGTTCATAGATGGTGATGTTTAAGTAATTTTGGAAAAGTCAGCCAAAGTAGTTTTTAATAACATGATGAATTATTTCCCCCACCAATTTAAACATGTTCTTTTAGTCCATTAAAAATCACAAAAGAAAATTAAAGTTTCACTTTCTCATATATTTTTCTCTGATTAATTTTTCACATGCCATAAAGTTTACTATTTTAAAGGGTACAATTTAGTGGTTTTAGTCTACTCACAGGATTGTGCAACCATCACCATGATTTAATTCCAAAATATCTTCATCATTCCCCAAAGCAAGCTCATACCCAGTAACAGCCACTCTCCACTCCCCTCCCCCAGCCTCTGACAACCACCAGTCCACCTCCCGTCTCTGTGGATTTGCCTGTTCGGAACATTTCCTATAAATGGAGTCATACTCCTATGTCTGGCTTCTTTCAGCCGATATAGCTTACGATTGCTTCATCCCTTCTAATGGCTGAATAAGAGTGCACTGCGTGGACACACCACGTTTTGTTGACCCATCACCCATCACTTGATGGATGTTTGGGTTAGGGCTGCTACTGTTCGGAATAATGCCCCTGTATATCCATGTGCAAGTCACTGGCAGGACATATGTTCCAGTTGTCTTGGCTCTCTATCCCGAGGAGCCATTGTCTCACGTCATATGGAAAGTCTGCATGTAACTTTTCGAGGAACTGCTAATCTTTTTTCTAAAGGGGCTACCCCCTGTTATATTCTGACAAATAATGCATGAGGGTTCCATTTCTCCATTCCTCTGTCAACACTTGCTACTTTCCATTGTTAGATTATAGCCATCTGATTAATTTGTAAAAAATAAAATATGTTTTTGTTTATTTCAGAGAGAGGAAGGAAGAGGGAGACAGAGATAGGAAAATCCCCGAGAAGAAATATCCATCAACCTCCTCCTGCACGGTCCCTACTGAGGACGGAGCCCAAAACCCCAGACACAGGCCCAGACCAGACTGGAATCTAACAGGCCACCTCCTGGTACATGGGGCTTGGGCAGTGCTTACCAACTGAGCCACCCTGGCCAGGCCACCTGAGTAATTTTTGACTTTCATGACTTCCAAAGAAGAATTGGTAAAACGTGTGAGGGTGAGAGAAGTAAAAAATTACTTTTGTAAGAGGCCAATGTGTTACTTCAACCAAAAACAGAAACCAAACAGTAAAAAACCCAGACGCACCAGACCCCGTATAGTGCAGTATCTCTTAGGTGATCCAAACTCTGTGTCACCGGATTCTCAGGAAAGCCACGCGTGTCTTTCAGGGTGTGAGCCTGCTGAGCGTTGGCCTCTGTTTTGCCTCAATCACACGCCACGTGCCATGCGGTGCAGCCACTGTGTCCTGCCCCCGGGACTCTCCACACCAGATACTGCACACACCTCTGTGTTCTGACTGCTCATTCCTTCGCGCAGATTTCCATCAGAGCCCACATTCCTTCTGTAATCTCGCCTCCACTCATCTGACTTTGAAGTTGAGCTTTCTCATTTTTACGGTTTGGCACTTTCAAGGAGATATTTTGGCCACGTGCAACTCTTTATTTCTCTTCAATACTGTAATGCTTTAGCGAACGATAATACGTTTAGAAGTTTTTTAAATCAATATCACTTATTATGGGGAGTGAAGATATATTTTAGTGGCATTACTTGCATCCATATTTAGGCAAGGAGTGTCAGCAGAAGTTGGCATGAACCACATGGGGGACACACCCAACAGGACTAGACCTTACTAGAGCAGCATGTGGTACTGCTTATCTATTCTACCCACACTGAATACCAGAAGTTTAAGTGTTTCTAATGCTCCTGCCTGTGAGAACATCCGAAAGCATTCTATTAAAATGTTCAGCATAGAAAGTATTTCTAACAAAAATCCTTATTAAGATTCGCTTTATATATTCAATGACTGTGAGATGGTAACTTTTTAGAAATGTAGAAAATCTCAAAATCAGAAGCGATTCCCTTCCTTCCTGTTTGCATTATCTGCAAATCACTGACATAACTGTTCTCTATTCTGGCTATTCATACTTATTTTTACATTTCCTTGGCATATATCTCGCTCGCTTTCTCTCCCTCTCTGGAGCATTAAGAAAGAATTTAATGCTTGTGACCTTTTAGAGGGAAAAGAACAGCTACCATGTTAATACACATTCAATAAACTCCCTGTTTGTGTGAAATCATTCATTGTATGTGTGTGTCTGTGAGAGAGATAAACTTCAGACATTATGGATAGTATAAACCCATGGTTCATGTTTTTCCCTGTTTAGCCCCAATAGTCTCACTATGTTGAAGCCACTTTGAAGTTTTTTTTGGCTATGGCGTCAGAAAGCCATTAACTTCGAATTCATCACGTAACTACAACTATGTAAGTGAGAAAAAAAATGAGGGTAGAAATATCTGAAATAAAAACAAAGTAAAAATGTACATAAAATATTGGGATGAAATTGGGAAAGAAAAAACACACCCCATAGATACTTGATTGGACCGACAAGTGAAACAGTAAAGAATCAAGGATTCCTGCAAGGATGTTAACCTAAACGACAGGAAGTATGGAGATGCCAGTCACAGGTGCGCGGGTCCCAGAAGGAGAAGAAATTTAGGGAAGGGAGGTGAGAGATTCTCCTATTTGAGGTAGAGATAGTGACAGCATAATCCAGCAGAATGTGGAAAACTTGATTCTAGGTGTGGGAGAGGGTAGACTTCCAGATAAGTGGTCAAGTGTCACCATTATGAATCCAATTAGATGTAAAAAGACAGCGTCACACGTAGAGAGGGTTGGAGCAGATGTCTCCAAGTTATTTTGTGCCATCGAGAAGTTTGGAATTTCTAGTGAAGACTGTGGACCCTCCGTAGAATTCTGGCCTTACCTGCATAAACGGAAAGGTATGGGATTAAAATGAAGAGCAAGGTGTTGGAAACAGAGCTATCAGAGTAACTTAGGGTGTGACATGCTAATGAAAGTACTTGCTTATGAACACATTCGAGAACAAGAAGTAGTGGTGGGTTTAATAACTGTGATCATTTCAATGTAATGACGACTCTAAGCAACATCTAAGATCGGAAGAACCGTAGCAATTGGGTAGAAACCACCTGTGTTTTCCAGGGGCGCCAAAGCCAGCACATTGCTAACGATCACAGACTCCAGCCAAAACACTACTGTACCATCCTGAGCAAGTCACTTCCCCTCTCTGCGCACCAGCCTCTCTTTTTCTTGACGCTCACAGGGTAATTGTGAGGGGTTAACTGTGTGGTGTTTGGAGGGTGGCCTGGTGGATGCTAAGCACTATGTTAGGAGTGCTTATCACATAGATATGGTCAAGTAAACCCCCTTGCAGACTGAGCCATGCCATTCATTTCAGGCTGCCTATATCTTAAAGGTCTTCTGAGCCAGTGGAAGAGACAGATGTTGAGTGGAAAGAGAGGAAAAGGAAAAGGAAAACCAGGAGAATGCAAGCCACAGTGAAATGAGTTTCAAAGGGACACAGTTCAGAGGACCAGGCTACTTGGAGGCCAAGGCTGGAGACTGAGAAAAGCTATCTGGCCTGAGATTGGCAGTCAGTATATGATGGGTGCCCCCTGGGGAGGGCCTCATAGGTGGGTAGAAGCAGATGCCAGACACGAAGCTATTTGCTAAGTAGACTGATAGTGAACAAAGACAGTGGACTGGATGACTTTTCTCAATCAGCCCATGAGAGAAAGGAGATGGAAAGTTTATTAGATTTAGCAGAACTGACCAGAGCACCATGAAAGGTACGGTAGAGATAGTCGGTGAGGACAGAAAGGGTGGGACCTGTAAAAGAATTGTTTTGTAGGAGTTCTTTCTATAGTTTGGATGTTAATTTCTTAGCAGGCACATGGTTTGAAACTATTATTCCCATCCCACAGTTCAGCTTTTCACGTTGCTGAGTGTATCTTTGCTCTGTGGAATCCTTTTAGTCTGATGTCGTCCCGTGTGCGTGTTTATTTTGCTGCTGGTGCTTTTGGTGTGATTTCCAAAAGATCGTTACTAAGGGCCATGTCCAGGAGCTTTTTTCCTGTTTTCTGCTAGGGCTGTAAATGTTTCAAGGGCTTCTTTTTGTTTATTTGCATACACATATTGAAGGTCTGGCACATAAGTGATATTGAGCAATTCTTTGGTTTTAGTGAATGCCTTTTATTTTCTGGGAGGACCATGTGTTTGAGAAAAGTCTCCCCTGACCTTGGGCCTTGGTTCAAGTTGAAGCATCCATCCCAATTCTGGCAAAGACTATTTTGTTCGAAGCAAATCAAATTCTGTCTTCCATTTCCTCACATGGTCTCCATCATTTATTCTTCTCTTTACATCTCACTTATTTCCTGTTGGTGGCCTACAGTTACCCCTTGAATGTGGCCCTTGCAGTTCTTCTTTCTGACCCCTTGCAATAACTGTCCTTGAGTGCAATTCTATTTTTGATGGGCATCGTGTTTTGCTTACCTTCCTGCCCCATGCGATTCCAAGTGACCTCCGGAGCTCAGCTCAGGGTAAGGCGATCTACTTAATTGATTTTCGAAGGGGTCAACACTGGACCTGGCAACAAACATAAAAAATGAGCAGGAAGAAAAACTATTACACGTAGCTATTAAGGGTAGAAATGACCCACTTTTGTACAGAGAAAAGTCTACCACCTGAAGGAGTCAAGAGGTACATGAAGTTGGGTAGAAGGTGAGAGGTGTCAAAAGATGTGATCTCTTCTACGACTTCAGGCAGGTGGATGACCTACTCGCGAATCTCTGTGAACAATTATTGAAGAACCAGTATGATCCATGGCTGCCAGGAGGAGACAATTATTGGTTAAATAAGGAAATAATAGGTTCAATAAGGAAATCAAACTTTAGGTCAACACAGAAGCAACAGGTCTGTATTTTGAGCTTTCAAAAGTAATTTTTACAAAGGTAGTTCAGTTCATCATGCATGTCTGTTTGCTGGGGATTTTGCATGATAGAGAACTCACTCTGTGTCGAGCATCGTGTTTGTGCCTTTGTCTTATCATGCTTGACGATGTGCATGGGAATACATGCAGACTATTTCATTAGTGATCTCAGAGGCCCTGCCAGGATCTGTCCCATTTAACAAGGTCCCAGCTTGTCCTTGCGACGTGGCAGGCACTCCTTTAAGTGCCTTACCAACGCTACCCATTTAACAAGGTCCCAGCTTGTCCTTGCGACGTGGCAGGCACTCCTTTAAGTGCCTTACCAACGCTACCCATTTAACAAGGTCCCAGCTTGTCCTTGTGACGTGGCAGGCACTCCTTTAAGTGCCTTACCAACGCTACCCATTTAACAAGGTCCCAGCTTGTCCTTGAGACGTGGCAGGCACTCCTTTAAGTGCCTTACCAACGCTAACTTATTAAATCATATGACTTAGCATTTAAATTTATTTTTCCTGGCAGGGTACATGAGGATCCCAGACAGTAACTCCTCTGGAACATTTCTGTTAATTGATTTAAACCAAACATAGTGAAAATAAATACACTTAAATAACAATCAAATGCTGGCGTGGTGGACTATTGGTATTTATCCACATTAGCAATCTCTTTGAATCTCGCCTGGCACACAGAAAAAGGACACATGTGAATAGATTCACTTATTTATTCATGGCTGCATGCATACCTTCATTTCTTCAAGAAAATTTTACTGAGTATTTCATATGTAAAGCAATGTGTTCAGTGATTCTTTTTCTTAAAAAAAAAAAAAAAAGAAGTAGAAGAAACTAACTCAGTTGGTTAGAGCATCATCCCAATACACTAAGGTTGAGAGTTTGATCCCCAGTCAGGGCACATATAAGAATCAACAACCAATGAAGGCATGGATGGATGAAACAACAAATCTCTCTCTTCTCTCTCTCTCTCTCTCTCTCTCTCTCTCTCTCTGCCACCCCCCTTTCTTTCTCTCTCAAATAATTTTTTTTTTAATTATAAAGCAGATATAAATAGGATGACTTCATATTCACAAAGTTTATAAACTGGGGAAGTACGTTGAGGCAAAAAATTCAGATAAGAAAGCAACTAATAACATGAAATACACGGAAGGGTGGAAAGCACACACCACCCTGTAATAAACATGAAAGCAGTGCCCGGCGGATTGTGTAAGACCACAGAGCAGAGCACTCAGGCTGAATAGGTTCCATGCTGGGGATGGAAGTCCTCACGGTCCTCCAGGCCAAGAGGGTGTAGCACACGGACGGACTTCAGCTGGCCCCGTGTCCCTGGGCTAAAAGGGATGTGCAGACCATTGTCAGGGGAAAATTGTTCCCTAAGTATTGAGAAAATGCGACCTCTCCAGTTAAAGGAAACTTTGTCTACCAGTTTCCAGCTGCAAAATCGTCTACCAGTTGCACATTTTTTTGTTTGTTTTACTGTTTCTGAACTTTGATGGTTCTAAGGGCTAGAAGTCTATTTCATCTCCAGCTGGCAGTAGCGCTCTGCCCGGTTTTCCAAGTTGGACGCCATGCTCCTCCCTAACGAGTCTACCACAGCTCACTCTCCTGAGCGTCTCTCTGGACCAGAAATGCACTCTGAGCGGGAGGCATGCAGGCACCGGGGCTTCCGTCCTCGGGCAAAGCTTTCTCAGTCGTTGCTACTTTCTTTCTGTTCCAAGAGAGAAGCATCTTGAAGAGTAAATAAAAGATGAGCTGTGAAAGCCAGCTAACCTAGTTTCCTCCTCTCTACTCCGTCACGATGAAAACACAGACTCTGTTCTCAGAGGGGTGGGGGAGACACAGGTGGGAGGCCCCACAACTTTAGCCTGGCAAAACCAGAAAGCAGCAATTATGTTTTCATATAATGCCTTCTCGATTATAGCAATATTGGTTGATCTAAAATATTAAAACTACTAATAGCCTGACTGGTGAGGCTCAGTGGTTGAGCGTAGACCCGTGCACCAAAAGGTCACCCGTTAGATTCCGGGTCAGGGCACGTGCCTGGGTTTGGGGCTTGATCCCCAATAGAGGGCTGTACAGAAGGCAGTTGATCCATGTTTCTCTCTCATTGATGTTTCTCTCTCTTCCTCTCTCTTTCAAATCAATAAAAATATGTTTTAAAAAACAAAACACTAATAAATTTTTGAATGGAGAAGTTGTAAGTGGTTAGCTGGGTTGCAAGTTCTGAAATTTCCTCACATCTGCTGGTCTTACAACAATAACGTGTGACGGAAAAGTTTCTCTGATGCCCTTCCATTCCATACAACATCCAGCTCTGATAGGAACTTTCAAAAACAGAATGAAAACAGCATCTAAATAAACGTGTCATGAAAAGCTAGTTAAAAATAGATAACTGTAGCCTCATTTGAAGAAATAAGATGGTGCCTGGATTTGCTTGTATTTACCATAACGAGAGTACATCTCTTCCATGTCGTTGATGAGCGTGGAAGAAGTGAATTCACACACACTCACTGTGTACAGGTGTTCTTCGCTTACGCAGATGCCTGGTATAAACGGCCTTGGTCACAGTATGCCATCTGCAGCACACTGGCAGTGAAACAGATACAGAGAGAGAAGGACAGAGACACTGGGTGAAAACCAGCCTGGGTATGGCCAGGGACCCTCCTCGTGGAGGCCTGGGAGCCATACGTATGGCTTCTGATTTTTCAAGGACATTATATGCACCTGTCTTCCTTATGAAGCCCAGAATGCTGTAGAAATATGCAGGTTGGTGGCATTTAAAACAATTTCAAAAAGCACGTGTTAAAGGGAATATTTCTATACTTTTTTTTGCACATTAGACCAAAGGTAGAAGACGAAATATTCCGTGCTCATCTCGACCGTGTTAGGCTCCGGAGATCTGATTCTTTAAACCGAGCCCGGCAAAGCACCAGTTACCGATTAAAAAGCAAAACAAAATCAACCCCCCCGCCCCCAGCTCCCCTGCAAATCAGCCTGAATGTCACAGATTCATGCCAAGTGATGTGTTCATGATCACATAGCTACTAATCACTAGAATAAAATATTAGGCTTCATCCTCATGCCCGCTGGGGAAATGGCGAATGAGAGATATTTAAAAAGAAAGAGAGCCAGAGAGAGAAATAGCAAGAGACAGAAAGTGAGACAGATGGGGGGCGGGGCTACCAGGGTTCTAAGATAGCTCGCTCCAGTGTCGAATGAACCCGTGCACTGGAAGGAGGCCTGGCAGTGCTGTGTCAGGGCCCGTGCATGTGGGAAACCAGGAAGCCCAGGCAGCACTGAGATTCGGGAGGATATTCGTTTTTTAGGAGACATGTGCAGTGTTTTGGCGATGCTTTGCCTCATCCACGTCTCGGTAGGGGTGAAAAGCCACCTCTCCTTAGAAAGGCTCAGCAGCCCTGGCTTTCCCTCCCAGCTTCCCAGCTAGGGTACAGCATGGGACCAGCTCCACCAACCACCTGAGGGAGCCTCACTTGGGCTCCTTGTCTCCCTCTCCCAGTATTTCCTCCTCTCTCTCTCTCTCTCTCTCTCTCTCTCTCTCTCTCTCTCTCTGCTGCTGCTGCTGTAGCCATTTCTACGAGGCCAAGCTCCTTGCGCAGAAGAGTCTGTGATTTGTTTTTCAGCCGGAGCTCACATTCCTTGGATCTTTGTGGGAATGGTTGGAGGCCTGGGGAGAGCATGTGCTCCCGCGAGAGGTGAGAGCACAGACTGTTTTCACAGGCGCAGCCTTGGCCCTGACACTCCGGGAGCTGCTCGCAAAGCCGTCCGCCGGGTCTGTGAAATCAGGCCCTAACGAGGCTTGTGTTTAAAGGGCCGTTCACGTGTCCTTGGGCCTGTGTGGTCTATAGTGCTGGCTGGTGATCCTTATTAGAGGTCTAGGATTAGGCGTGTTTAATAAGATGCAAGGCGGGAATGAAGCAAATACTAGGCAAGGGGGAACTGGGGCTGCCAAATATGCACTTTCTGGTTCTCCATGGCATCGGACGCTTAGCTGCAGCCTTTTCTCCACTTGGTACATTGAGGAGGCTTTTCCCCCTTCAGCATGACTTCAAATTGAGTGGAATGTAACTTGCGGAGTTATCTGCACAGGCACTGGGAATCAGAAACCACAAATTCATGTTTCAGCCTCTCTTGAGAAACTCCTTTGGTACTCATCTTTTGGCGAATGAATGTAAGAATTGATTCGGGTTGAGTGTTGACCCATGAACCAGGAGGTCATGGTTCGATTCCCAGTCAGGGCACATGCTCAGATTGTGGGCTCGATCCTCAGTGGGGGGCATGCAGGAGGCAGCCAATCAATGATTCTCAATTATCACTGATATTTCATTCTCTCTCTCCCTCTCTCTTCCTCTCTGAAGTTAATAAAAAAATATATTTTAAAAAAACAATTGACGTGGGGTATGTGCGTATGAATGGAATTGTTGTGTCCTACGGTGTCTTAATTTGGAAGCTTTCCAAACGTGCACCAGTTCACACCCAAGGGGGTGGGTGACAGCTCAGTCACACCACACCTTTACAGACATTTAGCAGACACCCACTCCCTCTCCATCCTCCTAGCTCAAGGCTCCATTAAACCCTTCCCAGGATGGGAAAAGCTGCAGGATTAGTGAACATGTGGCGAATCCAGGAGAGAGTTGCGTGGGGAGGACATGGGAGCCCTGCCCTCTTCTCCATCCCTGCCTTGTGCACCTCTCCCATCCAGCGGTTCCACGCGTGCCCTTCTGTAATAAACCGACAGACCAGTAGGTAAAATGCTCCTGAGAGTCTGTGAGCCAGTCTAGCAAATTCACCGGCTCCAAAGAGGGCGTCAAGGGAACCTATAAACTCGAGCCTGCTGGTCAGAAGCACAGGGGCAGCCTGGTGACGTCAGGGTGGTGGGAGCGGCCTGCGGGGCTGAGCGCCTACCTTGTGGACTCTGATACTGTCTGCAGGTAGGTAGTGGCAGGACTGAGTTGCAGTTAGGACAGCTGGTGTCTGAGAATGGCTGGCTGGTACGGGGCACTCTCCCCAGCACAGCGGCACTGGTGACCAGAACAGCAGCAGGTAAGACTTGTGCCTGAGTTGGACCTTGAATCCTTTAGCATCCAGTGATTCAGAATTGTTCCTCCTTCAGATAAAAACATCACAACTGCAAATCACCGATTCCATTAATTTAATAGATGAAAAAACAACAAGTCAGACAATGCAAATCCTCTCTTATAAAACCCCATGGATTATAGAAGCTTTTCACTTACCTTATCTAAATATTTTACACTGTGTGGCCAGATGATTATGATCTCTGAACGCATAATAATCTGGCCACTCAGTGTATAGCCTATATAATAAAAGACTAATGCAAATTGTCCCCTCGACCAGGAGTTCAACCAGCAGGCAGGCTGGCCAACCACCCATGTCCCCTCCCCCTGGTCAGGCTGGCTGGACCCCATCCATGCACAAGTTCATGCACCGGGCCTCTAAGATATATATATATATATATATATATATATATATATATATATATATATATATATATATATATAATATATGTACACACATACACACTGAGTGGCCAGATTATTATGTGTTCAGAGGTCAGTGTATGTGTTCCACAGGAATAGAATTTGATAGAAGCAAATGAACATTTTTGAGCATTTATGGCCCACCATGCATTCACTACTCTAGGGGCTCAGCTCTGTCACCTAGCTCACTCCTCACCCACCCTCAGACACCCGCAGGTTAACACATTCAGACGGGGGAGACAGACCCAGGGACGCTAAGGCAGTCCCACTTAAAGGGAAGTGACTGCGTAAAGGCAGGCTCTTCCTCTACAAGAGCTCATTTTTCTGTCCCTGGAGCCCAGAGCAGTGGCAGGAAAATAGACGACCCGCATTAAGTAGTATTGAATAAATGAATGTGAATAAGTGGCCTTGTCCAAAGGATGCTTAAGACAGAATCACGATGAAATCCAAAGTTATTAACTTGTTGCCTACAAGGCTTTCTCATGACCCCATCTCATAGCAGGAACAGCCTGAGGTGCTATGTCATATATCAGATCATACCATCAATCCCTGTCCTATCAGATCATACATTGTGTTGTATTATATTTTAGGACACATTGGCTTTGAGTTGTACAAACCCTTTCCAACTCCCAATCTCTCTCCTTCCCCGTCCTCTCGACACATCACAGAAGAACACGAACGCTTTCTGGATGGTGATCAGTGCCAAGTGGTGTGGCTTCTCCTGACCGCGACGTTGTCAGAAACAAAACTGGCTCCGAAATTTCCCCTCAAATGACATCACGGGCTTTTCTACTCTTTGGGCGAGGGAGGCAACCCGAGGAGAAAATAAACGTGGGGAGATTACATAGTGCACTTAGTAAGGTTTGTATTCAGCACATTCTGAGCCCACATCTGCCCCTCAGATGTCTTCGCACAGTATCTATGGCTCTTTAATGATTGGGTGTCCAGATATAAAATAACTTGAAAAAACTGCTTTAGCATTAAAACTCTTCGAAATTCCATGGAAATGAACAATGTTTTACTTCCGATGTGATCAGATGATTATAATTTTATTCTCAAAACTGAATGAACATGTAGTCTAGGTGATTTACACTGACCTTGAAAACTTCTCCAAAGTCAAATGTGAAAACCGCCTCTATAACTAAGGCCTCACATAAGCTCCAGCATCGGGCACTCTTAGTAGAAAAGGCATCGCTCTCTTGAGTATTAACCATGATAGCAACACTACATCAGGAATGAATAAATGCAGGGAGGAGGGCAAATAGCAGCCCTCCCCACGCTGTCTCCTCAATTACTGTTTCAAGGATGGTCCTTAAACTAAAGGCATCAGCGTCTCCTCATGATCAGCGCTTCTCAAACTAGAATGTGTTTATGACCCAACGTCGATTCAGGAGGTGGGTCTGGCATGGAACTGAGGTTCTGACTTTCTAATAAGCTTCTAGGTGGAACTGAAGCTGCTGGCCCGTGGTCACCCTGAGCTGCCCAGGTTCTAGATGGTCAAGGGTAACTACTGTGTCTGCTGAATTTCAGCCTCCCCACAGCGATGTATTTGATGATGCACACTCTTCTGTATGTATGCTTGTATAGTAATTTGGGAACAGCAAATATGTATTGCATATACATCTGTGAGATAAAACGTAGAAGTAAAATCACGTGACAGGAAAGAATTGAATAACTGATAAAGTTTTTTGAAGCATGAAGATCAGAAGAATTCATCAGATCACTGAGGAGGGAAATGTATGTATGCACTGAAAAATGGCACAGGTTTTGTTGATTTAACTCAGCTTTTCACTTGATAGCCACATCTTGCTGATGAGGAAAGAAATTATGGTTTCATGGAGAGCTTGAAAGGAAACACTTTCAACTGTGTATAAACAGCTTATTCTTTTTCATAAGGGAAAAGTAGCAAAGTCAGGATTTTTACAGTTATTAAGTTGTCAAAAATTCTGAAATCTCGGTCTCAGTGCATTAGGATTGTGCAACTGTCTTTGACAATTCCCCATTTGGAAGAAATGCTGTTTTTAACGACCTGATTGATTTGATGCCTGGTGGGTGCGGCGTATCCTGAGAGGGCAGCGTTTTGAAGACAGAACGTCGCTGTGTCAGTAAAATATTTGCAACAGATGCATGTGCGAGAGGCTTTAGAGCTTTGGTACAACCCCGTTATTTTAAAAAGGAAAAATCAAAGGTCAACGAAGCTGGGGGATTCGCCCAGCTAGTGAGGAACAGGGCTAGGACTAGAGCCCACAGCGCTGGATGCCTGGGTTTTCCTGTTTTTTCCCATACTAGTTAGAATTTTCACCTTATGTGAGTGTGTGCTTCCCAAAGCCCAGAAAATAATAATGGTGATGATGAAAATGTGTCCACCTAGAATGATTTATTTCCTTGATTTTTTTTCTGTTTAAACACAATTAAAATATTTACTGAAGTATACACATTGACTGTGATAAACAGTTTTGATGGCAAGTTATCCATTAAGGACAGATGGATCCATTGGAAGAAACGTACCTTAAAAATGAGAGGGTATGGGGTCTAAATTAAAAAGCAGAAATTCAATGCACTTATTTAAAATATGGATTTTCCTTTCTCTGGGTTGAGTAGAATGCACTGTCATCATTAAACTAGTTTTGACAATATGACGACTCTGGGTCCTCACTGGCCCCTCATAGCCGGGAAGCCAGCCCTTGCCCAGTATCCTGCCCTATTCCAGGACCCGGGCTTGCTCCTTCCCACTGGCCTGGCTAAAGTGGCCAGAGACTGGGGACTCAGGTGTAGCTCATTAAGCTGAATTTATGCAAGAGCTGGCATGCTCACAGCCTGGCTTTGTGGTTCAAAGTTCTCCAGCACCAAATTGCTCTCCTGGCTCAAGTTCAGGGCAGCTCAGCTCTGGGTGCAAGTCCATGAGCCGGGGGGGGGGGGGGGGGGGGGAAGGGGGGGGAATTGCCACAGGCTGAGGCTCCAAGTTCGGCAGAAATGGAAGAAGCCCAGAAAATCCATTTGGCTCTGAGGTCAGGCCTTTTCAACGCAGCTGCCCATTCCTCGGGTGACTCCTCCCAAGGTTAGGTTCATTAAGAGGCCCCACAGCACAAAGGATTACCTTGAGCCTTAACTATAACAGCTTTTAAATTTTTCTAAGGACTTTGTTTTTTAGAGAAGTTTAAGGGTTTCAGTAAAACGGCAGGGATTTATCAGATCTCGCCCTGACCACCCAACATGCACAGCCCCTCCCATAATCAAGGTCATTCACCAGGGTGGTACATTTGTTATAACTGATAACCCTACACTGACACCGTTATCCCCCAAAGCCCATAGTTGGCCGCAGGGCCTATAATTGCTGTTGCACATTTGTGTAAATGTATGATATCATGTACCCATCATCATGGTATTATACGCTGCCCTAAAAAGACTGCCTGTTCCTCTCTCACCTGCCCCTCCCCCGGCAACCTGTGATCTTTTTACTGTCTCCCTAGTTTCACCTTTTCCACGATGTCATAGTTGAAATCGTACAAGATAAGGCCTTCTCAGATTGGCTTCTTTTCATGGCTTGATAGCTTCGTTCTTTCTAGTGATGAATAATATTCCATTGTCTGGGTGGACCATGGTTTATGTATCCATTCCCTCACTGAGAACATCTTGGTTGCTTCCAAGTTTTGGTAACAATGACAAAGTTGCTATACACATCCATGTGCAGGGTTCTATTTTGGGGAACGTAAATTTTCAACTTCTTTGGATAAATACGGAGGAGTGCGATTGCTGAATCACATGGTGAGAGTGTGTTTAGTTGTGTAAGAAATTGCCAAATGCTTTTTCCCAGCAAAGAAGGGGAGCTCCGGTTGCCCCATCCTCACCAGCATCTGCTGTTGTCAATGGGTTCTGGCCAATCTAATGGGTGCACAGTGGTATCTCGTTGTTTTAATTTGCATTTCCCGGATAGCAAATGGGGTGGAACATCTTTTCATAAGCTTATTTGCCCATGGTATAGCTTCTTGGGCAAAGCATTTGTAAAGACTGTGGACCGTTTTATAATGGAGTTATTTTCTTATTGTTGAGTTTTTGTGTGTGTGCATATTTTGGATAACAGTTCTCTATTAGATGTATCTTTTGCAAATATTTTCTCCACACCTGTGGCTTGTATTCCCACACCCTGGACATTGTCTATCATGGAGAAGACACTTTTAATTTTAATGAAGTCCAGCTTATTGTTTCTTTCATGGTTCATGCCTTTGATGCTTTATCTACAAAGCCATTGCCATATCCAAGGATTTCTCCTAGGTTATATTCCAGGAGATTTATGGTTTTGCATCTTACATTTACGTCTATGATCGAATTTTATTTCATTTTTGTGGAGGGCATAAGGTCTGTGTCGAGACTCATTCCTTTGCATGTGGATGCCCAGCTGTTCCAGAACCATTTGTGGAAGAGGCTGCCTTTGCTCCTTTGTCAAGGCCAGTTTACTGTGACATGTGTCAAGTGGGGAAGCTCGGGACTTGGTTGGAAAGTCTGTAAGAAGGATTCTCCGAAAGGTCGGGGGCCTCTCGGGAGACCTTGCTGAAGACAGCAGCCCCTGCCTTGACTTTTCCAAACAAGTCTGAGCCCCCTGGGTGTTTTACTGGAATCTCTATGTTCAGTCTTTAGACCTGACCTTGTAGAAGCATGTGCTTTCTCAAAGATGCTTACCCTGCTAACAGTATGTAATAGTTACTTTTAGTTCAAGCTGTTGTTACAATAAAAGCCTAAGAAGGCAGGCGAACGGGGATCCTTTGTTGCTATAGCCAAGCAGTCCCTTAGCCTCTCTTTCACAGAAACGTGTGTCAGAGTAATCCATTCGTCCATCGCCCAGGGTCTGCTGGTCAGTCCCAGCATTAAAGAACAGATTTTTAAATTTGTTTGCCTTTAACTTTTCAAGCATGTCTACAATTGTAGGTCTGAACAGATTTCAGCATAAAGTATTCACTGTACCCAAATCTAGCCTTTCCTAAGACAATGTCAAGGGGAAGACACCAGTCCAGATCTGTCTTCCTACAGATTATCTTTTGCACATGGGGTGTGCCGCCTGACCGTCCATTATAGCAAACCTCAATGGGCACCACCCTGGAATTTAAGATATTTTAATAATTCTCAAGCTCAAGAAGGAAGAGTCTGGCTCCAATTACCTTGTAATTGGAAGTCTCTTTGGCTCTTAAGTAAAATTTTGGTTGCCAATAGTCTTAATAAAGGGGTACTGCCTAAATCCATGGGTACCAGCATGAGAACCCTGGCTCATAATGTGCTCATTTATCTCGATACACTCCTTTCAGAAAAGTATAGATATATATTTTACTCACAGCTTTTTACATGACTAAAGGGAAGGGAAAAATCAGTGTTAAAGGTGATAATACATACATTTGAACAAAGTACACTATTACTAACTTCTAAGTATCCACTTCAAATCTGGAACAAATAATTTAATACCCCATACCTACTTTATTTCATTTTATTTTTTTATATATTTTATTGATTTTTTTTACAGAGAGGAAGGGAGAGGGAGAGAGAGTTAGAAACATCGATGAGAGAGAAAGATCAATCAGCTGCCTCCTGCACACCACTGGGGTGTGCCCGCAACCAAGGTACATGCCCTTGACTGGAATCGAACCTGGGACACTTGAGTCCACAGGCCGGTGCTCTATCCACTGAGCCAAACCAGTCAGGGCTATCCCATACCTACTTTAGATAAATAAGGACAAGGATACAGCTATCGCTTTTACTTTATAACACTGAAAATAACTAAATTTTAACAACTGATACAGAAAGAAACTCCATATAGAGGAAAGATGAATGTATGACTGTTATAAAATAGGTGATATTTTTGGTTCCTTCATTGGTCACTGACTAGTCACACATTCAGAAAACATTTATTGAGTATCTGCTTTGTAACTGAAAAGACATTTTGCTCTGCTTAAACATCTCTGTGAATAAATTTAACCGTTTAGAACTATCTCTTCAAGGTTTTCTATATATTTTAAATTCTCATTATACTTATGCAGTTTAGGAAAACAATGTTTATTGAGTCTGTATAATAAATTAGAGGCAAATTATACCCTTGAATGAAAAAAAATCTGTTATAAAACCTCTAAATATTTCCATATCTTTGACAGTTTTATATATATATATATATATATATATATATATATATATATATATATATGTAAATATAGATAAAAATATGTCAAAAATATGGTGTGGCAGACAGAAAATCTAGATTTAGGCCTACATGTACATTCAATTTATTATTGACAAAATTACCAAGATACTTAAATGGGAACAAATATTTTCAACAAATGGTTCTGGGACAATTTGATAATTATATCCAAAATAAACCAAAACAAGCCTCTGTTTTCACCTCATACAATACACAAAGATCAATTCAAAATGACTCATAGACCGAAATCTAGAAAAATTTTAAAGGAAACCAGGAGAGAAAAATCTCAGTTCCCCTGAGTTTAATACATGTTTCTTAACCACCACACAAAAAGGACAAACTACAAAAGAAATAAATCTCTATGTTGAATTGTATCAAAATTGAAAATATTGCCCTCCAAAAGACACTGGTATAAAAATGACAAGGCTTAAGGCAGGCTTTCTGTAAATTTTTGCCGAGAGCTTAGGTTGTGGCAAAGAAAGACGCCCACATTCACGAGGTCTCTTGAAATGACTGGAGTCTCTGAAGGGGTTGGGGGGATGGGGCACTGTCTAATAAGTCGTGTAACATGTTTGCAAATCTGAAACCACGTGCTTTTATTTTAAAAGCCCTATTTAAAAATCAGGATCCTCTTTCCCGCCACTTCATTCTTCTCTTTCTCAGCACAATGACAATACTGCTCCAACCACTGAATATTATGCAATATCTTACGTCATCTCTAAGAAGATCTTAAGAACAAGAACCAGTTTATTCTTGGGGTGAGTTACATGTTTGCGCGGTTTTCTTTTAAGATGAGCTAGGGCATGTATAAATCTTGAAAAAACGTTAATAAACAAAGCAGAAATATAAAAAAAAAGAAAGAAAAGGCAAGTCCTTTGGTGCAGAAAATACTTGTAAAATATACCTGTCTGGGAAAGAATTAACTTTGTCCAAAAAAAGTTAGACCCTGTACTGGGTTGAGCAGTGCCCCCCCCCCCCCCCCCCAATTCACATCCATCCAAAACGTGCGACCTCATTTGGTAACAGGGTCTTTGAAGATGTAATGCAGTGAAGTGGGCCCTCAATCTAACGGGACTGGCGTTCTTACAAGAAGGGGGAATTTAGACACAGAAACGCACACACAGAGAGGACCAATAAAAACGAAAGAGCCCTGGCTGGGTGGCTCAGCTGGCTGGGCACCGTCCCGTGCACCAAAAGGTTCTGGTTAGATTCCCAGGCAGGGCACACGCCCGGGGGGTGGGCTTGATCCCCGACCCCCAGTAACTGGGGGTGTGCAGGAGGCAGCCGATCAATGCCTCTCTCTCAGATAGATATTTCTCTCTCTCTCTCTCTCTCTCTCTCTCTCTCTCTGTCTCTCCCCTCACCCCTCTCTAAAATCAATTAAAAACAAACCAACACCAGAAGCAGAGAATGGGGTGATCCATCTACACGCCAACGAATGCCAAGAAACGCCAGCGAAACAGAGAAGGAGCCTTCCGGACAGCTCCGCTGACACCTTGATGATGTTGGACGCCTGGACTCGGCGCTGTGGGAGAATCACTCTGTTGTTGGAAGTCACCAGTCTGCGGTACTCTGTTCCAACACCCTTACAAACTAGTGCACACCCCTGAGTATTCACCCAGGGTAAGTCAAAGCTTCTCCTTCCACGTCAGTGGGGGAGACTTGTGCACAAACGAGCACGGCAGCTGTGTCTGTAATATCCCCAAACTGGAAACCACCCAAACGTCTAGGAACAGCTGAATGGATACACAAATCTTGATATAACCACACAGTGGGATCCTACCCAGAAATAAAAATGAGTTACCAACATGGGCTATGACATTGATTAGTCTTAAAATAATTGAAGAATACATAGGGTGTGATTCCATTTACATAAAATTCAAGATAATCCAAAAGAATCTATCAGGATAAGAGGCAGATCAGTGCAGCCTGAGGGTGTACAGGGCAGGTGGGGAGGGATGGGGAGGAACGCAAAGGGCCGTGAAGAAATGTTTGCGGGTGATGTTGAGAGTTCATTATCTTTATTTATGGTGATGGCTTCATGGCTGTATACACATGTGCAATTTATTGTTTAGCAATTAAGTGTCAATAAAGCTAAGAAACGAATGCACTGAGATGAAAGCCCTGAGATAGCTGTGGTTTGGTGGGACGGTGCCTAACCCAGGCGAATACTTTGAGGCACAAAAATACTAGCCAGAGACCAGGACATCCTGGTTTACCATGGGAGGAGGAGAGAACTTATCCAGGAGGTGGAACTCGGTGGGAGACCTTCCTGTCACCAGGAAGCGCAGGTAACGTTGGAGGCCTCCCATCATCTGAAGGGGCCACATGGGCAGGACGAGGTTAAAGCAGGGAGGAGAAAGAATTTGAGACCTACACTTCATTTTCATGGGCGTGGATTCTCTCTCCACAGTTATGGGGAGCTTTTGTGGGCTTCTAAACTTGACATGATCCATCTCTGCTACTTCTATAGGACAGGTTTGAGTTGAGAAAAGAGAAAAATAGCTTATTAGTCCTCAGTAATACAGGCATTTCTGAGGAAGGGAAATTGAAAATTTCTGCCATCGATTGTAATTCAGTTTTCTTTATTCTTACCACAGTTCTTGGAAATCGTTGCATTTGTTTACAATAGATTTCACTGCGTCTGGGAGTCTTCCTCTCTGTAATATAAACGTTCACTGTATCGTGTTCCGACGAAGAACAGTTTTAGTAGACTGGTTTTCCGTGGTCTGGTTTTTAAAGACATTCTATTTATTTTTAAATCTTAAATGCCTCTTTCAAAATGACAAACATTTTAACCCCAGCCAGAAAAAAAAATACTATAGAATAATTGTTCTTTGAAACCCACTGTATTCACCCTCCTGCTACACTTCCTCTGCTACTACTGGTAGTCTCTCCCTATGTTAGTGAATGCTAGTATGTCCTCTTACTTATCCTTCTTCACCCTCAAATATGCAAACAAATCCACGTGCACCTACAGGATTTGGGTGCTGTTTCCATTTATAAATATTGCTTGTGCATATCTATGCAACCTACTGTTCTCCCTTACTCTGTCATGGACATCCCTCCGGGATGTGGATTTCGACGTTTATAATTTAAAGACACATAACACGGCTGTCCTGTTTCGCCTAAGAATGATATACAGGCCTGATGTTAAGTGGCTTAAAAATTAAACTCTTCCCAGGTCTGGCATTTATCTGTTACATGCAATCCCATCAGCTCTGCCTAGAACACTCAAGGTCAATCTCCATCTTGGCTATTGTGAGAGCAATGCCACTTCCATCTCGCAATGCCCATTCCAGGGAAAACGATGAGTTTTCCTAAACCTAATGAAATCATGCTTGTGTGCCTGAGCACTTCCAGACCATCCTTCCCAAAACTCAGGAAGGAACGTTCTTTAGGGTTAAGTGTGATACATTGCAGGGCCTGCGTTTGCTGTGTATCAGCCTGAGTTCCCCACAAAGCGACGGAGAATTTACGTAGTGGGCTTAGGGGTGCTCTATCAGGATACACACAGGTGAGTACGTGATGATGGGGCCTGGGCAGAGGGAGCAGCTGGCCTGGCCTCCAGCACAGCTGCATCTCAGGGCCCCGCCAGGCCTGTAGGGGAGCTCTGGAGCTAAGACAGGCCTTTAAAGTCAGGCTGCCCAGGACCAAAGCAGAGAGGGGCGGACCTGCATGACCAACACTTGTCCACCATCCAGAACTGAAATATCATTGCTGACATGTACACATAAGGAACTGTTTGACATTGAAATTGGGACTCAAAAGAACTGTTGGCCCAGGAAGAAACTCACTACAGACTGAGTCGTTTGCCTCTCAGCATAACCATTATTGCTTGTCTCATTTTTGGCTCTTATAAGTGTATTTCTAGTATCACATGATCTCACTCATCTAGGGGAAATAATGAACAATGTAAACTGATGAACAAAAACAGACCCAGATCAGACTGTCAAACCTCAGAGGGAAGGTAGGGGAGGATGGGGGTAAGAGGGAGAGATCAACCAAAGGACTTGTATGCATGCATATAAGCCTAACCAGTGGTTACAGACAATAGGGGGGTGGGGCATGAGTGGGGAGGGGTTTGGGATGGGAATGGGGGGATGAGGACAAATATGTGATACCTTAATCAATAAAGAAATTAAAAAAAATAAAGTAGGTCTGACTTGAGCCAGGGGAGCTGTGCCTTTGTATCCCTTCACCCGTCCCCGTAGCCATGGGCTGCCCACCACCTTTGGGAAGGCAGTTCCTTACAGCCGAGGACAATTCCTCCTGAGGGACAGAGCTGCGTGTGCCAAAGGCTGGGGGGTGGTCTTGAGTTGGGAGTCTAGGGGGAGTACCACAGTACCCATAGCATCTACTCCAATAACCAATTTTAGAACAATCAATCACAAATTCAGGGTTATTTTGGTCTTTAGCCAATGAAGTTAGATTGTGTGGGGGAAATGGAGGAAGCTGCTGTTTAGGCTTTGGCCACAGATCTAGGCATGATGAATAAGCACATGCATGTGTGTAAATGCGTGTTAGAATCCATCTACTACACAACAAATCCTAAAGATCTGGTACATACATGCAATGGAGTGTTACTCAGCAATAAAAAGGAATGAAATTGTGCTGTTTGCGACAATGTGGATGGACCCAGAGGGTATTACGTTAAGTGAAGTAAGTCAGAGAGAGACAAATACAGTATGGTTTCACTCATATGTGGAATCTATAAAAGCCAAACAGCCTGGCTGATGTTGTTTAGTGGTTGAGTGTGGACCCTTGAACCAGGAGGTCAGGGTTTGATTCCCAGTCAGGGCACATGCCCAGGTTGCAGGCTTGATCCCTAGTAGGGGGTGCACAGGAGGCAGCTGAGAGATTGTTCTATCTCATCATAGACGTTTCTCTCTCTCTTCCTCTCCTTCTCCCTAAAATCAATAATTGATGTTTCTCTCTCTCCCTCTCTTTCCCTCTCTGAAAACAATAAAAACATATTAAACATTTTTTTAAAAAGCAAATGACAAAAGAAAACAACAGACCCACAGATACAGAGAATAAGCTGACGGTTGCTAAAGTGAGGGGCTCAGGAGGTGGATGGGAAAAATGATTCATTACAACCTTCGGAAATATCTTCAAAGCTGGACTAAAATAAACCTTATTCAGCCACTTTGCTAACACACTTCTCTCTCTCTCTCTTTTTAAAAATGTTTTTTCAAATTGATTTTGAGAGAGAGAGGAAGGGAGAGGGAGAAGGGAGAGAGAAACAGAGACATGGGTGAGGGAGATACAGTGATCGGCTGCCTACGGGGATCCAGCCTGCAACCTGGGCATGTGCTCTGACTGGGAGTTGAAGCAGCGACCTCTTGGTGCCTGGGTCGACACTCAACCACTGAGCCACACTGGCCGGGCACCTTTCTCCTTTTTGAAAATGTATGTTTCCATGCTGCTCTCAGTCTTCATTCGATGACTCTCCCCTGACCATCCTCCGCTCCATTTTCCATTCCCCAGGTTAACTGCATGAACACCAGGGGTTCTGTTTGAGAGCTGTCTTGGAATCACATGGCCTCACGTACTAGTGCCCAGAGTCGCTTCTATTGTGTCATGTGGCCGCGCTGCTCAACAGCTCGTGTGAAGGTTAGGGGAGCCGGATGCAGAGCGTGGCCACACAGGCCAGCAGGACAGTCCACCGTCCAGCAGGATCACGTGGAGAACACAATTACATTCACTCATTTGGAAATGAGATTCCTGTGTATCAGCTCTTCCTCTTTTCTTTTCAGTCCCTATGTGGAACGGCCAAGGAGTATTGAAGGAACGTAATCTGCGTATCACTGAATGGAAATTAGCAGGAGAGTTTAATGAGAATAAAGCAGGTATTAACAACGACATATTCTCAGAAAAGAGCTAGAGAGGTGGCCAAGATAAAAGATTCCAGTTTGGACTTGAGGGAAAGTTCGTTGTAAGTGCCCAGTTGAGCAATGATGGGCAGCATGCAGACCAGTGACAGAGAGGGCTCTTATTACAGGAACGCTCTAAAAGCTTAGAAAGTAATGACCCCACATTTCTTCATTGTGTGGTCATCTTCAGACGTCTGCAGAAACAATTCTTAAGAAACCTGGTGTGTGTGCTTAATGGATGCAATCACAGTAAATAGAAATAAAACGCGTGCTTATGTGGAGCCAGCCCACAGAGCACCTGGATGTATCTCCATGGAAACAGTGAGAGGGGTCCTGGGCTCGCCTTTTTAAATCCCCTGCTCTTGGCAGTAAGAAAGCCCTCAACAAATAACGTGGTAAACTGATAACAAGTAAAGAAGTCTGGGAAAAGGAGAAACCGTTCGACAAAGTTATGTGTGTGGTAAAGCCAGAAATGACTCTTACTAGTATGTTTTTAAACACGTGCTTCCTACTCTACACTCCTTTCCATATTTCGAAGGCTAACAATAATAATTTATAATTACTAATGATAGTGGGTTTTAATGTGTGGTCGTAGGGCAGTTTCACCAGATCTGATAGTGTATGCAGCACTAGAAAGTCAGAGATGGTTCCTCTAAGTCTCTTTGGGAATATCATATTTTAAATTTACATAAATGACCTATTTTGATTGAAACTCCCTGTAAGTAGTAAAATACCACGTGGGAATAGAGTGACAGAGACAGATACCAGCTACGTGTTTAAAATGGGCTAGAACCCCATTCCATTTCACACGAGCCTCCAATTCTGACAGTCGCTTCAGAGCAGAAAAAATGATTTCATTACAGGACAGCCTCGGGGTAGAGCAGTATTGTTTCAAAAACTAACCTCCTTCAAGTCAAAGGAAAACGTTCTCATATAAGACAATGCTTCTAAAGCAAACCTCGCATTTTCAATAGAAATACCTTGTTGGCGTCTCCAGGTGAGAGGCGTGGCGCTGGGTGCTGACAGGGTAGCGATGGGCAAGAAGGAGAATGACAAGACGTGGCCAATATTTGCATTGAGGATGAAGGAACCTGAGCAGTCGAAATCAGGTCTTGATGTCTGGCTTCAGACACCGAATAGAGGCTCATGCTACTTGCAGAGGTGGGGAACATGGAAGACGGGGGCGTTTGGTGCGTGGAGGAGGGAGGGGAAGGTGTCAGCGTGGAACACGCTAAGCTGCGGTTCTTAGGAGACACTCACGGGATAAGGCCCAGAGGCGTCTGGCTATCCGGGTCTGGGTTACGGGTGGATGCGGGAGGCTCCGGGACCACAGATGGAGACTGAAACCACGTGCATGGATTCGCCTTCGGGGAGTGAAAAGAGGTGGAGACCGGGCCCCAGGGTGGAACTCCAGACGCCCAGAAGCAAGTCAGAGAAAACTTAAAGGAAAATGAGATAGCAACCACAGAGGTAGGAGGTCGTTAGACAAGCCTGCGGAAGCGGAATAAACCGGGTGAAGAAACAAATAGTTACACTGTTAAATATTGCTATGAAGTGAATAAAAATAAGGGAGTAAGGAACGCACTGGTTTTAGCAACAACTAAGTCATTGCTTCCCTCAGTGAGAAGAGTTTTACTCACACGAGAGAAAGGGAGCTGACTGCCTGGATCAAAGAAAGAGTTGGAAAGTAAGGAAGTGAAAAGAGAGTGGAAATTACACTGTGAGGATGTATGGCTGTGAAGAAGAGGGAGGCATAGGCGTCAAAGTGAGTGCGTGTGTGTGTGTGTGTGTGTGTGTGTGTGTGTGTGTGTGCGCGCGCACATCTGATTTTTCTTTTTTAAGGTAGGGGCTTCTTAAAGTGTCTGAATACCTAGGGAATGAACCAAAGCGTAAAGGTAGAGTTTAAAATACAGAAAGGAGAAAGCATAGCTAAATTTGACATTTGCCTGTAAGATTGAAATACAATTATTGAAATTGAGCTTAGGAAAAGTAATTGTTCTTACTAAATATATACCATGAGGCTAAATTCAGAGGGACTGTTTTGGTATATTCAAATGGGTGAGGGTCAGAATTAATCTATATCAAGTACTAGTGTGTCTATCAAGCATCCCAGAAAGAGGGGAAAGGGTAAATAAGTGGTTTAGGGAATCAAAATCAAAATAAAACACCACCTCCTCCCAAAAAGCCTCACCCATCTACCCACAGATCAAACACTTTATTTCCAGGCTGAAGATTGATCTAAGGAAATAGTAAAGGTAGTATACTAATTTCCCTAAGTTTTAAGACCCCCTTTCCCCACTTTTTTTTTCTATTCATTGTATCTGCATGTAATCTCAAAGCAACATGTATGTCCTTATGCTCACTTCATTCCTCTTCTCCTTAGAAAACCTCCTTGGCTAATGTCCCATAGAGTTTTTCATATTTTCCTTTAGGCCTGTTTATATTGTGGGTTGCTAATAAATAGTCCATTCACCAACCTATGACACAGCAGCCAATTCCAAATCATTTGGATTCTTCTTGAATATAAAAAATTGCATATAAAACTTTCAATATGATGAGCAATAAAGTAACTTGGCAAGCCAGTTATTTTTAAAACTGTAATTATAAATATTAAAAAACAAATGTCAATCAACTATAACCCTTGGAATTTCTATTTGGTTTATTAATTAGTAGGCATACTTGAATAATTATACTTACTGCAGAGGTGTGTTGATTCGATTCCAAGGAGACAAAAACTTTAAACATTTTAGCATTATGTCTGTGAACCCAATGTAGTTAGAATATGATTAATTAATATACTTTTTTTCCCCTAGGGTAACCTCAAACCCTCCAACCAGATCTTGAAAAATAAGGAAAACGAGGAAACACCATCTTAAACAAACTTCCCCAACCTGCTCAGAACACTAAAATAAATAGAAATAATTAATCACTCTGGGGCTGGAAGTCATACTTTCCAGAAGGAATCTCTTTGAAAGCAACGGACGTGCTAAACTGCCAGAATGGAGTCAAGGAGGTAAATTCCTATTATGGAGTTTTGAAATTATATGATTCATTTAATCTTTTCCCATTGTTTCTTTAAAGAATTTTTCATAAAATGCATGAACGTGTTTTTTAGGTGAAGACAACCAGGGGAACTACAAAGGAGATCCTTTGGGGCTTCCTTCCCTCCTCGTGATAATACTCTGTTAGGAAGTAAAACAGAAGGGCGGGAATTCTACCTTTCGGTATAAATATCTTCTTTCACGGTAAATAAGTTTTTGGTGTGGTCAAATTTTGGTGAAACGACTAGAATCTCAGCTTCATCACACTCGGGTGTCTTTTGGGTTCACTGTTTTCTCCTGAATTTAAATTAAGTGAATGAATTAGTTTCACTGATTAATTCTCATAAAAATAACTACAGCCTTAGCTTGACTTTTAAAAAAATGTGTATTTTATTGATTTTTTACAGAGAGGAAGGGAGAGGGAGAGAGAGTTAGAAACATTGATGAGAGAGAAACATCAATCAGCTGCCTCCTGCACACCTCCTACTGGGGATGTGCCTGCAACCCAGGTACATGCCCTTGACCGGAATCGAACCTGGGACCCTTCAGTCCACAGGCTGACGCTCTATCCACTGAGCCAAACCACTTAGGGCCTTTGCTTTGATTTTGTGAATTAAAATAATGGAAGGTCAGGGCAAATAAACGTGAAAAAACTCAAAGTTGTTAAATGGCTTAGTTGATACTCAAACCCAGTTCTTCGGAAACTTGTGACCCGTAACCACATAACATAGGCATTTTACCTACATTGCATGTTCTACATACAGTATCTCATTTAAATTCCGTGCCATTTTATTTGTACCATTAATGTAACTTAATTGCATTTTTCCATCACCATTTATCCCTCCATACCCTGTTCCACCTCCACCCCCTCCCACCCTCTTCATACCCTATAATCACCACACTGTTTTTGTATCATAGTTCTTTCTCTTATTTCTTTTTTGTTCAATGCCCCCCACCCACCTAGCCAGAACTCTCAGCCTGCTCTTTATGAAATCGGTCTCCATTTTGCTTGTGGTTATCATTTGTTAAGATGAGAAAATTAAAACCCAGAGTACGCACAATGCAGTAAGTGATTACTTGGGAATCAAACCCAACTCCATCAAATTCCAAAATCCCTGTTTGGGATGCTCCTGAATGATTTGGTTCCAAGGTTAAAAATCTTGTGACAGGGCAACTAGCCTGTCTACCATATTTTGCTACACTGATAAATCATATTTTACTGCCCGGTATTTATTTCTGAACTGTCAGGTCTAGCTTATGACTGACTTTATTTTGGGGTTGAACGCTCTTCAGTTCTAGAGATGTAATAAAGAGAAATATTGATTTTTGTAATTTTAATTCTCTACCGTATTTTAAACTTTTTTTTTTTTGCATTTTGAAAATAGTATTGAGCTAAAAAGAAACCTGAAAATGGATGTTAGCTCCCTGCTGTAAGACTGGTATGGCCGACTGCACAGCTATTCCTTCCGGACCTCTTACATTTCGATGTTTTTTCAGCTTTATTTCCCCCCAGGAGAGAAAAATGCGAAGCAGAAGAGACTCTGAAAAGAAAGCCTGTTTGAGAACGCGGTGACTGAATGACACCTACGGGGGAGCAGAAGCCCAAGAATTAGGGAATGTGGCGTGACTCATCTCCCACCCACAAGGGTTGAGCCCTTCCTGGCCCAGCCCTGGGAGAGTGGTCGGGGTGGAGGCGGGCTTGAAAAATGGCTCATTCTCTGCTGTCCCTTCCTCCAAAGGAAGAGCCTAGCATGGGGGTATCCCTGGGTCCAGGGCAGTCACTGGAATCTGAAGGGGGTTGTTGGCCTCATCTCTTAGCACACTCACGACCCCGACTTCCTCAACGACTGCAGCATTTCACTGGAGAGGAAAGCTCTACCAAAAAAATGAAGAGAAAAAGCACCCCGAATCATTAAGCCCACTGATCTTCAAGCTGATTCATCCTCATGTAAATGTACATCACGAAAGGAAGAAGAGGTGGGACGCACACAGCCCGCCCCTTGCTGGCATGGCTTACACGCCGGATTGCGTTTCTGCCTGCAGAGACATTCCCCGGCCTTTTCCAGGGGGTCTGTAAGGAGCGTTGGGAGGTCTGTGTGCCTCTAAAGCGGGAGTTGGGGCCTTCGGGGACAGGTGGCATTCGGAGGCTCTAGGAGGGGTGTGAGTACTACTTGCTTTCAGTTTTCCCGCTTGATGCTGACTTTTACTTTTTAATAGAAATAGAAATTTCTTTTCAGCAGTTGATTGAACTTTCCCTGCAGTCTGTGCCTTGGTAACCTAATACAGGAAGAATTTGGAAAGTGAATTCAGGAAGTAGAGAAACCTCAATAATTCTCTTAATTTAGTGCTCTGAAATAGTTTCCGAGTTTCCATAGGAGAAATTATGTACAAATGTTGGTTCTGAAAAGTCTCCTGGTTTAGATGTGATTGCAAGACCAATGTGGTGCCGACTTCCCCACCCCCAAAGCCCTTTAAAACACCCACAAATCTTCACCGAATCGACGATTATCAGGGGACTGTCTGTTTGGTTGAATTATTATTTGCCAAAGCATTTTGGGAAGGCCACATGGGGGCACCACCCAGGTGGAGGCCCAGGGAGGCGGCGCAGAGCTGGCTGGCATAAGGTAAAGGAAGGAGTGTTGGATCACGTATGGAGGGTAATTAACTGAAGGATCGTTTGTTGAACTAATGGAACAGCCTTTCCCCCGTTTCATGAGTGTCAGACAGCTGGTCTCAGCATCCTTGAGAACTGCTTTCTAAACGCAGGGAGGGACCCTTCTGACTTGGGGGTAAGGAGCAGACTTAAGGAAATAGGGTTTTGAGCTCATTCTGGACTATGAAGGAGCAGAAAGGAAGAAATTGATAGGAGAGCTCTAACCAGGAACCAGGCCCTCCCCACATTCACGATGAATGAGAACCCGGCCAGCCTGTTCTCCCCAGCCAAGCAGCCGAGTCCCGGCAGGAGAGCGGGCCTCTTGACGAGACTCCTGGACTTAAAGAGCCTAGAACGGAGCTTTCTCATCTGTGTGTGCGCGCGTGCGTGCGTGTGTGTGCGTGTGTGTGTGTGTGTGTGTGTGTGTGTGTGTGTGTGTGATGAATTGGTACCTTAGTCATAAATAAATATTTGCTAAGTGCCTAGTATGTATCAGTGTCCCACACACCGGCAGAAAAATACAAAGTCCCCGCCATCAGGGGCCTTACATCCTACACTCCATCAGGGAAACATGCATGAACTCAATACACCCAGTGGATACACCCGAAGTTCGTCTTGCTAAGAGAGAAAGCAACACGAAGAAACAAAGCAGGAGAGGGAGCCTGCGGACCAGCGGGTGCTGTGGCGACAGGCAACTGGTCAGGAGGGCTCCCGAGGAGGCGACACTGAAGAGAACCTAAGGGAACCGAAGGGGAGAGCCCTGCGCAGGAAGAACCTTCTAGTCAGAGGAAAACTGTTAGTGCCAGAGCTCTGAAGCAAGAGAGGGTGCGTGTGTCCCAGGAACAGCGAGGACACCGGCATGCATGCAGTGAGGGACACGCTCTGCAAACACACAAAGCGTCCTACTCTGATCCACATCGCTGTTTACATATAAATTTGAAGAACTCGACCAGGGATCAAGAGGCGCTTGACAAAACCCAGTCTGTGACCCAGAAAGGCCGGGGTGAGGGCACATGGATACCCTGATGGCTAAAGGGGGTGTGCAAAGAACAGAGGGGAAAATGAATTCTCCAAGCTTTAAAATTTGAATAGAGATGCTAAGCTAATCATAAAATACTAACAGCCACTGTATCAAAGGACCAAGACGGATATCTTAGAAGTGAAACTGTCCAAAGCTGACCGGAGTGGACTGGTCTGTGCCAAAAAGGGAAGGCGGTGGGTGTCACAGGGGCTCAGAGCGTCAGACGCTCACTCACTGGTTTCTCCTCCTGCTGAGCCGGCAGATTCTCAGGCACACGCCAAGCACACCAGAGCACGGAGGACCGCAATTAGAAACTAGTTTTCCATATGTACAAACCAAGTCAGGTTCTCCGTTTTATTCCAATGAAATCAAATACTGTATTTGGGAACCAAAAAAAGGGGACAGTGCTTAAATGTAAGTATTCGGAATCATTTGGAGCAGCGAGTAGATTTGAACACAGTTACCAGAAACAAACATTCTCCTTTTCATCCGGAAATGAATGAACATTAGGACTATGGGGGCAAGCACCTAGAGCAAATTAAAGGCATTGCTAACATCAATATTTGCTATTAAAATTATTCTTAAAGACTATCCCCAGACTTGTGTTGCTCATTCCTTCTTGGGTGTCTGCCTTCCTTTATTTATTTGGGGGCCAACTGTATGTTTTGCATGAAGCCCTACACCACTTGGGTTTTTTTCTTTAATCATGTCAAAGTTCGTGACAAGGTCATGCAATCTGCCCATTTTGTAATATGCCATCCAGTTAGCACTTGCACGTCTGGGGGGCAGGCAGGAGCTATTTGTGGGCCACAGTCATTGGCCACAGTGCCCGTTTCTATTCCATTGGAGTGAACATTACCTCCCCCAGTCAATTCACTTCAAATCCAAATACCACTGGGTGGCAAGAACATGTTAAATCTTTCATAACCTCCCGCCACTGTCTAATTAGATTGCTTCCCCCAGTAACAGTAAGAAGCTAAGGACGAACCCACACAATTTTAAGGTATTTGTTAGCCTGGGACTATTCAGCGACCGAGAATAAAAAGGAAAAATGGAAAGAGTGGCTAAAAACACAGAAAGATGTATTTATGTATATGTAGGGCAGACCACCTACATCAAAACTTTCCAATGGCTAATTTTAGTTCCTTACACTGGTCTGTAATTTTATCTTCTGCCTGGTGTTTTTTTGTTTGTTTGTTTTTTGTTTTCTTTCCTAACAAAACTATAACTATTTAAAGGGAATACCTCTTGTGAGCCAATATTGTTTCTACTATATAGCATTGAGGCACTAAGGAATTCGGGAATACGTGCATGCTATTTTAACTCTTTTTTTGTTCATTTTTACTTTTCTGAAATATGACTAATAAAATATTATACATAATAGAGTACATAATTACTTATAATCAATCTTGCTATGAAGGTTATAATAAATTGTCACTACCATGTGCCTTACTCAACTTGGGCCGCCATAATAAAACACCAGAGACTTGAGTGCCATATACAACAGAAATTCATTTCCCACAGTTGTGGGAGCTGGTCTTGGTGAGCACTCTCCCTGGATTACTGACAGCTGTCTTCCTCACGTGGGCTTTCCTCCCTGCTTGAGGAGGTTGCACTCAAGACAGACGGAGACATGGAGCAACACGTGCAAAAGGGCTCTCTGGTGTCTTTTCTTCAAAGGACACTAATCTTATTGGATCAGGGCCCCACCCTGAATACTTCACTTAACCTTACTTACCTCCATAAAGGCCCAATCTGCAAATACAGTCCCATTTTAGGTTATGGCTTCAACATATGAGTTTGGGGGTGGACAAAACATTCAGCCTATAGCACTATGTGAATGTTGGACAAGAGTCAAGAATATCCTAATGTTTATTGAATATTAAGTACTGAACACTCCATCCTAATGTTCAATAAATAAAAGATATAGCTAAATTTGACATTTCTTATTTAAATCATTAACATTTAACAACTGTTTGATGTTCCCACGCCTCTTAGTGTTCTCACAGTCATGGAGAAAAGTGAGGAGAATATTTTATTGCTACATTTCTCTGAATTTTATTGGTGTTTTAAGTGATGTTTTGGAGAATGCAATGACTACTTCTAAAGTATGGAATCCCCAAAGGATGTTCCCCTAAATGTTGATTCAATAAGTTAATTCTAGTGATTTTTCATCTTAAATCTATTTTGACTACATATCCAGTCAATTTTAATTATTTTTTAAAGGGGTGCTTCCAATGGAAAATTAGAAATTTCTCACAAGGTTGAGAAAGGAGGCCTTCCCAACCCTAGTTCCCCAGCGAAGCATGGCCCAGGAGCAATCCAGAACTCCCCAGGGACCACACTGCAAAGCAGAGATATCTGAGATTTGATGAGAAGTTGGCCCACCATACAACCTCTATGGTGAGGGATGAGATGGCTGCGCCATAGAAACTGTTGAGAACCAAGTTGAGAACGCAGCTGGTTTTGAGTATACCCAAGGTAGGGCCTAGTTACTTGGGAAGAGGGAGTGTTCTATGCGGCTCCACCCACAAAAAGAGCACAGACCATAAATTCCACCAACCTCAGGTCAGATCTTTTTCCTGCTCAAGATAAAAGGAATTAACTCATTGAATCATCATAAGAACCCTAGGGAATAATTATAATAATCTTTCCCAAACCAAGATAAGAAAATAGAAATTCAGAAAGATGAACTTGGCCATAGTCCTACAGCAAAAAATTTGTTAAAAGGCTCTAGCTTGTTCAAAAATACTAGTGAGTTTTCTTATTTTATTTCCATCTCTGTTCCTCTTTCCAGATGAGACTGTTATAATATATCCCTAGCTTATGACGCTGTAGGCCCAATTTAAATCTGGAAATTAAGACAGTGTTTAATTGTTCTTGAGGAAGTTAGAAAAGCATGTTCAGAGGCAGTATGTTCAATGTAACTCTTAGAGAATAAGTGTATGCTTTATTCTTAAATAGAGAATATTCTCTATTTAAGAATAAAGCATACACAACAAGAAAAAAATGTTTTAGAAAGCAGGAAAGAGTTGTGCTATTTAAAAATATTCAGTGGACAACTGTACTTCAATTTTTTTAAATGATAAAAAAAATTTTTTTTAGTAGAATGAGCATATAACAGTATTCCAGATAAAAAAAAAAACTAAAAAAATAATTTTATTACACTTAACATTTTCATAGTTTTCATTTTTGTTCTTTTTTAAAAGTATATATTTTTATTGATGTCAGAGAGGAAGGGAGAGGGAGAGAGAGAGAGAGAAACATCAGTGATGAGCGAGAATCATGGGTCAACTGCCTCCTGCATGCCCCCTCCTGGGGACCGAGCCCGAAGCCCAGGCATGTGCCCTTGGCAGGAATCAAACCTGGGACCCTCGTCCACAGGCTGACACTCTGTCCACTGTGCCCAACTGGCTAGGGCTCATTTTTGTTCTTTAAAGAAAGAGAAGATATGTGTGTGTGTGTGTGTGTGTGTGTGTGTTTGTAATATAGTTTGATATCGTTTATATTCTAACTTTTATTTTTTTAATTAAATTGTAGCCATTAGCAATGTTATCAACATATCTTGGCAAAATTGCTTTACATGCATTCCTCTTATAGGAAGGGCAATACAAATTCATCAGTTCCATAGATTGCTGAAATCTCAAAGGGATTTTAAAATTTAAATAAACTATCCAGTTTTGTTGCTGAAGAAAAAAAGAATTAAGCTTGTTTTTCGTGAATTTTATTCAATGACCACTGAGTTATGAATTTCCTCAAGTGATATATAAATCTAAATGCTTCCATTTGCTATCAATGCTTTAATTAAGCCTTGCCAACTGCTGTGGCATTTCACACATGCCCAACTAGGCTGGCATCCTAAATAGCTCAATGTTCTAGGGCAAATATAGTTGCTTTTGGCTGCATTTGATTTCTTTACCATTCAGACTTGCAGGACATAAGGTCACGTCCTGAAGAGGAGTTTTCAGAAATATCTACAATAATGCATCAGGCCAAGCAAAACCCCCTAAAGACAAGCTCTTCTTGCTACACAAAGGCCTTTGAGAAATGAGGAAAGACTTATTTGGAATCAAGTAAGGAAAGTAGAACTCTGAGAACAATCCCCACATTCACATTTCCAAGTAGTAAATAATGTCATTAGATATCTGTTCAAAGAAGACTAGGGGATGTGGGCTAATTAATGCTGGTAATGGAAATATCTGATCACATTTGGATACAGAGTAAGAAATTTGGGTAGAAAAATGACAAAACCCAAAAGTAAAGCGCAATCAACTCTTTACAACAGATTCAACTTTACAAAAAATAAGTCATTTCTTTTCCTATTTAAAATGTACAGAAGTAAAGGCTCAGCAGAGATTAGCGGAGAGCATGAGTTCTGCTATTTCAGATTAACGACTGACTTGTATTGACCAACAATCCATCATATACACATGAGATATCAGAGTTGAAAGGCACTCTTTTCTTTTTTCTTTTTCACACATGAGCAAGCTGAAGCCTAGACTGGTTAATGTGTCAGCGCATCTTCAAAATTTCAGACTGCAGGCTTGTGAAGGCATCTTTTCACCCAGTGACCTTCTGTTGACCTTGCTCTTGCAGAACCTATGTTCTCGCTCGGGCAACAGACACTCGGTAATTATGACAAAATGACGTAAATGTTTTGAGAGAGGTGCCTTTCAGCACAAGGATTTTCCAAAGATGGGTTACTTAGCGGAGTCTTCCGAGATGAAGAGATGTTTATCAGCCTTGGAAAGGCGGGGGAGGGCGAAAAACCTGGCCTCGTAAGAGACTCCCTGGAGAAGGCGCATTGGGAAGGTCAGTTCGTTCTTGACCCTCCGCACAACAGCAAAGGAGGGTTTCGCTTTGTAAAGCGAGGACATGCCCGAACCGTTTTCATGACACCACTGAGGTGTACCCACTCAATAGACTAATGTTTTCAGTTTGCCTGACTGACGTGACAAGAAGAAGATACTTGCATCCCACAGAGGCCTGAATAATGAATAGCACGACACAAAGTTCCCTGGTGCGCATGCTGCCGCTTCCACCCTGGGCGGTGAACCCCCTCTAAGCGTCACGTAACTGATTCCAAAAACGAGTCTATAGGAAGTCCAGCCCCTCCGGACATGCCAGGCTGCATGACACAATTTTGGGGAGTGACCCTCAGAATTCTCTTCCAGGTCAATGTTCTCTGCTCACCTATCATCCCTTTTAACTGATAATCAACCTTCACGTTAGCCTAAATCCTTATCGGGAATTGTAGTCCTTTGAACAGCAGCACGAAAGACAGTCAGGAAAGACATTTGTCCCCTGTACGAAGGCAGCAGCCTTCCAGGTGAATGGGTAGGACTCCTGGAATCATCGTTCCTTTGGATGCCCTGCTGTTCTGGGGAATACGGAAGAGACCCGTGAGTAGAATCCTACATAACTTCTTAAATTGGGGGAGGTAGGGGAGGAGAGAAGTCCGCTTAGATGCCACTTTTCCTTACTTTATGCTACTTTCCTCAGAGAAGGACTACAGTTGCAATATTGTTGGCTCTAAGCCACCCCAGCATGAGCACTCTCGGCAATGCTAAGAGAGATCCATGTCCAAAGCCCAGAGGACGAGTGTCTGAATGGCTCATTGGAACAGGGACTGACTTTTTTCCATATAGGGTTAACGTGCATTTTTATTGGACAACTTTGTACAAGGAATTGTTTAAGGTTCTTGCTCTCAGGGAGCTGATAGGTATTTTTAAAATATATTTTTATTGATTTCAGAGAGAAAGGGAGAGATAGAAACATCAATCCTGAGAGAGAGTCACTGACCGGCTGCCTCCTGCACACGCCACACTGGAAGCGAGCCCGCAGTCTGGGCATGTGCCCTGACCAGGAATAGAACCACGGCCTCCTGGTGCATAGGTTGATGCTAAACCACCGAGCATGCCGGCCGGGCAGAGCGGATATTCTACCATCAGATGTCAGATACAGGGAAGTACAGGAGCCTTTTCCTACTCCACGGTGACTTAGCTTATTCTCGCATCGAAGGAAAATAGGGTTTCCCATGCCGGTAGCACCCATCCTGTGACAGGTAGACTCCGGGTGTGAACCTCAGTCCGGGTGCAGACTTCTCGACAAAGGTAACTCCAGCGGCTCTCAGGGTCTTATCCGTCTTCCACAATCTGAGATGAACCACGTGCTTGGTAGCTGTCTTCTCCATTGTGTTATACGCTTCCTGATGTAGGAGCTGTGTCTTAACAGCTCTGCGCTTAGCACAGAATAGCTGTCCAATACGTATTTCACTAGTTCGAGGGAGCTATTAGAGATAATATGCCACTATTATAAAACATCAACAATAATACTTACGATGGTGAGAGAGTATGATCAGTCTGTGTTCACTTCTTAGTGAACTATTACACAGCCAAGAAAAGGAGGTGTATGTTATATATAATACTTCCATATAATTTTTACAGAAATGATATCATACTAACTACATATAAAGTACTACACCAAAGATTTTCATTTTGAAGGTCTACTGGTAAAGTGAAAGTTTGAAAAAATATGTATTACTACTACTCTTTAGGTGGTGAGATGATAAAAGATATTGTTTTATTTTTTATTATTTTATTCAGAATTTTGCATTTTTCCAGTACCTGTAACTTTTATAAAATGGAAATATAAATAATTTTAAAACGTTACAAAAATGTTTAAAGGTGCCACACAAGCTTTGATTCGTTTATTTATTTTGCAGCCTGGTGTCACTGCTTAGAAATGACAATCTAGTTCACATCCCAGTAACTTAGGTTGTAAAAATAGAAGCACAAGGGGAGGCAAAAAGAGAAGTAGCAGGAAAAGCATTTGCAACGTGTAACTACTGCTGCCTCACTTACAGCGAAATCAAATACTTTTCAACTATTCAGCTAATTAGCGAATTTAAATACTGTTCTCAGAAACATAAAAATACAGAAAACACACAATTTCTTGTAAGATATACTCTCTGTTGTCTTAGGGTATTACTTCCTTACACTCAAAATGGTCAAATGTCTTCACTTCCCCCCGTTGCCTTTGTAAAGGGGGTGTCATGCCGAGAGGAGCATCTTCCAGCTGAACAAACAGAATCCGTCTCTGTCCGCCGCAGCATTGAAATGGACACTGAAAATAGCTTGGAAAATCGTACAGTTCGGCCCAAACGCTAAAGAAGGCATTGTTTTTGAGCACTCGCCAGTTCTTTTTTTACCTGTTTAATCACTTTTTGAAAGATGTATGACTTCAGGAATGGTTTCCCATTACTTTCAGAGCACACAAATCAAGGAACGATTAATTTATTCTTGATATTTTTTGGCAAGCCGTTGGAGAAATTTAGCGACGGGTGGAGTCATTATTCTTGCACGCCGTATCATTTCAGAATGGGAGCACTCTTATATATGTAATCCTGAGTCTCCCTGATTTCAACCTTCAGCCTCAAAAATGGTTCTGTTCTGTAATACATCATCCTTCTCCTGGTGTCAGAAACAAGTCTAGCTAAATAAAACAATAAACCGTTAGCCAAAAGTACATCTGGAAATAATGTTAAAGGCGTGAATTTCATACCGAATCCTATAGGGGAGGTAGATTTCTAAATGAAAACGCACATCATCACCCTATTGTTCCACTTAAGAATGAATTCCCATTTTCAATGCTCAGTAACAGTTCAGTGTCAGCCATAACTTTGGGGACAGCAAGTTCTGCACCGTGGACCTCAAGTTCATTACAGCGATGGAGCTTGGGTTTCATCCCTCGGTGCCATCCGGTTGAGAAAGAGCTCAGTGCGGGAGGTCAGGCATGGAAACTGCACGTAACAGACGGAGGTTTCTCGGTATGCTCCCACTGCAGCCGGGAAACGCTTCCATGCCTCGCTTGAGTGTAATGAGAGAGCACTCTTTGGGCTTTGAGGCTGCAAATGCAAACCTCTTCGGTTGCGTCTTTCAAAACAACTATCAAATAACTTTTGGGTGCGCTCCGTTTTCTTCTCCTCTGCTCAGAATTGGTCTTTTGCTGTATCTTCGGCCTAACACCCACTTTCTATCTCCTCAGCTGGTACCAGTTTGACTCCTGGGTTCCCCGGAAGAGTGTGTCTCCAGACACCAGCTGGCCACAAGAGATCAGATTCTGACAATGTACTGACCCAGTCAGCTGCTGCCAGTCTCATTCCAGCCTGTGGGCACGCCCCCACCTGGGCATCTGCATATTGGTGACCCTCTACCTTTTTCTGGAGGGCATTCTCTTCTGCTGATTGAAAGAGAGAGGTTCCTGATCATCTCGACCATGATAATATAAAACTACTCTGGTCGCTGAGCAAAATAAAAGCAATGCACAGAGTTGTGAAGGAAACAGAACGCAAGCAGTAAGACGTCCCTGCAGTGAAACGTGCACTCGTCCGCCTGCACCTTGCCTGCTGGCAGAGAAGAAGGAATCTCCCTCCTCCAAAGCCTTTTCCCCCTCAACCAGCTCCATCCAATTGCGCTCTTGCCTTTGATTTCTGTCTCCACTGTAATCTGTCTGTATTGTGAATATTTAGATCTTTTTTAAAAAGTCATCTTTATTGTTGGAAGTATTACAGATGGCCCCTTCGTTAGTTTTTTCCCCCATTGACGTCTCCAACCCGCACCCACCCCTCCCAGGCCTTCACCACTGTACTGCCTGTAGGAGCTCTGCGTATATGCATACAAGTCCCCTGGTTAATCACGCCACCCACACCCACCCCCGCCTTCGCTCTGAAATCCGTCAGTCTGTTCCATGCTTCTGTGTCTCTGTTGTGCATCGGTTTAGGTTGTTCGTTAGGTTCCACATACGAGTGAAATCCTGTGACACCTGTCTTTCTCTGACTGGCTTATTTCACTTAGCACAATACTCTCCAAGTCCCTCCACGCTGTTGTAAATGGTAAGAGTTCCTTCTTTTTTACCGCTGCATAGTATTCCATGGTGTAAATGTGCCACAGCTTTTTTACTCCTCATCTGCTGACGGGCAGCTGAGCTGTTTCCAAATCAGATATCCTTAAGTCTCCCCCTTACGAAAGAAAACGCCATTGATGCCACATCTAAATAACGGCATCTCTTCCCTTTTAATCACCATGCAGCTTTGTAAAGAGGTACCTATACTCTGCTGAATTATCTTCACACTGCATCTCAATCTTCAAGTTAAAATGCTCTCTCAGCTGCAAAGACTAAAACAGGAAAATTGCTCAAATAGCGCCTTTATGACCTCATCGTTTAAAAGGTCCATAGTTGGAGGGTGGAGAGTCAGTGAGTCCAGTAGCTGAATAATATCAGGGACCTGGTTCCCCTTGGTGCAGTTCCTTGCTTTCCCGTCATGGTCGAAAGCATCTGCCTGCTGTCCAAGCATCAGGTCCCGGTTAACCAATGTTCAGACAGAGAAGAAGGGGAAAGGCTGCTCCTTGGGAATTTCCTCCTTCTTATTAAGGAAAGGGGTCTTTCAGAAGGTCCCCGCACTTCCCATTACATCTAACTGGTAAGAACTCGGGTGCATCTTCTTCCCTAAACCGATCACCCAAAAGGAGAATGAGATAACTTCAGCTTTTCCAGTGAAATGAATTGCTTACCTGAGCTTTTCACTTAAATGTCCCCTCCAAAACCTTTAAATTTAACATTTGCAAAAGCTGAAATCATCTTACATTTTGTGTACGTGCTGCCGAAGTGAGCGCACGGCTTCCACTCTCACCTCTGTTCATTCCTCATCTCAATGAGTGGCACCTGCACAGATTCATTTCCGGAGATGAAATTGCGTGCCTCACCACCGACGTTCGGCTAGGCACAAAACTGTGGAGATCCTATGTTCTTCAGACTTCCGTTCATCCACTTTCTCCTTCCTAACACCACCAATTTGGTGGAATTGCTACTCCTTGCTAAATTGATCTATGGCTCTTTCTCTTGGCCCTGCTTCTACACCCTTCCTATGCCCAGAGGAGTTCTTTTAAGAAGAAAAATGGAGCCCTGGCCGGGTAGCTCAGCTGGTTACAGCGTCGTCCCGATAAGCCAAGGTTGCGGGTTCCATCCCCGGCCAGGCGACATACAAGAATCAGCCAATGAAAGCATAAATAAATGGAACAAATGGATGTTTCTCTCTCCCTCTCTCTCTAAAGTCAATAAAAATTTTAAACAAATAAATAAAAGTAACATGGACCATGTCATACCCACCTGCATACAGTCATTCAATGGACATGGCAGCCTTAAAACGAAGTTCAGACCTTAGCAGGTATAGAGGCCCTTAGGGACCTGGCCCCCTCCAGGCCTCCAGTCCTGCTCCATTACCTGCACGTCTCTGATGCTGATGTCCCAAACTCCTCTCAGCCATGGCCCTTCATACCCTGCAGATTCTTAGGAGAGAATCATTTCCCAGATCCAAACCCCACTAGACGTGGCTAGCTTCTCTTTCAAGATGCAATTCACACGACTTGCTAAGCTCTCCCAGCGTTTTTACAATCTGGTTGAGGTGCCCGTTCTCTCTGCCTTCACATCACAACACTCCACATCGTGCACTGTTATCATCTCCTTACTTACCATTTTTACTCACTGACTGTAAGATTCCTGAGGCAAAGGCTACGTATTCTCCGAGCCAAGACAATGCCTAGAGCATAAAGGGTACTAAAAAAACCTTTTTAAATACATGTGTTCATATACCAAATTTTAAAAACAAAATTGAAATATATAGTCCACAAAGAAAAATGTTTATATTAATTTTATAAGACATCTCACAAAAACAGGATAATTAAATTACATTTAATTATATACCATACTGAAAATAATGAAATACTTTTAAGAAAGTCTGGAATATGTAAATAACATAGCTATACCCTAATAAATTATATTATTGCAATTACTTCTACCATAAGCCTAACTCTCTCATTCAGAAATGAAATACAACCCACTAAATTCAATGAATATTTTTAGCTTTAAAATTTTTATTCCTTTTACCGCTACTTCCACTTTTTGATTCATGGTTTTGCCCTACTCTTACTTATTTATTAAGTGCCTTCACCCAAAATGTGTAATTTTGCTTAGCATACTTAGTGAGACCTTGGCCCAAGGCTAGGGATCACTTTAATTCAATAGCCTGGAAAAGTAGCACAAGGAGAGTCAGTATAAAAAAGCCTGGATGGCCCTGACTGGTGTGGCTCAGTGGATAGAGCGTCGGCCTGCGGACTCAAGGGTCCCAGGTTCGATTCCGGTCAAGGGCATGTACCTTGGTTGCGGGCACATACCCAGTAGGGAGTGTGCAGGAGGCAGCTGATCGATGTTTCTCTCTCATCAATGTTTTTAACTCTCTATCCCTCTCCCTTCCTCTCTGTAAAAAAGTCGATAAAATATATTTTTAAAAAAATGCCTGGATAGACAGGTAACTAACACTCTAGGTCCCGGTAAAATTCTACCAGCATAAATCGAGGAATAAGGGCATCCTTTATACACCAATGTATTGCATATTTAAGTGGGTATTTACATTGAACAAAGCAAGTTCAAGTCCAAGAAAGGTGAAGCAAATAGGACTGTAGTTAACTGAAAAATGCAGTGGGCTAGAAATATCAGAATTCTAGTGTTTAAAACTTTCATACGGCCTGGCCAGCATGGCTCAGTAGTTGAGCATTGCTATGAACCAGAAGGTCATGGTTGGATTCCAGATTAGGACACATCCAGGTTGCGGGCTGGATCCCCAGTAGGGGAAGTGCAGGAGGCAGCCAATCAATGATTCTCTCTCATCATTGATGTTTTTATCTCTCTATCCCTATCCCTGTCTCTGAAATCAATAAAAACATATTAATAATAATAAACTTCCAGATTGCTTTCGTTAACCTTGCCCAATCACTTCACTATGGTTTTACATCAACTCTGTAATGTGTGATGTTTATTTGCTCATTGTATTTATGTAACACCCTACTATTGGAAATCAACTAACCTTTTACAACATGAAATAGAAATAAGAGCAATGATTTTTAATTACCGAAAAGATGATGGAAAGGAATAAAAACTGAGCAGGTCGCCTCTTGAAGGTACCGTGCCACATCTTTTTTTAGTGGATACAGTCTGCTCCACAGACTGAAAAAGAAGGAAAAAAAGCCACACTTCTTTCTCTGTTTCCCTCTCAGATACTTCGCTCATGTTCTCGAGGAGGAAACAAGCCCAACATTGAGAAGTCAAATTCTTGGAACCCACTGTCCTAATCCAATTTCTCTTCTCCTGGGGGTACTATGGGCTGTGGGGGGAAGACTAACTATCTGGAACTGTCTACACATAGGCTGTGTACTCATTCATTCCACAAACATTTGTTGAGCATCTTCTGTAAGCCCACATTCTCACCAGGGAATGCAAAGATGAATAAGTCATGGTTCCTGCCATCAAGGGGCTCACAGTCTAACAGAAAAATAAAAGTTTATAAAACTCCTATTTTGGGTGTTTTTATTTAATTAATGAGGAGAATATTCTTTTGAGTAGAGTACTACTCTGGGAACTCTCAGGACAGAGAGGCAAATCTACTAGAACTAGGGGAATAGGAATGAATAATACACACACACACACACACACACACACACACACACACACACCCCACTCCTGAGCCTACATTCAGTACAAGTAAATTCAGGAAACACACATTCATGAAACTTCTCATTCAAGACATCTGAATAGCTTAGATCTGTTCTATAAAACGTGTCACTTGTGGAAAATAAAATATACAAGTATAATGAAAAAGGGATGAACATACTTCCCTTTCTGATAAATTCTGAAAATATGTTAGGAAATTTTGGGATGGGGGCTTTGGGATAATTTTGAAAACAAAATAGATCACCAAAATGCCTCAAGAATTGAGTCGAAGGCTACTTCCCTTAACTCCTTGTTGCTGGTTAAGACCTTAGACTTCTGGTAATTTTTACATCAGTAAATTATCTGCATGTTTACTCTTTATTCATACAAATACGACTCCAGCCAACAAACAGCTCGAGTTGGTCTTGGCTGGAGAACGCAGAAAGGTTTTTGTTTGGGGAGAGGAGGTTGAGCCCTTCTCAGAGAATCAACAGATCAGCTGCTCGGTCGGGCTAATCCTGAACTTTTGGAAAGCATCGTCACTTTTTTCTAATGCTTTCAGTAAAGATTTCTTCCTAAGAATCTGGCCAACAATACTCTTCAGTCAGGTACGTTGGACATGGCTGTGAATACTGGGATGTAGACCAAAGAGAATAAATTATAACCTTACATTGTAAGCCAAAGTACACACCAGTGTAAAATACTGCTCTGTGATGTTTGGCCTGAGGGAGGAAGGTGCACTCTTTTAATTCACTGGAAATGTAGCTGCACCACATTTTAGGTCCTTTTCTGGTTAATTCTCACTTCCAGGTAAGAAATAACACAATTACAGAGGTCTATCTTAGTGCCTGCATTCTCTTCCACCTACCTTTGATTTCTCACACCTAGATTCTTAACCTGGGGCCTCTCATTCTTAATCCTTGAGCTTCTGTGTTGCCCTCTTAGCTTAGAATAAGGTAGTTAGTCCTTCGGTGTATGTTGGGTTCCCTAGAATCACACTCCGAGAAGATTCCACGTGGGGTAGAAAGAACCTGCTAGAAGAATGAGAAGGGAGGGAGGCCATGGAAAGGTGTGATATCAACCAAGTCCTATGAAATGTATCTCTGACCCAGTATTTCAATGAAACTCTAGAAACAGCTCAGACCCATCACACTTCAGAGCTGCCCTTACCAGAGGTGGAGGCTTGTGACCGACCTCCCACCTGCCAATCTTCTTAAAAGGTCAGTAAAGCCCAGGCATCATAAGCTGAGCTGGTTCTAACAGTCCACACACACACAAAAACAGACCATCAGCCCATTGAGAGCCCATACCCAAGAAAGTAGAAAAGGGGACATGGTAGAGTGTTCAATAGCATTCATAGTCTTCCTGAAGATTGGCTATGACCTGGCTACTGTTGTTATTCAAGCAAAGAGAAAGAGAGAAAGATGGGCCTCATGGTGAAACTGAGAGGTAAAACAGTTCTCTCTTGCAATCTGTCTTCCTTTTTACAAAATATGTCTCTTATTGATTTTCAGAGAGAGAGAGAAAAGGGGAGGGAGAGAGGAATAGAAACATCAATGATGAGAGAGAATCGCTGATTAGCTGCCTCCTGCATGCCCTCTACCAGGGATCCAGTCTGCAACCTGAGTATGTGTCCTGACCGGGAATCAAACCAGGTGACCTGGTTCATGGGTAGAAAAGTTCAACCACTGAGCCCAACCAGCCGGGCATCAATCTGCCTTCCTTTTTATTCCCAGTCCCCACTCCCTGTTTTAAATACACCTTATCACATCACGCTTGTATTATGCTCATAGCCTTCCAATCGGTCCTTCTGCCCCGAGTATTTCCTTCAGCTAACACCTCGTCAGGTTGTTTTTCTTAAGAAAAACAAAACAAAAGAACAACATGCATACATAGATACTATGTGGCGCTACAATTTTAATCGGGTAACATTTATTTACTGATGGAATTTTAAAGGGCTGAGGAAGTTCAGAGCATTTGCACTGAATTCAGTTCAGTTTTAGATAGCTTTTACCCACAATGCCTTGCAAAAATAGGCCAACAGTTCATAAGCAAACATAGTTAAAAAATAAAATTCCTGGACACCAGGTAGAAATTGCAGGGAGGTCTATAGTCTTTCTGGGATAGCACTGAGGGACAAGAATAAAATGTTAGAGAAATCATAGAAACATGAGTAAGAAACAAAATGAAATACAATTTGGTATAAATACATAAAAACTTGTGAAACTGAAGGCTGGAAGATCAATTAGGAGGAAAAAAAGCAACCGTCTGGGCAAGAATTAATGATCGTCCAAATCCGAATGGTGGCAGAGAGAATGGAAAGAAAAGTGCAGATGCGAAAGACATCCTGAAAGATAAATCCACAGAACTCGAGCACTGGGCCAAGGGAGGAGGAGATGTGAGGTTTGGGCTCCAGGAGGGCTGTGATACATACTACAACCAGAGTAAGAAAACCAACAGCAGGCGTCAACTGGTTGAAGTTTCTTGAGGAGGAATTATGTGATCCACTTTCAACTCATTAACTGTTCCTGAGCTGGGCGTCCGTGGTTCTGACACCATTCACTCTGTACCTCGTGACAGTGTATACGCTTTTCCCCTTCATCCTCCACTGACCGCTCCGCCAGCTTCAGGAAGGGCCACCGCTCTTGCAGAGAAAGCACTGACTGTCCCTGGACCCAGTGATTCATTCAGGGCACACCTGCCCCACTGGAGACAACGTATGACATGATGAGGCTTTTGCTGTAACTGTTGGGAGAGAAATAGTGTGCCCCCACGCCCCAGGCTTCCCAGCAGGTAGCCTGGTAAGAATGAGGGCAAGCCCGCCAAGGCCAAGGTCTGGCCCCTGATGACATCCTTCCAACCCTGAATTCAAGCCCCCTCCCTCCCCGCCCCCCCCCCCTCGTTTTCAGTACATGGCACAGCAGATCCCCTTTGGCTTTAAATGAGTTGAGCAGAGACCCCTGCCTGACCATTGGAAATACCACAGCATATGTTCTATACAAACAACAGGCAAAAACGGAACCACTTAACAACAGATTAGGAAGAAGCGAGAGGAAAAAGGAGAGGAGGACAGAGAATGAGCTTCCTGGAAATCCTAACTTGCATCTTTTGTGGGAGGTAAGAGTACATGCTTGCCCCCATTTTAAGGTGAACGCCAGAGATTTTTTCCAAGCCTTTCTCGTGTTTCTAAGTCTATGTCATCGCTCTGAATCCATAAGCAAGCTCTTCTTTGACATGTGTGCTTTCATAAACCCACTAATTGCTACTGGAAGGGTAACAGTATATTCCCTCTTTGGAGTTTTGGCGTTTCCAAAGAATGCCCTGTCTTCATGTGAGCCCAGGCTTTTTCCATTAGAATTCCAGGGAAGGAAACCCCAGAATCAAGAGCAGGAAGACGAATGCTTGAGTAACCGGCACCATCAGCACATATGGGGATGATTCATCTGATACTTTCTTTAAAAAGCAAAACCAAAGTCTGCATTTTTTACTAAAATAACTGGTGCTTGTCCTTCCCAGGGGTTGACGTGTTCTTTTAAACTGAAGCACTGGTATTTTTAAAATTAATTAATGTAGTTTTCTTGCTTCAGGAAAGCTTTTGCTCGCAATCACCTGACCGCTAAGCAAATTCAGCAAGATCGCCTCCTTGGTAGGTGATACACTCAGAATTTGAACTCACGTCCCCTGAGGCCGAGTGGGAGATCTTTAACACCCTGTCACGCTACCTTTACTGAGTACCTTTGGGCAAGCCATTTACACTCTGTGAGCCTCTTGTCCCTCACCATTAAAATCCTCCCACACATTGTTATGGTCAGAAGCAGAGCCAATAATTGTATTATTTGCCTGACAGATAATTGGAACATTGCAAATACTTGTAATATTTTCCTGGAAAATAATAGGCAGCCATTAAATCTCAACAATCTTCAAGTCTTTGCGAGCTGACAGTGAAAGTTATAGACATCTCAAGCAAGCTCAACTCTTACAGGATACGCCGCTGCCCTTAAATAAGCCAGCCAGAGAAAGACAAGCATCACATGATCTCACTCACATGCGGAATCTAATGAACAAAATAAACCCACAAACAAAATAGACCCAGACAGAGGCACAGAAGAAGCAGGGAACAGATGGGATCCTCTGAGGGAAGGGGTGGGGGGCAGGAACAGGTTAACCAGAGACCTTGTATGCACATGTGCAAAACCCATGGACACAGACAATAGTGCGGTGAAGGCCGAGGGCGGACAGGGGGCCAATGGGGGAAGTGGGGCCTCTGTGATACTTTCAGCCATAAAGACACGTTTCTTTTAAAAAGACGTGGGGATGAGGTTGAAGGCTCAGAGTGCCCAAGACCAAGAAACTTGCTTATCCAACTCAAACTGAGAACTTAGACCAAAACGTCAAAACTGTTTCTGCAGGGGCAGACCTGAGATCCAGCAGATAATAAATGGTCCATTTTCCAGAGGGTTTTATGGCTCTTTCCTTAGCCAGGCAGCCGGGTCATGGGGACCTGGGGACAGACTCAGTGATTTAGAGATCTGGAAAGGGGGAACTCTGAGTGATTTAAGGAGCTCTGAACTCTGCCTCGTGATGGAGAGCCAGAGGCCCAGGTCTCCGCTCCACCTTCCCACTTAGGCTCCGTCCCCAGGAGCCCATGGCCTCCCTGTGCTTCCAGGACCAGACGCAGACTCCTGGAGGCAGGGCTCACTGACTCTAAGCCAGACCTGGACTATCAGCGCCTTCCATGTCCCACCCCCCAGACAGCTTCCCCTGTAGGAAAAAGAGACATCCTTGGGGATGGGGGGGCGCGCGCAGGGGCAGCGGAAAGAATGACTAGGAGGGGCTGACTGCAGGCCGGAACATTGCGGGAAGCAGAGAGGCGAGACGAAAGCATCCCCAAAGGATGGAGCGCCTGGGCTCTGCGAGTTCGGAGGCACCCGCGTCCGGCCGGGCTGGCGGGCACCTGCCCGGCCCAGTGGATCCAGTGCGAGGGGCTTCGTGGAGAGATGCAGGCGGGAGGAAGGCAGGAGGTGTCTAACCACTGTGCCGGGCAAACTGGCACAGCTGTGGCCAAAGGAGATCAGAAAGGCTGGGGAGAGAGAGGAAGAGCCCTTTCTCCCGGGAGCCGGAGAGAGCACCGTACGAAGCAGATGGTCTCGGAATGGGAGAGACCCCGGGATTCGGATGGAGAGGGAAGCGTGGACGGGCACCCCCAGCGCAGAAGCCCCCCGCGGGCTGGAACGGTTCTGTGAAGCAGCAAGGGGCTCGGAAGCAGACAGGCTGGCCGGATACGGGGGCAGGCAGAGGCGTGTGTACAGAACACAGGGCTTCGCAGTCGTTTTGCAAGTCCAGTTATTCCACTGAGAAACCTCAGGTTAATGTGAAAAATTAATGATGGGGCAGGGGCGTGTCCTCCTAGTCACAGTTCAGGGGATTTCGAATCCTACTTTACAAAGGCTGTGTGTGTGCGTGTGTGTGCGCGTGTGTGTGTGTGTGAAAGAAAGAGAGGGAGGGGGTGGGAGGGGCACACCCAGGAGCCCTGCTACACATGGCAGCATCCCTCAGGGAACCCCAGAGCTTGCTACCATCCTCTCTGTCTCAACTGCCACATCATAGGCACTTCATTGTCCAAGGAAACACAGTGAGACTCATTGATCCCGCAGTAAAGCTACTGGCAATTTCTTCTTAAAGGACCAAAGTCAAGACCACGGCTTTCATCAGCTCAAAGAAAACACCCCCCCCACCCCCCCACCCCCATGCATTCCAGGCAGGGCAAGGTCTAGGTCTGAGCAGATAGGTTTCAGTGGAAGTAATTACAAGCTGCAACATAATTTCCTTCGAACGACACCCATACTAGACAAATACTTATTTGTGGTTAGAGAGTGGGTAAGGTTACCATAAAAATAGTAGCGCACCTTGTAATAGTGCCGAACGCCATAATTTACCTTTGCTATATCTGAAGTGTCATGCCTTGTTCCAGACTTAATATTTAGTAACTAACAATTTAATGTACAAATCTCCAGCGAAGAAGCAGAATAATTAGGAGAGGCAGGCCCCCTTCTTACAGGAGAAAATTATAGTGGGCCGGTCAAAATGCCGAAGGATTATACAGAACGGAGAAGTGATTTTTAGCGATGAAAAACGCAAGGCAATTTTCAAATCAGTCTCATAAACCAAGCCGTGAGCTCAGGGCAGATATGCGGCAGGGGCATAAGGGACCATGAGTGAGAATGCACTTCTCTCATGAAAGCGAATGCACTGAGCACCCCCCTAAGTGGACGTCCGCATGCCCTCCGGAAATAGAATTAACATGTCATGTGTTGGGGGAAATTCACTCAGATCCATCACGGTTTCCTGCACCACCAGCGAATGCAGATGGCAGAGTACCGTCCTTCGTGACGGAGGTATTAGAGAGAGATGAGCATCGGGACAGTGGCCCTTCCATTTTCTCCCCATCCAAAGCAAGTCTCTCTTTAAACAACAATAACCACAAACATACCAGCAACAACCGAAGCGTTTCCTAGGCTGGAGGAACTGCCGGGCTCTTGGGGTTGATTAAATGATGGGAATGGAGCCAGAGTCCCCCAAGAATGCAGCAATTTTTTGTAACTTACTGGAAACATTCCATCTCATTTGAGCAGTTTATTTAAACCCTGACGGCAGCTTACCACACAGTGAAAGGCAACGGTCCAGAATGCACCTCACCTCCAAAGGTCAGAGGTCATCAGACTGTCCCAAGGCAAGAGCTGTTTCTGTCCGTTTAGATGAGATCTATCAGCGAAGTTATCAAAGTGATATTTTATGCACTTCTTCAAGTCATAACATGACCTATGAATGTGTTGGGGACTTACAAATCAGACTCATAACGTAGATGATAGAAATCAAGTCCACACACATCTATTCCCAACATTCCCTATTTTCCAGTGTTTCAGCTTTTATCATTCTGGTCAAAACTGGAGACGGGAAATGTAGGAACCTCACTCTTATCACAAGGCCTTGCTGGCTGAATTCAGGAGGAGGGAAAGGAAGAAGGAGTGAGGGGAGGGACAAAAGACAAAATAAAATTTCTACAAGCAGAGAAGTATGTAGTGGGTTCGCACCCATAGAGATGTGTCTGAGACATCCCTCCAGGAATTACAAAATTGGAGAAATAAGGCTGCCCTATGAAAGGTCAATACTAAATCGTCCTCTGACCCCTGAGAGCAGAGATAAGCTAACTGACTTTACATAGACTGTTCACTCCCATCAAGGAAGTCTCTGAACAGATCTGAAGTTCTGTGAACATATTTGAGGAAAGAACTAATGAGTCAGAAGAGTACTGAAGTGAAAGAACCAATGAAAACAAGAGAGCCTGGAAAGAAGACTTTCCATCGCTAAAAACCCGTCTGCCCTGGCAATGTGGCTCAGTGGTTGAGCATCGACCCAAGACCCCTCAGGTCCCCAGTTCAATTACTGGTCAGTGCACATGCCCGGGTTGCAGGCTCGGTCCCCAGCAGGGGGTATGCAGGAGGCAGCCAATCAATCATTGATGTTTCTCTCTCTTTCCCTCTCTCTCCCTCTCCCTTCCTCTCTCTGAAATCAGTGAGACATGTTACAAAAAAATCCATGTCAAAATATTTTTTTTTAAAACATGAGGGCTGAAGGAGAATGAGACAAAATACCAACGAGAAAAATAAAAACAAAACAAAAAAACCCAACAAGAGAAAGACAAATACCACGTGATCTCACTTATGTGTGGAATCTAATGAACAAAAGAAACTGATGAACAAAACAGAATCAGAGTCATGGACACATGGAACAGACTGACAGCTGTCAGGAGGCGAGGTGGGGCCTGGATAAAAGGAGGTGAAGAGATTAGACAAAGAACATGTACGCGTGACCCACTGGCCCAGACAACAGTGTGGCGAAGGCCAGTGGGAAGGGGGGCAGGCACTGGGTGGAGGTGGAGGGAGGATGGGGATATCTGTAATATTAATGTAAAATAAATAAATAAATAACGCCTGGAAGAGATTTTGCCATGGACTTCGAGGACACCAGTAACAGGTGCCCTCATTACTAGGATTATTCTCACTGTGTAAATGGGCAACCTGAGGCTTAGTTGGTGCTGGAACCAGAGTTTGAACTCACGCCTGCCCTGCTGCCTACGCTTTATGCCACAGACCTAACGTTAAAGGAAGACATTATTATTTCAGGCCCTGAATTAGAAAAGTCTGCCGAACAAGGGGTCCTGTTTCTAAAACCGGTGATTACATTTGACAATAATTTGCACGGTGCCCTCCACGTTCGCACATTTCTGTATCCATCCCCCAAAGACTGGAGGACTTAAATCCGTGGCACCTTTCGTAGGTCTTTTATGCAAAGTAGGGGCAGCGTATTCCCAAACACTGGCTTGCTTGTTCTTCAGTGAATGTTGTTGTATTTGGATAAAGTATACAATGATAAAAATACCCATAACTCCCTTTTAAAGTATCCTGTGATTTCTTCGCTGAGTTTTATTTCCTATTCTGCTCTGTACTACCAGTTCTGCTGCCCAAGCAGGCGGCTGCCATGTGCAACTTCAGCGGATTCTTTCTGATGTCCCAAAATAAATCAAATTATACAGCAAGCAGGGATATCACTAAAGTCTATGTAAATAAAGATATATAAAAAAAATTAAAGAGAACCTGTCATTTGCCTGTGACTATTGAAAGTGAAGCCATTCATGTTGCTCCAAATAAAACTCGCGAGCGTCACAGCTTTTCTAGGAGGGTGGCAATCAAGAATGGACACTTTTTAACAGGCAGAGAAAAGGGCCTTTGAAGACCTAGTCAGGCTCCTTCCCCAGGATTCCTCTTTGCTTTACCATATCCCCGGCCCGCTGGCTCGGGACCATCACAGGACGGCCTTTCCTCCACCCCTGCGCCACGGAGAGGGACTTCAAAGTGAATTGTCACTGCAGCAGCAGCTTCTGTAAATATCTGCAGCACCGTACGGGAGCCCTCAGGGTGGGCTTCACACAGGGTTCAGACAGGGAAGGTCAAAGGCACCTCAGAGCCGCTTTGTTCTGTATGCTTTACTGATCGTAGCAGTGATTTCTCAAGGAGCCCTTTCTGGAATTTCAGTCTTTCTTCTGCAACTTTATGCTCTTCTGCCCAACTTCTCATGAACTAGACGCCGCCGCCAGCGCCCCCAGGCCTGGAAAACTGCTTCGTCCATATTCCTGCCCCAAGGCTTTCCTCTCTTCAGCACCGTCTATGCAACACTAACACACGGACCCTCTGAAATCTGCAATGTATGTAGATAGAGCCCTTGCTCATAAAACCAATTGTCCCCCAATATCCAGAGAAGAGATCCAGGTTCAGTGCCCAAGGAGGAGGAATTTGCCTGCTCACCAAACTGGTCAATAGACCCGCTCTCCTCTCCCCTCCAAAACAAACCCCACAAACCATAGCCACTGACTTAAATCCCATAGCCACTTCCTGAAGTTTTCTGTATCGATGAGTTCACTTTTTAAATCGCTTTTGTGTTTCTCTGTCTGTTCACTTAACATAATGCCCTCAAGATCCATCCATGTTGTCTCACATGGCAAGATTTCTTTCTCTTTCCCTTCTCTGGCTGAATAATATTCCATGTTCTCTATATAATATATAGGGTGTCCCAAAATGTGTATATACACACTTTGAATAATTATAAAGGCAGTGGTTATTAAAATACACTTCATTTTCAAAGTTGAGCCATCAGCTATTAAAGTGTGTATATAATATATGTATCACATTCTCTTCATTCATTGGTTGCCAGAGGCTGGGAGTGGGGGTGTGTGGAATGGGTACAGATGGCCAATTTACAAAGGAAAAGCCAAGTCCCAGCCTTAGAAGTGCCTCCCTGAAGACCACCATCTTTATAAATAACTGTCTAACTAGAGCTTCAGGGATCTGAAGCTCTTTTTTTTAAAAAAAATATATTTTTATTGATTTCAGAGAGGAAGGGAGAGGGAGAGAGAGAGAGATAGAAACATCAATGCTGAGAGAGGATCATTGATTGGCTGCCTTCTGCACGCCCCCTAGTGGGGATTGAGACCGCAACCTGGGCATGTGCCCTTGACTGGAATCGAGCTCAGGACACTTCAGTCCGCTGGCCAACACTCTATCCACTGAGCAAAACCAGCTAGGACGGGGACCTGACTCTTACTTCTCTCCATTTAAGCCTCAAAATTCTGATAGTTAATTTTTAAAATCTTCCTTATAGATTTGAGTTTTTAATATTATTGTCATGTCCACCTAATAAAATAACACAATTTTCACTAGCTAATATATTATTTTACTATACCTCATAAATCATCTAATCCATTTTTTCTGCTCCTCTTCATATAGTTTGCTCTTTTTTATACAATCATAAAATTAAAAATTAATTTCATAGCTTGATATGATGGCTGATACATCATGATGTAAGGAAGAAACAAATCAGGTGTCTTAAACATGAGCTGTAATCTCGGGATAAATATCCTACCGTAGAAATATCTGGTTTATTGCTCACTTTTGACAGCTCTTGCTTTCTGAAGTATTCAAGTGAGATGCTTTTTATTTTTCAATAAAATAAGAATCTAACATTAATCTTAACCTCTCTCTCACTGGCCATTCTATATTATTTTATATTTTACTTTGAATAGAATTCCTATCATGATTGATTTGCTCTTTTTTTCTCTATTCCTGTTTTCACACATTTGGCTGAATTATTTCATTAGAAAGGTACTGGATGGAATTATACACATTTAGACATCTCCAAACATTTGCTACATGCAGCTGGGCTCAGCTAGGACAGCGAGCTTTCCAAAACTCACACACACACACACACACACACACACGCACACGCACACACACGCACACATACACACAGGGCCTGCTGAAATGAATGGCCCTATTCACGGGAGTAGAGAGAGAACCTGTGCAGACTCTGAAAGAACTGTTGTTCCCTATATACATATCCTACCACCTTTACCATCTTTGTTTGTGGAGAGACAGTGTTCCTGTCCAAAGGTGCACTGTGTTTAGACTCTTATTCATTATTCACATCTTCATATTCATTTTTTTTCTGGGAAATGATAGTAGTTTGAATATTTAGTTTTCCCTGATGTGAAAATAAACAGCACACTTGCAGGCGAGCTAAAAGCAGCCACGGAGGGCGTTGAACCAAAGGCTGAATTCATAACTCAGTCACTGGAATACACGGGTTTGAGTCTACTAAAACTGGCCAGGTTTTCATTTTGTGAAAATTCATTTGTTGTCAATATTCTGTAGAGTGGGGAGAAAGGTCATATGCCATAGCACAACATCCCAAACAATTTTTTTCTAAAAGACTGAATAAATTCAGTATGTCTTATCAAGTGATTTACAGTCCTGAAGTAACATTTTAAAAGGGGTTTTTACTTACATAGATGTATGTGAGTCTTGAGTAGGTTTACATTTAAAAAAAAAAAAGGAAATGAAAGCTTTACTAGATTTATCAGTTAATAATGGCGGGTTTTGTAATCAAAGAAAACACGATAATTTCAAGAGAAACATCAAAAGTGCTTTACTGAAAGTAATGTCCATCGCTAGCTACACATTTCCCCCATCTTTCAAGTAATTTGTGGATACCATCCCAATAGAACTTTTCTTGTTTTGAGGCAAACCATTCAGAGACCCAATTTTCTACTTCTTTGTACGTTTGAAGTGCTGCTCAGAAAGTACGTATGCCATCCATTGGAACAAGTGGTCATCTGAAGGAGCAAGGGCTGGTGAATATGACGGGTAGGTTAATACTTGCCAGGCAAGATCTTTTAATGTGTCTTTAACTGGTTTTAAAGTGTGTGATGGTGCCTCATCATGAAGCAAAATTACTTTGCTGTGTCTTCTGGCACATTCTGGTTGTTTCACGATCAAAGCGTGGTTCAAATGGATTATTTGTTGTCGGTAGTGATCAGAATTAACGGTTTCACCTGGTTTTAAAAGCTCATAATATACCACACCTTCCTGATCCCACAGAATGTAGAGTGTTGTCTTCTTTCCAAAGCGATTTGGCCTTGCAGTTGATGTTGATGGTTGACCTGGATCGGCCTACTATTTTGTGCATTTGGGAGTCTCAAAATAAATCCACTTTTCATCGCCAGTCACAATTTTATGCAAAAAAAAACTTTCTTTCGTGTGTTGAAGCAACATTTTACTGATGACTTTTCTGTTTTCCATTTGTCTTTCGTTCAGTTGATGTGGCACCCGTTTTCCTTCCTTTAAAATCTTTCCCATTGCTTGTAAACAATCAGAAATTGTTTGCTGAGCAACGTTTAAACTTTCTGCAAGTTGTGTTTTAGTTTGACATGCATCTTCATCCATTAATCCTTGTAATTGTTGCTTTTCAAACTTTTTCGGTTGACCTGGACATTCTTTGTCTTTCACATCGAAATCATCACTTTTAAAGCATTTATACCAGCGTTCACAAGTATCTTGAGATGGAGCATGTTTACCATAAGCTTCCTGAAGTATTCAGCAGCACTTTTCTTCAAAATAAAGTAATGAATTAAAACTTTCTGCCAGTGCTCTTTTTTTTGGCATGAAATTCGACATTGTTAAGAGTAAAAATTTCTATAATGTCAACACCTCCAGAAAATTTGACATATAAAATTTTGAAGCTTGTTGTCTATACAACAAAATAGCATACATATCAAAACGCATATACACTGAGTGGCCAGATTATTATGATCTCTGAACGCATAATAATCTAGCCACTCAGTGTCTATCCTATATAATAAAAGGCTAATATGCAAATTGTCCCCTCATCCAGGAGTTCGACCAGCAGGCAGGCCGGCCAACCGCCCATGTCCCCTCCCCCTGGCCAGGCTGGCCGGACCCCACCCATGCACGAATTCATGCACTGGGCCTCTAATACACACACACACACACACACACACACACACACACACACTGAGTGACCAGATTATTATGCATTCAGAGATAATAAACTGGCTACTTAGTGTATATCAACATATGTGTAACTCCATCTATTGAAGAAAAAAATCCACATTATTAACCGGTACACCTAGTAGGCTGGGGTATTTTCTCTAAATTTAACTTTGTTGTTTATCATTTGCTATTTTTCTTTCCACATTCTGACTGAGTAACGAGCCCTTAGTAAAGCGATAATTCAGGTATGATGGATTTAAAAATGTACAGCTCATTACTCCAATGGCCTCATGGCTTTCCTGCCCGCTCCAAGTACTTTCTCTTTACTTTTTCAAAGATCCTGTTTTAGTGAGCATTTGTATTCGTTTCACCTACAAACATGCCAATTATTTATCTTTATGGACAATTAAGGTCATATTTTTAACAAATTTCATCCCAATGATGACACTGATCAAAACATGTCGATTTGCCAAAACACATGACCATGGGGTCCACTGGTTCTGATACATACTGTACCGCCAGAGGTGCCAGCGAGTCGTGTTGGATAGCTGTGAGTCACTCACTGCACATGACACGCTGAAGATGGAGTCGCTAGCTCAGTAAACCGGGTCTCAGCATCACTACAGTCCTTTTCTTTCAGATTCTTTATTGTTTAAGGTATTACACATGTCCTTTCTCCCCACTGACCTCTCCCTGGCCACCCCCAACCTCCAGCACATGCCCTCATCCCCCTAGCGTCTGTGTCCACTGGTTATACTTACATGCATGCATACAAGTCCTTTTGTTGATCTCTTTCTACATATAATTTTAGCTCCATTTACCCTCCTTTATGAATGAGAGCAAATATTGCAATTTTCCCATCCCAAATTCCTCAGTGTCTTTCAAGAGTATGGAAGACAGGTAAGTTGTCTCTTTCATTCACAAGTCTTCAGAGCGAGAGAAGCTATGCCAAAGGCCTTTCTTATTCACATATGGACCTGTTTTAGATGACAAGACCTTGGACTCCAAGACTGAGTCTGATGCAATAATTGGTTGAGTCTCTGGGCATCCTGGGAGAGAACATTTCAGTTGTGTGTTGACTGTGAATTATTAGGGGCAAGAGGGTGAACTATGGAAGACTGTTCCTTTGATTGTCCTCCAAAAAAAAATCATACCTCCTAGAACTCATACCCTACCTTTGAATCTGGGCCCTATGATGTTCTGTTGCTCTAACCCAGTGGTTGGCAAACTGCGGCTCTGTTGACCAATGAGTTTGCCAACCACTGCTCTAACCAATAGAATGCAGGGAAAGTGATGCTGTTTCATGTCTAAATCTTACACATTGTAGCTCTTCCTTTGCACTCAACCCTGAGTTTCCATGAGAGAAGTTCAGCCACCCTTCAGGATGAACAAGGGGGATTACAGAGAGGCCTTGAAACTGTATGGAGGCGAACCACGAAACCCAGATGACAGCCAGAACAGAGATCTTGGCCAACTGATCCCTGAGCTACTGAAGCCAGCCCACGCTTTCCAAGCTTTCCTAGCTGAGGTTAACACTTGGGACTGGAGAGCCGTCTTAGATCTTCACATCTACCAGATATCACATGAGGCAGACACATGCTTTCCCTGCTGTGCCCTGTCTGGATTCCTGATCCACCCCCCTCCCCACACCCCTACCCCCCAGAACTGCAAGCAAATAAAAGGAATTGGGTTAAGCCATTACATTTTGGGCTAGTTTGTTACACAGCAATAGGTAACCAAAAAACCAAAACTAACTAGGAATTTCTCCCTCTTACTATGAAAAGAAGGAAGATAGTATGGTGTATCTCAAGTGCAATATAATTAAACAGTTCAATCTCTAGAGCCAACACTACATTATGATGTCATGATACTACTGCTTTTCACATTGAACTTCAGGTACTGTATTATAACTTCTGTGCACATATTCTTTTCCTCTAATGTATTTTTAATATGAAATGTGATCAAATGCATAAAATGTATTTTATTTTTAACAGAATCATCTTAGCTATAGAGAACAGAAAGCTTATTTTTCAGAAATCTGGTTCCACTCAAGGATTCCAACTTTCATTTTGCAAAGCCTTCTGGGAATACTTTTTCCTGGTATGCATTCCAGTAGTCTTTTTATTTCCTGTAGCTGTGTCAAAAGCAGTAAGAGCAACACAAAAGAATGGAACAGGTTACCTTATGATAACCATACCATATGGTTGCATAGTCTTCTCCCTCCATTGCTTTGGAAATTACTGTATGTGGTCAGAGTACATTGGCCTTCTAATGACTATTCCTTGTGTATGACTATGTATGTTAATGTACAGTAAATGATAAAGATGAGACCTTTCTTCTCAAATCTTGTCTTTCAGATGTCTCTGTGTCTGTGATATCTTAACTATACTTTTTAAAATCTTCTTTTGGGGCAAGACAGTAGCATTCCATCCCCGAGGATCTAAGAAGTAGCCTAAGCCAGGTCAAGCTATGGAGAGAAGGCCAAGGCAGTTCTGGCAGGATGAATAAAGGGAAAAGGAGATTGCGTGTGAGGCACAAGGAAGAATCTTTGACAGCTCCCAGATGGTTGGCTTAAGCACCTGACATCTACCCAAATGGAAGGGCTAGGGGGAAATGTATTAGTTTCAGAAAAATCTATTTTATTGGTGATCTTTATATTGACATTTTTATGAAGAACTAATATTTCATCTGAATTATAAGGAACTAATTTCACCTCAAGTAGAAGCACCACCCAGAAAAATCCATGATACAAACTGGTAATTGAAAAGAGATATATTCCTGTCAATGGCACTATAGCCACAGTTCTAGAAGAAAAGAAAAGGATTAAAACAAAAGTAAAAACACCTGTAGCACAATATAAGTATGCCTATTTTTCTGGGTATACCTTAGTCTATAAAAGCCTGAATGAAAATAAAAAAGGTGATGTCTTGAATCTGGAGGGCACTATGCTATGTGAAATAAGCCAGAAAGAGAAATACAAATGCTGTACAGTATCACTTATATGTGGAATCTGAAAAAAAAAGTCAAGTTCATAGAAGCAGAGAGGAGGAGAAAATGGGAACTGGGAGATATCCGTCCAAGTGCATAAACTTTCCGTTAAAAGATGAGCAAGATCTGAGGACCTAATGGGCAGCAAGGTGATACAGTGAATAATTCTGTATTAACTTGCACTCTGCTAAGAGTAGATCTTAAGAGTTCTCAAAAACAAGTAAATACAAAAAACCCTTTTCTGAGCTGAAATATTATTTAAGTCTGAATCAAATGGACTAACTTCATGAACCCAAGAAAAGCAATGAAAAAAAAAAAAAAGTGAATCAAAATGAAGCATTAGCACTCGGGCAGGCAGGGAAAAAGTTACCTATGAAAGAACAAAAGTTGGACTGTCCTCGAATTTCTCTTCTACATAAGGGAATGCCAGAGGACAACACAGAATTTTAATAAGAAAAGTGTGTGAACTGAAAATTCCACATCAATCAATGTATTGTTCTAACATGAAAGCAACGAAAGACACTCCCAGGGTGTAAGGACTCGGAAAATTTTGCAGCCAAGCACTCGTCTTGGAAAGAAAAGAGCATCAATGATACAATTCAAGTGATAAAAACATCCATCAAAACAGAAAGACGAGTGTTGAGTACTGAGGCTACTTAAAGACATTGGATCAACACAACTCAAGGCAGACCCAAATGATCTCAATAAAAATAGGCTAAGGGCCTACTGTGTTGGGAAGCCTGCTCAGCAGAGGGGAGCTAGGAGACATGGCTGCAGTTTTAGGCAGGTGGGCTCAGGAAAGCGTCCCTAAGGAGCAGGTCCTGACCGAAGTGAGAGAATGAGGCTATGAAGTCTCAGAGAAGAGTTTCTGGAAAGTTCCATGGACCAGAACTGGGAAAGAGCTCACCCTGTTCCAGAAGGAGTGGGAGGAAGTGAAGTGAGAGCGAGAGTTATAGAAGTCTGCAATGGAGAAATAAACACTCAGGGTCCACACAGCATTGGCCAATTTAATCTCGTAAGGACTTTGGGTCTATTTGATGGCAACTGAAACACCAATGCAGAGATTTAGGCAGGGGAGGGATGTGATCTAATTTAGCTTTGAAAAGCATAGAGAGAAATCGGAAGAGATCGGGTGTGTTCGAGGTGGTGTGGCCATAAATTGGAGAGAAATCATGTGGTTCTTAACTTTTTTTTGTCTGACTTATTTCATTTAGCATGACAGTCTCAAGATCCATCCATGTTTGTGCAAATGGCAGTATTTCATCTTTTCTGAAGGCTGAGTAGTATTTCATTGTTTCTACAGGTGTGGCAAAAGTAGGTTTGCAGTTGTTTGTGTGGAAAATACGATTAATAAATAAAAATAATGCAAGAATAAACTTTGGCAGTCTCACAACTGTAAACCTACTTTTGCCTCACCCTATATGTACATCTTCTTCATCCAATCGTCTATCTGATTTCACTCATATATGGGATACAGAACTGAAAGCAGCAAATGCACAAACAAAAACTCATAGACACAGACAACGGTATGGTGGCTACCAGAGGGAAGGAGGGTGAGGGCTAGTAAAGGGTCAAGGGGGACAAATATATGGTGACGGAAGATTTGACTTTGGGTGGTGGGCACACAATGCAATACACATATAATATATCATAGAGTTATATGCTTGAAACCTGTATAATTTTAGTAACCAAAGTCACCCCAATAAATTTAATTTAGAGAAAAAGGAAAGAATGGACAGTAGAGTGGTGTTTGCCAGGCACTGTGGGTGGGGAAATGAGGAGCTGTTGGTCAAAGGGTACAAAGTGCCCATTATAAGATGAGTAAGTCTGGGGTGTAAGGGACAGCGTGGTGACGATAGTTACCGATACTGTGTTACACACAGGGAAGTTGCTAAGAGAGAACACATTAAATGCTCTCATCACAAAAAAAGAAATGGTAATTACAGGAGGTGATGTGTTCACTAACCCGCTGTGGCAATTATTCCCCAGTGGATGAGTACCATATAATACATATGACTTACCACTGCCTTCCTGTTACCCCTAGTCTGACAGGTACACATGTAAGTAGTTTCCTAAGTAAGAACTTTTGGGATCAATAATCCCCGAATGCTTTTGTGTTCAAAACAATTTGTCTGTTGAATTTGTACTTGAAGCACAAGCTGGCTGGATATAGAATCCTTGGCTTGTACATTTCCCCTTGCCTGTCATATAAATACTAGAGGCCCAGCTGCTGGCCAGGGCCTCCTTTCCCCCAGCTGCCTGCCGCCTGCCATCGCCACCAGCGCGGGCCTCCCTGGCGCCGCCCGCTCACCTGCTCTACCATCCCTCTGCGGTCCCACTTTCATTGGGGCCCAATTGGGGCCAGCAGCGCTTCCACTGCAGCCCGTTGCCAGCGCCATGTCGCCGATGCCCGCCACATTCCCCACCGCCCCCTAGTGGCCAGCACATGTCGAACTCCCGTCTGGTTGAACTCCCAACCGTAGGGACAATTTGCATATTAGCACTTTATTATATAGGATTGCTGCCTTGTCTTCTGATGCTGAATTCTGCTGAAGAAACCTTGAAATCTGATTAATTCGCCTTTTTCAAAATTATTCTAAGTGACTTGATAATTTGGCTGAACTTAGGGAATAATTCTTTCTTAACTTTAAGGACTAATACTTTATCAAAATGTGTCTCATTATCGATCCTTCTGGTTCAAGTTGCCCTGGCATATGACATGTCTTTTAGGCCTAAGACTTCTTTCATTTCAGGAATGTTTTCTTGAATTACATGTTTCTATATTCTGTTCCATTATTTTGGCTTTCTTCTTAGGGAACTCCAATTATGTGCATTTGATCTCCTTTGCCTTTCTTGTGTATCTAACTATTCCCTTTAATCTTTTGTAACTCCTCTGTATTTCTATTTTATTTTGATCACTTTTGTCATTCTATAATCTAGGTCCCTTTCTGTATTATCTTCCAGGCTTATGGTGCTTTGTGCTCCTTGCAATTTCGTCTCCGTTTTTGTGCTTTTCTGTTTGTTCTTTCTACTGTTTTCACCTTAGCTTGTCAATGCACATGTCATTGTCCCCTGTGTTCTCGCCGTATTTTCCATACAATCTTGTGTTTCCCCCTTTGGGGTCTTCCTTCATAGAAGCGATTATTTTATTTCTCTTTCTCTACTTTTAGTTCATGTATTTGGTCCGAACTTTTGTCTGTTCTTTCTCATTTTGTGAGGTGTCCTTTGGGAAAATCCTTCCCACTTTATTTCTTCGAGCGGTTTTGTGTCCATTCTGGCCCAAGCTCCAACTGTGCTTCTTACTTCTTTGTCTATTCCCTGAGGTACCCTATTTCCTAGGAGAATCTGTAGCAGATTCGAGAGGGCCACACATTCTTCGACACTCTCCCAACCAAGAGAAAAGGTGTTTCTTCCCCTGGAACCTGGGCTGTCCTAGGACTACTTTGACCAACATAATACAGTGGAAGCGACCCTGCCAGGTTAGGTCTAGTCTTTAAGAGGACTGAGGAATTTCAAGGGTCCTGAGATTATATAGAAAGAGAGGAGCTTCACTAAACATAGCCTTCTAGTCCTCTCTCTGCAGACATCAGGCATGTGAGAGAGTCCAGTTGCCAAGTGAATATACCCCAACTGTCAACTCCACACAAAGCAGAAGTATCACTCGGCCAAACTCTACCCACACTCCTGCCCCATAGGATTACGAGATACAACAAAATGGTTATGTTTCCTGAAGTCACAAAGTCCTTCTTTGTTACGTGGCAACAGATAAGTCAAACCACACTCCACAATCGATATCTCATACTCAATCTCCATCTCAGAGCATGCACCCTGAGAAAACGTAAGGCAATGAATATGAGAAGTGACCTTAAAAAGCAGATCTTCATATGGGTGTGTTGGCAATGAGGACACCATCACTGGTGGTAAGTGCCCAATCAGGATGGCATAGTGGTGTCTTTGTTAACATGTGGACAGTGATGAACTGGGATAGGATGCTGATGAAGGGGAGGCACTAGCAGTTTCTGTGTCACAGAGCCTGGGAGGTGCAGTGGAAGTAGTAAGTACATGGACTGCATATCAGATGAATATTGCTGGGTGGTACTGATGCACTAGTGGAAGGCAATAAAAGGCTCAGGGTTACGAATCTCCTGTTGAAGACAAAGTGCGAATTGAGAGCCTTGTTGGCATTATATGAAGAGTCTCCTATTTACTGTCATGAAATGCAAAACAAAAGCCACGGAGGAGGCCGAGACGTTAATTATAAGGGTAGCAGAGTTCACGGGAAGTCTGCATTGTCAAATCTGGCTAGTATGCTATGCCAAGGTCAGGTCCATAATTAGAGGGATGTAGGAAACTGAGATGTGAGCTGAACTCTCCAAATTCCCCTGAAATGTCCCCCCGAGTGGCCCACTCCTCCCAGTTGAAGGCTAGCATCTTCCACGTTAAAGATGATACAGAAAACTTTGTTTTGTAAAATGACATGTACCTACAGGACATCTGTCTCCACTTCTCCTTTCTCTCCTCGGATCCATCATTTGGGTCAAGCCACTCAGCTGGGGAAGTACTTACTAGGCCTTCGAAGGGAGGAAGGAGAACCATGAGCCAATGTATGTCATGGTTCAAGGACAGAATATAAAGTTGGATAAAGCATAGCTTTTTGAACTTGGAGCAATTTCCTGAGATGCAAGAGAAATAAGCTGGGCAGGAACCCTGGGATGCGATGCTACCGCGCTGCTCAGACAGCTCTGAGAAGCTGGGGAAAGGGCAGGCCCACACTAAGCGAAGCAGAAATGCTGGAACTGCCATCGCGGATGGAAGAAGAGCTTAAGAGGCTCAGAGAAGTGGGCGTGCTGGAGGGGGTAAAATGCATGAGCCCAGAAACTCCCTGACCACCTGTGCTCCAGGAGAGAGCTCCGTGGATTGAAGTGATAAAAGTGAGGAGGCATCAGCGTTAGTGAGAGGCACGGCCAGGTGTGTTGTAGAGCTGGAATCCTGACACAAACAGAGATGACGGGATCCTGATGTAAGAGGAGCAAGATGAGTGTATTCATCATAAACAGCAAGGAGGTCTCAGCGGAAACCAGATGTCCCTAGATGTGAGGTAGAGGAGTAGCCAAAACAGGGTACCGCTTAGGTCACACAACGACGACAACAAGACAGATGAGCACGCGCCGGTGAAACTTCTCAGGTGAAATGGCCACCCCCTGCCTCGTTTCGGAATATGAATCACTTCTCAGACCGGGACTCCAATGTCTGTAGCTGAGGAAGGACCCTTAAATACCATTCACGAGTATTCTAATGATCCCCCTGGGCAATCCCAGAGAGAATCTGTGCCATTGACTCAAGCAACCAAACAGTGTGAAAAGGTAAAACTTAACGCAAAAGAAGCAAGAAAGGAGAGTAAAAGAAACTTGGAAAAAATAAAAAGGTCGAAATAAAAATTTAGAAATAAACTCAAAAGATGAGTGATCATAGCAAATGTAAAATGGACAAAGGGTTACAATTAAGTCAAAATTTATCCCAGTGGGGTTACAGCACGAAATCCAGATGTGGGCTACCTGTGAAAGCTACATCTAAAAAGGTCACAGAAACGTGGAAAGTAAAGAGCCGGTGGAAAGGTACACCAGGTTCACACCAATAAAAGCGAAGCTGGTACGGCTATGTTGGCTTCGGAAACATAAGCTTCAGAGCAAGAAGCACTGTGGTGGGTATAGAGGAAAACTCCACCACGACACACATTCCAACCTCCCAGACAGATGCGAAAACTACCAACATGAACACACCGGCTAATAAATCCATAACATACGTGAGGACAAACTAGACAGAAATGGAAGGAGACCTGCTTTAATGCAGGACATCCCACATTTTTGCACGCCACAGTGGGAGGTTTTAACATATCTCTTCTCAGAATTTCTATAGTCAACAGAAAAAAAAAAAAAAGATCCCGAAACCACAATCAACAAGTCTGATGTAGTGGGCATGTGGTGCACCCAATGGTTGGAGAAAACACTTTTCGACACTCAAGAAACAGTTACAAAAGTTGACGACAATTTGGAAAGGAAGACAGCTTCAACACATTTTTAAAAATGTAATTTAACTTTTTCCATCACCTTTTATCCCCTCTATGCCCTCTTCCACCTCCATATGTAAATAAAGGAGTTTGGGCTATTAGTGGGTTCTCCACTTAACTTTAAAAAAAAATTTTATTTTTTACGATTTCAGAGAGGAAGGGAGAGAGAGACAGAAACATCAATGATGAGAGAGAATCATTGATTGGCTGCCTCCTGCACACCCCACACTGGGGATCGAGCTCACAACTCAGGCATGTGCCCTAACCAGGAATTGAACTAAGACCTCCTGGTTCATAGGTCGACACTCAACCACTGAGCCATGCCAGCTGGTCCTCCCCTTTACTTGTAAATCTCATAATTCAAGACATAAACAGAAAGTGCTACATAGTATTTCCTAGTTCCATGTTCTTCAACCTTAAGGACTTTCCATATTTGGCCTGCCTCATTTTACCCCTGCCAAAATGAAAATGAAAATGGCATCACTGCGTACGAAGAATTAGCCTTCCCCCAAACCAGCTCTAACCTCTGTCCTCAACTCCTGCAAGGTGATCTCTCGGCTTCTGGAATGGCCTGCTCTTCCTCTGCCTGGGAGCCTGGGCCACAGGGCACTCTGGTCTGATTTATGACGGGGACTAGGGGCCGTGCACTCTCGGTTCCGACCTCTGGGAGAAATGGAGACCAAAGATACCAGCCTGATCTCCCAGGTGTGCTAAGAACTAAAGGTCAGCAATGCGGACATATAGGTCAAACCCCATAAGGACTCTGGATGCCAGAGGCTCAGGTAGAGGCCAGGTCCCGACTGCTGACACTATTCTGTGCATATTTTTGCACGTGGCCAGGAGGAGAGCAAGTCACTAACAACTCCACGGAGAGAGGAAGCTCTGCGTTTGGACACCTCCCAAACTCTATCGTGGCATCTCTTCCTTCGCTGATTTTCTACACCCTTTCTCTGCAGTAAATATAAGCGTGAGTAAAACAGGGTTCAGGTGAGTTCCGCAAGGCTTTTCAGCACAGGACCAAGCCTGAGGGTGGTTTTGGAAAACTCCTGAACTTGCAGTTGGTGTCAGAAGTCGGGTCCATCTCGTGGCCCTGCGGGTGGCTAACTCTGGATACTGTGACGACATAGTGCTCTGCTCTCTATCTCTATCCTTTCCAATTAACTTATCCTATATAATACAGAGGTAATATGGAAATGGACCGTCAGGCCCTTGCACAAGAGGGCCACCCCCATGTGGCTACAAGATGGCCACCACAAGATGGCCAGCAGGGGAGGGCAGTTGTGGGCGATCAGGCCAACAGGGGAGGGCAGTTAGGGGTGACCAGGCTGGCAGGGGAGGGCAGTTGGAGGACATCAGGCCTGCAGGGGAGGGCAGTTGGGGACAACTGGGCCAGCAGGGGAGCAGTTAGGCGTCGATCAGGCTGGCAGGGGAGTGGTTAGGGAGTGATCAGGCTCACAGGCAGAAGTGGTTAGGGGCAATCAGGCAGGCGAGTGGTTGGGAGCCAGCAGTCCTGGATTGTGAGAGGGATGTCCAACTGCCAGTTTAGGCCTGATCCCACATCCCCCAAGGGGTCCCAGATTGGAGAGGGTGCAGGCAGACTGGGCTGAGGGACACCCCGCCCCCCCCTGCACAAATTTTGTGCACCGGGCCTCTAGTTAATGAATAAAGAGAAGTGAGAGAAAGGTATAGTAGTTTCATGTATCAAGATTAGAAATCAGGTATTTCTCAAGGATTGTGTGTTATGTTATAACAAATTCCATCCCTGTTATGTATTTCTGTAAATGTACAGAGGATACTGTAGGAACTTCATGACTGAACACTCAGGCATTCTTCTCTCCCTTTCTTTTTTGAAATTAATTTATTGGTTAGAAAACTGCTTTCAGAGGGGAGGTAGAGAAGAATAAGGGGGGAATAAGTGGTGACGGGAGGAGATTTGGCTTGGGGTGATAACACACAATACAATATACAGACGATGTGCTATGGAGGTGTGCGTCTGAAACTGGTATCATTTTGTTAACCAGGGTCACCGCAATACATTCAATAAAAAGGAAAGAAAAGAAAGCTGCTTTCTGTCTGATACAATAACATGTTTTGAAACAGAAGTGAAAACAAGGTGGCATAATGGGAGATGAATACTGCCCCTCACCAACTTAGGTTTAACTGTGACTTTTTAACTCAGTTTGCTTTTATAGAAAACCATTCAAAAGCTGTGCTCTGGGGGTAAGTTATAATGATCCGACCTCACTAATTGCTGTAACAATAAAAGACTCTAATCTATGAATTCAAAAAACCCCTCAGTTACTCCATGTGCTAGATAAACACCCAGCGCCCCCACACACAGTGATAAACCTGACGGCTGCCCTCCCCGGGCTGGCATTCCTAACAGGACATGGAATAAGCGTGTGTTCAGCCCGAGCCGACAGGCTGCACCGGAAGCTTTTATAAATAACAACAGTGGACGTTCTCCTCGCAGAATGGAAAGAAGAGTGTGCGTGCCGACTCTGGCGGCCAGCAGCATCTGCTCCCCCGTCCTTCAGTGAGACGGGGACGGGGCCACAGCAGAGCGCCCTGCAGAAGCAAAACCAGCCCACTGCTCCCTACAGCTCTTTCCACTTGGAATAGTTCACAAAGGGGATCCCTTCCCACCGACCGAACCAAGGCATCGCTGCCACGTTTCCCGCTGTGTAGTGGCTCTCTTCACACAGGGCACTCCACGTTTTATTTAAAAAATTAATGTTGACATGAAGCTACAAGATTCATTAAAAGCACAATTTTAATGTCGAAAAAGATGAAATGAAAAGGGTGAGCCTTCAGTAGTACCCAAGGACTGAGCAGGGGAGGGCGCATTGGGAGGTCTGGCCACTGGGGTGGCTGATGGATGCCACAGGACATCACAGGACTGGAGAAATCCCCTGTGACCCCTGCCTGAGGCGAAGGGCCAGCTAAAGAACAGTGCTGCAGCTTTTGTTTTTGTGTTTGTGTTTCTATGAATCCTCACCTGAGGGTATTTTTCCCATCCATTCTCAGAGAGCAGAAGGGAGGGGGGAGAGGGAGGGAAGAAGGGAGGAAAGGAGGGAAGGGAGTAGAGAGAGACAGGCAGAGAGAGAAAGAGAGACAGAGAGAGAAACATCGTGAGAGAGACACATTGGTTGCCTCCCACAGGCACCTGGAACCAGGTAGGGGATCAAACCTGCACCCCAGGTAAGTGCCCTTGACCAGAATCAAACCACTAGGACCCTCAGGTGGAGGTGGGCCGAGGCTCTTACCACTTAGCTCGCCAAGCAGGGCTCATCTTCAGTTTCCCACCAAATCTATCCTGTGACGATCTAATAAGCCAACAAAAGATGTCCTCAGATGGCTCTGAATGTTAAAAAATGGAAATGACGGAGGATATTACCGTCAACTGGCTGGACAGGCGCCGGAGCCACTGCAGGACCAGGTCAGATTAGGTGAGGCTTCCTTTGAGGAGCGGCGCTACGATGCACCCCACTGCTGTCGCTAGACAGTCCGCAGCCAGTGACGCTCCCTGGAGGACGCTGCTGCGGGTTCAAAAGGGGCTGCAGGCTTCGTGTGGTCCCCTCCCAGAGACCCAGTTGTTTGTGTAAAATAACGGACTTGCCAAAGGCCTCCCTCCCAAAGACTCTGATTTCCATTTATAAACAGCCTCTTCGATTTTTTTCCGGAATAAAATATTCATAATATTAGAAAAAATATTTTTAATCAAAGCAGTAGACAGTTCAAGTAAAAATAAACACTTACAATTATACCTAGCACCGTGCAAGAGAGTCATTTCTGGCACGAATAGTATGTCTTATCTCACGGCCGTAAAAATATTCCAAAGGGTTATTAGGAAAAAGTATTATGGAGGCACAGAAATGTTACACGCAGATATTCATTCAAAACTTAATCTCTGCATGTGTAATTAATTCCTGATTAAGTCTGGCGTGACTTGAACACTCATTGGCCTGAGATTAGATGGAAGTTATAGGAGAAATAGAGAAAGGAGCACATGTCTTACAGGCCACAACTCATCATTGTCAAAGAACGCAGATGCTGATAAAAAGAGTGTGGACACTTGTACCTTTAAGTCACATACTGTAGCCAGCCAAATAATTTAACCATAAATGAAGTAGAAGTCTTATTTAAGGGTGCTGTAATTTTTGCAACTGCATTTAATTATTCACTCTCACACTGCTAGATCTTATAGAAGAAATAACTCACAAAGTAAAATAAAGAGACATAATCAAGTACCTAATTTAACTATCAGAACTAACCATCAGATGCTACAAAAATATAGCTTTACCAAGGCTGCAACTGATTCCACTACATTAACCCTTTATTTGGTTAGTAAACTTTCATCTTCATGGTAGCCCTTATGATTCAATTATGATTCAACTAAACCAACCTTTACTTGCTATATAGAGACTCCAAAAAAGTAGAAACCATTAACTTTGTTCTCAAAGAGTTTTTAGACCAGTTAGAAAAACCCGCGTATACTGGAGATTATGGGGGTAACTCAACTGCTGCTAATTAGAATTATATAAACCCGCGTCATGATATTTAATAATGATTTGGCTTATCATTGACCTCAGGGTAAAGCAAACATCGTATCCCTAGACATTAGCAGGGTACTTCACATGTGTAGTAAACTGTTAGGAAACATTATTGCCTATTCATTCATTCATTCACCAATATATTTATTGAACATCTATTTTGAGCCAGGTACTATACCAAGAACTGTCTATACACCAGTAAATAAAACTTCACCACATGGAAATTACATTCTAGACTAGACAAAAGTGTTCTCCTTTTTTTTCATATTTAAGCCTTCATCCTCTTCTCCATTGTCTCTTTGCTACGTTTGGCCAATTGCCAAGTCTGGGCTCATCATAGTACCACACACATCTAGCTAAAACATTGGTTAAGCATTACACATGTGCCCCAAGAAACAATAAGACTCCTGCTCTGGAATTAATATTTCTGCTCAATTTAGCTTAAGTACATGTCAATTCAATTCAGCCCTGACTTATACAGTAAGTACGCCACAAATTAGCACTACATGGGTAAAGTCAGAGTGCTAACCCAATTTAAAATACAGTTGCAGAGATAGGAGGAATCCAAGATGGCGGCGTAGGTAAACACCTAAACTGCTGCCTCCCACAACAATTTAAACTGCAACTAAAAGACAAAACGTCTATCACCCAGAACCACGGGAAAGCTGGCTGAGTGGAAGTTCTACAACTAGAAGGAAAGAGAAAACAGCATTGAGACGTGCACGAGCGCTGAAAAGCTGAGGTACAGAGGCGCGTGATCCGGGCTGGCGGCGGGTGACTGGGTGCGTTGCTTTTTTCAACTTGAACGGAGACAAGCCCCCGATTACTCTGAAATCCAGTCTCTGGGGAGACGCGGGGGACCCAAACTCCTACGGGGAGAAGCTGGACTGTCTGCCAGTGAGAGTGGCTTGCTTGCAGAGCTGCGCGCAGGAATAATTGTTTAGGGCACTGGGGCACGGGACTCCAGGACGCGGTCGGGGACACAGAGCCGGCTTACTAGCAGCCATTGCTGTTTGCCACGCCCTAACCTAGTGACGCCCTGAGACCCCGCCCCACACAACCTACAAACCCACCCAAGCTCCTAGCAGCTCAATTAGCATAAGAAAGCCTGCCCTATCGCAGCTTAACTTAGAAAACTTGCAGCCCGGGTCAGATAGCTCCAAAACCTCCAAACCCCAAGCAAAGAGGAGAAAACTGTAGCTCTCACTGTAGCTCCTGCTGAGAGGCCTCAGACAGTAGCTGACCTGCACCCCATTGGAGATCCAGAAGCCAGTGTACCTAGTGGTCAGTGTGAGACACCAGATTTCAACTCCTCACATCCATAAGTGACACATTCAAGAGGCAGACTCAGTGAGCACCAAAGCCCCACTGAAACAAGTCCTGCCCCATAAGCGTGTCTTCAGCGCAGCACTTCTTCCATTATAGACACAGGGAGTGCTCACAGCTAATTGGCCTGGAGGTCAATTCCTCCCAGCGTACCAACAGCAATTCAGGCTTAACTACACCAAGACTTTGCACTCAGCCCACAAAGGGGTGTACCAAGAGCATCCACATCAGGTGATTGGGGAGGCTGAGCTACTGCCCCCTATAGGTCACCTACCACACAAAGCCACTCCATCAACACAGGGAAGCAGCCAAAATGCAGAAACAAAGAAACATGTCACGAATGAAAGAAACGGAGGAAAGCAAACTACTGGATGACATAGAGTTCAGAATCACATTTATAAGGTTACTCAAGAATCTTCTAAAAACCGCCGAGAAACTTGATGACACTTCTGAGGAGCTTAGTGAGACCTTCAAGGACCTTAATGAGAATGCCAAAAAAATGGAAAAGGATCAGTCAGAAATGAAGCATACACTGTCTGAAATAAAGAATATACAGAAACTCAACTGTAGATCAACATACCCCAAGAATCAAACCAAAGATCTGAAATATGTGGAAACAAAAAACATCCAACCAGAAAAACAAAAAGAAAAAAGAATCCAAAAATATGAAGATAATGTAAGGAGCCTCTGGGACAACTTTAAGCGAAACAACATCCGAATTTTTGGGGTGCCAGAAGAAGGGAGAGAGCAAAATATTGAAAACCTATTAGAAGAAATAATGACAGAAAACTTTCCCTACCTGGTGAAAGAAATAGACTTACAAGTTCAGGAAGCGCACAGAACCCCATACAAGAGGAACCCAAAGAGGACCACACCAAGACACATCATAATTAAAATGCCAAGGGCAAAAGACAAAGAGAGAATATTAAAAGCAGCAAGAGAAAAACAGTTAATTACCTACAAGGGAGTACCCATACAACTGTCAGCTGATTTCTCGGCAGAAACTATGCAGGCCAGAAGGGAGTGGCAAGAAATATTCAAAGTGATGAACAGCAAGAACCTCCAACCAAGATTACTCTACCCAGCAAAACTATCATTCAGAGTTGAAGGTCAGATAAAGAGCTTCACAGACAAGAAAAAGCTAAAGGAGTTCATCGCCACCAAACCAGGATTACATGAAATGCTGAAGGGTATTCTTTAAGAAGAAGAAGAAGAAGAAAAAGGTAAAGATAAAAATTATGAACAACAAAATGACATCAAATACATACCTACCAACAAGTGAATCTAAAAATCAAGTGAATAAAAAATCTGAAGAACAGAATGGACTGGTGAATATAATAGAATCAGGGACATAGAAAGGGAGTGGACTGACGATTCTCAGGGGAAGCAAGTGTGAGGGGTGCGGGAAGAGATTGGACAAAAATCTTACTCTTATGGATGAAGACAGTGGCCGGCGGGTAAGGGCATGGGGTGGGGTGGGGAATCAGGTGGAGGGGAGCTATGGGGGAAAAAAAAGTGGAACACCTGTAATAATCTGAACAATAAAGATTTAATTAAGAAAAAAAAAAAAAATAAAATAAAATACAGTTGCATGCTGCCTCCTGACGTTTTGGCCAATGTCAAAGGGCATACCTGATGGGCCCTAAGTTTACAAATGAGCTGAAAAATTCCTGTCGCCTGGTGACAGTCATATTGCAGAGCGTGACTCAGGTGTTGGGGGTGGTGCTGGCGTAAACAAAGCTACTTCACTGCCAGTCATATAAAAGTACAGCACCGCCTAACTGGTTTGGCTCAGTGGATAGAGCGTCGGCCTGTGGACTGAAGGGTCCCAGGTTCGATTTCGGTCAAGGGCATGTACCTTGGTTGCGGGCACATCCCCAGTAGGGGGCGTGCAGGAGGCAGCTGATCGATGTTTCTCTCTCACTGATGTTTCTGGCTCTCTATCCCATTCCCTTCCAGTTTGTAAAAAATCAATAAAATACATTAAAAAAAGAAAAAAGTACAGCGCCTACAATCATGTAGAGGAAAGAATACTTGATAGTGATAGTAAATGGCTATGTGACTGGTTTGTGTATTTACTATACTATATTTTTTATTTTACAGTACACTCTTTTTCTCATAAAAAAAGGTTTGCTGTAAAACAGTTCCGCCATGTTCCGCCACCAGGAGCCCTTTGTATCTGCTGACTGCGTCTCTTGGTTGTACCATTTCCTCTTGCGCTTGACGGACTCTGGGGTTGCTCTGTTCAATGACACACTGACCCTGGGAGCAGCAGGGACACATGCAGCCCAGGTGAGCAGCAGGCTGTGCCGGCCTGTGTAAGTGCTCGGTGGTGGCCACACCGTGCTCAGGTCACTTAGTGACACCAATCTTAGACTGTGTCCCTGCCTTCGATGATGCACAACTGTAAAGATAAATCACTGGAGTTTGTATCTCAGGAAAAGGCTTAGGAAAAATAAGTTAAAAAAACCCCACAGACTTAACAGTAAATATAAGATTTAATTTGGTCAGTGAGTCCTTTCCTGCAGAAGACACAACAAAGCTGGATTGTTTTTGTTCCTGAGGACGATTCCTCAAGGAAAGTAGGAAAAGGGGCTTATGACAACGTTTAGGAAATCTGAATGAGTGAACAGGAGTGAATTGTGAAGACCTTTAATCGGCTTCCACGTTCTGTGCTTCACCCTGTAACGCTTGGACCAGTTAAAAGACCCTCTGGGTTGTTCCTTACACTGTGTTGTTCCATCCACGGCTCCCTTTTCATTTAATGAACATTGTAAGCTCCATAAGGACATAGACCTCAAAATAATTTTTTATAGCTTCCATGTAGGCATTAAATGTATACCAATAGTATGTTCTCAGAGACGATCAAATATTTTTTAAAAATGCCAAATTCACCAATAGAACGAAGTAAGATGTAAACAGTAGATAGACCTCAGTTAACCCGTGTAATAGACTAAGTCTTTCACAGTCAAGATACCTGAAATTCATGCTAAGTTCTTTATATATTTATTACTAGAGGCCCGGTGCATGAACTCGTGCACAGGTGGGGTCTGGCCAGTCCACCCTGATCAGCCGAGATGGTGGGGAGGAGGAGACACAAGAGGTTGGGGGGCCGATCAGGGGCCAGACCAGCCGGGGGGTGGGGGCCATGGGGCCAGCCAGGGGGAGAGGCTGTGGGAGGTTGGCCAGCTGGCTGCGCCCCCAATCGGGTTGGTTGGCCGGCTGTAGTCAGCATCATAGCCACTGTTCTTTCCAGCATTCTGGTAGCTGGCTTTTTATATGTATAGATTTTACATATGTTAAAAAAAGGTTGATATTTCAAAGCTTTAGGTATTATTATCCCCAGTGAAAATTATTATATATTGTGTATTTTGTGTCTTCATTCAGAGTCAGTGTCAGATGTTAAATGCAGATTCCAAAGGTGTCAAGTGAAATAAATTTAGCATCTACCTCAAACATCCTAAACAATCACCAGAACAAACAGCTAATGTAAGCTGGACACACTTCTTTTTAAAAATATATTTTGATTGATTTTAGAGACAGAGGAAGGGAGAGAGAAACATCAATTGGCTGCCTCCCACATGCGCCCCACTTTGGATCAAGCCCAACACCTGGACATGTGCTCTGGCCAGGGATTGAACCGGCAACTTCTTAGCGCATGAGAAGATGCTCAGCCAACTGAGCCACAGCAGCCAGGGCTGGCAGGCTCTTCCTTGCTCGCTAATCCCCTATTGCATATCCCGAAGGTTAAGTGTTGATGCTTCCCAATCAAACATGACTACTTTTCCAGCAGGCATACAAGTCACCATCCTCCCTTGCTAGAACCACTATTTATCGAGTTTTTATATATTAACAGAGGTACACTGGGTTGAATATTTGAGGATGAAAATAAACAGTCAGCCAGAGTCGGTGTTTCAAAGTCAAATATTATCATCACAGAACAAATGTATAGACCGTAAGAATAAATGTGAAATTTTATCAAGTCATTGAATTTTTATTAAAAATGTATTATTCAAATATCATAGTCAAATTTATAAATTCTGACCCCATTGCTATTGTGGTCACTGTCTTGGACATGTACCATACTAAATAGAAACTCCTTTCAATTGAGTCAGCTAAAAGGCAGGACTTTGCTGGCTGGCTCCACCTAAAGGTATGTATGTACAGGCCCGCCTTGCTTTGTTGCACTTTGCTTTACCATGCCTCACAGATGTTGCGTTTTTTAAAATAAATTGAAGGTAAGACCCTCCACCAGCAAAAAGATGATGACTCATTTTATTGCAGTGATCTGACACCAAATCTACAGTATCTCTCAGGTCTGCCTGCATGGCGTGGTCAAAAGGAGATTTACGTTGTAATACAAACAAAAAACACAATCATTAATAAATAATAATACAAGAATGAACTCTGTGTTTCGAATACTCACAAATGCAACCTCCTTTTGCCCTAGTATGTACACTAGGTTTGTAAGATGATGCCATTATTGCAGAGTCATTTTCTTCCTCTCTAACAGTCACAGATGAAAAAATTACAAACTCTTTAATGTGTCTGAATATATTTGAAATGAGAACTAAGTGCCTTAAAAAATAAACTTATATGGCCCTGGGCCAGGTATCTCCGTTGTTTGGAGCATCTCCCGGTACAAAAAAAAGGTTGAGGGTTTGATTCCCAGTCAGGGCACATACTTAAGTTGTGGGCTCAATGCCAGGTTAGGAGGCAACAGATGGATGTTTCCCTCTCACATCTATGTTTCTCCCTGTCCCATCCTCTCTCTCTAAAATCAATAAAACATATCCTCCGGTGAGGATTCAAGTAATAATAATAACAAAATAAGTAAATGTAGATGTTACTTTTATATATTTTTGCCCATGTGTGACCTCACACCACAACACCAGGGCTTAGAAACTTTCATGTTCTATTAGTGTGCTAAATCCAATTCAATCTGCTTTGTGCCTCTACCCACCTGGCTGCTAAGAAATTCAGTGTCAACCATTTGGGTGTGTCCTCACCACAATACATTGGACCCAAAAGAATTTCTTGGCTTCTGTGGAGACAGAACCCCTGGGAAAGTGTCCCGTCCACACGCAGGACTATCCCCATTGTTGCTAAGACTCCCTTGGCCACACTGACTTCAGTTTGCAATTCTGAAACCTACCATGGAGCTTGTGGGCCCTGGGGCTTCAGAGTGAGTGTTGGCTCTTAAACTCCTCTCCACTTGTCTCAGGCTCAGCCCTGGGAGCTCTTCCGACTGCTCTTGAGTTTTGAGCATTCACGACTGCAAAGGTTCGTCTGCATAACATGTCCAGCTGCCCTACCAGCAAAGGAAATGCCCCTTGTGTTCCCGTGAAACCTTGGGCCACATCTCTGAAATGTTCCTCTTTTCTGTGGTGGAGCCTTTAGTCTTGTCTCAGGTTCAGGATGCTCTTCAGATTGGCCGGGTCTGTACTGAAACTCACGTCACCCTAAAACGGTCCACAAGGGGGGTGCCTAGATGCCAAAGTACTGGGGTCCAGAAGCATACCCCTACCTAGCTTCAAGGAAGACAAAGCCACAGTCAATTATTTTTTGTTGTTGTTTTTGTTAATCCTCACCCAACAATATTTTTTCCATTGTGTTTTTATTTTGGGGGGCGGAAGGTGGGGAGGGGGGGCATGGAAGGGAGGGGAAAAGACAGAGGGAGAGAAACATCAATGTGAGAGAGACACATGATTGGTTGCCTCCTGTGTGCACCTGGACCAGAGTTTGGGGATCAAGCCTGCAACCAAGTTATATGCCCTTGGCCAGAATCGAACCCAGGACCCTTTAGTCATTGGGCCCATGCTCTACCCACTGAGCCAAACCAGCTAGGGCTCATAGTCAAGTCTTGAGTTGCTGTGCTGAATTCCCATCTGTCCTCACTGGTGGAGCATAAAGCTGGGTCACTAAAACCATCTCTGATGCCTAAGTCCCCTCCCTCTTGGAGTGACCACCACTTCCCCCCAACCCTTCCTGCTTTAATGAGCTTTAAAAGTTCAAAAACGGTGGGAGGGAGGGGCGAAGTTTCCACTAGGTGGAGCTCACAGAGGCCTTTACCCAGAGCAGCCCTCCCTGGGCCCCTTCCTGCTGGGCCTGAGCCATGCTCTCCGGGTCTGGGCCTCCTCTGGCCAAGGACACGTCTCCCAGCCTCTGGACTTGGAGTTGCTGTAGAAACGTTTCACCAGCCCTCAGGGTGGTATTTAAAAGGCTGACCTGATTAGGAGATTGTTCGAAATGATTTGGGACATCCAGCCCAAATCTGAACACTTCCTTTTTAAATGAACTTCACTGGGGTGACACTGGCTAATAAAAGTGTACCGGGACCAAGTGTACCCTTCTATGATACCTCATCTGTATATGGAGCTGTGTGTTTGCACTTCTGAGACTTGCACAGACTCAGACTCTGAGACCTTGAACCTGTCTCTCTGTGGCTCATGTTCCATGATCTCATGTAAATTCCATTCCTCTCACAGTGAATTCTTTCCAAAGGTCTTCTCAACCTATCCAGGAGTTTCAGCCTCTTCCCTCTTTGGTAGGCCTCAGTGTAGGCGAGTTTACCATTTTCTTCATTGGAGGAACAGTCGTCCTTACTTCTTGTCATAACACTGCAGTCATAACATTCAAGTGTAGAGAATCCAGAAGTTTCCATAGACTATGCCGGAGGTCTCCAAGTCATTGGATTTGAAGTACCATCAGAAACACAATTTCAGTGTGATTCATTACATGTATCCTACACCTGTAAACAATGTATGTGTTTACAGGTGTAGGATACATATACAACTACAGACTCTTATTATATGTGATTTAATCACATTTGCCCATTTTATTCTGTTGCACTTCACTTGATGTTTTTAAAAAATGCTTGTTGTACTAATTTGAAAGCATATATGCACCCCTATTTCTCGAGAAATGAAAGAAACCAACTGAAAAAATGTAAATGTCCATGGCAGAAAGAGAAGTAAAGAGAGAGTGAGAGGAGGAGAGAGGCATGGAGGGAAAGAAATCTCATTACGTATTCATTGTACTAGAAAGCACTTACACCTGTGCTCTTTGGCCTACCAGGGAAGCAGAGGGAAGAAGGTGCACAAACTCCTTAAAGGGGCTTTACATTCCCTTTGACTCACTGGAACAAGTATGAGATGAGATTATTATTGATTATCTTAACTTCTAAAATGTTGGCACACCCCACTGAATACAAGATTAAAAATAATAAAATAGACTGTAGACATTAATACCAAGAGAATTATAAAATTATACTATATTACCCAGAAAGAAAAGTCTTTCTATTTTTTGAAGAAGTCTGGCTTTAGGGATTTCATCAACTCTGCATCTCTGAGACCTCAATATGGCACCTAGACTAGATTAGAACCACAACCAGAAACAGAATGGTGATCAGTCCCACCTTCTCCACATAGCCAGGAAGAGCCCATTTATTCTAGCAATGGAAAGAATCAATAAGGAAATATGGGACTAGAGAAGCAAAGGAATTTCACTATGAAGAAATATATCTGGCAACATCATATATAATGGAGAATATACCACAAAATCAATGTCAGGAATAATGATTGATTTCCTCCTCATGCATGGCCCAGAAATACAGACTAGTGGTTCTAGTTTGATTAGTTACATTACTACAGTTACTAACATGAGTATATTAGTGATGAGAATGAAAAGTAATGATTACATAAAGTGTTTCTCATTTCACTGACCAGAAGGGAGAGGGAGAAAGAGAGAGAATTTGAAAAATTGAACACTCAGCAAACTAAGCATATTAAAACTGCTTTTTCTGCTTGCCATAGCAATTCCAAGGATTTAATGGCCTCCATTTACATTTTTTCAGTTGGTTTCTTTCATTTCTCGAGGTTCATTTTATACTGGCTTTTCCAAGTTTCTGTTTCAGCTTAAGAGTGTTCAGTGTTTTTAAATAATCAGTTCTACAACTATTAAAGACATATTTCATTTTCCTTTCCTAAAGATAACCGTATTTTTATGAATGTGAGTAGGTACAGGCATACAGCATGAGGAAAGAAAGGATGAAAGGAAAGGAGGAAAGAAGGAAGGAAAAAGGGTTTCCCTGAGTTAGAACATATGTTGAGAATCCAGTTGCTCCTCTCGGTGCCCAAGTTCACTTGGAATACAAGCAGAACGTGAGGGAATGTGTTGCCTGCAGATGTGCCTTGCACTAATTACTAACCCTTCTTTAGCGAGAAGGACAGTGACACAGACAAGAAACTCACAGCACCAGAAAGGAAGGAAGACCACCAAAGAGACAAGAGGAAGATTGTGTCTTATAGTTTTACTTTCCATTCCTTTGAATACTATTGAAGGTAAATGTTTATTTCTCCAAAGTAATAAAAAAAGATAGTCACTAGTATCTTCTTTCCCCTTTTAAACGTTATAAGCAAATATCATTCTCTTAACTATTAACCAATCAATATGCCAACAATGAAACAGTTATGTTTCAATAAATGATGCTTTGCCACAGAGTCATACTGGCCAAAATAAATAAATAAATAAATAAATAAATAAATAAATAAATAAAAACAATCCTCGATATAAAATCTCACAGCTTATATAAAAATTAACTCAAAACAGATCACAGACTTAACTAGAAAATGTAAAATCATGAAATTTTAAAAGAAAATGAAGAAAAATATCTGAGGATTCTAAGAGCAGGCAAAGAGTTCTTACACATGGCAGCAAAAATACAATCGAAAAGGATGTAATCAGTGCATTGGACTTGGTTAAAATACGTGTTTCCTCTGTAGAAGACTGTGAAGTGTCTGAGGCAAGTTACCACCTGGAAGAAAACAGTTGCAAACCACATGTAAATATATAAAGTAGCTTTTTAAAAAAGCAGTAAAAAGATGAAAAGGATTCCATTAGAAAATGGGCTAAAGACATAAACAGAGCTTTCAGCAAAGACAAATATACAGATGACAAAAAGCACATAAAAAGATGTTCAAATGATGAGCCATTAGGGAAATGAAAATGAAACCATAGTGGAATATCACTATACACCTTCTAAATAGGTCACCATTTTAAAAATAGTGAAGATACCAGGTGCTGCTGAGGATATAAGAAAACAGACCTCTAAGTTACTGCTGGTGATGATGTAAAATGCTAGTACAGCCACTCTGGAAAACAGTTTGGTATTTTCTGAGAAAACTATATGCACTTATCATACGACCCAACAACTGACTCCCGTGTATTTACCCCAGAGAAATGAAAACGTGCCTTCTCACACAGTCCTGTACATAAATCTTCATAGAAGCTTCATGGTTAATAACCAAAAACTGAAAAAAAAATCCCTCAATGGATGAAGGTAGTACATCCATACAACAGAATATTATTCAGAAATACAAAGAAACAAATAGTTACACATGCAACTTGAATGGATGTCAAGGGCACTAAAAAGGAAGCCAATATACCAAAAGGTTGCATACTGTATTATCCCACCTACATTACATTCTTGAATGACAAAATGCAATACCTTGAAAATGACAACATTTTAGCAAAGGAAATAGGCTGGTGGTTGCCAGAAGATAATGATGGTGGAGGTGGTTGACTATAATAATGAGCACGAGGGAGTGCATTTGTAATGATGGCAAATGTCTGTATTGTTGTTTTTAGATGAATCTATACTGAGCTAAAATTGCACAGAACTACACATACACATATTAATATCCTATATAATGATTATATTATATATCTTACATAATATAAAAGCCTAATATGCTAAGTGTCCAGTCGACTGTTCCAACAATCAAAGCGTAATATGCTAATGATATGCTAAGCCTGCTCAACTGCTTTCTATGATGTGTACTGACCACCAGGGGGCAGATGCTCCAACCGGTAGGTTAGCTTGCTGCTGGTGTCTGGCTGATCGGGACTGAGCGAGACGGGCCGGACATGCCCTAGAGCCCTCCCACGGTCCCTCCCTGGCTGGCCAACCTCCCGCATTCCTCCCTAGTCCTGATCGTGTACTGGTGGGGTACCTCGACCTTGCCTGTGCCTTCTCGCAATCTGGGACACCTCGGGGGATGTCAGAGAGCCAGTTTCGGCCCCACGGCAGAACAACTGGTCGCTATGATGCGCACTGACCACCAGGGGGCAGATGCTCAACGCAGGATCTCCCCCCTGGTGGTCAGAGCGCTCCCACAGGGGGAGCATAGCTCAGCCAGAAGCCAGGCTCACAGCTGGCTAGCGCAGCTGTGGTGGCCTCTCCCGCCACCACGGCAATGCTAAGGATGTCTGATTTCCGGCTAAGCCATCAGTCGGACATCCCCCGAGGATCCCGGACTGCGAGAGGGCGCAGGCCAGGCTGAGGGATGCCCCTCTCCACAAGTGCACACATTTTGTGCACCGGGCCTCTAGTATATAATAACTGGTAAAATCTGAATAATGTCTGTAATCTAGTTAAGAGTATTATACCAAATTCAATTTACTGGTTTTGAGATTATACCACAGTTAAGTGAAATGTAGTCACTGGGGAAGCCAGGTAAGAAGTATATATTGTAAATGCGGTGAAAACCACTATATTTTTGTTGAAAAGGTCTAAACAATAAGCCAATAGGAAAGGAAATGTGGAATTATGTTTTTCCCTGAATAAAAAGAAAACATTTCAAGTTTGGAGATGTAGCTATATGAGTCCTCAAATTTTAAAAAGTTGCAGCTCTACAGGCTTATAGTAGAAAGAAGAATAGGTCTTCAAATCAATGATTCAAGCTTCCAAATTAAGAAGATAGAAAAGGCAAATCAAAGTAAATACGAAGCAGGCAAAAGGGATGAAAAGAATTAAGGTGAAATTGAAAACAGTAAAACAATAAAGTCAATGAAATAAAATGGTACTTTCCTTACAAAGAGCAATAAAATTGATAAACTAGCCAGATCGACCAAGAAAAAAGAAAGAAGACACAAACAGTGGCTATGCCCAGACTTTCAAACTGGTGCCCTAGAGCCAGGCGTAGTAGAATGGAGGATTTGAGGGTTAGCATCATTAACATCTCTCTCTCTCTCTCTCTCTCTCTCTCTTTCTCATACACACACACACACACACACACACACACAACGGGCCCAGATCCCTTTTCTAAGCACCTAGGATAAAGCCAGGTTCATCCAAGGGAAGAGGCTCGTCCACGTGAAAAGCTAGCCACGGAACAGAGAACACACCTCAGACGTCCGTGCGTGGCGGGGAGGAATACAGGTTGTCATGGGATGCGGTGGCAACGGAAATCAATCGGTAATTAGAGCCAATGTCCTCACGGGCAGCGTTTGAATTTGTTGCAGGATCAGGGCTCCCAGCTGTCCTACTAAGAGTCCCTCAGAGCAGAAAGGAACACAGACCGATGGTGCTCGGGGTTCTGCAAGGACCTGGCGCCAGCTAGGATTGCATTGAAGTCTCATCTGTTCCCTTCACAATTAAAGACAGGCCTGTATGCTAATGACGAACACAAGACCTGCTATTCCTCCTCAGGGAGGCCATCATCTCTCCCTCCGCACGCACGCTGCCGTTGCAGAAGCACGGGAGGCCACGGCGGGTTTCTCTGCGTGCTTACGCAGAGGCCAAGGGCACGTTTAGGCAGACTTACATGGAAAGCAATGCCTCGGACTTCAGTTCTGGCAAAGAACGCTCGTATCTGACCCTCGCGGTAACCTATGGCGGTACAGCAGAAAAGGTATATTCATGCCCACGTGTACACAGATGAGGAAATTGAGACGGCGAGAATTTAAAGTGCACAGTTCCCTGGCAGCAGAGCCAAGAAGAGAACCTGCTTGGGGATCCGGAGCCAAGGCCAGTGCTATAATCAATCCCTCGTCACCTGAGAGGAGAATGTGCTGCAAGACCAATTTATCTTGGATCGCAGTAAAGGGACCTGAGCTGCACCCGCACCGAGAGGCAGATCGCGCGGCACAGGTCATCCTAAACGCGTGCCCCGAGGACAGTCTCACGTAAGTTTTCTCGTGTTCACATGTCAACTTGGCCGGTGACATCGGCTACTGACACAGACGTGCTTTTTCTTGATGCTGAAATGGGACTGGTTGCACTTGGTTGTACTTCGAAGAATGAAACTGACCTGCCCTGATTTACTTGGGGGAGGGGGGGAGGTGAGAAAGAAAGAAGAGAGAAAAAAAGTCCCCCTTTCCCCAAACCTCTGAAAATAGTTGATATGTCAGGGAAACATTTTTGTAACCGTCTGGCAGTTCCCACTGCTATTCCCTTACTTTGCTGAACTCCAGCGGCCCAGGATTCTGGAGATCTCACCAGGAATGGGCAAGGACCCCAGCGCGTTCTCGCTCTGAGGAGCACGCTCTGTTTGTGGGATACGAACCTGCTCTGGTTGCACTCCCAGATTTCTATCCTCTGTGCTCCCAGCGTCTGGCTCCTTCAGAGGGTCCACCTGCCCAGAGCCACTAAGAAGGTCTTTATTTTTATTATTTTTCAGGCACACTTACCCCTTTGACTAGAGCCCAAAGCTTTGAAGTCAGTGGTTGATAACAGACCTGAACCTAACCTGATGGGCAACCCGGACTCGGGACTGAACTTTCCACTCGGGCCACCCCAAAAGCATTATCGTCCGAGTCTCTGGTTCCAGCGCGGACAGGCTTCCCGGAGTGTCCGCAATTGGATTCTCTTGGCCTGCTGGGCACCAAAAATCCTGCCAAAGAGACCCGGATTCCTGGCCTCCCGTGGCATGGAAAGTATAGAGTGGCACGTCTGAATCCATGACCTGCTTTCACATCCACCGATAGCCCAAGCTGCTTGTTTCCCTCTGATCTTATTAGCGAGATTTCCTTTGAATGGTCAGAAAAGGAGGAGAGATGAGAGTAAGGGAATGAGATAAGTAGCTAACTTTGGAAGCAGCTCCCAAAGAAATAAACAGGAATGTTGGCTGAGAAAGGTAAAAGCCTTTTCAGGAATCGCTTTTTTTGTTTTTGTTTGGAGTTGTTCTCAATAACTCGGTTGAATAACACTGGGAAGCTCAGAATTTAATCACTGGTCTCATAGAGCTGATGAATGCCCATTTATTTCTCATATATTTTTAGTATATGTGATTTTATGGCTAAAAACCTACTAATTACTCTTAATGTTACGTTTGTATGTTTAGGGATAATATTTGCCTCTTCTGTGAATACAATTCATGGTAAGAAACCAGGCAGACTATGTGTTAATGGTGCCTTAGAAACACATTTGGAAAAGAAAGAATCGTCGTCGGGCTAAACCGTGATGAAAGATCTAGTAATTTCAGACTCTGCTCAATACCGGAAGCACCTGGGGGTCTTTAGAAAGTACTCATGCCTGACCCCTACCGTCGCATGCTTTTTTGATGCATATGAAGTGGGGCCTGAGCATCAGCGTTCGTTAAGGCTCCCCAGTGAAAATGCTGGTCTAGTGGAATCAAAACTACAATGGAAGTCTGACGTCCTGAGTTCAAATCGAGTCTCTTTTGTCCATTGACTGTAGAGTTTTGAGCAACTCAGATAACTTCTCTAACCCTTCCCTTTCTTCTTATCTGTAAAAACAGGACATTTAAATGCATTTTCCATCTCTCATAGAAGAGTTGTAGAGATTAAATGAGATACTATACAGGAAGTCACTTCATAAATTATCAAGTTAAATATGAAATAATACACAAATATGAGTTATGTATAGCTATATAATTATATGTAATATATGGATATGTTCTGGGTCAAGTCTGAAAGCTACCTGCTCTAGAATCATTTCTTGCTTGAAGGGAGAGCAGTCTATTTGGTCTCTTTACGCCTTCACCTGATTGGATGAGACCCACCCACAATTTGTAGGGCAACCTGCTTTGCTCAAAGTCCACCAATTTAAATGTCAATCTCATCCAATAACAGCCTCATAAAAACACCCAGAGCAGCACTGGACCAAATCTCTGTGCCTCCAGAGTCCGGCCAAGTTGATACACACACTCCATCATCACAGTATTATTACTACCATTTTAAACGAGCCACAGTGAACAGGATTATAACCACTGAGTTGTGTTCCTGGGCCTCAACTTTCCCCTAAACACGTTTACATGTACAGATGCTTCTTGACGTAGGGTGGGGTTACCATAGTAACTTGGGACATACTGCAATTGGAAGGACAACAATCAGGGACAACTCATCTTAAGAGAGCAGACTTCAATGCTCAGTGACTTTGCCCCTCGTTACTCCAGTGACACCGAGGACAGCACACCTCGGTGAGGTCAGGGACACAGGGCAGGCCCTCTGAGTAGGTGGTATGATCTGAGAAATACCAAGAGGCCCCACCTGACAAACATGTCTTCCCCAAGGGACATTCCTGGAATTCTCATCCTCAGAGACAAAACTGAAAGATCCTTTTAAAATGCTCAGAAGTGCTCGAGTATCATGGATTCATTTATAAGTTGACCAGAACAGGAATAAAATAGCTTTTCAAGCTGAAAAAAGTGATTACGCTCTCATCGTTGCTCTGGCAAAATGGTTTCTCTTCACCAGACAAAACTATCAGCCTGCTAAAGGAGCCCACACAGCGGGTACGTGGTGCATCTAGGACTCAAATCCAGGTATCTGACACCCAAGTGTGCCTTTTGAACTACTCGTATTCTATCAGACTTCCTCAGAGACATCTGGAAAGGGACAAATATACATATGCAAAGGAAAAGAAAGAAACTATCAAAGATGTGTACTCAGAGAATAATTTCTTCTTTGATGCATAAATATGTACAGAATTTTACATGTCACAGAGTAACAGCATCTATTATGCTAATTGTGCCACATTTGAGCATAGGTCTTGTGAAGTCCAATATCCTTTACTTAACCTTTTTCAAAATTAAGGAATAAATTAAGTATGTAGTTCTCTTTCTCTCTCTTTTTTTTTTTTAAGGAACAACTTCTGTTTATCACATTTGAGTTGCTTTAATAACGCTATAAAACTTTTCACTATTTTTGTGTATATTTTGTAGTGTATGCATTAGTGGATACGAGACATGAAGTATTTTTCTAAAATCTTGTAATTTATTTTTGCACTTTAAAATAACAGGTATTTTGTAAAAGCACAAGAGAATAATTTGTCAGTATTATTTTGCTGACTTGTGAATATATAAAGGGCTATTTAGCTTTGAGCTAATATTTGGAATTATGGCTAGATAGTTAAGGTCCCTCCTCCCCTTCCCTGAACTATATGGAATACAGTGAACCTTGTATTTTACGTTTCCTAAATTTCTGCATTTATTTAAATAAAAATGCTACCAAGCCAAGTAAAACACCAGTTTGGTAATGCTGAGTTCCAGCAAAGGAACACATACAAATGACAGGGGACCGGGGAACTGGAAGCCTTGTTTTTCCCTTTACATACCTACTCATTACAAGCAGTGGCTGTAAAACAAAACCTAAAACTCTGAAAAGGAGAAGCTGAATTCAGATTTCCACTCTATCCCTCTAGGGACAGATATGCGCAAAAAGCCTTATTCTGTTTTTAACAGGGATGACAAGTCTGATCTCCACACTGACCACACTGACACAGGCCCGGGTTGTGGGCTCGATCCCCAGCAGGGGGCGTGTGGGAGGCAGCTGATGAATGGTTCTCTCTCATCATTGATGTTTCTCTCTCTTCCTCCCTCTCTCTTCCTCTCTGAAATCAATAAAAACGTATAAAAATAATAAATAATAAAATAAGTCTCCACGATAGGAACGCCGACACTGATTCACGTTTCACATTGGGTGCATCAGGTATCATGGGCCAGTTATCAGCATTGTTAAAGGGAGTAAAGGAGAAAGGACTCTGTCTCTTGCAGGGAGACAAGCCCAATAAGATTTGTCTCTGAATGATAAATATCATAATCTGAACTCTTATTAGTCCCCTCAGCCGTAAAACTGAATCATTGAGCCCTAGCTGGTTTGGCTCAGCCTGTGGACTGAGGGGTCCCAAGTTCGATTCTGGTCAAGGGCACATGCCTGGGTTGTAGGCTTGATCCCCAGTGGGGGACATGCAGGAGGCAGCCAATCAATGATTCTCTCTCATCACTGATGTTTCTATCTCTCTTTCCCTCTCCCTTCCTCTCTGAAATTGATAGATATATTTAAAAACAAAAAACATACAAACTGAATCACTAGAAGATATGATCCAATAAAAGGCTGTATAAAGTCTATGAAAGGCACCTGATTTTAACTGTCCACGTACATATATACGTCTGACAACATGCCCAAAGTCTTTAAAGTGGGATAAGGTCTATTATTTATTATTTTTAAATGTTTTTTTTGATATATTTTATGGATTTTTTACAGAGAGGAAGGGAGAGGGAAAGATAGAGCTAGAAACATCGATGAGAGAGAAACATCGATCAGCTGCCTCCTGCACACCCCCATTAGGGATGTTCCTGCAACCAAGGTACATGCCCCTGACCAGAATCGAACCCGGGATCCCACAGTCCGCAGGCCGACGCTCTAACCACTGAGCCAAAGAGGTTAGGGCTGAGGTAAGGTTTATACTTTCATGAAAGGCTCCCAAAACGACCCGAACACTTAAACATACTGAGCCTGGCAGGTGTGCTCAGTGGTTGAGCTGCAACCTATGAACCAGAAAGTCATGGCTCCAGTCCCATAAGGGTGTGGGCTCAATCCCCAGTAGGGGGCGGCAGGAGGCCATGATTCACTCATCATTGCTGTTTCTACCTTTCTTTCCCCCTCCCTTCTTCTCTGAAATCAATAAAAACATATTTAAAGAAAATTTTAAATTACTTAACTATAGCATAATGAGATCACTTTCCATCTATTTTGGAAAGGATGTGAGGTGAAATTATGACACATACATGGAATTGGTTATGTACGAGTTTACCTGTCTATGGAGTATTTTTCTCTGCATCTCTTCCAAAATGACACTCACACACATCAGCAATGAAATCCTTCATTTTATTCTTTAAAAATATGTTTTTATTGATTTCACTCTTTTTTTAAAGGTTTGTATTTTTTTCCTAAATATATTTTTATTTATTTCTGCAAAGAAGAGAGAGATAGAAACAACGATGAGAGAGAATCATTGATCAGCTGCTTCCTGCACGCCCCCCACTGGGGACCGAGCCTGCCACCCAGGCATGTGCCCTTGACCGGAATCAAACCTGGGACCCTTCAGTCTGCAGGCCGACATTCTATCCACTGAGCCAAACTGGCTAGGGCTAATATAATTTAAAAATACATATATTTTTATTGATTTCAGAGAGGAAGGGAGAGGGAGAGAGAGATAGAAACATCAATGATGAGAGAGAGAATCATGGATCAGCTGCCTCCTACATACTCCACACTGGAGGTCGAGCCTGCAACCGGGCATGTGCCCTGACCAGGACTCGAACTCTGACCTCCTGGTTCATAGGTCAACGCTCAACCATTAAGCCCCTCCGGCTGGGCTGGAATCCTTCCTTTTCTAGATTCTCGTGTCAATTCCTCATTGAAGAGGAACCTGAATGCTGATAAACCATGACACGAAATAAAACACGAGGCGCAGTACAGCCCTGCTCCGGTGGCTCTGCCGTCTGCTCTCAGGGAGACCGAGGCAGAGAGCTGCAAGGTGAGTCCGAGAGGAACAGAGACACTGATTCACGTTTCACAGATCTGTGGGCCTGGGGTCTAGATTGCAGCGCCAGCCACGGGCCGGCTCTGCCTGCCTTTCCACGATAGGCCCCGTCTTCACTTTTTAGAATACGAACAGGCTTCTCGTGGGTGGGATCGGATGACTGCCCCTCTCCCTTCACCTGTGAAATTTCAGAGCCTATTTGAAAAGGGCCATTGTTTCCCAGGAATGCCAGGCCCAGTCCAGGAAAGAAAGTCTTCGTTTCAGCAGGAATTTGGAGCCTGCCTGAGAAGCCCCGCCAGTTACTTGGTGAAAACTGGCAATTCATTCAAGTTCTGAGCAGTTACTCTCTTGGCCTCGCTCTCCTTAACATTCAACTCCTGGGCTTTATGACTAATGTGTTTTTTCCCCCTCCGTCCCCGGGATGTGCCTGCGTGTGTGTCTGTGTGTGCGTCACGGCAGGAGGCAGTGTGCGCCCTGCAGCCCATGAAGGGAACCTCTCTCCCGGAATAGGGAGCTGTAGTCCCGAGCGGGAGACATAGGCCCTCTGTCCCCACGGCGGCCCCACGCTTGCATTCATGTGCATGGGCTCCCGTGTTGAACCGCGTTTAACAAGCATTTTGAAATGGGTTCCCAATAAAATCCATTTGTCCAAGAAGACAAAACAAAGGCATAGTACTTGCATTCAAGATCTGGACAGGAGGCCCCTGTCTGAAGCGCATGAAAAACCATCCCTAAAATAAAATTAGGACTAGAAGCCAAAAGAATGCATTGCTCTAAAAAGAAAAAAATAATAATAAAACAAAAACTGGACACAGAGGTGCGGGGACAACCCTTTCTTCTTAGAGGCTGCAGGGACGGGCTGAGTTTCACCCCCGACAGTCCCTCCTGGCCTACTGTTCGGAGCTCCTGACATTGTCTACAAAAGGAGCGGGACTTTTTCCAAGATGCGGTCACCCTGCTAGTGAGATAGTTAAGGGCACCAGATCCTCAGTAAGGCAAGCTACCTCTGCCCCTCAAACGTTGCAAAACACCAGCCAACATTCAGATGGACTGAAATGTAGAAACTAAACAACAGTAGTAATTAATAATAATGTCACGTGTTTATTAGCCCGCTCACTGGGGAGAGGATTGTGGAAATATATTTTCAAGGCAAGGCAAGCAGTTTTGAATATGAACTGGCACGAACTGCTTTTGGACTCAACATCTAAAGATTTAGGCAACCTTTTTTATGATTCTTGATACATCACTGATTTAATCCCTCATTTAATAGTAGCGCACCATTAACTTGTGGCGAATTAGCACATAATAATTTTCCAAAGAGAATCTTCTAAAATGAGCAAACGGTGAGAACAGGCTACTCCAGTCAAAAGATGACATTTGTTTTCCTTCCTCCCCTTTCGCCCGATGTTTCCTGCGATCTTGCTGAAAACCCGAAGTCGTAACATGACTAGTCGTTGGACGTCAGGGAAGATGGGCACAAAAGCCAGCTTGTCCTTTGGAGACCTGGTTTTGAATCGGTTACAGACGACAGAAAAACACTCTTTTGTGGCTGCTAAAGTTCAGGAATGAATCCTGGCAGTCTTGCCCAATTCCCCAAAGCAGAGTCCGCATTACCAACATCTCATTGGCAGGCTGCGCGGGAACTCCCACTAGGGCTGGGCGATGAATGGACTTAGTGAAGGTGTCCTCACTCTTCTGTGGGTGGCTGGTCTGGCGCTGGGGCTCTTCCTTATAACCCCAGACATGTCACCCACGGAAACGCCAGGCCCATGTGCTCGCACCACGACGACAGACTCGAAGTTCTATTAAATTGTAGTCCCAGGGAAAGGTGTTTTGTTTTGTTTTGTTTTCCATGAGTTGATACAGAAAAGCAAAAGACTCTTAGGAAAGAAAACCTATGGTCAGTGGACCACTTGATTCTTTGACTTCTGTCCCGAAATCTTTCCTCTCTGGCTGGGGCGGCCAGTTCACTATGGTGGAATGTGACTTCCCCCAGGCCTATGCCAGGCTCCTCTTTACGTCAAAATCTGGCCCATTTGTGCCTGGAGAGCAAATGACCAAGGCCCGGGGTCAGTGGACCACTTGATTCTTTGACTTCTGTCCTCTCTGGCTGGGATGGCCAGTTCACTATGGTGGAATGTGACTTCCCCCAGGCCTATGCCAGGCTCTTCTTTACGTCGAAATCTGGCTCATTTGTGCCTGGAGAGCAAATGACTGCAGCTCGCAAGCCACATGCAGCTCTTTGGCACCTTGAGTGTGGCTCTTCCACAAAATACCATGGCCTGGGCGAGTTTATTTTGAAGAAGTGGCGTTAGAAGAAGTTTAAGTTTAAAAAATGTGGCTCTCCAAAGAAATGTCAATCGTTGTGCTGTTGATATTTGGCTCTGTTGACTAATGAGTTTGCTGACCATGACCAAGGCCGACCCAAAAGTCAGATCCCTAATGGGACAGAGCGAGATGCTGAGAAGGACATATGGCATCTCTTTCCTAGTCTGGAGGCTGCTGTGTGAGATTTACAGCTGATGCAGAACAACGCATATAGCATCCATCAGATGGGGGGAAATCTTAAATCACATGATTTGGCTGACTCATCCAAGTGGTAATACCTACTTTTATCACTGAATTATCTGAAACTATTCTGATTTAAAGTTGGTGTTACGGTGTTATCATGTTGTTCTAGGAGGTAGTGCTATGGTCTTTCTAGTGATCTGGGGCAGACAGAATTTAAGATTGAACTGCATTAACCTCTAATTCCGAAAGGCTTTTCACTTGTCTGTCAATACTGACCTCTAGTGGCCAGCTAGAGCAATAGCAGAGGGAGCTCAGCAGGCAAAGGTTTATTCCCTGAGGAAAAGGAGTATAATCATAACGTTAAGTTTAAAATATATTAGACCCTCGATGCCAATTTATAGTTTACATCTTTAAAGTTCCACAATAATCCACTGGTCTCATAAATATCTGTGTACCCTTATTTAAAAAGTAAGTGATAGCTGGCAAGTTCTTAGCTGTTTTGTTTTTTGTTAAAGAATTAAGGAACTTCAATGGCTTAGAAGCAGAACAAACTAAAATGCATGTTAATGTCAATCTTTGTGTGCAGGAAAATGAGGAAGAAAGCATTGTAAAGGCTTCTTTTCCTGGCAAGTGTGTACACACGATGCTGATATAAAAGAATGCCTCTCTCTTACCTCAGAGCACTGACAGCATCTCCCGCATTCACCAAGGACTTCCTTGCACGCCAACGATGCAGGGAGGAAAAGTTTTTATTTTTCAGGAATAGGTTATGTTGCTAATTCATTGGTTTTTAAAAGACGATAACTCTGGTAAGTCCATCAAAGAGAAATCGCCTCTCTTTGCAGTATTAAAGTGGATAATCCTATACAAATAAACTGGGAAATATTTCCACGTTGCTTAAGCTATATTTACCATTTTGGATTTTCAAGGTAAAACTCTCTCTGACTCAAGTCAGTCAAAAATAATCAATCTAATAACTAGACTTCCTCATTTTAGTTATTTTCTTCTGGTTACACTAGATGTCCTAATGAGCACCTGAAAACTAGACGTGAACATACTGCGACCTCCAGACGCCAATCTCTCATCCTTCCATTATGTTTACCTCGCTGGGCCTGGAGTTCACAGCCATCTCTTTATGTTCCCTGTCCCATGCCCAACTCCACCCGCTCTCTTGTCACTACCCTCTGTTCCTTGACTCCCAGTTCATGCCACAAGGCTAACATTACGCTAACCCCGAATGCCACCTCCGTCTGCCCTCTGCAGGCCTATGCGTAAGGACAACTTGGCAACTTGCGAATATGTTGAAGATCTATCCATAGTTCCCAATAAACTATACAGCATCTCTTGAAAATAAGTAAGATACGGTTTGTTGGTAAAAAAAAAAACAACAACTATGGCTTTGAACAATAAGCTTCTACAACGTGGGTAAGAAAGGAGCTATTAAACAGTCAATGCAGTCCCAACCAGAGCCATCCGGCCCGAGAAGGGCTGAGCGCGGACACAGGCTCTCACTGTGGAAGGAAGGTGCCTCAAGGAGCCGAGGGCACCCCAGCAAGGGAACGAGGGAACAGCCTCTGCCAGCCACCTGAGGGGCTCCCAGGGGCATTTTCCTGGGGCCCCCCTGAAGGCCAACACATCGAAGTCCACCCCGTGGAAGGGCGAGAAGAGAAACTGGCGGAGCCCACCCCGGCTTTGGACCCCCGAGACGGTGAGATAAGAAATGTGTGTTGCTCGAAGCCGGTTTCTTTCGGCAGCCTTAGACCGCCTGCCCTTGGCCAGTGCCGAGACGACTCTCAGCCAGAGGCCCCAGCTGAGCCTCGCCAACTGCCGCCCCACAGACGCCTTGATGACGTAAGCAACCAAGCATTCGGCGGCTTGCTGGGCAGTCATAAGTAAAGGGAACAGAAATAAAGGCTGAGAGCCCCAGCCCAGTGGTCGGCAAACTCATTAGTCAGCAGAGCCAAATATCAACAGCACAATGATCGAAATTTCTTTTGAGAGCCACATTTTTAAACTTAAACTTCTTCTAACGCCACTTCTTCAACATAGACTCGCCCAGGCTGTGGTGTTTTGTGGAAGAGCCACACTCAAGGGGCCAAAGAGCCGCATGTGGCTCGTGAGCCGCGGTTTGCCGACCACTGATGGTTTGGCTCAGTGGATAGAGCATCGGCCTGTGGATTGGAGGGTCCCGGGTTTGATTCCGGTCAAGGGCATGTACCTTGGTTGCGGGCACATCCCCAGCAGGAGGTGTGCAGAAAGCAGCTGATAAATGTTTCTCTCTCATCGATGTTTCTCACTCTCTATCCCTCTCCCTTCCTCTCTGTAAAAAAAAAATCAATAAAATATATTTAAAAAAAAGAAATAAGGGCTGAGAGCTTGTTAAAAATCTCAAGCAAATGGCACTGGTGAAGGGTAGGGCCTTGCAAAGAGAGGACAGGGTTAGTGAAGGCTGAGGAGGCGCACGGAATTAAGGGAGGGCGTTTTCAAGGCAGAAGTCACATCTACACCTTTACGTTCTGAAGACAAGGGATGGTGAAGAGGGCGAAAGTGAGCCTCTGGGGACAGAAGTGATGACTTGTTTGAGAAACAATGCCCTTGAAGACGTGGGAGTGGATGGGCTCTAACCCACAGGAGAGGCATTTCCCCGGAGACAGAGGTAAGATGGGCACCAACAAGGAGGGCCTGAGCCTTCGGGAAAAGGTTGGCTTGGTCTGTCTCTCCTCCAGTGGACTTCCATCTGAAGCTGGAAGAAAGTTCTTTTTTTTTTTTTTTTAATCCTCGCCTCAGGATATTTTTCCATTGATTTTTAGAGAGAGTGGGAGAGAGAGGGAAAGACAGAGAAACACATCAATCGGTTGCCTCCTACTCGTACCTTGACCAGGCCCTGGGCCAGGGAAGAGCCTGCAACTGAGGTACGTGCCCTTGACGGGAATCGAACCCGAACCCGCGACCCTTCCGTCTGCAGGCCGATGCTCTATCCGCTGAGCCAAACTGGCTAGGGCAAGAATGTTCATTTTGAACCACAAGTTTGAAAGCAGCTATCATCATCATCATCATCATCATCACCATTTCTTGTTTTCCCTAGTGTATTATAAAAGCATCCCCTCCCCCACAAAAAACGGTAAACTCAGAGAGGTATTTTATTGAATTAAAACACACACACACACACACACCACCATGACAGACATTTCCTTACTTGAGCAGTGCCTTATCTAAACACCTTGCCCCCACATCGTGGCTAGGTCCCCGGTCCCCTCACACAATTCAGCCTCAGTCATGTGCGTTCCCAGTTCATATAAACACAGGTTAGCACAAGGTCTGTGCTTGTTTCCTCAGCACTTGGAATTAACATTTTTGAACACTTTTAACTTTTTGGGTTCTGTGAAAGGAACGTTTTTAAGGCATTTTTGGCAGGTGCGCTGGCTAGCTTCACTGGACCCATTCATGAGTACAAGGGAGCTTTCTGCACTGGTTGCAGACCAAACCTTAGATGGAACTTACTGGGTAAACACTCCTGTTTACTTGTCAGAGTAAATCATTTGATTTACGGTTGAACTAGTTCACTGCGCACAATCGTTGTGTGTGATAGATAAATTAATAAGTAACATATAGGGGCCAAGACAGACGGTCGCTTCAGGACAATGGAACACTGTGAGGCTTTAAATAATGTGAATTATAATGTGTGTCGCTATACATTGCAATTAGCATCATCATCATCATCATCATCATCATCGTTTTACCTTCATGTGGAACAGAAGTTGCTCCTAGAACATGACCTTGAACGTACACCTCATGGAGTAGCTATGGTAGCGATCCCCTCATGTTTGTCAGGGTTCTCCAGAGAACCAGAGCCAATAGGCTGCGTCTGGACACAGAGATTTATTTCCAGAAATCTGCCTACCTGATTGTGGAGGCTGGCAGGTCCAAATTCTGCAGGCTGGGCTGGCCGGCTGGAGACTGGGGGGAGCCGGCCAAGGCCTTCTGCTTCAGAATTCCCTGGCTTTTCTGCTACCCAGGCCTTCAACCAGTTAGCGGAGGCCCACCTACAACAGGAAGGGCGATCAGCTTGGCTCAGACTTCACCGACTTGAATGTTAATTTCACCCCAAAACACCCTCACAGACACGTCTAGAAGAGTATTTGATCACAGAGTTGGGCACCATAACCCAGCCAAATTGACACAAACATCAATCACCAGACCCTTTCTTAATTATAACCAACTGGAATGCAACTTTGAACACTGACCTGGAAGGGTACACTCGTGAGGAACAGAATTGGTGCAACAAGTCACTTCCGGGGAGAAGCCTGTCGGATGCCCATCCCGGCCTCCGTCACTTCTGCTCTGCTGGATAGAGCGTGTGCAAGGCATTGTTCTCCGGGTCTCACCCCCTAATCTCTACCCCTGCTCTTCAGTCCACATGACCTGGTGTCTGGAACCATGAGGAGGAGGAGGGGAATGGATGATGGGCCTAAGTAACCAGCAGAGATGACCACACATCTAAATCTGAGTTAACGATTAGAGAGAGATGAAAGCGTGGGGTTGTGTGCACTTGTACATGAAGAGCACATTTAGAGGAAATCGTAGGTAGTGCAATTCGTAGCTTAAACACGTTAGTATTGCAGCCGTCCATTGGCTCTCGTGGTCACGCATTATAGCTCTGCCGGCAAGGATTTACTTTACGTCACCAGGCAACTAGATTCATTTGGGTTAACTTTGAAGAAGGAGACGCTGTTCGGACGCTTCTTGATTTTCACTTAGCAGAAGTGAAGACTCAATAATTCGCTTTCTCACTCTTCCATTATCACAATGTTCTTGAGCCTCTTGACTGATACTGCTAATTCTAATTCTTCTCCAATGTACCTACGCTGCTATGAAGAATAGTTGGATAAGCCAGGGAGGATTTTCAGCTTCCTCGCTGTCAGCATCCTACCAAAGTGTCTGCCAGTGATATTCTTAAATTGAAACATGACATGAAAATCTGATAAGTGATGACTTAATGAAATATGTAAATCTGAACTTGACTGGATTATTTGTCAAATTTAACTGCAAGACTGAGCTTTCAACAAAATTTAAAAGTTACAACAACACGATAATAATCAAACATTATTTAATTATGGCAAAGTTGATACTCATTACAATAATAGCAGCTAGCATTCATTGAGCTCTTACAGGCACTTTACATATATTATGTCATTAAATCCTCAGAAATTCTTGAGCTTGATATTATAATTATTTTACAGGTGAGTTTCAGAGAAGTGAAGCGATTTTTCAAGATCACAGAACTAATAATGAGTTTTTCTTCACCCATTTATGCCTATCTGTATATACATTAAGTGGCCAGATTATTATGACCACCTGACGTTTGTAGGCAAATTAACCGTACACTGCATCGTATGGGATACGGAAGCCGAAGGCCCGTTCGAACACCTTTGCTGTCTGCAGTTACCAAAATAAAACGTCTCCAATTTGCACAGGAACACAAGGATTGATAGTTGAGCATTGGAAAAAAGTCATGTGGTCTGATGAATCACGTTTCCAGTTGCATCATGCCGATGGCGGAGTGAGAATTTGGTGGAAACAGCATGAAAGCATGCACCCCACATGCATGAGTACAACCCTTCAAGCTGGTGGGGGCAGTGTTACCATTTGGGACACGTTTTCCTGGCATGATTTGGGCCCTTTAATTTGTGTGGAACAACGTCTGAATAGCACAACATACCTAAGTATCGTTGCTGATCCAGTTCATCCTATCATGTTGATGGCGTATCCCAATGGAGATGGCTTCTTCCAACAAGACAACGCGCCATGCCACGGTGCTCGTATTGTGCAGGAGTGGTTTCCAGAACATGAGGGAGATTTCACCTTGCTTAGGTGGCCCCTACCATCACCAGATCTCTACCCAATGGAGCATTTGTGGGACAAAGTTAAAAGAGCCATCAGGCAGCTGGTTCCACAACCATCCAATCTCACAGACCTGGACAGTGCTATTCCTCAGGCACGGTGTCAGATTGCTCGCATCACCTTTCAACATCTTGTGGAGTCAATGCCAAGAAGAATCGCCGCAGTATTGAAGGCAAAAGGTGGCCCAACGAAGTACTGATGGGCTGGTCATTATAATCTGGCCTCTCAGTGTATATCTATATGTATATATACAGATAGGCAAAAATGGGAGGGAGGGAGGGAGGGAGGGAGGGAGGGAGGGAGGGAGAGAGAGACATCCATTGGTTGTCTCCCACATGCACCCAGCCCAGGGACTGAACCGCCACCTGGGCATGTGCCCTGACCAGGAATGGAGCTGGCAACCTTTAGGTGCACGGGACGACACTCAACCAACTGAGCCACACCGGCTGGGGCTGTAACTTAGTATCTCAAACATAGACATGCTTTCCTTCATGTATCCCTTTTTTTAAGAAACAATAATCCAGATTGTTACCCTATAGGTTATAATGCCCTGACTGACAGGCCACAAGAAATCACCCTAGAACCTGGGGACAAAGACACGAAAAGGAAGCTGTGGTCCATTATCCGCACGGGTCTTTATTCTGACAGGTTCAGAAACATGCACCCCCCGACGGAATGGCGGCGGGCTGCCCGTCTTTACCCTTCAACTTTTCGTTTCACTTCAAAACTACACAATGGAGGGTCTTTGAATTGTTCACAAATCGAAAAGAGGGACCCGAATAAAGAACGAAAGAGATCGCCTAAGAATACACTAGATCCATGAGTTGGGATTCTTTTGGTAGCTACTTTGTTGCTGGAAATGCAACAAAGGTGGGTGTCACGGAAGGGAGGGAGCCTGGCTGCCTCCAGGAGCAGGTGGGGGAGCCGGGTCTCAGGAGAGAAACAAGCCTGCCCTGGGATCAAGGACCAGGCTCCGCTCCTTTTGGAGGCCCTGTTCTGGGGCCACGCTCCCTTGGGCTGCTTCCAAGCCACACGAAGCCGTATCACCAAGCCCAGCCTTGAAGAGCCCAGCCGACCACAGCGGACTTTCACTGGGCTGCCTGCTGCTCCCCCCCCCCACACCCCCCCCCCCCCCGAAACAAGGTCAGTGGCGGATCGTGATGGCTCCCAGCCAGTGAGGCTAGCCCTGAAGCAACAGAGGTAGCTCAATGAGAGCCCCAGGGCGGAGAAACGGGAAGCCTGGAGCAAGTTCCCTGTCTGAATGCTCACAGATTTCTGCATATTTTTTGATAGGGGAAGGCTTTATTTTACATGAGCTAGGTTGCCAGTTTGCTTAATCCTAGATAATTGAGGTATCACTGAATAACTGCCCAGACCCAAATCATTAATTTGGAAAACCAATATTGACGAAATGTCAGACTTCTGTTGTTTAGATGTACCATGCAGATTACCTAGAAGACAACAACAATTTGTGTTTCAATCTTACGAAACAGGTATTTTCTCTGACTTAATACACTGTGATATACAATCTGGCCAAAGCAATCTGAAAATAGGTAAAAGCTTTTAAAAACTTCACAGATAGAAGCAACCTTATGCTACTCCCTCCTTTTGGCTAAAAGTAGAGAAAAATATTTTCACATGCCTTTTGATTATAGGAAGCATATACACACATTTAATCAATTTCAATTGATTGCTATTTATAAAGTTAATTTTCAAAAGCCCCAAACTTTGATCATTGAGAGGTTATCTCATTTGTAGACTCGTCAACACTTTCGTTTCTTTCTTTTATACCAGGTGGCCTGTTGGTAATGTTGCTAAAAAAGGTGACACGGAACGGGCACTATAGCAGTTTCTTTCCCCAAAATGACACACGTTGTGAGCTGGAAGAGAATGAAAATGGCACGTGCCTCACACCCACATGATGGGCAATAATCAGAAGAAAACCAAAGACAAAGTTCTTGCTCAAGAATAAAGGACAGAGGCCATAAGATAGAACGTAACTCACGTTCCAGCCATAATCCTGGCAGATATGGGAACCAGCAGGTCAAGGTCTGTGGTTGAAAGAATGAAGAAAACTCTGGTTAATAATAATCCCGTAAGAGACCTTTCTGAGCCTTGTTTCTCCATGGAAATTGTGAATACTGTAACGAGGTGTCAGTGGAATGAGAAATGCTGAATGTATCATATGCAGAAGAGGCCCACTGACCTCCGTACACTCTCCGGTGTGCCCTGGGCTCTGCCTGAGACTGTGCCCGGGGGGCAGGTGCAGCCTCTGACCAGGTCCTGTACCAGGTCCTGGGGCCTCTGACTGGGTCTAGGAGCCAGCACACATTGTCTCTGGGAGCCCTGACTGGTGGTTCGTGCCCACAAGGACCACGTGCAGCCTCAGGCCCCGGGATTTTGAAATCAAACATTGACAAGCGCAGCTGGTTTGAGTTTGGTTGACGTTTGGATGCTGAAGGGATCTTAAGAGCTCAGCAAATATCTTTTAGCTTTTCCCATTTGGAAAAAATGTCCTGAGGGGAGAAAGGGAAAATGGCATCAGTTGGTCCTTAAGTAAACAGAAGTAAAGGAGAACTTTCTAGAAATGGAAGAGTTGAAACTTCCGCAGGTCCTGTTATGAACGCCTCTTGCTGGCTTTGGGGTTAATGTGTTCAGGGTTTGATCTCTATTGAACAAAGCGTCAAGGACAGAAGTGCCCATCGGTGACCGAAGCCAGGTCTCGGGCCTGCCCTGCTGGGTGAGCGGGACACCTGGGGAGCCGCCTGGGGAAGGGGCATATTGCTCTTTCCCCCACAGACATGCAGGCAACCAATTCACTTGTGACTCAAATCACAGCGGGCCTCATCCTGCTGTCACAGCAGCCGGGCCACCCACGTTCAGCCAGTGTGTGTGTGTGGCCGGTTAAAAACTTAAAAAATAAAAACTAAATAAATAAATCAAAGGAAAGATGAGCTAGTCAGAGGGGCAGAGCACATGATGGAATGAAGAATAGTAATCGGCAAATCTTATTTATAATTAAACTTTCATCTTCCTATCCTTATACCAGCCTAAAAACCACACACTGTACGGTAGATGACACTTTCCCATCTTCGGTTCCTGGGGGGCTTAAAGCACTTGCCTTGCCTGGGGCAAGCTTGCCATCTAGAGACCGTCACTGAAAACTGCAGAATACGCGGCTGACTTCAGTGCACACACAAGCATGCATTGTTACCTCGACTTAAACCATTTTTATTAGTATTTTCAACAACAATTTATAGAGGGCCTATTATGAGCTGGGGTCTGGCGCTACAATGGTGGGAGAAAATAACATGGCTCCTAAAAATCTAGTGGGGAAGACAAACATTACCCGTATAATCAGCAATTAAAAGTAAAAATAACAGAGAGAACAACTGTATGGCAGATTCGTTCATTTAAAACTTACTAACAAGCCTATGAGGAAGATGGTGTCTTCGTTTAACAGATCAGAGAACTTGGCAGAGCAGTTAAGGACCCCCACCCACCCCGTCACCCCCCCCCCCTCAAATCACAGAGCAGAACAGGAACATAAACCGAGGCAGTTTCACTCCTAACGCTGTGCTTTTAACTGCCTCTGGATGCAAAACGGAAACTCTGATGAAAGCAAGCAAGCTAAATATAAGATTGGATGTCCGCCTGTGTGGCTCAGTGGTTGAGCATCGACCTGTGGACCAGGAGGTCAAGGTTAGATTCCCAGTCAGGGCACATGCCAGGGATTTGGACTCCATTCCCAGTAGAGGGCGTGCAGGAGGCAGCTGATCAGTGATTCTCTCTCATCATTGATGTTTCTAGCTCTCTCTCCCTCTCCCTTCCTCTCTGTAATCAATAAAAACATTTTTAACAATCGCACTAGGTACAGTGAGGGAGAGCAGGCTGCAGGGTGTGTGCAGTGGACGTGAGGAGACCGATTGGAGGGCTACAGCAACATTCCAGGTGAGGGGTAATGAAGAAGTGCACGAGTCAAATCAAACTTACAAATGACCGGAATACACAGGAAACCGTGTCATGCCAGAAGGTACAAGGTATATGGGAACTTAAAGGCAAGGGCCCGTTTGGATGAAGATCATTAAGGGGATCATCCGCCGCATGTCTAAGTGTACAGAAACAAGAACACCTGAGCGTCTTCAAGCAAGAGCAGATAGTTCTACGTCACTGTTGCACAAGGTGAATGTAGGAGTAAAGCATGAATTAGTCCAGAAAGGAGCGCTGGCCTGAGCGCCCACCGGGCTGCTGTGTGCACAGTGCCCCAGAGGACAAAACGCGTGTTTCAGCACTTTGTTCCTTACACTGAGTTCTGCCAGTGGACCTCGCTGAGTTGCAAAAAGAACTTGCTGTCTCCGAGGTATCCTATCCCTACAGCAAACCCACACCCACAAGCTCACGCTGCACCCTGCACCCTCCTCGCCTCCGGGCTGGGGCGGGACTCCCACCGCCAGGGCGGCCGACTGCGCAGGCGCCATGCCCCTGCCCGCTCCCCGCCCGCACATGAACAACAGACTCCTTCTGTCGGGCTTCCCTCCTCCTTCCTCAGCTCAGTTGAGGTGTCGCCTCTCTGTTCCTGCTTTGACAACTTCTTAAATCCTCACACTCTCTCAGGCACGTTTTAGTTTTTAATACCTTCCGCAGCCGCCTGGAATTCTAACCACGTTCTTTTCCAATCACTGCAGAACCACGCCCTCCAGTCCCAGGAACCGCCCTCCAGTCCCAGGAACCGCCCTCCAAAGTGTCACTCTCGCGAGAGTCTCGCGAGAAGGCGACCACCTCTCGTGGCATTTCCGTGCTACCAGAATCCTTCGCGCGAGGCGGAAAACTTACACTTTGCCCCCAGCTTGTGTTCCACTGCGGTGCTGCGCTCCGCGTCCCGGTCCTTCCTTCTCCAGGGCCGATGGCGGCCCCCGAGCAGCCGCTGCCCGCGACCAGAGGATGCCCGAGCTCCGCTTCGCTGTCCCCGCCGCGGGGCGACCGAACCCTCCTTGTGAGGCACCTGCCGGCCGAGCTGACCGCGGAGGAGAAAGAGGACTTGCTTAAGTATTTCGGGGCGCAGTCCGTGCGCGTCCTGTCCGATAAGGGGCGACTGGTAAGGGCGCTCGCGTGGGGAGATGCGCTTCCGGCGTGGGGCTCCCCCCTTTTCTATCCCGATCTCCCGCGGGTCCAGCGACGTTTTGATGGGCGGAAGCCTGGATCGGTGACAGCGCCGCGGGAAAGGGAGGTGGGGGGAAAGGCGAGGCTGAAGAACGGAACGTGGCTTAGTTAGGTACCCATCTTGAGCATCCCAAAACGCCTCGGAAAATGGGGGTGTTTCTCCCAGTCTCCGTACTCTGGGAAATAGGGAAGAAGGACTTTAGAAATATTGGTTCATTTATAAGCCAGTAATAAGACAGTCCATGAACACAGAGGAGAAACTGCAATAGTAAATTGGAGTGAACTAGTTACAGAATTTCTATTTTATTTCTTTTATACCTGAAGATGTTTTAGCTGGATCTGCAAGGTGGTCTCTGATGGGGCAAGTCATCCATGGTGCTGACGTCCCCCTAGGCCTAGGTCGGTTCTGACATGCAGCCAGGATTGAGGATCAGTGAAAAAAGACCAGTTTTGATCCAAGTGTCAGGTGCAGTAAGTCCTCAATGTCATTGATAGGTTCTGCAACTTTAAGCAAAAGGATATATAAGGAATCTGGTTTTACCATAGGTGATTGATAGAAACAAGAGTTAATCAAGCTGAGGCAGCTCATCAACTTGTAAGGAGAGGACTTTGAACAAAATGACATTCATCATTCAAGGACCTGCTGTGTACCAGCAGATACACATATTCTATGGCATATAGAATCTCTGCGATTCAGTTTAAGTGCACTTAATTAAGTCATCTTGGATCGGATTAGACAAAAGTAACAATGTACTCAAGCATCTTTAAATGCTTTAGGCAAGAACTCTTTCTTAGCATGATAATTATTTTCTTTTGACTTAGTGTACCTTTTCTGTAATAAAAATATGCACAATTTATATTTAAAAATAGAGTTCTTCCTTTGAACCCTTATTACAAAGATAAAGCCCAAAGGAAACACTCAAGGAATTTTCTTACAAACATTTTTAAACTCTGCATTTGGGTGTATAAAGTTTAAGGTCTTTATATGTATTATAAAATGGCAGATATTTTATGTTTTTGGATAGTTTAAGGATAGTCCTTTGGGTATAGTAGTAGTTTTTAAACTTTTGATGTGTTGAACTACTTGACGGATGTCAAGCCAGCGCTCTGCATCCCTGTAACAAAAAAGGCTACATAGTTTCCATCTCCAGTCTGATCCAGAAAAGATTCAAAACCACTGTAATGAAGTTAGCTTTAACCAGTTAAAGTGATCTTGATTTTTCATTCTTTTCCAAGATTTTATTAATGTGTCAAATCACTAATAACTGGTAAAATATCAGACTTCCTTATGAAAAACAAATTAAATTTGAAATAATTTTTGTACTTTCTTTTTCAGAAACATACAGCGTTTGCTACTTTCGCTAATGAAAAAGCAGCTGTAAAGGTGGGACTTTTTCTTTACTATCAAAGTTAACAATTATCCAGTCTTGGTTCAAAAATAACACATAAGCTATAGTTTTAAAAAGCAGAAGGGTTTCTATTTAAAGATTTGGCTCCACAGGCTACCTTTGACTCTGTCAGTTGGCAGATCTTACCCAAAGTCTAGGTATTGGGATCTAAGAACAGTAAATTAACTGTGTGCTGGATTAATCAGATTTTAATTTTGCTAAGTGATAGGAAGCCAGTAAGAAAGGCTGGGTAGCCTGAAATTAGAAATGGGTAAGAAAGAGCCAAAGAATTGATAACAGCATTAACAAAGGACATGTGTAAATGTAGGTGGTCTCTAACAAATCACTGTTGGTGCAGTTATCAAATTCCTATTCTTCTCTTCCAACTCAAGGCACTGACAAGACTCCACCAGCTGAAACTTCTAGGTCACACTTTAGTTGTTGAATTTGCAAAAGAGCAAGATGAAGTTCATTCCCCATGTCCCTCTGCAGGCACAGACAAAAAGAAGAGGTGCGTAGAGAGTTGGGTTTTCCTAACATTGATACATCTCTCTAATTGAGTCTAGTACATTGAAACAATGTATTTTTGTTCCTAGCCGTGCATTAGGAGTTGATTTAATATTAGGAATTAATGTGGGAAGAGAGTTCCGTTAACAGCATTGTATTACAGACAGTGGGTGTCATGCATAGATATGGCTTTTGCAATCATAGACTGGTATTTGGTTTCAGTTATAACTCTTTGTAAGTTATATAACCTATACAAATAAACTTTACACCAGTGGTTCTCGAAGACTAGTGGTCCCTGGACCAGCTGCATCCTCTAGGACAGTGGTTGGCAAACTGCAGCTCACGAGCCACATGCGGCTTGCGAGCCGCGGTTTGCCGCTCTGTTGACTAATGAGTTTGCCAACCACTGCGTAAGGCATTATCCTTACCCAGAACTTTTGACTTCAGGTTAAAGGCATTAGTACATTATTAAAATGTTTTTTAAGTCTTTTTCCCTAAGGCAGTGGTTGGCAAACTCATTAGACCACTGCTCTAGGATCCTGACTGGTATACAGATTTTTGGGCCTGAACCTGGCTTTCTAAGTTAGAAACTGGGGAAGAGGAGCAATGCAGTTCAGAAATTGGGGCATCACTGTAGTACACCAGGTAAATTTCAGGGGTTTTCAGTCTTCAGTGAGATTTACCACACCGTCTTCCTGGGCTTTCAGTGGAGACTAAATGAGGTGTGGCATGTCATGGACAGTATCTGAACATGTTACTTATTGTGGAACTGTTCTCATAGTGCCATGTGTGAAAAGATGACTTTTCCTGTATGTATTTTCCCTCTATTTTTTAAGTTCAGATCGACTTTGGTTCTGTGTGTCCTAGGTCTGAGGAGCCTGTGGAAGACGATAAAGAAAAAAAAGAACTTGGTTGTTTGACTGTAGAGAACGGAATTGCACCAAACCATGGGTGAGTGCTTTTTCTTTGTATTTTGTTGTTCTTTCAATTTTGTTGTTCTGGGTGTGTGTGTGTGTGTGTCTTGTAAATCAGGTAATTTATTCAAAAGGGATACTTTGTCCTGTCTGTTTTTAATCTGTCGATTAAAAATTTTGAGCTACAAGAATTGGTCACTGAATTTGGTTCCATTGGAATGTTCAGAGCTACGAGATAAGGTCTGATAAGAAAATTCTTATTTTCCGGTAACGCGGCCAGAAGACAGCTTTCTTCCTAACTGTGCTTGTTTGGGTCTATTAGGCACCAAGCACCCTAGAGTACTGAATTATCAGATCAGTTCTGTATGTTACCAGATTATGTACAACGAGTTCTTGACGTGAAACTCAGTGGAACACAGTAAGCGTTTTACATGTTTTTTCTAGGCTGACATTTCCTCTGGATTCCTGCCTCAAGTACATGTACCCGCCGCCGTCCAGCACAATCCTCGCAAACATAGTGAACGCTCTGGCAAGTGTGCCCAAGTTCTACGTCCAGGTGCGTGGAGGGAACCAGCGTGCCCCACGGGAAATGCACGAGGAACTTGACGTTCTATTTTCCATGCCAATTCTCAGAGTTTCCCATAGAGTACTAATTAGACTAATTCCGACAGGCCTGGATAGTGCAGTAGCTTAAAGATGTCATAATCAGTGCAGTCTGCTGTAACTGTGCCACAGAGTAGGCAGCTTATAAACAAAAGAAAATGATTTCTCACGTCTGGAAGTTTGAGGTCAGGGTGCCAGCGAGGTGGGGTTCTGGGGAGGGCCCTCTTCGGGTGGCAGATGGCCTGGCTTGTGACCTAATTACTTGCCAAAGCCCTATCCCTCCCCCCACCTCCTAATAACTTCACGTTGGGGGTCAGGATTCAGCATGTGGATTGGGGGTGGGGGTTGGGTCACAGACATTCAGTCTATTTCCAATGGGAATGAAATATTACTGCATTCAAGGACAGGCTATTATAAACGACTAGAGGCCTGGTGCCTGACATTCGTGCACTGGGGGGCTGAGGGGGTCCCTCAGCCCGGCCTGTGCCCTCTCGCAGTTCGGGACCCCTCGGGGGATGTCCAACTGCTGTGGAGGCTGTGCTCGCCAGCCCTGAGCCCGGCTTCTGGCTGAGCAGCGCTCCCCCGGTGGGAGCACACTGACCACCAGCGGGCAGCTCCTGCGTTGAGCTCCTGGCCCCTGTGGTCAGTTAGTGTCATAGCGACCAGTCATTCTGGCGCTTGGTCAATTTGCATATTAGCCTTTTATTATATAGGAATGGCATAAGCAGCCCATTATGTTGGGTATTAATAAACACAAGATAATTTGGGAAATGCAGTTTCTGGTAATTCTTGGTTACTGTGGCATACACCTTGAAGTAGAGATTCTTAAAGGAAAGGACATAATTGACCCCTTGGCAAAGGTTTGAAAGTATTGATAGTAACAGGATACGTTTTGAAGTACAGAATGTAGATAATGTTGATTTTGTTACTCCTCCGTTTCCTGATTTTACAATGATCAAGGGGGAAATGGCATGGGAGAAGATGTTGTCTTGCAATAATGAGGATAACGTTTGCAGAGCTGACAAGAATTTAGGAAGGCCAACCTGAGATACGCCAGGGCCTGTTCCAGGTCTGCCGGCCTCTGCACCACGTTAATCAGTAGTGTCATCGCAGAGTGTTTAAGTACATAACACGTGAGCGGACCACCAGTTTACTAAGCGGTTCTAAATGCTTTATCACTTTAAGGTGCTTCATCTTATGAATAAAATGAATTTGCCCACACCTTTTGGACCAATCACTGCACGACCTCCCATGGTAAGAAAGCTCTTAGAATTTTCCAATTTCAAAACTGCTCCTCCCGGGGTGGGATTATCAAGACTAAATGCTCCAGATGCTGGGCCTCTGACCTCTCCTGTGCCCTGAAACTAAGGAGCAGGTACAGAGTCACTGTGATGAGGATAAGGGTCACGTGGAGAATGGAGAGTGGGAGAGCCGCCAAGGTATACCGGCCCCCTGCAGAACTGTTGGCCCTTTGATCCAGAGCAGCGTGCCCCTGTAGGATAATCATGTGGAGCCGACTTCCTTATCTCACTCCCTGCTGCGGTTTTGTGGCATATAGAGCTTTCATTGCAGAAGAAAGGTTGCTAATGTTTTAATTAGAATTTATTGTGCACATTTATCAGGAATTCAGGTAATAGGCATTGTCTGCTCTGGAATGATTCTAGTTATTTTGCCACAGTCCTTTTCCAGATAACCACAGTGAGGAATTATTTTCAGTGCTGACATTTACATAGAAAAATTTCCCGCCACCACAGTGTCTGGCTCAGTGCAAGGGTATTGAGATTATGCCAACTGCAGTTAACAAATAAACTCAAGTCTTAGTCACTTGACGCAATATAAGCTACTTCTTGCTCATGTCAAGTTCATTCCAAAAATAGGGCAGCATGATGCTCTGCCCTACTGAGTCATTCAACAGACCTCAGTTGTCCCCACTGGTGTTCCAGGTCAGTGAGGGCTTGCCGTGCAGCCTGCCGAGCAAGAAGGAAGAGAATTTCATGGGTGGAAGGTTTCATGCCAACCCTTTGTGGCTAAAACAGTTCCCTGGTGAACTCTTAACTGCCAGGGAAGTTGGAAATACTTGGTTACTTTCGCATACACCTTTAAGTGGAGACTCTTAAAGGTGTATGCCAGGTGCCCAGGAAGCAGCAGCACGCCTTCGGCCACGCAGGTTTCCCTCCGCGTGTGGAGTGTGCCCGAATATCATGAGCTACAGAGAGATGAGAATGATGCATCGAACGGAGAGGTTTATGTGTTCTGGAAACATCATCGGTTTGTTGTTGTTGTTTAGTATGAAGACTACGTGCCACTGCACGCCCCGCTGCCACCTGCGTCTCCCCGGCCCCCGGAGGAGCCGCCTTTGCCGGACGAGGACGAGGACTTATCGAGTAAAGAGTCCGAATACGAAAGCAGCGATGAGGAAGACCGACAGAGGTCCGTGTCTTCACATCACCCTTGTTTACTTTCGAAGAGATGCACTCTCTGAGAAGACATGCTCTTGTTCTTCTGAATTTTACTGTAATTCTTGGTAATTTGGGGACATTAGAACTTGCTCATCCCCAGCGCCAACCCCTCAAGCATATAGTAGTTATACTTTTTTTACGTCTCACCCAAGGATATGTTTATTGATTGTTGTTTTTTTTTTAAAGAGCGGAAGCGGGGGGTGGGGGGGGAACATTGATGAGAGAGAGAAACAGCCATCAGTGAGCTGCCTCCTGTACTCGCCCTAGCCAGGAATCGAACTGGCTACCTTTTGGTGTACGGGAATAATTTCCTCCTTTCCCTTCCCTCGAGGCAGAATGGCCAGACTGATGGAATTAGCAAGTCTTCAGCCCAAAAGACCAAAAGCAACAAGACAGCGCCATGTGAGAAAAAGGCGGAAAATAAAGGACATGCTGACCACACCTGCGCCCGTGTCTCACAGGTCGTCCTGTCTTGGATTATGGAATAAGGGTTCTGTAGGTGCTGGTGTGCTTGCGGAACTCACCTTTCTTCAATACAGTTGTGGCAGAGATGTCTGTTTGCCAGCCAGTTCTATGTAGTTCAATATCTTAATCAGATTAAATTACTCTGAATTGCGATTTTAATTTCATGGAACTTCTCTGTGTCAGTTTCCCTTGAGCTCATAACTTCATAAATTGAGAAGGGTGTTTGTTAAAATGCAATAGTCCTCACGTACTGTCTCTCTCACTTGCTGAGTGACTATGCAATCTGTCTAAACTAGGAACTTAATGGGACTCACAGTAGAACGTGTCAGGGTTTATGGAAGTAGTCATGCAGGTTTTACTTGGTGGTTGCCTGTAGTGTGGAGTGCTTTGACAGTGTTAGCTTTTTGAAGTGCAGTAAACACGGAAGTGCTTTCCCGGGGACATTCTCTGCGGCTGCGAAGTAACGCCGTGATTGTTTGGGAACTGCAGCTTACACCCGGTGCTGTCACCCTCGGATGTGTTCGATCAGCCACAGCCGGTCGGGAATAAAAAGATTGAGTTCCATATATCTACCGACATGCCCGCTGCGTTTAAGAAAGATTTGGAAAAGGAAGATGATATGGAAGAACAAAATCCTGGTAAGCACATTTTAGTGCCTTTTTTTTTTTTTTTTTTTGTATAAAGGAATGCTCTTTATTTATTTATTTTTAATTGAATTTACTGGGGAGTCATTGGTTAATACAGTTATATAGCTCTCAGGGGCACGATTCTGTAATATATCATCTGTATATGGTTCACCGTGCCAAGTCAAGTCTCTTTCCATACATTTGTCCCTCCTTTACGGTCTCCTACCTCCCCCATCTCTATTTCCCTCTGGTAATCACCATAGTGTTGTCTGTCTTTTTGTTTGTTTTTTTAATCCTTTCACCTTTTTTAAGGAATTTAAAGTAAATGTTCTTTATTTTATTTTTTTCTTTATTGATTAAGGTGTTACATATGTGTCCTTATCCCCCCACTCATGCCCTCACCCCCCTGGTGTCTGTGTCCATTGGCTAGGCTTATATGCATGCATACAAGTCCTTTGGCTGATCTCTTCCCTTTACCCCCACCCTCCCCTACCTTCCCTCTGAGGCTTGATGGCCTAATCGATGCTTCCCTGTCCCTGGATCTGTTATGCTCATCAGTTATGTTCATTATATTCCACAAATGAGTGAGATCATGTGATATTTATCTTTCTCTGACTAGCTTATTTCGTTGAGCATAGTTGTTTAAATGTGATGTTTCTCAGTCAGTGTTCGTGTTAGAATTATGTTCTATACGCAACGTTTCTGTCTTAGTATTTGTGAACTATATGTAAAACTAGAGGCCCGGTGCACGAATTCGTGATGGGTGGGGTCCCTCAGCCTGGCCGGCGATCGGGGCCGATCAGGGCCATCTCGCACAGTCCCGATTGGGCCGATCACGGCTAGCCGGGGGGAGGGATCGCGGGAGGTTGGCCAGCCACAGGTGTTTGGCTGTGGGAGCACACTGACCACCAGTGGGCTGCTCCTGCGTTGAGCATCTGCCCCCTGGTGGTCAGTGCGCATCGTAGTGACTGGTCGTTCCAGTGGTTTGGTCGTAACGATCGCTTAGGCTTTTATACATATAGATATGCAGTCAGGGCTTCCTCAGTACCATGGGATACTGTCCATTGTCACCTTTCTTATATACTTAGAATGGGTGCTTCCGATGGGAATGTCACATTGCCTGTGGCGAGTAATGGACTCCGAGGAGCACTGGAGTCTGGTTTGTACTGAGGTTCACACTGGACATGTACTAGGAGGATTCTTACGCTGACTTCTTTTTTCATTGCTCGTGAAGTGTGATGCTCAGTGGTTTTCTTAGTATGATCGTCGTGTTGGTTAGGAAACAGCAACGTGACTACCTTGTGAGTAGGTGCCTGCAGGCGCCAGTTCTGTTAGTACAAGTTTTTGTGCATTACGGAGACACTGTCATATTCCTGCAAACCCTGAAATACTTACTGTTTGAACCTTGACAAGTAGACTTTGCCTACCTGTTCTAAAGTAATGAGAACACCAAAGGGCTTCGTGCCAAAGACGTCTTGAAATTTAAAACTGGAAAACAGACTGTCTTGAAAGGAGGGATTTTTAATGGCTCCTGTTGACTTTAACCCTCAGATTTACCGGCTACCCAAGGTGATGCGTCCACTGTAGGATTTGGAAAGATCTTCCCCAAACCTAACCTGAGCCTCGCAGAGGACAGTAAGGAAGACTCGGACGAGACGCCGTCCGAGTGTATCTCCAGGCGGGAGCTGGAGAAGGGCCGGGTCTCTAGAGAAGGTATTTCCTGACAGGAACTGGCCTTGCCCCCTTTCAGCTTTCACGTTGATGTAAGATATCTTAACTGTACGTCCTTGTTTTGTTTCAAATAAGAAATGGAAACGCTTTCCGTTTTCAGAAGTTACGAACCTGGTGAACCGAACTGTAGGATTTATGTAAAGAATTTAGCTAAACATGTTCAAGAAAAGGTAGGTCACAATTTGTAAATGAAGTTTATTATTTTACTATTTATTTTTTTGGCTGGACTTCCTTACTTTTTTTTTTTCCTTATTGAAATTCTAGGACCTTAAGTTTATTTTTGGAAGATACGTTGACTTTTCATCAGAAACACAACGGATCATGTAAGTGGTCGTCATATTCTGCGTTTTCTTTTCGCCGGTGAGGACATCACTCTGGTTCATCCCCGTGCCCGTCCCTTGTGAGAAGCCAGAGTCAGCAGGCTCTTTGCAAACGGCCAGGTCTAACCATCCAGTGGTTTCATCTCCGTGCAGGCCCCGTGGTCCCATTGCAGCAGCTCAGGGCTGCGTTTGGAGCATGAAACAGCCACCAACAAGACCTAAAACTAGTGGTGGCCGAGCTCTAGTGAAATGTACTCAGAGAAACAGCCTCATCAGCAGCTCGGGTCCCAGCGCAGAGGTTCACCTGCATAGGAATCACCTGGAGAGGGCCTGGGTCCCTCCCCAGAGAGCCTGGTTTCCAGACTGATGCAGGGCCTATGGGTTTGCATTCCTCAGCGCTCAGGGATGCTGCCCGAGCTGCTGGTGCCGAGTCCGCCTGGAAGCCCTGTTGGTGCCTCGCCCTGTGGCCCACGGCATTCAGGCACAGGTTCTCCCTCCCCCCGGCAGTCACTTCTCTGAACTGGACTGAGTCAAGCAAGGCCCCTGTGGGGCGTAACAGGGATATGCTTTGTAAATGGTATAAAAGCTAATGTCTGCAGTTAGAATTTTATTCTATGAAATTCCACAAAGTTGGCTCCTAAGTCCATTAGATTGTTGGCCATGTAAACTAGAAGTAGAAGAGGTGAGGAGAGAGACCTCTCAACTCGTTAATTTTGTTTTAAACTTCTTGAGCAACCAGCACTTTCCAAGTCTAGCCTGGCCTTGTGTACCTTTTTCGATAGGTGTGCACGGGTCTTAAAATTCTCCATTGTATGCATTCGTCCACGATGCCTCTTCTTAATAGAATAGCAAAAGATTTTCTTGCTGGTCCTTTTTCTTGTTGCTGCCTTTAAGTCATGATGGGAAGAAACCTAAATAAATACTTTATGTACATTGATATGTACAAAGTGTGTATACATTCTTCTATTTCCAGGATTGCCTGCAATTAGAGTTTCATGGGGAAAATAATTCTATGTGGAGAAAGTTGTACACGATAAAATGACAGATTAATAATTGTTCCCCATGGGACTTAGTCATGTAAATTTTAAAATTTCACTGCATTTTTTCATGCTTTATATGATTGTCCTAGTCCTATAGACTCTCTAAATGGCAAGCAGTACTTTAGTTACAAGTTATAACCTGCTTTTTCTAAGGAGTCTCCACTATAGCTTTGTGTCCAAATGTTAAAAACACACCACGGAAGAGTGGAACTCTACCCCTGGAATAACACGTGTGCTTCGCATGTCGGTCTCTGACTTGAGCTCAGTGAAACGACAGTGAAGAAACCAGTGCCTCTGGGGCATCCCTGTGAAGTGGTGACTAGTGACATCTCTTCCTGCTCTGAAGTCCTGTTCTTTTTCTGGGGTTATGATCAGCCCTTCCGTTCTTGGTCATATAGTTGTTTTCAGTCTCTTGAGTAATAGTATTGAATTGGTTGCATGGAATTTTTAAAAAATAGAGATATGACATAACTTAAGAAATGTGCTTCATAGTTGCTAGTAAGATAATTTTTAAATCACATTAAATACATTTAAGATAGCTAAAAAATATATGTAAGCGCATCTCAAACTTCCATTGTCTACTCATAGAATCACTTTTAGAACTGACTACAAAATACAATTTTAGAAAGCGAGGAATTGATGTGCTAATGAGGTTGTATAGTTGTTTTCGCTCTGAAATGGCAACGTTTCCATTCATTTGGTCACCATGGTTTGACATTCTTTGACTCAAGCCCGCTTGTTCTTCTGACCTCTAGGTTTGACATCCGCCTGATGAAGGAGGGCCGCATGAAAGGACAGGCCTTCATTGGGCTCCCAAACGAAAAAGCAGCAGCAAAGGCCTTGAAGGAAGCTAACGGATATGTTCTTTTTGGAAAACCTATGGTGGTTGTATCCTTTTACTCTGTCTGTTCCAAACACTCTAGTTTTTAGGAGAAGAGTATAGTTGAAACTAATTTTTATCAACCTTTAGAAGACTTGACAACTGGCATTCTAACTGGAGGTACTCTATCACAGACGTAGCTGGCTGAGAGAGATGAGTGTTGTTTAGATGAACATTGGAAATGAAGGAACCTCAGCAGCAGCACGAGGTTATTAAAATGTAGCCACGTCTACACCTTTCTCTTACACAGCCCAGCAGTGCGTGTGCCCTCTGAGCCTGAGCCTGCAGTCCCCAGGAATCCCGTTAGGGTCGTTAAAGAGATAAAAGCTCATTGTGGTTTTATCTTCATTGTATTGTGTTGTGACTCGTATTTGCATTTAAGAATTTTCATAAACAAAATAGACCATTGATTAATTACCCTGCTTTTAGCGACTGTCATTTGCAAGTTATTAATCAGTGGGATAGATGAAGGTCTAGGTGTGGAAAATACTGCCTGGAGAGAAAGGTACATTTTTTTACTTCTCCCCCAAATCATGGACAGCACGTAGATAAAACGTATTTAACAAATGTCTGAGAGTATAAAAATAAATATAAGAGATAAATTCAAAAACTGTACTTCCACTCTGAATTAGAAAGTTCTTGATAATTAGGAAAGATTGCTTCCATGTTTGTAAAGGAAACCTTAATTTTTAAATATTAGCAATTCGCTCGATCTGCTAGACCAAAACAAGATTCTAAAGAAGGAAAAAGGAAGTGATAAAAATTGGTAAAGGTAAGTGTGGATGTGAATGAATGAAAGGAGAAGACAGATTCTCCACCTGAACTCTTAGGGAGGCGGGCCCTGTCATTTCCCTGCCCACCACACCGTCTGCCTCTCGGAGCTGGTAGAGCAGTAACGCAAGTGAAAGCCCTTAGTCAGGGCCATGCAGCCTCTGTCTAACTGTGCAGTTACTTCTCATTCAACATTGTAACTACAGAAGAAAGCCTATTTGTATATAAAAGTTCTACTCTGGAAATGGGTTTATAAGGGGAGTGTGTGTTAGATTGCCAGAGTTTCTGTTCGGGAGGTCTGGGGTGGGGACCTTGGGAAACCAAGAAACCAGCTCTTCTCCCCCTCCGCCCCCCCGTTTTTCTGTGACAGGGTGTGTGGGCCAAGCCAGGGCAAACCAGGCATCCTTGGTGGGCCTGAGCACTTGCATTACTAATTACTCATTGGACATTTAAGAGAAATACATACGTGTCTTTTGTGGAATGAAATCTTTTGTCTTTCAAATGTGTAATTCTAATGCATACTCAAGTAATTTTATTATTAAAAATGGTAGAATTACATTTCCAACTTAAAAGTTGGGTTACATTGATGAAAGAAAAATGAATGGAAATACATCCTTTTTTATTTTATTTAAAATATGTCTGCCTTTGTACATTGGAAGAACATGAAGTAAATGGGTCAAAATTACTGGTGTTAAGCTGAAAAAATTATTTAACTTAAGAGAAAGTTTTGCTTTATGCTTATTCCTTTTTTGAGATACCTTAAATATTTGAAGCTTGTTTTAAAACATCTATAGTGGTGTAGTTCGAAGTCCTACAAATGCCTTAGTGGAACAGTTAACAAGAAACAATATTTAGTTTATATGTAAACGTGGAAAATGAGAAGAAATTAAACTGCAACCCGCTGTTCTTCTTTAGAAGCATCCCTGCGTAAATACCGCTGTAATACTGTCATGCAAAGTGTATCCTTTCTCGTATCCTTTTGGGGGCAGTACTTTTGGTTTTTGTTTTCCTTAGAAATGTTTTGTCCCTCCCACCCATTGGTCCAGAATAAGCAATACTTTTTGTAACTTTAAAGAAATATTTCTAAATATCAGTGTTGATTGAACAAATCTTTTATGGGTTTGTTTAGATGTGCTGCTAAATTTTCTAGACTTTCCTTTAGGTTACGTAATTTTTTCAGGGAAAGTTAGTGAATCAGGTCAATTTATTTGTAGAATGTATGCATTTACTTTAACACAGAATTTAGCCCTTTTTCTTCATTTATGTAATTTCTGGATCAAATTCAGTAACGTGTTCTGTTTATAACATACTAAGGGCCCAGTGCATGGATTCGTGCACTGGTGGGGTCCCTTGGCCTGGCCTGTGGGGTTCAGGCCAAAACCAGCTCTCCAACATCCCCTGAGGGGTCCTGGATTGCGAGAGGGCGGTTCTTGTGTGATGCACCCCTGAACTGGGCTCCCTCCTCTCTGGTTCCGGGGTGTGTCACCCGAGAACTGCTGCCGCCATGTGACTGCAGCTCAGCAGCTCCTGCATTGAGCGTCTGCCCCCTGGTGGACAGTGTGCATCACAGCTACTGGCTGGTCAGCCAGTCGCTTAGGCCTTTATATAGATTTAGTTTAGGTGTTCTGTATAATGTGTTGTAAAATTTGGTTGGGGAAATGTTTTTTCTTTTATTATTTTAAGACGTCAAATATTAAAAAACATTAGCTAGTTAAAAAATAGCATCACTAGATTCCTATGTAAATTCCAAATACGAGTAGCAGACCTCACGTTTGAAGTGTTGTTGAAATTTCCTTTGAGACAGACAGCAAGTAGGAGTATCTTTTTCCTTTTTCTAAACCAAACAAAACAAAAGCAAGAAGAAAAGTGTAACAGAGGTGGAAGACAGAATGTTGACTCAGGGTAGCACATTAAGTGGAGAGAAATAGTCCCGGTGGATACATCAGAACAGTGGTTTCCAGACTAGTCATGACCAGGATTACCCAGAACTGAGTCTCAGACTTGATTGCACATTGAAATAACCTGGGAAACTTTTAATGTATTGATTCAAAAACAAAAACAAAAAACACTAAAAAAATCTACTGATACCTGGGTTCCTCCCCCAGAGTTTTGACTTACCGATCGGGTGTGCAACATAGATTCTGGGATTTTTTTAGACCTCACTAAGTTTTGACTCTAATATGTAACCCAGGTTGAGAACGATCTAGGAAGGATTTTTAGACTGAGATTCCTGAACTGGGTCCTAGAACTAATAAATCAAATCTCTGGGAATCGATGAAGAATCTAATTTGAAAAGGATCCTTCCCTTAGTATAGTTATAAGGACTGACCAGTTGGGATATGACTTTGTGAGATTAAAATAGTTAGCTACCCAGTGTCACCTACCCATCTACCTTTCTAGGTAGGAAAATAAAGGTTGGTTGGTGCCTCTACATTTCCTTCTTGCAAATCCTGCTATTCTTAGTCCTGTGAAAACAATTCCAACATCTGTTAATCACTATCATCCTAAGAGTGCAAAAATTATAGATATTGAAATTACTTTTTTTTCCCAATAGGGGGTTAAATATTTTATTTTTTAATATTATAAATTAGTTTCTTTAGAATCTTTTTTAGAAAAATAAAATGTACTGACATGATTCACTAATTTTCTAAGTATATTTTAGCTTTTATTTATTTTTAAACTAATTAACTGTTTTATACTCATTACTGCTTTCAATGAATTTTTATGATATTTTAGGTTCCTTTTGAATTCCATGTCTTTCCTGTGTTTTGCACCTTTGAGAAGAAATTGACCATCTGGGCTATGGAACTGTGCGTAAAAGCTTTTAAAGTGTATTTAAAAATTAAGTGTATTTGCACTTAAATTAGTTTATTGGACATATATTATGTGCATTTTAATCAGCTTTCTATATAATAAATTATTTTTTTCACTAAAATATTCTTAATTGTAATGTTTTACATAGCTAGGAAAGTATGATTTTATTAACGTGGTTTTACAATATTAAATTGTATTTTAACATTACAATTAATGCCCCTTTTTAATTCCTACCTGCATACCAGTGCACTTACTTGCAAAATTTTCTTTAATAGTGATCTTATTTCTTGTAATTCTTTTAGGAGTTTTGTTTGTCTGGCTATGAGTTGTTGTTTTTGTGTGTGTGTGTGTGTGTGTGTGTGTGTGTGTGTGTGTGTGTGTTTGTTTCCAGTTTAGGGAATTTGTTTAGTCTTTTATTTTTGTGCCCCCATAATCCGTTAGAATATCATTCAAAAGGTACAGATGTTTCCCATATAAAATTCCCTTCCCTTGGTGAAATTAGTTTCAGCTTAGGTAAGTAGGAAAACTTTGATATACAGACATATCTCACAGATATTACAGTTTGGTTCGAGATCACCACAATGAAGCAAGTCACATTTTTTTGATTGCCCAGTGCCTATAAAAGTTATGTTTATACTGTAACCTATTAAATATGCAATAGCATTATGTCTAAAAACCACAATACACATACCTTAATTTACAAATACTTTATTGCTGGGGGAAAAAATGCTATCATAGTCTGGTCCTACAGTGAGTCATCTTTTTTTATTTGCTGGTGGAGGGTCTTAACCTTGATTATTAATGAGCAATAATACTTTGAAAGTAATCTTTTCTACTGAGCAGTAGGCCTCAACAGAAGGCTTAAAATGTTTAGTAAGCCATGTTTAAACAGATGAGCTGTTCCATTTTTATAGCCCGGCAGAGTAGATTTAGCATAGTCCTTACATGTCGCAGGACTTTCGGAATGGTGAATGTGCACTGGCTTCACCTGAAAGCCACAGCTGCATTAGCCCCTAACGAGAGTCAGCCTGTACTTGGAAGCGTTGAAGCCAGGCATTGACCTCTCCTGTCCCGCTATGAAAGTCCCAGTGGCATCTTCAGTGTCACTGTTACCTACACTGAAGCCTGTTGTCAAGTGTGACCACCTCTTTCATCACCTTGGCTAGCTCCCTGGCTGTCTTGCTGCAGCCTCTGCATCTGCACCCGTGGCTCACCTGCCCTTTTGTGTTGTGGAGACGCCATCTTTCCTTAAAGCGCATGACCCAGTCTCCACCAGCTTCAGACTTGCTCCTGCAGCTTCTTCACTTTCCCCACCTTAGAAGTGACGAGAGCTGGGGCCTGGCTCTGGATTAGGCTTTGGCTTAATTAGGTTGTGGCTGGTTTATCCTATCCAGACCGTTAAAGTTTCCTCCCTATCAGCCTTCTTGTCATTTGTGTGCTCACTGGAGTAACACTTCATTTCCTTCAAGAACTTCTCCTTTGCTTCCACAACTCGGCTGTCTGACTGGGGCTGGCAGCCTAGCCTGTGGCCATCTTGGTTTCGGACATGCCTTCCTCACTAAGCTGACTCATCCTTAGCTTTTGACTTAGAGAGACATGTGACTCTTCCTTGCATGTGGACACTTAGAGGCTACTGTAGGGGTATTAGTTGGTCTCATTTCAATATTATGTTTCAGGGAGCAGGGAGGCACGAGGAGAGGGAGAGGCAGGGAACGCTGGCCCGTGGAGCAGTCAGAACAAACACAACAATATCTGATATGTAAACTGATTGCCATACGGTTGTTTTCCATTTTGCCTTCTACAAGGGCTGGGATGAGTGAAGCAGTGAGACACTTCAAGTGTTTGTTCCCTTTAAGGAGTCTGCCTCCTGTTAGTAACATGAACGGTCAGTGTAATCCTGGTCAGTCAGTTATCAGACAGAAGGCACAGCATTCAGATTGCTGTTTTAGGTGAATCAAAGTATTTACTGTGTAAATAAGACTCCTTCAAAATCAATATCAAGAGGTACTACGGCTTTCGGAGGAAGTAAGGGACCAGAATCAATAGCTGATGCGCACCTCGCGTTCACCAGGCGCTGTGCCGAGTGCTTAGATGTAGGAACTGTTGGATGTTCACCACCCCACAAGAAAATACGTCCCTCTGTGAGTAACGGAGTTTCTAAGTAAACTCCAACTAAGTGAAGACATTTTGTTTGTTCCATTTAATTTCCTTGACTCATGCATATACAACAAGAATAGTGACCTCAGTAGGATTGTTCAGTAGAGATGAGAGCAGACCAGTGTGTTAGGCACGTAAGAGATAGAGCTGATGATTCTTAGGAGGAATAGAGTTCCCACCCAAGAACTTAAGCAACTGACATTTGCGGGAGCAAGCTGTATAGAGGCACAGCAGTCTCGAAGAGAGCGGGGGTGGGGGTTCTCAAATACACAACTGAGACTCAGCAGCATGGAGAACGTGCCAGGAGGGGAGGCCCTGCACCACACAAGCTGAGCTCTGACGCCCTGGGGAAGGTAGGAGGTCAAACAGGACTTAGAACATCTAGGACAATTCATAAACATCGAATGGGGATCGCATCTGTTAAACATGGACACCAGTTAGAAATGAGGAGAAGGGTGTTGACAACATAAGAAGGTATTTTATTTGGAAAATTATGACAGCACCAGTGTACCACTTACCAGTAGTTAATACACCAGGGTCCTTGGAAATCCCAGAATACAGAAGAAAATCTGAGCCACAGATTATTTTATTACTTGAAACTTTTCAGAGCTTAGACAAAAACAGATACAGAGAACAGCATTATGTATTTATGGAGGCACTGACTGCCTCACTGGGGAAGAAAAAGATGGAAGGAGAATGTAGTTGGAGTGGGCAGCGCTGTATGCCTTCTGTTTTTCTTTAAAAAGGATGTTTGAAGAATATTTTGGCAAAATGTTAACATTGATTAAACCTGGGTCTTGGGACATGGAGTCTTTTCTTTTAATTACATCTGTCTGTATGACAAATATATCACAATTAAAACAAAATAAAACAAAATAGTGGCATACCTCTAAACCAGTTTCTCAGCTGTTTTTTAAAATTACTGTCCCTCCCAAAGGAGCATTTTTAGACTTTTTAAATCAACCTACACGAAATTTTAAAAACACACTGTATGTCTGCCTGTACACTGTGTGTGTATCTGTCCTGTGATAAAAGGAAGATTTTTCTTCCTCCCTCACCAGAGAATGAAACAATGGCGAATAGTCTGGAAGACACGTGGTTCTGTACTGTTAAATAGTAATATAATACAAAGTGTGTCCTTTGACCTCAGCCAAATTAAACCAGATAGCAAGCAACAGGGAAACTTCAAATTTCCTGGATATTAAATAACACCGCTAAATAACAAATAGAGCAAATCAGCATTCTTAAGGGAAATTAGAAAATAATTGAATTTGAATGAATGAAAATACAACAGAAATTTGTGAGGTACAGCTAAAGAAGTGTTTAAAGGGAATTTGCTTATATTAGAAAAGAATCAAAACGACAGATTGATGATGTACATTCTACTTTAAGGAACTAGAAAGCGAATAAATTAAACCCAGAGCAAGCAGGAAAAGGAAATAACAGTAATAAGCACAAACCAATACCTTGTGAACAGGAAATACCATTGTAAACAAAACTAGTTCTAGGCAGATTGCAAAGAAAAATAAGAGACCCTCCCCCCCCCCCCCAATTGTAAGAATACTGGAATTTGAACAAATTTCTTTTTATAAATTTGACAATTTCAGTGATGTGGACCAATTTCTTGAAAGTGAAAAGCTACCAAAGCCTTATTCAAGAAGTAGGTGGCTTGAACAATCCTTTTTCTACTTAATAAATTTACTTCGTAATTCAAACTCTTCCTGCAAAGAAAGCCCATGGTCTAGGTATTTTCAATAGTAAATTCTGCTAAACAGCAAATGAAAACCAACAATCCTATGGAAGCAAACGCTTCCAAATTAATTTTCTGAGGCCTGCATTATCTTGACACTAAAACCAGGCAAAGTACAAGAAACCACAATATCCCTATTTCTCATGAGAACAGATGCAAAATCCTCAATCAATAAAGTGTGAATAAGTCGATCAAACTGTAAATAGAATGATACATCATGGTCCAGTGAAGTTTATCCTGGGAAATTCAGACTAGTTCAAGTTCTGAAAGTCAGGTGTAATTCATCATGTCAACAGAGTAAAGAAGCAGCATACAGGAAGGGAGAGCATTTGACAAAATAAAACATCCATCCATAAAAACTCAGTATAACTAGGAATAGGAAAGAGCATCCTTAATTTGGTAAAGAGTGTCTGCAAAACCTATGGCTATGCTAATACTTCCTGGTTAAAGGCTGAATGTTTTCCTCCTAAGATGAGAGAAAGGCAAGGAAGTGCACACTCCCCATCCCTATTCAACATCTTGACAGCCAGTGCATAAACAGGAAAGCCATACAAATCCGTCCTAAAGAAGTAAGTTGTCCTTATTCAGAAATGCCATGTAGAAAATCCCAGGGAATTAAAAGGTTCCTACAACTAATAAGTGAGTTAAGGCTACAAAATTAAAAGGTGTAGAAATCAAATTACATCTATATACTAGCAATAAGCAACTACATTTTGAAAAATTTCTAAAAGTACCATTTGCAATAGTACCAAAGGGGAAATAATTAGCTATAAATCTACCAAAATATGTACTACCTCTGTATGGTGAAAACCCCCACCAATGATCCTAATATATAAAAAGTGAGGGGCCGTCATGACTTCAACAACAGGATGGACCACCAGACAGCAGGCTGCGTGGGGCAATCAGGCCGGCAGGGGGGTTAGTGAGGGACAACCAAATGACTGAACATCAGGCTGCATGGTGCGACCAGGCCGGCAGGGGAGACAGTTGGGGGCGACCAGGCGGGCAGGGAGGGCAGGCAGGCAGGCAGGTGAGCAGTTAGGAGCCAGCGTTAGGACTGTGAGAGGGATGTCCCGGATTGGAGAGGGTGCAGACTTGGCTGAGGGAACCCTCCCCCCATCGTGCATGAATTCCATGCACCGGGCCTCTAGTCTATATATATATAAAAGCCGAATATCCAAAGTATCCCTTCGGGAGTTTGATCACTTGTTATGAAGTGCGCTGACCACCAGGAGGTGGTACAGAAAAAAGAGAGGCCCTGGCAGGCAGCCAGCACCCACTAGGGACCCTACCCATGCATGAATTTCATGCACTGGGCCTCTAGTTTATATAGTATCCCCTCGGGAGTTTGATTGCTTGTTATGACGTGCGCTGACCACCAGGAGGCGGTGCAGAAAAAAGGGAGGCCCTGGCAGGCAGCCAGCACCCACTAGGGACCCTACCCATGCATGAATTTCATGCACCGGGCCTCTAGTTTATAATAAAAAATGAAAACTTAGTCCTGGCCGGGTAGCTCAGGTGGTTAGAGCATTGTCCTGATTTGCCAAGGTTATGGGTTTGATCCCCAGTCAGGGCACATACAAGAATCAACCAATGAATGTATAAATAACTGGAACAATAAATTGATGTTTCTTTTCTCTCTCTCTCCCTCCCCTGTCCCATCCTATCTCTAAACTCAATAAAATTTTTAAAAATAAAAACTTAAATAAGTGGGGAGAGATAATGTGTAAATGTGTCAAAAGACTCGTGATTATTGCCCAGCCAGTGTGTTAATCTATGTATGAACCAGATTCAATTCCAGGTCAGGGCACATGCCCCAATTGTGGGCTCCATCCCCATTGTGGGGCTTGCAGAAGGCAGCCAATCAATGATTCTCATCATTGATGTTTCTGTCTCTCCCTTTCCCTTCCTCTCTGAAATCAATTAAAAATATACGCGTGCGCACGCGCACACACACACGCGCGCGCACACACACACACACACACACACACACACACACACACAAAAGCCTAAGTGACCATTACAACCAAACGACCAGAACAACTGGAACAATTAGTCGACCAGTCACTATGACGTGCACTGACCACCAGGGGGCAGATGCTCAATGCAAGAGCTGCCCCCTGGTGGTCAGTGTGCTCCTGCTGCTCAGCCAGAAGCCAGGCTCATGGCTGGCGAGTGCAGCAGTGGGGTGGGAGCCTCTCCTGATTTCGCAGCAGCGCTACTGAGCAGTGGTGGCAGGCACAGCGGACTGGGATGAACACGAGTGGCGCAGTGCCAGCCCCAGCTCAGGCTCCTCCCTGGCTGCCTGCTGCTTGGCGCACTGCTACATCCCCTGAGGGGTCCCAGATAGTGAGAGGGTGCAGGCCAGGCTGAGGGATCCCCCCATCCCCGTGCACAAATCCATGCACCAGGCCTCTAGTATGTATTTATATATATATCACACACACACACACACACTCACACTCACGATTATTAAAATGTTTACTGAAAATTTATTCTTTCCCATTCAAAAATTCTATTTTGTTGGTGTTGCCAAACTGAGATTTATTTGGAAAATGAACAAACTAGAATAACTAGCACAATTTTGAGAAAAACAATACTGGATGACTTAGATTACTAATTTTAAGATTCATTTTAAAGCTATGCACTATAGGAGTCCCTGAAGGAGAGAGAAAGGGACAGAGAGTACTTGAAGAAATAAAGGCTGAAAACTTCAAAAATCTGATGAAAGCCATGCATATAAACATCAAGGAGCTCAACAAATTTCAAGTAGATGAATTCAGAAACCCACACTGAGACACATTATAATTAAATTTTGTAAAAGGCAGAATCTTGAAAGCAGCAAGCAAGAGAAGTGCATTGTCACATATAAGGGATTCTCAAAATTATCAGTAAATTTCTCATCTGAAACCTTGATCAGAAGCCAGTAGACTAATTAATATATTCAAAGTGCTAATAGAAAAAAACCAACAAGGAACCCTATACATAGCAAAACTGTTCTTGAAAACTCAGAGAGAAATAAGACATTACCAAATAAACCTGCACTGGAAGAAATGCTTAAGGGACTCTAGCAGCGTGAAATGAATGGACACTAGACAGAAACTCAAAGCCATCTGGAGACATTCAGATCACAACCCTATCTAATAAAAGTAATATGCAAATTGACCATACCTCCACTACACCCACAAGCCACATCCACCAGCCAATGAGGAGTGAGTATGCAAATTAACCCAACCAAGATGGCTGCAGCCACAGAGAGAGCAGGAGGCTTGGGTTTCCCTGGCAATGGAGGAAGCCAAGCTTTCCACTTGCCCTGGCCTGCTTTGGCCTCTGCTTAAGGCTACAAAGTTTCAATTATAGAAGATAAATGAATCCCAGATAACAGGGCCTCCGCCTGGGTCGCTGGGGGATGTGGCCAGCCTGCAAACCACCACAGGCCCCTCACCCAGGCCGCCCCACGCCCCAAGGGAACCCCCACCCTGATCCGGGACACCCTTCAGGGCAAACCAGCTGGCCGCCACCTATACACCAGGCCTCTATTCTATCTAATAAAAGCATAATGTGCAAATTGACCATCACTCCAACAACCAAGATGGCTGCACCCATGTGGTCAAAGATGACTGCCCCCATGTGGACACAAGATGGCTGCCACAAGATGGCCAGCAGGGCAGGGCAGTTGGGAGGGACCAGGTCTGCAAGGGAAGGCAGTTAGGGGCGATCAAGCCTGCAGGGAAGAGCAGTTGGGGGGGGACCCAGGCCTGCAGGGGAGGGTAGTTAGGGGAAAACAGGCTGACAGGGGAGCAGTTAGGCATCAATCAGGCTGGTAGGGGAGTGGTTAGGGGGTGATTAGGCTCACAGGCAGAAGCGATTAGGGGCAATCAGGAAGACAGGCAGGCGAGCAGTTTGGAGCCAGCAGTCCTGGGTTGTGAGAGGGATGTCTGACTGCCTGCCAGTTTAGACCCGATTCCGGTAGGATCAGGCCTAAACGGGCAGTCAGACATCCCTTGAGGGTTCCCAGATTGGAGAGGGTGCAGGCTGGGCTGAGGGACACCCCCCCCTTGTGCATGAATTTTGTGCACCAGGCCTCTAATAAAGGAAATAATGGGCAATTACAAGAGCTAGGATTATTGTAACAGTGGTTTATAACTACAGTTGTTTTCCACATTATTTAAGAGACATACATTAAAAAAAGCCCGTAAGTTAGTATTGTAACTGGTTTGTAACTCCACACATTTTCCACATAATTTAAGAGACTAATGCATTTCAAATATGTGTGGGTGCACATAATGTATAAAGGTGTAGTTTGGGGACTTGAAAAGAAGTGGGAAGTGAATTGAAATGGCAGTTCTTGTATGTTATTGAAGTGAAGCTGGCATAGGTTCCAAATACAGTGTTACAGTTTAAGGATGTGAACCCCATGGTACCTACAAAGAAAACAGCTACTGAATATACACAAAAGGAACTGAGAAAGTAATTTAAATACTTCACTACAAAAAAACAAACAATTAAAAACAAAAAAACACCACACACGCAACTAAACATAAGACACTAATTTGGGAAATGAGAGACCAAAAAGCTATCATGCATATAGAAAACAAGCAAATTACAAAAAGTCCCTCCTTTTCAGAAAGTTTTAAGTGTAAATTAATTGCTCTTCTATTAAAACACAGATATTAGGAAACTCAGTAAAAACACATGGTCAAACTATATACTGTCTACAAGACTCTTAGATCCAAAGACACAAATAGTTTTAAAGTGAAAGGATAGAAAGAAAATGTTACATGCAAGTAGTAAGCAAAGAAAGCAGGGTGGCTATACATACAAAATAGATTTTAAATAAAAAAGGTTACAAGAGAAAATAAAGACAATAGGTATTCATAAAAGTTTCAATAGAGCAAACGGATGTAACAATTATAAACATTTACACAACTTATAACAGACCATCAAAATGTATGAAGCCAAAGTGGACAAAATTGAAGGGAGAAACAGATATTTCTACAATAAGAGTTGGAAACATCAGCACCCCACTCATGATAAGGAATAAAATGAGAAAATAAGGAAGGAAATAGGGGACTTAACACCATAAATCAACTAGATCTAACAGACATGCGCATAACACCCTACCTAACACCACCACCATACTTGTTCTTGTCAAGTACACATGGGACATTTTCCAGGACAGACTATATATCAGGCTACTACTTATTCAAAGTATTTTCAATGGGATTAAGTTAGAATTCAGTAACAAGGGAAACTGGAAAATTCACATTCCCATTGAAATGAAAGCATTCTGGAACAACCAATGCATCAAAGAGGAAATCACATGGGAAATTAGAAAAGATTTAACTGAAAACAAAAACAAAATGTACCAAATGATAGGATGAATTGATAGCGGTGCTAAGGGAGAATTGATAGTTATAATTACTTACAAATAATGAAGATCTCAAGTCAATAACCTAATTTGCAACTTAAGGAACTGGAAAATGAAGACGGAACGAAACACAGCCTTAGAAGAAGAAAGGAAACGATAAAGATCAGAGTAGAGATCAATGAAACGGAGAAAGAAAATAATAGCGACAAATCAATCAAACGAAGAGTTGACTGAAAGAAACAACGAAATTAACAAACCTTTAGCTAGATGGACAAAGAGAAAAAGACCCAAATTACTGAAGTCAGAAATGAAAGTGGGGACATTGCTGCATAGTCTACAGAAATGAAGAATTAGAGTACTATGAAGTGATCTACACCAACAAATTAGATACCTAGATGAAATGGACATCTTCCTAGAAATGCAGACCCTTGACTTCCTACATCCCAAGAGAAAGCAAATGTCACATAGAATGTCTTCTGAATCGAAGAGCGTAAGGGAACTTAATGGTTGTATCAGAAAAGAATAGGTTAGTACAAAAACTACAAATCCTCAGTGGCTTACAGTAACCACGCGTATGTCTTATGTTCATTGTCAATCAACAAGGCACTGACCCTTCATCTTAGCCACTTCACAGTTGGCCACAAAACTCCATTTTGACACAAGATTTAACAAAGAGGCCTCAAAGTCAAACATATTCCTCCTGCTTGCATTTCACTACTAAAGCAAATCACATGGACACTCCCCAACTCAACAGGACAGGAGTGTATACTTCCCCTGAGGGAAGGAGCACTGAGTATGAACAAGAAAACTTTCTGTGGGTGCAAATGAGATCAAGTACTCACGGGAATTAATTTTGCGCAGAGTAAAAATTTGAAGAAACAAAAAATAAGAGGCTAACTATCACTCTGCAATCTTCTAAACATACTACTGAAAGGTTAAAGCTAGGCAGGCTAAATAGCCACCTCAGGCTGTGAATAAAGAAAAACTGAATTTACTTAAGGACAAGCATTGGAGGAGGGGGACATTGAAAGGGAAGGGCTCCCCAGCACTGAGCCAAAGGGTACTGGGTCCATGATGGCAGCAAAAATATGCTTAGGAGAGTGCAACAAGGAAGGGCTCAGACGCAACGGAGAGCCCAGGTGAGTCGGAGAAAAGGGGGCCCTGGAGGCAGGTTCAGGGGGTTAGCCCGGGACGAGCTGCCACTGCCCGTCGCTCCCCTGGTTGCAAGTCTCGTGGGGTCCCTTGGAGGTTAGGAGATACATGCCTGTGGGGGAAGAGGCAGGAGGGAATGGCACAGGCTTGCTCCTTTGTCCTGAGAGTATCTCTCTCTTGCAGGGGGAAATCTTAGGAGAGGTCTCAGAGGAGGGTCTAATAAAATATTCATCAGCTTTGCAGGTGTGCTCTTTCAGGGCATGGTCTCCACTGATTGGTGGGCACCAGGGCAGGGGTCATTAGTCAGTGTAGCTGTTCCTGGGGCAGCCACTGCATCACTTGTCTGGTTTTGCTGCTTTTCTGAGCCTGGAGCTGAAATACCACTGAGGACTCGCTATTTTCTCTAGGGAGGAAAGGGCAGGGGCCTAAACAGCATGGCCAGTGACATGAAAGGTCAGGCTGTCCTGACCACGTGGGCAGCCACACTCTAGGGCAGTGGTCGCCAACCGGTGGTCCGTGAGGTCCGAAAGGTTGGTGACGGCTGCTCTAGGGGAGGAACGGTTACCCTGGGGAGGGGGGCCGTTCTTGTGTTCCCAGTGTTGCCCCTTGCTAGGCATCCCGGGCTTTCTGCCCTGGTGGGTTTCTGTACCTGGCCATCGTCCTTGCTCTGCCCCTGTCAGCCAAACAAATGTCCAGATTCCAAAATGCCTTCACATACAATACTCCATTCGTTCTCTATGACACCCAGTGACAGACTGGTAGGACGGGGGTACAAGCTCACTATGGAGTCACACTGTTTGGTTTTGATTCTCAGTCTGAACACTTACTAAAATTTGACCTTGGCCAAATGACTTATTATCTCAGTAATTAAAACTGGGTACTGCCCTAACTGGTTTGGCTCAGTGGATAGAGCGTGGGCCTGAGGACTGAAGGGTCCCAGGTTCGATTCCGGTCAAGGGCATGTACCTTGGTTGTGGGCACATCCCCGGTAGGGCATGTGTAGGAAGCAGCTAATCGATGTTTCTCTCTCATTGATGTTTCTAACTCTCTATTCCTCTCCCTTCCTCTCTGTAAAAAATCAATAAAATATATTTTTTTTAAAAACTGGGTATAAGCATAGCTCGCTTTTGCATTTACACACATGTGAGAAATCAAAACAATAATACACAGAAATGGCACGCAGTAGCATAGGATGCGTGTTGCTAGCTGTTTGTAGTTATTTTTGAGCATTTAACATATACTATGATTCCCATTGGATAAATGAGGATTGACATGTCATGTACAGACTTCATGGTTTTCTTCCAGGCTCACAGAGCCGGTGGCAAAGCTTGCATTCAAAATTAGATTTTTGGTTTAGAGACTTTGTTTACATTCCAGTCACACTTATGGTACGTAACTCATTTAGCACAATGATATTCTAAACTGTCTGTAAGGGTGGGTTTTTTTTAGCAATTCCCCCGTTCCCCCCCCCCCCCCACCCCCCATGGATTAATATAAACCACTCAGAAAAGCAAGGGTTGTTGAGATTGGGAGAGGCTCCTGAGGAAGAGAAAGGAAGGACAAAAGGAAAGCAAACTGGCAGAGGAATGGAGAGGCTGCGGGCTGCAGGGGGTGGGGCAGGGGATGGGGCAGGGGGTGGAGCCCAGGCGGCTCCCACAGGCCTGACCTGGTGCCAAGTGGGGCTGAGGCTAGACCGGGCACCACGTGGGTTTGGAGAACTCAGCAGGGTCCTTGGAGCAACCACGGAAAGGAAGAGGCTTATGGGCAATTCATAAAGTCTAAAATGCAGCATTTTCCCCCTAATTGAAGAGAAAAAGAGAACTGTTTGTTTCCTTAATTTGCACCCTTGAAAAGAGACTGAACGGAGGATTTGCGAGATTGCTGGCTTACAGAAGTTGATGTGGTAAGTTATTTTACTGTTTGCTTTTTTTTACTATCATGCAATGCCTTCCCCCCTTTTTGCCTTGTAATAAGTGGCTTCTGGCATACGATTCGATAGAGTTCAAAGTGGCACAATCTATTTTAGGTCTGTTGACAACTCAAGTTTCAGTGTCCAGCAGCACAAAAACGTACAATTTAAATTTGAAATGAGTCAAAACCTTCACTCAAAATGTGGCGCTCCCTGCAGCGAGCTGTAGGCAAACTTGACTGTCTGCTTTCTCTTCTCTAACCTTCCCAAGGTGACTTACTATCCTGATCTCAGGTGCATTTCTCTTGCTTTTATTTCTCCTTTCTTTTAGTAGAGGAAGGGCTCATAGGCGACAGGGTATTGTTTTAAGAAAATTGTACATGAGATTCCATGGAAAACTTAGAGGGATTGTGACTATCTTCAGAAGAGAAACCATTACCTTGTCGTATTACTACCTACGTTCTAGAATATTGAAAACTGGAAAAACAAAAAAATATAAAAACACCCAGAGAGAAATAAAAGTGATGAAATAACAGACACAGATGTGACATTGGAGGTATTTCTATTAAAATTTTTAATGATGCTTTTATTAAGTTACTTGCTATAAAGATATTTATAGAGCATCTAGACTAATGACTACAAATGACAAGAGTAGATACCTTTCTGTTCTTGGTTAATGCTAATTCATGTACATGTTAAAATATATTTGTATCTGTCTGAGACGTGAGATTGCTGAGGATAGGGGTAAAGAAAAAGCACACACACTCACACATTACTTCTCTAGACATTGCGTTAAGCACATTATTTGATGGAGAGGCAAAATGTTCTGTTTGCTTAATTCATAGACATTCAACTGCCAAATAATTTCTTAAGTCTTAGTGCAGAAATTTAAGTAACTGAAAAATTAGGGCTGGGGTAACGCTTTTTAAAATATATTTTATTTCAGAGAGGAAGGGAGATGGAGAGAGAGATAGAAACATCAGTGAGGAGAGAGAATTATTGATTGGCTGCCTCTTGCACGCCCCCCACTGGGGATCGAGCTGCAACCCAGGCGTGTGCCCTGACCTGGAACCCAGCCTTTACCTCTTGGTTCATAGGTTGATGCTCAACCACTTGAGCCATGCTGGCCAGGCCTAAGGCAACATTCTGACTATGAATTTAGTTGGCTCTGTTTGTTCTTTTCCTTCTATCTTTGAAGGACATTGGAAATAAAATCAAATGCTAAGTAAATAATATATGACTCGGGACTCCTTTTTATGTATATTAAGTGCCAGATGTTACAAAGGCTGATATTCCCGGATAAAGAAAACATTAAGGTTCTCAGAGGCCAGCTGGATTCTTTTCCTGGACAATCTCATGATTTATTGATAATACCTTTCAGATTATGAGTAAACACTGTGTGCCCTGAGTATTTGCCCGTGTGCACATTAACTTGTAAACCACGCTCCTTGCAGAAGTATAAGTAGCTGCTGGAGAGAACCCTGACAACCCGGAGCAAGATGAAGTTCTTGCTGGTGCTCTCAGCCCTGGGGCTCTGCGGGGCTCAGTATGCCCCCAACACCAAGCCTGGGCGCACCTCCATCGTCCACCTGTTTGAGTGGCGCTGGGCTGACATCGCCCTTGAGTGTGAGCGGTACTTGGGTCCCAAAGGATTCGGAGGGGTGCAGGTGGGTATGGCTCACAGTGGACCTCGTGGGGTTGGCGGGGCTTTAGAGCAAACGGTCTCCTCTGTGTCTGCGAAGCTCAGAAATTGTATTTCATATGCCCTCCGAGGAGTTTGGTGAGGAACATTCAAGATTTAGTATCGTTAGCAGCTTTAGGTTCTGTTTCTGGTATATTCTTTCCTCAGGGGGATATCACCAATAGACTGTTAACTGTGTCCAGTGCTTAGTAAAAAATGAAGCAGTTTATACAAAGATTGAGAAAGCATTTAAGGTCAGTGATTGTTTTCTAGGCCATCCAATGATACCAAGTAAGCCACCGTTTGAAACCTAAGATGGTTTTCTTCGTAGATCTCTCCACCCAATGAAAATGTTATCATTAATAACCCTTCAAGACCTTGGTGGGAAAGATACCAACCGATTAGCTACAAGTTATGTACAAGATCAGGAAACGAAGATGAATTCAGAGACATGGTGACCAGATGTAACAACGTTGGTGTAAGTGAATTCGTTTTCTTTAAAGTATCGTGTCCGACAGTAGCGTGGGGAAGGCCTGCGGGGGAGGGGCGCAAGGCGGAGGGGGTTAATGAGGGAATATAGGGGGACGCCTGTGATAATGTCAACAATAAAGATAGATTTTAAAAAGTAAATTACATAAACATATAATTTCCCTCTGCCTGCCCCCCCCCCGTCTCTTGCTCCTTTTGAGAACATTTCCTGTATTTTTTATTTTACTTTATACTTTACCTGTGACTGAAGTTTAATTGTAGCCTACATTTCAGTCTTTGTCATTCTTTGTACGTGTGCCGTTTATCTACCAAAGACGTAAGTCGGGGTTTAAAGTCGTCTTGCTTATAAAGCAAATATCAACCTTTAACCCTTATAACGGTACAGACTTCCAGGGAATACTTTCTCGTCAGGAATTGGAAATTCCAGCGACAACGTCTGGGTCCCTTCTGCATGGCTTGTGTCTCCATCCGTAGTTCCTGAGTCTTCTTCCCCACAGGCTGTTTGATGATAAACAGGAGCATCCCTCCGATGAGGGACATGATGAGAGACTATGTTTACCGCCCTGTCTTCAGAGGCTGAGTAGGCAGCAGAGGGCCACCCATGGGCATTTCAAAGATCAGCAACCTCTCCTCGACTTACTCTTACCTCCCCCACAAAGGCTCCCTGCCTTTGTTCCCAGGCACGGGAACATTCTTTTTGTTCTCTGGTCCTGTTCATGCACAGAAACATTTGGGTGGGGCTGGCATGCGTGTAGGCCTTCGGTTCACCCGATTTCCTTGCACACTTTACTGTGGTCTTCTGGGCCGGTACGTGATAACATAACAGAGAAGAATAACTCGTTTGGAGTGTCATGGGCAGGTGTCAGCTCCAGGCGATAAAGTTATGACGGTTCCCTCCCCACCCATCAAACTGAGGCAGAAGCGCTGCCTTTCAGGTCCACATTTACGTGGATGCCGTGATCAACCACATGTGTGGCAACGGCGTGAGCCCCGGGACCAGCAGCACCTGTGGGAGTTTCTTCAACCCCTGGAGCCGCGACTTCCCCTCCATCCCGTTCTCGGCCTGGGATTTCAATGACGGTAAATGCAGAACTGCCAGTGGAGACATCGAGAACTACAATGACGCTTACCAGGTAATTAGAAACACCACGCGATCGGAAGAAAGCGCTCCCGTGATCTGCCTTATCTGCGTACAGCTCTGTGATCCCCACTGAAGTGCTGCCTCAGCTTCCTTAGGAAAACAGGGCTCCAAGTCTGATTGGATAAAAAGAAAACGACTCAAAGCAATAGGTACCACCCTTTCTCCAAGTTACTGATTCCCAGTTACAAAGCTCAGCCACTTCACTTCCTTCATGCTCTGTTTTCACGCTAGAAAGCACCTCAGAGGTATGTCCAGACCGGAGTGTCCATGACCCCTGTGCCCGAGGTGAAGATGACGCTACAGCGATACCTGTTAATGAACAAATGCACGACTGGCCACGTGGGTTCTCAGGTGGACACCGTGTCTTATGCCTCAATCACGAACTTTCTGCCTCCACAGGTCAGAGACTGTCGTCTGGTCGGTCTTCTTGACCTTGCCCTGGAGAAAGATTACGTGCGCTCCAAGGTCGCCGAGTACCTGAACCACCTCATTGACATCGGGGTGGCCGGCTTCAGAATCGATGCCTCCAAGCACATGTGGCCTGGAGACATAAAGGCGATTCTGGATAGACTGCATCATCTGAATACAACCTGGTTCCCTGAAGGAAGTCAACCTTTCATTTACCAGGAGGTGAGTCGAGACGTGTGTGTGCACATGAAATATAGCTTAATTCATCAGAAAATAAGTGACGTATTTCATTAAAATACAATCTCTGTAGGTGAGGAGCTGAATCATCTACACAGAACAGGAATCAGTTGTAGAGGACAGGGTTCTTTTCTTAATATACATTTTTTATTGGTTTCAAAGAGGAAGGGCGAGGGAGAGAGAGAAACATCAGTGATGAGAATCATCAGTCAGCTGCCTCCTGCACGTGCCCTGCTGGGGATCGAGCCTGCCATCTGGGCATGTGCCCTGACTGGGAATTGAACTGTGACCTCTGGATTCATAGGTCAATGCCCAACCACTGAGCCACACCAGCCAGGCGAGGACAGTGTCTTTTAACCTCCTTTTGTTCAGAGGCCCTTCTTCGTCTTACTCTCCAACTCTTGATCCCAAGGGGTTTTAAGGAAGAGCAGAGATTCCGTTTAGGCTGCGGGCGCCTCTTTGTAATTGACCGTCTCCCATCAGAGACCATCAGAGAAGATGGATCACAGGCTAGTGGTCCTGAGCCAGGCTGTGGGAGGTTAGGTCTTGTCTCTAGCACTATGAGCTGTGTTCTTTCCGGCGCATTGATTAACCTCCCCGTGCTGCCGTTTCCTCACGTGAGGAGAAGGGATACGGCCACAGTGATCGTTGTTGCAGGAAGTTAGATGAGTTGGTACTTATCAAGCACTTAGAAGTGCTGTCGGCCAGATACTGATTGCTCTGTGAGGTTATCTGTTTACATGGAAGAGTCCATTAGGTCCGGGTTTTCATGGGACAGCAGGCCACCTTGGCTAGTCACTTTTAATATTGTAGTAAATACCTTAACAACAAAAATGAGAATCTTGGTATAAGGAGAATCATCTGGGGCATGTCAAGTAACAAATTGTTTAAGACCACTTAAAAATATTTTTATTGATTTCAAAGAGGCAGGGAGAGGGGGAGATAGAAACATCCATGATGAGAGAGAACCATTGATGGGCTCCCTCTTGCACGTCCCCCACTGGGGATCCAGCCCACAGCCTGGGCATGTGCTCTGACCAGGAATCCAACTGTAACCTCCTGGTTCACAGGTCGACGCTCAACCCCTGAGACACACCAGGTGGCTAAAGCCGTTTTCTATGTGACATTCACTGGTTGGTTAAAAGTATAACCTAAAATGGCAGGTCGCCCTACATTTCTTCTGACCTGAATAATTCTTCCAGGTAATCGATCTGGGTGGTGAGCCCATTAAGAGCAGCGACTACTTCGACAACGGCCGCGTGACAGAGTTCAAGTATGGTGCCAAACTGGGCACAGTGCTGCGCAAGTGGCATGGGGAGAAGATGGCCTACCTGAAGTGAGTGGCCCACGCCTGGTTCTTGGACTCACTTTGCAGACCTGCTACATATCACATTACCCCGAGAGGCGTTGTCTTACGAAGACCTTATGTAGGCCCTTACGAGGATTCAGTGACCATAACACGGGTGCTAGCTCCCCAGACGCCTATGGGTCATCTTCATTACTGAGAATGTCCCAGGAAGTATGTCTAGAAAGCCATCACCTGGAGTTTCTCATCTATGGCTTACATGGCTCAACCTGTGAAGTCCAGGTTGTTATTAAAATGGTCTGTCGTTGAGGAAGTCCCTACCATGTGGCCATGCTGTGGCATTTACGAGCAGCCTATCAAATGGTTTCACATTGTAAAATGTCTGTATTATAAATGCAAACATGGAAACCTTCTTTTAAACTGCCTTGTCGTTCTGCACGAGATGGGCGTTGATCCTTCTGAAGTCCATCGCAATTATAATTCCCTATGACTTCCAAAGGGACTGGTACAATTACAGAAATGCCTGTAACGTGAAAGCAATGCAAGTAATTTGTGCGCATGTACACATATGGAATGTACTCATAGATAACAGAGCTGCCTCTATACAGAATATATGCAGGGGCAGGCAGAAGTAGGTTTATGGTTGTGAGTTTATTCCTCTATTACTTATATATTAGTTGTTGTATTATTTATTTGTATTTCAATTAGAGAATTTAATTATATACTGAAAGGAACACGCATGTAAGTTACTCTGTGGTGTGTGTGTGTGTGCACGCAGGAACTGGGGAGAAGGCTGGGGCTTCATGCCTTCTGACAGAGCTCTCGTCTTTGTGGACAACCACGACAACCAGCGGGGACACGGCGCTGGAGGCGCGTCCATCCTCACCTTCTGGGACCCCAGGTGGGAACGCCGCTCTCCACTGGCTCTCCCCCCACCTCTTAACCATGCTGAAAGCACGGCTTTCTTTGACGATGGCATCGTTTTGTAACTTCCAGACTCTACAAAATGGGCGTGGCATTTATGCTCGCCCATCCATATGGGTTCACACGTGTCATGTCGAGCTTCTGGTGGCCAAGGTATTTTGTGAATGGAAAGGTAAGTGTTGGCGTCATGCAACATACCTTTTTCTCAAGGAAAGGACAGCAACTTTGTTCTGAGTTTACCTGATGCTGTTACATTTATTATTTGTTTATCAACTCTTTAAGGGTAAGCTGTTAGCAAAGTAGTGGGTATTAAAACACTAAAATTCATGGTCTCTGTGGTTCCACGGTATGCAAGCTATTTCTGAAACATGATAAATATACCTCCTTACTTCCCCTGAACACTTGAACAAAAGGATACAGTGAGTGTAACTGGTACCTCTTATAAGTACCTGCCACTACCTGGCTGGTATGTGGATTACAAATGAACACTTGTAAAGAACTTAAGACAGCACCTGTTCATAGTTTAAGCAATATAAATACTGGCTAAATACTTTTAAAAAAATTGTACGGAAGGCAAAAAATATATATAGTTGAATTGAGGTTAAATAGGCAAAGTATTTTATAAGAAGAAGGATCCTATATGTATTAAAGAACAGAAATGTGCAGAGTATACTGGGAAAGACCCAGATGAGAAAAAAATTGGTAAATTCACTCATCTGAGTAAAAATTTTTTTAAATATATTTTTATTGATTTCAGAGAGGAAGGGAGAGGGACAGACAGAAACATCATTGAGGAAAGAGAATCCTTGATCAGCTGCCTCCTGCATGCCCCTACTGGGGATCAAGCCTGCACCCCTGGCATGTGCCCTGATTGGAATCAAACCGTGACCTCCTGGTTCATAGGTTGAATGTTCAACCATTAAGCCACACCAGCCAGGCTTTAAAATTTTTACCTTTTTTGATCCAACAAACATAAACAAGGCATCATTCTTGACCATGGAGACACAGCAGTGAACAAAACACATAACAAGTCCCGCCGTCATAGAGCTTACATGACAGTCATGACTTCCCTGGTCACTCAGAGTAGCATCCAAGGTCCTTAATTTAATAGATTTTTCTTATTTATTGTATCTTACTAGAATGTAAATTGCATGAAGTGAGGAATTTGTTGGCCTGTGTCCATATGCCTGGCATCTGTTAGATATTTAATAAATATTTGTTGAATGAATAAATGAACCTCCCCATACCAGAATTTTTTTTTTTTTTTTTTTTTTTTTACCTCTGAAACATGGCACTAGAGAATGAGAATTCGGAGGGAAGGTGATGAGAACTTGGTGAAGGGCTGACGGCTATTGAGGGAGTTGGATTCTACATGAAGACACTCTAGAGACAAACAGGAGAGATTGAGTTTGGCATAGTGGAGAAGGAAGAGGCAACACTAATATTTCAAATCTGAGCACTTTTTAATTCTTTTTGCTAATGAAGGATATTAATGATTGGATTGGGCCACCAAATACGAATGGAGTAATTAAAGAAGTCACTATTAACCCGGACACCACCTGCGGCAATGACTGGGTCTGTGAGCATCGCTGGCGTCAAATCAGGTGGGGCCCCTTATTCGGAGAGATCCTCTAATAGTAAACTTGCTTAACATTTTATGTTAAACTGTTGAAGTACGCATAGCAATCCTACCGCGTTGAAGTACGCATAGCAATCCTATCGCGTTGAAGTACGCATAGCAATCCTACCGCGTTGAAGTACGCATAGCAATCCTACCGCGTTGAAGTACGCATAGCAATCCCACCGCGTTGAAGTACGCATAGCAATCCTACCGCGTTGAAGTACGCATAGCAATCCTATCGCGTTGAAGTACGCATAGCAATCCTACGGCGTTGAAGTACGCATAGCAATCCCATCGCGTTGAAGTACGCATAGCAATCCCATCGCGTTGAAGTACGCATAGCAATCCTACCGCGTTGAAGTACGCATAGCAATCCTACCGCGTTGAAGTACGCATAGCAATCCCATCGCGTTGAAGTACGCATAGCAATCCTATCGCGTTGAAGTACGCATAGCAATCCCACCGCGTTGAAGTACGCATAGCAATCCTATCGCGTTGAAGTACGCATAGCAATCCCATCGCGTTGAAGTACGCATAGCAATCCTACCGCGTTGAAGTACGCATAGCAATCCTACCGCGTTGAAGTACGCATAGCAATCCTATGGCGTTGAAGTACGCATAGCAATCCCATCGCGTTGAAGTACGCATAGCAATCCCACCGCGTTGAAGTACGCATAGCAATCCCACCGCGTTGAAGTACGCATAGCAATCCCACCGCGTTGAAGTACGCATAGCAATCCCACCGCGTTGAAGTACGCATAGCAATCCCACCGCGTTGAAGTACGCATAGCAATCCTATCGCGTTGAAGTACGCATAGCAATCCTATCGCGTTGAAGTACGCATAGCAATCCTACCGCGTTGAAGTACGCATAGCAATCCTATCGCGTTGAAGTACGCATAGCAATCCTATGGCGTTGAAGTACGCATAGCAATCCTATCGCGTTGAAGTACGCATAGCAATCCTACCGCGTTGAGTACGCATAGCAATCCTATCGCGTTGAAGTACGCATAGCAATCCTACCGCGTTGAGTACGCATAGCAATCCCATCGCGTTGAAGTACGCATAGCAATCCTACCGCGTTTTGCTTTCAGGAACATGGTCATGTTCCGTAACGTGGTTGACGGCGAACTTTTTACCAACTGGTGGGATAATGGTAGCAACCAAGTAGCTTTTGGAAGAGGAAACAAAGGATTCATTATCTTCAACAATGATGATTGGTAAGTAGGTAGCAATCAGAAATGGTATTTCACCCTAACGTGTTCCGCGTTTATTCTTTTCTCTCGCTGCTCACTTACTCCTTTAATATCAGAAAAATTCTTTCGTCAGTGGGTTACAATCAGAGAGGTGGGAAATGAGCCGGAAAAAAAATGATGGCTCCTACTCTTTTGATCTTTTCGGTCTCCTCGTGACGAGGGCTCTCTGTTCTCTGAAGACCGGTGTTTGTGCACCTTGTGTATCACGTGCAGGAACGAGGCACATTCCATGCGCGCATGCCCACCCATGTTAGTGTCCGGCCGTGAAGTCACTAGGTGACCATGTCGCTTGACCCCCTTTTATGTAAATGATGGGAGATGACTGCCCGGCACTGACATACCTTTTTCTAGCTCTTTTTCTCAACTAGTCTCATATCTGGTGCTCTGGTCCTTTGCTTCACTTCCGGCTCTCCGTGCCAATCGTTTTTCAAAGCATACGTGTACCGAATATGTATCTTAGGGTCAGTGATGCACCTGAGGCGAGTTGAATTTTACACTTGAGACAAGAGCATGGCTTAGACCTTTTCGCAAGCTGCTGAAATGTCTTCGTTCAAGGGCAACTTCTGTTTATGCTCAGCTCATCCCAGCCTAAATTATATTCCACAGACAAAAAGAAGAATCCAGTATAGCTCTTCTTGTGGCTAGTCCTTTAGTTTCTGTCTTTTGTGGATGGGAGAAGCAAAATAAATGTATGCAACAGCTTTCTATTTAAAATCATATACTTCACTTCTTCAAAGAAATGTTAGATTATTTTTATCTCCAGCCCAAATTTATTTCGGCCTCTTAAAAAAAAGAAATATTTTTGGAAAACATAATCAAATTAAAATTTTTGAAAGTAATTTGTATTTCTTTAAGTTCAGATGAGGACATACTTTAAATATTTGTGTACCACAGTAAGTACTTTTCCAAAATATATATTTTTGTTGATTTCAGAGAGCTAGGGAGGGGGAGAGAGAGAGAAACATCAATAGTAAGAGAGAATTATTGATCTGCCTCCTCACACACCCCTTCTTGGAGATTGAGCCCGAAATAGTGCATGTGCCCTGACCAGGAATTGAACCTTGACCTCCTGGTTCAGAGGTCAATGCTCAACCTCTGAGCCACACCTGCCAGGCACCTCAGGAAGTACTTTTACCCAAGAGAGCCCATACAACTCAAATCTTCACCGATAGTCCTCAACCGTCATGTTAGGTAGTATTCCCTGTTGACCAGGAAGCTGCTGTCTCCTAGAGGATTACTTCTGTTCCTGAGAAAACTCATCCCACAGAGAGGTCTCTGTGTTGGAGTCTCTTCTCCCTGAGACCTGACTGTGTGGTGTCCGTGGCATGAAGGGCAGCCGCTCGTGTCAGAGATCACCTGTGTCCTTGCTTTTCATTGTGTTGAACTCAAATTAAATCTTCACGTTTCTGTTACAGGCCATTATCTTCCTATTTGCAAACGGGTCTTCCTGCCGGCACCTACTGCGATGTTATTTCTGGAGATAAAATTGGTGACAAATGTACAGGAATCAAAATCTACGTCTCTGCTGATGGCAAAGCCCACTTCTCTATCAGTAACAATGCCGAAGATCCATTTATTGCAATTCATGTGGAATCTAAATTATAAGATTTGAATTAAATACATATGACCCCAGAGAAATAACGTGTATTTCTTTTTTTTACATATATAAATTCTTATCACTCATAATTTTTTTGTAAAAGCTATAATAAGTAACCAACTTGAAATCTAAGAAAAGCATAAACACTCACATAATTATACAATTATAAGATAATTACAATCAACAGTTTTATTTTAGAAGACTCACATTAGCCTATTTATCTGGGTTGGGGGTCTAGGTGAAAATGGTTAAGTGATTACCAAAAAAAAAAAAAAAAAAATACACCCCCAAAACTCATAGACTCAGACAACAGTATGTGATTACCAGAGAGAAAGGGGGGTATAGTAGAGGGTAAAGGGGTATAAATGGTGATGGAAGAAGACTTGACTTTCGGTGGTGAACACACAATTCAATATACAGATGATGTATTACAGAAGTGTACACCTAAAACCTATATAATTTTATTAACCAACTAGAGGCCCGATGCACGAAGATTCGTGCAAGAATGGGCCTTCCTTCCCCTGGCTGCCGGCACTGCCTTCGCTCCGGACCAGAGCCGCCTTTCTGCCTTTGCTCCGGCCCAGAACTGCCTTTCTGTCTTCCCACGCTGCCCAGAGGCCCAGAGCAGCTGGGGCAGTGCAGAACGCCTGTGTTGTTGCCATGGCGACAACGCAGGCATCCTGACCCGTCCCCGGCTGCTCGGTGCCTGTATATGCAAATTAACCTGCCATTTTGTTGGGTTAATTTGCATACTCACTCCTGATTGGCTGGTGGGCATAGCGAAGGTACAGTCAATTTGCATCTTTCTCTTTTATTAGTGTAGATGTCATCCCAATAAATTCAATAAACATTAAAAAAAAAGAAATTTCTAAAAACCCAGATAGGCATCTTGATGAATACCTTTGTTGATAGTAATGCCCGTTGCCCAGCAATGGTTCATTGGTGTATGCTTGTATTTATTTCTTACCTACAGTGTTCCTAGCAGTTAGTTAGGGATAGCGGAATTAATGATGAATCCTGTGAAAGTTCATAACATTTGGGTGCTTTAACAATATGGGACTTTAAATGTGGGACTTGTTAAGGCTCTCATCTAGGTCTTTTTATAGCTCTCAGTTCTTTTTCTTAAGAAAAACATGTGAGGAAATAGAAGCCCCAACTCTGAAACCCTCTTCTTTTACCTACAAATCTATCTATTCCTTGCCCTGATCACATTCCTCCTGCCTCCTTCTACCACTTGAGTTAATAATGCCATGCCATTCCAGTTTTATCGTTCCGAGGACTTTGTTTCATAGATTGTTTTCCTCTTCTTGATTTAACAGTCTTTTCCATTTTGCTAGATTTAGTCCCTTCTTACGACACGTAGTAGAGTTTTCCAGACAAAAAATTCACGACTCCCATTTATTTGCACCCCTTCCTAGTCATTTTTTGGGGTGTGTTTTCAGCACAAAGTTATCACTTCAGTGGTTTTAACCAGTCATTTTTCATCTCTTGACTGTCCAGTGTCTAGTATCATCACTTCATAGAATCTTCTCTTATCAACATCATCAAAAACATTTATGTGATGAATCCAATGTATGTCTCTACCATTGTCTTATATCACTTTGCACCAGCTTTCAAAATGCTGAGCCACATTGCTTCCTCAGCTGCTTTGGCTTCTGCGCTTCTTCTGTCTCCCACTTTTCCTTTTCTCTCACTGACTGCTCTTTTTTCACACATTTTTACGGGCTCAGCTTCTGTTTGACCTAAGGCTCACACAGATGTATATTTGTACTGTTTTACTCCCTCAGTCTCAGGGCAGTGTTTGGCACATACTATGTAACACTCAATGCTTGTTTGTAAAATGAATTGAGATCATGAGAGGAAGAAAAGAAAAAGATGTCATTTTTGAGGACAGAATTATTAGTAGAGATATAGCCTTAGAGTGGAGATCTTCTTTTTATTCCCTCTCCCATTCTTCCCAAGTTTTATTGATTCCTGGTTAGCCCTGATTTCTCAGGTCATAAATGTCATGGGATCTCAATAGAAATGAAAAAGGTATTTGACAAAATTCAAAACCTTTCATGGTAAAAACTCTCAATAAATTTGATATAGAAGGAATGTGTCTCAGAATAGTAAAGGCCATTATGACAAGCCCACAGCTAACATTATATTTAATGGCGAAAAGCTAAAAGTTCCTCCTCTAAGATTAGGAGCAAGACAAGTGTCCATTCACCACTTCTAGTTCCCACAATACTGGACATTCTAGCAAGATCAATTAGGCAAGACAACGAAATAAAAGGCATCCAAATCAGAACGGAAGAAGTAAAATTGTCTCTGGTTCCAGATGACATGATCTCATAATAGAAATTCCTAAAGTCTCCACCAAAAAAGCGTTAGAGCTAATAATAAAATTCAGTTTAAGCGGCAAGATACCAAATCAACATGCAAAAGTCAGTTGTGTTTCTGTACACTAACAATGAACTATCCGAATGAGAAATTAAGAAAGCAATCCAATTCACTATAGCATAAAATAAAAATGCTAAGGAATACATTTAACCAAAGAGGTGAAAGATTTATACACTGAAACTGGAAGACACTCATCACAGAAACTGAAGAAGACACAAGGAAATGGAAAAGTATCATGTGTTCTTGGACTGGAAGAATTAATATTATTAAAAATATCCACACTATCTGAAGTGATCCAGGACTCAATGCAATCCCTATTAGAATCCAGTGGCATTGTTCATGGAAATAGAAAAAAAAAATCCTAAATTCTATGGAACCAAAAAAGATCCAGAATAGTCAAAGCAAACCTGAGAAAGACAGACAAAACTGGAGACATCACACTGCCTTGTTTCAAACTATATAACAAAGCTCTTGTCTTCAATAAAAAACTAGATATAAAGGGGGAAATCTAGATATATTAAATGTAGCATACAATTTGTTGCAGAAACATCACAAGGTTTTAGAAGAAGTCATTTAAGAACTCCAATAAAAAAAAACAAAAAAAACACAATACTTTGAAAAAAACCAGAAGGGAAGTGATATACTAAAATACCTTTAAAGGTCTTTCACAAGAAATTGAACAGATGGGCAAATACAGCCTGTTTGCTCTTTTTGTCCTTGAATATAAATTCTGGGAAAAGAAAAAAAGAGAGAAGTGTGGCTCAGGGCCACTTACATAATCTGTTTTTAGGTCGAACTCGGCGTATTGAAAGGATTGGGTACAAAGAGCACCACTTACGCTAGAGTAAAAGGTGATACTTATTATTTCCCTATAATTGCATATCTGCCAAGACCAGCTCACTACTCTCCTATTCTTTTAAAGACATGTTCCAGTCAACAAACAATGCCATTTTTATGATCAATTCAATCTGTGGCCGTTTTTGGAGCACCTCAGTTTCCTCATGTGTAAAATGAAAATGATGACTCCTATTTCAGTTTGGTGTATTAAGTGAGAAACTGTATATATAACGTACTAACCGCTGTTGCTGGTTACATGCATACTTCATTTCCTCAGTCAAGATGTGTCTCTTCTCCTAATGCTGAGGGCTAGCAATTCGATATTTCTCCTAAAATCGAACTAAAAGAAGAAAAAGAACCACAAAGTCTTGGGACTGGAGCATAAGGCAACATTCTACTCTAATTTGAAATCTTGCCAGGTCCAACCTGTGTGCCATTAGCTGAAAGTTAACAGAAAACCCCGCTTGGCCATGGCCAGTGGTGTTCAGTGGTTAGAGCACCGGCCTGTGTACGGAAGGGTCACAGGTTCAATTCCTGGTCAAGGGCATGTACCTGGGTTGCAGGTTTGATCCCTAGCGCCAGTCTGGGCAGGTTCCTTGAATCTCTCTCACATTGATGTTTATCTCTCTCAAATTAATAAAAACATATCCTTGGGTGAGGATTAAAAAAAGGAAGAAGAACATTCCTCTTGGCTTCAGTGTTTCCAATTCAGTTCTGGCTCATAGGATTGAATTCAGTTCTAGGTCTAGGGATGCCACATTAGAAATTTCAGTCTCAGCTTTGTATGTTATGATCTTATCCGTGGTATGTGGCCACAAGCAAAGAAGATTAGGTGTGTTCCAATGAAAATGAGCATTAATCAGCCAAAGGTGTCCTTATTAAGTGTACAAGCACTCGCTGAGGTACTTTGAAACATGTTACCCATGCTCAGGTATAAAGTATAGTGGGGGAAACAAGACAGAAAACTGTAGGATACATCAAATAGAACATAGAGGGAAGTGAAGTTATGCAAAGTAAGTATGGATAGTAAGTGGTTTGATTTGAAAGAAGGCAAGTCTGAGAGGCTCTGAGAAAAATGTGGGGGAAAGGAAGGTCTCGATAGGGACCAGGAGGATTTGTAAGGAAGGGGAGCGGGGAGGGGAGCCCAGAAGAATACAAGTGATGATGACCAAGGCACAGAGGATGAAGGAGACTGTGGAGTGGAGCACCGGATGGATGGATCGGTGAGGCCGCAGAGGGTGTACGGGATACTATTGGCAAGGAGGTTGCAGAGGCAGAATGAAACTAACCGGTAAAACGCATTTTCTGCCAAGACTCTTGGGTTGGATGTGTGGACACCAGCGAGGGCATTCCTGAACAGAAAGGGTGTTCCTATCTGTGGGAGATCATCAGGTGCGACCGCGGCGAAGTGCTAGGGACTCTCGTTCCTATGTTGCTATTAAGACAGAGTTAGTTAGCGACGTGTTAGGGCACATGACCTTTATGGCTTTCCTTCCTCCTCTCCCCGCCCCCCTGCTGTGTAGTTGCAATGGCACTGATGCTTCTGGCGTCCCCTGAGCACACAGGTCTGCCAATCTTCCCGTCAGTTCCGCGGGCCCGTGCCTGTCCTGCCAGTGCCCCGCCAGGCTCCTATTGTCATGTTGAAATAACTGATTGGGAATGACAACTTGCTTCCTGCTCACTATTTTTATATAATTGGGGATGGAAATAATGGAACCACCCCTTGATTTAACTGTCAGTCAAGTGACAACACAAGCACAGGATGAGATTAAACAAAGTGCCTCAGTGCGCCAGGCGCTGATGGTTTTGGTAATGCTGCTGGCTTCGTAGGAGAAAGTTCAGATGGAAAACGTTTTCCTCTATCACAATGAGTATTCATGCATTTTAAAATTAAACTGTAGAATTAGGTCCTGCAAAATTCTTTTTCAATGAAGATAGACTTTTATCATTTTCATTGGAGAGAAAAAGCATCGTTTGGTGCAAAGCATTTTCTGCCTTTTATTCCAAAAGGTACCAAACCAGTGAAGAAATTTGCATCCATGCCACAAAACAGCTAAAAGAAAGAAAGAGCCCTAATCGGTTTGGCTCAGTGAATAGAGCATCGGCCTGCAGACTGAAGGGTCCCAGGTTTGATTCCAGTCAAGGGCATGTACCTTGGTTGCGGGTTTATAAATCAATAAAATATAAAAGAAAGAAAATTATATCTCAGTAAAACATTTTCTGAGAAAATGTTTTTGGAAAAACACAGTTTCAGAGATATTTCATTTTAGAGGTACTACATGAAAACATTTTTAGTGTGCAGGCTACAGACCTCCCAACATACATAATACATTTTTTTTCTGGGTCCTGGGGTCAAACTAATTGAAAAAGCAAACAAAAGAATAATGAAGGTAGAAACCAAAATATCACCTTTGTTAAAAAGCCTATCTAGGAAAATACAGTCTGTACTAACGGGCAAGTGGCATTCCTAATGGTGAATCTAAGGATCCAACTTTCCCACTCAGCAGCCTACACTGGGGCAGAGCTCCCTGGGACAGGGGCAGAGACGCTGTAGAAAAGAAAAAAAAAAAGAAGAAGCTTGATATCTTTGTCAACAATAAGGCACGGCCAGCAGGAAGAGGAGGAGCTGGGCTGCATGTCCCCAATCTCTCCTTCCAAACTCACCACAAAGCGCGTTCCCACCTCAGCAGGCCCATCATTCACCATCAGCAGTGAGAGCATCAGAACTGTTTCAGTCATCAGCCCGGTCTTGGCTTCCTTGTTGGCTTCGTGGGATTGTTTATAATGGACTCAAGTTAGCACCTCGCCCTGCTCCCAGACCACTGCTCCCCCCGCACATCAATAATTCTACCGGCAATTGACTTATCTTACTTAGTCAGCTCCAGGTACCTGGGAGGTTAGCAGTACAATTATGACAGTATTTAAATGCGTGGATGCTTAGATCTTGAAATATACTTTAATTCAATACTGTGTTCATTACCGGCATTGGAAAACTTATCTGGACCCAAAGCCTTCCACAACGACGCTGCTTTCTATGGCAAAACCTGTCTTTTCTGAAATTTGTTCTTATGAGATCCAGGGGAAAGGAAACCACGCCAGGAAAGAAGCTGCTGGGAAACAGTGTCGCTCAGGGTCTCCCTCCGAAGCCCGATGGCGCAACAGTGCACTGAGCGAGCGAAAGGGCACAGATCTTACACCTGGGTCAGATCTGGGGCCCTGGTCAGATCTGGGGCCTCCTGGAACAGAGGCTCTGGGCTTACCTTCTTTCTGTTTCGTGTCTTACTGTAGCTGATATTCTTTGGTTGTCTGTAGTATTAATATCTGTTAACCTTGGAATAAATGTCAAATGGACATTGAAGAGGGACGCTGGGACTTCGCTAGAAGAAGAACCCTTTTCGAGATACGAAGCGAGGTAAATGGAAGCTCTGTTTCCTAGCGGGCCATTCGGTAAGCACGGGTGGCACTGTGGGAATCCCAGGCAAGTTCCGCCTTGGGCTCCTGCCTTCTCTGTGCCAGTCCCCTCTGTCATTTCGTTTGCCTGGGACACTTCTTTTTCTCTCTCCTCTTTTCTGGCAAACGTTATACTGCTCAGGATTCACTCTGCCCTTCCAATGGAGTGTACAGTCACACCTCATCCTTTGCACTTCCTTTCCTTGCACTGCGCAGACAAAGGTGGGGGACATGGTCTAGCCTCCCTGTCGGCTGGGCTTCTGGGGAAAGGGAATCCTGGTGTGTGGGAGGAGGGAACAACCTTATGTCTGAAATGCCCTTTTTAAAAATATATATATTTTTTACTGATTTCAGAGAGGAAGGAGAGGGAGCGAGAGAGAGAAACATCAATGAGGAGAGAGAATCACTGATCAGCTGCTTCCTGCACACCCCCACTGGGGATCAACCTGGGCACGAGCCCTGACCGGGAATGGAAGGGTGACCTCAGATTCACTGAGCCGTGCCGGCCGGGCTGAAACGCCCTTTGTAGCGTGTCCCTGGCTAAGGGTTACCTATAACCACTAGATCCTAGACTCTATGAGGCATTGCGGCCATCTTCAGCTCTCTGACTTTTGAAATGGAGACACGTTATACCTTGTGTTCCTACTGTGTGAGGCAACCCGCGGACCATATTTGGAGACCCCAGCCATTATTGGGAGCCAGATACTCCTGTTCATTCAGGAACCTGGGCCCTCTGAGGCTGCTGCTGACATCACGGGCCTTTCCCGACTTTCTCTGAACCTCTTGATTGACAGCGCCCTTGACATTGTGAGCAGAAGGTTGACGCGGGATGAAGTCTCTGCTTCACTGAGTCTGAGCTGGCAGTCCCATGCTGTGTGTTCCCTCGAGGGAATAAAATGTACTCTCTGGCACCATGGAGGGAACTTGTAACCCAACAAGCTTCATTAAGGCGTCATCTGAAAGGAGGTGAGAGACAGGCAAAGGTACCACAACGAAGATAAGCGCTCTGAGAGCAGACACGGAAGTTTAGAAGAAAAAAGCCTACTGAGACAATAGACACCAAGGAAATGGCCCATGCGAAGTAATTATTCAACAAGGGAAGGAAAGTAAACAAGAGAGGAACATAAAATTCCAGCAACACAAAAGCAATAGCGTTCTTAAAAACCACCCAAAATTATCGGAAAAAGTAATTTAAGAAATATAATTTACAATAAACAACAAAACTAAAGCTACCTAAGAACAAACCTAGCAGAATTATAAATTGATACTATAAAAACAATCCTAAATTTTTTTAGGACACTTACAAATGAAAATGGAACTATATTTATACACATGAATGAGATTCTTGAAATGAAAACTGTGATAATTGCAATAAGAATTCTGTAAAAATGTGGGAATGTGAAATTGAGGAAATCTCCCAGAAAACAGAGGAAAAAGACAAGAGAGAGAAAGTAAGTAGGTAAGAATATTATTCCAGGGATTCCAACATCTCATTTTGATGATTTCGGAGGAGGCTCTAGGGAGAACAGAAAAGCGGCAGGCATGAGCTCAAGGATATGCGAATGGAGACCTAAAATTGATATGCTGGATGCGATGAGTATCATCAATATTCCAGAAAACGGAAGGGAAAAGAGGCGCAGATCAGCACTTCCATAGGAAGAGAATGACTTGTCCTCATCTCCTGGATCAAAATACTATCAGCATGAGAGGGAAAACATTTCTAAATGAAAAGTTTAGCACCAGAGAGCCAATGGCAGGCGGTGGACGGAGCGCGGGCTGATCCAGATTCTGACTACACAACTGATCTCCCAAGGAACCCGAGACCAATGACTTGAGCTCTGGAGACCGCAGTGTCCTCCTCTGTCAGCAGGGACAGTGTCACCTACTGATAAGCTTGCCAGGAGGAACCCAGAGGCGGGTGCAGGAAGGGCTAAATTCACGTTTGCTGTTATTAGAAGACCTACGACCAGCATCACGGGGAGCTCGAGCACAGGGGAGCCAGATCGGGACCACCCCAGGGCAGGGATTCCCAACTTAGAATCTTCTGGGCAGCCACACTCGCAGCCATAACTTGTGGGGAAGAGTCCATGTGTATCCCATGCAGACACCTAAAAATGTGTGACCCCCGTGTACCTCTTCCTTTTCTTGAGCCCAAATGAGTAAGTAAATCCAGGTGGAGGAAGATAAGTTTTCTGAGACAGAGGGAATCCCCCACAGAAGAGACGGGAACGGGCCTCAGAATACAATGACCAAGTCCAAGGACAGTAGGACCCCATCGGCTGGGAGAAACCAGGAAACATTAGATGAAGACACGAGTGGGATTTGTGAGAAAGGTCATGTTAGAGAAATAAAGCTGATGTATTGTCTGGGGGGCTTGACCACGGGGGATTTGATGAAAAGGCACTCCAGAAAACGGTTGCGGGTCTGGGGAGCGGATCGTTTTTAAATGCCAAGCAAATACAAATAATGAAAACGTAACTTTCAGAAGAGGAAAGACCACCGTGTAAGGCAATGCAACGTTGTGATGCTTGGCTCAGGATGAGAAATGTTTGTGAAGACGTAATATTGAAAGCAGTACATTTAGATTGAACTAATAAAGCCTTATTGGAGCATGGGAGACAGAACATGCACAGAGTGAAGGATGAGTTGCAGTGCTCATTGCTGCCTTCTATTTTTGGAAGTCAATGCATAATGTCTACAGTGGGCGCGGGTGGTTCAGAATAGACTTCGCCTATAAAAAACCCCAGGAGAATCCTTATTTCCCAGTTTGTGTTTATTTTTAACTAGCGAAGGTCACCTGAATGGGAGTGCCAAAGTCAGTGCTAGACTCAAACCTTTAGAGTCATTAATTACTAAAATCCATTTGGAACCCACATTCCATAATAAAATACTTTTGAAAAAATACTAGCGCTGGCCGGTATGGCTCAGTGGGTTGGCGCCTCATCCCGTACTCCAAAAGGTTGCAGGTTTGATTACTGGCCAACAACGCATCGATGTTTCTCTCTCTCCCCTTCTTCTCTTTCTGAAATCAAAGAAAAACATGTCCTCAGGTGAGGATTTAAAAAAAAAAAATACTAAATTGCATACAAATGCAAGAAACTAACCAAGTTCTGAGCTTTGCGTTATGATATTTTAATGATCTTTCAAAAAAATATACATACAAATGTTTCCAAAATGCACAGTTTTCCCGTTTCAGGTTTTCGGAGGCCACGAGCACAGGCTAGTTTGCCTGTTGCATCTTCCATCTTCGGTTAACACCTAGGCGACCCAGCTGTGGCCTCCCCACAGTGTGAAACACACTTTGGAAAACCCTGGGGGCCTGGAGGCCATTGCTCCTTGACATTTTGGAGAAACGTGTATTCTACAGCATGACCAACACAGTCCCCAGAGCTGGGATCTCCTGAGCGTGCCAGGTCTGCACCGAGCGCCAGGAAGACAGAGGCGCTCCTGCTTGAAGGGCAGACTCCAGGTGGGCTTAGCTTTAGCCATGAGCTGTGTCCAGGGGGAAACACTGTCTTAGGTGTTATCTGTTCTGCGCTTTCTCTAGGGACGATGGGGAAAAGCAAACGCACTATCTTGACTTTCTCCTTTCCTGTTTGACACTAATTGTTCCCAGTCTCCATTAATGATTGACAGGGGAGGCTAAAGGTCCAGGGCAGTAAAAGGCAGGCGTGGCCAGTCCCCTCTCCTGCCACTTGAGTGGGAGGAGCAGCATCCTTCAAGGCCTTCTGGCCTGGCCAGTGTGGCTCAGTGGTTGAGTGTCAACCCATGGACCAAGAGGTCACCGGTTCAGGGCACATGCCTGGGTTGTGGCTCACTGCCCAGTAGAGGGTGTGCAGGAGGCAGTCAATCGATGATGATGTTTCTATCTATCCCTCTCTCTCTCAAAACCAATAAAAACATATTTTTTAAAAAGCACCTGGACGACGTCGACCAGCAGGGACACGAGTCGTGGCCTCCAGCAGACAGAGAGGCAGTAAGGAGGAGCGTCCATACGGTGGGCCATCCAGGCATCGATGGGAGACACACGACGTTACCAAACTATACTAATTACAACCGAATGGTACTCGCATAAAAACAGGCAGTTCATCTTGGACACGGTTCTTTTTCTTAAACCGTAAAGTGGTGATACTGATATTTGGAAGTAGATTAGAATTATCCCCATAAAGATTTTTATATCCTCCCTTTCTCTCAAATGTCTCAGATAATACCTTCGATCACTTTGTCTTTGATGTAGAAGGAAGTGCACAGGCTGATGTGGAGGCCCTGGTGGGGGTCCTGGTCCATTCCCCAAATCAAGAGTTTTTCTGAAATCTTTTAGAACGTGAGGCACAAATCGAAGTAGGTGCCAGGAAGTGCCTGTTGTTTCTGACCTACTGTCTTGCATCAAGTCAGTTGAAGTCATGTTAGGTTTTGGAAGCGGTTGATATCCTTGAGCTCATCCTTGGTAGATGATTAAAGTCCAAGCTGCATTTTTAATACAGGAACTTTGAACTTTAAAAATAGCACCTAACCCAGCTGGCGTGGCTCAGTGGTTGAGCATCAACCTATGAACCAGGAGGTCACAGTTCAATTCCAGGTCAGGGCACATGCCTGGGTTTTGGCTCAATCTCAGTAGGAGGCTTGCAGGAGGCAGCCAATCCAAGATTCTCTCTCATCATTGGTATCTCTCTCTCTCTCTCCCCCCAACCCCTTCCTCTCTGAAATCAATAAAAATATATTTAAAAAATATATATTTTAAGAAAAAGAGATTTATTCTGGGGATACTAGCGGTTCATAGAGTTAAATCATCACTGGTCCGTGGATGCTCTGCGTGCCTCAAGGTCAGGTGTGCCCAGGCTCGTATTGCTGCCAAGTTCATCACTGCATGTCACTCAGAAATGCTGACAGATTGCCAATTAGGGTGAGTTTTCCTGTCACCCCTGTCCTCAATTTTTATTGTTCAAAGATGAACACTGTGCCATATGAGCCCATATGTTAGGGACAGCCAAAGAGGCTCAGAAAATACATTCAATATAATTGGGTGATATAGCCCAGGCACGGATCAGGGAAGGCTGCATCCTCATCATTCCAGAGATTTTGGAGGAAAAAACCTTACATGAGGAACTGGAAAGGTTTCTAAGGGGAAAAATAGCTCAGACAGCTTAGAAAAATATTTTCAAAGTTATTATTACATTAATAGAATTTTAAGTTATTGAAGGAAATAGGTAATTTGAGAAAAGCTCATAAAAGCGAAAATGCTATTAGGAGGACAAATCTTCATGATTAGTCCAATACCTATGTATATTGAAGGAGACATTACCTCTCCCACCTCCCATGCTACCTGAGCTCTCCTTGTGGTTTTGATTTGCCTCTTCCTAATGCTTAGTGCACCTTTTCATGAACCTGTTGGCCATGTGGATGTCTTCGCTGGATGTTTATTCAGCTCCTCTGCCCATTTTCCAATGGGTTTATTATTATTTCTTGTGACACTGAGTTTGAAGAGTCCCTTCTATCCGTGAGACTTCCCCCTTACCAGATGGAAGGCTTGCAGATCCTGCCTCCCAGCCTGCAGGCTGTGGTTTCCTTGGACTGACTGCTTCCTTTGCTGAGCAGCAGCTGCTTTTGCTTTCCCGCATCTGCTTCTGGGGTTACAGCCCAAATGACCCAGCGCCGAGGCTGCCGGCAAGGAGCCCCTTCCTGTTTTCCTCCAGGCGTTCTGTGGTTTCGGGTCTTGCATTAAAGCCTTTGATCCATTTCCAATTAATTCTTGTGAATTCTGAAACGTGGGGGCCCAGTTTCATTCTTTTGCATGTGGACGTCAGGTTTTCGGGCACCATCATTGGCGAGACTGTCCTCTTCCCATCGTGTGTTCCTGGCAACCATGTCCAAGCAGAACTGACTGTATATGTGTATACTTCTGGCTTTTCTCCTCTATCTCAGAACTGACTGTGTATGTGTATACTTCTGGCTTTTCTCCTCTATCTCAGAACTGACTGTGTATGTGTATACTTCTGGCTTTTCTCCTCTATCTCAGAACTGTGTATGTGTATACTTCTGGCTTTTCTCCTCTATCTCAGAACTGACTGCATATGTGTATACTTCTGGCTTTTCTCCTCTATCTCAGAACTGACTGCATATGTGTATACTTCTGGCTTTTCTCCTCTATCTCAGAACTGACTGTGTATGTGTATACTTCTGGCTTTTCTCCTCTATCTCAGAACTGTGTATGTGTATACTTCTGGCTTTTCTCCTCTATCTCAGAACTGACTGCATATCTGTATACTTCTGGCTTTTCTCCTCTATCTCAGAACTGACTGCATATCTGTATACTTCTGGCTTTTCTCCTCTATCTCAGAACTGTGTATGTGTATACTTCTGGCTTTTCTCCTCTATCTCAGAACTGACTGCATATCTGTATACTTCTGGCTTTTCTCCTCTATCTCAGAACTGACTGCATATCTGTATACTTCTGGCTTTTCTCCTCTATCTCAGAACTGACTGCATATCTGTATACTTCTGGCTTTTCTCCTCTATCTCAGAACTGACTGTATATGTGTATACTTCTGGCTTTTCTCCTCTATCTCAGAACTGACTGTGTATGTGTATACTTCTGGCGTTTCTCCTCTATCTCAGAACTGTGTATGTGTATACTTCTGGCTTTTCTCCTCTATCTCAGAACTGACTGCATATGTGTATACTTCTGGCTTTTCTCCTCTATCTCAGAACTGACTGTATATATGTATACTTCTGGCTTTTCTCCTCTATCTCAGTGCTCAATGTGCCTTTTTTATGCGAATACCATTCTGTTGTAATTAGTATAGTTTGGTAATGTCGTGAGAAATCAGGAAATGTGATGACTCTAGCTTTGCTCTTCTTTCTCAAGATTGGTTTGGATATTTGAGGTCTTTGTGGTTCCATATCATACCAATGGGTCAGAGGAGAAATCAAAAGAGATATAAAAAAAATACCTTGAAACAAGTGAAAATGGAAGCACAAACATACCAAAACTTATATGGTGCAGCAAAAGCAATTTGGAGGGAGAAGAATAGCAATAAACATGTACATTAAAACAAGAAATATCCTATATAATAAAGAGGTAATATGTAAATTGACCCTCACACCCTCACAAGATGGTTGCCTACAACCAGGCCAGCAGGGGGGTTATGAGGGAAGACTGAACGACTGAACAGCAGGCAGCGTGGGGTGACCAGGCTGGTGGGGAGGCAGTGGGGGTGACCAGGCCAGCAGGGGGGGCAGTTAGGGGTGACTAGGCTGGCAGAGGGGGGCAGTTGGGGGCGACCAGGCTAGCGGGGGTGGGGGGGTAGTAAGAGGTGATCAGGCCGGCGGGGGGGGAGTTAGGAGTGACCAGGCTGGTGGGGGGTGTGCAGTTGGGGGTGGCCAGGCCAGCAGGGGGGCAGTTAGGGGCAAACAGACTGGCAGAGGGGGGCAGTAAGGGGTGACCAGGCCTGTGGGGTGGGGGAACAGTTAGGAGCGACCAGGTCGGCAGGGAGGGGGCAGTTGGGGGCAACCTGGCCGGCAGCGGGGGGCAGTTAGGGGTGATCAGGCAGGAAGGTAGGTGAGCAATTAGGAGCCAATGGTCCAGGATTGAGACAGGGATGTCCAACTGCCGGTTTCAGGATCGGGCCTAAACTGGCAGTTGGACATCCCCAGAGGGGTTCCAGATTGGAGAGGATGCAGGGTGGGCTGAGGGAACCTCCCGCTGGCTGTGCATGAATTTTGTGCACCGGGCCTCTAGTCTCAAACAAACAATATAACTTTACACCTGAGGAACTAGAAAAAGATCAAACTAAGCCCAAAGTAAGGAGGAAGAAAATAATAAAGATCTGAGCAAACATACCTAAAACAAAGACTAGAAAAACAATACAAATAAATCAGTGAAACTATGAGCTGGTTTTCTGAAACAAAACAAAATTGACAAACTTTGAGCTAGACTAGAGAAGAAGAGAGAAAACGTAAATAAAAGCATAAATGAAAGAGAAGGCAATACAACTGATACCACAAAATACGAAGAGTCATTAAAGACTACCGTGAACAATTATATGACCACAAGTCGGATAACTTAGAATTAATAAACTTCTAGAAACATAACCAACCAAAGCTTAATCATGAAGAAACAGGAAATCTGAAGGTAATGAAATTCAGTGGGCAGGTAGACATATAGATTCAGGCTTAATAAGAAATATCTTTGCCATATCCATGTATTCGGTTTCAATACATATATTAGTTATTTAAGTTTTCAATATATAAGTGGTAGTTGAGCCATAGTGGAGTTTCCTTTATATTTGTAGAGTAAAAAGAGAGGAGAGAAGAAGAGAGGAAAATGAGATGAAAAAATGGGAGTGGAAGCCTGGGAAAAGGAGCTAATAACAAGGGTAAAAAATGGCTATGGAGGTCAGACCTAGGAAGCAGTGTAACAAAAACAGTGGAGCTAAAATAAGGAAAAGACTCACTGAGACACAGGGGCGGAAAGACTGCACAGACAACTGGCTACCTTGACATGTTGGTGACCGTGGCAGCATCAGTGGAGTGGTGTACATGGAGACCTCCCATGTGACAATTGTAGGGGCGAGATAAACAACTTCAAATAACTGTGTTTAGAAATCTAAATCTTAAATTCCATTAGAAAAATCAGAGTAGTTTGAAGACAATATACATAATATGGGCCTTATGGAGCTTAAGAAGGTTTTATAAAAGAAAGGTATGATTACAAGGAGATTAATAGAGGTTTGAAAACAATGGGCTTTTTATAGATTTTAATTCAAGTGTATGAATTTTTGATAGTTTGTGTTTGCACAGTACTGTGGCATTTAGACGTTGACGCTTTGCAGAATTGCTAGCTGAATTGAAATAGATAGCTTAAGCTCTCTGATTTCCATTTAAATGTTCAACAAACCATCACAGGAAGTAGTTTTGCATGGTCTATAACAACTTTAAGAGTTTTGCAGCTGTGCCAGGAATACATTCAATTATAGTAAATACGACTTTTAAAATTACTTTTTGCTATACCTTCAAGTTAGTGTGGAAGGAAGTGGTGTGTCTAGATATAGGATGTGAATATAGGTTTGAACACTTGATATTTAAAAAATAAATGAAAAACCTCTGTCCCAGCTGGTGTGGCTCAGGGGTTGGGCATAGACCTATGAACCAGGAGGTCACAGTTCCATTCCTGGTCAGGGCCTATGCCTGGGTTGTGGGCTTGATCCCCAGTAGGGACAGTAAGGGGTGTGCAAGAGGCAGCTGATCAGTGATTCTCTCTCATCATTGATGTCTCTCTCTCTTTCCCCCCTCCCTCTCTTTCTCTCTCTCTCTCTCTCCCCCCCTCCCTCTCCCTTCCTCTCTGAAATCAATTAAAAATTAATTAATTAAAAAAAACTGCACACATAAAAAGAAAAAATTGCAGCAATTATTTATTACAGATAAAACTTAATGAAAAAGAAAAGTTGAGTTTTCAGGGTTGACTTTTTTTATTACAGAGCGATATTTTTATTAAGTGGCCGTAAGTTTAGAGTTCTCAATATTATCTATTGAATTCTAGATGATTTCATGTTTAATGTTGGTAACAATATGATTGCAGTAGGAGGGCCAAATCTAAAATCACGGCCTATTAGAGCAGGATGATAGGCTGGCTGTCATTTTGTTAGGCTGGCTGTCATTTTGTTGGCCCCCAAACCCGTTTTTCAATTAAGAAATAATTTGAGGAAGTTAAAGGAGACTAGAAGGGACATCTACATGGAATGGCCTGGAGGTGGTGCCATTTTCTGTCAGAAAAATGTAGGAAGTTCATGACTGACTACTTTTATTGTTTAATATATATATATCTTTATTGATTTCAGAGAGGAAGGGAGAAGGATAGAAACATCAATGCTGAGAGAGAATCATGGATTGGCTGCCTCCTGCACGCCCCCTACTGGGGATCGAGCCTGCATCCCAGGCCTGTGTCCTGACTGGGAATCAAACTATGACCGCCTGGTTCATAGGTGGATGCTCAACCACTGAGCCATGCTGAGTGGGCTTGAGTGACTGCTTTTAATTATAAGAGGTTTTCAATATGCTGCCATGATTGAAAATATTAGGTCAATCCCATACCCTAGAGAGTGGCTGGAGGGGAATCTTTAAATACTGAGCTTTTTTAGCTGGTTAAAGTTCTGTTGATATCAGAAAGCACAAGGAACAGAAGAGGGGACACCATTTCACTACATTTCGTATCAGGATCTCCTTAGGTACCAGAGTGAAGGCCAGCAGCATTGAATTAACAGATAGATTGCAGCAGACGTAAAGTAAGCATGTGACTCAAACATATGTGTGACTCCATCTCATCACTGAACTCTGCCAATTTCAATAAACCCCTTTCCGTATTGTACCATTTTTTTCAGAGAAAAATAACTCAGTGTCTGAAAAATATCTATTTGCTGTGAGAAAGAAACCCAAAAACTTTTCTCTGTGAGAAAGAGACCCAATTATTTTAGGACTGACTATAGTTTTATTTTTTTCACTAGTGTAACAAAAGGGCTCCAAGAATTTTGAGACATAGTGGGGCTAAGAGTGGGGCTGAAGGAATGAAAAATTTTAATCCAATGATAATTATTGTTAAGCTTACCCAGAGTCACAGAAAAATGGAAGCTCAGTGTTCAAGGAGCTGAAAAGGTAAAGAAAGGAAAGCAAACAATAAAATAATAAAATATGACAAATAAGGATTAAAATATTATAAAAATGTAAAGAAAGGAATAATTTTCGGCCTATTTCTCTAGCCTTTTACTCTTGTTGACTGCTTCATAATGGTGATTTGGCTGTCAAAACAGTCATTGTAGAAAAAGGTGAAATTACAGTACTGCCGACTGGGGCGGGACAGAACTGGCGCAGTTTTCACTGGTGCTGCTTCCTTTTCCTCTCCCCTTAGCATTCCCAAATCAGGGCCCTGGAGTCCAGCTAATGGCCCAGCCCCACAGATAACAGAGTGGTAGAGTTTTAGGACAGGGAATGGGCAGTTCCTCTTGCTATCAGCTAGAGGTTTGTCAGAGTAACGTGCCCAGCAGGAAGACAGCTGTCCTTATCCCTCTTATTGCCTAATGGGCATTCGATACTAATTGTTATCTGAATTGTACAAGCGCACTAACCTCGGAGTTTCCAGATCAGTATAGATCATATCATAGAATAATGTCATTGCTCAGTAGGTTAGATGACGGCCTTCTAAATGCAGCACCTGCCTGCATGCTGGGCAAAAAGAAACACACTGACAAACATCTGAAAGTGTTTAAAGTCTCCGTCAGTGTAGGTCTGCAGCACAAAATGAATCGCGCTCTGTTGGTCCTGATCACATTTTTGTACAGAAATAAAAATTTTCAAACAGAATTGGCATCTTTTAAAAATTGATTTGAGACGGGGGGGGGGGGGAGAGAGAGAAACCAATTTTTGTTCCACTGATCTGTATGCTCATTGGTTGATTCCTGGATGTGCCCCGACCAGGGATCAAACCCGCAACCCAGGTGCATCAGGACAACGCTCTTACCGACTGCCCTCCAGGGCCAGGGCAAACACTGCGTCTCTCATCTCTGGAGAAAAGGAGCAGGAGTACAGACGGAAAGAATAGCATGAGATAATACAAAAGGAATATCCTTCCCAACTAACCTTCGTTAAAATCCTTGTGCAGTTCTGAGCAAAGAATTGTGACAGAGGTCCTTTCTCTGTGTCAGGATGCCTTCCTGGTTGAAAAGTGCCATTCTCTGCGATTTCGTGTATTCTTCCATAGTTTGTTTCTGGAACCTGGTTTTTGATGGTCTTTCTATTCGTGTATAGGTTTGTTGAGAGCAGTAGTCAGGCTTCGGGCCATTGCTTTCCCAGATGTTTGTGTAGCCTAAGAAAGTGTGTCAAATATGGTGGCTGCTTGATGATTGCTAGTCTAAAGGTTAATTAATACTAAATGAAGATTAACATGTCCCCTTCAATATGTTAATTTAAACGTCCGAAAGAAATCAAAGCCCATTACTTCTCTCATATTTTCATATTGTAGAGGTCAACACAGCAGGCTAAGAATAATGAAATGCAGAGAGAATGACAGTGAAATATCTGATCACCAGGGGGCACTGCTATTTCAGGTATGAGGCTAAACAGAGCATTTCTCTTCTGGGGGTGATTTTTCTCTTTTAATGATAAAAGTGTTTTGAAAATACTTCATGCTATCTTAAGAATTTTTAGATCTCAGATAAACTTTTAAATAGAAAACTTCACAATTAGCGTTGCCTTTGACTACTTCCCCCCCCATCAAGGTCTGTGAATTCCCTACCTCAAACATCCAGCTTTGATTGAATTTAGATATGCAAATCGAATCCAGTGCCCGTGGGGGAGGGGAGAATACGCAGACAAACATATTTCAGGCCATACTCGTTCTATTTCTGACTCTTACTTCTTTGTCGACTTGTGAAGAAAATCACGGGTTCCGCGTTCTACTAAATGTCATGGTTAGGGGTGACAATCAACTTCTGTCCGTCGGGTTAATCATTCGCATTTTTCATTTTTAGGAAAGAGGCCTGTGCAGGTTCTGAATTGGCATGTGGGAAAGGCGGCAGTGCCACAGAGCTCCTACCAAGGTACAGACATCTTGAAGCTGAAATCAAGACCAAGGTAAAGCCCTGGCCGGGTGGCTCAGTTGGTTGGAGCGTCACCTGGATATGCCAAGGTTGGGGGTTCAATTCCTGGTCAGGGCACATACAAGAATCAACTAATGAATGCATAACTGAGGGAAACAACAAATTGATATTTTTTCCCTCTCTCTTCCTGCCCCCCCCCCCGCTTCCTCTCTCTCACTCTGAAAATCAATAAATAAATTAAAAAAAGAAAAATTTTAAAAAATTAAAATAACATCACAGGCTCTTATATTCTCTGAGAAATATTCATTTAGTCTCATTTTTCATATAGTTGTGGTTTTTATAGCTATAATGATAAATACAGAGAATCATTTTTTACATAAAAAACATGGAATAAAGTAGCTGAGCCACAAACATCGTAAGGTGAGAGTGAGGCTCGTTGAGGGCCTGGAAAGACTAAGAGGGATAAAGGTTTGCTAAAGGCAAACAGTCACCTTCTCAAATATAAGGAGCAAAGCATCATACCCACACCACCTTCCTGCCTGAAGTCATCGGGGAGACAGCCTTCGTTTAAAAATGCAGTTTGAGAAAGAGCAGCACACCAGCCTTTAAGCGTGGCGGCTGCGTGTGGTCCAGGATGAATGGTGCTGGAGCTCAGACCCGGACTGCCATGTGTGAGTAGCCCGTGCATTTGTCTTTGGAGCATGATCGGGCCCCGCGAGCGTGTGGTCAGCATGTCAATCTTATAGGTCTACCTTCGGCAACTAACCTGCGATGAGTCAGTCCCCTACATATTCTTTGTGTCAGCTTCTTGGAGGGAAGAAGGGGGAAGAGGAAGCAGAGAAGACTGTATTGTTCTAAATAAAAAACAAACCCTCCACCAATGTCCTTCTCAGAGAGCCCCTTCCTTGACGACCTCCTCACTCTACCTGGTGTCAGACATGGCAGGTGTGGACTTGTGTGTGCTCTGTCTGCCTCACTGGAGGATGAAGTCATTGGTTTCTTGATTTCAGAGCGGAATGAAGCGGGGGGGGGGAGAGGGGGGAGAGAGATACACTGATTGGCTGCCTCCTGCACGCCCCACACTAGGGACTGAGCCTGCAACCCAGGCATGTGCCCTGCGCGGGAATGGAACTGTGACCTCCTGGTTCATAGGTTGACGCTCAACACTGAGCCATGCCAGCTGGTCAGGTTTCCTGTTCTATTCGCTGTGGCATCCTCAGTGTCTCAGCCACCCAACCCATAATCGGTGCCTCAATACATGTTTGTTCAATAACGAAATGCATTTTCATACATCATGGATCTAGAGATGCGATTTATTTTCATCATAGTAAGCAACCAGTAGCAGATACTTAGTGAAAATGAATTTGGGGAACTATTATTAGAGAATGCCTAAAATTGGGCTTTACCTAACTGACTAAAACTTTTGCCTGTCCAATGGGGTTTTCCTCTAATCAGTGTATACTATGGAACATAGAAAAATACGTCCAAGTTTGAGGAATCAGAATATTTGAGCTGTGGCCACCAAGGGGACTTCCCCAGGGGCATTCACCGGATAAAATCAGAATATTTAGGTCTGACTTCAGCCTTAGACATACACACATTCAATATTCCGATATGGTCTTCTCACTGGGGATGCTATTATTTTCAGAATAATAATTTGGCCAACTCTAACTTCTCAAGCAGGGCGCACTCACCCCCTGGGGACAGCTGGCTGAGCTCCACAGCCAAAGCGCTCCCATGGGGTGAGGACAGAAAGGTAGAGTGTGAGCCTCTACCGACTTCTATGCACAGAGATTGTGGAGATAGCTCAAAATAGCTTGCCTTGAATTCTAAGGATGTAACTCAGAGATGTTTATACATTTTATAGTTTACTTCATAATCTATCCATGTCTCTTAAAATAAAAATAATGCTCTTTCTTACTGTCTGAAGATAAGGCTCTGGGATTCTGTTCTTTATATAGCACTGATACACGGCCCCCAATGCAACATTGAGCTTGATAAGCGTTGGCTTATGCCATCAGGTGTCCATTTATGGATTCAGACACCTGTTATGTGCCCAGTACTGTGACATGTGCTTGGGGAACAGAGATAAACAAATGTAGGAGCCACACTAATAAACAGATGAGTGCCCTGACCGGTTTGGCTCAGTGGATAGAATGTTGGCCTGCAGACTCAAAGGTCCCAGGTTCGATTCCGGTCAAGGACATGTACCTTGGTTTCGGGCACATCCCCAGTAGGGAGTGTGCAGGAGGCAGCTGATCGATGTTCCTCTCCATCAGTGTTTCTAGCTCTCTCTCCCTCTCCCTTCCTCTCTGTAAAAAATCAATAAAACATATTAAAAAAAACAAACACAGATGAGTACAATGTGGTAACTGCAGTGATAGAGGTGAGCACAGGTGGGTATGGGAGTATCGGGGGAGGGGTATGCAGTTGAGCCTGAGTTTTAGGGAACATTTTATTAGAAAAGCTTCAGCAGTTGAGCGTTGACCTATGAACCAGGAGCACAGTCCCGCGTTGCGGGCTCGATCCCCAGTGTGGGCCATGCAGGAGGCAGCCAATCAAGGATTTTCTCTCATCATTGATGTTCCTATCTCTCTCTCCCCCCTCCCTTCCTCTCTCTGAAATGAAGACAAATCTATATCTTTTTTAAAAAGAAAAGCTTCCTAGACATCACCTTCTGGAACAATGTACTCTGGCCAGGGGTACAATGAAATAACTGAGGAATGTGGAAGTAGAAATCGTGAAAGGGGGCTCCGAGCAAAGCTGGGGGAGAGGATGGCACTTTCTTCATCTGCACAGTGGTGTCCTGGAGTCCTGTGATTGTCGTGGCCCATCTAGCTCCTGATACAGACCCCGAATGCGAGGAAGTCTGGAGGAAGTCTGTTACTATGGAAGGCCAGCAGACACTCTAAATGAGTTAATAAAACCTTCTGTAATATGAGTTTATCCAGAGTTCAAGGCGACAATGTGTCATTTTTAAGCATACATTTTAGGCGACAGGCCATTAATATAAAACTTTAATAAGGCAAGGAACCCAAACCAGGCAACTTCACTTTATGTTAAACACGTTTTAACTGTGTTGTCATACTGACATTCCCCACCCATAGACATCATGGCAAAGTAAATCAAACTAAAGAACAAGAGAATTTTTATATAAAAATGAAGGATTTGTTTCTCATGGCTGGCATTTCATATGTTGAAGTTACAGGCTTATCATTTTAAAGATAATCCACTAAACCGTCTTTATAGTCTTCATGTTCCCAACACAACCTAAAAAATTCACCTCAAAATCTCAATATGAATATTTTTTTCTCTACATGAATTTTATTTTGGTGTAGACATTTTATTTGACTATTTTTTAAATCCTCACCTAAGGACATTTTTTTTCATTGATTTTTAAAATTTTTTTTGCACGCTTGGTTTTATGTTTGTTCATTTTCTAACCCTCCTAACATACCCAAGAGCTAGGAACAAATGATTACTTCCCATTTCACATGTAAAGCAGCTGAAGATAGAAGAGGTTAAAAAGACTTGCCTAGGGTTACACAGTTTGGGGTAGGCTGTATTTGAACCTAGGCCATCTGACCCAATAGCTCATACTCTAAATCAGTGCTCTCAGATCGCTAGTATAGTTGGTGAGCAGATCCATAAAGAGATACTGCTCGGTAGACTCTGTAACACATCGGCAGGATCAAGGAGGCTTCTGTCTCAGGGAGGACAGGCTTAGGGACTGAGGGGCAGAGGACTAACAGGAGCTGACAAACAGGAGTGATCAGCGGAGCTGTGTTAGGTGGAAAGAAGGACACACACCACAAAGGAACAAAAGAGAAAAGAGCCTTGCTGAGGCCTTGTGGGGTTATAGCAGATGAGGTCTAGTGAGGAGGGATAAAAATAGACAAAGAGACCTCGGCCGGTGTGGCTCAGTGGTTGAAGGTCGACCTAGGAACCAGGAGGTCACGGTTCGATTCTCGGTCAGGGCACATGTCCAGGTTGTGGGCTCAAACCCCAGTGTGAGGCGTGCAGGAGGCAACCGATCCATGGTTCTTGCTCATCATTGATGTTTCTACCTCTCTCTCCCTCTCCTTTCCTCTCTGAAATCAATAAAAATATGTTTTAAAAAAATAGATGAAGAGAGGCAAAGAGGGGCCGGCCATAACGTGCCTATTATACATATCTCGATAAAGACGTGTGTGTTTTTTTAAATTAGGGCCACAGGCATTATTGAAGCATTTGAAAACCAATGAGAATATTTCCATTACAAAGAGATCGCTTTGGAGGGGTGTGGACACCCTGGAAATTATCAAGTGGGGTGAGGCTGGGATCAGGAGTTGCAGAAAGTCAAGTAGAAGTAATTCTCCTCTTCGGGCTCCCAGATTAAACACAAGGACCGGCACCTCGGATGAGAGCTACTCATAGTCACCAAGTTCGGTTGAGCCTAAGTCCCCTGAGGGTCAGAGAGGTTTAATCACGTGTCCGAATTTACAGAGCTGTGTGGTGGTAGGCCTGGGACTAGCATCTAACCCCATGCTTTCTTTGATCTCAAACACAGTCTGGGAAACATCGATTGCATATGCACCATTAGAAATACCAAAAAATAAAAATAAAAAAAATTCCCTGTTTAGAAATGTCCTTTAATAATACCCACAGGTGTAGAGTGATGGTTAAATTTCAATTCTTGCCTTTCCTTCCTGTGTGCTTGATCTTCTCAGTCCGTGGCCTCAGATATTCCAGTTGCTACTTTCCCAGCGATCTGGGTAGAGGGTCCTCCCATTGCCAGGCGTCTGTCTCCTAATGTCTCAGGGAAAAGCAGTGAAATAGAGACAGAAATCTGGGCTGGGGGCAGATTACCTCCACAGCCGTTAGCTATTAAGAGATGCCATGGGAGACCTGCGGAACAAACATCTGTGCGATTTTCCTCTTAGGAAGGCTACGAGGCAGCCCTTTGTCATTGTGCTCTGGGTTTTCTCTTTCTTTTCCCAGCGACTGTGTCGGCCTGAAAGACAGTGTTCTCTCCCGAGACCCAGAGACTGGCATTTATGTGGACTTGGTCTATATGTCCTAGGACGCTGCAAAGGTTAAGTAAATTCCATTTCTAATACCAGGATCGCAAAACTGTAAATGCTAGGGGCTTTAGGTTTTGACAACTTGGGGCCCTGAATTTTGAATAAAAATTCTACCACCACTTCGAAATATCAGATGCTGCAGGATAGCAGTGGGTTATACAGGCTATAGTTCAGGATTTGTCAAAACAGGTTTTATGAGGATTTGGCTGGTTTTAGAAATAGAATTGGCCTAAATACACTCTGGCATGTGAAATATATGCGCGTATATATCTATATGTGTGTTTTGTTTGAAACTAAAGCTACAATACATTGTATGCCAATTGCCTTGTTCTCAAAGACAAATGTGGGGCGATTAATTTGCAAAGGGAATTTTAGAATTTACCTTAAAAAACATCCAGGCGTATCATCTAGTCATTTTGGTCTTCGGGAGGTCAAGGGGTTGCCTCTGCTTCGATAACTTGTAGTTATTTTATGATTCCTCTTCTACTGACTGATTGCCAGGTGACAAAGCAAAATGGAAATTGAAAAGGAATCGAAGCATTTGTTGCAACCGAGCATCCGAGACACAAGCTCAGGGTACACTTGCATAGCCGCGAATGCTCTTCTGCAGTTAACACCTGTGTTGTCCTATTTATAGAAAGGTTTCCCAAGTTTAGACACAGAAATGGCTCACAGATTCAAAAAAATTTGGAATGCACAACGACCAGCAATCTCAGGGGACTTTTACCTAATAAATTTGCCAACAAATCAAGACCATAAGTAAATCCTTCTGCATTGCGGGCAATCAAATGCCCACTAACAGGAACTACTGCCTAAATTAATGTAATCCCCAAGTGCTCCGTCTGGTTCAAAGCGAATACCACTGAGGCTTAAAATCCACACGGGATAAGCTGGAGGATATCTCTTAATAATGGTTTAAATAAAAGGAAATTACGTGAAGATTCCGAATTAAACGCTCTCACACTGAGTGGGCTCTGCTCAAATTGCTCTTGTCTCGACTTGGCCTGTCTCCTGCTGTTCCTATCTTTTCACACGGCTCAAAGGAAGCAGAAAAAACATGGTTTGAAAATATATTGCTTGTTTCACTAAAACCTATGGCTGCATCTGGCAACTGTTTGGTATAAAGATTGCATTGGGCATCGTGGCTCGCTGCAATGGCTCTCAGGTTCAGAGTCAAAGTCTTCACCTCTTGAAACTTACCAAGACTCCCCTCCTCTTCCCCCCCCCCCCCCCACCCGCCCCAGAAAACCGGTGGCTTTCTCCTCTGTTTCTGAGGACTGTCTTGGAGTATCCATCACACTGTTTTGTAACCACTTCTTCTAGCTCTCGAGTGTCGCTTCATTAAGACCCGACATATTTCACCAAATGTGAATGTGATCGTCGTACCAAAGAGGCAAGCGGCCATGGGAACAGCATCTGTCATGTCACTTAATGGTGGTGTTGGCTCCAGGTGGTCTTAGAGAGGGCAGCTCCTGGCTACGGTGTGGAGCCCTGTTCCCTAATCGCAGAGAGCAGAGCAGACCTTGTTCTCAAAGCGGTGTGTGTCTCCATCTGAGCTGCCCGGGGACCACGCGGCCTGTGCCACTCTATGCTGTCCACTAGACTTACATGAAACAAAGGATGTTGCACCTGTTCTACAGCAAAGAGGTCTAAGAGCCATGGTAAAACAAAAAGCCATGGAAGAAATCTACTTAGAGCCCAATTCCAATAAAGCAACTGTATAAATACATGTCTAGACAACCGAGGGAATCTGATTATCAAATTGGAGGATACTAAGGAATATGATCACTTTTTGTTGGTGATAACTCTGTCCTTCGGAATTTATAGGAAAGCAATTAGAGAGGGAAAGTACAAGATATTTAGAAATTGCTTAAATACTTTGTAAGGAGGAAAATGATAAAGAGGATAAAGCAGATGCGACAAAATCTTGATGATTCTTTATGGGCGATGGATATACAAGGTCATTATCATGTTATTTGTAATTTTTACTAGGTTTGAAAGTTGTTGTAATTAAAGTTATTTTAAAACACAGAGTGTAAGCAGCCCCTTCTACTGCTTTTACCCTAATACAAGTTAACACCATCTCTCACCTAAATTATTGCAATAGCATGTAATATCGTCCACCAGTTATCCACCAATGACCACTTAAGTCTGCTTGCAGGCAAAGGAATCCTTTTTTTTTAAAAAAAAAATCTTCATTTTTGAAAGCATATCTCTTTCTCTCTCTCCGCACCCACCGACCTTTTCTAGCCAGGCCTTGCCCCCCACTTCCCCCCGCAGGCCTTCACCACACTATTGTCTGTGTCCTTGGGTTATGCATATTTGCATACAAGGTCTTTGGCTGATCTCTTCCCTCCCCTCACCTTCTCTCTGAGGTGGCACATAGAAAACAATAAATATCAGAACGTGCATAGATAAGTCACACCTCAGTAAAAATCTCTGTATTGGTCAATTTAGAGAAAATATGGATTTTGAAATTAATTGTTGGTTTACAGTCTTGATTGCTTTGTTTGCCCATTAGATCATTTTGAAACCCTCTAGCAAAGAGAGCCCATACATTCTAAGAAATGCTATGGTTTTGGTGCAGTTTTGAGTGAAACAGTGAAAAGTAGAACTTTGACATTTGTCAAAAGACATGCTCTCTTTAAAAAATCTGTTGCTGTTCAAAGGAATACAGTCAGCAAAGAATGTTAACCTTTGAGATTTAATTATTACAGGATATATCAGAAATCATGTATTTTTATTAAAACTAAGTAATTGCTAAGATCTGCTTTATAACTCAGCTTTCCAACAGGACCCTCTGGACGGATGAAAGTTTATTTAAAAGCCACGTCGAGGTCTCTGATCTCCCCAGTGTGCTACCCCACCACGTGCTCGTTAGGAAGGATCCACCTGCAGTCAGTATGAAATGAAAGAAAAAGGAGGCGTTATCTTTGAAACTGGAAACAAAATTTAAAGAGTGGAAAAGGAGAAACATGTACTAGTGCTGATCCATTTGCATAATAAACGGAGAGCATCCCCTAAAGTACAGAACGTTTAAAAGAGTAGGTGAAGCACGGTGAAGGTTGGCAGGCATTTTCCCATGGATTCTTCGACACATTGTGGCTACCGTACTGAGAAGGGTGGGAAAAAAGAGGACCCAAATGGTATTCATTAGTTTTATTAATTAACTGAATGCATGTTAAAGGAATGACAGTTTCAGGCAAATGCAGGGTGCCCCAAAATGTATACACACTTTGAATAATTATAAAGGCAGTGTTTATTAAAATGCATTTTATTTTCAAATGCAATATAATCAGCTGTTAAGTGTACTGGTATATACATTTTGGGGGGACAGCCTGCAGATACATCTTATAGCTTGATTTCAGCAAGCCATTTGAATTCTATGACACAATATCTTTATGAACAGCATGGAGAAACTCAGGCCAAATACTAACACAATTGGGTGTATTTTAAGTGGTTGAGCAAATACACCTAATGACTGTTGGTTAATGAATGAATGATAGCTTTGATCACATGAACGGGACTTGGGCTTCAGGTCTGTTAACTCAGATGAGTAATAAAGCCTGACATTGCATAGCATTTTACAGTTCACAAAAGAGCTTGCAGGTAAAATACCGCATTTGATCCTCCTCACAGCCTTGTGCTGAAAGCTGGGACGGTGTGATTATCTTTAACAAGACATGGAAACTGAGATTCAAAGGGAGAAGTGATTTGCCAAAGAACACAGGGCAATGCCCGTGCCTATTACGATTTCAGATGACACAGAGCTAAGAGGGCTCCCTAACACGCTGGATAAAATAATACCGAGTCAAAAACATCCCCAGAGTAGAAGCAGAGGGTCAAGCGAACAAGAGGAAACTTAATTGTAATGATTACAAAAGTGTGCAAGAAACTGGATGTTATTCTTTGCAGCGTTTATCTCAGTTGTGGTTATACGTTTTGCTGTGGTGATCTGGTGAATGCCTGACTCCTTCTAAAGACCACAAGGTTGCCGTGACCACGGCCTGTGCTCAGCAATACCCCTGCGGCCCCGGGGAATTGCTGGCCACGAGTAGTTATGCAACAAATAATTAAATGAATTCAGCATGAAGGTTACAGAAAATGTCAGATATAAATGTTAGAATTCAAGACTTATCTTGAGAGCTTTATACCAAAAAAAAAAAAAAAGAACAACTTCAGAACAAAGGAAACAAAACGATGGCTATTTGTGATCTTAGCCTAATCTGGTATGTGTGATTTTATTTATTTTATTTGTTACTGTGTATGATTTTAATCTTCACTCCTATAGGCAGGGTAATGGCCAACCTGAGTGTGTGCAGAAAAGCATAGTTTAAATTACCGAAAAGGTTTTTTAGATCTTTAACGTGAACATGTCTTGAGTTCAAGTGATTTTTAAACATTATTAGGTAGGGACTGTGAATGAAACAGATTTATAATGGATAATTCCAAGGTGGAACTAGAGTCAATTAATGGCTAGTTTAAGGAATCAGGTTTATTTCTACAAAAATTAAAAGTTAACAAGACAAACAAATAGAATGACCCAACCATAGAAAATCATCTTGTGAAATAGGGACTCTGAGTCACTAGAAGTATTTAAGCAGATCTGGGTGAACTTGCCAAAGTCATGGTCAAGAAAATTTGTTTTCTTGGATGAAAATGTATTAGATTCCATTTTATTATAACACTAGTGGCCCGGTGCACAAATTTGTGCACATTGAAAGGAAATCAATTAGAAGAAATATTTTAATATCACTATTCTCCCTTTCTCTATAATAGAAGTGTCAACCAAATTCATGATCAACAATGATAGATGGAAACACACATGTGCGAGTGGCACCAGTGAGAGCTTTATATGTATTGTGCATGCGCGAGTCAACTTAGCCTTTTATATATATAGAATAAACTTACTTAATTAGACCTGCTTTCTGATGTAGCTATACTTTTCCCAGCCCAGTGAAGCACCCCAAATTCTCTTTCAGGTAATTGTCAGCAACACAGCAATAAATATCAACACAAAGGAGATTATTGTAGATCACGTAGGGAGAACAAATATTTAACTGCAGCAGTGTTTGACTATATTCTGCACAGTGAGAAAACCTTGAAGTCATTTTCAAGGTCCATCATTTCTTCTTTTCAGTTGGGTCAAGTTTCTAAGTTTTCTAAATCTCCGTTTTCCAGCTAATGAAAAGAAAATAGGATTCCACCGAGTCTCCCATCTACCTACTCCAGGACTTCTATGAGGATCAAATGAGATGAGGTATAGGAAAACGCTTCACAGACATTGGGTTACAGGGTAAAATATTTCCACCTGGCTATGAAGCAAGTCATGTTCCTGGGCTGAAGAAACTCCAAGGAGGCTAGTTGCTAGGGAGAGGAAGCCAGGCATTGCTATGTGTCATCATTACCTGGACAAACATGTAGCAGATTAGCCTTTTATATATATAGATGTCCCTAATTAAATCGATCATACTGTTCTTGAATATACAATTAGTACTGAGCAATGGAGAAAACACACACACACACACACACACACACACACACACACACACAATGTATTTTTTTTCCACTTTGACTTCTACCTGATTTTTGGCACATTACATTTAAATTACTGCCTTTATAACAAATAAAATATGACTTAGTTTTTTGTTATTATTGTCGACTTTTAAAATATTCAGGTTTAAACAAAAAAAGGAATCATATCAGATAGCTATTTATTGAGGTAAAAATTTAAAAATAATTCAAACTGTGTAAGGCTAAGAGTAAATAACATAGGTTTCTGATTAAAAACAAAAAAGATACTCATATTTTTCCAGAGAATATTCTTCTCTGTGTTTAGAAATTTATGAAGGAAATTCGAGGGTGTGAAGAGAGTGACGTCTCTTGGATTTCTGCATTTGGATGTATGGAGCGGGACACTCACTCACTGTCTGTGATGCTCGCCTTTGCTTTGCTGTTCCCAATCACCCTTTGCAAGCCGGTCCACTGAGAGCTTCTCCCTAGAGCCTATCTGAAAGGCGGCTGTGCTGAGCGCCCTCGTTTCTAGTACCGCCTCGTGTCTTCCTGGTGGTAGTCACCTGCAGACAGCCCTCTGTGGAAGAGCAGCGGTATGTTTCCGTACACATAAAATAGGCTGTCCATGTACTGCTCCATTTTCCTCGGCACAAAAAGTGTCTTACTCCTGCTGTTCAATGCACTTCGAACATGTGCTGTTCTATACATTCTAAGCAAGGTTAAGAAGAAAATTAAACAAGATTCATCTGGCAGCACGACAAGTCAGTATCATCCACCTGGCACACAGTGATGCCACAGGAAAGTGATTCCCTGGGAGAGAACTGCTTACGCAGCAGCAGGACTAAAGCGAGATGAGCAGATGACAGCGCACGGGGAATTAGGTAAAAGCCTGCAGTGTGGCATCGCAGGGTGAAATGGAGAAGTAATGAGATGAGACAGAGCGCAGGGAAAACCAGACAGAAGAAGGGAAAATCGTTCCTGAGCGTTGAGGTGTGTTACAATCCGGAGATGTGGAGGGAACTTTGTCTCCTGAATAATTCCCAAGTAGAGTAGGGAATCAGACCGAGGCTATAAAGTGGGGGATAACATTAATGACGAAGGAGGAAGATGATCAAAGAAAGAAACCAGCCCGGCCAGTGTGGCTCAGTGGTTGGGTGTTGACTTATGACCCAGGAGGTCATGGTTCCATTCCTGATCAAGGGCACATGCCTGGATTGCGGGCTCAATCCCCAGTGTGGGGGCGTGCAGAAGGCAGCCAATCAATGATTCTCTCTCATCATTGATATTTCTGTCTCTCTCTCCCTTGCCCTTCCTCTCTGAAATCAATAAAAATATGTTTTAAAAAAAGAAACCAACAACATTCAAAGAGGTAATTTTGAGCATATCTTTTTGTTATCATCTTCTCATTAAAAGTAATTGTAATAGTTTAAACTATGGAAGATGTTTACAAATTCTCCTATTCTTGAACCGGACAGAAATGATGCGATTTAATCTTGGTAGATATGTTGGAAAACTAAGGCTTGCAGCTGAGCCTCTGATGAGACCGCAGCCTGGCTGAGTGGAGGACTCTGTTGATCTGTGCCCTGACTCCTGCCCCACGGACACTGTGAGATAATCAATGTGTGTTGCTTTATGCTGCTGACTTTACGGTAGCTTGGCCCCGGCCAGGTAGCTCAGTTGGTTAGAGCGTCGTTCCAATGTGCCAAGGTTGTGTGTTCAAACCCTGGCCAGGGCACAAACAAGAATCAACCAATGAGTGCATAGATAAGTGGAATAACAAATCGATCTCTCTCTCTTCTTCTAAAATCAATCAACAACAATTTTAAATTTATGGTAGTTTGTGTACATCCATAGAAAACAAATGCAAGCATTAATGCTTCAAATAAGAAAAGGCTGCTTTAAAGATTTTAGAGAGAATATTTAACTAATATGGTATTGAACGGAAATGAATAATTCCAGCCTGGTCTCATATTCTCTCACTAATTAGTAACTTTATGGTCTCAGACCTTTCCCAGAGCAGATCATTCATTTATTTATTTCCAGCTCTGGCTCAGTTGGGGCTGCAGCTTTTCCTCTCTGTTTCCTTCCTTCCTTCCTTCCTTCCTTCCTTCCTTCCTTCCTTCCTTCCTTCCTTCCTTCCAATCTTACATTAGCTTTTGGGGGAAAAGGCAAATGGCTGTTACGATATTTAAATTAAAAATGTATAAAATTTATAAAGTTTCACTTGATAAATGTAATTTATTAGCTTTATAAAAAATAGTTAACAGGTTAGAAATTATAGTCAGAAAACTGGAAAATAGAGGAAAATAAATTTAAATATTTTTCTATCTGTGGTTTAAAATGTTGAAATGTTTGTAACTAACCTTGTAAATGAGACTAGACATTGTTAAAAGACCTTTGATATAATTTGAGATTTTAAGTTACTGAGCTTAGAAGATTAAAAATGAACTGTTTTTATCATTATAAATTTAACTAGGTGACTATTTGTAAAGATCAAAGTAAACTTTTGAATATCAGCTTCTATAAATAAAATCCATCCCCAAGGATATCAAGCAAAAAACAAGACAAAAGAAAACAGAACACCCTCTCATACAAGCTCCTTCCACATTAGGGATGAAACTCACAGCCTTGTGGGCGGAGCTAGGACTTGGAGGTCACTTTTCATGTCTTGAAGGCGTATGCTTAGAGTCCTCATATGCCCGGCCCCGGTCTCCCCTGCCCCCTCTCTGCCCCTTCCCCGTCCAGAACAATATTAGGACTCAAAACTCAACAAGAAATATTACTGGTCTAAGGAAGATCTTTATAAACTTCTAATGACTGCAATGTCAACAGAGTTTGGTTCTGAATAGGAGTGCTCACACCAAAGCCCTAAGAATCACTGGTGACCCCTGGTTAGGGTTAGCTTTTCACCTCCATTCCATCCAATTCTCCAAAGCAACTATATTTGCTTATACCTGCTTGCTGCATATTAAACAAACAAGAAATAATTTGAGGTAGCCTTGAAAAAAAATTAGTTAACTTACTTGAAAAATTAGCTTAAATGTTTGTTAGCTTTCAACAATTCAGAATGTCTTCGACATGTTGTAGTATCTTTGGTGGACTTAGGCTCCCTAGGGGGCGAGGCGTGCATTTTCTGTAAAGTCTGGGTTGTGTTCTCTTGTGCAATGAAGTTCTAAGTCATTTTTATTTGCTTCTTTATATCTTTAGGTATTTTTCCTTTTTCTTACAATGAGCACAACAGGAGGGAAAAAGTTAAAACATAATATGAATTTTAAAAGATGTCTTTTTTTCAGAGACTTAACTATAGAAGGTGAATTACACTGTGAATTCTGTGGTGTAACATTTTTTAGGACTTTAATATTTTAATGATGGAAAACTATATCATTATTAAAGGATGGAAGGAGCTTTGCTCCAAGCACAATCTCTCCCGTGATGCATCTCAACTTAGAAGGCTGTAGACTAATTAGACACATAGCATATGCCTCCCTAGGGTTTCACTTAACCTATATTGGTTTCATTCTTCCCTCAGAACTTGGTAGATGTGGCCTTTTGCTGTTAAACTTTTCCTTTTGAAGAAATTACTTTTTATTTTATTTTTTATCAATTTCAGAGAGGAAAGGAAAGGGAGAGAGAGATAGAAACATCAAGGATGAGAGAGAATCATCGACCAGCTACCTCCTGCATGCCCACTACTGGGGATCAAGCCCACACCTAGGCAGGTGCCTTGACTGGGAATTGAACCCATGACCTCCTGGTTCACAGGTCGACGTTCAGCCACTGAGCCACACTGGCCGGGCTCAAAGAAATTACTTTTAGTTACAGTATTTTAAAAAACACCTGACCTAGACCTGAGTCGTAGAAAGTTACAACAGGTGTCACAACAGGCACCTGCAACGTGACCTTGGCCAAAGACAGTGATTGCAATCCTGCCCACCTCCAGGGCAGTTTCTGTGACAGCCCTGCCCTGCAGCGCAGATCCATCGGCGGTACCCTTTGAGCTCTCGTGGACAGTTATGATTCCCAAGTTCAGTCCCACGTACATTCACAGAGAAGCAGGGAGAGGAGCGCTCCCTGGCCTGGCACTCAATCCCCGAGTGATGAGCAATAATGACCTGTCAGGCTAGCAGGCTGTGCATCCTGAGCTGTGACATACCCTGAGGGACTTTCTTTATGAATGCGAGAGGAGGTTCGGCGGGCTCTGGGCAGGAAGGCACGCACACCAGTTCAACGTGCATCAGGACCCTGGAACAATTCGTCGGGGGCTGTCATTACTTTGGAGTGTTTTCAGGCGTCCTTTGAAAAAATCACAAAAACCAAAAGCATGGTCTGAAACAATCTCCTGGCCACAAAGAGTAGACACCTGTTGTTGTTTTTTCTCAAAGGTTTATGTTTCTTCTTCTTACCTTAGCAGGGTGCTCTTTGCCTTGTAAGGATTCATGGATTTACTTTTCTATTTGCCCATTCTTAACGGGGTTGATATTGAATGGTGGGTATGCTGTTGTGCAGACTTTGTTGGAAATAATTCCAAGGCTAAAACGAACCACATTTCAGCTAGTTCTGGTAGTCAGATGGTCTTCCACACATGAGAACAGTGGTACTTCTACTTTTGGATATACAGGGCACCTACAAAAACCTTTACCAGGAAAACTCACATCCTATATAATAAAAGGCTAATATGCAAACTGTCCCCTCGGGAGCTCAACCACTCGCTATGACGTGCACTGACCACTAGGGGGCGGTGCAGAATGAAGGAAGGCCCTGGCTGGCAGCTGACAGCCAGGGGAAGGAAGGCCCTGATCGGCCCTGATCGCAGGCCAGGCCTAGGGACCCTACCCGTGCATGACTTTTGTGCACCGGGCCTCTAGTACATTTATAAAGTAAAGACAGGCATGAAAACGTAGAGGCAGCGATTCCTGGGGCCCTGTGTTCCCGGCTGGATTGGAATGGGGAAGTGTCCTCTAAGCCAGTTTCGCAGGCAGGTTATTTGAAGAAGCAAAACCCCTGGAAGGGAAGGAGAGGATGTGAGATTGGGCAGAGGGAGAAGCTGAGCTGGGTGCTGAACCCACAAAGCCTCTGGCAATGGCTGCATAGGGGAGACACTCGGGAGCTGCCACGGAGTTGTCAGGAGGTGGGCGGGGCCGGGCTGTATGGATGGTCACAGAAGGTGACCGCCCAGGAAGGGGTAGATGTGGGCCACCTGCAGCTGAGGGATCTGCAGGGATGGCTGGCTAGAACCTGTCCTTGATGGCCTCCCAGCAGCAGGGTGCTGTTCCTACACAAACAGGAGCTGGCTGACGTAGCACGGTGTCCATCCCACTCGGGTTATAAGAAACTCAGCCCTAGAATCTTCAGCGTCCTCCCCTCCATTCCAGTCACTGTAACGTTCTGATTTCATTTCTAAAATCGAATGAGACGGCCCTGGCTGGGTAGCTCAGTTGAGTTGGTTAGAGCATCACACTGATGCGCCAAGGCTGCAGGGAAATTCACATCCTATATAATAAAAGGCTAATGTGCAAATTGTCCCTGGCCAGGGCACATACAGGAATCAACCAATTAAGGAATCAATAAGTGGAAAGCAGTAAGTGGATATCACTCTCCCCTCACCTTCCCTCTCTTCTCCTCTTCTCCCCTCCCCTCCCCTCCCCTCCCCTCCCCTCTTTATCTCTATCTCTATCTCTACCTCTATCTCTGGGTCTCCCTTTCTGTCTCTCTCAAATAAATTAAAAATAAATAAATAAATAAATAAATAAAATCTAACTTAAGGACCGATTAAGAACAACAATTTGATTTATATATTTATGTCTTACTTAGTCAGGAATGTATTTTAGGTGTGGTTTACTTGGGTAGGTCACTTAATTTACACTTTGAGCTTGTTCTGAACTTTCCAGTCATTGAAAGATCATTTCAGTAACGACCCTGGAATCGCTAATGCTTTCGAGAAGATTTTAAAGTGGCATGGGAGCTGCTCCGATGCAGAAGATCTCACCAGGAGAAAACTCGGTGAATCCCAGAGGAGATCTTGCTGCCCTGATTCTATTAGTGAAAGGGAATGACTGACAGCCCTGGAGCACAGCCCGGAACCAATAGGAAGAAAACAAATGGCATCACGGCCCTCCTCACCATAAAGAAAATTCACTGAAACAACAAGACGAAAGTTAATAGCGACATCGTTTCCACTCGGAAAAAGTCACCGAAGGGCTGAAAGCAATCTCCTCGTGGTTAGAGGCCTTCGCTTTTGACCCGCGCAGGTTGTCACGGAGACACGTTTCCGCCTCCCTCTCCGCTGCACGGGGGAGAGGCCTGCTTTCAGCACGCCACACTTAATTCTCGGAAATGCCTTTGCTCTCTAGAGCCTGGAAGGGATGAATGATAGCTTGACAGGTCTTCAAAAAATAATGACAATTTATCAGGAAAGGGGGTTATTTTCAGGAGATGAATAGCTAGCTACAGCTGGAACATTAATTTCCAAATCCCCAAGACAAAAGAGCAGTGACAGAGATCCGAAAATCGGGGACCAACCAGTTTGGGTGGGAGCCAGAGGGCATGGGAGCAGAGCAAAGACGCATTTTATTCTTAGACACGTTGCCGTTGAAGCAGTTTAGCACAACCGAGGGGAGATCTATAGGGCACGTAGCTAGGACTCCAGGTCTGAAGCTCAGGGGTGAAAGGTCAGACTCACTTGGGCAGAGGTGTCTGCTTTTAGGAGGTTAGGCTCTCCTTGGTGCGGAAATGTGTCTGGCGGGTTTCAGGAAAAAGGAGGGGGTCAAGGAGGCTGGTCCCCACTCCTGTGAGTAGACGGTGTGGTCTGTGGGGGAAATCACATCCAGAGTTCCAGTTTCAGCACCAGCTGTTTGATCTTGAATAACTCTCTGAACCTCCTCAACTTTTCCTATTATGAAAAACGGGATTTTCAACGCCTATTAATGCCCTCAGAAAGGGTGATTTGGATCAAACATGATCAGTGTGAAAGCATTTTTCATATCTTTCAAGGTGCTATTCCAATACACATTATCATTATCAGGAAGAGTGTGTACAGAGAGTTGTTTGAAATACTTAGTCTTGAAAGAGAAGTAAATGGTTCACTCAATAAACATCTGTTGTGCTAGCCTCTAAATTAGTGCTGGAGAGAGGAAGATAAGTAAGGCTTGGTTCTTCCCTCTCATGGCTCACAAGAACTATTAAGAAAAATAACACAGTGTCAAGTATGAGCAGAGAGAAGATCTAAGGAAAGGATGTTATAAGCGAAGAATGAACGAATAACTGAATAGGTGATGAATCCAATCCTAACTCGAAGTCACCCCCCCTCCCCCCCAAAAAAAGCTGGAGGGGGGTCATTGGGGTGGGGGGAGGGGACACATGTAATACTTTCAACAATAGAGACTTATTTTTAAAAAAAGTCTTCTTGGAAGCATCTGTCTCCAGGCATAAGTGGCTGTTCTTCAGATAAAGAAGGAGGCATGGGAAGGAAGGGAGCCCACGGCCAGGGGATGGCAAGAGGAAATGCGGGGCATCCAGTGCTTGAGGGGAATGGCCAAGCAATGAGGTGGAGGTGGAGAGGAGGGGAAGGTGTGTCAGATAGCCTGTGTCATGTTCAGTTGCTGGAATTATGATGATGAGATAACAACTATTAAACTTATAAGTGCTGGGATGAATAAAATGAAATGTTTTCTGACTGTAGAATCCTTTGATTTAAAAAATATGTTAATGTGAACTGTGACTCTTTAGGAGGTGGTCTATTATCAAAATATTTTTCAAACTTCTAGATTTCAGGACTTTTCTGGAGAAAATTCTTAAAGAGCGAGTGTTCTGTAAAATATATATTTAAAAAGCTGTGGGACATCTACATCATGAAACACTATGCAGCAGTAAAAAAAGAAAGATCTTTTACCCTTTGAGACAGCATGGAGGGACCTGGAGAGTATCATGCTAAGTGAAATAAGCCAGTCAGAGAAAGACAGGCATCACATGATCTCATTCATACATGGAATCTAATGAACAACATAAACTGATGAACAAAATAGATCCAGACACACAGAAGCATGGAACAGACACTGGAATCTCAGAGGGAAGGCGGGGTGCGTGGGTGGGTGGGTTGGAAAAGATCAACCAAAGACCTTGTATGCAATACAATAGGGAGGTGAAGGCCTGGGGCGGGGAGCGGGGGAGGAAGGTGGGGCGGACTAGCAGGTGTCAATGGGGGAAAAGGGGAATGAACATATGTAATATTTTCAACAATAAAGATTTATAAAAAGCAAAACCTGAATCTATTATTACATTAGGGAAAATGCTAGTTAGAAGCTCCCAACATTTAAATAGTGTCAATTATTCATGTAATCTCTGCTTTAGGAAATTTCGAGATAGAAAAGTCTCAAATGGAAATACCTTTTAAAAGTGTGGCATATTTTCATTATTAATAATAATTATAACTCTGACATAAGACAAAGATGTATACTGCTTTAGATAATAAAATACAAAATAACAACACGTATCTCTAACGTTCAGTTGAAAATTAAGTAATAAATGACTGAATGCCAGATCAATTGCACTGATGGATTTTCAGTTGAATCTTAGCTAAAGAAGTGTGCCTTTTCCTTCTCTTCTTCAACAACACTTCTTACTGTCCTCCCCGCCCAGACATTGAGCTCTGTGAACATAGCTATGTGTGAGTCATGCCATTTTTCAATTCTTTAGGACGGAGTAAAATCTTATAAGATTTTCATCAAGATGGAAACTAATAACTAAAACAAGTGCTGAGAGCCACCTCCGGAGAGATCTGTCAGCTCAGGTTGCTTCCCAGTCGCTGCCTCCACTGCACTTACTACTTACATGACATGGAAGGAAGCAAATAAAATTAAATGAAAACAGACAAATATTCTTGTTCCCTTGGTGCTTACATTCTCATGGGTGACATTCAGTCTATAGATATTAACGTGACCACCTGGGTAATCCGGAAGACCCCTCCAATCTTTAGCTCCCTGGACTAGCCACCTTACTGTCACCTGCTAACTTTCTTCCTTCTGCCGCACAACAAACCCTACGCACGGGTCCCAGGGCAGCAGAAGGCAGTAAGTATGGCAGAATGAGCACTGGGAAATCAGACATAGGTAGGAAACATGGAAAGAAAATGATTTGCTTTTAACAGGAAGGCAAGTGCTGGTCAAGACTAACGCAGCCTCTGTCAGGAATGGCGTGTTATATTTGCACAGCTGGGAGAATTGCTCATTGCTGTGTATACATAATGAGACTGCAAGTTAGGTGTTTATCACTGGGGAAATCAACTTACCTGTATTTGCGAGAACATAGGCACTTTTGATTCTTTTCTTTTTATATCTTAAGGATAGGTAACTTTATTTTTTTAAATATTTTTGATTGATTTTAGAGAGAGAGGAGAGCGGAAGGGACATGGATAGAGAGATAGAAACATCGATGAGAAAGAAACATCAATCAGCTGCCTCCTGCATGCCCTCTACTGGGGATCGAGCCCGCAACCCAGGCATGTGCCCTGACCTGGAATAGAACTGTGTGTGACCTCCTGGTTCATAGGTCAACGCTCAACCACTGAGCCATTCTGGCTGGGCAACATTTTCTTTTCTAAATTTAATAGAGTTTAATGATTTCCGCCATCACCATTTATCCCCTTTAAGCCCTCTTCCACCTCCCAGGGTGGGTCACTTTAGACAGGGCACGCATTTGGAGTTGATCTGACAGCAGAGCGCCTGGAAATGTTGAAAGTCCTCTGTTTTCAACAGGAAAGAGAAATCCTTGCAGAGGAACTGTGTCCCTCCTTAACAAAGAGATCACAAGACAAGTGAGACATGCGACGGGGGTGAGGCGGGGGGGGGGGGGTGGTGGGAAGGAAACGCGGGTGTGTGGAGGGCAGCGGGCACTGACCCAGGAAAGGAGCTGCCAGGCGCCCTCAGGACGGCCATGGGCGTCAGACACGTGTGTGTGTGTGTACATGTGCACACGCACAGGGTCCACTTTGTTTGCTCTGAGGGCAGAGAAGCAGGTGAAGCCAGACAGCAAAGGTGAAATCCAGTGAGATGGCTTACTTTGTCGCCATGGCAACCCAACCCTGATGAGAGGGAGGAAAACAATAAAATATCTCTGGGGAAAAATATATCCAGGAAAGGTGCCCTCGTGGGAGGAGCATGATGTATGCACCACTTGGTGATTCCTTGTAACAAAGGCCTGGGTGCTGGTCGGGGGACATGCTGATTTCAAAAGTCTTCCACTCGCTGAATGATTTAACTGGTCCTGCTGCAGAGTCGGGGTTTGCGTGGGAAAGCTGTAGTTGCAGATTGAAATCCTTCGTGTCCTTGCGGAGGTCGGAGACCAGACACTGTCACTCTCCTGGATGCCTCTTGACAACCTGTGGCCACCGTCTTTCAGGAAGTGTGAATTCAACAAGGACAAGATCCAGGAGATTCTGAAAGTGGCTTAAAATTCAAGCTCTATTTCATTTGCCTAGGTTGGACTCTGAAATTTCACCCATTATTATTATTATTTTTTAAATTGCCTTCTTCAAGGCATTGTTTCTTGGTATGCAGTTCTATAGGGAGAGAAATCAATTTCTTCTTTCCACTTTAAAAATGCTTAATTCTCGCAGTTTTTCCAAATTTTCCCAGACATTAGGCAATTTTGAGTTGTTGCTATGATTGTTTTCATTCCAATACGACTTCTTGGTTTGTGGAAAGTCTGGGAAAGCTTGTTTTGCTTTAATAAAGTAAGCTTCACTGAGGTAATTTGCAAAACAATCGACCTTTTTAAAGTGTAGTTAGTGGAGTTTTGATTACTAGGAAAGTAAGATTCTAAAATTAGGTGACCTGGAAAGGATTAGAAACTCAAATTTCTCTTTCCTGAAAGTTTTATTTCATTGTCCAAATATAATTTTCAAGTAGATAAAAATATGTTCTTAAAAAAATCAACACTCGCCAAAGGTCTTATTCAACTCACTAATTTATGGGGTAACAACGAAGGTCAGAATGTAGTACAAAATCATGGAGCCGCTGTCAATAGCCATTCTGAAGAAAAATAACGTTTACACAAGATAGTGAGGTTAACTACGTTATTTCCTATATGGCAATAATAACATACTCTTTGGGATTATTTTTTCTATTAGACATAACTTCACAGTGAATGTCACTTCTGTCTGTTTAGTTCCATATTAACTGAAGAGTTAAAAAAGTCAAACACAAGAACATTATCTAAAACTAGAGGATTTTCATTATCTGAAAATCCATGTGCTGGGGAGGAGGGGGGGTCCCTTAGCCCGGCCTGCCTCCTCTCACAGTCCTGGAGCCCTCAGGGGCAGGTGACCCGGCGATCAGGGGAAGGCGAGGCCCCATTACAACTCTGCTGCTGCCACTGCTGGCAGCGCAAGCCTCAGCTGGCCTTGGGTAACTGAGCCTTGGGTGGCCCTGGGTGGCTGGGCAGCCGCCATGTGAGGCTTGCCTGTGCCTTGGGCCAGCCCTGGGTGGCTGGGGGGCTGTGGGGACTGCGAGACTCCGGAGGCAGGTGCAGAGCGGCAGGGCCTGCCTGGGGGTGGGCCCGGCCAAGCCACATGCCTACTGCCCCAGCGGGGCTGAGGGGACTGGGTGCCGCCAGCTTGTGGCTGTGGGTGCCGCCATCTTTGAGGGTGGGGCAGTCAATTAGCATATTCCCTCTTTATTAGGTAGTATAACTAAATAATCAGTGTATGCCATTGACAGGGTGTGCTATGCTCTTTCTAGATGTTCCAATTTTGTGTAACTTTTCTTTCTTTAAAATATGCTTTTATTGATTTTAGAGAGAGGGGAAGGAAGAGGGAGAGAGAGAGAGAGAAACATCAATTGGTTACCTTATGTATGCATTCAGACCAGGGATTGAACTCAAAACCCAGGCATGTGCCCTGACCGGGAATCAAACCGGTGGTGCATGGGATGATGCTCAACCAACTGAGCCACACCGGCCAGGGCTGGGTAACTTCTGTTAATACAGCTGTCTATTATTCGTTGGTGGGAATTTCCTTCCTCAAGTTAAATTCTCAGAGTCGCAGGTTTTGGAAAGCTGGCATGGACACAGGACCAATGGAGGCTGATCCCATGGAGTCTTTGTTGTCTGTGGAGCTCCGTGCCCCGAGTTTTATGCAACAACCCTGTTCTTCTTAGAAGCGGTGTGGACCCTATTTCCAGGCGCCTTTTAGTGTGTGGGAGCATAGTTTATGCTTCACGGATTTGGTGCTTAGCTTTTTAAACTATGCATTTTTTTTCACACTAACTATTATTTTTTAAAGGAGGTTTATAAAGACATATTTTTATTTCCTATCCGTGTCAACCATTCCTTGCGTTTCATGAGGTTCAATGGTAGCCTGTGGATGTTGAGTGCAAAGAACGGTATTTTTTTTAAAGCCGGTTATGTGACCAGCAGCTATCAGGTTAAAATGCCTCTTCTTCCCACACCCTGTATTTAGATGACGCAAAGACAGCAGACAGAATAAACTCATGGATCTAGAGGTATGTCACTCAAGATAAAGTGAGAATATTGGATTGATAAATAGTCCATTTATTTTATTAACTTGGGTGAAGTGAGTTAATATCCTTTAGCCAGCATCGCACTTGAAGCAAATTCACCGTTACGCCGAGGGACCTATCTCCGGAGAGTCTCTGAGAGCAGAAATAATTGTACAAATCAGCGTTAATGAGCTTCACCCCTGACCAGCCTGGCGGAGGAGAGAGCGCCGCGTGGCCGGGCACCTGTGAGCCGCCCGTGTCCAAGCGGCCACGGCGAAGCGCATGCTCGCGGCGATGATGGGCAGCCGGGGTCTTCTCTGCATCCCACGCTGGCTTTCTGGGTTAATGGGGGGCTTACATGTTTAGAGCGTTCAAGTGACTATCTTTCTGCAAGCATCACACCAATTTCCAAAAAGGGTGCCCGAACAAAGAAAGGACTCTTAGTCCAGATATTTCCAGAGCACTCAGTTCTTTGGGCTCGGAGATGCTTGTTTCAGCATCTCGCAGAGCATGCGAGTAACTGGAGGATAAAGCCGATCCGAGGGAGGAAACGGACAAGGTGCTGCTCTGTGGCGGCCCGGGTGCCATGCCAGGGTTGGCTGGATGCTCTCTCCAGTCCTCTTATTTAAGCAGACGCCTTACCAGAGGATACGCGTCAGTGGCTGCTTTGTCCGCTCTTGGAACATTGTTTCAATATCGTCATATCGTCTCTCTTCCGTCAGAACCATTCCTCCCCCCCCACCCCCCCATACTCACTGCTCCATGTCTCACCGTTCCTTCTGGATAGTTTCATAATTGGATTGGGGATGATAAAACACAAGCGTTGCCAATAAGCTTCCATAATCTTGTCAAGAATGGCGGGGATTTTCTAGAACAGGGATCTGTGGTTTTCACGTCCTTCTGCTGGGAAGGCGGCGTTTAGAACGGTATCCTCGCATTGGGCAATTGCACTCTTCGTGTGTTCGTTGGAAAGCATGTATGATGTGGGCAGCTGACTATAATGGTAGAGAACAGCAGCTACTGGGGAAAGTCCAGTTCCTACTGCAAGCAACATTTCAGGGTTTTTTGTCCTGTTTGTGTTTTAAGCAGGTAGGGCGTTGAGAGTAAATTGCTAGGGGTAGATGCTTTGGGGGATCATCAGGTTCCACCTTCTAATTCTCCATCTGAGAAACAGGAAAGGCTGTCAATGAAGCAGGTTTGGGGGAGGATTCACACGTCATGCTGGACACTGAGAAGGTGATAAGGAGGAAGCTGGTAAGGAAGATGAAATTGGGGCGAGAGGTCTGAGTAGTTGTTACATATTTGGGGGTCACGACAGATGGGAGAATTTAAAGCCACTAAAAAAGAGTAAGATCGCCTCGGGAAGAAGTGCAGATGAAGAAGAGAAAGAACCAAGACTTGAGTTCCAGCACATTTTAACATTAAGCAGTAAGGGAGGAGAAGATCAATCAACAAAAAACCCAGAGCAGAGAATCACTGTCATCATAGGTGTGTCAGGAGGGTGAGACGGGATAAAGCAAAGACTGTACCTTAGCGCTGTGACCGGCCTTTAGCAAGTACTCAATGTATGCTGGCTACTTCTAACCACTGAACTACACCACCTGAGGCTCTCAGAATGCAGCCAGTTTCTTGAAGGCAGCTCTGAAATAATACTTGGAACATGATGGGTAGCAATAAATACTTGCTGAATGAATGAACAAATGAGTTCGTTTCCTTATACTTTGTGTGTGTGTGTGTTGCACTTACTCTGTGCTAGCTTTCAGACTATGGTATTGTAATAATGTATTCTTACTGGCACAGCTGTGAGATTCTCTATATTCTCACAGCTGAGTTTATGTTAGACATTCAGTATATATTTCTTGCATGAAGAGATTGACCCAGGCAGATCTGAATAAGGGATATTTGTCTCTCTGGTCTTTCCTTTCCTTTTTTCTTTTTTAAGCTTCCTAAACATTTCCCAAGTCCATCCACTGCCTTCCTATTTACCACCACACCTGAGACCAGGCCACCATTATCCGCCACGAGCATTATCACAACAGTTTCCTCACCAATGTCTTTCTCTTTGACCTCCCCTCCCCTCCCCTCCCCTCCTTTCCCCTCCCCTTCTCTCCTCTCAACACTTCCTTATTCTGCAGCCAGAGTGACCCTCTACAACCCACCATTCTAATCAGGTTAGCACACCCCATAGAAGAGTTCAGTGGCTTTCCCATAAATTAGAAGGAACATCTGGCCTCTGGCCGTCTTGCCAACCTCATTTCTCTCCAACCTACTGTTAGCATTCTCAGAGCTAGCTCCATGGAGCTGCTTTCATTAACTTATTTTTATTGGGCCTGTATTTATTGAGCTCCCTGTAAATAAGAGGTGGGGTAGGCAGTGGACCGGGCGGATTCCCTGTCCTCGGCGAGATTACAAAATGATTGATAAGATCGGCATCACAATAAAGCCTTACACATATCATGTTCCAGAAGTGCAGGGTGTTCTGCTGGTGACTGAGGAAACTTTCTTCATCTCAGGCGGAAGAAGGAGCGCGTCCCTCCATCTCATCTGCATATATTTGCATGAGAAGTGTCCTCTTCCTAGGACACTCTTACTTGTCACTCTGCCTGATCATTTTTCGGGTATCAATTTACATAAGTTCTTCTTTTCGACTTTATTGACTCTAAGTTCAGGTTTTTGTTCCTATATTATTCTGCATTTCCCAACCGTAACAGTCAGCTTTCTTTATTGTAACAAGCACACTGCAAGTTCTGAGATGACAAACATAATGATTAATCTCACTTGTTGCTTATCTCCTTATCTCCTATAATTTTCTCTTTGGCCTAAAATGGCACGGGGCATAATTAATTTTTATTGAATGAACGAATAGAAAGAGCTTCCTACCATTTTCTACTTTCTTATTTCTTGCTTTATTTATATTTTAATTAAGTTATTGGGGTGACATCTATAATAATAAAAGCATAATATGCTAATTAGACCGGACAACCTTCTGGCTGAGGCCGGGGCTGTGAGGGAAGCCCGGGTCCCAGGTGCCAGAGGGAAGCCGGTGCCGGTAGCCGGGGGAAGGAAGGCCTGCACTTGCATGAATTTTGTGCGTCGGGCCTCTAGTTGGTTAATAACCTTATATAGGGCTCAGGGGTACAATTCTATAATACTTCATCTGCACATTGTAACTTTCTCGTTGTTTTCAGATATGGGGCCTTGCATCAGGTCTCCCACACGCCTAGTGACGAAGGGGAATGCAGTTAGCGATGGATTAAGTAAGCGAACGAGGAAAGGCGTGTGGACATGGCTTCTCCCTTCTTCAGTGCACTCCTCCTCTTGAGGCAGACAATGTTTTTGTCACTCTCTCCAAAGTAAGAGCATGACAAGATGATAATACTTTCATGATCATTAAAGAGCTATTTATTAACTTTCTGTGTGGGTTTATTAAAATCTAGGATATTGTGAACAATTCTGACCTTGTTCCTATTCGGTGTCCTCCTCTACAAGGAGTGAGTGCTATTTCTTCCTTGGGTTACTGTAACATTTTAAATGGTGTTACAGACTCTAGGGCCATCCCTAAAGGCCAAATAGAAAGAAGGAAAAAATTCTCTTTTTAAATGTACCATCTTATTTGATATTTTACAATCAATCTTTTCAATAACAGAAGTATTAATATACCTTCCATTTAAAAATAGGTCACTGTTTTCAAGGTCTTTGCCATCGCATCCTCTTATCGGACTCCACCTAACAGGGCTACCCAGAGGGGAGGGGCCTGGGGAATGTCAGTCTGACGTCAGTTTTGCAGAGGAAAAGGGCACTCCGTTTAACGCTGCCTCACTTGCCTAGGTTTCCATGACTAGAAACCAGGGACCTACATCTTCTGATTTCAGAAACAGAGGCCTCTGTACTCCAGAGCATTGCCCTTCACGGCCTTGCTCCCACACACAGAACTCCGGCCCTTCCCATCCCCGCTGTTCACCGTACTCGCCCTCCCTCCTCGGAGCATCACAAGGCCTCTGTGCCTTCTCACCAGTGCCTTCTCACCTCCGCTTCCTTCCTGGGTGACACTTCTCTGTGGCACACGCCACAGGCTCCTCCAGCCCTGGGGGTTCAAGCTACCCAGCTGCCTCTTTCCTTTCTCCCTTCCCTGGGCAGCGACCACCCACTTCATGCATTGCCGGTGATACCAACCCCATTTTCCTCTGTCCGTGCCCCCTCAGTGGCATTCTACTCTGCTAAGGGCCTCAGTGCGCCATTTGGACACAATAATTAACTCATTAATTCACTAATATTTATGGGCTGTTTTGCGCTTCGTAGACTGCAATAGGATACTTTCTTTTCCTGCAGATGTTTTATAAAACAAATAGCTCATCCTTTTCGGTGCAGCCACAAGCAATTTAAAAGGGCACTTGCCAACTGTGCCTTCACTGCCACCGCGGAAGCACCTGGGGTATTTCACTACCCGTGCAATCAGCCCGACACTGGATTCCAGGGTGGATAATGGCTCTGGGTACGGCTCAGACACAAAGGAGGGCGCTGAAGCATTAGGTTCTGAAAGCCGGGAGTGTGGACACCAGGCGACAGTCCTTTGTGTGTGTGGAATGAAAGGTCACTAAGCCCTGCCTCATGCTGACTTGGAGTCCGCCAACCCCTCAGGGCTGAGGGCCTGACTTCAGGGAGTGCACTCAAGGGATTGATTTCTCAGTGTGGCGTGGTCTTTACTCTAAAGCTGGTGATTTCGCTTTTACAAAGAGATGGAAGCATCCTCATTCTGTGTCCAGGTCGCCTGGGGTGAAGAACAAGGACCCACTCTCTGGGACACGTTGATTCCTCCCAGACACCACCGCGTGTATTCATTAACCCAACTCCGTCAGCACGTGTTCCTTTCTCTTGTACATATAGAAATATACAAGGACATAGAGCATGTATGTTAGTATGCTAGCACAATATTTTGCGTCAAAGTCACATTACTATTGAGTGTACGCATGCTGTGTAGATACAGAAATGTCACTGGTTATGTAGGAATGATATAAATTTACTATGAGGGCATTATGTAAAATGAAAGGAGGAGGTGCTAGAATAACACGTAATCTCTCTGTAAAGACATTTTGATGAATACATCCTTACATTCTTTCTAGGCTTGAAAATATTGATTTACCCTATAGCACTCTCCAGAAACGTATTGCCTAAAGTTGGGAGTGATCTAGGGCTTATCTAGTTCAAGTTCATTATCCTGTGCCAGTGCGTCCTCCACAGCGCTCCTGCTGATGGTAGGCACCCGTTGGTACATTTCATGAAGAAGCTACCCCTTGAGGCACTGAAGCACCCCTCTGAATGGTGGCATGCCTCTGACCTCACCGCCATCCCAGCGTCCTAGTACCTGAAGGCAATCGTACGAAGATGGGTAAACATTCTGTAGTGTGAGACTCACCGACTTGGAAATCTCAAGACAAAAGCAGGACACGTGCTCTTACCAAAAGATTCCACTGGACGAAATGGCAGTGAGATCCTGTACTTTCAACGTTTAGCCACGGTCGTTAAGAATCAGTCATTTTGAAATGGGCCTCTGCGTTCTGGCGGATGCAGTGAGAGTCGTGCCATTAAACTAGGACCGAAGCAGCTTGGAGGCCAGGACCTCTGCAGTGGGTTTGGACTTGAGTTGATAACTCACTGGAACATAAGGATTCTGTTTCACCCAAGATGCTAGCTAATACACCATCGGCAATCGATTTTCTTGAGCGTAGACGTTCCCCAAATTAGTCCATTGACTCTCAATTTGGGCTGAACAGACTAGAAATTCCCCCAGGAAACATCATTAATCCTCAGTAAGGGGGGCGGCTCTCTGAATCCTCAAGCCATTCAGTATTTCCATTTTCTCGCCTGCAGAATGAACACAATGTAGGCCCCAGGTCCTGTTGGTTCTAATGCTTACATGCAGTTATCTCCAATGAATTCTGAGCTTTATGGCGATTTATTCACTTGCTAAGATATGAAGAGACGCTGTGAGTCATGAAGACCAATGCAATGCTTTCCATATAGAAAACCCTGAGTGAACAGCTGCTGAATTACTCATTTTCTGTGAGAAAATCACTTGATTATCACTTTGTGAAAGTTAGGAGGGTTATCTTCTCTAAGCCTAGGCTGTGTTTATCCTACTCTCTCACAGCTGGAGGATGTGCTAGGCATACGCACAAAAGGGCTAGGTACTTGAACAAGAAGTCAGGTGTGTACTTGAGACAGGACTCATTCGAAGATGAAAGCAAGTGGGTTCAAGAGAAGCGCCCCAAGTTCAGGGGGCCATGAATATTAGAATAAAGAACTCTATTCTGCCTCTTAGTTGTTTGATCATCTGTTCTATCTCTCCCAAATTCACAGCAGAGCTGAGAAGCAGGGTCAGCAGTGAAAGTGGAAAAGACCTCTCCAAACTAAGGTCACAGACAGAGTGCACAGCAAATGTTTCTCCCTCTTGAAACGTCACTAAAACTACAGTGCAGGCGGTTGGGTAAGAGGGCATAAATTAACGGGGACAGAAGTATGAAGACTGAGGTGACAGGAGCCCCATTTTGAAAGTTAGAAAATGTTGATGGAGAAGTGTTAACTGATTTACACTCTAAGTCAGAGAAAATCGGAAAGGGACCGAAACAAACTTCAAGTCAACGTCTAGTCAGCTCAATCTCCGACTGGGTTAAGGGCCTCCATTTATCTCTGTGATTTTCCATATGCCATGTTATAGCATTTGAGGGACAGCCGCCAGGAATATAATGGACATGGAGATATAAAAATATAAAAGTCTCATACTACAGGTCACGTGGTATAATATCACTAGACAGTGACCAATTAATGATGTAAACTATAAACCCAATGTAATAATATAAACTATTTATGTACTTAATAGGAAAGCAAAGATATTAGCATATTAAGCAACAGAGATAAAATACATTAATTAAAAATATTTAATTAAGCCAAAAGCAGGAAGAAAAAGAGGAAAGGTAAATAAAAGACATATGGTATAAATAGAAAGCGAAGAGCAATATAATAGATTTTAACCTAACTATATCAATAACGCAGTAAATCTAATGGTCTAATATTCCAATTAAGAAACAGAGGTTGTTAGGTTGGACTTTAAAAAACAAAGGACACAAATAAATATATGCTACCTACAAGAAACACACTTCAAAAAAAGAAAAACAAATATGTTAAAAGTGAAAGGATAAACAAAGATATGCTTCATAAACATTATAAAAAATTAAGGATGAGTGGTTAAATTAATACTGAGCAAAGCATATTTCAGAGCAAAGTATATTACTGGGGATAAAGGTCATGAGACAATAACAAAGGCATGGGTTCATAAAGAGGTCTTAACAATTCTAAACTTTTATGAACAAAAAAACCAGCTTCAGATACACAAAGCAAAATCAAATAGTACTGAAAAGAAAAATAAACAAATCTATAGTTGTAAAGACGTATTTCAATACTTCTAGAGAAATAACTGCTAGAACAAGGCAACCCAAAACCGCTAAGGACACAGAAGACTTGTACAATGCTGTCAACTGACTTCACCTACTACGACATTGTAGACACTGTACATGACAGACTACACATTCTTTTCACATGGACACAGAAACAAGGTGCGTCTGTACACGACAGCAGACCACACATTCTTTTCACGTGGACACAGAAACAAGGTGCGTCTGTACACGACAGCAGACCACACATTCTTTTCGCGTGGACACAGAAACAAGGTGCGTCTGTACACGACAGCAGACCACACATTCTTTTCACGTGGACACAGAAACAAGGTGCGTCTGTACACGACAGCAGACCACACATTCTTTTCACGTGGACACAGAAACAAGGTGCGTCTGTACACGACAGCAGACCACACATTCTTTTCACGTGGACACAGAAACAAGGTGCGTCTGTACACGACAGCAGACCACACATTCTTTTCACGTGGACACAGAAACAAGGTGCGTCTGTACACGACAGCAGACCACACATTCTTTTCACGTGGACACAGAAACAAGGTGCGTCTGTACACGACAGCAGACCACACATTCTTTTCACGTGGACACAGAAACAAGGTACGTCTGTACACGACAGCAGACCACACATTCTTTTCACGTGGACACAGAAACAAGGTACGTCTGTACACGACAGCAGACCACACATTCTTTTCACGTGGACACAGAAACGAGGTACGTCTGTACACGACAGCAGACCACACATTCTTTTCACGTGGACACAGAAACAAGGTGCATCTGATTCTGGGCCACGGTGGAGATCTCAGTAAGTGTAAAGTAACGAGCCCCTTTTCCTCAGAATTTTGCATGTGCAAAGGTGTTCAGTATCATTAGTGATTCGAGAGATTCAACCTAAAGCCACAGGGAGACCCTCACTGGAGTGAAATGGCTGGTCGAGCCCAGTGTTGTCGAGGACACAGAAGAGCCGCGTGAAACCTCTCCGACGCTGCTGGGGGCCGTGTGAAGTGAAGCACCTACCTGGGGGAAAGATATGCCTGTTTCTCGAAAAGTCAACACATACATGATGCATGTTGCCTTTCTACCCCTACTAATTACGCAAGGAAAATTAAAGCCGCCTTCGCCGGGTAGGGGAGCTCGGTTGGTTGGAGTGTGGACCTGATAGGCCAAGGTTTATGGTTCGATCCTCGTTCAGGGCGCATATAAGAATCAAGTAATGAATGCATAAAGAAGTAGAACAACACATTGATGATTCTCTCTCACACTCTCTCCCAATCTATCATCTATCTCTTCTCTCTCTCTCCCTCTCTTTCTAAAAAAAAAAAAAAAAAAAAATCAATAAAATTAAGAAAAAGAAATATTGCCCAGCCGGTATGGCTCAGTCGTTGAGTATCCACCTATGAACCAGGAGGTCATGGTTCCAGGCCCGGGTTGTGGGTTCCATCCCTAGTGTGGGGCGTGCAGCAGGCAGCCGATCCATGATTCTCATCATTGATGTTTCTATCTCTCCCTCCCTCTTCCTTCTCTCTGAAATCAATAAAAATATTTACAAAAAGAAATATTAAAACCTATTGCTCCTAGAATTTGAAATGGATGCAATCATATTTTTCAGTCTGGCATTCTCACCCAGCATAATCACTCAGAGACTTGCCCGTGCTGTAGAGCACATCAGTAGCGCGTGCCGCTTTACAGCATAACTGTGTCGAGATAGCAAACTGTTAAGCAAATAGATTCTGTGTTCCTAACTTAAAAAATATATCTTCTTAGGAACTAGAAGTCATGTTTGAATTCAGGAATATTTAATCATGGAAAAGGTATCTTTCATCCTACTCCTTCGCTGCTATTTTAAAATCTGCCCTGAAGGTGGCAACATTGAATAATGTTCTGCACATTTTTCTAAGTAAAGCTTTTGTGGCCACTTATAATTAAAGTTATTTATTTTAATAGAAATATCTCTCTCCTACCCCCTATTTATTCTCATGTGAAAAAATGTGTACACTAGATATCCAGTAACCTTGGATGGACATTTTGAAAGAAATCATTACAACTTGGAAGAGTAAAAGTTAACCTAGATAAAAGGATCAGGGCACATCCACTCACGTTTCCAAATGTTTAAGATCAGTTTTAAACACAATGTGTCTCCTGCCAAACAGCCGATATCCATAGGTGTGCCTGGATTTAAGGTGAATGGGTGCATGTTGTTTTGAGGTGAAAATTTATTTTCCTGCTGTATGTATTCAAATTCAGCACGATGTTTTCAGAAGCTAATATATGCTAATAAAGGAATACAGTTCTTTTTGAAAGAATTACTCTAATAACAGAAAAGAAAAACAACAAAACAAAACAAAACAAAGCACCACCACAGCTAAAATCAATTCTGCAATAAACACCTTTTCAAAGCTACCGACAATGTAATGCGTTTGATTTTCGTACCTGGACATGGATTGCTGTAGTTTCTAGTCTTCATTTTTTGGATCACAGCCACTTAATAAACAGAGCTACACTAATTTATATTCATCTGCTTTTCCAAAATCCCCCGGTGAAATAGGAAGGTGGCAACTAATGTCTCCCAGAGGTTAGTTGACTTATATATAATCCTTCAGTGGCCAAGCAAAAAAGAACTATTTCTTATCTCTAGACAGGGACAACGGCTCTTGGTTATAATTCCATCATTGTATTTATACACAGTTCAAACTCTCTGCATAGCTTCTGGGAGAGAGGCAAATGCCTGCTTTCCTACAATTTCCTATTAGGAATTGGTTATATGTGCCGTTCAGCTTATAGCCTTGTGGGCGCTGTGCAGTAGGGAAGCATGCAGTGAGCACCCAATGCATGGTTTGTCACAGCCAATATGCATGTCACTTTTCACTCCTTTCTTTAGAACACATTGAGAAAACTGCCTTATTTCTTTTAGGCGGCTATTCTGACCCGAATGGGACTTTTCACAGATAATTATCGGGTTATCTAGAGGAGGAGAGGTGTGGTCAGATGGTGTGGAGGAGTCAGCAGAGCCAGGTGAAGTTAAGGGGCCTGAGGGAGGCAGACCGGGTGTGGGCAGCAGGGAGGGAGCTGGGCAGGGCTGTGGCTGCGTGGACTTCTGACAGGTGCAGGGAGAAGGAACCCAGCCACTATTCACTGGCTTTTTCTAGTCCATACTAAATTAACTTTCTATGGAACAAAATATTTGATCTATTTTGATTTTCAGAACCTACAGGTTGTTTTTCTTTTAAGTAGGACATTCTTACCCATTTCTGGGAATTTATCTGAAAAAACCGAAAACACTAATTTGTAAGAATATATGCACCCCTATGTTCATTGCAGCATTATTTACAATAGCCAAGATGTGGAAGCAGCTCAAGTGCCCATCAGTAGATGAGTGGATAAAAAAGCTATGGTGGACATACAGAATGGAATATTACTCAACCAGAAAAAGGAAGAAAATTTTAGCCTTGGCGACAGCATGAAAGGACCTAGAAGGTATTATGCTATGGGAAATAAGTCAGTCAGAGACACAAGTACCACACGATTTCACTCAGATGTGAAATCTAATGAACAAAATGAACTAACAAGCAAAACAGAGACAGACTCAGAGAGAGAGCAGGCAGATCATTCTGGTGGGGCGGGGTGTGGGGTGGTGGAGGGATTGAGCAAAAAGGAAGAAAGAGAAAGAACTCATGGTCAGGGACATCGGTGTGGTGATTTCTGGGGGTAGTGGACTGGGAGAGGTGGAGGAGGGTAAAGGGGGAAGTCAATGGTGATGGATGGCAACTTGACGTGGGGTAGTAAACACACAATACAGTGTACAGATGAGGTGTTGTAGAATGGTGCACCTGAAACCTGTACAATTTTCTTAACCAGTGTCACCCCAATAAATTCAATAAAAAGAAAAAATTATAAATACGTTATATTCTACTTCAAAAGAAGTAAGTTTTTTTAGTGATCATGAAAAAAATTAAAGCTTAATTTTTATAAAACGATATATAATATATATCACATGTAAGTACATATAAATAGTAAAGTGTAAATAGTCTATAGTGGGTCAAATATACCTGTTAATTATACTTTAACAAAAAGTGTATCATTCTGAACTATGTATATTGTATTTTTATAGTATTAAACTAAAGCAGTTTAAAAATGAAGTTCTGACTAAGTTACATATTTTTTTCATATTGGAGAAAACCCGTCATTTTCTGTCTCCCGTGAAGAATTTTTTGGGTATTATATGAAATGACTCAGGACCAGCCACGGGTACCACAGTCCAGAGAGGGACAAAGCGGGATTTCTTTCTGACAAATGAATCGCTTTGAAAGTGGCAGGGGTTTAGAGGCGAACAACAGATGACCAAGTTCCAGACGCAGAAGACAGAAGTGGCTTCTTGCTAATGGGCAGCCTGTTCCTGGGGAGAGACTTTGTCAGATATCAGGAACGAATGACGCCCGGCGAAGGAAAGAATGCAGAGATAAGGGCAGAAATAATACTTTTTGCAAAAAATGAAATAATGAGCCAATTTCTCAGTGGGACCTGGTTGTACAGCGGGAAGATTTTTAAGGCCTCTCATGGAGCATTCCATTGTGTCAGAGATGTCTGTTCTGAATAGTTAATGCCTACATGCTGCAAAAATGTATCGGCCACACAGAACTGGCAACATAAACTCTCTTAGTGGTGTGCTGCAGGGTTTCATTTTTTTTTTTAATTGATTTACGTTTTTGCTTTTGTCCCATTCAGGGGTAGATTCAAAGCTTTAAAATACTCATTCCTGAGGAATCTGTGGTCATTTACACATTTCAACCCTTCACATCCTCAGCGAATTCCTCTCTGGATAAAAGTAAATCACAATATGTATGTGTTCTGTTATATTGTTTCACTTCCTGTGATGAGTAAAAGCTTCCCTCTAGGAAGGCAGAGCACTTTAGTGGTCTTGGCTTCCTCTGTCAGTTTCATCACAAACCTTTGTGGTAAGTAAGCAACCAAGGGCGGTTGAAGTTGCTTTGTTATTTTTACCAACTGAATGTAGATAATTTTATCTTCTGTTCACTTCATAAAGACATGCAGTTATTTTGGGGACTTCTAAGCACCTTCATCTATATTCTTTTGTTAAAAAATATATTTTTTATTGATTTTAGAGAGGGAGAGAGAGATGGAAACATCGATGAGAGAAAATCATTGATGGGCTGCCTCCTGCACGTCCCCCACTGGAGATTGAGCCCACAACCTTGGCATGCACCCTGAATTGAACTGTGGCCTTCTGGTTCATAAGTTGGTATTCAACCACTGAGCCACACCAGCCAAGCCATATGTATTCTTAATGCTATTTTCCCCAACCTTTTAGGTTTTACGGTATGCATCTATAATTGAATAAACATTACTCTGATCTAAGAGTGACTGGTACATGATCACCTCACCAGTGAATACGGGTGAATTTAAGATTTAAGATTACTCAAACTATTCACTGCAATCATGTAAAATATGGAATTTAGATGGCATTATTTTTGTGTCTAATAAAAATACAATTTTCCTTTCTTCAACAAAATCCGCGGTGGAGAACGGAAAAGGAAATTAGTAAATTTCACAGAATTGTTGTACTTCGGCTTTAAGATAGAATGTTAGCTAAAGTACTTACTGTAAATTAACATTATTTAATAAAGTCATGTATCATCTCAATTTATTCATACTTTTCTCCTAAGAGTTCAACCTATTTGGTAGGCTTACTGTAAAGATTATCTGACTGGCTCTATCTTGATTCAAGCTTTGACTGGAAAGAAGTAATTTCATCTCTGTTCATTATTACCAAACATGACAATTTAAGATAATAATTTTCCTTTTTTCATCATAAGAAAACATTGCAAGTTAATGAACTATTCATTACATCATGCTTCTAATTTTCTCAATTAAAATGGAAACCTATGCACCTATAAATATTCTCGTTACACTGTTGTATCAGTAGATATATTTAGCCAGTATATTGAGAGTGACTGTTGTAATTGGTTCTTTTTGATAGGAATAATCTGACTATTTCTAAAAGGATGTTATCATCTGTTTCACAGCTAAGAGAATAAAATGAATAGGACATGTTTTGCTAGAATTTTAAGAAGCAACTGTGAAAATCGACAGAATGTGAATGAAGATAGATGGTTGGAAGGCAAATGGCAATACCCCAGGTTAAAAAAAAAAGTGAAGTGGAAGAACACTCACATTTCTTAGAATAGTCTCCCTTCTCTTTTTCTATAACTATTGGGAAACTCACTTGGAAAATATTTATTCCATAAAATCATTGTTTTACGTCAACTCAAAATTATCTTGTTTAATCTACAGGAACCTCTTCAGTTATGCTTATTTTGCAGTTATGGATTCATCCTATTAACATGTTATTTGAACTTCATTCTTTCTTAACTTAGTTATAAGTTATTAGAGAAGAAATTGAGGTATTTTATTTTTGTCTTTGTATATACACACTTTGCATGGCGCCCCACACTCATGATCCCGAAGGTAGCATCCATTGTTAGCTAACATCACAAAGCGTCTTGCTAGAAAACAGATGGATTTTGTTTTAGGGTTATTCTTTTCTTCCTCTTCTCAGATACTTCCCCTTGGGAACCTACTAATGATCTCTGCACATATTGTCTTATTTAAATCTCACAGCGAATATATGAGATTGGCATCTTCTTACACATATACTGTAGATGGGAAGACTGACACAGGTGAATTACACTGTCTCGAGCCACAGATGTAGTAAGTGTTAGACATGGAACTCTACATGGGTTGGTTAACTCCAAAGCCCATGCTTGTATTCATTATCCTGAACACAATGACAACTCTTTCAAGCAATATAAAAATGTGAGCTTTTAGTGAGCATTGACCCATAGCCCCGAGGAGTCTTCTCATGGATTGTACACCAAATATATGTCCTGGGTTTTTTTCTCTTAAATCTCTTCTTTGCACCCAATTAAAACTTGTTTGGTCTCTATCTTGTTCCAAATTGAGAGATAATTTCTCTACATCTTCTAAGGTCACAACTGGCTAATCTGATAAACTGATTTGTGGTTGGAAAAAAAGTAAGAAAGAAAATAAATCCTTTAGTACCACATAGCATGTTCTTAAGTACACTCCTGATAAGAAAAGAGCCTGATTTTGATCAGTGCGGTCGCTGTTAGAAATTCCAGATAACATGGAGGAGGAGACGGTGCCGTCTCATGCTCCTGAGGCAGGTCATTTGCGACAACTGGAGACCAGTGATGCTATTTAAATCATACCCTTCAGACAAGCACTGGGGAAATCAGATGTTGACAGCTACTGCAACATCTATATTTAGTAAATGAAGTGTACGTAACATAGCCTTAGCATCCAGGACTCACAGTCAATGTAAGAGAGAAAGGAAGAGGGAGACGCTGATAGAAATTCAAGGATGAACAGGATCGGTTGCCAGGAGAGCACAACAGAGAGAGAAATTACCATGGAAAGCTTTTGGCTGAAAGGTGACATTTGAGTTAAATTTTGTTCAATAAACAGGGTTTTGCCAAGGACATTAAGGGAATTCCGTGCACTTGACAAGTGCAAAGCTTTTACATGGGATCTGGTGTTGGGAAAACGGACAGTTCTTAGGATGGCTGCCAGGAGGGTGGCCAATATTGGTTCGTTCCATGCAGTGCAGAATATTTTGAAAATACTTAAGGACAAGCAGGAATGATGGAATGTGAGAGGCACATAAGACCATGTAGACCTTCTGTACTGTTCCAAAAACAAAATGGAACTTAATAATTTCTTAATTTAACTTCATTCTTATTTTTAATTAGTAAAAGTGATATTCTCCCATATGCAGTTTATAAAAGTTGTCCTACCACAAGTTTGAATTGAAAAAATAACTAGACACATTGTAAATTGTGTATTAATTCATTAAGTGCTTACACGGTGTCGGATACTGTAACTGTCAATTATAATGGACACTTCATTAGATCCTCACAACAAATTATGAAGTAGTAATTTTCTGCTTCTTACACGTAAGAAAAGGGACACCCATCAGAGTGTTTAATTAACAGAACAAGGGCCAAGTAATGGTGGTTTTAGGAATCATACCCAACACCTTTAGAGCAGACATACTCTTGTATTCTTTGACATTTTTGTAAAAATAATAATTGTGACTTAACAATAAATGAATGAACTTAATCTATCACCTCTGGATAGCATAAAAATTTAAGAGATATGGAAAAATGTGAATATAATTTGGTAATTTTTTTTTCACAAATAGAATTGTATAACCTCTGAATGACCATAATAACTCTATCTTCAAAGATCCCTTCGAGGCCAAATGGAATTACTTGAAAGTACTCTGATCTCAAGATAACTTTTGAAAATCTCTGGGTTTAAAAAAACAAATGGAAAACTTTTTTTTTGGTTACAATAAATTGTAACCAAACAGAGAAGTAAATGTAAATTGAATAGTCAAGTCAGGAAGTGATAATTAATCTGAAGTGCACTCTGGAAAGACCCACACGTTAATAATGGCTAATCGAAATGGTTACCACGGACCTTTAAATAGAAAGTCCCGTATGAGGCCGATAATGACTATCGCCATTACAGCAATCCTTTCAATTGCATAGCACTTCCCACCTACGGAGTTCAGAGAACGACGGAGATGCGAGCACGTTAATGGGGCCGGTGCCATGCCAGTGTCCCATATGGACAAGAAATCAGGGTAATGGCGTCCATTTTTAGATTTCTTCCAATATATTTATAATCTTCTACTGGGTCTTAAATAACAGAAAAAAGACTTCCTAAGTAATGGCATGAAAAGCATCTGGTTGAGTCTTTTTACCATTACTTTGTCCCTTTTTGTCTCTCAACTTCATTAGGCAGAGACCCAAAGATGCAGGGGAACAAGTGATGGGCTCACCCGTCCACCGCCTGCTTCTGTGGCATCGATGAACACCTCGTCCTCTCCTCCTCATCTGTCCTCTCCTCCTCATCTGTCCTTGTCCTCTCCTCCTCATCTGTCCTCTCCTCCTCATCTGTCCTCTCCTCCTCATCTGTCCTCTCCTCCTCATCTGTCCTTGTCCTCTCCTCCTCATCTGTCCTCGTCCTCTCCTCCTCATCTGTCCTCGTCCTCTCCTCCTCATCTGTCCTCTCCTCCTCATCTGTCCTCTCCTCCTCATCTGTCCTCTCCTCCTCATCTGTCCTCTCCTCCTCATCTGTCCTCTCCTCCTCATCTGTCCTCGTCCTCTCCTCCTCATCTGTCCTCTCCTCCTCATCTGTCCTCTCCTCCTCATCTGTCCTTGTCCTCTCCTCATCTGTCCTCTCCTCCTCATCTGTCCTTGTCCTCTCCTCCTCATCTGTCCTCTCCTCCTCATCTGTCCTCTCCTCCTCATCTGTCCTCTCCTCCTCATCTGTCCTCTCCTCCTCATCTGTCCTCTCCTCCTCATCTGTCTTTGCTGGTTCATTTGCACGTAGTTGCAGACACCCAAACTTTGCAGTCCGAACCCTCAATATTTCAACACACATTTTTCCAAAATCAAAACATTATTTAACATAACCACACTTCCATGATCATATATACAGAAATGAAGTTTCCTATTATCATGTCTATTCAGGGTTTCTCTCTTCAGTTGTCTCAACAATGCCATATATAGTTTTTATTTTTTAATATATTTTTATTGATTTCAGAGAGAGAGAGAGAGAGAGAGAGGCACTAATGATGAGAGAGAATCCTTGTTCGGCTGCCTCCTGCATGCCCCTTACTGGGGATGGAGCCCACATCCCAGGCATGTGCCCTGATGGGGAATGGAACCGTGACCTCCTGCTTCATAGGTCGATGCTCAACCACTGAGCTACACTGGCCGGGCGCCATTTAATGTTTTGTTTTGAACCAGGACCCAATCTGGGTTCATTCATTGCATTCATTTGTTTTCACCAAACTTCTATGTAATGATGGCATTAATTGTTTTGAAAAAATAAGACTAATAAGGTGAGAATGTCCCACGTTCTAGATCTGTCTTACTGTTTTCTCATGGTACCATTTAACTTTATTTTATCTAAAAGAAATCATGTCAAAAGCTTTGATTAGGTTTAGGTTCACTATTTTTGTCAAGAGTGTCTATAATGGATGATATGTACTATCATTTGGCACATATGTCAGGGTGCCTCACTGTAATTGACGCAAATTTTGATTACTAGGGCGTGGTCTGAATATCCCATTGCCCATATTTTACATGCTATCTATAATGCTTCCTTCCTTAAAAGGTAACTAGTTAATTATTTTCCAATACCAATTTTCAGAAAAAAATTGGTATAATAGTCACTTACAGTGGGGGAAAATGAATTTTATTTTCCCTTTTCATAAATATCAGAGTGGACATAAATACTCTTGTTTATATAATGTTTTATAATTAATTGCTGCCGTTAGTTTTTGCTTTGTTTTGGTGTTCAAATTGCCTCAGACTTGGCGAGTACAGTAAGCCAGTCAGAGAAAGACAAGCACCATACGATCTCACTCAGATGTGGAGTCTAATGAGCAGGATCTGGGTAGACTGCAAGCTCCTCCTTTAATTTTAGTTGGTCCATTTCCCTAAGGTTAAGTTCTTCTCTAAACACGTTTAAAACACAGATGCTAATCATTTTACACGTTCAAAAACTTATCTCAAGACCCAGTCAGTATATTGTGGACCACCTACAATGATGAGATTTGTAAATTAAGAAGATATTAGACACTTGGGCCAAACATGCAGATGTTCTACGAGTCCAGGTCAAACTCAGAAACGCACAAAAAGATTAAATTGTTTTTCTGAGTGCTTATTCATGACAGTTTTATATCTCAATCACCTGTTGTATTTTATAATTTTGGGGTGGCGGTAGGAATTTATTTTTGCTCTTTCAGTTACCTATTTTAACTGCCCACTTGGAAGATGCCTATTCTGAATAAAAATTTACTTTACAAACACTGTCTTCTGAATATGATGCTGAAAAAAATCCAATTAACGTACACAAATTACAGTGCTCTTCGGGCATTTTAGCTTTTCCAGGAGAAGACGATAGGACCTGAAATGAAAACTCACCAATGAGAACAGAGTTGCACAGACATGTTTTTCTGTAGCTGCACCTCCCTAGCAGACCAACTTCTCACAGTACAGTCCTATTTCTCTTAGTGTTGTCACTAACATGACAAAACCACAGTGATCAATACTGCTTTTTTTACTGGCCTACAGATAGATATAGATCAACAGAGTAGAACAGAGAACCCAGAAATAAACATATATATTTTAGTTATCAGTCTATCCCAACTTATGTGGCTTGGTTCATTGTACTTTGTGATTAATTTGTAACTTATAGGTTTTACTATTTTCTAACCAAAAAATGGTTTGGATGTACAGTAACATTTTTATTGCTATAAATCACTTCAAATATATCCCAGTTGGTGAAAATATTTTTTACAAGCTTGGTTTTAGTAATATCTTGAACTATCGTCTTTTCCACGCAAATTTGTAATGATTGCGCTTTCTTTTGTTTGGCATAAAAATCTATATACTATTTCGATAACAGCAAACTTGTTGTCTTGTTTAAATCTTATGTATAAGTACCTATTACTCCTATATTTAACCTATCAATTTAGGAGTTATGTTAAAATCCCCCACTACTTGCAGCTTTATCAGGTTGTTCTTTCATTTCTAAATGATTGGTTTATTTCAAAGTTATGTTGTTAGTTACTTAAAGATTAATGACTATTCTAGCTTAGGAGTTGCTTCTTTTATCCTCCCTCTGTCTATGCTTTGCAACTTCAATTCTTTTTGTCTTCCATTAATATTGTTTTACTTTCGTTTGTTATTTCTATGAATCAGTGTTAGGCAAGGAGAAAATTGCATATGCTCTAATAAAACGGTGTATGCTCCAAAAGCCCTAATAAATTTTATTTATAATTCTCTCAGGGTTTAAGTCTGTATAGTTCCAAGAAAGATCTTTTGCTTGATGATTTTATTCTGAGAAGAAAGATGTAAACTAGCCCGGCCAGTATGGCTCAGTGGTTGAGTGTTGATCCATGAATCAGGAGGTCACGGTTTGATTCCAGGTAAGGGCACATTCTGGGGTTGTGGGCTAGACCCCCACTAGGGGGCGTGCAGGAGGCAGTCTATAAATGATTCTCTCTCATCATTGATGTTCCTATCTCTCTCTCCCTCTCACTTCCTCTCTCTGAGGTCAATAAAAACATTTTTTTTTTTTAAAGATGTAAACTAGAGGAACTGAAATAAAGCTAACCAGGAGAAGAAGGATGGGGTCATGGCACAGTGGTGGCATTGACATGGGAATAGAACCATAAAATAATTATTATAAACCTTTAAAAATATTTTAGAATATTTGGACATCTGGTGTTTGCTATAATTTTCTCTTTCATTTATTACAAAACCTTTAGCAATAATCTATACTTTTGTCAGTGCTTAAAATGCTTTCTGTACATGTGAATACATGTATCTTTTTATTGTGATGAAAAGCTGAGATTTGCAAAGCAAAGACTGACCATGTTGACCTAGTCTTATGTGAGCTACAAAAAATATTTAGGGCACATCAAAGTGTTTGATTTTTGAAGTCTGTTTTTATTTTAAAAAAAACCGTGTCTATTGGAAAACACAGATTTTTAAATCTCAGAGAAAATGAAAGCAAATGTGATTTGCATTCTTTTTATCACCTAATTCTTCCTACATCTTCCATTGGAATTTTCACAAAGTCGACTCTTCGGGGTCTAAGATAACACCAATCATAGGAAGAGATGAATGGTGCATTGATTCTTTTACATATAACATGACTGGCTTGACTTTTAGAGTGAGGGCTGAATGACAGGATTAATGTTATGGCAGGTTTACAGACAGCATTCCAGATCTACGGTTCCTCTTTCACATTTAACATCACCCATGCCGAGATGGAGGGAAAAGCTACTGTCCTCACTTTAAGATGAGGTTATTGAGAGTAGAGTTAGCAAACATTGCGATACAGTCAAGCCAGATATCAAAGTAAATTTTTCTAACACTCATAATTCTTTTTTCAATAACATAAGTACTCTCTGGATTGATTTAGCATGAAAGTGTAAGTCAAAAGTTTCTAACATCCAGAAAAAAGGAAAACCACAGTGAGGAGACTATGCAGGAACCCAGAAAATGGTATGTCGATGCGGACTGTGTTTGTGAAGGTGCAATTCATTATTTTGGCTCTAACGTATAGGGTGTCTCCCCAAAATGCACATACACTTAACAGCTGGTAGCTCACTTGATGTGTTTTTTTCTTTTCATATCTAACCCATTGGAATTAATAATCATTCAAAGTGCGTATGCATTTTTGGGGACACACTGCATATGACTTTCCTGATTCATAACTCTGGTTAAAAACCAAAGTGATCATCATCATCAATGACATTTGCTCTCGTCCTCCTATGACTCTGTTTGCGTGCTTCTTGCAAGAGAGCCTCCTAGAGCAAGGCACAGTAACTCCCACAGACACGACACCCTACCAACCGCCTGTGAGAATGAGAAAGAGTATTCCTCATCAGCTGCTGACTGAGCTATCACTGCTCCAGGATGAATTAGGCTGTGAGTATTAAAGAGAAATAAGAGAGTGCTGTGTCTCACGGTTTGTTTGTTTTCTATGCTAAGAATAGGTTTAATTTGCCCTATCCTCTGTTTGCATAAAGAGAGCAAATCGGAACTTGCGAACCCTGACGTGAGAAGTTCAGCTGGGAGCTTCCTATCAGCAGGGCTCTCTGGACCCTGAGGGCCTGTTCATCACTGTCAGCTTTGACCCCTTGTTTGCCTCACACTGTATGTCACATGGGAGACTTTCATGATCAACTTTGAAAAAAGCACCGATCTATTGTCCAAAACCGGCAAACAGAGCTCCAAAATCTAAAATTGTGGTGCTTGATGAGATCAACAAAAACGTATTACCATATTATGCTTCAATGATCGACAGCTTTTTACGGCACAAACAGTATTGTGTGCTGTTATATTAACTAGTCTAATAAAAAGGTGGCATTAAGTACTCACATTATTAAAAGTACTCTTGCTGGATTCTCTGCATTTGCATGCGTAATTAACCAGAAGATTCAGATGACAGTATTGTGACATCTGCCAGCTAATATAAAAGCTAATATAAAATGAGGACGTTTAAACACAGGGAAATGGGTGTGCCTTTCAATAGCACTGTCAAAGGTAATGCAGAAGGAGCCATGTTAAAATACAGTAGGCAAGATGAATCATAAAATTTTGTGATTTGGGGACTACTTAAAGATAAGTCCTTATTTATGTAGATTCTCCTTGATTGTCTTCTGTGTCTACATATGATCCTGGGCAATTTTAATTTGGATTTATATCTCAGGTAAGAGTTTACCTCTCATGTAATTATGCCTGATAACACATTTGGGTCCTTCAGTTTGAACGCGTTCAGTGTGGTAAATTAGTGCACACTAGCTTCATCTCACCAATGGATTGGAACCCTTCCATCCTGGCATCGAGTGGAAAAATGAAAAAAGTGCAATGATAACGAAGGATTTTACTAGGCTGTCATTAATCTCCTGTAGCTCTTCCTGGGTGTGAGTCTAGTATATCTGCTTTCCACCCTAACTATAATATTGGTGACAACAGTGTAATTTGTCACGCAAAGCAGCTGGGATGCTACACTCCAGTCCAAGATCGAGTTCCCTGGTTGGAATTCTGACACCACAGCAAAGACTCCGGTTCTGCGGAGCCTCCTACTCTTGGAACCCGGAAGATGTCCCTTTGAGTTCAACACAGGCTCAGGCCCTCTTCTCCCCTTCAGTCTCAGCTATTCCTGTTTCCAAGGATTAAAGGAGGCAGAACACAGGCTCCATGAGAATGGCACTGTGCTCTCGGCCTGCTTTGCAGTGCCTTTGAAGGACACCTTCTCATTGTCCGCTGCATTGAATAGCCTTGCCCAGCCAGTGGCGCTCAGTGGTTGATCGTCAACCTAGGTAGGAACCAGGAGGTCATGGTTCGATTCCAGGTCAGGGCACATGCCCGGGTCATGGGCTTGATCCCCAATAGGGGGCGTGCAGGAGGCAGCTGATCAACGATTCTTTCTCATCATTAATGTTTCTCTCTCTCCCTCTCCCCTCCTCTCTGAAATCAATAAAAACATATTTTTTTAAAAGTCAGCCTTTCAAGGGATACAATGGTCACATTTTCACACCCCAAACCACCTGTGTCTCTCACGAGGAGACAGACATCTCATCTAATATTAGAATTTGGCAATATTCTTCAGCATTAACCCATCTAAGTGCTGACTTCGCTGGAGTTTGCCCCGGCTCTTGGGAGGCTAGTTAAGGCCACTCAGATGCTCAGTGTAGCCCCCGACTGCATTTATTTGTTCAGAAATATTCTCCGTGTATAATGTGCAGGGCTCTGACTTGGAGTGAAATACACCACAGTGGACATGTATACATTCGCTCTCTGGCTCCACACTTGGCATTCAGGTTTCAACTGCTACAGAATATACATACATGACAATTATTCATTTCTAATTCTTCTATGGATTTGTATAATCTTTCCATCTTTTAGGCTACTAATACAAACCCTTCCCATGCATCGCAGTGAATGTGGCCCATATTGAGACATAAAGTCAGGAGAGCAGGAGCCGCATTTTTACTCATTATTTTTTCCTAGAGGCCTGGTGCATGACATTTGTGCACTGGGGGAGGGGGTGGGTCCCTCAGCCTGGCCGGTGCCCTCTTGCAGTCCGGGACCCCTTTAGGGATGTCTGACTGCTGGCTTAGGCACACTTAAGCCGGCAGTCAGACATCCCCTGAGGGGTCCTTGGTGCTGCTGCAGAGGCTGGAGAGGCTCCCGCCACCACCACTGCGCTCGCCAGCTGTCAGCGGAGCTCTCCCTGTGGGAGCTCACTGACCACCAGGGGGCAGCTCCTGCATTGAGCGTCTGCCCCCTGGTGGTCAGTGTGCATCAAAGCGACAGGTAATTATGCTGTTTGGTCTATTTGCATATTAGCCTTTTATTATATAGGATGAGGTCAGGTGCACACTGTTAGGAGCAGAACATTGGTTTATAAAAATGCTTCTGTTTACCAGCTGGCGCATTGGAAGGCAAGCCTTGCTATTTCTAACCAATAATGAACATGGTTTAGGAAAATGCATTTCAGTACTCAGCTCACGGTCTAAGAATTTTGCTCTGAAAACCTTTTCAAGTCAATTTCTCTTCTTCCTTTTCTTCTCTTTCTTCCAGTTATAATAAAATGATGCCTTTGACACTGTCCGCTGGGGATGGAGCTGATGTGCCTCAGATACTGTCTGTTCAGTGAATGCATAGAATGCATTTAGATTTATAGATTCTTCAGCATTAAATGCATTTCACAAAGTACGCCTGATCCTTCCAGTTTAATTCCCTAAACACACATCTGATCTGTCACAGACAACAAGTCACCATTTTAAATATTATTATTAATTATCCACAGAAGAATATTGTTTGCCTGGTAATAAGTACTTTAAAAATAAAGGGTAAGTGATCAAATATATTGCATTTTATAATAGCTGCAATGAGTTGCAACATACAATACTGACACTGGAGACGAACAGTCTATCTAAGAAATGAAGTCTGGCTTTGCATCCATTTTTCTATTATTCGGTATTCCAGAACTGGCTTTCAATCAGATCACCATGACTCCTTCTTGATATCTCTTTTATGCCATGGCAAAATGTCCGTAAGTGTTCCAAATGTGAGGTCTTGTGCTTTAGCTCAAATAGCATGTGGAGTGTCCTTTCAAATGATGTTCAAATATACCAATTTCCTTTTCAAGCTTTAAAATGCTACTACATCCTGAAAATTCATTGTATTTATTAGAAGCATCTTTCTCCAGGGGGAAGGGACATTTAAAGCACTAGTTTAAAGATTTGCTAATTTCTGTTACATGGTTAAAGTGCTCTTACAAATAAGATGACATGTTACCTACATCTTATTCTTACTTACCCCGCATTTTTTACTTTTTTTTTTTTTAAATTAAAACAAGTTTTAAGAATTTTCCTTAAATGAAACTGAAAGAACTAAAGTTACTTATACTGACCACAGGACCCTCATGAACCTGGTATGCTTATGTAATTAGAAGATGAGTCAAAAATCTTAACTCCATCTTATACCTGAAGAGTAGTCAATTGCTTTAAAAAATCAATAGTCTAAAGGAAATTGTCATCACACTGGAATAGGCCCCATCGTTTCACATGCATCGTTTGATTTATTGAGACATTCTCTGGGCTAAATATGGAAATCCATCTCTCTTGTCATCTCAATTTTTTTTTAATATATCTCAGACCTTTTTCACAAGAAAACAATATAGCTGATTCATCCAAAGCATTAATCAACACTCATAACGACAGGTAGCTTATATTTCTTTAGAATTTACTAAGTGAGTTTGCATCCAATTTCTCCTCTGATTTATCCTAACAGCACTGAGAAGCCAGGCAGGCCCGCCCAGGACCCCCATTTCTGCAGACAGTTAAACTCATCCACAGAGATGTTAGTGATTTGCTGAAGGCTCACAGCCAGCCATCAGCTGACTTGGGATTTGAAGCTAAATATTCTGAATAAATTGAGTGCTTTACACTTCATTCCCCGCATAAAAGCACAATGTCTAACAGTAGTTAATAACTGTTTTATCTTTCTGTCCAAATTTATATCATGTTTTTATAACAAAACTTGACAAACCTTCACATCTATATTTTTTTATGGGACATCTCTCATTTACTTTGTAATATGAAATGGTCCAAGCTCATGCATGGATGCCCTGACAAAAGTTTAGGTTTAAGGAATAGCACATTAAAATAATATGCTGGAATACATCATTTTCACTATCACTGGGGACAGTGGTCATAGTGAACAATCCCAAAACAATTTACTAAGAAAAATAAGTGAGAGAGAGAGAGAGAGAGAGAGAGAGAGAGAGAGAGAGAGAGAGAGAGAGAGAGAGATTGCTCCACTTATTTATACATTCATGGGTTGATTCTTGTATGTGCCCTGACCAGGGATCATCCCACAGTCTTGGTGTATTGAGAGGATGCTCTTACCAATTGACTTACCCAACCTGGGCAAGACAAATTTTACTATTTGGTTATACTAGTCTGTGAGCAAACTTATGATATTAATTAGGTTATCTAATCATTTTAAACCAATAACTGTAATTCAGACCCAAGGGAAATACCATTGAATAGTGACGTGTCTAAAATCTCATGTAAGCCCACTGACAGCCAATGAATGGGGCCTGGCACGAGATGGAAGCCGGCACCATCTTGGAAATCCAGTCCTTTTACTCTTAGGACTGCAGTTCACATGTGACTGTGTGTGTGTGCTGCCTCTGTTCTGTTAGCTCACAGCTCTGAGCATGTCTAGGAGCTCCTGCTAGACTTCTGCAGGGCAGAGAGCAGTAAGGGTTATTTTGAGCAGATGCTCAGCAAACATCTCCTCACCCACACTCTAGAAGAACCAAAATATGTATGGCAATTGGTAAAGTTTAGGAAAGTAAGAAAAATCTCTTTGTCTTATATGTAGTGCTCTCTGACCATCACAGTTGGGTGCCTCCTCTGCCGTTACCTCGCTCACCCACTGGCTGAACATATACATGTTGTGATTTAGAGGTTTAAGTGTCTGATGGATATGAACGCAGTGACCCCAGGGCCTTCCAGCATCCGTGCAGCGAGGCAAAGTGGGGCGCATGTCCTTATGCTCATCTTCATTGCTTGCTGTTTTCTTTAGTCCGAGCGTCACCAGCTGAGTGATGGATGCCTATTATTTTGCTCATGATCGTCTTCTTATTTCTTTCATTACTTCGTGTGTCTAAAACACTCCCACTATCCACATTCCATTCACTTAATATAATCATCACCTGACAATATTTGAAACCAATTCTCATTCATCATGCTTTTCCACCAGGGCTTCCCGTGAGTAATTTGTATCGATGCGCTTATCATCTTCAGAGAGTCAGGCTCTTGTTCTCTGTGTGCAGTCCAACAGGAAAACACTTTTCCACAGATAACTGTTTGCTCCAGTTCATCATGTATTAATTACAGCCATTGAGGGATTTCTTTATTATGAACTCATTTTGAACTCTTTACTTATTTATTTGGCAAGTCCAAAGAGGAATTTAATTTATTTCATATTTGCAGCTATTTTCACATATACGCATTTCCATTTTGAAAATGTAACTTCATAAAAAGTCCTTTTTCCCATTTCTCTTAGGCTCTGCAAATATAAAAGCTAATTCCTCAGTATTCAGAGCTACTACAAATAATTATTTAGAGCACTCAGATATGCCTTTTTTTTAAAAAATCACACATGGGTATGCATAAGAGTTATTATTTCGCTGAACAGATATGGCATGTTATAAACTTTTTATTATATAAAACTAGAAATACAGTTCAAGCAAAAAGCTGTGTGTTGGTATAATGAAAATATTTCCGAATCTAAAATCCCTCTCTGGAAGAAATAACGCGGAAGTGGGTTGAAGCATTTTGTGGAACCTTAGCGGGCCATAATGCCCCATTTTTGTTCGGCTTTCAGAGGCAGCTCTTAAGTGACTCAATAATAAGCCCTTTCTTCCTGTGGGAGAAGACACTAGAAGCAATTAGAGGATCTGCAACAGAGCTATAATTTAAGACCAAACAACTTGCTGGTCTAGAGACTATCCCCCTGTATTCACAACGAAAGCAGTGCTAGCTCTGTGTCTAGGAAGGCTTCCTGTGTTCAGTCGAGGAAAGAGCACCTCTTTCTGTCCTTTGTCATAACAGAAGTTGTGATCATTTCTACAGTAACAAGCAAAAGTAACTTCATTAAACCGGTCACATTCTGAAATACATTTGCGTTTGGAAGCCATGGGAAATGTGACAACAACAGAAAAAAACACTAGTGCTTTGTGGGAAAACCAGCCCATGGAATAAGCTTGGAAGAATACTAATGAGTCCCTATAAATTATTAAAATGTGTTAATCTGGTTTTTCCCATTGTAAAAAGGCAAAGGGATGGAAAATATTTTAAAAACCTAAAATATAGGTATATCAGGATAGAGCCAGTCTAAGAGCAATTCCAGAAAAAGATGTACAGTAATAAAAAATATTAAAGCCAAAGAATAATATTATCCTTAAACTGACTGGTTCTACTAAGTACCAAGGATGATAAAAGATAGTAGGTCAGTAGGTAGATAGGTAGATAGATAGATAGATAGATAGATAATAGATAGATAGATAGGTAGTAGATAGGTAGATAGTAGAGAGGTAGATACAATTTTACTCCACCCTGGATAAGGGTTATATTACACCTATCGGGACAATTTCAATATTAACCTCGGATGGAGAGTGAAGGGAAAGGTTTCCTTTAATGTAAGGTCTGTATCTTGTCATCAGGATTCTCAGCAGGGAGGGCAGCAACAGTTTCTGCGAGGGCAGCGCTTCCTGCCCTACCAAGTTCTCACCAACGAATGCCTGGTTTCAGAAGGCGTGGAATGCCGAGGTCACAGAAGAACTATCGGGAGTGTGGCTGACTTCTGCCAGACCCAGCCGTGGACAGACAGTGCCACCGGCTGGAGCAGCCTATCACTCACCTTCATTCCGGGATGCTCTGGAGACCCGACTGGACCCCGTGTACTCATCCTTCTAGAGGTTAAGCATTGAACACCATCCTAGTTCATGATCAACAACCTTCACCATCATCATCCTGAAACCCTCCCCCGTAACATCACGGTGCAAGAACATTCCGGAACTCAGGGTCCTGGAAGCAGAGCAGGTTCATCATCCAAGTGGCGGCTGGAGCTGTGCTAGAAAACATCCAGACACTGGCTTAGCCAGCAGAAACAAGGAACATCAGTACAACGCTCCCGGAAAGAATATGATAGGTGCTCTAGCACAACAAGCCAATCAGAACCCCCAAATGACAACAAAGGAGTTACGTCAGGCTGAGATTTCTCTTTGGCAACATCAAATGTTAACAGAGAATTTCTTTTTTTTTTGGTCTTTTTTGACACATCGGAGTTTCTCCAAGTTATTTTCTGGATATAGTCAGGTATTTGAGGGGTGGATTGTTCTGAAATGTTAACTCAACCACATGACATTATTTATGAGAGTTATTCTGTGATGGGGGCAATTTGCTGTAATTGTCACCACCCTCTTGGCTTTGCAATGAATATGTGTTTTTCCCCCCACTTGTTTCTTGAACTTCTCATCAGACCAGGATTGGGGCACAGCCCAACTTTAGGCAGAGTTGAAAAATAACTGAAGTACTTGTGAGTTGATTTTCACCTCCCTGCAGTGCAGTCCTCCTCGCTCCCCTGTCCCCCTTCCTCCTGCTCCGTGTCCAATCAGTGCATGCGGGACCTCCAGCCAGTTCTTCACTGGGCTCTGCCATTGGCACTCCAGTACCTTCCTGCCTATGGAATGGCCTCCCTCTGATTTGTGTCCATGCCTCCTTCTTAGAACTAAGACCATTCCCTTTCGGACATAGAATTACAATGTCTTGATATGTAGCCTGGGAATCCACAGTGTAGTGCAGACTCAGAAGCCAGGTGTCTGGATCCCGTCCCCCTTATTAGTTTGCGAGAGCTGGCATAACAAAGGGTCACACATGGAGGCTTAAACAACAGAAAATTATGGTCTTACAGTTCTTGGGACTAGACATTTGAGGTTAAGGAGTTGGTAGGGGCAGTTCCTTATACAGGCAATGAAGGTTGATCTGTTTCATGTTGTCTCTTAGTTTCTGGTGGGTTGATGGCAATCTTTGGGCTTCCTTGGCTCACAGAAAAATCACTAGATTTGTGTGTTCATCTGTACTTGGGTTCTGTGTGTGTGTATTTCTCCTTTAAAATTTTTTTTTATTGATTCAGAGAGGAAGGGAGAGGAAGAGAGAGATAGAAACATCAATGATGAAAGAGAATCATCAATTGATTGCCTCCTGCACGCCCCATACTGGGGATTGAGCCCACAACCTGGGCATCTGCCCTGATCAGGAATTGAAACTTGACCTCCTGGTTCATAGGTTGACACTCAAACACAGGGCCATGCTGGCTGGGCCACAATTCTCTTTTTGTAAGGCTACCAGTCATATTGGATTATGGGCCCACCCTTCTCTAGTATGACTTCAGATTAAGTTAACCAACTACTTCTTCAACAACCCTATTTCCAAATAACCTCACATTCTAAGGTATTGGGGGTTTGGGCGTCAAGACATGAATCGGGTGACACTAATAAACCTGTAACAACCTCTTACATTAACCTCTTTGAGACAATGTTTTCATAGCCATTACCACCGGAATAGCACTATTATCTATCTCACAGTGAAATGGAAGTTTTGGACTGGAACATGTGATGATGTTCCCTTGGGCAGGATTGTTCCCCGGATTCTTTGTCTGTAGGAGTCAAGGAATGAGTTGAAGGATGAATCCACAGATGGAAGATGGTATAGCAAAGGTGGAAATTTATTGAAGAACAAGTAGAGACTCCCACATGGGGAAAGGGAAAGATTCTCACAGCATAGACTCCAATGTGAGGAGGGGGAAGTGTCCCACTGAGGTCTTCTTCCCTATGGTTTATAAAGGCTGTAGATCTTGGTGTCTTGATATCCCCTCTGATTGGTCACTATTTCCTTGGACTGGTTACTATAGTAACTTCTGAGCTCAAAGAAGGTTCATAGGGAACATGTGAGGTTCTCCCCCCTTCTTCCTTACTGTTTTCCTATTCCCTTTGGGCTTTCTTCTTCTCCTTCTGGATGAAGGGCTTCCTTCTCTTTATTTTGTAAATATAGACCCTTTTCTGTTTGGGAACAGCAAAAGGTCTATATTTTGCTGTCCTATATACAGGGAGCTATATAGAAACAGCTCCCTCTTTCTATGGAAATGTACCTGTCGCTGCTTTTCAGCTCCCTATTCTATGGAAATATACTTTCTGCTGCTCTGCAGCCCTGTGCTTTTTCCATGGTCCCCTTAATTTCTAAAATTTCCTAATCCTTTTTCACCCCTAAAAATTCCTATTTCAATAGTCCTAGCTAATAAAGAGGGAATATGCTAATTGACCCTCATGCCATTGCAAAGATGGCAGTGCCCACAGCCAATAAGGAGGGAATATGCTAATTGATGCCACGCCCTCAAAGATGGCAGTGCCCACAGCCGATAAGGAGGGAATATGCTAATTGACTGCCACACCCTCAGTGATGGTGGCGCCCACTGCCACAAGATGGCGGTTCCCAGTCCCCTCAGCCCTGCTGTGCACCTGCCTCTGGAGTCCCCCAGTCCCCCAGTCCCCTCAGCTCCCCAGCCGCCCAGGGCCAGCCCGAGGTGCAGCCAAGCCTCGGATGGTGGCTGCCCAGCCAACACCGGAGGCGCAGGCAAACCTCAGATGGCAGCTGCCCAGCCTCCCAGGGACACCGGAGGCTCAGATAACCAGGGCCGGCTGAGGCTTGCACTGCCGGCAGTGGCAGCAACAGAGGTGTAATGGGGCATCGCCTTTCCCTGATCGCTGGGTCCCCTCCTGCCCCTGAAGGCTCCCAGACTGTGAGAGGGGGCAGGCCGGGCTGAGGGATTCCCCCCTCCAGTGCATGAATTTTCATGCACTGGGCCTCTAGTGTGTTTATAAAGATTGACAGAATTAATCCCTATAGAGCACGTAGAACAAAGCCTGGGCCATCATAAGTGCAATCGGTAATGAGTGAATCCATCTCTAATATTAAGCCATGGTAACAGAGATGTCCATGGAACACATGTTTAACTCAAATCCCTGAAACGTCTGAGAGCTATAGTTCTTTCCCGAGGCAGTACTTCTTGGTTAGTTTTCACATGCCAGGCAAGTGGCATTGGGGAAAGAATCATGGCACCCACTACCAAGTGCTGCTTTTAATCCTTGCATATGGCCACCTGGCATGGCAAAGTCACTCGTTTATCACAAGAAAGGCTTTCGATAGTATGTTCCAATAACTCTCCGCTATCCGGCCATGCATTTCAGGGACCCATGTGACTGCCATTCTTCATCGGTTCATTCAGGAAATTGCTACTGTAGCTTGCTTTATGTGTGAAATTTTTAGATATTTAACGTAAGATTTTAAATGAACATTATCATACGTTAATGTTAATGTGGATTTAAAAAAAAAAGAAAGAAAGAATGCCAGAGTATTCCCTTGGGCTATTTAAACTAAGGTGCAAACAGATTCAGTACTGTTAAGATGCAAATGAACTCCATACTGCATTCTGATACAGCTGTATAAATGTTTGTATTTCTGTAAGCTTGATAATAATAAGGCTTTGAGGTTATTTTTATACACGTATTTTCTAAAAACCCATTAACACCTTTCCCACCTGCTTGCCTTTCGCGTTTTATGTTGTGATATTGACAAAACGATGGGGTTCTTGCTGTAATCTGGCCTGCACATTATTTTTAAGTGTGCTGCAAACTCATATGAAGAGAGACTGAAGGAGCATTCTTAGGCAATTAAAAATGAGCATGAACCCAAGACTGCAAAGTGATGGCAGGAATTTAAATATTGCAACTATTAGTCCAGGCCTTCAAAAGAATTGCTATTTCCTGTTTTGACAACTAAGATCTTAACTTTTATTTGTTCATGTATTCATTTAAAAATATTTATTTTTGAAAGTATTACAGCATTACATATTTACATACGCCCCTTTCTTCTCCCATTGACCTCTTCTAGCTTGCTACCCCATCCGCCTGCCTCCCCGCCCCCCTGGCCCTCCTAACCAGACCCCGGGCCTTCACTGCACTACTTACTGTCTGTGCTGGCTGTGCCCATGTGTTATGCACACATGCATACAAGTTCTTTGGTTAATCTCTTCCTATCCAAACCACCCCCCCCCCCCCCAACATTCCCTCTGAGGTCTTTTTTTAAATCAACTTAATCAACGTATAATTTCCATACAATGAACAGATATATAAAGAATATAATTGGATAAAGTTGGACTTTTGTCCATATTCATCCACCACCACATTCAAAATAACATCCATTTCCCCTAATGTCTCCTGGTAAGCTTTCACAAGCACTCCCTCCTGGACTTGCCCTGCCTCCCTGACCCCAAGACGTCACTGCTCTGCTTTCTTCCACTAGGGGCTAGTTTGCAGTTTCTGAAATAATGCATAAATAGAACCATACAGGATGGACATAGTCATCTTTGTCTGACCCGGTCACTCAGCGTAATTTAGTGAGATTTATTCGATTTATCCATGTTGATGGATCAATAGTTTTTGTTTTGTTTTGTTTATTGCTGACAAACATTACATGGTTGGGCTGTATTAGTTTGTCCATTTACCTATTAATGGCCGTCTGGGTTCCTTCCAGCAGTTTTTGACCATTACAAGCGAAGAAGTCATTAACATTAATGCACAGAGTATATGACATGATATCCTAGTGCAGTGGTTGGCAAACCGTGGCTCATGAGCCACATGCGGCTCTTTGGCCCCTTGAGTGTGGCTCTTCCACAAAATACCACGGCCTGGGTGAGTCTATGTTGAAGAAGTGGTGTCAGAAGAAGTTTAAGTGTAAAATATTTGGATCTCCAAAGAAATTTCAATCATGTACTGTTGATATTTGGCTCTGTTGACTAATGAGTTTGCCGACCACTGGCCTAGTGTTTTTCATTTGCATCTTACTAATGGTTTTCTTTCTGTCTCACTGGTCACACCTTTGTTTCTTTGCTGGTTTCTCATGCTCACATAGAGAAAGAGATGATATTGCAAAGTGCTTTAGGAAGGGAGGAAATCATCTCTCTCGTTCCATTTTAGCTCAGGATGGTCCCAAACCATCCCTTTGTGTCTTAGACACTTTCTGTGTTCCTATTGTGCCCCGGTTGTGAAAAGCAGAATCCAGAAGATAACTTCCCTCTGTTTTGAGTTTTAATTTTGTTGTGTTTTATTTATTTATTTGTTTGTTTATTTATTATTTATATATTTATTTATTTTTAGCACTATTGCTTGAGGCAGTTGGTGCCAAACTCCTGAAATTGAAAAGGGTCAGACTCATCTTGGTGACAATGGCCACATTTGACTTGAGACAGAAAATAAGATTTGAAGTGGTACCTCTGTAAAGAAATGATCTACTCCCAAATCTTTCAGACCTGCCCTGGAACTTTGAAGCATGCTATGAATAGAACACATCCTTCTGATATAAAATTGGTTGAGTCTATTGATATCTTAGAACATGGAGATCACGTCTGTCATCTGTTATTGGTGACCTGACTCTGTTAAAAATCATTATTTTGTAAACTCCTTCCTACATCAAACATGGCCAATATTTTCAAATTTTATGATTCTTCATCAATAAAAACAAAAACTAAATCCCGAAAATCAGTGATTAGAAAAATTTGGTACTCTTTGCACAAAGCCAGTTATTGTCCTGAGGAATTCACTTTCATGCTTGTCATAGTAGAAAACTATTTGTGAGGAACTTAGTGTGATAAACACTGTGTGTTGTTTTGAACATTTTTGGAAAAACATGTTTGTGAAGTAACTTAGAAGAGTGTACCCCATAGGTAAGGTCTTGTTTTGAACTTACTTTGGTTAAAAACATGTTTTTAAGTGCATACCTGTGGCACGTTGTAGAAACTTGTTTTGCACCCTAACTGATAAGCACCTGGACTGCTGTAAACAACCTGGCTATATAACGGGGACTCAAACCAGAGACAATCAATCCACTGACAATCCTTGCTCGCTCAGTCTCCTGCTCCACGCCAAAGGACGGAAGGCAGCTGAAACCCTGACAACTCTGCGAGATCCCAGGGGCTAGAAGCCATGAAGATTTCCCTGTTGACCTGAACCTTGTCAGCCATCAGCAGAGACGATGTAGCTGCCCGCCCCCCCCCCCCCCCCCACCGAGGAAGCCACCCTCTGGGATCCTGTTAAACCTGTACCCATGGCACCAGGAATTTGTGTGAGTAATAAAGTGCTGTGTGATTTGCAATTGCATACATTTGTGTGACGTAATTCCTCCGGCAGTTTTAACTATATTAACGTAGGGTTAGATGATGATGCCTACCCTCGGTCCTGCTTGCACAGTCTCTTCACTACTTAATGTCCGAACACCTGCGTGGTTAAGTTTATCTCAAGGGGTGCCATGAATAACACCCCATATACTCTACTCGGACAATACTCATGAAACAAGGAAAATGAAATTATAAATGAGATACTAAGTTCCTAGTAAGTGCGATAAGTGAATTTTCCCATACTCTGAGCAAGGAAAGTAAATTCTATTATGTCACTGTGCTAAAGGGGACATGAGTGACTCCCGGGGTTTGGTAATAGGACTTGGTGTGTTTTATCTCCAGGTCAATTGGTAATTTTCAGTGACCCGTGGAGACTTAAATGTTTTATGCTGTTTTCTATCTCTGTGACAGCAGGATCAGAGGAAAGATGAATAAGAACAACCTTTAAGTATGAAAACACACACACCCATAAATGAATATAAAAGAACAATTCGTATTCCTACCTCAAGAAACAGCTGATGAAAATGTCTTGATTAAAACATTTAAAATTATGAAAATTAACTAAACCCACCAAAGCATTGGGTCCTTGGTATATTTTGAATTTGGCCTTTAATGTTGAACTAAGACAATGAACAGGTAAACTGTGGTGAAATAAGAATTAGAAAAATAGCATATGTACTAACTTTTATGTTAAAGCATACTAATGAATGGTACATTTACTCAAAGTACAATAATAAAGAAACCTTTAAACAACAGATCCAAAAAAAATTCAGTGCATTTCCTTTTCCTATAATTGAACATAAATTCTAACTCTAGTCCTTACTTAACCTAAAGGACAAAATGTAACGTAAGTCAGGTGAGGGGAAAGGCCAGCCAATCTAATTTTTTGTGGTTACCTAAGACAGTGGTCGGCAAACTGCGGCTTGTGAGCCACATGGGCCTTGTGAACCACGGTTTGCCACTCTGTTGACTAATGAGTTTGCCGACCACTGACCTAAGACATATTTTCCAGTGTCAGGAGTCTATTTGGATTTGATCTGAGCTAAGGCTTCCAGATGTGGACTGCATTACACTGTCCTCCCCTGGCCATTCAGCTTGCAGATCATAACTAATGGGACACAGACTTCATAATTTGGTGAGCCAATCAACATGAGTTAATAATACCCCATTGTTTTGTTCTCCAGAGAACCAGACTTTTCTTCTCTAACTGGTACAAATTCACATAACCTGCTCCTTCACCTCACTTCCTGCTACTCTCCTTGAAAATACGTTAACTGGTAGGTCAATGATTTAGCTCTGGAGATGCTGGAAGCCCATGCTGACCATTTTTCTTTCCATAATGTTATTTGATTATTTCGTTACCAACATAGACATCTTTGCACAAGAAATGGTTCACTGTCTTTTTCCCAAGACAGGATGTGCTCTGAAATGACTATCATGAATGGATTAAGTAAACAGTGATTCAAAACTTTCAACTAAACTGAGTACACTGAACCATGTTTGCCATAGAATCCTCAGATATTAACTTCTTATGAAATGAAATCTTTTCTGTTCCAATATGCTTAATGTTTCTGTTACAGAAAAATAAAGAAGCTCTGCTATTGAGAAACTTCTGCCATTTCTCAGACTCAGCACTGTCAGTAAACCTTTTGAGTTGATCTAACATAAAGAGGGAGGGACACTCTCACAGGTGGAATTCATATTAGATAACTCCATGGCTTTTATTCTAGCTTAGGTATACATTAAAATTAAGAATAATGTGTCTTGCCGTAACCGGTTTGGCTCTGTGGATAGAGTGTTGGCCTGCAGACTGAAAGGTCCCAGGTTCGATTCCGGTCAAGGGCATGTACCTTGGTTGCAGGCACATCCCCAGTAGGGGGCGTGCAGGAGGCAGCTGATGGATGTTTCTAACTCTCTATCCTTCTTCCTTCCTCTTTGTAAAAAAATTAATAAAATATATTTTTAAAAAAAGAAAAAAAAGAATAATGTGTCTTTCGACTTCATATTACTTAATGTGTCATATATGTGTGTGTGTGCATACACATATATGTGCGTGCACACACACACACTAGGGGCCGATTGCACGGATTTGTGCACCTTGAAAGGAACTATGGTGCATATATAACAAAAGTTGACAAAAACTCATCCTCCCATGGATGGAGAAAACAATGAAAAAAGCACATTTTTCAAAGTATAATTTGATACATAAAATACTTCTACTTCAAGAATCAAAGAGCAAGAAATTAAGTAATGATAGTTGGAATTACTTGGGGGTTATGTTTATATCAATCTCACTTCACTTTCTACGTATAATGTGAGTTGGGGGTCAAGGTTCATTTTTTTTCCATGTGGATGTTGGGTTATTCAGGTTTTTCTTTCTCTAAGCATTTCATCTTCCCCATGATTTTTCCATTGATTTTTAGATCTGGGAGGGAGGGGGAAAGACACACAGAGAGAGAAACATCAATGTGGAGAGACACATCGATCAGTTGCCTCCCACATGTGCCCAGACCAGGGCAGGGGACCAAGCCTGCAACCCAGGTACATGCTCTTGACCAGACTTGAACCCAGGACCCTTTAGTCTGCAGGCCGACGGACTATCCACTGAGCCAAACGGGCTATGGCATACTTTCCCCAATGGATTTTCAACTTTAGCTACATAGATAGATGGATAGGTAATCTCATAAATGTGGATCAATTTCTTGCCTCTCTATTCTGTTTTAGTTATCTATTTGTCTTATTTTTTATTACAGTGTCACACAGGAAGAGTGTTTAAGTATGAAAGAAATAAATTTCAAATATGTGTGAGATGGATCATCTAATTTTATTTAGATTTTAAAATATGAGATAAAATATCAAAATAGCCGGCATTATTTTGATCACTGAGTACATTTCTAATGGTATGAGTAAAAGAAAAAACAAATTCCACACAAATGCTATCCTCGAATAAACATTAAGTAAAGGAAAGGCTGATGGATGACACACGATACAGACAATATTTTATTTGTCATTACTTTTCATGGGCCATTTGGAGCCATCAACTAAAAATGTAAAAAATAAAAATGAAGAAAAGAGATTCTAGAATATTAGCTCCAATAGATGGTTTTAAAAGAGAGGAGAAATCTCTGTCACACCTACTTGCACAAAATAGGCACATGGCAACTCTACGCTGGATGAATGGATGCATGCATGAAGCAACGAATATCCTCAAAATATAGATTGCTCTGACCAAAATCTACAGTTATGATTGACACAGCTATTTTGAGATGAGCTATGAATATGTACTCCAGGGGAGGGCAAACATAGGTTTACACTTGTTCCAATGAAAAAGAATACAATAATTTATACATAATAACACAACATTTTGTGTGCTCACAACTGTAAACCTACTATTTCCAACTCCTGGATTTCTCTGTGTGCATCTCCACCTCACCTCTCACACTACAAAGGGCAGCACACACTCAAATTCTTCTCTTTCCAAAAATTTTTCCCATCTCTTTTAAGGTGTCCTACCAAAAAGCAAAATGTCTTTACTGACTTACGTTTCTCAGCTCACACTCAGCAGCTTCACACATGAAAAAGCAACATTTTGCTGTATGTGAATGGCTGACAAATTCCAAGTCCGCGCGGTGCTCACAGTCTGATAGAATTATAACACATTTATCTTTCTGGAGTTTGGATTTAGTGCACGTCTCAGAATGTGGAAATACAACACAACAAATCTCGCCACCCGGACGGTAGCGAGTCATAATATTTTTTTCACCTTTATTATCATCACATCTCTCCACAAATTCACCAGAGCGTGAGAACACACACACACGATTCCTGCCAAGTTTGTCAGCACGGTAGCAAGTAGATCACCAAGAAAACATACATGTAAGATGACTCTGATGATAAGCTGTACCTTTAAAATGGAAATGGAAATGTCCAGGGCATCTTCTGTTTACATTGTAGACGAGGAAGAGCCTTGCTCATTTGAAGAAGTAAGTGGGTTGACAAGTGCAGAGAAATGGAAACCTACCAGCTACAGTCGACGGCGCTGAGGTAGAGCCCAGCATTTCCTCCCCAGTGGCTACAAAGCTCACTCCCACACAGGTGATGCCGAGTAAAGGCAGCATCCTTGGGCAACCATGGGGAGGGGCTGCACACTTTGAGGCGAATGAGAAAGTTCAATGCAAGATGTGTGAAACCTGAGGTCAGGGACATGTTGAAACATAAATGTGGACAATTGTTTCAAGGGTCTTAAACGTGAGACAAAAGCTGGCCATTTGAAGTTTTCTAATGGGCTCCAAAGTCACTTTTCTAATAACGTTTTTGGTTAAGAACCAGAGCGGCTGAAATGGGCGTGGGTGAGTCTCCTTCAGGAAGAGCCATCCTTCTGAATTTTAACCGAGCGCGCGCTGACGCAGTGCACATTCTGTGGGCGGCAGTATTTTGGCTCAGCTCGTGTATTTCCCTCGGGAGTAATCAGAGGGCCTGGTGATTGTTTAGTTAATCTGCAGTGTTGTTCAAATGAGCAGTCTGAGAAGACGCTGGAGAGAATTTAGGGCTTGCCAAATGAGAGAAGGACAAAGAAGGGCACATGTGGGCGTGCATAGTATTAAGAGGTTGGTCCTCTGGGTGCTGCCCACACCTGAACCCTGGGAATCAAGCCATCGAGAGCATGTTAGATTTCCAGTATTAACTCCTGACGAAATCTATTCCTACAGTCAATCATTCCAAAAATAGCTGCTGACCACTGTCCAGTAACTTCTTGGCACTGTGCAAGTTGCTGATAAAAAAAAAAAAAAGGAAATGATACCCATCCTCAGGGGAATCACCAATTCATATGGACTCCAAATTAGTAAATAATATTTGAAACAGGATGTTATAGGTGCTAGATAAAGCTAAGGCAGGTAGAATGAACATAATGAAGAAAATCTGATCGATCCCACTTGAGAAGTGAATTGGTGGGAGCACAGAAAGATTCACAAGGGAGATGAAATTTTAAATAAATGAAAGGATTTCGCAAGATGCAACAGAAAGAGAAGGAAATTTGAGAATGAAGAAATGTGTACAGGTACCTTCTTGCCAAGGATAAAAATATAAGTGAAAAAGCTCACATGTCCTTCTTTTTTCTTTTTTGAAATTTTTGTTATTGCTGTTTTAATCTTCACCAGAGGATATTTTTTTCCCCCATTGATTTTTAAAGGGAGTGGAAGAGGGAGGGAAGAGAGAGAGAAACATAGATGTGAGACACATCCATTAGTTGCCAATCACGCTTACCCTGACAGGCCTGGGGATCAAAAATAAAACCTAGGTACATGCCCTTGACCTGGAATCAAACCTGAGATCCTTCAGTCTGAGGGCCAACACTCTAACCACTGAACACACTGGCCAAGGCTCACATGTCCTTCTTCTTCTTCTTTTTTTTTTTTATATATATCTGACGTATTCATTTTTTATTTTATTTTAAAACCCGTATGGAGCCCTGACCGGTTTGACTCAGTGGATAGAGCGTCGGCCTGTGGACTAAAGGTTCGATTCTGGTCAAGTGCATGTAACATGTCCTTCTGATATGATGTTTCTACAGTGGTTGTTGATAATAAAGACTAATTTGAAATATAATACCCCCTCAATTTAGTAGATAGTTTAGCAGACCACGGGGTCTACTGAACTTCATTTACCACCTTTACCTGGAGCCTATTAAACATAAGCAAACAAGAATATAATCACAAAATGTGGAGATCTCTACTGATGATGTCCATGTCTCTCCTTAGGAAAGAATTTTCCTCATGCACAGGCGTTGAAAGTCTGATCACGTAGTTTGAGGACAGAGAATCACATCTCTACCATGTCATTGAAAGCAATTGTGGGGTAGTTTCAGACTATAATCTTCTGAAATATTGTGGTATTTCTTTGCATTAACCTGTGCACATTGGAGCTAATGCATTTGGTTACTAGAATTTCACAGATCACATTCACACAGCAGTTTATATTCTCTCTCCCTCCGATTTACTAATCCAACAAATGACTGGTTTGTTTTCAGTCACAACACATAGAGGTAACTGAATTGTTTCCAATTTGGGAGGAAAAGTAATGAAGCTTTTTACAGTATGATCTTAAGGCCCGTAAGTAGGGTATTAACAAGCAAAACTGTCTCCTTCCTCCATCCCCCAGGCTCTTCCCCAGAATGTCCACTTTTCTGGGGGAGTGGGTGGGGGTCCGTGTTTGAATGCACTGCCTTCATGTAGGTGGACTAAGAAACAGGATGGGTTACCCTCCAGAAAAGGCATTTTGTTGCTGTTGCATGTTCAAAAGATGGAGGTCAGGATGTGTTGAAACATAGAAGTCTAAAGAGATTCCTTCCTCCATGGCGCTCACCCTCAACCACCACTGCCTTCTGAAGTCTGCCCGTCCTGCTGGATATGAAGTAAAGAATAAACAGCTCAAAGAAGCGGGCCTATCATACTGGATCCGCCACCAAAGAATGGAAACCCCAAGACGAGTAGTTTCATGAAGAGAAATGCTCTTGGAAGGAGGACACTGGCATCGCTCAGAGCTCACCCAGCTTGTCGAGTTCTGCTGGGAGGAGCTTCCATTACTGACATGTGCTCCCTTGTGTCAACGGGATGATGGGAACCCGGAATAGCATAAGCTGGGCGGCGGCGCTTCAGGGCCAGGAAATAAGGTGGATGTAATGGCCGGAATGAGCAGCAAGGTCAGAGTAGTGGTCAGGGGCACCCGGCCCACCATGACCTCTGGTGATGCTGGTGAAACATGATGTTCCCGGGTCCAAATACATAAGTAGCCAGAAAATGTCCTGAAAATGTAAATAATAGCTGACTATTTTTGTTGTTGTTAATCTTTACCCAAATATATATATATATATATATATATACACACACACACACATACATACATATATATACATATATATGTATGTATGTGTGTGTGTGTATATACATATATTTCCAATTGATTTTTAGAGAGAGTGGAAGGGAGGGGGAGAGACAGGAAGAGAAACATCAATGAGAGAGAGACATTGATTGGATGCCTCCTGCACAGGCCCTGACTGGAGCCAGGGATCCAGCCTGCAACAGAGGTACATGTCCTTGACTGGAATCAAACCCGAGACCCTTCAGTCCACAGTGTGACACTCTAACCACTAAGCAAAACCAGCTAAGGCAATAACAGTTGATTCTTGAACAACACAGGGATTGGGGGCACCGACCCCCAGGCGGTCAAAAGTCTGCGTGTAACTTCCGACTCTCCTAAAAATATGCCATCTGTTGGGATCTGCAGGGGATTGGTTCCAGGGTCCCCATCCCACCCTATGGATAGCCGATGCTCCAGTCCCTTATGTAAGATGGTGCAGAGCAATGCATCCTATATGTACAACGGATAAACAGAATGCTGATATCAATCGCTAACGGAGAGTCCAATCCTTCGTCTAGGGCTTAGAATTGAGCCTCTGTTCACAGATAGACCCTTTGACTAGAGGAGAGGCAGGGTCCCCTTGAAGAAAGTCCAGGTATCAAGGGGTGGATGACAGTCTCTGCTGTTGCTGCCCCTTCCTTGGGCCCGTGTGCCTTTCTCCAGATGTTGGGACTGGTGGTGCCCAAGGCTCCCAGCTGCCCCTTGTACAGAGCACTAGCTTTGAGAGGAATGGAAGCTGCCTGGCCCAGGAGAGCCTGTGCTCACCCCGACCCCGAGCTCCTGTAAGTGTCTACTGACTGATGGACAGACAGAGGATGCAAAGGGCTGGCCCCTTGCCTTGGGTGGGAGCAACTGGGTGGTACCACTGATGCTCCAGGACGAAGCCAGTCTCCAGCTGAGGCCATACCCTTGCTTCCCTTTCATTCCCTGCTCTCTCTTGTTCCCCCGACTCCCCTTCTCCTAGAAACACACCCTGGCAAAATCACCTTCACAGGTGATTGCACTGAAGTCGCTATTTCAGGCTCTTCCTTTAGAGAACCCAGCTGAGAACTGTGCTCAAAGTGCAAATCCTATCTGTACACGGGGGCCGGAGGAGGCCTGACGGAGGCTTTGGATCCCAGGTGCCTTCCAGGTGTTTGGCAAGAGCAATCCTGGCTCTCCCAGCTGCAGACTGAAAGCCAGAGCTCCTCTGCGTATGCCTAAGTTCCATCATCTGCGAAACTGGGGTAGTAACAGTGTTTATGGCCTAGTACATCCATGAAACAGTACTCATCACAGGCCTGGCTCAGCATCAGGATTTCGTACATGGTAGCTATTTCTACTATTTCTTTTTAACAGCTATTAAGTGCTATTTCTTTACAGGATGCATTATAAAATATAATGATAATAATTACAAACATTAAATACATTTCTTCTATGTGCTAGGCCAGTGGTTGGCAAACTCATTAGTCAACAGAGCCAAATATCAACAGTACGACTGAAATTTCTTTTGAGAGCCAAATTTTTTAAACTTAAACTTCTAATGCCACTTCTTCAACACAGATGCGCCCAGGCCGTGGTATTTTGTGGAAGAGCCACACTCAAGGGGCCAAAGAGCCGCATGTGGCTTGCAAGCCATGGTTTGCCGACCACTGTTAGGCACTGTCTTAAAGCATGTTATGTGCACCTATGTAATTCTTTCAATTACTCAATGAGATTAGTATTCACCTTTATGTTTTGCATTTGAGGATACTAAGGAATGAATGGATATGTGGCTTGCCCAATTCTAGCAGCTGCTAAGCAGTGGAGATGTGATAACCCCAATTCTGATGCCAGAATATTCTCTTCATCACCACACTTTGCCACCTCACTGTCATTAGTCCTCATGACCACAAAAAAGAACATTTAAGAAGTGACTAATTTGAGAATGGATAGCATTTTCAAAAAGAAAATATAAATATTTGGTCTCCTTTAATGCCTTAATACCATCATCATTTTCCTCTCAAAACTTTTTTGGGAGTATCCAATCACTTAGATAGAGTACATGTGAAATGTAAAAGATGCCGGTAAATGCCTTTTATTTGTACCCTTTGGTTCCTATTGTCATGCAAAGTGGTTTGGACAGGGAAATGTGTGGCTATTATGTTTTATCGGAGGGAATTTGGAAACAGCTTGATGCTCAATCTGCTTATATAAGTAATTTTTTTTTATATAGAATTTGAACCTTTACAGATTTATTCTTATTGTGAAGATTAGCTTTTCAGAACTATTTTGTATTTTGAGTTGCCGGAAATTCTTTAAATAATACAGGAAAGAAAATGCCTCTTTTGACTTCCGTGTCTTTTTTTAAATCCCCTTTGATGACCGAAACTAGGAAGCTGATGGTTTAAAATTATATAACTCACATACTTTTGCGGTCAATTTTATATAATCAACACATTTTCCTAGTTCTAAAGGAAAGTATATCATTGAAGGCATAACTGTAATAATAACTTGGTATATGTACCTGCCATTATGCTAAGCCGCTAACCTGTATAGTAATGCTATGAAGTATTAGGCCCCTCACTTTATAATGAGGAGACCAGGCCTCTGAGGGTGCCCGGAATGAGCACATGCACAGGTGCTGAGGGGCAGACCAGAAACAGGGACTGTAACATGGCAAAGCCCGTCCTCCTTATTGTCAATCTGTTATGCCACTTCCGTAGACAGGCAAGACGGAGCCATTCGATCTTGGGGGCGTGGAGCACATGCAGTAGACATGCGGAGGACTAGGGAAGAAGAGAAGAAATATGTTCCCTGGTAATGATCTTCTGCCGACGGACAGGGCCAAAAGAAACCCGGTAAACGCAGTGACATTCGGGTATGGGCATTTCCATTGATTCCTAAGAGGATGCAACTTTAGCCAATCATCAATCAATTCGATGAAGAAACTCCAGTCGGATTGTTTACTGTGTGCATGTCTAAGGAAAACTAAAGGCGGCATGCAAAGAACACAGCATGAAATGAGAGAGACCTGGGTTTGGGTTATGGCTGTTCCCTGGTGTTGATTCCACTTACTTGTGCCTCGCCTTCCTTGCCTGTGGAATGAGGACAATATTGCCTCAGGAGGATTAAAGATCAGGGCCAGGAACATGATGATTGTTGCCGCCCTCATCATTAGCCAGATTTTTTTGGTTTGTTTTGTTAATCCTTACCAGAGGATATTTTTTCCATTGATTTTTTAAAGAGAAAGTAGAAGAGAGGGAGGGAGAGAGAGAGAGAGAGAAACATCAATGTGAGAGAGACACAGGGATTGGCTGCCTCCTGTATGAGCCCCAACCGGGGCAGGGGATCCAACCTACAACACAGGTAAGTGCCCTTGACCAGCAATTTTTATAGAGAGTTTCTGACAAGAATTTGGGGTTTCCTTTTCCTGTAACAACACCACTACGCCACACATGATCCTGTCTTTAGGATCACCCAGGTACCAGTAGACTACAGCAACTAAAAGGACCCAGTGACTTGAGTACCTAGGAAGGTGTTTGCATTAGTTTGCTAAGGTTGCTGTGCAAATTGTCACAAACAAGGTGGTTTAAAGCAACAGGAGTGTATTATTCCCTCACAGTTCTGGAGGCCAGAAGTCTGAAGCCAAGGTGTTGGCAGGGCCATGTTCCCTCAGAAGGCTCTTAAGGGGTCTCCTTCCTCTCCTCTTCCTGGCTTGTGGGGGCCCAGACATTCCTGAGCCTGTAGCTGCATTGCTCAAGTCTCTGCCTCAGGGATCACGTGGCTGTTGATGTCTGAGTCCAAATTTCCCTCTTCTTACAAAGATAGTCACACTGGACTCAGGACCCACCCTACTCCAGTAGGACCTCATCTTAACTAGTTCCATCTGCAATGACCCTGTTTCCCTGTAAGGTCTCATTCACAGGTTTTAACCGGGGGTTAAGACTTCATTATCTCTTTCGGGGGAACACACTCAACCTATTAAATTCTTAAGGAAAGTAAGTGATTTTTAAATACTGTCCAACGAATGTCTCTATGTCAATGACCCGAGCCTCCTACTTCTTCACACTGGTCCTTGGGCCTACGTAACAAGTACTCAATCCCTCCAGTGCTAGTCCTTTCTCACCTCCATGCTCTTTACCATGGTGGCTATGGCTGCCCACAGGCCACATAGCCTTCTGGCTGCTGCCTGGCATCACACACTCCCTGGCAGCACGAACGAGTAGATGCCGGCCACAGTCACTAACTTGGTTGGAAGAATCACTAACAGCCACCGTGCTGAGTAATTTGCCAGTGCCTAAGAGTAGATAATTTATGCGGAGATTTTTATTCCCTGTCAACATAGTAATTTACAGACCCTCAGGTGATACACAAATAAACGGATTTTCTGAAATAAATAAAACGCCCCAATATACTCATATTTATTAGGTGTGGAATGCGTTGTGCACACACATGCGCACTGTAGGGGATACTACTGGTAAAGGTAGAGCTCTGTGAATCACGGCTCACTGGGTTGTAAGACCAATTCAAGACACGGCTCTAGACAACTCCAGAAGGGCCCACTGATCAATTCTCTGCTTTCCACTGAAGGGACAGCCACTAAGCTGCCATCTCAAAGGTTTCATAGGTTTTTGCAGTGACACATCCATCTCTGTTGCCCTGGTGTGGCAGCCAATTGGTAATTTTGTTGCTGAGTAAATGTATTGTGTTAGTTCGGTTTCTTTCCTGAGCAGGTCTTGGGACATTTGCCTAAGGCAGTGGTCGGCAAACTCATCAGTCAGCAGAGCCAAATATGAACAGCACAACGATGGAAATGTCTTTGGAGAGCCACATTTTTTAAACTTAAACTTCTTCTAACGCCACTTCTTCAAAATAGACTGGCCCAGGCCGTGGTATTTTGTGGAAGAGCCACACTCAAGGGGCCAAAGAGCCGCATGTGGCTCGTGAGCCGCAGTTTGCCGACCACTGGCCTAAGGCATCTCTAGTGCAGTAAAAAAAATAAAAAATAAAAAAAAAAAATTAACAAGCCTTTGAACTGGGACAAAAGGAACCAGGAATCAGGGATGGAGGCCTCGTTCTATTATTAAGCAGCTATGTGTTACAGAGCCAGTCTTTCCTCTTTCCCCTTTGAGCTGAGTTCTTTTTGTTTTCAAAGCCGGGACGATCACTTCCTTTAAGAATGCAAGATTAAAACTGTGAAAACGCTTGCTAAATTGGGAAGCGCCATCTGAAAGGTAATTGCTGTTTTCAATATTTACACCCATGGTCTCTCTGTGGGTGTACACTGCTTCTTTTTCCTTCTTCTTTTTTCCTCAACGCACTCGTGGGCCATTAACTGGATTGCTGTGAGAATGATACCTCTCTGGGAGGAAATTAAAAAAAATCCAACACAGGTGACTGCACCGAACCCTGTTTTTAACTCCATGATAATCTGAGCGTAACCATTTGCTCTTGTGGAAGTGCATCCGGCCCAAATACCTGAATCAAAGCTTTCGAGATTTCTCTTTTTCTTTACAGAAGACTGCAGGCCACGGGCACTGCTTGAAATAGCGGGCCCTGGGGAATGATTTCCATTCTGATCTCCTTCTGAAATGTTTCCGCGAAGAGAATAATTTCCATAGGTTTCTTCTTCCTGCCACGTTTAATGAAGGCCTCTCTGGCGCCATCGCTTCCTTTAAGGGAGGCGTGGCTTTCCGAGCCACTGTCTGCTGGTTTCCGCGAGATGCCCCCTTTTCTCTGGTGCATCATTTCTATTTCTTCGGAAGGTGCCGAGTGGATAATGTCAGACAGATTTTAAGTGAAACAGGAAGATTCCTGCTGGATTTGAATGAGATCATCTTGAAGGCTTTCATCTACCACAATCCTTTCCCCGTGAGCTGAGTTGGAAAAGGGAAGTTGATAGAAAAATACAGAAATGATAAAACGGGGTCGGCGGGGAGAAAAGCTGGTGGTTAACAAATACTCAGCCACTGTGTGATTAGCTCACAAGTTGATTCTAGGTCAGCATTTCAGTGCCAAGGGGCTCAGCCTTTCCTCTCCTTCTCCTTCACCCTATCAACCGGGGGTGGGGAACCTTTGTTCTGTCAAGGGCCATGTGGATATTTATGACATAATTCGTGGGCCATTCAAAAGTTACCAGCTTAAAAATTCGCCTGTTGTACTTAGTCAAACATTTGATTAACTCACCCCTGATGCCTTGGCAAGGCCAGGCCAAATGACTTAGAAGGCCTTAGATGGCCCGCGGGCCAGACATTGCCCACCCCTGCTGTATACCAAGATCTACACTGATTCTCATTATTGCCTAAAAAGGGAAGGGGTTGGGGAACTCAGAAGTGGGAAGTTTATTGGACCGATGAGAAGATGGCATCTTAAGTATCACTCCGTGAAAGTGTTACAGTAGAGAGAAGGGTAAGAAAGGATGAACAGGAAACTTGCTCTGCTCTTTCCTTGGTGGTGTGGAGAGCGTGTTCTCAGCGTTGCCCCACGTTTGCTGAGCCCCGTGGACAAAAGCCTGGCCTGAGGGTTACTGACGAAGTGGAAGATGCACACAGTGATGCACAGCAGGCAGCAGACAACATCCCCTTTTGTCTCAGAGCTTCAGCAGAGCCTTCAGAAGCCCTGGCTGGATGTGAAGTGCCTCCCACACTGCAGTGAAGATCCAGGCGACCTATGACAGCTGTTTAAAAACAAGTTTTGAAACCACTTCTGAAAGCCAAGGTTCATTACTCACCACTTGCAACTCTAAGGGAGAGGGTCAAGAATGTGGGAGGTCTGATGAGGCTGTGGAGAGGATCTGCTTGGAGAGGATAGTAAGTGCACTGTGAGGTTCCCATTCCTTGGGTAAGGGCAAGGTGGCAGATGCAGTGGGGTTAGGGACGCTCTGACACAAGCCAACACTCAGAGAATGTCAACAACACCTAGGGCTATCCATGCACCGCCTCACCAGTGAGCCAAAACGAAGTATTTAGAGCAAACGTGATTTCATTGTTCTGTCTAGCCTTGTGTTTTTGCTAAAATGAATTAAGTACATTATTCTTTTTGGATTCTTTCTCCTTTTTTTCTAATTGAATTCATTGGGGTGACATAGGTTAATAAAACTACATAGGTTTCAGGTGTACAATATTATGCCACACCATCTGTATACTGTATCATGTGTTCACCACCCCAAGTCAAGCCTCCTTTCATCACCATTTACCCTCTTCCACTTCCCCACCCCCTTTCCCTCTGGCAATTGCGATACGGATTCTAACAGCCATGCAGAGAAATACTTTGTTCAGCAGATAAATATCAGTGAATAATTCATGGTGAGTAGTTAACAACTCATTTGACATGTCTAGTCAATGGTAGAGATTCCTTAAATATTTATGGATTTACTAGAGGCCCGGTGCACAAATTTGTGCATGAGTAGGGTCCAGCCAGCCAGCCCCAATCGGGGCCGATAGTGCCAGGCTGGCTCGGGATAGGGATTGCGGGCAGTTGGCCAGCTGGCCCTGCCCCCTGGTTGAACTCCTGGTAGAGGGGACAATTTGCATGTTAGGCTTTTATTATTTAGGATGAACTGCTGTTGGATTTTAGGTAGAACTGGCAAACTGGTAGGATGGCTCGAGAGAAGCCTATTTTCAGGGCATTAAGGAGCATCTCATGAAGGAACTACCTCAGGGAAGTAGGACCCAGGGATGAAGTCCTCACCCTTATGACAAAATCGAGGTCCTTAGACTAGGGTCTTGAGGATGGTGCTGGCTAGCTATCTTAGACACATACCTGGGAACAGGGGAAAGAAGGGCCTGTACATACAAATGGAAAGAGAAGTTTCACCCACACTGAAATGCATGGGTAGGGAGACTCTAAAAGGGTACAACCCCAAAGAGAACAATATGTTCTTCTCAACACCGCCCTCTCCTGCACCGTGTCCTTGCTCTGGGATGACCAACGTGAAGCTTTGAGGATGCAAAGAGGCCCCCAAAGGGGAGATCCTGATGCTGCTGGATTAAAAACAGACCCAACTGAAAATTTTCTGGAGAGTTCCAGAGATTTATTGGCATGGCAGTGAAGAATTCGTCATTTTGTAAGTGCCACCCTTCTATAATATTTCCATGGTCAAAATTCCATTCTATTTTCCATTTGTTGTTCCACAAAAGAGATTTTAAGGCAACGAAACCCTGAAAATGCAGTCTGTTGGCCTAATATGCCACTAGAGAGTTAAAAAAAAGAAAAAAGCAAGCAAGCAAAGGCCAACGCAAACACCTGTGGCTCCACGCCCGAGTGTTTTATTTCCTCCAATAAAGCTGCCAGCCATGAACAGCTGCGCATTTTCCAACAGGATCTCCTTTTAGGGGTGTTTGGTGAGCGCACCGCTGTTCCAGGTGTCATTGTCTTCTCATCCCCTGGCATCCAAAGTGGGTCATTTGCATGACAGATGATTGCCCGGATTTTGGCAGGGAAGGGCCTCTCTGCGGAGGGAAGATACCAGGAAAGGGACCCGCCACTGAGCGCCCCCCCAATGTAGCTCTCATCTGCTTGGCTGGCGCCTTTGGACTCCTCTCTGCGCCTGCGGGCAGAGGCCCTGGGTCCAGGCGTTCATATCGCAGCTGTGGCAATAAACAGGCAGCTAAGTTCCCGTTCCTCTTGGAGTTAAACCCGCCTTTGTGTTCGGCCCCTGCAGACACGTTTGCTGTATAAATGGAACAGACTGGCTGTGAGGAACTCAGAGTGGGTCAGTGATGACACCTCTTAATAGCCCCCTGGTTCTTTTGAGTGTCCCAGGAAAGGGAAGCACAGCCTCCCGTGGAACTGATGGAGCTCGGCACGTACATAATCCGTTCTTAATACCCTCCAACAGCCTGCAGTGTCGGTTGAAGGATAAAGTAGGTAAAAAGATAAATATGGCTTTGGGCCAGTGATTGGCAAACCGCGGCTCGCGAGCCACATGGGGCTCTTTGGCCCCTTGAGTGTGGCTCTTCCACAAAATCCCACGGCCTGGGCGAGTCTATTTTGAAGAAGTGGTGTTAGAAGAAGTTTAAGTTTAAAAAATATGTCTCTCAGAAGAAATTTCAATCTTTGTACTGTTGATATTTGGCTCTGTTGACTAATGAGTTTGCCGACCACTGCTTTGGGCAGAAGAATGGCAGCCTGGGTGGGTCATTATTCGTTCCATGTGGGAATGTACTCCAAGGAAGAAATGAGCTCAGGAAGAAAGGGTCTCCATGTGAGAAACAAGGGAGAATACAGAAACGTGGAGGCTTGCAGAGTTGGAAGTAGATGGAAGTGCGTCTTGTTCTTCATCTCTGGCAGGTAAAAGATTCGCCAATTAAGGTCACACCTAAAAGTAAACTGCAAATCAAGGGTGTGGTCACAGACACTCAGCCTCAGGATGAAGACTAAATCAAAGACAGAAATGCCGAAACTTTCCTCAAGTCTGCTTTTACTAAGTGGCCCTCAGTAAGTCCTTCCATTTGGACACAAGTTCTTGAAGATGAGAGCACACTGTTGGGTCTCATGGAACCCTGACAAACTCAAAGGTCCTAAATTTAGCCTAGCGCGCCGAAACCGGTTTGGCTCAGTGGATAGAGCATTGGCCTGTGGACTGAAGGGTCCCGGGTTCGATTCCGGTCAAGGGCATGTACCTTGGTTGTGGGCACATCCCCAGTGAGGAGTGTGCAGGAGGCAGCTGATCAATGTTTCTCTCTCATCGATGTTTCTAGCTCTCTATCCCTCTTCCTTCATCTCTGTAAAAAATCAAGAAAATATATTAAAAATAATTTAGCTTAGCGAGAGGGAGGGAGGTATAGCTCAGGAGGAATTGTGAGTTTGGCTATTGTCATGTAGAGCTGATGGGAATCAAAGAGATAAAAACTAGCAATGTTTTTGAGAGAGCTGTATTACCAAAGGGCCATGCATCTTGATGAGAAAGACTACGTATTCTAGACCTAAGACTTCGTTTAGCCCCCCAACTCTTAAAGCAAGAGAATTTGTTTAAGGACCAGAAGGGCATACCCCAATGCCTTCACAGGCTGTAATTAGAGGGAATATTACCCAAGAAAAAGCCAAGTGCCCTAGAGCACAATGGACAGAATTGTTAATTCCGAGAGAGAGAGAGAGAGAGAGAGAGAGAGAGAGAGAGAGAGAGAGAGAGAAACATTGATGTGAGAGAGAAACATTGACCAGTTGCCTCCCACACGTGCCTGTAACCTAGCTTTGTGTCCCGAGGGGGAATCAAACCCCACCACCTTTCAGTGGACAGGACCATGCTTCACCGAGCCGAGCGCGCTGGCCTGCCTGCAGTGGGCTGTTTTTAAATACTGGGTGTATATCACTTTCAGTCATGAAAACAATAGAAGTCATAAAGGTGGGAAAGCTAAAGTGCCAAGTTCTAAAATAACAACATCACAGAATGCTAACCAGCCCGGGATGGTAAGGAAAGGTATCGCGTCACAAGGCACAGGGAGCAGCCAGCAGACCACCGCCACGCAGAAGCCGGCTGGGGCTGTTCTGATAAATCGTACATGGCCATCTCGAAGCTGCCTGATTAATCTCCGTGGATGGCAAAGAAGAAGTTGAAAGTGACCTAGAAAAGTGAAAAAAGGACAGAGGAGTCGTGGCAAAAGGCTCTTCTCTCTGGAAACCTAAGAACATCTTTGTACGCAGTGGGAAGCAGTTTGATGAAGTCCTGTCTTCGGTGCCAGGAAAAAAGACCTAATAAACCCTGATTCCTGCAGGGAGGGAACAGGCAGAAATGGAAGGCTTTACACCCACTAATGGGAAACAGCCCCAGAGTCCGTGGCTTTTCAGCGGAGCTGGAGGAGCTCTTGGGTATAGAAACTTACAAGGTCTCTAAGATCAAAAAGGTCTTCTGAGCTCAAAACTGCCAGAAACTTGCTGGTTCAGCAGCGAATAAAAAAGGACTCGGGCTGTTTTTATAAGAACCAGACGCATAAACATAAGTATGTTCAGAAGCTAAAGATTGTGGTAAGTGTTAATATTCATAGATTATATTCATAATGCAATAGAGTCGAGAACAAGCGACATATTTTTACTAATGACCATATAACTAGGCTCTGAGAATGGAACAAGGGGTCATAAAACCGCCTAATTCAGCTCCTAAATTGCACCATGACTTTTTATGTAATGTTCAGCATCTTGGGAAGTCAAATGCTCCATTTATATGACATTCTGGCTGCATTCCATGGCCTTTCCAGTCCCTCTTCTTTCTAACCTTATTTGTGTTATTTAGTTTCTTCATCTTTTGTCACAGAGGTATATTTCATTGATATAACTATAGATAATGAATGTCTACAAATAGGCACTTTCAAAATCAAAGTATAATATTAAACGCAGTTTTCAAGTCATATTAATCCAACTCACTCAGTTATCCTAAGTGCACTTATGTAACTGTCATTCAAACCAAGAAGCAGAACATTACTAACATGCCCTGTCCCTATCACCACTGAGTCCTGACACGCCTATGTGTTTTCCCACATGGGTAGTTGGGCTCCCTCTCAAGATGGCCACCTCGGATTTCAGCATGCATGTTGCAGTGAGCCAGGTGAGCACTGCAGTCTTTTCTTACTTGGCCTTGGGGATCATGACACATCACATCCATCACATTCTACTGGTTACAAGTCAGAAATCCACCTAGATTTAAGGGGAAAGAACTGAAAGTGCAAAAGTGAACTCTGTTAGGAGTCCTCTGAGAGGTAGATGAAGTCAATGACACAGAAAATGTACTACATTTTAAATTTAAATTTTAAAGTACTTTTTAAGTAAATGTATATTTAAAATAAATTCCTGATTATTTTCAAATTTGAATTGAAATATGTTCTCAGAAGAATAGTCCCAGAATGAAATATTAAAAGAGCATACAGTATATCTCAGAAAATGTATATGGAACAATAAACGCAGATATGCTGATAAAACTACTGTATTATAATAATTTGGGCTTCTAGGAAAAGTCCCAACTCAGTCAGGGAAATTAGATTTAAAATTAGACATTTTAAATTTATACCAGAGGTCAATGAATAGCACCTTTAACACTATAGGAAAGCAAACATGAGCTAAGAATTTTAACCCAACTGTTATAAATATGCAAGTATACTGTATTTCCACAATGACTTCCTCAGAAAATAGTTTCCATACACACTTCCTGAGAAATCTACTAAAGAATCAGATTCGATTATCAAGTCACAGAATAGACATCAATCAAACTACTTGTGATGAATACAATGATCCATTTTCTTTCAGAACTGAGACTAACAAAGGTTATAGAAAAAGAGATAAGTGGTTGCAATAATGGTTATAAAGGAGAATAAGTATGTCATCACCATATGCTCTGATGGTGTAAGAAGATTATAACCATCAAAAAAGAAGAAGAAAGTGAGCAGGTCACCTGGAAGGTAGAATAAATTCTTGATTCCTTTATAGTTATTGAGAGTAAAATGTATTATTTTACATCAAATGCCATGGAAAGAGAGGGGAGAGGAAAACTGGTTAATAACTCGTTTCCTTATTGCTCATAGTAGGGGGACAACAGCTAAGGATAGCAACAAAGAAAGATTATTGCCTTTAAACAGAGTTATTATCCAAAAGTAAATATCTAAATAAAAATCTTCCTAAATAGGAAAATAAAAATTGAGTAAATAAATCAGCCCCATAATAAAATGCTATCTATATAAAATGGTCAGCACAGAACAGAGGACAAATCCTATATAATAAAGAGGTAATATGCAAATTGACCATCACACCAACACACAAGATGGCCACCTCATGTGGTCAAAGATGGTCGCCCCCATGTGGACACAAGATGACTGCCACAAGATGGCCAGCAGGGGAGATAAGTTAGGTGTGACCAGGCCTGCAGGGGAGGGAAGTTAGGGGCAATCAGGCCAGCAGGGGAGGGCAGTTAGGGGTGACCAGGCCGGCAAGGGAGGGCAGTTAGGGGTGACTGGGCTGGCAAGGGAGGGAAGTTAGGGGTTACTGAGCTAGCAGGGGAGGGCAGTTGGGGGTGACCAGGCCTGCAGGAGAGGGCAGTTGGGGGTGACCAGGCTGGCAAGGGAGGGCAGTTAGGGGTGACCAGGCTGGCAAGGGAGGGCAGTTAGGGGTGACTGGGCTGGCAGGAGAGAAGTTAGACATCGATCAGGCTGGCAGGGTAGTGGTTAGGGGGTGATCAGGCTGGCAGGCAGAAGCAGTTAGGGGCAATCAGGCAGGCAGGCTGGTGAGTGGTTGGGAGCCAGCAGTCCTGGATTGTGAGAGGGATCCAAGATTGGAGAGGGTGCAAGCTGGGCTAAGGGACACCCCCCCCCATGCATGAATTTCATGCACTGGGCCTCTAGTATATCAATAATATCTAACATGTAAACAAGCTTAACTCACCTGTTAAGTAGAAAGACTTTTATATTGACTAACAAGCAGACTATTAGATAACAAAGTATCAAAGCGATTCAGAAGGGACTAGTCAACTAAAACATGGTACATCCACTGAGACAGAGCAATAAGAGGTTGTGAATGTCATAAAATGCAGATGATTCCAGTTCTCCTGAATAGCAAACTTCCTAAATCTTATCTCCACTATCTCCTTTCTATGCTCATATCAGGACATGTTTCTTCCTTTAAAATAATATCTATAAATATTTAGGCCAAAAATGTATTCTCCCTAATAATTTTCTCAATAATTCTGGGAAGTGGGTGTCCTTATCATTATTAACCAATATTAAAATGTGGTGAAGAAAAATGGTTTATGCCAAAGAAAGCAATTACTCCCTTAAAAACTAGGAGTACTATCACATGGAAATCCTAAGGGAAAAAACTAAGTTAGCAAGGCTCATTTGACTCGATTGGTCACATTTTTGAATCTGTAAAGGTATTTTTAAAAATTACTAAACTCAATATACTTGGCGATACCCACAGACAAGAACACCGGCATCTTCTGGTTTCTAGTTTCCCTCTTACTTCAAAAGATAACCTGACACCCAGTGAGACATTTGTAGATGCTGATACATGAATGACGATTTTGAAACTTTACATCTTAGAAAAAGCATTTGCAATCACTCTGATAGGCATATGTGTTCCTTGAATATAGAACTTACTCAATCTTTGGTCTTCCGTATTTAGCACCATGTTTGGTAAATAACTGCTCAGTGAACGTGCGTTGAATTAAGGAATAAATGTATAGGGCGTCATCTCTAGATAGAAGAGCCATAGCAAGACGGTTTTTGCAGGGCTCCAACAACGTGAGAAATTGTGTGCTTGCATTTCTGCACGAAAAGGTGAGGTGTGTTCATGCCTCTTAACAGTTATGACATGGAGCTAAATCAGTAGAAATACTACTAATGGGTCTAATGCATACCGACGGCATCTGATTGCTATGTCCCAGCACCTCCCATGGTAGCAGTGGGTGTAAACGATTAATGGGTAAGAAGATGATTAATGTGGCCATTTATTACTGAGAAAATAAAAACACATGCAGCTTTGACTGAGATAACATGGTGTCTTAATGTATTTTTGAAATCGTTGAGTATGAAATAGCAAATACAGAGGGCGGACCCCACTGATTTTTTTTAAGTCAAATCTCTGATTATGTAATAAACAGGTTTGCTTGCCTCTCACTCGATATAAATCAGTACCTATGGTGAAAGGAACAGAATGCACCTACTCCGATCCTAACTGCATTTTCCTGGAGAAGCAAGAATCCTTTGCCAGGATTCCGAGGGATGGCAGTGTCACAACCAAACGCGTGTAAGGGCGATTTAACTGAAGTCTCTCGCATATTTCTGAGCGCCGCTGGTAACCAACCCTATTGGCTAATGATGTCTATGTCCCTGTTCAGCGCTCACGCGTGCTCCTTGTGCTTTGCCACAAAGTACCTAGGGATGATTTCGCTGGCTCGGGGATCAGTAGTCTCCAGTCAAGGATGTAAGGAATGAAGTCCAAAGGAAGGAGAAAACTTTGTAATACTATTTCAGCATTCTGCATTTCATCACCATTTACGTGCTTCACTTTCTATGTCTTTCCAAATAGTCTCTTTGTCGGCCGTCGGGGATCCGTGCTGTTGCTGCTCACACTGGCGTGAAATGGTAACATTTCGCTTCCTGAATTTTGAGAGCAAAATCTGGCATGCTCAGTTGCATGCCAGTGAATTTGTGGGTATGGCCAACGGCCACCTTTCTCTCCAGTGATGTGAAAAAGGATGCTTAAGTAGGAACAAGGAATATTTAAACAAATCAAACTGTGCACTTTTGGAAAACATACATCAGTCTTATTTTTGGTTGTTTTTTCCTACCATATTCAGACCTTTCTTGTCCGCCTAGTGAATTGCAGTTCCCCCTTTTTAAAAAAAAAATATTTTATTGTTTTTTTACAGAGGGGAAGGGAGGGGGATAGAGACTCAGAAACATCAATAAGAGAGAAACATCAATCAGTGGGGTTGTGCCCACAACCAAGGTACATGCCCTTGACCAGAATCGAACCTGGGACCCTTGAGTCTGCAGGCTGATGCTCTATCAACTGAGCCAAACCAGTTAGGGCTGCATTTCCCTCTTACCTCCCAGTGGCTAAGACCCTTCTCCCAGCTGTGCATGCGGTCTACCTCACTTCTCTTCTGCTTACTGGTCAAGTTCTCCATCGTGCTGTAGACTGGACACTTGTGTTCTCCTCCCAGAACCATCTCAGTCTCACTTACATTTCCGAGTGTCTTCCTGCCCTCACGGGTAGTCTTCTCCTTGCTGCTTCATGACTGTAAGTAAATAGACTGCATGTCCTTGTCTCTGGAATGGTAATGAGACTCCGAATGACGAGGGAGGGCTACATCTTATAATTATTTTATTGTTTGCTACTTCACTACACTGAGTGGTAAACATGAAATTCAATGAATGTTTTTGAGCCGAAAAAAACATAACTTGAGAAATGCATTTTCTATTAGAAAACCGTAATCAAAAGCTTTCTGAAAAAATGCTTTAAGATGGAGGGAAATAAAGTGACATTGTAGCGTAACAGGGGCTGCTAAACAGAAAGTGCTGCTGTAATTACAGGAATTGTGTACCCCAGCGAGGAGGTTAATACAGGTCAGGCCTTCTGTTTGGTTTCTATTGCTGTACAATGAACCTCCAAACTCATACCAACAGTAGCCCTTCATCGTGGTCCTTGGCATTGTGGCTGGTCTGAGCGTGTTTGGGTGGACCCTCTGTGCTCCGTCACGGGGACTGAGCTACAATCAGCTGGCAGCCACCGTGAGCTGCAGGGCCCCGGGATGGCGGGCCCACACGTCTGACAGGGCAGCTGGCTGGAAACTCCCCAAGGCTGCTGACCAAGGGGGTGCTGCAGGGTTCATCCGTGTGGCCTTTCGCTATGGATTGGGGGCAGTGGTGTGTCTCTCCCTCTCGGTAGAGGGGCCCTCTCCCACAAGCTCGGGCTTTTCATAGAACGATAGTTGGATTTCAATGTGCAATGTGCCAAGTGTTGCAGGCAGAAACCACACTCTCTTTGGGCACACACGGCACCTCTTCCAGCGGGTGCTGTTGGTTGAGACAGGCCTAATTCCAGCCAAGGAGAAATAAGGAGATCGATGCCATTTCTCCATAGGAGGAACGGTAAGACTCTGCTGTCATCTTATTCAAAAACATCCTCTGGTTTGCAGCCGAGTCTTGGGCATTCAACCATGTCTACCTGTCCGGTTGGATATTTGAAGTTAGACTTTTTCACATTTTAACAGTTAGTACAAATGACTAAACTGGATTTTTCCATCTTGCAATTCATCTGCAGTCCGATGGCTCAAGCATGATTTCAGTGAGAGGTTTTCATGATACTAATGTACCTTCCCAGCTTAGCGTTTGGCAAGTATAATCCCTTTCCTTCGTATACTTGTGCTATCATATACGTAACTATACATTTTTGTTCATCTTTTCACCTGTCCACGGAGATGAGAGGCAGAGTTCTTACAGACTATGCAGCACAAACAGTGGTCCCAGGCAACATGTCAGTCATCGGCATATGTCATTAAAAGCTAGAATAATTTTTTTGCTTATGTTTGTGTGTCCAGTTTGATGGACCTGGCTGACATCTCCCCTGGCCGCCCCCGCCCCCTGAGATCCCCAAGGAGTCCCAAGGTGATCTGACACGAACAGCGCTTTGAGTTCCTGATGTGTTTGTTGGGTATGATGTTACAGAAACCACAGAAAACTAAAGGCGCCGTCAGGTGGTATCAGGGCTGGCTGGAGAGCCCAGCTTATTTCACTGGCGTTAACACTACAAAGGACAAGGTAAGGTAATTGTGGGGCCTTGTAAAAAAGACTGTCATTGTGCTTGGACTTGGGAGAACAGTATTTTCCATCATAAACTAAAATTTACAAAAACAACCTATAAAGATAGTTGTACATTTTCTTTCACACTGACCCTATGATTTAAAATGTATAATTTGGAGGAAAATATATGTATAAGTAAATTATAATGCTTATATATAATTATAGGATATAATTATTGGCTCAGGGAAACAGAAAGTACATTATTAACCCAGCTTTGTAATTTCTATTACATTTTTTAATTGGTTTAAAAAATTCTTTACTTTGAAGTAAATTTGAGTGGGCATTTAAAGCAACACTTCCATGGCTGTGAATTCTAACACTACTACGCTGGAGTGGGGAGGAGGGAGGCGGTAGAAGGCCAGAACCACAAGGGTGAGAAAAACAAAAGGCCAAGACACACTGAGCAAAACTTCTGGAAGTAATTAAAGTGATTCTCGGGGCTGCAAATTTAAGTGTTAAATTAAATGCAATCAAGCTCCCAAGCTCATGTTTATGAAAAAGTAAGTGGAGCTTTAAGGCAAGTCTTTGTGGGGAAGATAAAAATGGGATTGCTAGACCAGTCCTGCACAGAGGGACAGGCAAGAAAAAACAAATGCTGTCTCTTACCTAGAATTAAATACGTGTTTCAGCAAAGTTTTATCTCCAAGATACCAAACTCCCGACTTTTAGCTCTTCTGTTGTCACGTCACAATAAACATTCACCCAACGGGAGGTGAAAAGGAACTGCTCTGCGTGAATTGAGCTGTCCTTTCAAATCCCTGTTTCTGACACCCAGTTGTGTCTGATTTTGGTGAAGGTCCCAGGTACTCTGAAGTTAGATTTCACAGGAAGTGAGATTTTCTTTCTTGAACTCAGTGAAATTCCTGAGCAGTGTAAATCCCTTTGAAGTCAGGTTGATATGCCAACATGGAATCAAATTTTGTCAACTTCAAAGTTCCCTCTGTTGTAGGGGACATCCTGGTGAGGCTAGTTATTGCAAAAAGAAATGAGACTACGACCCGAACATTTTAACTAGCTTGGTTTCGAAAGTGGTACGTAAGTTTTTGCATTTTGTGAATATTTGTCTTCTACATGCCCTAGATATTTAATGCTATAGTAACGTTACTATTATATTCCACATTTTTACTTGATTTTATGCCATAAATGGTGGATGACCTTACTTTAAGTGGGAATTTTACTTTCCTTTTTTTCTTACATGGAGGAATTTTGAAAGGAGCATAGAATTTAGAATCTTTGAAACTTCAAGAAGACCTCAGCTATGTGTCTTTGGACAAACTGCATCCAAAAATTAATGTAAACGTTTTTATAAGAAAGAAATCACAGGGTACGTTTAAGTGGATAACATTTGGTTATGATCCATTTAAAGCCTTAGATTAAGGTTCATTTCCTTCTTCTTCTCTCCAGGGAACATGGAGAATTTTTAGGGCCATGAGTGTTCAGATGAAGTGACTTTGATTCATCACCCAACGTGAGAAATACATGGGCATATAGGGTTCTGCATATAGTATTCTTGACTGACAGCTTGCTGAGTGCCTTGCATATGTCACCCCACTGCCTTCTGGCTGCCAGTGTTTTACTTTCTCTTGAGAGCCATCCAGCAATCTGCCTAAGAGGAAGCAGCTGAGGAGAAAAGAAAGAAAACCAGGAGAGGGAGCAGCCAGAAAGAGACCATACCTAGAGAGCTTTTCTTTAAAAAGAGAAAAATATTTTTATTGATTTTAGAGAGAGGAAGGGAGAGGGGGAGAGAGATAGGAACATCAATGATGAGAATCACTGATCAGCTGCCTCCAGCATACCCCCCACATGGGGATCGAGACCGCAACTTGGGCATGTGCCCTGACCGGGAACCCAAACATGATCTCCTGAGCCACATCGGTCGCCCCTCCCCACCGCCCTTTTTTTTAATTGCTAAGAACGGAAAGTGAAGAAAACGCTAGGAGGTGATGTAAGAGAAGGACGCAAGGAGCACTCTGGTTTAGTCACAAAGAGCTTGTGTATGATCTTGGCAAGAAGATCCCAGTTGATTGCATTGACTGGTAGGTGAGAAAGCCAAAGAGTGTGGGATCCTTTGTCTTCACACCACGGGATATATGCAGCCAAATAATGTAAGACAAGCAGAACACCCAGACATCCAAAGACCATCTCATTCCTGCTCACCCCACACCCACCTTCCCCCGCCCCCCGGCCCCCAGGGAAAAGACAATGGAGTCTTTTTACCTCATTTATAAAATCGGCATACTACTACCAGGTGGACAATTGCAGAACTGTGCCTGGAATCTTAATTGGAAGCCACTCCTTATCTACCACCCCTCTGTGCTACTCTTTGTTTTGCAGGAGGAAATCTGAGACTCTTGGCCGAATAAAACATAAGAAATAGAGTAAGTCTGCTATCCTTTGGAAAGTATTTTCTTGAATTTGTATTCCTTTGAAGTGATAATCAGATGATGTCTTTGAAGACCAATTTTTAAAAAATGTTCCCTACAGATCACTTTATAGATTGATACGCCCAGGGAACATATTCACAGGTGCCGTGTTGGAGGCATTTTTCACATGCTCAAAATATGAATGATCTTACCAATGTGTGACAATGATTTCCATAAAAAGTACAAAAAGTTAGTAGCTGTGGCCAGCAGGGCTGGCCTTTGCTTTTAACCCTGGGGTCAGCCTGCTGTTTCTTCCAAATGAGAGACCATCTTTAATTGCTGTACCTTTGTGACTTGCCATTGTTTCTTCTCTACTGACCATGTCACATGTGTTGAAATAGTGCTTCACGATGCTCCTGAAGTATGACTTCAAAAAATATATATTTTAGTGATTTCAGAGAGAGGGGGAGAGATAGAAACATCAATGTTGAGAGAGAGAATCATGTATCAGCTGCCTCCTGCATGGCCCCTACTGGGGATCGAGCCTCCAACCGGGGCATGTGCCCTGACCCAGAATCGAACTGTGGCCTCCTGATTTGTAGGTCGATGCTCAACCACTGAGTCACGCCGGCCGGGCTGAAGCATGACTTTGATGTGTCTGATGCTAAAGGCATGCAGGGAAAGTTAAAAACATGCTGGGAAAGCAACCTTAGAGGGTTTCTGTGGCAGCACTTATCCTTAATATTGCTGAAACCTCACTCTTTATGTCATAGCTCTGAAATCGCCATTCCCAAATTTGCCTGTCCATTTCATATTTAAACTTTTGCCTACTTTCTGTACCAGCAGATGTCTCAAATGAAAATGTTTTGTTGAGATGGTCCATAATCAATATTAACTATTTCTTCATACATCTGGTGTAGCCAGGGCAGCGGCACGAGTTAAGCTTTGAAGGCCTGGACGCCGTTGTTTTAATTACACTAAGGTGTCAGACAGCTAATCATTCATCTCTTCATTTTTCATGCAAGTACACTCTTAATTAAAATAACAGCATAAAGCATTGAACTGCCCACTCATTACTGAGTAAAACAAGAGGGACCGAGCACTTTTAAAGAAATACAGCCACCTGAGTACAAGTTAACAACGTCCAAGCAGCCAGCCGGCCATCTGGCCGTGGCACCTGCTGCTCCTTCACTGCCAGTGTTCATCGACGTGGTCTGCATGGAGGAAGGGGGGAGAAAGGCAAAGAAAAATTTTCCTCACTAGAAGAATCATGCTTTGGACAAGAATATATCTATATTTTCTATATATTGATATATCTATCTATCGTATATCTATATCTATAGATTTATCTACCTATCTACATACATGCTTCTTTTCACTAGAAGCTCATCATTTATTACTACATTTAATTATTTTATCTTTGGATTAATAATCTGTCCTAACACTCTTGTCCCATCTTGGGGAACAGACCTGCTTGCACCTGCACACAGGTGAATTGAACTGATTTGCAAACGACCTCTCTGTCCAGTTCGGTGAAAGGAGATGTGGGGTATGTAGAAACGAACAAGACAGGGTCACTTCCTTCCATGAGGGATTCAGACAATAACCTGAAAGTGGAGGTGAGCGTTGTCATGGTGTGGAGTCTGGTTTTAGATACAGACGTGTGTTCTCAGTGACCTAATTACTACTTTGAATGAGGGTAGCAATTGATAAATTTTTATTATGATCACCACTCTCATTTATCTTTAACAAAATGGTAATAGTACCAAGCTTCATTTCAGTTAGTGTATTTATTTAATCCCTTACTTTGACTTAAAGAAAGTAAATCATTTGAGAATCAATGCTTATTTTTGGCTGCATCCATACAAGTAAATCAGTCTGATAAAATGATCTGAAACTAAGGTTTGAATTCAAGAGACCCAATACAAGTGTGTGTGTGTGTGTGTGTGTGTGTGTGTGTGAGAGAGAGAGAGAGAGAGAGAGAGAGAGAAAGAGAGAGAGAGAGAAAGAGTCCTCTGATACCTTAATCCTTAATCCTGCTGGTAGGAAGGTCTTTCATAGTAATAACATATTCTTCCATGAGGGGTATGTATCATACATGTTCTCTTAAGTATAGGAATTGACCTTCAAACCCTGATGGATTTAAGATTTCCTATTCAGACAAAATAGGCTAAACAATAATAGAATGTGTGGACTTTCTTGAGAACACTTAAGACACTAGCATTGATAGTTTCATAATTATGTAAACTCGAGTTAAAATTTCAAAATTTCAGCTTCGTTAACCTGATAGCAAATTCTACATCTTATATTTTCCATGCCCAGGAGGATCTGCAAATTTTTCTCTCCATCCCCACAGAACCAAGTCAGAAGACTAGCTTGGGATAGGTGGCCACCGCTAAACCCAGCGACCATGCCCAGCGTACAAGAACAAGATGCAGTTAGTGTGGCTAGAAGGGAAAAGGAGGGTGTGCATGTGTGCAGGTCTGTCAATGACTTCCCATCCCTGACAGCATGTTTCTCCCTGGTTCAGCTCATCCCCAGCTCTGATTCGAGCACAGCTGTTGTTGGCTTGGGAATGATGTTGCTTATCCATGGTGGATGCTGCATAATTGGGTTAACGGAGATCCATCATCAATATGCAGTTTCTGCATATTAAAGCTTACCCATATGGTATAAGCCAAATCATTATTAATTCACTTTGTTTTAGGATAATGCTACACAATGATATACGCAAATACAATGCTATTTCTTTTTTAAAAATATATTTTTATTGCTTTCATAGAGGAGGGGAGAGGGAGAGAGAGATAGAAACATCAACCATGAGAGAGAATCATTGATCGACCGCCTCATGCACACCCTTTACTGGGAATTGAGCCCGCAACCTGGGCAGGTGCCCTGACTGGGAATTGAACTGTGACATCTTGGTTCATAGGTTGATGCTCAACCACTGAGCCACGCCGGCCGGGCGACAATGCTATTTAAGCGAAGAGAACATTTTGCATGAGGTCTTGAGATGTGTCATCCAAGCCTTCTTGGCAGAACTGCTCTATTCAGCAGAAACAGAAGAAGGTTCTTTCTGTAAATACAGACATCACACTTGAGGAGGAAAATATAAATTACACCATCAGTTCCAGAACAGCGTGACCCTCAAACTGTGAGTCTACCTCGTTTGTTCTATTACACACGTGAGACTTCTATATTAATCTGCCTGCTATTACCAGTGAGACCCTCAGTAACAGGGGCCGGAACGAGGGGGCTGGCAAGCACTTGGAGCCGCAGAAAGCCTGGTAAGTGGGAAAGTCCGCTGAAAAGACACCAAGGGGGACATATAATCCTCAAAAAAAGCAGGGGAGTTTCTTCGAGGCAGTAAAATAGCATCCTCCGTGGCCGTCTGTGCTTTGTGTTCTAACCTGAACGACATGAATAAGCGTGACTCCGAGTTGAAACAGTTTCCCATCTGGCTGCCACCGCCCCATCTTTTTTTTTTGTTGTTGTCAATGCAACCAATGGCTGCTTTGGGCATAAACAAAGAATTCGTTCAGAGAGTCTGCAAAGGAGAGCCTACTAACCACACTCGGAAGAGCTATGCTAAATATACCCTCGGTTCTATATTGTCCCCAGGAAACTAAAAAACCAGAATAAAAAGGGAATCAGATGTGTCTGGGTTTCTGGTCAGAATTAAATTTACCAGCCTACCTGCTTGATTATGGTAGGTGTCAATGTTCACCTTGTAATAGTGCCTTAAGGAATCCCCAAATGACACAATTTAAAAATAATTTATTTCCAATATGAACTATGTCACTGGTTGATGTCCAGGTGCTGCTGGGCACATTTATCTAACAATGAAATCTGAAACCTCTATATATAAAAGCCTAAGTGACCGTCCGATCGTTTAACCATCCGACAGGTAGCTATTATGCACAATGACTGCCAGGGGGCAGATGATCAATGCAGGAGCTGCTGAGCTGCAGTGACTTGGCAACTGCAGTTCTTGGGTGACACACCTGGAACCAGAGAGGAGAGAGCCCAGATTCCAGGGTGCATCACCCGAGAACCACCCTCTCGCAGTCCAGGACCCCTCAGAGAGCCAGTTTTGGCCCAATACCCGCAGGTCAGACTGAGGGACCCCACCTGCTAGCAGGACCCCACTCATTCTGCAGACACCCTTTGAGCCACGGCATTGCCCCAGGAATTCTGATGAATTTCCTTTGAATGTGCATGAATCCGTGCATCAGGCCACTAGTTCTGTGGTCTGCAAACCGCGGCTTGCAAGCCACATGCGGCTCTTTGGCCCCTTGAGTGTGGCTCTTCCACAAAATACCATGGCCTGGGCAAGTCTATGTTGAAGAAGTGGCATTAGAAGAGGTTTAAGTTTAAAAAATGTGGCTCTCAAAAGAAATTTCATTCATTGTACTGTTGATATTTGGCTCTGTTGACTAATGAGTTTGCTGACCACTGCGCTAGTTTATTTCATAAATGCTATTACTTACACAGTGCTGAGCAGAGGATGACTTAAAAGCAGTTCAATCCCTAGCCCAAAATATTCTATTTTTCATTTGACGATCAGGTAGGTGTCAGGTATTTATAATAAAAGGCAGAGAACATGGTATGTCAAAATGAAGGTTCCTCCAAAGACCTTAAGGACTATGAGCAGGTAAATATCACCACTCATTGGCAACATCAGGGGGGTCTTCTTGGCGGAGGTGGCTTTTCACCAAATAAAGATTCAAGGCTTGCTAGCACTTTGATAAATAGATATGAGAACAACAAAATTACTGGACAAGGAATGCATCCGACATATAATCACTACATAACCCATGCTAAGGAAGCCTACATTCCAGTTTCCAGACGATGAAAGTGAAGAAAGCGACTTAGACAAGAAAAGCCCAGTTTGAGGAACAGCCATGAGACATGTGCTTGCAGCACGGGGTTCCTGAAAGATAAGTCTCAGGCATTAGCTAGGAGGTGGGGGAGCAGGAGGAAGGCCTCCAAGATACTGTATTTTATTAAATACTAGAGGCCCAATACACAACATTTGTGCACTGGGGAGAGCGGGGAGGGCCCCTCAGCCGGGCCTGCACCCTTTAGCAGTCTGGGAGCCCTCAGGGAATCTCCAAACGATGGCTTAGGCCAGCTCCCCAGACATCCTTGGTGCTGCCCAGAGGCGGAGGGGTGCCTGCCACTGCCGCTGCGCTCGCCAGCCCAGTTCATGGCTGAGCAGCGCTCCTCCTGGGGGTCAGTGCGTGTCACAGTGACCAGACGTTCTGCAGCTCGGTCGATTTGCATATTACCCTTTTATTATATAGGATGCCTGGAGGGACGCTTGACCTTTTGAAAAGAACTAAGCCGTCACAGTCATACTTAAGTAGATCCATTTGCCCACAGACTATAGGGTGGATTCTGGACAAGAAACCTGGAGGCAAGAAGATGAATTCGGAGGCTTTTGCAAGAGTCCTTTTGACAGACAGGCCATTCACAAATATGCTGCCTCCTTCCTTCTGAGCACATGCAAGAAGCCAGAGTCCCGCCCAGGGGGAGCTAGAGCTGCCCTGTGAACTGCTCCCCTTACACACAAAACCACACGACAAATACCCAAGACGTCATGGGTAGAACATTTGAGAACCGGGGCACATTTAATGTGGGGATATTTCTAAATGCAAGGAGGGCCTCAAAGACCTGGAGCAGCCACAGGTGATCAGTTAACTCTGTGGCTGAGTATGAAATTCTTTCGCCCCTAAGATGGGGATGTTCTTGCTCTCTTGTGTGCGGACAGATAGAGACAGGTTTCAGGCTCTCCATTACAGGATGTGCCGACTAGACAAATGCCACTGAACAGAGATTTAGGTTCAAGTGTTCTCCACCCAGTACACCTCCCTGAAATTCCTTGGACTCTGGTGTTTTGTTTTGTTTTTTCCTGTAAAATGAAGAGCTTACACTGCTCTGTCTATAAGATCTCTTTTTTGCTCCAGAAAATTCTGTCACGTGCTGATTAAGGCCTATCCAGTGGAGGAGTTTCAATGACAAAAAGATTCTTGGACACACCCATGTTTGAGACCACCAAGCATGGATTAACATGCCCTCCAGCTCAACCTGTGCATTCTATTATAAATGTAATGCATGAAAACATACAGGGCATATATGTATAGACAATGACAACAAGTCATGGAGGGTTCTTCCCTGGGAAACTGAATTTTGGCTGTTTAATCTGATCACAGACTCCCAGAACTAGCATAAGCCTGGAGTGTGATTGATCTTTTTAAAGTATTATTTCTCTTTGTCACCTCATGATATCCCTTATATTCAAATTTCTGCCTTCTCCTCCTTCTACAAAGTATCAACGGAAATCCCTTAGTCCAGTTCATCTCTAAATATGTTAGCCACACGAGTTGAGACTGTAGAGTTCAATAGCTCTGTCCTGTTGCTCATTGGTTGTAGGCTCACCTTTTGACCTCATGTAATGTGTCACATGACACCATATGGGCCAGCTGGAGAGAGGGCTAGTCAGCGCCTCGACAACATAAAATGGGCAAACGTGCTCTCTGCAACCTCTGATGAGGAAGATAAAAGGGTGCAGATGCATAAAATGGCAGTGTGAGCAGCTATCCTTCTAAAGAACATGAGAAGCGGTGAGCCTGAATGAAAAACTTTTGGAGCATTATGGCTTATATATTCCTATTTTAGCCTATATTTGTGCTATAGCATTAGTTTCTGGAATAAGGGTGTGCTTTATTGTCAGTGAAACAGGAGGAGGGTACACACCCCAGATGAAATTCTCTGAGATGGACTATATTAAATGGAAATCATTAACTATTGATAATTCAATATGGGTGGAATGAAATATCAAAGGAGGAGATGACAGTCTCTAATGAAATAATGGCACCTAATGAGATTCCTCGCCACTCATCTTCACTCTCTAGATGAAATACATTCTTTCAAACGATTACCGCCACGATTTTCCAGCGGCTGGTTCTCCATTATATCCGTGGCTATTTTCTCCCACTTCACCTGTGTAAGTGACTATTAGAGTTCAGATCAATTTCAAATGAATGTTCATCGGGCACCGGAGTGTCTCGGAGGCCTCCATCCCCCCTCTGCATCCTATCACACATCATCTAACTTCTACTCTGCACGGCCCCATTTCCCGGGCACGGATGACCTCTGTTGTATCCTTTTTTTTCCCCTCTTGAAGGCACTTTAGGCTTTCCCCATCGCTGGTGCCACTGCATTTGGGAACATGGAGATATAGGCTACCTGCCGCATTACTTCTGAGCCCACCCTCCCCGATGACTTGGTGTGTCCAACAGAGACGGTTCCTAAGGGGCAGTTCTGCACACATTTTCACATGATGCTCTAAGTGTGCAAGCACTCTGCACACACCAGGGCCATATAACATAGAGTAGATATTTATCAAAAGGTCCATAATTCTTTAATGAAGACACCCAGGAGTCTGTGTGTGATTTTCCCACTGGACCATGTTTTCACGCTTCACCCTGTATCTTTTGCCACCGCTGACACCTCCTATGTTTCCGAATCTGGCAGATGATGTGGCCCGAGGGGCAGGGATGCAGGCACTGGGACGTGGACCTGCTGGGGAAAGCCCATCTCATGTACCAGTCAGATTCCTCGTTCCTAGGCATAACCCAGAGAGACCTTGGAGCAGCCGGGCTCATTTCTTTGTGGTATGGGGTGAAATACACAGCAATGTGTCTATGACTTTGCAGGAATGTGCTGGCATGCCCTTGACAACTGGGCATCTACAGACTAAGCTGAAGTCACAGGTCCCTGCAATTCCATAGGCTGTGTCTCCCAGGCTCTAAGGCACGTGTTTCTCTAAGGCTCCCAGCAGCTTAGTCACCTGGAGGTTGTCTTGTCCAATTGCCATGATGTCATCAATTAGTCTGTCAGGGATGTGCATGCTATTCAGTAAGATGCCCAGGCCGTGAAGATCTTTAGGGACCAGGTCATGCCAGAGGGGGGCAGATTTACCACAGCCTTGGGGCAAAGCTGGAGTGAATGTTTTCCACCCAGGTGGATGCAAATTCTTCCTCATTCTCTTTTCTGATTAGAATCTAAAAATAACGCACTTGCCAAATGAAGCATTACAGGGCATCTACATCTACGTAAGGTTGACTAATTTGCTCTAGCAATGCTAACTCACCTGTCTGTCTAGGTGCAAGTGAGGGGCCTGTGATAGTCCACAGTCCTCCTCCATGATCCCTGTATTTTCTTCAGGGATCGTGGAGACGTAAAGGGCAGAGAGATGAGAGGAACCACTACCCTACATACTGTGGGTCTTTAGTGGTGGCACTAATCTCCACCATCCTTGGGGAAGGCAATATTGTTTTAAATTTACTCGCTTAGCCAGGGTTTGGGGCAGTTTGAGAGGTTTCTGCTTGGCCTTCTCCATCTATGATAACCCTTATTCCATCGACCCAATGTGGAGATTTTTCCAACTACCAAGAATATCAAATCAAATCATACTTTGGGACTGGCGACCTGACCCCTGGTCCTCTGTCAGCTGAGTTTTAGCAAGAAGTCCACTTAATCCTTTTTCTCCTCAGCCTCAACTTTAATGGAGAGAGGGAACTATGGAGACCTTTTGGATCTGTGGGTAGCTGTATCAACTCAATCCCTTGAAAATTATGACTATTATCACTCACCCAATGTTCAGTCACTCCAGTAATGTCTGTTATGTCTTGTGGGAATCATTAGTGTTACCTGCTTCAGTGTTGCTGTGTCCTTTCTCCTAGGAACTTGACTACCTTGTCAGTCAATGGATTCTGGACCTAAAATTTGGCTAATATCTAGGAACTGAGCAAGAGATCATGATTGGGGGGTGGGCGGCCACTACCCTTAGTATCCTGAGCCTCTCTTACTCTTTTTCTGGTCACAGATAACCCCTGGCACCTTCACAGATATACTAAACAATCTCTGCTGTTTCTTGCAGATCAGGGGCCTTCAGCTGATTCTCCAACCTTGCAGGCTGCAAGAGTACCTGCAGCCTCTGACTGGTGGAGGTTATATATCAGACCCTGGCATCTATTACTTTGGGGACCCCATGCCTCCCCTGATACTAATGTAACCAGGTGTGTGGCCACCTCTTCTGTCATCATCTCTAGCCCATAGAAAGAGAGCTGCCACTGAACTCTGCAGCGACGCTGGTGTGCCTTTCACCACCCCACTTCTGATGGCCTTGAGGTGGCGTGTCCTCTGGGCCCTCCTCTGGAACATAATCCTCTGACAGATCTGCTTACCTTGCTTAACATATCTATAATAACAAAAGCACAATATGCTAATTAGAAGCCGGGGCTGCGAGGGAAGCCCAGGTCGCAGGTGCCAGAGGGAAGCCGGTGTCGGCAGCCAGGGGAAGGAAGGCCTGCTCTTGCACGAATTTTGTGCATCGGGCCTGTAGTCCCATATATTATCCCCAGCTTTTGGACACTAGGTCTTCCCCATCAGACACTAACGTCTGCCTGGTAGACAGCCTTGGTTGGAGGTTCTGGGGATCTGTAGCTACCGCTCTCGGGGTCTGTGTCTGCTGCTCAGCGACCACAGCTCTTCCACTGCAAGAGATAACGGTGTCCTTGTGAGCTGTCCAAAGGCCTCTGTCTCTTACACTCCTCTATCTCTGACACTTGGCTTTTTACTATCCTTCTGTGGGCCATCAACGCAACTTACTAAGCTTGGCCACTGTTGTGGTCAACGCTGTTCCTTTCCATTGCCTTGAACGCCCAAACATTGCAAACTGGCACAGATGCTTATCTCCCCAGGGTTACTGTCACAGGTCCTCATTTCAGTGAAATGTTTACAGCTGGGGTGCAACCGTATGCCAGGTGCTAGGCACTAGGATAAGCATGGGGTCTTGTCCGCAGGACAGCTGCTAGCCCCAAGATTTGCTCACCCCCAAGGAATCCGGCCTCAAAAATTACATGGCATCCAGCTCAGTCATCCAAGATTTGTTTAATGGATGGGTTTCTCTCATCCCCTTGCCTACCGTATATTTGGAAACTAAATCTCATGAACAGTGTTACATTTACAGGAACATGAGAATTTATTTCCTCCTCATTCTTGCCTGCTTTACTTTCCTCACCTTCGTTGTGAGAAAGAATGACAGGTCAGATGCTTTGTTTGGTAAATAATGCATTGATATCAGGCTATGAGATAAAGGTTTTATTAGTAAGAAAAATGGTTTATGTATTTTGAGTGCTGGAAGACTTAAACCACTTCATACTTGCTCTTCCAGCCTTTGTGACTGTTACTGAGGAGGTATATAAAATGGATAACCCTCCGACATCTGTAAATACCACAGCAATGTCTCATTTTTTATAACTTAAAAACTCAAATAGCCATATTTTTCTTGATAATGTTATAGTGGTAATGAAAATATTCTGTATTTTTAAGTACTCATCCATTTATTTTAATAGGTTTATATGAAGTCAAGTTAATTTCTTATATTAGTTTTCTATTGCTGCATAATTAATTAAAATATAATGACGTATAATAGGTATTAACTCAGTGTTCTACAGGTCAGGAATGTCAGGGTGACATAGCAGGAGGCCTCTGGCTCAGAGTCTCTCAGCAGGTGTCAATCAAGCTGTCGGTTTGTCTGTTGGCTCTGAAGTGCTACAAGGAGATGATTTGCTTCCTATGTCACGTGGATGTTGGCAGGATTCAGTGCCTCACAGGCGTCAGTTCTAGAACTCGAACCTCAGGCTAAACTCCAAGCCTCAGTTCCTCACTGACTGTTAGGCAGAGTCTCAGCAACCTCTGCCACATCCACCTCTACAGGGGACCCCACAACAAAGCAGCTTGCTCTTCTGAGTGAAAGAGCTGAACCATGAGTGGGGGATGGGCACCCAAATGGAAGCCACAGTCTTTTTATGACCTAATCCCTGAGATGCCATCCCGTGATTTCTGCTGGATGCTGATCCTTATAGGAGAGTCACTACATCTATCCCCAACTCAGGGGGAGGGGATAACACAGGGGATAATATCAAGCGGAAGGGATTATTGGGGGTCATTTTAGAGGCTGCCTACCACATTTCTTTCCCCTAACAGTGTTGGCAGAATATTATTTATTTATTTATTTATTTTTAATTAAAAATATATTTTTTATTGATTTTAGAGAGTAAAGGAGAGGGAGAGAGAGACAGAAACATCAATGATGAGAGAGATCGACGGCCTTTTGCACACCCCACAGTGGGGATGGAGTCCACAATCTGGGCACGTGCCCTGACCAGAAATCAAACTGTGATCTCCTGGTTCATAGGTCGATGCTCACACCAGCTCAGTAGTAGAATATTTTGTGTGCGTTGAGGATGATGTATTGCATAATACAAAGCACATTATGATCACGTAAGGCATTCTGTGTTTCTTATTTATGTTGCTTGCTAGCAGTGTGGCCTTTGCCAGATTAATTTTGGGGAGCCTAATTTCTCCTGGAAAATTTGGGATAGTAATATAGATTTTGCCCATACCACAAAGTCAGCTATTTTCATTTTCTCAGAGTGGCCGTTAGTATGGATTCAATATACATTTCTTTTTAAAAAAAATGGTTATTAGAAATGGCTTTCTTTATATGAAATAATTATTCACTGGCATATAAAGCAGTTCTGTAAATTTGCAAATAACAGAATTGTATTTTTTTAATTCAACTAAAGTATAACTAACATTTTATTAGTAAATACACGCAATGGGAGTTTTTTTGAAAAATCACTGTTACCATGTTTCTGACGTGCCTTTTCTATGTGGAACGCATACCATACTTGGATGAAGGGATACATCAGTCTTGGCTGGTTTCCCCTCGCTCTGCTGCTCCGAATTATAAAACCACAAGAATAGCAGGTCCTGCAGTGCTGGCCTTCATAGCTGTTCTCTCCACACCCATCCATCCCCTTGGCAGCCGCAGACACCGCTGACCTGAGACTGTGACCTCTGAACATTCAAGGTCTCCTTTCTTTATTTGTAACATGACAGGAAGCGGGGGGGCTAAGTGATTGGAGAGACCCCTCTGAGGTCTAGTTTCCTGGGAAGCTATTATTGGCTGCACCCGTTTTCGCAAAGAACATTTCCTAAATATGATCCCTATAAAGAGAAATTCTTAATTAATTCTTACAATACTGACTGCACATTAGGGCTTGCCTTTGCTTAATTCAGGAATTACCACATCACATTGATATGCTATTAGTTATTTCAGCAAGAATAAGAAAGCAATCTAGTTGAGTATCCTGAGTATACTATCAATTTTTTTTTTTAATGTTAAGAATAATGTAAGCCATCGGGATAATCTGAAAGAAAAGTGCTAAGATTTATGAATATACTTTTATTAGATTTCATATTTTTCTCTATTGTTTTATAATATTTAAATTCTATGATAAATGTCATTGATGCTTACTTAATGGCACAAAAAAACTATTATAAAGGATGGGGCAAAAGTAGGTTTACAGTTGTTCATATGGAAAATAATAGAAAAATTAATGAACAGTAATATAAGATTAAACTCTGTGTTTGGCTACCTTTTCCCTACCCTGTATTCCACAAGGTCAAATACATATTAGCTTTCTTTGTATTTTTAAAATAAGGTGCTTTCTGTTGTGTGTGTGTATATTCACCAGGCCTGAAATCTGCTCTGAGAGGTCATCGTGTTTCGTAGCGGAAATGGCTTGGCGGTGGGAACAGCAGAAATGAGGGTTTTATAATGTGCTGCCACGTATGCTCCTTGAGTTTTGGCAAATGCTGCTGCGGCTCCTTACCAATGTGGCCCTGGGGTATCCGTGCTATGTCCTCCGGGGCCAACGCAGAGAATAATGTAACCTGACACTTAAATAACCACAAATGACTAAGGCAGTGTCCGAGCCGCTGGGGGGAGAGAAGGTCAGAGACTCTGCCCTTCAGCAGGCAGAGCGGAGAGGATGATGCCCCCGGGACTTCAGCTGTGCGCACGCAGCCAGAGCGTTCCCTGCGCCAACATATTGACAGAGGACAGAGAAAGGTTTAATTAACTCAACAGCTAACCTCGAACGTTTAAAAGAGTCTAAGACTGGACAAATAGAGATGGAGTCCATTACTTTTTTTTTTTTTTGCTATAGCAAAGATGGAGATTTATTGAAGAACAAGTACAGACTCCCACGTGGGGAGGGGGAAGAGTCCCCCGAGTCTATTACTTCTTTACGGTAAGGGTCATTCATTTGTGGGGTGCCAACTACCTGACAGGATTTCACGGGGTTCACAGTTTACCTGGAGAAATGGAGATGAACACACTGATTAGACAAATGATGGCTCAATTACAGCTCCCACAGGCTATGTGTCATGAGAGTATGGGAGAGGGGAATTTGAATCAGTGTTGGGAGGTCAGGAAGAGGGACCTGAGGTAGCACTCCAGCTAAGAGCTGATGGCTGGAGTCATTTGCAAGCTAATAATCAATGGGAGGAAGGAGAGACAGGATTTGAACAGAGGAGGGGCCTCGGCCTGCGGGGAATGTTGCATGCACAGCAGTGGAAACACCAACCACCAGTGCTGTTGGGCATGCAGCAAGAAGGAAAAGAAAAGTGGACAAGTAGATCTGGGTTAATATCTTCAGAGAGCCAAAGGGTTGGAAGTATTTTAATACTTGACCTTCTCAAATATAATTACAAAATCTACCAATCCCTAAATAAAAGATGAACAAACTTTAAATTTTTTAAGGAGAACAGGTTGATACATTTTCTGAAATATAAGAATATTTGAAACATTATTTTCGGTGCCAATGTTTTATGACTTCCTAGTGGGGATTCCGATACTGGGTGGATGCTGAACACGCAAGGCAAGTTAGTATTTGGGCCTTTATTGTAAAAGAAGAAGGGGTAACTACTCTAGTTTCAGAGGGACAAACAATTTGGAGAGAGGAGAAGGGGAGGGGCAAGTCCAGATGGGCGGTCATGCAGTAATACATTTCAAAAATGTTACGTTGAAAAGAAGTGTGAGAGACACACTTGGTACACCATTAGAAGGTAAAATGAAGACAGAAAGATATGTGGTTTCTTGCCAACATGGGCTGTATTTATTGAGATTCTGAATACCGGAGGAATTGGATGTTTTTGCTTTTCTTTTTGTTTTTCTTTAGTGGGGTGCTGTGATTATAGGTCTGTGTTTAATTTTGAAGCAGACTTGATATATTCAAGTTGAAATATTAGACAGACCCAGAGGAGGGCTCTGGGCTAGGAGTACTGCTTTCAGCTTTCAGGGTCATTGACTTGAGGAGAACACCCTGCCTGAGGAGAATCTGAAACGGAGACTGAGAAAGATGAGGCATGGAGATGTGAATAAAATCCGTAGAGGTGATGAAAGAGAAGCCCTGAATAAAGGAACATTAGGCATTCGAACCCAAAAGAGCAATTTAGTCTTCAAACAGACACAGGATCAACAAGCAGAGCCCGGGGATAAGGCGGGAAGTTGCCAGATCTCAGGAAACACAAATCCATGCATTTAGGTGTCTGCTGTTGTGCATTTATGTACATTCATCTGATTTGTTAAAAAAGACTTAATGGACAGAATCATTTATAGCCCTTTAAAATGTAATTACTAATTATTGATTGCCAATATGAAACAAGAGGGAGGGAGATAAAGAGATAGAGACAGAGATAGAGATAGAGATAGATAAAGGGAGGGATAGAGAAAGGGAGAGAAGGAGGGAGGGAGGGAGGGAGGGAGGGAAGGAGGGAAAGAGCACAGGAGAAGGCAGAGAGAAAACACTTTCTGTGATTAGGGGAATGTAGACAGTAAACAGTCAGTGTGTTAGGGAAGAAAATGTGTTACATCAGGGATTCAGGGGAAATCTTGGGGAGATGGTGACATCAGCCTGAATGCACTGAGGGAAAGGGAGATGGATGCACATTGAGGCTAGAGGGGACTTGCTTTGTCAATGGGCCTAGAAAAGGGTAGACATGAGACAACTGGTGGTCAAACTATGTATTGTCTTTGAAGTCATGAAAAGAATGATGGATTTGCCTTATTCTGAGATAATAAAAGAGAAACATGTAAATTGACCATACCTCCACTACACTCACCAGCCAATCAGGAGTGAGTATGCAAATTAACCCAACAAAGATGGCAGGTTAATTTGCATACACACGTGCTGGGCAGAGAGCAGAGTGGGAGAAGCTGGTGGAGAGTGGAGCGGCTTGGGGAACTTAGCTCCCCAAGCCGCCAGATGGAGAGCAGAGAGGGAGAGCTGGTGATTTGGAGGATTTGGCAGAGCGGGAGGCTGTGGGACTGAGAGAGAGCAGGAAGGGAAAACCCAGAGCACCAGGAATTCTGGGAGTAGTAGTTCTGGTGGCAGCCCCAGAACCAGAAGCAGAAGCCCAGAGCTAGGGGAACACCGGGAATGCTGGGAATCGTAGTTCTGGTGGCAGACAGATCTCCTAGACCAGGGGTCCTCAAACTTTTTAAACAGGGGGCCAGTTCCTGTACCTCAGACTGTTGGAGGGTCGGACTATAGTTAAAAAAAAAACAAACTATGAACAAATTCCTATGCGCACTGCACTGCGGGCCCGGGACGAGTCGGCTGCTAAGCAGGACAGGCAGCGGCACGTGGCGGGCCGGATAAATGTCCTCGGTGGGCCGCATGTGGCCCACGGGCTGTAGTTTGAAGACCCCTGTCCTAGAAACTAGAGCAAAGTGAGCCTGGGGCAACTTACTGTTGTGGTGGGGGATGGAGGGAAAGCAAAGGTGAGAGACATAAGTAAAATCAGAGTGTCTAGGAAAATTAAAGGGAAGATATCCTAAAACTTCCAGGAAATCTCCACCAATGAAGCAAAGAAAATTTATGCCTCTATTATTCTGTGAGCAAAAAACCAAAGTGGGTTGGGTCTCAGACAATTCGCTTATATGATTGCAAAAACAGACAGAAACTCCCGGATTGGAGACGGTGAAGGTCAGGCTGAGGGACCCACCCCCCTGTGCACGAATCTTCGTGCACTGGGCCCCTACTTCTGAGATAAGAGACCATGAGCATTTCCTAGTAGAGGCTGTATGACTGGCCCCTGCTTTTCAGGGACTATCAAGGTCGCTTTGGCTGCTGTGGAGAGAACAGACTGTAGGGAAGAGCTGGAACAGGAAGAGAAGTTAGGAGGCTATTAGAGTAATGTAGGGTCGTCACAAAGAGCCATCAGAATGAGGTATGAAAAGTGAAGAGAGGGAAAGGAGTTGTAGGTGATAAAGCAGACAACGAATCTGTTAAACACATTTGTGTGTTTTTTTTTACTTAGGGGAGTGAGGATTGGGAAGGCAGATGTAGAAGGCGGTGAGGTGAGAAATGTGTGTGTGCCTTATTTGGAAGACTATACATTTAACATGTAAGTAGCCTGTGTTGAATGGGAATGGGAATGATCCAGGAGGAATTTTCATAGGAAAAGGTAGGAGAGAAAAATTGCTGGAGTGGTGCACTTGAGCACTGAGCCTTTTCAAAGTATTGATTACGCGATTACTCTGTGCCAGGCACAGTCCCAGGGAGATTAAAAACTAAACACACCAACGCCCATTCTTAGAAAGCTTAATGCTAACGATGAGGGAGAGACAGTAAATAGATTAAGTAAACGAATGCCATGTCAACGCACATGTGTTAGAAATATATACTTGAGATTGAAACAAATTTGGAAGTAAAGAGTAAAGCATGGCACTATTCCCCGTTGCTATACGAAGTTCCTGTAAACTCTTTCAGTTTTCTTTTCCATACATTTCCCTGCATTATAATTCCTGCACAATACGGTTGCTTATTTCATAATGAGAAAGCGATAACAAGGTGATTATTTGGCCAATGGGACAGCATCGACAGATGTGCTTTTCACCGGCATCAGACGCACATCCCATCTGAGCCTTGCCCTGCTTCTCCTGCTGGCCTTCCTTCTCATCCTCTAAGCCCATTTCTGCAGTAACCATGAGAGCCCAGTTCTGTCTGGGGACCTTCTACTAGGAGGGCCCAACCGACATAAAATCCCAGGTTAGACAGTAAATCAAGGTGGAACTGGGGTAAAAACCTAGCTTCCATCCAGTTAAATCGTATGCTTTTCTCACCAGATCCTAGTGCTGTTAGCTTAATGTCACGGAAAGTGATGGCTGATTATGTGCATTCATATATCTTCACATACAACAGGAGTCCAGATTAGCTGAAGTTTAAATTAGCGTCTATAAGCCAAAATTATGCAACACACACAAGCACACGTGCAAGTACACACACACACACGCAAGTACACACACAGAGAACTTATGGAACAACATAAATATTATAACCAATTTTTTCCAATGACTTGACCATTTTAAAGGTCTTAAATAAAAAGAATCATGAACATTTGTGTATACAGAATTGAGAATTCAAATGGTGGACATGGTTAAGTAGGGCAAGATACAATACTAGTTATATGACACTGAAGCTGTCTCTCAATTGTTTTGGTTCCTGTTCAGCTTAATTCCTAAGTTCCTTCTTGGTCAAAGCTATATGGTCAGCGAAAACAGGAAATCCATGTCTTCTTTACATGTCAGAATCTTAAAAAAATGTAACAAAACAAAATAAAATTACAAAAATCCTCGGGAATAAGGAGGGGAGGGGGTTCAGTATTGTTTTGGAGTCTTTTACAGTTAAAAAAATTTTTTTAAATATCCCTTATAATTCCTACTGAGATTGCACATCACCTCTGAGCCAACCGCCGTGTCTGAGGCTGCCTTCCTAGACTAGACAGTTCCATTTACTCTGCCCAGTCCTGGGGCAGAGGGGTGAGACCAGGACTCAATGGTGGAATGGGGTGGCTGTGAGTGAAGGTAGCTTCCAGAAAGACTTACAGTGGGACACACCCAAAGTCCTCTTCTACCCAATTACATTTTTTAGAACCTCCACTTCTTTCAAATTTTGCCAGAAAGAGGCAAATGCAAACCCCATGTTGAGTCAAATTAATTTCTTATCACTGTTCTCTGAGTTACAAGGACCCCCGCTTCTTTCACTTGCTGCTTGCACAAATTCAGCAGTGAGACAAGGGCCATCCTTGTCTGCAGTTTCTGATGGTGGGGAGGGATGGGGTCATTTGCCACTCCCGGTTCTGGGTGTCCCCTCCCTCTTTGTGACGCATACCAAACATGTACAAATGTTCCTAAACGCACACATGCAAACATGCAACACATATAAATGGATGTAGGGTTTTCACCCAGAGTATTTATGGTACACATGTGAAATGATTCATAAAATATGTACAGATTAATCAGATATGGATTTCATTTAGGCATTATTTTGTCTTGTACATATTGGTTCTTAAAACAAAACAAACACAGACTTACAAAACAATGCTGTAATTGTACTTTTTTAGATGATACAGTCTCTCTCAGAACAGCACCGTGATTACTGCCACCGAGGTTTTATAGAGCATTCTGAAAAATAGATTCGTTTACACTCTTTTTGACAAATTTTCTCTCTTACCCAAAACCCAGGCCTTCAATTAGTTTAAAATAATGTAGAGATACTTGCAAAAGGGACTGAATTGCCAGGTTTCGTTTCCTATGTGCAGAGGAAAGCATGTTTTTAAAGGTCTAATAAAGCTTTTTGAATGTGTAGTCACAGATGTTATTTCCAAGGCCTGGATTTAATTTCTGGTTGATTTGAAGAGTTGTATTTTTTATGCAAAGGCACATCAAGAGAACAAACTATGCAAATAGAAGACAGAGATTACTGTGGGCACCGGTGACATAGCAGAAAATGTGGTTTCCAGTGATTGAAAAGCAAAATGGCAAATGCTAAGAAAAGAAGGCATTATATAACAGCTCACAGCAGGTACAAAGACAGTGACCCTGATATAATCCTACCTTATCAGTTCTGACTTCTGATTTCCTTACATCCAAGAACAAGCATGACTGGAATTAGAATATGGATGTACATGAATACAATTGGTGACAAAACCCAGTGTGACTATCAAAATGAATTTGAAATCTGTTGGGTAATGTTGCAAATGTGCCCAAAATGTATCTAAAAGTGAGAAAGCTATAATGTATCTATGAAGAATTATGGAGAATCCCTGCACTGCTTACCTGTATAACAAAGTGATTTTCAACTATAATATATAACAATAACATGCAAATTATATGCAAACAATTTATATGTAAAATTATGTTTTACATATTTACATGTAAATGTTCACATTACATGCACACATCTTACATACATTATATGTAAATATAATTTTATTGTATGTAAATAAAGTCCTCATTACTAAGACACATCAAAGCCCCCATTGGCTAACACAAATTAAAAATAAAAGACAACTTGCTGTGAGAAAAACCTAATGTTATTTTCTTTCAATTTATCATTATAACAAGGTAGTGCATTTATCAGTGTGAATACACACAGTAGGTGCTAAGTAAATATTAGCTTTTTTTTCTTACGGTGTGTGTGTGTGTGTGTGTGTGTGTGTGTAAATCCCCAGAAAGTTGTAGTGTTTTAAAGAATGCTAATCATCTAGAAAGCTAGAATTATTATTCAACTGTGTTGGGAATATACTCAAGAGCAAAACTGCTGGGCCATAAGCTAAGCATATGTTGAGCTTCAGTTGATCCTGCCAAAGATTTTTTTAAAGTTATTGTACCAACTTACACTCCAACAAGTAACATATGACTTCTGCCAGCTCCACAGTCTGGATACCACTTGCTATTGTCAGTCATTCTGATTGTAGGCATTCCGATGGATTTTTAGTTCTTTTTTCTCATTGTGGTTCTAATTTGCATTGCTCTGATCAATTCTTTTGAGAAGTTTTCCACATGTTTGTTTGTGATTTGATTATTCCTTTTTGTGAAGTGTCTGTTCATATATTTCATCTACTTTTAAATTAAGTTGTCAGATTTTCCCATTGATTCATTTTTTTGGTCTTGGATACAGATTTTTGTTAGGTGTAAGCATTGCCAATACCTTTTCCATGTCTGTGGCTTGATTTTAATACAAGTCCATTCATCGCATTTTGTTTGACGGGTAGTGGCGGTTCCCCGGCCTTGGATGTTCCCCTCACGTGTCTGAACTGGCCGGCCTCTGACAATTGCTCTAGCGGGGCCCTCGGTGGATCTCCTGAACTGTCCTCGGCAGCTCTCTTCTCTGTTATTCTGGGCTGATAACTTGGGCCAACTCTGTCTAGATGCGTTGGCTCCTCAGACCCTCAGCTCCATCTTCTAAATCCAAGGCGTGTGCTGGGTTCTGAATGGGTTCCCCTTCTGGTGCTGTGGCCGACACTCTCCCAAGGCTGGGGCACGGCAGACCGTTTCCCTCAGAGGTCACTGCTTTGATGCTTGATGCTGAAAATCAGTGTTTTAGCCTCGCTGGTTTGGCTCAGTGGATAGAGCGTCAGCCTGTGGACTCAAGGGCCCCAGGTTTGATTCTAGTCAAGGGCACATGGAACTGGGCCTATATTTTATTTTTATAATATAGGCACTATTTATTTTTTTTCATTATTGGGGTGACATTAGTTAACAAAATCATGCAAGTTTCAGGAGCACAATTCCACAAGGACACTGCACTGTGTGCTCACTGCCCTAAGCCAAGTCCATCAGCATTTACCCCCGTTCCCTCCTCTGGAGCCTTCGGAATCATGAGATAAATCAACATGTCTATGCGTCAGTGAAAATGCTGACGTTGTTTATCCTAAGATTAGAGGAAAATTGATTTGTTCTAGAAAATGAGGATCAAGTCTACTGACCCTTCATGGTAGAAAGGAAAGAAGAAAGGAGAGCACCAGGGAGAATAGTGGTTTTCTTCCAAATTCTACTTCTGAAGGAGAATGAGTATGGCTCGACAGGGTTTGAAGATGGTCATGCTGGGATGTGTGCTGGTGAACTACACTTTAGATATTTTGATTACTCAACAAATTCCCTCTTATTATTTATATTCACTATATAAAAAACTAGTATAAAAACATAAGCTATGTGTTGAGGTTCTTTGAAAAACTATGGTTGTTGAGATATGTATTTTTTTTAGAGGAAGAAAATGTCTGGCTTTGCCTGGAGGAGACATGGACCCTTGTCTTCCTTCTGACAAGATAGATCTCTACTGTGATATCAAAGTATTGGTTACATCTACTGGTGACAGCCTATGTTCATAATGGAAAAAAAAAAGCCAAATTGAAGGAAATGATTCTCTTTAAGACTCAATTAATGCTACAATTCCCTTAGATATCTAGCTGCTGAAAGAAGGTCAAGGTGACATACAGGAGGGAAACGAGGAAGATGATTCTGCTTGATTTACGAAATATCAGAGGTTGTGTGTATGTGAGTGTGTGTGTGTGTGTGTGCGCGCGCACGCGTGTGTGTGCGTGTGAGGGAGAGAGAGAGACATAGAGAGAGACTGCTCAAATTTTATTAGAAATTAACTTTTTCCCTTTCAAAGTTAATTGGTAACTATTCTTTTTATTATTTTCAAAGCAATTGGGAGATATAAACTTAAAATACATATAGATAGTTAGATAAGTAGATAGACAGACAGATAGATAGATGATGTATATATAGTGTGCCCCAAAAATGTATACACCTACATTTTTGATAGCTCAATTGATGTTTATTTTTTTTCAGATTTAACCCATTGGAATGAATAATTATTCCAAGTGTGTATATATATTTTGGGGCACCCTGTAGTTAAACACACACACTCAAGAGGAAAGACAGTTGGCTAAAACTTCATAAAATCAAGTGCCTTTGAGTGACCGTTCCAGACAAAATGGGAAAAAAATCACCCTGTGGAAACCAGCAGAAATTGTAAGGAACAGCGTGTTCTGTGAATCCCCAGTCTCACTGAAGAAATAAAATATCTTATCTTTCCCTTCCTTTATCTTCACTAAATTTATGCCTCCGCAGCTGCCACCCGAGATCTACACACTACATATTGCTATATTTGTTAGCTTAATTTTTTAAGACTTTTTAGATGATGAGTTTTTTTCTTGCTGTTTGAACACCCTTGCGTCTGAGCGGTGACTTTTTCATTCTGAAGCAGAATGTTCCTCTGCGATGCAGCCAAGGTCACTGTCTCCCTCCCCTCGCCCGCTGTACGTACGTAGGCAGAGCAATAAAGCAGGTAATACTCTTACTCAATTGAGGAGCAGAGCTCATTTCTGCCGAACATCTGTGCAGTATGAATCTCCATATTACACCCCAAACACCAATTTTTGGGTAATATTATCATCTTTGCCTCTTTGCATTTTTATTTACATTGATACGGCTCAACTGGGAGATGCGGTGGTAGAGGCATGCATAATTTTTAATGACATAAAACGTAGGAAAAACCATGCCACTATTAGAAGAATGTTGGCTCTAAGCAATACAATTTCTAATAAGAAATAACATAGGCATTAAATATTAGGGAATAAGCTGCTTCCCGATTTAGAACGTGACACTGAGGGAGAAAAAAGATTGGACCATCAGAGGAAAAGTGAAAACAGATCATTCTCTGTGATGATGTGAGGACTTTGGTTCCTTTTCAGCTTCTCTTCTCTCCCACCCAGAGATCTCATTTCACTGCAATTTAGATTTCAAAAATACCTAAATTAGAATGATATCCATCAAAGACAACGGACATCACTGGGAACAAAGAGTAGCAAACTGAGCAAGACACATATTATTACACTAGAGGCCCAGTGCATGAAATTCATGCACTGGTAGGGTCCCTAGTGGCTGCCAGCTGCTGACCAGGTACTCCCTCCCTTCCCCCAGCCAGCCCTGCCCCCTGGTTGAACTCCTGGACAACTCCCAGTCGAGGGGACAATTTGCATACTATGCTTTTATTTTATTACATGTAGGCTGAACCATATTTCCATATTTTTTGAATGAGAGCTTCTGTTTATTCAAGCGTAGAACATTTCGATGAACATACAGGAGGAGCACCTCTGATTCATTTGTGCATTTTTCCTTGATGATGAGTCTGACTCAACATTTGGGGTGGGTTCAGGGATACAGAAATGACTTAGTTACCATGCCAACTCTCCCGAGTGTGTGGTGTATCATTAGGTCCCACTGTTCCATTCACTGGATAGAAATGGGTCCTTCCACCGTTTAGCTGAGAGTACAGAAGGGTATGCCGATGCCTCTGGCTAAAGTCACTCTTATAATACTAAGTACATCCTCTGCAGTGTATAGTTTATAAAGAAAAATAATCCTTTGCCTGAAACATTGTCCAATATTATTTTCTGTTTACAAACACACACATACACACACAATAAAAAAAAAAAAGAGGAGTCTCATTTTAAAGAATTGCATTCAAACATGCAATGCCTTTTCCATTCAATCACTGATATTTTCATATTTTCCCTTTCGGGTAGCACTTGGCGTAAAGCATTGCCAACCCCTTGAGAATGAACTGGTCTTTCTCAGTGCTCCCATAAGGCTTGTTGGTATGTTGAGGTAAACCTTATTAAAAGTAGACATTTTGTGTCCTCCTTCATTCACAAATGGTGAGCTCCTTACAGAAGCGGGCAGAAGCCTTAGCTCCTAGCAGGAACAACACACTCACCAGATGCTGTCTCCATCAAGTCCCTGGATCCTCGCTATGTGATGGAGAGATAGGAGAGCATCTTAGAGGACGGTGAGCTAAGGACAGCTCGGGGCTGGTTTTCCTTTAAATCCTACAGCTTGCCTGGGTTATGTAAGACTTTGCCAGAGAAAAGCACTATGGAATTTTATAAAACAGGAAACAAAATTCCTGTGAGCCAAGCCTCCTGTAATTAGTCACTGAGCTTCGGTGGGGCTAGCCGCAAATGTGAATGAGGCCGAGGTGCTCAACTCTAATCAAATCAGTGGATATGAAGCAAGCCCCTTAGAGACAGAGCTATGCTTGCATTTGCATGGTCTATTTTATTGGGCCCCCAGGAGAAAGAAATAAGTTTTAAATAAAAATTAACCGGTTATTTCCATTGATCAGATGAAGCAGCTGTTGGTTAGGGTTCCATTTACTCTGAGCTCTGAAGTCAGAGGCTGTGGTGTATCTTCTGCCATCAAAACCCTGTGCTGCCCTGGCCAGCGTGGCTCAGTTGGTTGGGCACAGTCCCCTGCACCAAAAGGCTGCGGGTTTGATTCCCAGTTAGGGGCGTGCAGGAGGCAGCCAATCAGTGTTTCTCTTGCTCTCTCCCTCTCTCTTCCCCTCTTTCTCTAAAGATCAATTTTTAAAAATGACTACCATTTAACTCTTTTGGAAGCAAAACATATAGGATGGAAACTGACATTTTTCCACTGTCGGGGCTTCTGATTATCATTGCTTCACCAACGGCTTTTTATTGTCTTGACCGAAGAGGCTATTTAAAATTTGTCCAGATGAGGAAAGAAGCCCGAGTGGTTTCTGGCCAAGACATTGACTTAAGACAGGGAGATATGCTCATCCATTAGCATCCTTCTGAAAGCGCGGTGGCAGAAACAAATCCACAACAACAACAAAAAATGATAGCAAACATAATAACATAAAACCAGACATCCTATAATTTACCAACACAGCACGTAAAAAATGAGAATCAAAGGAGGTGTCTTCTCTATAGATTTTATTTGTCTCCACAAAGATGAATAGTCACACCCCACTGTGGCCACCGACACTTTTCGGAGTGAAAGGCTATTTATTTGCTTTCCCGTGCTAGAGAAAGGGCTGGGAGTCTCTGAGTTGAGATGTTTGCAGGCTTTATGGAATAATAAAATATTCAGTGAATAGATTATAAAGCACTTGATAAAATTTTAGAGGCATATAAATACCAGGCGATGCAGTTTGTTGGGAAAAGGAAACACGCATGTGTGTATATGACCACCCTCTGCCTCTAGTAGCTTCCTTGGTCTTTTTAGGGAGGAAGCAGGAGTGGGGTCAGAAGATCAGATGTCATTGCCACCATTTCCCTCCAAATAACTGAAGCAGCATGACTTCCCCCACAGCCCCTCTGTACTGTAAACACTAAACAATAACTGGCACTACCAGTTAAAACATTTTTATCACATATATCTTTATTGATTTCAGAGAGGAAGGCCGGGGGGGGGGGGGAGAGAGAGAGAGAGAGAGAGAGAGAGAGAGAGAGAGAGAGAGAGAGAGGGAGGGAGAAATCAATGATGCGAGAGAATCATGGATCGGCTGCCTCCTGCACATTCCACACTGGGATCCAGCCCACAACACGGGCATGTGCCATGACTGGGAATCGAACCATGACCTCCTGGTTCCTAGGTCGATGCTCAACCACTGAGCCACACCAGCCGGGCAAAACTTTTAAAAAAGCAAGAGCTATTTTGAAGTCCCAGGCCATTGGTATTAAATCCTCATCCGTGCTGTTGTTCTGATTTTTTTTTCCCACATTTATTTTCTCTGAGACACCTTGTCTATCATCTTTCCCCATGGTGTTTCTGCAGTTTATCAGGAAATAACTAGTGCCCACTGCGTGAAAATTTACAGCTTGTTCTTGTGTTTATGTAAATAGCATTAAAACGCCGTGATGGCTCAAGGCAGGCCACGGATGCATATGAAGAGGCAGGAGACATCGCCCGAGGAGCAGGTGACAGGAAGGCACTTGGCGAGGGGCCTGTCGGAGGGTGGCAGACAGACCCTTTGAAGCTAATGTGCTCGGATTTCCTGGGGCTGCCGCCGTCTTCCGAGGAACAGCCTCTGAATAAGAAACATGTCTGTCTAATCCTGCTGGAGACAGATAAGTCTGCCAATTGAGACGGTAGAGGCCTGACAGCCCGCGGCGTCGGTTGTGTAACAGCAAAAGACTGAAGCTGAACTATCAGACACGGAGTAGCATTCTCCGGCAGCGGGGAGGAACGTGTCTGACAAGAAATTGGAGCCAGGATGGTTCCCAGTCAAACAAGGTGTCTGTTCATTCAATGCATCACGTTTCCCCTCATTGCCAAGTTCAAGACTCATTTCATTCCTGACATCTTCTCTTCTTTCTCCCCGTCAAGTTGCCAAACTTTCAGAGGCACGTGTGTAGGCACGTGTGTTTGACACCTTTCACCAGGGGGCGGCCTTCGTTATCTCCTCTTTTAATCAGGGCCATGATAAAAAGAATGCAAGCCCCCCCCCCCCCCCCGCCCCGCACCGTGTTCAGTTAGATCGTCCCCTCATTTATGAAATCTGCTCCATTTAAACACCCTCTCCCGCACATCTCAGGTTTGGAAGAGGATTTTTAGTCCAACATCGATCAAACGTGAGTGCCTTCCAGATCCTTCTCCCCATTTCATCTCGGAGCCTATCCAGCTGTTATCCGTTATTAGCCTTAAACACCTTTATGACAGATGAGACTGTCTGGATCGGGCTGATATAAACCAGAATAAGAAATGTCACCATTTTAAAATATGATCATAGAAAATTAACCTAACTGTAGTGAGTGAAGGAAATGGAACTCATCTGCGATTCCCTTCGATATTAAACAATTAAGACTTAACTTACCGACTTTGGGTTAAGCCCCTTTGATCTTTCCCGCCTAGTTCTAGGAGCCTGGGTAAAAACGCATCAAGAGCAAAGTAGCACGCTTTGGAGCATAATTTCAATACGTGGGAAAGCTTAGACATTCTTCCCATGAATTTTAAGAATAAGTATAAACCAACTGCCAAATGGATAACAAGCCCCATGTTAGCGCTTCAGTGTCGGTGCCAAGAGTGAGGGATGCTGATAGGACATTCATGAAATGTGACTGGCGCAGTAATTGAATTCACACAACTCATTTAACTGGTCAGAGAACTCTAATGGTTTCCGGAGGGACGCATACATGTCTCTTTCCTGAGCCACTGCTCACTGGGATTATCTCGGGTAAGAGAATGAGTAGGGACACTTTCTAGCATTCGGGGAAAAGACATTTCTTTCCCTGTCACTGGGCGTGTTGCTTTCCAGAGGCAGTGACTGAGATTCAGATGTTTTGTTGATACCAGAAAACTTCAAATCTCGCTTACATTATGGGATCTGAAACTTAGATGGACAGAATCGAAATGCAGTCTCCTTGTCAGTGGGCCTCACTTGTTAGATTCCTCATGGCGGTAGCAGGTGGGTTTTCGTTTAGCAAGATTCCATTAAGGAATGAGAACGCTCTAAAGTCTGAACTCTCGCCTCCGTCCTTTTCTTCCCAGAAGTGATTCATGGTTTCCACCTTGTCCAAAGTTGGATGAATGTGGTTTACCCAGCATGCTTTACACTGTCTTAGGCCCAGTATTTGTTCAGTGTGAGTAAATTCTATAAATTAAATGATATATTTGTAATTTAATACGCAATTATAAAATTATATGTGATTTTCCATTTCATTGAGATATAATTGACACACAGCACTGTGTAAGTTTAAGGTGTACAGGATATCGACCTGACATATATATTGAGAAATGATTATCACAATGCTTTAACATTCATCATCTCATATAGATAAAAAAACAACAAAAGAGTGCAGATAAATCATAATAAAACATAACATGTCCCTTTTTTATGTTGTGCACACAATATTATAATACAAAAATATTATAATACAATATTATAATATTATAACACAGGGTTCAATTTGTATTGGAGTGTGTCACTCAAAGAAACTAACCAATGTAATGAGAACACAGTCATTTGTTATAAACCATTTAATTGATTTTGGCCTCCATGGCCATACGGGGATACTGTTGGCTGCCTTCATTATGGGAAATGCAACTTGCCAAAACTGTCTCTACGCACCCAGCTTGCCGTGGGTGCACAACATGCATCCTCACTGCACTCACTGGCAATGTCAGCAGACGAGTAGCAACCATGCTGACATTTAAATAAGGAAAAGATGGAGACCAGGTCTAAGAAGACAGAAGGAACTGCATGTTTATGTGGCCTCTCTGTTTACTAAAAACTCCCTGTTTAATACAAATGGGGAGTGGAGAATTGAGACTGAGAGGTACCCAGGCCTTCCCATTCTAGTCGTCCACACATACACACACAGGCACAGATGTCATTACTCAGTGAGTTATTCTATATTCCTGAATTGAAGTTGCAAACCACAGTCTCCCCCCACCCCACCACCACTCTCCATCCTTAGCTCAGGATGGCTTGTTAGCCTTATTTGCCGGGCCTTCCGGTCCCATGTTCTATGGTGCCCCACCATATGCCTGCATATTAAATTTGGTCATTTTCTCTGGCTAATCTCTTTCATGTTCATTTGATTATCAGTCCAGACAGAAGAAGTTACAAGGATAAAAGGAACCTTCTTTTGCCTCCCCTAGAGTTCCACAGGTACATATATCTATTAAGACTCACCCAGTTGTAAAGATATACCATTTCATCATATACAAATTTTGCTCAAATGAAAAAATAAATAAATCTTGCAATTTTGTTTTACTCCTTGAAGTTATTTACGAAGTATTTTTTTCTCTTGCTAGCATTTCTGTTGGGTCTAATGATTTTTTTAAAGTTGTTTTTTTTATCGGCTTCTAGTAGATAGTCTCATACATTTTTATTTCATTATTATTGCTTTCGTTTATTATTTATAAAGCATCACCAATGAATGGGATAGTCTACAAATAAAGCCCATGCATCAAAGACTTTGCAATTCAAAACTGAGAGATACACTGAATCCAAGGAATGCTGTGTTGTCCAGGTAGGCAACCATACATTTAGTTCACGCCCATTTTCCCGCTGCTCTATCTTCTGCTTTTCTCCTCGCATTTTCCCAGTTATACTTAAAAAAATTAGAGCGCTTGCTATTTAGAGAGCTCTAAGAGGAAGGTTCACAGATGACTTAAGGGATGCACATGAGCCTGCTACCTGGGGGATTGCCAAAGTAGAGAGCAATTCAATGGCGATTTAAGCAGATAAATGAAAGACAATGGATCCAAGTGGAGGACTCCATTGCATTAAATACACTAAAAGACAGCAGTGGGAAATGCATTTGAACATTTGCTTTTATATTTCTTCAGGACAACTCCCATTCTGTCTCATATACATGTAATATGTGTAGGCATATATGTGTAATATATGCACATGCATATGTACATGTATACATATTCTTATGCTTAAATATTCATAAGTCCTGTTCAATACTGTCTCGGTATTTCATTAGACATGTTCTATTTTCACTGAGTCAGTTTGAATTTGCAAATGTAATATTTGCAAGGTTAAAGTTATTTACATCTCTTTTCTCAGTTTCCCTATGTATATAATGGGGATAATAGTACAAAATGTCTTAGATTTTTGCTTTTTATGCCTTTCTAGCGGACAGACTGACACATTACTATCCTATACAAGTTTTCTATTTTTATCCAAATGATTAAATTTATGTTAACATTTCAACAATATTGTTGTTGTTTAAGTTTGTTGTTTTTGTGAACAGTTTCTGCTTTCTCTCACTGCTTGTAGCCTCAGATCTTAAAAAGGAGGCTTTTAAAATCCATGTTTATGTCCACAGGAATGATTCGCTTTATGTTGCAAACTTGAAAGAAAATTAAAGTACAATAAAACAGAACTGCTTTGTCTGGTACTTTGCTTTTCATCTAAGAGGCCATGTTTTCTCTATTTTTTATGAATTCAGGATGAGAAAACATAACTCAGAGCTTCAATAATTTATTGTGTGAGTTCTTTAAAAAAAACAGAGACCTCAGACAGCATGAATTTCCAGTGGATCACAGCTAGGTGAGAGACTGATGGAGGGGACATAGATGACAGCTTAGTTATCACCTTTTGTTTATTTAATTATCTCAATCTCACTTCTATAGAGAGATAAAACAGCCTTTGGAAAATGTAGCCCCAAAGATATCCTATATAATAAAAGGGTAATATACAAATTGACCGAACAGCGGAACCACCAGTCGCTATGACACACTCTGACCACCAAGGGGTGGTGCTCAATGCAGGAGCTGCCTCCTGGTGGGCAGTGAGCTCCCACATGGGGAGCTCCGCTCAGCCACAAGCCGGGCTGATGGCTGGTGAGCCAGTGGCCCGCCTCTGCGGCAGCGCTAAGGATGTCCAACTGGGCTGAGGTCTGCGCCCCGCGGGAAGCAGGCCTACGCTGCCAGTTGGACATCCCCGGAGGGCTCCTGGACTGTGAAAGGGCACAGACAGGTCTGAGGGAACCCCTGCCCCCTCTGAGTGCACGAAGGTCATGCACTGGGACTCTAGTATTCTATAAACCATGAAGCATCCTCGGTAGGACCAGGCCCTTTGATGACCTGCATCTCTAAGCCAGGTTGGGCATCAAAGCAGGTTTACATTACATCTGAGCAACCTGCGGCCAGGTCATTGTCTCCATGGTCTACACACCTGTGAGCAGGTCATCCTGGTCATCCTCTCAGATGGGGAGCTTGTTTTCCCCCTTTTTGTCCCTCAGGGATGATATCATTTTGTGCAGGTTGCATTTTCTCTACCAGAAAATACTTTTGAGCATCTACCCTCAGGCTCTGAGCTGGGCTCTAGGGATACATTGATGAGAAACCTTCACAGACTTCACATTTGGAGGGTAGTGGAGAGCATACAGGCAAACAGATGTGTGCCAGCTAGCATGCTCTGGGTTGGCATAAATGTATGTACCACGTGCTATGAAGCATGGTTGCATGAAATGGCCTGGGAGATTAGATAAAGTAACACTCAAGACATTTTTATTGAGTTGCTGTTGTTTTTTTCTCCAGAGGGTAAGTGAGTAAGTGGGCTGATTATGGAAAACCATATAATTTTGTCAGGTGAAGAGGGAGTATTGGATTTACAGGATCAGCGTGTGCTAAAGTCAAGAGCTTGCAATTGCTGCTTTGGAAACTGTCCGCAAATCATTTAGTACGTCTGCAACAATACCCTCAGAACTGAGACAGAGGGCTAGCCTGAGACCGTAAAAATAAAATGTTGTGTACGTCATCCTGAGGAGTTAAGAAAGACAAAGGGGATACTAATGTTAATCAAGGACTAAGCAAAGCAGTAGGAAGACTAGTCTGGCACATGATTCATGGATGCATCTGAGGCAGGTGACACAGGAAGCAAAAAGATCTCTTGTTTTATAGATAATAAATATTTAGTCATAAGCAAAGACAATGCCTATGGTCACAGAGAGACTGAAGTATTCAAAGATACAGTTGTAAAAGCTTTGGGATCAGCTGAAGGCATGAGATCAGGTCGAGGAACCGGCTTTCTCACTTTGATGGCTGCCCTAGGAAATCACCGTCTGCCAATGGAAGGCACAAAGAAAAAGGAGGCTATTTGGGGAAGAAGATGGTGAGTGCATTTATTCAGGAGAAATTTACTGAGCACTTACTATGCGACAGAGACCTAACCCTTTAAGAAGACACTTCCTGGTGGAAGAAATAGGCAACCGAGAAATGTATATTTATAAGGAAATATTTCTGGTGGCAATGTGTGTATAATGGCTAAAAGTAAGCTAGGGAGTTTGGAAGTGTTACATAGGTTGTAGTTTAATGTGATATTATCAGACCTCATTACGAAGAAAATATTAGAGAAAAAGCACGGGGCAGGTAAAGGCTATCTAGGATGAGGGGGGGCACTGAACATCCCTACTGTGAGGGACCACTGCTCCCCTATTTACTGCCATCTTTATAACCACTTGATTTCTAGAAGTAGCTAGAATTTACGCTAAGAGCAGAATAATCTGAAATCCCAAATAAGGTAAAAATTGGTCTTAATGGTCATACGATAAATGTTCTCTTACAATCTAGGTCAGAATTTCTGAAACTTAGCACCATTGACAATTGGGGCTGGATAATTCTTTCTGTGGGGGCCTGTCTTGTGCATTGTAGGATGTGGAGGAGGATCTCTGGCCTCTGCCCACCTCCCTCCCCAGTTGGGACTATGAAAAATGTCACAAGACATTGTCAAATGTCCTCTGTGGCTCAAAGGTTGCCAGATAACAATGCAGAATACCCACTTAAATTTGAATTTCAGCTAACCAAAAACTATGTTTTGAAAACATTTATTGAAACACATCCCAAATATTGCATGGAGCAGAGTTATATTAAAAAAAAAAGTTTATCTGAAGTTCAAAGTTAACTAAAGTTAACTACATTTTAATTGTAAGTGGCAAGTCTACTTGAGTTTTTGGTGGGGAGGCAGGTTTTGGGGGAAGTGTACAATTGGCTCCATTTTGTGAGACCCACTAATCGAGGATTATATTAAAATTAAAATAATGTGTTTTAGGCATAATTTTGACATTGCCATGTGTTAAAGCATTTAGCTCTGTGGGTTATTGTTGCTATTAAAATAATTAATTTTGTCTGTTCTAACATCTCTAGTAGGGGAAAATAAAACCAAATGGTCCACTCAGTGTCATTATGGGGTCTCGGTTCTTGAGAGATTTTGAGTTTTGAGAGCTGCAAAGACTTCAGTTTTCTGAGCATCCATTAGGCTGCAGATAGACAAATGATGGATGGACTTCAGACCCTCTAGTTACCCTCAGGGTAGCACAGACATGGGGAATATGCATCTGCCCTCTGAGCGAGCCCTACACACTCGGCCACGTCAATGCCCAGGGGCACCGGGGTTGCACCATTTAATCTGCTCTGGGCCCAGGCCGCCGAATCCTGCCATTGATATAATCGTCTTCTGACACTTACAGGTCTCCAGACGACACAGCGAAGGAAGATAAAAAGACAAGGTGAACTTGTGTTTGCCCTCTCATTAAATTTTGCAAGCTGCTGTGTTTAAGTTTCTATTTTATGGACCACTTAGGCAACTATTAACCTTTAAATTCATTAGCATTTTTATTTCAGACTTTTCAAGAAGACACAGACCAAAATAGAACAAGTGGTGGGGAGTTCTGACTTTGCAATTGATATTCCATTGTTCAAAACACGTTTTTCCTCCTGCCCCATGAAGGGATTACTCTCGCAAGGAATCCACCCATTCTAGCTCTCTTTTGAAACTGGCTCTATCTTTTGTTAGAACAAATTATAGTATGATGGCAGTGAGCACACCGGGTTTCACTGAGATAAATGTTAGGGAAGAGCTGATGATGACCTATTCTAAATTGAAAGACGATGAAGACTTAAATGAGCAGAGAGAGACTTGTGTAAGCAAAATAAACATGAACCTATGTGTTTGATAAGACAATAAGTCAATACATAGAGCTTTTAAATTTTGATTGAAAAATTTGCAATGGCTAGAAATGGTCTTTCAGAACATGGAAATTTTAAGTAGGTAACGATTGGAAAATATAAAATGATATGAATTTGCTTTAACGTCAGTAAACTAGTAACATTCTTGCTTTCTGTGGGAAGAACTGAGAAGATACCATATTTTTCAGATTAACGTTAGAACATTGAAAAATAATTTTAAAACTACATGAGCATTATCCTTAAACTATATTTTTGGCCTCCTGATTATTTTTACTAATTTGGTGCCAGTCTAAGACTTTGGACATGAAAACAGTAATTCACAAGTTTGAGAAGTTCCTTATAGATTTTTGTAGTTTAGCATCAAGTAGCTACAATACCCCCAGCTCACTGCACATGCAGAGCAATGCCATCTGTTTTACTGTGTGTCCTTCTTACCCACTCTCATATACAGAATATAACTTAAACATAGAATTCTTGAAGAACGCTATATAATAAAAGGCTAATATGCAAATCAACCAAACAGCAGAATGATCAGTCACTATGATGTGCACTGACCACGAGGGGGCAGACACTCAAAGCAGGAGCTGCCCCTGGTGGTCAGTGCACTCCCACAGGGGGAGCACCGCTCAGCCAGAAGCTGACTCACGGCTGGCGAGTGCAGCGGTGGTGGTGGGAGCCTCTCCCGCCTCCTTGGCAGTGCTAAGGATGTCTGACTGATGAGGAGTGGGCCTAAGCTGTCAGTCAGACATCCCCCGAGGGCTCCTGGACTGCGAGAGGGCACAGGCTGGGCTGAGGGACCCCTCTCACCCCCCTAGTACACAAATTTCATGCACTGGGACTCTAGTATAGTATATAACTTGAAAAATATAATTCTTCTGCCATCAGTGAACATCCCCCTGCCCTGTGAGTTTGAAATAAAAAGATAACTGAACCAGACCTCCAGGCTGAAAGGTTTGGGTAGAGAGAAGGAATTTGAAAGTGTCACTTTCTTCCTAATAATGTGTGCTTGACAGTGGATGTGACTTACTGAATAACAGGTGCCAGAGAAAAAAGAGGACTCAGCGGGTGACTCATTGCACACTCATGGTATACAACCCGCTTTCTTTCTTTATTTCATTTTATTGATTTCAGAGAGGAAGGGAGAGGCAGAGAGAGATAGAAACATCAATGATGAGAATCACTGATTGACTGCCTTCTGCATGCCCCGTACTGGGGATCAGGCTCACAACCCGGGCATGTGCCCTGACTGGAAATCGAACCGTGACCTCCTGGTTCCTAGGTCGATTGCTCAACCACTGAGCCAGCTACATCCCATTTTCTTAAGCAAGCTGCAAGAAAGCCGGGGCCGTTAGGAAATCTGATGAAACATATGAGGCATTGCCCAACCCCGTGGTGAAAGCCAGAGAGGTGGGAGTCAAGAGGAACTGTCCCACACAGGATGGGTCAGCACTCATCTGGAAGCAAGAAAGGGTCAGGGTGTCTAAGCTAATGCTGGAGGTCATGGTTTGACTTTCACACTTAGCTGCAGCGGGGCCCGTAGGAGACCCTCAGCTGGAGGAACCGCTCCGCCGGGATGCACTGCAAGAAGCTCAGAGCCCGAGACAGCTGCTGATGACTGAACACGTTTGAGTGGAGCAGGTGCCCCCCTCCCAGCCTTCTCTGCCTCCCACTCCAGCTAAATGGTTACTGCAGACGAATGGAAATATGGCTTCAGCCACTCCTCTGTGAAGTGGAAGATGATCACTGGGCAATAAATTAGTTTGGAGACTTAAAGAATACATGGCTGATAGCATCAGATGGGAAAGTACAGTCATGACATTTTCGATGAACAGGCAAGGGTTAGTGTGAATTAATTTAGGAGCCTAATAGTTTCTGGCTGCGACATTCTTATTTCACTGCATTGTACCCCTAGAAACTACCACTCCGGCTGATCATTTTACTTAATTTAGAACTACTGTGCTACAGCGAACGTGTATAAAACTTAATCTATTTTTCCTAATAAAGTGGACCCGATTTCAACTTCTTAAACGAGTAGCAAGGCAGATAAAATCAACTGTCCTAAATTTAGCAACAATCCAAGTTTCTTTTGATTTAGGAAATATATTAGAAAAATAATAAATTTGATGTTTCGTGTTTAAATTCCTGATTTTGAATCATCCGAGTTTTCCTTTAGCGGGATGGATGCTGCCCGTTATAAATGAAGGCCAGACAGGGTGCATTGATGAGGTGACACACTTTCTCCTTGGAAACGTTTAAACCCTGAACACGAAAACATTCTGAAAATTCACCATTGTTTCGTGTGGGTCCAAACCATTCGCTGTGGCTTTAATTAGCTTTCAGTGTCTCCGGCACAAAACAGACGGCTGGCAGAAATACACTGTTTGGAGGGAAAACACAGACGGTGCTGAGACGCACAGCCTCATCTCCTAGAAGCGCTGGGTTCCGCGCACCACGTAGTGTTTGTTGTCTTCAGACCGCCTCTGCCTCCTTTGACTTAAAAATGTGCTTCTTGCGTTTTCTGTGGAATATCAGCAGCTTCAGGAACTGGAAGTTAACTTTGAGAAGTGCAGCCAACAGGGCCTTTCTGCAAGCGTTCCAGTGCGTTATTGAAAGGAACAGCGAGCTCTACAGGGTTTCTGGAGCGCTCAGCCAGGTGTTTGAGATGCTGCTTATTCTCCAGTTGTTGAAAACAGGGCACAGGGATGTGACTCTGAAATGGGGAAACGTTGCTCCTCGGAGGCCTGTGGGTCACCTCCACGTGGACTCTAGGTTATGTCCAACTCTACCTGTGGGGCCAGAAAGGGCGCCGATGCCTGGATAGGAGCAGGGTTAATGACACTGAGAAGAAAGCAGTAATCTTAGAGGGTAGACCTGAAATATTCTTTGGAAAATAATGGGTTTTGACTGTATCGTCCCTGGAAATTTATTTCACAGCTATCCTCCCAAGTTAGGTTTGGTATTATGTACCTATAGGAATTATTTTCCAACTGATTAATGTCAATATTTCCCATTTTATCAATATACTAGAAGCCTGGTGCACAAAATTTGTGCATAGGAGGGTGAGTCCCTCAGCCTGGCCTGCACCTTCTCCAATCCGGGACCCCTTAGGCACCCATCTTGCAATCCAGGGCATCCATCTCGCAATCCGAGACCGCTGGCTCCTAACCGATCACCTGCCTGCCTGCCTGATCGCTCCTAACTACTCTGCCTGCCTGCCTGATCACCCCTAACCCGTCTTCCTGCCTGATCGCCCCTAATCGCCTCTGCCTCAGCCTCCGCCACCATGGCTTTGTCCAGAAGACGTCTGGTCTATTGGGTCTAATTAACATATTACCCTTTTATTAGTATAGATTATTTTCATTCTTATTATTGCATTTTAATATAATGGAACTTCTTACAAAATCTTGGCAGGTGTTGTTGTTTTTTATCACTGGAGCCATAAGAAAACATTAAAATATATTAACTGGCTTATTTAAGTCTCCACTGACAGAAGCAGATAATGTGAAGGAGCGCTGTAAGGATTATATTTTAGAACCTAGTTAGGTCTCAATAAATGAGTAGCTGTTATTATTGTTATTATTTTTAGCATTTCATTGTATAAACATTATTGATCCTCTTTAAGAACAATCAGAATAGTAATTGTCATTTTGTTTCACATATGTATCTGAGTTTTTAATGTAACCCTCACAATAATCATATGAATAACCATAAATCCCAACCCCACTTTACAAATGGGAAAACTGAGTTCACTGACAAGTTCAATAACATTGTTCGGGGTCTCACAGATAGTGAACATTGAGTGTGTATTATAAACCCACAGACTCTGACTCCAGAGCCATCATTTAAAATACTATATATATATATATATATATATATATATATATATATATTTCAGAGGGGAAGGTAGAGGGAGAGGTAGAACCATCAATGATGAGAGAGAATCACTGATCAACTGCCTCCTGTATGCCCCACACTGGGGATCGAGCCCACAACCTGGGCCTGTGCCCTGACTGGGAATTGAACTGTGGTTTATAGGTCAATGCTCAGTCACTGAGCCACACTGGCTGGGCCAGAGCCATCATTCTTAAGAGTTTTAATAGATGCCTCCTTATATATTTCCCATCAGGTCTTTTGTCCTCTTGAATTTCAGACACTCACTGAGAGGATTGTCTCCACATAAATTGTTAAAGGTGCTTGCTTCTTCGTGCATTGAGGGAAAAGCCTAGTTTTCTGTCTATAGGAGGATAGTTCTAGGATTCTCTTGCATTATTCCTAAATCTGTGAGCACAAGAGCATGGCAATATACCCCGCTTAGATGGGATTACTCTGTGGCCACATGAATACGGGGCAGCTGGATGGGAAAGTCAGGTTAAAGCAGCCACACATGAGCCAGTCTCCGCTGCTGGGACACTCAACTCCCTAATTACCTCATCAGAAAAGCCCCCTGATCGGCATGACACGGTTTGTCCTCTGACTACACGTGTGTTCTCTTGGACACAGAAAGGTGTAGAATGCCCGTTCCTATGCTCGCCGTTGTCCTTACCCACCCTGTTTGCCGGCCATCCTGTAGAATTAGAAATGACACATTTCCACACTCAATAAAAAATTGATAAGCTGCACAGCAGGAACGCTTGTAGACTAACATCACCCAGCCCTGGTTTTTTTTAGGTCCAACTAGTGTTGGTAAATATCGGCGAGATAATACTGTGGTGTGCTTCCCCTCGAACACCTCAGGTTGTCTGTAATCAGGACTGAGACAGTTACTGGTGTGCCCTTCTTTTATGATGGCATCTTCTGCAATCCAGGGTCAAAATCTTGATACGTTCCCGGAAGAGCGTCTGATCACCACTAATGCACTAAGGTCTGAACACACTCCCTTAAGACTGGGAAGCAGGAAGATAAATTGGCCTCAGTACTACCCCTTAAATTAGAACACACACAGGGAGAGAGTGAGCCTCAATCATTTAACAATTTTCTTTTCTAACTTCAAAGCAAAATGGGGTCATGATGCCAGAAAATTATATTTAAAACCCTATTTACATAGCATATGCCGAGCGTCTATTTAGAGCTTTCTGAATTTACTTCATTTAGAAAATCCTGGTTTTGGAGTTCTTATTAGACTATCAGAGCATTCATTTCCTTCTGCCCATTTTGCTAAGTGATGGGCCCAATAAATACTGAACCCCCTGAATTGTACTGATTATAGTCGCTGTGCTCAGAATTTTTACTCTTAATTAAGTGATGAAGGTCATAAATTTCAGGCCATGAATTTGAACTAGGAAGCCACAGTTAGAATGTTTGTCAACCAATCAGATCTCTTTATTTTCTCTCTTTTTGTTTTATGAGATGCATTGGGGCTGCTATATCACATTGGACGTGACGGATACAGAGTGGGTGTGGGTTGGCCTCCTTTGTTTTTGTAAGCACTAATATTTTGGAAGATAAATAGTACTGGATGCTTCATTTGCTTTGATTGTTTTTAATCTCAAGATACTTTGGAAAATTTATGATGCTATAAAGCTTGAGTTAGCTACAGCTTTTCCATTTTGATCCAAATAAGTCACAGTCATCAAAACTTCAGTAATTCAGAAACATAGTGTCTTGGCCATGGCAACAAAAACCACCTCCCAATGAAACTAATTATGGATTATCCCAGGGCGCCCTAGATCAAGGTTGCCTCAGTGTAGGTAATGATGCCCTCAGCCCCCACAGAGCTTTCCCAAGGGTGCGTACAATTTGCTTAGTGAAGGCATTGCTTTGTAAGACTTACAGATGAGTCTATTAGATGCTCATCGGGTGGTCATTAGAAATATGGTGTCACCCAGGTGGGAAATGGTCCGCTCCGATGACTAATGTGTACTAATGCCATCGTTAATGACCTCTGAGTTTCCCCCCACGTGTCTAAGGGAGAACAAATCAAAGAACCATTCAAGGAACAATAGATTTTGCTGACCTGGTATGTTTCTCAGGACAGAGATTAAGATTGCTTATTGGATGAACCCCAAACACAAAATGTCAGGTTAACATTAAAGCTATACTTAATTGAATAAAAATAAGTGCTAGAAAGCTCATAATTAATTTCCACAGTGATGTATTTTCAATATTTTATCAGGTGGGTGGATTTAGTCTCTGGAAGAAAGTATTTTTCATTGCCAAGAATTACATCATTTCCCATTTTAAATGAATTAGTTCAATACTTTTGAGAAGCTAATTGAAATAAACCATCTAATTTCTCAAGGGTTAACTGAAAAACTAAAACTGTCCACTTTTCTTCTTAGGGACCACAGTAATCAACATAATAATAGAATTATCTATATCTTTATTTATGAAACTATCCTGAATTGCAACTATAGTTTGCTGAGTAAACTGTAATCTCTACATCACCACTACTAATTTGAGGCTGTGTGGAAGTAACATAATCTGATTTTCAAGAAGAATCTTTGTAATTAGTACAGTCATACTCTAAAAGGACCACATAATCCAAAATTGAGTTAGGTGAAGAGGAGACTAAATCTAGATAAAAATGTGGCCTTTAATGTATGTAAGAATGGACCTAAAATATTTCAAAGCAACTCACCTTGTGTTTGAAAAGCTTTTTTTCCCAATTTCTTAGTGGGATGCAAAAGAAATGACCTTGATATATGTGAGCTAGCAATCTAATACAAACCTAATATAAATTATGCACGCCCATGGGTAAAAAAAAAATTAAGAAAGCTTAGACAGCGGTATATGATTAGGTCAACGGGAATATCACATAACAATATATCTATGCTGAATGGGTACGGAATTCAACCTCTCTGCACAAATCAGGCCTACAGAATTGTTTTGAAGGATTGTTCCGAACATCATTTTTTCATAATTTCTCAGAAATTTCAGAAGCCAGCAGAGGCTGTAGATTTAAAGCAACCCTGGTAGACTTAGCAGCAATATTCCTTAAAGCATGTTCTATTGAACACTATTCCCAAGAATGATAAATGATGGAAGAAATCCTGTGGTGAAATAACCCTGAGCAATGCTGAATTAAACAAATCAAACAAAGCTATTTATGGAAGGGTTTCCTGAGGCCTACACAGGTGCAAATTGAGAATATTTAACAGGGACATACACTGGGCAGTCTATAAAAAATAAGATCGGCCTGATGATTTTTTGTCACTCCATTACCACAGTATAGCTCTTTATTGCAAGTGTTCCAAGGAAAGTATTCGGAGAAATCAACTCAAGATTAATTTTGAAGAACCAATTCTAATTGAATGTGCAGAAAACAATTCATGGCATTGGATAAAGACGTTAGAATATTCAAAATCTGAAGTCACGTGGAATTATACCAAACATTAGAAAGAAAATGTAAGGCGAGTCATGAAATGTAACAATGAAATGAACTTTTGTGAATCTGCCAACCAGGCTTAGAATGAGGGCACTGACAATACATTATATCTCCGAGTGAGTTCCAGCTCCATCCCGTCCCCGGTCTAAGCATGGAGACAGCCACTGCCCCGAAGCTAGCGCCAGTGTTCTGCTAGATATATGGATATATCCCCAAGTGACATATTGTTTGTTTTGTTTTGGGGGTTGTTTTCTGAAGAGCATCTTATTGTGTGTGAACATTTATGACTTAATTTCCCTGCTTATTATTTCAAAGATAACATCTATGTTGCTGTTGTGTATAATTCATGCGTTTTCATTGCTCTATGAATCCCATCGTGAGAATCACTCTACTTATTTGTCAATACCAAGAACTTCATGAGCTGTTCACAAATCGTTTAAGAATATTAAAGTCGGAATTATGTTCTGAATAATTTGTATTTTTCATTGTTTTGGAACTGACATATTGAGTACAATACCAGATGGGATAACAGAGACATCCTTCTTATGGAAGCCTACCAACTTGCAGGAAATACAGATAATGCAACACACTTAGCACGCTGCATTGGATCACTGCCCTACCTGTGGTACCATGAAGGAAGAATGATGTATTCTGATTTAGGAAGATGGAACAGCTGTGCAAAACAAAACAAAGAGACCAGAAATGCAAGAAGGAGATGCAATTTCAAATAGAATGATCCAGGTAACTGCACTGAGAAGTATTGGAACAATGACCTGAAGGAGGGATGAACTGAGCATCATACCGATGCAAGATGCACATTGCAGGCAGAGCAAAAGCCATTGACAAATGACTAAAGCTAAGGTGTATCTGACATTCCCATGGACCAGTCAGGCCTCGGAGACAATCACAGAGTGACCATGGTCCTGAGGCCACTGAGGTCATGAAGGAAGGTCACGCAGGACTTTTAGGCCATTGCAAAGATTTTGAGGTGTGCGGTGGGATGCATTTGGAAGGTTGGAGCAGAGCAATACCGTGATATGACATATTTGAAAGGAGCTCAATGGCTGCTGTATTGTGTGTGGATCTCACGGGATGGAAAAAATGGTGGCAGCAGGCTATCTAGTTTTAGTGCAGAAATCCAGGTGAGAGTTTGGTGGGTCAAGGTCAGGATGATAGCAGGAGAAGAAATGAGTTGGATTCTGAATAGATTTCACATCTATCATTCCATTTTGCTCCTTAAGTAATTTTTTGGCATGCTGTCCTTTACTCTTTTTATGTATTTACTATATAATACACATCTGGGATTTATTAAAGTCTGCCATAAATTGATACTTTCACCACCAGCCAGACTTAGACCAAGGTTGTAAAACGCTTTAATTCCAGATGTTCCCTCCCAAGCTTTGTTCCCTTATTTGTATTTTAATTTCACACGTATTTTAAAGCTCTCACAACATTGAGACAGTTCTCATCAATGCTACTTATTTACCCACAAGTCTCCTTTCAGCATTGCTCTGTTTTCCTGTAGGATATTTTCACTTTTGTCTTCAGAATTACCTGTGATATTTCTTTTGTTTAAGTCTGCAGGCAAAGCAGCCTTTCGGGTTTGTTTTTGCATAAACAGCTTTGCCTGTTAGTTTGGATGATGTTTTCAAAAGATTTAAAATGCAAGCGGGCAGGTATTCTCTTTCAGGGCGCCGAAGCATTGATTTGGTGTCTTTTGTTCTGCTGTTCCCATTGGAAAGTTAGCCTTCGGTGCCATGCTTTCTGTTTAACAGTGTTATGTCTTTCTTTTTCTGTGGCTACTTTCGGATTTTTTTTGTTGTTAGTTGGTGGTGTGCAGCAGTTTTATTATGATGTGGGTAGGTCCAAAGGTCTTTCTATATCTCCTTGCTTTTCTAGGCTTCCTTCATTTGAAGTTTAATATTTTTGCCAGCTGTGAGAATTCCCAGTTACTCTTCTCATATATTGCCTCTCATGCACCCCATTCAAAGACTATAATTACACGTCTGTTACAGTCTTCATCCACGTCTCCTACCTTAGGTGTTTCTCATACTTCTTTTGTTCCAGCCTGTCTTTACATTAGACATTTCTACTCACCTGAGGTCCAGTTCGCTACTTTTACACGGTGTCCCATGTGTGGCTGAATCTGTCATTTGCTTTAAAATACTGTGATTTTTAGTTTCAGAATATGCATTTGCTGTTTTAGTCCAGGTTCCATTGTCTCGTGAAATTCTCCATTTTGTCATCTATTTTATTCAACATATGAGTTTCAATAATTTCAAAGTCTGCATAGGATAATTCCACTACTGAAATCACACAGAACTTACTTTCAGTGTCTATTTTTTTCTCTTAGATTTGACTGTTTGTTCCAAGTTTCTATGACTGCATCTTTTTTCCCTTTTTGGTGTTTTTTAATATCCGTTGAATTTTAATTAAACTCTGGATGTTGAATTGGAGAAATGGCAGAGATACAGGGTGACAGTATCTTCCTCAAAAAATGCCACTTCTGAAGGACTTCTGTGAGGAAGTCAGAGAGGAGTAGATGACCTTGACCCAGCGAGGTCTGCCATGGTTTGAGACGGGATTCCAGTCGTCCTGAGGGCTTGTCCGTTTCCCCTTTGCCTCTCCTCCTAGGGTTCCTTTAGGATTTCCACATCACAAGCTAATATTCCCAAAGTGTCTCCTAACGGGTGAGCCCTAAGCACGTTTTGGCTTTTCCTCCCCAGACCCATGGGCTTGTCAACAGCTCTGACCTGCTCTTTTCAGTTGTTCCCTGAGCCCGTTGCTGATTACAAACGGGCAAATCCCTTTGGGGAAAGATGCAAGGTGCTCCTTCCTTTATCTTGGAAACACTTCCTTCTACTCCCCCTCAGATTCTAGCTGACTCTGCTCTGTGATGCCTACAACAGTAATGTGTGTGTGTGCATGTATGCGTGTGTGTGTGCATGTGTGTCTACATGAATTGCAGACATGTACTCTGATCATAATTCTCAGTGGTGTTTCCCAAGGTCACCTAAATAGTCTATCTATGGCTTTTTATTTCCTTGACCTTAGCTTCTACAGTGATCTTCTCCTGGACATCATTTTTGTCACTTACTCCCTAGGTCAGTGGTCGGCAAACTGCGGCTCGCGAGCCACATGCGGGTGGCTCTTTGGCCCCTTGAGTGTGGCTCTTCCACAAAATACCACGGCCTGGGCAAGTCTATTTTGAAGAAGTGGTGTTAGAAGAAGTTTAAGTTTTAAAAATTTGGCTCTCAAAAGAAACTACAATCATTGTACTGTTGCTATTTGGCTCTATTGACTAATGAGTTTGCCGACCACTGCCCTAGGTCATAATCTAGACATTGATCTTTGAACTCTCTGCTCACTCCACAATCTTCTTTTCAAGTTTTCCTAATTGCTTCTTTCCAGCTTACATTTCTCTCATGATTCCTTGACATCACTGGGACTTGCTGTTTATTGTTCTCTGCATTTTTCACTCTCCCTCCATCTCTCTCCTTCCCCTCTGTACCCCACTTAGATTCCATGACTTGGTACCACAATGATTGACTCACACACAATCTCTATTTCTTTACGCCATCTTTCTGTCTTCACAGGAAATGTCGCATCCCAGATTAAATCCAGCTTCACTACCTTTTACCTGCATCTGAGAAGGTAGGTCAGGCCACAGGAAGCACACGGACACAGTGCTTGATGAAAGTGAAAATGATCAACATCACGGGGAAACTGAAGTTGGCCCAACATTGCCAATGTTACTCCCTCCCTTTCCAGGACAAACTTGCCTCACTTTGCTTCCCCCTCAAATGTCAAGCAGGCCTTTTTCCTTCCTCCTCATATTTAGTTCATGATCGCACTTCACTGGAAAGTAGTAGAAAGAAGAGACATAGTCAAGTTCATCTTTACTTCCACGTCCCTCTCCGGGCACTCTCAACTTGCACCTGCACTCATGTGCTCTGCCCTTTCTCGATCTCCGCTGATAAATTTCACCAAAATCTGGAGAACCCCTCCCTCTATCTGTGTGCTGGATTCCCACACTTCATATACTGCTCAAGAATATTCCTAGAATTTCGCCAACATCAGCAGTAACTTGGACTTTGCAAACTTCAAGGACTGATTGTCGGTCTCTGTTATTTGACAGGTTTACTTGGCCCCCAAAATCTTACTCTCTCTTCATTTTCCTCCCACGTCACTGGGTAACGTTGGCAGCTCCGTCTGACGGTTCTTCATGTCTAACTGCATGCCCTGGGCTTACTACTTCTTCTTCTCTTCCCACCCTCCGACATCACTGCATCCACCAGATCTAAAGGGCAGAGCTGCTGCATGGAAAGATATTCCCGGGATGACACTGAACTTGCTGCCCGTGATGGCCAGCCGAGCCCAGCACCCTTCACTCCTGCCTACGGTGCAAGGCCTGGGACGGCCAGGATCTGCCTCTTTTTTTCAGGCGGAAGGCAGTTCCACTTCCCACTGCTCTATCACCTTCTCTGGCAAAGAGTTTAATTGGGATGCAGAGCTGACTAAAGAACTGAACGGAGCAAACGAGTTAATTCCCCGGCTGTCTGCATTTTTATTTTCTTTTACTGAGCTGTAAACTGGATAAATGGAGGAAATAAAAAGTGGTCGGGTGAATGGAAAGCGCTACTTGAGGTTCTGAATTACAGCATTTTTCTTTGCAGGCTCAGAAACACGGGCTTCCTGGTGGCGCTGTTTTGAAGGCAGGATGATATGTGTCCCGGGGACCAGCGATTGGGAAACAGCTCTCGGGGAGTCTTCCGGGGGAACAATCATTCCTCAGGCTCCGCGCTCACAGCCCATTATTCTTAGGACACTGGCCCAGCCTAAACTAGCCAAACCCATCTTTCCTCCTGGGGCGGGGGGGGGGGGGGGGGGGAGGGCGGGGTTTCTACGGCGCTGAACACCTTAAATGAGAGGCTTAATTCCACAGCGGCTGGCCATGCTTTTTCTGACAGAGCAAACATCTGACGTCTCCAATCATTTTACTCAACAGTTTAGGGTTCTCATTTATTGGCATGGTCCTCATGTAGCCATGTGCACATGACAGACGCCTGGGTGGAACTGGTCTGTTTTGATAACTGAGCTGTTATCCCGGCAACGCGTTTGCCTTTTTCTTTGGCGGCGCCTGTACCTGGCTGTGTAAGGCCAGGCTCAGCTGCGCGAGCCCACCCGCCCGGGCACACGGGCACGGACGGTGCTGGGGCGGCGAGACGGATTCGGCTATTGATGCCACAGGTGACAAGGCACTTGGGGAGCAACTGAAAGGAAATGAATGTGCTGAACCGAGACCTCTGCCTGGCAGGCTTTTCTGTGCACACCGAGAACGAGGGAGATCTGTGTGTCTCCACTGTTGCCCGCAGGGGTGGCTTTAGGCAAGACGGCAATGTCGGGGGGCGGGCATCGGCGGACATGAGTGAAGGCCGCTCTTGGGTTTCCTCCGGCGATGTGTACACGGAGTTAGGAACACTCCCTCGGTGCAGCAGCACGCATCGTCCTGGTCCTTGGGCATGGGAGTCATTTTAACGTCGGGGTGTCACTCGGGATATTGTGGGGTCCACTGCCTCGGGCAGCCCACTCACAGTGGACTAAGGGACAGCAGCTGGCCCGAAGCGGAACTGGACCTGGCTGCAACAGGGAACGGAAACTCTGGACAGTGGGCCTGATTTTAACTTCACCGAATCCCGAGCGAGGCTTCTTCTGTCGCTGGATGAAGAGAAATGGGACTTGGGACACCCAGGGGTGGGATTCCACAAAACGAAAGTCTCAGGAAATTCAGCACCCAGTGGGAAAAGGGATACCTCAACTTCCCGACCGCAGCTTCACATGAGGGCCTCTTCATGGATTCGTGTCCTCCCAGGACCATTGTCGTCCTCCGTTGTTTACCTTTAGTATTAATTCCCGGCGCCTGCGTCCCAGAGAGAGGGAGGTTCCTGCCCCTTTGTCGCCATCACTCTCTCCCCAGGGCCTGACTCCGTCTCCGGCCTCACAGGATGTGGGGCAAACATTTTCCCGAGGAATGAGCATCACTGGAGATGAGGACCTGTCTCCTCCTCCACACACAACTGTCCGCTGCGTCCACGGCATCGCAGGCGCAGATACGGGCTGCTCTCCGGGGCGTTTGCTGCAGACCTGGAGGCAGAGCAGCTGGCGCCTGCTCACAGAACACTGCGGTGGAGGTAACATTTGCTGTGGAGGCCGGATCACAGCTGTATCTGTAAGCCCGTTACAGCGAGGAAGACACATGCCTTCGAGATCCTTCCCGTAATAGGATTTCTGGCGGCTTCTGGAAGCCGCTAAACTAAATGGCTGCTCAACGTGGGTGTCCTATCCCATGAAGTGGGTGATGAGTCAGGTCCACCCCGTGCTATCACACGTGCCCTGGCCTGGGATGGAGTTCATCCTGGGGAGAAGGGGAGTCCTCCCCTGTCTTCCCTCCAGCCCACGCCCCCTTCTCTTCTGGAAGACGGGAGCTTTTCTGATGACACAGGACTGGAATAAGCATCCCCGGGTTGGCCGGCTCCCAAGTAGTTTGGTTCTGCGTTAGTAACTCCCACTTCGCAATCTCTCCCAGGCTCTGTTTAAATGCCTGTATAATGTCTTCAGTGCGGTCGCTTATTTTATGAGAGAATGTTTGATGGAGCCATTCTCTGCGTTTCATCCGACGATATAAAAAGTGGGTCCTGGACAGAGTCGCGGAGGAGGCCTGGGCCGTCGGTCCTCACCCCACCCTCCCTGCTCCGCCAGCTCACTCCCATCAGGAGTAGGCACAGTTGGTTTTGGGTCCATCCGCTCACGAGCAGACACCCATCCTGGGGTCAGTTAACTCAGAACCGAGGGGGGAGGACAGCCACGTTCACAGATGATTACAATTCAGTGTAGTAGGGTCTTTAGGAGAAATTCGGATTACAGATGGAATCGTGGAGGAAGACAGGAAGGGAGATGCCACTACCTGGGGCTGTTCGGAAAACACGTGACAGAGGAGAAATGATGCTGTAAATGATGGGAAGGTGCGGATCTGCCTGTAGGAACGTGGCTGAGAAGGCACTTGGGCCCAGGGCCCCTTCAGGAATAAGAAGTTCAAGGTCACTAAAGACAATCGCAGGACTGGAAAGGAAGGAGTTAGCCACCGGATTATAAAGAGCTTCCTGTGACCTGCCAAGGAGTCAGCTACGATCTGCAATGCAAACCTGCCAAGCCCCGTTTCCCAGTCCCTAACCTGTCCAGGCAGCTGCTGAGCCACCTGGCGGACAAGCACCCCTGTGCCACACCCCCCACCCACCGCGGGGCGAGAGCGGAGCTTCCGCTGGGCTCGGGGTGCGCTGGCTCTGAGAATGGTCTTTCATAGATACCCTCTGCCTCAGACACCAGGTATCTGCTTGCTGAATCAGCCCCAAGGACACAGGTCTTATCTGGGCCTTGAATGACGTCTCAGCAGCGGGGATGAGTAATAATTTCACTTCCCCAAGTAAATATCGGGAGCATATCTCACTGGCACGTCGCCTTGGCTATTTTTCTCCCAGGTTGATGATATAGCCACAGACGGCACAGCCCGAAACTGCTGTTCAAGGGCTAGTCTTCTTCCCTACCTGATCACAACACGGAGAAACACGTGAGGGGCAGTGAGCCTCGGGGGAAAACGAGCTGTGAGAACTCGGGCAAACGTGTTAGGAGAACCAAAGGCGTTCGTAATCGAATGGGACACATTTGGAACTTGCACAGAAATAGGAATTTCTGGGTAAAAAGTAGGGAAGTTTATTTTCCCGAATTTCTTTTAATATAAGCTTTGGTGGCCTTGTTTGTTTTAAAAGCGTATGTGGCTACTTGTGCTATAAAATTATTATTCAACTTTCCATAAATTTTTAAGTCTATCTTACAAGCAAATGACAGTTTTCTATTTAGAAATGTAGTTCCATTTAACTAACACGTTTGTTTGAATTTTAAATCCGTCGATGGCATTTGCTTATATGTTTACACTATATTAACTATTAAGTATTGGGAACGCCCGGTCCTCCTTGAAGTTGTTATGTAGGAGGCTGGCAGCAAAACCATGTTCTGGAGTTCGAGGTAAGACCTTACCTAATTCTCAGGGGCCTTCGTTCGGTCTCACGTTCTGTGCGAACCAGTAAAGACTGTGTCTGTTAGACAGCAAAGAACACACAGTGCTTACAACCACGTTTCCTAAGATGATAGGTGGTTAGACACTCGGCCATGGAACATCCACGTGTGAAAAGGGAGCATCTGATCGTGGCCTGTAGGGTAGGCCACGTGGACACAGACAGACACGCTCTCTAAGCCCCGTGAAGAGCTTCAGAGAGAGTTCGCAGGACAGTGTTTCACGGCCTGGGCTTCTGCACGGAAGGGACTGCTGAGCCACAGTCTGACGATGTCCCTTTCCCACACCCAATCTCGCTCTGAAACTATCCCAACACCACTTTCCATCAGGGTGCCCGGATTTGATCCTGCCCCCCAATCCTATAAGGAGGTATCGTCATTTTTAAGGATGGAAAGAATTCCATGGGTCCTTCTAAGGGAACTTTCAGAGGATGGATTTCTGAGATATCTTTACTGATACTTCACCACGCATCAAGCTCAATGCCACTGAAATTGGATCTCTTTTGAATCGTTAAAATATTTTCCAGGGAACACCACTATGTTTACCGCTGTTTAGATCACATCCAACTGGATTATAGTCACCCTAAAATGAGTTTTCTGTGATGAACTTAACAAATTCATTTAGTCATTGGACATATATTTGAAAATACAGAAGGCACAATTTTACATAAGTCAGGTGCACTTAAAATAGTAATCATGTTTGTAAAATTTTACTGGAACAAAAGGAGTGCATTTTAATGTCTGAATATAAACGTAAAACATGATAAAAATTATTAAGATGAAGTTCAAGGAAAACAAATAATCTTAATTTTGTCCTGTAAAATAGCAAAGTAATAGCAGTTTAAAGAAAAGGAGATATTTAAATGCAACTTATTACTAAATCATGGAGCTTAATAGTGGGAGAAAAACTGGCACGTGGATACGCAGCACTCACATTCATTTATTCATTTATTCACTTTGAATAATGCACAGCCAAGCCTAAACTTTTAGCATAATATTTTCTGAAAAGCTAGTTTTAGTCATTGCACACTGCAAACAAATGAAAATTCCTGTGATAATAAATCAACATCTATGTTCATTGTCATTTAGTGCCACTACCAATTATTTTGTTTAAGAGGATCTTTTGTTGGGAACTGTCATCCCTGCCTAATAATAACGAAATAGAAAACCATCAACAAGCATCCTGTTTAAATTATTTCCCATAGGGAAGGAAATGAGCCCATGAAAATGACTGAAACAGAAGAATGAGGTACAACAATCATTTTTAATGCGCATTTTAGGGAGCACTTGCCACCTCCTTGAAAGGCCACCATTTGAAGCAGTTACAGAAAACCGCGACACTCCAAAACCTTGCCCTTGCGCCTGCCACAGGAGTGCACCTGGTACTGGAGCCGTCACAAATGAGCTCAGGTTCAAGGGTCCGGGTGGCCACCCCTTTGCTTGTTGGAACTGGGACACACTGTGAGATGAATGGCGAGCTCTCCATCCATCAAATGTCCCTTTATCCCTATGTATAGAATTGTGAGCCTATATTTTATTTTATTTTTTAAATTTAGAAAAAAATTAAATATACTTGTATTGATTTTGGAGAGGAAGGGAGAGAGAGAGAGATAGAAATATTAATGATGAGAGCGACTCCTGGATTGGCTGCCTCCTGCACACCCCCGACTGGGCATCAAGCCCACAACCTGGGCATGTGCTCTGACTGGGAATCGAACTGTGACCCCCCTGGTTCATAGGTCAATGTCCAACCACTGAGCCACACTGGCCGGGCTCAGGTAAGAATTTTGCATAAGGAATTACACCTGGTTCTCCGTGTTACACGCCCACTAACCTCAGAAAAGAACTCAAGTGTATGAATCGTCCTTAAGCCTCTTGAGTGATTCAGTCTTAGTGCTGCAAGCAGATAATCCCGGGAAGACAGGAAGGAGCACAGAGCTCGCCAGGCAAGAGCTACCTGCCTTTGCCTCGCTTGGCTTTAATTTTATGCTCAAGACATTTTTCATTAAAGAAACATGGGTAGGAAGATTTAAAAATATCATGCTCTGCCAAGTGCCTGAGGTCTTTTCAGGTTATTTTATGGCATCTGACACCTTCCCCCCTCTAATTCAACTTGATTCTTGTTAAAAAGACTTCTGTGCGTGACACAGTCCTCATTCAGACACTTAGCTTTGTGAGGGTCATTATTTCGTGTTTCGGCTGAATCTCAATCGTGTGTGGCTCTTCAAAGAGAATTGTGTCTGGCGTATCACTTTCTTGTAGCAAGACAAACCTGTAATATTCCTTCCCATTCAATTAGACCTGAAACAAAGTCTGATACGGGGTTAATGGCTTTAGCCTCTTTTAGATACTTTGAATGAACAAGAAGAACCTGAAAGATTTTTCTGGTAGGAATTAAATTTGAAACCCAAGATGATTCTCATATCTACATGCATTGTAAAAGAGAGTAAGACATTTGAAGAAGGCAATGGCTAGAATTTATATTTTTGGTAATTGTTATGCATTACACGTGTTGAACAAACTTAGTTCAGAATTGTAAAAAGGTGACATCTTCATGTAGTGCCCTTAGAATAATGTGTTGAATGCAACCTTTGAACCAATGAGGTTGATTAAAATTTTTAGAAGGCGTAATGGAAAAAGTAAAGATAGAACATGGGCCCAACAAAGTATCGTCAATTTTCCTAAGTGAGACATATATTTACACACCTTGCTTCTCATTCACTACCCCTGTCATCTATCATTTTCTCCTGCCCCAATGCCAATGTGTGATTTGCTTCCCAAATCATTACCCAGAAGACCTTGACTATTCCATACTGACAGGATGGATGGAAGGGACCAAAGATAATATTTAATGAGCATCATCTGGTGGCATTTACTCTGTGTCTATACTTTACCCCATAGAAACTCAGAGCCTCCCAACTACCCTATGAGGCAGAGGGTAGCACCTACCATGGTCCAGATGTGAGAAGCAATTCTGTGTAACCTTGGAGCAGAGAAAAGGCCTAAGTGGCGCAGGCCCAGGAGACAAATGCACGTGCATCAGAGGACGAGAGTGAAGAGGGAGTCAGAGGCAAATAGTATAAGGTCCTATAATACATGCACATGACTTAGAAGTTTCTCTAAGAACAATGAGAAGTCATTTGGAGAGTTTGACGGGTGCATGAAGTTTTCAGATTTGCCTGTTTAAAATAGAACTCCAGCTAAAATGTGTGGGAAAGGAAAACTGTTTGGGGCAAAAGAAACCGCTAGGCTCCAGTTTGGCATTCCAAGTCAGGCAGAGTCTGCATGGGGAAACAATGGTATCAGTAAACCGGGAAAGGAGTTGACGTGTCTAAGGTATAGTGGGGGCACATATCAATTCTTCAGGATGGTCTACATCCTTAGCGACTATGTACTTGTCTCTCTTCCCCTACAAACTTGGATTTTACTTGTGCTGGAATGTTAATAGCCACCATGCTTCCTGGCATAGCATAGCCTCTCATCAATGACTGAGCCCAAGTCATGAAGCAGCAGGAAGACAGACAGGAGACTCAGCCTCATGAGACGGACAACTGGCATGACCCTGCGCAGTGCCTGCAGCGGAGCCTGGTCACCTGTGTACGTCCTCAGGTTACGGAGATGAGCATTTTCACTAAGTGTGTTTTTTTCTGGACTTTAGTGGTAGGAACTGAAAAAACAAACTTATTATGCCCAGATCTATTGATTCTGAGTTTGAACTAGAGCACAAAGAGTGGTGAGCCCCAAATATAATTTGCATCCTGAACTTTGCACACCCCAAGACTGGCCAAAGGCATGACGTAACTAAAAGGCATCTGAGCAACTATGCCACAGTAGGGCTTCCAGTTTGTCCTGCCAGGAGATGAACCCCACCCCTGCCACTGGATAGTGGAAGAAGTGTCCGTCCTGAAAGCTGAAATTAATTCATTAACATGCAGATTCATGCCTAGTGAACTGTGGAAAATAACTTGAATACGACAAAAGCAGAGGTGCGTTCTGTTGAATTTTTTAAAATATATTTTATTGATTTTTTACAGAGAGGAAGGGAGAGGGATAGAGAGTCAGAAACATCGATCAGCTGCCTCCTGCACACCCCCTACTGGGTATGTGCCCGCAACCAAGGTACATGCCCTTGACCGGAATCGAACCTAGAACCTGGGACCCTTGAGTCCGCAGGCCGACGCTCTATCCACTGAGCCAAACCGGTTAGGGCCCTTTTGTTGAATTTGTTGAAGGGCTAACATATACCAATGGGAATCACTGTTATTTTCCCTTTAAAAACGAAAAAAAAAAACAACACAACTTTGCACCCCTTCTGAAAGTCATATCAATGTTCTTATTCTTTTTAAAAAAAAATGTTTTTATTGATTTTAGAGAAAGGAAAAGAGAGAGACAGACAGATAGAAACATCAATGATGAGAATCACTGACCGGCTGCCTCCTGCACGCCCCCTTCTGGGGATCGAATGTACAACCTGGGCATGTGCCCTGCCTAGGAATCGAACCGTGACCTCCTGGTTCATGGGTCAATGCTCAACCCCTGAAGTATGCTGGCCAGGCTGTTCTTACTCTTTTGAGGGCGATTATGTTTAGCAGTAACTGATTGAACCTAATTCAGCATTCACTTTTTTTAAAATTTTGAGTGTGTGCTGTAGTTTGGAGACTATGCTCATGGTAGTCAACACAGGGTTCCTGTCCCTTTTGCAGATGACAGATAAGTGGGAGACAATCTGTAAATTAATAATTACAACACGATGTATCAAAGTGATAACAGGAATGCCTACACGCTCACATGTCCCAGAAATCATATCAAATCTGCTGCGGTAACGCAGCCATTTGTCTATTCCTTTACCACAGAATCCACCCCAAACGGAAACTATACCCTATAAAACGGAGAGTCTTCTCAATTCTATTACACGGTAACAAAACCTCCAGAAAATCTATCACGACCAAGTCACACTGTTTCTGTCCCTCGTCTGGCCTCCTGTCCCGTTCTGACGAGACAACAATGGCACAGTCGCGGCCCTCCCTGGTGCAGCGGGGGGTAGCAAATGCGGAAAGAAAGGGCCAACGCCATGGTAGTTTTAAGCGCTGGCAGCGGCTCTGAGCGAAGCTGCTATGTGCGCCGGTGTCAGATCTGACAAAAGCAGCGATGTGTTTCATTGCCTGAGCGAGCTGAGCGGGAGGTGTATTGTGTGGAACATGAAACCACGCCAAGCAGTTCATGCTCCCATCGCAATGCCTAGCGACACAGCAGGCACCAGCTCCGCTCCCCGGCGAATAACCGTTATTTCTTCTGGCCGTGCTTCTCCTTGACCGTGTCCTGATAGCATGCCTTCTGAAGTGGTTAATTTGTTATTTATGAAATTGTTTACAGGCTTACAATGTGCACATGTGTACACAGATCTGTAAACATACACATATGGGAGAGTGAGGGAATTGAGAATTTCACATGGAATCTATAGCAGTAAAATGCTCTATATGATTGGAGAAAATAACCCCCTACTTCATAATTTGCTTTCTGGTTTTTTTATTAGGTCACATATACTTCTTTACTTCTGGCAAAAAGTAAAATCTCCAGAGGACATTTATATATATAATGAGGAAGTATGTCTGCTTCATTCAAAAAACTGTACTGTAAAAATAGTTTACTAATATCTCTTATTTTTGTTCTGTGCCCTGAGTTTGAGCACTTCTTTTTATTACTCAAGTAATGTTTGTTCAACAGCTCTTCCTTCGATTCTTTCATGAAATGAGGTCTTTTCTTAGGGAACTGAACAATGAGCAGACAACTCAGAATCAAAGGAATAAAGAGGTGAGCTTTTGGAATCGAGTGAGGCACCTTATTGTTTGCTGTGGACAGAGCTGCCTAATAAAGGTAAAATGCCAGGGAGGCTCTGGCGAACAGCTTCATTATTGAGTGTGGAAGAGAAAAGCAGGCTCAGTTTGAGGATTACATTTAGAGCTGCCGGTGGCCAGCAGGCGGTGAATGCCAGTCATTTCTCCTGTTTACACATCCCTTCAAAAGGTTCCCTATATCTCCATTAATTAACGATTTTTACGCCTGGCATTTGATTCACTTTTAAACTTAAGAATGTTTTATACTGCCCTAGATGGTTTTGCTCAGTGGATAGAGCGTCGGACTGCGGACGTTAGGGTCCCAGGTTTGATTCCAGTCAAGGGCGCATGCCTGGGTTGTGGGCTCGATTCCCAGTTGGGGGTGTGCAGGAGGCAGCCAATCAATGATTCTCTCTCATCATTGATGTTTCTATCTCTCTCTCTCTCTCCCTTCCTCTCTGAAATCAATAAAAAATATACATATATTTTAAAAAGAATATTTTGTATTGCTTTTTTTTAATTTGGCCTGACAAAATACGTGTATGTAATATTTATATAAATGTATATAATATATAATACGATGTAAAACTGTATATATTTACAAACGTACGTATTTCAGATTTTTACCTTCTATTTTGCCGGTTTTAGTCTTTTCTTAGGAAGAAGTACTATAGAAGAATACATGCTAGTGCCCGGGTCACACATCATCTCCTGAGAAAGAAGAAGTCCCATGGAAATATCACCATCAGATGGCATCACTTTAATCCTATTTTCTGCTCTAACTCTAACACATTGCAGTAAAAACTTTGCGTCTTCTAGAAACGAATCTTGGCAATTTTCATTTAATAGGTTCTAAAATGAAAAATGCCCAGTGATGAGAAACAGCACCAGCGAGGCCTGCAAACCCACGCAGAGGGATTGGGTAGGTGGAGGCAGCTTTGTGGAGGTCAATTGACTGATGCCTATGCAAGCTGAGAATGCTGCTCAAGGTATGTGTTCTGCCCTATTTTCCTACCTTACTGGGCATGAAGACAGCGATTTTCTTTTAAAATATATTTTATTGATGTTTTACGGAGAGGAAGGGAGAGGGATAGAGGGTTAGAAACATCAGTGAGAGAGAAACATCGATCAGCTGCCTCCTGCACACTCCCCACTGGGGATGTGCCCGCAACCAAGGTACCTGCCCTTGACCGGAATCAAACCTGGTACCCTTCAGTCAGTAGGCCGATGCTCTGTTCACTGAGCCAAACTGGTTAGGGCAAGACAGCGATTTTCAACCTTTCTCATCTCATGACACATAAACTACTTACTAAAATTCTGTGGCACACCAAAAAAATGTTATACATTTTTTCTGATCTGGCAAAAAAAAAAAATGGGGATAATTTTGATTCACATATAGTCCCCATATGCCTTCAATAGAGTTTAACTTAATTTCAGCATCTTACCTAAGTATGGCACATTTGTCACCATTAATGACCCAGGCTTGACACATTTCTGTAACTAAAGACCATCCTTTATTCCTCTTCCCTGTGATTTTACTAAATGCATTATTTTTCCTCTTCTAGGATTCCATCCAAGATCCCACAGAATATAGAGCTGTCACGGCTCTTTAGGCCCTGCTGGGCTGTGGCAGTTTCTTAAATTAAAAAAAAAAAAAAAAGTCCTTTCTTTTCTTTTGATGATCTTGACAGTTTTGGAAAGTTTCTGCCAGGTATTATGTAGAAGACCCCTCAGAGGTGATTTGTACGCCTCACTCCCAGTCAGAATGGGGCGGTACAGATTTTGGAGTCGGACCCAGAGGCAGCTGGGGGCATGCTGCTCAGGGTGCAGGCCAAGAGCACATGCCAACATGACTTGCCTCTGGGGGAAGCGCGGTTGGTCCGGGTTTCCCGCCCTGCAGTTATTATCCCCTCTTTCCATTCTGTGCTATTTATAAAAAGTATGTTTTTATGGATTTCAGAGAGGAAGGGAGAGGGAGAGAGAGAGAAACATCAAGGATGAGAATCATCGACAGGCTGCCTCCTGCCCGCCCCAAATTGGGGATGGAGCCCGCAACCCGGGCCTGTGTCCTGACCGGGAATCGAACCGTGACCTCCCTAGTTCATAGGTCAACGCTCAGCCACTGAGCCACGCCAGCTGGGCCATTCTGGGCTCTTTGAAAGGAAATCATTATGCACAACCCATGCCTAAGGAAGTACCGAGAGTGAGTTGGACTTGATGAAAATTTAAAAGCTCTGCTCTCTGTGAAAAGCAGTTACAAAAGCAGACAAGCCACAGGATAGAAACAAGGAATGAAACACACACACACACACACACACACACACACACACACACACACACACGGAGATTAACCAACATGTTCCCCGAAATGATGGCAGCAGCCCACAGCTATAGCACGGGCGCCCCGTGCTGGGTGCTGACGTGTGGGTAGGGCCGCATTCTCTTCTCTCGGGAGTAGAGCTCGGCTGCAGGGCACCGGAGCCTGGGGGCTGTGGCTTCCATGTGCAGCTCCCACTGCTTTGAGCAAGGAACGCAGGCATCAGAAAGGGTTCAGAAAAGGGGGAAATTAGATTTCATAATGTAGATGTTTGTGTATGACATATTTTTATTATTTGAAAATTGTATAATTGTGACAATATCTCCGGGTACGTGCAACCTCAACTCTGATTTTCAGCCAGTGGAAATGATGATAATTATAATGTGAATGACAGTCCAATCACCACTGTAAAAAACCAGAGTGGCCTTTTTCTACCATCTCAAGCTTCCCCCCCCCCCCCCGCCCCCATTGTCTAAGGATGTTGTGCTCTTCTTGTTAACAACATAGATGTTTTTCTTGGCTAATGTGTAAATATTAAACCACAAAATGAGTGTAGATACCTTGTTAGCACTGGCCTATGGTATTATGTGACTAGCTCTTATTACATGTGAAAATTGTTGACAATGGCATTGATTTCTGTCATTTCCTCTATTTATTCTCCTTTAATAACCCCTACCCCAGACTTTACCTACTATTCTCAATGATAGTAATTTGTTTTGATCCTTTAAGAAAAAAAAAAACACACACACAAAAAACACACACAAAAAAACACAAAAAAACATTGGACAGGATTCCTCGTGTCCTTTCTCTTTGACTACCCAGCTGACACCCTTATCTCAGACGAATAATGATAGAATAAGACCACAAATTGCTTTTCATGATGCCAACCACACTTTCTCTAATATGCAGCAATTTCCACTGGTTATTACCAATTAACAATTTTCTACTCATATCCGCACACAAAACTTCTATCATCTCCTACTTATTTGTAGAAATAGGTTAACAAAAACTACCTTGTACAAAATGCCATGTTTTTTCTACCCCCCGTTATCATCTGTCTCTCTACCCTGTTAATCACAGTACACTGTGATAACAGAAATGGGAATCATTGTTACTTTAAAAATATGTAGCCTACATAATTCTAAAAAATATTTTATATTATTTGTAATATAATTATGGGTGCCAAAAATCAAACCCCACAGTGAAATTAAGATCTGGGAACTACACATTAAAATGGGAAGAGGATAGAAAAGTACATTTGCTCGAACATCTAAGCAAAGAAAGAAAAGGAGAATTTCATTCTGAGCTTCTTGGCTATCAAACACAAGAAGAAAATACACATACAAAGTACCATATAGTTTTAATTATTTATAACCATAAATACACGCCTCTGTCATGGCAGGCTTGTCTGTCTTCCCATTTCTGAATTCTGCTAAGATTGTGATGACTTACTTGGTATTCTGGACACCAAACTGTGTATAAAAATGATCCACACCAGCTATTTTGTTTACAAAAACACACTGATGTTTTATGTACGTGACAATTCGTAAATAAACCTTCCATAAGCGTTGAACGTGTAACGGAATCATAATCCTGTGCAGAGAGCAATGGCAGGGGGAAGCTGACATATACTATCCAGGAGGCTAGTTTTGTAAGATTTAACGTTGAGGTGCCACGGCACACATCTGAACACTGACACGGAACAACTATTTCTGCTGAGTCTGAAAGTGCAGAGCAGTGATTTTCAACAGGTGTGCCGCAGCATTTTTAAAACACGCAATACCTGGCTGTTTAGTCAGGGCACTGACCAATTTGCCCTTAGACTGTCAAATAAAAAATGACAACAGCCAACGTAACAATAACTGTCTGGTGTGAATGAATCCAAATTATACATTTTTTTTTTGTCAAATAGGCAAAAAATATATATATTTTGGTGTGACACAGAATTTTAGTAATTAGTTTGTGTGTGCCATGAGATGAAGAAGGTTGAAAATTGTCGGTGTCAATGATGACAGATAATTCAAAACAGAAAGAAGTCAAAGGAGACTTGATGGACAGACATTATGTTTCCTTACATGAAAGAAGCTATAGTGTAGATATACAGGGAAATCTATATATATATATATATATATATATAAAAGCCTAAGTGACTGTTACTACCGAGTGACCTGTGGACCAGTTGCTATGACATGCACTGAACACCTGGGGGCAGATGTTCAATGCAGGAGCTGCCCCCTGGTGGTCAGTGCTCTCCCACAGCCAGCCTCCTGCAGCCGGCCAACCTCCTGAAGTCTCAATCTGGACTGGATGAGACGGCCCCGATCACCAGCCAGACCGAGGGACCCCACCCGTGCATGCATTTGTGCACCGGGCCTCTAGTACTCTTATAAAAATGTACCAGTTGAATACAGAAGCAGCTAGCATTCACCAACAGAAGGCAGGGTCCCTACACAGTGGTGAGTTGCAGTGATATGTGCAGAAATGAGCATTTTTTTCTTCTAAGAAATCTACTCTGGGAGTTTGACATATTTTCTTAGTCATTGCTCCAATTTTTTCATTTAATTTAGTTTGTTACACTGTGGGCTCTTTTAGACTTCTGGCATATGGAGCAATATTAATTTTTATTGCTCCCCCCACCCCTTTCCCAAATTCCTGGCCCTGAAGTGCAATTGGCAGAAAACCAAGAATCATGAGTTAATTTTAAAAGAAATGAAAACCTCTGAATTTCTGCCAATACCAATTCTGTACATTCTGAATGAAGGACTGAGTGTTCCAATTTTCCAGCAATTTCTGCTCTGCCTCCTTCAATAGAAGGTTTTGGATTGGGATGAAAATTCAGGGCAAATTCCTTTAGTAGCTACAAAGAAAAAAGCAGGAAAGCTGTAGGAAGCCAGAAAAGAAATGTCTTAAGAATTCCCAAGTGGGTCAAATACTGGAAAGAAATCAATTGCAGGCCCGAGGCTTCCTTTATCACACCTTGATCTCTTCCCCCCTCACTTACATATATATATATATATATATATATATAAAAGCCTAATATGCAAAATGTCCCCACAGGAGTTCGACTGGGAGACCGATTACTTGCTATGACCTGCGCTGACCACCGGGGGCAGCATGGAACAAAGGAAGGCCCCAGCCAGCAGCTGAAGGCCCTGATTGGCCCTGATTGCCGGCCAGGATTAGGGACCCTACCTATGCACAAATTTTGTGCATCAAGCCTCTAGTCAATAATTAATTTCTTTTACCTGGCTGGCGTGGCTCAGTGGTTGAGCATCGACCTATGAACCAGGAAGTCACGGTTCAATTCCTGATCAGAGCATATGCATGGGGTTGCAGGCTTGATCCCTAGTGTGGGGCATGCAGGAGGCAGCCAACCAATGATTTTCCCTCATCCATGGATGTTTCTATTTTTCTCTCCCTCTCCCTTCCTCTCTGAAATCAATAAAAATATATAAATAAATGAAATAAATAAATTTCTTTCTATTTTGGGTTGATCTCAGCTGGGTTATTCTGTTAATAACTGTGATCTATGATGTAATTTATGCCAACACTGGGGCTTCCTGGTGCTCCACAGCCAACACATCACCGGCCCTCTCTGTTCTCTCTAAGGCCTTCGTAATATCATGGAAACCTTTACTGGAATTTAAAATAAAAAGCTGGCAATGACAGAGCTTACCTGTATTATTTAGGCCTTTCCGTTAGGATTTTAGGATTTGAAATTTTAGGTTTTGTATTACGTCTCAAACTCACAGGATTGCACCTGGTGGGACCGTACTTGGACTCACAGGTGCTGGGTTTTTACTTTTGATCTCCTTATGCCTATGTCTCACAGTCTCAGCAAAAGCAAGAAACCTCTTTCTGAAACAATAAGACTTTTTCAATGCGATAAAGATTGATATCACCTAAATAGCTAAAATATTCTAGGCCCGTGGTTGACAAACTGCGGCTCCGCGAGCCACAGGTGGCTCTTTGGCCCCTTGAGTGTGGCTCTTCCACAAAATACCATGGCCTGGGCGAGTCTATTTTGAAGAAGTGGCGTTAGAAGAAGTTTAAGTTTAAAAAACTTGGCTCTCAAAAGAAATTTCAATCGTTGTGCTGTTGATATTTGGCTCTGATGACTAATGAGTTTGCCGACCACTGTTCTAGGCCATCATCATTGTACAGATGACAGATTCCAAACATTCGTTGTCATTTACATCAATGATCATTATTATTCTTGCTCCATTGTACTAAAGTATGTTGACAATATATAGGGGCGCTAGTATTGTAATCATGGTGTCTTCACATTCATAAATATACTAACAAGATCTGTAACCCTCCTTTGTGCCATTGTGTTGGTGATTTACAAGAAACCCTGGCCTGGCAGGCATACTGTGGGTAGACGGAGGCCTAGGGAAATTTTCTCATAGATGTTTATATGAACAAGGCATGCTCTGTTTGACCATCAAGAATTGTATAATTGATCAGCCCCTGCACTTTTAACTCATTGGAATGCACTTAATGTGAAGTGACCTTTGATATAGATTTCCAGATTGAAAAAAACACACAAAAAAACAGGTAGTCCACTCGGAGGTCCAAGATCTGTCTCCTGCTTAAACAGTGTTTGGATGGAACAGACCCAGGGACACCCCTTCTTCCAGCCTCCGACCACTCTCTTGCGTCTCACCTAGTCACCACCTTCAGAACCACCTCTGGGACCAGCCAACACACCAGTTTTTTTTTTTCTTTCTACCTTAACTCCTTCTCACCAAGCAACCATGAGCTCCCAAATTTGTCAGAATTATCCCACCGAGGTGGAGGCTGTGGTCAGTCGCCTGGCCAGCCTGCATCTGCAGGCCTCCTACACCTACCTCTCTCTGGGCTACTATTTCCACCATGAATATTTGTCATTCGAGGGTGTGGGCCACTTCTCCCGCCAGTTGGTGGAGAAGAAGCGCGAGGGCGCTGAGCATCTCTTAAAGTTGCAAAACAAGCGAGGCGGCCACATTCTCTTCCAGGACGTGCAAAAACCTTCCCAAGATGAGTGGGCAAAGCTCAGGACGCCATGGAGGCCACCCTGGCCTTGGAGAAGAGCCTGGACCAGGCCCTTTTGGAGCTGTAGGCCCTGGGTTCTACCCGTGTAGACCCTCATCTCTGCGACTTCCTGGAGAACCACTTCCTGGATGAGGAGGTGAAACTCATCAAGAAGATGGGCAACCACCTGACTCACATCCGCAGGCTAGCCGCCCCCCAGGCTGGGCTGGGCGAGTATCTCTTCGAAAGGCTCACCCTCAAGCACGACTAGGAGCCTTTGGAGCCCAGAGGCCCCTGTGCAGCCCCCTGGTGTCTCTGGCTTTTACCTGAGCCGCTTCCCGAAACTACTAGCCATTCTTTTAACCACCCTGGAGCTCTCTCCCATGCAATGGACCAAATGACACAATAAAGCTTTTTTCAGAGAAAAACAAAACAATACAAAAACTAAAAGGATTAATGAGTTCCTGTAGGTTTTAGTAAGCAGCGTGTTCTTGGTTGTAGAGATCTTTTCATAATGATTAAAACAAATGATGGTCCTACAAAAAATAATGAAGCAAACAAAAAATAAAAAAAATGTGGCCTAAAACAATAATTCCTCATTTTGATGAGTATATTAGGTACAGGAATAGGAAAGAAGTATCCATTCCATTAATATTCTAGACACTTATTCTAATTCTACTGATTTCCATGGAAAGAACATTTTATCTGATCCTTTTGAGTCATGTTGATTACAGCTTATAATCATGTTACTTTTTAAAAATATATTTCTTTTATTGATTTCCAAGAGGAAGGGAGAGGGAGAGAGAGATAGAAACATCAATGATGAGAGAGAATCATTGATTGGCTGCCTCCTGCACGCCCTGCACTGGGGATTGAGCCTGAAACCTGGGCATGTGCCCTTGGCTGGAATCAAACCCAGGACCCTTCAGTCAGCAGGCTGATGCTCTATCCACTGAGCCAAACCAGCTAGGGTGCATGTTACTTTTTTATTTGAAACATTTTCACATATTTCTGCTCAGTGCACCCTCTCTTCTAGACATCGCTAACACTGTAACATATTAAATGAGAGAATGGTACATGAGTTGCATATTCTAATTATTTAACTATCAAAGAAGACATTTTAAAAACTACTCAAAATAGCAGTCATGTGGAATTAAAATTATATCTATGACATTTCCAATATCTTGAAGTTATTATTTTTATGATTTACTATGTTTTACGTTAGTGAACCCAATAATTCTATTATTTATTTCACTTTCTTGTTGCCCCTTTTCTCACTAATAAGCAAGTTTTCACAGTACCTTCCCAACTTATGCTGATTGTCTTGTTTCCTAAACTTTCTACAATTCTGCCCGATCACTAACAGCCTTTCTTCTTTTCCTTTGTTTCCTATAGATTGCTCCTCTTGCTCAATTTCTAGTGGAAAGCAAATTGGACTGCTTTGTTATTTCTATTAATTTTCTTAACGACAATGGGAACATTACATATTTATCTGAGGCTGAATAAAACTATTAAAATGTAGCAAAATATTGTTTTGCATAACTTAACATCTGGATGAGCCACTTTACATGTGAGTTCATACAATGGACCTTTTCCTCAACGGCGTTTTTCTCCTGCTGACTGCCCCACAGCATATCGTAACTGAGTTTAAGTAATTGGTCTGGGACCCTTAAAGAAGAAAATTTACCCCAATTTAAATTTGCTCACATAATCATATCTTTCCTCAAAATTCCAATTCCTATAGCTTTCTAATGAAAATCACATTATTACACCAGGAATTAACATTTCAATCTACACCTCCATAGCTTTCAAAACAAGCTCTTTAATATGGATTACTCTTTGAATTTAACAAGTTGACATGTTTAAGAACATGTTTAAGAACATGTCAACTTGGTCTTTATCAACGATGCATGTCAACATCTCAAATATTACCTAAAAATTACTTCAAATGATTCTTATTTTGCTACTCCACTATTTAGAAATCTACATTTATTGCTGCACAAAAAAAGGATCATGTATATATATGAAGGCAGATCTCACAATTCTAAGAAACTGCAACAATGAGACTCAGATGATCATCAATCAGTAATGAGTCATTAGTCCTAGTTGGCATCATCAATCAATATTACCAAGCCAATGTAACTAAGGTAGAGCTGTGATTAGCTTGCTTATTTTTAACTCACTCGCTCTAGTAAGCTGGCTTTCAGCTCAAGAAATCTAGTTGAAGATGAAGAACTTACACGTTTGCATCAGAATGTATCAGTAGTTTGGCCATTCATTGTTGAGTAACACATAAACAGACTTAATAGTAAAGTGTTATCTTTATTTTATATATTTTATTATGTTTTTAAAATTTTGATTTGAGAGAGAGAGGAAGGGAGAGGGATAGAGAGATAGAAATATCCATGAGAGTGAAACACCGATTGGCTGCCTCCTGCACACCTCCTACTGGAGATTGAGCCTGCAACCCGGGCATGTGCCCTGACCAGGAATCCAACCAGTGATCTCTCCTGGTTCTTAGGTCGATGCTCAGCCACTGAGCCCTGCTGACCTGGCACAAATCCTATTTCTTAAATCAGTCAATTATTATTATTATTATTATTTTTTGCGCCGGACTGTGTGTGGAACATTCATGATTTTGTGGGACCAGTTTTTCCTTATGTATCAAAACACCTTGTAGACATTCTTGCAGAAGGGGGTGGGGGAGGGGAGATAAACGATCCAGACTGAACTAACAGAAATCTTCACGGGGTTTTAAAAACCTGGATATGGGAGGAAAGAGTTGTTTTTCTTTTTCCTTTAATTGGATGAAAATCCATAAAAAGTGTGAGCTCCGATCTTAGATCTGGGCTAACTCACAGAGTGAAAGTTTGGGTGACCTGGCAGAGAGAGAAGGAAGTTTAAGTCTCTGGTTCTGGTCCTCCCTGTGGCCGGCCACCTACCGGGCCTCTCCCATTTTTTGATTTGGTGAATAAAATATTCTCTCTCTGCAGGTAAGCTATTGTGAACAGCCTTTCTACCTCATGCAAAGAAATAATGCTCCCAGAACAATAAAAAGTCTTCCCCAAGCTGTGTTTGGCCCCTCTGCTCCTAAAAGCCTCTGTGTGCGCATTGTTATGTAATTTGCAACCACTGACGCCCACAGTAGCCCTGCTATCTGGGAAGCCTCTTCTTCATACAAACCCTGGAATGAAATACGACTGTTCATTTGGGGCTGACCCAGAGGCGGGGCCGCTGGATTAAGCAGTGTTTATGAGCCCGCTCCAAGGCCTGTGTCCCTCCACCAGGAAGAAGGCAGTGATTCCGCGGAGTTATAAATCAGGAAAGTTCCTGGCCAGCGTTCTCCGGGACAGCTTGATTGTCTTTTCCAGAGAATTTATTGGCATGTTCATTGCGGAAACATTAACCACGGTTTCCAGGTGTCACTCTAAGGAGAAATGACTTCCCCTGCCAGGCAGTGCTTTACAGCCTCCTTCCTAATGTGTTAGTTTATGAATTGGGAGCGGAGTACCCGCCCAGAGAGACTGCAGCCCATGTGGTGAGTTCAGAGAGAGAGAGACAGAGAGAGGGAGAGAGATATAACATCTCCACCTCGTAGCTACCGCCCTGTCCTGCAGAGCACATGGGGGAAAGGAGGGCTTCTCATATAAATCAGGTTAGTGCCATGGTGTGCATGCAGGGCCCATAGCCCAGAGCAGAGCTGTGAAAGAGGGAAGGGGGGGAAGGGGGGGAAGGGAGGAAGATAGAGAGGGGGAGGGGGAAGGGGAGAGAGGGAGAGAAGGAGAGAGAGAAGAGAGAGAGAGAGCAAGAGAGAGAGAGAGCAGCTATGTTTATATCTTTGCTATAGAGATCATCACTATTATTTCTCAAGGGCGAAAACAGAGACTTCTATTCAAGAAAACGCCACACCCTAAAATGCACACATGAAGACTGAGTAAGCCTTGTTTTATTAGATTTTATGACAGGGTAGGGCTAATCATGGGCAGCAAATCTTTTTATTTCTTGAACAAGCCTCACGCATAAACGCCCGCTCCAGGTAATGCCCTGTCTCAGAGCTCGGCAGAGCCACACGATGGAGCTGCTGGTGCCTGGAAGGAGGAAACGTGGCGATAATAACCACGTGCTGCCCCACAGGAGGGTCCGCAGTGTCAGAACTAGGGCTCTGCAAGCACAGGCACAAACCGGCAATGTCGGCGGCCACCCCAGAGGAGGGGACGCCACCTGGTGATTACAGCTGTGTTAATCCAGATGGATACCAGCTTAACACAAGCACTAATGTCAAATGTTGATGCATGGCAAAGCATCAAAAAAAGAGAGAGAAGGAACAGGGGAAGGGGGCAGAGCTAAGTAGATGGCACACCCTGGCTCCTTTTCCACAGGCACAGCCTAAACAGGGCGTGTGAGCTGGGAAGTCACCGGCACTCCGTTAGAGGGATGCTGGCGGTGTCTAAAGGGGCCTCGGCTTTTTAACAATTTTAAAAGGCTCCCCCGGAACCTTAATTAGCCAGGGATCCAAGGAGGAGCTGACAGCCAGCCGAGTCTCTTTTCTGGAGTTAAAGTCAAACTAATTAAATTTCAGAAGGAATACATCTCCCTGCCAGCACCCTTAATCCGTCACCCTTGCTTAGCCCAAAACAAAGAAATAAACAGGGAGACGGACGGGCTGAAGATCACACACACAGGAACGTTTATGTGGTGAGACAGTGATGAACCAGGTTTTCACTAAGGACATTTTTAATTTCTCAGCTAACATTCAAAAAGCACATATAATTTTGCTTCTAAAGAATCCGTTTTAGGTCAGGAATTACTCGAGGAATTCAGCAGTCTTTTTGTTAATATTAGTGGTAGTAGTGTTTTTGCTGAGTATTTTCTGCACAGGTTTATTTAAATATATATAGCATATGTAACAGAGTTATTAATGTGTTCTTAAGCATTACACTTGCATGAATACACATGCAAACACTAAATTGTTCTGCATTTCTTTAATAAAGGCCAATATTAAAGATGATGGCTAGCATTCATATCTATATATATAAAAGATTAAGTGACCGAACGACCGGTTGACCAGTCGCTATGACACATACTGACCACCAGGGGACAGATGCTCAATGAGCAGGATCAGGCTCCCCCGCCCTGTCTGGATAGGACCTGTGGGGATCGGGCCAAAACCGGCTCTCCATCATCCCCGCAGGGGTCCCAGATTGTGAAAGGGCACAGGCCAGGCCAAAGGACCCCACTGGTGCGCGAATCCATGTACTAGGCTTCTAGTTAGTTTTAACATCCATAGAGTATAAGACACAATAAGATAAACGGCTATTCCATAAAATGCTAAGTAAAATTTTCTCAGAAAGTGAAGTCCAAATTTTCTCAACGAACTGTTTTAAAGAAGCACTTGTTGTTTTTTAAAATGGAGGTGCTATATTATTTATTTAACATTTGTAGTTATACAATGAAGATCTATCAAAACTGCAAAATGTTATTGCGCTCTGAGAGATCTCTGGCCCTCCTTTCCTTTGCTCTGAGAGATCTCTGGCCCTCCTTCCCGTCCTCACATTTCCTTTGCAGAGAAACGCCAGTGTCCCCCTGGGACTCAGCTCTTCTGAGCACCGCTGACCGGGCAGCAGGACACTGGAGCCCAGGCCTTAGCCACAGATGGGCCAGTAAGACCTGTTTGCTTATCAGTTAGGATTGTGGTTCAGACACGCTAGTTGTGATCCTGAACTAGAAACTATTAAAGGCACATTCACCTTTGCAAGGAAAAACAAAATCAATGACAGCGAGACGGTCTTCAGAGAAATAGAAGAATGATCCAGGCATATGAATCAAACAGAAATTAGAGTAGTGGTGAGGGAAGAGATAAAGAAAGCAAGAGAAAGAATAGCACATCACTTTGTACAGTTCCTTAGGTCTGTCACTACCTTCCCTTACTTCTCCTGTTTCATGGCCTTCTGTTTGGCCCTCCCTCCCTCCTTCCTGCCTTTCACTATTCTATAAAATTACATTTATCTTGCTTTTTACATCCTCCTAATTTGTGCTATTAAAAAATTAAGAACACACATACAATGTTTTTGTTGTAATCACATACATAATTAGATTATAATTAGGCCATGGGAAGTAGCGGCTGAGTATGGGGAATATCCAATTAGAAGTCTGTTCTCTTAACATGCTCCCCCATGGGGTCTACCTTTATCTCCCTTGCCTCCATTCTCCTTTCTAGGACCCACCTCACACCAAACAGAATGTGTTTCCTTTATCTTCTAATCCACTGTCGATACCATCCACTTTCCATACATTCCACTCTGTAAAAGTTTCCATGCTTAATGGGAGGCATTTTAATCTGACCCCCAAATCAGTGTATTCTCTCTTCCCCGGTATTCAATCTCCCATTAAACCTAACAGCCAGGCCATGCCTTTAATAAAATTTTCCCTTTTACCTATGTCTGGTGACCCCCATAAGCACAGGAATTCCAGTACTCAGCTGGTGAGAGATGAGAAAACATTGACCCTTGTTCTTTAGTCTAAAGTCTAATTCATGTTGCCAGCCCCAAAGGAATCTTCCTTCCTAATCACTAAACCTGAACTATGTGCTGGATACAGGCACACATCAATGATAAGTTGTCTCATGTATTCAGCTGACTCTGTCCTGTACTCAGAACGACAGCCCTATGCCAAAACTTCTACCCCCTCCTCTCGGCTACCTTCTCCCCATCTTAGCTAATAATCTCCCTTTCACAAATTAACTCCCTCCTAATTGGATACTCTCTATACTCAGTCACTACTACCAATGACCTAATTATATTCTAATTATATATGTGATGCTTCAGTTTTTTTCTAATTATCTGAAATAAAAGAATTATGAGAGCCAAAATAACAGAGTCTACATCTTTTAGTTCTCCACAATATCCTATCTAATAAAGAGGGAAAATGCTAATTGACCACCATTCTGTCACAAAGATGGCTGCACCCACAGCTGAGGCCAAGTTCCCATGAGGAGCCTTAAGGAGCAATCAGCAGGGACCTGAGGCTACACCCTCCCCCACCCCCGTGGGGCTTGACAGGGAACCTCAGGTCACATCCCCCACCTGGAAGGGCTTGACAGGGGACCTTAAGCCACACCTCCCCGCCCTGGCGTCAGGCTGGGGGACCTCAGGCCGCGCCCCCCACCCCGGCGCCAGGCCAGGGGACCTGAGGCCATGCCCCCCACCTGGCAGGGCTTGACGGGGGACCTCAAGGTGCTTCCCGTCCTGGTGCTGGGCTAGAGGACCTCAGGCTGCTCCCCCCACCCTGGTACCAGGCCAGGGGCCCTTAGACCGCACCCCCCGCCCAGTGGGGCTTGACAGGGGACCTCAGGCCATGCCCCCTACCCAGCAGGGCTTGACAGGGAACCTCAAGGTGCACACCCAGTCCTGGGTAAGGGGAACTCAGGCCATGCCCCCCGCCTGGCAGGGCTTGATGGAGGAGCTCAAGCCATGTCCCCCTCCCAGCGGGGCTTGTTGGAGGACCTCAAGGCATGCCCCCCTCCCAGCAGGGCTTGTTGGGGGACCTCAAGGCATGCCCCCTGCCCTGGTATGGGCTGGGGGACTTCAGGCCATGCCCCCTGTTCTGGCGCCAGGCCAGGGTACCTGAGGCTACACCCTCTGCCTGGTGGGGCTTGACAAGGGTGGGACTGGCCAGGTCTGAATCTAGCCCAATTTCGGGGGGGGGGGGGCGAGGAGGGGAGAGGCAGCTGGGTCTGGGTCTCACTCAATTTTGAGGTGAATGTGGGTGGGCAGGAACTTGACTCTGGGTCCCATGGTGTGCTCCAGACTCTGACAGGAGGAAGGTTTTCATATACATTTTACTAAAAATTTTCTTTCATCTCTGACACTTCTATTATAGAGAAAGGGCAAATAGCAATATTAAATTATTTCCTCTAATTAATCCCCTTTTAATGTGCACGGATTTTGTGCACCAGGCCACTAGTTTAATGTAATTCTCTGCTCAATTCAGTGCATGGTAGGTCCAATATCAAATAGTCCCAATGATAGATTAAGGCTAATTGCATCAATGCTTTGCCTGAAAGCACTATTATTTCATGTTTATTTTAACTATGTTTGTTTAAGTTATTATCTCTTTTTGATAGGTCTCTTTTGCTTTATATTTTTCCTCTATTTTGTACTTTCTGGTTTTTATTGGTGCTCCTTTTCTTAGCCTACCTTACCTTTTATCCACTGACCCCACTGCCTTTAATTTATTTTGCTCTTCTGTGTTCAGTGACATCTTAATTAATGGGCACCACACTTTAAAGGAACCCACGGAACATGAATGATGAGATTCATTTAAGGTACCTAGCATCCCTAGTACCACCTTTTCAAGTAATTACGGTCCCTCACCCTTTTCCTGTAGGTCAGGTTATTGCCCAAACTTTCCAATCTGGACTAAATTACTCTGCAGGTTGTATTTTTTCTAGGTTTCATATTCTCCTCACCATCTCTAATACCATAATCTATTTTTATGATATATGAAAAATTATTCACATCATTGTTTTCCCTCACGCAATGAGGGAACTGACATTTTTTTTTCTAGCTTTTTCTAAGCTTTCAAAGCTGTTAATATTTATTAATTTCCAATTACTATTTTTGTCAATTGCTCTGCCCCCTACTTCTTCAATAAGATTGTCATGATATCTACTTCGACACCTGTGGAGCAGCAGGCTAGCCTAGTGCATAGGTTTCTAAAGTCTGATAAATGCAAGATGTTTCCTTGGCGTACAAGAAGATGGTGTTAGCATATCCCATGACTGCTTTTACCTGAAATTAAACAAATGAATATTTACCCTTTGTGATGGTTAATTTTATGTGTCGACTTGACTAGGCCACAGAGCGCCCTGGACATTTGGCCAAACGTTATTCTGGATGTGTCTGTGAGGGTGCTCCTTCCTGAGATGAACACTTGAATGAGTAGACTACTTAAAGCCCAGCGCCCTCCCAGCAGGGGGCGGGACTCCTCCAATCAGTAGGAAATCTGAACACAACAGAAAGGCTGAGATGGAAGAGTGGCCCCTCTCTGTCTTCAGACACAGAGTGCAATACCTGCTGGGCTTCAGGCTCCAGCCTGCAGGCTTTCAGCTCTGCTGTGTCTCTGGCCTTCGGGCCTGCATGTACTTTTGGCATGCAGCCTCGAATTAATTTTATTTGTAATAGCCCGGTGTTTAACCCTATTGAGACATTGCTTTATTCTGTAGGCCAGGGGTCCTCAAACTTTTTAAACAGGGGGCCAGTTCACTGTCCCTCAGACTGTTGGAGGGCCGGACTATAGTTTAAAAAAAAAACTATGAACAAATTCCTATGCGCACTGTGGGCCCGGGACCAGTTGGCTGCTAAGCAGGACAGGCAGCAGCACCCGGTGGGCCAGATAAATGTCCTCGGCAGGCCGCATGTGGCCCGCGGGTCTGTAGTTTGAGGACCCCTGCAGGATTTGGAGCTCAATTATAGCTTGGATTTCACTCCACTGACTTTTAGTCTCAAGAACTTGAGTATGTTTCTTGGCTACACTGTGCTTTCATGACTTCTTTTGTAAACTGAGATAAATTAGTATCTATTTCCGGTTATCATGATGATTATGAGAATTATTAAGTGGAAGTGTAAAAAAGTGCTCAGAACATAATGAGCATTCAATCAGTATTGTCTATTTATTACAATGTCCTTAAGACATAAGTGGTATTTGTCTTTTTTAAAATTAGATATTATTGACAGTTCTTTGGTTAAAGTTGGTTAATGTCAACCATTCTTATATCAGATAAGACTTAACTTCAGCAAGGCTTAATTTTTAAGGATTTATTTTTTAAATCCTTTAAAGTAATTGCTAATTGCCCTAGCTGGTTTGGCTCAGTGGATAGAGCATCAGCCCTTGGACTGAAGGGTCCTGGGTTCAATTCTGGTCAAGGGCACATGCCTTAGGTTGCTGGCTCAATCTCCAGTGCAGGGCGTGCAGGAAGCAACTAATCAATGATTCTCTCTCATCACTGATGTTTCTATCTCTCTCTCCCTCTCCCTTCCTCTCTGAAATCAATAAAAAAATAATAATTGCTAATTTATCTATACAATATTCTACCATAAGACATTATATTAATGACAATATGCAAGGTAAATTAATTTATTTTAAGGGTAACATTCTATTAACACAAAGGTAAGCATTTTAATCCCAGCTATAAAAAAAAAAAAGTATTAAACAACATCTATTGACCTTCTTACCCTATAAAAACATCAGAAATACCGAGATAAATTAGAAAAGATCCATGAATGGACATAATTTAACGTGCACGGGAAAAATAAAGACTATAAAGAGAAGTCTAACGTAGTCCAAGGACCTTTCTCCCTCATGTCCGCATCCTCAACCATCAGGATGAGGTAAGCAGTTTGGTTTGCTGCTTGTCCTGAATTTTTCCTCGGTGAAAAGTTTTTCTGGATCAGGTGTCCTTTCCTGATGCCCTGAACTCTGATGTGTGTCCCCTCCTTTCTCTGTCCCACGGCTGCAATGCTGACTGAGGTGCCAGAGGGAGGCACTCCCTCGATTAGAGCCAGCAAAGAGCCTGGCAGCCCCTCTCGTCCTATTCCTTCTCCTTTCCCCTCCCTCTCCCGGCAACACGGCCAGAAAAGTCTACTTATCCATATACATATTTTCACTGATGTTTGGAGACCAGCTCAGGAGGGGATTACATTCCCCTGCAGCATTTGACAGACTGAATTCTGAGTCTGCCTTCATATAGACAATACCACTCAGGATTTTTTATTCCTTCCTGACTCAGCTTTTTGAAGGATTAGTCAACATCAATGATCACACACACCTGTCAGGGTGTTGTCTTAAATTTTATCCCAACTTGAATCTATACCATGTCTCTACCAGTGGGGGGTGAGGGATGGTAGAGGGGGCAGGTTTTTAGTAAGGAGTTATTAATAGCATTCATATTGCCACAATCTATGAACAGTGAAAGTCTGTCTGGCAGAAATTCTCTATGATATTTGGCATGATTGAGCTATTCCCCCATCATTAAAACTCTTTCCTCATTCACTCTGCGGCATCTTTCTCTTCTGATCTAATCCTTTCTCTCTGATCATTTATTCTGCCTGTTGGTGAGCTCCTGTGCCCTTAAAATGTGTACTTTTCAGGAGCCTATCTTTGGCTTGCTGCTCACTTTTCTTGCTCATTCCAATTCCAATAACTAATCTGCCTGTGTGCTTCCACAGACATGTCTTTCTCTCACAAAATTGAACCAATATGTTTGCACGGCTGTATTTCTCCGAGAACGCACGTTTCTTTGGGACAGGGACTTCGTCATACCCATCACTGTATCCTAACCACTTAGCATGTAATCTACACAGAGAGGGACCATAACTTTTGTTGAAGTGAATTGCAACGAACTAGTGTAGGAATAAGCCTGGATGAAAAAAAACCAAAACGTTGAAAAACTTTCTATAGAAAAGAAATGAATTATTAAAAGCTAAATCTATTTTGGGGAGAGAAAGGGTAACACAATGGGAATAATCCAATTTTGCACATTCACGGGAGAGAAATAATAGACCAGCCTAAGTGGGCAGAATCATTCTGGTTCACGACAGTGAAATTGACGAAAATGCTTTTCATCTTGGTTCCTTTTCTCTCTCTAACTATACACTTCTTTCTTTCAATCACTCTAAAGAATTAGGAGTATTTTTTTAAGTTGGGTTAAGCTATGATTTGAGTGTATGGAAATTTAACATTCTACAATTGCATTTTTTCTGTCCAGGCATTATAGAGCAAACAAAGTATTGGCTGGCAGCTAGGGCCTAATAGATCAGGTTGGCAATGGAAAACAATTTAGTGAATTTACGCAAGTAAATTTAGCTAAGTTTTTGGGGGTGAAATTATGGAAAAATTGAACCAAATGCTCATTTTATTGTTCAGGATATTTAATATTAAGTACCCTTTAGATAAATAAGAATACTAAGCTTACTCCTTTGGACGGACGTAAATGAATGAATAAGCAAGCTTCCCCTACGTCTTAAGTACCTTTCTGAAACTGCAGAATTTGCAGATAGAAATACATTTAGAAGAAAAGGCTTCTGGCTTTCATTATAAAAGAACCTAGTAAATGAACTGGGAGCACAGCGGGGTTTTCTTATCAAGGAAAAAAATTAGTCCTACATCTTTTTAAACACAATTTCAGAAACGGTGAGCTCACTAGAAGGCAAAATAAGAAATATATGTGGCTGTCAAAGAGAAGCATTCATTAATTCTTGTTGGTTCCCTTCTATGTTCTTTCCTTTCTTTTTCTCTCTCTTCTCTTGGCACTAACTCATGCTATTTTGTACTTAGTACAAAGGGGTAGGAATATAGAGCGTTGAAAAATAATACAGAGATTGAAGTTTATTATTATTTTTTAAATGTATTTTTATTGATATTAGACAGGAAGGGAGAGGGAGACAGACAGAAACATCAATGATGAAAGAGAATCACTGATTGGCTGCCTCCTGAACTCCCCCTACTGGGGATCAAGCCTGCAACCCTGGCACGTGCCCAACTGGGAATCAAACCGTGACCTCCTGGTTCATAAGCCAACACTCAACCATTGAGCCACACCGGGCGAATTTTATTATCTTTTATTCAAGGGATAATTAACCAGTATATGAACTGGTTAATTTACAGTCCTTCTCCATTCACTTCATTTACAAATTATTTCCTTTCCCTACCCCAATTTTACTATTACCACCCCCTCTTCAATGATGAATAAGGCAAAATACCTTTTTTTAAGGTGCTCATGATGCCTAGGAGTAGCCTCCAGTTATAAGGCCATCTTTAAAAACCTCCTCTGAAGTTTTACTCCTCTGAAGTATATAGACACTCACTCCCACCCCAGACTTACTGAATCAAAATCTTGGAATTTAGCCATTGTACTTCAGGGCTTTTTAGATGTGACCTTGGTCACTCAGGTGTATGAGCGTTGCTGTCAATATTCATTTTGCTCCTATGAAAACAACTCAAGTGCATGCAGGCCAAGTAATGAAAGCAAATGACTTCTGTAATCACAGAAAAATACATCCCAATTAATTTTGAAGCATAAGAATCTAGCAGTAATAGAACAGGCACTCCCAAGACACATGGACTCTGAATGAGAAAGATTATGTGACTATGTAGTTTTATTTATACATAATTATATATATATTTTTATTTATACACACTATCAGATTGACCCAATGAACAAACTTTGACCTGTTTTCATACCCAGGTAAAAACAGAAGTTCAAAATTTAAAAATGAAAAATTCCATTTTCCCCCAGGGTAAATTATTCTTCTGTTTAACACTACATTTCATAAGTATTTTCCAGTGTGATGTTGGTTTCAATTCACATTCCTGTGGAGCATATATATATATATATATATATATATATATATATATATATACTATTCTAAAAAATAATGATGCATTAGTGTAGGGGGCTGCTTTTGTACCGAGAATAATATGGCAATCATATGGCTGAATAAACTGACCAAACAAGAAATTCAAATCATGAAGTGAGCAAAAGCAATTTTGGAAGAGCTTTTTAACATATTTTAGTGAATTATACATGATTGCAAGTATAATGAGGTTTCTAATGTACAAAGAATGGTTGAAAAAACTAAAACAAACCCCTCCTATGTATTCTATATAATACATGGCATTACAATCGGGGGAAAAAAGAAAACAGCCTCCTCAAGGTCACAGTTAGATTGTAATAAACAATTGTTAAGGAGTTCATGGAGGTATTTACCATTTTTTTCTGATTTCTAAGCAAGCAAAAGCTTCATTAAACTAAAAGCAATTAATTTAAAATGCTCCAAATTGCAACTAATGAGCCTACAAGATTCATTACCAGTGAAGGTCGCAGAACAAACTAGATTCCTGAATTTATCTTTATCTCTAGCTGCATGACTGGCGGAGTTGGGTATTGGGAGGTCTACCACGCAAGCCATCAATCACATTACCACCCAGTAAGAGGGCTGTGCCCAGGCCCTCAAATAAAAACAGTGTCAGAGTTCAATTTTGGGCCCGCGTGCAACATGTTAAGCTCCATTTTCTTTTCCTAATGATTTCATTCTAATTTTGTGGGAAAGATTACTTAAATATTGAGGTGTCCTATTCTTCTTAACATAAGTCAGAGAATAAACATCTTCTATCTTAAGTAACATATTTATATGCTCTTTATAAAATCACTGGAGATATTAACCAAAGAACATATATGCATATATGCATAAGCCATGGACACAGACAACAGCATGAGGGAGGCCTGGGGAGGGGCGGTGTTGGGTGGAGAGGGACAAAAGGGAAGAAAATGGGAGACATCTGTTATACTGTCGGTAACAAAATAAAATTTAAAAATGTATTTTATTTTCACGAGTCAAGAGAATACTAAAAACAGCTTAAGACCATGGATGACACACCCAGAATGGGTCATACTGAAATCAGTGAAAAGTGCCAGGTAAGTCATTTTCTGGCCAAGATGGCTTCGAGAATATTTACTAATCATATTCTGGGATGCATTGGTTTGTTCCCTCATTAATGTTTTTATTCATTTGTTTCTCCATTCATTTTGGAACCATTATTTGTTCAATAGCTACAAAAGCGTAAATATTATGTAGAGTGATAGAATAAAAAATATTACTCTCCTCTAATCTTTGGGGAGGACCACCTGCCTCGTCATGATTTCCCAGGAATGTGAGTGCGATCACATGATGCTCAACTGCTCACAAGCTGTGTGAGTTGACTCTCTTATTGTTCTTTTCCATGTGTACCTTGGTATATTTCTAGCTATTAAACTTGTAATAGCCACTGATGTTTTATGCTTTTGGATTTTCCTTAATTGAGTCAAATTCAAATGAAAAACTAAAATAAAATAAGCTCCCCTCTCAAGAAATTTTGACAGTGGTGAATAAAGTTAGGTAAACATTCTAAGTACAATAAAGTACCATTGCAGGTCTATCAATGAAGCCTTCGGGAGCCCAGTGGAACCACGAATGAACAGCTGATCGATATAACTAATCCTTCTAAAACGTGATCTTTAAAAATCGGCTCTTCTTGTCTAGGTGAAGCATTGGTTTACTCTGACCTCCTAGGCCCTACCTGAAGGTGAGAGTCTACAAGCTGCCTGTGTGTGCACTCAGTGTTCTCCTGCTCCCATTCTGTACCGTGGTATTGGCAAGTTATAAGACTAGTTTAAAGCCTGTTGAATAATATTGACAATCTATTATGAGTTTGAATGAGAGCATTAGAATTATTGACAGAAAGGAGGTGACATATGCAATATTGTAAAGGGAGGAATTCTAAGAACTTGTGGCTTATTGGATGTTAATGTTGAAGGAAATGAAAGTTTCTCACTGTGATAATTAAATTCTATCATTTGAAATAAGGGAAACAGATTTGAAGAGGATGGAAGGAGGAAGAAACCACTAAGTAGGATTTGAACCACGTTGATTTTTATATGCCTAGATGGTTCCTGATGGAGGTGTCCAAGTAATCCCATTGATATTTGGGAATGGGGCTGATTTAATGATGTTTGTCATCATTTCCATCTTTAATCAGAGGGAGTGGACCTTATTTTTATTTATTTCAAATAATAATTTTTAATTGTATATTTTTTTGTCTCAGTGAGTAATGACTTGTTTTATGGAGAGTAACTTAAAAAATTCAATTTTTAATATTTAAAATTCACAAAATATAATAAATTTAAAAGAAATATAAACTCATAATTTTTCAATGTACAGTATTTATAATGCTTAAATTATTACAACTTAAAATTGGACTATGATTTATGAGCACCCTGTGTTAACATATGGCCTAAAAAAGAGAATATTTAATGCATAAGAATCAGAGCGAGAGAGAAGAAAGTAAAGGGGGGATAAATGGTGATGGAAGGAGACTTGACTTGGGTGGTGAACACACAATACAATATATACATGATGTGTTGTAGAATTGTAAACCTGAAACCCATATAATTTTATTAACTAACGTTAGTCCAATAAACTCAATAAAAAGAAAAGAATCAGAGAAAGAAGCAAAGATCAAGGAAGAATATTGGTTGCAAAGAAGCTGAAGAGAAAATAATTTCAAGAAATTAAGTGGTCAATGGTTTCAAATGCTTTATATTGGCCAAATAAGAATAGGATTTGAACAGTTCACTGTATATTTGATACAAAGAGAAGGCCCTAGTTTTATTTAAATGTTGCAAGGAGAAGCCAGATTCCCAAATGGCCAGGGTATCCTGGAAGTGGGAAGGTGACCACAAGCAGAGAAAATGGCTGAAATGGAGGCGACTGGGGAGTAGTTAGAAATTTTCAGTCAGGTAATATGTTGCCATTTTCTATCCTATCTAATAAAGAGGGAATATGCTAATTAACCATTACTCCATCACAAAGATGGCTGCACCCACAGCTGAGGCCAAGTTCCCATGAGGAGCCTTAACAAGCAATCAGCAGGGACCTGAGGCTACATCCTCCCCCACCCCCATGAGGCTTGACAGGGGACCTCAGGCCACGCCCCTACCCAGTGGGGCTTGATGGGGGACCTCAAGGTTCGCTTCCCGTCCTGGTGCTGGGCTAGGGGACCTCAGGCTGCTCCCCCGGCCCCAGCACCGAGCCAGGGGACCTGAGGCTGTTAGCCCCTGCCTGGAAGGGCTTGACAGGGGACCTCAAGGTGCACCCCCAATGCTGGGTCAGGGGAACTCAGGCCGAGCCCCCCACCCAGGGGGGACCTGAGGCTGCAAACCCCTGCCGATGGGGCTCGACAGGAGACCTCAGGCCATGTCCCACACCTGGTGGGGCTTGATGGGGGACCTCAAGGCATGCCCCTCCACCCTGGTCTGGGCTAGGGGACCTCAGGCCATGCCCACCATCCTGGCGCCAGGCCAGGGGACCTGAGGCTACGTTCCCTGCCTGGTGGGGCTTGACAATGGTGGGACTAGCCAGGTCTGGATCTATCCCAATAAGGGGGGTGGGGCTGGGGCTGGGTCTCACTCGATTTTGAGGTGCATGTGGGTGGGCAGGGACTTGACTCTGGGTCCCATGGTGTGTCTCAGACTCTGACAGGAGGAAGGTTTTCATATACATTTTACTAATTTTCTTTCATCTCTAACACTTCTATTATAGAGAAAGGGCAAATAGCAATATTAAATTATTTCCTCTAATTAATCCCCTCTTAATGTGCACGGATTTCATGCACCAGGCCACTAGTTTTCATTATAAATATATTTTCAAACATCAACTGGCTTTTCAGTGAAAAGGAGGATCCAGTGAAAGGGAGAGACTGTAAATGAGAAGAGAAGGGAAAACACGATTGAGCAGAATCCTACAGTAAAAGGAAGTGACCGAGTAAGGACCCAAAGTAAACAACAGAGCCTTAAAAGGATATTAGAGAGAAAAACATGACAGATTTGTAGCTATAATGGGGGAAAATTTAAATATCATAGTTTGCATTTTTATTTGTCTGTTGGACACAGCACGGATTTCAGAATAACTTAAGTTCAAATTCTAGCTCCTACATACTAGCTGAGTGACTGGGAGCAAGTAACATTGATGAAAATGCGTCCTCTCCTTTGAAAGACTGAGACAATAATTTATACCTTAAGTAGTTCCCATGGTCATGAAATCAGAAAATGCTTGCAAAAATGTTTAGTAGCTTGTGTGGCCAAGTCCACAGAGATCAGCAAGTGCCCGTCCTCCTCCTGGGGGGACATACAAGTGAACAGCGGGTTTTCTCTTTTCAGTGAATTGACCTTAGATTGCTCAAGGAAACACTCGCTAGACTTTCACTGTAACGTGCTCTTTTACTCCCATAAACTTCTTCAAACTAGAAAGGCAGATCCCTCCCCCCTTTTAGCAACTCTTCTAGATAAAGATAATGGAACAAGAAGTTACATAACATAATAAACGTGTTTTTAATTACTTACTTATTTTCCTATCTTCTGGGCATATGATGGATGGTGCCACACAAGAATGCATTCTAAATTATACCTCAATTAAGATCAGAAGGAATTTGGCTGCATTAATCTTTTTCAAAGATAGCGGGTCACAGTTATCTAGTTCCCTCTTTCCCCTTATACTTGAGTCTTAGGTGAACAAGAGTGATTTGAATGAGGAAAAAAACAGTAATGCCTTCCTGGATGGATTTTCAAAGAGTGGAAATGAAGAATAAAACCTTAATATAAAGCTTCTGTGCAGCAAAGGAAATCATCAACAAAATGAAAAGGCAGCCTACTGAATGGGACACAAATAATTGCAAATGAATTATCTGATGAGGGACTAACATCCAAAAGATATAAAAAACTCACACAACTCCACAACAATTGATTTCAAAATGAGATGATTTAAATGCACATTTGTTCCAAAGAAGGCATACGGACGATCAACAGGTACATGAGAAGAGGCTCAACATCATTAATCAACAGGGAAATGAAAATCAACACCAAATGACATCACTTCACCCCTGTTAGAATGGCTATCATCAAGAAGACAAGAGATAGCAAGTGATGATGAGGACGTGGAGAAAGGGAACCCTTGTGCACGGTTGGTGGGAATGTGAACTGGTGCAGCCGCTGTGGAAAACAGTACACGAGACTCCTCGAATATTTAGAAGATAGAACTACCAAATGATTCAACAATTTTACTTCTGAGTACTAGTATTTATCCCAAGAAAACAAAGCCACTAATTTGAAAAGATACATGCATCCCCGTTGTCAGTAAAATGATCTTTCAAAGACCCTCCAATATTTTATCATTAATTATTAAATTAATAATATATATGTACTAGTATATGTTAGCATTATATATTAGTACATTCCTAATCAATATTTCCTAACCATTTTTATTATCTCATGTATTGCCATTCCTTGCCTACATACGTTATACTTCAGCAATGTGGAATATTTGCTATCCATTCCCATGACATCAAATTCATTCTTATTTGAAATTTCTTCCACTGAATTATTGTTTGCTCTCCTAACTCCCCACAGGAAATTGAAATTTTCTTGAACACAAGAACTCTATCTTATTGATTTTTTTTTTTTGGTCTACCGTAAAGCCTTTGACACATAGGTCCATAAAAATTATTGAGCTTTTGCTGAATGCCTTGGATAATAGAGGCATGGATAAATAGGCTTGAGAATGAATAAAGGGAGGCCAACATCCCAGGTTGGAATGAGGTGATACCATACTACATCATATCAGATCCTGGCTTTTATGGCCTATGTTTGTTTAGCAAAAACATACTCACAGCCACTGCCCTTATCATTAACTTCCCTAAAATCACACCTCACTTATTAAATATTCTGAATTTCTATTAAAAAATATCTGCCCATTTCTTTATATCTCTTAAGATTTTTTTTTAGCTTCACAGGTAATAGCATGTTCCCTGCCCTCTCTTGTCTGTGGACTGTGCTGGATTGTAATTATTCTCTTTCCCGGCTCCTTTCCTTCGCCCCACCTCTTTCTTGCACACAACCGGGGAGTGACATCAACATTCAGTGGTACCTGAGTATTGAGGGGATATGGTGCTAGTGGGGAGGCTGGGCAGGAAAACTTGTTTCTGGTTAGCCTATTTATATTCTTTTTCAGGTGTTTGAAACACACCAAATAATTTGGAACTACACTAACATCAAAGAATAAGGAATTTTATATTGCAGAAAACAATAAGCAACATTTAAGTACTACTTTACTATTCTAAGAGTACAAAATACCAAATTCTGCTTATATTATTTTAGTGTTTTATGATTTGTTCCGCATATAATGACATCTATAGAAAAAGATCTCTTTCGGAAAAGTGAAGTCCAGGTGTAACAGGGGAGGTCACGCAGCGAGGTACAACACAGCTTATTAAGGTCCCCTCGTTGTTCTGGCCTTCCAAAAGTTATCATCACTCATTAATTTGTAACTCTTCAGCATCTACAAATCACATAATAATGATTTCACAAATACAAACTAGGATGTTGACTTGTGAATAATTTCGGAGACATAGAATATTCATGAGTTGTTCCATTATTCTTCCTTCTGTATTTAAAACTCCCTTAATTACTACTTTTGGAGAAATAATTGACTCGGCCCTTCATTCTGAACATGCATGTGATGGTTATTAAACTCAGACACATGTCTACAGAATTCAAATACCCAATCTCCATTAAAATTAAAATATGAAACCCACCTTCCCGTCATGACATAATTGAAGCGTGCTTTGACAAGTGTATCACCGTAATCTGAGCATCAGATTTGGCTGTGCGACTATTTTTTCGATAGCCAGGAACATGTTTGTCCCTTTTTCAGATAATTTGCTTATTACAATTGTCCTCTGTGCCCATAATGAAAAATGCTCTGATAAAGACAAGTGAAGTCCCACATAATTTGATGATGTGGATTCAATACTAAATATGCAATAATTCTTAAATGCTTAGGGTACTCTCCGTGAGTGAAACTACTGCTAAGATCAAGGAAGCGCCTTGTTTTCTTTCCTTGTAGTAAGTTAGGTTCCTGCCCGGAGCAGTATTGGTGGACTGCCACAGCTGAGTATGGCATTCATCCAACGTAAGGGTGGAAACCCCAGGGCCATGGAAGGCAGTAAAATCCCTAGCAGCTGTCTACACTGATGCACATGACCCTCGGCCCTCTTCATGATGGGAAGATTCCTATATGATCACCGTCCACCAGGTCGATGACTGCTTCTCAGGCTCATGGTACAGAGAGTGAGCAGTGGCGGTAACCAGATCAGGTTAGCAAGGAAGGGGCCATATTGTTGAGACTTGGCACTGGTTTCAGCCCTGTAGCCAGGATGCCATTTCTATGTTACCTGGGGAAGAAGGCTGACCTACACCCCCGAATGAATAATCTTGCCCATCTTGTCTTATCACAAGCCCTCTCTGCTTTGACAGCTTTTGCTGACCATCCACATGAAACACAGATATTCTAATATCCTGTCCCAAATTAGGAGGTTCATTAATATATGTCTTCCCAAACTTCTTTTTAATCCATCCATTTATTTCATTTCTTCTAAGTGTCGGATTATTCACCAAAGCATTATTCATGGACACCTCACCTGAGGTCTTCTCTCCGTTGAGGTAAAATTGAAACTGTGATTGTGCCAATTGAGGTTCTGACTACTGAGAGGTTTTACTTTTGTCACCATAATTTAGAATTGTGCGACAGTGGGATGGCAATGCTGTCCTTGTGCAGTTTTTTGCTGATGTAGTCTTACCCATAAACCAGGATGGGTATTTTTCTCATCAGACCAGTGGTCACAGAGATTACTCTTGAGGTCATGTATGTATTTTGAGTTGAGACATGGAGGACATCACAGTCAAGCTGTGAGTGTGAACCATCTACTAACATAAGTTGCTTGTACCTATCTGGACATGCTTGAAATAATCTCATATGTCCAGCCTGCCTTCATGATAAGTGCTGTTGGCTGGCTCAGCATATTGCTAATAGGATGTAATGATGGTAACTCACCATGTGTAATTCAGGTTGGATGATTATGTCACCTTCCATGGTTAAGCATTTTAGTTTATATCATTGTCCAGATCAAGGAAAGAACAACTTCTTAAAGGGAAAATACTTAATTGCTAAGATAGCACAGAGTCTCTCCCTGACCCCCGAGCCATGGGGGGCATCACTGTGGCTCTTCCAATGGGCTTTGTCATAGGGTTATGCCAAACCTGTCTCCACAGTAGGTACTTATGCAACACTAGACCGATGGGGTTACAGTGGATAGTGGTAGAGCTGTACACGCCGTATGTCATTATCATCCAGAAAGCGTATGTAGTCAGAGAAGTGTTATCATACGATACATTTTGCCTTTATGTTTCTGAAAAGTCTACCAAGCACCTGACTTCTTCTTTTAGTTGTCCAAATAATTACATGTAGAGATGCGCCTAGTGTTGTGGAGTGACTACCTTGATAACCAGTTACTCCACTAATAGGGCAGAAACCAGAGTTATCTGTGGGAAACCTGATAATTCACTCTTATTTTCAAAGGCCCATCAATTGCACCCTTCAGAAGTAACTGATAACTAAAAGGGGATGTGGAAGAAATATTTATTTCTTCCGTTAAAATTTTTACATAGTTAAATAAATGTTCTTGAATTTCCCAAAGTTGTGCTATTATTTTTGATTGAATGATCAACGTTTATAATTATGATATGCCAGACATTATTATGAGTTCTACAAAATAGATAGCAATTCTAAGAAATATATATTATAATATCAAGTGCTTATGTAAAAATTAAACTCCAAAATGATTCAGATATGTATGTGTGCAAGGTCACGAAGCATTTAGGTGGTAGAAATGTGATTTTAACCTGAGTAAAGTTGGATTCCAGAGTGTGTGCTCTTTTAACGCCACCAAGTTGGGAGACAGGAATGCTTATAGGAATAGACTAGAGAGCCCAGAAATCAACCAACACCTTTACGGTCAGTTAATATTTGACAAGGAGGCAAGAGCTACAATGGAGTAAAGACCGTCTATTCAATAAGCAGTGCTGGGAAAATTGGAAAGGTACATGCAAAAAAAAAAAAAAATGAAACTAGAACACCAATTTACATCATACACAAACTCAAATGGATAAAACACTTAACTGTAAGTGATGAAACTATAAACATCCTAAAAGATAACATAGGCAGCAAAATATAAGACATTTCAATTAACAGAATTTTCATCAATACATCTCCTAGGTCAAGGAAAATAAAGGAAAAAATAAACAATGGAAGTACATCAAACTAAAAAGCTTCTGCGCAGCAAAAGAAACCACCAAAAATGAAAAGGGAATCCACTGTATGGGAGAGCATATTCACCAATGATACATCTCATAAGGGGTTAATTTCCAAAATATATAAAGAACTTACATAATTCAACACCAGGAAGACAAACAATCCAATTAAAAAAATGGGCAAAGGACCTGAGTAGACACTTCTCCAAAGATGACATACAGATGGCCAACGGACATATGAAAAATGTCACTAATCATCAGATAACGCAAATTAAAACTACAGTGAGGTATCACCTCACACCTGCCAGAATGGCTACCAGCAGTAAATCCATAAACAACAAGTACGGGTGAAGATGTGGAGAAAAGGGAACCCTAGTTCACTGCCGGTGGGAATGCAAACTAGTGCAGGCACTTTGCAAAGCAGTATGGAGTTTCCTCAAAAAATTAAAACTGGAACTGCCTTTTACCCAGCGATTCCACTTCCGGGAATATATCTAAAGAAATCCAAACACCATTAAGAAAGAATCTATGCACCCCTATGTTCATAGCAAAATTATTTATAAGAGCTAAGATCTGGAAACAGCTGAAGTGCCTATCAGTACGTGAGCGGGTAAAAAAGCTGTGGTTCATTTACACAATAAAATGCAACGTGGCAATAAAAAAGGGAGAACTCTTACCTTTTTTTTTTTTACAGCAACGATGGACCTGGAGATTATGATGTTATGCGAAATAAGCCAGTCAGAGAAAGACAAATACCATATGGCCTCACTAACATGTGGAACCCAATGAACAAAATAAACTGAAGAACAGAACAGAACCAGAGGCATAGATACCTGGAACAGACTGACAGATGTCAGAGGGGAGGGACATGGGCGGGCTGAACCAAAGAAGGTAAAGAGAGCCGCCATAGAGCATATGTATGCATAACCCATAGACACAGACAACAAGGTGCGCGAAGGCCAGGGGGCGGGGTGTAGGAACTGGGCGGAGGCACACAAATAGGAAAAATGGGGAGATCTGTAATATTGTCAATACCACAAAGGAAGAAAATAATGAAGGAAGAAAAAAAAGGGACGGGAAGGGAAGGGAAGGGAAGGGAAGGAAAAGCTGTAGGAGTTTTCATTTGGAATTTCTCATAAGAGACCTTCTTTGGTCAAATGACAACCTGGGAATTTTTACAATTGTCAAGCATATTTACTTATCAACCATAAATCTAGTGCGTTGCGAAAGAATAATGGGTAATTTTTAGAGTCAAAGCAGTCCTACCATGAGGTGAATTCCGTTCATCGACTCCTTGGTGCTTTGGCCTCCCCTATAATTAAGGAAAGAAGAGCACGTTTTAGTCTCCAGATTAACGCACATTTAGATCCACTGTTGACAAATACTCAAAAGAATTCAGTGTTTCATTTTCTGATTGAGTTATTCCTTTCTCTTTGCAGAAGGCCAGAAAGAAGATCCTGAGACCTTTATTCTAGGTCTTTCTGTGAACGAAACTACTCAGAAATTACTTCAGAAGTCATGATTCTATTATCTGAACCAAGCCTACGTTTCCAAAGCCTAATGCATTTCGTGTTTTAAATGATTGAGAAGTGGAATATTAGCAGGTTCACTACTGTGTGATCTCAGCTGCTACTGAGAGCCTACAGGTGGGATGCTTCTGCTGAACCCCTGGTCCTGTTGACAGTACCCCCTTTGCTCTGGTCACTTGCCCTTCACAGGATCCCACCGGGCCCACTAAAATCAGTAAGTCATCTTCAGCTGAAGTGAATGTCAAGCCTCTCATTATAGAAAGGGGAGTATAGTATATGTGTTCATCATTGGCCACTATTGAGATTCAGTCCCTGAAATCAACCAAGCAACCAATTGATGGCTTATTCTGGTGACTGACTAGAACCCCCAGGGGAGAAATACTCTCCAGGTACAGATATAGGGAGAGGGGGACGTCAGTGTGGGTCCTTAACCTGCCAATCACCCATTCAGCATCTGTATCTCCTTATAGGACCTTACCAGGTCGACTTCACTAAAGCCCTGAGACATTCGTTAGTGACTGATTTGCCAGCACCCTTGCAAAGCACTGCAGTAGCTGCGGGAAGCGTTTGTTTTTAGGCGGCGAAGAAGGCAATGTGGTGATTAAGAGCAGGCTCTGAATCCTAACGGCCTGTTTCACACTCACCGCCTATTAGTTTGACATGTTGTATAAATATCTTATGCTTCTTTATCTTCACTTGTAAAGTAAGGGTGACACTAATGACCTCACAGAACTGCTATTAGTGTCACCTGACGAACTGAAAAGTCTCCCCACCCTCGGCCATCTGAAAGCCTTACCTGGTGTCCTAAATCCTGGCTATGAGTGAGTCCACTCGCTGTTAATCACACACAACAGCCTTATCTCCAGGGGATATGTCCCAAGACCGCCAGTGGATGCCTAAAACCACAGATAATAGTACTAACCCTGTATATACTGTGTTGTTTCCTATACATATCCATGACAAAGTCTGCTTTATAACTTAGGCACAGTAAGGGATTAACAACAATCACTAGTAATAAAATAGAACAATTGTAACAATATACTGTAATACAAATTATGGGAAAGACTTTGGTGCCATTGGTAAGTAAAATAAGGGTCACTTTAACTTAAGTGCTGAGATGGCACGGCAGTCACATGACCTTGACAGGTAAGTGACTACCAGACAGGTAGTGTCTACAGTCTGGATCTGCTGGACAATAGGAGTCACATCCCCGCAGGTCGGGGCCGGACGGTGTGAGATTTCATCGTGCTGCTTAGGATGGCGCATTATTTAAAACGTTCATTCCTGGAGTTTTCCCTTTTCCATTTTCGAGCCTCAGTGGACCTCAGGTAACTGAACCCCGTGGAAAGTGAAGCCGGGAGTAAGGGGGCGCTACTACAAAATGTTTGAATTCTTCACTGTTCCTACTTTTTGGATTTCACCATTACTGTTGGATTCAACATTTCTGAGATTTTTTTGCTTTGTTTTATTTTGTACTTTTTGGGGTATCTGATTTAGGCCCTGCTCTGAATGCTGGGGTAATAAAAAAAAAAAAAGGCCCAGAGACATAGAAGCATAAACAGATTGTTGAATCTTAGAGGGAAGGCAGGGGAGGGGGTGGGAAGAGATCAACCAATGAGCTTGTACGCATATATGCGTAACCCGTGGACACAGGCAATGGGGTGGAGAGGGCCTGGGAGTTGAGGGACAGGATCAGGCTGGAAGAGGTTAAGCGGGGGAAAGAGGACCTATGTAATACTTCCAGCAATAAAGCTTTTTAAAAAATAAGTGCTAGGGTAACAGACTAAGGAAATCTCTAGTCTTTGTATCTTATTAACTGAGGCATGAGTTCTGCACCCTATGAAGTCTTAAGGTAACATGACTTTATATGGTTTAGATGATCGAAGGATAAGGAAATGATACAGATCTGCTTTAAAAATAGCTCACACAACTACCTCTGGCACTAGAGTGTCCTTCTGATTATATTTATCTCCTCTGGCTCATCAGCCCGCAAAAAGAGAATTTGTTAGTCAACTTAAAATGAACATTCTATCACACAGGGCATATAAAAGATGATGGGGAAATTTGCTAATATGCTTCCGGTAAAAATTGAAAAATTGTGAAAAATTTTAAAAGATATCCTCATATTCACTGCAGTGTATTCACAAAATAGCCAAAACAATCTATAAGTCCTCTAATGGGTGAATGAAGAAAATACGGGATAGACATACAATGAAACGTTACTCAGCCTTAGAAGAGAAGGAAATTCGGTCCTCGGTGAAAACCCTGATGGACCTGGAGGAAAGTATAAGAAGTGAAATAAGCCAGTGCCTGAAGAACAGCTGAAATGCCAGTCGCAGACCCAGAGAGGAGAACGGTGGGTGCCAGGGGCTGGGAAGAGGAGGGATGTGTAGAAAACCTCCAGAATCTGTGTACCTGAAACTTGGTATCCATAATGGTACACAGATTCTGGAGGTTTTCTACACAACACCGTGCCTCCCGTCAGTGCTGTTGTGTTATGCACTTAAAATCCTAAGAAGCTAGATCTCATATGAAGTAAACAATGTTATGAATAAATAATGAATAATAAATAATAATGAATGAAGTGAATGAATACGTAAATATTGGTTACATTAAAAATGCAAAAGATTATTCTGAGTAGCATGTGTAAAGGACAAGTACAAGGAAAGGAACATGTGCTTGGGGCACATCAGGGTGTTTGGCTGCATCCTACTTATACGCAGTTGTGTATAACGGAGTGGACACAAATAAAACTTCCTTTTGTTTATACTTCAAGAGACTTCATTCTAAACTAAACTACCTGCATCATAACCATTACAGTAAGTTTTTCCAAGTTTCCAGAGATTCCCTAATTCTATCACATTTTAGATAATCAACAACATAAAAGCTAAGTGGGACAGTTATTACCTCGTTTACATATAAGATAAAAATAAGGAGAAAATTCATGATATATTTCTGACAGTTGGACTAAGCTCAAATAGCACCCTTTATTCCTATTTTTCAAAATCATTTAAAAACAAAAATGTTTTCCCTTAAAACCCAAATAACATGTTGATCCAAAATCATTTTATTTTTAGTAATGGACAAGTGAATAAGCATCCTGTTCAGGTTTGAGCACAAAAACTGGCAAATACAAAAAAGCTAATTTACCTCGACACATCATTCTTTGTTAAGATAAATTAATAAACAGCACCTTTGGGTACAACGAATCTATTCAATTGTTGTCAGTGTTGATTAGAATATCTTTCTAAACTGTAATAAACTGTGAATGCATTAATATATGATGGTGTCTTTTGTTTATTTAATGTGAAGCAATTACCACTTATTCATCTCACCAATCACGATTTTCCATGAGTGATTCTGTCCCTTGCTTACAGTGCTCAAATGAACAAAGCAATTAGTCACATTTTATTGTTGCTCAAAGCTATTATTTATCCCGTCAGAGACGCTGTGGTGATTTAAATAGGTACCACGCCGCCTCACTAATCAGGGTTGCTCAGCAGATGTAGGATTAGCAATTTCAGAAAGACAGAGCTACCACAAATGAATATAACATTAAGCTGAATCTTGTGTGTTCTATGGGCTAATTTCAATAATATTCAATTCAAATCTTCCATGAATGTTTTCTATTAAATAGTTAATATAACTTATTTATCAATATTAGATTTTATAATAACTTTATCAAACAGTTATGGTCAAATTACATGAATGTTGATTGTATCAATAAGGTTATCACATTAACTATAAAAATACATTCTCTTTATTTTCCAATAGAGGATGACTTTCAGGATTCTTTTTCTCTCTTTTCTTGGTTTTATTTCTTAAAGACTAGGTATTATCATATTTATCAAACAATTACACTCACTATGACTATATTGATTTTCTCACATCCAGTGTTTCGAAGATTGTTTTAAATTTCAAAATTGTCTGGTGTGTGTTTTTCAGATTTGGATTACCTATTGGACTTCCTGCATATATCCTGTGCTTATAATAATGTATTTCTTTTATTCCATAACTACATAAGATTTTTAAATATGTCTCTAATATGTGGAATAGTTATTAACCTAGGAGGGAATGTGCCACAGAGGATTAAGATCTTGCTTGCTTAGGAAAACAGTCACAATTTCTCCCGCTGTGTATTCTTCAATGGGTCAGAAAACCTGGCTTGTCACTAAAATGCTTCAAAGTTTTGAGCAAAGGGATGAAGTCTGATAAAGACTTTCTTCAAAACATTGATATGTGACATTTGAAATTTTTAGGTATGTGACTACTAGTGACATGGCATGGCTTCTATTTCCCCCCACTGAATTTGCATCATCAGAACATACTTCACACAACATTTAATCTCCAAATGACAAGATGATCCTTCATAATGTTATATAATCCGTTGTACTTGTTGACAAGCTAAAAATGTAATTCTTTTTCTACATCACCATAACGTGCAAATCGTACATTTCTTAAAATAAATACAAATAAGAATGCTTTGAGAGTTTTTGCTTTTTCTATAATTTTGTTATATGATTAGCTCATTCCTGAATCTGCCACATTATGGGCATTACACCATAATGGGACTCAAGCTCCTTATATTGCCAGAGACTTCTTAATATAGCCAAGCAAACATTTTTGTTTTAATCTTTCATTAATGCCTCACTGACTGCCCATACAGTTTTAGTAACCGTAAAACCAATAACGGTACATTTACTCAGATTCCTACCCCGTGGAGTTGACAGTTGACAAAGTGTTCACACGAGTTGCCGTGTGTGATTCAAAATCAGCGTTAAACAACACCGTGACCCCTCTATGCCCTCCTGTCGAGTCAGGTGGTCTGACCACACACTTAGATGTCACGACAATGGTCAACAAGCACAAAAGGTGTTGGATGCTTATTCTCCATTGCTGGGCTTATCTTGTAACTACATTGTCAGTAACGGCATTGCTGCGCAGACCCAGCCCCTGGACTGCACTGGAAATGGAACGCGTCTAAAGGTGTGCGACTTCTTCTCAGGGAACAGATTATCCTCTGCCTCATTGAGCATCACCAACATTGCAGGTGTGCAATAAATCACACACTGACAGGTTCCCACTCAGGAGCTCTGTAACAAAACAGGACGTGAGAGAAGCCGAAGAAAGGATATAATTACGTGCATGCAACAGAGAGGCAAGTAAAAAAAAAAAAAAAAAGAGAGAGTTTCAAGGAAGGAGGTGCCCTTCACTGTTCTTTTTTATACCTGTCATATTCAAGTCTTTCAGAGAAAACTTACCTACCGGTGACATGTAAACGATTGAACTACCAGGCATTTTACATGCAAATTATACATTGAGTGCTTGGTTCTGAATAGTTTTCTGGTATTCCCATTTGAGTACTCTATAATCCTGTGATTTTCCCATATTAAAGCCCATATTATCAATTCAATGAATAAGTAGAAAACACTTTGAAAATAGCATCATGCCATCTTGATAGCTACCCCGCTAATATTTTATTCACAAAAATTAATAATTAGGACAAGTCTCTTTATTTGGGACCCTATTATTTTGGTACAGTAATTTGTGAAATTTGGCAGAATTAAGTACTTAAAAATCTTATCACCATATCTATTTTTCTAGTGGAAACAATACACTGATTGAATTTAAGTATTCAAAATTCTATGTTCAATTCAAAATTATGGGCTTTAAAATAATACTCAAGCCCAGACAGCATGGCTCAGTGGTTGAAGGTCAACCTATGAACCAAGAGGTCACAGTTCAGTTCCCAGTCAGGGCACTTGCCTGGTGTAGGGTGTGCAGAAGGCAGCCAATCAATGATTCTCTCTAATCTCTGATGTGTCTCCCTCTCTCCCTCTTCCTTCCTCTCTGAAATAAATAAAAATATATTGTAAAAAGCAGTAAAATAATATTCAATAACTTCAAGCTTTTGGTGCCTTCTGTTTGTTTTAAAGATCTAAGCCATTTCCATTCCTTAATGAATTTTCCTCTAGAGGTAAAATGTGTCCTTTGATAATTGTTTGTTCTGTTCAACTATTATAATACATAAGTTACTTAAAGGTGTTTTTTTGTTGTTGTTGTTAGTGCTGATCTCACAGTGTTATCCATTTCCATCACCTGGCCATGCTATGAGAGCATGTTTCTATGAAAAAAAAATCAATTAATATGTAAGATCAATGAAAATAGGGACTCAGAAATTAAGACAATACTTGGCATATAATAGTCATCTAATGAATATATACTGAATGACTGACTGAATGAATGGGGTTGCATACTAGAGATAATAATATCTGTCTTCTCAGAATGCTTTCCAAAGGATCTTGTAGACGTAAGTCAATCTATCATTCTCTCTTAAGTCTCCCTTTTAATGGCTGTTCTTCTGACTTGCATGTAATGATTCTCTGTTGTGCCATAAACCATCGTTTTTCTCTCTTATAAGCCATTGTGTGGTTCTATGAACTGCAGATGTCAAGGCAGATACTGCAAATCCTTTCAAAGAGGTCTCTTTTGGTTTGGTGTTAATACAAAGGTGTACATACATACACACACACACGGGTATATATCAGATTCACTGATTGAGGAAAAATAGTTGAAAAAGAATAATAAGGGCTAGAACTACATATACTGTACCCTAAGCATTAACTTTGCTATAGCTTAAAGCTCCCATGTAGTTTTGTACTTATACCTTCCTCGTGATTCCAATGACTCAGGAAAGACTCCAAAGAACAAAGAACTGGGAAGTGAAGTGAGGTTACTATATGAGAAATATTATGAAATATCTCCATGATGATAAGGAAGATCCATTTTAGGTGGAAAATATGTTAATGCAGTAGATACAGTAAACACCTACAGAATGATATTGCTGATATAACATTTAATCTTAGAAATTCTGTTTGAAAATATCAGTAATTAAAAGCGAAACCAAACAGTCAGTGAATCTATTTATCTTCCTGTTTTGAATAAAAATAAAGACGGGAGATAAATGTCTGAAGGAAGAACAGGTCCCTGTTACATGTCTGCAATACTGTGGTTAAAGATTAACAATGAGTTTGCTCTGCTACTAGAGAAAAAACACAAATGTTCACAAAAAAACAATTAGTTACCGCTGCTGTCTCTTTCTACAAATCTTATAATTATACAAGGACATAAGATAATTTAATTTCTCTGAATTAAAAAAAGAGAATGTTTTAAAAGTACCTCATACTGGAACATTTGATGAAATACTCCCAATACATGAGGCAAATAGTGAAGATTAATGTTACCCAGTGGCATTCCATGAGCCACACTGAAGTTTTGGTCAGTTCAAGGTTTCACAACGGTTCAGTTTTCAGTGTCTAACGAATTTTGTGTCTGAGGCAATCATATACGCACACCTACTCGATGTGCCTGTTGGAGAAGGAATAGTGGCCTTAGGGCCCTCCTGACTTCATATTACAGGTTCCTGTTCATTTCATGAATTAAAATGCCATCAATATTGTTGGGTAGCAACTAATAATGAGCTCTTATTATATGCCTAGGCTCTGGGCTAAGAGCTTGGCATATTTCTCTTCATTTAAGAGAGGATAAAAATAAAAACAACACAAAGGTAAGAGAATTGAAGGAAACTGTCTACGGTTATACTTCTAATTTATTGTAGATTTGACACTTAAACCCAAGAATCTTTTTCTCCACACTCTGAATATCCCCTCCGTTTCTTACAAAGTAAACCGCGGAAGGAAAGAACTGAGGAAATTTTCAACTGCGCTTAAGAGGATGAACAAAGAGTTGTCCCTTTAAACTTAGTTCCAATTAAGTTCTACAAAACAACATACAGGCAGATAAGATTATTGGCTAATGTTAGACATCATTTTACTGCTCAGGGTAGGAGCTGTTTCCTGCATAAGAGGGAGGGGAGTGCAATAGGGGATGATGGGAGGAAACAATTGAGTTTGGGGGAACCACCAGGAGAGCAGATGGCCAGGAACTGACGCCCTGAACCTGGCTGCAGGCTGTCCTGAGGGCAAGATTTTACACCGACTCGATCTGCTGATGTCACTACTAACTGCCTCACTTTGCATTCTTTGCCCCTTAGGTGTCTGTCTGGTTTTCAGTGCCATGGCTATAAACACATATTTTAATAAATATTTATTGAGAATTACTGTATGTCAGGCACTGTGCTAGACCAGGCAGGTAATTAACACAGTGCTTACCCTCCAAAGTACATGTATATTCTATCTATGGAAACACCACCACCAACCAAAAGAACATCAACAAGCACACAGGCATTCCAGTGCAATGAGTCCGATGTGAATGCGGTTACAGGGTGATCTTCTCTGGAGGATTCCAAGTGGAATGAACCTCAGCAAAAGGAAGGGCTTCTTAAACAAAGTGAGAAAAATACAACAGGTGAGACAAATCAAGAAAAAAATTCATAACATCAAAATTAAAGATTGTGCTCAGAGAAGAACATCTTGAGCAAAGATAGTCAATATAGTAGAATGTAAATGAGCACATAAACCAGCAAGAAAATGAAACAAAAACCAGACAGCCTGATCGAAAATTAGGCAAGGGCTGTGATGAGCTAGTAATGTCATCGGAGAGGGGGAAAAAAAAGTGGAACAATATGAAACATCACTTTAGAGCAATCAGAAAGAACAAATTAGAAAGCTGTATAATGCAAATATTCACTGAGGATATACACCGAGTGGCCAGATTATTATGATCTCTGAACGCATAATTATCTGGGCACTCAGAGTGTGTGTGTGTGTGTGTGTGTGTGTGTGTGTGTGAGGCCAGTGCATGAATTCGTGCATGGGTGGGGTCCGGCCAGCCTGGCCAGGGGGGAGGGGACATGGGCAGTTGGCTGGCCTGCCTGCTGGTTGAACTCCTGGTCGAGGGGACACTTTGCATATTAGCCTTCTATTATATAGGATATACACTGAGTGGCCAGATTATTATGCGTTCAGAGATCATCATCATCTGGCCACTCAGTGTAGATGTAAAGGAAACCTCACACATGGCTCTTAGGAGTTTCATGATGTAACCATTCTGGTAGCAGACTGTCACTGTGGTTAAGCAGCCACGTTAGGTACCAAAAACCAGTATGATCTAGCAAGTCTGCTCCTGGTTTTTATCCAAAAGAATTCTCACACATGAGGGGGAAGGTGTGCAGGAGTTCCTTTCAGTATTATGTCTGGTAACAGGAATTTGTAGACCAATTGGGGTTCTATTGCTTAAAGAGTGAGTAAGTGATATATACAGGGTGTCCCCAAAAATGTATATACACCTTAACAGATGACAGCTCAATTTTGAAAATGAAATGTATTTTAATAAACACTGCCTTTATAATTTTTCAAAGTATGTGTATACATTTTGGGGACACCCTATATATTAGATTAACACCATGGAGTACAATAAACAATTAGGAAAAACACAAAAAATGCACACGTGAAAAAAAGCAGATGCAGTATATAAAAATATACTAGCTAATCGAAAATGAAGAGAATGACAGACATATGTAACCAAAGGTCATGTACATACGTTGAAAGTAACATCATACATATTAGAATCATTGCCTATGGTGGAGGGGGAAAGTTGGAGTGAGAAAGTGGGGTAAATGGGAGTAAATAAATGAATGAATTAGAACACTCCTTGAGGCAGACTAGTATGACCACAACCAAAATCAAAAGAGATTAAATGATGATGTGATGTGGCAAGTATAATGTGCACTCTTTATAAAATTCTTTTCATGACATTACATAATGCATGCACTGCCCCCAAATTCAAAACCATACCTTAACAGTGAGAAGCTACCAAAAAGAGAACATCTAGTCAGCTTGCACAGTCAGACGTGATCTCCAGGAAAATGAATCAGCATTAGGACATAGTCGTGCAAAGACCCTCAAATAGTGGGCAGTTGGTCTACACAGAGATTTCAAATGCCCACAATTACTCATTTCCTTGTGTTGAACGACGCTCTTTAGTCTCGTGTCCCTGCACTTGGTACTCTATGAAACATGGAGACAGGCATGCACCCTTTTTGGAATACACTGAAGAGGGCAAATCCTGCCCCAAAATGTGAGATAGAGCTGGTCCTGAAGAGAGGAAATTAATTCAGGATCTCTGCTTCAGGGGACTGCCTATTGGATTATAATAGGTTCATAATTTTAGGAAAACTACTTCCAAATAGTAAAACTTATAAGTTCTACCGTGAATCAAACCGCTGGGGCTGAATTGCAAGGTCATAGGTGACCCTGACCTGAACTCTCCAGGCAGACCAAGTGCACATTAATTCAGTGTTTTCTGCTATTAGAGCGATCACAGAAATGAAAGCATAGAGCTGGAATACTCCCCAGGCTCATATCTTATGCAGGCAGCAGAGAACAATGATTATAAATCTCCTTCCAGACAGAGCAAAAACCAACCTTACAAATCTGCCTTCGCTTTAGGTAGCAGAGGGGTTAAGGATATGATAAGAATTCTCCTAAATAACATTCCAATGTCTTCATAGATGGAGTCATCCGTCCCCACTAATGTGGACTAACTGAGGGAATTAATTATTTTGCAATCATGACCCGGCACAGAGATCAAGGTCGTGTTATTACATCAGCAGAACACTGACTAGTTGTGAATTATTCTTGATGAGACATCCAATTCTTAAATCTCGAGCTGGTCGTCACTGGTGGCCTATTAGCCATTATAGGTTATAAGGCATTTTATACAGTACCATTATTCACAGATCCTGCATTCTGCCTCTGTGGATTATAATAATGCTCATGGCTTAGGAAACTAACCTCTGAAGAATATGAAACATCTGGGTGGCAGATTTTTAAAACCCTGCATGATCATTTACATCTACTTGACTAGTTAGCGATTACAATCTTTATAATGATGCTACTAGATATCTTGAAATACCACAGCATAGTCACTGCTCACCTCTTTGTTACCAAGTGCAAAGGCACTTCAAACAATACAAATATTAGATAAAATTAAATCACTTCCTTTTATCAATTTAAAATTTATGCATGCAAAGTCACCTGGAGATATCCTGTTTTTTTTCTTATGATCAAAGTATACCCATTGGATAACCTGAGTATTAAAATATGTGAAACAGGGTCCAAGTGGTCTCCCAGGTGATTCCAGGATTTCCCAAGTCAGCCTAATAGGCACTGACAATTCTAAAGGTTTGGTGTTCTTCCTAACTCTCCCAATAAACACCTGGGATATCAATGAACTGGTGAAATGCAGTTCCCGTAAATTTAGTACCTAGACTGCATGTTTCTACAGACAAGGAGTCACCAGCACCTACGGCTGTGTAGTGTCCAGTAGCTCTTTAGTACTTGCTTAGCAAATAGATGATTTCATTAGGACATCTACTTTCCAGGATCTCTTGTATTGAATACTGAAGATGAAGTTCTATTAAATAAGTATTTTCTTTATTTTTTGGAAAACATTACACCAGAGAGCTAAGGACTGTTATTGAAGAAATTACTATAAAGTCTTTTTGAACAGAATTACCATGTACATAAGTTGCAAATCATAAATTTTTAAGTTATATAAAATTACATTTAATACATATTTGAAGGAAATTGAGCAATCCTACATGCATGAATTATAATGTGTGCTTATAAGGAGTTATGCCTATATTGCTAAACTTTTTAAATGGATATTTTTAGGAGTCAGTATAAAGCTGGGGTACATTATTATATATATGTATATATATATATATGTAATAATATATGCATATTCATGAGTGAAAGAGCAGTGGAGAATATATAGTTCAATAATGCCTGTTCTGAGGAGAGAGCTAAATTACCAGGAAATACCATTGCAAAAAATAAAAATGTAAAATGAAATATTCTTTCAAATCCTTACATGTATTTAAAAAACTGAAAATATGCTGATGTATCAGTAGGGTAAGGTGTGTTTAACAAAACAGTATGTAACAGTCTAGGAAAAGCTGTCATTTGGTTTTCGAGGCACTATCAGAGAAAAATGAAGACAACACAAAGTTCAGACTTGATTTAACTAAGTACGTGATTGGGTTGAGGAGAGAGAGGAGAGAAGCTTATGCCTTGCTGCCAGAGGAAAAATGGAATCATTTCTGGAGGCTGTTACTATTGTCCAGCATCTCCGCGGTTCATACGCAATGTCTGGTGTGCAATAAAACAATATAAGGCTTGCCAGCTAACAAAACCAAGAGATAATACCGGAAATAGAGACAGAACCATAGCTCATCAGATGTTGAAATTATAGTAATATGCTACCCAGAGAAGACAAGATAGAAAATACAAATCATTACTTATAGAAAGGACAAATGAAAATTCTAGAACTGAGAATTGTATGGATAATAGCAGCATAGATACAGCAAAGGAGAGGGCTGTTTGCAATAGATGATAGGTTAATAGGAAGTATCCAAACTGAAGCTTGGAAAAGACAAAGAACCAATGAAATAAAATAAAATAGTTTTTAAAGCACATGAAGAATGAATCTAAGTTTTAACTTATGTATATTCAAACACAAAGCGGAGAAAGATATATCAGATGTGGTATTTGAAAACCAGTACTGGGAAAAGCTGTTGATAAACAATATCAACGCTGAGCCACAAACTCAAGGTACTCGAGCAGTGAAAAGGCAAATAAAACCACATATTAGTAAATAATAGACAAGCACTTGAAAATTAAAATGAAACCAAACAAAAATCTTCAAATCAGACAGCAGAAGAAAATAACATTATCTATGAGTTTTGTTTGCATTGAATGGGATTTCACTCCTGACTAAATATCCCACCAAAAGCCATAATTATATGCACTATGATATGTGTTTAAAAATGGTCATAATAGACTGTTATCCCCAAATTGAGAACTGAGTTGATACATTATGGAATTACATTGGTGTTACATGGCTGATCCAGATTATTCTCATATGGTAAGGTCTACTGATTAGCAATCTAATTCCTCCCTGTAAACTAACATATTCTCAGGTCCTGGAGGTTAGAATGTGGACATCTTTGGGGAGCTATCATCCTATTTACAACAACCCTAAACTTCCCATAATAATTAAAGAGACAATGTTACCCCTGGTATATAATGATGATTCCCAGACCCTGGTCGATGAGCAAGACTCTTGAATTTTTTCAAGTCTGATGAAGTATTTGTTACTAATGAAATTATTTGTTAATAGCAGAATGAAGTTAATTTTCCTCTTGACGCTTCTTAACTATGTGAAACCATCAAAATACTTACCAATTTCAGTGTGAAAGACATAAATTCAAAGAGTGTTTGACCTATGTCCATAATGACATAAGTCCACAAATCTTTCCAGGATATGATATCTTCCTTTTGTGCTATATTAAATTAAAAGGTTTCATTCACTATATTTTTGTAACTATATACTTTCACAACATACAATACCCTTATTTTAATGTGTAAAAACTGATTTTTTTCAGTTAATGATCCTAACTCGAGTTTTCTGGAGAATATTTTTATACATTTGGAAGAACAATACTTTAAAAGATTTTTAGTATACTACTTCTTTATAATCCTATAATCTTTTTTAAATGTTTTTAAAAAATATATTGCATTGATTTTTTTACAGAGAGGAAGGGAGAGGGAGAGAAAGAAACACCGATGAGACAGAAACATCAATCAGCTGCCTCCTGCCCACCCGCTACTGGTGATGTGCCCGCAACCAAGGTACATGCCCTTGACCGGAATTGAACCTGGGACCCTGGAGTCCGCAGGCCGATGCTCTATCCACTGAGCCAAACCAGTTAGGGCTCTATAATCTTTCCAAGTACAAATGTATATTAGAAAATTGTTAAAGTGGTTTTTGGTAATGTACCTCGAAATTCACGTTGCTTGTCAGTTATTTTACCTATTTAAAATTTATGAAATATTTACAAATTGTTCTCTAATTGTTGTTACTAATTTATACAGAATCACTTCCAAGTTAATATGAATTTGATATATTGTATTTTTTCCTGTTTTCCATATTATTTCTTGGAATAAAGTTCTCTGCAACCATTCCCTTTTTTCTCATGTCTTGATTTCTGTCTGCCTACCTCCAATCCTCTGCTTCATAGCCCGTCTACTTTCTAAAAACTATTTTATGTGTATTGAGTTTTCTACCTTTGGCCAACTCTGCCTTGATCTTTTGTTATAATCAATAAAGTGCTGCAGAGCCCTTGGCCAGAACCTGTGATGCTCATCACAGTGAAGTTGTGCAAATGACCTCCAATAGCTCATTTCCGATGAGCACTCCACATTTCTGATATTTATGCAAATTTTAGTCTAATTATCCAAAAGTTTTTGGAACAATGACCCCAGGAGTCTGACCCTTGTCCATAAACACCCTCCTGTACTAATAGGCTGTGGAAGCCCTCTTTCTTCTTTCTTCCCTTGGAAATGGAAATTGCTGAACTTAGGTGCACTTTAACGTCATTAAAAACCAGAACCAGTGGGGAGCCTTAGCAGTGGCTGATGAAATATTTCCAAATTGTCGGGTAAGGGAAAATGTCTAGGTCATCATCACCTCCATGTTGCACTTAATAGAGAAATTGCCAAAAGAGGAGAAAGCACCTGCTTGCTTTAAGATGGAGCGTGTGTCCTTTCTCTGACCCGAGAGACATCCGCAGAATAAGGGAGTTTATAGCATCATTTCAGAGAAGTTGACTATTTAGCATTTGCCTTTGTATTTTAAAAAGATAGGCTTACTACAATATTTCAGAAATAAATATTAACATCATTAGAATATAGGTGCCTATAAGTTAAATTTTTCATGTGAGAGGCCTTGTGACCTTTTTCAAAAAAACAAACCAGAAACATGTTTTACTATGTTATTGAATATTCTACAATTATTTATGTAAAAGTATACTTGTGATATATACATATCTTTGTGAAGTCAAATATTTGAAAGAGCAGTATCATCACCAGTTCAGAAGGGTAAATAAGGAGGCATTTTTCCTACAGAATTCTAATTTTCAGTATTAATGCAGTACTGCACAAATCTTACCATGCTGTAAATCAGATTTTATATACTTATGACTTTTCTATCTCAGCATTAGACAAATTCAATTAAAAACATGGGCATAAGTTTTAAAATTTGCTTAGGGTTTTATTAAAAAAAACAAAGGCTAAAATTGTTGACAATTGTGAATATGCTTAACTGGTTTGCAGCTGAATGGAACAAAAATTAAAAAACAAACAAGTGAAGTTAAATTTTGAATATCAATTATTAAAATCAGCCAAGTTTTTCAAAGCTTTTAGTTTAATGACACCCTCAAAACATACAGTTAATTGATCACTACCAAAACCAATTCTTGCACTCCCCGAGTTCGAGAAGCATATGTAGTCAATAAATGTGAGCAAGGGGTTCACATTTATCGTCAGTGAAATCATTCTTTGCTGTGTCAAAATATAACAGCCAATCATTTGACTCCATCTTCATTGAATCCAAGCTTTAAAAATTAGCATAGAACTTTGCAGTTTTCATAGAGTTGTTTCTCTAACAGTAGAGATTTAGAAACCCTCTGTGGAAGTATGCGTTGGAAATTGCCTGTTCAAAGAAATTTACGGTTTTATTACAGCGGCCTATTGACTATTCCGCTAGTCACCCACAGGCAGAAAGTAACAGTTTATTTATTCAAACTGCAAATGAAATCAGGCAAGAAAAGTAATTAGCAAGCAACAAAAAATAATGAAAAAACACCATAAAAACAATTTGGAATTTATGTGGGTTGTCAGATGGTTAAAAAAAAAAAACTTCAATTTTAAAAAGGTAGAAAAACTATGTGATTTTTCAACCAAATGCCTAAACATATAGATTTTTCAAAGGCAATTCTAAAAATCACCAATATTGCTCCTTAACTCTTAAAATAGTTGTAAATACTTCCTAATGTAATTTCAAGTATTCTGCTTAAACTATGAACTTCACAGTGCATGATGGCCAGTGTGGCTCAGTGGTTGAGCGTCTAGCCTATGAACCAGGAGGTGATGGTTTGATTCTGTCAGGGCACATAGTAGGGTTTCGGGCTCAGTCCCTAGTGGGGGGGGGCATGCAGGAGGCAGCCAATCAATGATCCTCTCTCATCACTGATGTTTCTATCTCTTTTTCCCTCTCCCTCTCTGAAATTGATAAAACATATATTTACTTTTTGATTGGAGAGACAAAGCATGTTTCACTACCTGGCTGCAATTTCCAATAATCTATTGACAACGTTAAATGAGGGTTTCCTGTACTTCAGGATCACAGAAGAGAGAATTTCTAATTGCATAATGCAAATATAGGGACTTGAGAAATATCCAATATCAAATTCACTTACCAGAAACCCTTTAAATCAGTGGTTCTCAACCTTTCTAATGCCGTGACCCTTTAATACAGTTCCTCATGTTGTGGTGACCCCAACCATAAAATTATTTTCGTTGCTACTTCTTAACTGTAATTTTGCTACTGTTATGAATTGTAATGTAAATATCGACCCACAGGTTGAGAACCACTGCTGTAGAGCCTAAGACCACATATATATACATACACACACACTAGAGGCCCGGTGCATGAATTCGTGCAATGGGTGGGGTCCAGCCAGCCTGGCCAGGGGGAGGGGACATGGGCGGTTGGCCGGCCTGCCTGCTGGTCGAACTTCTGGTTGAGGGGACAATTTGCATATTAGCCTTTTATTATATAGGATATACACTGAGTGGCCAGATTATTATGCATTCAGAGATCGTAATAATCTGGCCACTCAGTATATATTTCATGAGGGCCAGCGTCCTGCATTGGGGAATGGATCTGAAAAGGGAATGAAGGAATTCTGGGTCACTCCTTTGAGGGCCTCTTCTTCCTTCTCTAAGATTTCTGTCCCCTCAAGTCTTCTCTTTCTCATCCGTTCTCCAGTGCCATTTGACCATTGCTTCCTCCTGTCATTTGTTTCTTTTCTTATTTTAAGACTTTATTGTTTTTAGTTCTTAGTAGGAGTTCATTGGTCTGATTGTAGCTACTCCATCAGAAATAGAATAGGAAGTCCAAGCGAGCTTTGATGTTGGAGGCACACAGACATGGATTCACATCCTATTATACCCCCTCCTAGAAAAGCAACTTTGCTCACAGATGAATATCCTTCATCTACAATGTGCAAAATATAATTCAAAATTAAGTTATTGCACTTATATATGTGGATGATGCTTAGCATGTGGCTTAGTAAAAAAAATTTCAAATAAATGCCACCTTTTCCTTTTAGGCATAAAATACATAAAATATCATGTAATACTAGTACAGAAATGTAGCATTTTAAAAAGGAAACACATTTCAGGCATGGAAAAGGGGTTAAACTATTTGTTCTATGCAAAATACAAAAGAGCAAGTAATCACTAAAAAGAGATAACTTTTATACATGCAAGTAGCTGCATGTACCCAATGTTTGAACTGAAGAAGCTGATGTTAAATTTGTTTTTTTTTTTAACACCATGCGGCAGTTTTCCAAAAGGCAGATACAATAATAATAATAATTCAGGAAGAAGACACAAATTGAGTATATGAGCCCGATTCTATTACTCTTCAATTTATCTGAAAAGAATCTGCAGTCTTATCAGTATTAACATCCTACTGAAATAGTATTCATTTTTTTTATTGAAAATAGAATAACCATGCTTGACTTTGCGATTATTTTGGTGAGGAATGAGTACTAACAATTTAAAACATATCATGAAAAATCTCTTAACATGTGTGTGTGAGTAGATCTGCCTACTATTTGCCTACAATGAAGTTGACAAAAACATTGTTGGCTCAGGCGTGGTTTGACCTGTTTCTGTTCCTATGAAAATGGCACCGCTCACAGGACATGTACAAATTTTGATATGCAGCTGACAAAGACAAATAAAAAAGGCATTTGTTTTCTTTAAGTTTGGGATGGAAATGGAGCATATTCCAAATCACTTCTGTGTTGAGGAAGCATTATAAAATCAACTGGGCATTCTTTTATAGTGCTAACAAAGAAAATGTAATAGTTCAAATAACCATGCAATAACTAAGTTAACTAAAGAAAGAACTCAATTCCCTGAAAGCACTCTATTCTACTGTATACCAATGGGTATTAAAAGTTTAATATTTAATTTAACTTTTGCACAATAAAAGAATGAAGGTTTCAAGCCATCAATAAGAAGCAATTTTATGAAGTGGAAATAAAGATATTTTTATATAATAATATTGATGAAGCAACTATGAAGATGGTTCGTTTCTTTTTCTTTATAAGTAATGAACAACAGAGCATGGGATTTATGATTTGAGATATAATTTAATTAATTTGAATAGCAAATGATTATCCTTATAATCTAAGTTGTTATCTATGCACCATTGGATCCCTCATTTAAATAAACTGCATATTTTAATATGAATGCCATTCTTAAGACTTCATAAATTCATGTGTAACTGAATATTCTGAAAGTGAGCTAGAGGCTGTCCTATGCCACCCCTTTTTCTCTGTCTCAGATTTGAACCCTGTTCATTTTGGTGGTTGCTTTCCCATAGCCAACCCTAGGTACTACTGGGTTAATGAAGTTGATTTTCTTGCCTCCACTCTCAGTGGTATTTCACTTTTCAACTCGATTGCCACTTTCTTTGCAGAGGTATAACAATTACTTAAGGTGTGTGTGTGTGTGTGTGTGTGTGTGTGTGTGTGCACGCGCGTTTGTTTGTTTGTGTGTTTGCCTATATTAGTGATCACCTCAAGCGGATGCAGGTTGAGAACAATGCGCAGTCTACTAACTATCTCAAGAGCCATCTCCTCACTGATCCCCGGAGCTGTGTTGACTACCATCCTCAGAGTCCTTGTTCAAGCTCCTGGACAGGCAACTTGTGGGAATTTCCTGGTTCTGTCCTGACATAAATTACAATAAAATCTCTGTTTATGAGATTAGTTTGTGTTTATTTCCCAGCTACTTTACTGGTGAGAAAAACAAAATCAATTCTTTCTGAAATGTTCTCCTTTTTATTAAAAAAATGTTTTATTGATTTCAGAGAGGACTAAGTGACGTCATTCATTATTATCCAAGAACTGCTTAAAATCAATGTTACAAATGACTTTTACTCTAATACGTTCTAACAGAGAAATACTTTTTGTATAATGTATGTACCCTTAATTCAGGATTTCAGTAATCTCCCCACTCAAAAAACAGTGGCCTTAAAGTTCTTTTACAAGAAGTCAATATTTTAACATATAACATGCCTTGCATTTAACTATCGGCCATGAATCTAATAGTTGTAGGTTCATCTGAATTCATTTAAAATCGGGATATACTAAAACCCATGGTTTAATCTCAAAAGGCAAGATGTGAATCTGGAAACAATAACTAAATGTATCAGAGAACTAAATTAATCTCCCTGGGCCTGAGTTTCTGCGCTGGTAAACTCACGTTGATCGTACCTACTTTATAAAGTTGGGAACAATAAGATGAGATCGTACTCGAGAGAGCAACCAGCAGAGCATCAGACCCACCTCAGAACACCAAGACCTGCTCTTCGGCTTGAAAACTCGGTGGCATTTTTGTCAGCTCTACATACAGTTGAAATACGTCAGCGTTTTGAACCAGTTTGCTTTCCACTTGTGGGCTGCTCCTGGGAAGATGTGGGACCTCCTGCTGGCCATTTCTCAGAATTTGCGGAGCCTATTATGTTTGTGATGATTTTAGGAAAGCATTGTAACTCCTGAACAAACACTCCAAGGTCTGGCTTCGAGCCAGTGTCAAATGTGGTAACGAAGCAAACCCCAAACAGTGAGCAGATTCAATACCGAGGGGAGGAACACCAGGCCCATAGCAGGATGCTGGGTCAACACCGGGCTGAAAGCACAAGGACCCCGGGACCTAATGAAATCTAAAGTGCCCAGTACAGCCTGAGCTGGCTGATTGGGTCGATCGTGGCTTTTACTTTGGACTACATTTAACTTTTCTATACAGATGCCACTGAAAAAAGTCAATGCAGCTAAAATAGGGAACAATTAGCACACAGGTGAGCCAAGTTTCATGGGCATACATACAGACACTGTATACAACACAATCGAACTGGACAATAAATTTAAGTCTACAGCTTGAATTTCTAGCTTGCATATTTCATACAGCAATAAAAGGAACACACACAGCAGACATAACTTTTAGTAGAATATCATCTAAGACACAAACTTAAATTCCCAAACTCTGCTATAATGGACAAAAATAGGATTAGCTGCTCAGCACCTACTTTTTAAAGGCCTTCTTTTGCTGGTAGCTATGCATTTTTGAGTCCTCTGTGTTAGTACAATTGATCTGGCACTCCTTCAGAGAGTAGGAGGAGACTCCCCCAACCCAACCCCAAACTGAGCCACTCAGTGTACCTTTCCCTGAATTTTTTACCAAGAAACAGAGACCCCACCCCCTTATCCCCCTGACCACTGGGACACACCTGCCAGTCTGGTTTTGCTCCTTGCCCAGAGGGGAGGACCTCCCGGTCTCTGGGGGTTGGGTTAGGAGCCTAACACAAGTCAGCCCCAGAGTCACTTTCTGCCCACAGGGGACTACTATGCATTGGGGAGGATGGCAAGAAAGTTGACACCAGTCTTCTTTCAAGACAGCCATGGGAGTCCATGTAGCCAGGTGCCCCCAGTGGTGCTCCGATGGGGGCATCTATCATTGGACTGTCCTGGAACCCTGAGTCCTGCCTGGGAGCTTAGACCTCTGGGAAACAGCCGTGTTGGGCCCCCTAAACCCCTTGTCTTCTCTGTGATCTCTGTCATCCTCCCTCAGAGTTCCTTACTGGTCACTGGGCCCTGAGGGCCAGCTTGCTGCCACGTTCACAGGTCATCTCTTGTTCCTGAGGGCAAGGACACTCAGTCTGCCATCCAGATTCTGCCCCAGGGTTGGAGGTCCTCTCCAGTCTCACCGGACCCCTCCTCTTTGTTCATGTGGCCCCACACCCTTATTTTCCACACCACTCTTCAAGTTCACCTGGCCCCTCCCCCACTTCATCCCTTGGCCACTTCCAGCTACTCATCTGGCCCCACCCCCTTGTTCATCTAACCATTTCTGGCATAGATTAACTTATCTGGTTAACAGTTGCTTAGGGTCTTTTAGGTTCATTTGCAGTGAAAAATTTACAGTGGTAAAAATGCACCTGTAAAATCCTAGCCTGTGAAGTTACTGCAATGTTCTCCTTGGGAAAGGTAAAAGATGTTTTCGTATAATGCAGATGTAAAAGTCAGCAAGGAGGTATTAGAGCTGGTATGCACTGAGAGTCCGGAAATATCCAGTCAGTTCTGGAAGAGTGATGAACCTTTACATCGATTATTACCTATTTTCAATGAAAACTAGGAGGATATGTGTGGCACTGGACATTAAGGTCCTGTTCCAAGTGTGAAGAATCATTTTGATGAAAATTTCTTGAGAATCCTATGAAATGTAGTTTGGGCATGTCGCATTCCAATCTGTACAACTGAACTAGAAAGTGTAGGAAAACTGATGATGGAAAAGTTGATGATGAAAAGATCATATGCGTTAAGTGATATGCATGCAGTGGCTTTGAAAATCATCACTGTTCTTGTTTTGACTAAAGCTTTGCTGTCTGCTTATAGGCCTGCCCCACACCCGCACACCCAAGAGTGCTCTTCACAAATGAAATGCATGATGAACCAGGAGCCTCGATCAAGAGGGTTGAATCTATTCACTTAGTGCTACCCCTACTCCTCCAAACACAGATCAATAATCAATCAAATGTGCAAAAAAGCAACTTTACTCAGACCAAAAAAAAATCTATTTATGTGGAGTAGAAATATAAAAACAAAACAAACTAAAATCACAGGTCTTTAAGGGTTCAAGTCTTGAATGAAGCTAGAGCAGGCAAGAGAGTCATGCTTCAGATATTTATATATATAAAAGCTAAGTGACCAGAATGACAGAATGACCAAATGAACCAGTCGCTATGACATGCACTGTGGTGGCCAACCATCCTGATCGGGGCCTGGATCACCTCCCCCCAACCTCTTGTGGCCCCTCTCCTGGCCAGCCCCACCCCAAACTGTCCTCCCCACACCCTGAACAGGGGTGTGGCCAACCGGCCAACCTCCTGCACCCCCTTCCTGCAGACAGCCCCGCCCCTGATTGGACCCCCCACCATGGCTGGCCCAGCCCCAATCGGGGGCAGGGCCACCCACCAACCTCCTGCATCCCCCCTCCCCACTGGCCCAGTGTGATGGTCCCCATTGTGGCAGGCCAGCTGGACCCTACCCATGCACAAATTCATGCACTGGGACTCTAGTTGGGAATGAAAATTCCTCCACTTCTGACAGGAGAAGCAATGGGTCTTCTTCATCAAACCAGTAATGAAAGAAATTGAAAAGAAACACCTAGCTGCTGAAACACACGTGTTAGCTAGGTTAATTCTTCTGGGAAACTGGAGGGTTATGCAGACACAATCTGAGGAAACACAACGTGAAATTAAAGTTTCCGCACATTGGACGTCAATAGCACCACTCCACAGTGGTTGGAGAACACATTTCTACCTCCGGGGTCTGTCGGGGGCTATGGGATTGGTGGAAGCAACTGCATTAATGTTAAGAGTAATTTTCCAGAAGAGTAAGAATAAAGAGGAATAGACAAAGAAAATTAAAAACTTTGATTAAAATTAAAAAAAGCAATGGACAAAACCTGTAGTAAGAAGCAATATAGTAAGGAAAGTATAAATTAAAATTCAAAAGGCAGCATGATAGTATTTGCCGATTATAAGGCTTGTGTTCATTGCAAAGCCAAGATCGTATTACAGTCTAACTTAGGAGTAATTATTTTATATAAGGATTAATTTTGATTCCATAAGTACAGTATCTGACATACTATCCTATATAATAAAGAGGGAATATGCAATTTGACCATCACTCCATCACAAAGATGGCTGCACCTACAGCTGAGGCCAAGTTCCCATAGGGAGCCTTAATGAGCAATCAGCAGGGACCTGAGGGACCTGAGGCTATGCCCTCCCCCACCCCCATGGGGCTAAACAGGGGCTCTCAGGCCGCACCCCCAGCCCTGGTGTCAGGCTGTGGGACCTCAGGCCGCACCCCCTGCCCCAGTGCCAGGCCAGCAGACCTGAGGCCACACCCCCCACCCAGCAGGGCTTGACAGGGGACCTCAAGGTGTGCTTCTAGTCCTGGTGCTGGGTTAGGGGCCCTCAGGCTGCTCCCCCTGCCCCAGTGCCAGGCCAGGGGACCTCAGGACGTGCCCACAACCAGGTGGGGCTTGACAGGGGACTTCAGGCTGCGCCCCCCACCCCAGCACCAGGCAGGGGGACCTCAGACCACACCACCTGCCCCAGCACCGGGCCAGGGGACCTGAGGCTGTGCCCCCTGCCTGGCTGGGCTTGACAGGGGACCTCAGGCCATGTCCCACACCTGGTGGGGCTTGATGGAGGACTTCAAGGCATGCCCCCCACCCCGGTCTGGGCTGGGGACCTCAGCCCATGCCCCCCGTCCTGGCGCTGTGTCTGGGGACCTAAGGCTACGCCCCTTGCCCAGCAGGGCTTGACAAGGCTGGGACTGGCCGAGTCTGGATCTAGCCCAATGCGGGGGTGGGCTGGCCGAGTCTGGTTCTCATGTGATTTTGAGGCGCATGTGGGTGGGCGGGGACTTGACTCTGGGTCCCATGGTGAGCCCCAGACTCTGACAGGAGGAAGGTTTTCATATATATTTTACTAATTTTCTTTCATCTCTGTCACTTCTATTATGGAGAAAGGGCAAATAGCAATATTAAATTATTTCCTCTAATTAATCCCCTTTTAATGTGCACGAATTTCGTACACCGGGTCACTAGTTAGAAATAACGAGTGTTCACTAACACTAGTTGTCTAACATCAATTTTCTCCCTCTCTCTGCCTCTCTTGCCACCTTTCTACACACACCATGTAGTAAATTGTAGATTTCATCCTTGACAGAGTTGGAAAATCAAGTGGTCTGACGCCAAGTAGTGCCCATTAAACAAATACGGATTGTTTTTGATCTGCTCCACCAGAAACTGCTGTGTCTGTAACTCATTAACAGTCCATTAATTCCAGAAGAGCATAGAAACGTTTCTTTGGCCAGAATGTTTAAAATCTAGTCCTTGGCAATATAACTAAGCAGGAGAATATGTCCTACATAGAGTGCTGTTGATAGTCTTTTGAATATTCAATTTTATGTATTCGTTGTGGCCTCTTATTGATCTTAACCTTTTTTTATTTTGCAAAACACTTTCTTTAGGCCCACTAGTGCTCATGATTAGACTTAAACATGAAAGAACTAGCCCATTGATTCTAATCCAATGCTCAGATATGTGTGTTTGAACAGTGTTACTGTTAATTGTCTATGCTGACTCCATGTCATTGCAGCTGAGTGTCTACAATGCTGAAAAACGCAGCTGGGCTGGGGGTTTTCTTGCGGAAGACAGAGTGCTGATGGTGATCGAAAAGGCTAATGATAGGCGAGCAGTTCTGGCTCAGTAGAAGCCTTCTCGCCTGATGAAGCTTTTGATGAACTGTGTTACAAAGTTATCAAATATTCCCAATTACCTAGCAGGACCGAAATTTCCTGACACAACACAAAACACTATTATTATCCGTTCTCCGCCAACCTTTTTTTTCTTAATCACGGTTTCAGTAGTTGACAGGCCTTCAGAGTGATATTGCCAAATCCACTGCATTCTCTTGCTCAACACCATTCACTAGCTCCTAGCACATGCAAGACATCCAGTGTGTGCACCTACTCCCATCCTCTTGAAACTGCACACTCCATGAATTTTGAAGTTACCATTTACATTTTCTTTCACTTATCCTGCTCTATGGCATTCACGCTCTTTCACATGATATTCTCTCCATGCCATCCCTTGTTTTATCTGGCTAACTTTTTCACTCTAGTTCTTGTTTCAATGAAAGTCATTTATTATTTATTACAGAACCTCAGGAACTTGGAGATCAATAACAACTACAACAACAAAACCCAAACATTTATATCACCAGAGCCCAAGAATGCAAGGAAAAAGACAGTGGGTCTGAAAGAATATTTAAGGAATTAGTAGTGGCTTAAAACTTCCCAAATTTGGCAAAAAAAATCATGAACCCACAAGTAAAATTAAGAGCAAACAGCAGGTAGGGTAAACTCAAAGAAATCTAGGATAAGACATCATAATTTAACTTATAAAGATGAAAGGCAAGGAAAACACTTTGAAAACAACGAAGATCAATCAAACAACCTTGGAACATCAGGAAATAAGGAAAACTGGAGAGAATACAAAAATTATTAAACAAAATAGTTGATCCTTTTCTTTATGAGCTTTCTAAATATATATAGTGATCCAAATAAAAATTATAAAACCATCTGATATTCATAACAATAATATTTAAAAGAAAGAAAGATAAAGAAACCTAAATAGAAGGAAAGCATTCTCACTTAAAGCGGTAAATGTTGATGCCAGTAGACTGACAATCATGTGTATTGAAATACTAAAGTCAGCATTAAGAAAACTATGGAAAGAGATATCTTCAAACATACTATCTATACATCAATACAAAGTCATCAAAAGAAATATTCAAGTAATGTACATGAAGGCAAGGGAAGAGAAACAGAAAAATAAACACAAAAGAAATAACAATACATCATTAGGGCTTAATATATCAAGAAGTGTCTTTCATGTACATGGTCTAAAATATGAATTGTAAAGCAGAGATGAGGAGTGAATAAAAAAGGTCTCTGCTATGTGCCACTTTAAGATGTGCTGTTAAAATTCAATGTCATAAGTGGGTGGAAAGTAGAAAGGTGGAAAAAAGGTACACCATGCATTTCCCTATCTCCCAGGAGATACATGGTGCCAACTGGCAGTCACCGCCTATTCCCAACTCAATCTAGGTCACCACCAGCCTGTACTCTGTTCCATAGATTTGTCATATATATATATATATATATATATATATATATATATATATACACACACACACACACACACACACACACACACACACACACAGACCAACGTATCATACAGTATATGAGCTTCTTTCACTTATCATAATGTTGGTAAGAGTCATCCATTTTGACATATAGCAGTAATTTCACCCATTTTATTGTCAAATATAAACCCACTGCATGAATAGGTCACATGGTGTGTACCCATTCACTAGCTGAGGTCTGCCTGGACGGGTTGTCTGTTATGAGTAGTGCCGTTATGAACATTTACCTAGCAGTCTTTGTGGGGCATAGGTTTGCAATTCTCTTGGATAGATACTAGGGATGGAAATAGGGAGGTCTTATGGAAACTCTTTATTAACCTAGTAAACCAACGCCAAAGTGTTTTCCAAAGTGGCTGCGCTATTTTACACCCTGATCAACAGCGTAGGAGGGTCCCCATTTCTTCTCACTGTCACCAGCACTGATTGTTGTCCGTCTTTTTCACTAGAGCCATTCTGGTGGGTGGGAAGTGATGATGTAGCTGATGGAGTCTAGAACCCCTAAACTATGTCATCTCAAACCGTGCTGTCACCACTGGTTCTCTCAAATAACTTGCAATTGCCTTTTTCAAGATGCAAATGATAGAAAATGGATTTTTATCCCCGTTTATGGCTTTCACCCTTAACGAATACATCTACTGAGGCCAATTTTCAGAGATAAATGTCAGACAGTGTGCTTTGCTTGCAGTCCTGTGACTGTGTGGTAACGACACCTGAGGCCACTAATCTCCGTTATGCGGCTATAAGAACACACAGGGGCTGTGCTGGTCAGGTGACGGGACATTAGAACAGGAAGGATAGCACCCGAGGGGCGCGTGCTGCTCATAAGGAAAATATTACATTTCTGGTGAAGGATTTTAAACAGCTGGGCTCGAGCCTCTGCCGGTTTCCCAAGCCTGGGCTCAGAGTTTCACACATCCAAACCTTAACCTTTAAAAGCCTTCCAGCAGCTGTATAAAAGTTGGTTTTACTAGAGGAACTGGGCAGTTTCCACACTCATTAACTGCTGGCAATGGCCCTTTTTCATAAGCTACAGAGGCACCCTATCTATTAAGTTGCTTATTAGTACCACCGAAAGCACTTCACACATAGTGGATGGCAAATCTAAATGATTTACCTTTTATTTCTTTTTGGGTTCTCATACCTGTAAGACTACTGTATACATCAAAGAGAGATGGAAGCTAGTTTGTTGACATAATGAGACTACTCCACCATTATCCAGGCTCTCTGATTATTTTCCAGAAGGAAGCCAAAGGGATGTGAATTCTTTCTCGATTCTCTTTGGTATTCTAGCACGCTAACAGAGAGCCTTATGGCCTTAGCTGGTTTGCTCAGTGGTTAGAGTGTCAACATTTGATTCCCATCAAGGGCACATACCTCAGTTGCAAGGCTCCATCCTTGACCCTGTCGGGGGCGTGCGCGCGAGGCCACCATGTGTCTCTTGCACATTGACGTTTCTCTCTCTCTGTCTTTCCCTCCCTTCTACCCTCTTGAAAACATCAATGGGAAAAATATCCATTGAGGATTAACAAAAAATAAAATAAAATAATGCCTCACAGGTATAGCTGTGGTTAATGCTTGATTATAACACTTGTCCATCAGCCTGTTGGGTGCCTACTATGTGTCAGCTACTGAGAGAGATGCTGGGATAAAAGTATGGTCTTCAAATTTCTTACACGGAAAGATATCCAAAGGTTTTCCTCCTCCAGCAGCCCATCTCTGTGGCTTTCAGTGAGTGAAATAGTAACACAGAGAAAATAGACTCTTGCTGAATGTTAAGATTCACAAATACGTACTGTACATTTTAAAGAAAACTGACGGAGATCATACCGTTGGGCACTTTGTCTCTGACAAGAAAAACACCTGAAACAACTCAAAGATGCAGATGTCACAAGTTAATGATAACCAATGTGCATTCTGTAGCACTTTATCCTCCAGGGAAAATGCATCTCCATGCCCACAGCACCCCATGGGGAGTATTTCTCCACTTAGCATTTTATTACTTATTTTTTAAATACTTTTATTGATTTCAGAGAGGAAGGGAGAAGAAGAGAGAGATAGAAACATCAATGATTAGAGAGAAGCACTGATTGGCTGCCTCCTGCACATCCTACACTGGGGATGGAGCCCGCAACCCAGGCATGTGCCCTGACCAAGAATTGAACCGTGACCTCCTGGTTTTGTGGTCAGCAAACTGTGGCTCGCGAGCCACATGCAGCTCTTTGGCCCCTTGAGTGTGGCTCTTCCCCACAAATTACTATGGCCTGGGTGAGTCTATTTTGAAGAAGTGGCATAAGAAGAAGTTTAAGTTTAAAAAATTTGGCTCTCAAAAGAAATTTCAATCATTGTACTACTGAAATTTGGCTCTGCTGACTAAGGAGTTTGCCGACCACTGGCCTGGTTCATAGGTCGATGTTCAACCACTGAGCCACGCCAGCTGGGCTCCACTTAGTATTTTATACTGAAATTGTCCATCGATGTGTCAGTCTTCAACCGTATTTAGAATATTTTAAAATCATATCCATGTTCCATTCACATTTTCTAACTCAAGCCTTCAACACTAAAATCTGCCACACTCTCGGTTCTCATTTAGTGTTGAGACGTCAATATTCAAGGACTGGAAACAGGGCCAGAGTCAAAAGAAATAAGCAATTGTTTAATCTAAGCTTTCTTGATTTTATTTCTCTTTATCTTTCCCCTCTGGAACTATATTTCTAAAGAAGGATATTTGGAGAAGCACACTTAAGAACTAGATAATGATTTACTCATTGATGAATTTTCAGAGAAGATGTGGCAAAGTCCAGAGAAAGGGATTCAAAGAACTAGCTTTGAGGGACACAGGGATTTGCAGCCTTGCAATCGTAATTCTCTTTACTAATGTTGTTTTTATTCAAGCAGTAAGTAGAATTTTAAAACAGCATTTTGTTGATTAAATAATTTATAAACACACACATATATTACACATTTTTTTTCTAGACTTTCCTATGCAGAAAAAAATGGTACCAACATTTAGATTGGAAATTATAGGTATTATCCTTGTGACTTGATAGGTATTTTTAATTTTTTCTTTCTGAAACAACACTGTCAAATTAACATTATTAGCCCTATAGTTCACAGAAGAAGAGACTATAATTAAACTTGCACAAATGCTAAATGACAGAGCCAGGATGTGACCCTGGTTCCAATGTTTATAGTTTTTCTTTTCCATTATAAATACTCAAAGCACTATCTTAACCAAAGAGTTGGGTGTATTTCATGATAAACATGCTGTGAGCCAAACTGTCAAAATTGTCCTTGTCTCCCCTATCATACATCCTTATATTCTGATTATTTAGGCTTGGAAAAGTATAGGATATTTGACTACTGCTAATAATTTTAAAATAATTTATTTATTGAGGTAATAAAATATTAACATCCTGTTCCTTTGATTTAGACTATTATTTTATATGCTTTTAAAATACATGCATAAAATAAAATACATGCAAAAGACAAAAAGATAATAGAAAGTCAAATCTATACCCTCAGAGGTCTAGTCTCCTCTGACACCTCACACCTGCCCAGTTTTAACATTCAGAACCTTGCAATCACGTCTACAAGTACCCTTAAAGAGGAAACGCTGGTTTGAAACACTGGCACAATCCTAATTGCATCACATGTCCTGGCAATCGATTCTCCTTCCCAGGAGAAACTTTCGCCTTATTCACTGGAATTTCTTAAACTAAACCAAGAAACCCAAATTGGTGATGAGATGACTGGAACAGTTTGCTGCTTCTAACAATGACCAGTGGATAAACCAGAGGTCACATAGAACAAAGAGATGGAGCAGGTGCAAGACAGAGTCCCAGTTGGAAGACGGCCCACGGATCAGCCCCAACAAGGTTTTAGTATCTAACTAGAAACACATTTTGTTGATATTTAGTCTTTTTCCCTCCAGAGTCACTGCTGCCAACTGGACACAGTTCAGTGAACATAACGGCCGTAACTATTCGGGACGCAGGTAACTGATTGGCATCATAATCGCCACTGGACCCAGGGCTTTGCTCTGCCTGCATAGAGACATCCAGAGAACCTGGCAGCACCAACCATGCACAGGCTGTTTATGTGGCCCAATCTGGAGATGCATGCCTGGGTTTTCTTTCCATTGAAACTTATCTCAACAAATCATTGAGAGAACAATCCGAGGAATACAATGGAATCAGCAACTGCTTACCTTGAACTGACAATCAAGAGGTGTTTATATACTTAAATCCATGAAAAAGCCATGGGTTATAAAGTAATGAGAGGGGTGGAGGGTCAAGAAGGTGCAGGAATTAAACAAAACAAAACAAACAAACAACAACAACAACAAAAAACACACCACAATATGGTGATTACCAGAGGGGAAGGAGGTGGGGGGAGGTAGAAGAGGGTAAAGGGAGGATAAATGGTGATGGCAGGAGACTAAACTTGGAGTGATTAACACATAATACTACATACAGATGACATATTACAGAATTGTATAGTTGAGTCTGGCAGAGCATTTGGCTAGATTTGGTCCATTAATCCATTGTGTGGCATCCATATGGCCATGAGCCACGTGAGTGCAGGGTAGTGTTCCCCCTGCAACAAGAGTGCCCAGGGCACAGGCAAGCAGGAGAGGAGAGGAGAGGGGAAGGAACACCTATTTTCAGGAGTTAAGTATCTTAGGTTTCCCACCCTTGCAGTAGCCATACCTATTCTGGCCACTGATTGGTTCCCAGGTCTGATTGATAGGCAAGCATCTTCCCACGTCACCCAGATCTTACTGGACCCTATTGTCCTGTTCCTCACCCCAGCAATCTGTGGGGAACAGATTCAGAGAATGTTAACTGCAGCTTCCTGCCAAAGCTGTATAAATGGCATGCCTGTATTATCTAATCTCCCCTTTCCTCCTTTCCTGTTAATAATAACCAGGTTCTTATAATGGTATCACTATGAGTGGTAAAAAATAAAAATAAAAAAATCTGGAATTTGAAGGCAGACCCAACCAGGATTTAGCGGTGTCCCCAAATATGACTTCTGTGACCTAGTATGCATTATATAACTTCTCTGACTCATCTACAGACTTTTAAAGATGGAAGATCTTTACAAGTGTTCGGCCCAATGCCTCACATACCACAGGCCCCTTATGGACCACTGGGTGAGTTTCTTTATTAGTTTTACGCATTTGTCCATGCCTCTCAACAAACCATTCTCCAAAGGCACACATCACAGCACACCACTCTACCCCATGCAATGACTTCCACTAGAATAAAATAAAGCCTCTTGACCTGGGTTCTAGCATGTCCCACTGTCCCACGTTGTTCCTTAATGTGTCTCTCTGGTTCACAACTGTATTCTCCAGTCATTAAAACTGTGCTTGGCACAGAGAGGATGTTCAATAAATATTCTTCATGTTTAACTCTCCCTCTCCATTAATATTCATATGTATGTGATCCCAAAGATTTATTGGTTCAAACTGTTAAATAAAATTAAGTATATTTTTTAAATTTAAAATCCCCAGCTCTGGCCAGTGTTGTTCAGTGGTGAAAGTATTGGCCTGTGCACCAAAATGTCTTCAGTTTGATTCCCAGTCAAGATTACAGACCTGGGTTGTGGGTTCGACACTTGGGCCTGGCCAGGGCACTGGTGGGAGGCAACCAGTTGATGTGTCTTTCTCACATGTGTCTTTCTCACATCTCTCTCTCTCTCTCTCTCTCTCTCTCTCTCTCTCTCTCTCTCTCTCTCTCTCTCCCTCCCTCTGTCTCTGTCCCCCTCCCTCCCTTCCTTCTACTCTCTCTGATAAGCAATGGGGAAAAAATGTCCTTATGTGAAGATTAACAAAACAAACAAATAAAAAATGGCCAGATCTTAAGAATAACTTACAGCTATGGAGTATGGAGTACCTTTATCTTGAGGGAATTCAACTAAATTTGCCAGTATTGCATTTTTAAATTATTCCTTTAACCACCTATGGAATTATAATGATGACAATGTTTTCTTTCCTACCGTTTCTTCTTTTTCCTTGCTGGGATGAAGGGTTGAACACACGTGTATCTCAATTTGGATGCTTAGCTTTGGCCACTGTCATCGATCGCCTGCCAGGCACAGCCCCTGGAGTGCTCCTGTCCTTGCCTCAGTAGGTATTTAAATTTCCTATTAGAAATCGCTGGGGTAAAAAGCCTGCAAGTATCCTAGCAATTTCAAGAGGTTACATGAATAACAAATGACTGTTTTAAAATGTAGAATGGTTTTGGGATACTTCACCGGAAAGTTACTTGTGCGGTGTGAAACTTGTAACTTTGAAATTGGAAATGGAGAGCACTTCTAAGCCCGCATTCTTATTTTGCCTGCCCCCAGGAGAAAAGAGCTCACTCCTTTTTTAAATGAAGTCTGTGATAACCATTTCCCATGAGGATTTTTCAGGTTTGACTTTTTTTCTAAAACTTCTTGTTCGCTCTGGTGGTTATATTTTCCTAACCCTGAGGAGAAAGAAAAAAATATATAAATATATTTCCACCAGGGGCTTTAATCCATTAGCTCAGGTCTTTAACGGAGGGCACCTCTTCACATCCACCAAAATACTAGGTGTGGTCACCCAGTAGTGGTAGAATGGATGGTAACAAAAATTCTTACGATAATTACTGCTAATCAGACAAACCAGTAAAGCAAACCTTCATGGCGGGGAAATTAGAAAATAGAAATGAGATGGATATCAGTGTTCTTAACCTCGAGCTGGGTAACCCTGTATGTTGTAATTCCAAATTTGAGGTCATGGTTGTCAGAATGACCCTACACCACGTGAGTGTGTGCAGGGAGTAGAAACAATCAACTGTTGTAAGCTAGAACCATGGGAAATACTGTTTCTATTTTCTGTCTGCAAACAGTAGCCATGTAAATCTTTCCACACCCAATATGCACGTCTCCTCCATTTGACGTTCATTTCCCCCCCTCTCTATAACACGTACTGTTTCTTGCGGTCATAAGAGAATGCTTGGAAAAGAAGAAAATTAAAATCGGCTATAATTTCACCACACAGAAATGAGAGTGTTTATATCTCAACATATTTGAAGCCACTCATTTTCCACATTTAATTCGTAACTTTGCTACTTCTGTGCAATGACTCTATCTCCCCGCCAACATGTAGCCTAACCCATGTAGGTCTCTGATAGAATTTAGAAATTTACTTTTGTGGGGGTAAAATCACTAACATTTTATTCTTTGTTACTGTAGTAGTTGTTAATGCAGCATCGTTTAACACATACTTACTAATATTTAATAGATTGCAACAAAAACACAAAATGTATAAGGATCAGTGGGTGGGAAATGAACGGTAAGAATGCACATAATAGCCCAAGATCTATGTGATGCAGTAGCAAAATATGTGGCAAAATATTCTTCTCTGCCGCCTGCATTCAACCTGTCCTTCTCTTTAGCTGCTCAACACTGACGCTGCTCCCCGAGAACTCCTCTCTCCTGAGTGTTGGTCAGAGACAGAGTTGTGTTCCGCTGTATGACAATGATCGTGACTCGTGTTTCCAACCGCCTTTGACACTGCCATACAGCCCACTGGCCCGGGAACTGGAGTCCTCACAGGTGTCCTCCCACATGGCTGCTGAAGCAGAGCGTCAGGGATGTGAATGATGTCTCTGGGGAGGGTGCTGCTGGCAACAGGAAACAGGGACAAGACAACAATGGCAGGGGTACTCATTACCTCCGTCAGGACCCCTACAACAGCAGCCACGTGGTTCAGCGGCAGGAGCTGGTCTTAGCTTGGAGATAGTCTGAGCTGATTACTGTCTGGACCAGTTCTGAGTGTGAATTTGGCCATCTCTCCTTGTCTCTAGGCAGGTTCTACAGCCCTTTGCGTGACTCAATAGCTGCCCAATATTGGCTAAAATCAATCTGAGATACTTTTTTTTCTTAGAACTAAAATTTGACTGATATATGGCCTTAACAAGATTCTTACATCGACTTTTCATCTCAAATGCAAAGATGTGAGCATCAGAAAATAAAACTGTCATGTAAAGCTAGGTTGTAAAAGTATGTGGTGCTGGGAATATTAGTTGTTCCAGTGATATTTCATGAGAACTATCTCCTCCTGTTATATTCAAAGACTCATCCATGAAAAGTTCCCTCACCTTAAAAAAAGCAAAGAGGTTGAAGGTTTTGGTAAAAGGGGGGGCTATATCCTGGGTCCTCTCTGACTTTCGTTTTACTGCAAATGGCCTCCTATTTAAGAGCAGAAATCTCACGAATCTGTCATTTAATGGATTCCAAGAAGGTTAAGAATGAAATCGTATGTTTTAGCCTTTGTTAGTGAGTTAACCAAGCCCAAGACTATTGAATACAATATTCTCTTGTTTTGTTTTTCTGTAAATATATTATTGATGAAATGCTCATTGAATTAGAAAACTATTGCTATCAAAATTGGTAGGTGTTCGTTTTAGCATGTCAGTGAGAATCTGGGTGGTAACAGTAGAAGACAGTTATGAATTTAACGCAAAAAGATTTAGGTGAAGAAAGACCCAACTTGCTGGGTGAATATACAACATTTCCATTTCACTGAAAATACTTTCAAAGTACAAGCCTTATTATTTGTTGAATGGAGTAAACATATGTCACTAACCAGATATAATTTTAAAAATCTAGGAACAGAAGAGATTTTAGTAGAAAATGGTACCAAAGTTCAAAAAGTAATGGTTTAAATTAGATCACAAAGTATGTGAGGAGCGGTCAGCAAAAGGACGACTGTGTTATAATGTACTTTCTATGTAGGTTCCTTTTAAGGGAGTGTACCATTCTATGTTTTTAAAATCTTCAGTAAAAGGTTAGCATTGATTTATTGAGACATTTGCTTTATAATTTTTTATTAGGAAAATGCATTTATAGTATTATCCCAGTTACTTTAATATGTTTTTATTGATTTTATTTTTTAAATAGATTCTTATTAATTTCAGAGAGGAAGGGAGAGGGAAAGATAGAAACATGAATAATGAGAGAGAATCATTAATTGGCTGCTTCCTGCACGCCCCCTACTGGGGATCAAGCCGGCAACTCCAGCATGTGCCCTTGACTGGAATCAAACCCGGGACCCTTCAAGTCTGCAGGCTGATGCTCTATCCACTGAGCCAAACCGACCAGGGCTTATCCCAGTTACTTTAACCTGGCAGGAAAATCACTTATCCATTTTATAATTCAAAAATTGGCCAAGATTAAAAATTTACTTCTGAAATTGTTTCCCAGAAATGTCCAAAGCCAAGTTAGAAGAGAAAATCCACAAAATATGTTTCTTCCTGGAGGATACTGGTGGCCAGAGTTACCCAAAAGTTACGGGAGAAGCCCACGTTTTATACCTTTCACACACCACCACGTGTTTATTTATTTTTATAGTTCCTTTCACAGAGACAATGCTATAAAGTGTGAATAGTTTGCTTAAATCATCCCTGTAGATATAACCTGAAGAGACTGATGGAATCTTAAACCCTGTACAAACAGAAAATAAATTCAGATTGTTCTCAAAATATAAGAAACTAAATCCCATATTAATTGTAGCCTTTTTAAGTCATTAAAAATGTCTCCACTTTATTGCCCAGAGAGATAACAAATTGTACTGCAGTTAGCATCAAAAGCCAGAATCATATTGCTGTTATTTCTATTATCTATGTCTTATATGAAAGTGAAAGTGTTTCTTTATAGTAAAATGCTATGCCATTGTTTAAAATTGATTTCTCTTTAAAACAGAAACAGTTGAAATATTTAGACACCATTTTTTGTGATGTTGATAATATGTTTTAAGATGTGATTCTTTAGAATAACTTTGTCTTGTGTGGACTACAGTATTTAATTTATTCAAGAATAAAAGGTTAAAACGTCAATTTCTTTTCTTTGTTATTTACATGTTTCTGAATCGGTAACTTTAGGTTAGAAAATGGTTTATACTTGTGGCTCTCTGGCTTGAGAGACAGGATTACTGGGGTTTGATTCTTAGTTCCATCGCTTGGATTTTTAGTCTAAGCATGCATTTAGCCTTCTTTAATTTTTAGACCCATCTAATGCAGAGGCTCACTTACCTCACAGTGTTATTTTGGGGGATTCCATGAGGAAATAGAGGTGAATATGAGATCCCTTAATAATTACTATCAACTTTGTGAAGTGATTTATATTTTAAGGAACATTATTTTCATATATATGAAAATACAGTCTTGCCATTAACCTTCTCGGGTAGATATTATGAACCTTCCAGGGAAGAAAATGGAGATAAACGGAGGTTAATTCAGGTAATCAGTAGTGACTCGAGGGTACAATACCACTCTTTTCACTTCCCTGTCCAATGATGGGACTAGAATAGTGTTCAGATTAGCAGAAGTGAAGGAGCAGAGAAACAGCTCAAAAAATGTGATTTATGGAGGGGAAGAATCTCTGAGGTGCTGTTTTTGGTTTTAAGGAAAGAGGGACAAGGGCAGCATCAAAGCATAAGTGCCCGGATGCTCTTAGGGTGTGGGTGTGCCTTTGTAGCTGGTCTGCTTGAAAGATAAACACATTGTTCTACAGTGTCTTCATACAGATGTCACTCAAAAAGGGTAGTAATGCTTAGGAACCTGACACGGTGTTATTTAGGTGAAAAATAAACTATAGCTGCTCCCATCTTGTCATATAACTACTCAAAAACCTAATAGGCAATCATACATAGGAATAAATTCTGAAATTACATTTACTGAGGTATAAACAATGGCCATTCCTTATCCTATCTAATAAAAGAGTAATATGCAAATTGACCATCACTCCAAGACACAAGTTGGCCACCCCCATGTGGTCAAAGATGGCTTCCCCCATGTGGACACAAGATGGCTGCCACAAGATGGCCAGCAGGGGAGGGCAGTTGTGGGCAGTTAGGGGAGACCAGGTCAGCAGGGGAAGGCAGTTGGGGGGACCAGGCCTGCAGTGGAGGACAGTTGGGCAGGACTCAAGCCTGCAGGGGAAGGCAGTTGGGGGGGACCAGGCCAGCAGGGAGGGCAGTTAGGGGTGACTGGGCCAGCAGAGGAGGGCAGTTGGAGGAGACCAGACCAGCAAGGGAGGGCAGTTGGGGGGGACCAGGCCTGCAGGGGAGGGTAGTTGGGGGGGCAGGCTGCAGGGGAGGGCAGTTAGGGGTGACCTGGCCAGCAGGGGAGGGCAGTTGGGGGCGGCCAGGCCTGCAGGGAAGGATGGTTAGGGGTGACCAGACTGGCAAGGGAGGGCAGTTAGGGGTGACCAGGCCAGCAGGGGAGGGCAGTTAGGGGCAATCGGGCCGGCCAGGAAGCAGTTAGGTGTCAATCAGGCTGGCAGAGGAATGGTTAGGGGTGATCAGGCTGGCAGGCAGAAGCAGTTAGGGGCAATCGGGCAGAGGCAGGCGAGCTGTTGGGAGCCAGCAGTCCTGGATTGTGAGAGGGATGTCCAACTACCCATTTAGGCCTGATCCCAAACGGCCAGTCAGACATCCCTCAAGAGGTCCCAGGTTGGAGAGGGTGCAGGCTGGGCTGAGGGACACCCCCCCCCCCCCATGCATGAATTTCGTGCACTGGGCCTCTAGTTTTTAATATAAGGAGTGTTTTGGATACAGACAATAGTGTGGTGAAGGCCTTGGGGAGGGGTGCAGGGAGGCTATAAGGGGTCAATGGGGAAAAAAAGGGGACATCTGTAATACTTCCAACAATAAAGGTAAATTTTTAAAAATGTTTGCTTATGTAATTCTATATATAAAAAGTTTGATAGTTTTGTCAATTAAAAATATAAATTCTTTATAATAATTTAATGTTAAATATGACAGATATATTTTAGCTGACAATAATAATAATAATTATTAAAGTATATAAGGTATTCACAATAGATGGCATTCTATTTGCAGACTGACTGAGTTGAAATGAAAATCACACACACACACACACACACACTCACCCAAGGAGCAGAGAACAGTTAGCCAAGAGAACGAAGTCCTTCATTGAGAGTGATGACTAAAAATGTAACACACAACTTAACCATCAACAGGAGTGACAGTTTTGCTATTTAATTCTTTCCTTTGACTTAAATTGTCTCGGAGGATCACAATCCACTGCTCAAAAATAACATTTAAGAACATTTCTAAGCTGTAAGGATTCTATCCCAATGTTTAAAAAGTCTAGCATTCCTAGGGAAGACAAAAAACACACATGAAAACATTGCAAGCAAACTGTCACAACAAAAACCAGAGTCATGTTGTTTCAGCTAGAAATTCAAAATAACTGAATAAGAAGCCCATTGTGCTCAATATTGTCCTTTGTAATTACAAACTCAGCTGAGCTGCCATCTGCAGAAAAAGCTATGGGCCATTGCAAAGGTTACAGACGTGGAGTCATTGGAATTGCACACGTGGGCCAGCAGATGGCACTCCTGCGAAAAGACTGTCTGACTCATCTTTTATGAAGGGTAATTGTGGGCTATGGTTGTGGGCAGAATCTCAACATGTGAAGGATTTAACCCTGACCCTCTTTTCACCTTACCACCTACTTTACACTAATGACAACAGGATCAGTAAATTAAAAGTGTCAGCTGCCTGGCCATCAGTTTCCCAAGCTGTTGGGTCTAACTGTAATTTATGGTAGATAGTGATTCCGCAGCATTGCCAAATCTCTGTAATTATTACAGGGATGTAACCAAGCACAGAGAATAAATGTTGCTGCAAGCTAAACCGAGCCCCAACATTACTATAATTAGGCCGATGATTCATGCTATTTGTTCCTCTCACAAGAGATCTACAGTAACTAGAAAATTAAGCTGCAATTTCTGATATTAGGAATTTTATGTTGGTGTCTCTCTCTCTTTTTTTTTTTTTGCTTGTATAAAACTACAGTTTGATCATAGACAAGATCTGTTAATCCTTCACCCTTAATTACTTAAAGCACATTCTGGAAAGATCACTGGTGTGACACATTGATAAGAGGATAACAAATAATTTTAAAAATAAATTGCCAGGATTAAGGCAAAATGTCTAGAATGTATATTCACTTAATCTGCCCAAAAATAAAAATAAGTAGATGTGGTATGTGTGTGTGTGTGTGTGTGTGTGTGTGTGTGCGTGCGCACACACACATGAAAACACATGCACACACAAATGTGAATCTGCTCACATGTGTGGTATATTCTTTAAGAGAAAATATGAGCTTCTTGTAGTCCTATGAATATGGGAATACATACTAGCTGTCATATAGTGACTATGTAATATTTTATCAGGACTCTTCTTCAGGTGAATTAATTATTGTGATAAATGATTTCTTTTTTTCTTTTTAAAAGATATATTTTATTGATTTTAGAGAGGAAGGGAGAGGGAGAGAAAGATAGAAACACAATGATGAGAGAGAATCATCAATAGGCTGCTTGTTGCACGCCCCCTACTGGGGATCCAGCCTGCAACCTGGGCATATGCCCTGACTGGGTATCAAACCGTGACCTCTTGGTGCATAAGTCGATGCTCAACCACTGAACCATGCCAGCCAGGCTAAATGATTTCTTACATGAATAAGATTGGCCATACCTTCTTTGGCTAAAACTACAAATAACAGTAAAAAACAACAACAAAAGAAAAACAATGAGAAATCCTCCTGGGTTCAAATACTAATTCTACCAACCATTAGGCTTATGAACTTAGAAAATGATTTCCCTTTCTTATCTGCTGCAGTTTTTTAATCCGAAAAGTAAGGTATTACTAATACCGTAAAAACAGTTGTGTGGGATAAACAAAGCAGCCTGGCCCTTCTAGGATCACAGAGGGCACATCAGCTCTCGGACTACACCTGGACCTTGCCAGTGAGACTACTGATTTGATTGTCTGTGTTCATCAAATAACCTGTCCAGCTGGACGATGTCTGAAAGGTTATTTAATCCACTGCCCCACCTTATGTGCACCAATGGCTGGTTTATGTGCTTTAATATTTTGAGAAAATGGAATTCACACAGGACCTGCGGTTTTCTGGCTCACTACCTCGCAGAATAGCTCATCCCATTTAGTCTAGCCATACCCACACCAGTCTGATGGACTTCAAATCTGTTCAAGGGCCTCAGACCTGGACCCAACAGACACACAAAGTACACTTTCAACATCAAAACGCTTACACTTTAATGTTTATGACAATTTTGTATAACGATAGGTGTCTAGTTCTTTCAGTATTTTCCTATATTAATGGTATAATGCATTTATTACTACCATTTGCTTTGAGGATTGAATAAAATGTTGCTTGTAGAAAAATTTAGCCCAGTGCCTTGTATATGCTAAACAGACCTTGAATTTGCATTATTTTGCCATATCCCACCCACTTATGTGCTGGCTCCGAAGGATACACCGCATTTCACCACTCCACTTTTTATGATACTGTGATTAAACCTGGCTATAGTGTCTCAGATGTGGAAGTACCAATCCTCATGACCTAGTAGTTCAGTTTTATTTTTATTATTGTCTTAGGAGATGTGTCATAACATTGACTCAAGTTTAGTTTCCCTGAACAAATATTCTTACATAATTTAGGATTATTTTGTGTTCAGTTAACAGAAAATTCAAGTGGCTTTCAAAAGTATTACTTTTATTGATTAATTTAACTAAAATGTAAAGGAATGGACCTTGATTCTGACTCAGCATGATGGAGAGCATTCTGACCCTCATGACAGCATATGGCCCTAATTATTTCCCTAAGGCCCGTCTCCTAATACCATCACATTGAGGTCTAAGGATCTCAACACATGGGTTTGACGGGGACACCAGCATTCAGTCTGTAACATCTTGGAGGCTCAAATGTCATCACTGGTGACAGTCACTGTTTGCTCTCCTCAGAGGAGCCAGCTTCCTACATCTATTTCCCAGAAAAGATATGACAGACACCCAAGTCTGAATAATCATTACTGATCTGTCAGTCACTCTTTCAAGTAAAAACAATGTTCTATGAAAAAAGCCTCAAATTCAGGGAGCAACTCAATCGCACAAGTGTTGTTTCCCCCCAAAGAAATCATTATGAATTAGAACGCAGCACAGGTACTTTATGAATAACTTCCACTTCGTCGATTTTTAAAACGTGTGCACTCAGTGGCTGAGAATTCAAAACATCCATCATCATCGCTGCTTTTCCAAGGACATGTTCAAGTGAAACTGGACCTTTTTTAGTGAGAAAGCACGACTGTAAGAATCCTACTGGTCCTAGCAGTGGCACTGGTACTAGCAGTGGTACTGGTCCTAGCAGTGGTACCGGTACTAGCAGTGGTACTGGTACTAGCAGTGCTACTCACACTTACTGGCAGGACCAGTACTGATACGAGTTGTTGCCGCTGCTTTGATTCATGCTTCCGCACTAGCAGTTTTACACATCACTGTCTTTGCACCTTTGGTGCAAATGTCACTACAGTGAAAGGGGAACTGAAATCTCAGGATTATTATGGTGATTTTTAAAATATATTTTTATTGATTTCAGAGAGGAAGGGAGGAGAAAGAGATAGAAACATCAAAGATGAGAGTCATTGATCAGCCGCCTCCTGCACGCCCCACACTGGGGATCCAGCCTGCATGTGCCCTGACGGGGAATCAAACCATGACCTCCTGGTTCCTAGGTCCACGCTCAAGCCCTGAGCCCCACTGGCCTGGCTGGTGATGGTTTTGAATTTGCAGATCCCCTGAAAGCATCTCAGGAACCCCTGGGACTTGACAGGCCGCATTCAGAGAGCCACTGGCCTGATATGAAATCACTCCCACACTACAGTGTTCACACTGGTCGATAGAAGGGCCTGAACAGCTGCCCCAAGTAGGATAGTTGATATGGAGGAGCAGAGTAGGGGAAAGGGAAATGGGACAATACACAAATGCCATGAGAGAGTGAAAACCTCAGCATTGTAGTTAGAAGTTATTTAAACCCATGATTTATAATCTTTTTTAAAATATATTTTATTGATTTTTACAGAAAGGAAGGGAGAGGGATAGAGAGTTAGAAACATCGATGAGAGAGAAACCTTGATCAGCTGCCTCCTGCACACTCCCTACTGGGTATGTGCCCGCAACCAAGGTACATGCCCTTGACCGGAATCAAACCTGGGACCCTTGAGTCTGCAGACCGATGCTCTATCCACTGAGCCAAACCAGTTAGGGCCATGATTTATAATCTTAGTCAGTATGTTGGATTAAGGTGCCATCAATATCCAAGGTTCTGCAGCATAGTCTATGCCAAGGAGGATGAGAGAGACTAGGAAAGAGAAGGTTGGTGGAAGCACAGATGTGGAAAGGGAGGAGCAGAGATGAAAGAACTGACTCAGTGCGGGAGCAGGTCACTACAGCTGCTGCTGCCTTAGCAATGACCTGCGGAGTCCCATAATCCAAACCATCAAAGCACTGTGATGAGTATCCTAGCTCCATCACAGCACTACACATATGTGGTCTTTAGTTACAAATGGTCTTATAATACATCTCCAGCCCTGAGGTAACAGTTGGATTTTATTTCATGAAATGGAACATTTTTATTAAGTATAGGTCCCTGTAGCAGTCTCATTATTCCTTTGGGTGGCGTGTATAAGTAGGGACATTGATGGTATCACAGGGGGGAACTTCATTAGGTTTCATCAATAGGAACCAAATGGGTCAAGACCACGGATTCAGAAAGATATGAATGGGCCAACCAAAGTATAAGAACAAGAACTTGGAGGTTGGCTACAGACAAATATCAAGAGTAACAATTATTCATATGAATAAAATATATTCTCTATCATTCTCTACTTACTGAAACAAGAATGAGAAAGATCTCTCAAAGAACACCAGAAGTCATATGTTGCTCCTAATTATCTCTGCTACAGGACAATTTATAATGTTATGAAAAATACAGGACACAGTAACCACTGGAAAGACCAAAGGAATTCCTCTTTGAGGGGAAAACTGGGCAGAAGGTCAGAGGGTCAGACAGTACATTAAAAAAAAAGACTCTGAGAGATTGATTTGGAGATTTAGGTAAGATTACTTTCATTAGGTCTTTGTCTCAGGAACTTCCGTGTATTGCAGAGTCCCTGTCCTCTCCCTGAGGTGCTCACAAACAATGTCAACTATGCCTCTGTGTGTTTCAGTTGCCACTGACCTCTTCTTGTGGCCGTCACTGACAGAGGCTCTCTTCCTGCTGTTTCCTCATCTTATAAGGGAACTGATCCATTCTGAGGACCCCACCTGCATGACTTCCTCTACACCTAAGCCCCTCCCAAAGGGTCCTTCTCTAAATACCAGCACATCACGGGGAGGGGAGGTAGGGCTTCAACATATATATATATATATATATATCTTCATATATATATATATATATATATATATATATATATCTTCATTTATTTCGTAGGGGAAGGGAGAGGGGGAGAAAAATAGAAACATCAATGATGAGAGAGAATCACTGATCAGCTGCCTTCTCCATTTTCCCTAGTGGGGATCAAGTCCACAACCTGGGTAAGTGCCCTTGACTGGAATCGAACCTGGGAACCCCAGTACACAGGCCGATGCTCTATCCACTGAGCCAAACCAGCTAGGGAGTTGTGAATTGTTTTTAATAACAATAATGTATTATCTGTATGTCTCAGAAAATTCCAATTCACCCAAACACTAAAAGCAGTAACTTAAAGCAGTAGAGTGAGTCAACAATTGCAAAATCCTTTACAGCATGACTCATTACTTAAAGACACAACAGTCAACATTGATTATGAGAAAGAGGGAGAGTATTTCTGGTTTGTTTATGTTTAACTGAAATCCAGTGCAATGTTTTCTTGGCAATACAAAGAAAGTGACCTCAAGGTCAAGCAGAAGAATAATAAGGGGATACTGGCCAACATAATTTGGGAAAAGAATAATGGTAGTGGTTTACCTTCCAGATATTAAAATAGTTATTACAATTTTTGCACTGCATTTATTTTATTATATATTTTGTCTCTGCTGTTCTCTAAGTATGAAATATTTCATAATTAAAATAAAGAATACAGTGTTATGATTAAAAGCACAAACATATCAATGGTACAGAACAGTCAGATGAAGGTGCACACAAGAACTCAATATAGGATAAAGGTAATAAAATAATCACTAATAAAAGATAGAGTTATTCAATCCCTGTCAGTAGTACCACTGTGTAAATATTTAAGAAAACATATATATTACAAGAAAATATTTAAAAGACATATACACACAAATAAACAACCCAAGTAATTCTTTTTCCCATGTACCATAAATATCCAAGGTTCTACATCATATTGCATGCCAATTTGTATATTGAGACAATGGGTCTATACCTGTGAGCCATCTGTATTTAACTTCTCTACATTTCAATGTATTAATATTAATATAGAAAGAGAGAAAGCAGAAGTAATATTTGTAGGAAGTATTTATCTATCGGATACATCAGATTCTCTTCTGAGTGTACGTGCACGTGCACGGGTACACACGCACACACGCACACACACACACGCTTACTTAACCTATGACTAGATACCATTGCTACCCATATGTTAGAAATGAGGAAACTGAAGCACAGAAAAACAAAGGCACATTGTTAAGGTTACACAGTATTTTGAACGCTACACAGTGGTAAGAGGTGATTTAAACCCAAGCAGTGTATTTCCAAGATTTATAATCTTAGCCAACATGTTGGGTTTTCTGTGCCGCCCCTGAAGTAGAAGCTGAGGCATCATGATGTCTATGTCTAGGTCATAATGTTTATAAAGCAAATCGCACCAAGTCTAACATGAATGCTCAACTGGTGCTCCCTTCACCTCTATCTTTCACCATTAGATGTAAAACCAGTCCCTGCTCTCTGTTCAGAAAGACTGTGAGTTGAGAGTACTAGGTACTCTAGACTGTCAGGCAAAGATCTTAGCAGACATATGAAACGTAAGAAAATTGATTGCTGTTTGTAATGGCACTGGAGGAACAGCTCTCTCCCTAGGATGCCCAAGTTTGCAACTGTTCTTACTATGAAGGCCAACAGCACCACTCGCTTGCTCAAAAACGATTCCTGTTTGGAAGATACATTTTCCTGCAACACTACATATGCAGTATATACACAGCACCTTGACCAAATTATGTTCCCCCAAATCGATATGCTGAAGCCCTACCTCCCCTCCCCGCGATGTGCTGGTATTTAGAGAAGGACCCTTTGGGAGGGGCTTAGGTGTAGAGGAGGTCATGCGGGTGGGGTCCTCAGAATGGACCAGTTCCCTTATAAGATGAGGAAACAGCAGGAAGAGAGCCTCTGTCAGAACCTGACCATGCTGCCACCATAATCTTGGACTTCTAGCCTCCAGAACTAGGAGAAAAGCATTTTCTGTTGTTTAAGCCCAGTCTTTGGTGTATGCGATGGCAGCCTGTGCACCAGAATACTGCTATATTGCATTAAAGAGTAACAGGTTACATGCTCATTAAATTATATGCATATAATGTTTACCTTGTATTATTTGATAACAAATTTAGACTTTAAACATTTTTATTATTTATATTTATACTAGAGGCCCGATGCATGAAATTTGTGCAAGGGGCTTGGCCCTTGCAGCCCTGGTGGCTTGCCTTGGCCCGAGGCAACTGTGGCAGCTGCCTTGGCCCTCACAGCCCTGGCTTCATCCTGAAGGTCGTCCAGAGGGACATCTAGAAGACATCCAGTCTAATTAACATATTACGTTTTTATTTTATAGACTAGAGGCCCGGTGCGTGAAAATTCTTGCACTGGGGGGGGGGGGGGTCCCTCAGCCTGGCCTACGCCCTCTTGCAGCCTGGGAGCCCTTAGGGATGTCCGACTAATGGCTTAGGCCCTCTCCCCTGTGGAATCCCACTGACCACCAGGGGGCAGTTCCTGTGTTGAGCGTCTGCCCTCTGGTGGTCAGTGTGCATCATAGCGACCGGTTGTTCTGCTCTTAGGGTCAATTTGCAAATTACCCTTTTATTATATAGGATAAACCTCCAAATCCTTGGAAATGTTTATTACTGCATTTTAGAGGAAGGAAAGGTTCTGTGTGACATGAATTAAAAGATGGACATCAACACCCCCAAAGAAATACACTAAATTCTATAGGAAATGTTCACCTGCACTCACAACTATTTGCCAGCCACACTGATGAGATGTTTGTATGCTTGTATTGTGGCCATTTGGGTCTGTTGAAAATGTAGTGGGTCCACTGCCTATTGCTAAGAGTATGACTGTGACTTCAGCTTGTTCAAGTCTCTGTGCTGTATCTATGCTTCCATTCTTGACTCCAGTGTTCAACATATGTCTTATTACATACCATATATATTAAATAGACAACCATGTACACACAAGTACAGCCTCTTAGACAATGTAATGATCAAGAAAAAGTGTCAGTGTAATTATGAGAAGCAAAGAGAAGTATATAGGCTATGAAGTTCTGATGAGAAATTTCCTCCAGAAAAAAAAATACAAGGTTTTACAAATCATAATTTATATTCTTTATAGGCATCCTAATATATATAAAAATAGGTATTTCAAATACATGGCTCCTTGGCTCCCTGGACAGTCTAAAAATAGTTGTCACACTTAAAGAATGTCATTCACGTGTAAAGAACAGAAAGAATTTTTCTCTTTCTTCTCTCATAAATATGAGAGTAATATTGTCCATCAATCTCTGAGACAATATAATCCGTGAGAATGTGCCTGAAGATGACTTTACTCCGGTCATTCTGCCACTTATACTATAACTTACTTAAGAGATTAGAGGAAATCTGTGTCCACAAAGCTGCACCAGCTTCACTGATAATCTCAACAACTAGGCATTGTTATCTTCAGGACCAACATCCAAATCCCTAAAGTGCCTTGAACTAGTAAAACATTTCTACTAACATCTGTACTCCCAAAACATTCACTGTATATCACAAAACTTGTTGTTTCATTTATTTCATGGGCGTAGATGTGCTTTGCTGGGATACATGGATACAAGGGGAAAAAATAACAAAATGTGTGCATAAAGTGACAGTAAGATTTCACTTTAACTCTGATGCTATTATCAGAGTTAAAGTGACAGGCTGAGTAAAAGCCAAGTAAATTCAATAAAGAAAATGTATCATCTTGTATTCACCATTATATCTCCAGCACTTACTGGAGCTCTTTGCACACAGTAGGACCTTAATGTGTTGTTGTTGTTTTTTTTATCATCCTATCTAATAAAGAGGGAATATGCTAATTGACCCTCACACCTTCACAAAAGATGGCAGCGCCAGCAGCCAAAAAGGAGGGAATATGCTAATTGACTGCCAGGCCCTCAAAGATTATGGTGCCCACAGCCACAAGATGGCTGCACCCAGTCCCCTCAGCCCCACCGGGGCAGCAGGCGTGCGGCAAGGCCAGGCTCACCCCCAGGCAGGCCCAGCCACTCCGTGCACCTGCCTCCAGAGTCCCCCAGTCCCTCAGCCCCCAGCCATCCAGGGCCGGCCCGAGACACAGGCAAGCCTTGGATGGTGGATGCCCAGCCGATGCCTGAGGCACAGGCAAGCCTCAGATGTCAGCTGCCCAGCCTCCCATGGCCGGCCCGAGGTGCAGGCAAGCCTCGGATGGTGGCTGCCCAGCTGCCCAGTGCCGCCTGAGGCTCAGGTAACCAGGGCCGGCCGAGGCTTGCGCTGCTGGCAGTGGCAGTAGCAGAGGTGTGATGGGGCGTCGCCTTCCCCTGATTGCTGGGTTGCCTCTCGCCCTGAGGGTTCCGGACTGTGAGAGGGGGCAGGCCGGGCTGAGGGACGCCCCCCTCCAGTGCATGAATTTTCATGCACCGGGCCTCTAGTAAAATACAAAATGAACTATTTCCACACCATTTAACAAAATATAAGCAAAGTATTTCACTAATTTACACATCTATAATTCTGTCAGTACAAATGTACAGATCAATCTGCTTACAGCTCAGATATGGTGACTAATAGGGTAATTTTTTAAGAAGTTGGGCACTCCTTAGAAAATGCACTCCATAATGTATAAACATCATTATGACTGATAGAAAATTAGTTGCCATGGTAGCTTTTCAGAAAATAAAATCTTTGTCTTCAATACATTTGCTCACTTGGGTGTTTTTTAAAATGTAGGTCATGGGAAATTGGAGATGGTGGACCTCATTATAAATCTGCTTGCTTTTATATACGATTTATTTGAGATATAGAATTCACTCAGGTATGGTGACTATTTTTTTTTTTTTTTTACTGAATCTCTTACAACCTCCATAAGTACCTTTTCCTGTTAAAACCTACACTGCAAAATGTACACATCGGACTCAGAATTCTACTAGTTGGATTTATAACAAAGGTAATAAATGCTCATTCTAAATAGCGCTTGAAATGACATGGGCAATAAGCCATTAGATATGAGTTAGATAAGCTATGCTTTTCTCATCTCAACCTTCCCATCCAATTTGAATGTGTATGCGCATAATATTTTTTTATTTCCACACACCAGAGATTCAAGAGAGCAATAGCCATGTTTTTTATTCTGATTAAAACTCACATCTTCTTTATTGGTTTTGAGGCAGTAGTAAGTACATATTAAAATATATAAAAGGGCCCAACCTATGTGGCTCAGTGGTTGAGTATCAACCCATGAACCAGGAGGAGGTCAGGGTTCGATAACCAGTCGGGGCATAAGCCCAGGTTGCGGGCTCCATCCCCAGTAGGGATCATGCAGGAGGCAGCCAATCAATGATTCTCTCTCGTCATTGATGTTTCTATCTCTCCCTCTCCCTTCCTCTCTCTGAAAGAAATAAAAATATATTAAAAAACATATACATATATATGAGGGCTCTCAGTTTTTTAAAGTGGCATTATTTCACAATAAAGTAATGTTCTTACTCTGTGTTTCTCTTCCATAGTTAACGGTAAGCAGAAATTGAGCTTATTCAAAAATCTTTCAAACCACAAAGTTGTTGCTATGTAGCATAAGATTTTACTCATTAAAAAAAAGAAGTTACTCAGTACCAGTACCCACAGGGCAGGCACCATTCTGAGTACTAAGGCTACGATGCAATCACCCCCTAGGTCAAGAAGTACACAGCTCACTGGATACAAAAACATTTTCAAAACCGAATAAAAGTGTAATTTTGGTACAGTATTTTAAAATACTGAGTATGTTAAAAAAAATGACCCAAGAAAAGTATATGGCTGAATATTGGATAGATGCTACCTGGGATGCCTCCCTGATATCACTTGCATCTGACATCCTGGAGGGATCAGAGGCGTTACCTGAATTGGGGCAGATGTATGGGCGGCAGGTGGAAGGAGGAAGAAGTCATTCCAGGAGAAAGGAGTGGCCTGTGCAAAGGCTAAGTGGTAAGAGATGTGTGAAAAAATAGCATGTTTCATGGAGTGAAGAGTCTACTTGGTAAAGTTCTTTTTTGGGGGGGAAAGGTCAGAGGTCAATACTCTGACAACGGTAATGAACCTTTCCCCCCGCCCCTGCCCCAAGCCCAAGTCTTGATTGGAAATGTCTTTATCAGTTTTGTGACCCTTTTAATTGAACTCTAGGGTTCCTAAATTATATGTTTTAATCCTAGACATGATCCCCTCCTTCTGTTTATTCGACTCAAGCATGGCCAAGGCCTCACAGTTGGTCAGAATGTTCTTAGATCTGGACCAGAAAGAGGTTTCTGGTCTTCTTGCCCAAATCTGAAAAGGGCCCTACAATGGGATGCTGTAGATAGATGGTGGCCGAGTGTGTGTGTGTGTGTGTGTGTGTGTGTGTATTAGAGAGAGAGAGAGAGAGAGACAGAGAGAGAGAGAGAGAGAGAGAGAGAGAGAGAGAGAGAGAGAGAGAGAGAGAGAGAGACACCTAATTGGGTTATTGCAGAAAATAACAGATTGGAAGCAATATTGCCAGAAAGCAATGCCAAAGCAATTAGGAACAGGAGGATTCTACTCCTTTTTCCAGACCCAGGGTTTGGAGAGGCATATGAAGGGAGATGAAAGAAATGGGTAATTAGTGGCTTCCTCTGAGAATGTGGGATACTAATTTCCATAATGAAACCCCAAGACTGAAAGTGCTGATAGCAACTTGCATGTAGCCAGATCAGCTTTACATTTTTGATATTCAGAAAAGAAACCTGCTTTACTGAGCAAAGTTATTGTGCACAGAATGTTAGTGTTAATTTTAAAGGTGTTTAAATATTATTTATGCCATTCCTTCCCCTAAGACATGTTTGACGATTACCAACAATTCAGTTACATCATCTAATGCTCATTTTATTAACATGTTTGAAATGGGAAATGTGACAAGAATATGCCAGTATTGTGTCACTGAAGTTATTGTTGACTATGTGAGCTATTAAATTTTTCTGAATTTGAGGAATTTAGAATTTTAAAATCTGGTTGCTATTCCATATAATCCTCCTTATTCCTTTGTATGACAATTATTTTTGAGTCAAGGGGGTTAATGTTTATAATAATAAATATTTAAACCTTTTTCTGTGCTTTTTTAAAAATATCAAAATTACAGAGTGTGTATGCTAACCAAATTTGTATAATATTTCATATATTTCGAAAGTATATGAAATAAAATGTCTACCATAAAATAAAACATTTTTCTAACAACAGATATTGCCAGATAACCAACAGGGATTGCCCACTATGTTGGAACAAATATAATCCAGAGCTACACTTTCGAAGTCGAGCACCTGCTGTAAAATAACCATCTGTGATGAACAGTAATTTAATTATGGAGTCATTCCTTTTGTGTACACTGGAAGGATCTCACAGGTCTTCCCCAGTTGGTAGACAATCAACTTCTGGCATTTTGTTAAGGAAACTTGCATATTCTCTTACTAACACCTGCTCACTCTATCTCACTGCAGATTTTGTAAAGAGCTTCTGGGATTTTACAGTGGCATTGATAGGCAAACACATTATTAAACCTGGACTCAAAAGCTGCAATAATTAATTATCTGCCTTAGAAAGCCAGCGTCCTCAGCTTCAGAATAAGTTGGTGTTTACCCGTTAAAAACTCCTATGGTAACTTCAGATATTTAATGGGGATAATTCAGATGACCAAACGTTTGTGACCCATTTTAATAGTTGATAAAGATGATCTTCCTCGTGCATTCCACAACTGTTTATCGAACTGAAAAAAATTAGATGGTGATAAAACCAAAGGTGCCAATATATTGTATCTTTGCATTGATAATTATCTAATTGCTTTTTTTATTAAATATTTTTTAAGATATCATATTCTCATATTACGAAGCTTCTTCAATAAATGATTACTGGCTCAATATTTGTCCTCTTCACAATCGCCATGATGTGGAACCAGCTCTCCCCTGACCCACACCACACACTTTCGTGATAAAGCCGCTTACCAACTAGAAGTAGAAGGGAGCTCCCTTAGCCTGAGGAGGAAGAGCTGGGAACAGCCACAGCTATCATGATATTTAATGAAGGAAAGACCAAATGCTTCCTGCTGGAATCAGGAACAGGAAAGATAAACTCTTGTCACGTCTACTTAGCATTGAACTGAAGGTTCCGGCCATGACAATGGCTAAGGTAAGAAAAATATTAAAATGCCTCCAGATTGTAAAGGAAGAAGAAAAATTATTTTATTTGCATGTGACATGATCCTAGATGTAGAAAAATTCAAAGACAGACAGACACACACACACATACACACACACACACACACACATCTAAAATAATAATGGGATCAAACAATGTGGAGCATATAAGATATATTTACAAAAATAAACTTTGCTTCTATATAGTAGCAATGAACAACCTGAAAATCAAATAAGAAACCATCCCACTCACCATAAGAACAAAACAATGAAATACCTAGGAATACGTTTAACAAAAGAAATTCAAGACTTGTACAACAAAAATCTCAAAACATACTGAGAGAATTAAGGATCTAAACAAATGGAAAGACATCTCATGTTCCAAGACTTAACAGGGTTAAAATGGCAATACTCCCAAAGCAATGTATAGATTCAATGCAATCCCTTTGTAATTAGGGATCCCTACCGTAATCCCTGCTGCGGTTTTGCAGAAATTGGAAAACAGATCCTAAAGTTCACATAGAAATTCCGTGGCTAGTCAAAACTATTGTTAAAAAAAGAAAAAAGAACAAACTTGGAAGACTCACTCTTCCCAGCAGACACCACAAAGCTATAGTAACCAAGACAGTGTTGTATTGGCAAACAAACGATAGGCAGACAGCTCATTAAGTGGAATGAGGAGTCAAGACATACACCCAAGATTTGTGATCAACTAATTTTGGCAGAGGTACCAAGAAAACTCAATTTATCAACTGAATGGATAAATCACTTGAGTTGCTCCCATCTTTTGTCTATTGTGAATCATGTTGTTATGAACATGGGTGAACAACCATGTTGAGAGCCTGCTGTCATTTTTTGTGTGTATATACTGAAGTGGAATTTTTGTATCATCTAGTACTACTATGCTTAATTTTTGAGGGACCACCATCTTGTTTTCCATGTCCTAATTCAGTCAGGAGGCTGTAACAAATTACCCTAAACTGGGTAGCTTATGTAAGAAACAGGAATTTCTCACAATTTTGGAGGCTAAGTCCAAGATCAAGGTGCTGGCTGATTGGGTGTTTGATGATGGCTCACTCCTGGTTCACAGATGGCGATCTTTCCCCTGTGTCCTCATGTGACAGGAGGGACAAGGGAGCTCTCTGAGTCTTCTGTGAGGCACTTGTCACATTCATGAGGGCTCCACTCAACACTCACTGACCAAATTCTATGTTAAAAATGATCTTCCAGTGTAACAGTAGTGGAAACTGTTTTTCAAAACACATTTCAGCACCAATGCCTGGCCAGTGTGGCTCAGTGGTTGAACTTCGACCTATGAATCAGAAGGTCACAATTCGATTCCTGGTCAGGACACATGCCCTCGTTGTGGGCTCAATCCCTAGTAGGGGGCATGCAGGAGGCAACCGATTAATGATTCTCTCTCATCATTGATGTTTCTATCTCTCTCTCCCTCTTCCTTCCACTCTAGAATCAATAAAAATATATTTAAAAAAACAAATAAACATGTATCTATAAAAGGCCAAGAATTGAATTATGTTTCCTGTGGCCTAATGGACCTTTCTGTAAAGGACACATTGGACTTTGGACACTACTTTGAAACTCTCTTTCCAGTTGGGTCACTGAGACTTGTGTGCTGCCCATTAAATTTGCATGCATTTCCAAGCTAAATTTCAGATGGCTTCCCCCTATTTCTGGTCAATGGAAGTCAAGGTCAGAGCGTTGAATGGCATGAGGTGTGAAGAATAAGCGTACGGCATCCTCTCTCTCTGCCTCAACTACAGCTCTAGGAGCTAACTCCACTTCTCTGTGTTCCCACTGCAAAGTGGAGTATCCACCGTGGTTTCTGCTTCTTGGATAACCACAGCTTCTGACCTCTGGGGACATTCCCTCCTTATTTTGTCTTTCCTGAATAGGCACAACAGACGTTTTTTGCCCTCCCATCTAGGTGGGGAGGTGAATTACTATTCACCTTGGGCTTCTCAAACCACTAATTGCTCTCACTGAATTCCCTGTTTTAAATTCCTCGATTGATTTTTGTGTTCCTGGTAACTCAGCCTGAAATTCTTTGGACAGGTCGCTCTCAAACAATCTTCTTGAATTACAGATACATGTTGCTACAGTAGACCCAGTGCCCAGAGTCTAGTCAAAGCTTTACTTATATCCACATTCTGTTGAACTGGCTGAACCCAGCACACCGGGGGGCCAGTCACCACTTTGTTGGTGATTCAGGGTTGGAGGGTAGCTTTTTGATTCCACTTTTCAGATACACAGGAGGTGGCTAAGGCACTAAGTTCTCACACCTGCTGTTTCCAGGGGTGATCCCTGATTTTGTAAGCACTTCCACTGTTTCAGAAAAATATAAAATAAAACACCAAAACAGCAACAACAGAAGACAAACTAAAGTGGACTGTTTCCAGTACTAAACCCTAATTGGTAAAACCTGAGGTTTAAAAATATAACATCAAGCCCAGCTGGCATGGCTCACTGGTTGATCATCAACCTATGAACCAGGAGGTCAAGGTTCAATTCACTGTCCAGGCACATGCCTGGGTTGTGGGCTAGATCCCCAGTGTGGCAGCCAATCAATGATTCTCTCTCATTACTGATGTTTCTATCTCTCTCTACCTCTCCTTTCCTTTCTAAAATCAATAAAAGTATATTAAAAAATAAAAAATATAAAATTAAGCTTAGGTGAAGATATTAAATTTTCAAACATTTTATATTTTTATATGATTTGCTTGAACTATCCTATCTAATAAAGAGGGAATATGCTAATTGACCATCACTCCTTCACAAAGATGGCTGCACCCACAGCTGAGGCCAAGTTCCCATAAGGAGCCTTAACAAGCAATCAGCAGGGACCTGAGGCTACGCCCTCCCCCACCCCTGTGGGGCTTGACAGGGGACCTCAGGCTGTGCCCACACCTGGCAGGGCTTGACAGGGGACCTCAGGCTGCACTCCCCCACCCCTCCACCCCAGTACCAGGCCAGGGGACCTGAGGCCACGCCCCCCTCCCAGTGGGGCTTGATGGGGGACTTCAAGGTACACTTCCTGTCCTGGTGCTGGGCTAGGGGACCTCAGGCCACGCCCCCACCAGGTGGGGCTTTACAGGGGACTTCAGGCCACGCCCCCCACTCTGGCACCAGGCAGGGGGACCTCAGACAGCACTCCCCGCCTGGCTGGGATTGATAGGGGACCTCAGGTTGTGCCCCCCACCCAGCAAGGCTTGACAGGGGACCTCAGGGTGCACTCCCAGTGCTGGAGAGGGGGAACTCAGGCTGCGCCCCCACCCAGCGAGGCTTGATGGGGGATCTGAGGCTGCACCCCTTCCTGGTGCTGGGCCAGGGGACCTGAGGCTGTGCCCCCCTGCCTGGCCGGGCTTGACAAGGGTGGGACTGGCCAGGTCTGGATCTAGTCCAATGTGGGGTGCCGGCCGGGTCTGGTTCTCATGTGATTTTGAGGTGCATGTGGGTGGGCAGGGACTTGACTCTGGGTCCCTTGGTGTGCCCCAGACTCTGACAGGAGGAAGGTTTTCATATACATTTTACTAATTTTCTTTCATCTCTGACACTTCTATTATAAAGAAAGGGCAAATAGCAATATTAAATTATTTCCTCTAATTAATCCCCTTTTAATATGCACAGATTTTATGCACCAGGTTACTAGTAATTTATAAGAGAACCACTGTTCAGACTTTATAAAATTCATGGAAAACATTTTCTTTACAAGATTAAATATTCTTTCCTTTTCGTAAAAAAGTGTGTTTTAGCTACCAATAGCCCTTCAAGAGTTTCATAAAGCTTGGATTGATTAAACAAATAAAAACTAAACCCTTACTTGAAAGGCAATTTCAAGCGGTTATGTTGTCATGAATTTAAAATTGTATTGCTAAAACAGTTCTTCTCAAGGGTATCCAATAACTTGAAATATCTCACAACATGAAAGGTTTAAAGTCAAAGTAATTTTTTCTACTGGAAAGCTTTTTTTACCTGTTGTGTGAGATCCTGGGATTAAAATGTTAATACACATTATTATATTCTCATTTGTGGTTTAATCCAGCAAACATTTCTTTTCATCACAGTAGTGTTACCAGCGGCACTGTGTGATCTGGAAAACAGCCGTCCTGTTCATCTGAATTACTGATTTCTCTTAATGCTAATTAGGTCTCTATTCCAGCATATTGCAAACACCACACGGTATATATTTCTAATCAGGAAATACTGAAGGGCAAGTTTACAATGTGTAAGAAATAAAAAGGAGACAAGGCAATTTTGTAGGAGATGGATTTAAGTCATATGATTTTTAAAATATATATAAGTATACTACAGGTGTATATATGTATATATCCCTATCTCTACATGTATTTCTACAGATTGAAAGAGAGAGACAGAGAGAGTGTCAGACACTACCCATCTATCAATATAGAGATACTAGTGGCCCGGTGCACGAAATTCGTGCACATTAAAAGGGAATTAGAAGAAATATTTTAATATTGCTGTTAGCCCTTTCTCTATAATAGAAGTGTCAGAGATGAAAGAAAATTAGTAAAATGTATATAAAATCTCCCTCCTGTCAGAGTCTGGGGCGCACCGCGGGACCTAGAGTCAAGTCCCCACCCACCACCCGCATGCACTTTGAAAATCCAGGAGACCCAGACCTGGCCAGCCCCACTCCCATTGGGTGAGACCCAGACCCGGCCAGCCCCACTCCTGTCAAGCCCCTCTGGGCAGGCTGGCCCCCTGGCCCGGTGCTGGGGCAGGGGGCACAGACTGAGGTGTCCCAGCCCAGGGACAGGGGGTGCGGCCTGAGGTCCCCCATCAAGCCCTGCAGGGCAGGGGGCACAGCCTAATGTCTCCTGGCCTGGTGCTGGGGCAGGGGTGTGGCCTGAGGTCCCTGTCAAGCCCAGCCGCCCCCTGTCCCCCACAGCGTCACATCAGCACTGAACAGGGATGCAGCAGGCAGTGTCATGTCCCTAGCTGGGGATGCAGGCAGGCAGCTTCACCTTAGAGCTGGGTGGGGATGTGCGCTGGCAGTGTGACCATTAGCCCTGGGGGCGGAAGTCCCCGCCCACAGACTGGTAGTGACTGGTGCCATAACAGACAAATTAGCATATCATCTCTTTAAAAGTATAAAAGATATCAACATATGTGAATACCAGGTAGATATAAATACAGGTATAGAGATAAATATAGCTATCTGGGAGGACAGTCCCTTTGAAATGTGTGTTTTTCTCTAAATTTAATAACGCAAAGCATATATTTGTTCCTTTGCAATAAGTCAGTTGGCATTTTCACAGGAATTGGTAAATTTTAATTACTCCGGCAATGAAAAGGATCTTAGAAGTGACTTATAATGAGCTGGCGTCCTATGTGTTTGATGTCACCCTGGAGCTTGAAGGCACCTGCCATATGCTGTCTTTAATAATTCCAGTTGCCTTCTCTAGGCGATGTAAGCACTGATGAAGTTATACTGGTTTGTGCAATACACTCAACTGTAACTAAAATATGCTTGGAAAATGCCTCTGTTTTTCCTTCCTCATTTCATTTGAAGATACACTTCACCTCCCTCCAAAAAAAAAAAAAAAAAAAGATTGTCAAAGAAAATCATACTGACATGGGGATCAGAAAATGTGGCTATTACGCAGCCTTTATACCCCTCTGGTTTGTGATTTGAGAAATAACATCTAACCTGTTCACACTGCTTCTACCATTAGCTCTTTTTAGAGCACCTATTAGGCATGTTTTAAAATGAGGCTCTATTTTTAAATTCTTCCATAAAAAGATACATAATACTTGGTGGGTGCTGTGAGGAGCATTAAAATGTATTGTGTCTATGGCAGGGAGTACATAATATAATATCATAACCAATTAAATCTATTAAATGCCTGCAATAAAGGTAGGTTTCAGTCTCATAAAGTATTATTGCTTAATAATATTATATTATTTTATTGGCTGAATAATATTCTTCTCTATTTTATGTTACCATTGTCTTTACATATTAAAGATATAAAAACTTTGTCTCCAGTGCATGGTGAAAGTTTGGCTTTCCAGTTTAATTTATAGTGATTTCCGTTTATCAAAAGATGATTTTAGAATGTTTTCATTTCTATAAACAAAACACATTAATATTTTCAAGAATTTTACCTTTCATATCATTCTTACAAAGCTGTCATCCAAGAATAATTACTGTATTTTACTATTTCCATAAACATATTTTCAAGTTTTATTTTTTCATATTACAAGATTTAATACAGCCATGCGCTGGTATGTCTGAGTGGCTGAGCATCATCCTATGCACTGAGGGCTCACGGGTTTGATTCTAGGTCAGGGCACATACTGGGTTTGAGAGCTAGATCCCCAGTAGGGGCCATGCAGTAGGAAGCCTATGGATATTTCTCTCTCATCGATGTTTCTCTCTCTCTCTCTCCCCTTCTCTGTTCCTCTTTCTTCAAATCAATAAAACGTATTTTTAAAAAGTTTTAATAAAGCAAGAATGAATACCAGTGCCTGCTTTTCAATTGGATCTACTCTTAACAAACGCTGGTTAACATGGTAGCCAGCTTTCTCAGATAAAACAGCACATTCACTCATACACGTGTAGGTAGGAATCTTGACTGAAGTGCCTGTTCTATTTCAGTGTCTCACTTTCATAATTACTGCTGGCTGTAGTTTTTTTTTTTTTTTTCATTTGTTGTTTCCTAAATTAGTTTTGGATTTAATAAGCCTTACGGGTGTAATTGGCAACTACATATTGTCACATCTGAGGTGCACAGTGAAAATCAACAATACTTCTCCCTAACGTGTGCTGATCTTGAAATAGTCACTGTTACCCTCTTTCTTCAAGGTTCACATTTCCTTAAGATAAACACCGTTAAGTGAAATCTATCCATAGTGAAATCTATCCATAGCCGTAGGCCACGGTGAGATCTGATGGTCACTGCACCTCTGGTACTCACTTGGGGACAAGGCAACGAAGATGTAAGTGCAACAAAGGTAAATGTGACTATTTTACTTCCTGGGGCCAATAACCACAGAAGTCAAATCAAATGTCCTTGAAGAAATCATGGAACCAACCCACATTTCCTTTATTTATTTATTTTTTTGCGGTGTGTTTTTTTTAAATGATTTTTTATTGATTTCAGAGAAGAAGGGAGAGGGAGATAGAAACATAATGAGAGGGAGTAATTGGTCGGCTGCCTCCTGCACACCCCACACTGGGGGTCACGCTCAACCACTGAGCCACGCCGGCTAGGTCTACATTTCCTTTAGTGATCTTCTGTCTCTGTTTTAAAACTCTTCATAATTCTTCTCTTTGAATTTTGGTTTTGTTGATGAAGTTTGGTGGGACAGTGGAGTATGGAAGAGAGCAGAGGAGAAAGGCACAATACGTGTCATCGCGAGCTGCACTGTTGTCTAATTACATCACACCTCATGCACACTAAATACTCTTGTATTAGCAGTGAAAACTGGTATCGATAAAAATAAAGGTGCACGGTAAAATCATGTTAATAATTAGGATTTTTACGTTCTTTACTTAGAACGGCATTAATCAGCAAATACAACACTGCTAAGGTAGGAGACAGACAGGAAAAGCAAAGGAAACACTATCTGGAGCGCTTTTAATAGTTCACCCCCTTCTCAGTGAGCATGCCCGCGCCCCTGCTGCTCTGCCTATTTGCCTTTATCCCCGGCCCTGCAAATGGTGGGTCTGGCCCTGGATGCCACCATAGTCACATGGCAGAAGAATGCAACGAATTCTGGAAAATACAGACGGTTTGGGCATTCGTGTGCCTGGAAACCTGCAGATCAGAATAGTTAAGAAATGGTGTTCACTTCTAAAGTAGGTTATTCAAGAGTTTGGTAAATGCATTCTCAAGAGTCACATGACCCGGCTGGCATGGCTCAGGGGTTGAACATTAACCTATGAACCAGGAGATCACGGTTCGATTCCAGGTCAGGCACATGCCCTGGTTGCAGGCTTGATCCCCAGTGTGGGGCGTGCAGGAGGCAGCTGCTCAATGATTCTCTCTCATCATTGATGTCTCTCTCTCTATCTCTCTCTCTTTTTGTTAGTGGAACCAAAGTTTATTGAGAGAAGCCGAGAAGCCAGTCCTGGGAAAGGTGCAGCTGGGTTCCAGGAGGAGGCCAGTGTCCAGAGCTTCCTTCCATGTTCCGCTTGGGAGTAGTTGAGCATCCAAGTGAACTAATGTCTAGTAGTCCACGTGTAGCGCCCACATGGCCATATGCCACGTATGCGGGGATGTCCCCAACACAGGAACTCACTTTGTGCTGGGGAGAAGACGACTGATGTTTCTCTCTCTCTCCCCCTCTCCCGTCCTCCCTGAAATCAATAATATATGTGTGTGTGTATGTGTGTGTGTTTATATATAAAATTTAAAAAAAGACTCATACGTTCTTCACAAACTTCCTCCTTTAATTTTCTCTGTAAATCTAGAATAGACAATTTTCTACTTGGACTGATGGAGCAGTGAACCCTCACTTCGTGCAGTGTCTTCACGCAGATATAGATCCCATTTCCTCTCGCTTATGAAGGGGAAGACGAAGAAGGCTACTGGACACACAGGGGAGAGGGAGGCGTGGGGGGTGATCTGACCTCACACACACTACTTCCTGAGTGCCGTTTTGGGGATGGGCTGGATGATGGAGAACCTGGGCGGCTGCATCCCTCACACTGAACGCTGAGGACTTTCCCTGGCCCCCATCCACATGCTTCCGCCGGGCAAGGGCCAGCGTCATCATCCTAAACCAAGGGCCTTCTTTGGTCTTTTATCTGTTTCTTTAAAAAAATAATCAGCTTCCACACATACACAAATAACCCAGAAATTCACTGGTTATTTACTCTCACGTGCTATTTCCTAGGTGTCTCCATGTTTAAACAATCAAATTTGGCCCCAACTGAAAAGAAAAAAAACAAAATAAAAAATAAACAAAAAGGCAAACAAAACATCGGAAGAAATGAATGTCGTACACGAGTGTTCGTAGACACACACGTGTATCACGGGCGAACATTTCACATGGGCTGAAGAAGGCAGACTTTTCCCTTCTTTTCAACCATCGTGCGGTTTAGATTATTCTTTTCGCCTGATATCACCAGAGACATTCCCATTCCCAAAGCTCTGACACCTGTGCTCTTTGCAAACCTTTGCCCAATGTTTTTATTAACTCAATTCAATGGAACCTTTCTGATGGTGACCTTAAGAATTTAATAACTCCTCAATACAAGGGCAGTGCCACCTGCAGGCTCCACAGGTATTAGAGTGCGGTGGCTCAATATGTCTGCGGGGCACATTAAAGATGAGGAGGAGGTGGGTGGACCCAGCGCACAAATCCGTCCCTTCCCTGTAACCCACAAGGACCGCCACTGTGCATGATGGTCACTCCCAGACACAGGTAGAAAATCTCTGTGGTTGCTAAGGCGACACGCAGCTCACTTGCAGCTCTTTAATAATATTAATCTAACGCCGATCGTGTCGGATAGGCCGCGATCTCCAAGGCCTGAGGTGTCTCTCTTCCTGACAGACACGCTGCGTATCTCGGAGAGACGATCAATATGTTATTAGTCAACAACCTGACGCACGACCATGAATTAATCCCTTTCTGTCAACCCAGCAGTTTCTAGTCCTCTGTAACCTCATCCTGTCCGTACAGACGGGACCCGGCTTAATCCAATTAAGGTGAAATTAACTTTTTTCCCTCTCTGGGTCCTCTCCATCTATGTTAATTCCAATCTCCCAGGACAGTCGCTCCAAGCAAATAATTTTATGCTTGACCTTTCATGTGCAAGATTAACGGAGGAGAGATCTATGCCTGGGAAGTCAATGAGCTGTCTCTGCCTTGGCACCCCCTCCCCTTCGCTCCCCGGGAGTGGCAGGAAAAATGCCACTGAGCAGGGAGGCCGGCTCAATGACAGTGATATGTTTATTTGGGGTGCTGGAAGGACTCTGTCGCTGTGGCGCTATGTTTAGTGTATGTGAGACTTTGGTCCTTCTGAAAGGTGAATGAAGAAGTGGGGCCAGGAGCTGGGCCCTGTTGTCCATGTGACAAGCGAAGGATGCCGACAGTCTGCACCATGCAAAGCTAATCAGTTCCGTTCCTGGTACAGAGGTGATGCGGCGGCATTCCCCGCTAAGAAGAGGACACTGATTGGGAAGTTTGGTTCTCTGAGTGCAGGCTCTAGAGCAAAGCTTTCCCTCCATGGGCCCCCTGCAAGGATTAGCTGAGGAGAGCAGAGCGGCTCGCTTCTTCAGTTGCTCAGTTTTGGGCCTCAGTGGCTGGCGTGCTTTAAAGATTGCAGTTTGGTAATCCCCAGGCCAACACCGAAAGGAGTTGGTGCCCTGGGCAAAGCCGCTTCCAATTTCTCTCTCTTCCTTTCTCTTCTAGTCTCCCCCACCCTCTCCCCTTGGCCGGCGCTGCTCTCCATCCACCCTCCTTTCAGGCATTTGGGGAAACCTTGCTTGCCTCTCCAAATCCTTCTGAGGAGGAGAAGATAAATGGCACGTCATTTCCATTTAGAGAAATCGAGTGTAAATTTAGAGAAATCGAGTGTCTCCCTGCAGCTCTGAGAGAATAGAAGTCTTTGACCCTGCTCCAGAGCAGTGAAATATTGATAAGGAAGCAACGGAAATATTTCTACTTCAGCAAACTCTGGATATTGGTTTTGTTTACAAGAGATTGCAGCTAGGGACAGCCAGAAGCAGCAATGATACTACAGAGAGTGAGAAAATGGGCAGCTAAGACGGAGGAAATCCTAACTTATTTCAAATTTTTATCAGCTGCGGTATCCCAATGTGTACATAACACACACGTTTATTATGAAGTGTTTTTGAGAAAATAGCAAACACCTACTTTGGCTGCCTATCCTATCTAATAAAGAGGGAATGTGCTAATTGACCATCACTCCTTCACAAAGATGGCTGCACCCACAGCTGAGGCCAAGTTCCCTTAAGGAGCCTTAATGAGCAATCAGCAGGGACCTGAGGCTACACCCGCCCCCCCCCCCCCATGGGGCTTGACAGGGAACCTCAGACCGCACCCCTCACCCTGGTGTCAGGCCGGGGAACCTCAGGCCATGCCCCCCACCCCGGCTCCAGGCCCGGGGACCTCAGGCTGCACCCCCCGCCTCAGCACCGGGCCAGGGGACCTGAAGCTGCACCTCACTGCCTGGTGGGGCTTAACAGGGGACCTCAGGCCGTGCTCCCCACCCAGCAGGGCTTGACAGAGGACCTCAAGGTGCACCCCCAGTGCTGGGTAGGGGGAACTCAGGCTGCGCCCCCTGCCCAGTGGGGCTTGATGGGGAACCTGAGGCTGGATCCCCCTTCCAGTTCTGGGCCAGGGGACCTGAGGCTGTGCCCCCACCCAGCAGGGCTTGACAGGGGATCTCAAGGCACGCCCCCCACCCTATCTGGGGGACCTCAGGCCATGCCCCCCATCCTGGGGCCAGTCCAGGGGACCTGAGGCTATGCCCCCTGCCCAGCGGGGCTTGACAAGGGTGGGACTGGCCAGGTCTGGATCCAGCCCAATGTGGGGCACCAGCCGGGTCTGGTTCTCACGTGATTTTGAGGTGCATGTGGGTGGGCGGGGACTTGACTCTGGGTCCTCCTTTTAATGTGCATGAATTTCGTGCACCAGGCCACTAGTGTTTTCATAAGAGACATTTTTTGTGTATTTTTATTATATATGCAATGCACTGGCGTCTCCAAATATTGGGCATTTCTCATCAGTTCTGGAATATTCTGTAATTTTTCCTGTAAATATTTCCTCCCCATCCTCTTGCTCTTTCCTCCTAAAATTCCATGTGGATGTGTCTAGTATTTGTACTCTTGAGAGTGCATTGATTTTTTTAGGTTTTTCTATCTCGTTTTTGCCTCTAGACACTCATTTGTGTGTGTTTTTAAACTCATCTTGGATAATATTCATGGCATTTTGTTTCTTATATTTTGTCTTTACACTAACAGCTATATTGTTTCTTTAAAAGGAAACTCTTGCCTCCTGTACTGTGTGGATAACCTGCAGCATGGTAAGTATTTGTGTGTTTGCTCTCTATAGTTTCCGCTGGCTGACATTCATTGTTCTTTGTGTCCGTGTGGACCCTGGAATTTTACAGCTCACAGGGCTGTGGGCTTTCTGTTTTGATCCTGGGGTTAAGAAATGATTCACGTCTTAGGAAGTATTTCTGTTCCTCCAGGAGTAAATGTTTGCTTCACCCAGTTTAGACCACACATTCAAGTGAGGGCCATAAAGTGAGGAATCCTCGGCAAGGACCTCTACCCTCCTCCAGGCGCCCGGCTGTTTTCTTCTGATGTGAGATATGTTTCTTCTTCATCCATACAAGGGGCATGCAGCATTTGGGTCTAGGAAAATGCACTATGTTTCCCATTAAATCCTCCTCCACACTTGCTGAGCCCAGGACTTTGCCTTCTTTCCCTTGATTCTCCTAGAGCCCGTGACAATTATAATTCGTGTCAACAGAGGATTCATCTCCAGGAATCTGTCGGAAGGAAACCCAGGCTTGTCTCCAGAGGTGCCTGGAACCCTGGATGACCCCTGGCCAAACCCGAATAAATTGTCTACCTGATGACCAGTGTAGTCCTGTGCTAGGATTTGAGACAGACCAGGAGGCAATGTGCACCGGCTTAGAAACATTGTTTATAGAGAATGAACAGATTCACGGTTTGTCCCTGGGCTCTACTTTGCAGACTGATTTTGGCTCCATTCACAGAGGAATAGGAAAGTCCCTCCTCCTTCAAGCAGGGGGAGGTGCCCTGGGATGGAGCAGCCTCACCCTATCCCAGTGAGCAGATCAGCAATGTGAAGACAGGCCAGGTGGGCAGCTAAGGACAGGCCCGGGGGCCATGGCTGTGAGCCGGGCCTGTCCCAGGCCTGCCTGGCTGGCTCTCCCTCTCCCGCCATCTGTGTCTCACTCTGAGAGTATGTGCCCAGAGCCCTTGGAGTCACTTCCCCCTCAGACCCTGGCTGACCCCTCCGGGCACAGCGGCCTTCAGGTCAGGCTGCCTCTTGCTCAATCCCAAGTCTCCCGCCCCCTCTGTTTTTGGCTGCTTAGAGTTTATTTTCTTGCCAGATCAGCTTTGCACTTACAATATTTTATTGCGTTGTTTTAGGTGTTTCTAGTGGGAAGGTCCCTTAGGCTGTCTGATATGTCCTGCTGCCTGGGGTGAAAGTGGGTGAACGTTAAAAGAGAAAGAGAAAAACTGCAACTAATGGAGACAGCTTTATTTTCTCATCAGAATATTAAGAATCGTTTTAACTGACATTATGGTCATCTTGCACGCCACCACTACTGTCACTGCCATATACTCACATGCACACACGTGCACACAGATACATGTGCACATGCATATATACCCACATGCACACATGTGCACACATATACATGTGCACAAACATAGATACCCACATGCACACATGTGAATAGACACATATGTACACAGGTGAATACACACACATGCACAGGTGCACACATAAATACATATATACCCATACACACACTACTACTTAGCATTATGCACATGTGTATATGACTTACGTACAGAATAAAGTAATAACCCATAAATGTTGGAGAATTTCCAAAATATTCTTCTCAACTTTGTTACCGTTGCCAGATCACCATGAAAAATACTTCACTTTGGCCTTAGATATTATCCCATACAACATGACACATTCTCATAAAAGAGATGAAGCGAATGCGTAATTTTCATCCTAAAGTGAGTGAACGAACATATCATCTTTTCTCCTGTTACTTCTCATGGGCTGCAATGAGAAAGGCAGAGAGGAGCGACGGTGCCTTGGTGAGCAGGGAGAGGGCCTGGGAAGCAGAGCTGTGTGCTGGCTCAGAGAGGGGGAAAGCAGGAGAGCCAGGGCCAAAGGCAAAGCCCATCGCACGTGTGTAGTTCTGGCCCGTGAAGAAGCGTCATAGCTGGACCTAACGCCAGGCTGTCTATTTGGTGAAGAAGAAGGGAGTGGGCCTCGCTGCCTGCGTGGGCCCGGCCTGCCGGCCTTCCCTTTAATTGGCACCTGCCGGTTCCAAGTGGCGGGTGGCCCAGCTCAGGAGCGCTCTGCCGCTGAGCAGCTGTGGCGGACCAGTCCTTCAAACAGAGGCTGAGCTGCATTCCTGAGCTTAGGAAGTTTTCCTTGGTTTCATTTGTAGAAAAGCTAGAAGTAAACCTTTCACCTGAGAAAAGATGAAAGGCGTTCGCCTAGAAAGAGAAATCGTCCAGGGACCCAAACAAGGAGACAGCTGGAGACGGACTCTTTAAAAATCTGCTCTGCTGCTTCGGGGAACTTAAAAGAAGGATGAAAACGTGTGTGCAGGGCCCCGAGAGGGTGGAGCCGGCACACGGCTGGGACTGCCGGCCACCGGCGTGTGCCCTTCTAGTCGGCAAAGAGGCGATTTCTTCCGTAAGAGGCACACTGCTGTGAGCTTACACAATAAATAAAACAAAACACTTATTAGTATGACGATGCTCCAAGAACACTATTAAAATAGGGGGTGCCTTACTGGGTGTCTGTTAAAATAGGAGGTCTGCCCAAAATATTTTTAGGGTTGAGCCAAACCAGGTAATATTTTCATTTAGAACAGAAAATAACTAACACTTTATATTTCCAGTTTAAGTTCAGTGGATGAGCAAGGCATGTTGTCCATCAGTGGAGATGCAAAAATCACAGCTATTTCTAGACTATTCTTACAATCTCATTAAACCCATTATAAGCAGCTGTAACAAAGATAGCTCAGCTAGGGTGTTGACATTAGGCAAAACAATTTTTGCAGCCTTTTATTCAATAGATGTATGTGAATCGACATAAAGCTCTCTTTCATAAAATAAGGATTAGGTATTTCTCTTCTTTATGTTACTGTTAGGTTTGTTTTCTTAAAACAAACTGAGGAATGTCCCCAGAAATTCTGTTTTCAAATGTCACCCTCAAAAGTAAATCTGTTTGCCAGCAAAGATTGCTCCCTTTCCTGTGTGCCTGTTGTATTTCCATACTTCCTGCGAATCACCGAGAAAGCCATGGGCACACTGCTAGCAAATGTCACAATACACCAGATACTCTATTCTTTTTGCACTAAACATAGAGGTGAAGGTTCAAATTTAAAGAGACAAGAAACTGCAAACGATGTGACAGCATAAACGGGGTGGGGCCAAAGGAGGTTTCCAGCCGTTCGCATGGAAAATAACACAGTAAGTACTAAGTAACAAGAATAAACTGCGTTTCTTGTACTCACATTTGTAAACCTGCTTTTGCCCCACCCTGTACCAGTGGCACCTAAAGTAGTATAAGACCCTACCTCCACCTCTGCCCCAAACAGTTTAAACTATAGTGAGCAGTGAGAAGGAGTCAGCGACGGGACCCGATGTCTTAGCTTTAATCAACCACTCTCTTTAGTTTATGGCATTTGTTTAGATGACTTTACAATGCGAACTTCAACATTTTACCAATGTACTTCCCAGCATGCCTCCAGATGGACTAAAATACTACATCTGACCTAATAATTAAGTAAAGAAAGAGTTTTATGATGGACATGCATAAAGCTTTAACGCATCCAACTTAAAATTGTACTTTTAGTCTGTCCACATGTTCAACAACACCATTCCTTTCCAAGCACCTGCACCTGTTTCCGCCACCACACCAACAGGCTCAGAAGCACGGGAGTTTAGGTGGTAGCTGGGGGCTTGACCGATGATGACATAGGCACCCAGGGCCTGTGCCATGTGCCAGTCTCCTTGCATCAAGAAGTCACCATGAGGTCCAGGATCAGCATATCGTACAACCCAGGTCATGAAATCATCTACATCTTCCATTCCGCATGCAATGTGCCAAATCCTTTTCGGAGCATTTTCAGTTGGTGTGGCAAATTAACAGAGGGATGCAGGAAAGACCTGCATGCTGGGAAGTGTATGACCTAAGATATATATCAATCAGACCCTTTTGTCTGACGCACGCACGAGTTTCTGAATTAGCCATTAGTATGACAACTATTGCCACAGATTGCACTGTTCTGAGCAAATTACCTGTCCCTTTACAGCAGCAGAACTGAAGTGTGAAACCGACAAACCTATTTTTCAAATGAATTTGCAGAGCCTTCAGCCGAAAGTAAGTCAGAGGTAGGAGGAGTGTGGCTCACACAAGAGAGAAATAGATTTTCTGCTTTGACTGCTTACAAGGACTGGAGATGATCTATGAACTGATAACAACAGTATCTCTTACTTCCAGGGAAAATGTCTTTATGTTTCATTTACAGGGTTATCGGAACACACAGACTATTTGAATAGTATTCAAGAATCCACTTGTAAAAATGCTGGTAATATTTCCTCCATCCTACCTACATTCAAATAATTCATGATGCAGTGCTGAGGTTTGTAGCTACATTTGTAGTTTTAATGACAGCCATCATTTCATCCTTCCTTCTTAACATATCCATTTCTCCTATAGGACTTCCCATTTTTATTTTTCTGATTTCCATTTGTCTTCCTGCTTATTGTGTTGCATATGCATTTAGTTCTTTGTAACGATAACATTCATCATATCTTTTTTTGCTCATGGCCTTGGATACAGAATAAATCTAAGCCTCTCAACAAAGACCAGGATTTTTAAAATCGGGCCCTGCTACTTCATTGAACACAAATGACATGGTGACCTGAGGCATATCAAAACACTTCAAAATATATTGAAAGCGATGCTTTGTGAAATTTGGATAACCATGATTAATGATTTTTAGGAAATGAGGATAAGACACCTTTACACATAACACCTGACCTTCTCATACATTTTCCAAATGAGGGCCATCTCTTTCCCATCATGAGTATCCCTCTCTAAAGCACTCTTTATTCTGAAAGCACGGTCTTCACACTTTCGAAGCGGTAACCCTTAGTCTTCACAGATCTGAGTGTATTGATGAAAAATCTCCCTTTTTGGAGCCCACGGTCCCACTTAGAGAGGAGCAGAGGGTTAGAGGAGGAGGGATGTAATTGATTTCAGCGCCATTTCCACTTTGTAATGTCAGCAACCTAACTTGCCTCGGCCCAAGCGCATCTTAATCATTACACTCAAAGACAATTTGTTGACTTTCCCACCCCCAAAGCATTCTTGGCTTCTCTCCATTTTTTTAAATAGGGTTAGTTTTTTCTTACATTCTCTTGGGTACAATCCTGTCGTTAATATGCAGAACATATCAGTTTTGTAATCACTGCTTCTGAAAGGTTGCTGCTAGCAGAGCTCCCTAAGGACTCTACAGATCCTGAGTCAGGAGGCACTGCCGTGCCAATCTCATTACTCCTTGCCCTCAGCCTTGCGTCAATGACAAAACTGTATACCTACTATGTGTCCATACAATCCCTTGGGTTCACAACGAATTTATTTTGTTTAAGCTATGACAGTGGCGCACACACACATAATTATACACATGTGTACATTTGGGTATGCTTTGCGTACACACATGCTGATCGATGATACTTAAAACATTTATACTTTATTAAGTTCTGTGACCTTGTCTGGCTACCCACGTTGCTGAGATGCTGCTATGTTTCATTAGGCAGCCCTTCTGGGGTGACCTATCCTTGTATGTTTCCTCTGAAGAGCTACAAGCCTCATGGCTCTGTAATCAGTACAAGACACTTCATATCATTAAAAGTGCTATCACAGGGCAGCACAACTTGCCCAGCATCCTCTGTGTCCTATTTAAGGCATTAATTAGTTTCCTTTTTAAAGAAACATTACAACAGGAGGGGAAAAGTAGGTATTCACTGAGAGGGGAATTTCTAAACTCGTAGGACGTTAGAGTTCCTTCTGCTTATACAAAAGTCCACGAGTGTTATAAAAGCATATCTACCTTCCAGAAAGTGCTTCACAAAGACTATTTGGGGTTTAAAGACTATGAAATAATAATAAAAAATGCAGACATTTTAAGTGGTTAATAATTTGAATCAAAATTTACATAGGTTACATCTGAAAGGAAGAAACAAAATAAAAAGAGTGTTCCTACATCTGGATAAATTTGTAACATTCTCTGTCTTAAAAAGACCTGAATTCCGTACTTTGGATTCTTTTAACATGTTATTTATCCCTACTTGTGCTATACTGTGTTATGGTGTCTTATTGTATTTCGTAGGCATAGGCAAATGTGTTTTATACATTTTCTTATACAAGCTGAAGGCATTCTCATGCTATATTTAATAGTTTTTAGAGGATACGAACCTAAATAAATAAGCACCATGATAAACCCCAAGTACTTTCTACAGAAGAAAATCACACTTGAAAAGCAAAAAAGACAGATGAGTAGATAGGAAGGGCCAAGAGGTTAACTCAGTTCATGACTGAACTGGGGCAAGGAGCCAGCCATCACACTGTAATTAAAGAACACCAACCCTTCATCACGCCGGGCGCAGAAGGGATCACACCCATCACACTTGGCACTAATGGCCTCCATGCTCTCAAAGCGCATCCATCTTCCAAATGAACAGAAGCAGTGCATTTGTAAGTAAATAAATATTGAGGGGCAAGTTGGGTTCTCTTTCTTTTTTGTTGTTGTTCAACATTCGGCTTAGTATTTAACAAATACAATGTGCATTTTTTTTTGGTTTACATCTTGAATGGAATTCTTGTATCATCAAAGGTATAAGTTGATGGTATTCCAAATGACAGCGTAGACATTTCCTTTGGGTATCATAAGACATTCATTGATGTTGAATTATATGAATTATTTTGTTATGTATTGATGTCTCTTGGAAAATGAATTCACTTAAGATTCAGAACTTGATAATCTAGATTTCAGAAAAAAAGAAGTCTAGACAGTGGCTCTATCAGCTTAGAGTTTGTTTTTTTCATCCTTTCCCACCATAAAGGGTAAAACCATCTCCATGTATGTCATTTTGAAATGATAAAAGAAATTAGTGGAATGACTTTGGAGAAATGGATTTAGCAACATTTTACTTTTTATTCTCTCTTAGAAACATAGCAGAAAAATTCCAAATCTTTACTTGGTTAGGTTGATTTTTCCATTTAAAAATCAGTATAGAACTTTGCACAAATAAAAAAGTGAATTCCATATTCATGTATATGTTTGTATACATTCATATACACAGTCATACATTCATGTATCACGGTCTCCATCAACCACGAGCAGTTCTCTGGGAAGCCCACGTGGGGAGGTCACAGGAAGCGACCTCTGCCTTACAGACATCGCGGAAGGACCTGAACGCTGCTACCATGTAGGAATGGATTCTTCACAGGCTGAGCCAAAGAAGAGACTGCATCAAAGCTGACAGCCTTGCAGTGTTCTTGGTCCACAGAAACTGGGTGAAAACAAATCTGGTGGTTTATGATGCCAATTTGTGGTCTGATGGTTGTGCAGCAATATGCCATCACCAGAAGGAATGTTCTAACAGTGAGAGCAAACGGAGTAAGTCAATTCAGGAAGCGCATGGACACTCCTGAGGAAAATGGTGAACAACGCCATCATTTAATTACTATTGAAAATGTGCTATGGATATTTTTTAAGTGTTTGTTATTATGGAAGTTATAGGACTTAAAAAAAAAGTGAAACTAAGACTTAGAGATGGTCTTGTACCAAGTCTGTGCTACAGAGAGAACTGATCGATGCCTGCCATTAAGTAATATAGAACCACCGATGCCAACATTTGTCTTCATCACCAGGGAAGAAGGATAGAAGCTTAACACATGGACTACAGTGAGCCATAACTCTTTTTAAGAAAGCATTCTCTGAAGGCATTGACAAAAAGGAAACCACAGGAAGGCACTCATGGGTAAAGTGGGATATATTGTCCACTAGGAGGCTGATGCTGGTTGGTTTCACATTTTCAATGCCTCCCCATAAACCACTTTGACTCATAGCTAAACTGATTGCTTCCGTCACCGCAGTATCCTTACCATTCCTCCCAAGTCGGGAGGTTGTCTTTCACAGCCTTATTGGAGGCTGAAATATATGATTTCATGAAGTTCCCATTATTACCCTATTCATCTTTTCTGTTCTAAACCAAACACTGATATAAACGACAATTGGGACTTTATATTGTGCCCAGCAAGTTGTCCCTATTTCCTTTCCCACCTCTACTGCACAGCCACCTTTCAAAGGAGGGAATGTCCTTTTCCTCCCCATCACCCCACAGTGCCTATCAAAGTGCCCTATGTAATTAGAATCAAGTGTAGGAATGAATCAACATGCCTACTGGTGGGCCCCCATTAAGATGATCCCTTAGTGTGGGTAGAAATTATTTCTGCTTTCTTCTCTATCTATGCTTGTCAACCGTAGCAAACTAGAATATCTTTTCCACATTATTTTCCTCCAAACAAGAATAAGCAGGCCCTGTTGTGTTAAGTAAGCACCATCCAGGAGACTTAATTGGCTGAAACTATAAATATTTTCAAATAACGTGTTGTGTTAGCTTGTTTACTGAAGAAAAAAATAGTAACGTTTATGGAATAGTTATGTGATGTGGGAGTTAGCTATCAAAATACCAAACAGAATAGCCTATATCAAGTCTATTGAGGAAAACTGAATCTTTCTGTTGCTGTTGCTGTAACCTGAACTCAGTAAATGATATAGATTCTAATCTCAGAATTAATGTAAGAATATTAATTTCTTTCTAAACTACATAGGTGTTGGCATGGTTGTTATGAAATTCTCTGCTAGATTTCTATCACACTGACCAAATACAAACAATGGTCTTGACAGGTGACATTGAAATGGGACTGAAGTTGAAGTCAGGAAATCTGAGTCCACCTCCTACCTGTACTGACAGTTATTAGTGTAACTTTGATATTAACTCTTTGGGTCTCAGTTTACTCTTCTATTAAGTGGCAGTTATAACGCCACCTCGCTCTGCTCTCCCTGAAGGATTCTTATGAATTTTAAATCAAATAATACATGCTAAAACATTTAAAATAATTCAATGAATTTTGAGTTATTAATATTTCTATTTATTCTTAGCACATATAAATACTGAAAGTGGGCATCCCTGTTGTTATGCTACAAGTAAAGAATGATACTCCCCCAACCCCTATCTCTATCCTGAGTTCTACACCTACTAGGTGTACCGGTTAATAATGGCAGATTTTGTAATCAAAGAAAACACAGTAATTTCAAGAGAAACATCAAAAGTACTTTATTCAAAGTAATGTCCATCGCTAGCTACACATTTCCTCCATTTTTCAGGTAATTTGTGGATACTGTCCCAATAGAACTTTCCTTGTTTTGAGGCAAACCATTCAGAGACCCACTTTTCCATTTCTTCATACGTTTTGAAGTGCTGCTCAGAAAGTGTGTGTGCCATTGATCGGAACAAGTGGTAATCTGGAGGAGCAAGGTCTGGTGAATAAGGCAGGTGGGTTAATACTTCCCAGGCAAGGTCTTTTAACATGTCTTTAACTGGTTTTGAAGTGGGTGATGGTGCATTATCATGAAGCAAAATTACTTTGCCGTGTCTTCTGGCCCATTCTGGTCATTTTACACGATCAAAGCATGGTTCAAATTGGTTATTTGTTGTCAGTAGCCATCAGTATTAGTGGTTTCACCTGGTTTTAGAAGCTTATAATACACCACACCTTCCTGATCCCACCAAACGAAGAGCATCGTCTTCTTTCCGAAGCGATTTGGCCTTGCAGTTGATGTTGATGGTTGACCTGGATCAACCCATGATTTTGTGCATTTGGGATTCTCAAAATAAATCCACTTTTCACCGCCAGTCACAATTCAATGCAAAGACTTTCTTTTGTGCTGTTGAAGCAACATTTTACTGATGACTTTTCGGTTTTCCATTTGTCTTTCATTCAGTTGATGTGGAACCCATTTTCCTTCCTTTAAAATCTTTCCCATTGCTTGTAAACAATCAGAAATTGCTGAGCAATGTTTAATCTTTCTGCAAGTTGTTTTTGAGTTTGACACGCATGTTCATCCAATAATGCTTGCAATTGTTGGTCTTCAAACTTTTCCGGTTGGCCTGGGCATTCTTTGTCTTTCACACTGAAATCATCACTTTTAAAACATTTAAACCAGCGTTCACAAGAATCTTGAAATGGAGCATGTTCACCATAAGCTTCCTGAAGTATACAATAACTTTTTCTTCAAAATAATGAATTAAAACTCCCAGAAATTCTTTTTTTTGGCATGAAACTCAACATTTTTAAGCATAAAAATATCTATGATGTTAACACCTTCAGCGAATTTGATATATGATGTTTTGAAGCTTGCTGTCAATACAACAAAATAGCATACATATCAAATCACATATATATCAACCTAAGTGTATCTCCGTCTATTGAAAAAAAATCCGCATTATCTACTGGTACACCTAGTATACACTGTCCAAGTATATACATGTTTAAAATATATTTATTGATTTCAGAGAGGAAGGGAGAGAGAAACATCGATGAGAGAGAATCATTGATCAGCTGCCTCTTACACGCCCCACACTGGGGATCAAGCCAGCAAACTAGGCATGTGCCCTGATTTGAACAGTGACCTTCTGGGTTGATGCTCAACCATTGAGCCATGCTGGCTGGGCTACATCTTTACCTTACTGTCCCACAGGCATTTCAAACTCAATTCACCTGAACTGAACTTACCTTGTGGTACCTTCCTGCTGCTGGACCTGGACGAAGTCCCCAAATCTGATCACCTCCATTTGCAATCTGTCCTATAACTGGTGCCCCATCTACTCATTTATTTGAGCCAGATAATCATCCTTGATTCATCCCTTCCATACCTCTCACATCTCTATTCTATTAGTTTTCTTAAGTCAATTTGCTGTAATGATTGCAAAGCTCTCTTTGAAACAGCCTTGTCTCTCTCCTTTAACACTTTCTATACATTGCAACCAGACTCATCTTTCTTAACTTTACATCGATCCTATATATTCCCTGACCCACTTCTTCAGACTTCCCATGATCTTTAAGACGAAATGCAGATGGCCCAGCACAATATAAAGTCAATATTCGTGATGTTGAAGCTTTCCCATTGTCACAGCTTTGCTGTATTCCAGTCACACAAATGTTGGGAGGTGTCTAGAAATAGTTTAGCCTTCTGGGTGTATTGTTCATGTTTGACTCTGAATGAAATATTTTTTACCATGTTTCTTGCTCCCCCACCCCCATCTTCGAATATTTAATTAAGACTTAGCTCAGATACTATCTTTTTTTTTTTTGGAAAACAAACGCTTATTTCTGTCCACTTACCTCTATCAAACTAACATGTGTTTGATTTTGTATCATTTCTACAGGTTCCCAAAGCACTTCTTTTAACTCTTCTTCTCTATATGGCAAGCATTGACCTCCAGCATTAATCTATGAGGTATTTGATTCCTAGAAACTTATTTATTTTTGTATGTATTATTGATTGAATTTAGTAAATACATGAGTTAAGGTCCCAAAGGGTGATGCAGCAAAAGTCTGAATTTCAGTCACACCTATAAATTAACTCAAGGGGTGAGCAGAGTATAATGCTACTTTTAACACAAAATATGTTATAAGACTATTTTGTTGAATTAAACTATTTATGTATGCAAACAGAGAAGGGATTCTCCAGTATGGAGACAAAATAAAGAGAAACGTTTGAAATTCTGTCTGCAGATAATTAATAATTTGGTGCATAAATGGAAGAATCAACCCAACAATAATCCAACCCTATCTTTGAACTTTATCTCCACTTATATGTTTACAGGCAACTCATACTTAGCATGACCATAGAAATAGTCTCCACTTTCTCTCAAAACAAACATATTCATTTTTAATTTCTCCCAACCCAGGAAATGGCACCATGATTCATTTAATTGCTCAAGTAAAAATGTTAGCAATTTTATATCCATCTTGTTTTCCTTTCACCCCCCCCCCCCCCCAACACACAATTTCTATAAATAATAACAGATCATGATCAGTATAATTCACCATGCTGTGGCTGGAGATAGACACAAAGATAAAATAACACTTGTAATATCAAGTTACTGGGTGCCATTAGTATAATAAGGACTAAACCAGAGGAAGGGGTCATGTGCTCCAGAAACACAGAGGAAATAAAAAATTGGCAGGATTAGACCCATATGTAAATTGCTTTAGAAGGAATATAAGCTCGAGAATGTTAAAGTAATGACAATGAGAGTAAAATAAACTAAGGAGGAAGGTCCTTTGTAATAGGTTTTATTTCATGTCAATTTGGGGATTAGTCAATGCTAAGAAGCCATGTAACAGTGAAATAGGATACCAGTGTGGTTTTTAAACATTTTCTGTTTTTATTGATTTCAGAGAGGGGGGGGAGGGGGAAAGAGAAACATCAGTGATGAGAGAGAATCATTGATTGGCTGCCTCCTACACTGGGATCGACCAGCAACCTGGGCATGTGCCCTGACTAGGAATTGAACAGTGACCTCCTGGTTCATGGTTGACGCTCAATCACTGAGCCTTCCAGCCAGGCTGGATACCAGTTTTTGAAGATCTAGGTCAGGAAGATCAAAATCCTGAGCTGGACAACTCAAGTATTCTGATAATTGGAACAAGCTGGGATGAACAGAATGTTCTGATTCTGAGGCTTTTAGGGGGTCTGAGGGATGGCCACTGGAGCCTCAGCTCTTAATGTCCCAGCAAGTAAAGAGGTTGGCAGAAGGTGTTATGAAATAAAATGCTTAATTAACAGTGATGATTTAGGCCCCAAGTTTTTCAAGGTAATGTCTGACTAAATGTATGGCCATCACACAGGGGAAGCACAGAGCTTACCAATTCATGAACCTTGCGTGTACTTACAAGGTCTGATATAGGTGATGTTTGAGGTGGCAGTGGATACACTATAAATATTTAAGAGGGCAGGTATTCAAACCGCGCTAATCTCATATGGTAGGCTATCCTATTTCAGGAAGGATTGCTATATTATGGGAAAAGTAAGATTCCACTTTCTCAGAATATGAGCCCAAAGAAAATATTAACTGTTCAATTTTACAAAACAGACATCCAATTTTTTTAAGAAAAATTTCAATTTTGGCAGAAAGCTTTCCAACTTCTTCCGGTGCCTTGGATCCTGCGTGCTAAATATTTTATGATGCATTCCAGCAATACATTCTTGCCAATTAACGGAGATCACAGGTTGACAGGGTGTCAGCCGGTACACAGTTCTTCGGATACATATTTGATAGCAGAAGGCCAGCAGTTTCTATAATATGGAGTTATTTGGGTCTACGAACGTTTACACTGGCAATTTGCAGAAATGATATCATGGCTAATGGAACAGATTTTGCCCATACCATCTGTTATTATTCAGAGACTCTCATTTCACAAATGAAAAACTAATTGATAACAGCATCAATGCTAAGACGGCCGAAAGACAGTTCTCCACTGAACATGATGATTTAGCTGTTTTCTCCACAATGCATTTTTGATTACCTCGGCTATCGAATAAGACACAACGTGCCTGACTCCCATTCCTGCCCTGAGCCTCATTTACCATTTGTCTTCTCTTAGCAAAAGGCTATCACCAACCAATCAACCTAATGGCTCACTGAGGAAATCTGCATCGTGGCAAGAGAACCAAATGTCTTTCATTCCAATGGCACAATAAGCAAGGTAATTGTCACAGAACATACCGAATGCAAGGAAAGTGCACTCCAAATGTTATTGGAGAAGACCCTGATTATCTCGCCGAGTTGCTGCTAAATTGATTTTTTTTGCTCTTTAATGTAATTCCTCTGTCACTGTAACTCCTTTCATCACTCTCAGCCTGAGGAGCTCGGCAGCTGACTTGGTTTCATCACTAAGCCAACCAGGCCACAGATGGGTGGTTCTTTTGGGAGCCAGGATATCATCGTCACTTCATCCATGGCTGTGCAGAGTTCTGCTCCGAATGCTGAGGGAGAATTAACACCCGGACACGGGGTGGTGGGTGCTCAGTGAGTATATTTAACTATGTATTTTATGTGGTGAGGTGTGCAACGTCCACGTCGATATAACCTGGGTTCTGTCATCAGATCCCCTGAGCACAAATCTTGTTTCTCTCACTCGTTAGAAGCTTTTGAACCTTGGTGTCTTTGTCTGTAAAATGGAGATACTGGTGGCCATTTCCGTTTTCAGAGAGATACTTGCCAATTAACTGTGACTTGGGATAGAGTGAAAAATGTGTGGAGGGCATTTCTGGCTGAAAGGATGACCCCAGCAGCATCGCGGCCAACAACCTGCTTCCTGGAGTCACACAGACACACAGCACTCCGCCAGGAGTCTGTGCTTTGGCCCAATCAGTGGATCCCGCTCATCGTGTTTCCTCCTGTGTAAGAAGTAGTGGGGAGGGAATTACTGAAAGAAGATGCATTGGGAGGGAGAGAACTGGGAGACAGAGAAGGAGATGGGAGTGTATCTAACTCATCTAACTCAGTTACCTGCGGAAGGGGGATATGATGGGTGACGTCTCTAACTGGTTTGCCTAGAGAGGGCGTCAGTGTAAAGAAGTAATATGGAGAAAAGGATTGAGAAAAAAATGTCTGATGGCACGTCATGGAGGGTATGGTGCAGTTGCAGCTGTAGTCTCTGGGCAGCAGGGGTTCATGGTGCCTTCTGCAGTGAGTAACATTATGCAAAAACTAAGATGAGCGGCCAATTTGATTTCATCTTCCCCAACTTAGAGGATGTGCAACTCTTTAGACCTCTGTCAAGGTCAAACGATGTTGAACATATCGTAAGCATATATTAAACGTATGATGAATAAGTCCTAGGACCACATTATATGGTACAGCTTTGTGGGCTTCTGATATATCCCTCTTAGAAGAATATAGCCTTCAGCAGAGTTAGGCCCTTTCCGCATAGTAAACTTGTTTACTTCTCCCTGTCCCTGTTTTATCTTATCCGAACATATAAAGCTGCGACTTCAAAGTCATTAGGAATAGAGATTGTGTCCTGCACTTGAATATCCTTCATGTGAATTGCCCTCCAGAGGAGGAACTTAATGATCACGGTAACAGACTGATCTCCACATCCCTGAAGCTCCCGCCTGAAGGTCGTCCTGCAAGCAGTCACTGGAGGCAGAGGCACAGGCTCTGTCTGCTCAGGTGAGCTCCTCAGGAGGCGGCTCCCCACCTCAATCTGGCCCTGGGTCTCCTTTCCTCTCTGGTTTTATTTGGAATTTAGTGCTGCTGCAGACACCAGCAGAGGGAAGTTTGGAGATAAACAACCTCTGCCTTCCAAGAGGAACCACACCAAGTTTGCTGCACTGAGCTAGAAACTGCATTTCTGATTTTAACCTAGCAAGGAGCTGGGCAGTGTGACTGCCCTCCCCTCAGCAAGTCCTGCTCCCTCTGCAGGGAGGGGAGAAGGAGCCCAGACCTGCTGAGCCGAGGCAGCGGGTTAGGGCCCGTGTGGAAAGTGAACTGCTCCTCCCAGCTCCACGGAAGATGTAGCTTCCATACTCTGACACAGCACTCATTCTTCTCATTGTACAAAGAACAATTAGTTGCCAGGTCGCCTATTTTAAAAAATCTTTCTAATAATAATGTGTTTATTAACCCATCCTCTAACTCAGTTAAGTAGGAGGACTAGTCCCTTAGTGAAGAGATTCAGAAGAAATATGGGCACACGGGGAAAAGAACAGCAGACAAAATTAATCAGGAGAAACCAAATTTTACTGGAAAGCTTGGGACACTACCCCAAGGCAGGCTGTGCAATGGCCTGAGCGCAGGTTAGTTTGCTTTTGCAGGACAAGGAGCTTTGGTCCAATACTCGCATGACTTCGCTTGGAAAATCATTCCAAAGAATCCCCCCATAAAGTATGATAGCCAGTCAGGACCTGTATGAGTGCCTGACTGCTTTGCAATCATCTCCGACATGATCACGGAAGGCCACCATCCATCCTCTCAGCTCCGGGCCTTGGAGGAAACAGTTTGCTTTTTCCAGTGCGCGGTTAATAAGGAAGAGACAGCTGCTGAATGGGTGTTGGATGAGATGAGCTGGAGAGAGGCATCAGACAGAGTGTAACTGAAATGTAAGTAACGGAAGCGTAACAAAAACCACTGGTGAGGCTTTTCATCACTTCCGTGAAGAGCTGAGTCTCGCCTTCCACTGCTCCCTCTAACTTCTGCATAGAAAAGCCTTGGCCCGCCCTCTCAGGCTCTCATAGGAAACAGCTGGGATGTCAGAAGGACAACCCCGGGTTAGAGCTCTGTGACGTTTTCCGGCTCTTCAAGCTCTGTCAAGCACAGTAATTATATTTGCCGCGAGTCTCTCCCCCCTTAATCACACACGCGGTGGCGATCTCTAAAGTGTGCAGGCCTGGGATAAGAGGGTGGGCTTGCTTGCTGCCTTTAGGACACAGACACATGGCTGAGATGTTCAAACTGAGGTAATACGAACAGATAATTTCATGTTTTAGTTTTCTCTTAAGCTAGCATGAAGAGTAGATGGGGTTTTCTACATAGATTACAAATGCTCAAAACATAGATTTAAAGGCTCTAGTTGGATAAGCATACTTTATCTGAGGGCTGAAAACTTACTAATACCATTTTGAAATATTGCCTATTTTCTGTATCTGAATCTGTGAGAATTATTTTTATAGTAAAGTCAGAAATGGAGAATTGTAAGTACTTCCAAATGAAATTCCTCAAGCTTTCAATGCAAAAGCTGCTGTTCTGAAATAGCTGGAGAACAGTATTTCTGAAATTTTGATGAACTGATTAGAAGAAGCACATTTAATAAATTGTATTCAGGTATTTTATTAGAAACTATAATATATGTTTTGATGGCATGTACACTGGGCATATAAAAATACTAGGGGCCCAGTGCATGAATTTGTGCACCTTGAAAGGAACTGTGGAAAGTGAGGCTCTGGTGGGCACAGGGGTGGGTCTTGGCCCATCCTCCATGCCTTTACCTGGCCCCTCTCGCCACAGCCCCTGGTCTCATCTGCCAGCAGCCTGGCTCCCTCTGCCGCCGCTTCCACACACTGATGGTGCTGGCCCCACTCGCACCCGCTGATGCCACGAAACAACTGGGGCTGGTAACAGCAGCGGGTGTGAGCGGGGCTGGCTCCGTCAGTGGGTGGGAGTGGTGGGTGCTGCTCCGATCACCCCTCAGGAGCTGGGGGATGTGGAGAAGCCTTCAGGGGCAATCAGGGCTGGCAGCTGCCACTCACACCCGCTGACGGTGCTAAGTGACTGTGGCCAGCGCCAGGTGCCAACAATGGGTGCAAGCAGCAGCTCTGGCACCGGCAGCGGGTATGAGTGGGGCCAGCGCTGGCACCAAAGGCTTGCCCCTATGACAGTGACCGGTGCCCCGCCTTGGTCTGGCACCCCTGCTCACCTGCTCCACCATCCCACTGCAGCCAACACCCGCCATGTTCTGCATGTATCCCCTGGTGTTCAGTGCATGTCATAGCGACTGGTTGTTCAGTTGTTCGGCAGTTCAGTCTTTGCACATTAGCCTTTTAAGATGAAGGCAATGGTATTGTATATAGAGCTTCCATCCATGACAAGAAACAGAATTTATGAAAGCAAACAGCATCTGAATGACCATTTAGTAATGTTATGGTATATCCATTAGTTCCAATATAGAATGCAAACAATAAAAGAGAAACTACTACACACCTCATAAATTGTAGGGGGGAAAAAGTGACAGCACCAAATGCTGGTGAGGAAGAAGGGCAACGGGAACTCTCACTAATTCACCACAGAAACGCAATATTGCACACCCACTTTGGAAGACAGTCCAGCAATTTCTTATAAATCTTAAACATAATCTTAACATAGGACCCAAGAACTGTGCTCCTAGGTATTTACCCGAGATCTGAAAACATATATCCATACCAAAATCTGCATGTGAAAGATATAGCAGCTTTACTTGTTACTGACCCCAAACTGGAAGCAACCGAGATGTCCTACAGAGAGGAAGCTGGAAACTGTGGTGCATGCATACAATGGAATAGTAAGCATAAGAAGAAGTGAATATTCACGCCACAGGAAAAATGGCTGCATAAATGTTAAGTGCATATCGCTAACTGAAAGAAGCCGGTATTAAAAGGCTGCATACTACATGATTCAATTTACATGACTTTCTGGAAAACACGAGGCAATGGAGTTAATGACCAGGTCACGGTTGCTATAGCTGAAGCACAGATTTTTAAGGTGATGAAACCAATCTGTATGACACCCTAATGTGCACTCATGGTACTCTGCATGTCAAACCCTTTAAATTTTACATCAAAGAGAGTGAACCTTAATAAATGCAAATTTTAAAAAATCACTTAAGAGGTCAGGGATTCCCAGAGTAGAATGCAGATTGCAATAGAAGGATATAAACGTATAACAAATACAAGAAAGAACCAAATTTAAGGGGGTAGTAACTCGGGAAATAGTAGAGACTGTGAGACTAAAAATGATATACTTGTATTTAAACATTATATTTGTTGAAGTTATCTTACTCTGGCGATGTGGGCTAACAATTTTGAAATTATTATACATATGCACTGGAATTAAACAAATGAAATGAAGGGATGGCAGTTGTCAGGAGCCAGAATTCTCACTATTGAAGTGGGAAGTTGGATACAAGCAAGGTGAGAACACTAGAATGAGCCCCATGTTAATGCATTGGAGTTGATGAGAGTGTGAATTCATAGTTAGCTTAATGCAGACACAGACCAATACATATAGAAATATTTACAGATCTATCTATATATACACGGGTAAGTATACATGTATATTTTCATGCTCTTTCAGTTGAAAGGATCTAAAAATAAAAGACACTCCAGTCTTAGCCAGTTTGGCTCAGTGGATAAAGCGCTGACCTGCAGACTGAAGGGTCCCAGGTTCGATTCCGGTCAAGGGCACATGCCCAGGTTGCGGGCTCGATCCCCAGTAGGAGGTGTGCAGAAGGCAGCTGATCAATGATTCTCTCTCATCATTAATGTTTCTATCTTTCTCTCCCTCTTCCTTCCTCTTTGAAATTAATAAAAATATATTTAGAAAAAAAAAGACACTCCAGTGGCAAGCAATACGCAAACATACATAAACAAATAAAATAAAAATGATAATGAATGTTGGTATGTCGATTGGACATAAGAGACAAGAAGAGCTACCAATGGCAAAAGGTGGAGAATTTTGCGCACCAAATTAAAAAGTAGTATTGGAATATGACCAACATATAAAATAAATACCCATGATTCTACCTGATATAAATAAATGATCAGTTAAAAAATAAGTGGCTAATAGACAAATCTCTGTAAAGAAGAATTCTACATCATTTATGTAGACTCTCCACCCTCAAGGAAGTGAAGAATAAGTCTTCAGCCATAGTCACTTCCTTCCAAATATAGAGTAAAGAAAGGAGGAAAAATAGAGTATATAAACAGAGGAGAAATCTGACACACTCTACCTTAACCACGTGATCAAAGTCAACATCAACATAAATTATGTGCATGCTTGTACTCTGGATAAGACATGGTCTTCTTCCCCAATACCCTCCAGTCAAACCAAGAGAAAACCATCAAACAATTACGAATTGACAGGGATTCTATCAAATACCCGACTAGGTTTCAAAATTGTCAAAATCATCAAAAAACAATAAAAGTCTGAGAAAATGTCAGAGCCAAGAGGAACCTAAGGAAACTTAACAACTAAATATAGTATGATATCTTGGATAGAATCATGGACAAGAAAATGACATTAGGTGAAACCTAAGGGCGTCTGAATAAAGTTAAGTTAATGATACTGTATTATTATTAATTCATTAGTTGTGTCAAATTACCATACTAGTCTAATATGCTGATATAGGAAAAAATGGGATGTGGGGTTTATTTCATTAGGATCTAAAGGGACTTTGGGGGATAATAATGTTCTCTATCTTGATGGTGACAGTGGAAGGACCACTGATTACATCTGTTAAAACTAATTAGTGAATTTTGTATGTAAATATACCTTAATAAAGTTGCTAAAGAAAAACGTTACAAAATAGAACAGTCAAGCCATAAAATGATAATAATCATTAGCTACCCATTAAACAATCTGGTAAGTCCTGAGTTATACACCATGTAATTGACCAAAAATATTCCTGCTCATAGGTGCTGCTGAAACTCTTTCCCATGACTGTTCCCTGTGAAATGGAGTATAATTTAAGACTAGATGAAAGTCTATGAAATAAGGGATCCTCTACTATCCATTTGGTATGTCTATTGTTCACCAATCTCTCTCTCATTTCCAGGAATTAGTCTTCCCATATGATCAGATATCTAGTATTCTCTAATTCCCTATGTCTAGGGATGGGCCAAAGTAGATTTATAGTTGTAAACACAGAATTTATTTTTATATTATTAATTATCATAAGCCTAATGTTATTACTGTAAACCTATTTTTGCCCAGCCCTATATTCTGATTTTTAAAAACATATATAAAGGCTTAACCAATGATCAAAATATAACTGCCTCAGCATACCATATTTTCAGCAAAAAGATAAATGACTTAAAGTTAAACATTCATTGGGTATTTGTATATATATTTGTACTTTGATGGTGCTCCTGGACACCTGGTAATAGTATGTCTTACACCTTCAGAAAAAGACGAGGTCAAAAAATCTCACTGCTAGTTGGGGCATATTCACATGGTATGCAGAGAGGTATTACTATTTTAAGTTAATGTTTGCATTTCTATATAATGAACTGTATGGAAAATAAATGATACATGCCTTTTACTTAGCTCCAAAAATTAATGTAAATTAATTATCACCATACACACGTGAGAATGAATCCATTTACACTATATTAATATGTTTTTCAATAAAAGCTTTCTAAGTATTGCACAGAAATATTACTCAAGTAATCTGTCTAGTTAAATATGTTCCCATGAGCTTAAGTAAAAATGTCTAGTTCGTATTCATGAGAAGAAATGAATCTCCTTAATAGGGTTAACTGGTTGTAACATATGACTGCAATTCAAAAAGCACAGTGCTGTATTTATACATATATGTGTGTATGTTCTGAGGGAAGTAATCATATCAATAACCTCAAGCAACTTCTTTAACCACAGGGTAACACATAAATTCTTTTACTCATGCACCTTCCCATAAAGCAAAAATGCTCTATTACCAGCTGTAATTCTGTTTATGTATCTTAAATATTGTAACAAAATAACATGGCTATTAATACTAGTAACAATTTTTGTAAAGTGTTTTAAACCTGCCTTCCTAATTGAGACATTATGATTAATCTATACCAGTAATTATCATACAGAGAAATTGTATATAAACAAGTTGAACACTAGAACATGATGCGAAATAATATTTAATTGAATCATGATGATGAAGCATGATGTAGCTGAGCTGTATTCAGCGAAGTTTAGAAGCAATTTGTCATAATAACAGTAAAAAAACTACTTGTAAGACACCCTAAAATATCTTCTAAAAAGAGCCTTGTGTTAGTAGCAAACTGGTTATTTGGAGTTAAGCAAGTGAACTAATTACGGAAGAGAATACCAGGGCGTTAAGTTGGAGTCAGAGAGAGTGACTGGAGACATATGCCTTCTGCTGCCCAAAGACAGCTGGCTAAAACTCAAAGGACTAATTAAAAGGTCAGCCCCCAAGGAGAACGGGACTACCGTGGCACAACAGTCGACCAGAGCAAGACCCTTCCCGAACAGACATGGAGATACACACAAAAACTGAGGGCTCTTGGCCTCCTCGTCTTTCTTACTTAACTAAGAACAGTGTCCCTGAGAGAAATGTATTGATTCAACATGCCCCAACGTCTTCCCAAGTCAATTCTCTTAGGATGCTAACGTACCGGAACAAGATCAGATCCACACCCCACGTGCCTGTGCTTGAGTTAATGCTAATGATTACACGAGCAGTGAAAACTCTAATTCGTGTGCTTTGCCGAAGCTTTCCCCTCGAACTTGCTTGTTGAAATAATATTCCCCAATCTGAATTGAGACTGCAATAAGGCAGATGGTCAACAAGTAACTAATGTGATACCAACACGGTGCCCATCTGAGAAAATGCTGTATTTCCAAATACTGAAAGTCAAATTAAATTTTTCTGAGATGAGAATTTGGGAACAAAGTGTATTCTTGTAATACACAGAATTGCATAAAAATGGCCACAGACAATGGCCATGCCTTTGCATTTTATATAGCTTTCGTAGTGCACATAAATCAAAAGGTGGTGCAATTCTAAAAAAAAAAAAAACAAAACAGACGCACCACAAATTGTTTAAAAAGATTTTGCCTAAAAAACTTATGTATGCTAACATTTCTGGTACTGCCAATCCACTAAAAAGTTGAACATTGTGAATTTTAATCCAATGTTTTAAAATGCAATAAGATGACTGGAGATTTGGGACCAAAAAAAAAAAAAAAAGAATATGATTAAAACCTTTAGAGGTTTTTGCTATAATCAGTGATCATGTACCTGGTTGATTCAAGGTTCTTTTCAATCAAAATACTATGCGATACAAAAACACCTAGATTTCTGACTTCATGTCTCTCTGTCGAAGACTATGTCTCCTCTTTCCTAAGGGTATTAAATGTTTGTAAAACTAAGCTGGTGAAGAAAGAATATAGATATGCCCTGGATAAACACAAGTTATACATAATGGTGACAAGGGTCAGCATATGCAATAAGAGAAAACACGTTGTCGTATGTCATGAATAAAAGAAAAAAATGCTTGTAATGATGGTTGTAAATTGTCGCAGGTTTCCAATATGCGTCATGAGTTAAGACATTTTGAAGTGTAAAAAAGAACACATGCATCTTAGAACTGACCAATACCGTTTCTGTATTACAGATAAAGATGCCTGCGGGTCACTGAGCACATGAGCCCCAAATATCTAAGTAGCATATTTGTGTTTCTTTTCCTTTTATTCTCTCTTAACACAGATTCACTGTGTTGATGCCAAAGTTCCTAAGTGCTGTGGGCTGAATAGTGTCCCCCAAGGATTTCGAAGTTCAAAGCTCCCAATACCTGTGAGTGTGACCTGCTGTTAAAATAGGTCTTTGCAGACGATCAAGGGAAGGTGAGCTCATTAGGATGGGCCAGGATCCAATATAACTGCGTCCTTCTAAGAAGGGGGAATTTGGACAATGAAACACACACACAGGCAGAATGCCATGTGAACGTGAAGGTGGAGATTGGCGTGATGTATTTGCGTGTCAAGCAATGCCAGAGATTGCTGGCAAACTACCAAAGCGAGATATGGAACATACCCTTCCAGGCATGGAACAAATTCTCCCGCTCCGTTCTCAGAAGGAACCAACCTGCAGGCACTCGGATTTGGAACTTCTATCCTCCTGAACTGTGAGCCAATCGGTTGTTTTCTGACCATTCAGGCTGAGATGCTTTGTTCCGGCAGTCCTGGAAATTAACACAGTGAGATAATTTAGTAATACTTCAGTAAAATTCTGTTGATCTTGTTGTTCAACCATCGCAGTAATAACAATCACAACCTTTTTCTTATTACTCTTCAGTTAAGCAAATCATTTAATCAGAAACCTGATATTCCCAGCATATTTAAATATATATATTTTATTGATTTTTTACAGAGAGGAAGGGAGAGAGTTAGAAACATTAATGAGAGAGAAACATCAATCAGCTGCCTCCTGCACACCTCCTACTGGGGATGTTCTTGCAACCAAGGTACATGCCCTTGACCGGAATTGAACCTGGGACCCTTGAGTCTGCAGGCCAACACTCTGTCCACTGAGCCAAACCGGCTAGGGCCATTCCCAAGCATATTTATATACTGCCTACTATTGACTTTTACTCTCCTCTTGCAGTAAGCTTACATATTTAAAAATTATGAACAAAGCGTCAACGGAATGAAATAGCTACTAAGCAGGCAAATAACACAAATCTAAAATCAGAAATTTCCTCGAAGTGACTAACACTTGTCTTAGTGAAAACTTCCGGAGATGCCTCACGTTGCACAGTAGACCAACGTCACTTCTTTGAATACATGTCTCTGTGCACCTGTGCCCGCATGTGTGTGACTGTGTGTTTGTGTTTATTGAAGAAGGCAAGGAGGGCTCACATTTCCTTTTCCCACTGAGTCCTTGTGTTTCAGTTTGGTTTGGGTATCCTATACAGGGCCTGCTTTTCAGATCTTATTATAGTTAACGTTAAAAAAAAAAACTCCATGTTGATTTAGTCAGTACTAGATGCCTTGTGCTTGTTAAAAGAACAGCTGTGGCTTAGCCCTAGTTTTTATCTGTTTATATGTAGAGAACGAAGGGAAGGATTTTCCCTCTACCCTTTTAGGTTCTGAAGGAGAGGAAAAAGAGTTTTCCTTCTACCCTTCTCAGTTTGGGCTGAGACCCCTCTAATGAAAGGTAGGTTAGCAAGAGAAAAACAAGCAGAAGTGTATTAACATGGACACTTTGTGTGTATATGGGAGACCAAGGGAAAAATAAGTAACTCAAAGCAATGGCTAGAATTCCAGCTTTCTGCAGGGTCAGCAAAGAACAGCACTTTTGTGGCCAAATGACAGGACAAAGGGAAGCAGTTTTAGGCTTGCAAGGACTGAGATAAAGGCCAGTAAGTGAAGCCTTTTTTTTTATAAATTGGTTTTAGAGAGGGAGGGAAGGAGGGAGACAGGAAGGGAAAGGCTGGGGGGTGGGGAGAAAGAGGGAGGATAAGAGGGGGAGAGTGAGTGAGAGAGGGAAGGAGGGAGAAAGGAAGGGAAAGGCTGGGGGTGGGGAGAAAGAGGGAGGGTAAGAGGGGGAGAGTAAGTGAGAGAGAGAGAGAGAGAGGTCAATTAGTTCTTCCACTTATTTATGCACTCATTGGTTGCTTCTTGTATGTTTCCACAACCTTGTCACATGGGGACCTCTAACCAACTGAGATGGGATGTAGGCAATTTAGGGGAGACTAAATACATTTCATGTTTACTTTTTTATTGAATTCCTTGGGGTGAAATTGGCTAATAAAATTATACAGGCTTCAGGGGTGCAGTTCTATAATACATGTGTATTGTGTGCCCAGCCAGCACAGCCAGGTTCCTGAGCCTGAGAGGGGGCGGTGAAGGATTAAGAAGAGACAGAGAATAAAACTGGGTCTGGGAGGGACGCTGCCCTCTCTGAGGGAGAGACGGCTCCACAGCCCGGAGCCCAGAGTTCAGGCGGCAAAGGAAGGGCGGGTTGCTCAATGGCCTGCACCTCATCAAGCTTTGTTTACTTACTGCACCTGTGGCAGCCGGGCGGGGCCTTTATCACGCGGCCGCGCGGGGACCACAGGTGCCCACCATCCAAACACGGCAGCCTGCAGCCGCTGCCACAATATTGTACTGTGTCCACCCCACCCCGAGTCAGGTCTCCTTCCATCACTTCATCTCCCTGTGCCCTCCTCCCCCCCGGAATCCCATGCCGTTGTCTGTGTCTAGGAGCTGCTGTTGTATATTTGCATGATCCCCTCACCCTTCTCACCCAGCCCTGCAAGCCCACCCCTCCCCGCTGTCAGCCTGTCTCTGTACCCATGAGTCTGATTCTCTGTTGTCTGCTAGTTTATTTGGTTCATTATGTTCCCCGTATGAGGGACAACCGAGGATGCTGCTTGGAAAATGTGAATGGACCCTTTCTGAGGCCTTCTCCCCACCTGGGCGCCACTCTGCCCTTTCCGTCCACGGCTTGGGAGGGGGTCCGCGTGGCCGAGAGGCCGCTCAGGCTGCAGGGCGAGGCTCAGGCCTCCTGTGAGCGCAGGGCACGCAGAGGGGCCCTGGAAGCTCACTGGCCCCGTCCCGCGGCGGTTCAGGAACCCGAGGACAGACAGCCGTCTGCGCGGCCACAGAGCCAGCCTCGGGGGTCAGTGGGGCGCGGCCCACGTTCTCAGGGGGGTCTACCTCCCCGTCCAGGACCAGGAGGGCGCCTGTGGCACCTGTGGTTCCCTCGTGCGCCCCGTCACGTGCCCGGGCAGCTCGAAGTCCCAGACGTCCCAGACGTCTCCTACGTCTCCTACGTCCCCTACGTCCTCACGTCCTGGAGGGCGTGGCCACGGCGCAGGGGTATGTATGTTATCGCGGGAAGTCGTGCTCTCTCGCAGCCCCTGCGGACCCAAGCGGGAGAAGCGGTCATGCCCGGGCCAGGTGGTGGCTGCGGAGACAGCAGCGCGGACACAGATCGCAGGTTGGTGCAGCAGGGCCCTTAGGGTGACCGGGTGCCGGGGGGAGGACAGCGGTGCATGCGGGAGCTCAGGGCTGGGGGGCAGTATGGAGAGAACCTGCCCCAAAGCCGTGTCTGCAGGTCCCGGTGCAGAGGGTGGCTGACAGGGTGGTTCCGAAGGTTGCAATTAGAAAGAGGTTGGGGTGGGGGTGAGGGCGGGGGTGAGGGTGAGGGTGGGCCCAGGCTCCCACCCCGATGCTGTTGAAGCAAGAGGCAGGGTCTCAGGCCCACCAGCGCGCTGCCTGTTCCCACCCGGGACAGTTTTGTGCAGGGAGAGTGTGTGTGGGTGGGGTGGGGGGGGGCGGGGCTGGGATTGCGCGGGGATGCAGCGGATCTGACTCTGACTCTGGGCCAGGCCAGCCTGGGGCCCACTCTTAGGGGGACGGGGCCAGTGTCCCAGCTCCAGAGCCAAAACGCCCAGACGTTGGCTCAGGGAGACAGGAGAGCTAGCTGTACAAACAGAGCACACCAAAGCCCGCTTCTAGGGAACTCTCTGTATCTGGAGCATAGTTTGGGAAAGTTCAAGCCTAAGGATGCTGTTAACAGAAAGGTGGGGAGTTTGATGTGAGCCATTCAGGTGAAGCCGGTAGACCCGAAAGAGGAACAAGCTGTCACAAGCCCGCTAGTTCTGCAGAGAGAACCAGGGAAAGAGAGCAGCGCAGCAGCCCCGCTGTGTCCAGCGCAGACATGGACCTCGGGATACCCAGGCGAAGGCACCAAAGACGAATTCACGTCCAAGAGACCGGCCACTCAGCTGGCGATGAATAGAGCCTAACAGTTGGATGTGGTTGGGCCCAGCAGAAGCCGACAGCTAAGAGAAAGGTCGTGGATTTCGGCGAGGCAGAGCGCTCGGCTAAAAGCGCTCTGTGGTTATTGTGTGCGAGCGCGCCCGCAAGTCTGGCTCGCGGAGGTTAAGCCTTGGAGGCTTTGCACGGTGGGCAGAGGTCAGTAAAGAGGTCCATCCACATCAACAAATAACCGACAGCTACCCCACAGTTGCCAACGTTTGATGCCTTCGTTGACACGGTTCTTCTGAGACCTGGACTCCCCGCTGCCGCTGGACTCACAGTCCCTGGATGATGACACAGCCACCCTGAAATACCACGGCTTTCATTCCGAATAATTTCTGCACCCAGCTTTACCTACCTACACCCTGGAGGTACTGGAGTTGGTCCAACATGGTTTAAATGCTTACCTGTGAAATGTGTAAAATGTTTGTTTCCCAAGCGATGAAAGAAAACTTTATCCATTTGAGGGTGAAGATAGAGCAACACATTATATTAGCCATTATTCCCTCATTTCAACATAACAAGTTCTGTCTAAGCACTGTTGATGATGGAACTTGTCTCCTTTCATAAAAAATGTATTTTTAGCCCTGGCTGGTGTGTCTGAGTGGTTGGGTGTCATCCTGTCATCCTGTGCGTGCAGGAGACAGCTGATCAGTGTTTCTCTCTCTCTCTCTCTCTCTCTCTCTTCCCCCCCCCGCCGTAAATACAAAACAAAAATCAACGATAAAAATAATTTAAAAAATGATGGTTTCAGTATTTAATTACAATACCTGTAAATGTTTGTTGCTATCCCATAGTACAAGCACAAGGATCGCAAGTCAGTACAAACTAATTCGGAAAAGAAATTAAAAACACAACTGGACACTTTGTATTCAGTATCTCAGTACTTGAGGACATTTCTGAGAGCAGGGGACAGTGACTGCATATTGAAACTATAATTTGTAGCCTTCAGAGAATTGGGAGTATTTTAAAATGTCACATCTTTGGGGGATCTTTTATTTTTTAACATTTTTGAAGTTCTTTCTCCAGGCACCAATACCAAAGGATAAAGAAACACAGTTCAAGTGACAGCCACTTCACAGAGCTTTGTAAAACTTGTGAAATAAAAATTTCAAAAGCGAAAAACTCAAGTTATCCCATAAGCACATACCAGTGGGGTTCTGTCGTTATTGTTGCTGTTTCTTCAAGTGCGAAGTTTCAGAAGAGAACCTGAATGGAAACGGGGTGCTAGTTTAGTCACAATGCAAGCGGCTTTATAATAAAAATTAAATGGGATTAGAATTTTAAGTACAACCTCACGCTATAAAGCAAATGTAAGTGTTATTAAAATAGAAGTTATAAGATGGTTAGTACTAACTATTTATTTCATTCAGAATTCAAACACTTTTTAGCCCCTATATGTCTTTTCATTTTACTAACCTGGGATGAATAAGATAGCTTGAGGGTGTTTTTTTTTTGTTACATATATATTTTTAATATATAATTTTTTACTAAGTACCATCATGTATCTCATAGAAACACATAAACTTTTGATTAAATGTTAAATAATTTTTTTCTAGAAATTAATGAAAGCATTAAGACTCTTATTCCCAGGATTGTAGTACAACAAAAAATTTAGTCTCACCACATTTAAAGGGGACATAATTTGATTAATTCATTTTATAAAAGTGAAAATGTCTTTCAATATTGTCATTATGAAGTTGAATTTTTATTGCCATTGTGAATTTTCACCTATTAAATACCCTTACCTCTCAGACTGTTTGGTTTTCTGATACACATGCCTTTATGAATTAATTATAATTCATAATTTGGAAGTCTCAAATGAATAAAAACGGAGATAATTATTCCATTTTCAACTGTAACCTACTATGTATTTATAGCAAATGCCTAGTAGATTTCAATTTAAACTAATCCTAACTATTGATAAAAAGATGTGTTCCGTTCCTTGTAATGTTGGCTTAGTTTGATGTCCAAAGTACAAAGACAGCGAATTCTCAAGCCTTAACACACCAGAACGGGATAAACAGCCTTTGAAACAGGTTTCAGAGGCCGGAAGGACACCTCCATAACCTTGCGCTCCGTACTTGACTTGCATAGCAAACACCGAGTGGAAAGATCTGACTAATGCCGTTTCAGTTGGCTTGTGCTATAGTAATAGCTCTTGCCGTTACTCAGAGGAAACGACTCCCAAAGTGAACCTCACAGCAGAATCGCCTTTTCAGAGTGACGGTACATGCTCTCTACCCTGGGTTTTTCCTAGGACCAGACTGCCTGCCTTGGTTGTTGTAAAAGCACACGTTTGAAAATACGTTTTTGGAAGCAACGATATAGAACGGGTGCCCACCATGTGTAGGCAGCCCCTCGAACGAACAAAGACGGTTAGGTATTAGAAAAACCGTGATTTTCGTGTCTCACCTTTTGCCCGTTTTATTGAGATAGGATTGGCATATAACATTGTGTAAGTTTAAGGGGTACCGCAAAATTATTTGACATATGTACGTGTTCCCAGAGAATTACCACAAGATGTTTAAATAACATCCATCACCTCTCCTAGTTACAAGTTGGTTTGTTTTTTCTTGTGATGAGAAATTTAAGATCTACTCTCTTAGCCACTATCAAATATTCAACGCAGTATTGTTACTTAGATCCATCATGTTGTAAATCGCATCCCCAGAACGGATTCTCTTAAAACTGCGAGTTTGGACCTTTGGACCCCTTCACCAAATAATGCCCCCACTTTCTTACCCCCACCCCTGGCAACCACAAGTCTGACCTCTGTTCCTATGGCTTCGTTGCTGTGTTGAGCCCGCATACGTGTGAAATAAAGCAGTATTGGTCTTTCTGTGTCTGACTTGTTGTACTTAGCAGGATGCGCTCAAGGTCTGGGTGTAAATAACGCTGCAATGAACATGGGATGCACATATCTCTTTGGGACATGGGTTTTCTTGCCTTTATATGGTAGTTCTGGTTTTTGAAGAGATTTGGATTCATATTGATGGGGGGCTGTGATGAACTACAAACTGCAGATGAATCCATCCCTCTGTCAACCAGTGGCAACGTGGACCAATGTTGACATGTCATATTTTTCTTCTTTATTTTTTTTTCACTCAGAGGCTGGATTTCTGGAATTTTATGTGTGATCTGTGAGTTCTTCAATTCTCAAGTGGAGGCTCACATTTTAACAGTTGTATGGTATGACATACAACCCCGCTCAAGGGCTGAGTCGCTACCATGGATTAGCAGTTCATAATCCCTGGGTTACATACTTCAGAGAGAGAGAGAGGCTCTTTTTTAACCAGAGTTTGAAAAAAAAAAAAAGCCATCAAGGAATGGACAACCCCGAGAGTGAACCGTACTGTGAACGATGGCCTTTTTTTTTTTTAATATATTTTATTGATTTTTTACAGAGAGGAAGGAGGAGGGATAGAGAGCTAGAAACATCGATGAGAGAGAAACATCGATCTGCTGCCTCCTGCACACCCCCAACTGGGGATGTGCCCGCAACCAAGGTACATGCCCGTGATTAGAATCGAACCCAGGACCCTTCAGTCCGCAGGTCGACGCTCTATCCACTGAGCCAAACCAGTTTTGGCTGAATGATGGCCTTTCGATGCTTATGATGCTTCAATGTAGGCTCGCCCATTGGAACCAACGGTCCACTCCAATGTGGGGTGCTGATCGTGGGGGAGGCTGTATGTATGGGGAGGCACAGTGAGAGGTAATATATGGGCACTCTGTACTTCTCTCTCAATTTTGCTGCAATCCTAAAACAGCTGTGAAAATAAAGTCTATGTTTAAAAATCACCAATAAATTAATAGCTGATTTAAAAATACAGAATCCCCAATAATAAAATAATAACAAATCAACGTAACGAAATGTCTTTCAGTATGGAACCATTCCCATACTCTACAAACTGATACTCAAGTAAGGAGGTCCCCAAAAGCATTGATAAATAAGGTAAGGTCAGTCCCGCTTAATAAATTAGTCCAGTATTTGTTTCTTCTTTCCTTCCATCTTCTTTTTTCAATTCATCTCTTCCTTAACATGTGTTTTGCCATTGTGCTGCGTAGCTGCTGACGGCCTTCGGGCACTGCTTTCTATGGCAGGTGACAGACAGTTTGCCTTTTTTGGAATATTCCCATAAATACAAACCTGTCTGGGACCTGCTCCCACCGGCCCAGGTCGTCTTCCGAAGTGATACTTTGCTAAAGCCAAGTAAAACAGGACCTCAAAAACAAACTTTATTTTTGTTAAAAAGGATGTATACTCTCATGTGGTATTTATTAGACTCAGTATACTTCTTGCCATTTTAACAGGAAAATAGAATGATAATTAAAATCTCACGTGGTGAATTCCTTTTCCCTTTGGCAATAGGGCCAAAATATTTTAAAATGTATTTTCTCATGAAGGAATATAAATAGGATTTTAAATAAAATCTCAATATTTTAAATTCATCTGAGACTGTTCTAGTTAAAGAAATTAGTTCATCATAGTTCTGCATGATCACTTTCTTACACAATAATTTTTAAGAAATATGATTCCAAGTTTCCCAGCATAAATTATTTGTACTCATTTCATTACTTCCTACCTTTGGTAGATGACATATCTCAATAAATCAATAGTTATGTAGCTCTAAAATTTCTAATGTTCTGATTGTATGTACATGATTAATATATTCTGATTTATATATAACATTGAAGTGAAATATAAAATATCTTGATTAGATATGTTTTATTAAAATAAGACTAGAAATATTAATAAGGATGGTTAAGTAAATGCATTTGGAAAGCATGCTCACTGACATTTAAGAAGAATGTTTCCTAATATAAACGCAAATAGCAAAGAATTTGAAATGCCTTTTTGTAAAGCATTAGTAATAATCTAAGCTTCAGTTTCTTATTTTTCACCTCTTGGATCATGCTTTTCATTGAGAGTACAGAGTTGATTTGAGAAAGCAAGAGTTAATCCAAGCCTAGAGTATACAGGTCTGTCTTATTGTTTTTATTTTTTGTTATGTAAAAACCAAACAACTTGTAAAATCGGGAGGATAGGAGTCCCTACATAAAGTTTTACTGGGAATATTAAATATTACCTGACCAAGTTTGAGATATAAATTAGAAGCTTTGATTTAACCTTCAAACAATTTCATTTTAGCCACCCACTCAAGACTTTTTCCTGGAAATAATGCAGTAAATAATCACAAATATAAGCTTTAGGCTTGTTTTCTAGGTTGTTCATCAGAGTGTTACATATGAATGAAAATTCTGGAGGAAAAAAATACTGAAAAATGTGGAAATGTTTGAAGTACTGTGTATATGAACAATTACATATTAAGAATCAAACTTTGGTTAATATTTCATGATAAGTAAAATATTGATGGACAAATCAGATGAAAATGCAAAGCTATAATGCTATATATAATGCATTTTATTTTCAATTACATAAAGATAACTGTACATAAGCATACAGACACATACATATGCAGAAAGATGTATACATCCATACATTGAGGAAAAAAATTCTTAGAAATAAATATGCAAAATGTTAATAGCAGGATCAAGGTTGTTTTTAAATTAAATGTAAAATGACCATGTATTAAGTACTCCATGTAGCCAGTGAATAATTCCACAATGTTTATAAATCCCCATCCTCTCTTTTCCTGTAGCTCAATTTAAAATATTTATTTGGTTATTTATAAAGGATGCATGAAAACATGCTGACAGTTTTAAATGCATGTAGTGTAAAATTATGCCATTAGCCTAGAAATAGAGGTTAAAGAAACATTGTTAAACGTGAACTATAGTAGGTCTTATGCGGTGGGAAGTTTTAATTTGAATGTGAGCTATCCACTGCTTGGATTCATTGTTTAGGGGAAAATTATATAGAGCTGGCTTGTGAGAAATAGAAATTAATTGGAGAAATCCGTGGAGTACTTACTATAAAGAATGTATGAACAGAGGCACAAAACGCTGACGTTGGTGGGAGCCATGGTTCTGAGACTAGACTGTACCTTTTGTGTTTGAAGGTATGCCTGGGACCAGAGGATGGGATGTAATGCGGCTCATCAGCACATCAGGAAGCACCCTTGGCAAGCGCTGGCTTCCTGAGTTGTTACGGAGAAGGTGTCAGGTAAGGTAAAGTCCGGGAAACATGGCTGCCTTGAATCATTTGTAACACGTAAAGCATTCGGATACCCACACCTTATAATTTTACACGTTTTCAGTGTGTTCCTTATTTTCAATTATGTGGGTGCTTGATCTAAAATAAGGTACAGTGTATCTGGAAACTGTGGACGTGTGTAAGTCAGGGCAACATGTAACCATAGCATCATTCACAAAATAGAGTGGCCAAGAGCAAAGCAAGTCCTAGGAACAGCTTCATAGAGGAGACTGAAGGTTATAGGAGATCCTTTCTGTTTCTTCTGATTCTTCACACAGCACACAAAAGGAGACTGGGCACAGAAAGTGTGCTGAGAGAAAAATTCCTAGAACGGCTTGAAACCACCACCACCCCACACTACTCATATCTCAATCCTTAACGTCGATGGCTTGGTGTTCATTTTGTCATCTCTGCAGTCACTTCTGTAGTGAAACCTTTGGTTGCCTTTGAGAAGCGAACTGCCCAGAGGGAGCCAAGGTGTTGGATGAGCAGAGAATCAGTGCATCAGTTATGAATATGTTCAAAGTCTGAGGACTGCAGTGCTAACAGTACAAAGTGCTCTCAGCATGTTCAAAGAAGGCCATGTTTAAGGTTAAAGGAAAGCTTGATGACCGTGACTCAATAAATGGATGATAAAAATTATAAACAGATAAAAAATACTTCATCCTTCAAAAAATAATAACTGACTGTTATGATGGTCAATAATGAGTAATTTTTCTTTCTTTATACAAATTGTCATATAAAGAATTTTTCAAAATAAAGACTAGAATTGTAAAAAAAAAAAAAGGTATACTAGCAGAACCAAATGAAAATTCAAATGTCGAAAAACTCAAACTGAAATTAAAAAAGCTCAATGTAGGGGCTCACCAGCAGATTTGAATATAAGAGGTTAAACATAAGAGACCCACAATCAGGCAACACAAACAGTTGCAAGACAAAATCTTGGAAGCAACAACAGCAAAGCCGTTCACTATGTGCAGCAAACCACACTCGGATTAGCAGCTGACTTCTCAGAGCAGATGCTGTTGGACTTCTTTTAGGTCTCAATCAATAAGCAGGGGTACAGATCGTGTGATCTTCATTTAGGATAGGGAAGTATCACTTATCTGGACTCCAGTCACTATAAAAATAAAGCCTCACTTAAGCTCTGGAACTGATCTAGATATATAAAAAGCCTAAGCAACCGTTCGACTGTTCGACCGGTAGCTATGATGCGCACTGGCCACCAGGGGGCAGACACTCAACACACAGACATGGAAACATGGACCAGAAGAATCTCAGAGGGAAGCGGGGAGGGGAGAGGACAGGAAGAGATTAACCGAAGATCTTATGTGCATGCTAGAGGCCTGGTGCATGGGTTCATGCACCGGTGGGGTCCCTCAGTCCAGCCTGTGGGGATCAGGCCGAAATTGGCAGTCTGACATCCCCTGAGGGGTCCTGGATTGTGAGAAGGCACCGGGATTACGAATCCGTGCACCAGGCCTCTAGTATTATATCACTCTATATAGGAAGAGTGGCTTGCCGGATCTGCATATGAACCAAAACTTGAGAAGATAAATAGGCAGAGAGTGAAGTGAGAATACCAACGTTAGTAATCTGGAGAAGATAATATACGTAGTGCGGCTTGAAATGTAACTAGTGAGGAGATGCAGGGGGTGGAGGAGAGATGTCCAGGGCTTGGAGTAGATGCATGAGAAAGAAGATCAGCTGGAAAACCTTGGAAATACCATCAATGCCCCGATTGGATACTTTTTACCAAAGCACACCGCATAGAGAAGCCAACTCATTTCAATGGTCCAAGTTGGAGTGGTAGCAATGTCCTAATCCTTTACTAATATAAATAAAGGGAATCTGACAATTCAGGAGAACCAGCACAGTGTGGAGAAGAGGGAAAAGGGGAAAAAAAAGTTTTTTCAAAAAACTGGGATAGGCTTCAGTGTTATTAAGTATTATAGAAAAGCTAAAATAAAGCAAAGTGCTAAGAACTTTAGATGGAAAGTTTTGAAAAAATAATGAGCAAATGTAGAACCAAGATAAGATAGAATCCTGACTCAAATCTAAACTAGATTTGAAGGAAAAACACAACAACCTGCTGGGAAGGTTTTGTCTGTAAGTACTTCTATGGGTCATACACTGGTATATATGAGAGTGAAATAATTTGATGGAAGAATTATTTCATGCAAGACAGGAAGAATTTACAACAGGTGTGGGAATAGCCAAGACCAGTATGAGACATTTAAAATTCTTTTATAAGAAGGAAAGCAATATAGAGTAACAGTTTATAGTTCTTTGTTAAAATCGTTTAGGAAGGGAGTAGAGAAACAAGAAAAGTTTGACTGTTTAATTAAAAGAAATGCTATGTACTCTTCTTGGATATAAACATAACTATTAACCTAAATAGGTTTGATTCATATATTTCTTGATAGTTATAATCAAAAGCAGTAAAAGTCATTTGATCTCTAGCATTAGCATCTCTAATACCTCCCAAAATGTGCAATAATGGTTGAAAATGTCCCTCTATATCTCATTATTGTTTAAATATACGTTGGCCATTAGGTACATTGTGAGCAGGGAGTCCACATTAGAATAAATCTGAATTGCATTTTTGCCCTAGAAGCTTTCCATAATACTGTTAGAGTGGACTGGCACTTTGGCGTTGTGACGGGGAAGCAGGGAGATGTCTGTCAAGTGGAAATCATGCTGCAGACACATCCTCTCTGTGACGCACACGACGCTCAGGCGCCAGATTTGGGTCTTGAACATCAGGACGTGCACTTGGCATTTGGTCGTGTCATTATTTTGACAGGGAAGAGCTGGGATAGATGGGCTGTGAGAGGAGTTGTGATTGTTGGCAGTGTAAGCCCCCCGACACAGAACTCCAGCAAACTTCTTGGATGCTGGTAGACTGCGGATTCTAGCAGGGTATGACTCATCCATTAGACAGTCTGCCTTGGAGTGAGGCAAGTCAGGCGCCAGTACGACATTGCTATTTTGGGTGGATCTTATTGTAAGCCTTATGGCTACTCATCATTAAATATTTGTGTGTAAGCATGTGTGTGTGTGTATAGTAGGCACATTGGCTATTTGTGTTCTGTGGTCCAGCACTTAGCACAGTGCAGGCCACAACCTGTGCGTCCCTAATACCTCTCCCCGAAGACAGGACATTCAAATGAGGATGACACACTTGGAGTGACTTTTTTAAACCCTTGAAGGAAACATAGCTTTGTGAGGAGCACAGCTGAGCAGGAGAGAGCTGCATTCTCAAGTGTTCAAGTAGGCGATCAAAGCAACAAACCCAAATAAACGTAACCGCTGGCTGCAGTAGCATAAGGAAGAGGCTAAACCCGGGAAAGACGCAGTGACCGGCCCTGTGCCCCCTCCCCCCATGCACATGACCAGGTGAGGCAGGTGGGTCAGCGCAGGTGTGGGTTCAGCTCACTGTCCAGGGAGCTCTGAGCAGAAGACTCCCGCAGGTGTCTGGGGCGGGGACAGCAGAGGGCTAGCAGTGGCAATGTGCTTAGTTCCAAGTGAGAGAGGGGAAAAGTATCCTCACATTTCCGCCACCTTCCTCACCTCCTAAGGAAGCCTCTAGGCCCCAGGTACAGACCCGCGAACGAAAGGACCTAGGCTGGGACTGCATATGCGCCTGTGCAAGCGCGCAGGGCCTGGTGCTTGGTGCAGCGATCTGAGACACACGCGCTCTGGGAACTGGGACTGGCGTGGGATGTGGGTTCCCCCCCCCATGCAGCCGTTAGGCTGTCCTCATTCTGGGGTCACAGCCAGTGAGGCCAGCTCATTGGAAAGGCGGAAGCCACAAACACTGAGAAAATGCGACTGGGTGTGGAGGATTAATGAGCTGTCCAATTCATAGGAGCACACCTCCCGGCCTGTTTTCCTGGGTGCGATTTTCTAACTGTGCCATTCACTGTGAAAGGAAGGCGTTACTCGTCTCTCTCCCCTACATCTCTGTGTCTCGGAATTAAAATGAAGACACCCATTTCGGTGCAGGCTCACATGTTGGAACATGGAAAGTGATACTCTTTTTCCCTTGATGTTGCCACCACTGTTTCTCTCATAAAAACCCAAAGAGGTTCTGTAATACAGACACCGGCTTGATTCAGATATGGTAATGCCGCATTTCAATACTTTTTATCTCCTGGGTGCTCAGAACTACTGGAAATCAAACACTTGGAAGCACATTTTTTTTTTCCTACTCCCACGAGGAGACTTCAAACTGGAGGTTTCCCGGCAAGGTAACGCTGTGGCGGCTCCGTGCCATCGCCTGGGGCTATGACTGCTCCAGTCCTCCAGTGTCACCTTCACGTCCGTCACACTGTCCCAGGCTTAGCTGAGCAGCAAACCTCACTCTCACAGTCAGAAACTACCAGGTGAGCGTCCAGGTAATGAGGAGCCCTTCAACTTTCAAATAGCACATTGCCTGGGACCCTTAGGGTATGCGGATCTTATTTGGGGTTAAGTACAAAAGCTTCTGCTAAGGATTTTCCAAAGACTTGAATGAGTCAAGATCCAAATAACAATCAGTACAAAAAAAAAGACAAAGCTGAACTCCTATCCTCAGGGGTTATTATAATATTGATTACATATTATTTTAGCTGTCACTGGCATTAATCTCAGAAAGGGAAATTATCTGTGCTTGATGATTATTGAGCTTTTTTTTTTTTTTTTAATTCTGAACACGTTATACAGGATTCACCTTTTGGGGGACTGTATCTGAGTAATATCTTTAGGATTTGTCTATTTCTATTTCTCAGACCATTTAGAATACTGGGTTTTCATACATATGATAGAACTAGAGGCCCGGTGCACACAATTCTTGTATGGGCAGGGTCCCTAGGCCTGGCCTACAATCAGGGCCAATCAGGTTCCCTGCCTTCCTGCCTCCCCGCCTCCCCGCCTCCTCTTTCCCATGCTTCCTTGCTCCCTCAGCACCCTGCTGCCACTGCTAGCTGTCCGCCATATTCCGCGCCACCCCCTGGTGGTCAGCACACCTCATAGTGGACGTTCAAACTCCCGGTCAAACTCCTGAGGGGACACTGCATATTAGCCTTTTATACATATATAGACTAGAGGCCCAGTACATGAAAATTCGTGTACTAGGCGGGGCGGGGGGGTCCCTCAGCCTGGCCTGCCCCCTCTCACAGTCCGGGAGCCCTCAGGGCATGCCCCATGAGGAGTGGGCCTAAGCCGCAGTCTGGCCTCCCTCTATGGGAGGCGACTGGCTGATGATGGGAAGGCACTGCCCCCATCACCCCCTCGCTGCTGCTGCCACTGCCGGCCTCCTCAGCTGCCTGAGCCTTGGCCCAACCCTCACAGCAGCAGCCGCTGCGGCTTTGTCCAGAAGGACGTCCGGAAGATGTCTGGTCTAATTAGCATATTACCCTTTTGTCAGTATAGTGTTAGAAACATTGTCTTTAATCATTGATGCGCATATGTTGTAACAACGAATATAATAATAAACATTTATGGTTTACTTCATTTCTAATTCTAGTTGAAAGTGTTTGTTTTTTATAGTAGTTTTATTACAAAATTAAGAGGAAGGTGCAGAACCTCTTAGAACCTCTGCCCCCGAAGATGCATAGCCTCCCCCATTATCAACATCACTCACCAGAATGGTGCATTTGTCTCCAAGGAAGAACCTACATAGATACATCAGTTTACTTTAGGGTTCATTCTTAGTGCTGAACAGTCTATGGATTTGGGCAGGTGTAAAATGAAAACCATTATGGTATCATGCAGCGTATTCTCACTGTGTTTTGCCTCCTCATCTCCCACCCCCGCACCCCTCTGTTTATTGTTTACCAGACTGCAAACTCTACATGTTCAATGTACTATCTCATGTAGACTTGAAGGCCAACTCCCTGGCTACCTTTGATTGGACCAGAGAAGTCATCTCACTGAGCCAGTTTCATCAGGTTTTCTTACAGAAAGGTGGGATTGGTTTGGGACAGATGTCAGGAGCAGAGGATGAAAACCAATGGGCTGTTGCCAGGTGCTGTGGCCTGTTTATGTTTCTCCTGTGTGCTAGAAGAATGACATAGTGGATGCTGGGAGAAATAAGAAAGCAAAGTTACCGAAGAGAAGGAAACATGAAATACCTAAAGGAAGAACGACCAGGGGTCCGGATTTTTGATGATTTTCCAGTTCCTGTCATTTGCGAGCCTCAGCCGCACTTGAATTACACCTAGATGTGTCACATGGCTTTCCTTTCTTACAGCAGCCTGGACTCTGATACTTGCAGTCCACAAAACTTTGCCCGAAGCGAAGGTTCCGATTTTCTGTGAGTGTGTATCCATAAATCCGTCATCTCTCCTATCACTTCAGATCACTGCACTGTGTGTCCCTAAGTAGACTGCAGTTCGCACCAAGAACTGTGTGACAACAGCTACAACAGAACCAGAGCGGTCAGTCCGCCTGGGAAATGGGCATTTGTTAATGCTTCTGGGATCTTGAATAAGTCACTTGCCATTTTTTTGGTATTAGTTTCCTAACTACCACGTAGTCCTTAAATCATACAAGTCGTTTCTTTGTGTTGAAACTATTGGAGGTCTACAGCGAGGTATCTCAGGGTTTACATAAAGGGGTTCAGTGTGTAAGGAGAATGAGTGTTATCTGAAGAGCCATTCCTTACACAGTCACACACACACACACATTCACAGACTCATCATAATTACACATAGGCATATATTTATAAATTCTATGTGAAAAAATTTTGCTTAAAATATCGAAAATGTTTCATTATTAGGAAATACTTATTATTTTATATTCTATGATATGAAGAACACAGACATAAGCAAGTGCCTAGTCCATATGACTGGGCAGAGAAGATTTAAGGAACAAAAGAGAGGCAGGCCAGTCCTTGCCAGTGAGGACGTTTCTCAGTGTGAATCTCTTGGCTTCAGTTGGGAGCACTCTTTGAAACGAGATAAAGGAACCCAGGAATAGCCGGAGGGCTCCTTCAAGTCTTGAAGCAGCGTAAACTCTCCCAGACCTGTGACCAGGAGTCCTTCCGAAGTAACAAGTGTTCTGTTTCTTTTGGCTTCAACTGGCCTCAACACGTTTTTCTTGCAGCTAGGACCCAGAGTCATTTCCTGGGCATGAGAATGTATACTTGACTTTTCTCGTTGGTTTTCCAAGGCAGTGCAAACATTGACAAAAGGGCGTGAAAGTAGCTGCAGAGAATATTTTGCAGTTAAGACAGCAAGTGTTCTGTGACGTGACGTTACTGGACACGGAACCACTTGCTAACTGCCTTTTTCCCTTTCATACTTCATGCCATTACGAATAACTGATACAACCAGAACAATGAGAATGGTCTGGATCATCAGGAGCATGAGTGCTTTTCATTAGGAAATAAATAAAAGATATAACAGGGAGATACTGTCACGGAAGACAGCAGAATAGGGGGCTCCAGGGATCAGTTCCTTCACCAAAACAACTACGGGGCTGCCAAGAACCAGCTGAAGAGAATTAAGAGAGTGAGCAGACAGCCCCGGCCTGGGGAGAAAAATGTTTGCAAAATACGCATCTTATAAAGGACTGTTACCCAAAATATACAAAGAACTCTTACAACTCAACAATAAGAAAAAAAACAACCCAATGGAGAAATGGGCCGAAGACCTTAGAAGACACCTCATCGGAGAAGACATACAGACGTCATGTGAGCCTGCGGGAGATGTTCCGGCAGCACATGTAATTAGGTGCCAGTTAAAACAAGGGGCACCGCTACATACCTGATACGAAGGCCAGCGTTCAGAACACTGACCGCCCCACACGACGGCGAGAATGTGGAGCAAGAGGCTCTCTTTCCTTCCTGCTGACGGGATGCGAAATGGCCCAGCTGCTTTGGAAGTCAGGGTGGCAGTTTCTTCCAAAACTTAAATATACTCTTACTGTCTGATCCAGCAATCATCCCCCTTGGTATTTTTATCCAAAAGGGTCGAAAACTCATGTCCACACAGAAACCTGAGCATGGGTGTCTACAGCAGTCTTATTTATAGTTCTGAGTAATCGCCCCACATATGAGGCAAAAGATTAAAATCCACAGTAAACACATCTAACGGGATATGTAAGGAAAATCTACAACTTAATCAAAAGCTGAGCTAAGGAAAAACGTAAAAAATCATGAGGGATAAAATTGCTTATGGGAGCATCATTTTTTTTTTTTTTTTTTGCAAAACCACTTCACTACCTTGGAATGCTGTTTTGCAACTGCGCAAACCCATAAACACTGATTCAGATTGCAAACATATGCCGCAGACATTTGGCGGATTTAAATAAGGAAACATATAAGAATATTCATTTCAGCTTTCTTGGTACCGGTGAAACTTTGAAAGGGACCTAAATATCCATTATTATGGAACTGGTTAATTTTGGATATTCTTTTATTCATTCTGGATAGTTTTCAAAGCAAAGCATTGCATGAAAATAAGTTTCAAGAAAGTACCATTTTGAGAGTTATTTAAAAATTAAAGTATTGTATATGTTAATCATAGCTATATGTGTACACACACACAGGCACACTAATATTTTACATGGCTCCCTACATTCCAATTCATGATAGTGGTTGGCTTTAAGGATGGCTGCAGAGGAATAGGATTATGAAGACAAAGTAGAAAGGTATTTTTTATTTTTTCCAAAAATGTAATCGGTACTGTATGATTCCTACTATATGACATTCTGTAAAGGGTAAAACTACATAGATAGTAAAAAGATCATTGGTCGCCAGAGGTTGGGGGAGGCAGGAATGAGTTAGTGAGCACAGGGTTTTTAGGGTAGTGAAAATACTCTTTATGAAACTATAATGGTGGGTACATGTCACATATTTCTCCAAACCCATAGAACGTGTAACGTAAACTGTGACTTTGTGTGATGATGATGTGTCCATGTCGGTTCAAATCTCTGGGACCGTCACTTCTTTGATGAAAGCAAAACTTCTCTCCAAAAAGGTGTCCTTAATAAAATCTGAAAAATGTCAGTAGTTAGCCAGGATGAGGTAAGATTTGGTTGATAATTTTGAATGAACACGATTGCTTAGCGTGAAGTCTACTCAGTCGGCTGACTACTTCTGATACGTACTGTCGCACCCATCACCACTTACAAGAAGGACCATTCTGGAGGCTCGGAAGAATCATTGTACACTCGCTGGACCCCATGCTTCCTAAGCTTGCTGCCCGAGATGCGGTCTCTCCCTGAATAGTAGGGCATCTGCAAATGAGCAATTAAGGCCTCCTTCCCTCATGTTTTCTTTCAGTGGCTTGATGATGGAACACGTGGGTATGTGTTCATTGTTATGAAATTCTTCAAGAGGAAAACAATCAAATTGCCACGTATGACACTTAAATGGCAGTCCTTACCCAGGATAGACATACTGATACTTGTGTTCACATAGAGTCACTGTAAAAACTAATTAGGCATCACCTCTGAGAACTGCTGTTACTGTGTGTGTGTTTAGCCGCTTTGTTAACAGGTAAATTGTAGACTGTGTCCAAGAAAAGTAGTGATTGTCGGTTTATCAGGGCCTGTTTCCTAGGTCTGTTGAAGCAATCTCCACTTCACCTTTGTAGCTGCCTCTATATGGTGGTGGTTATTCTATTTCATCATAGACAAACGCACCACCACCACCCGCCCCCCCAAAAAAAAAAAATGGTCCTGGAAGAGCCAGGCCGGTGTGGCTTAGTGGTTGAACATTGACCTATGAACTAGGCTTTCATGGTTTGATTAGTGGTCAGGGCACATGCCCAGGTTGCAGTGCAGGTTAGGTCCTCAGTAGGAGGCATGCAGTTGGCAAATGATCAATGATTCTGTCTCATCATTGAAGTGTCTCTCCCTTCCTCCCTGAAATCAATTATATATATATATACACATACACACACATATATATGTGTGTGTACATATGTGTATATGTATGTGTGTGTGTATATATGTATGTATGTATGTGTATATATACATACTTAAAATCCTAAAAGGAATGAAGGTATAAGATGAAGACACTTGATTTGTTATCTTCTTCTGTTTTTTTTTTTCTTTTCAATAGTTTGTTAATATAATATGCCAAACTCAGGTACAGTGTGATCCAGGGTAAATCTGATGTATGCAACAGAGAAAAGAAAACAAAACTCAGGCATAATTGACACTCTGATAGGAGGGAAGGGCCAGAGGACATTGCATGGTTTACTTTCTTTTCTTAACTGCTATACTCTTCCACTCTAAATGCATTGTATGTAAATCATATTTTTTTATAATTTGCAATATTTAACATAGATAACTTATGGCGTGGTTTCTTTTCATCCTGTGTGCATACCTAATTTCTCATTACCATCAATTTTCCTTTCAAAAACTCAACTACCTTTTTGGGTTTTATTTTTTTGCTTCAGAAAGCATTCTTCATTTGTCCTTGTAATCATGTTAATGGCCCTATAGTGTAATGCAATCGTAAGAAAAATGAACAGTTTAAAAATCTAAAGTTTGCCATTGGGGACACCAGCGTGAGTGGCGCCAGAGAATTCGCAGTAGATGCGCTGAGCTGGGGGGAGTCCTGCTGAGCGGACAGTGTTTCGGTTGCTCCCTGAGCTGTAATTTAAAGGCCTCCTGCAGGCCTCCAACGGCCAGTAATTTAGAGGCATCACTTAAACTTCTGCTGGCACACTGCCTTCCCATAGTTATTCAAGCAAAGTAAAAAGATGACTCCCCTCTTTTCCTAATAAAGGAATATGTGGATCATCTAGGGAACATTTAAATAATAAATGAGAAAAATTCCAGATGAATGCACTGTCCTTTAAAGTTAGAAGGGTTTCCTCCCTCAGAGGAGCAACTAAGATGTCAGGGCCGCTCCCTGTTGAGGAAATAGTGTCACCAAAAGCAACTAAACTGTTGAACAGACGAAGGAAATAGACACAGCATCCTCCTGTGAAGTACGTCCTCCTGTGAATCACCTGTGCCCAGTGGATGTATCACAGTTTCTCTTGAATGCCAAGAACCGGACGTAAAAACGTGCACAGGTTACCGTGCTCAGCGCTTGACAAACATTCCTTACCTGTAAAATGCTGCATCGCAGTGCACTGGCAGGTGATTAAGAATTTAGAAGTCAGGAAACTCACGAAGATCCGTCTGAGCCTCAGTATGAAGGATAGGAACTTGAAATAAAAGTAATCCAGGCACTCACTCACCTAACCCGTCGGTGAACTCTCAGATCCACCGTTTCTGTAAGGTTTTCTCTCTTGTGCTTACATTTTCTTTCTCCTCCTTTAATATAGAACAGTTAGTAAATTAATAAGTAGGGACCAAAATAAACATCTTCAATAAGACTCCGAGATATTTATTACTAATTTTTATCTCTCATCATCTTCCCTCAGTTAGAAAACATTTATTTCTAGCAAACTTCAGACAGAGAACAGCAATTTTTCACCAGGCTGTCACCGTTCATAGACTTGGTGGTTAAATTCCACTTGTCTTTCTGTAAATACAGCACCTAGATTGTATATTGTGTGATATTCCTCATCAGTGCCTTCGGAGATTTGTCAGGCACCCCCAAAATCAATTCAGGCTTTGAGAGCATGTGCACCTGGATTAGACTCTCAGTTTCTTCAACTTCCATCCGTATACTCATTCACAGTAGTCTCTGACCTTTAATTTCTTAAATTAGATGGCAGAGTAAAACATTTTTTGTGTTTATAATCTTGTTAACTTAAATTGAGGTATATTTGACACCATATTTTAGTTTTCAGGTATACAACATAATGATTTTGTAAAAATACGTTTTTATTCATTTTAGAGAGAGGGGAAGGGAAAGAAATATAAAGATAGAAACATAGATGAGAGGGAAACATAGATCAGCTGCCTCCTGCACGCCCCTTTCTGTGGATCGAGCCTGCAACCCTGGGCATGTGCCCTGACTGAGAATGGAACCAGTGACCTCTTGGTTCAAGGGTCAATGCTCAACCACTGAGCCACACTGACCAGGCACAACATAATGATTTGGTAATTTGTATTGCTACGTGATAATCACAGTAAGTCTGGTTAATGTCTGTCACCTTACATAGTTACAAATCTTTTTACTGTGATGAGAACTTTTAAGATTGACTCTCTCAGCAACCTTCAAATATGCAATACGGTATTATTAGCTACAGTCACCATGCTGTACATTACTTCCCCATGACAGATTTACTTTATCACAGGAATTTATACCTTTGGATGCCCTTCTCCCATCTCTCCTGCCTCCTACCCCTGCATCTGGCATCCAGCAATCTGTTCTCTGTATCTATGAACTTGTTTTGTTTTTAGATTCCACATATAAGTGCGATCACGTGATATTTGTCTTTCTCTGGCTGACTTACTTCATTGAGCATATTGCCCTAGAGGTCCATCCATGTTGTTGTTGCAAATGTCAAGATTTCATCCTTCATTTTTTTGGATGTATTTTTACAAATAATTTTATTCAGTAGAGTCAAGCATACATATTTACATATATATATATTTCTGCTTGACTATTAAAATATTACTTACATCCTTACTTTTCTTAGTGTGAATTTTTGTACTTAATTTTGTCACAGGCTTATTTTTTAATATAAATATTGAGGCACAATATTTTTGGGGGGTGGGGAGATTTCTTTTTCAGGTATATCTTCCTCCATCCATTTATTTCCACTTATTCTGTAAAGCTGTGCTTGGTTTTATTCCCTAAAACAATACCTAGTTTGAAGAGAAGCTCTGTAACTTTTAATAGATGAGATCAACATGGGGTGACAGTGGTTTGGGGGACTTTGCAGTTACTGTCACCTTCATTTGTGCTGTTTTGTCATGCTTTCTGTTACTTTTTAAACATTTCCTAGTTGTAGGATTGCTAAAGTCCTTTTCACATACACGTTTTCTTTAGTGGTTGATAAAATATCTATTTTATTCTTCCCATAGCATGTTTTATATTTGGAATGAATATAGTAAATTATAGTTAAAATGAATAATAATCTTTGGCCTCATAAAAGCAGAAAGAAAATCCGAGTGGAATGATTTCTCTTTAAACTTCCCCTTTTCTATAGTATTCATATCTGTACTTCTGATTCCCATTTCCTTTGAATGGGGAATTTGCGTTTTTATTTTTTATTATTTATTGAATATATACAATACATCATTATTCATACTTTCTGATTTAATGTGTTAATGTCTTTGTTCACCGTAGTGTCCTCCTCCTTTTTAAGTATATTTTTATTGATTTAGAGAGAGAGGAAAGGGGCGTGACAGAGCGGTAGAGACATTGTTGAGAGAGACACACAGATCAGCTGCCTCCTGCATGCTCCCTGCGGGGGATGCAGCCTGCAGCCCTGGCGCGTGCCCTGACCAAGCATCACACCGGGGACCACTTGGTTCATGGGTCGATGGCGCTCAAGCATTGAGCCACACCAGCCGAGCTCCTTTTCTATTTATTGGTTAATAGTTATCATTAATTTTATACTCATCTACTTAAATTAATGAACTTTTCATCTTAAGTATGATAGTCTTGTGTTCCTTTCACTGACAGTCTCTAGGTAGTACATTTCTGCATCATTTCCCTCTTTTGCTTGAATGACAGTAGAGAATAATTGAATTCCAGTTTACTATTATTTTCCACTTCCCTTTGAAGCTATGATTCCAACGTTTCCTGATTAATTTCTGCTTATCTACCATCTCTATTAATTTTATTGTTGTGCTTCTGCAGGCGATCCATCTTTTCTCTTTGGTTCTCCAATTTGTCTTTATCTCTGATCCTTTACATTTCAATGTGAAGGTCTAAGTGGTGATTTTTCTAAAATCACTTAGTTCTGATTCTGTAACCTGCTAATGCATTTAGTTTGAGGACTCTCACATCATTTAGTGTTAGGAGATATTCAGTCATTACATTCCTTCATATTTATATAGTCTCAAGTGTGGCTTATCCACAAGCTCCTTTTAAGAAAGTTATCAGGTAATTTTGAAGCTGTATATAATAAGGATAAGAATACGACACTATATATAGTTATTAAATTCATTTCTATAGTTAGAAAGTGCTTACTCAGTGTACTTCCTGCTCACTCTCATCACTCAAACACTGTTATAGATCGGGCTACAACCTGAATTTGATACTACTGATCTTTAATAATAAATACCAGCTAGTTACAGTTTTTGATTCCCCAGTCATCAGAAACTTTTACCAGCTCCTTCTCAGAACTTGAATAGTAAACCCAAATAACCTTGGCTTTCCTCCCCTTAGGCAGCTGTCAGTTCCCAGGCTTGGGGCCGGAAGAGCAGTCCTGGCCTGCAGCAGCCCCCTGCCCCCTGCCCCCTGCCCCGAGTGAACGCCATCCCCCGCTCAGTCTCCCAGCCCTTCCATAGATGATAGCACATTGCATTTGATTTTTCAGGTTGAATATAAACTCCAGTTAAGTCCATTCCTCACTTTTTTGTAGAGTTGTATTTCTTTTGCCTTTCTTCTTTTTTAAATATATGGAAGCTAATATTTTTTTTCTTCTCTGCCATCTCCTCACTGTTCCCTTTAATGAAGAATTATTTAATGACTTCTAAGACCGATGTGCAGTGGTTTGCCCATTATTCCCTGTGGGAGCATAAACCTCACATTGCTCAGTTACCTTTCATTTTAAATCTATTCCAGTCCCACTGAAATAAAGTCAGTAATAAATCCCTGACAGATACGACATCTTAACACCACGTTTTTGTCCTGTGACTTATTAAATTTGATATAGGTGATTCATAAAGTATTACCTCCATTAAAATAACAGTAAAATGAGTCAAACTCATAATGATAACATCTCGTTACTATTTTTAAATAATAAAAAATGGCAGTCTCAATTAGTATCTAGAAAGAACTCTCAGTATTATTCTGGGAATTACCAGGAACTATGTTGTGTTCTTTGCATAACACAATTTGAATTTGCAGAGGAACTGATTGAAAAACTATGAAGCCCATTGAATTTGTTTCTCTGTATGTGATAAAATGGCTAATGTCAAAATGAGTAAGATAAATAGTAGGCCCATACATACTAGGTCTTCTTCTCATCTATCTGCAGAAGCTCAAGCTGCCTTCTTTTTAAAAAAAGTAATATGTTTATTGATTTCAGACAAGAAAGAGGGGGAGAGAGAGAGAAGCATCAGTGATGAGAGAGAATCATTGATCGGCTCCTCCTGAACTCCCCCTACTGGGCATGTGCCCTGCTTGGGAATGGAACCATGACCTCCTGGTTCATAGGTCAACACTCAACTACTGAGCCACACTGGCCAGGCTCAAGCTGCCTTCTCACAAGACCCCTCTGGTCCCCATACACTAAAAATAAGACAAAACATTACTGTATTTTAAGACAGATTTGGAGGAGTATGTCTAAAGATGTAGCTCTAAATGTAAAGCATTTCTTGTGTTTCATGGAGAATAAGAACTCATTTAGAGGTCAGTCTATGCTTTCTTTACCCAAACTTATTTAAAGCATATCAGCCTTATCCAGTGTGGTTTTGTTTTTTCCTTTTCTTTAGTAAAATATGATAGAACACCACATACAGCATCCATTTTCTTGGCTTTGCTAATATTTACAATGGTTCCCCTGTATTTATCAAGCAACAGACAATTCCCGATAGTTAGAGCCATTCAAACTAACAGTGGGAATTCTTAGTGTTGATGGAACTATTGATCAGACAAACATTAAAATGATGTCTCCTGCGGTGAATGCCAATAAAAGAGTTTGTTCATTAATCAGGACATCAGTAGACTTGCCTATAAAAAGGCAACATTTGACAGGAGGATATTGTTGAAGACGTAGTGGCTGAGGGACCAGAAACTAAGAAACTCAGCAAGCGACCTGTTTATTTGACTTAAGGCTATTCTCACATTGTATACTAAGAAATACAGAGTGGAACCAAATTGCAGGAAGCTGTGTATTGCCCATTCCTTTAATTTATTTAAGAATAAAGGCTAGCTTCTTATTGTAGTAACCTTTACTCGTTCAATTTCTAAAACATTTCTCTTGTATTTTCTATTAGAACTGTACTAATTGATCCAAAGCAGCAGAGTATTTATGAAAAAACATAAACCATCGTTTTCTCGTTTCCCACAAACCTTTTTATTGTTAACTAGGGGCCTGGTGCACAAGATCCGTGCACTCGGGGGGAGGGGGGCGTCCGTCAGCCCCACCTGCACACACTCGCAGTCCGGGAGCCCTCGGGGGACGTCTGAAGTGGGCCTAAGCCTGCAGTCGGACATCCTTAGTGCCGCCGTGGATGCTCACCAGCCCATGCTCGCCAGCCCTGAGGTTGGCTTCTGGCTGAGCAGCGCTCCCCCTGTGGGAGTGCACTGACCACCAGGGGCAGCTCCTGCGTTGAGCGTCTGCCCCTTGGTGGTCAGCGTGTGTCATAGAGACCAGTCATTCTGCCATTCCGTAGATTTGCATATTACCCTTTTATTATATAGGATTTAAACTACTTTTTTAAGCAATATGTCTTAAGGATCTGTATACTTTATTTGATCAAAACCATTCCAGGATTGTAGCTGATGGTCCTTGCCTGCATAAAAGATGATGGAAGAACAATGTTATTAGAGTATATTTTTAACATTGAGCTAAATGACAAGACTAGTAAGTAGAATGTGTTATGTGTTTGAAGATAGGTAACAGTAAACGGAGAAAATATTTCCAAATAAAACTGCTGAAAAAGGAATAATGGTTAAGTCATTTGAATTAAATTGTAAATTAGTCTTAATTTTGCCTTAAGGATAGAAAGATATAATTGGGAACTTAACCATAGAAAGACATAATTGAGAAGTTAAAACATTTCCCAGAGAAAAAGTTTTCTGGAAAGCAAAATATTAATTATTTTAGAATTATTTTTTTGTATTAAAGTATTGATCTTACTGTTTTCTGTGATTAGCCTACCTAATCAAAACTGACAATAATTAGGTTTTAAAAATATATATATTCTGTGCGTAGCGATTCATATTTTTGTCACCCACAAATGCTGTCATTAAATTAGCAAAGTTAGAATAATTCACAATGCTAATTCCCTATGCCAAAGATTTTAACAGTTTAATTATTTTTTATTGGAGAATCTTTAATTCTAAGAATGCATTTCCTTCAAGCAATTCTAATTACATGGAATTTGAAGTTGATTTTATGCATTGATTAATACCACATGCAATAAAACTCCAGTGTTAGAAGTCTGAGTCTCTAAGTCATTAAAATGTGTATTTTAATAAAGACTCATTAGGAACCCAAAGAGATTGAATCTAATGTTTCTGTTCAGGACAACAACAAATTATGCAAATATTATGATTTTAAGCTATCCAGTTTAGCTCCTGTTTTAAAACATTCTCTCTTGAAACTTAATTTTTCAAACATGAGTTCATTGCATACAAACTTAAGAATGCCTGTTTATCATCTGTTCAGATATGGAGTTGGAATACAGAAATGCTCTCTGCTTTCACGGTATGACATGTCAAGGCCCTGCATCCACATGTGGTTAGTTTCCTACCCTCTGGAGTGCGTGTGTCTTACCAGCTGATCTAGGGTGCTAAATATTGCTTGGTTATTCCTCTTAATTAACACAATTAATATAGTAGTAGAATCTTTTTGCATTATTATTGTCATGGTGTTTTATTTTACATATAGTTTATACCCCACCCACAAGGCATTTCTGTAATTATTTAGCACATTAAACACTTACTTTTATTCATCCATCCGTTTACTTTCTTTTGGTGAATTTTAATTCCATTCCATATTTCTGTGTTCACATTTTAGATCAGTTTCTTTGCCCAGCCTTAAAAGCTTGCTTTAGTTTACACTTTTCTTTTTAACAGTGTTCCTATTGTTGACACCATCCCCCAGTCCTTATCTGCAAGCATCTTTATGTCACTTTCCTTTGGGAAGGATAGGGTCTCTCTGCTTGTCATAGAATTCTGTATTGCAGTATTTAGTCTTTGGAAGTACAAAGATGTCATCCCACTGCCTTCTCACTTCCAACATCAGTGATGAGAAGACAGCTGTCATTCTTATGGTTGTCCTTTGAAGAGGAGGTGTCCTTTTCCCATGCCTGGCTTTTATGATTTATGTTCTCATTCTTTGCAGCTGTTCTGTGAAGTGCCTAGGAGCACTTGCTTTTTGTACATGCAGCTTAAGGTATAATTCGATTTCTTGATGCTATGAATCTTTCATCATTTTTAGAAAATTCCTAGTCATTATTCCTTTGAATATTGCTTTTCACCCATTTTTTCTCTTCTCTCCTCCTAAGACTTTAATTATAATTATGGTACACTTTGGAGAATATCCAAAATATCTCTTATGTTCTACTCTATCCGACATTATCCCAGTTCTTTTTTAATATATTTTATTGATTTTTTACAGAGAGTTATGGAGAGAGAGAGTTAGAAACATCGATGAGAGAGAAACATCAATCAGCTGCGTCCTGCACACCCCCTACTGGGGATGTGCCCGCAACCCAGGTACATGCCCTTGACTGGAATCGAACCTGGGACCTTTCAGTCCGCAGGCCGACGCTCTACCCACTTAGCCACACCGGTTTCGGCTATCCCAGTTCTTTAGGGCATTATTTGTTTACTTTCTTGTTTTGTTCTGATGTGTCCATTTAAAACTATCCACTATTCATAATTTCAGATATCACATTTTATTTTCTGCTTACAGTGTCAACTGATTCTTTATTCTTGTGGAATCGATCCTAGTACTGTGGTAAATTTTATTAACGTTTAATGCATTTTTCTCTGTCTTTCACTATTTTCTTCAACGTATTAATTGTAGTCATTTTAAAGTGTTTATTCTAATATATAGTGTTATGCCCAGATTTCGTGATCCCCAAAGACCACCAGGGAGCCGAGTCCGATGCAATAGCAAAGAGCCTTTATTCAAGCTAGCCAGGTGACTGCTCTGCCATTCTCCATGCAGGGAGTCCAGAGAGCAGTCGCCCCTACCCTTTGTGCAGGATCACTTTTTAAGCACATTAACCACATCCTGTTCTTGCAGAGCAAGTGACCCAAGACAAAACAGTTTTTCCCAAGCAACGTCAGAGTCATGCCATTGATGACCATGTTATTCACAGGGTCATCCTGTTCTTCAGAAAGCTGACAGTGTTCTATGAAAGAAGGCCTACGTGCTGGGAAGGGGCCATGAGACCATATCTCAAGGCCTGGCCTGGTGTCAGCACTGACAACTCTATCTGGGGCATAGTCCATGGCCTCAGTAGTGCTCAAAAATTCCCACTCTCCAACAATAGCTATTGGCATGGTTGAATCTATCTTCTGTCTTTTTTCCTTGATGCATGGTTATATATATTTCTTAGCCTGTTTCTAATTTTTTATAATTTAATGCCAGTTAGTGTGTCATGAAATAATTCTAGCGGTTCTGGATGATGTTATATTGCATTTAATACAGTTTACCTTTTCCGCATTGTATGTGAAGCAAATACAAGAGGAGCTAACCACCTAAACCCAATTAGAAATTAAGATTAGTTGGTCTTTGTTTCAGTCTTGATAAGATTCTGTAGACCTCTTGTTTGCCTTTTCCCCTAAACATGGCTCTCCTAAGCTTTTGATTGAGAGCTTTCCAAGTGTGTGTGTGTGTGTGTGTGTGTGTGTGTGTGTATATATTTTTTTTTTTACCCCCAAGGACTATGAGAGAGTCAGTTATATCCCTTAGGAGTCTTAACCAAACTCTGAGTCTCTCGCTGCCCTGTGCGGCTTCCCAGTCGTGCCCATGTCTTCAGGAAGCTGACAGTGTTTCTGAACTAAGTTCCCTTTCTGTCAAGTCTTGCTTTCCTGCATGTCGTAAGAGGGAAGGAGAGGGCACTCCGCCTCAGGAAGATCTGTGCTCTCTTCCCCCAGCCTCCTGTGCAGCCAGCCATTCACCTGTGTCCTCAATTCCCAACTTATCAACCTTGTTGAACTACCCTCTTTTTTTCCTCTTTGCCATTTTTCATCCAGACCCTCTCGGCTTGCCCACGATGTGGAAGTGCCTTCAGTAAAAAATACCAGCACAGCCGAATATTGTCAACTCCCTTTGGGAAGGGCCTCAATTCCATGGATTTATAGATTTGTGGTTCTTGTTATTTTATTTTATTGCTACCAAGGCTCTTTACTGCTTTTAAAAAATGTGATTGAAAAAAAAGTCTGCCTTTTTTTTTTTTTTCCCCAGCAGCAAGAGTTTTGGCCATATATGTCTGACAACACCCAACCTATAAGGTTGTTTCTTCCCACCGACAATTCTTCCCGCGCTTTCTTTAACCCTGACTTCCTTCTCCAACTTCTGTTCTGCTACCAAAAGAGAAAAAGCTCCCCAGGTGAGGTCTCACGCACTTAGTTCAGGCCCATCTGCAGAATCTCCCTTTTTCGTCAAATGATTAGTAATTTTAGTCACATTGGACCCATCCAAATGTGACATCTCGTCATAGTCACGTTCCTGGGATTACTAGGGCATGCAAGTTGGTCCGTTTTGGTCCTCTGAGTCTCAAGATTGCTTATTATATTGCCAGTTTTTAACAAGCACCATATCAGTGCTTCTGCGGAATAGATCTGATAAGTTCTTTTGATGAAGAAATGAATATATCCACTTCCCATGGCTCTACCGGGCAGGGCACACACATGTCAGCAGCATGTTTGCAGCTCTAGTGCTTGGTAATAAATATCTGTTGAATAAATTAAAGCATAAAAGGCTTTCAAGTAATTTCTGTACATCAGTGTCACCTGTGCTCTACTCATAAACTTCAATTTATTGTGTAAATAAATCTACTGGATGGCTTTAAATTTTGTATAAAAAGAGTCATCATTTGAGCATAAAATTACTAGATGTGTGCTTATGGTCTAGTTTTTACATCACCTTTTTCTAAATGACATGCAAATTTACCAACTAAATTCTCAGCTTCTGACATTAGTTATTTATGGCCACAAGGATACTATTTAATGACCAACCACAGAACCTCAGTGGCATACAAGAATAAACCTGCCTGTCTGGCCTTTGTGGCTCCGTGGATGAGCATTGACCCGTAAATTGGGAGGTCGCATTTCAATTCCCAGTGCACCCGCCAGGTTTGTGGGCTCGCTTCCTGGTGCGGGGCATGCATGCAGCAGCTGATCAGTGATGTTTCTCTCTCATCAATGTTTCCATCTCTCCATCCTTCTCCCTTCCTCTCTCACTCGGCTACTGTCATAGTGCGCTCTTAGGATAACGCCATTGGCTTTCTCCACCTTTTCTTCGCGATTTCTTCTTCATTCTCCAACAGTTGCTCCCTCGTCCTTATGTTGTTTTCTTCTTCCTACAAGGACCTGATGCTTTTGCCAAGCGACAGCCAGCAGAAAGTGACTTTATTAGACACATTAATCACCAGTGGCAGAAAAGCTGCCCCTAAGAATGCCAAATGGAGCAATGTGCAGAGGGCCCCGCTTTATCTGTCTTACTGGAGAAGCACGTAAGCCACATAACAGAGTTTGCTACTGTAGAAATGTCACGGTTCTCGACCACAGGTTGTCATGGGTTTTAAAGTAAAACATTACTTTCTGGTGGTTGTCTCCTTTTTTTTAATATTATATAACCAGTCCCAATTCTTAGGGGAAGAGCAGTTTCAGATAAAGCCCAACTTAAAGTGTTGATTTGTCTTAGAGTTACAGGTATGATCTAGAATATAAAAAAAAATGAAGTAAATTATGTGCCATTTACGTGTGGCTTATTGACGAATAAGTGCTCAAATTGTACATGCACAGTATTAATCATTTACTTTCCAGTTTCTTTATGTAAATACTTCCCTATGCTTGCATTAATTGGTGAATTCCTAAATTCTGAACTGAGAGGACTGTTGTTTATATCTGTGCCATGAAGTTCCTGGAAAAAAAAACTTACCTGCATTTTAAAGTATTTTGTTACATGTAAAAGATGACATTAGTTACTAATGTATTTACTGATGGTTTTCAGAATGATTGAAAGAGGCTGTATTACATGATCAAGTATAAGGTTAGACTCTGAATGGAAGTTCGCCATTGTATGTGACCTTGAGAAAAACCTACCTGTACTCCCTGGTTAATTTCCTTACCTATGAAATGAGGGCTCATGAAGTCACTGCCACCTGTGATGGTTATGAGGATTAAAAACTCATGTATAAAAAGCTGCTCGTATCCCTCACACATGAAATTAACTTCCCCTCACAGAAGCTGGGTGGGGGCGCAGAGTAAAGAGCAAAGGGGACGTTGGTCCCTGGAGGAGCCAGTTAATTCAGGAGAGCCTGTGTTCTGGGGAAAAAGACAGACTGGTCCAGAACTGAAGTCAGCGAGGTAAGAAAAACCTCTTGCGCGTGGAGACAAGATACATCTCCATTTACAGCCTGCCTAGAATAAGCATTTCTCAGCCGCTGTGCCTTCCAGCTCCTACAATATAAATGTGACCACCGAAAGGAAAGCATCCATGAAGTGAGGCTCGAGACTCTTCGGCTGCATCCTCTAAATAAATGCTCCCATTTTGTTTACAGAGAAATCACCATGCACATAACATAGAAGTCAGCTGCAGGAAGGGTCCTTGATGTAATCAGCACTCTGCCAGCTAGGAAGTTCCCCTGGGAAAGTCTTCTGTTAGTGGGATATGTGCTTCAGGTGCACCTAGCAAATGCAGAATGAAAAGACAGCAAGGGATAAATTATTTATTAACAAATACTGACAGTTAAAAATGCCCTGTATTGTCATATTAGATCCTTCAGTTCTGTAAACCAAAATACAGTGCCTGAGGCTAGAAAATAGTCAGTCTTCTCATTTATCAAAAATAGGATATTTGGTCTGGCCTGGCCAGCATGGCTCAGTGGTTGAACGTCGACCTATGAACTAAGAGGTGATGGTTCGATTCCCAGTCAGGGCGCATGCCCAGGTTATGGGCTCCATTCCCAGTAGGGGGTGTGCAGGAGGCAGCCGATGAATGATTCTCTCTCATCATGGATGTTTTATCTCTCTCTCCCTTCCTCTCACTGTGGAGTGCAACGAAATAAGCCCACATTAAACTAATATATTGTAAATACTTAAATTTTATGGTGAAATAATATTTATGCTTGAAATTGCCTTATAGAAGTATAATTGATATAAAATAAACTAAGTTTTTAAAAGATAGAATTTAATGAGATTGACATATGTATACACTGGTGAAACCATCAAATGTATTCAAATTTTGCAAACCTAAATAAGTCTTAAATTTAGTATCTCATGGTGGCCTTTTATCTGCAGCTTGTATACTTGTAGCTTTCCCTCACTGGTTTTATATGCAATATATTACACCAGTGGTCGGCAAACTCTTTTAGTCAACAGAGCCAAATATCAACAGTACAACGATTGAAATTTCTTTTGAGAGCCAAATTTTTTAAACTTAAACTTCTTCTAATGCCACTTCTTCAAAATAGACTCGCCCAGGTCGTGGTATTTTGTGGAAGAGCCACACTCAGGGGGCCAAAGAGCCGCATGTGGCTCGCGAGCTGCAGTTTGCCGACCACTGTATTACGCTATTGTTTTCTTATGTACCTAAAAGTGGTTCATCCCTTTCAATACTTCATTTATTCAAAGCTCAACTCCAACACCACTTTCTGTATGCAGCTTTCCTGATGTCCTCTTCAGAAGAAATCTTTTCCTCTTGGTCTTTCTTAAAATCTTGATTGTTGAAAGTATTTTTGCCCATTGACCCCTTCTACCCTGCCCCCACCCTTGCCACTGCCCCAGGCCTTCACTACCCTGTTGTCTGTGCCCGTGGACTATGCATATATGCACACAAGGCCTTTGGTTGACCGCCTTCCACCCATCCACCCTCCCCCACCTTCTCCCTAGGTTCCACGCGTCTGTGTCTCCGGGTCTATCTTTGAAAAGCCCTCGTTCTGTGTTACGGTCCATTGGGTGTATTACCTTCCACTGAACTTGCAGGTGAGTCTGTTTCTTACAGATCACAAGCGGAGAGGCAGGGAGAGCGAGTCTGACCTACCTTTGCCACCCACTTCAAGGCCTAGCACATAGTGTGTATTTAACGGACTACAGTATAGAGGGGTGGGGAACCTTTTTTTCTGACGAGGGCCATTTGGACATTTACAACATCATTCAGGGGCCGTACAAAATTATCCACTTAAAACTTAGCCTGTTATATTTGACCAAACATTTAATTAATGCACTCACTAATGCCTTCTCAGGGCCAGCCAAATGATTTTCGGACCTTATACAGCCTGCGGGCCTGATGTTCCCCACCGTTGGTATGGAGAGCAGTGGTCGGCAAACTCATTAGTCAACAGAGCGGCTTGTGAGACGCAGTTTGCCGACCACTGGTACAGGGTGATGAGAAAAGATTTTCTACCCTAAGTTTTCCAGCATGTTCTTCATTTAAAATGTCAGGTGAACTATCCAGACAAGAGCCGGTCTCAGGACTGATGGAGGGGAGGGAGGGAGGGAGGGGGAAAGCGAGGAGAGCGGGAGGAAAAGATGCCCAGGAATGACCACAGCTTTGTGTTCATGGTCAAGATCGCGGAGAGATAGGAAGCTTTCTCTCTGAAGAATGCGTTAGGAATGTAAGCTCCTTTTGGCCATTGCACTCAGATAAAAGTACAACTTACTACTTATTTCAGCATTGCAAGTTAAGTGCGTGACTCCCCGAGGAGCTACCTAAGACAGGTAAATGTGACAGGAAGGGTTATTTTAAAAGGAGCCACTTGGACTGTAAGTGATATAATAAAAATTTATTATCCCCAGAAAACAAACTCTCTTGTTCTCCTTCCATCGCTGAGATCCTAAGAAGAAGCTCAGAAATACTGCGCTGCATCACACACTTCACTGTGGCCTGGTATGTGTTTAGGACGTGAGATGAGTAATAGCTAAAATGCAGTGTTACGGGGGAAATGTATTTACGTTCTATATGGAACTTCATCTTACTTCTGCCATTTGACTTTTAAACCCCTTTTTTAAAATTTATTTTTGAAAGGATTACAGATGCCCCCCTTTTTTTCCCAATGGCCCTTTGCACCCCTTATCCCCCCAAGCCTTCACTGCACTGTTGTGTGCGACCAGGGGCTATGCATAGATGCCTATAAGTTCTCCATTTAATCTTTCCCTCTTACCTCTCCCCATCCCTGACTTCCCTCTGAGATTCCTCAGTCTGTTCTGTGCTTCTGTGCCTTTGGATCTATTTTGTTCATCAGGTTGTTTTGTTCATTAGATTCCACATATGAGTGAGATCATGTGACACTTGTAAACTTTTTGTTCTCTCTGCCCAGCAAAGTACATGGTGAACTTAGCAAGTACGAATAGATAGGGATTTTAGAAAAGAGTTGTTTAAATCGTAACACACTTCAGGGGCTGAAGAGGAAAAAAAATGAGCAATATAAATAATGAGCATAAGATTGGGATACAAAATACTTGTCCTATGTAGAGAAAAATTAGGGGGAAAGACTGGATATTTAAGAAATAGATTATTTAAAGAGATTAAATCATGGCTACAGTGTATATGAGCTCCTCACCCTCCTCTCTGAATAAAGGATCAGATTGTAAACACTAGTTAGCAAGTCCCAAACCGTTCTTGGATATATTTTACTCACGAAAAGAGAGAAAATCCCTAAGACCTTATGTGTCCACCTTCGAAACACAAAACAAGCACCACAATAATGGAAACAAACCCAAGCATAATGAACCCCGAGGAAAATATCAACCACACGGGAGTCCCGCAGTTAGGTCCGACAGGTAGGCACTGCCTTTGCTCCAAACAACCCCCCTAAATCAAAGCAATGGGCCGAGGGCGCGGGGTAATTGTCTCTGATATGTCGCCGGAGTATTATTTATGGCTGTTTATAAAATATGCCGCCGCCGCGGCAGGCTGCCTGGGAACTCACCGGTTTTTATGGAGTCCTTTCTCCTTAGGTGCCCTCGGGCGCACAGGTTCCTAAAGAAGACGCCCCAGTGTGTTCAGCTGGGGCATTGCACCACCACCCCGACCTTTCCCAGTGACGTGACCCATCAAAAGCTCCATGTGTGACAGCTTCACAGGAAACAGACACGGAGACAAGCACGTACCAACATGCAGTTTCTGGAAGGTTTCATTTCTGTTTATTTTGTTGCTGCAGATTCTCTTACTCAGATTACGGATGGCCCCTACTCTTTGCAGTTTGCTAAGAGGTGTTTTCGTGTGTGTGTGTGTGTGTGTGTGTGTGTATGTGAATCCAGTGCTTTTGTATGCGTCTTCTAAAATGGTTTCTGTCCGTAAAGCCAGCTGTTCACGTGGTGAAATACAGTGCCTGATGATCTTATGTTAAGAACCTGAAACCAAACCCATTTGGTCAAGGCACCATATTGATTTGTAACAGTGCCCTTAGAATTGTGACCTCTACGTTTAAGATACAGATAGGCTTGCTTTCTTGTATTGTCCTTGTAAAATTTTGTTGCCAGCATAATGGTCTCATAGAATGAGTTAAGGTTTCTCACATTTCCCATGTCCCCACAGAATCTGGGAAAGTTCGGGTTATTCCTTCCTCCAGTGTTGGGGAGACATTATCAATGAGACCATCTAGCACTGGAGATTTCTTTAGCAACCAGTTTTCTTTACATACAGACTCAAATTTTAATAAAAATAAAATATTCATATCGCCCATTATTTTTCTGTAAATGTGCCTATTTAATTGTCAAAATATATTGCTATAATTTCAAGATATCCTCTGGTTATTGAAAACACTGGGGTGTCCCCCTCCCCACTGGATGCTTGGGTCCTTAGGCTGTCTTGAAAAATAATTTTTTTCTAAGACTTTGCAGGAGGATGAATGATTTTTATTTGCGTGGAATCGCACCCCTGGGTTTCCAGAGCCCCAGTGCAGTCATAGAAGAAGTGCAGCTGGGGTTGCAGTGCCCTGGCGAGATGCGAAGCCAGTGTCTAGGGCTTCTGTTCCGTGTGGCAGCCGCGTCCAGTTCAGCATCAGGCTAGTTACTGTTCATAAGTCCAGTGCGCGCGCGTGTGTGTGTGTGGTGGGGGGGGGGGCATAAAACGATCTCAGCATGTATCAGCAATGTCGTGCCCTTATTCTTTAGGCATCTTTTATAGTAAAGTATTTGTCATTGCAAATTGTCTTTTGTGCTAAAAGGGTGTCTGATTTAACTTAAACTATAACCTGTCTTACTAAAGTACCACAGGAAGCGTCCTGAAGCATGGTGAGTCTATCTCTGGAGTAACGTTTTCAGAAATGGCATTTAGCACAGTTAATTCACTTCCATGATGGGATCAAAGAATACCAGTTATCATTATGAATTTAGCAGAGCTTTAACACAACGCTATATTTTTATTTCATGAACTTGACTTCAAATGGTTACCTCAATTGCAAAGTTGACTGTACCTTTAGAAATACAGTAGTATCTACTATGTTCATACAAGGCATATGGGTACGTGCTTTCCATGCATTTTGAATAGGCTTGATTATGAAGATGTTTGTAGGGTATCATTAGTCTTTTCCATTTCTAGTATCACTTTATTTTGTTAGCAAAGAATCAGAGTATACATTTTAAAGCTATACATATATTAACATTAATTGTACCAAGGAAGCTCTATGCTTTTGAATACCACCTACTTAACTTTCTTAAACAGATAATAATCCTGAATGTCCTGACTTAGAGTCAGAATCGAATGTGACATACGTATGATCCAAAACACAATTTTTCTACACAGTGGGGATCTCATGAGGACAGTGGAAAGTAGCTCCCGGGTTATAGAAATCAAGTTTTTCGCTCAGGAATGTCTTTTAAGCTAATGTTTCCTTTCCTTTCTGCGTCACTTTAGCCCTGTCTTTCTCAGGGGACTTCACATGGATTCATTGATCTCCCCAGAGCCCCTTGCACCCTGAAAGCATGGTGCAATGACTGGCGATTGCAATTAGCACTGAATGGACTTTTTACTCTAGCTTTCTTCCACCCAGGTAGTCTTAACAGCCTTTGTGTTTTTTTTAAATATCACGTTAGTGAAGCAAAATTAAGATCAACATATTGGACAGTACTACTGATTGACCTCATCTGGAAACAAAATTGAGAATCAAGTGTTTTAAAAGAGGTTATTCCTTCCAACAATTCACCTGAGCATCTAGAGGAGAAACTTTTATATTCAACATGAAATGACCTTTTGGAGAAAGGTACTTAGCATGCTGAGTGAGTGCCCCTTTAGTCAATGGGAATCAAGCAGCTGAATAATGCAATTGACCTGAAAAAAATGACCGAACTGTCTAGAAATTCGCTTCCCACAGAAAAGCATCAAAGTTTATTTGAGAATCTAATATTAAGCACTTTCTATCTATGAAATTTCAGCTTACATTGAAGATCAAACACTTTACACTTTCAGGCACATTAAGATCTGGGACAGGTGGTATTATAAGTTTATGTACACTGTATATTAGCAGTTAGTAGCCATTATCTGAACAGCGAATGTTGTCATTAATTTTTAGAGCTAATTTTGATGAACTCATTCAGGCTGAGAAACTGTTTTTAAGTCAGTTCTTCCAAATGTCTGACCAGATCCTTGCTAATTTGTTTCCACCATGTAGACATAGCCACAGACCTTTCTGTTAACATCCATTAGCTTTTCAGTGTTTGCTTGTAGCCAGTAAGATGATACCAGGAAGTTGAATGATTTGTTTTGCAAAATGTAAAAAATCACTCAGACATGTCAAGTAAGAGTGCATAACAAATTAAAGTACTGATAACTTAGCCCTAACTGGTTTAGCTCAGTGGATAGAGCATCGGCCTGCGGACTGAAGGGTCCCGGGTTTGATTCTGGTCAAGGGCATGTACCTCAGTTGAGGGCACATCCCCAGTAGGGGGTGTGCAGGAGGCAGCTGATTGATGTTTATCTGTCATCGATGTTTCTAGCTCTCTATCCCTCTCCCTTCCTCTCTATAAAAAAATCAATAAAATATTTTAAAAAGTACTGATAAGTTAGATTAAAAAAGGGTCAGAAAGTAGTGCCAATCCTATTATCTTATTTCAAATATAGACTGTGATTCAGTGAAGTTACATAAGCAGGGTCAATATCACCATCACACAGTTAATATCATGCTGTATGTTTCCTAGGTCACCTGTCCTATCAGGGCTCTTTTCCTCAGACTGGTGTTTATTCCACATAAATATAGGCATTGAAGAATAAATTGATGTTAGAAAGATAACAGCAAATTAGGCACAGATGCATTGCAAAGACATTTTTATGATGAGAAGTTACCTGGGGGAAATAATCTTTGATATTGATGCATTGTTCCTACTGTGGTTGCATATATTTAGAACCTAAAAATAATGATTGATGTATAGTGCACGTAGCCAGTGAGCCATGTCATTATAAACATCACATTTGAGTGCGTAAGATTCCGTCTTGCTCAGTCATGATGGAGCTAGAAGGAAAGATAAGTAAGAGTTCCTATTTCCAGGGTGAATTAAAACAAGAGAGTAGGACGTTCTGAATGCCAAAGGGCTCCTGGGTCAAAGGAAACCATCCAGATGTGGAACCCCAGCGGCCAGCTGAGGGCCTCAGGATGTCTACCTTTCCACCTGGCCTTACACGTGCACCAGGAGGTGATGGGAAATTCAGAAAGGGTAAAAAATGCGACTGGGGGACTGGTGTGACATTCGCTAACTTGTCGCAGTGCCTGATGTCATCTGTGCGTTTTCTTTTTTTTTTTACTGTCTTTTCAATTACACTGATTATTCTACTCCATTCACAGATTCCTTTGAAACTAATGTCATGCTTTTACCAAATAGTTCAAGGTTGGAGGGTTGCAGAGAACCATGAGAAATTGGATACTAGCTCATTAAATCATTATATGTGGTAACTTGTTCTCAGGTAAATAAGTTACTTCAAAATCCTATGCTGAAAAGCCATTTGCATTAAAACACCCCATTGTTTATATTTTTTAAAAAGCTGTGTAATACAACTATCATAACCTACATATACTTTTCAGAAAAATAAGACATAAGTGAATAATTGAGTGAATAATTACCTAGATACCACTCCACAGAAATATCTAAATATAGAATACACCCAAAATTTCTTCTCTATCAATTGCTAACCTATATTTTGTTTTTAATCCGAAAGCATTCAATCCTTCCCCTTATCCTGTTATGATTAAATTTACATTATAGATAATTCTCCTCCCACTACACAAATTGACACTCTTCTACCCGCCACACACAGAGATTTGAAATGAGCTCATTATCTATTATGATTTACTTTTAACAAGCCAATAATATAATCAATGTGAGCTGCCATATAACATGTGGGAAGAAACCTGTGGTTTTGATTTTATGTATAAACCAGAGGCCCGGTGCACAAAGTTCGCGCGAGGGGCTTGGCCCCCGCCGCAGTGCCCGGGACCTCTGCCGCCTGTGCCTCGGCCCCAGTCTTGGTGGCTTGGTCTGGGAAGTCGTCCGGGAAGATGTTTGGTCTAATTAGCATATTATGCTTTTATTATTATAGCTTGACACAGTTAAAGAATTGGCCTTCTCCTTATACATTTAACCATTATACGCACCTTTACTGTTAAGGGCTTCTTAAAAGCAAACGTCACACTGAACCCTTTCACGTTTGCGTACTATTTCGCAGATGGGCCAGCCATCTAGTGGGGGCCTCTTAGCAAACCCATACATTCCTGCTGTTTCTCTCAGAAATATGAATGAGCTGGTTTTGCCCCGTGTGAGCATCACAGGGATATGAATAAATCCAATCACTATTGATCTACAACACAGATAATTAGAGAAGAATGTGCGAGAAGGCTTTCTAATAGAATTCTGTCAATCAGCTCCAGGCCCAGCTTTCTCGCTACGTGTGTGCTGAAACCATGGATGGAATTTGGTGACATTTCAGGGACAGTGACTTTGACTGCAAAGGAAATGTTTCAGGTTCATTTCATTACCTTAGAAAAGTAAAAGCAAATTTGTCTTATAAAAAGCAATTACTTCTTAGCTGACCAGTACACAATAGCAGTATAAAAGAGAGTTCTCATTCCACTATTCAAATCCTGAACCAGCAAACTAGTGTTTGATTTTTCTTTAAGCCAATTTTACTGTGTTTGAATTGCAAAAGCACTTAATCTTCATAAAGTAGGTTATTATCATGGATACCGTATTGTGTTGGGATGGCATACCAGCTGAGGGACATCAGGGTGGTGTGTTTTTTTTTATAATTTCCAATATTTATGACATTTGAAAAATGATATTTGATAGAAAACATTCACAAAAATTATAAGAAATAAATAGAACATTGTAAATTGGGACATAGAACTACTTTTTATGTCTGCATTTGTACTTATCTTTATTTAAAATGATAGTTAATGCGTTTTTAAGTTGTGAGTACAATTCTATAAGGACTGTAATGAATAATATATGAGAAAAATCTCACTGAATCTCAGTCATATTGTTTTGATTTATCTTTAATATTTTACTTACTTTTATTTTTAAATCTTTTAAATTTTTAAAACTTAGAGAGGAAGGGAGAGGGATGAGAGAGAATCATTGATCGGTTACCTCCTGCACACCCCCTACTGAGGATCAAGCCCACAACCAGGAAATGTGTCCTGTCAGGGAATCCAACCGTGACCTCCTGGTTGATGGGTTGACACTCAACCACTGAGCCACACCTGCTAGTCTATCTTTAATATTTTAAACTTGGTCTCTATAGTGAAATTTAGTTCATACTTTCATAGAGGTGTTTTTAAAAGTTTAAAAAATGCCTCATAATGCTTAACTACAGAGTTCAGGGGACCCTTTGCTGGTGTGGATGGCGGTCCTACACTGTGAAGTATTGCAAGGAGTTGGATAAATCATAAAAATTGTACTAAAAGTACTATGGAGTGGTAAAGTCTAAAATTTGAAAATTGAAATTAAAAAAATATATCAGGCTTAGATTAAACAAAATGTTATTTTTTGGTTAACATAATCTAAACTTAATTTCCAAAATAAATCTCCAATGTGAACAAAGTGAAAAGGGGGAAAAAAAAGTATCAACAAGATAACTGAAATATAGCAAAAATTGACCTCGAAATTTCAATGACGTTTAATAAGAGTATGCCATTGGAATTAGTAAAGATCATGGTATGGGAACCGATTCTAGGATTTTAAACAATACAAAGTTACATCAGTATTTACCTATTTACAGTATCTATTTTGGAGGGTGTCAAAATGTTATCTTCTCCTAAAGGGTATTAGAGCATTTTTTAATGGGATTTGAATACAAATTAGGGTCATTTTTTACAGTCCGGTAGAAGAGGTGATTTATCTGTCAGTTTTAAACAAAACACCTTCAGGACGGAAAACTTACAGGAAAGAAGGGGTTCATTAAAGCGCCTTACGCTGGCTGGCCAGAAAAAGGACGGGGCCTGGGGTCTAAAGGTCTAGCCCCCAGCGGCAGGACTGGATGGAGAAGACAGAATTCTGGCGCCTCAGGGCGGAAGGGGCTCTTGGTACCTTGGGTTTGGGGAAGAAAAACGGAAGTTTTCTAAGAATCTACATTGGCTGTAGAGCAGGGGGTGGGGAACGGACAGGGGCAGTTGGAGGGTGGTACCAAGTCCCTAAAGAAGCAGCGTTTGCGGCTCCTTGTTTGTCTGTGGGCAGGGGTCAGAGAGGTGATGCCAGAGCAGGACTCACTGGCACCTGGTGGGCAGCCTCCGGGGCGTGCTTGCAGATTTCCAGCCTCCACGCAGGAAGGGGAGCAGCCTCCGCCGCCGCCCACAGCTGTGTGCTGGCCATGCCAGCTGCCTCTCCCACTCTGGCCTGCAGATGTCATTGAAGACATCTCAGGTTTGGTTTTCTTGCCGTCCCTGTGTGTTAATAAACGACTTAAGTGTTCCGTCCAATGCTACTGCTCTTAGAGCCAGCAATCGTGACTCAGGTTTCGTCCGTCGTCGGGACTGCCGTTCATCTGTGTGCCTAGAATGAGTATCGATGAACTGTGCAGAGCCGTGGGAACCCACCATTACATCAGCAGGTCAGCAGGGAAATCTGGGACTGTATCTGTGCAAGAGCAGAAAGGAAAATCGCGGTGGAAAATGGCGTGGATGCCCTCCTGTAAATTTTAAGGAACAAAAGGGAAAAAGCTGTGATGAAATCATTATCTGTAGGAAAGAAGAGGATGTAAATCACCTAACTGGTGCACAGTGAGTCCTACGGGACGGAAGAGAATGGAAATAGTGAGGTGTCAGCAGGAAAGTGTGACCACATTGCTTGATTCAAACCGAGACCTCCACGATCGATTGGGACTAATGGGAGAGCCCGTGATAAGACATTGTTAGTGGGTAGAAAAGACATTTGCAAGTGGAATTCTAAATTAAAGCTAACGTGTCATGGCACAGAGGAATGCAGTCACAAAATTTCCTTTCAGACACAGACTCTTTGTGAACTTGAGAAAGATAGAATCAATATTGGAGCTCACTTGACAATATTTGGTGAAACGGAAATAGTTATTTTCAGGTTTGAAAACACAGAAATGAAATACTATGTTAAAGTTAAGTGTAGGAGAGGAAACGTAATTTTCCCTCTGCCCTCACAGGTTCTTGGCTGAAATACCCCTGTAATGAAAGACAGATTAACAAAAGGAAAATGAACAGAAGTGTATTAACGTGTCAAATCCCGGTATACAAGGGCAATAGACACCCAGGAAAACTGAGTAACTCTGAAATGGCCCAAGGCCCCACCTGGAATACCACATACAGCTAAAGACAAAGGAAGATGTTGGGGGTGGGGTCGGGGGTGGGGCAGTGAGGGGAGGTTTTTAGGCAAAGCACAGGGAGGGAGGGTAAGGCTGAGGTGGGTTCTGGTCCTGCCTTCTCCATTGGTAAGTTGATAAGAGCGCCTAGAGATTTAGTCATCCCCCTAGGGCGCCCCCCCCCCCCCCCCCACTTCCTGGTATAGCCAAGGAGGCACCCTTGCTAAGGGAGATTTCCCTTTAAATGTCAATGTCTCTTACAAAAAGGAAACTTCTGTTTTGGTTTCCAGAGCTGCTCCTATGACTGCCGTTTGTTAAAAAGAACCAGCTCAGGTCATCCTCTGACAGGGGCGTATTTTGGGGTGGCGAAGGCTGCTCCCGTTCATATGAGACACTATGTCCCGTTCATAGGAGACACTATGTCCTACACTATGTTTCCATTAAGACATCTTAAGTGTCATCTACACTCACTGAAGCTCTTTTATTTGGAAAACGGGAGGGTTGGATGAAAGAGACAAATTCCTGACAAATACCCATCCTCTCTTCTAAAAATGTTCTCTTTATTGTGGAAAGTATTGTATAGGTCCCTTTTCCCCCCATTGACCCTGTCTAACCTGCCCCTGCCCCCCGTGCCCCCCAAGACCTTCACCACCCTATTGTCTGTGTCCATGGGTTATGCACATATGCATACAAGGTCTTCGGTTGATCTGTTCTCGCCTACCCACTCTCTCCCCATCTTCCATCTGAGATTTCATCAGATTGTTCCATGTTTCTGTGTCTCTGGATCTATTTTGTTCATCAGTTTATTTTGTTCATGAGATGACACATGTGGGTGAGATCATGGGACACTTGTCTTTCTCTGCCTGGCTTATTTTGCTTAGCGTCATACTCTCCAAGTCCCTCCATGCCATCTCAAAGGATAAGAGAGACTTCTTCTTTACTGCTGCATAGTATTCCATGACGTAAATGTACCACAGCATTTTTATCCACTCACCTACTGATGGGCACTTGGGCTGTTTCAGGATCTTAGCTGTTGTAAATTGTGCTGCTATGAACGTAAGAGCGCATGCGTTCTTTCTGATTGGTGTTTCCGGTTTCTTAGGATATATTCCTAGAAGCAGGATGATTTTGTTAAAGATAATGTACTGCATGTGCATTGCATTGTTGTAGAGGCATTAGAAATGATGTTTATGAAAATTGCAGCATTTCTTAAATAATTATTTAAGAGACATCTAATAGCTCTTATTTTCTTAGGGCATCCTAGTAAATCAGTCCACTTTCCCTGATTCAGCTCCATAAAACGTACATTCTGAGCCCTACCTTGCTCAGTATTTCCCCACAGCGTAGACCCCGCTGCTGGCAGGCCTTCCAGCCTCATTCCCTCTGCTTACGCACTTGGGCATCACATACCAAAACCACTTTCCGCAGGAACGGGCGGGTTTAGAAACACATCTCCCATCCCTGGCGGAGCTGTTTCTCCCTTCCTTCCCTTCCTGTGAGCTGTTTTACCTGCGGCCTGCTCCGTCCCAATGGCTCTGCCTGTAAAACAAAAGCAGGTGCTGCCTTGCTCCAGCCTCCCATCAGCATCCAGGGCTCCTCACCTCCGCCCAACCCAGGGAGCTACAGGGTTGCAGTTCAGGCCCGCCGCTTGTCTCACTGCCTTCGTCTACCAGCTCCCAATCAGATCAATACCTCAAATTCTTTCCTAAAGTTAGCAAGCTGGTTCCTGCATTATTTTTTTATTTTTTAAAATATATTTTATTGATTTTTTACAGAGAGGAAGAGAGAGAGAGTCAGAAACATCGATGAGAGAGAAACATCAATCAGCTGCCTCCTGCACGCCCCCCACTGGGGATGTGCCCGCAACCCAGGTACATGTCCTTGACCGGAATCAAACCTGGGACCCCTCAGTCCTCAGGCCGATGCTCTATCCACTGAGCCAAATCGGTTTTGGCAGGTTCCTGCGTTTTTATTCCATTGCCACCACAATTCCCAAATCTCCAAGTGTACCACGATGAGTAACGAGAGCCCATGTCTTTGGAGAGGAATGCCTGGCTCCTTTATTTTTGTCGGGACAGGCACACTTGCAGGAGGAAGTGTGACATCATCCCAGTGGACACTGCTTCACTTTTCCCCCCACAGGGACCCTCCTCCTAACGCTGAGTAGAAAGCAGAGGAAATGAAAGTGGACAGACCTTTCAGATCCCACTGTGGTAAGAAACGATTCTTTAACTCAAGGTTTCAGTGCAAAGGAGAGAAAACGCCACAAAAAAATCACTAACTCTTACCAATCGCAAACATTAAAGTTATGGAAATGTAGGAAAGTTGTCTCTCAGGGCTTTGTTGTTCTATCATTGAAAATGAAGTGCTGGAATATTGCAGCAATTAACAATGGTATACACTAGGAAGCTTATCAAATACGACAGTTTTATGATTTCTAAAATGATATATGTTTCAAATTTAAGATTTTCTATTCTAGAAATACACTGCGTTCCCTCTAATTGCAGTCATTTTCAACAAAAAGAATATCTGATGAAGATTTGAAATAATCATTCAACTTAATTAACCAATCAGAAGTTCTAAAAATTTACTGAACTTCATGTGAGATTTACATTCATTAAAACCTGGAGTAAAAGGTTAGCATCTGAAAAGAGCATTTCAAGCCAGCATTATATTTAGGAACTAAATCCGTACCAACAAAAGGAGATGCTCAAATGATGCAGGAGATGGAAATCAAAGAAAACATAAAATGAATTATGATTTGCATGAAAATAATTTTAAGAGACAATTTAGTGCACAGTCTGAAGGACAAATGGAAGAAGACCAACCCAGTAACATTCAATGTTATTTGCTTAAAGGCATACCATTGCAGTTTCATGAGTCTTATTTTATTTTACTTTATCATTTTTATTATAGCCACTACCCAGTTTCTATCAAACCAAACACTTGATTCATTTTGTATGTCTTAAAGCCAGGGCGCCTCTTTCCCTGGTTATTCCCATCATTATTGCGTTTGGCTGATGCATCTATTCTATGTCGATGGTGAAATGTAGCCTCAGAGAGCCTCATTCAAGATTTTGCATCAGCTCTTTTGAAAATCAAGCAAGCCTTTCTTTGGACCGTTACGCATGACTTTCTACAGAACTTTTCTGAGGATGGCTCTACAAAGGCTTACCCTACCACAAGACACTAAGAGGAGAATGGCAACAGAAGAGACATATCCGTGTCCAAGAGGCAGACAACACTGATGTGACCAACAGGCCTGAGGAAGACACAGAAGTGGTCTGGGCAGTGGGCACTGCCAGGTCTAACATGACCAATCAGCAGCTACGTGAGCAACTATCAGGAGGCAGTTGTAACAATTAGCGAACCAGTGAATACAAACATTTGCAGACATCAAGAAGGTATCATCACCATCAAAATGACCATGAGGCAGGAAAGTTAGAATCGGGAACAAAGGCCTCAAGCTTTACCCCTCCCCTTTTCCATCCTGGCTGGAACGTTGGGGGACCCGCCTTTTGCTGAACACCTGGTCCCAAGCTTTCCCCTCCACAATTCCTGTCGTTAAGAAAACAAAAACCAGTCTCAACTAGATTTGGCAGTCATATTGAACTTCAAGTGACCAACAGGGCCATTAGAATCCTATATAATAAAAGGCTAATATGCAAATTGTCCCCTCCACCAGGAGTTTGACTGGGAGTTTGACCAGTTGTTGGGCCAGTCCGCCAACCACCCTCGGCCCCTCCCCCTAGCCAGCCTCACCCCCGATTCGCCTCTCCTCCCCATCAGGGTTGGGGCTGGCCAGCCCTAACAGGGCCGGCTGAGCAGACCAGACCCCACCCATGAGTGGGTATGTGCACTGGGCCTCTAGTATCATTATAATAAATTCATATTGTGGTTTTGGGACCATTGCATCCCCCAAAATCCAAGATAGTCAGTCCCTCCTCACCCCCTAGTCTCCTACATTCAATAAAAACCTTCTACCTAGACCCCATAGTGGCATCTCATTCTCCTTTGCCCGCTCTCCCTTCTTGAGTGCGTACTTCTGCTTTAATACGTTTACCGTGCCCAGCGTTTAAATAAACGAGGCATGTGGCCCACTGGCCAGGAGTTTGACGTGCTTGAGTTGCTCCATCCCCAGTAGGGTGCTTGTGGGGAGGTGGCCAGTGGATGTTTCTCTCTCATTAATGTTTCTCTCACTCCCTCCTCCTTCCTCTCTCTCTAAAATCAATGAAGTCGGTTACAAAAAATAATGTATACTGTTGGGGAAGCACAACTCCAGCTCACAAGCTGCTTTGGCCTTTGAGTCGGGAGCATCCTTTTAGCCAAAGTCAGGAAGTCTCAGTCTGGTGGCTCAGCAGCAGCTGGTTAGAAGAGTCTAAGACGCAGGTAGGATGTACCCATTTGTATTTAGCAGATTCACATCGCCATCTCCGAAGGGAGATACTGTGTGTTAAATCTGCCCTTTGTTACACTGAGTCCTGCTGAGTGTGAGTGCCGGAAGGGACTGTACACATGATCTACTCCAATGTCCCCATTGAGTTATGGTGAAAAGGTAGTCCACTCCCTTTTAAATAGCTCTCCAGAGTTTAAAGTTAAGTCAGTAGGCTAGGAGCTGACTGAGGAGCCTCAGAGGGAAGGAGGGGGGAAGGCGGAGGGACGATATTAACCAAAGAACTTATATGCATATATGAATAACCTATGGACACGGACAGTAGTGGGGTGAAGACCTGGGGAGGGGAAGCAGTGGGGAGGAGGAGGTTAACGGGGGGAAATAAGGGCATCTGTAAAACTTTCCACAATAAAGGTAATTAAAAAAAAAAAGAAACAGTAGGCTAGTACCCAGTCCTCATGACTTTCCCCCACCTGATTATCTCCCAATGCCTTCTCTAACACATTGGCAACCCTTTTCCGAGCCTAAAAGGAAAACTGCGCGTCACTGCTGTCTTGAATAAGGATAAAAGAAAACCCAGCTTTGTTGGAAATTAATATTTTGGTGATTTTTCCAACTTTAGAATGTTTCAAATATAATGGACGCCTATAAGCAACTCCTTTGCTGGCAGCTCAAATCAAAACTCTGTACAATATTACATTTATGCCCTGCTGGCAGTGTAATAGACTTTGGCTTCAATCTGCTGGCACCTTTGTAAAGCTTCAAAAGAACACTATCTCCTCTCCTATGCCGTGAAATCTAAATAACAATTTTCTCTAGCCCCACTATTTTTCCTGTGGAGTTGCAGGAATTTAAAAGCATATTAACATGTTTCAACCCTTAGTAAATTGCTTTTGCTTCTTTTGGGACAAAACGGTAATGAACAGGTACCGGGGCGTCAAGGGGTGCTGCAGTTAGAAGCCGAGGAAGATCTTAATTTATGATCGTCAAGTCTGCTGTTTTAGGACATGATTAGTGGTCTGTAGAATCCAAAGCATAACCTGAGTATGTTCCATTTGATGAATAAATGAGGGGCAGAGTTTGAATTTTATTACCGTAAGTGAAATATTCAGCATTGAAGTTCAACTTCAAGCTTGCTCTGGTTAATCTTACCTTTTTTCAAAATATGCTTTTTGAACTGGTAGAAGAAAATCTATATTAGTAATAGAGGCAATTCCATAATGACTGAAAAAATGTAGTGGAATTGTGGCCGCACCCTGGAATTGGGTACTACCCCATGAATCACATCAAGGAGAAGTACCCATGTGGAACATTTATAAGAAGGGAAAGTAATCAAGAAGGCTGGTCATTTCATATTCCTTTGTTGCATGTTTATATCATAAAATATAATAAAATTTTGTCAAATGGTTTCTCTGATGTTATTGTGTTTTATTTTTATTCTATTGATATGGTGTATATAATTAATTGATTTCAGTATATTGAGCCAACTTGGTATTTGTATAGTTAGTCTCACTTGGTCGTGGTGCCTAATTCACTTTATATGTTGCTGGATTTTTATTTTTATTTTTTTGGTTTTTAAGTTATTTTGCTCCATTTGACATTTGTTTGATTTGTCTCTCCAATTAAATGCTATGTTATATCCCATGTTTAAATTATGTTTCTTCTCTTCCTTCTTGTTCTCTTGCGGAATCCATGATTATATAATATACATTTACAAATATTACTTAAATAAAAGATTTAAGGCATAATTTTAGAAGATTGTTTTGGTACAGTGAAAGAGAAAACTATATTGTAGGGGGAAATGTAGTTTTCTTACATTCAAAATAATGTCCTCAAATTGTGATTTTTATTTTAGACAAAATTATAATTTTTCCCAAAATATATTTGTTTGAGAATCTTAATTATAGTACAGATGTTCCCAACTGTTTACGTACTTTCTTGGGAATATATGATGATCGCTCGTATATCAGAGAATTCAATGAGTCTCATGTTGCCTCTTACCTGAATTTCTCGTTGTTAACACTGTCCAGCGGATGGCAATGTTCGAACAGTGCCTTTGATTAATTTATTTGCTCTTCATGCTATTTTTGCCTTATTTTAAGAGTGCTCCTGGGGACCAGTATGGTTTTGGTAAGAAGCATAAGGCACGTTCATCCCATGGTTAATACAAAATACAGTTTTCACTTGGCCCACCTCAGATTGCTCACAAAGATCCTGAAACGGAATGTTGCATTTGTTATTAACGGCCAGGCCATGCCACTTTACTCTTGTTTCAGTAGGACCTTTCCTGTCTTTCTTTCTTTCTGAAAAGTAAATTGCTGCATACCTCAGTGTCTTGGGAGCTGCTATTAAAAAATACTGCGCTGTGTAGCTTATAAACAACATACATTTATTTGTCATAGTTCCGGAGGCTGGAAGTGCAACATCCGGGTGCCAGCATGCTTGGGTGATGGCCCTCTGCTAGGTGATGCTTCCTCTACCCTCACAGGGTGGAAAGATGAAGCTGAGTCTCTGGGGCCCCTCTTTAAAGGGCACTAATGCCATTCATGGAGACTCCACCTTTGGGACCTCATCACCCCAAATGCCACACGCCCTAATATCATCCATCACCTTGGGAATTAGAGTTTCAGAACAGAACTTTTGGAGGTCACAGACATTCAGACCATAGCACCTTACATGTAACTCCGTCCCGTTTTCCGAAGTCTCTTTGAAGCCTAGAGTTCTGCGCTTGGTCCACAAGGACAATAGCTGAACCTTCACTACCTTCTTCTGTGCATAGCGCCGCACCAGCAATCACATGCTTTCCTCCCTCGTTTTTCTCTCTGACGTTACAAGAGATGGCTGGAATGCAGTTTCAGATCATGCCTCTCCGAACAGCTTTCAGTGGTTTCTCTCACAGCCTCGCAATTTCTGTCAACACATCTCTGTGTATGTAGAATGCACCTGTCATGCTTCCACTGCCTGCCTCTCATGCTTCCACCGCCCGCCTCTCATGCTTCCACCACCTGCCTGTCATGCTTCCACCACCCGCCTGTCATGCTTCCACCACCTGCCTGTCATGCTTCCACCACCCGCCTCTCATGCTTCCACCGCCCGCCGTCATGCTTCCACCGCCCGCCTCTCATGCTTCCACCTCCCCCCTGTCATGCTTCCACCTCCCCCCTGTCATGCTTCCACCACCCCCCTGTCATGCTTCCACCTCCCCCCTGTCATGCTTCCACCACCTGCCTGTCATGCTTCCACCACCCGCCTGTCATGCTTCCACCGCCTGCCTCTCATGCTTCCACCGCCCCCGTCATGCTTCCACCGCCCCCCTGTCATGCTTCCACCACCCCCCTGTCATGCTTCCACCTCCCCCCTGTCATGCTTCCACCACCTGCCTGTCATGCTTCCACCACCTGCCTGTCATGCTTCCACCGCCCGCCGTCATGCTTCCACCGCCCGCCTGTCATGCTTCCACCGCCCGCCTGTCATGCTTCCACCGCCCGCCTGTCATGCTTCCACCGCCCACCTGTCATGCTTCCACCGCCTCCCTGTAATGTCTCTACCAGCTGCCTATGATGCTTCCCCTGCCCGCCTGTCATGCTCCTACCACCTGCCTGAGCGTCATGTCATTGTCCTCCAGCTGCCTATGATGCTTCCCCTGCCCGCCTGTCATGCTCCTACCACCTGCCTGAGCGTCATGTCATTGTCCCCCAAGTTTGCCCTCTGTAACTCTTGTGTCTGGCCGTCCTCAGCCCATTCCGTTCAATAACCCATCCAGCTCCTGACCATTTAGTTCCCCTTCCTGAAAATCAAGGAAGACACCCCCTCACACTCAGATAATTGATGTTGATTTTAATAATGAGTTTTGGAAAGGAAAACCTACCCTTGAATTCTAACTTAAAGGACAACCTTAATCTTTAATGGTGGTAATTGCTGGCTCAGTATTTTAGAAAATGAGTTTTGTTAAGCAGATATATTTAGCACTACCTGCAATGCTGTCTGAAAATAAGTTGCAATGAGATGCCATTTTCACCTATTGGATGGGAAAAGATCAAAAACGGCTGATGAAATACAGTGATTGCAAAGATGTGAAAAAATGGTTACACTCATTCATATCTGCTAAGAAAGTAAATGATAAAAAGCTTTCTAAAGTTAATCTGGCTATTACTGTTAGCATTTCAAATGTATCTAAACCTTTTATTTCATAATTGCAATTTGAAGCCTATTTCCACACAGAAATAAAACTAATGGTATGTAAAGGTACATGGGCCCTGGGCAGGTGGCTCAGTTGGTTGGAGGGTGGTCCCAGACCCAAAATGTTGTGGGTTCGATTCCCAGTCAGGGCACATGCCTAGGTTATGGGTTCCATCCCCAGCTGGAGTGCATACGGGAGGCAACTGATGTTTCTCTCTCACATTGATGTTTCTCTCTCATATTGATGTTTCTCTCTCATATTGATGTTTCTCTCCCACATTGATGCTTCTCTCCCTCTCTCTCCTTTCCTCTCTCTAAGATCAATAAACATATCCTTGGGCGCGGTTTTAAAAAAAAAGATACATGGGTAGGATGTTTATTGTAATGGTATTTGTTTTGGCACAACAAAAGGACACAAACATTCTTAGCAACCTCATGCCTATCACAGGAAAAGAATAACTATATTATGTTATATTCTTATTTTTATACATTAAAATACTGTTAAAAAGACTGAATTAGATCTGCACTTATTATCTTAGAGAGAAATCTATGATATATCAAACTGAAAATGTTGCAAAGTAATCGCTCTAGGATTTTCTAGTATCTTTAGAAAGGAAAATCACTGTCTGTCTCTAGACTTAAAATTCTTTCATTCACTTTGTATTTTCATGTAACTCTTGTTCATTTATCTTAATACCTAAACTAAATGGATCAGTTTTTATCAGTTTTTAACTTTTTTTTTTTTTTTTGCTCAGTCATAATTATAAAAGTACCTCTCTAAATATTAATGGAAGCAGACTTTAAATCTTCATTTAAGACTTTACTTTTAAACTTTTAAGTCCGAGGTAGAAATAAGTGGTTTATAGGTATGACATTTTATTTGGCCCGTGTAACAAACAGAGAGAGAAAGGCAATTGCTGTCCTTAGTTTAAGTCCTAAAAATTCTGCTCACTGGAAAGATGTCCTTCTCAATTTTAACCTGAGTGTAGTTAATAGGGCAGCCTGTTACTTCCCCCTAGTGCCAGGGTACCACATGGAACCATCTAGAATCATGGCCCCCCCTTTTTATGAAATAAATATTTGTAAAAATTCCATGGGTATATAGATGAAGGAAATGTGGCACAGATGTAGAAATAGGTGAATTTGGGCCCTAACTGGTTTGGCTCCGTGGATAGAATGTTGGCCCTCAGACTGAAGGGTCTGGGTTCAATTCCAGTCAAGGGCACAAACGTTGGTTGCAGGCTCAGTCCCTGGCCCTGCTCGGGGCATGTGGAAGGCAGCCAACTGATGTGTCCCTCTCACATCAATGTTTCTCTCTCTGTCTGTGCCCCTCCCTTCCGTTCTCTCTAAAAATCAATGGAAAAATATCTCAGGTAAGGATTAACAGAAAAAAAATAGGCGAGTTTGGTGAATCACCCACATGGTCATTATTCGTATTTCAGGAGCTTCTCGTCTTATCTGGAATATCCTTCTCGAGAGTTAGCAAGTTGGCCTCACAGAGTCAGCGTCTTGATTTGCTGGCTCAGGTGCCAGTCCTGAGGAGGAGGGCAGCGCTCCTGGGTCCTCTTGTTCCATGGTCAGGTGTTCAGTTCATCTCCATAGCAACACAGGAACTTTTCCTCCACTAGAGAATATGAAGTTTCCCAGCAGGGGAACAGGCGAGCTATAAAACTCTCGGAGCGAATTCTGTGATTCTCCTTTCAGAAACGTGTTCCGTCTCCATCGAGCATCCTGATCTGACAGACATTTCAAGCAACATCTGATCCGCTCAAGGTCAGTGCTGCTTGCACCCCAACCTGAGCGGATCAAAAGACTTACTCTCCTCTAGGGATTTTTGTTAAAGCCCCTGGAAGTCTTAGGAGGGAGATCAGTGCACACAAAACGCTATGTTTAGCCTGCAGTATTCAGCGGAGACCTCACATGTTGAGCCAGGATACGTACAAGATCAGCAAGTTCGCTTTTCTTTCTTTCCCTTCAGCAGGAGGACCCTGCGTGCTCAGACCTCCTGCCCTCCAAAGCTGCACTCAAGGGAGAGGTCTCGTAATATTTACGACACCCCCTCCCAGGGTCCAACAGGTCGAGATAGACAGTCCTGAGGCTTCTCAGGTACTTGGGCCCCTGTGTTCCTCAGGTCGCCTCCTCTGAAGGCAAGTCTGAGAAAGACGGGGGCTACATGACCACAGAACTACACAGTGATTGTGGACCTCATGGGGAGGAATTAGACTCTATTGGCCTCCATCTGACAGTGTTGTTACACTAATACTAATATTCCGGGTTTCATATTTACAAGTACACAGCATACTGTAAAAGATACTCCATACATGTACATTCAGAGACAAGGAAGAGTATCACAAATTCAGTGAGCCCCTGCATTGGAATGAGGGAACATGACGTAAAATGCAAACTGTGTACGGGGAGAAAAAAGCTGTCCAATAAGCTCTTTTGTCTTTCAATACCTTTTGTTGAAATCCCAAATGAACTCTCCTAAGAACAACATAATTTTCTTTCAAATAGTTTGCCAATACAGAGACTGATACAGTATTTGGGTAGCCTGCTTCTAGACTGGATTTTATGAAGTAATTTATCTGAGCAAAAGCTTTATAGCACCAAGGTTATAACCTAAGGCTATAGAAAAATGATATGTTTTTCATACTCAGGGAATTGGTTAATTTCTCAAGCGAAAATTCCTTCCTAATATAAATATGAGAACAGTTTGTTAACTGAAAATTCAAACTATAGTTATAAGCAACTGGAAGAGAAATTAAAAATGTTATATTTTTCTGAAAAATGAATTTGAACAATCACAATATGTACTTTCTAAAAATACAGGTTTTTCTTTATATTCAGTGCCACATTCATAATATTATATTTGTAAACCCAAGACATTTAAGATATTAGTATAATTTTGAAAGATGAAGCTAAAGTAAAAACTCTCAAAGTCTACCTAAAGTAGTTAGAAAAATGTATTGTATTCAGTATTTTTCTAGTATAGGCAAAATTCTGTATCTTGAAAATATTGTCCATAGTAATTTTTTAAAACTTGGTTTTATAACTTCATGCGCATTTATACTTCTCTTAAACACTCTTTAATCTGGTATTTGCTATTAAGATAAGAGGGTACATTTTGATCTATAGTCTTTAAGTTTTGAGGCATTTGTCTAGGAGTCAACAACCAGTTTTGACTTAAAAATTTTTCTGGTTTTCTGAAATTTAAAAATTTTAATTGACAAGTGTTTTTCCTATTTGTAACAAATTGTTCCTCTTGTACACCTACAGGCATAGTAACTTAGACCAAAATGATTCTTAAGGTCGGTAAAGGGGGGATCAGTGGTGATGGAAGGAGACTTGACTTAGGGTGGTGAACACACAATACGATATACAGATGATGCGTTGTGGACTTAGGCACCTAAAGCCTGTATCATATTTTTAACCAGGTCACTCTAATGAATTCAGTAAGAAGGAGAAAAAGATCGTTCAGGCAAGCTTTGGGATGAGTAGCTGTTGTTTATTTTCCCTGGAGAGTCTACATTTCTGCATGTAAACTGGTGCGGTGGTGACATTTGCCTGTGGACTGTGAGCCAGTGTGAAGGGCTCACTAGGCGCATCAGCAGATGTGCATAGAGAGGAGTTCTGAGGGTGACCTGCCGTCTCGCTTTGGTTTCTAGAAACAACTCTATTGGTAGAAAGTGTCCTCTCAGTTGTTGAGTTAGTAATTAATTGCCCTCACATTGTTTGCTTCTTTTCTTTGTCTGAAATCATCACTTGGGAGTGCCAAGATGAATGGACTAGCCAGATATGGAAACCTAGCTTGGAAGCACTAAGGAGGCTTACTGAGGACTAGAGGCCCGGCGCATGAAATTTGTGCATGGGTAGGGTCCCTAGGCCTGGCCGGTGATCAGGCCGATCTGTGGGGTGACCGGTGGGGCAATCGGGGCGGGGGGGGGGGCCCTGCTGGTCCCCACTTTGGCTGGCCTAGAGCCACCTGCTCACTGGCCCTGCCCCCTGACCACCCCGCAGTTGGCCAGTCCTGCCCCCCTATCATCCCACCGCTGCTGCTGGTCTCCCCCCTCTGCAGGGTGACTGGCGGGACGATTGGGGGGCCCCTTTGGCACCCGCCTTGGCTGGGGCCTGCAGGCTGGGGGCAGCTCCTGCATTGAGCGTCTTCCCCCTGGTGGATAGTGCATGTCATAACGACCAGTTGTTCCACCAAGCCTTCCAAGGTTCAGTCGATTTGCATATTAGGCTTTTATCATACAGGATGACAGTATTGGGTCTAATGAGACCCCCGTGAACAATTGAAGGGAAAGGGAAGGCAAATGCTATTGAGATATCTTGAAAGTAAAGTGACCTAAGTAGCCACAAGTTCATCCCTGTTTGCAGTCCCAGACCTGAGGTGGCTGTGCCAGGATGGTGGGCAGCCCTTCTGGGTAAGTCCTCCGTGCTTGCGGATGACTGTCGTTTCTAATTGTCTCCAATAACCTCTTCTGGGATGGGTGTAACGAACAGAAAAGAAGTCTCTACGTTCTTCAACTAAAGGAAAGACCACAATCCTACTCAGTAGACCCAGCGCGTCAGATAGCGCCTCCCATAGCTTTCCATTCAGGTTTGGATAAAATTGCTTGCCCTCTTTGCCTGTCGGTGCTTGCATAACCCGTAGAACATATTCACCGCTTTGGGCAGGAGGGCATGTCCTGCTGAAGGGGACAGACGTGGCCTCTGCTCAGCAGTCCAGTCAGGAAGCCGGGCGTGGGTTTTCATCTTCGCCTGGCATACATGACCCGCCACTTCCCGTTCCGACGGCATTGCCGCTAAGGCTGCCACCTCCCTGAGGATTCCTTTTCTGGGTGTTATTTACACCCTTCAGATCATTTTCATATCCCCTTCGCCCGGCTATAAATACTATGCTGCTCTCGTCTCCCCCCGTCCGTCAGTCTTCCCTCCTCATTATTTCCCTGAGTTCTTTCCCGCATTTCTTTCTTTCTTTTTTTTTAAAATATATTTTATTGATTTTTTACAGATGGCGATTTTCTTTACTTTTCTTAGAAATTCTCTATTTTCAGCATTTAGATATCCTCATTTCCTCATTTAGATAATTTCTGAAAGTGTTAAATAAATAGAACTGAAATCTAATTAGTGCAGGTAAGCTGCTTCCCTATAGGTAGACTCTGTAGTAGGTATTTAGCATTACTCTGATGACGATATTTCATTCAGTATTTAAACCAGGAAGAAATGTTTATATTCTCACAAATGAGATCATTAGGAAGTAGCATTTAATGAAACTTTTTTTTTAATACAAAGTATGGTTCTGAATGACGCAACATAGTGTGTGTCCCAGGGAAACAGAAAATGTTAACACTGCCAAGTTTTACACAGCTCCCTATTGGTGCTATGATTGTGTCCCCAACTTCCAAAATACTGCCCGCATTATAGTGTCAGTGTTCTGTAATAAAGTACAACACTCATTGCATGTTCCTGTGGAAACCGGAAAGGTAATTTCCTAACTCTCCGTATGCAATTTTTCCTTATAAATTTAATGTATTTTGACATTTAAAGTATGGTTGTAAGAGCTCCTGTACATAGAGACATTGAATATGTAAAAATTGGAAATATGACACAAAAGAAGAAGATAGAGAGGCCTAAGAGAATATATTCTGGACACTTCAGTTTGGGCTGGTTAACAGGTTTTGGGGGGTAAGGGAAGGGACTTCACCTGAAAGGCAGGTGAATAGATGCTGTGGTCCATACCTAGAATCCATTGCCTCCATTGATTTTATTCAGGTGCCCACATCTCTAGTATGTGATTGGGTGAAGACAGTCCCATATCCGGCTCCAAATATTGTTTCTGATTAGTCATAGCCAATATCGGTCATCTCACTATATGCAGGAGAAATGACCAAAAACCAAACTCTACTTTTGATTAAAAAAAAAATCAACTTTAAACAGAGTAAGAGCAAAGGGGAATTCTTCAGCCTGATACAAGTGTCTACATCAGCTCCATAGTTAGCATAATAACTAATAGCAAATGATGAACGTTTTCCCCTTAAAACAAGGGGAAAAGACAAGTATATCTACTCTCACAATTTCTATGTAATGTTCTGCTGAAGGTTTTAGTAAGTGTAAGAAGATGCAAAACAAAGGTTGGAAAGGAAGAAGTAAAACTTGTTTTGTAGACAACGAGATCATCCATGTAGAAAATCTGATAGATTTTTAAGAATGTTGCTAGAACCAATTAAGAAGGCTGTCGGATATAGTATCAATATGCAAAAATCAATTGTATTTCTACAAGTAAGAAATATCTGAAATTAAAATAAAAACACAACATTTATAATATCAGACAACTATATCAAGACCTGTATCAACTATATCAATTAAATCAAACACCATAAACATGACAAAAAAGGTGTGTGATCACACTGAGAACTATAAATGTTGCAGATTGCTGTTTTTTGCAACTCAGAAGGCTTAAATAAAAGAACAGGACCTTGGCCATGTCTCAGAAGACTTCATATAATGAAGAGGTCAGATATATTTAAAATAAATGATAAGTTAATGAAATATCTATTAAAAACCCAGCAGGCTTTTTATAGAAATTGACATACTGTTTTAAATTCCTCCAGACACTCCAAGGACCTAGAATTGCCAAAACAGCTTTCAAAACATAGGGACAAAGTCAAAGGGCTAATGATTTCAAAACCTGTAATAACTCTACAGATTTATGACTGCGATATTGTTGGGATTGGGGTAATACTGGCATTAGAGAATACATTTGAAGCAGTTTTTTCCTATTTTTTGGAAGATTTGAAAATCATCAACTATTAATTCTTTGTGAAGCAATTGGTAGAATTGATCAGTGAACCTATGTGGACCCACATTTTTCTTCGTTGGGGGGTTTTGAGTTGTTATTTGGATAGGTAGGTTCACATTTTGTATTCTTCATAAGTCAGCTTGTTAATGCATGTTTTTCTAGGAATATGTCTATTTCACCTAGGTTATTTAATTTATTGTTATCCAATTGATCACAGTATTCTCTTATGATCCTATTGATAGTTATAATATCCATAGTAATGTTTCTACTTTCATTCCTGATTTTAGTAATTGGAGTATTCTCTTTTTTTTTATTACTCTACCTAAAGTTTGTCAGTGTTTTCTTTTAAAAGGACTGAGTTTTTAAGTGGATCTCTTTATGAAACCTAACCTTTTGTTCTTTTTATTCTCTGTCAATAAGCTAAATACATCACTTGAGTTTCATTGACCAAAGCAGATCCTGTGAGTTTGAGCTGCTGATCCACCACACAGTGGCCAACTTGTGGATGTATAGTTGCAAATCTTTATTTCGTTTTTCACTCACTGTGCTCTGATTAGCACCAGGAACTTCCCATGAGATCCCCTGAAGCTAGGGGATGGAGTGGATTTATTTCTTGATCTTGTTAAATGGTGTGTAGTACTCTCAGTTCCTATTCTTGTTGATTGTTGAGAGGGTGTCTTAGATTCTGCAATGTGATAGCAAGTCCTGAGTATTTATCTCAGCTAAATACTCCCCCAACCTACATTTTCCTCGGGTGTCCTCCCTCTGTGCCAGGCACCTCCAGTGGCTTGCTGTGCCTCTTGTGTTCTTACAAGGACACCTAATAGATTGGATTAGGGCCCGCTGTAAAGGCCTCATTTTAACTTAGTCACCCTTTCAAAGGATCCATCTCCAAATTCAGTCAGATTTGGAGGTACTTGGGGATCAGGGCTTTCACACTGAATGTTGTTGGGGACGCTCTTCAGCCGATAACAGCTCTCCTGTCCGTGACTTCCATGTCTTGCCCTTTGTTTAGTAATAAGCTACCATTAAAAAAGCCACTTTTATCTCGGGCCTCAAACACTTGAAACTTGTTACTGCAGCTCAGTTAACTTGATATCTCTCAGTTATGTAGGTCACCTTATCCACAGGCACTGGTAAATGTAAACTGATACATCGTGGCACAAGGTGAAATACAGAAAGGGGGATCTAAAATTGCCCAGGAAATAAAGTACATGCAGGGTGATAAAAAAGAGGTAGCTTCCATGTTCCCATTCACTTAATTCAGGCCTTATGCCTGAAGTCATGCACTCCTATAGGCAAGTTTTATTGTTTATTTGTTTGTTGATTGTAAAAGAAACCTCTATTCTTTTCAACCTTTTAAAATGGTTCAGGGCAATTAAGCCCTACAAAACCCAGCAACAAGGCCAGAATATGGAGTGCTCAATTTGCATATTCAAATTTGCAATTATGTGCCTGGTAATATGCAAATAAGCCTATTTTCTTTTGACTAAGAACTTTATGGTAGGAAATTGCCTACTTGTCCTTGCAAAAAAGCAGACACCAACAATCAGCCTTCCCCCTAGATGGGTTTTGTTCTTTGAAAACTATGTATCTGTGAGACCCCAACTCTCTGCATAAAACTGCAATAGAAGGAAGAAAAGTATGGTGTTCTAAATATTTGATGTAATGTAAACTGATAAATGTACACTGATACCTCATGGCACAAGGTGAAATACCTACCTATAATAATAAAAGCACAATATGCTAATTAGACTAGACAGCTGAATGACCTTTTAGAAGACCTTCCTGATGACCTTCCTGACAAAGCCAGGCTGTAAGGCGCCCCCCCCCCCCTCAGGCTTCTAGTACTTATATCCTTGTGTACACATGCATATGCAAGCATATGTGTATTTATGTGAATGTGTGTGTGTGTATGTTTGTGTATATACATTTCTATAATTTTTAGACAGCTCAAAATCTAACAAATCCTGAGTAGTGGATAGTCTACAGTTACTATGTGGTCATGATGTTGGCCTGGTATTGAATATTGTACAATTCCTTTCAAATACATATTTTAAAGAATTAAGTTAATTTTCCTGACAGGTATCATTTTCTTTCGAATTACTATCAAGCACAAAGTAAAGTTAACTTTGAAATAATTAGAAACTTAATTGTGTCTCTGAATAACACCTACACAACATATAAAACCACAAAGCATACAAATATACAAACTACAACAAAAATGGACCAATTCTGATATTGTTTTAATGTTTTCCTAGCCTAACATGAGATATAATGTTCTCCATTGTAAATACCTATATTAGGTGCCTGGACCCATTGCAATGTGTGTGTGAATGGAGGTTTCCTCACACCAAGAGTCAATTCTTTGGCACCAATTGGATGTCCAAGAATTTAACTCATTTCAACTCAATTCTGACACTGTCCACCCAGAGATAAAATCAGATTCCACAGGCCCAGGGCTCTGTCCCACAAGACCACCCACCCTCCGCTTCGGATGTCAATAGCATCTGTGTTTCTGACCCATTAGCTCTAAATTGGAGGTTCCCACAACCTCCTCCTTCAATCAATTTGTTCCAACTGCTCACAGAACTCAGGAACACCTGTTTACTCTCTGGGTTAGTGGATTGTGGTAAAGGATATTAAAGAGTACAAATCACAGCCACAGGAAGGAACCCGCAGGGTCAGGTCCCAAACAAAGGAGCCCGTGTCCTCAGGGAGCTTGGGACCTACACGATGGCACGTGGAGGCACTCTGGCTTTCCAGTCGTGGAGCTCTCTGAAGCCTGTCCTTAGGGTTAAGGAGGCTTCATTCCATAGGCAGGATAGGGTAACTCACTGGCCCTTGGTCAGTGGTTCCACTTCTCGCCCCTCGCTCTTTCCTGGAAGTTGGGATGGGGCTGACAGGCCCAGTCCTCTACTCACCAATCTCTTGTCATTAGGTGCTTCCCCAAACCCCTCATTAACATACACCCCGCTGCAGTGCAAGGGGGCTTATTAGGAATAATGACACCCACTTTACCATGTCCACTCTGAAGACTTCTCAGGAACCGAGGACCAGAGACCAAATTCTTTTACCAAACATGCTCCCACTAATTTTATCACTTCCAAAGCTCTAAGGATTTGAGGAACTGTGAGGCAGACACTGTGGAAGAACAAACATATCGGAGAATAATTTTTGGTCATCAGAATGACCAAACGCTTGCACACAGACACACACACGCACATGCACACGCACACATGCACATACGTATCCCTTATAAATCACAATACTACACATAGTACTTATTATCCAAGCATACCTTTCATGTTCAACTAGGGGAGGGGTGTCCCTCAGCCCAGCCTGCACCCTCTCTAATCCAGGACTGCTGGCTCCCAACTGCTCACCTGCCTGCCTTCCTGATTGCCTCTAACACTTCAGCCTGCCAGCCTGATCACCCCTAACCACTCCCCTGCCAGCCTTATTGATGCCTAACTGCTCCCCTGCCAGCCTGATTGCCTCTAACTGCCCTCCCCTGCAGGCCTGGTTACCCCTAACTGCCCTCCCCTGCAGGCCTGGTACCCCCCAACTGCTCTCCCCTGCTGGTCTGGTCACCCCCAACTACCCTCCCTTGCAGAACTGGTCCCTCCCAACTGCCCTCCCCTGCTGGCCATCTTGTGGCGGCCATCTTGTGTCCACGTGGGAGCAGCCATCTTGTGTGTTGGAGTGATGGTCAATTTGCATATTACTCTTTAATTAGATAGAATAGAGGCCTGGTACACAGGCAGGGGCTGGCTGGTTTGCCCTGAAGGGTGTCCCGGATCAGGGTGGGAGTCCCTTGGGGCAAGGGGTGACCTGGGCAAGGGGCCTGTGGTGGTTTGCAGGCCTACTACGGCCCCCGGCAACCCAAGTGGAGGCCCTGGGATCTGAGATTTATTTATCTTCTATAATTGAAACTTTGTAGCCTTGAGCGGAGGCCAGAGCTGCAAGAACTTGGCTTCCCATTGCCAGGGAAACCCAAGCCTCCTGCTCACTCTGTGGCCACAGCCATCTTGTTTGGGTTAATTTGCATATTCACTCCTGATAGGCTGGTGGGCGTGGTTTGCTGGTGTAGCGGAGGTACAGTCAATTTGCATATTATTCTTTTATTATATAGGATAATTTTAGTTATCCTCCTCCTGGTCTGACCAATGTAGATTATACTGTACTACCCGAAATACCCTTTAAACATTTTCTTTGTGTGTGTGTGTGTGTGTGTGTTTTCACATGGGGAAGGAATTCTAGTTATTTTTTATTTAGTCGCAAGTAATGTCATAAAATGCATTTGACAGTATTGAAGCAATCCTGGGGCAGTCATGAAGGGGATGACATGTCATGTGTCTGACAGGGAATTAGAGAAAGACATCATACCCAGAACCTGTGTATGAGTATACAGGGTGGGGCAAAAGTAGGCTCACAGTTGTTCTGATGGAAAATAATACAATGATTAATAAATAATAAGACAAGAATAAACCATTTCCAATTCTCACAACTGTAAGCCAACTTTTGCCCCTCCCTGTACATTATAAAAAGTAAAGCTTTTGCGTACTGTTTGTCTGAATCATTTAACAGAGACATCCTTCCTAACGTGTTATTACATAGCCCCCATGACATAGGACAGACACCCCCCCCCAGTGCTTTGGTAGGGGAAGTGCCCTTTTTGATCCTCTCACCAACTATTTACGAAGGCAGCCTTACGATTTCCCTCAGAACTTTCAAACAGAGGAAACATTTTAAACACCCTGTAAAACTTCTGGTGGACAAAGCTTTCAAATGTATTGAGTTACTTCTTTAAAAAAGGCTTTGCTCTTAGGTCCCTGTGCATGGGAACTATTCAGAATTTTAGGTAATTCACATGGCCTACATGTAGGGGGTTGAGGGGTGAACGCACTGCTACATGTCTTTGGGTAGTTTGCTAAATCCCAGGCAAAGAAGACGGTGGCTGTGCATTGAAGACGCACCACGCATACATTCTTCCTTCTCTGCAAAGACTGTGCTTGTTGTTGTAAATGAGAACCCACGTCCACATCGATCCGTGGTTCAGGATGGCAGCTGCAAACACAGGACCCGCGGATGCCTGCATAGAAGAAGGAACAAAAGCAGACGCTGTGATTTTTAATTTTTTTGGCCCCTTTCAAAGAAGAGATGAGGCCCAATGGGAAGGCAAGTCACTAGACAATTAATAAACATTCCTTTTCCTCTCCCCGCTTACTTTTATTGCCTCATCCTTCCTAGTTTTATGGGTTCATTCTCGCCGCCCTAATCTTTCCCTCCAGTAATTTTATGTTGATTTAAAATCGGCTTTCCCGTGGCTTTTCCAGCCTGGGGAGGTCATGAACAGTGTGCTCAGCTGGCATTTTTCCGGGACCCTTCTCAGCCATCCTTCCGAGTTAAACACAGTAGGTGATAAAGTTGAAACATGTTAACAGAAAGAGGAAGGAAAAGACTTGTCTTAGTATATCAAGAAGATGAAGGAATGGCAAGAGAGTTCTACGCCATCCAGGTTTGGTTTTTTAAAATATGGTTTTATTGATTTCAGAGAGGGAACGAGAGATAGAAACATCAATGATGAGAGAGAATCAACCCAGGCATGTGCCCTGATCGGGAATCCAACCGTGACCTCCTGGTTCATAGGTCAGTGTTCTACCACTGGGCCACGCTGGCCGGGCAGACCATGTAGGTTTTACCTTTGGCTTACCAAGCTGCTCCCACAGCTCCTTAAAGACACTGGGTGACAGCTCTCCTCCAAGGTCAGGGTATTCTGTTCGTGAAAGGGAAAAGCATGAAAGAGATTTACTGGGCAGCCACGTGCATCTCTGCATTTTATCGCCCTCCAATAAATGCCTAGGAGATGCTCGGAACAGTGTTTAAAAAGGAGTCCTAATGAATTATAAATGATGATAAATCTGACTTGATTTTACAGTGATGGGTGTTTTATATATTTAATACTTCTACTATGTAGGTTGCCTTTTGTTACCTAGTTCTTTTAAGTTCTGATATGTGATTCACTATGCAGAACTGGTATTTAGGGGAATCAATTAAAACAACAAAACTATAAGAATAAAATATAAATGTAGGACAGATTTTTATTACGTAGGCACTGAAACTTAGGTGTATGAACATACATAAATATGTACTCTCTACTTGGATTTTCTCTCTCATATAAAAGCATTAATTGTGGAATCAAGGACCTATTTAATTTTGAAAACTACAGGTTATTATTTTTCTTACCTAAGGAAGACACAGCTACTGCAATAAAAGCCCAACATTTTTATATGAGAAAACTATACAGATCTTTATGAGTTGCTAACTTGGGTATCTTAGTTGCATGACCCAAAATCATAAATATTGCATGATTTTATAGAATTTACATTCTTTGAAAAGAACTTGTCCTTTTTTGCCTTTATTGCATACCCCAAATAAATTGATAGTTACTGATATTTGTTCCCTAGCCTGTTGTTATGGCAATATTGTGAGAAAGAATATTAACTGCATTGTTTGATATTAGGATTTCTTAAGAGTATATTCCACAAAAGTATTAATAAAATTTAATTTTTTATCAAATAAAAGTATAATTAAATGTCTTAATCCTATCTAGTTAGTCGAACACAATGTGAATTACTCAACAAATTCAGAGTATCATATACTCGTCATAGTAGCCTATTCTCATTTTTGATCATTTATAATACTGTCTATATCCACACATTGTATATAAAGTATGTCCCTAGAATTAAATGCATGTATTGGGTTTCTATGAATGAAAAAATAATTTTTAGAATATTTTATATTGCTGTTCATATGTGGGTTTAAAAAGTGTTGATTAGTCTTTCAAAAAATAAATTAGCCTCTTCAGACATTACAAGGATACACTAGCAACTCAAATCATGTAGTTAACATTTATGCATAAAAAGTAATTACATAACTACATTAATTGGTCACTCAAAGGGCATAGTTTACATTGTAGTTCACTCTTAGTGTTGCATAGCCTGTGGGTTTGGACAAACGTATAATGACATGTACCCATCATTGTGGTGTCACCCAGAGCATTCTCACTGCCCTGAATGTCCTCTGGGCTCCCATCTACTCATCCCTCCCCCTTCCCATCTCCTGGCAACCGCTGATCTTGTCACTGTCTCCATTGTTTTGCCTTTTCCAGAAAGTCACAGAATTGGAATCATATCTAGTAAGAAGCCTCCTTTTCAGATAGGCTTCTTTCACTTAGTGATATACATTTCAGGTTCCTCCCTCTTTTTTTTTTTTTTTGGCTTATAGCTTTTTAAAAAAATTCTATTTATTTATTTATTTATTTATTTATTTATTTATTTTTAGTGCTGGATAACATTGAAACCTTTTTTAAATGACTAGGCTCCGAATGGAAGCCAAATGTAAAAGTGTACCATTTAAAAAAACCCACATGAAGGGAATGTTTTCCAAGCAAGATTGCAGTGTTCTTGAGCAAAATCTGCTAGCCAGGAGCTACACCAGCTCTTGTTCAGTATTCTGTCTTCTCATCCAGCCGTTTTCATTTGAGCTCTCATTTACAACATACCACAAACCATTAACCGTTGTTTGTAATTGAGTTCAGTGTACAGTACCCAGAGGCAATGAAGCGGGTCACTTGGTCCCAACCCCAGCGGCCATTCTTTCAGAATCACAGGCCTATAAGGGATCTGGAAGTCCTTTGTAAAGGACAAACAATCATTTTTTTAAACATGAACCATTTGGTGTGTTTGCATTCAAATATGTGAAAATACAGAATCACCTAAACTGCTTTTCAGAAACACGCAACGTTTATCCAAACCCAAACCAAGATCGGCCGTTTGAAACAATCATCAAGTGTTATGTGGAAAAACTCTATGAATGCTAAATACTAATTAGTTTTCCATTCTAAAGTTTTTGTATTTATTTTATTAGACAATCACATTAATGAGTATTTTCCATTTACAAACAGGGCAAAGTAGTATTTGGGTACAAAATATAAAGATTTCTGAAAAGATATTTTAGAAGAACATAGAATGTTACTGAAATAGGGAAAGGGGTAGGACTGGGCACTTTAGAGAAAATCTAAATGTAAATAAACAAGAAATAGACATTTCGTTTACCAGCTATGGATTAAACACAAATGGAAGGAACGGTCATTTTGTGCCCTTTAGATTGGCAGAGGTTTTCCTAAGCCTGTCAGTGTCAGGAATCACAGAGGCTGTGGAGAATGAGAGCTCACACAGCTAGGGGCGGTCGTTTTATTTCCAAGCATTTTGAAAAGCAACTTTGCGATGTCTGAGCAGATCTGCAAAGGACACGAGAGGGTTGTGAGCTGCAGCCACGTCACCGAGCAGCTCTCCTCGCGTGGGGAATGATGCAGAACTATGTACTGGACACTCCCCGTAGCAGAACACATAGCCTACCACGTGTCCATGACACAGCATTTCTCTGTCTAGAATAGAGACTCTGAGATGTGTGCTCTTACCTAGGTGGATTAGAGAAAACTTGTAGGTGTATCTATCATATGCTCAATTAGAATTTATAAGCCATAAAGTTATCCAGTAACTGCAAAATTAATCTTCACATAATAAAATAATCAGCTAGCTCTCCACCAAATTTTAATCAAGTTACAATTTTTACATCACTAAAATAACAACTCAGTGATACATATATTAATAGATCCAAATAATAAATTGTTATTAAACACAAAATATAATTATAAATTGTGCCAGGGAGAAATATAAACATAGGATGATATGATTCTTTCCCTTTATTTTTGATGAGCAACAAACTAAATTAAAAGTTAATTGCTTCAAGCCCTAGGTGGTTTGGCTCAGTGGATAGAGCATTGGCCAGCAGAACAAAGAGTCCTGTGTTCGATTCCAGTGAAGGGCACTTACTAGGTAGCAGGCTCCTCCCTGACCCTGGGCCTGGTCACGGCACGTGCAGGAAGTGACAAATCGATGTGTTTCTCTTACATTGATATTTCTGTCTTTCCCTCTCTCTCTAAAATCCATGGAAAAATATCCTCGGGTGAGGATTAAAAAAAAATTTAGTTGCTTCAAGCAACAACTATTTGTCATTGTTCACACATCCACGGGTCCTGGGGGATTGAGCTGGCCCTGCCTGCCTTAGTTTTCCTCTGTTGGGCTTGGCTGTTCATCTGTGCTGTGCTGGTAGGTAAGTTAGGGAGTTACTAGCCTGGGATGGTCTCATTCACAAGTCTTGTGTAATTAGAATGACTGTCAGTTTGGATGATGTTAGCTGACTCTGTCTCCTATTTTTCCATAGACTGCAGGACCGCAAGAGTAGCAAGAAGATGAATAGCAAGGGGAGGATGATGTGAGTCTTAGTGTAGTTTTCCTCTTTAAAAGTTGGAAGACATCACAGAATGTTTATACATTGATTTCACTCCAGATTCCAGAGTTCATGTATAAGAAAAGTGAGGATGCATAGAGTAGGCAGTAAAGACTGTGTACATAAAGGAAGATGGCATTAATATGATTATTTAATTTTTACTCATGATGTGGACAGAAGCACTGTGAAATCTGGAAAAATATTTTTTATATCACAGATACTTGCAGATAGTAGTCATTCAATAAATACAGTTAAATCTGATTAAATAGATGGATGAATAAATGAACGATGACTGGGGTGATACGAAATGGGTTAATTCTGGTGATAAAAACTAATCTGGACTTTGTAAAAAGGGCACAGCCATTGCCGATTATGTATGGGATGGTGGGGGAATTGAGAATTGATAGAACATGACATAATGGTATATTCTAGAAATGGCAAACATAGTTGAGTGAGGAATATATAATTTTTGCAGCAGATGAGGGGATCATAGTAGGAAGATAACGTGACTCAGTCTTGCGAGTCACGTTATTTTGAAAGTAAGGAGCAAATCTTATTTTGAAATGGGTACAAACGTGTTAATTTCATCATTTTGGAAGATATATCTGAAACTTGTTTTTAAAGCCATTCAAGTAAACAGTGTTTAAGAGCAATGGACACCAACTAAGAGATCTCAGTGTTAGATTATATCGAGATCTATTTGAATAAAAATATTCTGTCATTCCAAGCAAACACATGTATTCCGGGTATAATTTCCAGGGATAGAGCTTGTCTAAACTGTTTAAAGTTTTTGGTGAGATGCAAATGTGATTAAACCTGTATTCAAATTAGTTTCTAGGGCTAGACACATGAAACATACTTAAACAGGTGCTACCCAAATATTTGTACTCACTTGGAATTTCACACACTTAGAGATGACAACAAATAGTAATAGCTGTGAATACAAAATAATAACTCAAAGATATTTGACAGCATTCGAGACTGTATTTTAATATATTTGCCACTGATCTGAGGCACGATCACTTTTAAAAGAAAGAGTTCCCGTGCACAACTGGTATAGAAAAGTAGCTCCTAGGATAAAAATGATGGAAATCCCTTTTCTTGTTACTCTAGCAGATGGAAGGAAGCCAGGCACTGGAGGGGAGGCTCTCGGTTCTGCACCACCAGCTAATTTTTGGCAGATTGGTCTTTCAGGGACCATGGCAACTAGCGCATCTTAAGTAGCTGTCATTTTGTCTTCCACAGAGAGAGTCTAAGGCACAGGCAGAGATGCTTGGGGACTAGGAAATGGGAAAGTAATAGGTAACTCTTCTACTTTTGAATCTCCAAATACTTTTAAACTACACTTGGGTCCTTTAATTGGTAGGGCGTAGTATTTATATGGCCTCTCAAAGTCTCTTACCATATACCTTCTAAGGCCAAGTGGATATTTTAATTTATGTCGAGTGTAAGTTTTGTTTCAGAATTTAAGTATGATTTCAAACTACCTTCTTAGAGGTGTCCTTCCTCAATATTGATTTTTAAAATGTTCAAGGAAAAAAAATGTTAAAGGATGAGGCAATGGGAAAGATTACCAATCGTTATCTGAAATCCTATTGCTAGAAATGCCTTCAAAATTATTATTTTCTCAATATAAAATAGCGACACCCACATATACATATGTATTTATTTCAAAAGGATATCATCAATGTATATATTTCCAGTAAATATAGTATGGCATTTTTGAAGTTATAGGTAATTATAATTTTGAGATACAATTGGCATATAATATTGTGTATGTGTAAAGTGTACCGAATGTTGGTTTGATATCTTCATATATTGCAAATGATCATTTCTAATGTGTGGAGGGAACAGGTAAGAGCAAGTCTCTTAGAAACGTGGAAATATTGAGTACAGTATCGTCGACTCTAATCGCTGTAGTTTGCATTAGATCGCAAAAACTTACTCATCCTCTATTTGCAAGTTTGTGCACATCTCCCAAATTCCCCCACCCCCCAGCCCCGGTGACCACCGCTCTCCTCTGTTTCTATGAAACTGGCTTTCTTCGACAGCAAGTACAAGTGCTATCACACAATGTTTGTTTTTCTCCGTCCCATTCATCTCACTTGGCATAACGTCCCCAAAGTCTACCTGTGTGTTGCAAATGGCAGGATTTCTTTCTCATGCCCAAAAGTATTCCATCGCATGGATAAAGAATGTGTTACCTATCTATCACCTATCTATCTATCTATCTATCTATCTATCTATCTATCTATCTATCTATGTTGTTTCCATCTTAATATCATTGTACATATTCTCTGGTATTTTTTCACTGGCTAGACATTTCTCTACAATGTTAATTAGAAGAGATAATCGTGGCATCATTGCTTTATACTTTTTAAGGGAACGTTTCTGCTATTGCTTTTTAAAAAATATATTTTATTGATTTTTTACAGAGAGGAAGGAAGAGGGATAGAGAGTTAGAAACATCGATGAGAGAGAAACATCGACCAGCTGCCTCCTGCACACTCCCTACTGGGGATGTGCCCGCAACCAAGGCACATGCACTTGACTGGAATTGAACCTGGGACCCTTCAGTCCGCAGGGCGATGCTCTATCCACTGAGCCAAACCGGTCAGGGCTGCTATTGCTTTTTTAAAAAAAGAATAGTTTATTCATTTTTAAAGGGAGAAGAGAGAATCAGCAATGATGAAAGAGAATCATTGATCAGGTGCCTCCTGCACGCCCCCTACTGGGGATTGAGCCAGCAACCGCTGCGTGTGCCCTGACCAAGAATTTAACCAGCAACCTTTCGGTGAGCAGGATGATGACCAACTAAATTGACCAACTAAATGGTCCACACCGACCAGGGCCATTTCTGCCATTTCAACATTAAGAATAATAATGGTTGGATTTTTGGCAGATACAATAGTGACTCCTCATGTTCAGAACTGTGCCTCAGGAAGAGCAAACATTTGCAGCAAAAGAAACAGGTGAGACTCTCATTTCTTCTGTAAGATTCATACTTGTACATGGGCAGGCATAGTGTTTAACAGAACATTAAATACACTTGAATTTACTCCCACAGAATAATTATGATGAGAATGAGACCGCAATGTTTGTGCATTCTTACCGTACTTTTGCGTATATGATAATATAGATACACACACACACACACACACACACACACACACACACACGGCTTAAGGTGTCACCCACAATTACGGTCTCTCTTTTCCCAGAAAGCTTTTTATGTGGGTTGTAACAGCTTAACTAAATGTTAGCAACTTGACAGGCCGCACCTGCAAAAGGAGTATTTTATTTCTAAATGGCCCTTCTTCAGACCCCGTGATATTTCATCTTTTCAAGTGCTATGGTGATTCCGAGTAGATAAAATTGAAATGCATGTTTTCCAGAAGGCAGGGACAGAAAACCATTAAGGCAGGAAACCTACCCCATTCATTTCCTGTAGCCTGTGGACTGGGGGTGTGATGGACTTGTGGCGGATGCCTTTCCTCAGAGAGCGCTTCCTGGCTCCATCTGTGTGTAATAAGGTCTGAGGTCAGCTCCCTGATAAGGAGGATTGCTTGCCCAGCAGCAAGTTTCACTTGTGTAGACTCCCGTTGATGGTTACTATGGCTCCAAAAATGAACAGCCATGATGTTTTGGGTTGAAATAATACTTAAGTTGAACTGAATTTTTAAACAATCCAAACAAACTCTACTAGTAGCTCTTATAACCTAAGAATATTAAACTATAAAATAATCTGAAAATAAAGTGCATAAACCTGTTCGGTTTGAACAGTGTCAGTGTCTCTTTGATCACTTTGTCTTTTAAAGTTTGAACTATATAAAAGTCAAAATAATAAAAAAATAGATTTTCTTTAGGAAATGATTGGGGAAGGGAACTTCATTTGAACAGATTTGTTCAATTAGGAGATTTAAACTAAAAATATAACTAAATACCAATCAGACTTTTTGATGGCTCAGTGTGACCTAAGAACACCTCAGAAATGTGAGGAGATGTGAGGGAAAGCAGAACTTTCTGGAACTCTGATTTATATGATCTTAATACATTTTGGCTCAAAAATTAAGTAAAGTGATATAACATAATACAAATTAGAAATGTCCACAAATTAACCGATCAGGAAATGAAGTAAATTCAGGACATTAAGTTCCCATTGCTATAAAGAATGAAGTACAAACTGCATGATGTTTTGAGAGGAAAGCCGAGTAGGAAATGTATGCATTGCTGGTGAGTGTTGCATATTCAATGTTTAATCCAGATTGTGAAATCTATATATAAAAGCCTAAGTGTCCGTCAGGCAGTCCGACCAGTAGCTATGCTGCACACTGACCACCAGGGGGCAGATGCTCAACATAGGAGCTGCCATGATGCGCACTGGCCATTTAAAAAGAAATGGCATTGTGGACCTGGCACTGACAAACCAACACTCGGCTTCCCCCAAGTGTGACACGGGCTCCGCCACTACCCTGGAGCGACACCCCACCAAGTCGCAGCCAACACTGCCGAGACCCCATGGCACAAAACGTGGCCCACAGCCCAGCCCAGCCCAGAAATGGTCACTGTGGGCGCCGGTAATGATGTCACATAGCAACGCCCGGCTTCCTCTCCCTAGCAACTAGCCTCCTTGGAGTTTCTTTAACCCAGGAACATGACTTGCTCGATAGCCAGGTGCAAACATTTTATAGTTTAACCAAATGTCTGTGAAGTGTTTTTCCATGTCTCATCTCATTTGATCCTCACAGAAGTCCTGGAGTAGGTAGAGAGGAGACTTGGTGGAATCCTATTTTCTTTTCATTAGCCGGAAATTGAAGATTTAGAAAACTTAGAAACTTGAACCAACTGAAAAGAAGTAAGAAATGGTGGACCTTGAAAATGACTTCAGGTTTTCTCACTGCACAGAAAATAGTCAAACACTGCTGCAGTTAAATATTTTGCCCTTTGTTCTCCCTGCGTGATCTACAATAATAACCTGCTTCATGTTGATATTTACTGCTGTGCTGCTGACAATATCTGAAAGAGAAGTTGGGGTGCTTCACTGGGCTGGAAAAAGTTTAGCTACATCAGAAAGCAGGTCTAATAATGTTTATTCTATATCTATAAAAGGCTAAGTTGACTCACACATGCACAATACATACAAAGATCTCGCTGGTGCCAATCACGTGTGTTTCGATCTGCATTGTCAATTGTGAATTTGGTTGACACTTCTATTATAGAGAATGGGTGAATAGCGATATTAAAATATTTCTTCTAATTAATTTCCTTTCAATGTGCCTAAATCCATGCACTGGGACACTAGTTTAATAATAATAATGTAAAGCCTGTAGTTATTACATTATTTCCTCCCACATAATTATTCTTTAGTTTTTTGGTTTTCTTTTTACAGACAATGAAGGAGGTAACACACCATTTAAATATTTTAACACTACAAACTTAGTTTTGAGGAATATCAATGACTAAATGCTATGTTGATGCCTCTCAGACACATTAATATCACAGATTCATTGAACTGTTTTAAGTGTCTCCAAAATTTAGATCTCAGACTCCACAGCAGGGCACATACTTCACTGCTGGGTATTTGAACCTCACATCTTAGCCTTTCTGATTTGGCTCAGTTTACGTCCCTCAAACATGAGATTGAAACATCGGTGCTAAGGAGCTTCAAATGCTTCCTAAGTGCAGTGTCTTTGACTATCTGTTCTCATCCCTTCATACAAACACTGCTTCTGATTATTCAGTTGCAGACATTTAGTGTAAGATGTTTAATTTATTTTTATATTTGTATTGGTTATGAGAGAGAGTGGCATTGATTTGAAAGCGAAAAATTGAACAGCTGCCTCCTGCATGCCCACTACTGGGGATCAAGCCCATAACCCGGGCATGTGCCCTGGACCTGGAATCAAACCTGCGACCTTCTGCTTCATGATACTGTGCCCAACCAACTGCTGAGACACCAGCCAGGGCAAGACGTGTAGTTTTCTACCAGTTGTCCTATACATAATTAATTGACCTCTTTTTTTTAACTTGGAATTTACTTGATGTGTTACTTCTGTGATTCGTTCAGTTACTTGTGATTTTGTTTCTAACAAGAGAAATAGATTTCTTTTTATGAAGTTGCCTCTGACATTTCAATGCCAAAATTAAAGATATTGAGCTAGTGTAACATACTAATTTTTTAAAAAGAATGAATCCTGGCTGCCCTTGTAATCCAGGGACCATCGCTACCCAGCATGACACAATTTCCTGTTCAGCAATCAGAAGCTTGTTAAGCTCATCAGCCATCGAAAACGAAAGAATTTATTTTATTTGGCATTGATAGATTGAAATTAAAACATAAGTGAATTAGAAGTGTTCTAGATAATTAGTTTTCAAAACTCCACTTAACTTAGGTATCAGACTTGGAGTGCAAATTTCATATCAAATATTATTTTCTTACTTCCCATGACAAACAGATGGTCCCCACGCAGAGGGAGGGAAAAGGAAACCGACTTTGTAAATTTTTTAAAACAGCATTGAGCCCATTTAAAATACCTTTTTAAGACACAAACCTAAATAAATGATGGGCCAACATCAATTAATCATTTCTGGCTCCCATCCCAGGGTGGCCCCATCGTGCCACAGGGACCGTCATGAACTCGAATTGTGATCCAAGATATCGGATCGCAGACATATTTTAAGTAAAACAATAAATGAAATAATATTGTAGTCATTTACAGTGACATGAAATGTGTTTTTTTTAACTCAGGGAATGCATGCAACGATCCTTCTGCATCGAGATTTCCCCAGATCAGCTTTGTGAATTACAGCAACAGGATGGAAGCAGATGAGATGGTAACAGACAGTCTCTTCCTCCCTTGAGATCCTGTTAAACTTCCATCAAAGCGGGAATCTGTGCAGGTGCTTTCTTTGGAATATTTTCCTATAATTACGTGCTGACAGGACACTGGTCCTCCATTTAATATTTGAAGCTTAAAAAAATAGATGAATGACCACTATCATAAAATTCTCATTCACTTATCCTAGGTGAGAGTTTTTGGATATATTATTTTTTAAATATATTTTTATTGATTTCAGAGAGGAAGGGAGAGGGAGAGAGAGAAAGAAACACCAATGATGAGAGAGAATCATTGATTGGCTGCCTCCTGCACGCCCCCTACTGGGGATCATGCCAGCAACTGGGGCACGATTTGATTCTGGCCCAGAATCAAATTGTGACCTCCTGGTTCATAGGTCAAGGCTAAACCAGTCATACCAGTCAGGCTATATTATTTTTTTAATCACAGGTTATTCTAATGAAAATAGAATTGAGAATCACTTTTCTGTTTAATTACATTTAAATATATTCTTTTCCATTTTGTCTGTCAAACTTAGAGCTAAAAAATAAATAAATACACTTTCCTCCAAAATAACCATTTTAGAAGAAGTAAGATAAAGTTCTTTGGGCAAAAGTAATGATAAATCTTATTGGGGAAATTTAAAAAGTAATTGAATTTTATTGTGTCTAACTTAAAGTAATACATAAAGAAAATAAGTTATAGTTGGACATGGTGGGCATTTTTATTTGCATTTATTTTTATTCCTTTCTGAAACCCATACGAATCACGGATAGAGAATAAAATGGAAGCAATGTCAACATAAATTGTGATGTTGAAAATTGGATGAGAAATCCTAAATGATTTATGTTTCAGCTTTCTCCATTTGGTTAAATACCCTCAAAGGAGGAACCAACAAAAAGCAAAGTAATTTATAATAATAGAGTTTCTCAGAAATATTCTGGAGTTGGTGACATCAATTATCTCTGCCAGCCAACGTTTTGGTGGAGCTGAAAACAGAATGATATTAGTGAAACCTAAACAGTAGGTAGGGAGACTCCCTCTTTCCATCCCTGTACCCCTCAGCCAGCTGCTTACCTCTCTTCATGTGCTTGTGTCTTCAGATATTCCACTTTCCTCTGGGAAGCTGTCCTGTTTGGAATACATGACATCATTGCCCAGTTAGTCATTCAGAGCTGAAGGAGAGGTGCCGTCCTAAACCTTACTTGTGCCACTTCACGTGAATTCAGGTTGTTGGGTCGACATTAGGCCAGAGCACTCTAGTGGTCCATGCATGTCTCAAACACATCTTGTTTAATGTGTTCATGCTCCTCCTCCACAGGGTGATGCTGATCCACAGGGAACCCTTCCTCCCCGGGCCCTCTGATTCTTAGTTTTCAATAGGATTCATAGACCCTTTGATATTTGCTTTAGGTTTCTGGTAGATTGCAAATTAAAGGTATACAGAGTTCTGTTTTACCAGTTCATATCAAATTTTATTTTACTTTTCTTGAAACTGATGATGCTCTCATATATATATATATATATATATATATATATATATATATATATATATATATATATAAAAGCCTAAGCGACCGAATGAGCAGTCATTATGACGTGCACTGACCACCAGGGGCAGACACTCAACTCAGGAGCTGCCCCCTGGTGGTCAATGTGCTCCTACAGCTAGAGTGCTGCTCAGCTGACTGATAGGCGCCAGACGCCAGGATCACTGCTGGCGAGCGCAGCAGTGGTGGTGGGAGCCTCTCCTGCCTCCATGGCAGGCGAATATCTCCTAACGGGTCCCAGACTGTGAGAAGGCACAGGCTGGGCTGAGGGGACCTCCAAATGTCATGCACTGGGCCTCTAGGTCTATTTATTAGTCATGGTTGATGAATGCAGGGTCTCTGAATAAACTAGGATATAGAAAGTCTCCTCCTATCACATTCCTAAGTCCTTTGATGACTAGGTGAGGCTGGACATGTGGAATGGCATACCTAAAGTTAATATATTCATGTACAGGGTTTCCAACTGGGACTAGCAATGGGGTGTTACCTGTTGGAGGCTCTCTGTGATCAAGGTAATACCAAAAATTCTTCTAGGAAAAACTTTTCTGTCCTCTTGTATGTTAGTCTGGATGCCCAAGGACACATTTCTCTGAAGGAAATTCTACATCTTGCTTTTTATTGTTGTGGTTTCTCCTCATCAGTATCAGCTTCTTATTTTGTTGTTTGTTTACTCTTTGTAAGAAAAAGGTCACTGTTGGCCTGATGTTGGCCGATCAAAGGGATGAGTGGATTTTCCTTTGTTCTGATTATTTTTTTCTTGATCATTTTTATTTATCGCCTCTAAAATTTATAATGCTCGGCCCACTGCTGTAAATTTACACCAATACCTAAAAGGTACATTGATGTGCCTGGAAAGGAGAGTGGTGGGACAGAGTCAGCGCTTTGGTGGGCTCCTTAATTCATCCCCAAGCCTTCCCGTCCCTAGCGTTCCAAATGGGGCTGATTCTTAGTAGTAAAATGGCGGATTAGTGTAGTGGGGTTTCCCCTTAAATGTCCCTGCTGTTCTCCTCAGCACCCTTACTTTCTATATTATGCGTATCACTTGAATTCTTATGTGGCATTTTCTTCTTTTACTGTCTAGTAACATTACTGCCTCTCAGAAGAGGTAACTATAGATGTAGTACTCATGTCTTCCATCAAACTTATCCTACCTACATTTTATTTTAATTTTCCCTAATTTTTAGTAATGTTGTGTGTGTGTGTGTGGGGGGGATGCCATTGTCTTTGTAATCTGATTAATTTCCTAGGATATACAAAACAAGAGAGAATGATTAGGCCACTGCAGTTACTTTACAGTATTACATGGGAATCTGTAAGATACAAAATTTTTAATTAATTTGCCTCTTGAGAAAACCACAGGATACATTCAATAATTGGCCTACTCAGGTTCTCATGTGTTAACCAATGTATTTTGCAACCTAGAAAGAATGAAGCTAACGTAAATTTCCCCACTTGTAGCCATATAAGTTTGAGACTTCATCAAGAATTTAGGTTTGCTTTCTTATGATTATAGTCTAATCTAGACACCAGGTGTTATCCAAAGAAATAAATGATGTATGTTTTTTCCAGAAAAGCATCATCATAGTTAGGGCCTTTCAAACTTAAAATGACTATAGCATGGGATGTATTAGAAAGATAAACATTATCCATAATCACTTCCCTTTAGATTGGATGATAATTAAAGGATTATTTTGGAGAAGGTATTAGCAATTTAAGATAAACATTAATTTTCTTCTCTCCAGTCTATTCTATCTTAAGCTGTCTTAGGTATATCACACTGGGAATATTTTGAGACACAATCATAGGAAACCGTAAGGTACCCTGACCATTACAAGGAGATGATTTTGTGAACAACACAGTAACATATTGAATGTGGTCTTGTCATTGGTAAGTTGCCATTTTAAGAAAAATACATCTTAAAAAACACAGTGGGCCCTAGCTAGTTTGGCTCAGTGGACAGAGCGTCAACCTGAGGACTGAAAGGTCTCAGGTTTGATTCCGGTCAAGAGCACACGCCCGGATTGCGGGCTCAATCCCCAATAGGGAACATACAGGAGGCAGCCGATCAATGATTCTCTCTCATCATTGATGTTTCTATTTTTCTCTCTCCCTCTCCCTTCCTCTCTGAAATTAATAAAAATATATTGGGGAAAAAACCCACAGTGGAATACAACTCATAAAAAAGATGCATGTTGTGAATAGACTGAGAAAAAGAATAAATACTACAGTCAAACATCCATAAATGAGAGCAAGCCACAGCTACGTAAAAAGAGAGGCTTTTCAACCAAAGGTGGTGTTTAATTGAATTGCCTGCTGAGCCAAACAAAAACCAAGTCTCTCCCAGAACCCACTTGTGCAGGTCCTTGCACTTTAAGTGAAGGCAAGCCAAATGCCTCCCGCACCTCCGGAGCGGTGATGGCTTTCCCGGGGTTCACAAAGCTTTCACCGGGGTATCTCAGAATTGTGTTTCCCCAAGGTCAGAAGAACTGTCTCCTCACAGTGCCCGTTGCCTTCCTGCAGGTGCTCTCCACCTGGGCTGCACGGGGCCCTGAGCGCCTCACAGGGGGAGTCCCTTTGCCTGAGTCCAGCTAATTTTAGTCAAAGTCACTGCAGCTTTAGAGTATTGAATGTTTTTAAGGAATGCACCTACTTTTCCAGAACTTTCCTATTAATGTTTGCTACTGCATAGCATCCTATATTCTTCCTCTCCAGCACAGTAAAATGTGTGCCGTATATTGTAAGTGTGTTATAGTAGACACATTCTATAGCAGATATTGTACACACATACATACAATAGATAAGTATATATGGAGAGAGACTAAGGTATGTATAGCACTTTTATTTTTTACCGGAGTTGTTGTTATTATATGTGTACACATGCATACGTATACATGAATATGTTTTATATATGTACCCATAAATATATTTCAGAATGTGGCACATGTTAACACAATAATAGCTAAATTCATAATCCCCAAGCACATACTCACCATTAACTTTACTTTTTAGAAACTTCCTTGATTTCTCTGTTTATTGAAAGAATTGCTGTTCTATACCCACTAATGTGGTGTGCAAATGAAGGAACATCTGTAAAATATCTGGAACAGAGTCTCAAAGGCATATTATAAGCATTAGACTAATGTTCAGTCTGCCATTTTATTATTATTATTTTAAATATGTTTTTATTGATTTCAGAGAGGAAGGGAGAGTGAGAGAAATAGCAACATCAATGATGAGAGAGAATAATCGCTCGGCTGCCTCCTGCATGCCCCCTACTAGGGATCAAGCCTGCAACCCAGGCATGTGCCCTTGACCGGAATCGAACCCAGGCCCTTCAGTCTGCAGGCTGATGCTCTTATCCACTGAGCCAAACCAGCTAGGGCCAGTCTGCTATTTTAATTGATGAGGGAATCGAATTCCAGAAAGGTGAAGTGCCGTGCCCAAGTCCATTCGAGTAAAAAGAAGAGAGGATGCAGATCAGATCTCCCTTGGAGAGCATGCGCTTCCTTGTGCCACATGTTCCCTGATGGCTTGTTTATCTTATGGAGCACATTCTACTCCACGGATTAGTGCCCGCTAAGACGATTCAGAACAAAGCCAGAGTATTCCGAGGGAAAGTCGCTGGCTGAGTCCCTCACACTGTTACCACTTTAAAAGTGGGGAAAATCCACAAGTGTATGTCTAATTAATTTCAAATTATCTATGGCTCCTTTTATTTCTAATTTGCTATCTTTACACTTCTTAATGGTTTAATTAAAAAAGACATCGCCAGAGTTTAATATCGCTTACTGTCTTGCAGCCATGAAAGTAATAGGGCATAAAAATGGAATATTTTAAAATAATTTTCAGATGACTTTGATACATGATGAAATTTATCATTAACTCAGACTTTTATTTTTGTTTTTTGGGCTTCTGAACAAACATATGTGATATATGGTTCCAAGTTCAGTTTGCATTTCAACAGGCCACAACCAATACAGCAATTAAATATGCATGGCAATCCTGGGTATCTGTGAAAGAGCAAATTTGCAGAACAAAATAGACAGTGATGTCAAAATAAAATTATATTACATGTTACTCTTCGTTTTAGGGTGTTCATTAATTTTCCTCGATGAATGAGCCCAAAAAGAAGATGTGATACTTATATGCAATAGAATACTACTCAGCCATAAGAAAAGATGGAATACAGCCATTTGTGATAACGTTGGATGGATCTTGAGAATATTATGCTAAACAAACGAAGTCAGTCAGAAAAAGCTAAGAACCACATGCTTTCACCCATGTATGGGATATAAAACAGAAACTCATAGACACAGACAGCAGTATGGTGGTTACCAGAGGGAAGGAAGTGGGAAGGGTAGATAAAGGTAAAGGGGGCCAAGTGTGTGATGAGGAAAGATGATTTGACTTGGATGGGGGCACACAATGCAATGTACAGATCATGTATCATAGAAATCTACACTTGAAACCTACATGATCTTATTGACCAATGTCACCTCAATAAATTTAATTTAAAACGCGCAACTTGAGAGACTATGCGCATTGATGCCGATGTTGAGTTGGACAGGGCTGTGGGACGTGCCGTTGTCTTATCCTTTTGGTGTTCTCAGTGAAAGAGAAAGCAAGGTCAGGAGCTGAGAGACAGAATAGGGAAGTTGCTGGGGATTTGACAAGATAAAAGGCTATGAAATTAATGACCAGAAGAGTGAATGGACTAGGGCGATATTGTGAGAATGGCAGGTAGCATTTGGGGCAACTTCAAGGTTAATGATAATGACTTTAAAGTGAGGCAGTCGGCAATGCTGTGGGATTCTCCCTAGACCCCTGAAGTTGCAAGGTTGCAGGCATAAAGTGGATAGAAAGTTGGATGTAACCATCCAGGGTATAATTTAGACTGATTGCCTCTCTATAATCGCCTATTACTCCCCTGATTCCTCACTGTGTTGTAACTACAGGTTATCTTGCCTGTTCAGCTACAAGTTATCCTGCTATTCCTCAGCCAGTGTTGCTGTGACTTTAGGCATTCGTGCTTACTAGTTTTTTTCTTGTTCTTCGTATTACTTTGAATACTTGGTCACTCAGCAGGTCTTAAGGAAGGTCTTCCTTGCCATTCTATGTAAGTAACTTGTCATCTTCATCACATGGGCCCGATTTCCTTATCTTCTATATTTCTCTACATGACATTAATTGCCATCTGTCTTTATTTTAAGATATTGTGTAATTGTATGTTTAACATCTGTCTCACATCTTCCCTTTAGAATGTGTGTACGGGAATCCAGTTTACATAGAGCTTAGAATTATTTAAAAATATATATATATAAATTTTGTATTGATTTCAGAGAGGAAGGGAGAGGGAGAGAGAGATATATAAATATCAGTGATGAAAGGGAATCATCGATCGGTTGCCTCCTGCACACCCCGCACTGGGTATCGAGCCTGCAACACGAGCATGTGCCCTGACTGGGAATTGAACCATGACCTCCTGGTTCATAGTTGGATGCTCCACCACTGAGCCACACCGGCCTGGTGAGCTTATTCTTTCTAATGCCTTCAGATTTCCTGGTGAATGGTAGGAAGGACCATTAATGATGTTGGGTATAGGTGTGGCATTTTCTGACTGAGATGGTTGAAGTTGACACTGAATACAGAAGTAGAGGCACTTCAGTGAGGAGAGAACAGCAGGAATCAGGGACATCAGTTTGGAAGCTATTGAAACATTTTGGATAATAAAGTTGTCTTGGACTAAATATATAGTAGCATTGGTAGGAAGACTTGAAAGTAGAGAAAAAAAAGAATAAACAAACAAAACCCTTGGTGATGAGAAAGATGAGGGAGAGAAAGGAATCAGAGACTTCTAAGTTTGCGGCTTGAGAAATCAAAGATATCATAGCCATACTTACTGAAGTGTTACTATTGGTAGATTTTCACATTGTACTGAAAATGAGGTTGAAGATGGGAATCTAAAATTCTTTCTAAATCAGAGATAAACTGAACTTTAAGTTTGAGATTACAAAACATTGACAAAAATGACTTCAATGTAACTGGTATTTTTGTCACTGAATGACGGACACTGTACTATGAACTTGACCTAAATTAACATATGATTCTCATAAAATATCTGAAGTGGGCATAGCTGTTGCATGAATGTATAGATAAGAAATTTGAGCAAGGGGAGAATTAAGAAGCTGCTTATTCTTAGCATCAAAATAGCATTGACCTTTTAGATGCCCATAAAACTCTTATTAGTCTCAGGTTTTACTTCTCTGTTGCGATGATAAATAAAGTCAACTATTTTCTCCATAATTCTGAGAAATGAACCGTTCTGAAACTCAGAGGCTTAATGAAACCGTTACCTGTCTCATGGATCACCGAGTAGGCTTTGTTTCAGCTCACCGGGGCGTGGCTACGAGGCTCTGACTCAAGCCTTGGAGTCTGACGTGACTTTGATTTCCAGGGCAGCCCCTTGCGACAGAGAGAGCCCTGCTTCTTGTGTCTGGTACCAGCAGGTTAATCCACTGCAAGTTCTGTGGTCAAACCACAAAGATATAGGGAGTAAGGACTAGATTCAAAACTGCTGCCCCATCACCTTCATCCCATTGCATTGGCCAAAGGGAGACACGAAGCCACTCCCACAGTCCAGAAGTCAAGAGCTTTATTACATTAATAACAACGTTATAGGCAGAGTATAGACACGGCAGCTGAAAAATGGGAGGAAAATTGGAACCGATCATTAAATCTTCAATAATTAGACTATCTACGTCTGGTTTAGTTTTATCATCATTTTATCAATGGCCACTTTTAGGCAAAATGCTACACAAATTTATCAGCGCACTGTGATGAACCCTCTGCAGGCTTCCTTCATTCTTGAATTAGTGGCCTATTTGGGAGGTGAGTGTTCTATGCTAAATGCTTTGCTGATCTTTAGCCCATTTTAATTTGCATATATCGATTCACCAATTTGAATGAGCGTGAACAATCTTAATGAAACTAGTTTTATCTAGATATTTTTCAGATAAAAGAATTAGGCAATTAATAAGCCTAAGAATTTTTTCCTTAGGCCACCCAGCGTTTGCATATTTGATTCCCTAAAACCTATAACTCTTGTAATAAAATGGAAATCCATACTGTCTAGTGACTATATGAGATAATTTGCATACATCTTAATATATTAACACTTCAAAACTAACATCTAATTTTCAGAAAGAAGCCTTATAATGTGAGAGTTGCACTATTATTGTGGCAGGTGGAATTAATTAGCTCCTGTACAATTTTCCTAGAGCCTTCTCTCAGACCCTTGTGAAAGAAGTTACGCATTTTTGATTTTCCGTTCCACAGGGATTCAGTTAATGCCCAACACTTTCTAATCATGTTTCTGATGTTTTCATTACCAATAGGTGCTGAATTATGACTTGAGTCACTTACAAAGGTGATGCACAGAGAATGTTTAGGGGGATTTTAGAATTTACTCATTTGTGAGTTTGTTTGTTTGTTTGTTTAAAAAAGGCCAGAGAAAGTTTGTGATTCGAAAAAAAAAAAGTCATTTAAACTTACCTTGCAATTTAGGAAAGCAGTATCCAGTTTTTGATCAACTTATTTGTGATCTATCTCCTTGATCAAAAGACACTATCTGCTGTATTTTAAGACAGGTTATAGAATTGGATTTCTCAAACAATTGATTTTATTCAGTCATGCCTTCAATGAACTTTTAACCAAAATCTTCAATCCACCAGTGTAAGACTATGTGGTTGAGGTGAAGAGCGTAGTGATGGAGGTGAGCAGTTCAGTTATATAACTGATTAGGACATAGAATGAATAGACTCAGTATTATATGTGTTAGAAAAAGATTTAAGAATTTTAAAAAAATTCAGGTTCGGCCTTCAGAGTCTTACAAGACCATCACAGTATAGCTTTCACAGAAATAGTTGTTTTTATTGTGGAAGATAGCATGGGTTTCCAAAGGCTCTTTGGAAAGAATTTCAGACCTGATATGTAAATCCCAGTGAGACTCAAAATGTCCCTGAAATATTATTTCAGTAAAGCAAGGGGTGATTACCTTGCACTGCCTGTAACTACCCATTAATAAATATCATTAACACATAAACATTCTTCCTGAATACAGGCAGGATTTTATGTTAACTCCATAAAGTGGAGACTCTGCAATTCATAATTCACACAACTGTGACATTTCTTACAACACAAAGTAAAAATAGTTTATTTGCATATCAGCTATCTAATAGCACTAAATGCACATGAATGGTTGCAATATGGTGAAATATCAGGGTGTGTGAGAGTATCATAGCCTGAGAACGGTGGGATTTATACCAGGAGATAATAAAGAGGTAAATTTGGAGACAGATACTTGGTGTGTACATATTAGATAGAAGAGATTATACGATAGTATCATACCTATATAATATTTACATATGTATGTAAATTCAAGTGTCAGTGTTGTAATATGGACATTTCTGCCAAATTTCAGTGATTAGGGATAGGAATTCTTTGGAAAGCGAAGGAGAAAAAAATCAATTTAAAGTGGCATAAAAACTAATATTTCCCAATATCAAGAAGTCTGTCCAAATGTAGCCAGTGATGTTGATTCAGCAATTTGACAATGTCTTTGAAAATGACCTCAGATTATATTGCCTGCGTTTGCAAGGTATATGTATGTCCAAAGCCCAGACCTCCTACAGCCATCTAAGGCCGGAATAAACTGTATTCAGAAAAAGGAGTGCCAGCATGTCTGTATCTTTTACCAGGAAAACAAACATTTTCAAGATAACCCCTTCCTTCTAAAAGAGTCCATTTAGAACCATGGAAACATGCAAGAGACTTCTAGGAGGAAGCGGGCAGTGGGGACTGGAGGAGATTAACCAACGAACTTATATGCATGTATGCAATGCTCATAGACACAGACAATAGGGTGTTGAAGGACTGGGATGGGGTGGAGGAGGGCAGTGGGGAAAAGGGGAACATTTGTAATGCTCTCAACAATTAAGATTAAAAATCTCTCTATATATAAAAGCCTAAGTGACCTTTCGACCGTTTGACCAGGAGCTATGATGTGCACTGACCACGAGTGGGCAGATGCTGAATGCACAGGCATGGAAACATGGAAAGACTGATGAACCTCAGAGGGAAGTGGGGGGTAGGAAGAGATTAATCAAAGATCTTATATGCATAAGATCTTATATGCACCGGTGGGGTCCCTTGGCCTGGCCTATGGGGATCCGGCCAAAACCGGCAGTTGGACATCCCCCGGAGTCCCGGATTGTGAGAGATCTCAGGCCAGGTCAAGGGACACCACCAGTGTATGAATTTCACACACCAGGCCTCTAGTAATAAAATAAAAGTCTCCCTTTATATGGCATTAGCCAAGTCACACAGTTACTCTTACCAGCAAGGAATGAGGAAAGAAAGAACATCAGAATTTCTGTTGAGTTAGACCAATTGTGATCTGTTGTCAAAGTGTGAGCCTTGTGGTGCCCCAATATGTCAAAATTCTATTGGCAAAAAAATCAGGAAGAATGTTAGGAGTTATATATCATCAACATCCAGATAATAAACATTGCATTGTTTAAAATTGGATACCTCTGCAAATTCCTTTAAAATTGGATAATAAAGGGAAAAATTGAAGTACAATATAATAGGTCTCCACTGTTTCCTATACTGTAAAAGCGTATTTGTCACTTTTTATTTTTAATGGCACACACCAAATGATGCAAGGTTCACTCTTTGGAAAGTTTTATCAAAGGCTAGTGGGAGTCAAATTTTGAATATGAATTCTTTGTCGAACTTTTCAAATAACAAATGAGCCAAGTTGCTTCTATCCATGTTTTTTCATTAAAATGTTCCTAACGAATCTAAAAACTGATATCATTAGGAAAGTTTTAGGAGCAACGCGTCCTAGTTAATATCCCTCCATGTTTTTAAGGCACTTACCAACATTTTATGTACATGCATTGACAGTGCAGATAAATTAACATGGATAGGAATGGAAGTAAAAATAGCTGCTTATTTTTAACTATGCGGCCATCAGACAGAATCCCATTGTAGAAACCAAGTTATAGTGATTAAACTCATACAATTCTCTGGCCCAGCTAGAACAAGTTGGATGAATGAATTAATTGAGACAACAGTGGCATATCTGTGAGAGTAATACATATGCAGTTGCTCACGTGTCAGACACGGATGCATTACTACTTACTACATATATGCCGGGACCCAGAGGACTGGACACAGCTGTGCGGGAAACAGGCCCCAAGGATACTGAGCTGAGATGAACTAAGTTCCATGCAGGCGAGCTCCCAACCGCCATTCTAGTGAGGCGCTGCCTCAAATCGATTGCCTGTGTGGTTCACTTTTTGTTCTTTCTTTTCTTTCTGGTGCTTCGGATAGTTTGTCTCTGCTGTGGTTATTCTGGTCCGTCGAGGCTGGATACAGAATTGTGTGTTTGGTTTTGTTTTATTTCTTTCTTCTTTCTTTTTTACCACAAAAACGTGGACTATTTCTTCCCCTTTTTTCTATTTTTATTAATATCTCTCTCCTCTCTGATCCTCTGTTTCTCACTCATTCTCTCTTTCTTTCTCGCTCTCACCCCCCGCCACACACACACACACACACACACACACACACACACACACCTTTGGTTTTATTCTGTTTAAAAAAACTACCACAACCTAACCATTTTATTTTTCCTAACATGTAGTTCTAAAATGCTAGAGGCCCCTAAAAAGTTGCATTCTACTTCTGGTGGAATCTGTGGCCTCTGGTATAAGAATTTGCAAGTTACCAGTTCATGGCATCAACTCTTACATTAGAACGCTCTGCATGTGCACATGGAGAGCAGAGGTCAACCCACAGAAGTTACCTGAGGGTTTTCTGGGAGTTCTTAAATGATCTTCGTAAGTGATTGTGTTGAAATGCTCTTGCAGGGGTAAAGGTGAATTATGACATTCATTTTCCGGTTATTTCCTGCACTTTCAATCATGACAGTGTAAAATTGTTCAAATACGATTGGTTTTACATGTGGTCCGGGTTTACACCATTGGGACATGCTGAATTTAAAATATTAGGGAGTCGAAACAGCCAAGGACTGAATTCCTCTAGTGTGCTAATACGGAGGCGAGGCCTCTAGTGTGCTAATTTAGATAGATACAGAGACAAGATGAGAGTCACTTAACCAAATGCATAGGTAAAGTGGCAGTGGTTCCAATATGAGAGAGAGAAAAAAAAAGTTCACTTCTATTCAGTCTACATCCACATTTAATCAAGTAAATATATTAGAACATTTCAATGAATGTAATTTGATTATTAAATTCCAGTATGACTTCTTTAGGATATTTGATAGATTCCCATCCCCCCCTCCAATCTCTTCACAAGCAGAATTACAGAAGTTTAGGTCCAGGAGAAATATCTGATGGCATCTAGGACAATTATTTATTTTTCAAATGATGACCCTAGCATGAGTGTTTTGAGTTGGTTCTGGAGTTTCTGATACCGACTCTAACCTGAGTAGATTTAAAGATGCTGAGAAACTTTATGCCCAGTAGAAAAGAGATTGACAATCCAGTGGATTATTGTCTGATGTAATCTGGCACTAGAGATATACAGCATATCTCCATTGGATACTCCCAGCCAGCCACTTGTAAGAAGCCAGGTGTGGACAAATCTGTATCTGATACTTGGACCATTTTCAGAAAACTGACACATAGACTGAAGTTGACCGGTTGTCCTAATGTCACTGGAAAAAGTGGTTATAGACAAAGAAAAAAATCATACATCTTTCAAAAGAATTATTTTAGAACACATAAAGGACTTTTATAATTTAGTAATAAGAAAGCACTTTCTTTAATTTGCCAGTTTTTAACAGAAAATTCGCGATGGCAGTTAGAGAGAAAATAAGCACATGAAAATAGGCTCCACGTCATTCATATGAGGAAAAGCAAATTAGACTATAATGAAATAGCACTCCTCCTCCAGCAGAATGGCTAAATTTTAAAAAGACTGACCATAGCAAATGCTGCCATGAATTTGAAGAAAGTGCTGGTATGAGTCTACTAGTATAACGATCTAACCATTTTAGGAAACTGGCAGTTTTTCAAAAGATTAAATATATCTCCATCATTTGACCCAACCATTATCCGCGTGGTCGGTCAGTCAAGGGAAATGAAACCATATGTGCATAACTTGCTAATGAAATTTTATTGTACCTTTTTGGTAGCAGCCACAATCTGAATAAAAGGTGTTCAAGGAATGAAGGATAAGCAAACTGTATACTCACTCTTCTACGTAAGAGAATACCATCACTTTTAAAAATTGGTATAAGAGTTTGTTTGAGCCAAACTGGTGACCTTGGCTGGGAGCAAGATCTCCAATGCCCCCAAGAATGCCATCACTCTTAAAGACACAGGGACTACTGATACAACATGGGTGCACCTTAGAGTTATTATGCTTTTTTAAAGAAGCCAGATAATCAGTACTTTAGGCATTGACTTTTATAAATTCTGGAAATACCAATCTAATCAATATGGACACAAAGGAGTGGCTGCCTCCTAAAAGGTGATTCAGATGTGGAGTGACAACATCTCTTACGTCTTGATGGTAAGAAAGCCAACTCGAATGACCATTCTGGAGAAGAGTTTCTTTTAAAATTTCACAACTTCTTCTCAGTTAGGTGTAAACCTACTACGTGACCCAAGAAATGTCCTTCTCCAGTATTTAACCAAGAGAAGGGAACACACACTGACTTCTGTTTGTGTAAAACCGAGAACACGTACTATCTAGAACTAAAAGCTCGAGGAGAAATATTGTTGTCTGGTATACCATTTTAAGTATTAAAACGTCAATTTCACAAGGATATTTTTCTCTTCATCAGACTGAATAGGAACAGTTTCCCAGCGGAAGATAAAATATATTTTTTGAAAAGACCAAAGGAAATAAAAGGCAAACGTCAGAAGGAGGTAAATACATATTTAAAGGGAAACAGAGCATTGCCATGGAAGGATTAATGCCCGCAGCTTCAGTGTCAGCAAGAAATATGGGGCAGAATGAAGAGTCCATGAAGCGTGAATACAAACCACCTGAAACAAACGCTCAGCAAGAGGATAGACGGCGCGTGAGACACCCCGTCCTCAGCCACAGAGACAGAGACAGTCATGGCGAAGATTATACTTTGTGATCCACCGCGATCCATTCTGTGCACAGGTCCAAGAGGATGGGCAGGGCGCAGGCGCAGCAGGAACATTCCTGCTCCTGCCAGGAGGACGGAGACTTCAGCGATGGCATTCTCCGCGGACCGGCCAGTGTAAACCTGGCATCCGTCGTAGATAAGGCTAAAGGAAACCTAAAGCCATGTTTGCACATAACACTCTACAGGAGGAGGTTCATATGTCTGCTGAGTATGCGGATCGGCAACGTTTTTCTTAAGAAATAATTGATACAGATTTCAATACTGACTGTGACTGATGATTTAATGCTAATGCAATGCCATCTTCGAAAGAAGAGAGACTGAAAGAGACAGTTCTTTGGAATCGTTAATGTTGCAAGAACATATTTTTACTCACACAACTTAATATTTTTTTCTTTTTTAAATGTGATTGCAAGTTTCACATAATTGTCACAGGCATAGGGGAGGATTAAAAATTCTACAGGTATTTTGGCTTAAAGGCGCATTGCTCTATATGGGCCCAGGGGTTAGAATAATTATTGGAGCGCATGAAAAAATAGCAGATTCATTTGAAAATGGAATGATTTTTAAAAAGTGTATTTTAAGGATAAGCCAAAATTCCCTCATGCTGGAATACTTTAGCAGATGCATGGTAAATTTAACCTAATTTCAACACATGTTTTGGGAGCAGGAACACAGACATGAACCAAAGTAGCAAGAAAAATGCACATGCAGTCTCTCACTTCCCTCGTAGTGGTGGCGGCATGGAGAAAACACACGTTACTGCCACTTGGCACGTTCTGTGAGGACACTAAGATGATGTCGCCAAGGGGGCAGAGGAAGGTGCCACAGCTGGGCATCATGCAGGAGAGTTCTAAAGGAAGGGCCCGGAGGGAGGTCTGGGCTCCCGCGGAAAGTGCACAGTGCTCGGGTGGAGGGCGACGCTGTGTGGAGGGTACAAGGGGGTTTCCAGAGTGACGGAAGCGTGACCCACACATTGAGGCCGATGGTGAGACAACACTGAAGTTTAAAACAGGCCCTACTACGGTCAAGTTCTTGCTAGTCATGACAAGCAGATTGAAATCTAGACTTCTACTGAAAAAGTGGCAAAGCCCATAGAATTTTAGTTGAGAAGAAGATAACGTAATTTATGCTTTAAAAAAATCCTCTCACCCCTTCAGCTGGGAATACCTTTCTTACTGAGTTCAAGTTTTATTCGCCATGTTACTCTTTCCAGGCATTTGATACATCTTTAATTACTACCTACCAACTACCTGGAGCAGTGTAAGCCCTTGGAATAAAGTGGTCAGACAGAAAGGGTCTTTGGCCTCAAAAGAAATGTACAGCAATGTATAGAATCTAAAGAACAGCATTACTGTACATTTTTGCATTGCTATGCATAGAATTCTACACATTGCTATGCATAGAATTCCGTACATTCTATACATTGAATTCTATACATTCTCTACATTGCCACACATAGAATTCTGTAGCTAGGGCCTTGGGGAATAAGAACTAATTTCTCTGTGTTGATGACACCACCTGCGGCGAGATGATGTAGAAGGTAGACCTACGCAGGTGCGTCTCCCTGGACATCCAAACAGTTGTCTCAAGGTCTGTGTTTCCGGCGTGTGCTTTCTTTGTGTCTTGGAGGTTAGTCGCCTAAAAAAAAAATAATAACTCAGAAGATTAGGTCAAAACATAAAAAAATGATATAAGGTGTTAAGAAATAAGAGGTTTAAAATTTACATAAGTAATTACTTCCAAAACACTAACCACAAAGAAAAAGGAGAGTCAGGCTTGTCATCAAAGAATAGATCCAAATGCTAAGTCCACGTTTCAGAGACTCCACTGAAAAAGGACATGTTGCAATGAGAAAAATAGGCAGGACTTCCCTTCAGCACTTACACCGTGTCAGTGCATTTCATCCAGAACACAGTATGCATGACACCTGCCCAGTGCCAAGGCCAGGTGCAAGGTAAAGTAGTGCTTTTTGTGTGAATTGGCTGGAAATTATAATAATTATTTCATAACGCAGTGTCAATGAAATTTGAAAAATAAAAAAACATTAAATTATGGTTTGTTGTATTGGCACCATCAGAACACTAGCTTAGTAACCCATGTGTGATGAATAAAAAAAAAACCTATGTCAATTAGGAACTTGGTGGGAAAGAGGGAACATACCTCAACATAATAAAGGCCATATATGACATACCCAGAGCCAGCATCATACTCAAGAGGAAAAAACGCAAAGTGTTTAAGATCAGGCACATGACAAGGATATCCACTTTCACCACGCTTATCCAACATAGTACTGTGCTAAGTGAAATAAGCCAGTCAGAGAAAAATAAGTGCCATATGATTTCACTTATGTGTGGAATGTAATGAACGAAATAAACTAACAAAATATAAACAGACTCAGATAGAACAGACTGACAGCTGTCAGGAGGTAGGGGATTGGGGAGTAGGTGGAAAAGGTAAAGGGATTAAGCAAAGATAAAACAAACTCATAGACACAGACAACAGTATGGTGATTTCCAGAGGGAAAAGGGCTGGGGAGGTACAAGGTAGTAATGGGGAATAAGTGGTGATGGGAGGGAGCCGTGACTGGAGGTGGTGAGCACACACTGCAATAATATACAGGTGATGTGGTATAGAATTGTACACTTGAAACGTATATAATTTTATTTACCAATGTCACCCCAATAAAGTAATCCAGTGTTTTCAAATTTGCAAGATTTTAACATTTCTTCATGCCTACACACATTCAACACCAGACAACGGGCCAGGGGTAGAAATTGTTTGTTTTACTGACTATATTGGAACTTTAATTTGCGCGTGGAGATTTTGCAATGGGGCAATGCAGGCTTAGGTAAGGGAGGAAGAGGGGGAAAACAAAACTCTGACCTGGGAACTTGAGTCATTTTAGATAGGGAGAAAGAGGTTGGCATGGCCCGTTACCTGTTGAGCATCCATGACTGGTCTGTCAGTATTCCGGATGACGTAGCTCCATTTCTTCAAGTAGCGCTCACTGCACCGGGTCAGCTACAACCTGCTTGTAATGAACAAAGGGAAAAGGGCTTCCTCAGCTTCCATCAGTTCTTTCCATCTAATGATGTTAAGAGTATAGACCCCTGTCCCATTAGATGTGCTGTGTACAGGGTAATCATTGATAGGCAAACTTACTAGCTCTTTGGAGTACTTTAAAACTCTCTTTTCTGTGTTTCCATTTCAGAGAGTTTACCGACACAGGACTACCATGATTTGTTTCTCGCCTGTAAACATCCCTTTGTGAGATGGACGTATTTTGGTCGAGTGTCACGCAGCGTTAGTGCACGAGGCACCCAGCTGTTTGCTGTAAGACAGTTCATGAGCTCAGGTAGTTGGGATTTGAATGTACTGACTAGTGACCTATTTTAAAAATAACGGAGTTTATCTGTATTTTCCTTCATTATCCCCCCAGAATTAATGCCGTGCGCTGCAAAACACACTCCGAAAGACACAATACATTATCTTCTAGCTCATCCTTGGTGCATGGCTGCAGACTGCAGAAAACCATTCGTGCTCCTTGGTTGGCGCTCTGCCCTGTGCGGTGACCATGTCCACACGGAAGAAACTCTGCAGTATCCTCCTCCTCAGTTCCCATTGTGTGTGACTGAATAACTTCTGAAAGGACGGCTATTACATTTTCTGTTTTCCTCTGAGCTCTTAGTAATATGCCTGTGACCTGAACTAATGAGACAATGATTTTTATGAAATTCCTGCCTTGTCATATTTTCATTTGACATTATTATAAGTAAGTGGTGTCCTCAGTTCCTTGTGTTGATATTACTGATCACTCACAGATTATTCAAGAACATAGTGGCTGTCCATGTTGCTTGGTTCTTAATTTGTACACATGACATTAGACATAATGATGTTTAGTGTTGGAGCAATCGCAACACAGTGATATGCCGTGGCCTTAATTCTGTAAATATTGTTCAAAGTCTGTCTGGATTTTTAAGTTTACCAAACACCAGAAAGCTATTGCTAAAATAACAAACAGTTCGTGAGAAGTGACAAACTAATGCCAAGAACTACCTCCGTCCTGGTGATGCAAAGAAGAATGAGATACTCTTGTAGTTCTCTGTAGTTCTCAGCAAGGTGTGTTCTCTCAGTAATGAAGGCCCTCTTTTAAAAATGTGTAAATCATAGTTTGATGTGAGTGTGTGTGTGTGTGTGTGTGTGTGTGTGTGTGTGTGTGTATATATATGTATATATAGGGCTAATGTGCTAAGTGTCCGACCATCCAACTGGTTGCTATGATGCACACTGACCACCTGGGGGCAGATGGTCAACATGGGAGCTGCCATGATGCGCACTGGCCATTTACAGAGAAATGGCATCTTGCACTTGGCGCCCACAAAGCAACACTTGGCTCCCCCCAAGTGTGACACAGGCCCCGCCACCACCCCGGAGCAACACCCCACCAAGTCGCAGCCAACGCTGCTGAGACCCCCATGGCGCAAAATGTGGCACACAGCCCAGCTCAGCCTGGAAATGGTGGCTGAGGGCACTGGGTAATGATGTCACATAGCATCACTGGCTTCCTCTCCCTAGCAGCTAGCCTGCTTGCAGTTTCTTCAGCCCAGGAACATGACTTGCTTTATAGCCAGGTGCAAACATTTCACACTGTAACCAAATGTTAGTGAAGTGTTTTCCTGTGCCTCATCTCATTTGGTCCTCACAGAAGTCCTGGAGTAGGTAAATAGGAGACTAAGTGGAATTCTATTTTCTTTTCATTAGTTGGAAAATGGAGATTTAGAAAGCTTAGAAATTTGACCCGACTGAAAAGAAGTACGAAATGGTGGACCTAGAAAATGACTTCAGGTTTTCTCACTGCGCAGAATATAGTCAAACACTGCTGCAGTTAAATATTTTACCCTTTGTTCTCCCTGCATGATCTACAGTAATAATCTGCTTTGTGTTGATATTTACTGCTGTGTTGCTGACAATTACTTGAAAGAGAAGTTGGGGCGCTTCACTAGGCTGGAAAAAGTTTAGCGACATCAGAAAGCAGGTCTAATTAAGCAAGTTTATTCTTTAGCTATAAAAGGCTAAGTTGACTCACACATGTGCAATACATATAAAGCTCTTGCTGGCACCAATTGCATGTGTGTGTTTCGATCTGTCATTGTCAATTGTGAATTTTGTTGACACTTCTGTTATAGAGAAAGGGGGAATAGCGATATTAAAGTATTTCTTCTAATTAATTTCCTTTCAATGTGCATGAATCTGTGCACCAGTAGTCTATATATATATATGTATAAAAGGCTGATATGCTAAATTCCCTCCTCCTGTCGGACCAGTTACTATGACATGCACTGACCTCCAGGGGGCAGATGCTCAACGCAGGACCTGCCGAGCTGCAGTGACTCGGCAGTGGCGGTTCTCGGGTGACGCATCCCGAAACCAGAGAGGACAGAGCCCAATTCCTCCTGGGGCTGCGCGACTCCACCTTCAGCCATGGGGGATGTTGTTGCTGGGGCACTGTTGGCCCCGAATCTGGTTCACTGCACACTTGTGTTTGCGTTCCACACCCTGTATGACAACAGCTTTGCAGAGTGCCTCTCACTCCGGGACCCCTTGGGGGACGTTGGAGAGCCGGTTTGGGCCCGATCCCCGCAGGCCAGGCCGAGGGACCCCCACCTGCTGGAGGGACCCCGGTCTACAGATGTCTTTTGAGCTATGGCACCACCTCAGGTGCGGCTGGCCGGGGAGGGACTGCAGGCTGGCTCCAGGGCATGCTCGGGGGTCTCGCCCAGTCCTGCCCTGCCGGCCACCTTATAATTAATTTCCTTTCAATGTGCAGGAATCCATGCACTGGGTCCCTGGTATAGTTATAAGAATAAAAAGGCAATTTGAGGACTGCTTATTGAATGGAAGGCAGGGTTCCCAGAGAATAGATAATTGTTTGTGTTATATACACTGCACAGTTTCTAGGCTGGCCTTAGAAATGAATCCTTCACCTTCGGAGTTGCGATTAACATGAGCTGGTGCTGTGGTTTTTAGAGCTCCCTCCAGGGGCCCGTTCTTGAAGGCCTTTGACAGGTAATTTTACTGTTCTCTCACATTTACTACCCTGCTTCCGAATGCATTACACGTGTTTTGCACAGCACCTGAGAAATGGCATGTGCAGGGGAGAATTGAAGAAGAAGGAGGGAGAATGCAAGAAATCGCCATGAGTAATAGACCAGCCCTTCTATTATTTTACCTCCAGAAAAAGAGAAGACACCCAGAGCCTCATACTAGTGACTATCCAGTCTTGGCAGAGTTCAGCTACCTCAGGGTCCTTGTCTTCAGCTCATTAACTCTCATCCCGTCTGGTGAAATACTGATTTTTCTAAATTGCCATCATTGAGCTGCCTACCAGAGCTGCCTCTGAACCCAGTGTCCTCTGTCTCTAGGCTTCTAAATTACCTTGGGCTGAATAACTGAAGAACTGCCTAGTGGATCCATATATTCTAAATAACTAGGAATTTTCTAGTCTCATTGTCTGGACTCTAACTTGAATTGATTAACAACCTTTACCAGATCATCATTCCACGAAGGAATGGGTATTCTGTAACATGGTGACTTAGAGTAGCTCCTTCATTAATTTCTTCTGTCTTGGATATAAAAAAGGCCCAATAAGTTATTATTTAACTGGGATGTATGTCATATTGGACTGACATATGAAAAAAAAAACAACAGACCCTAATGGCTAATATGCATTTTGCATCCGGGAAAGAAATATGTTTTCATAGCTTAACTTTTTTTCCTGCACTTTCACGAGTCTGACAGTGAAAATTTCCCCAGCTTTTCAAAGCTGCAGACATTCAACCTGTTTTGCCAAGTAGCAGCTGAGTAGGAAAGACATTCCACTGCCGATGCAATAATCACCCTTCCCTTTGGAGGCATCAAAATATTTGGACTGCCAGTTGCAGAGGCCCATTTAGCGATGAGGAAGTGAGTGTGGGTTCCAGGCCATGCCATTTTTGAGCAGCACCAGCTCCCAGAAATGGCACTTCTTCGGAAAATAGTGTTGTGCTTCGGTGGGTGAGGGAAAAGGTCTGCATCCTCTAACACCTGGGCATAAATGAGGCAAGCGGCCACCTCTCCCTCTATCCTCTTCCTAATATTTTCTTTTTTTTAAAAAAAATATATTTTATTGATTTTTTACAGAGAGGAAGGGAGAGAGATAGTTAGAAACATCGATGAGAGAGAAACATCCATCAGCTGCCTCCTGCACGCCCCCTACTGGGGATGTGCCCGAAACCCAGGTACATGCCCTTGACCGGAATCGAACCTGGGACCTTTCAGTCTGCAGGCTGACGCTCTATCCACTGAGACAAACCAGTTTCGGCCTAATATTTTCTTTTTAAAAAAAATTGATTTGAGAGAGAGAGAGAAACATCGATTTGTTGCTCCACTTATTCATTCATTCAAATCTCATTTGATTCTCATGAACACTGTATACATCAAGTATAGTATTATCTGCACATAACAAATAGGAAAATTGAAGGATTCAAGGAACTCTCTAGGGCAGTAGTGGGCAAACCGTGGCTCGCGAGCCACATGCGGCTCTTGGGCCCCTTGAGTGTGGCTCTTCCACAAAATACCACGGCCTGGGCGAGTCTATTTTGAAGAAGTGGCGTTAGAAGAAGTTTAAGTTTAAAAAATGTGGCTCTCAAAAGAAATTTCAATGGTTGTCCTGTTGATATTTGGCTCTGTTGACTAATGAGTTTGCCGACCACTGCTCTAAAGGCCACTAGTATACGCATAGCGTCAAAGGAAATCGAATCAGAGCACTTTATTCCAAGTCCATTAGTGCTCTACAGAGGTAGAAAAAATTCTCATCATTGATGTTTCTCTCTCTCTCCCTCTCCCTTCCTCTCTGAAATCAATACAAATATATTTAAAAAAAATACATCCTCCCTGATCTACAGAATGATTCTACATTTTGATCATAGTAGTTATTACAGAGGCATATAGATTTGTCAAAACATCAAATTTTACACTTAAAATGGATGCTTTTTACTGCATGTAAATTATACTATAATAAATCGATTACATAATGCTACCCCTAAAATGATATTATATCTGCATATTTTTGTATTCTGCATCATTAGCACATGTGTACACCTAATAGCTATATGTACACCTAATTACTGGCACTTAGATTATGCAACTTCGTGGTGGTTTTACAGGATTATTGAATTAAGTAATTAAGCTTTTTAAATCAGCCAGTAAGTGTGTTGTGTTTTTTTATATGCTGGTTTGGGTTTTCTTTTATTATTTATGCTTATAAATTCTCCCGAAAGAGTTTTTTAAAATACAAATTCTATTTTATGAAAAGTTCTGATAGTGAATTTTGCATTTAGCAAAATGTAGCTGCTATTTCAGACCAACAGTGATTTAAATGATCTGCAGATGGCTTACCACATAATTTCAAGTTTTCAGAACAGGATTCTTAAATGAAATGCATAGTGGCTGGTCTCAGAATATTATTTATCCACTCTACTTGGGAGTGAAACATTAAACAACCATAAACTGTACTTTAACTGGGAGGAACAAATTTAGAAATAATGATAACAAGCACAATATGGTCTTTATTGCCCCACCCCCACCCCCCAGTGGTTCAAGAACACGTGGTCTGGGGCAGCTATGGCTCACAGGTGTATACGTAGGACCAGAGGCGGGATAGCCGGGGAAGAAGCCTGCTGCGCGTGGGCTGCGCGTGGGCTGCGCGTGGGCTGCGCGTGGGCTGCGCGTGGGCTCCACGTGGGCAGGAGTCTGTTCCCTACTCCCTGGGTCAGAAGATGCCATCATGCCCAGAAGACACCCATTGACAGTGTGTTCAAAGGAGACTCTGGACACCACGCAATTGGTCAAGGGCACTGCGACTCACCTCGACCCCACCCTGGACCATCTCATGGGCGTCAGTTAAGCGTTCCCCACCCAGCTGGTGCCCGCTATTTCAAGCCGGCCCCCAGTCCCTCCATGGAGCCCCGGGTAGCGGTGCCCAGGTCCCACCAAGGCCTGCAGCGGGTGGAGGCCGGGAACTCTGGGCTCTTCTGCTCTAAAGGCTGCTGCCCATGGGGCTCTCCAGAACCTGCCAATCACTGTCTGCGCCTGAACCTGGTGCACCCCACATGGATCAAATAGGGCATCAACAGTACCTGGGAGCTGGTGAGCTTCGTGGGGAATCTGCAGATGGTGTACCACAGTCCCTCTGCCTCCTGAATGCTGGTCAGGATTCAGGTATGGACAGAATTTGTGGGGTGTAGGGGAAATATATGCTATCCAGGGAGAGGCCTTCCTGTCATGGATGGATTGCTTTAATGTGTTAAAATAATCACTTGACTAAGTTTTGGGGAGTCTATTTCTGTTCTAGTTCATCATTCTAGGAATTGATCCTTCACCAAAGCCGCGCTGTCTTCATTACTGTAGCTTTCCAGTAAATACTGAGATTGAGATGTGTGCATCTTCCAAATGTGTTCTGCAGTTTCAAAATCTTTTTTTAAAATTTATCTTTATTGCTGAAAGCATTACAAATGGCTCCCCTTTTTTTCCTCCATTGACCCCTACCCGGCCTTCACTGCACTATTATTTGTGCCCATGGTGATTTTGAACTTATATACATATACGCATATCTCAAAATCATTTATATCTATTCGGGTTTCTTTGTCTTTCCATATAAATGTTAGCATCAGCTTACAGCTATTTACAAAATCCTGCTGGAATTTTAATTAGGATTGCACTGAATCTACAGATTAAATTGGAGATACTTTATTTCTTATAAACAATATTGAATCATTCAGTCCAAGGACGCAGTCTATATTTTCATTCATTTTGTTGTTTATTTTCATTAGTGTTTATAGTTTTCAATGTATACATCCTGAACATATTTTGTTAGGTTTTCACCTAATATTTCAATTTTATTTAATGTTATGGTCTATGATAACATTTTTTTTTTAAATTTCAATTGTTCATTGGTCTTAGGTAGAGATAAAATTGATATTATGTTAGACTTAATATCTTAAGATTTGATGAACTCATTTATTCTAGAAACACTTTTGAGTTCTTGATATTTTCCACATAAAGTCATTTCACCTGTGAATGGAAAATATTTTATTTTTACTGTAATGTCTTGCATGCTTTTAATTTGTTTCACGTGATCATTGCGTTGGCTAGTAGATATACCACCATTCTGAATATGAGTCAGGAGAGAGTGTTCTGGCCTTGTTCCTGACCACAGGCCTTCACTATTAAGTGTGGCATTAATGATGGGTTGTTATAGATATCCTTTTTAGGTGGGAGAATTATCTTTAATTCCAAATTTACTGAATTAGTGTAAATTTATGTGTTTTTTTGATAGGATGCTTTATTGATAGGATGCGAGCTCTTTTCTTGTTAGGTCTGTTAATATAGTGGATCACATTGCTCTACAGATGTTGAAACTGCCTTGAATTATTAGACTAAATTACATTTTGTTGTGATGTATTATTATCCTTGTTTATTGCTTGATTGCATTTGCTAATATTTTTGTGGAGGACATTTGAGTTTATGTTTATAGTAATTTATATTTTTATTTTTTAAAAAATTCTGATTTAATTTTTTCCATCACCTTTTATTCCCTCTATGCCATCTACCACTTCCGCCCATCCCCTCCACCCTCACCATCACCACACTGTTGTCCATGTCCATGAGTTCTCTCTCTCTCTTTTTTTTTCAATCCTTCCAACCCACCCTCTCCCACCCACACCCAAGCTGTCTGCCTGTTCTCTATGTATGAGTCTGTCTCTATTTTGCCTGGCAGTTCAGTTTGTTCATTACATTTCACCCGAGTGAAATGATATGGTCCTTCTCTTTCTATGACTGGCTTATTTCACTTAGCATCATGTTCTCTGGCCCATCCATGCTGTTGCAAAGGGTAAAATTTTCTTTTTATAGTGGAGTGGTAATCTATGCTGGAAAAGTACCACAGCTTTTTCCACTCATCTACTGATGGATGTGGGCTGTTTCCAGATCTTGCCTACTGTAAAAAAATGCTGCAGTGAAGATAGGGGTGCATATATTCTTTTGAATTAGGGTTTCAGGGTTATTTGGATAAATTCTCAGAAGAGGAATCACTAGGGCATAAGGCAGTTCCATTTGTAATTGCGCTGACTCCATACTGCTTTCCACAGTGGCTGCACCAATCTGCATCCCCACCAACAGTGCAGGAGGTTCCCCCTTTCTCCACATCCTCACTAAAACTTGTTTGTTGATTCATTGATGATAGCCGTTCTGACAGGTGTGAGGTGATATGTCCTTGTGGTATTAACTTGCCTTTCTCTGGTGAGTGACATTGAGCACCCTTTCATATGTCTGTTGGCCATCTGGATGTCCTCTTTGGAGAAGTGTGTCTATTCAGGCCTTGTGCACGTTTTTGAATTAGATTGTTTGGGGTTTTTGGTGTTGAGTTTTAAAACTTCGTTACCAATTTTGGATATTAAACCCCTTATCAGATGTATCACTGGCGACTGTGTTCTTCCATGCCATGGTTTGTCTTTTAATTTTGTGGATGGTCTCCTTTGCTGTGCGAAAAGGAGGCGGAAACATACTGTGGACTAAAGATAGTCTGTTCAATAAAGGTGTTGGCAAAATTGGACAGAGATGTGCCAAAGGATGAAACTAGACCACCTCCTTACAGCACACAAACTCAAAATGGATTAAAGAGTTAAGTGTTAGACTCAAAACCATAAAAATCCTAGAAGAAAACATAGGCAGTAAAATCTCAGACATCTCTTATAGCACTATTTTTCCCTGATACACCTCCTCAGGCCAGGGAAACAAAAGTAAAAATAAACAAGTGGGGCTACATGAAACTGAAGAGTTTTGCACGGCGAAGGAAACCACAATAAGTTAATTTTGAAGCTGCCAAACTTCTTCCAGGATAGCCAGGGATGGCCAAAAAAGAAATTCAAGTTGACCTGATGTGTCTTGCTAGGGAGATGCCTGTATTTTTAACTTTAAATAATATTTGTCTTGCCCTCGCTGGTTTGGCTCAGTGGATAGAGCGTCCGTCTGCGGACTGAAAGGTTCTGGGTTTGATTCCAGTCAAGGGCATATGCCCCGGGTTGTGGGTGCAATCCCCAGGAGGGGGCATGCAGGAGGCAGCCGATCAATGATTCTCATCATTGATATTTCTCTCTCTCCCTTTCTCTCTGAAATCAATAAAAATATTTAAAAAAAATATTTGCCTTGCCTTATATGCTGCCTTTATTTACAGTGACGAGCAAAAGGAATGGCGATTGGTAAGGATGTTGTTTACTTAATACCAGTATTAAGGAGAGGCTTTCTGTATAACTGGCTGGAGCACTCAGGATTTTCGCACCAGTTTTAAAGAATGACAGCAAAAGCACCTTTATCTGACATTTAGGATGATTAAATTTTGAAAAATCACTTGGCATATTCATCATGACTCCACAGGGTGCTCTAGCTACATAAGGCGATGGGTCATGTGAGCTTAACTTATATTTAAGATGTGCTGGCCTGATATTATTGCGTTAGGCAGTATTGCTGAAATGGAAATATAAAATTTTGCTGCCATGAGATCAAGTTTGTGCCTGCCCTACACCATAAATTAGTTTTCCAAAGTTTTAAAATGCAATGTTTATGCTGGTTCTAGTCATGTGAAATAGCAAACTGTGCTCAAATGTATAAAATTAAGCCTATTCTGAGTGGAAACAGATTTTTTTTCATTCATGTATCATTGAAGCAGGAGTGAAGGTTATTTAACCGCCAAGAATGTTTATGTGAAGCTAAACGAAAGACACTGGTTGTACTTGAGAGTTCCTTTTTAAGGCAGCATATCCTTCTGACCCATAATGCCAAATTGTTTGGGGCCTACCTCTGCATTGGCTACTATAGCAGCATAACAAGAAATCCACTGAGGTGTGCAGAGGAAGGCATTGTAATAATACAGTATTCCTAAAAATGTACCATTTATGACATCCTAATTTGAAAAAAATATATGTTCAAGCAGAAATATAAAATAAAATGCTACAATGAGCCTAACTCAATTATGAATGTACACAATTGGTCTGTTACATATAGGAAAACATTTGAAAAAAAATTGACGAATACAGTTTGACAAAATAATAGTTATCAGTGGGAAATAACTTAAAATATGAATGAGCTAAAATACCACTGAAGCAAAGAATAAAAAAGTATACAAAATAATACATAAATTATTTGGTTTTTCTGATTTGCAAAATTTAGTGAACAAAAAAGGTTTATTTTAAACAAAGCATAAGACTAAAGAGTAGATCATTACTTGCTAAGTATAAAGTGATATTGTTAGCTACTTGTACCATAATACTGAATACATAAAATTTGTCAAAAAGTATAACCACTTAATAATTTTTGTTTAATATTTACCTACCATGCTGTCTATGGAAATATTTTTGATTTGCATCTCTTCAAGCATTTATCTTATTGCCAGCATGGTACAAATTAAGTAAAATTGTAGCTTTAATTTTTTTACCTCAAATATTATACTATTGTAAAAGGGAAATGGTAGCAAAATGACATGTAACCCTTTGTAAGTAATCAAATCTAAGATAATTTATGTGAGTAGATTTCTTTTTAATTGTATTTATTGAAACAGACTCATTTTACAGAGTAATGCAAAATAAAATAAGCTCTATAAAATGGCAATGTAATAAATGATGTTAGAAAATATCAATTTAAAAATTTTTCCATTTTTTTCTAAATTAATTTAATGTACTGGAGAGAGACAATAGCAGGTATCACATGCAAGGTGGGACAAAAGTAGGCTTACAGTTGTGAGTACACAAAAGTTTATTTTTGTATTATTGTTCATATGGAAAATAATAAATAATTGTAAACCTCCTTTTGCCACAGCCTGTTTGATATAAGTGAAGGGAATTTGACATTATTTACTTCTTGTGATCAGGGATGTGTGTGTGTGCAGCATTTGTAGATAAAACAAGAAAATTACATGTGTTCCAGTGTCATCATGGAGCATGATTCCGCGGACTCACGGAGCTATTGCTACTTAAAGAGGAAAATGAGCTCATGTTTGTCGTTGCTGTGTAGTATGTGGTTCCCACCCAGACATTGTGACGTTACATGGTAACCGGTGGGTTTCTGCCTAGTAGATCATTTCAGTGCTCTATTTGTTAGTGCTTTGAAGGAGTCACTAGTTTCATTTCTATTAGCTGAGAGTTCCTTTGACTGGGTGATTATATAAATCTCCCTTCCTCTAATTATTATTGAACCAGCTGTACCATTCTACTAGGTTTTAACTGATTCATCTTGCAAAGAAACATTTTTGACATGACTGCTCTCTATTTGAATGAGGGTCATGTTTTTAAGTTTTGAAAATTGTATTTTGTAATCAGCTCGATATATGACAGTTGCATCCATTTGATAAGACGGTGCCTGTCATTCTGGAAATTTTATTGTGACACCGATTTTCACCGGATCATGACTAAACACAGAGTATGACGGCTCTTCTTTACATGTCTCCTAGGGGCTGACTTGGTCATTATCACCAAGCATTTAATGAAGTTTGAAAAATGAGGTGGATTTTTTTCTAGTCATTTCACACATTTGATGGTTTATAAGGCCCTTCATTTGTGCTCTATTTTCTGCTTTTGAAAAATGTTCAGGGAGACATGAATTGTGCCCTATCTCCACAGCATCAAAGCAGACATTTATACAAAAGCTATCAAAAGCTTAAAAGGGCTTATCTGCCTTCCCAAAACAACCTGTTCAAAATACATCACGTTGCCGGGCCATGCATGAGAGATGCCATGGAGAGGACTCGGCTCAGTGTCCAGAAAACATGATTCTCTTAGCACACTGACTCCCGGAATGTGAGATGCAGTCCTCTCCCTTGATTATGTGGAAACCCTTGCCAGGGAGTCTCCTCCAACAGATGCTTTCTACCCCAGGGGCTCATTTGAAGACTGCGTTTACAGATTGCAATTTTTAAAAAGTTTTCCAATTACAGTTTACATTCAACGTGATTCTGCTAGTTTCCAATGTTCAGCAAAGGGTTTAGAAAAGCGTGGACTTCACAGAGTGGGGCCCCCCGCCCTGCCCCGCTGCTTCAGGTACCCGCCTGGCCGCATACAGTCATTACAATATTAGTGATTGTATTCCCTATGCCGTAATCCACATCTCTGGGACTGTTCTGTAACTGCCCACTCCAAGTGCTAAACCCCTTCACCTTTTCCACCCGGCCCTTCAGCCTGCCCTGCCTGTGGCTGCCATCAGCCTGTCCTCTGAATCTATGAGTCTTTTCCTATTTTGTTTATTTTGTTTTATATATATATACACACACACACATGTATATGTATATATGTATATATACATGTATATGTATATATGTATATATACATGTATATGTATATATGTATATACATGTGTGTGTGCGTGTGTGTGTGTGTATGTGTATGTATATATATATATATATATATATATATGTGAAATTTCTCACTCATCTGGCGTGAATGCTTTGCTCTTCTTCTTTTAAACCATGTATTTCTACCCGGTAGAGATTAGATTAGAAACTTTTCTGAAGATAAACATGGTTCTATTTAAAATCCTCAAATGCATTATCTGAAGGATTTAGATTTGTCCTGCAACGTATCACTAATTTGTAAATCTCCAAAAAACAAACAAACAAAAGTCTATTATGTTTTTAGGGTCAAGCTCCAGAGTCCCTTTCATCACTTCCATCGGTGATATGATTACCGGGCAGTCTGGTGATCATATGTTTCTGAATGTTAACTAACAAGGTAAACCTGATTTTAAGTCATTGTGCCATGCTATTTTCTTTTCTTTGCTATTTCATTTTTGAGCCTTAATGGACAAAAATGTCCTCCAGTAATGTTTAATTTATACTATTATTAAGGCTAATTATGTCACTCCTGGTGTTAAAATTGATGAATGAGGTTTTTAAACTTCCTCACATCATTTACTTTTAGGATACGTGATTAAAAATGATTTTTTCTAAGCTTTCCCTACCACATAGGATGTTTTTAAAATGTGTTTATTTTTTTGCTTCAGATTGAATAAAGAGTGGAGAGAGTGCTAATGGGGTTTACAGCTCTCGTTGAATCATAAATTTTTTTGTTTATAAAACTGATTTGTTTGCCACAAACCCTATGAATTCTAGCTTATATAAGTGAGTCAGAAATAAAATTTCTGAGTTGCACATTCTTTCTATCAAGGTTACAATCGCTACATGTATGGAGAACTAGAAATATCTCGAGGCTTTTCAAATATAACGAGAGGCCCGTTGCATGAAGATTCGTGCAATAGGCTTTCCTTCCCCTGGCTCAGGCACAGGTTTTCCTCTGGCACCCGGGACCCAGGCCTCCGCTCTGGCCACTGTCTTCTGTCTTTGCTCCAGCTGGAGCACCGCTCCTGTGGCTCCCTCCTTCCCCCACCCTCCCCCTCATAGCAGGCGTCCCACCTGGCCACTCCGTGACTGCATGTGTGCTGCCCACAGGCCCAGAAGGCTGGGGGATGGGACCGCCACGATCTTTGTTGGGTTAATTTGCATACTCACTCCTGATTGCCTGGTGGGCATCACGAAATGACAGTCAATTGCATATTTCTCTTTTATTAGTGTAGATGATATATCAGTATTAATCAGAGTTATATCTGAACTGAATTGTCCTTTTACAAGGCTGTATACTTTTCATGCATACCCGTTCAGGGTCTTTGCTAAGTGTACCAAAGAATAATACTAGTAAAGGTATGTCCTGTATTCATATAGAACTTTATCTTAAGGGATTATTGCTCAACAAGTTTTCATCATGTCATAATGACTTATACAGATTATTTAACCATAAATTAACTTTTGTTAATAAAGTGCCTAAATTATTTAACAAGTTAGGGAAAGGATTGCAAACTGATCTACTTCTTTAATTATTGAGGACAGTGTCCTCTACAAAATTCAGATTTAATTGTGCTGGATTTTAGCATTAATAATACATAATGCTAAAAAAACCCCACAAATTAGACTTTCCTTCTAAGTAAGGAGTCGGCCTCAATACATGAGATCTGTGGTTTTGTGCTGGGAGCTTTTTTGTTTGGTTATTATGTTACTGTTTGATTGTTTCTTCTCCTTATTTAAATATTTAATGAAAGTTTTATCCAGCTTATGCTCTGAGGCCTTAAAGCAAAGGGCATAATTTAAAAGATCTAATAAGTAAATAAATGTCAGAAAGCTGAAAAAGTATGGGATAGGCAAAATATATTCAAAGCCTTGTTTTAATAATAGAATAATAAGTCCTGTTGTTCTCTTGAGATAATGAAGCATAAGAAATGAGATTCAAAAGTTATGAAATCTTTTCTCGCCTGGTCAGTGTTGCTCAGTGGTTGAGCGTTGACCTATGAACCAGGAGGTTTTGGTTCGGTTCCCAGTCAGGGCGCATACCCGGGTTGTGGGCTCGATCCCCAGTAGGGGGCCATGCAGGAGGCAGCCGATCCATGATTCTCTCTCATCATTGATGTTTCTGTCTCTCTTTCCCCCTTCCTTCATCTCTAAAATCAATGAAAAAATAGATTTAAAAAAGCTATGAAATCTTTTTAAAACGTAGCTGTGCAATGCTAATTTTTGTGACTCTGTTTAGGTATCTTACACACCGTAGTTGTTAGAAATGACCAGTGGTAGCCCGGCTGGTGTGACTCACGTGGTTAAGCCTGTATAATTCTGAAAAGTGGGTAAACTTTCCCCAGAAATAACCAGTTAAATAGATGAGAGCTGTGTGAGTTGGAAGGGTTTTCAAAAAGGGGAATGGAAGCAGGAACTGTGTATTGTAACTGGTACAATAACCCATTCATTTACTAGCTCCTAAGTACCCAAGCCAGAATTTGAGAACAGCTGTGTCTTCAAAACCAGCTCACTGACACGTAATCACTGAATTATATAGACTATAGCTTTAAACTATTATATTAAGAAAGAAGTTGTTATACATAGACCCTGTCTATAGGCAATGTTTATAACATAATAAGTTACACATGTGTCTTCACTAACAGCCCTACCTAACATGTAATGCTTGCCTCATAAACCATGCCATCTGGTGGGAGTTCAGTTCCTCAGGCCCCCATTTCATAGTGGTGTTGTGAGTTGACTGTTATGATGTGTGTAAAGCATGCTTAGGACAGTTCCTAGTAAGCACACAGTATGTGAAATATTTTGCAAATGTCATATGGATATGATGATGAAATCAAAGTGGAGTGCACATTAGAAATTAGACTAGACACAGCTAGGTTTTCATGCCATTGCTATATGACTTATACTACACTGTACATTCAAAACACAAACTTTCTAAATGAGTATAAACCAGTACATCGCATGGATTGTATTACATAATGTTAAGAAAATAGAGCTCAGCTTTTGATTTTCTGAATACACACAAGTAATTTTTAAAGTACACCAAGTAAAATGTCACACTTTATTATCTTAATGCTATGAAAGCTATTTCAATACAAATAAAAATATACCGCAATCATAAACTAAATAGATAGTTAGCATTGTTTTTTTTTTTTATATCCTGTGAGAAAGAAGGATGTGATTATAAAATTAAATAAGGACAAAAAGCTATAGGAGTTGACAGAAAATGTTTGCATATGCCTTTGGAATCTTTTATTGTCAGCACTTTGGAATCCAGCTGTTATTATATTCTGTGAAAAGTCAACTTTGCTTTTCCGTATAAACTAATCTTCAAAAGAGATATCCATATATGATGCTACTGTCCTTCTGGGGAAAAATCAGGTTAGAAGCCTACCAGCAGCTAAACCAACACGATGTTTATTTTTCTCTTCACTTACTACTATAGATGGGAACACTCTATCAAAAGCCCTATATACTTAGAACCTACCAACCAGGATTAAAAAAATAATGTGGAATTCTTGTTACCTGCTAATGTAATTGTATACAATATCAGAAAAAATCTTCTTGAAAATGGCATCTCTTGTAAGAATGGTGTGTGTGTGTGCGCGTGCATGTATGTGTGTCAGTGTTGGTTTTATATTTGTTATGGGAAAGATTAATAGCAGTGCATTGATCCATCACTGCCCCCTGCACACTTTCTCCCGTGATTTCCTAACATAACTCAGTTATTTCCTGCACGGTGACCTTGATTCCAATCGGTCCTTTTCCACTTCTCTTCATCTCCTGCTGTGAAAAGAATAGGAATACCAGAGCAAGCACTCTAGTAACCAAGTCTGCTTAAGTAGTGCCAGGAAATGCTTTCAAAGATTTCCTTCCCACAAAACACACACACACACACACACACCCATACCCCTACACACACACCTCACTGGCATCACACTACATATTAACCAATGTTGTAACTGAGAAAAAAATTCAATCTTTTTTTTTTTTTTTAACCCCAGCACCTTTGAGTAACCCTTGACTAAGGAATCTGAGGCAGTCTTAATGCAGCTTTAATTATTGGAGCATAATAAAACCCTGACCACATCCTGTTGGTCTTAACTTCAGCGTAAGATGTATCCCAGGACAGAACACTGTCTTCATCCCTTAGTCTTCACCCAGCCAACTCCAGCCTCCTCCTCCACCAACATGGCCATGGTCCTAGAAAGGCCAACAGTCATGTGCCCTCCTTCACGCGCGATTTGCCATCAATCTTGTCACTCACAATCCCAGATCTAACTAGGAGGAAGTATACATCAAAAACGATCAGAATAGCCCTGGGCAGTGTGGCTCTGTTGGACATCGTCCCACTCACTAGAAGGTTGCTGGAAGGGTCCCGCTCGTTGGAAGGGTCATCCACTCACTGGTTGGATACCCTGTCAGGGCACATGCCTCGGTTGGGGGTTTGATCCCCATTAGGGTGTGTGCAGAAGGCAGTCTATCCATGGGTCACTCTCACATAGATGTTTCTCTCTCTGTCTCACTCTCCCTTCCTCTCCTCAAAATCAATAAAAAAAATCTTTAACATTTATCAGAACATGTACGCTTGAGTATATGTGTGTGCGCACAGCTTTTCATGAAAACATTAGCTGTGAAGGCGTCATGCACTCAATGCTTCTGCTCCCCTTTAGCACACATGTTTTCCCTCGGGGGATTTCTAACATGAGCTCAGTGTTACCTTTTCTCTGACACCACCTCCCAGTGACATGCGTGCCTCCCTGTCCCGTGTTCCACGCTGAACCCTCAGACTTCACATCGCAGTTGGTCAGAGCGTCACCCACTTTCCCTTTGGCCTTTCACACTCAGAAGTTCTGCTCTTGTATGGCTTTGTCTGAATCCGTCACTCCCACCGTGAACTTTTAGGGACATGCGCCAAGACCAAGGCTAGGCAATTACCTTCTGTCCTTGAGAAACAGCCTCCACAGTGTTAGGCGTATTAATATTTCATGGATATATTTCAATAGGATTTGGTCATATTTGTTTAAGCAGTATTAAAGAAGCCAACCAGTCTGACCATAGTGGTGGAGAGGTGTTTCTTTAGAAAATAACTCTTTTATCTCACGCTGCTTCTTTGGGGATAGGAAGTGATTATTAACATGTATTTGTCTTGGATTTATTTGTTTAACTGCTCCTGTCCGGCTCAAGCCTGGCTATCAGCTACTCCGTTAAAAAATCATTTCATTTGAAGCAAACATTTATATCAGCTACTCTGTTTAAAAAAACCTTTTATCTGATGCAAAACGGTTAAAAAATTAACTCCCATTTAAGTATAAAACCTCTCTAATTGGCTCGTCCTGGCTGCTCCAGAGGAACTGCTGAAGCTCCCACACTACTCTGGACCTGTGTACACAGCTGGCATTTTCCCAAGGAGGGCTCTGAAATGACCCCCTGATCTCCAGGTACTGAGCCCCAGGCAAGGACAGAGCGGCTCTCTGCACCTCAGCCATCTCTCAGCATCTTGGATCCATGCTGTTGGGTAGGAGGGAGAGAGTGCGGGTGCGCCAGCGCTTAGAGGGGAGACTATAAAATCTATTTACAGCATGACTAGTATTTGCAGATAGCCAAGTCAGCCAGAGACTCAGGCCAGTGACATTATTGCCATCATTGAAGACTGGGTTGATCTCAGAACGCAGTAAAGTAGTGTGTGTGGGGGGGGAGGGTAATTATCTGTCCTTTGAAGGCCCTTACATTTTTAACGCCTTCAAAGTCCTCACTTTTGGCCTTATCTGTTCCCAGTCGGTCTATGCTTTTTTTAGTCATCTTTTCCCACCAAGTCCGTGGGTTAAAAATGTCAAACTGCACTGCCGAAAGCCACATGAGGAAAGCTAACTTTTATTAAGTAACCTCTGTATGCTAGACACTGTCCTAAGAACCTTTCGTATATTTTCTCAGTCCTCAGGAAATACATGAGGTAGGTGCTGTCATGTTCTCCTGTGGAGAGGGATATGTGAGCATATGTGATACATATATGTAACCTGTTAATATTCTCAACCCTTTTGAGCCTACATTTAATTTGAAGTGTTTCAGAGGCAGTGCACCAAATCAAAGAAATACCTTAAAAGTGTTTCAGACACAGCAGGATTCTGACATGGCATAAGTCTCTATAAGTATGTTCCAATGTTTATATCACACGGATGACCTCTTGCTGTGCAAACGTATTACGTGGACACATGAAACAAGAACAGGGATTCGAAACCACAGATATTTCCACAGAGTCACAGAACTCCCATGTATTCCAGGTCTGATGCAGTTGATAATGCGTCATTAGAGAAGCAAAATTAAAATGCCGGTTGTCATCCTCAATTCCTCTACATGGAGATAACGCTGGTATGAGCCTCCTCTGTGTCTTTTCACTCTATTAACATATGTCCCTGTGTATACATAACCTATGTGCATATAAATAGGCCCATTATATCTAATAGCTGCATAGTAGTTAATGGCAGACAGAGTCTGCTATATTCAATTACTTACATTTAGATCTTATCAGTTAGCTTTTGGTGAATAAGAAATACACCACCAGCCTGGCTGGCATGGCTCAGTGGTTGAGCCTCGACCTATGAACTAAGAGGTCATAGTTGGATTCCCGGTCAGGGCACATGCCTGGGTTGCGGGCTCAATCCCCAGTGTGGGGTGTGCAAGGAGGCAGCCGATTAATGATTCTCTCTCATCAATGATGTTTCTCCATCCTTCCCTCACTCGCTCCCTCCCTCACTCCCTTCCTCGTTCCCTCCCTCCCTCGCTCCCTCCCTCCCTCCCCCCTTCCCTTCCTCTCTGAAATCAGTAAAAATATATTAAAAAAAAAATAAATACACTACCGGTTAGTGTCTGACAGTCACAGCCAGTTATTATTTTACATTGATCTGTAAGCCAGGCGGTTCTGCTGAATTGGACCCAGTGTCCTCACACGGGGAGGTTTGCTCCTGGGTCTGAGGTGACTGGATTGGCTGGCCCTGGACTTGCTGAGCTAGAAGAGCCTCAGGTGCAAAAGGCAGTTTGTTCTGCGTGACCTCTGACCCTCCAGCAGACTTCCTAAGGTTGTCAAACCACCACTGGCACATTCTTGCTCTTGTAGTTGTGACAAAGAGCCAACAGAGAGCGCTCTCTCAAGCAAGTGCTTGGGGAGGAGGTGGCGGGTCCGCAGAGAGAGCAGAGACTTGCAGCTGCTTTCTTGGGTTGCTGCCTGCATGACGTTTCTGCTGTCCCTTTGGCCAAAGCAGTTTCAAGAGACAGGGACAGACTTAGCAGTGTGTGTGGAGGTGACCTTCCAAAGAGCATGCATGCAGAGAGGCATGAAATGGTTCAGATGTTGATGACATCAAGTCACTCAAGATTTCTTGATGATTTCAAGTGTTCTTCCTAAAATACACAATGCTACCGAGAACAGCCTTCAGCTAATCCTTTTTGTATTTAATACTTTGTCAAAATCGTGGTCATTTTAGCTCTGGAGGATGCCGCGCTAAACATTACCATATACTGAGGTTGTCAAACCACCAACGACAAATTCTAACAGCTGTGGGATGGACTTGAAAATGAACAGGAATGACATGATGCTGTTTGCTCTGAACCATGTTAAGATGTTGAAAAAGACTCCACACAGGATGTGATTCTGTTTTTCTTTCCCTGTGGCCACAGCACACAGCTTCGGAGACATTAAGACTCCATGATGTGGGAAACGTTGGTGTCTTCAGTATTTTGGTTCACACTGTTGCATTATTTTTGGGAGATGATTGCCTTCAGGATAGAATCCCCATCATTTTATGTCAAACTTGAAAAATATGAAGTACAACAGTAAATTTTATCCTTACTGAGAAATACACAGCCACATATTCAGGCAGATCTCCTGTCGAAATGCGTTTACCCCACCTTGCCAAGAAGCACAACAGCAGGATGGCCATATTCCATTGGAGATGTGATAAGAAAAGGAGTTCTTAGAAAATGAATGAGTAAAATGATTCAGATGAAGACACTTCAATTGGATCAATGTTCTCTCCAAAATGTGAAAGACCTCAGCCAATCCCCTGGCACATTGGAGTGCTATGCCTTGTACCTAGTGCTGCAAACTAATTTTCTTGGTAAATATTTTGCCTTCTAATGGTCACGGCTGATATATGATAGTTAATTTAATTTGACATTCTAATTACTAGTGGAGTAGATAATGCATTTGTGGATTTAATTAGTAAATTATTTCTTCATGTATTCAGTAAAACACTTTTTGGGGGCCCTGCGATTGTGGCTCAGTGGTTGAGTATCAACCTATGAACCAGGAGGTCACTGTTTGATTTCTAGTCAGGGCACATGTCTGGGTTGTGGGCTCAGTCCCCATTAGAGGGCCTGTAAGCAGGCAGCCGATTAATGATTCTCTCATCATTGATGTTCTCTCTCTCCCTCTCCCTTCCTCTCTGAATTAAAACAAAACAAAACAAAACAAAACAAAACACCTTTCGGGGGGGTTTTCTGCCTTTCAGTTTGTAGGAGCTTAAAGCATGGTAGGAATATAAAATCAGGCTGTCATTTTGTTGTAACATTTCTTTTGATTTGGTTTATATTAAATTTTCTCAAAATACATAGGCATATGTAGCATAACTGTTTTTTATATATATATTTTTAAATTTTGCTTTTTTTTGGTTTAAGTATTACAAATAGTAGTACATATGTCTGCTTTTTTCCCCCCATTGACCTCCCCCCAACCTCCCCTACCCCCCAGTACATGCCTTCACCTGCCCGCCCTCCCCCCTCCCCCCCAGTGTCTTATATCCATTGGTTGTGCTTATATGCATGCGTAAGTCCTTCGGTTGGTCTCTTACAGCCCCCCTCGCCCAACCTCCCCTGTCTTCCCTCTGTAGTTTGACAGCCTGTTCAATGCTTCTTTGCCTCTGTATCTTTTTCCCACCATTTCTTTCCTTTAAAAGGTTTTGCCTTTGCAGACTAGAAATAAACATATAATAACAAAACAAAACAACACCAACAAAAAATGTTTGAGTCCCAATTTCAATGTCCAACAGTTCTGAGTCCCCATTTCAATGTCTAACAGTTCCTTGTGTGTACATGTCAGCAATGATATCTGGATGGTGGGCACATGGTGGCAATGCAGGTCCGACCCTCTCTGGTTTGGTCCTAGGCAACCGGCAGCAGTGCACAGCTGCTGACTACTTGCGTGGCGAGGCGTTGTCAGCGTCTTCCATCTCTGGACTGTTTTTCCTCTTATCTTCGTGGTTGAAGCACACCTGTCAATTCCTCTCTGTTGCAGGAATCCACACGGTCTTGGAGTTGTTTTCTGAAAATATACAAACATATTCTCAACCACAAGTTAATAAAGGAATCTTCTGTTATTTTTTTTTTAGGTACAAGGATCCTTGATGTTTATTGAGTAAACATCTCTTTTGCATAGAATAGAAATAGTCCTTGTGGCTTTACATTCATTTCCTAGGTAAACATAAATTCGTTTCTACATTTTTATACTCTTTCATGTTAACATTCAAAAGGCTAATATTTGTACAAATTAAGTATTTTCATATGAAACTTTTTATACCTCTCTACTTGGTCACATATTGTTTATGTCTTTAAAAATAGTATGACTTGGCTCATATAACATCAAGACACCCTTGTTATGTATATTCTTATCTCTCTTATAACATTTGTCTCTTTTTCCCATAGAATATCTTTGCATTTCCTTTTGAAACTGATTATGAACTTATTAAGAGAATTATTTTACTATGTTTATTGTCTTAACTAATTATCTTAATAACTAGGCATTTTACAAGGTACCTGTTTTTATATATCATTCATATATCATAATGATTTGTCTCTTCCAATAATTATAATCTTTTCTTATTACATTTAATTATCTTTCTCCAATAACAGCTACTGCCATTTCTGATAGCTCGGATGTTTATGGCTTCGGAATTTTGAATGAAATTGTGCCAGCCTTTTGTTCTTCGGTATAAAATCCCCTGTTGATTTTGGGCTAACACTGTTTAATAGATGTACATATTTCCTTTCCGTTCCCATGTTCCGCTAGTTTACCTACCCTGTAAGAATATTCAGCAGGAAGGATCTATAGAGCTCCGCCTGCCAAATTACCGTCATTATTAATTAACTTTAAACATCTATGTGGTGACTGGAATTCCTAATTTTGCGACAGGACTGCTGTGTGAAGTCGTGAAAATCTGCAACGTTGCATTTAGGCCTGGAATGCTCACAGTGGGGAGCAGTAGCAGTTGGAAAAGATGTGAAGTGTGTGGGCCAAAAGCGTTGTGTTTTTCATGAATGGGAACTTAAAGTCCTCCGCACACTAATCAGAAGCAGAGTTCCTTCCACCTAATCCCATGCCCTGTGCGGGGCTCTTCTTCCTCCTGCAGAGCAAAATAGATCAAATGTAGGAAAGATTCGACAGCGTCCTGTTCTTGCTCTTGCTTTTAAATCATTTGCTGCATAAATGCATTGGTAAAGGATTTAATTTTACGCACTTTTAATATGGATAATTTCCTTAGTTACTGCATTATTTTATTTGAATACCAAATATGTGTGATATATATGCGCTCACAGAAAGATAGCCTGTTCAATAAGTGTTTCATAAATGTATATTTTTTCCTCTCATCTGATCATAAACCAACATAATATAGATTCTTATATTCCCCTTAAAGGGCTGGGCATACTTGTTACATCGTGTCAATTCATTTGATACTTAACCTTACAATAGGTGAGTGTCGGTGAATAAAGCAAGAAGGAAAAACAGCATGTCTGCCACTAGATACTTCGGTGATTATTTTTTATTACGAAAGAGGTTAGCTAAACCGTAGAGTTCTCCAGTTGACAGTATGAATTTTCCCTGGTTTGCTTTAATATAGAATATGCCCATGCAAAAGATACTCATTTGCACATATACTCACCAACTTTTAAGTAATATGTGTACTGTATAAAGGGGGCTCGATAGGGACCTATTTTCAGATTTATTCGTTTGTCTAAAGAGATGACTGCATTGAATAACTGCAAAGTTTTTGTTATGAGAGACAGAGGAAGGATTGAATGCAGAGTTTAATCATCATTATGGCAGATATTTTAATGAACTGGCCTTGTCTGCAAATCTCAAGGTCATTAGGTTCAAGTTGCAGCGGCAAAGTAGGACGTTTACGTAATCCCAAACAAGCCAGCAAAGCTGAGTAATGCCACTTTATGTCAGCATTGACCAATACTTTTTCCCAGTTACAAATAAGTTTGGTATCGAGGACTATCCCTTGTTACCTAGTAGCAACCGCCATTAAAATGTAGAGCTGTCTTGTACCTGAATTAGGTTCAGCGTGCCTCCCAACTGCCTGTTCTCCTAACAGTCTTCCAAAGTTATTTTAAGCTCATATTCCTATGCACATATTGACAAAACAATTACCCTACCCTGATGGTGAATCGTGTTGGAAATTGTTTATTTTATTTCATTGAGCTTAAAGGGAAGGGGGTCATAAATTTGGCTCAATAAAAGGAGGATGTTAAGACTGTGAATTCTCACGCCAGGAAGATATAGTAATAAATTTGACAACTAGAATTGCTATCATAAAATGAGAGCATTTTATTGGTACTTACTTTATTGACACTTATATTAACATATAAAACATGAATGCCATGAAATATTTTACATTTAATGACATGCATGTAAATTTCCTAATCTGTCTTGTTCGCTACCAGGATCTTGCCCTAATTGCTAATTATAAATGTTAACAGACTTCTATTGTATTTTAAGATTAACTTTTAATGAAATGGCAGTGTTGTGTAGCCTAATCTAAGAATACTCACAATCTCTGAGTCAGTCGACATGGCTGGGAAATCCTGGGATTAAAATAACCACAATGAAAATAAAGCTTATTTTTCATCTATAATTAAGTTACTGAGATGTTGAAGACTCTCTGGACCTTTGTTTTCTCTTTAAAACGTTGACCTTGGCAATGGGTTAGATCTAGAGATTCATATCTGAGATGTTATCTTCCTTCCGCCTTAGAAAGGTCAGCCGGGCTTTTAGGTCAGCTCTGCGCGTAAAGAGCTTGGAAATAGTCACCCGAGGTCTTCCAACCAGAAAAATGTAGGCAGACTGAAAAATAAGTGACTCTTCTTGGACCCATCAGAGATCTGAGCTTTCGAGGCAAATGACTTCAGATTAAAATAATAAATATGCCAAATCTGGGCTTGCAAGGCAGTCTCTGCACGTCCATGTGCTCATTACATAAAAGGGAAAATAGCGTTTATTGCGTAACGATTGAATACCCACATTTGTTTGCAGAGAATCTTGATGGAATAATGTTCACTGTCTGTTCCATAAGAAGCAATTGATGGTTCCATCTGCTCTACTTAATATAATTAATAGACACCACGTTTATAACCTGCGTTTATGATCAAGGACAAGCGCAGATTCTGTCCTGTTCTGGGACACATCTCCCAATACCCAGTGACTTGTGTTATACCTTCTTATATTTATCACTACATTTAAACAAATGGATGTCTTGTTGCTCACGGCTTGGGATGCAGGCCAGTCGGAGGCTTTTATGACATATGGAGGCAGGAAGCTATGCGATTGTGTTGTTGTTTTTCAAAATGCCCTATAAATACAGCAAAGACACATCTTGGTTTGCCCAGAAAAGCCTCACTTGCGGCCTGCTGCACGGAGGCCCCATAAGTGTCCTGGTTCGGATGATAAACTAGGAGGTTGTGATCAGCTAGTCTTGATCTGACTGACCTTTATATAGAGGACAAGAATACAGGGAGGCCCGCGATGCTTCCCCTCAGCTCCAGCAGTAAAAAATGGATATGAAGCGGTACCAAGGAAAAAGGATGTGTGGTCTCTTAAACGCCCCGTAAGATATTCTTGCAGGAAGATTTCACAGGGCAGGTAAGCAACACAGACAGGCGCTGTTGTTTACAAATTGCTTCACAAATCATGGGTGGCAATGGCTACATGAGCTCTCGGCTCACGTTCCAATGCTAATGCCACTTCTCTGACGACGGCAGGCAGTGTTGTCTTTTTCAGTTTATTGCGGGTCTTCAACACGGCTATCCCAGGGACAGCGGTTTGTAAACTGGAAGAAAATGAAACTTCAGTGCACGGCAAGTCATGTCCCATTGGTCTTCACTTCTTGAGAATTTGCTGACTGGGTGCTAACATCCTATGAATAGGGTCTCAATGATTCTTCCCCAAAAAAGAGTTAACTGAGTTTCAAGTAGATTGAAAAGATGTTCTCTTTCCGAGAGATGCAAATCAAAACGACAACGCGGTACCATCTCACACCTGTCAGAATGGCCATCATCGACAAATCAACAAACGACAAGTGCTGGCGAGGATGCGGAGAAAAAGGAACCCTCATGCACTGCTAGTGGGAATGCAGACTGGTGCAGCCACTGCGGAGAACAGTATGGGGTTTCCTCACAAAGTTAAAAATGGAGCTCCCATTTGACCCAGTGATCCCACTTCCAGGAATGTATCCCAAGAAGCTAGAAACACCAATCAGAAAGGACATATGCACCCCTATGTTCATAGCAGCACAATTCACCATAGCTAAGATTTGGAAACAGCCTAAGTGCCCATCAGCAGATGCGTGGATTAAAAAACGGTGGTACATCTACACAATGGAACTACGCTGTGCTAAAAACGAAGGAATTCCTACCATTTGCAACAACATGGATGGAACTGGAGAGCATTATGCTAAGTGAAATAAGCCAGTCAGAGGAAGGTAAATACCACATGATCTCACTCATCTATGGGAAATAATGAACAACATAAACTAATGATCAAAAACAGATCCGAAGACAGGGAAGCATCGGTCAGACTGTCAAACCTCAGAGGGAAGGAGGGGAGGTTGGGGGTAAAGGGGAGAGATCAAACAAAGGACTTGTATGCATGCATGTAAGCCTAACCTGTGGACACAGACAACAGGGGGGTGAGGGCAGCAGTGTGGGGGGGAGGGGTGGGAAGGTAATGGCGGGGAGAGGACAAATATGTAATACCTTAACCAATAAAGAAATTAAAATGCAAAAAAAAGTTCTCTTTCTGACAATATCTTCATTCACTAAAAATAAACTTGGGGAATAATTTTGTTTAAAATTATATAAGACATTAGTTTTTATGTAACACTTTATCTGAAGAGGAATATTCAATATTCTTAGGAATTTGAAGATGAATACAACATATTTTTTATTGAAATAATTTAGACTGGTTAGATCCATCAACTATTTTCTTACTGCTTATCAATACTATTAAACATAATTTCTGGTATTGCTGTACTGCATAACACTTTTTTATTTAGGAATATTTTGATTAACATTAAAACAGGTTTTTAAAAATCTTTGACTTGTTACCATATCACTTGACTTAATTTTCAAAGTACTCATGTGTCAAGGATAGTCTGTTAATTAAAACTGTTTGAAGTTCCAGCAAACTCACAGCTGCAAATTCAGTCATTTTTCATCGTTAACAGAAAATCTATTTCAATAATACTTCATTCCATTCTTACTTTAGATGACATTATTGTAATTATTAAGTCTGGAGTCTGCTTTAAATTTTCTTTAAATGCAAAGAAATTTAATGTACCAGTGCATTTCAGACAATGAAAATTATATTAAAATTAATTGCTCTCAGAAGACTCAGGTTAAGTATTCTTGGCATTATATTTACAAGTTAATTTTCTAAATTTATTTTTATATTCAATGCAAGTTTTGCTTTCCTTTTAGGAAATGAGATATACACTGTGGAATTCTGGGAACATGAAATTATGAACAGACGAAATTAAAATGCTCTACAGCGCCATTCATAAATAACTACTATTAATATTCTTCTATTTCATCCCTTGCGTGTTCACTGCTATTGGTTTGGTTTACAGTGTAGACCCTCCTGTGAGTGCTTCCTGTGAGCACCTGTTTCTTCAGCAAACTCAGTTCCTCTAATCCTCACTGAATTAGGAGCCAAGGTCATTGACCAAAAAGGTGCTGTGTCTGCACAGTGTTTCCTTTGGTTCCATTGAGCCTCCCTTTCTTAAACTTGAACCTAAAGTACTTTCCTACTTTGACTTGCCCACTGAGGAATCTCCATCATGTTAACCCCAAATAAGATTATTTCTCAACTAGGTCAGCTGAGAGGCCAGTTCCCCAAATGAGTTTGGGGACATTGGAGACATTCTGATGGTAACAATGCAGGGGTGATCCTGTTGGAATTTAGCGTGCGGGTTCAGGAAAAATAAACATCGTGTAATACAGCAGACAATTCTTCCCCAAAAGATATCCCTCACCATATCCCAACTTTGAGAAGTATGTTTGTATTTTTAAGAAAACTCCCCACCTTGCTCAAGATGTGGTACTTTATGTGTTGGCTCTAAGCATTATCTTTCCTCTTCCAAGTGAGTGGCTTATTTCTCAGGATGCTTCACACATCATGGTTGGAGAAGGCGATACATGTTCCTAACTGCACTGCAGACGGAGTAACTCTCCGCCATTTTCCTGTTTGTTTAGTTGTTGTCTGTGGATTCAAGAAAGAGGAGTCTAACCTTACATGTCTTTTACCAACCTTAACCTCCACCTGAAGGTGTTTAAATGCCTGTGAAAAAGGAAGACGTAAAATAAATGGCCACAGTAATGGCTCTAAAAAGGACAGTGGGGCCAGGATGTCAGGTAGATTGGGAAGAATGGGCTCTAAGTAGGAAAGGGCCATGTCATTCATTACAGGAGAGGGTAAGGGTGTGTCTCATTGCCAATATTTATGGGATACTCTTTCTTATTAATGCTGTTTTTTTCCAGCCTAAATCTCTCTCCCAAAATTCTAAACTTTTATAGTCAACTACTTTCTCCATCTAGCCACTTGAGTGGATTATATATGACCTCAACCTTAAAAAATAAACTGAGTTTTTGTGATCATCATCCTAAAATCTCCTCTCTATCCACAGCCTTCTTCATCTCATTGGACCAAAATTCTGTCTTTGCATTTGCAAGAATTAAGGGCACTGGAGTCATCGCTGACTCCTCCTTTCTTCTGCAATCCAAGTTAGATCCATCAGAAAAGGTATCGGCTCTACCTGAAGAATGCACGTAAAATTATCCCTTCTGCTGCTCTAACCCCAGAGCAGCCGCCATCATTTATTACTTGGATTACTGTAATAGACTCCAATTGGTCTTTCTGCTTTTATTCTTAGTCCGCAAGGCCTGGCTGTACTGTAGCACACAGAATGTTCCTTTCAAAGACCTAAACTCGGTCTTGTCCTGCTCAGACTCTGTGATGGTGCTCCGTGTCAGGCCGAGTAAATACCAGAGTCTTTGCAAAGGTCTCTTCTGTGAGCTGTCTTAGTGCCCCTTCCTTCCCGCTGCTCCAGGGATACTATCTCCTTCCCGCTCCCCCAAAGTCTAGGCACACCTTCACCTGATGGTCTGTGCACTAGAAATCTGCCTGCAACACCTTATCTTTACATTCAGAGCTAACTTCTTCCCCTCTTCCAAGTCTTCACTCAAATGTTATTTTTTTCTGGGCGACTATACCTGACCACACTACTTAATACCTCTCTGCCTCGTATTCCTGATTCCCTTAGCTCATTTTTCTTTTTCTGTATTCATATAGGTATTCCCTTTAAATAAGATATGTCAGTCCATGTGTTAAGTGTACTGCTAAGTTCCCTAACCAGAGGGTAAGGTTCAAGGTGCCGGAGATCTTGTCTGCTTTATTCAGCCGTATAGCCCAAGTGCCTAGAACAAGGTGAAGCAAGAGTAGGTGTTCAGGAAATAATGAGTGAATGAATGAATGAATGAATGTGAGCTTAAGAGGGGATATTATCTGTTGAGAATGATTAAAGGATAATATGGGACATGCTGGATTTTTTTTCTCCTCATTACTGGTTTATTGTTACCAATAAATGAACATGTTGAAATTTCTCTGGTCCTTGAGGAAATACCTCCTTAGGTCACATATTTTCTCCATCAACTACTCTCTTTACCCTACAATATAGCAGAGCTCTAAAATCACTTCTCTCTTTTATCTTTACTCCTCCCTCATCATTCTCCACCCAACTCTCGGGCATTTACTGGGTTGAGATCGCCCTTTCCAAGCCTCCAACAACTTCCATCTCTAAGTCAAAGGTTAATGGCTACTCATAGATCCTTAACATACTGTGGATCTCAAAACATTTGGTATAGTTGGTCCTGTCTCCTCCTTGGAATCCTGTTTATTTTGTTTTGATACTCTATTCGTTTGGTGATTTGTTTTCCAAAACTTGCCGGTAAGTGATTTCCATGCACTGATTATCATTACGCTGTCCTTTATACTTAGAGCTGCTTTGCCAACTGTAAGAAATGGGAGGTCATGTTGATAGATGATTAAGGAAAGAGAAGATTAATCTTGACTGAAAACATAATGTGGAATTTATTGTTAAGTCTAATGAAGCTCTGGGATTCTTTGCCCCCTCCATTCTGGGTGGCGGTGGTTATGTGGACTTCTGTATTACATAGGTACTTTGTTCCCATCTACTTCCATTGTAACTGTGCTTCAGAAGAGGATTTGAGAATGTTGGCAGCTTCAGTGTCCAACACCGGGGTTGCTAGGGGAGGGGACGGTACCCTGAGATACAGCGTTTCTCTGTTTTGGCTTTTAAAGTTGGAGAACAAAGCTGAACAGGACACGCACGTGCTCACTGTAATCTCTTTGGTGCCACGAAACCTGAATGTGACTTCAGTGTGCCCCTGAGCAGACCCTCAGCCTCATTTCTACATTCCTTCTGCAGGAAAACATTTTTAAAAACTTCTCAAGTGCCGAGAGATTTCTGAACTTGTTACTCTTTTAAGTTATTCATTGGGATCTTAACCAATGTGTTTTGTGGTGCTAACATCTTAAAGTCCGATGATTTTGCTGAATCCAGAAAGAAAATATTGAGATTTCCAGGAGTGTTTTGTTTTGAGTGTTTAAAAATTATAAAGTTGGAGAAGTTGAAATGGCCTAATTCTACATAATCTCTTCATAAACAAAGCGTCTCTCTGTATGTGCATTTGTGTACCAATGTATGCAGTTTAGGAAAACTATTCAACTTAATGTTTCTCTTGCTTTTATCACTTGGTTTTATTTCAGGCAACTAATGGATGTATATGCATATGCACACACATATTTATGTAAAAATCACACGTTACTTACATGTGTTAAGACACAAAAGAATCAAATAAAAAGGCTACAAGTAAAAGCATGCAAAATAACAACCTTTCTCTTGTCTAATGGATAATGAGATGATGGTGTATTCGGACTATTACAGTAGCGAGAAGACATGTTAACGATGAGCATCTGAGAGGGAAGGAAGGAAGGATCTGGGAGGTTTGCAGAGTTGGCTACAAGGAAGTCACCCGTCATCTCAGGGCTGTTTTAAGGAGGGGACGCTGAGTCCTCTCTGAAGGGGGAGCTGGTTCATGCTGGGACGAGGTTCGAGCAGTGTGGGCCTCTGGAACACAACAGGTTGGGAAGGCTCCGGAGTAGGTGTTTGCTGAAGCCCAGGCGTCAGCTAAAGTCCAGCATTGCCACCTGCCTTATACCTGCCGATCTGAAAGAAATAGAGGGGCTACATTATAAGTTGACTTACTGAGTGGATTTCGTTCATGGTACCTAGGAAAAACAGCAACGCTCTGCCAAAGTCATTTTATTGGAAAGGGTTTCCATGAAGGGAGCATGCTTGGTTTGAGCATAATTTATTTACATGGCCTTTTATCTACATGGGTAAAATGGCATTTGGTTACGTTGTGTCTCTTCATTGTCCTTTTAAAAGAATATTCATTTAAAACTTGGGCATTTTCAGTCATGCTTACTAGTACAACTAACTGAGCCAAAAGATCACCCGAGAACCAAATTATCTCTCTGAAAAGAATTGCTCTTTTTAAAAATAAAAACCTAAAGTGACTTATCACGCAGAGCTCTGTCTGAATTTCCAGTCTCCTCATCAATCTTTTGTAAATGGAATCGTTATTGTGTGAAACACTGAATATATCTAAAAATCAACTAGTTTGCACACAAACACTCCATTCTACTCTTTCAAGATTGTCATTCCTAGGACTTTTTGTGAGGACACAATGGAGTATGCAGGTATTATGTTATGGACTTGCGCACCTTACACTTACATAATGTTATTAACCTACTGGAGGCCCAATGCATGAAATTCATGCAAGAGTAGGCCTTCCTTCCCCCCAGCACCAGCTTCCCTCTGGCACCTGGACCCGGGCTTACCTTGCAGCCCCGGCTTTGTCCAGAAGGTTGTCTGGAAGGACGTCTGGTCTAATTAGCATATTAAGCTCTCATTATTATAGACTAGAGGCCCAGTGCACGACATTCATGCTCTGGAGGGTGGGGAGGTGGTCCCTCAGCCTGGCCTATGTGCTTTAGCAGTCCAGGAGCCCTCAGGGGATATCCCACTGACGGCTTGGGCTCACTGTCAGCTCAGCCTGTGGCTGAGCAGCACTTCCCCTGTGGGAGCTCACTGATGACCAAGGGGCAGCTCCTGTGTTGACCACTGCCCCCTGGTGGTCAGTGCACCGTCATGCTACCAGTTGTTCCACTGTTGGGTCGATTTGCTTATTACCCTTTTATTATATAGGATGTTACCACAGTATTTAATAAAAATTAAATGAAAGTGGAAACACTTAAAAAATAGAACATTTAGCTTATAGTAACTAGTGTAGTCTGATTTTTCTTGGTTTAGAGGAAACAAAGTAGCTTTATTAATGGAATAAGTCACTGTGAAGGAAAATGTGAATGAATATGTTACTAGTGGGAAGACAATGTCCTTTAAATATCAACCACATCAGGAAATACTTGGTTTGGTTTTAAATTATTAAATTTGTAACCCAAGATGTAGCATGCCTCCATAGGTATTACATCTCAGAAAAAGGCGCATCTAACCTAGTTTAAGTCTGGTCTTTACTTTTGTTCTTCAAATTAAGTCCTTCCAAGGAAAGCTAAACATAAGACTCCCTAGGGTTAATGGAATAACCCAAAACACAAGCCAAAGGCATCGCACCTTCAAAGTTATTATTTGCTGAAATCTGTACCTGTTGCCATGCAATTTTTCTTAAAAATCCATATGTAGAGATAAAGTAGTAAGAATAAGCACAGATAGAGTGGAGTAATGTATTGAAGAAAATTTAATTAGGATATAAAAAGTTACCCAAAGAAAATCTTTTAATTCTAAATATATATATTTCTAAATATATATTTATATGTTGAAATATATGTATGTAGAAATGTATATATGTATAGAAGTATATATACATATGTATGTATATATTAACACACATGTATATGTATGTGTGTGTGTTTATATATACATATATATAGTTACAGAAACTTACGGAAAAAATGTTCAATACATTGTTGACATTTATTTACAGTTTATTCCAGGGAAGTAGATAAAAGTATTTACTGTTAGTAGACATTTAAGTTGATTTTCAGAAAGTGAAAAATGTATGTAAATTTTAATAACCTATACTATTAAGAAATATAGTGTACTATATATTATTTAAGCTCGCAGAATTTAACTTCACAGAAAAAAAATGGCTTTTGGTCAAACCCAAGACTGCAGTGATAAAAAGTAGTTTGCTGAAGAGATATATACAACCATACCCAGATTTGTGGTTCTTGAACTTTAGCATGCAAACAGTGACATCGGGGGTTGGTTAAAACACTGACATTTTAGGTGCAGAAAAGAGGTCGGACTTCAAAACTGAATGACTGGGTGTAATAATAACTGTATCGCCACTGAAAAGGAAAATGAAATAGTATGGGCTTATTTTAAATTAGCATTAAGCAGATGCACAGACAGTGCTTGTAGCTTCAACAACAAAACAGCAATGAGAATGCTACCAGGTCCATGGTTCCTGGACACTCCCCAGAAGGAAATGAAGAGAGTTCACCGTGAAAACACCGGTTTATTTTAGCTCATACGCAGGAGGGACCCAGCATCCAAGGGGAGAGAGGAAATGCTGCTGCTGCCTGAGCAAAAGCTGGGGAGCAGCAGCTTCCAAGAAGGAGAGGCAGGAAAGATGACATCAGAGTGTGACGTCAGAGTGTGACAACCAAGGGCATAAAGGCGGGGACTCTTTGGACAGCATAACACAGCTGAGTCGGTCGTGCCTTAACTACCAAGCCTATTACATTATGACTTGTATTGCTAAGAAAAAAATGGAAATGTAAGATGAAAGGAAGGCTGGATCAATTACACATCTTCAGACAATAGGAATTCTAACACACCAAAACAAATTTCACATAAAATGGCAAAATAGTTAATGGCAGACTCGTCCACTTCCCATGTAATGGTGAAAGAAAGAAATCCCGTAGACGCGCTTCATTAGGTTTGCAATTTTCAAAACACGATGCACGTTATAGAAAACATGTGAAATAGTTACATGATCATAAAGTTCTTCTGTGGGTTAACTGAAAATCAACTCTCTAGTTATCGGTACAAAAGCCATTGAGAGCCACTGATTTTTTTTTTTTTTTTTTTTTAGAAAATTCGATTAGGAAACAATCATTTGCCAAATCCTCTGGTTCCAAGAGTCTCAGACTTAATGATGTGCGAGGTTTGCATCTCTCACCTAAACCCAGTGAACATTTACTCGGAAGGAACCAATAACAAACTCGAGGAGAGGACAGAATCCAGAGGGGAGAATAAAAGATGGACCTTAAGCCCAAGTCTTCTTGTCCGCGTACATCCCCGCAGTGACACAGAAAACACTGAGACTTGGGTTGAGAATCTCATTGCTAAATTTTAAAGAGTCCCATATGTCCTTTTTTTTTGAGGGGACTTGGTCCATGTTCAGGTTCCAGCCAGTCCTCTGAATTCCGCGGAGCTGACTCATTTTCCGAACGCCCGGTGCCTCGGGCGGCATCTGGCTATCAGGCCTCTGCACACCTGGGAGCTGATTGGTGGAACTGCTCTCCATAAAATATTCATATGGGGAACCATTTCTGAAGTTAATTTCAAAACGGTTTCTCTCTTCGTTTTCATCTCAAATGTTGCCACTGAAATTCCATGTGATATCTCCACGTATAAACTCAAAAGGTGTTGCAAGTCATGATTTCCTTAGAGAATAAAGACTCCAGCTTGGTTTTAAGGAAAGTGGCCAGGAACCTCAACCCCCCTCATAAAAGACACTATGAGAAAGAACATAATCATTTTTTCAAAAACACTTTGTGTTCATGTGAAATGATCTATTTTCTGTAAGTCTTTTGGTCTTGAGGGCAAAATCCACACAAATTTAATAGTGCTATATACAAATATCACCACATCTGTTTTCTAACTTTGGTTGTATTTTAAGTAATTGCATAATTGTATACTTCTAAGAAAAGGATCCCACAAAGATAGCATGCTATTTTAAGGGTTCAGAAATTCACTGTCATTTCTTTCATTTGAGGAAGCTCATGCCCACATGTAAGCTCTTAGAGAGTTTACTTAATTTCATGCTGTATTTCTTAATCAACAGAATAATAATTATATTAACACTAGTGGCCGGGTGCATGAAATTCTTGCATGGGGAAGGGAGTGTCCCTCGGCCTGGCCTGCACTCTCTCCAATCTGGGACCCCTTGAAGGATGTCCTACTGCCTGTTTACAGGGATCGGGCCATGGGGTTGTGGCCAGCGTGGGTGAGGGGCTGAGGGCTGTTTTCAGGCTAGCCATACCCCCTTCAGGGTGGGGGTCCCCGCTGGGGTGCCTGGCCAGCCTGGGTGAGGGGCTGATGGCTGTTTGCAGGCTGGCCAAGCTCCAGAGTGGGGACCCTCACCCCATGGGGGTGTGATCAGCCTGGGTGAGGGGCTGATGGCTGTTTGCAGGCTGGCCACGCCCTCTGGTGACCCAGGCTCCCAGCCCCTCCTTTTTTTGTTTTTTTCAGCGCCTCCTTGAGCGGAGGCCAGGGCTGGCTGGAAGCAGATATCTGGGATTTATTTATCTTCTGTAATTGAAACTTTGTAGCCTTAAGCGAAGGCCAGGACTGGCCAGGGCAGGCAGGCGGGAAACTTGTCTTCCTCCATTGCCAGGGGCAATCCAAGCCTCCTGCTCACTCCCGCTCTGTGGCCGCCGCCATCTTAGTTGAGTTAATTTGCATACTTGCTTTGATTGGCTGGTGGGCGTAGCGGAGGTATGGTCAATTTGCATGTTTCTCTTTTATTAGTGTAGATTATAATAATAGCATTAACAGAACCATCACAGCTTTCCATCTGCAGGGCCTCTGGTTCGGGAGTTTTCATGAGTCTTGTTTAGGACGTGGCCTGCATTTGAGGATTGTTCTTGACATGGCTTTTCTCAGTGCAACCCAGTCTCCCAGTTTACAGAGACTTCCATCTGGGTGGCTGGTGCTTCATCAGAGCAGGGGTTGTTTGATTCTGAATGTTAGGTTTCCCTTTCGCTGTGATGCAGGGACTGGCTTTTTGTATGCAGCTCTCATGGTACGTCAAACCATGTGGCTTGGTGTTGATATTGAGGTGGGGAAGGGGGTTGGGGGCGAAGTGTTTCTGTCCTTCAGTTTAAGACTCAGTCCCAGGCATGCACCCTATCCATGGCTCCCGGCGACATGTCTTTCTTAGCTAGCCCTCTTTCCCCTTTGCTTGAAGTTTTAGGCTCAGTGCTTAATCCCACCCCCAGGGGTAGCTGTATCCTCATTGCTGTCCCGCAGCGAAGTGAGTCTTCACTCTCTCTCACACACACTGTGTTCTGTAGGGGTGTTTGGGGACAAAGATCCCATAGGAGTTACTGTCCCTACTGTGTGGCAGCCATTCCCCTCTGCCGGGTTGCACCCCTGTAGAGAAATAATGGGATGCAAGGGTGCAAACTTTCCCTAATGCTGAGCCCCCACGGGTTGCACCGTTTCAGCAGCTTCTTGCTGGTGTGTTCTGCCTCCGTGAGACAGAACCTCCTCTCTTTCTGAAGTCCCTCCCTGGAGTTGGGGTCAGTTTACTCTGTGACCACAGATCTTTCTGATGAGTTCAACAAAGTCATGAATTTGAAGTTAGTCTGATTCTTTTTCATTGTAAGAGTGGGCGTTCCTTTTAGTTTCCTGCATCCTGGAGAAGAAACTAGAATTACAGTGGTCAATTTTAGTTTAATATTTATTCTGTTCCAGTGAGTCCATAGCAGTGGTTCTCAACCTTTCTAATGCCGCGACCCTTTAATACAGTTCCTCATGTTGTGGTGACCCCAACCATAAAATTATTTTTGTTGCTACTTCATAACTGTAATTTTGCTACTGTTATGAATCATAATAGAAATAACTGTGTTTTCCGATGGTCTTAGGCTCTAGAGCAGTGGTTCTCAACTTGTGGGTCATGACCTAAGACCATAGGAAAACACAGATATTTACATTACGATTCATAACAGTAGCAAAATTACAGTTATGAAGTAGCAATGAAAATAATTTTATGTTTGGGGTCACCACAACATGAAGAACTGTATTAAAGGGTCGCGGCATTAGAAGGGTTGAGACCCACTGGTCTATAGTACTATATAGTATATAAACTACAGATTCAATTTGAATTAAGTTCCTGGAGGCATTCACTAAAATCTTCATGAAATGGTCATTGCTTCCTTTCTCTTTGGAAAGATGAAGTCTTAAAGTGTCATTTATATCATATCAACAGTCTGTGTCGTTTGACAAGTTAAATAATTCAAAAGCCATAATTAAAAGTATCTGTGATATTCTAAAATGAATGAAAACCACATATTGATAGAAATTTAGGAGACATCAGTAATTTTCTATAAGCAATTAAATGGGCCCTCTCTGCATTCCAGAGCTATAATGAAGTAATTTGTGAAATGTTCATTTGATCCAGTATGTGATCAATGTTAATTACTTAGAAATAGCAATGTAAATTTGATCAATAATATTCTAATTTTGAGATTCCACTTCCTTTAATGAGTACAAGTTGGACTGTCATTTGTAAATGAAGTCTTGGTTATACAAATTGTAGGATAATGTTAATTAACTCAAAAAGATTCAAGTATATTGCAGAATAATGATATTTTACTCAAAAAAAGGTTCAAATACATTAACCCCAACACTCAAGTTATATTAACGTATGTCAGGTGGGCATAGCAGGCGCCACAGAGACATTCAGGGAGCGTTAGATCATCCTGGAGGCTGTCGTCCGTAGTCTCAATTTTAACATATAGCACTTATTTTCAAAGGATCCTTACGAAAACTAATGAGCACACACTTGCATTCACTTCATAATAAGTATTGTCCATCACACATCTCAATTCATAGCACTGCCTTTGCGTGGACCATCAAATAATTATAGAACCGATTTATTCCTTTGCAGAACTGAACCCTCTATTAACTTCAACCTGCAGTATTAGGCCATGTTACTGGAATGATGAATACTACATTATTCCTGAGATCAGGGAACTAATTAGTAGGAGAAATATGGAGGATGAAATAGGATTCAGTGGATTAATGCCACCATGGAGGGATGGCCAATGTAATTTAGATATACCTAAAGATGATTATTTAACTCTGCCCTGTCATGGCTACGGAAAGACTGAGGTGAAGAGAGAAAAGGATAAGATTGTACAATGCCCACAGCCTTTATGGCAAATGTCAGAGGATCCGGGAGGTCATTGACTCAGGGGGTAATACGTTGATATCAGTGGTTAAGATAATACAGGCCACTGATGTGAAACAAATAGCAACCCACTCCCATGAAGTGTTCTGGGAAGCGTGCCATGTGCAACACAGGGAAACAGGACCGAGAAGTGAGTGATGCTCGTGGCATCAAAGATAAAGCTCCATCTTGTCGTTGCTGTGTCATTCTGAACACGCATTCATCGAGCGGAGCATGTACTACGCTATTACATAATTATCGGATGGCTGCTACGGAGGCGGAATAATGAGTCCAAGGAAGATGTCTGTTCCCTAATCCCTGGAAACTGAATATGTTAAGCTAGACAGCAAAGGAGAATGAAGGCAGCAGATGAACTTAACCTTCTAACCGGGAGATCGTTTTGGGGCCATGCAGGCAGGGCCAGTGTGAATGCCAGGCTCCTTAGTGAGAGGGAACGGGACAGAGCATCTGAGCAAGATGGAGAGATGGTTCCGACTGATGCAGTGCTGGCTTTGAAGGTGGAGGGGCTCCCATGTGCCGGCCAAGGGAGGTGAACCCCTTTCGAAATCCATCTTCTAAGCCCCAGCAAGCTTTTGGGGGGCTGCCATTCCTGATGGCATCAGTGTGCGACCTAATGAGAGACGCGGAGCCAGAGTCGCCCAGCGGAGCCCCTCCCCAATCCCCGGCCTCCAGAAAATGGCTATGAGTCACCACTGTTGTGGCTTCACTTCATCCGGTCTTAGGAAGATTGAGAGGTAGCCATCAATAGCTAACAGGCCGGGCAATGGCAGCCTCCATGGATCTGCTTCGAATGTGTGAACCGGCTCAGATTCCCTGGAAAGCACTGCTGTGCAGCGGGGTGGAGTCCCCCACACACTCTAGTACTTACTATGGACGACACGATGGTCTAGAAGCTTTACAAATACTAACGTTTTATTTCCCTAAGCAACACAATAAAGGAAGGAAGTACTGCCGTAGCCCAGTTTGACAGATTATGAAACCAAGGCACAAGGAATGTAAGTCAACTGTCCGAGGTCACAGCCCCTGTCAGTGGCCGAGGGAGGTGTCAGACTTGGGCAGGTGGGCTCCAGAGCTGTGTCCTTCAGCTCAGGCCGCGGTTGTCCTGTGTCCGGTGGATTGTTTCCTTGGTGGGTTTTGTGGTTCGTTTTCTGTTGGTGGTATTTTTTTGTGTGAGCTTTTTTTTGTTTTTCATTGGAGTTTACAGGCAATGCTATTTTGTGTTATCTCAGGTGTGCAGCATCGTGGTCAGACAGTCATGCACTTTGCACATCCTTGCTGGTTTTTGTTGATTGGTTTGGTTTAAACAAAGGCAAGGAGAGGGATGTTCTCACCTTTGAGTGAGAACTTCACTGTGTCTTTATTTTTATAATATATTTTATTGGTTATTTATTTATTTTATTTTTTATGGAGAGGAAGGGAGAGGGATAGAGAGTCAGAAACATCAATGAGAGAGAAACATCGATCAGCCGCCTCCTGCACGCCCCCTACTGGGGATGTGCCCGCAACCAAGGTGCATGCCCTTGACCAGAATCGAACCTGGGACCCTTCAGTCCACAGGCTGATGCTCTAGCCACTGAGCCAAACCGATTAGGGCTTCAATGTGTCTTTTAATGCTTCTGTGTTCCTCTGGCAAAATGAGGGGTCAGCACTAACGAAATAACTTCACAAGGAGCCTATGGGGAACCTTTGTAGGGAGACCAGTGAGATGTGAACGGAGGGGAAAACTCAATCCGATGAGCAGCCGTACTTTTACCTTTTGCATGTGGTGCTGCTGGGTAAATAACCCTTACGTAAATAGGCCAGGGCTTTAAATATTAGAAAACTCACTCATTCCCCAATGTCCCTCCTGAATTTGACAGCAAATGCCAGAGGTCACTATTTCCCAGAGATCTTCCCTAAAATATCCAAATATGTTGTTTTTGCCGCTAAGTAAGCTTAGGCGACTTCTGACACAACTGCTGTGCTAATCCCAATATTGCACATCCAAATACTGACCTTGTCCCCATAAAGGGGCAAGATCTTTATCTCATCACAGAGTAATTTTTGTGCTAAGATGTGACGAGGTATAGAATGTCCTTACATTTTGTAAAAGTTTCAGGTGCTTTGAAAGCCACATGAAATAAGAGCAGATGTGGGAATGTACCTGTGAAGAGCAATTTCTTTAATTTGGGGAAACAATGCCCTTTTTGTTTGGGGCTAACGTTTTAATCCACGGGCAGTTCAGGGTGAAGTGACCTTATGGCTCCTTAAAAACCAACTCGCAGGCTGGACACCAACCGAGGGCCTTGAATGCTTTGAGCTTCATCTACGTTTAATTCTACAATAGAAAGTATCCAATCCTAACGCCAGCAAACAAAGAACAGATAAAGGAGAGGGGGTTCAAGGTAGACCCCCCAACAGCCTGGAGGAGCATCTCCTAGTACCAATGGAACACGGATACAGGAATGGAGTCATCTCGTGGGTCAGAAGTAGAGATGCAGCCTCCAGAGACGCTCCTAGGATTCATAGTCAAAACACAATGTCACGACTTTCATAAACCCTCTTATTGCCAAACTTAAACAGCCCCCCATGCCCCCCCCCACTGCTGATACTCTTCTAATCCAACTAAAGGCAAAACTGGGGAGTTCGAGGGAAGGAAAGGTAGCCAGTGACCGTTTTCATAGGAAATAAGGGAATAAAGAAATGATTTAGTTCTTTTGGCAACATGTCTATTTTCTGCATCAACGAGAGCGGTTCCGATTTTAGTTGAAGCGATTCTTACAGGGGGAAAAAATCCCAGAATTCATGTGTCACAAAGTGCCTCCCCAGCTCCTTGTATTGTAAATAGATGAGCTGCTTAGTTAGTGTTGGCCCAGCTGCCCCCTCCCACCTTTGCAGCCAGACACACACATCTGTCAGGAGAACAGCAGTGGGCTACCAGTGGCCCTTGGCAGAGCGAAGGGAAAGTTCATCGTGACGGGCCCTCCTGATAAATAGGCTGGACTGCGATTTTAGAAGAAGGGCATTATTAACGGCTGCGTGCCCCAGAATTCATACAGATGCGGGCAGACCTTGTCTTCCATTGAAATCGTTGGAGATTATTTATTTCTATAAATCTGAAGGCTGTAGATAGTCATGATGGATTGGCTATGGGCTGGAGTATATATTATTTGAAATCAATAAGAGTTTTCTCAAAGACCGTAGGCATTTCCATTAAAGTCACTGACTTGCACTTTTTGAAATATTTCCTCCAAGGAAGGGCTGACGGATAATATTGGTGTTGTGTAAATCGGTGTGAAGTTATTGTAAATTTATAAAATGGGTGAGTCTGTAAATCTCGGTGTGGTGAGGGTCACTCTGGATAAATTGAGTCGGCAAAATGCTCAAAGAAAACAGACCTCGGGATAAGAATTCTTACACATGGAGGGCGGTGGATTTCTGAGTCTCGCAAATAAACGTAACTGAAAGGTTTATATCTTCCACTAATCAGTTGTTTTAGGCATTTTGATGTATCCATTAAAAAGAATCATTGATTTTTCCATTTTGAATTAAGCAGCCTTTATTTAACAGAAAGTTTTTGTATCTTAGGTCAGAGGAGTACATGCATATCACGATTTCATCAACAATATTAAATTCAAGTAATTGATGATAGAATCAATAATTGATTTAAAATGTTCTCTTTTTTTACACCTGTGTGGTTTATTTTGCACCCGTGTGGTTCAGGCATTTGACATGGAACGATACACAGAATTGTTGAACATATTAATCACTGCTCTTGCCACTGTCGGCTAGGTTCATTCTTCTGAGCTTTGAGTCTTAGATGTCTCCTATGGGCCATAGACAGGGGGCATGAAATGGGATAGACTGCCGTGGACAACTTCCTCATCATGAACCCTGTAGATCAAGCATGTCAAATTTGTGGCCAGTGGGCCACGTGCCTCGTTTATTTGGCCCGGGTTAGCCTTTGAGTTTGACATGTTTGCTGTAGATTGATTCAGATAGAGAAAACTATCAGCTGATTAATGACAATTTTAGAAAAATAAAGCAAGTCTTTGTTGTTATGAGTCAGCTTTGTATCATACAGCTGTGCTTTTCAGAGCCCTGGGGTGATGACTTTTGCTGTTCATCGGAGTCACTGGGGTTGGTGTGAAAGAAATCAGAGTTTATCCCACGGGTTAAGACTTGAGAATTAATTTACCAGAAAAATACTGACATTCCAGTTGGACAATCCTTTCTCTTGCCACTGTCGGCTAGGTTAATTCTTCTGAGCTTTGCATCTTAGATGTCTCCTCTGGGCCATAGACGGGGACATGAAATGGGATAGACCCGTGGTTGCAAACTGCGGCTCGCGAGCCACATGCAGCTCTTTGGCCCCTTGAGTGTGGCTCTTCCACAAAATACCACGGCCTGGGCGAGTCTATTTTGAAGAAGTGGCGTTAGAAGATGTTTAAGTGTAAAAAATGTGGCTCTCAAAAGAAATTTCAATTGTTGTGCTGTTGATATTTGGCTCTGTTGACGAATGAGTTTGCCAACCACTGCTGTAATACAAAGCCGCTTCCATAACTGAATACCGTCACAGCATATCTGAAACCATATATTTGATCTAAGAAAGTTGATATTATTTAGAGAGGCATCTTATAACCAATAATTGCAGAGATATGCATGCTTTACATTCTTCAAAATTAGATTGAACCCTAGCCAGTTTGGCTCAGTGGATACAGCATCAGTCTGCTGATTGAAGGGTCCCAGGTTCAATTCCAGCCAAGGGCACATGCCTGGGTTGCAGGCTCGATCCCCAGTGTGGGGCATGCAGAAAGCAGCTGATTGATGATTCTCTCTCATCATTGATGTTTCTCTCTCTCTCTCCCTCTCCCTTCCTCTCTGAAATCAATAAAAAAATATTTTTTTTAAAAAAGCTCATCAAAAAAATTAGATTGAACAATATTCACCATGTTATCTACAAAATCAAGAACAACACTTGCACGAGATATGGACATTCCCATTATACCTTGAAAATTGCATAATAATCCTCCAATATCTGTATTTGTCTGATCATAACATTAGATTTTAAAGCAACTAAAGACTGATTTTTTAAATATAGATTTCACAGGACTTACAGCATGAGCAACTGAATTTAATATTGATCTCCTTAGTAGCCTCATTTGATTTAATGTCCTTACAAATGGATAATCAAACAAGACTGTTTCTGTCTGTTCCCCTGCCCTAAACTCTATTCTGCCAACAATGAGGCCAGAAAAAAGTGAAATTCTATGCACAGTGTCATTGGGGGTAAGTTAGGTTCTACAATGTAGAAAAACCAATGCTTATCAACTAAATACTATTTTTCTACAATTTTAATCTCTGAAACATATTAACAATGAATAGTCACTGTCTACCCAACACTACAGGGGTGGGGGAATTTTTATTAGAAATGGTTTGGAGCCCAGCTGGTGAATCTCAGTGGTTGAGCATCAACCTCTGAACCAGGAGGTCATAGTTCTATTCCTGGTCAGGGCACATGCCAGGGTTGCAGGCTAGATCCCCAGTAGGGGGTGTGAAAGAGGCAGCCAATTGATGATTCTCATCATTGATGTTTCTCTCTCTCTCTCTCCCTCTCCCATTCTCTCTTTCTAAAAGTTAATAAAAATACATTTAAAACAGAAGAAATGATTTTGACTGAATAAAAATGAAACAAAACATGTCAATCTTTGTGAAATGTGATTAAAGAAATACTTAGAGAAAAATGTATGCTCTAAATGTGAATATTAGCAAAGAATATTCATTAGCAACGGATTAAGACATTAAGGATGGAAACATGGAAGGGTTAAGGATTCTTGGTGTGTTTAGGATATGAAGCTCCACAAGTTATTAGGTCAATTACTGATATTCATTTTCATCTTAAAGCTAGGCCTGTAATTTATTTTGGAGGGGAGGAGGAGGAGGAGAGGTGAAGAGAGATTCTAAGATGTAGTGCAGTCCACAGTGGCACATGCGAGCATCTACCTCAGCCCTGCCATCTGAGCAGCAGGGAGCTCCGTTCCTGAAATGTCTAAGCATCTCAGGCTCAGTTAGTTAAGACTAAATAAGGCTCAGCGTCTGTGAAGCAAACCCCTGCTAGATGAACCTGCTAATGGGTGGTTAATGGTTAGCAACCCTGCTCTGTCTCCCTGATACATACCGCCAGGTTGTCACATTTACATCGCAAAGGCAACCAGCTGGAGTGGGAGACTGAACCTCAAAGAATAGGATTTCCCCAGATCATGTCATATTATTGTGAGAGAAGAGAGGGCAAGGGAACCCAATCAGAATACCAGTGGAGGATATGATGAAAAGTTGTGGAAATCATATTCCCATAAATCTACCGTTCTTCTCAAAAACACCCAGGAGACCCAATGCTATCATTTTATCTCAGCACTAGAATCATTTCCAAGGTAATAAATTAGTTTCACTGACTATTAATTGAATCATGCCACTTTATTAGAGTCTCTCTCGCTCTTTTTTTCTGTACACATGACAATAAAATGCAAAGTAGGAATTCACTGCACTAGAAGATGATTCATTCTGCCAAGACAGAGTGCTCTGTGGGACATGAGGTCGTCCCACTAGATAAGCTTATATCTGAGGAACAGGGAAGATCAGCTGACTTTTCCTCCCTGGGTGGAAATCTGTGAATGTCGGTGTCTATGTCCCCATGCCCTGTGGATAGAAGGGAAGAGGGACCATAGTAACAGGAGAGGTGGCAGAGGGGACTAGATGGAAGAGGACAGCGTGTAGTCTCCACTTGTCCCCCCGTTCTCTTACGTCCTCCAGTTACATGGATAGTGGCTTGTCAGTTTGAATGAATAGAATACTTATTTCTTGATTAAAAAAAAAAATAAGTACTGTGTTGCATCATGACAAAGTAAAATGGCTTTCCTCATCTGTGACTTTATAGTTGTTATCTAACCACAAAGACAATATGAATGTAACACTGAATGTAGAGGAGCACATTAGTTTGTTTAAGAAGTTACCACTCTGGCAAAAGGAAATGACAAAAATCTGTTGTCCTGTGCATCATTTGCATACAGCTTTACTCCAAGGTTTATGATTAATGGAAATTCTTGCTCATGTGGTGTGGGAAACATGTATAAGCACACTCACAGAAGTTGTTTATAATAACAAAAAACAAGCATAAAATATAACTCCAGTGTCCATCCACAGTATCCTTTAGTGAACTGGTTTGAGATCTTGGCAAAGATTTTGCATGCTGGCACATAGATCTTAAGTTATGGGTTAAGTGTAGCGTTTGTGATCCCAGCAAAGTACTTCAGGAGGTATCACAGTGGGAGGTGTTTTAATTAGGTCTTCCTAACGCCTCAGCATCTTGTGTAAATGAGCGTGGATCAGTAACCTATATTAGTATTTTGTCTGTATCGATATCTATTTTAAATGGCCAAGATAATATTTGGACAAACTAGAAAAATGTATTCAGACATCCTTAAAAACACAGATTGGATGTTAATCAAGGGAAACTCATTTTTCTTGACTTTCATGAAAAGTATCCAGAGTCTATTATATCATTTTGCTCTTTTCATCACCCCGGACAGTAAATACCCAAATAAAGATTTGCACGACAATGAAAATTAACCACCAATATAATTCACCTTGCAAACAATATCAGTGCCTAACATTTGTTAAGCAGAAATTAGTCATCAGTTTCAAATGCAATTAAACACCGTATGTCATGAAATTAGCTAAAACATACATGTCATATTTTACTTCCTTTTCTTTTAATGGCCTCTTTCATTGTTTCCCTTTCATTGACTATATGTTGTGGCCCGAGTCTGTGTCGGGTATTACAAAAATAGAAGAGTTATGGGCTGTAAATTAAAATTTTTTATTACGTCATTATATAGTTTCGATTATATTATCCTAATTTAAATCGAACTAAGAAGCGATAACATATTTATCTCTGATTTGGACAGATTCTGTGAAACAATGTACTCTCATGAAAACCCCATTTTCTAGGCATTTGTGAGAGAAGGGCTGTGTCTGGCAAGTGGAAGATGGATGAGTTGGGGTTGGTCCTGCTCCAGCTCCTCTCCCCTGACCCTCCCTCGGCCCAGGACGCCGAGAGTGCAATAGTGGATTAGCATTGTCAGGTGCCCCGGAAGAATTGTGTGCTGAGGGATTTGGAAGCGGGAAAATGTATTTGTGTGCCAAGCAAATAATTGACTGGGAAATGTAAACGTGTGGTTGTGCTCCAAAGAAAAGTGCTTATCAGAAGGCAAAAGGAAACATGTAAAAAGCGTATTTCTAAATGACATGGACTGCCAGAGGTGGCGGGGGGAGGGGGGTGAGACTTCCTTTTCTAACATATGCCCACTCTGAACAAATACTATGTAAAAATGAAAATTGGCCTCTGATTTCTTTACGATTTTGTTTTTTTCTGCTATTTTATACTATTCAAGATGATCTCTAAATTAACTTTTAATTGAAATGATCTTCTCCCTTCTCCTTCTGTTCCTGTCTCTCATTTCTTATCGCCAGATATCTACAAAAGAGGTGCCATGAACCCAGTTTCTTGACAAAAACCAATAAGCACAGAGTGTCAGCGATGGGAGCACAATCGCACGTGCTGTTTGTTTCCCACGCAGACTGCCTAGGGTCTTCTCTCCCGCTCAGTGTTCCTCCAGGAGGGGCTTCAGCAGCCGTGATAGAAAGGCGATCACTTTTCCTTTCACACGTGAGTCCAGGTTGGCAAATTCTAGCACCAAACCAAGGCTGCCTAACTCCTCCAGGATCATGGAGAGTGTTTCTGTACACCAGGTGATTCAATAGCGAGGCCAAAAAAAAACTTTTTTAAGTGTAAATTGATGCAGACTTTCTGGAAAGCATTTTCACAATAGATATAAGGGCCTTAAAAATCTTCATAACCCTTACCTCGGTAATTGCAGCTTTAGAAATATAATGAATAATCAGAAATAGTTAAAAATATACACATCCTCTATAATAAAAGGCTAATATGCAAATTGATTGAACGTCAGAATGACTGGTCGCTATGACATGCACTGACCACCAGGGGGCAGACACTCAATGCAGGAGGAGTGCTGCTCAGCCAAAAGCCGGGCTCACAGCTGGCAAGCACCCGCAAAGGCTCCTGGACTGTGAAAGGGCTCAGGCTGGGCTGAGGGACCACCCCCTCCCCGAGTGCATGAATTTCGTGCATCGGGCCTCTAGTATGTATATAATATTTTTAAAGTCCTGAAATATAGGAATGGATAAAAAAAAGTCATTTTGATATGTTGGGCTGTTAAGCCACTTGAATAAATATCATGTCTGATAAAATATTTTATTGGGAAATGCTCGCAATAAAATGAAGGAGTTAGATATTAATACATATATGTAGTATGATCTTCTAATGATAATCTTGCATGTCAGTTTTCAAGGCCATGGTACCTCGTGATTTAACCTACTGCTAATCTAGGAGCTGCTATGAAGGTAGTTTGTAGAGGTACTTAGCCTCTGTAATCACTTGATTTTATTTTGTATTTTTTATTGAATGTGTTGGGGTGAGATTGGTTAATAGGGTCGTCGAGGATTCAGGTGTAGAATTCTGTGGTACTAGATCTGCATATTGCACGGTGCAGACAGAAACTTTCTGCACAAACACTTCTTTAACTGTAACAGCCACTGCATCACAGAAGAGCTCCTTACACGCAACATTCCCTTTCGCTGCGTTTCTTAGGGCATCTTGAGGCTGAGCCTGAGTCTCATACGTATTTCGGTTCAAATTCTGTGTCTTTTAAAAACATTTTAAAATCTTTCCCTTGTCTGTCTTTGATTTCTCCTTTAATTTTTTAACTAGTTTAAATGTCACCTTTTCACTATATTTCTAATATACACAAAGGCTGCCTTCTCTTAAACTTAGAACTAATTAGAAATATGAAGAAACATCCCCTAAGAAAGGTCCTCAGTTTACTTCAATTCCTCTATGGCTAACATTATAAAAGTGAATATCCACTTTAACTTACAATATCTATAACTTACATAGATATAATATAGATATTATATCTATAACTTACATAGATAAACAGTTATTGCTAATCTTTTTAGGAATTTATTTTATGCCATGCATTCTGCTAAACGCTTTACATATATTAAGCTAATTTATTTTTCACACTAATCCCAGGGATGACTGTTATCTTCACTTAAAAATGAGAAAGTCAGGAAGCAGCATAACCAACTTGCCTGAGGCCACCTCGCCATACGGTGGCCATGGCAAGCTCTGAAACCAGCAGCCAGAATCGGAGCCTGCTGCCTCCTGAGAAGGTGTCCAGTAGCTTATTAAAATGAATCAGCACACCACTTGATATAGTCATTATCCTTTGATGCTGGAATGACTACTCTTACAGTTAATTCACATATGATGTTTGGAGATATTTTTACCATCTAAAGAGTCTTATGCATGTGCCTGTAAGAATTGCATTAAAATATTTCTCAGACTAACGCTCTTCGGAATCATTTTGTAATACTTTAGTTAAAGGTGTAACTGTAAAACTGAAACATCTAATATTAAAGGGGACAAGTTATAAAATAAAAAAGCAATTACTTGGAAAAATGAAATATATAATAAGCAGCATAGAAATTATTTTTGCACCAAGTTAGGAAGAAAATGCGTCTCAGGATGCACCACGGAATTAAAACAAATTTCAGTTTGTTTCTGCTTGTAGTGCGGAAGGTGACATTTTCTACCATTTTTGAGAGCTCAAACTAGAATTTAGTCATAAGCGTAAGAAAACTTGATTCAATTGCAGTGCAATATACTAAGTTTTTCTCTCTGAAGATAACTCAGTTTTTTTCCATGTCAAAATTCCAAGATGCTAGCAAAACACTATTGTAATATGGAGCCAAAGAGCATTGTATCCTGGGTTAATTTAGACAAATAAACCTTTGTCTTAGAAATTAGTATCTGCAATTATTAATTCAGAACTTGAAAAGAGGTTTTACAGAAAGAAACACAAAACTATGAGATGAAAAATCTCTTTTTTTTTTCTTTTTCTACTTGATAAATTTGACGTTACATTTTGCAAATTAAGGTATGCAGAATGCTACTATAATTTTTGTATTGTAATATGATTGCCATCCAAGCAATATTCAAAAATCCCCTCTTAATAGGTATAATTTAAACACTAATTTGTCATTTTGAAATGACCTTACAATTCCAAAATGAAAATATAAAAGTTTATTGGTAGGTCAAAGGATTGTACTTGTCATTTGTACTAAATAAAGAAACTAATATTGACCATTTCCTAGGAAGAAAAATGGAAGCATAATATAATTTTAGTACTCTCCTTTTATGAATAATCAATGGGTGATTAAGTTTGTACAGTTTCAAAATTTAGTAGGGATATTAAGTTTCATAACACTTAAAATCAGAAAATTATGTGAGCTGTATTTTTGTCACTTCAGAGTCATTTTTAATATTGGAGGTTAATTAAATTTGCTGTTCCAAGCCATTAAGTATAATATCAATAATATTCTTGGAAGGCTATCTCTTTCCATTCCCAGAAGCATAACTTTGAAAGCCTAGGGCAGGGAAAAAGATAATAACCTTTGTCTAAAGCAGAGAACAGATATTTGCCACTGGCATTTGCACTTCAGTACTTTACCATTAAAGGGCAAAGCAAGTCTATAGAGCAGTGATTTTCAACCTTTTTTCACCCCATAGCACGCATAAACTCACTACTAAAATTCTGCAGTACACCAAAGAGTATATTGTACTTTTTGCCAATCTGACAAAAAAAAGGTGTAATTTTGATTCATCCACACTGGACTGCTATTGTTTTGGCTGTTGTCGTTTTTTTATTTGATCATCTAAGGGCAAAGAGGTCAGTACCCCAGGCTAAATAGTCAAGTGTCGCGTGTTCTAAAAACCGTTGCAGCACACCCGTGGAAAAGTGCTGCTATAGACGACTGCAGTTCATCTCCAATAAGTAGCTGTCACCTCCCCAAAGAAACAGCAACTCATTCAGAGGTGGTGCTTGAGACTCCAGATTGCCACAGTCACTCTCTCTCTCTGGCACGAGGGTAGAACTTATTAGTAAACCCATGGAAAAAGAGCTGAGAGTATTACATGGGAATTAAATGGTCCACCTAGATTTACACTGAGCAATATCTAAATGGAACGTTCACAGATCCATTGTCATCAAGAGAAAGAGAGAGAGGGAGGGAGAGGGCAATCTCTACTAAAAATAATTCAGTCAATATTCGGACTCGAAAAGCCAAGAGTTCCTAATGGCGGAGAAACAGCATGGCCAGTAGTCTACACTCTCAGTTTGGTTCGGGGGAAAGAACATTACTTGGAGTTAGAAGAGATGAATCTAGAAACTGAGAACAGTGGAATCAGCCAAAAGACAGAGTTTGATCGTGCTGTCAAAAGATGCAACAGACTGTGTGAGGTCTGCATGTGGCAGGGGAGGAAAATATATCAAAGTTTTGAAAATTCCACCTGACCTGCTGGGAAGGAGAGAAAACAGAGAGAAATAAAAATAAAATATTCAGGGACACAGGGTCAGGACCACCTACAGCTGAAAAGATGCTTCTGCTGCCCTTGGTGTTCCAAAGCTTCTTTGAGGCCAGAACTCAACAAATTAAGATAAAAGACAAAAGTTTTGTGGCGGATAACATGGAAAATGATTATATAATTCTCAGTTACCTCCCATGCCTCCAGACCTAGTGAGGAGGGAAAATAGGACTTTCGGTTTGGAAACCTATTAAGAGTTGCTATACTGGGGATATGTGGGAACAATTCTAGGACAAAGGCATGGCATTAAAGCATATTTGGGGAGGAGAGGACAGAGAGAAAAAGTAGGAGACTGAGTCCAGCTGGTGTTGCTTAGTGGTTGGGAGTCAACTTGTGAACTATGAGTTCCCAGTTGGATTCACAGTCAGGGCACATGCCCAGGTTGAGGGCTGGATCCCCAGTGTGGGGTGTGCAGGAAGCAACCGATCAATGGTTCTTGCATCATTAATGTCTCCTTCCTTCCTCTCTGAAATATAAATATATATTTATGTTTCTTTTTTTTAATGAAGAAAAGTAGGAGATTGAGAAAGTGGGAAAGAACAGGCTGTGAGTCTTAGAGCTGTCTGTTATAAATGTAGATTCGCCTGCTGAGGAGAGAATGTGGGGTACTAACATATTCACATAGGCACTGATGGCCTTTAAGCATCATTGATCAACACTCAGTCCCTCATAAAACCCAGATGAAGAGAGAGGAGAAACACCACCACCACTGCAAATGTCTGAAGTTTTCAACAGAGGAGTTTAGCAGCGTGGGGGGATGCTCCATTTACCTGACAGCCTGTAGCTGTGAGCATCTCCTATCCATCTCAGCCTTTAAGCCAAGATGGCCCCCAGGCCGTGGCTGAGCAAAGGATGGCAGTCCAGGCTGAACGCTTCTGGAAGTGGCCCCAGCCAGTGGCTGAGCAAGATGGGAGTGATAGGCTTAGCCCTTTCTGCCCAAGCTGGGACTTGTTTATCGGGCAGTACTTATTCCATGGCTGCTCTTCTTACATAATTCTGCTTCTCTTCTTTGCCCCCCAAAGGTCTTACTCCCCAGCAAACCTGTTGCACTCGCAACTGCAACTCAGTGCCTGCCTCCTGAGGAAACCAACCCCGGATAAGGGACATCAGATGATACCAGAGAAAAGGTTGGTTGTTGTTTTGTATTGTTTCCATGGGAAGTGGATTTTTGGTGTGTTTTTTTTTTTTTTGCACTCATTGGACAGTACCACTCCAGAATATGAAAAATGCTGCATTACCTAATCTTGGGGGGAATTGATCAAACTCGCGTAGTTTTCCAGTAGTAGATGAGGCATCTGTCCAGCCATTTTTTTTTGTAACCTTTATCTGTACTTCATAGTTCATTTATTTTTTTATCAGTCTACCATGCTAGAAGATAAAATCTGTACATCCAGGGACTACTCTTTTATTTTTATCCTCAGTGTTTCAAACTACCTAATTCATTGTAAACTTTATAATAAAGGAATGAATCGTTTGCTTAATAGCCAAACCAAAATTTCTGCCTCTTACCATGATATAGTAACAAATCTCAAGCATTTACTGTCATCTAAATGAAATAAGAAATGAAACAAGGAGTAGTTGATAATGTGATATTATATAACGCAGAAGTATAAATTGTCAAGCACAATTACATTAGAAGGCTCAATGTAGTCATCAGATGTTTGGAGGTGTACTTAGGATCAGTGTGGATATGAAATTTGCGCATGAATACAGGTTTAGTGTGTTGTATTGACAAATATGACGGCACTGTTGATATATTTACAAAGAGTACAGTAATTTTGGGGAAGCTCCAAACAAAGCACGCTCTCTCAATTAAGACAACATTACTCTTGGAAAATCCTGCATATATTAAAACTGCGCCAAAAATAGCTTGTATTTATAGATGTCAAACAGAGTTAAGTTCTATGCTACGTAATTTAAATCAGACTTTATATGTTAAAATCTTTTTGCAAATCCCCTACCCTCTGTAAATGGTAATTGTTCAAAATCTGCAAGGAGGTCTGTAGGTTTAACCCTTCCAGCTCCTGAGAGAGGGGGGCAGTAGGAGAAGTGAAACAGGTGGGAGTGGGGATGAGTGAATTGACAATAGACAATATGCAGCAAATCTCACATCCATGGTCCCTCCCGTGAAATGCCAGCTCAAGTAGCTCCGGTTGCTGTGGAAACCAAGAAGGCCCTGCAAGTGTCCAGAATGCCCTCTAGGAAGTGGGGCCAGACCACTGAACACCACTGGTTTAGAGCGGAACCGGCCATGGTAGTGCCGTGTTAGTGTATGAGATTGCTTGCGTTTTCTTAGTGTTCTATAGGTGAGGCTGGCGGTACACTTTGCCTTCTTGATGCTCTGAGATAGCTAAGTGGAATCCACGAAAGCCTTGAATTGGAGAGAAATGAAGCTGCCAATGTGCTAAGGAAGTAAATCATGCCATGACTCATGTCGCAGCCGGGAAAAGGAACGAGGACCATGACTTGGGATCTCAGTGGGTTCCGGCTCCAAATGAGCAAAATAAGAGTAACCTTGGGGAAGAAAAATGTTGTGCTTATTTCAGGCACTTCCCATTCTCCTAAGGAAAATGAAAGGAAGGAGCATTCAATCTACTGGAATTTCTTTGGTGGAATAAAGGGAAAGCCTTGTTAGTTCAAAAGGCTCATATTATGTCCCAAAGTGTCCTTAAATATTAACCCAAGCTGGAACATTTTAGTTGTTTTACATGAAAGAAGTGAGCCTTTCTTTCCTTTCCTTCTTCTCACAACGATCTTTACAGCCGTGGGTATTGGTTGAGTTGCCAGAATCCCGTGGAGAGGACCTGTCACATGAGAAACGGGTACAGATGGGAAAAGTGAAAGTGAATAAAGAGACAACCTACCCACTAACATTGCCGAGAGCAGCTGCTAGGAGACACGCCACTTTAAAAAAAAAAAAAAAAAAGATGAATTCATAGTTGTGTAGAATCAATGAGCTTTGAATATTGGAAGTGAATAAAAGCCACCTGTTCTGACAGTAGTAGGTGATGGTCATGCCCCAAATTTCCTTTTAGCCAGCTCGATCATTTTAGATTTATTTCATGTGAATAGTCACTTTCATAGTTTGCTCTTCAAAGTCCTAATGTGTCTAACGTTTACGTCATTTATTTAGGGATTTGTATTAACATGTTTTAAAATTCAAAGGAAGAGTGACTATGACGATGTCATCTAATCCAGTCAAGTAACAGGGACATAAATAGGACCCAAACATGATCACATGGCTTGTCAAAGGACAGAGAGCTTAGTAATGACAGAATTAGGACCTGTCTCCAGGTCTGTTACTCTCCCTTTGTGATATAAAGTACATTTCACCTGTCCCGCAATTTGTCCAAATACTAACACGCAGACTTCCTTCTTGTGACACTAGCTTATTAATTCTGGAAGGTATTTTTAATGGGGGTATATTCACCACTTTTTGATCATCATCTATAGAGAATAACTTCATATCCATTTATATGTGTGTATATGCAAAAACAAATTCAAACATATTTTTGCTGTTATAAACATGAAAACATATACATTAAAATGAAGTCATCTAAAGTCCTGTCGCTTTGTATAAAAGGTAATCATTACTTTTCAGTTTTTGAACTCAAAATTTGCATGTTTTATTGAAAGAGAACTTAGTTGACCCATCGTAACTGGACTCTAGCTAATTTAAGCAGAAAATGGCTTTACTAAACGATATGGGGTGGCACATAGGGCTGAAGAACCAGAACTGGAGCCTACAGGGCCACCGAAAGGACCCGGAAGTTGCACGCCAAAGCTGATCCTAGGAAGACATTGTGAGTACGCGATAGAAGGTTGAGGCCACCACTTTCATCAGGAACATCGTGATGACCCGCTGAAGACCCTGTTACTAGAAATGCGACTTCTGAAGGCTGGGTACGTCCACCTGTGCTGCTGTGATGATGGCTCAGTTCTGTCACTGTGGTCCTTTTCCCTAAGGCCCACTGCTAACCCAGAGTCAGTGCCACCCATGGGAGGAGTCAACGTGACCTGCCTGAAACCCCAGCAAAGGAACCTGGGAGAGCAAGTACCCTGCTCTGAGAGCTGGCTTCCTGCAGGAAGGAATTCCTGAAACACCAAGAGTCGTTCTGGCTTTCCTGTGGAAATGGTTATTCGACACAGAGACTTTAGTCCACACTTCACTAGTGAGGGGACAGAGCCATGAGGACATTAGGGACCTGCAAAGGCTGATGTGTATAGAAATTTCTAGAGAAGAAAAAAAGGGGCAGGGGGAGAAGAACAGAGAATCTTGGTGGTTTAAAAAAAAGTATGTATTTTCTTGGTATATCTAAGTTACAAAGTTAGTAAATGTAAGAAGTCAGGCCACTATAAAAATGCATTTTATAGATTTAACAATCTGTTGATATTTATGAAAATACTAGGAACAACAGAGAAATGGGACACTGAAGACACACTTAAAAAAATCCTTATTCCATTATTAGAGAAATCTCTAGAAGAGACACAAAGGGGAAAGCCAAAGAGGGAGCCAATGGGGGTGGTCCCAGTACTGCCTTCCAAAAAGGAAACCATCCCAAAGAGGCAGAAGGTCACTTCTCCGAGGAGGTAACCGTGCATAGCCCTCGTGCTAACATTGACTCATTCGAAATGGACCTTGAAATTGAATTTTGGGGAGGACAGGAGCGAGTAGGAGTGGAGAGAAGTGTTTATCCCGATATTTCTTCCGTGAAATATGCATTGGTGAGATGTGCATGAATGCAGGTACTTTAAGGAGGGCCTATCTCTCAGGAAGAGCACAAGCTCCATTACCTTTCCTTCTAGTTACTTCTCAATGCATGCTTCACATCATTATACTCTGAGAAGCACGGTACAAGTCTCTGTATCCTTACAGGCCTGAAAACAAGTATTAACTAATATATACCATTTGTGCATAATAAAATTACAGTATTTGACCAAAAGAAAGCAAATACCTATACAAACATGACATTTGGCCAACACTTAGTAAAATGGATATTTTTAATGCAGTGAAAACTGGTTGGCTAAAGAGGAATGTTGGAGGCAGACATGAAATAGAAACAGAGTAGAGATTTGAATCAATGAAGGCATGCTTTCGGAGACAAAGTCACTATGAGAAATCTAAAGATTAGATATAGGTGAACAAAAAAAAAGTTCCCTTAGGAAATAGCATCCTTTGCAATGGGAAAAATAAAACTAGGTAAGAAAATAAATATTATTTTAAAATCATTTGAGATTCTATACTTGAACGAGAAATGAAAGGAAGGGCTTAAATGTGCCGTGTTAGAAACTCTTTGGCCCAGTTTTCACAGGCAAGTCTCATCCCTACAGTTGGTCAACAAACAGAAGTGATATGTCCATATTCAAAAGACTAAAAGTAACTTCAGTAATTTAGTCAAAGCGGTCTCTCAAAATGTAATAAAGGTGTTCGGTGAGCTTTCAGTTCTATTGTAGCAAAAATTATGCCGGATGAAGAAACAGGGAGGGCACCTAATTACAGAAGAGACGGTGCCATCATTCACAAAGGAAAAAGCAGGAGGTTAGAGTAGACCTAGAAAATGGATTATAATGGGCTGAGACATTTCAGGAAAGAAAAGAGTCTTCTCTATGTACTGGAAACAGGACTGAAGAGCAAAATAAACAATGCAGATGAAGCCTTTTATTTTATTTTTTTCACTTTTGAAACTTGAAAAAATGAAAGCAACACTGAGGAAAACAAAAGGGACACTACATAGGAGGGCCTCTGAAGCCAACCTTTGAAGATGAAAATGGAAGATGGTTCTCTAGTCAATTACTATTAACTAGAAAAAGGACAAACAAATCTATTGGAGCAAATGCCTAAGGAATATAAAGCCAACTCACAGAAAATAGTATGAACTGACAATAAAACTTATGAAAACATTCACTGTGTCAAACTTTGTCCAGGTCATCCAAATTAAGGCAATATTAAAATGCAACTATTTGCCCATCAGAGAGGCAAATATATCTGGTAGAAGAAATTTAACCCATTAGAGCCTTTTGAGATGGCAATTATTAGCATTTATGACACTGTAAACAATACATGCATACTCTAAAACACAAATTTTGATAATTACCCCTTTTTTGTTACAGTCATTTTATAATTATGATCTCTTACTTAGAAAATATCTCTTTAAGATTTGGATCTTAAAGGATTACAATTTAGGGATCTTGGTGCGTACCAATTCTACTGGACTAAAAACCTACCAATAAACTGTTTAAAAAATCATCTATACTAATACAAGGGCAATATGCTAATTAGACCAGATCGACTGGACATCTTCTGGACATCCAACTTCCTTCTGGATAAAGCCACAGTGGTGGAGGCTAAGACAGAGGCAGTTAGGGGCAATCCCGCCAGCAGGGGAGAAAGCAGTTAGGGGTGATCAGGTTGGTGGGGGAGCAAGCAGTTAGAGGGCAATCAGGCCAGCAGGGGAGAGCAGTTAGGGGCGATCAGGCAGGCAGGTGAGTGGTTAGGATCCAGGGGTCCTGGATTGTGAGCGGGCCTAAACCGACAGTCGGACATCCCCTGAGGGGTCCCAGTTTGGAGAAGGTGCAGGCCGGGCTGAGGGACAACCCCCTCCACCTCATGAATTTTGTGTATCGAACCTCTAGTCTTTTATAAAAGTCAATATATCTATGAGTCTCTTTTTCAAAGGGATTAAGCAAAACAAAAGAAAATAAAACTCATAGACACAGACAATAGCATGGTGATTATCAGAGGGAAAAGGGAGTGGGAAAGGTAGGAGAGGGTAAAAGAGGGATACATGGTGATGGAAGGAGACTTGACTTGAAGTAGTGACCATACAACACAATATACAGATGATATGTTATAGAATTGTATAATTGAAACCTATGTAATTTTAATTTTATAACCATATCTTATATCAATATATTTATTTTTATTGCCTGGCTGGTGTGACTCAGTGTTTGAGCGTGGATCCATGAACTGGAGGTCAAGATTCAATTTCTATTCAGGAGACATTCCCAGGTTTTGGGATCAGTCCCCAGTAGGAGGTGGGCAGAAGGCAGCCAATTGATGATTCTCTCTTATCATTGATGTATCTATCTTTGTATCCCTCTCTCTCCCTCTCTGAAATCAATAAATTTTTAATGTTGACAACTATTGCAAATGTCCCCACTATAGGGGAGAACATATTTGCCAATGATACATCTGAAACCTATATAACTTTATTAACCAGTGTCACCCAATAAATTCAATACTTTTCAAAGTAACCTTAATTAAAAAAAAAAAAAAAACCAATACAGGGTGGGGCAAAAGTAGATTTACTGTTGTGAGTATGCAAAACAGAATTTATTCTTGTACTATTATTTATTTATTACTGTGTTATTTTCCATATGGATAAATGTAAACCTACTTTTGCCCCCACCCTGTATATTCTCAATTCTTATCAGTTTTAATTAGTGTGGTTTTGTTATTCCTGCCTGTGGGTTACTTGCTGTAGTGTCATCTTATACACTTTTACACAAGAGTGTTTTAAAATAACTGAATCCAAATTGAGTTCAGTGGCACACAGAAGTTTGACAGGCTTGCATTTTAAAACTAAAACAAAAATACATTTGAATATTGAAATTTAAAATAATGGATGAATAGCACATAAGTAAAAAAAAGTACCAAAATGTTACATACAGTAGTTATAGGATATAACCCTTAATTAACATTTGATAAAATAACATACGTTGAATAATGTTCAAAAATTAAAAAGCTGTAAGACTGGCATTCTGATTGTAGGCTGACATACCCAGCCCCTCAGCATTGTCCTGTCTGTTACGGGAAATGAAGGAACACCAAGAGAAGAGTCTTGTTATTTAGCAGAGTTGTTTTTTGATGTGCTCTTTGATGTCACTGCCCATGGACTTGAGCTGCATCCAGTTAACTAAGTTAAACTGAGGTGAGTTTACTGACTGTGTTCAAAACGCAAAAAGAAGAAAAATCATTTTTGAATGTCAAATGGCCTTTCATTTTTCTACCTTGAAATTCACGTCTCTCTTCTTTCTCTATTTTTCACGTCCTTTTCTTTCAACCCCCTTGGAGTGTGGCCAGACGCTGCAGCCTGCCATGTGGATTTGCCTGTACATTCCCGTTTGATCTCCTTCCCTTGATGTGTCAGTTTCTTTGTGGGCTGCCTACTTGTCAAACCATTTTTATTCTTCAAAACTCTATTCATAATTTTTAAATAAGTTGTGTGCATCTCAGGGCTCTGGGTGGATTTTTCACAATTTAATCACACCTCTGTGGCATCAGCACTGATGGGTCTGTGTTTAACACTGTGAGAACAAACATACTTACCCAACTACAGCCAATGAGATGCAAAATACTCAAATGGTAGGTGAAAGAAAGCTGTCTGTGCTTCCCTTTGAAGGAGTAAAATCAGTCCATTTAAGAAGCCAGCTCAACGAAGCACCCCTAGCATTTGTAAGCATTGAAATGAAGGGTGTATTTTATTTTTTTTATTCTTGAAAGTATTACATAAGCCTCTCACCACCCCCCCCCCATAAACCCCCTTCAGTCCGCCCCCACCCCAGGCTTTCACCACTTCATTGTCCATGCTAAAAAAAAGCAAAAAAGACAATGCATATTACTTCATGGATTATTGCCCTAAGATGTAAGACTCTTGGTTCTCACATTATCTGACAATAGGCTAACCTTGTGTCTTCATACCTAGGAGAAGATGCGCGCCTCACCCTAATTTAAGTCACTTCCCATGAAAAGGAGGCTCCTCTGCAGTGAGAGATGTGCGATCAGATCTGGCGCTTGTCGTGCGGGAGGGAAAAGGATCTTTGTGCCTCACGCAACCTCAGGCATGGGATAATTGTCGAGAAAGGCAACGCCGGTGGTGTCGTGCAGCTTAACTCACTCACCTCAAAACCTCTGTGTTGTAATGAAAACTTACTGATCTATGGGAAGAAATCTACTTTAAAAAGTATGCTCGGCAGATTATTAATGTTACTCTTCAGGAACTAGGGGATGACAAGGCCATCCTAGTATTAATAAAAAAAAAAATTCTACAAGGTGGATGAAAAAAATTCATCTCAACCAAGCCTAGTAAAGGTCAAGTGAAAGAGAATTTAAGTCAACTGTACACTTTTATAAGCTGTTTTTAAGGGCAACTCAAGTAAATCTTATTTAGTCCTAGAGAGGTAATAGAAAGAAAGAGTAGATCTGTTCAGGAAAGATAAAGAAACATATTTTTATTATGAACCAGGGAACAATTTATTTTCATTCACTGATATATTCACCACTGAGAGTTTAAGCCCATTTTGCTAGAAATTTTAGGTTATTATATGAAAAAAGACAATAATAATGAGTAACATATTTGAAAATGAATATCTCTGAAACTATGAGAGATTTGTAACTCCTAGTCGGTCCTCAGGAGGAAAAGCTGTCCAAGGTACTGAAGATCAAACTGAGGCGCAGGGAGACACTGGAGAGGGTCCCTGCCGCCACAGTTCCTGGAAATAATTAGCACAAAGTGGCTGTCTAATGCGATGATCCTTCATGAGAGGCACAAGCAAGAATCAGCAGTGTCTTGTTGACAACATGGGAGTGGCATCTGAGGCTGGTGGCAAGAGCTACTCCAATCTCCATCAAAGGATAAAAAAAGCTTAACTTGAACAGAAAAGTATGCAAACACATCTTTCTGGAGGCTGCCATGCAGAGAGGAAGCATGGGAAAGGGTTCCACATTATGCTGATTCTTGTTATAGAGAAATAGATCAATTTTTAAACAACTCTCTACCCTACAAAGTCCATACCCCGTCAACAATCTTAATCCATGCACTCAATGATTCCTTAGTCAATTGGTTTAACAAATCCAGGGCTATAATGTTAAGACCAAGAGAATTGTGCTAAAAGAAAAAGATGATCCCCAATATAATATCCAATCACGAGTATCTATGGGCAAATATGCAATCACAATCACATTTTCCTCCCTGAATCTTTGCTCTTCTTTCAAGAAAGTTTTCTTTACTCCAGATGCATCGTTACTAATTTAAGTTGCAAGCACTGCAAATGGACCTTGGCTAATTTAAGAGGCAAATTTATTGGAAATATATCTCAGACTATAGAGAATTAAAGGAAAACATGATGAGTCAAGATTGGAAAACAGGCAGGACTTAGGGTGGGCAGGCATCAAGAAGCATAAGCCAAAGGGATGTCCTAAGAACATTCTGTTTGGAATGTCCCAGTTGACTCCATCAGCAGGAACGTGGCACCACTTTTTGAACTGGTATGGAAATTCTGAGCTCCCTCAATCTGTCATTCCCTCAAGAAGTTATGACTTGGACAAGTGCATCCTTTTGGCAGAGCATGATCACGCATTAAGGATCAGGGTAGCCGGGACAAAGGGCACCTCTTTGGCACATTGGATTTTGTAGTTGAGGGAAGATCCTGATTCTCTCTGAGACTAACACAATTAGGAATTTCCACCAAAATAGGAAAAGTATTTGGATTGCAAATTACCTAAAGATTGGTAAATGTCCATTAAACTGAAAAAAAATTTGACATTACTGTTAACTTTTAAAACTTTTATGTGGCATAGGTAAATACCAAAATATATGGTTGGGACCCCAGCTGGGTAGCTCAGTTGGTTAGAGCCATGGTCGGCAAGCTGCAGCTCGCGAGCCAGATGCAGCTCTTTGGCCCCTTGAGTGTGGCTCTTCCACAAAATACCACGGCCTGGGCGAGTCTATGTTGAAGAAGTGGCGTTAGAAGAAGTTTCAGTTTAAAAAATGTGGCTCTCCAAAGAAATTTCAATCATTGTCCTGTTGATATTAGGCTCTGTTGACTAATGAGTTTGCTGACCACTGGGTTAGAGAATCCTTCTGGTATGCCACAGTTGTAGGTTTGATCCCCAGTCAGGGCACATATATGAATCAACCAATGAATGCATAAATAAGTGGAACAACAAATCTCAAACTCTCTCTCTCTCTCTCTCTCCCCCCTCCCCCTACCTCCCTCTCTTCCTCCCTCCACCCCCATTCCTTCCCCTCTCTCTAAAATCAATAAACAAAAAATAAAAAAACACACAAAAGAAAACAAAAATATATGGTTGGTCAAAACTGTAGTGTGGGAGGCAGTTTTTAGTACAATGAAAGAGACAGGAAATGCAACATTAATGATAATCATCTAATTTTAGAACTTGTTCATGTGGTTAGGATTAACTTATAACTCTCTACTGAACCATTCTTGATTCAGTTGCTAACCGATACTACTGTAGCTATTGTAGGTATCAATTTAATATAGGGAATTCAGTTATTTTTAAAAATTGTTGAGTAGTTGGAGGCATAGACTCTCTGATAGGTCCCCAGAGTGACATGCTCAGGACAAAACTTACTGCAGCTAGGAAGCCTGGGAATCAGAAAGCTGCCGTTCCAGATATCTCTAGTATTAAGCCCTTTACAGGCTCTGTAGGTTAGGATGCTGTTGCAGCTACTGGCTCCAGGAACATGCTGCCTGTCACAGCTGCAGTGTCGGGAGCAGAGTCTTAGCAAACCTGCTAGATTCATGTCAGCAAACATAGATTCAGTTACTACACCGTTCCTTCCCCTTCTCCTTATCCTGCAGTGCCTCAAAGGGTCTTTCTTCTAGGTCAGTTTGCTAGCTACTACACAGGTGTTATGCAGTCAGTCAATGGTTGGTAATTATTGATGACAATTACATTAATTTTAAATATGGAATAAATGCTAACTTTTCTAGATGTTTCATGTTACACAGACTATCTCTATCTCAATAAGTGGATACCATCCTAGACAAAGGAAAAGCTGTGATTATTGTTCAGGGTATGTGCGTTTCGAGTATTTAACATGTGGCTGTTTGTATCCATCACTGATGACAAATTGTGCTAAACGGCTCAATTAAGTGGTGTTTAGGATATGCATTAGTTTGTATTATCATTGGTGCATTTGTGGCTATCGTGTTTAATTCTGAGAAACTTAAAAGATGAAGCCAACAGAGAGCAAACATTGCTAGAGGAAAAATCTGTATACCCGGTATTTAAAATGTTCACGCCACCCTGAGCTATTAACTCCCAGGAGCATTGGTTCATCATGATGGTCAAAAACTGCATCCCCAGCTGCAGGCAGCTGTGTAATTGTTGGACTCATTCCACCATGAGACGCCAATTAAATAAGCAGCTTATTAAGGAGAGCACTGCAACTTGGCAGTGTTCTTGTCATCATTTCACAGTCAGCCATGATCTAGCAAGGGGACTACTGGCCCAGGACAAGTATGACAGCACAGCTCTCAGGGGATTATGGAAGGAAATAGAAAAACCTTCACAGCAAGCTTTCAGCTGGTGCGACTTCTCATCCAGAATCATCCCATCAGCCAGGAGACTGGGGGAAGTACAATGCTGTCATCCCCTGTGAACGAGCATTGAGGTCATGACACTGCCAGTGGTTGGGGGAAGGGCAAGTGAGATGGAATATGAATGACATCATGCCTTCAGGCAGAAAAGAAACACAGCACTGGAGTTACAGCACCTGCAGTGGTTTTCAAGTCAGAAAAGGAAGGCTTTCTCTGCAGAGGCACTGTCTGGTTTTCTTGTCTTTGCATCCCACAGAGAGTTCTGTGGGTTGCTATGTAGGTTATAGGACTTAAAGCAGAGGGCAGAGCTGAAAAATCACAAGTACCCCCTCTACGCGAATCTGGCATCATCAGTCATTGCTCATTTTTCTAAAGATATAAACTGTTGGCAAGGTCCCTGATCCAGTCACCATAGGGGAGCTCTCAGGTGGCCATTTTAGTGATGCCAGTCACTTTAGAGGAAATTGTGAAGGGAAATTTTCTTCCTAGAAGATACCAGAATTGAATACTAGATTGCAAAAAGGATGATGAGAAAAACGATGGCTGGGCAGCAACTTAGAAAGACATCATGATGACAAAGAAATAAAAGGAATGAGCTTGTGTAAAAGTAAAATTCTATAGGTCAGACATCTCTTGTTTATTCCCATGAACCTGAAATTAATTACAGTATCTTAGGTGCTCTAAAATTAATAGAAATGGTCGAGGAAAATGTAATGACAAGTTATAACAATACAAAAATACTACTTTTTTAACTAAAATTGAAATTTCTGGACTGATGTCCTTACTATTCTATCTATTTATCTATATCTACTAGAGGCCTGGTGCACAAATTCATGCATGGGTGGGGTCCCTCCACCTGGCTGGCGATTGAGGTCTATTGGGGTGCCGGCCATGGGGAGGGACCCCAGAAGATTGACCTGCTGGCCTCCCAAATTGGAGCCCAGGGGAGGGGCTGTGGGAGGTTGCCCAGCCTGGGGGAGGGGCCACAGGAGATTGGCTGTGGGAGCACACTGACCTCCAGGGCGCCACTCCTGTGTTGAATGTCTGCCCCCTGGTGGTCAGTGCACATCATAGGGACTGGTTGACCAGTAGTTCCAGTTGTTTGGTCGTAATGGTCACTTAGGCTTTTATATATATAGGTATCTATCTACCTATCTATTTACCTCTAATCTATCTCTCTGTAGTTTCAGGATGGGACATGGTCTCCAGAAAATATAACCTCCTGATTAGAGGGTTGACTCTTTCAGCACACCTCCTCGGGCCTCCAGAAGGGTCAATTGAGTTCAATTTCTGGTCCAGTGATCAATCAGGCCTATGTAATGAGACACTGAGAAAAGGCTTGGAGAGCATATGTATGCACAGGGAGGGTGGCTCACTCTACTCCACGAGGAAAGGGACTCCTGCAGCCCCTCCCCAGGACCTTGACCTATTTGTCCTCTCTGCTATTGGCTGTTCTAAGTTGTACCCTTTATAGTAAAGCAGTAACTGTAAGTGTATTGCTTTCCATGAGTTCTGTGAATCATTGCAGCATATTGTCAAACCTGAACAGGCATCATGGGAACCCCAGAATTTGTGTGTAATTAGTGTCAGAATTTAAGCACTTTGCCTTTAACTTGTGGGTTCTGATGCTAGCTCTTGGGAGTCGGTGTCAGAAGTGAATTAAGTTGTAGGACATCAAGTTATCATCGGAAAATTGATACTGGTACATAACACACCTGTTATGTAGCTACTGTATTTGGGGGATCATATGCCAACTTTATATACTAAATTCTTTGAATTTTAACTTCTCTCCCAGCTCACATTCATTGTCATGCATCAGTGTGCTATCATCGTCTCTGGAGAACATCTGTATGTGAGTGTATGTTCTTTCTTTAGCCCTCGTTCTCATCAAAACCATATACATCCTTCATTGTACTTGATAAAGTGAGGGCCTGACATGTAACTATTCTCTAACCTCGTGAAAAGCTCTAATCTATTGATAGTCTTGTCCTCTCTGCTCCCATCAACCTTTTCACTCCTCCTGATTATCTGGCTTTGAGTTATGCACCAACCATAAATTAGTTTCTTGTAAATATACCAACCCATCCAACTCCAGTGTCATTCCAACATATTCTCAGAACAAACCCCAGCCTTGAAATAATAAATGGACAGCAATATTTCACTCTACAGCTAAACATGGTTGGAGAAAAATCATACAAGTGGGTATGTCAGTTCATGACATAAACTCATGAATATAAATTATAAGTTCATGATTGTGATTCCCTGACGGGCCCCAATTAAGCTTGCTCTTCACTCTCTGGACTGACTATTCTCTGTCTTGTACACTGTCCTCTAATGACCATTTTTTCTTTCTTTCCCAAACAAAACCAAGACTAGCCGATAGAATTTTCTTGTGATGTATTGAGTTAATAGAAGCGTTAGCATTCACAAACGAGCAGACCTACTTTCTATTTGCATCAGTCTGCTCTCTGTTACAACAAAAAGTTTCCTTTTCTAGAAAAGGCCAAACTTTCCACCTGTATTATGAATCCATCCCTCTTACCTGCATAGGGAAATTTCCTTTATTTAAACCCACACTCTCCCAAGTGTGCTGTCATAGCATTTTTGTTAGCATCGTAATTATCAGACGAATTGGACCCAGTAAACAAATTCAAGACAGCAAGAACAATAAAAGCAACAGTTGTCTGAATTACATTGCTATGTTTTCAAAATAAAAAATTGCATGGACTTTTCACTTTTCTTCTAATTTAAGCTTCTCAAAGGTTTTCTAAAACATGTGGCCTCCATATCTCACTCCCAACTTTGCCATCAAGCGCACCCTTCCCTCCTCTCCTCCCAGACCTCCAACTCCGTGATGCAAGTAGATATTTTCAATTCTAATTTCATTAAACATCTTAATGGTGTTCAAATTAGTGGGAAAAGTGTATTTTTTGAAATGCTCTTTTTCTTGGCTTTCATCATATTGCATTAGTCTGATCTCACCAATTATGATCTCACCAGCAAATTTTTCATTTTCTCTCTCAGCATTATTCTGTTCTACAATACAGAGTTCTTTAACTGGAGTATACCCTTGGCTAATTTTCTCTTCTGGGCTCAGTCTTCCCAGTGAATTTCAATAGCATGTATTCCTACAGGCATGATCCCCAAGTTTATGTCACATAGACCTTGCTTTTGAGCTCCACACCAATATTCCAGTGCCTATTTTGCATCTTCCCTGGGTACTCCAAAGCAACAATGCTTAGTATATATCAAACAGAAGTCATAATTTTCCTAGGCCTCCCAAGCTATGTATGTATGATCCAGTGTTCCCACAGAAGGTGACACATTCCATCTAGCTAGGTGCTCATGCCAGAAAACCAAAAGTTATCTTGGATCTTTTTTCTCTCTCAACTTCTGCATCAAATCCATCAATACAACCTGTCATTTCTGCCTCCTAAATATATGTCCAACCTATCCACTGCTCAGCATCTCTGTATCATGGCAACCTTTCTCTCCAAACTCGAGCCGCACTGGGCTTCTTTCATTTCTGTGCACTCATCAAACAGTAGAATAACTCTTTGGGGGTGCTCTGGGGACAAGTAAATCAAACTGATTCCCTGGAAAGTCTTCAAGTTTGAGGTAAAAAACAGTTGGATTTATTTCTCCTAAATGGAGAAATACATGCAGAGAAAAATGCACAAGTTCATTAAAAACTGTATCTTACTAATTTACAGCTGTATCAGGGGAGAATATCCAGGGAACTGATGGATTTAAATTTGTTTTAGGGATACTGCTTTGAAAAAAATTCACATGAACTACTGTCTCACAAACGTAGTTCAAGAATTTCAGCTTGAGAAGTCTCCTTAGAATCGTTTACTGAGAAGATAAGTGAACTGAACTTTTTTTTTATAAAATGAAGCAAGCCTATTTGTAGCTATTACTTATTATAACTTGTCCACATTTAAAATACACACACACACACACACACACACACACACACACACACACACACATATATATATATATATATATATATATATATATATAGCTTTCTTTATGGTACTTGTTCACAATAGTTTCTCCTAAGTGGGTAATGTTGTCAGGAAGTTTAATGTACTAAAGATGTTTTTGCCTGTCATAAAATAAAAAACTACTCTATTAAAGATGAATAAGTGTACGCATAGATTTTGTTCATAAATCCGACTCATGGTGCTGAATATAAAAATATTCAAATTACATGGGTCTCATAGCCACAGAGTGAGCTCCCAGGCCTCAATCTCAGCAAGGGTTGTATTGAGCTCCAAGCCATCTACAGCATTCTGCCCCAGGCCCCCTCCTCACGCTATGGATGTCCCCTGGTTGAATTTTCCCAATTTCTTATGTCCTCCTCCCATTGATAACTCCCTGATGACTCCTGAGTAACTCCTGCTGAAAACTCTCAAATTCGACTCTGACGTCCATATCTCTCTCCTGATGTCCTGATCTGCACATTTGTTGATTGGACAGCCCTATTTGAGCATGCTAACACCACTTTCAGCCTCACCTTCCCTAGCTCATGAGCAGACCAGCCTTTATTCCTGCAAGAGTTGAGTGACTGGTCCACCACCCATTCTTTCTTCTTAAATTCCGTCTTTGTCTACATGGCATCCATCCATCACTGTATTTTCTTTCCTGTATTTTTTTATTCTATAGCATTTGGATGCCTTCCAGACCCTAGGGGAGAGACTGCCTCTCCCAGGGCCAGCTAACTCCTCAAGATAACCAACCTGTCTCTGAGCATGCAGTTCTTACGCCACCCAACGCATCCTGAGTCCCCAGCTACCTCCTTGAGCTACTCTCACACACCAAGTCACTGTTTCCTCTGTCCCAAGTCACCCTAGGGCCACATACCAGGGCACTCGAAAGCATTCCCGTATCCTAAAGCCTGCTGGAATTACTCAAAGCAGCCAATCCTACTTTGTTTATTCTGCCTGGCCTGGTCTTTCTGTGGAAACTCCCGGGAAGATGTAGCCTAGGCTTTCTCCTTAGTTCTGCTCCCTCCCCCAACAGTGAAGAACTACTTAATGGGCCAATGATCATTGTATGGGTGCCTACACAGTGTTCATTATCCCTTCTACATGGGTTTTTCCCCAGCTTGTTGCACATTCTGAGATAGTTTCCTAAGCATTGTGATCAGTAGCCAGCATCTCTTCCCTACTGCACAGCCTCCTAAATTCTTTCTTCTCACTGTTCACTAGCTTGAGAAATCATGTTAGTTTGTCCTAGAAACCACTTGGCTTTACTGGTATGAATAAGAAACCAAGTTGTCAACTCCAATCCTGTCTTAAATATAATGAGATATAGAAGGCACAAGGTATAAAATACTATTTTTTAAAGGCGCTTATCAGTAGCCTCTCATTTTGAAGGCTATCACAGCCTACATATCAAAGCCAAAGCAATTATTCAGAACAAAATGGAATGTGAAGTTTTATTTTGAATAATGCATTTCTAAAACTGGTTTTTACCCTGCTGGTGGCATTCACTGAAGTCCTTTTGTATGGCAGCTTTCTCTTAAGCACAGGCTTTAGAGGCAATATTCTTTAAGGTTTCATTATTTAGAATTTAGAAGAAGAAGGATGCTGCTGAATACCTTTAATTCACATATAAACACCCTAGTGTGCCTATTTGCTTGAGAGACCAGTGACTTGTCCAGAAGTTTTCTGTTTACTAATGTAGACTCTTGAGGACCCAGATGAGTGGAAGAATAGAGGATTTGAGGACATAGAGCCTCACTTAAGTGTGCTAACTAAAGTTGCAACACCTTCTGGAGCCAATTAATTTAAAAAGTTTAGGTGTCTGAATCTAGGGAGATGCATTAGCTGTCCTAGTTATAAAATCAACAAAGACAGTAAGTCCTTGGCAATTTTTTTTGAAATTGCATGATAATAGAATATTTCTAGAACATTGCTTTTACTCTGTTCAACTACAGTACTATTTTTTTTTCTGTAACAAAAAAGCTGTAAGTATCATTTAGCTATGGAAATTGATGGGAGATGATCAATTATGTAATAGTAATGGAATTTAGAGTCTTTAAGCATGTTTTGCATGTAAATAAAAAGAATGGATAAATTGTACTCCAGGAGAAAAATTTTTACAGAGGCAAAGAAGCATTGAACAGACTGTCAAACTACATTAGGAAGACAGGGGAGGTTGGGCGAGGGGGGCTGTAAGAGACCAACCGAAGGACTTGTACGCATGCATATAAGCACAACCAATGGATACAAGACACTGGGGCGGTGGGGAGGGTGGGCAGGTGAAGGCATGTACTGGGGGATAGGGGAGGTCGGGGGAAGGTCAATGGGGGGAAAAAAGGAGACATATGTACTACTATTTGTAATACTTAAAACAATAAAAAATATATTAAAAAAGAAAAATTCATATCTGAAATATGATGGCATGGGAAGGTTACTTGATAATCACACTACCCTTGACTTTTTAGAATTATGATACATTAACAAATAATTTACCTGCAATATGCACCTTTAATATCACCAATAACACTTCTATTAAATTTTATTTTATTTCATTTGTAAACTCTCAGTCACAATGTTTTATTTGAAATATATAAACAAATCTTTTAATTATCCTTTATTAACACATAATATTTATTTTAATGCTTCTTTTTATTTTGCCAAATATAAAATTTCTTTCACTTTTATATTAATCAAAACATAGTGTAAAAATACTTTCTCATAATACTGACAAAGTAGAACAGCCATGTGTGCACACGCTTGTGTGTGTGTGTGTGTGTGAGAGAGAGAGAGAGAGAGAGAGAGAGAGAGAGAGAGAGAGAGAATTCACATCTTCACTCTTTTGTATAATGGCCGAGAGGAGCATAATGCAGTACATTATCTCTACAGATGCAGCCAAGACCATTCAACACATCTTCCCTTACTCTAGATCGCCTCATAGAAAGACACCTATAAAATTTAATGAAGTCAGAACTCTTTGCAGTGAAAAGATAACTGTTTTTGTGCATTAAGAATGCCTGTAGAACATTTTCTGGAATAATTTAAATGTTTTACTCCTGTTATGGATGGAATGTGTCCAGCTTCCCCAGATTTACATTTTGGAGAACTGACTCCCCCAGCCTCAGAGCGGGGCCTTATTTGGTCTGGGAGCTGAAAGGCGGTCTTTTGGCCGGGCCCTGCTCCAGGGTGACGGGGGCCTTTGTGGAAAGGGGACACTCGGAGACATGCAGACGCCATGAAAAGAGACACAAAGGGGAGATGGCCGCTCTGACCAGATAGCTCGGTTGGTTAGCGTGTCGTTCTAAAATGCCACAGTTGTGGGTTCCATCCGGTCAGGGCACATACAACAAGCAACCAGGGACTGCATGGATAAGTGGAACAGCAAATGTATGTCCGACCCCCACCTTTCCCTCTCCTCCCTCCCTCTCTCTCAAATCAGTTTAAAAAGAGACAGAGAAGGTGGACACCCACAAACTAAAAAGGCCTGGGAGGGTGCTTCCCCGCCTCGCTTCTGAAGAACCTTGGGCTTCTTGCTTTCAGACCCCCAGGCTCCAGGCTCTGAGACCATAGTTTCCTGTGGGGTCGGCCACCCAGTCCTTGGTCTCTGATATGGCAGCTCTCCCAAACACATGTTCGAAAATGAAAATGAAAGTGCTCTTGTTGCTTTGTGTGAGTGGGAATGCACTTCGCCATCCTTCCACGTCCTTTCAGAGGCTTTGCTCCAAATGCCAGCAGATAGAAAATACTTCCTTGAAGACTTGAAAGCAGTGGTGTGTGTGTGTGTGCTCTTTAAATTCCCAAGTATATAACTTCAAAGATGTAAATCAGGGCCATACTTTTCAAAGTTCGATTGTAAAATAAATTACCATGTTTCTTTAAGAAACTAAACCCTGGGACACTGGAAATACATGCCTGCTTTTTCTCGATTCTCAACAGGATCTCTTCAGAGGCATCTGGTGAGTGAGCCTGACCCCTGGTTTCAGCTGTTTAGTTTCAGAGCTTATGGAGAGAGCAGGGCTGTTTCGGCAGCAGAAGTTACCAGAAAGCTGTTTCCATAACCTTCTCGCAGCATTAGGCATGGCAGAATGAATTAAGAAATCCAATTTTAGTCAGATATTAGACTCCAATAGAATGAAACCCATGCTATGCATTATTGAACGTGCAGGCCACATAACAGAAGGTGCATTGATGACGGTGTGTTGTAGAGGGTACAATAAGGTACTTCATTTTTATCAATGCTTTTCTTAAGTCAGAGCAAAACTCCATCCCACTTTGTCTTGTTTAATATACAATAAGCCTATTTCCCACTTGGCACTACTTAGGAAATGCCAGTAGAAAATGAAAAAAAAAAAAAAGAGGAAAAATTGAGTTGAGTATTCAATCATTTGAGGTGATTTATAGTTCAGTGTTTCATCTGCTGATATTTTATCCTGTTGACCTTCTTGGGCCGACTGTGGGAGGGTAGATAGCAGAGTTTGAATCCCCTCCCCCCATTCACCTGCTTCTTATCCATGGCAAGTCACAAGTCTATCAGTTATTTTCCAAATTAAAGAGACAGTGACCCAGACTACATGGGGATCATGTTCAAAGTGTGGGTTTCAGTGAAACTAGTATTTCTGTGTTCCTTTATGAAACTGTAAGAACCACGCTTAACATCATCCATATTTTACACACCAAATCAAAGATATTGATGCTATTTATTACAATACTTACAACCTACCAAACTTTTAAAATTGTACATTGATCCTCAAAATATTACATTTAAATGATTCAAGAACACCAGGTGAAGTCACATCACAGACAAAACCTAACAAAAATGCAGGTGCAGCTCAGTCCTTTGTGTACTTATAAATTCAACCGCCAATATTTCTTCCATCAAATTACCTGACATCTCCTCTGAATATATTGCAATACAACTGTGTTTCTCAAGGTCACTGTCTTCGAGACACCTAGTGCTCTCTGCAATAATTATTTTAGTTTATTTTTGTTGCACAGCTATCATTCAAGTTTTTTTTCTTAACCTTCATCCCTGGGAACTCTTTATTATCTCTCTTGTAGTCTCTGGCCCGTGTCTTCCTCTCTTTGTTCACCCTAAATTCTGGTGGAGGAGCTGCCAAAGAAGCTCCCTGAGAAAGAGTTCATGCAAGTCAGACAGGTGACTTGACACATTCAGGATCCCCCAGTCCAGGTGTGGGTGAGGCTGTGCTCCGCCAGCAGGTCTGAAGGATCCATGCTACCCCCCTCCTAGCTCCCAGGGGTTGGTGGTCTCTTCCACTGCAGCCGCGGTCCTCCCGTTGACAAGGACATTGCCTTCTCTGTGCCTCTGACTCTCCTTTTCTGTGTGTCCCCAGTCAAGACGGCATTGACAGGTTCCAGGGATTAGTGTGGGTACAGGGCTTTAGGAGAGACCCCCACTCAACCGCCCCAGTGGCATTCTGTTGAAAAGAATGCATTTCCCCTCCGATTTGGTCTTTTCTAAAATAAAAAGCATCACATTGATTGCATTTTAGAAACAGGTGTAGCCCTACCTGGTTTGGCTCGGTGGATAGAGTATGAGCCTGCGGACTGAAGGGTCGCGGGTTCCATTCCAGTCAAGGACACATGCCGGGGTTGCAGGCTCCATCCCCAGGAAGGGGTGTACAGGAGGCAGCCGATCAATGATTCTCATCATGGTTGTTTCTCTCTCTCTCTGCCTCTCCCTTCCTTTCTGAAATCAATAAAAATATATTTTAAAAAATAGCTTTAGCACAAATGAAATGAGCATACCCTATAAAACTGTGTCTCACAAGTACACGTTTCCATTGTAAAGGAGGCAAATGAAGCTGCCAATTGGGATTACCGGTTTCCTAAGGCTTAACCAAGAAGAGGGGCGCTCCACCTCGCGTGTTTGCGCAGATGGTACTAGCATGGGTGCGGTGTGGCAACGCGCGCTGTGCGGTGTGGGAGCTCCACGCGTGTCCGCACAGGTGGTACTAACGTGGGTGCGGTGTGGCAACGCGCGCTGTGCGGTGTGGGAGCTCCACGCGTGTCCGCACAGGAGGTACTAACGTGGGTGCGGTGTGGCAACGCGCGCTGTGCGGTGTGGGAGCTCCACGCGTGTCCGCACAGGTGGTACTAACGTGGGTGCGGTGTGGCAACGCGCGCTGTGCGGTGTGGGAGCTCCACGCGTGTCCGCACAGGAGGTACTAACGTGGGTGCGGTGTGGCAACGCGCGCTGTGCGGTGTGGGAGCTCCACGCGTGTCCGCACAGGAGGTACTAACGTGGGTGCGGTGTGGCAACGCGCGCTGTGCGGTGTGGGAGCTCCACGCGTGTCCGCACAGGTGGTACTAACGTGGGTGCGGTGTGGCAACGCGCGCTGTGCGGTGTGGGAGCTGACCCTGAGCGGCATCATCAGTGCTTCCCGGAGCGCGCGCCGCTAACGCTTGACGTGATGTCTGAAGCGGGCAGAAAATGAGCCTCTGGATACATGAGAAATGGGCTTCGTGACTTTTGTTGATTCAATGACCTCATTTCTTCTAAGGCCATTGGAAAATCATTTGTTTCCCCTGGCCACCGAGTAACCTGCCTTTTTTTTTTTTTTTTTAAATACAGGGTGGGACAGAAGTAGGTTTGTAGCTGTTCATTTGGTAAATAATACCATAATTAGTAAATAACAACACCACAATAAATCCTGTGTTTCGGGTACTCACAGCTGTAAACCTATGTTTGCCCCTACCCCCAATGAAACCATTTTCAGTAAAACATTAAGTGGAAAGTGTGAGACTGTTTGGATTTAGGGAGGATTGTAAATAAATAACAGCATACAGGTATTTATAAATCTGATTAACCTACAAGAAATACTGTTGGCTTTTATTTTAAACTTAGCTCCCAAAGATCTTTTACTTTTTTTTTGGGGGGGGTACATTATAAATTATTCTAATATCATGCAATTCATTGGATATTTTCTATGAGAATATATTTTTTTAAGTTAGACATAAAATTCAGCATATATGCGGCAAATTTAAAATGATAATATGTCTTTATGGCAGCTAAGATTTGCTGATTCAAAAAGCAATTACAATTGTAATTAAATTTATGGCCATACTATTCTACAGCAAAATCCATTTTCTTCGAATACTGACACTTATATTGATGTCTGACTGTCGGCTTAATTACAGTTTCGCTGTTAATGGGACATCAACTCTTCGTTGTCTTTCTAGATAACTAAACTTGTCCAGGCCCATACAGTTAGTCGATGCAACTGGTTAAAGGCTGGCCACCAGCGAATAAGACTGCTGAATGGATAATCCAATTCAGTCCTTAAAGTGCAACCCATCCTCCAGCCAACATAGATCTTTCCCTCTTACAGCAACCGAGGCAGCCTGACTTTAATGAAGCGTATTGGTTAGGAATTTGTCCGAGAGCCATTGAGCGAAATCTAATAAAATGATTCCTTACAGAAATAGAGTTATTTTTCTCTTCTATAAATGGAGTTCAGATGGAGGTAGCCTGGAGACTGCCCAGTGCCCCCTCCCAGTCTTCCCCTGTGCCGCCCTGTCTAGACCTGCTCTCGGGTACCTGTCGGAGGTGTAGCTCATATTGGTCAGGCAGGAGGATGGTGCGGGATTAGGGGGCACCGGAAAGCTCAGGGCCTGTTTTCCTGTTAAGGAACTTCTCCAGAAGAGCCACACAGTAGCTCCTTTTGTTTTGTTTGTTTGCATTTTGTTTTAATATTTTTTTATTGATTTCTGACAGATAGGGAGAGAGAGAGAGAAACAATGATGAGAGAGAATCATTGATCTGCTGCCTCCTGCACGCCCCCTACTGGGGATCAAGCCCGCAACCCAGACATGTGCCTTTGACCAGAATCAAACCTGGGGCCCTTCAGTCTGCAGGCCGATGCTCCATCTACAGAGCCAAACTGACTAGGGCCAGTAACTCCTTTTGATTTCTATTGACCAACCCATCTGGCAAGGCTGCCATGGTAGGCAGAATAATCGCTCCCCATATCTTAAACCCAAGAACCTATGAATCTGTTACTTAATCAGGTAAAAGATGCTTAGACAATGAGATTGAGGACAAAGACCTAGAGATGAGGAGACTAAATGGGACTGTTGGAGTGGGCACCAATGTAACCCCAAGTCCTTAGAATCTGAGAGCTCTCCCTGGGCAGGTCAGAGAGGGAAAGAGAGATGTCAGAGAGGTGTGACATGACTAAGACTCACCTTGCTGTTGCTGGCTTTGAAGATGGAGGAAGGTGGTGGCCACGACCCAAGGAATGTGGGAGATGTCTACAAGCTGGAAAAGTCAAGGAAAAGGGGGCTCCCTAGAGCATCCAGAAAGGAATGCAGGGCACCAGCACTTTGAGTGTAGCCTGCTGAAACTTAGACTTCTGACCTACTTGACCCTACGGTAATGATTGTGTGCAGTTTTAAGCCACTATGTTGGTAGTACTATGTTTTGGCAGAAATAGAAGCCTGAGAAATATATGTATTTTAAAGGGTGGAGGATCGGTTCTCCCAATAAAAATACGGTCTCCTTTGGTCAAGAAGTAGAGAATGGGTATTAGATAGGCGGTACTTTAATGTCATCAACCTTCCCTCTGCACTTGCCTCTTCTTGGCCACCAGTGTGCATTTGCCGCCACCTGGTCAACAGAAACTCTTAGTTCAGAACTCGGTGAGTCTGTTTCCATTGTGTGACATCAGCGTATTGCCATTCAGGTCATTGATCTCATTCATGGTGACTTGGCTGCGTGCCTTGTACAATTCACCCAGATTAACTACTAGCTTTATAGAAACTGTAACTCCATTCAGTACATTTTAAAAAGACACCTGTCAAGGGTGGACGAACCCTAGACCTTCTAAACTTTTAATTCACGCATTGCATATGTGTGTGAACATTCATCATTTAAAATGGGCTTGAACAGAAGGTATTCAGAATTTGGGGAAGTTTGACTAAGTTACCAATAGAATGTTTTAGACCTGCAGTCATTGGTTATATTTAATATATATATTAGATATAGCCAATATTTATATGATGTATATGTTTATATATATTACACACATATATAAACATATGCATCATATAAAAACTTACAAATGTATATGTGCATGTGTACTTAAGAAAACAATGTATTTTTTCTATATAGCTCCATAAATACATAGCATGACATGTGCATATCTAGTAAATACAAAATGGGGCTACAGAACTAGGTACACTTGCTGTCATCTTTGTTGTCCCAAAGGTTTCGATACCAAATAGCGAAATCTGGAACACAAGCAAATACGTGCCTATCTCAGAAACTTCACAGCAATCTGCTGCACGCCCCAAGTCAAGGACCCAAAGTTCACAACTCCAGACAAAAGCATGTATAGTGAATGGGTCCTGAGCATGGACTTGGTTTGGCTGATTGATGGGATTAGGCAACTCTGCCCCCTTGTGGTGCTCAGTGGGCCATACAAACCAACCTACAGGTACCAAGTTTTGGAAACGCTTCTCAAGTGTCCCTGACTGTGCCTCAGCATTAAAATCAAACAGCCAGAAAATATATTGCCTTTTATGGGGCCCTGAAGTACTGAGATGAAAAATAGAAATCACTTCTGATGAGGGCAGGAGAACTAGGGAAACAACACATTCTCAGTGGCTGTGCGCATGGCTGGCGTCTCACTCAGGGTGGGTGTAGGTAATACAGCCACTCAGTCTCCTCTGTCTGTGGTCCTGGCATCTCCTAGGAGTCTCAGGTTCTCTGCTGGGACTACTCTGGCCAGCAGATCGGGAATAAAGAAAATGCAGGCCTGGCTGGCATGGCTCAGTGGTTGAGAGTTGACCTATGAACCAGAACGTTGTGGTTCGATTCCCTGTCAGGGCACACGCCCGGCTTGCAGGCTCCATCCCCAGTGTGGGGCGTGCAGGAGGCAGCCGATCAATGACTCTCTCTCATCATTGATATCTCTGTCTTTCTCTCCCTCTCCCTGCCTCTCTGAAATCAGTAAAAATATATATTTAGGGGAAAAAAAAGTAAATACAGGATTATTTGGGAATTTCTTTAAGGCCTAAACCTCTATGTGGTATATATCATTTCCACCCACATTCTACTGTTGATAACCTAGCCCCAGAGTTATGCCTCTTGTAATGGTGGTGAAAGTAAGGCCAGCTTGCCCAAGAGAAAGATACATGAGTTTAGTCAATCACTAGCCAACCTGTTACTCCACTCCGTTCCCCAGAAAGATCTCTGCTAAGTTTCATGTTTATGGGCCAGATTCCTCGCTGTGGTTGTTTCCTGTGATATAATAGGCTTATGTAACACGTTCATCCCTGTGCATGATACTAGGGTCCACCAATGGCTGCTCCGAAATAATCCTGGGGGAAAATAGGAGGTGTAGTTTTACTAAGAAAGTGCTCTTTCCAGAGGAAAACAAAAATACTGTGAAGGTAAAAATGAGTATCTATTAACAGAGGAGCAGAACGAGAATATATGCAGAGACATGCATATAAGCTGCCCACCTGTGGTAGTTACATGATATGGTGGAGAGGAAAATGTGATCGAAATAGGACTCAACCGGAAGTTAGTAGACTTATTCCGTGTTTTTTCCTGGTTCTGCTGTTAATTCAGCCCATGGCCTTAGGGAATCTTACTCCCTTCCGTGATCATCCCGTGCTGCCTACAATCAAGGTTTGGGCTAGATCAGAAGTCAAACTCAATTGCGTACGGGTGCAAAGAATATAACACAGATGTCTGACATTGGCACAGTAGAGCTTTCCCTGTAGCCTCTCCTTATTTGCATATCAAAGCAAAAGAAAAGAAAGGAAAAATGTTCTCTCTTGTTTTCTGCAATTAGGCAACCCTCTCGATACACTTTCCATTTTATACGTTTTGAGATTTGGGCAAAAGCACGCTTTCTGTGCAGTAAATACTCTCCTTTTCTCTTCCGCGCTGTGGCACTGAAGGAGCTGCCAGCCCTGGCCTTGCGGTCCCAGCCCTCCTGTACATCCAGGTGGAATGTGGGACTTGCTTTCACCAAAGGGATGCCAGGCCCACGGGTGAGCATCGCTCCCAGGTCGTGGAATGGCACAGTTGTAGGATGATGAGATGCATATGCTGGGTACACCCTTTCTTTTCCTCCCACTAAGCGGTCACAGGTGACCTTGACATCTCAGGGGATCCAAAAGGACCAGATGAAAGGAAAGTGAGTTCCCACATTGCACCCGCTGGTCGTGTCTTGGGGGGACGGTGGTGAAGCCAAGAGCGTGAATGTATTTTCTGCTCTGCCCACAGGAGTTTGTGCTCCAGCAGTTGCGGGGGGGTTGCCTGTTTTGTTTACTCTAGTTCCCTGAGTAACTGGAGGAGTATCATGCACCATGGGCTAAGAATCAATATTAGTTAGAATGAACAAGTGGTGCAATAAATCTCTTACATGAAGGAGGCAGTTCCTAGTACATAGCTGTTTTTCAATAACGCGGGTTCTCCTTGATCAGATTTCTCGTTTTTTAATAGAAGATGTCAGTATGACTATTTTAGGTTTCTTCAGAACACTTGGGAACACCTCCTAGGGCCCAGGCATCCTTTCTGTGGGCTGGATTCCACCCGCAGGCGGCCAGTTTCGTGACCTCTAAATAGTATTATTGATCCTCAAACCTGGCTGAGCTGAGTGCCTTTGAGAACCCCTTTGGGAGCTTTATGCTAATTTTTAAAAATGTTGGCTCTCCTCTCAACCTGTTACTGAGAATCTCTAGGAGTGGGGCACATTAATATATACAAATGTTTTTATAAAGTTCCTTGGGAGGTTTTCATGTAACCAGTCCAGAATTAATCCATGGGATAGCTCTAGGAATTTCTGCAGTAGATGACTCTAATTTTATAGTAAATTTTTTTTGGATATATACTTAATATGAAATTAGATTAAAGTATGATAGAATTTCAGAACCCCAGTCACTTGCACAATAAAAGTATTTCTTTATGTTATTTCATTAATGTCTGCCTTTTTGAATTTTATGAGAACTTGGGGAATTTATTCCATATCAGTAGTGAAACCATATCTAGGCTTCACAATGTCACTGTGTATCACAAGAGATAATTGTAATTATAGTGAATAAATCTGTAATATAATCAGGTCAGTATCAAAAAAAATGGATGAGAGCTTATGTGAACTGAAGGATGGGCACTAGAGTTTTCCAGTGCTTGAAAGTGAGAGCTACCAGAATTCCTCAGTCTCCTTTCTTTGAGTATGGAACAGTTTTAATTCTAACAAAATTAGAGGAAATAGAGGCTAGCATATTAAAAGAAAAATCTGAATATTAATGTGAAAAAACAGCCACTATCAACTATCAAATATTGACTTGAAATTTCAGTAAGTGATTTTTACAAAATTTCATTAGACTAAAGTTAAAGAATAATCACTTTACACTGTGTCTTCCATTAGGGACCTCCCAGTAATATGTTATCTAATAACAAATTATTATCCATGTGTTTGCTTAAATATTGAAAATAATTGTTTTAATTAAATAGTTGAATGCATTTAATCAATTTGTGCATATTGCATTCCTAAATCTAATCCAGTTGCAAAGGGGGAAAATAGGGAATCTCCGTAATACTATCAACAGTAAACATAATCATAAAAAATCCACTTGTCACTATCTAGGTAGGTAAGTCCACTCTACATCAAATCACGTTCCTTTAACATGAATCGCGTTCTCTGTTAACGTTGGCATTTGTGTACGCCTTCTCTGCCCTTCACCGGAGGAGCGCGGCCTTTGTTGGCCAGTTCGCAGTTGCCTTCCCAGCCCTACCGGGTGTCTGCCAGTTGGTGTGTGTTTGCTGAAATGAAATGGGTTGAACTAGTTACTGCTGTGTCGCTGAAGTGACAGGAACAGACTCTGTTGCAGTGAGCAGGGTAATGAATGACAGGCAAACAGAGGACTGTGGAGGGGCTGTGAGGGGGAAAGGAGACAGCAGGACAGTGGCAGTAAAGAGCTGTTTTCCAAAAAAAATTTAATTGCTCTTTTAATGGATATTGAGGAGGGAATGAGTACGAATATGGAGCAGGAATAGCTAATATTTGACAGCGAAAGCTGGCCGAGAAGGCAAGAGTAGGTGTGATTCCCCTAGCTGCGAAGGGGTTAATCCTTGATACCAATTCTTTACTCATTAAAACAGAAACATAAAATTGGGAAGGAGATGGTAGGATGTAGATTTTGTGAACAGTTTCAATAATTTTCAGTTAATGATTTCACTTTTACTTCGGATGTGCTCTCTCTTTCTTTTGTTATTTTTATTAAAAGCTTATGGTACCTCCACCATTAGATAATTTTAGTTCAGTAGGTTAATGGAAAATCTTCCTTATATCATATTGTAACTAGTTGCATACACAGCTGACATGAAATTAATGTAGATCTGTCCTACTAACTCATATAAAATGTATCTTCCTTTTTTTATACATTGGTCTCAAAATGCTGGAGTATATTAATAAGACATTAAAGCTAGGCATTGTATTCTGGCTAAATTTGGAAGCACTATTAATTCTCTACCCATTATTTCCTCTGCCTGTCAAAACACTTATTCAGAAAGTTTTATAAACTGGTTTTCTGAACTAATAAATGCATTTCTCATTATTTTTCAGGCTATATGTAATTCCGGATGGCTTCCAGTCACACTTTCTCATGCATATATAATCTCATGTCTTCAAAGCCTCATGCAATCCTTATGTGATTGGTAGTCAACTCCGATAATTAGCAGTAACGACTTGAATTTCCAATACTGAATGGATTATTAAAAATAGAGGAACAATATATTTAAAAAATTATCTTTGCTTATTTTGATAATTTGACATTACATAACTTCATTGTTTATGGGGAGGTCAGCAGATTCAATAACAGAAGGAGTGAGACTCTTTATTTAGGCTCGTTTATTTCCCACCTTATTGATGAGTTGAAAATAGATAAACCAAAGACCAGAAAACAGCTTTTTATTGGTAAGTCCTCTATGTTGTAGCTTCAGGGGTATATATGTTTGTCAAACTCATCAAAGTGTGCACTTTGATTGCACATAATTATTTGCCTAATGGTATAAATAATGACATTAAAAATAATAGTTTTTAGTTATAAAAATTAAACACTCATGCATGTATTGAAAAGAAAAATAGTACAAAAATAATAATATGTGTCCAGAAGTAATCTCAATTTTAGTTTTCCTTTATACTTTTCTGCTAGACATGAAAATTTGTGTACTCACATAAATTGAAACTTTTTCTAAATATACACTCAGTCTAAAATTAGGTTTTATGTTTCAGCAAATCTTGCTTGTATAGACATATGCTTCTAATGGAAAATCTGCAAGTACTTTTAACGTCTCAGAAATGAGAATATTGGAAGGAAAACAAATCTAAAAACATATGTTGCAAACATAGAGATATTCTCTCAAATGAAATGAAGGATTCAAGCAATAGGGTGGTATTCCCTATTAAAATATGAAATGATTCTATTGATGAAGTTATAGTGAGAGAGGCAATGCATATTATAAACTGTAAAAAACAAAACATACAAACAAAAAGGAACTTCTTAATGGTAATTTGTTTATACTTACCAAAAGCCATAACATCATTTGTATTTTTCATTTAGTTATTTTACTGGGAATTATTCATGAGAAAAGTAATCAGTAATTCAGCCTCAAACTTTGGGTAAACGATATCGATATCATAGTTTTTAAGATAGCAAAATGTTTACATAGCATTGTTGTCCAGTATTGGAAGAGTAATTACTATGAAGACATTGGTCTCTGTAATAAGCACAACTTCAGTTTACTAGTACATTAAAATCTCAACTAATGCTGCAGAAGATTTTATATTTGCCTCCCTACTTACACACATAAACCAGAGACAGAGCTGAGGCATTTACTGCACAAATCAGGTGACTTACCTCCTGAGCACCGCAATTAAGTAGCTTTAATAACTACAAATCCATCCCTCCCCTATTTGAGGCTGTGATGTCTTGTATATCACACCTGTGGGCACAGTGCTTTCGCTCCCCTCCTGACCTCAAGACGAGTCTCAAAAGGGGTCATTGATTCACTTTGTGTGCACAAAGAGCCAATAATGTTAATGTAGGAACTGGGGTCTGCTGGCTGGTGCTCCCTTCTTCCATCTCACAATTCCATTTTTGCAAAGATCAAGGTCCTACTTTTAATTTTTTTAGTCTGGTATTATTTTTCTCCACACCTGCGTAAATTGTCTTACACAAATATAATATGTTATGAAGGCATTGACTCATAGTTTCCAATATATATTAAAAGTATGGTGCATAAGTTTTACATATAATACCAAGTTAAAATGGCAGCACACCCTTCTAGATCCAGCCTAAAGGGGGAAATAAAGACCAGGTCAAGGTCGAATTAGGAAGCAGATGTGAGAGTGAGGGGTTGGGAAAGAAGTGTATAGCTGTGATTGTACTCCTGAATTGATCATAGTTGAGATTGTATTTTTTTATTGCTTGTGCGCTGTGGTTTTGTAGCATGTAGTGAGGGTTGGGTAAGCCGTAATTTCTTCTTTAAGTACCATCTCCCAACCCTTTGCCCACAGTCTAGATTCTGTTAGCCTTTATTGTTAATTTGTACCATCCAGAATAAGATGCTTTTATTGGGTTTTGTCTCAGACGCCACAGATTCCACCAGAGTTCAAGAAAGCATATGATTGTATTAATGCGCCACTCCCAAGGAACATTCGTGAAGGGTCTATTGTGTTCAGAGGGCTGGAGTCAGGGACTCTGAATAATCTAAGTTAAAATACTGGATAATTGTGAGACAGCTTGCAAGCAATATTGAGACAGAAATACACATTTTGACACAATGTGAAATGCTTTAAACAAGTAAAAATGCATTGATATTGAGGTCAGGGGAAAGATAGTAAGGTTTTTTTGTGTAACTGAGTTTTGAAGGATGTGCTGAGTTTCACCATTAAAGGAGCAGTCTAACGGGCAGGTTAAGTATTATGTGCAAAAACGTTCTCCCAGGGAGAAAAGGAATGTGTTTGAGGAGATACCACTTGTTCCATATGGCGAAGACAGAGAGTTCAGGATGACAAATGGAAACAGATGAGGCCAAGGCACAGGAAGCTGTCAACTCACAGAGGGATGGCAGGGCTGTCAAAGTAATCTTGACCTCCTCTTGAGGGAGATGGAGAAAACAGAAGAATTTTAATCGGGGGGAACAATTGTCCTGCACTTGGTAAGGCCAGACTGGCAGTAGTGTGCATGAACTTGAGGTAGGCGAAGAGCAGAGGAAAGCATTCCCCTCGGATGCTGTTGTGGTACCGTAGGTGGAAGGTGATGGAAATCTGACTGAGGCAGGGCCAATGAAATGAACGGAATAAATGAAGAATGCTGTAGCGATGGGAGCTAACACAAACAAAGTGCCTGTTGTAGTGCAGGGTTGAATCTGAGTGCATAGGACTTACTTATGGTTCATAATATATGACTTAGGTAGTGGTAGTATTCTGTTTATAGAGGAGAAAACTCAAGCACGGAGACATTAGTTAATTTGCTCAGGACTGCTTAACTACAAAGTTCTGGAGTTGAGATTTGAAGCCACTTTTGCTTTACACTGAACCATCTTGCCATGTTGACTTGCTTAACCGAAGAAATACAAGGCAAAGAACAAAACGCATCATTTATTCACTAGTAAGAATGGGTGGTAGCCCGGGCCAGTGTGGCTGAGGGGGTTGGGCATCATCCTGTGCAACAAAGGGTTGCCAGTTCGATTCCAGATGAGGGCACATGTCTGAGTTATGGGCTGAGTCCCCAGTAGGGGGAGTGCAAGAGGTGACCAATCATTGTTTCCCTCTCACATAGATGTTTCTCTTTCCCTCTCCCTTCCACTATCTCTAAAAAAATCAATAAAAAAATAAAATAATGGATGGTAAAGATAATGGACAATTTGTTGCAAATCTAGCTTGTAGAAGAAAGCATGCCATTACATTAAGTTAACCACGTATGTCTAGAAAGTTCTATTTACATCCCAAGGCCATGAACCAGAATCTGAATCTTTCCAGTGGTCACTTCTTCCAACTCTTTGAAAGTATTCAAAGAATAGCTTCATAAATGAAAGCCCACAAAGGACAGCAACTATCATCAGTATCTGACGAGTGCCCTTGCTAAATTCTCCATTTTTCATCAAGATAATGAACATAGCCTGCTCCTTTGAATTCTGTATTTTCGATTGACTCCCAGGGAAATAACTCAAACATGCAAAAACAGTATCATTTACCTCGCTCATTGACCTGTAACAACTAATGGCTAAGAAAGAGGAGGTCATGAATCTCTTCTCTGAATTAATTCATGTGGGCCAACAGGGTACAAACACACTTCAAATTAGTGTTCTGACAGCCAGCTATCTCACGCATGTTTTACTGTAACGTGTGCATCCCCAGCATCTACAGTCAGGGGAGAGGCCAGCACAGGCCGCGAACGTCACAAAGGCTCAACATTTCTTATAATGCAACTAGATGCTGGTGCACAGGATTCGTGCCCTGGGGGGCTTACAGGGGGGCCTTGTTCTGCAGGAATTAGCCCGCTGTGGGAGTGCCGCTCAGTCCAGTCAGCCGAGCAGCACTCCCGCTGTGGGAGCGCACTGACCACCAGGGGGCAGCTCCTGTGTTTAGTGTCTACACCTGGTGGTCAGTACGCATCATAGCAACTGGTTGACTGGTCGTTCTGGTTTTTCCACCATTCAGTTGCTGGGCTTTTATTATATAGAATAGCTCTGTAGAGAGATTTAAAAGGAATGTCTAAATCCTGAGAATAATTTGAGCACAACCCAGGCTGTCTTTGTACCTCCATGCTGTGAGCAATGCTGTCATAACCTGTTTCCAAAGGCCCTCTCATGCTACACCCAAGGTCGGGGCTGACTTAGATTTCCTGAGGATGCCTCTGGGTGCTGTCTGGCTGGCTGCTCCTGCCCGAGTTTCAGAGCTCTTTCTTCATAGGACTTCCTACCTGCTGAGGGCTGATTTCCTCCCCAGAGTGGTGCCCTTCAGAGCCCCAGATCAGAGGAACACGTGTTACCCACACCCTCTGTGGAGAGCCGCAGTGAACGCTCCTTTCCTACCCGTGGTAACTGTCTGCCATTTAATTGGCAATCTCCCTTCTGGCCTCAAAGGCCTGGAAATCTGTCTGCCACCAAGAACAGGCCACGTGATCACCTCCTCACAGCCTTCATCGCAGTGAGGAGCTTGAGGCTATTGGGTGTGCTGTTCGCACAGCCTGCCTCCTAAGCACCCAGTCTCCTTTCCACTTATTTGTCTATCAGAGCCGCACTGTCCAGGATGCGATTTGTGGGAGACCCAAGCCCGGGGCTCCAATTAGAAAGGGTTGAATGAAACTACAGCCGGGATGACTGCAGTCCGTCTCTCATTCTCAGCTTGGGCTCCAAGCGTGTTCCCCGTTGAAGAGGTGAGAGGCTTAAAGGGGCAAAAAAGATGACTCATTTCATCGCTGCTGTATGTACAGTAGGCAAACTTAACCCCTCTTACCTGCCTCATAAACTAGCTTGTGTACAGACCCTCCTCATCACTACCGCAGGCAGGCAAGGCATCTTTTATTACATATGCCTCTTCCTCTTACTGGTTTTACTCTGCAAATCTCCCGAAATAATGAAAATAGTGGCACTTATTAGATGATGCCACCCCTTTAAGAACAATGGGGAGTTTTTATTTAAAAGGAACCTAAATGGGACCTGCTTGGTTGATTTTTCAATTGTAATTCTCATACTACACATGAAGACTCGTGGATTAGGGTAAGGACGTGGCTTTTATTTTTATTTTAATTATTCTTTCCTTGACTGACTTTCATTTTATATGGCTCAATAATGCTTTAATGCAAGGTGTATCTACATAGCTTCTTAAAATCAATATAGGAGCACAAAAAGACATGTAAGCACCGTGTGTCAGGGTGCTCCAAAGAAATGGAAGCATCAGGAGATACTGTATACCTATGTCAATATATATGTCTATAACTATAGCTTATATCTATAACATCTCTATATCATTATCTATGTCTATATTTATCTAAGCAGATGTGTGTGTCTGTATATATATGTGTGTGTGTGTGTGTGTGTGTGTGTGTGTGTGTGTGTGTGTAGAGATGGTAGAGAGAGAGAGAGGAAGAGAGGGAGATTTCTTTTAAGGAACTGGAAATGTGACGGAGAGAGGCACTTGGAGTCCAAAGGCATTCTTCTGGCAGAATGCTTTCTTGCTGAGGGGAGGTCAGTCTTGGTTCTCCAAGGCCTTCCTGATTGGAGAAGCTCACCCATCACATTAAGAAGAGTGATCTGCATCACTCAGGTCAATGTTATTCTCATCGGAGAATAGAAACACGCCTCCACAGAAACAGCCAGAGCACTGGCTCCTCCAACACCCGGCCCTGTGGCCCAGCGGCGTGGACACAGAAGTCACACCACAAGCCCCATGTGCGTGTACAAATATAACATAAAATAATAATGAGGAATGGAACACATTTTTTTGGTCAGGATTCCTAATTACAATATTTATTAAAAGATATGGTATAGCTACCTTTCCCCTTAACTTTTAGCAATTCTTTTCTTTATGGAAACATTCTTGGTTACTTTATATTCCGTAATGGTTTCAGTTCAATTCAACTAAATTAAACACATGCCCACAAGCAATATGGGGTAAAGTCAGAGCTAATATTTTTTTATTATTAAGAAGGGAAATGATGTCTCTCCTCATAATTTTCAATGATCTGCCAAATTGAAAAATACATTCAGAATATCCTAAGGTATTGCCCCAATTCCTTAACTCACCTGGACCTACTAACTTGAGCTGGTCCTCCACAAATTAACAAGCTGCGAAACACATCTCTTCCCCTCAGGAGATGTTTTTAACACCCCATCCCTTGTTGATTTTCTTAAATAATAATTATTGTCTCTAGATGTTTACCATAATTTAATGAATCGATGACAAAATGAACTCTCAATACCAAAGTAGAGCCTATGTTCTTTTAAATGAATCTTTTTATTGTAAATCTCAGTCTCTCTTTCTGCTAAAATGGAGAAATTGAAATTATTTCTAAAGTCTCTCCAACCATCCTTCTTCTTTTTTTCTTCTTTTTATTCCTACTCCCCGGGCTGACATTGCTCCTAGAGATAGATTGTGTGCTCACCTTGCTTTAAAACCTGACTGAGATGACGTCTGCTCTTTCCAGCAGTCCATGGCTTCTCACCTCCTCTCCCCAGCACCTGCTCGCTATGCTCTTGGCCTCACCCCCAAGCAGCCTCCTCTTCTGGCCACACTGGCCTCCTTTATGCAACTCCACCATGCAAGCCAGGCTCATCTCAGAGCTCTGGTGTGGTTCTGCCTGCCTGCACTGCTCCTCCCTGACGTCAGGGTTCCACTCGCTTTTATACTCCACTAAAAGCCAGATAGCGAAGATCCCTTCAGTTGCTTCCCTATCTGAAACAGACTCTACTTCCTGGACAGTGTGGCTCAGTGGTTGCTGTAAACAATGATATCATAACTTGTAGGTTACGGTTTGATTCTCAATCAGGGCACATGCCTGGGTTGCAGGCTCAATCCTCAGTGTGGGGGCGTGCAAGGGGCAGCCAATCAATGATTCTCTCTCATCATTAATGTTTCCATCTCTCTCTCCCTCTTTTTTTCCTCTTTGAAATCAATAAAAATACATATTAAAAAATAAAAATAAATATTCTACTTATCATACATCATCTCCTTACCCTGATTTTTCTCCACTGAGCTCCATTGCTCACCACACAAGAGTCTATGTTCATTTACTTATTTCATGTCTAATGACTCTGTGGCAACCCATTTAGAATGTAAATCTTCTGAAATTAAAGGCTTTTTTTTAGTACTGTATCCTGGTTCCTATTAAAGTTTTATTAGCTAATGTGATGCATGAATAACTAGACAAATGAATGGATTTATTGAAACACATTCTGAGATCGCATTGTGATTTAGTAGAAAAGGTTGTAGTAAATGATTAGAGATATTTGGCAGCACAATAAATATTTTATAGGCATAGAAATGGCCTTTGTGGTGACTCCATTAAGTGTTCTCAAAATGAAGAGTGCTTCAAAGTAAACCAAGAGGTCACTTACATTGTGTTATCCCCGGGTACATGCGGGGAATGGCACTAAAATGGTTAGTGCTGCAGCTTGGAGGGAAAGGTGAGCAGTGGCGGGGGAAGGAGAAGAGCTGAGCTCAGCTCCCGAATGGCTTCATACCGTGTGTGTGTGTGTGTGTGTGCGCGTGTGCTTCAAAGTCAGTGCCCTTGGGAGCTCTACTTCTGGGTCATGACACTTTGTACAGGAACCAGTTTTATAGTGACATCTCCTTTTACTAATCAGGTGGAATTAAGAGCTAGTCACCTGCTTGTGAAAATAAATAATGCATTTCAATGCCCACTGCTGTCAGTATACTTATTTTCTACTCATATACCAGTGAACATTGGGAAATCATGCCTTCTACTATTTTATATGGCAACACTACATCTAACAAGCTTATCAGTTATTTCGATGATAGCAATTAAACTTCCCATCCCCATAATTGGTGATGCATAGCATTCTTGGTAATGTGTTTCCATGATCATGGCTAATCGGATCCACCTGCTAATTTTTAATGAATTTGATAGCATGTATGAAGAAATTAATTGTCAAGAAAACATGCAAATTTATTAGCTGAATTCAATTTAACGCCATTAATTAAATGACTTTTACTATGCAAATATATTTAATACACTTTAATGATGACTATTTTACCTACAGCTAGGACCATTCACCCTAATATATCAAAGGATTATGATTGGAGAAATATTGAAATAATTGCCCATAACCAGAGCTTAAGAAGCATGTAATAACAAACAGTAATGAACAGATTTCTTTTTAAAATGATGGTCAGTCTTACTAGTGGTAAGGAAATGCAAATTAAAATGTTAATAAGATATACTCAAACCCTATTAAGTAGGAGAGTATATAGAGGTGCACATTATAAAGTGTGTTATAAAGAGGTGCACACAGTGCCCTGACCAGTGTGGGTCAGGTAGTTGGGTGTCATCACCTTCACCTAAAGGCTGCTGGTTCAGTTCCTGGTCAGGGCCCCGTGCCCAGGTACTGTGCTCCAGCCCCAGTAGGGGGCGTGAAGGAGGCAGTTGATGGATGTTACATTCTCACATAGATGTTTCTCTCCCTTCCTCTCTCCCTTTCCCTTCCTCTCTCTCTAAAAATCAATTAAATTTTTAAAGAAAGGGGTATCCACAGTCAGCTCTCTCAGTCTGATTCCACTGTACTGCCAGGGATCTGGCCAATCTCAGGACTTATCCAAACAGTACAGTGCCGTGGATATGTTGTATATTCACATGCAAGGCTCCCGGCCAAATAGGCACAGCCTCATGAGATTGTGGGAAATAGGAAATGGAGAGGCATGCTCAGTCTAATAAAGAAAAATTCTGTAACTAAAATAAATGTATCTGGGCCTTGGATAAACCACCAAGATTATAATTGTAAGAATTGCTTGATATTTGACCAGAATCCCTGGATGGTTTGGCCCGCTGTAGTTCACATCTGACCAGTGAGCTGGGGCTCCTGTCAAGCCACAGGTTAGACAGACACACACAGAACTGGCCCACGTATAGACTGTCGGGGCTGATGGGAAGTGGAGGATTATGGGATGTGAGTGCAGATGCAGACACCTGGGCCCCTTGAGTCCCTGCAAGGGTATCTTAATGGCTGGAGGCTCTATTTCTCAGTTCATACTCTGTGTGAGGTGGTTTGGGTAGTGCCCTCTCAATCTTAATTACCATCAATTCTGATACCACATAATCCAGGCTCAGTTAAATCTACAAAAGGCGGTTATGGTTTTTGCCTCAAATCTGTATTTCTTACTTTTGCATATTAATATGTACAGCAAACCAAGTCTGTCTCAAGTTCCCTTTAGAAATAGAGGAAAAGATGAATTATTTAGAAATAAAGAGAACTCAAAAGGCTCACTGTAAACCTACGTGCAACTATATCAAAGAATGAGAATAATGTGTTTCATAAGGCAAGGTAGAAGATACACAAAAGTTAATGACCATGCGATATCTTAGTGCAAGTCATGCTTTTGAATAAATAGAAATTATCCTGCAGTCATGAAATTAAACACGGGCTCAAAGTTAATCACCCTTTCCCGGAGTGCCTGTGTATTTCCAGGAAAGATTTTCCAGAGACCTGCAAACAACTGTCTGCAAATTAACGTTGCCTGGATTCCTGATCTCGCTCTTTGTCACAAGATTATAAAAGCTTGTCTTCCTAACCAATGAGGGATTATGCAGAGGATGAATTTAATCTGAGAATCAGAAGGGAGAACACAGTCTTTTCCGAGTATGTCTTTACCTGTAATAGTTTAGGATGATCTCAAAGAGCTCTATTTCTTTGGTATATTTAAAAACACGAGGGGAAAAAAAAAAGAACTCTCCGAAGTGAATGTACCAGGGACTCTTAGGAAAAAGCAAAAGAAAATGAGAAGAATTGAAAGCCACACAACAAAGGGAATGGAGAATGGAAATCGGGGTGACCTCTAGCCTTGGCGCTCATGCTCCCAAAGGCTGCCCTGTGCACAGTGTTCTTCAGGGCTATAGCCAGCGCTGCATTTAAAGTGGAACAGGTCTAAATCCTTGGCACATAACATGGATTTCCTGGTCACTAAGCAGGCGACCTTTAAGACCAGTCTAAGCCAGCTGTTTTCTTCAACATTCAGCACACATCGGAAATGGGAAATGTGAGGAAGGCAAAGTTATGTTGGTGTGGGGGCGGGGGGTGGGGGGGGGGGCGCGGTGCTCATGTGAAAAAAAGCACGCACAGCAGAATCAATTCTTCCTATTTCACATCTGTTCTCTTCTTCACCGTGGTTCGAATACAGAATCCTCCCCCTTGTGTTCCTAAAATCACCTTCTCTAATATTTCTCTTCCTTTGCTCTACTGCAGAGCTTATGTTTCCTTTCTTCTGTTCAGTGGTTATCCTGGAAATATACCCCAGTTCTGTCTGCTTTTTATCTGCCCCCTAGGGTCTTACTGATTTAGTTTTCAGGGATCTTTAAGGAAAGACAGATTAATCAATCAATTACTTGGTTTTGTAACGATACGCCAAATTTATGCTTGGGACTTGCTTACATAATGACCAAAAGGGAGGTGTAACTTATAATAGTCATCCAAGAGTCTAGAGTTTAGAGAGGAAGGCTGATATTAATCAAATGGCTGCTCAGGGAAAGGTAACATTGCAAAGGTAGCTCATGCCAGGAATGGAGATAGGGTAACAGGTGAGCATCAGTTAAGGCAGTGGTCGGCAAACTGCAGCTCGCGAGCCACAAGCGGCTCACGAGTCGTGGTTTGCCGCTCTGTTGACTAATGAGTTTGCAGACCACTGAGTTAAGGGATTGGTGTACTCAAGGAGGGCAAGGAAGTTTTCTCTTTGGACATAACAACTGGACTTCAGTGTAGTTACTAAGATGTTAATTTGAAGATGGGAAGCAAGGATTGTAGACCTAATTGCAGAGTTTTGTAGTTATGGATACCTGAGATAGAAGGAAAGATAAGGCTTAAAAAGTAAATAAATGAAAACTCTCAAAAAGATTTTTGAGCCATTTTAAAGAAAGATTTTTTTTTTTTGGCCCTAAAAGTAAATGGGAAGCCATGAAAATCTTCTAAGCAGGAAATATTATATGATTGTAAGTGTGTTTCAGAAAGATTTCGGTAGCCGTAGTAAGGATGGAAAATTGAAAGCAGGCAAGAGTTGGTACCATTTGATCACTTAGAAAACTGGAGTAGCCTCAGAAAAAGATGGCGGTAGCTTGGATTCAATGGGGTTACAGATAGAGATTCCCATGGACTTAAAGAATGCCTTCTTTGTGTAACCAGAGTATTGGCATTATATTGAGTTGTGGATTATATTCACTTTCTCATACCATTTTAACATGTGGATGATAGATGTATTCTTTTTATGAGTATAATCTATGTCCCAAACTAGGGTATACATATTTAGTCAGGAACGAAACATTTTCTTTCATGGTTTGTGGGCAAAGAGGAGCCACTGAGCTCCATGTGTCAGGACATAAATCTATTCTCACAGATCCACATGGACACCCACCCATTCTCCCTAAGACACTATCAGGCCAATTCCCATCAAGATCCCCTAATAGATGACCATCTTTGGACTTGTGCCTATGCTAAGCTTTCTCCAATTCTCACCTCCTTCCAGCTCCCCCAATTTTTCCACCTTGCCCTCTGGATCTCACAGTCCGTCATTGGTGTATCATCTCCTATATCCTCATTCTCCTCTCTGGAATTTCCCAAGTTGTTTAACTGAAACCTGGATTTCCACCGAATAAGCTGTCCTTCAGCCACACAAGTTCCCTTGACGTTGGTCCTGATGTTGTAGTACATGACCTCTGTGTTCCTCCAGATAATTGTCCTTCCCTTCTCTCTAAAAGCCACAAGGCTTGAAGACCATAGCTTTAATATATATTCAATATTAATTTTATTATAACCCTTGAGGTATTCAGTATAAACAACTTAAATAACCTGGCCTCTTAGAAATGTGACCCCCCCCTCTCTTTAAGTCTTGCTCTCTATCTTCCCACCCCTATTGTAACCTGGGATTCTCCCTTACAAAGAAAGCACCCCTTAAACAATATACTTAACCTTGAAGGAATCCATTGAAAGCCCTTTGGCCTGCTCCCTTCCTCACTCCTCTTCATACCCACTGGCAGTTTTCATTTGTTGACTTTGTTAGCTTTCCAGAGTCCCACAGCCCCTTCCTATCCTCACGGATCTCCTTATCCAGCCTACGAGAATTGTTACAGTCAGTTCTTCGCAAACGCACCTTTATTTCTTTTTTCCCCCTCTGGCAAATCACCGATCTAGTTCAATCCTAACTTCCTGCCTACTCCACAGCTTCTCCAGGACAGCTAAGCAAAACACAGTTGGGGAAAAATACACAACCATCATGACTATTCTCTCTTTATGTTTATAATCACCAACATCAAATAGACATCCATCAATTCTATGACATTTACCGAACACATCCACTCTTACGCAAACTTTTCTCTTATTAAACTCTTAATACCGGCTCCCCTCTCTTCACTCACAAGTGATGAAGATGCCATCTGATTCCAATGAGATAATAGAAGTAATCAGAAGAGGCTTTCCACCAGATCTCTCTACAAATGACACCGCTGCATTTGCATCTTTGAGCAGGCACCCTGCTTGTCCTTTTCTTAGAAAGGATGCCTCTCTTTGTACCACTTGTGCACAAATCCATCCCCCTCTTTCCTTCTCAAGGGCACCCCAAGAGCAATTCCTGCTTCTCTCCTTTTCCCCAATTAATATTCATCTTTCTACTGAATTATTTCTATCAGCTCACAAGCAGCGTTTAACCCCTCCCGTCTTTAGAGAAAGCGCCACTTATCCCCAAACCTTTCTCCAGGTAGTGCTTCCGTTCTGTGATGTTCTTTGTCATCCATTTCTCCATAATTACATTCTAAACCAATTACAACCAATTGTACTCGCGTTCTCTTTCAACTTCATTATTATGATTGAGAGATAAATAAAGAGCACCACAGCTATAAATTGGACCATTTTACTTCAGTGCGTACAATAGCTGATAGTCCTGCTGTGCACATTGTAGTCTAATGTACTTGTTTGGTTATTTTAGCTTGGTGCTTTTATTATGCTGAGGAGCCACGATTCTCTGGGTCCCTTGTAAAGTGTCTGGGTTGACTTTCAACTCACAGGCACCGAGTCTTTACCAAGGATACAAGTTTGATATTGTTGTTACGGGGCTGTGCAACTACTCCTCTTCAGCCAACACCAGAGACTTGCGTGTTTGAAACAAGTTCTTCTGGCTTCACTCACGGCTGTCATCATGTAATACCGTTACTGTGGAGAAGACATAAATATCAGTTTCAAGTTTAAGCGGGAGACAAAGGGCCTTAAATGCCATTGATTCTATTGCATAGCCATATTTAATATGTTGGTCTATTTTCCTCACTAGGTTCATCAATAATAGACTTGGGATTACTGAGTAGTGTATATAGCCTTTGCTCCATCCTAAGAATCAGAAGGTGTGTACGTAAAGGACAAATGATTGATCAAGATGAGAAATAATGTTGGAGTTCGATGTGTTCTGAGAGCACCAGTAAAGAATCACAGCCCTGGCCAGCATGGCTCAGTTGGTTGGGTGTCGTCCCATGCACCAAAAGGTTGCTGGTTCAATTCCTGATTGGGGCACATGGGTTGCAGGCTCAACGCCCAGTAGGGGGCATGTAGGAGGCAGCTAGTTGATGTTTTGTTCTCACATTGATGTTTCTCTCTCTCTCTCTCTCTCTCTCTCTCTCTCTCATTGACCACAATGGCAGAGTAGGGCACTTTGGGAAGCCCAGAGGAGAAAAGTTTGGGGAGTCTGAGTCCTGGATTTTCATCCACGAATGCTAAGTACAGGTATCCAGGCCCCAATACAAGCTCTCGAATCTGATCTTCCCGATGCATAGTAGTAATTTCAAATCATTAGCATGGCTGTGTGATTTACAATGAATGTTAGTGTCAGTAAGCGAGTTAGGAACCAGTTAAAATGGGTGTGAAAAGTGGAATGCCTGAACTAGGGTCTGTGCCAAATTCTCAGGACAGTTTCCAACTCGGACTCCATCTTTGGCTTGCGCACGCCCAGGGAAGGTCTGGCGGCAGCTGTGAAAGAGCATTAATCAAAACTCCATTTCCTTTCAGCGCGGTTATTTGTATCAGATGGACACGGAGACCTTCGCTCGAGTCCTTTACAAAGGTCCTGACCACCAGATAAAACCCATTAGGGAAAATCCCGCTGCCACTAGACACCACCCTGCCTCTCCAGACAGGTAAAGTGCCAGGCAGCTCAAATTCCCACCACAGGAGTCACCCCGCCAGAGGAATTCGCAGATCAGATCCAGTAACAGAGGGGCTTCTTATCATTCTAGACTTTGAACAAAGGACAAAAAGTTAATTGACTGAAATGATAGAGTTTATCTTTAGAACGAAAGCACATTAACCTGTAATGTCAGTCTGTCTCACTGAAAATAAATGATTTTACCTCTATGTTTTCACTGTAGAAATCACTTGTAGAGAGGGAAATAACATTAAACCATAAACTGCGAGGTTTAACAAAACCTGTGGATATTGGTTCAGTAGCCCTGGTCAGGTGGTTCAGTTGTTTGGGGCGTTGTCCCATACACCAAGTTTGCAGGTTCACTTCCGGGTCAGGGCACATAACTAGGTTTCAGGTTCAGTCCCCTCTTGGGGCACATGCCAGAGGCAACTGATGGATGTTTCTCTCTCTCTGTCTCTGTCTCCCTCCCTCCTTCCCTCCTTTCTTCCCTCCCCCCTTCCCTTCCTTTCTCTAAGATCAATAAACCTATCCTCAGGTGAGGCTTAAAATAATAAAAATAATAATAGCTTAAATTCACATTCTGGTTTCCACCCAAATATGGCAGGCACACAGCCATGAGTTATCAGCTTGTAACTGTTGGAATATCATTGGAAGCACACATTCATATACGTGTTTATGGTCTGCTCTAACCAGGGGGGCACCAACATACAACATGGAGTATGATAAGCAGTAAGGGGCTATGTTGAGAAACCGTGCATCAGTGATATTTACCATGTTAAGGACTAAATAAATATGTAGGGTGTTTCAGATTGCATCTTTAAACATATTTTTGAATAAGGACTGGTTTTACTGAAATGCATATTTCAGTCTACCTAATGCATATCGGTGAGTGAAGGATCGCTCCAATATAAACTTCCTGTATCTTAAACTTAAAAAAATCTTTTTTACATTCCTGAGCTTCTCCTAATTAATGTATAGCTCACATACCAAGACAGTAGTTGACATAAGTTTTGATATAAATACAACATTTAAATTTATCTGAAAATTATGGTTAACTCAAAGTTTTTGTTAAAAAAACACACAATACATTGTTTCACAACACGTTAGGTGGGTCTGTTATTTCTGTCATTGTCCAGCTCTTAGCAAGCATCGTGTACATTGTAAAGTGCCAAATAAATGCACGTTGTTGTGATGATGATAAATCTAGCTCCTCAGAGCTGCAAAGCAAGTCCTCAACCAAAGGAACATCACTCTGATCAAACTTCCCAGAGAACCAAAAAACTACATTCAATTTAAGTCCACAGGTTAACAAATAAACAAATGCAGGTGTTTGTTTTTGCCAAAAGCATGAAGGTAGAAACCGACCTGTGTGTTCTCTTAGGTGCATGCAAAGAGAAGGCGATGCAAGGAGCCGGAAGGTCTGGCTTAGCTACTGTGGATTTTCTGACGTTCCGCTGAAGTTAAAGTAGCGGCTCCTTTCCTGTGGGTGGAGAATGAAAAATACGACGCGTGTTACTCGACTCCCTGGAAAGCCACATTTGCACTCGTGCGAGGTAGCTCAGTCATTCCCAGGTGCGAATTCGGATTGTGCGCACATTTCAGTGGCAGCGCGAATAAAACAAGACGGGCCGCACGTCAGTAATGGAATAGCCGCCGACTCCTGTCGTTTCCAGAGAGACAGTAAAATATTCCTATCGCTTTGGGTTTGGGGGACAGATGCATCACGTGGCAAACATTCTCTACCTGCTCTGTGGGAAACATACGTTAGAGAACCATGCTCTGAGGTCAGAGGGGGCGGTAGCGATGACTGTCTCTTCTCCCTTCCACAGCGCCCCTTCCTCTGGGTCTGGGAGGCGGTTTCTGTTCCAGCGGAGAGCGCAGCCGTCCCGCCGGCACAGTTTGCTGAAAGGGCATGCATGGCCGAGTCGGCTTCTGGTGCATGGAGTCCCTCAGCTTACATGTCGTCTAGGGCCCCACCTGCCTACATGTCGGTGAAAACACCTCTCGTACCACTCCTCCCGAAGTCTCCTCCCGACAGAGAACAGAAGGCTTCCCTCCTGAGAGGCCCCCGGGCTGGGGTGAGTGTTGGTTTCCAGGCTTGAAGCCAGTGGATACCCCGACGCCCCTCCCTGCGTCTCCCCCGGGATGCCCCAGGACACGCGGAACGCCAGCGGAAAGGACAGCTGGGGACCCGTCCTCGCCCCTGCTCACCGCACTGACCGGTACTCCTGCCCGAGAGCCTGCGGCGAGGCCTCTCCCAGGGGCTGTGTGCAGGTCCCGGAACGTGTAACCCACTGGCACGGGAAGAAACAGACCGCAGGGATTCGCCCACGGAATCGCTCACGGGACACAGGTCCTTCGGAGGGGTCGCGGGGGGCACTGCCAGCGGGTGCGAAGCAGCTCCCGAGGGGGCCGGGAGGCTGTGCCGTGAGGGTTCCCCATCCGTCCGCCTGTTTTACCTTCCCAGGTGAAGCCATTGGGAAGGTTTTCAAGACAACGCCGAGGCAGGGCCAGAGTCACGTCCACGCACAGCACCCATTTTCTCCGGAACCCCGGGGAAGCCCCCTGACTCAGGAGTAACGGGTGGCAGAACAGGCACTGCCCTTAGAGCTGAAGAGCCCCGAAAGCAGTGCCTGCCTCCCAACACACACACACACACACACACACACACACACACTCACATACACACTCATACATACACACACACACACACACACACTCACATACACACTCATACATACACACACACACACACATACACTCACACACACACATACATACACATTCTCACATGCACACACACTCAATCACACACACATACACTCACACATACAACATATACACACACACTCTCACGTACACACTCATACATACACTCACACACACACATACATACACATTCTCACATACACACACACTCAATCACACACACATACACACTCTCACACATACATATACACACACATACACACACACTCTCACGTACACACTCATACATACACTCACACACACATACATACACATTCTCACATACACACACACTCAATCACACACACATACACACTCTCACATATACACACACATACACACACTCTCACGTACACACTCATACATACACACACACAATCATACTCACATACACTCTCACACATACACATACACACTCACACACATACACAATCACACACACTCACAATCACACATGCATACACATGCATACACATACACACACACACAATCACACACATACATACACACTCACACATACACATACACACACTCATACACACACACTCATACATACACTCACACACACATACACATACATACACATTCTCACATACACACACACTCAATCACACACACACACTCTCACACATACACACATATACACACACATACACACACACTCTCACGTACACACTCATACATACACACAATCATACTCACATACATTCACACATACACACACATACACATACACACACATACACAATCACACACATACACACTTACATACACACTCATACATACACACACAATCACACACTCACACACACACTCACACACATACTCTCACATACACATTCATACATACACACTCACACACACACTCATACACACATACACACACAATCACATACATACACACATGCACTCTCACACATACACAATCACACATACATACACACTCACACATACATACACTCAATCACACACACATACACACTCTCACACATACACACACACTCACACATACACACACATACACTCACACACACATGTGCCTTAGATCTGGATCTTGTCAGGAGAGCAGGGTTGAGAAGTCTCTGGATAAACCGCCCGGGAATCTGCTCTCCAGGGTGCTGGCGAGAGCTCCTAGGGGCAATTTGCTGCAGAATATTCCAAGGGGCGTCAGGAGAAAGCAGTGGGTTGATGGAAAACTACATCGGGCATCAGAGTCATTTTCACAGAGCAGGCCAAAAGGGTGAATTTAGAGCTGAGAGACAATAAACCAATAACTGTCACACCATATTTAACAGCTAAAACTAAAATCTATAGCATCATCTCTCAGTTTTCAGCATTTTTCATTATAAACCCTTGTGTGCTCACTGAGAAACTTTTAGAATGCTATATTCCCGATATGGATCCATTTTATTTAATAATTGTATGCTGTCCACTCTTAGTGTGATATGAAAATAAAATATTGCCACTCCTTTTCTTAGCCCTGCTATTGAAGCCACAGCATTTACAAACGCGTAATGAGATCCCTTCCGTTTGTTTTGCTATTTCCAGCGATAAGCTCGGTTTTAAATTGGAAAACAATGCGCTTCTGTGAGTGTGACAAAATGGCACTCGTGCAGATCTACTGGCACATTTTTCATAAATAAAAATAAGCATCTTTCTGGCAGAATTCCAGAAGAGAGACAAATGATTGAATCTGGTGGGGTGGGGGATCTCCTTTGGGTAGAGAGGAACTAATCACACATTGGGAGAAGAATTCCGCATATTTTAGATACTTACAAAAAAGCATGGTACATCCTAAAAAGAATACAGAAGACAACAGCTATAAGAGACCTGTGATTTATACTGTGTACAGAATGGCTCACAAAATGTGTGTAATTTCTGGCATTTTTTTTATTTGTTTGGGAAAACACTAAAGATAGAACAACGCAGAGATTAATTTTTCTTAGTGATAGAAGATTTTTTTCTTACAATAAATCAATATGGTTTGATTACTTTTTTTGAACACAAAAAATTTTGCTGAGTTATATATTCAAGTCCCAGAATAACATTTAAAAATTATTTTATTATTGCATATATAATTGTTAGGTGTGAATAACTAGTGAACAGGCTACAATAAAAGATTTTAAGAAAGACTAGTGGGAAGGATTTTCGGTTTACACAGATGCTATTTTATTATATTGGAATATTAAGAACTGGGTCAATACTGGGAAAACATTCTCTGTGACGGAGATTATTAACATGTGACTCAAAATCGCAATCTGTTAATAACTTGGGCAAATTATTTTTCGACAAATGCAATGAGTTTAAATATGTGAAAAGTCTAAGTTCTGGAGAATATTATGCCATGGAGAAGATTTATATATATTGTTATTCATGTTCTAAACATCAGGCATTATAGTTCCCTAAGTTTTCTCATGTTGCTCAGATCTGACAAGAAAAGAATTATAAATATGATATTAGGAGAGAGATGTTTCCTCTCAAAAGAAAATAAAGGAAGTGATGTGATGAATAGATAAAATATTCTATACAAAGTTATTTTTAACTGAGTCATTAGGTCTTTCGCCTCTATAATTCCGTTTGCAAATCACTAAAGAAGATGGAAAAGAATGTGTTTTCCCTATTTTAATGTAATTAGCTGTCATTATATAATTTCTCAAATAAGCCTCTTATGAATACACTGTCTGCATTGCTATTATTTTCTTTGTAGATCAGATGAAGGACAGAGATTTCATGCAAATAAACAACCGAGCAAATACTCTGAGTGCCGTTGGAATTGGAGACGATGGGAACTGTGAGTATAACCGCCTTTATTTTGCTCTTGCTGGAAGAAATAATGAGTCAGACACCAGAGAGCCCACAACGGGATGAGAAGTATCTGAGATGAATGAATGCCTCCTTCCCATCAACTAGTGAAGGCTGGGTCACCACCTCCTCCCAGGCAAAGACTCAGTTTTGCTTATATCTACTGTTCGGTAGTCAGGGCACTAGAAACAGGACACCGGCAGCTATGGAACTCAGAACCGCCATCGACTTTTAAAAATATATATTTTTATTAATTTCAGAAGGAAGGCAGAGGGAGAGAGATAGAAGCTTCAGTTATGAGACAGAATCATGGATGGGCTGCCTCCTGCATGCCCCACACTGAGGATCGAGCCCACAACCCTGGCATGTGCACTGACTGGGAATTGAACCTTGACCTCCTGGTTCATAGGTCGATGCTCAACCACTGAGCCATGCCAGCTGGGCTTCCGTCAGCTTTTTATATGAGTCTGTTAGTTTCCAGTCACTGCTTCAAAAGTAAAATATAACTGAACATCGGCATCTTCTTTTACAGGGCAGCAGTGTTAATATAATCCCACCTAGTTTCTACATTGGGAAATAAACTTGACCCTCTGAGAAAAAAAATGGCAGTATCTCCCCAGTACTCACTACATGAGAGATGTTTGCAACAACGGTGAAACTGATATATCTTTTTGCTAAAAATTATTGATTAAATATGATTTTCTATCCCCCCCCCTCACTTTTTTAAGGGAATGCAAGCCCTTTGTGGAAGAGTGTAAGTTTTTATTTCTGAAGCAGTTTTGTGATAAAATGTATATGTATCCTAAGCGACCCAAAGCACCAATCAGAAAGAATGTGTGCACCTCTATGTTCATAGCAGCACTATTTACCATAGTTAAGATCTGGAAACAGCCCAAGTGCCCATCAGCAGATGAGGGATAAAAAGGCTGTGGTGCATCTACACCATGGAATTCTACGCAGCTGTAAAAAAAAGAAGGATCTCTTACCCTTTGAGACAGCATGGAGGGCCCTGGAGAGTATCATGCTGAATGAAGTAAGCCAGGCAGAGTAAGACAAGTATCACATGATCTCACTCACATGTGGAATCTAATGAACAAAACAAACTGATGAGCAAAATAGTTCCCGAAACATAGAAGCGTGGGACAGACAACCAAAGAACTTGTATGTACATATGCATACCCCATGGGCACAGATAATGGGGTGGTGGAGGCCGGGGGTGAAGGGTGGAGGCAGGCTAGAAGAGGTCAGTGGGGGAAAAGGGAGCATATGTAATACTTTCGACAATAAAGACTTTTAGAATGTATATGCAGAATTAAAGTTCATAGTAGTTGGTAGTATAAGTACTTAAGAAAAGTCTAGAAAGTTAAATAAAAAGATTTGCTTTTTGAAATGAAGTTATGCATAAGTATTGTTGTATATTGCCCTGTGTATCTGCTCTCCTTCATTTTCTTCTATGTGTAGTGTCAAAACCAACTATAAACTCTAGAATAGGCAAGCTAATGAATAAAACAGGAGATACTCTGTTTATGAAATTTAATGTTTTATTTTCCATTTTGTTTTGCATTTTGTTTTTAAATCTATATCTAAAATTCTGTCTAAAAGAAGGCTGATAGCAGTGTGTCCTGCATAGGGTGCTTGTAAGGATTAAAGGATATAATACCTGCAAAGTACTTAGAACAAAACAGTGCACGCAATAAATCTTACCACTTACTAGCACTAATCGGATTACGTCCATAGGAAAAGCAGCTAGATCCATTTTATATCTTTCACGTGAATACATCATTTCACTTTTATCTCCACAGTTCATTTATGTTGCAGTCTATGTCTTAAATAAAATCATACTTAGCTTTCTAGCTCGAAATTCATTAGCTTGAATTCAACTAATTTGTACTTATTGTTATATTACTCATTTGGCTTTTTAATTATCATTTTTATTATTAAAGTGGTTTATGTATATATGGCTGATAACTGTGAAAAGAAAACCAGAGTTCAACCATAAAGTGGTAAATGCAATAAAAGGAAGAGATCTCAGTAGAGAACTATGCAGATACGATTCCATGGACATCATGGATGAGAGGGGACATAGCCAAGTAGGGTGGGGGTCCGTGAATGGAAAATGAAGAGGGACTATCAGGAGTAGGGGGGATTCTGATGAAATAGACCTAACAGGATTCTTGCTGATGGCAGAATTTCTTGCTAACTCTGAGCTGTGCAGGGTCCACAAGGATGGATGTCCAGGGGAGGCTTAGAGAGCGTACAGGAGCCTGACTTCAGGAAGGGCAGAAAGGGCGTCCCCTCAGTCCCTCCTCTTGTTCAAGTGAAGGAGAGGCAGTTTTTTTGAAAGGTGTAAGTCCATTTCTTATTCAATCCTCTTTAACTGATAAAGGGTCCACTGAACTCTACTTGGACGTGGTAGTAAAGGACTTTTGCTGAATGGCCCAGTCAGGCACGTAATGAGGGGAGTCTCTGTAACAATAAAAGAAAAATATTAATAGCCGGACACCCAATTCCTGAGTCCAAAGGGCTGTCAGTGGGGAGACTGGCAGGTGTTGGGCTGGAAGCATCTTGAGATGGTGGTGTGAGGACAGGAGTGGCCATCTGGTGAGTTTCCCGGTTGGCAGTGTGTCTGTGTGATGGTGGCATTGGTTTCCAGGGAACTTGCTGAGTGCCCCACGCAGCTACAGGCATAGAGATGGCCCCGACCCAGGCTGCTGTGGTGACTCTTTGAAGTTATGCAAGCCATCCAGCTTCAGCCTGCAGGCGCTTCGGGACAGGGCAGTTCAGGTTCTCTGCGTGCCAGGCAGGCGGGTGGGATTATAATTGGAAAGGCTGGCTACTGACAGAATACATCGGAGGCAGATCCAGACCAGTTCAAAGGTGGATAAAATGTAGAAAGTAAAATAGAGCTTGCCTGGAGATGAAAAGGACCTCCAAGACAATAGACAATAGGATTATAATCTAATAATCCACTCAAGTGTGCTATGGTTCCCCACGGAATCCACATTTCTCTCTCTCATCATCCCTCCATTTTACACATTCCTGCATACAAAATAAGTGTGGTCTCATTAGATTTAGTCTGTTTATTGACGTAGATATAGCAAGTACTTTGCTGGAATTTTTTAGACGGAAATTCAGATTAGACTTTTAAAAACCTCATGAGCCTAGGACAGTGGTCAACAAACTCATTAGTCATCAGAGCCAAATATCAACAGTACAATGATTGAAATTTCTTTTGAGAGCCACATTTTTTAAACTTCTTCTAATGCCACTTCTTCAAAATAGACTTGCCCAGGCCATGGTATTTTGTGGAAGAGCCACACTCAAGGGGCCAAACTGCTGCATGTGGCTCACGAGCTGCAATTTGCTGACCACTGGCCTAGGACATCTCCGCCAAAACTCACCATTCTGACTTTTTCTGCATTACTTACAGATTTGAATAAATCCTCTCTTCCTGATATCCCCAAAATATCCTGATCTTCCAGAAAGAGACCTACATTATTCACCTTTAAAGGTAGAACTCTTATAAGCCAAATATCAACCCAGTTTTTCCAAGAGGGTTTTTTAAGCATTGGTTCCATGAAGTCAACCTTCCTTCTTTAAAGCTATCTGGTCATATGCAATAGTCTCAAATGTGACGTTCCAGGAACACACTGGTAATGTAACTGATGTTTCCAGTTATGTCCAAGTCTGACTGAACTTTCCCAAAATATTATCTTTCCATGAAAATAAGAAAACTCCATAATAGTTTCTGAATTCTGAAGGGAACCGGTAGGGAGAAAAAGGGAGGTTTCATTTTTGTTTAGAAAACTACCAGAGGCCCAGTGCAGGGATTTGTGCACCGGTGGGGTCCCTTGGCACAGCCTGAGGGGATGGGGCAACAATCGTCAGTCCAGTGCCACCTGCTGCTCCTGCCTGCCCCTCCTGCTCATCGCGGCCTGCTGCACCTGCCGCCACTTGGTAGGCTTGCTGCCACTCCGACGTGGTCTCCTAGCTGTGGCAGCCAGCCTTGAGCCCTGCATCTGGCACCCACTGGTCGCTGAGGGGCGCTCGTGCTCTGGTAGTGCCCTGACCACCAGGGAGAAGCTCCTGCATTGAGCTTCTGTACCCTGGCAGTCAGTGTGTATCATAGCGACTGGTCGACCAGTCGTTCAGTCGTTCGGTTGCTTAGGCTTTTATATAGATAGATAGATAGATAGATAGATAGATAGATAGATAGATAATCTACTAAATTGTTACAATAGACAGCTTAAGAGAAAAGGGAGAAAAGGCCTCCTCATATACTGAAAACAGAAGAAGCAGTGCCCAAAACAAAAACGGTAATTGTCCTTTATGGGTGCATTTCAGCGCCACATAATTTTTTCTGGTTCTGCTTGATGTCGGGTTAGCAGTCCTATGAATCCATCATCTTCTCCACTAGAGACCTGGAAATCCTTACTCAGTGCACGGTTGAAGTTGTTTACTCAGTGCTGTCAGGGGCCTGTCATCCAAGCCACCTGTCAGAATCCTTTCCATGGTCCCCGAGACGGCCACTTTGCTGTCCACGATTACAAACATATTCACGGAAGACGCAGTAAAACAGAAACGATCTGTGGGTGACAAAAGAATAAGACGGTCCTGGTGAAAGATCTGGGAGTTCATCTGACAGGGAGTTTGTAGGAGAAATATCAGGAACTTAGGTTGAGTAAAAATTTTGAGACAGGGTGCTCTTAGTGTTCTTTATTTTAACCTGGTTCCATAGGCACATCTCCCTTCAAATAATGTGCAAAGCGTCCGGTGTCCTGTAAGTATGTTATGCTCTGAAATCGGTTTAGAAAACAGTGATCAGGAGTTGAACTTTCCAGTCAAGGACTTTTGATATTGGAATCTCATTGAACTCTCTTACTTGTCATCAGAGCCCTAGGGCAATTACTATGGCCATAATAATTACAATATTTCCAAGAACATGGTGCTGAGCAGAGGTAGTTACTTTTCTTTGGAAACTTTGGGTACAATAGTCCTGCCATTGTAACTTAAATGTCTAAATAATCTGGCTCTAACTCCTATTTCTTCTCCGAAGCCAGCTTGGCTGCATCCGTCTCTTGTGTCTACTCCTCAGTTTCTTCTGATAGTTGAGAGTGTTGATCCAAGCTCTCCAAGTGCATGGGGACACTCTGAGGGCAAATACAAATTAAAACTAAGAGGCTTAACTCTCCCTGTTGAATACAAGGGAAGAGACTTTCCCTCCCTCCATTTTCTTAAAGCATTTACTTTAGAAAACTCATCATGTAAGGGCTTTCTTGATCTCTCTGAAATGTATGTAAATCCCTGTAAAAGCTCAGCCAGCCTCTCGACAGTTCTGTGACCCAGGAATGACTTTCTCAAGGACCTGAGAAGTAGGTCTTGGAAAGGGCTCTGCTCCCCTCTCTCTGCTTCTGTCACGGGGGCTGTAAGCTAAATTTAAGGGTGCTCCCCCATTGTCTCCTCTCCTAATGATATGGTACTTGTATCAATGGATAAAGCCCATTATTACAAGTATTTAATGAGTGGATATATGGAAAACTCTTACCATAGCACCTGTTATGTTATCAGCACTACAAAAGCATACGTTAAATTTAAAAAATAATAATGGCTTGTTCACCGTTGTTTTCACCATTACAAATGCAAAGGTTCTTGTGGTTGTTTCACAAGGAAACATAACTATTTCTAACAGAACACCCAAAGGGTAGGTTATCTTTAGGGTGGGGAGTGATGAGTGCATTGGGTCTGTGATAATTGAACTATTATTCTTTCTTCGGGTCCAGTTCAGTGATAGTCCATTCTGGAAAAATCTCTAAGCCTGTACCTTGAAGATGACAGTTACTCTACCCAGATTTGCATTAAAAGAATTGATTACTTTTTCATCTGGGCCGGTGGTCTATGTCATTTTCAAGTCTCCCGTAGTGTCTAATAGGTGTTTTCTATGTATATGGCCACTGAGAACGGGCTGGCATCAGAAGGAGGTGTTCACATGGAACGGTATGAACTAGAGTAACTGTGAGAACTGCAGGCACTTAGCGGAATATGAGAAGAAAAATCACAAGAAGGAAGTCATTTATGTGAAAAGGATGAATTTAGCAATTAGTCTTACACATACTATATCTGAAGATACTTTGTTCTACATTGAAATATTAAGGGTTTTGTGGTCAGGTCAATTTCAAGCACTCTTATAAACCAATTAAGCAATAAAGTCAATAGACATATAGAAAAATTGAGCTATATACATATTCTGATGAATCTTCTAAAAGCTCTTGAAAATGATCTCTTCACAGAGCTCATAGATAGGTTTCATTAATGCAAGTGGAAGTTTTGCATAAATTGCACATCAACTGGAAATTCAGTTCTTTTGATGTCCAACTCTATAACATGGTACTGTACATTAATCGTTTTTGATGTGCGATACAGAGTAGGGACTATGCTTAGTGGACAAAGCCTAAAAAGATGAAGAGAGAATCACTGAAGCTTAACACTTACACCCCGTTAAACAAAAGGTGAACACAGTAGAGAGAAAGAAATAGGTGTGTGCTATGCACATGGCTAAGAATAGGTGTGACCTTTGACACAGGGAAAGAATGAGGGCAATGATGAAAGAGGCAGCCTGGAACCTCTTCCAGAGAATTTATTTTTCAGCTACTTAATGCTCACCTAAAGCTTCCTTTGGTATTCACTGATCTTCATATATATAGCAATGAGAAGGTTTTAGTTTTCCATTTCTCAACTCTTACAGATCAACGATGGTTGCAGAATAGTGAACAACTTGAAATTGGTAACCTGTCTCCTTAATTCTGCCCCTTGCATCCTAATTGGCAGCTAGAATGATCCAGAATGCTCAAAATGTTCAGATCCCTTCTCTCAGACTCAGGGTCCAGGCCAAAGGCCTCACATTGGCCTGCAAAGCCCTAAATTATTCAGCTGCTGCTTACTCACTGAGCAAACATCAGCTTCTCCACCACTATCTCCTGTTGCTCTTTCAAACACAGTAGGCACATGGCTGCTTCAGGGCCCTCACTGCCAGCCAGCCCTCCCCAGACTCAGGGCAGTGCAGCCATTACTGCCTTCAGCTCTTTAAACAAATATCACCTCCACCAAGTCTTCAATCTTGCCTTTCTGCTTAACTATGTAAACCGACAACTGCCCATTCCCCCACTGTCCTGCCATTCTCTGCTCTCTTCCCTGCTTTATGTCTTTCCAGAGACTTATTATCACGTTAGGTTATGGATTTTATGGACTTGTCTATGAGTGTGTCTGTGCACGTGTATATGTCGTGTATGTATCTAATTCTCCAGTTATAATTTAGGATTCATGCAAGTAAGATCTTGGTTTGGTCTCTGGATCATACAATTCCTGGCACACTTTAGGTACTCAGTGTGTATGTGTTGGAGAAATATTTGATGACCAAACAATGATTTCAGAAAGAAACCAATTTGAATCATTAGGTGGTAAACTTTTACTTCAAACACGTTTCATCCTGCTCTGGCCAGAATGGCTGCTGGTTGAGCTTCATCCATGTGCCTAAAGGTCACGGGTTTGAGTCCAAGTCAGGGCACGTCACCAAGTGTGGATTCAATCCCTGGTTGTGGTGTGTACCGGAGGCAACTGATGAATGTTTTCACATCGATCTTTCTCTCTCTCTCTCTCTCCCCCTCTCTCCCTCCCTCCCTCCCTCCATCCCTCCCTCCTTCCCTCCCTCCCTCTCACTTCATCTCTTTCTAAAATCAGTAATAAAAAACATTTTATAATTCATATTTTCAGAATTTTTATAAAATAACGCTGTTTTTTTTCTATTTCCATAATTTTTATTTCCTGTCCATTCTTTAATCATAATAAAATACCTGTGATATAATATAGAGGGGGATGAGCAAGACCAGAAGAGAGTGGGGAAGTGGGATGAGAGTGTGGCATGACTGGGTAGTAGGTCAGAGAACGTTTTCCCCTGCGTGAGTCTGTCCTCGGCTGTACGCTAGTTCAAGATGAGGCGGGGGAGGGGTCAGAATTCAGGGAGGAGAGAATCTTAACAAAAGTTTAGATAACAAGCATTTTGTTCTGGTCGATCAGTGGAGGGCCAAAAAGTTAAGCTGATCATTTAGGAGGCTGATCAATGAAGGAGGGTCTGTGCCTGGCCTTGTCATAGATCAACAGTAGAGGGGCATCTGAGAGTCTCCTGTGTCCTGTGGGGAAGGTGGCTCCATGCAAGAACCCATTAGCTGGGATACAAACTCCTGAGAGAAATTCTTAGCATCCACTGTTTTTTTGCATCATAGGGCTTGAATATAGCAATTTAGAAAAGAGGATAGAGGGTCTAAATTAGGACACAGAAGTGCAGCTTGGTATATTCTTTTCTTTTTAAGTTTTAAATATATATTTTTATTGATTTCAGAGAGGAAGGGAAAGAGATAGAAACATTGATGATGAGAGGGAATCATTGATCGGCTGCCTCCTGCACACCCCCCGCTGGGGATAGAGCCTGCAACCTGGGCGTGTGCCCTGACCGGGAATTGGACCGTGACCTCCTGGTTCATAGGTCAACGCTCAGTCACAGAGCCACATAGATTGGGCCTTGGTGCATCGTTAGGAAACTGTCCTAATGCCTACCTACTCTAAACGGTTCATGAACTAAAGCTCAGTTGAGAGGAGGGGGCTAAAAGTATCTGAAGCCGTTCCCAGGGCCTCAAGTAATTTGTGCATTTTTTGTCTTGAATGAGTCAGTGAATGAGCTAATGAAACGGGCAATTTCACCACCAGGGACTAACATGGGTCTGGTAATCATTTCATTGACTCTAGTCCAGAAAGAACGCACTTTGGGGTGGTGTTGGTTTCTTTTAGCCATGGACACTTTTGCTTAACAGACAGACATTGCAAAAGGAATCTCAGTTCTAGTCATTCTTTGCACCGCCGCTTCCCCCTACAAAAATATCCTGAAACTTCCCCGTGTGTCAGTAAAAGGGCCACTGTCACCAGTTTTCCATGCCCGCAGCTGAGAGTCCTCCTTGCTTCCTTTCTCTCCTATCCTGTGCTCAGTCTCCCAAGTACTTCTGAGCCTGGCCCCAAGCCTGCTCTGAATGTGATTACTTCCACTCCCTTTCCCGCCCTGCCATCTGCTCACACCGGCGCCTGTTGCTGGCACTGCCTCAGAACTAACTGGTTTCCTTGCTTCCGATTTGCTTTCCTTCCCCCTCTGTTCTCCATGCAGCAGCCAGGGTGATCTTTTTAAAAGTTCAATCACATCACCCCCGCCCCCTTTTAAACTGATTTATAACTCCCCACTGCTCTCAGAATAAAATTAAACCTCTTGCTATGGCCTGAGAAGCTTTACAGAATCTCTCCTTACGTAACCGTGGGCCCTGTTCTCGTACATTCTCATTCTAACTCGCTGGACTTGGTCCAGTTTGACCTCCTAACTGTCTTCGGATCCGAACGAATTGCAGGTGTGGCGCCTTTTGCTTTGCTCTTCTCTCTGACTCATGAATCCTTCTCCGGATCCTCTCTTACCCTGGTGTGCACAATTACATGCCAATGGGTATTCCAGCATTCAATTAAAAACTCCCTCATTCTTTTAATTTCTTTCTAGATTTCATCAGTGCCTCATTTTCTGATCTGTAAAATGGAACACAGGGTGCCTACGTTACAATGACACCTAAATGCAATAATAAAACGTGTAGTATCTTTCTGAGCACATAGTAATATTTGTCATCATTGTCATCTTCAATATCACACCTGCCAGAAAGTATTTTGCTAGTTTACATGTATCATCTTTAATGCATTTCTAATCATCACAGAGAGGAAGGGATAGGAGAGGGAGATAGAAACATCACTGATGAGAAAGAATCATTGATTGGCTGCCTCTTGCATGCCCCCTAATGGAGATTGAGCCTGCAACCCGTGCATGTACCCTGACCAGGAATCAAACCTGTGACCTCCTGGTTCATAGGTCAGTGCTCAACCACTGAGCCATGCCAGCCAGGCTGTACGTGTCATTTTTTTAATCCATCTCTTAGAATAGAACCAAGTCCTATGAGGGCAAAGACTGCCCTGTGCACCCTTTATCACAAGAGCCAAGTGGAATATCAGGCCCACAGTGAAAAGTCAATGAATACCCATTGAACGATTTGCATAAAAATTATAGGCTAAGTATCTCTCTCCTCTGTTTTAGTGCTTTCAGTTCTCAAGAGTCACAGGTATTCTCATGCCACTGAGGTGGTGGTTATTTATGTTAAAAGAACCCGGAAGCCAAGGAGAGAGAAAACCAACACTGAATCAAAAGGGCAAGATATGAGAGGGCACTGAAAATCGTTTATCACCACCATTCAGAACATGAGAGTAGCTCCAGTGACCCCTAAGCAACTCTCATGACCCAGAAGGTGGGTACAGTGAGCCGGTAATTGTGTCGTTGCCTTCGAATCAGACATCTATTGCTTTTTGTTCCAGTAACCTGCCCCCCTGATGACTCTTTCCTTGTCTGCTATGATTTCTCCTTTTAGCGCATCTTACCTACATTGTTCTTCCCACTGCATTTCCTGTTTAGCCTTAAATTTATACTATCCAATGCCAATGTTTAAAAAAATATATTGTATTGATTTCAGAGAGGAATAGAGAGGGAGGGAGAGAGAAACATCACTGATGAGAGGGAATCACTGATGGGCTGCCTTCTGCACGACCCCCACTGGGGATCAAGCCCCACCCCAGGCCTGTGTCCTGACTGGAATCAAACCATGACCTCCTGGTTCATAGGTCCATGCTCACCCACGGAGCCACAATGGCCGGGCGAATGCCAATTTGATCGCATAGTGGCCATCTGTGACGGACGATGACATCTTTGTTCACCTCCTTGATAGCCGCCATTCACATGTCTTGCTCACAGAGGTCTGTTTTGTTTAATCAAGAGAGGTCAGCTCTCATGATGACTCACAACAGCTTTAGTTCAGTCCTGCCTGTTTGATTCCCAATGAACTGGACAGTGAATGGAGGCCATAAGGGGAGTCTCTGACAAAGATCTTGTTTCCTAATTAAAAAAAAGAGAGAGAGCCAGGAGGGTTTTCTCTTACTCCCATTGCGACCACATGCTATATTGGCACCGTGTGATGCCTGCAACTGTGCCAAGTCCCCTTGGAGCACGCGGAGAAAGGTGTCCGTCACGACCAATACGTGTGTCCTCAGTGCGCTGTGTGAGCAGCTGTCCGAGGACCTGGAACCCCTGCGTCCTGACATCCGATGAAGTAAACAGTGTCCTTGGGGGTCCACCACTCGGAGATGTTTTGCCTTCGTGGCGGTCGCATGAAGCGGATTGGGCAGGAGGAGCTTCGATAACCGTCGTGCCATAATAATGCTGCTTTCCACGTGACACCCTGTGCTCTAGGAGAGCACCTCTTTTTTCCTTCTGACTTCCCCACGCCAGCCCTTCCCTGCCCAGGGCACTGTTTGAGAAATGCAATGTTTACGAAGATGACAAAACTGTGGAGTGTGTAATGCACAGGCAGCATGTGTGTCTGAAAATGACCGGGAAAGATCCAGCAGTTTGCCAGATGCTGCCATTTGAAGGCATTCCCAAAGCAGGCCAAATCCGGTGTATGGAAACGAAAGTCTTCTCCCTCCTTCCCCCAGCCTGTGTTTTCCTCCTCCCCTTTTCTTATTGGACAGTGCCCACTGAGGCCACATGGAGCCCGCCGCGTGGGCGGCCATGTCTTTTTCCTTCCTCATAAACTTTGCACCGCGGCCCTGCCGTTCGCTTCGCTTACACTGTCTCTCCTTCCCTCCTCCAGGGCTCCGTGCAAGCTCTTTTCTCTCTTTCCTTCCATTTCAGCAGCCTCCCTGTGAGGCTCCCTGTGCCAGGGTGATCCTTTCTAATCAGTTGCTCCCCATTATTGATAGTTCTATCTACAAAAGGGGACATGGGTGTCACTTTTTGATCTAGACCTTTCCTTGTAATCTGTATCAGTAAATGGCAGCATCTGGCCAATTGCTGAATCTTTGTAAAAGTTAAGTGCTTAGTTTTCTTAGCGGGAGATAGAATTGATCTGATCACATCCCTAGTCCTTGACTCTTCGCTGAATTAAAAATTAGAAGCTGGTGACACACTACGCTGATGCCATCTGCTGTGACACCAGCATCTCATCATGGTGACAACAATGTCACATCGACTATCACAACTGACAGATCGGAGGGAAATTCAGTAGTGTCAAAAGAAATGCTGCGGCAGTTAGGAAATGCATTAGCGAACATTTTTTAAGTCGTGAAAGGTACATGGAGCTCGGCTTTAAGTATGATACAGTTTTAAGTTCTGGATTTTCTCTTCAGTGGAAATTTAAGTGCATTCACCTTGTTTTATCACAGCAGTACTTTTTAAAGAATATATTTTTATTGATTTTCAAGAGGAAGGAAAAGGGAGAGAGAGAGAAACATCAATGAGAGAGAATCATTGATCAGCTGCTGCCTAGATACCCCATACCAGGGATGAACCCGCATGTGCCCTGACCGGGAATCGAACCTTGACTTCCTGGTAACCTGGTTCATAGGTCAACGCTGAGCCACGCTGGACAGGCCATCACCATACAGTAGTATTTTAATCAGAATAAAATGTTTTCCTGTGGTGGTAGATTTTGTTCTCCAGATGGGATAGGATTTCAGACTCTACATCCAGATAATTAATCCACACAAGGAAACCGACCTGGGTTACAGAAAAACTTCTCTGCATAAGTGTGGTGGCCCCACAGGAAAAAGAGTTATACTAGTTATATTAAAGAGTATTACTGCGGAATATTGTAATGTTCAAATAAAGAACTGTAGCTTGTACCAAGAGATATGGTTGCTCATGAGTACTTGGGTCTTAATTTCACAGGCACCCTTATTCCTGACACTTAACATGGATCAGAGACTGAGGGCATTTAAATCACACCACGAAAATATCACCTTTAAAGTAGACATTGATCAGTATCTCAACAAATGAAATATAAACAGTGAATTTTTCAGGTCTGTGACTGTCCACAATATGAGCTATCTGTGTAAGATTTGATGAATCTGAAGAATATTAGTTTTGAAATGTGAATAGGTCACATTTTTATGAAATCATTTTAATCTATGTAAATGCTATTATGAATTACTTTTAAAGTTATAATGAGGTATTTTCTTTACCTATTTACATTAAAAGATTGCTGGGAATATTAAATTGTACAACCGCTAGTCCTCACTGTCAATCACATTACCAATGTGGATAGAGAAAATGGTGAGCATGTGGTTCAAACAGGGACTTCTAAGTTCACCACTGGATTCCTTCAGACTACAGCCTATTGTTTGGAATGGTTTATACATATTGTTTTGCTTCTTAAAATATTCCTATCTGGTGATAGGAATTTTAAAAGGTGGGATTTAGCCCTGACCGGTGTGGCTCAGTGGATAGAGCATCGGCCTGCGGACTGAAGGGTCCCAGGTTCAATTCCGGTCAAGGGCATGTACCTTGGTTGCGGGCACATCCCCAGTAGGGGGTGCGATGTTTCTAACTCTCTATCTCTCTCCCTTCCTCTCTGTAAAAAATCAATAAAATATATATATTTTTAAAAATAAAAATAAAAAATAAAAGCTGGGATTTAAATATTTTGAATCATTCATCAGATATATTTAGTAAAGGTTATTATTTTGAAAATGTCTAAATATTCCTCCCCCCCCCCCAATTTCATTTTGTATTGGTTTCAGGCGTACAGCTTAGTGGTTAGACAATCACATATTACATAGTGTTATTTCTGGTACACAGCTGGCACCATACATGGGTGTTGCCATATGATTGACCATATTCCCTATGCTTTGCTATATTGTGACTATTTTGTAACTGCCAATCTGCACTTCCTAATTCCTTCACCTTTTGCACCCAGTCCTCCAACTCCCTTCCCCTCCAGCAACAATCAGTCTGTTCTTCTCTGTCTCTATGATTCTGTTTCAGTTTCGTTTGTTCATTTACTTTGTTCTTTAGATTCCACCTATAAGTGAGATCAGATGGCATCTGGTCCTACCTTTAATCTGCAGCGGTCCCAATATCACCTGCCCTGTCATCTTGCAATTATTACTTGAAATACAGCTAACACCGACTTGGAGAGAGTGTGCCTGCCCCGAGGCCGGGCCTTCCATCACCTACAGCGGGCATCCAAAGGGACCTGCTCCTTTAGTTCTTTGTTTGCCCAAAAACATACAGATACAAGGCGCAGCTGTGTTCCAATTAAATAGCAAAGAGAATCACAGCCATTAGACTCTAGACCACACAGGGCTCTTAGGAAGAAACTTTTGAAAAGGGTGTCATGATAAATCCCCTAAAATATATTGACTTTGCCAGCCTCCGTCCACAGGGACATTGCTTCCGTTCTGCAGCCAGGCTGTTTCATGTAGAGATTAACCCAGCGCGCCTGCACTTGAAAGAGAATGCTCGGGGACTTCATTTATATGCCGGCCTCTCTGCGCTTTGGGGAAAGGCTGGGTAATCCATACAAATTGCAAAGTGATGAAACCAGGAGCAGAAGGAGCAGTGACAAAATTGTCACTGGCGTAACGACTCTAGGAAATAAAACGAAATAGAGGTTGGTTGAAATAATCATGCTACTGTGAGCTCAGTAAGAACCCGGGTGGAAGCAACTACACGGTTCTCATGATAACATAGAAATCTGGGGCTTTGAATTAATATTTTCTGGTCATCACCGCTGGTGATAAGGCTGCCCAATATTTAATGTTTATCAACGTCTTTAAAAAACCGCAAAGTCTATCATTTGTAAAACATTCTGTGGGGAAAATTTTTTCTTAAGAAAACAACGGAAAGCCAATAACATTGCATCAATATAATATGAAATGTATGACTTTATTACATGAAACTCTTCTTATAACAGGTCTGTAATAGGCATGCAGGATCTATACATAATACAGAGGAACAGGGAAACCACTACCCAATTTTATATAATGATATTTTAAAGCGTATGAAGTGAATATCATAAATTATATAAAAGAAAAAAGATGATAGTGAAAATATTAGCATATCAATGAATCAGTACATCTCTAAATATATATGCAAACAAAATCATTTTACACTTTTCCCCCCTGAAGTACCACTTTTATGGGACATATACTTCCAAATTTAACATTTCTCATTAAAAATATTTGAAACACATTCTGTGATTCATAAACTTTGAAAAAACATGTGCCAGGTTCATCTGAGTGTTACAAAATGTTAGAAAATGAATGAGGTACTCAGTCAGTGAGCCGGGAAGATGGTGGGAAGGCAGAGTCCCACAGTCTGAGGAGCGATGGGGTACCTGATGCGAGAAGGCTGGGAACACAGTGCATCAGGAGCAGTGAGCCCGTGGGGTTCCAGGCTGCGGGAAGGCAGCCAGAGAAAGGGAAGCAATGCCCCGGATGCCAGGGTGGCTGGAGACAAGACTGTGAGCTTGTGTTTGTATCTGTATGTGCATAAGTAAGCTCCGTGTGTTTACAGACGTAGACTTGTAATGTGCTTCTTGTGAGCTGGGCACTCTTCAGGCTAACTGGCCGCTAAAGGTAGCTGGGCCCATGTGGCTCAGTGGTGGAGCTGCTGCCAATGAACCAGGAGGTCACGGTTCGATTCCCCATCAGGGCACAGGCCAGGGTTGTGGAGGCAGCCGATCGATGATTCCCTCTCATCATAGATGTTTCTCTCTCTCTCTCTCCCTCTCCCTCCCTTTTTGTAACCAATAAAAATATATTTAAAAAAAAAAAGAAAAACAGAGTATACAGTAACTCAGGCCTTATATAATGTATTCTGTTAGGGGGAAGAAGTTGATTTCCCTTATGTTTTTACTATATTATTTTGGGTGTGTGGGAGGGTATATCTCTATGTACAGCAGGTAGGTAGGTAGGTAGATAGATAGATAGATAGATAGATAGATAGATAGATAGACAGACAGACAGACAGACAGACAGATAACAGACAGGTAAAGTTAATGTCCAACTTCCGGAGGTTGTTTCAGCCCATACTGTCTCCGCAGCACGTCCGGACGGTGCAGCAGAAAGAGCGGCGCCGTGCCCCACGTCTGTCTGCTGCATCGTTGGCAGCACGTGCCTCTCCCCTCGCGTGTGCATGTGACAGCATCTCCCCTCGGCAGCTCCGCTCCGCTGCTTTGAGGGATGACCCCGTTTCTGTCCCAGGCCCCCCGCGTTCGTCTCTTGGGGACATCGCCTCAGTTGCCCTTGAAAAGCCACCGCTCTCCTCGCTGCCTCACTATGGGGCGCATTCATTTGCCCTTCCTGAAGGTCCTTCCCGGGCGGCTCAGTGGTGCCATGCCTCCGAGGCGGATGCTTGGACTCTGCCAGGAGACCCCGTCTCGTTAGCTCTCTGTGGTGTGGAACTAAGACTTCTTGATCCCCAGATTGGAATCTCGTCTGGAATAATTGGTGTTTATTCACTGAGAAAGTGAAATTAAAATCAATCCCTTTGCAAAATTGATATCGGAGTCCCTGAACGTATAATTACAGACACATTCGAAACGTGCGTTTCTGAAATCATCTCAGTGAAAACTTGCAAATAATGTGCAACCTACTATTATACTTAATAGAGAACATTTACACAGACCTCCTTTAAATCCCTCCAAGTGAAGAGTAAATATTTTAAGCAGAACCATCAAAAGTAGATCAGTAACATTTGTAATTTCTCATAAGTTTAAAAACAGAAATTCAGGTAGATTTTTAATATTGAGTATTGTGTATATATTAATTAAAACAAAATTACAAATATATAATGTAATAAGTAATCGGTATTGATTTATAAGGAACCTAATTATTAAGGCCAAGACCTATTATTTATAAAAACAGTTTTCAAGCACCCAGTGTCCCTCCCACCCCCTGCGATTCTCTCTAAACGTCACGAGGGTCAGATAGTAACACAGATGAATTGATTTACTTGTTACTTCCGTGTTTCTCCTGTTCTCATTACATTTAAGAGTTTTCCAGGACAGACACCTTGACGGGCTTAGTCCCAGTTCTATACACTGGACTTAAGACCCTGCCTGAGTCCCTGCAAGGAGCTCAGCAGATATTTAATGAGTGAGTAATAATAAGAATAAATCTGGTTATGTTCATAAAATAAAATGGAGTCATCCTAAATGCCGAGCCTTTATATGAAATCTGAAAAGGGAAAATGTATACATGCCTGGTATGGTGTTAATAGTTTCACTGAGAATTCACCGTGTAATGGCTTTGGATTGAAACTTGGGACACAAGATATTGAAGTGGAGAATGGCAGAATGTAATTAAAGCAGACGCTCATCCCAAAGTCTCACAGCATGACTTCTGAAGTCATGACAGAGGACAAACGGTCCAGGAGGTCCTGGCGCTGTTTGTGCTGTTGGGGAAGCAGCTACCTGAGTGTGAGACAGGCAGGGCATGGGCGGAAGAGACAGTGTATAGGTGTCTGTCCCTCGGTGGGGGCCACGAGGGAGGCAAACAAGAGGTAATACACTGGTTTGCTTGCTTTTTCCTTGATGGCATTTACCATATAGTTTCACAAGTTTAATGGAGTTCATGTTTGGCTCAAAATATATATATATCTGCTAAAAACTCTAGATTCTAGAATTTTCTATGTGTATTCTTAATCACTGAGCAAAATTACCTAAGGACAGGGTTTTTTACTAAGTGTGCACCTGATTAATAACAACAAAATAATTAGGATTATTTACCCTCTAAGTCATCAGTAAGCTAACAATGATTGAAGGCACATTGCCTGTTTTGCTAGCTGAGGGTTAAGCTCCAGATTGAAGCAGAGGCCGAGAATGTAATCAGTCAAGTTACTGAATCAATATACCTTTCCATAAGCTGGATACAATTTAACGTTGGACAGTGACTGAAGAAGACGTTCATGTTTTCCAGATGATAACCCTCAACTTCACCATTAATCCTTGTGTGACATCTGTTCATTAAATATCAGTGAATTATTCATTTGTGCGGGAAGATGCTAATGTCACAAAAAGGGCCTAGAAAAGGCAAGACTTTACTAAGAATTTAACCCAATCTTAAAATTTCCGAATAAAGCAATAAGAGCAAGCACATCCTCAGGAAGTTCAGTGCACAATAATGTACCATTTGACATTCAAGAATCCATTGAACTCGTGAAGCAAGAAGTCATTTTCATGTCTAGCTTAATAATTTCCCGTGAACTACATGCCTGTATTTTAAATGGCTACAAAACTCAAGGAACAGAAGAAGAGGATATTATCAAAAGTTAGAAAATACTTTATTGTTAGTAGGTTATATAATTTGCATAATACTCTTTTAAAGAGAAAACGAGTTCTCTGAGGAAAGAGTTCTACGGTTTGCGGCGAGTGCCTAGAATTCCATGAGGCTGGACCCACTTTTTTCTCTTCCATTTGAAGTATTGGCTCTTCTGTATCAGGAGATAAAACCCTGGTATCTGATCTCTGTGTGCAAAGCATTGAAAGGAGGACCTGATGGAAGACAACGCGTCAGGAGTCCTCACTGGAGCTGGGAGTGTTTCCCAGAGGGAAGCCATGGAGGGAGCTAGACGAGGAAGTCTACAGCAGGGTGCGGAGGAACTTAACACAGAGTGGCCACAATGGGCTGACTGGGCACGTTAAATGACCGACAAAATTCACATATACGTTTGGTCAAACGACACTTCCACCCCTAGCAATGTTAATGTTTATTTGATGTAAAGACTAGAGGCCCAGTGCACAAAATCCGTGCACTCCCTGGGGGGTGAGGGGGGGGCCCTCAGCCCAGCCTGCGTCCTCTCACAGCCCCGGAGCCCCATGACCGATCGCCCCAAAGTGGGAGGCCCGGCCCACCTGCTGCAGTCCACTGGCCAGTGGGCTGTCCAGACGGTTGTTCTGCTGTTCAGCCGTTTGGTTGATTTGCATATTACGCTTTTATGATTATAGATGGATGCCAATATCAAATGCCGACTGACAGTGTATAATTATTAAGAATATTCATGTGCACTCATAGAAACAAGCACTTGAAAGTATTCTTGTTATAAAAGTTGATACAGTATGATGCATGCATTGCATTGAAATCTAATATAACTGTTTCTGATAAATTTAAAATTTCACCTTTTCACACTGTTTAAGCTAATCATCAATTTGAATTATGTTTAAAACAGCTGTTTTATTATAAGTAATGAAATATGAAAACTCAGAGGTATTTAATACTTTTTATAATATGTATAAAGAACTATATGTTTAAAAACCATGAATAAAATGGCGTGTAAGTGATACATATGCAATTGCATATTTACTTTTCTTATCAATAGAGAAATTGACTTGTTGCTAGCAAATCGTTGCTTTCCAGAAGAAAGGTTTTACAATTCAGTACAGTTTTATTAAATGAGGGACATATGTAATTTATTGTCATTCAATTGAGAAATTCCATTTGAAGCCTACGGTTAGTATTTAAAAATCTGTTTTAGTCCCCATGAGAGTTAATATCCTAATGTTGCTGACTTGTTATGTGTTTGTCTTTAACTTAAAATTTATGCCCTTCAATGATGTATTTTGTATTTATACTACATCCTTTTTCACCAGATCCAGTTTAGGTCTTTGTGAGGGGTACCCTCGCCTGGCAATTGTGGTTATTGGCCATATATTTCTAATTCTTCTCCCTTCTACTAACATGCTAGACTTGCATTTTCTGAAAATTTTCACAGGTTACTTTAACTGTGTGATTAATTATGGCTAATGAGAATGTTGTTTCCAGACTTAGCATTTAATTACTTTTTCGCCCTCTTTCCAAAATATCACTTTTTCCTTTCCGTGGCAACTAGCAGTGTTTAAGATGGTGCCCACTTTCATCCAGAGAGCATTCCCTGTCCGTCTTTGATGGGTATCGTGCGACCAAGACATACATTTTTATTGTAAGCCACGAAGATTTTGAAATTTTCAGTTACTGTTGCTTAACTCAGCTGATCCTTGGTGATACAGACATTGGTACCTAGACAGGGGATGCTGTTGTAGCACAGTAACAGACCATGCGGCAAGCAGAGCAAAAGCTATAATTAAAGGGCTGGAGAAGGGAACTGGCAACACATTGGCAAAACCTCAGTACGCGCGCTGCCTGTGATGATGTAAAATCAAATAACGTAGTTAAGGAGTTGTATTCCAGTGGTCGAGGTTGGAAAACAGAATGTTTGCAGCCTTTGCTTATTACTTTGGCTACATTCACAACGCGCTGCCAGGAAGAGATGGACATACGAAATAACCGGCCGCCGTTACAAAGAGAAACGAAAAGGAACAGAGGCTCCAGAGATCTGGCGACTGGCGCGGTGGAAGAGGCAGCTCCTTCTCACCGCCAGTGGGTGACAGATACACACATTGAGAAGGTTTGGAGCCACAGAGTCTGCAGAGGACGTACCCTTTTGCGCGCTTGAAATCCAGAGCCTAGTAGTGAACGCGCTTGTACGCATTGCTAGCACCTCCTATTGGAGGTGATGCCCAAGAAATTCCTCCAGAGGAAGGACTGGGGGTCTTGTTCTGAGGACCCACAGACCAGTGGACCATCAGTCTTCACAGCTTATGGCGAAGCATGTTTCCAAATATATCCGCAAACAAAGACAATCTGTGAGATGGTTATCACACTGGAACTGACTCGAAGCTCGAAGCAGGAAGCTGAGCATGTGGAAAACACCCAGCCACCCATACACGTGGATCAAGGCAGCCTGTGACTGGAAATGTAAAACAGCCCTTGGTGCAACCTTCTGCATATGAAGCATCCCCAGAATTTATGGAGAGACTAGAATCTACTCCTCCCCGCCCCCCCAACTTCCTGGACTCTGGCTTGTGCAGGGATTGGACGGGCTGTTGGCTGTTTCCCTTGAGAGAGGGGTGTGGGTTAGGTGTTCTGAGTGTGGGAAGGCGGCCCATGGAGTTTTTGATAGCTAGAAAGGAGACTTTAGTCGTCATGGGTGCTGTTGAGCGAATATTTCTATTCTCTTCCTCTTTGGGGGACAGTGGCGGTGTTTGATTTCTGGTTCTGCCAGTGGCGGAGTGGAATGTTGGAGTAGCTCCGGCCCGTGATTTAGGTATAAGCACAAGTGATGGGTGGCGTTTCCATGCCAGGAATTTGCTTGACAGTTCAAGACCTCGGATCCACCCTTTGCTCTGCTTACGGACTTCAGTGGAGAGGAACCTGCAGTCGGAAAGTGGCAGGGAGCACAGGATGCTGGGTGACTTTGGGACATTTGGAAAGAGCACAGATTGGGATTGGCTTTTGGGCCATGTTTGCTGGAGGAAACGTCATTTCTTGTTAGACCACTGCCCACAGTTCTGGACCAGCTAGGGCCAGTGATGCCCCTCCGCCTGGGCCATGGGTGCACCGCAGCTGACGGAGGCCGTGGACAGAAAGTGCTCTTTACCTCCTTCCTCTGAGCGTTTGTATAAACGCTACATCTTTTCAATTGCATCGGCAGTAAGGTTCACAGGTTCATTAGACAGGAATTCAAGAACTTCCCCCAAATACCCAGTGTGTGTGTGTGTGTGTGTGTGTGTGTGTGTGTGTGTGTGTTAGTTTTATTGATTTCAGAGAGAGAGGGAGAGGGAGAGGGGGAGAGAAACATCAATGAGAGAGAATCATTGATCATTACTTCCTGCATGCACCCTACCGGGGATGGAGCCCACAACACAGGCATGTGCCCTGACCGGGAATGGAACCTATGACCACCTGGTTCATCGGTTGATGCTCAGCCACTGGGCCACACCAGCAGGGCAAACCCCAGTGTTTTAAGTCGATCTTTAAGCCACTAGAATCAACTCTTAGCTCATCTGGTGTCCTACCTGTCCTTGAGCAGAGCCCACTTGGACAGATGCAGGAGGACATGTTTAGAGTAGTGAGTGGAGGGCCCCAGTGGTGGCAGTTAGTGACAGGGAGTTTCCTGCAAGGAAGGTTACTGAGTCCAGAGCCAAAATAAATAAATAAAATCATCCTTCCCGGCTACAGAAGGATAAAATTCAAAGCAGAAACGATAAAGGCCCACCACCTGAGGCCATTCAGAATCAGCATTCAGGAGGGAAAAGAAAAAATAAAGGGTTTCAGTACCTGAAAATCATTTAAAACTCTGAAGACCAAATAATGCACATGTGAAACTTACTTAGATTTTAAACAACAAAAACAAAGTCAAAACAATGGCCCGAGAAACAGCGGGACTCTCTCAGGAACCCAGGTTCCTCCTGAGAGAAGCGGAAGTGCTGGGTTTAGCCTTGAAATGATTTGGCTTTTAACACAAAGATGAAATACAACCTTTGATTTCTAAATCTCCCAGCTACCTGGATAGAAAATTAATATATTGCATTATTTGAGCACATTTTCCTGAAATGCATTCTACTGGAATGTGAGGATTTATTTTATTCTTTGATCATTCTTTGAATGATCTTTATGGATTACATCTTCCCGATATTTGGTATGCAGCTGACGGCATCAGGAATCCCAATAAAATACTCATGGATAATTATATGAAGTGCCTTAGAGTTCCTGCTTAATTTCTCCTGGAAATCATTCTTTACCAATATGTGAAGAACTCAATGTGCAGGATAAAAACATACCTGCATTTTGACAGGTGAAGACTGTACGTCCCTCAGTTGTTACTGGCTTGGTCAAGGTCATGTGTGTGCAGGAGAGTGGCCCGTCAGGTACAGACCTCAGGCTCTCTCTGTTTGAAGCTAGACATGTTAGAAGGTTTATCCAAAAACCCAATAATACTTTTAGCTGCATAATATCATTCTCTTCCATTTTACTTGGAAGTCCTCTCCTCATATGAAAATTGATTTATTTTAATTTTATTGATGATAGTAGTACAGATGCCCCCCAATTTACCCCTCTTTACCCCCTTCTTCCTAGCCCCTGCCCCACCCCAGGCCTTCAGCACACTCTTGTCTATGTCCGTGGGCCATGCCTATATGCACATGAGTTATTTGGTTACTTTCTTCCTGTCTCCCCAACACCCCACTCTGAAGTTCGACAGTCCGTTCTGTGCCTCCATGTCTCTGGCCCTATTTCATTCCTCAGTTTATGATGTTCATTAGATTCCACTTAGACGTGAGATCATGCTTTTCTATTTTGGGACTTGAGAATAGATTTAAAATATGTCAATGAATCCGTCCATTCAGAAATTGCTTATTGAGAATGAGATACTGTGCTAGATTCTAGGAAAATCATTTTCACGGAGAAAAACTCGAAGCCTGGGTTCTGGGAAAATCACTCTCAATAAGAAAGACACAGAACTTACAGTGTAGCTGAGGAAATAGGCAGCTGATGATAATCATAACCGCACCAATATATTTTTACTTGTGAGAAGCTATAAGAGACACATCGCAGGGAGCTTTTATGTTAAACGTTTATCAGGGAAAGGTTGTCTATGAATTCGGAGCTGACAGAGATTTGTGAGAAGAGACCGGAACGTCCCAAGCGTCCCCAGTGGAAAGAACAGTGAAGGAGGTAAGGGACTGAAGCAGTCTCAGGGTAGAGACATAGACAAAGCGGCACAAGAGTTTAGAATTAGGCAGGTGACAGGGCGTACAGACCCTGGACTAAGAAAACACACCAGAGACGCATACAAACACACACACATATGTCAAAATCATGGAAAGCTGAGGATGTAAGTATGGGCTCCTATTTGTTTAAATTGCAGATCAAACCTTGACTTCTGCCAATGTTGACGTTCATTAAAAAAAAAAAAAAAAAAGGCTATGGCTTCGGAAATGAAATCCATCATGACAGTGCCATTGTAGACACGCCTGTTTGCCTGGATGGTGAAATCAGGAGAGAGAAAAGCAGACATAGTAGGCGGTTCCTCCAGAGAAGCAGAACGTTCGAGCTCCTTTCATGGCAGGAAGGAGAGAGGAGGGGCGAGAGGAAATGTTCTCCGACCAAGTGGTGGCCTCCTTCGCACCCCAACCTTGCCCGTGCTCCAGGGCGGCTGAGGGCACTTTCCCCCTCAGAGCAGGCCGCCTGTGGCCACGGAGATGTCCTCCTCGGGGTGTAGGGAAGGCAGACAGACAGACAGACAAAACAAAGGCGTTTTGAATCTCTCCTCTGATGTGTCTGTGTCTCTGCGTTAAGTGGAACTCTGGGTCTGTGTGTCTGTGTCTGGCTGTGGGTGTCTGTGTCTGTATGTCTCCACACGTGTCCACACGCCCAGGGACCTGGAGAAACGGGGGTCTCCACCTCTGTCCCTCAGATGCGGACCCCCCTCTTCTAACGTGACAGAGAAGCCCAGGCAGAGGAAAGCCGAAAGGGAGAGTTCCATTTCTCACCTTGACATTAAGAAACAGAAATAACCTATAGAAAGCCCACGTACCTTAGACTATAATATGCCTACTTTTTTTCTCTTTTCTTTTACTGTAATATTCCCTATGCCGGCGTGGAATACAGTAGCTTCATGTCCATTTTCTTGTTCAGAGCGCGCGTAGGTGGGACTGAAACCCACATCTGATCAGAGGTTTCAGTCAAGTGCCTCTCACTAGATGCCCCTCAGACACGACAGCTTCACTCATTCCTCAAATGGGACTGTAAGCATATTTTAGTTAAGTCGGTATTCACTGGAACTCATCATTTCCCCGGTCAATGTCTATTACCTGTTTTCTCTGTATTATTTGAATCTCTGCACTAGATTATAAGCTAATGTGTCTCTATTTGCTTTGTGTGTGTGTGTGTGTGTGTGTGTGTGTGTGTGTGTGTGTTTTCATATGCTAGAGGCTCAGTGAATAACTTCTGAATTTTTCCAAATGTAACTGAGTTGTAGAATTCTTTTCCATGACAGATGATTCATACTACTAGTCAGGTTTCATTTGGGAGGGTAGTCTTTATGTGTGTCTGGGCGGCATATAGTGGCTTCCCAGCATAACATTAGATCTACATAAGAGAACATACCAATGTAAATAATTCGTTAGGTTTTACCCATACATTCATTTCTCTTCTTAGCAAGTGGTTACTCTGATTTAAAGGGAAAAAAACATCTTGAAAAAGTGGAGAAGCAGTGAAATTAAATATAACAACAAGGAGGTCCCATACACATGGGTTGACTGGGTAAGCTTTTAAGACTGAATATTAGGTGTGCCAAAAAGACAGAGAATTCTATAATGCACACTCTGTCAAGTTCTTTTCATGACATAATAAATACATTTCTGTGTCCAAAATGTTTCTGAGCATGCATCCAGTACTAGAAAAAAAATCAATTGACGCTTCTCTCAGGTCAACTGATCAACACAGTTGCTTCTATATGTGAATTACAAGACTACATCATTGAACAAAAAGTTATCTTTCCAGTGAATTCTCAAAGAGCTTTCCAAACTCTGGTATGTGAGTTGGGTGTTAAAAAAACATAGTATTTACAAAGACACTAGTAGAAGTATTAGCATCTTTGGAATAATAGCCCTATTATTTAGCAATTACTATGTGCCATACTATCCTAAGAGCAATTACACAAAACCATATAGTGTGTGGTGTGTGTGTGTGTGTGTGTGTGTGTGTGTGTGTGTGCTAGACAGGGTCTGTCACTGTACATTGAATACTGCACATGCTTATGGAAATTAAGCTAAATGAGATAATTTCATTAGTTCATTTATCAAGATTTACATTTGAATGGTACTTTAAGAACCAGGGTGTTAACAGAAAATTACCTTAAATGGAACTGGATACAATGTAAACACATCCTCAGGAGAGGAACATTGTTCAGAAGGATTTTCAAACATGAGCTCAGTGGTCACTTGGATGCCGTAAGGGCTATAAACCCAATCCCATGCCTCATCCATCCTGGCTTTGGAGAAGTTCTTCTACTCTCACTGTGCTTCGGCTTCCTCGCCTCTACAATGGACATAATGTTTACACTTACCCTGCAGAGGCTTGGTAAGGATTCGTGAATCAATTTGTGAAAAGTCCTTGGAGCAGTGCCTCCGACATCTCAGGTGTTCAATAAATGTTAGTTATGAAGATGGTGACAGTTGTGATGATGGGGATGATATACAGAAACATTAAAATGTGGCATAAGCATCCTTTTTGTGCCTTTAAACCTTCAACCAAATGACTCTGTGATCCATCTCACTCTATGATCAGAACTTTGTCTCACATTCGCATTTTCCCACTATCCCCCAGTCCTCACCTCATCCCCTTTCAGATCTCTCTCTGGGTCTACCACTGTTCTGTGATAAGCACTACGTCTTGTTTTCACTCAAAATTGAAGCTCATCGAAGCTGGGCTCTTCATCTTACATCCAATCACATTGCACACTTAATAGTTGTTTAATAACTAACAATCCAGAAATAGAGAATAACCCCAATATTTGTGACCATTCAGTCATCTCAGGGCATCGCAGGTGATGAAAGGTACAAACAAGTAAGTTTTATAGATTTTAAATGCCATGAGTTAGGTAAGCACCCATCACATAACCTGTCTGAATTTCATATATCTTGAAAAAAAGAATCAGGTTAGCTGATACTTATTTTAAAATACCAAAAAATAAAAACCCTTGAACAGAATTCCAGAAATGTTCATTTTGATTGGGCACAGGGAGGAAAGGGCATATGTTAGAAGTAAAATCTGCTGTTGAGGTTAATCGTGAATTGCGAAAAGCTGTTCTCTACTTAAGTGCCTATTTCATACTAGTTTATTTTATCTATTCTGGATGCGGAAGCTGTGAATTTTAAGTCGGGTCACCAAAAGAAAAAAAGGAAAAAGAAAGGTATTTCTTGAAAGAAAAAAAATCTAGGCCACTTTTGGTTTCCAAAGCTTCTTTCCTCATTTATTTGACTGTTGGCCTAAATTTAAAAAGTCAAATTTCAAATAAAATAGTGCTTTTTCTTGGTATCAGTTTTTGAGTCACAAAGGAGGACACAAAATAATACATGTTTTGGTCTTCCAGTTTCTATTCTATTTCTAGTGTCAAAGCTTAAAATCAACTGCAGTTCAACATTTTTGGTCTAGAAACACTGGATTTGTAATTAGTGTTAATTTTACAACCACTTATCGATTCTGTATTAAAGCCTTACTTTGCTTGAGACTTGAGAGTCAGGCGAAAATCGATTTCATCTGAAGTAAACCTGCAGTACCCTCGCTTAGTAGAAAGGGATCCAGAACATACGTGTGCCGTCGGATAAAACATTTATTTAATAATAAAAGAGGCTGTATAGTATCTTCAGTGTCATTAGGAAAGAATTGAAGACCTTACACTTGAAGTTCCTTGCCCCAGGGAACTTAAAAGAGGTGAACTGGTTGATACTATTGAAAAGAAAAGTGGTCCCCAGGATTTAGGCACAGGTGAATCTAAAGGTTCCAATTTGGCATTGTTCTCTGTCTTGAGATAGTTAAGTAGCTTCTTGCTACAAGTAGGAGGATGGCTGTCACACAAACCTACGCAGACAAACCTTTCTTTCCAGTCATACGTAGTCAAGAACGCCCATGCCTGGTCTCTATGTTACATGATACTGAAGCCTTGAAGTCCGTGGCTTCATATTCCAGGCATGTCATTTTTTAACTAACAGTGCATTCCCTGCCAATGACTAAGTTGAAATCAAAATAAAAGCTTTATCAATAAAACCCATCAATTTTCATTATTGACGTGGACTGACTGTATTAACAACTGACCTCGCACTACGTTATGAGCAAAATGACTGTAGGAATTTGTTATCAGCAAGTACACATAGAAGCCATAGAACTTTCCCTGAGTTGCCTACAGAGTCAGAAATGAGTTTGTTTGCACTGGAAAAGAAAAAATTAAATACTTCATGACTTTCTCTCCCAATATTGCTTGTTACCCTAACCTTTACTTTATTCTGATGTCTTTCCAATTTTGTCTTTGGCTTTTTCCTAGACTACCTTAGACTAACCTACCTCTTATGGGATGCCAGTTTGTGTAAATTCTACCAAACTACTTCCTTCTCATCTGTGAAGGGATTTATCTGTCTATGGGATTACAGATTTTAAAGAAAGACAGGAAATCAGTCCAGTAGTTACTGGCTTTTCTCATAAGATAATTAGTAAGGATTTTGATTAAAGAGCTTCTTTGCGAAGAAGGATAGTACCAAGACACTTATCAAAGAGTTTTGAAGAGGCCTCAAGGCAGTACCCTCCTTTTCACATTTGCTTTTTTGTTTCCCTCTTCTTCAGTTGACCAAAAGAAATCGAGTTTAGCACATAAACATCATGGTAATTAATTCATTTATGCAAACTGCTCAGCATTTTGCCTAATTACTATGAAGCACAATGAGGATTAGTCATGTTATTAAATATGCTCCATAATTTTGCTGCCAATTGTATTTGATTAAAGCTTGAAGTCCTGTTCATATGTGTTCAAACATCATGTTACGTTGCTCAGGAAGCACAGCTACTTACCACTTAGAAAAGAAAGGTCATATTCTTGTCAATTTTTATTATCCTGTCACTCACAAGGTCTCTGAGTGGCTTCCATGGCCTATTTTATTCACAGGTAGATGGCCCCAGCATACTGATGAAATGTGTAGGCAATCACTCCTTAATCATGTTCCTTCTTTTTTAAAATATATTTTTTATTGATTTCAGAGAGGGAGGGAGAGAGAGAGAGATAGAAACATCAATGATGAGAGAGAATCATGGATTGGCTGCCTCCTGCACGCCCCACACTGGGTTTCGAGCCCACAACCCAGGCATGTGCCCTGACCGGGAATCAAACCGAGACCTCCTGCTTCATAGTTCAACGCTCAACCACTAGCTGGCGGGACTGGACTTCCCTTACTCACTTATTTCTAGGCTGTGGAGTTTCTCAGATCACGTCATAGTCCCTCTTCCCATCATTCAGGGCAAATGGAATAGGTCCTAGTCCTTCCTCCTGGCTTTGAATTCCATCTATATGCAAAAGATTCTAAGTATTTTTATTCTACCCAGACTATATACCTCCCCTCCTGTCTCTCAACTCTGATTAATTCATACCTCTATTTTGAAGATTCAAAAGCATTTCCAACTCAATGTAGCAAAATCTCAGCTTGTAATATTCCACAGGAATCCCCCGATCCACAGTTGTCATTATCTCAGTAAATGGTGCCACTTATTTCACTCATTAGATAGGTATTAATTCAGTGCCTGCTATATAAAAAGCGTTGATTTAGGTGCTAGGTAATAACGCTTCTTTCTAATTGTATATTTTTCTGATCCTTTTCTTGGTATCATGATATATTCTGTTGTGAATATCCCCTACTTGTTAGTGAGTAATTGTTAATATGCGCTGTGTTCTTATTTGGAGATAGGCTAACTTCTCTAACAAGAACACTCAAAACTTCTGTCATTAATAATGTTGACCTGAAAGCAGAGAGAGGGCCGTAGGGCAACACTGGTCAAGAAGGGCCTGGATGGCAGTAACCCATGAAAACATTATGTTTCTGTTTTGAAACTTGGGGCCATCCTAGCGAGCCAGGCCTGTTTACTCCAAATGAAATACTGGAATAAGCCTTGCGATCCCAACGTCTTTGCCAGCACAACTAACTTGTTTCTTCGAACTCCATTTAGGCTGTTGAGATGATAGCAAATAAAATATTAGGACATGTGTGTTATCTGAAAAATGTGCATTATTGAAAATACCATTTATATGCACTTCTGTTTTGTTTCTCGTTTTATGGACATTACGTTAAAAAAGCATTTCCTAACCATATCTGGCTCTGAGTTTTGGGTATGCCCCATATGGTATGTAATGTTAGACAAGCAATTGAAACAAACGTTTTCTCTACAAGGGATTACCATTAACGACTGGTTAAATTCTTGCTAATAAGAAGTGCTTATGTCTGCGCCAGCTGCTCGTAAACTATGGTACTCTCTACAACACTAATATAAATTACAATTATTCTTGAGTAGCTTCTACTCAAGGTACTTAATTCATTTAACATAATAATTATTATTACTACAAACTGTCAAAAAACTTCAAAGTTAAACTAATGTAAACTATGGCCTTTGGGTGATAATGATGTATTGCAGTTCAAGTTCATCCATTGTAATACATTTACTACTCTGGTGTGGCATGTCGATAAGGAAGGCTTTGCACGTGTAGGGACAGAAGTTACATAGGAAATCTGTCCCTTTCTCTCAATTTTACTGTGAACCTACAACTACTCAAAAAATAGAGTCTATTTTGGAAATTGACACATTTTAACATACATATGTAAATGTAAATAACATAGAATAGCCAAAACTACCTTTAAGTGTCATTGGCATAAAATAAAATAATTATTATTATTGGATCCTATAAGAATTATTGAACCAACGAATTCAATTCGAAGGGAACAAAGAGTGGCATTGGCCACTGAACACGTCAGCAAAACCAGAGCTTACTCCGTGACTGGACAGCACCACACTGGCCAGCCCTGAGGATGTTGTTTCATACTCAGCCCTAACTACTCAGCTTATTTCTCATTTGCCCCTTCCTCTCTCACTCCCAGGCTGTCGATGCAACCTCTTTCTTCCTTTCCCTGCTCTTCCTTCTGGAAACGGGTGGATTGCCATTAAAGAGGAATTGTAAGACCCTAAACATCACTTACTTTTCAGTCCATCAGTGCATCACAGTACTTAAAAGGTCCTCACTGGAGTTTTAACACACATGTGCAAATATACTGAAAAATGGAAGTTGCTAACTTTTGTGCTTTCTGTTCTCCCTGCCCTATTTGGAAATAAACGTTCACTCAAATATATGTTCTTTTCCAACAACAACAAAAATAGAATAATTCATAAAATTGGATCCATTTAGACTAACTTCTTCCAAGAGAGTGTTTGAAGATTCAATTAAGATAAATGCAATTATAATCTCTTAGTGACTACTATTATGAATATAGTTTTTCATAAAATATGACTATGCCCAGACGGTTTGTATTTACTTCTCACTCTCCTCAGCGGTTTCTGCCTTTTTAATGTGTTAACACAATGTGAATTTCACATTACTAATGGAATTAAATCTGCAGAAATTAGAAATAATGGCTTCTAATTGTGCCAAAAGACTCTCCTGAATTAGCCCATCTTCCAAATAGCATCTACTTTCGTTTCATACTTAGACTCTGAGTAGTTTTAAATTGTACCTGTGGCGGTGAGAACTGCATTACTTTCCTAGGTTCTATAAAATATTGGCCGAGTTCCCCAAGTGAAACGCTCTTTCCCTCTTCCTTTACCAGAATCCAAATAATTAAAACGCATTTCCCCTCCTTTCATTTCATCTTTCCAAAGTTGTTTTCATCTGACTGGAAAATAATGCTTTCTGCTTTCTTGCAGATCAAAATATCTTGGTAGAAACTTTCACATTTGCTGAATAGGTTTTACTTTGCCTCAGACCGATTTCCAAATAAGAGAGTGAATTAGTTGTCCTCCTTTCGGAATGCGTGGGAGGGAGAGGGTTCAGCTGCCACCAAGTCTTCAGATGTTTCCCTTCGTAAACTGGGCCACAGCCCAGCCGGTGTGGCTCAGTGGTTGAGCATCCACCCATGAACCAGGAGGTCACAGTTCAATTCCTGGTCAGGGCTCTATCCCCAGTAGGGGGTATACAGGAGGCAGCCAATCAGTGATTCTCTGTCATCGTTGATGTTTCTATCTCTTCCTCTCTGAAATCAATTATATAATTATATATTATATACTTAATTATATAATTATATATTTAATATGTAAATATATACATACTAGAGGCCTGATGCAAGAGGATTCCTTCCCCTGGCTCCTGGCACTGCCTTCGCTCAGGCCCAGAGCCACCTTTCCGCCTTCCCACGCTGCCCAGAGGCCCGGAGCAGCTCTATATTACATATACCTGTATACTACATATACTTAGGTAATTGAAAAAAGAAGCAACAATTAAAGTATTAGCATTATTCTTGAGAACATTAATTTATTGATTTGATCAACCAAAGGCATCTATTATTGCTGGAAAAATTGCTCCCACTTCCCTCTCGGTCTGTTTTGGCAGATTAGGACCATTTAGGTCACCCAACCATCTCCTCTTGACTTAGCCTCTTTCTCTGCTCTGAATCCTATTTGTGTGAGGGAGTGTACAGTGGGGAGGGAATTTTCATGTTCCCTATATTTTCCTTTAAGAAGTCTTTGGGATGATCCCCTTTTAGAGTGCACTCCAAAGCAGCTGTCTCTCATGACCCGCCCTGAGCTAAGCCATCTCTCAGAATCCTATTCCCAGGTTCTGACATTGGGTAGGGGGCTACCCACATGGAAACCCATTTGTGTCTCTCTGTTTTCTTGCATTGATATCGGACACATACTTTGAATTGAAAACCATGTGGTATCTCAGAAACAGACTTTATTATCAAAATCAGATTGAAAAAAAAATATGTAGACAAAGAAAAGAAGAGGTCTTTGGGACACTTAAATTGTCAATCAGTATTTTGGAGCCAGTCAAGGTATTGATTGTCAGTTTTAAAACTCAATAATTATAGTTATCAAGATATATCTTTATCTCCCCTTCTGTGTTTTTCTCTGTACTGGGTAAAGGAAACGTGTTGTGTAAGTCAGTGGTTCACAAACTTACTAGTAGCCTTCATTACTTACAGAGCTTCTGAAAACACAGAATTTTAGTCGCTCCTACAGAGTCTATGATGTAGCCTTTCTGTGTTGGAATGAGTTAATTTGCACTTTGAGTAAACCCGAGATGATGTTGAGACCCTGAATTCAGCACCGTAATTGTGCTATCAATGGAATGAGTAAAAGAAGAAGAAATAATTCCGGACTTCATGGAACGTACAGTCTAGTTAGGGTTGTACTTTTATTTTTTATTGAATTTATTGGGGTGACATTGGTTCACAAAACCATTCAGATTTCAAGTGTACCACTCAGCAAAGCATCATCTGCACACTGCATCGTGTGCCCCTCGCCCCAAGCAAAGTCTCTTTCCATCCCAATTTCCCCTGCTTCACCTACCTGCACTTGACCCTCACCCCCTTTTTCTCTGGCTGTCACCACACTGTTATCCATGTGTCATAAGTGTGTGTGTGTGTGTGTGTGTGTGTAATCTTTATTATTCAAATGGGAAAAGGAATTCATCAAAGTGTCTAATTCAATATTGGTAATGCTGTTCGTAAGCAAAGATATAATACCACTTCCCATGTTGTAAAAATTTGTTTTATGGAATCTCTAATGGAATGAAATGTCCCAAACAATATCCAGAACCGTTAGTTTAAACATACATATTCGTTAATGCAAAATATAAGGTTTTAGTATTTCTATTCAAATATGTGTAAATGTGAGATTTGCTGTAGCAACAAAACAGTGTTTTCAGTATAGTTTGACATTTATTAAGTACCACTAGAGGGCAGGGTTATTTCTTAATTTTACCTAAATTGATTCCCTTAATTATGAGATTATACAAAAGAATGGCATACTTACATTTTTGTTAACTTTTATTGAAAGGCAACTTCCATAGGATGGCACTTTCAGACAAATTTCATTCTAGCGATTTCTTAATATGTCCTATTAAAAAAATCTCACCCTACTTCACAAATCATCTTCAACATTTGAAAGAAACTATTCATAGTTGAAGGACAGATGTTGTTTCATTTTTAAACAATTCCTGGGTTATTTAATATAGGAGAATACTTTTCCGGTCAAGAAGGACATCAAGGAAAATGATAGTGGAATTATCACATGGCATCAACATATTATTTTAGGTTCCACAAGTCATTAGGCATGTTTTTAAATTACTGGCCATTTTGTATGGCCCTGAGGCTAGACATACTAAGACGCGATTTTTAGATATTATTTTCTTTTGAAAACCAAGCTTTATTTCCCCCTCTAGAACCTTCTATGTGCTTGCACACTGTCTCCACCTCAGAACGTAAAGCATTGGGCTAGAGTTGCTCTCATACGCTGTCCCTCCACAAGATGTATGAGCTCTTTGGGCCCAGGTCTAAGATTTTGTCAGCACTCTATGCCAGCATGCAAAATAGAATTTTCTGTGGGCAGATAGATACTCAATAGAAATTTGTGGCTGGCTATATTATATTAATGGTAGGGAAAAAATCGATGAAAAATTAATTATTTACTCTGTAATATCTGCACTGCATATTACTTTATTTTATTCAATTTCACATCAACATAGTATTGATTTTTAAATTACATATGGAGAAAAGCGAACCAGCAACAACTTGGTTCTCAATTAAGTTCAATTCAGCGAGCATTTCTTGGAGACCTAATATATGCCTTGTCTTTTATAAAAACATGACAAAAATAGCCGAAGTCCTTAAAGGCCCACGGCAAATAAAAGCACATGAAAGCATATTAAACTTAATCCTTGTAGCTGAGATGAAACATTTTGGTCCACTTCTAACGTGTCCTCAAGCCGGCTAAAGAAAAACTCGTACATTCAACTTTACAAACATTCTGCCACGCACCTCCATAACGTAATAGTTCAAGCTACTTTATGAAATATATTGTAATGTAACACGTGCGATAATAATAATAAACAGGGTATCAAAATAATGCATTGGCCACTCAAATAGGAGTGCTCTTGAGCAAGCGATATAGTCTTTGGAAAGTGCTGCTTCCCGGGAACTTGTATGCACATATGCATAGCCATGGACACAGTGCTGTGGGGAAGGCCTAGGAGCGGCAGCTGTTGGGTGGTGGGAATAAAGGAGGGGAAAAGGGGAAATCTATAATACCATCAACAATAAAGATAACATTCTTAAAAAGTGCTGCTTCTTAAAAAACAGCTACAAACAGTACTCACTATAGCTGAGTAGTATATATAATATATAAATCTCCTATATTTACGTATAGGAGATTATGTGATTAAAACATCAGATCCTTCTCCATAAAAATGTGAGGAAAACTTAGGCCAGATGTTGCTAAGATATTTTTTTATCATGGCCTAACAAAAATGTTCCCCTTTCCTCTTACCCCAGTCTCTGTCATCTGCTGGAATTCATGTATCTGTGATGTTCATTTTCACACTCTCTTCCCTATAACTTGCATTTATTCTTGTCTCAGAACTGTGTCTGCTTCTAATTGCTGTAAATTTATATTTTAAGGTGCCGGGTCTTCAGACATGCTGACATTTTTCTTCCAGTTGTTCCTGTTTCTGTTTGGTCTTATTCTGATGTATTAACATTCTGGAAAAGTAGTATGAGCAGGTATTTGAAGAGGTGGTCCATAAACATGAAGCGGGAAAGGAAGTGAGCATAATCAGACTATAGGAATAGGAGTTGGGGGGAGGGGAGGATGAGAGCTTGAGAATGAAGGACGGTCCTGATAAAAGAGCAGGTGAAGCAGACTGGGAATAAGGGAAGAAAGAGCTTAACGGTGAAGTATCATCAGCAGAGGGAGGCTTTGTGATTTCAGTGCCAATTACCTGTCTGACTAAAAGAGGAAGAGGAAATCTTTCTGCTGCCCGGACGTGTCCTAGAGAGAGAGAGAGACTTTCTGAGGGTGACTTGAGTGTCTCTATCTCAATTTCAAGGACTTTATCCTGACTTCTCATTTCACCCCGGCCTTCAGCCTGCCTCTTGATGGCCTCAAGCACCTTGACTTTCAGGTATAAAATATATGTAATAATATATGAAATCCATGCCATTACTAACATGCTAGAGGACCGTGCACGAAATCCGTGCAAGGGGCTCAGCCCTGGCAGCCGTGGCAGCTTGCCGCAGCCCTCGCAGCCCCAGCTTCGTCCGGAAGGTCGTCAGGAAGGACATCCGAAAGGTCGTTCAGCTGTCCAGTCTAATTAGCATTATTATGCTTTTATTATTATAGATAATTAGGCATACAATTAATTCTGTAAGGATGACGATATCTGGGAAGAAACTTGATGGGAGTTTCTTTTGTTTTCCTGTGGTATGTAGGAAATGCCCACTTTTCTAGTTAGGCAGCTCTGATGATCTGTGAACACTTAGAATGAGTGCCTTGTCCTTGATGCACTTACTCGCATCGAGGGTAAATATTTAGAGCAATATATAGGGATTTAGCCTTGTGATCCGATTATTGTGCAGAAATATAAACACTGACGCTATATTTATCCCATGATGTTTTTCCTGGGACTCAGTATAATGGAACAAAACAACTATTTTTTAAAAGGTGTTCTACCGCCTTGAATAAATTTGTAACAACATAATGTAGCAGGCTTTATGGTGTCTCCCTACTTTCACAGAACACACTAAACATAATCAGTATACATGTGCCCAACACGTGTGAAAGACAGACAGACTTAAAACTGAGGGTTTGAGTAGTCTATAAAGTGGTTTAGAGAAATACGATTATTTACAAAGAAAAACCAACATGGAAAAATAGAGAAGTGGTTACTTAGAATTCTCCACTTCATTCCATGAACGTAGGAAGCCAGCATGATACAGTTAACTGACCTTCTTTTTAACACAATCTGGTGTGTACTCCGCCCATGTAGAGATATGAGTAAACTTGTATTTGCTCATATGAAAGGCGAGTTCTGAAAACGTATCATTTCAGCAGGACATAAAAGTAAGTCATCGTGACATAGTGTCTGTTTTTAAGATAAGAAAATCATGACATTGACATTTTCTGCTTCCCCGATTTCTCTTTTAATTCGTGGACCGAATTTGAAGGGATTAAAAGTTAGAAGCTCCGTCTTTTAAATATAGAAAAATGGAAAATTAGAGGTAGAGGAAGGTTCAGCTCATTGCCCAGCTCATGTAGCTAGTAGGAACTATAGCCAGGATTCACTCAGGTTAGTCTGACTCTAGCATCAGCATCCTTAATGTCTACACTACCTGACAAGAAAATAGGAAATTGTTTCATTCATGGGTCCACCTGATTATTCAGTTATTTCTGATATACACATTCTTTGGGATCTCTCATATTAAAGAAGTTTTTGATCCAGTCCTTTAATTTGACTACAATGGAATAAAACTTAAATGTAACTTTCAAGTTTAGAACCTTAACATTATATGCCTTTACCAAGTTGGACAAAATATCCTCCTCACAGAGCCTAGTGGCCCTCATCTCCATCGGCCTCAGGAATCTCCCAGATTGTTTAGTTTGTCACCACCCTGGATTCTATATGCTCTTCCTCTCTGTGCCATTAACACCACCCCCCCACCCCCGCCCCAGCTTTGAAACCAAATGAAATTCAGTGCTTCCATTTCTCCCATGACTTCGAAGGATGAGCCAGCAGAGAAAAACGACAGGCAGTAGGATTTCTCTGTGTCCCACGCTGTCCTCACTTACGCTACGAGCTGCATCAACGATTCCCCAGCTGCCATTCCGCTCTGCCCCTAGAAAGATAACCGTCAACAGAGCAACACCCCGTGCATCCCTCCCATCAGTTCCCACACATGCATCTCGGACTCGTCACTCAGCCAGGACTCCTGCGGGCAATGAAGCGTTTCTCTGGCATCTCAGCCGTAGATCCCCGCTTATTTCCAAACTCAAATTCTGTCGTGAAGACTTTTCTGACTGCTGTCAATCTTGTTACTGCGTTTCTTCCTTTCCTTTTAACGTATGACCACACCCGAGTTTGAAAATCGGCGTTCTCTCTGAATGCTGCATTGGAAAAAGCATGTGTTTGCTGACTACAGGGCTTGAGTCAACAGAGATCTACAATTTTACTTAACAGCAGGTGTCCTTCAAGTCTCCTAATCAGCCTCTTTCTTGTAGATTTAGCTGGGACCTGATAGAAGCATTTTTTTTTTCTTAATCGCCAAAGGATGCTAAGTCTACTTTTTTCTTAGGCATGTAGACCAAGCCAACACGAAAATCAGCACATGAAAGAGATCATTTTATTTGGGTGTAAAAATAAGTGCTGAGAGGTTGATGTCTGTAGCTGATACAACAAGTTGAACTAATTGGTATTAACTCTGACTGTTCTTGTTCTCATAAGCAAAAATACCAGTTGTCCACTGGGAAGAATAATCTTAATAAGGGATTCTGTTTTGCTCTGTATGTTCCTCCCTCCTATGTTCCACTTCACAGCACGAATCAAAGCAGGAAAATATGATGTTTCCCCGACTGCTTCAGTTTCCACGTCCCATTGTTTCCATTTGTAAAGTAGATACTGCTCATCTTGACAGGCAGAGATGGGATGGCCACTGAAAAGCATCACCTGTAGACACCTGTGGCCACGCACGTATGAGAGAAAGGAGAATGAGCCCATGGCAAGTAGTTGTGGTCCTGAAATGCTTCGGTGGAATTGAGCAGTAAAACTGAGTTGGTGGGTTTCTTATAAAACAGTGGAGAACTTGTAGAAGAAGAAAATGGCTGGCTCAGGGCTCTCAATCCTCAACTGAAGTTGAAGGGATTGGAACACCTTCCCAACAACACATTCAGAAGTCCTTATTTTCTGTAGCTACATGGCTGAGATTTCCTTTTTTTTTTTTTATTTTTAATCCTCACCTGAGGATATTTTTCCATTGATTTTTAGAGCAAGTGGAAGAAAGAGGGAAAGACGGAGAGAAATATTGATGTGAGAGAAACACATCCAGTGGTTGCCTCCTGCATGCGCCCCGACCAGGGCCCAGCCAGGGAGGAGCCTGCAACTGGAGGTACATGCCCTTGACTGGAATTGAATCCGGTACCCTTTGGTCGGCAGGCCAACGCTTTATCCACTGAGCCAAACTGGCTAGGGCATGGCAGAGATTTCTGAAAGCTAACCCATAGTCTCGTCCTGATGGTAGCTGAATTACAATGTAAGTTAAATTCCCCTGCTCACTGGATTTTTTGTATTAGATAAAGGACATGGATGGGAACGGACTCAGCTTCTAAAAATTGGAATGGGTACATATAGATTTTCATGACATTGGGGACCTTAATCCGTTAAATCCTACTGAGCCTTATTTGATAGGAAGGGTAGCCCTTCCCTTTGTCTAAGGAAGTTGGCCTTCCCTTGCCTGGAGATTCTGTAATGTCTGAAAGGGGATGTTGATCCTCTTCAGGAAGATCACAGCTTCTAGATATACAACTAGACTTCAGTCCCAATTGATCCCAGAGGATGAATGGCAAAGAATAAACAATTGGTACTGTAATACACACCAATATAATTACACTATTTTCTCAATTTATATCGACAGAAATCAGGGGAAAATATTGTGGAAATGAGTCCTAAGGGTGTTGGATTCAGTTGGAAAGAATATAATGTTTGGTCTGGCTGAATTTCTTGATGGGAGATTCTCAATTGCATCTGTTAGCCCAAATAGAATGGAGTGGCTCTAACAGTTCCCTGAACAGGCCGTTTCATGGGCCAGAGCCTTCAAATGAAATGGAGATCCGGTCCCTCAGAGGCACGACCCTGGTCCACAGCCAACATTTTATTACTTTTCTCCAGCCTTATGCCATTTTACCTGAAGCTGTTTATCAGAGTCTTTGTGTTGAGTAGAGAATTTATTATAATTTAAGATAACTATCAAATGTAAGTTTTGAACTGATACGCACACCCGCATGTCTAAAATGTCACTGTGATGATGGCAGGGACTAATGGAAGGTAAGGATCCAGGAAGTTTTGGCTTACGCCCATCTCACGTCAGCCCTTAGCGCTGAGGCATTGCGTTCTATCCCTCCACCTGCACCATGGCCTCTTGCGGAATTCCATACTATCAGCTGATTAAGGAAGAAAACAGTCAGTCTGTTTATAGGTGATACTGGACAGGATGGACAAAGTGAAAACAGATGTCTGCAGCCCCCCTTCAGAGTGGCCCTGAAAGACTCCAATGATGGCAGCTCTTTCCAGTAGACAGAACTTTAAGTAGGGTGATTGGTTACTTATTTTTCCTGGAAGAAGAGATGACCAGAGTTCAAGAGCTACAGATATCCATGAGCAGAGGCTAGTGGTTTGGCTGAGTGATCCAAGATTGTAAGGAAGGTCATTGGAATGTGTTGCAATGGATGCCTGGGTAGTTGGGGGGAGAGGGGACGGTGTATGTGGATACACCTCTCTGAATGGTGAAAGAGCATGAGAATGTTTGTGCTGCACGGGAATGCTCCCCAAATTGCAATCTCTTCAAAGAGGAGGATTTTAATATTTAGGTGGACAAGGAGAGTCATGCTCTGGATGTCAGCCAGCCTCTTACTCTAGCCAGCCCAGTCATTTCTCCATGAGCACATGAATGACGTGGTTATGGTTTCAGGGATGGAGCTTACTAGTAAGGATGAGCTCAACATCATGTTCTCCCACTTGCTAAAGGTGATCTGACTTTGACGTTTGCTAAGTGAATCAGCAGCTACCTCCTTTTACACTCTGAAGACCTATGTAGGGAGCCACAATAGTGCTGACATGTTGTAACTGATTCAATAGCTCGGCTTATTGGGGTAAGACCTTTAGCTCCTGCCAAATCTCCTCCTCCAACTTCTCAGAGTCCTGGGCCAAGGGCATGTGAAGCTCGATGGGAAAAGGCACGTGGTCTCCTCACAGGTCACCCACAGCAACCAAGTTGGAGGTGGTGCAAGAGAGGTGCGAGTTCTCTTTCATCCTTTTAGGTTCCACTCAGAAGGATGGAAAATTTTCTTTTCCATATCCAGCTTTTCTTTATTAAGGTATTACAGGTGTTTTTTTTTATTTTTTATTGCTGTCTGGCTAAACTATAGTGCCTCAGGGTGAACACTATACACAGAGACAGTAGCCTGCGGAAACCCATCTACCAATTCCCCCCGTTGCTGAAGACCTAACCCTTGTAATAAGTCACTTATTCTCTATCATTCGTCTCGGTCACAAGACAAACATGATCTGAGAAAAACTCCATTTTTAAATAATCTCTACACACATTGGTTTCCACCAGCAAAATTACATTTAACGATCCGGGCTCAGAAAATACCGTTGCAACCACAGTCCCATCAGCAGGCAAGTTAATGGTCTCTTACTTAGGTACCAGTTTTTACTTTGAACCAGTTGTTTGCCTTCTGAAAATGCCCACCTTTTATCCTGATTATTCAGAAGGTAAGTTTCTTTGTGTGTTGCTCTCCACCATTTCCAATCAGGAAGATCTGAGGAATTCACTGCTTATGTCTGGAAAAATTTTATCAAAAAGCATGGGACAGGAAGAGATTAACCAAAGAACTTTTATGCATATATGCATTACCCATGGATATAGACAATAGTGTGGTGAAAACCTTGGCAGGAGGAGGCGGGAGTGGGACGGAGGGGGTCAATAGGGAAAAAGGGGGGACATCTGTAATATTTTTAATGATAAAAATAAATTTCTAAAGTATTGTAGGATCATTCCAATATCATTTCAATACGTTTGGCCTGTATGTTTTTCACTTACCCCTTTATTGCTTCTCTCTGTCATGCACAGCCACGTGTGATAAGCAGCTACCGAAGATCCTTTATGAAATCACATTACGCTGTGCTGTGTTCGCGTTATATATAACCCAAGGCGTTTAGCTTTACAGCACCGAATCAATTAAGAGAATGTGGAATAGTTGGAAGATAATAAGAGCAAGTAATTCAGTGAATTTGTCATTTAACTGTTAGGTTTGATCTCAAGGTTATACCAAATACAAAATGTTCTCTGTCCTTTTCATCTTTATATTTAGAAACCTCAGAGAACAAACAGCAGCAAAGGCAGTGCATAGTTCTTGTTATTTTTATTGAATTGATTGGGGTGACATTGTGAATAAAATGATGTAGGTCGCAGGTATACAGTTCTAGAATACATCATTGGTATATATCATCACCATTTATCCCCCTTTGCCCTCTTCTCCTTCCCCTCTGGTAATCACCATACAGTTGTCTGTGTCTTGTGGAATACTATTCGGCCATAAAAAAGGAAATATTACCTTTTGTAACAGCTTGGATGTACCTGAAGAATATTACACTAAGTGGAATACCAATAGAAACAGACTGATAGATGGAAGACTGATAGATAGGTAGATAGATAACAGACTGATAGCTGTCAGAGGGAAGAGGGTTTGAGGGGTTGGGTGAAAAAGGTAAAGGGATTATGCAAAAAAAAAAAAAACACAAAAAATAACCTATGTCATATTTTAGCTGTGAGCAACTTCCACTGTACATCAAGAATTCATTCAAAGCACATCTAGTTCAAGGTTTTGCTTTTAAAGGTAAAAAATGGCAACATTTAACCTCGTCATAAGTGAAGACAAGGTGATTATTTTTTTTAGAGATATACATATTTTTAGATCTCAGATAAGTCCAAGAGGTTGCAAAATACAGGGAAGAAAATGAACCTTGTAGTTTTTTAAGTAAAGAAAATCTTCACCTACACGAGAATATCATGCATATGGATGTGAAAATCAGCTCTATAACTATTATTTTCAATTGTTAATAAGTCAATTTGGTGCATGGTCAGTGCGTTGCAATTTTCTGAAGGGAGTTGTATTCAAGAATTCAGATACCCCTGGGCCAGTCAGACTTATACCTGCACCTGCATCCCTGGTCCTGGCCGCCGATTCAGAAGCTTTATCAGGGGACCTGGGCTGAGGTTCTCTTCTTCACTGGGTGTGAAAACCCCTTTCACATCCGGAGTGATCCAGGGTTCCGGTTCAGGGTTCGGGTTCTGAAGAAGGCCGCACACAAATGAAAGAGACTTAGAAAAATATTAATTTGGGAAATGGGGAGCCAGGCGGTAGTCCAACTCTAGTGGGAGAACTACTCCTCACTCTGGCTTTACCATCCTTTTATTAAGATTAAAATTATAGGATACAGCCACATCCCCTAGGCAGGAAACTCCAATAAAAGCCAATCAGTGAATTTAGGACTAACAGGTGGGGGCTGCTTCAACCATCAATATCTAGTAATTAGTTTTGACCCTTTAGAGCAATTAAGGTTGACCAGCCCTCCGGATTCCCTGTCCACAGCTTTCTACAATGATCGGCTTCCAGCATCTCCCCCGTTTCTTTCCTTTAAAAAAATCTTACATCTGCAGGCTAGAAATAAACATATAAGAACAAAAAATGTTTGAGTCCCAGTTTCAATGTCCAACAGTTCTGAGTCCCAGTTTCAATGTCAAGCAGTTCTGCATGTATACATGTCAGTAATGATATCTAGATGGTGGACAAATGGTGGCAATGCAGGTCCGACCCTCTCTGGTTTGCTCCTGGGCAATCTGCAGCAACGTACAACTGCTGACTGTTAGTATGGCAAGGCATTGTCAGCGTCTTCCATCTCTGGACTGCTTTTAATCCATATGGTCTTGGAGTTGTTTTCTGAAAACACACAAACATATTCTCGACCAAAGGTTAATAAAGGAATCTTTTCCGCAAATTTGACTTGGAATCCTTTCGTTTATGCCCAAACCATTTTTTCCTTGACCTATTTTGACACCATGTGTGTTTTTCATGGGTGTCTTGCTATTAGCATTACAAATGAAAATCATTTTTCAAAGTAAAAAATTTCTAGATGTAATTTACTTTCAGGATATTTTTCCTTACATAGTATTACTCCACTATCCCCCCTTTTTTAATTATTAGGAGGCTTTTGGAAAAAATATTTTATAATGCAATCTTAATAACTTTAACTTTTAATTTTTTTGGACAAAAATATGACTGCTTTATGTTCATTGCGTGTCAAGCAATTTTACCATGAGATGAACTACCAAAAAAATTTTTGTTAATACTTTAGGAACAACTTTTTGTCCAGTACAATTAAACCTTCCTAAGTATTTACTTATGTCAATTAGCCAATTAAATTAATCTGAAAACTTGATTACTATTTTACTGTCGAATTTAATACTGTAATAACAATCTTAGTTTGTCCTGTAAATATTAGTGGAAAGAATTATTTGCATTCTTGAGTAAGCTCTGAGCATTCCTAGTGCTACGCTGAATTTAAATATAGGGCAGCTGCTGTTGGTCAAGTCTCTGTCTGTTACCTGGATCCCAATCTGAGCTGGGCATGGGAAGTGAAGCAGCCATGGGGCAGGAGACCTCTCTCAGAAGGGGCTAGAATTCAGGCCCCTGCAAGATTTGGGGGGTAAGGGTCTATGCCCCACCTCTGTTGACCCCCAAGTTCTCTCCTGATGGTCCTTCTGCAACTGTGCCTATCTTAGGTTGTTCCTTCCTCAAGGAATCTTACCCATCTCTGGCTAACCAGCCATCCTCCGGGGCCAAACAGGGTAATGTGAGGTTAATTTCTGTCTCCTTGGTAGTCTATGCCCTCGTGGCCTCCACACCCAGCACCTGTCTCGGGATCCCACCTTGGCTGCTGGCAGGGCCCCGGCACTGATCACAGATCTTGAGAAACCCAGGTTTCTTCTCCAGAGAGGGCCCAGCTCACACCATTGGGTGAGAGACAAATCCATGGTACCAGCCACTACAAGGTTTCAACCTCAGCATGAACAGAAAACTCAGGCAACAGCTGTGGGCAATTGAATTGTAAGAAAAGGGTCCCTCTTGGTAAAAAGGGCAAGAGGGGCCAACATAGAATGCTCAAGTGCCTTCCCAGGAGGCCTTCCACACAGTGGAAGGGATTAAATCTTTTCATGTCCTTTTTATATTACTGCCAATCATTCAAAGAATTAATTTATAAGTTTGTTTGGAACAATTGTACAACATGCTGTTTAAAAATATCAAAAAATTTTATGACATTGTAGAATAATATCATGTAAGGATATTCTTTGCTCTAAGCCATGAGAATTCAATTTCAAACTGGCTGTCAATTTCTTTTTATATAGACAAGGTCTAGTTACATTTTCTGCACCTTTCCCAGAAACAAGTAGTGATAATCCCCTACTTCTTTTGGTATCCATGCTAGCCAGAGACCTCTCTTTAATTTTACACACAAAGGAACAGTGATTTGATTTTGTGTCATACAAAAGGAAAACTTTTTGTATGGGTGGTGACACCTGTACAATTATAATTATGCTTCCTTGCCCCACCCATGTTCCTCCTGAAGGAACCAAGGTGTTTGGTATTATTGGTGATTACATTAGGCAGGGATCAGTCCACATAAGGGTTCTTACCCATAAAGGGTCAGGAATATAAGTTAAAAACACTTCCCCATTTGCCCCAGGTAATATTACCGTACAGCTGATCACTACTGATCACTGCTAGCATGGCAGGAAAAGACGTTCTCAGGTGTCTGTACCGTCTTCTTTACCATGCCCCAGGTGGTCTCCGGGCTGTTTGTTATCTGGCTCGTCCTCCTCCTGCTCCTCATCTTCAGTGGATTGCTTAGAGTTGCTGCTCGCTATGGCTGAGGTAATTGATTGTCTGCAGATACATGGTATGGCTCCAGGTGCAAAGTCCTCACTAGTCTGATTAGTTGCTCTCTTGGATCACTGTTGCAGTTTCATATTTCTAACAGGAATCCACACGGGTTTAGAAAAATTCTCTGGAAATATACAAGCATACCCTCTGCCAAAGCTTAATAATGGACCAGGTACCTTCCATATACCAGATTTGGGATCCTTCCATTTAACTAGACCATTTTCTTTTGTTTTGACACCAATGTAGCTTCATAGGTGTCTTTCCATCAGCATCACAAGTGAAGAAATTTAAAGTAATTAAGGCTTGGTGCAGCCTACTCACAGGTGATTTCTCCATCATCCCGCCTTTTTGTTTTTCAAGTTGGGATTTTAAGAAATATTTTGCCCTCCTTAGAAGCCAAAACCTTTATAACATCTAAAAGTAAAATATAGTTATTAATTTTTATTTGATAAAGCTTTCCATGCAATTTTAAGTATATTAGATCGGTTAAATTTCAAAAATATTTCCTTTAAGAAGAGAGAACAAATTTCCTGTATTACTCCAGGCCCTTGGAGCTTTCCAAGAATCATCTGTGTTAATGCCTTAAAATTTTAACATGGAAAAAATGATCAAATAGGGGTTCAGGGTTCGGGTTCTGAAGAAGGCCGCACACAAATGAAAGATACTTAGAAAAATATTAATTTGGGAAATGGGGAGCCAGGCAATAGTCCAACTCTAGTGGGAGAACTCCTCACTCTGGCTTTTCCATCCCTTTTATTGAGATTAAAATTATAGGATACAGCCATATACCCTAGGCAGGAAACTCCAATAAAAGCCAATCAATGAATTTAGGACTAACAGGTGGGGGCTGCTTCAACCATCAATATCTAGTAATTAGTTTTGACCCTTTAGAGCAATTAAGGTTGACCAGCCCTCCAATTTCCTTGTCCACAGCTTTCTACAATGATCCACTTCCAGCAACTGGGACTCTACCTTTTGGTCCCTAATCCTCCCTCTCCCCTTATACCATGGCCCATAAATATTTTCTAGTGTTAAATAGTTTTTAGTGTTCTATTTTAAATTCTTCTTGTTTCTTTTAGTTTTTGGATTCTTTTTTAATTGGTCACCCTGGGGATTTCATTAACATTTATTATGGACTGAATATTTATAGCAACCCCCATTCCCAATTTTCCGTGTTGAGGCCCTACCCCTCAACAGAATGGTGCTTGGAGGTTGTTTCTTTGGGAAGTTAACTAGGTGTCAGGAGGGTGGGACTCCATGATGGGATTAGTGTCCTTATACAAAGAAGAAGAGAGCCTTATTCACATTGATCTTTATTGTTGAAAGTATTACCGATGTCCCCCCTTCTCCCCAATGACCCTCTCTACCCTTTACCCACCCCTCCTCCCCCCAGGCCAACTGCACTATTGGCTGTGTCCATGGGTTATGCATCTACGCACATAAGTTCATTGGTTACTCTCTGCCATTGCCTTCCCTCTGAGATGCATCAGTCTCTTCCATGCTTCCGTCTCTGGGTCTGCTTTGTTCCCCAGTTTATTTTGTTCATTATTATTCCACGAATACATGAGATCTCGCGATACTTGTCTTTCTCTGACGGGCCTATTTCACTTAGCCTAGCTGTGCTATTCTTTCCGTGTGCACATGAAGAAGAGATCACGCAAGTTCGTAGGGAGATGGTGGCCATCTACCAGCCGAGGAGAAGAGATTTCAGAGCAAAACCGATCTTGCCAGCACCTTAATCCAGACCTGTCAGCCTGCAGACCTGCTAAAAATAACTGTCTGTTGTCTGAGCAACCCAGTCTATGCTATTTGGTTATGGCAGCCTGATAAGAAGAAGACAGCATCTGAACCTGGAACAATGGAACTTGGATTAATACCAATCTAATTTTAATACTGCGTAAAAACGTTCCTTCTACTACATCATCATACAAATTACATCCTGATACATTATGAACCCCTCAACGTGGTTTAACAGTTACTTCTCTGTGCAGTCGCCTCTGACATCAGATAGGCAAAGAAGAGAGCTACAAATACAAATGCGTTCGCTGTGCTTTATAGTGAACACGGCAGTTACCGTTCCTGGTATGCTTTATGGTATGCACCTGTGTGTGCGTGTACATGTGCGTTTCTGTGTGGAGTCCTTGCAGCTGAAGGCTTCTTATGAGGCATATCTGCCAGTGACAGTTAACTCAGCCTTTGTTTGCATGAAAATGTCCTAATTTCTCCTTCATTTTTTGAAGGTAGTTTGTGCATGTAGAGTAATTATTTGACGTTTTTCTTCTCGTTCAGCACTTGGAGTGTGTTATGCAGAGGCCGTCCAGACACCGAGGCTTCTAAAGGTAAGTCTCATGTCACTGTCTGTCATCGCGGATTCCTGGCCTGCAGAAAGGTAAGTCCTTTTTTTTCTCTCCCTTGCTGCTTCCACGGTTCGCCGTTTATCATTTGGCTTTCAACAGTTAGACGACGAAGTGCTTTGCTGCTGAGTTAATCCTGCCGGGGGCTTGTTGTGCTTCTTGGATGTGTAGCTTGATGCTTTTCATTTCGTCCTGCTCTGCTGTTTGCGTGCGCATCTCATGGTTTTGTGGTTGAAACTGGATGTTGTTGTCGTCGGCTTGTTGGATTTGTTGTGTTGATTGAGTTGCTTTCCTGAACTACCTCTGTGAAGTCCGAACTCTTCGTTGTCTGGCACCAACGTGTAAGCTCAGATCAGCCCGTGACTGAGCCAAGCTGTCCCTAAATGCACGGAACCTACAGAGCTGAGGGCTCCTCGTAGGTATGGGGTTAGGATGCAACTTCAAAACACTGGCCACGTGTCCCCACGCCTTACCTGCCACTCCCCCACTGCCCAGGACCTGAATGGTCACAGCCGTGGGCGGTGGGACCTTCTCTGTCTTTTCCTGCGTTTGCGCCGCACACTCCTATGGGCGACAGCATGCATCTAGGTGCCCAGGAATTCATCCTGGCTTTTCAAAGCCACTGGGGATGGCTATCGCAGATCGCAGATTTTCCTGGTACAGTTTTGCCAAATTTCTTGCTTGTCTGCCTGGCCTTTCCTTTGTGGGCGGCTTCCGTGTGAAACCATTGCTCCTGATGGTTGTTGCTATTTAACAAAACCCTTCTCGCTGAGCGGGCCTTCTCCTGAGAGCTCATAAAGTACCGGCTAACTGGTAACGGTTCCCTAGCCATGGAGCTTTCCAAAGAGCTCTAAGCCCATACTGCGTCCTCCAGGCGCCCCAGAGCACTGGTGTTCAAGGCTCGCTTGGTTCCGTGATGGATGGTTCCCAAGGCTGCCTTGTGCTGGGGGAAGACGCTGCTGGGAAAAGGACAGGTTAAAATGCCACAAAACTTCACTGTTCTTCCCCAGGGTCAGGCATTCTCCTCGAGAAAACACTCCTCAGGTGAGAGCTACCCTTTGGCGCATCATCAGGGTTCAGAAAAGGCTGACAGGGCCCATCTGTGCCTGTGCTCATTTCTTTCATGGAACTGTGGATTGCTGCTGGGTGTTTTCACGGCGCCATTTCAAAACGTGAAATGGACTTTAGCAGAAAATAAGAGATCTGACATGAAAATCTTTGAAATGGGAAAATGAATTGATGCTGGTCAATAATGAATTGATGCTGGTCAATGATAAATATGAAAACAAAAACAAGTCATATAGTGGTGTTTGGACATTAGTTGGTGGTTTGCAGCGGCAGGGGAGAAGAGGATTTTGAAACTGCCTTGCGGTATTTATCTTTCTCCGACTGGCTTCTTTCGCTTAGCATGATTGAAAGGGAAGGTATTAACAATGGACTCTTGTAACGTTGCATACCGGTTTGCTATTTTAGTTCTTTTTCTGAGCACCCTAAAACATACACCTTCATTGTAACTGTACGTGGCTCTATCTCTATGGGCCGAATATGAAAATGAAGATGAAGCGACTTGTTTCTTCATGGGAAAGAGGCACATGCTGGCTTGATGTTTCAGCTTTGATACAACCGATGCCAGAGGCAGCCCGGGCCTGCAGGCCAGCGTCCAGGGCAGCGCTATGGCGTCATCAGGTAAGTTACGTTCCAGGGTTGTCCATTCATTGTTTGGCCCGCAGTACTGGTTCACTGTCTATAAGTTTTCTGTTGCAATTTTTGCCGAATAAATCTCTGGATGCCTGGGAAGAGACGAATGAACACTCTGTTAAAAGGACCCTTGGAAACTGAGCTCGTGTGTAAAAGCTTTTTAGTAACGAAGTACCGTCTTTGGCTATCATGTACACTGGTCCTCTCGCGTGGCCCTGATCACTTGCCCCGCCACACTCTTCACTTAACCTGTCGTCCAACACTGCAACAAAGGACACAGAGCGTCGCACACCACACATGGCTCTCCAGGGAGCTCCCTCTGCTGTGGTTGGTACATTACGTGGACCTCATGCAAAAGGAGAACTCCTAAAGGTGCAGTTGTGCTAGCCCCGGGTGCTCAGCCAAATTCCTCGCGGTAATCCAATTCACCATGCTCTCAACTCCCAGTGATCCTTCTGGTCAAAGACAAGCGATCACACCAAAAGCATACTAGACTTTGATATGCCACCTTCTCTCCATCTCCATTCTCTTATTCCCGAGAAGCCTCTAAATGGCTATGAAGTTAGCAAACTAGCCCAAGCCTGTATCAACCTTTTCCTACAGAATGCTTGTTCTCAAACCTTTTCTTGTTTGGCTACTGCTAGCAGGGTTCTCACTCAGAACTTTTAAATATAAACCATGTCCATTTTTCTACACCTTGGCATGAAGAGGTTTGTGGAGATAACATGTTTAATCCTCAGACAAGGTCATCAGCATTCCATTGCTTTTTAATTTGAGATTCTTTTCTCTTTCTCCGATTTGCGTAAGTGAAAGGAATGAGTAGTACAAAGGTCAAGTGTGATAACCTGGGAAAGCTAATCCTTCACTTGCTGATGTGGGTACTGGAGAGCTTCCTCTCCTTGGGGATTCCTCTGGGGTAACAGATTTTCAGAGTCTCTCTCTCTTCTCTCTCTCTCTCTCTCTCTCTCTCAAGTTTGAGGGGCTACTTTCTGCTTCATTGTTTTGCTTATGTAAATATAATTAATTCATTAGCTCTTGCCAGAAAGCAATGTGACTGATATTAAGTGATTTTTCTACATGGGATTCCAGAGACCATTTTTTAACTTTCTAATTAAGAGCCAATTTACTGTTAATCATAGAGCCATCTGTGTGAGACGGGCGCCCTTCAATCTGAACAGGGAGGAGTGTTTGGCTCCTCTGGGAAGACGCCGGGCAGCCCATCCTTTCGCTGGGGAGGGCGCTGGGGAGTCGGACAAACCTGGAATTTGAATCCTAGGTTACCATCAACTAGACCGACATGGCCTTTACTGAGATTTTGCCTTTCCGAGCCCCAGTTTCCTCATCTGAAACAGAGGGTTGTGGTCTTATTTACCTCCTGGTTCCTGGTGCAGGTACGACGAGATAATGTATGTGTAACTCCTAGAGCATGGCAGAGTGTGTGCCACATAAGAGTATGGAGGTGGTGAACAATTTTTTTTTTTTTTAATTAACTCCTAAGCCAAGTAGAGAAAAGGGAAAAATGAATCTGTACGCCATAAAATTGATTATATTCTTCTTGGGAAAATGTTCTTTCCAAATATGTTTCGTTTACTGGTCTTTAACACAGGGCTTTTAAAAGGTGGGTTTTAATTTTTATCAAACTAACCTTAGGTATTTCATGCATATTAAATAATCTAGGAGTTGGCAAAGCAAAGCCAACATGTGCATTTCAGAAGTCAGTAAATTGCAAGCTATTTTAGTCATCACGTATATTTCTGTGCTTGTGTCTCCCTTCGTTTCATTATTTATTATCACGTGGGGAATAAGCAAAGCCAGGCGGCAGGCGGAGAATTTTAATGCTCCCAGAGGAAGAAGAGGCAGCAGCAAAGAAAAGATGCGTGTGGGAGGGTGGAGGTGACTGTCATAGGCCCTGACATCATAAACAGAACTTTACAACTGTTTCATGAATGGATAGATGATGAGTGGATGCATGATTGAAAAAAAAAAGAGTAAATATCAGAAATTTCCTGCTGGGTATTAATTAAAGACAGAGTCTAATTTCACGAGGTTTTATATCTTAGCATTAGGAGTTAATGGATTTCTTATGTGACAAAGGGGAAATATTTTTATGTTGTCGTTTTTTATACAGGTCTAATTTGATTTAAAAGAATCAACATTATTTTAAGATTTTAGATCAATTTACAAAGAGCTACCGCATTTTATTTTTCTTTGATTTCATAGTAAATTTGTGTATCAGGTGAGAATTCGAATGAATATTTTGTAGGTGTGAGAGATATTTTAGGGAGATTAGTTGCCTGGAGCCAAGTATTCTCATATGATATATTCTAATCTCCCCACTCTATGTCTGAGAGAGCAACCTGGTGGAAAGAGAGATGGAGGAGGATTTCAATGTGAGACGCTGATTCACATTTTTTCAAAATCATGTGCTAAGGCAACATCCTCTCAGGAGTAGTGAAGAGGAAAGAGTGATTACCTGACAGGTGACAACATGCAAACTTCCTTAGTTACTAAATTTAATGCATGTGATGCAAATAATCTTCTACTCCTGGCCTTACATGTAACAGGTGACTAAAAACAAAGAAAAACCATGCAGTCAGACTCCATATTACCAACACAAAGAGTGTTTTGTTAGTTAAAAAAAAAAATCCTGGAAACATTGTAGGCATTCATATTTTGTATTCCTTTCTCGAAAAATGTTGCAGTGTTATTAAACTCTTGCTAATTTGATTTTTGGAGTTATGTTTTGTTTTCTTTTTTTAAAAAAATTCAGTACAGTAAACAAAAGAGAAAAAGTCAATAGGTATAAGTGATATAATAAAAATGGGACTTGAAGGTAGGAACGTGACTATCCCAGATAATAAAAGCCTAATATGCCGTGTCCGGCAGTTTGTTCGACCGTTCGACCAGTCGCTATGACATACATTGACCACCAGGGGGAAGATGCTCTGATAGGTAGGTTAGCTTGTTGCTGGGGTCTAGCCAATCTGGACTGGGTGAGAGGGGCAGGACACACCCTGGAGCTCTCCTGTGGTCCCTCCCCAGCTCCAGTCGTGGACCGGTGGGGTCTCTAGGCCTGGCCTGCACCCTCTTGCATTGGGAGCCCTGAGGGATGTCAGAGAGCCAGTTTCGGCCAGATCCCCGCAGTCCAGGCTGAGGGACCCCACTGTTGCACAGATCTGTGCACTAGGCCTCTAGTTTCTAAATAATAGTAAAATCTTTTAAAAACTTTCTCTCAGCATCAGTTTACTGAAACCTGTTACCTATATTTGATTCATGGAAAGACCTACAAAGAACCCAAAAAGCCATTTTTGCTCTCTGTCACCTCCACCATCTATGCCTACCACATATTTTTTAAAATATATTTTTATTAATTTCAGAGAGGAAGGGAGAGGAAGAAAGAGATAGAAACATCAGTGATGAGAGAGAATCCTTGATCGACTGCCTCCTACATGCCCCCCACTGGGGATCGAACCTGCAACCCAGGCACGTGCCCTGACCGGGAATTGAACCGTGGCCTCCTGGTTCCTAGGTTAATGCTCAACCCCTGAGCCACGCCGGCCGGGCCAATGCCCACATTTAAACTTCTCTCCAGCTGCCCCATCTCCCAGGCTAACCTCTCAGCCCCTGCCTCAAAGCTACGGTCCAGGCGGTTCGTGGAACGTTGTCTAATTTATCCATAATATATAGGGTGTCCCCCCAAATTGTAGACACCCTTTGAATAATTATAAAGGCAGTGTTTGTTAACATACATTTCATTTTCAAAATGTAATAGAACCTACAGACAAGTGTGTCTACATTTTGAGGGACACCCTGTATATGGAACTTCACTGCATCTCGGGGAGAAAGTACTTTGCTACATTTGGGAGACAACGCAAACAGGGAACAAAACAGGAAACTGATATATTAAGATATATTTTATTCTGCTCTGAATGTCCTCAGACAGAGATTCCTGACCCAAGTTTATAGGGACATTGTCTGTAACAGGTGCCATTACATTTTTGTGAGCACACCAATTTAGAGTCATGTTATTTTAACTTAAATTGCTGGTTTGCCTGTGGGTAAGATTCTAGTCTGCTTTTTCTTTTTAAAACTTATTGTCTATATGGTCTCAGATGCCTAAAATTTGTATTAAATTACAAACTTTTTCATTAAAAAAAAAAATGGCATTGACTTCCAATATCCTCTTACCTAAATGACAGATCTCCTGCTCTCTCCATCTCAGTCCTTCCATGTCCCTGTCAGACTGCTCTTTCTGGAATGGTATATTGGGCTGTTTCCCCATTTGAACACCTTGACTGCTCTCTCCTGCCTACAGAAGAGAGCTCACGTGCGTTGGGGTTGACATCAATGAAGACAGTGTCAGCATAAAGCATTACATTGTTTTTACTTTTGCCTTAAGATATGAGGAATTTGTATTTCACATAGCCAAAGGTCATGCACTATTTGCCCCAGCGCTGGCTGATTCCAGGCACTCAACAGTAGCATCAAGGATGCGGGCTTCCTCCATCAACCCAAAGAGTCATTCAGAGTCTGTTGACTTTCTTATGACTACTCCCTGAAGGCCATGCAGGTGCTCCCCAATCTTGGAGCAGGTACTGTTGTGAATCAATATGGACAGACTCAACCCCTGAAGAGAGAGAGTCTGCTAATATGGGGGAAAGGGGAGCGTGGGTAACAGAGTTAGCACAAGAACACAACATGGTTTTTCAAAGCCTGTTACTTAAGAGCATCCACAAGGTAGTCCCAGCAACCAGCAACTGCCCCCCCTGATCTGGCACTCCCCGCCCCTCGCCTTCGTTCTCAGGCTCTGCAGATGACCGGCTTTGGTTAGAGGAATGAGGGAGGGAGGATACGCTAAGGCGGGTATCGTTGCTCTGAGAGAGGATGTGGAGGAGGGGCCAGAATGTACTTGCAGAAAGCATTTCATGCAATCTAGAATATAATTGATCTTGGGATATGAGTTACAGAAAATAAGGCCTGACACCATGTTTATTCGGAGGAACAGATAAAGTAGACAGGTCTATTTAAAGGGAGTTAATAGGACAATAAGTTTTGATATATTACATTTTACTACATACATAAGCGGTTGGAATTCAAACATTCCTAATATAAAGGCACATATTTGCACAATGAATTCAGCAGACCTGTTATTACTGATCCTTTAGACAGACCAAACTATTTTATTTTAAAAATTGTAACATGTAGTGGATTTAATGTAAAGAAACACATTGTAACATCTGGAAGTCTAAGATGCATCGATATTGACTAGTAAAAATGTGCATATGTAATACATATTTAAGGAAAAGTCATGCCTTCAAAAATAAAACACAGGTAGAGGCTGTTGAATGTGGATTAAATCTGGAAAACTGTCTTAATTGTGGCACTCGTTCTAACCAGTAGGTTTGGGGGACATCACTTAGAATCTTCAGTCTCCTCTCCGGTAGAGGGAAGAGTGTTTTAAAGTTTCCTTCCATTTCTGATCATCTAAGCTCATTAAAATTGAAACAAAATATAGAGAGGAAAAAATTAAGGTACAAAGTCTTTCCCCTTTAAAAAATAAAATAAAAGCAAAATCTTGTTGGCTGTTTTCCTTCGTCTAGTTCCATGGTAAAATATTCACATTATTTAACTTCCATAATACCAGCTACTTTCTGTAGTCAAAGTCAATTGCTTGATAAGGTTGCCTTTAATCTGTCTTAAGCTAATTTCATTTGTTGTTTTTTTTTTAGCATGGCCAATCTGACAACTTTTATCTGTCACTTTAATGCACTTGCAGGCAGTAGGCCAGGGATCAGTGCCTTACTCCTGGCCAGTTTTCAGCCCTTATCACCTATGAATATCTTTCTGTCTCTTCCTTATCGTGCAATTACACAGCCCGCAGTGGCTGCAGCCTCTGTCTTTTCCATAGAGCTGTACTAACTCTGTGCCAGTGTGACACAGGTAATTTCTCATGGAGCCACATTCCTTGGGTGTTGACCAGCGTGGTAATGGGAAAGTTAATTCTCTTCAGATTGATTCAGTGAATCAAATCTGCTTCCCATGATGGTGTTTATCTCAACAATATTCAATAACCCAAATACAATTTTATCGATATAAAATTATTATTATTTTTAAAATATTTTTATTTATTTCAGAGAGGAAGGGAGAAAGAGAGAGGGCTAGAAACATCTATGATGGGAGAGAATCACTGATTGGCTGCTTTCTGCGAGCCCCCAACCCAGGCATGTGCCCTGACCGGGAATCAAACCCGGACCTCCTGGTTCGTAGGTTGATGCTCAACCACTGAACCACTCCGGCCGGGCTAAAGTTATTTTTAAAAAGAGATTTTCTTCTCATTGAAAGAAATGCTGGCGTAGGCTCGGAGGACCTTCTTGCCATACACTGAGAATAAGGTCAGCCTGGCCCCGTCCCGGGATCACTCATGAGGGAAGAGTGAAAGATTTATCCATGAAAACAGGGTCACGGTCCCAATGGGGGGCTTTCAACTGTATGCCAGTACCACGTCAGAGGAGACGTATACACTGGAATGCTCGATTTAAGTCTTCACCCAGTGCTGGTCTCTATTAATAACTTCGTGTGGGAAATTCCCACCCCGCCACAAAGCCTGTGATATTTCAGAATCTCTGGTTTCTCAATATTCCTCTGGGGGGAAATGAACTCCTGCCTCTCAGATCGTTTTCCGCTGTCCCAGTTTTTAAGAACCTCTCAAGTGTCCTTACCGTGATAAGAGAGGCGTTTGCTCCCCACAGAGACACCTGTCTAGCCCCACGTAGCCGGGTGTTGTGGCGATCACATACACTTCCCGTCATACACATATGATACTGTCTTTGATTCCTGTACATGTGTGGCTACAGGTATGCAGTGTTGTTCTCCCATTTGATGAGGCTATAGGATAGAGGTTGGGAACTTTTTCCTGCCAAGGGCCATTTGGATATTCATAACAACATTCGCAGGCCACACAAAATTATCAACTTAAAAAATCAGCCTCTTGTTTGGTCAAACATTTCATTAACTCACCCCTAATGCCTGGGCAGGGCCAGATCAAATGATTTCATGGGCCTTACACGGCCCACAGGCCAGAGGTTCCCCACCTCTACTAGGTGAAAGCTAAAGCAGGACCGTGTGGGCGTGATTCCAAGGTGGGCATACATTGACCAGGATGGAGGAAGCCCTGGCAGGAATGCCCCTGCGTGCGGCCGTCACAGGACCCTGGCTGGTCGCTGCTGAGCAGGCGGGGAGGAGCACTTCTGAGATAGTACAACTGCCAGAAAGCAAGACAAATGCCTTTAGAATTGGCCATACATCACATCAGCTGTCTCAGACTTCCCCTCTCGATTCCAATAATTACAGGCTGTTGTTGTCCTTGTGATTAAGCCCCTATCCCAGTGGTTGGCAAACTCATTAGTCAACAGAGCAGCAAACCGCGGCTCGCAAGCCACATGTGGCTCGCGAGCCGCAGTTTGCCAACCACTGCCTTAGGGTATTGATTATAATGAAAAAATAAATGAATTACTTGGAGTTATAATCATGAAGCACATGAACGCCGAGCTCACAGAGGCCACCGGTGGCACTGCCGATGGGAAGGTGACAGGGGACAGTGATAGGATGAACTGAACCTGGGAGCTCACTTGGGACGCTCCAGGGAGATTATGTTACATGAGTGTTCTGGCCATCACAACTGTCTTCTTGGAGGGTTTTTTTTTTTTCTTTAAAATCCTCCCTCCCAACAATAAATAAATAAATTAATTAATGAAAATAGAATAAAATAAAATCCTCCCTCCCAGGAAATTTCCCCTGTGGGAAGGCATGCTATGATGTCATCTAGTTGGTCACTTTTAACCACGTTGTCCTAAGTGTGCCATAAGGTGTCACAGCATAGATTAATTGAACATTATTAATTTTAATAAGTCAATGAATGTATATGGATTTGCCAGGCATGTACCTGATAATGCACTTTAGAAATGATTATATTGGTTCTTAAAAATCTCATAGTGATTTGTAGCACCATCATTTCCTTCATGCATTTGCCAGTTCCTTGCGTGTGGGTGGGAATAAGGTAAGGCAGCCCCTGAGCCTGGGGCTTGCTGAGGCCCCTAAAATAACTCGCTATCAGTCTTAGCCACCGTGTCCAAGTCCTAACCACAGACATCGCATAGTTTACTAAGCTCAAATCTATTTTACTGGGAATAGGAGATAATCATTGATATTTACTTAGACTCGGTTTTTATTGAATACCAACATCAACATACACAGCAATATAATATCACTACCTATGACTACTTTAAAAACTCTATATTTTTCCTCCTTGGGAACTTTTTCATTAACTTACCATTTATTCGGAATGCCACATACAGAGATATTCAATTTAACAGAAATTCCAGAATCTACTTTGCAGAGAACGTTTTTTGTTTTTTTTAAGAAACAGCAGATTGAGACACAGTGAGTCGAATCCTCATTGTAAATAGTATTTCATGAGTTATACCTGCAGATGTTAAGAATCATATTCTTAGAATTTTCATATATTGCTGGTAACTTGTCAGCAATGGAAGGGAGCAGTTTTAAAAGTTGCCTGACTTGTAGTCAGAAGGGATGTCTTAGTTTAGTAGGATCTGGTAACAGATACGAGATTTTCATAACTTCGGCTGAGCATGAACATTTTAAAAATTATACCCTCGTGTATAGATTAGCATTGAATTAAAATATGTTGCACAGACACCTGTGAATCACTGTTATTAGTATCTACTTTCTTCAAAGAAATCTGATAATATTAATAGCTGATACTAATTGTTCAAATATTACGTGCTAAGGACTGTGTACAGGCTTTACTTACATGTATTCCTTTTATCCCTATAGCCTTGTTTATAACATGGACATTACATTACCCATGATACACCTGGAGTGCTGGGTCTGGCTCAAACCAGCAGAGTAGCAGTGGCTGAACCAGAATGTGCGTTCAGGTTAGACTTCAAAACAGTCTTTGGTTACAAATAGAAAGGCAAGGATTACAGTAGATGAAGGTTCATAGGATGACATAGCCTATTATGCCATCAATCCCCAAATGTAACCAAGAACAAAGCTACAGTCCTTGAATGGTGAAAGCTAGAGTTTGCAGATGGTTTGGGGGAAAATGGGCTTTATTAAATGCATCAGCAATTGACCTAAGGGCTCCTTATAATGAAACACCTGCTCAGCTTACTATTACATACATGAGCCCTTGAGGATAAAAACCATAACATTAGACTTCCTTGAAGTACTTTAACTTAAAAAATAAATTCTCAGAAGTGTTTTTAAGTAAACATAATTTGTTGTGGGCCTCATTCGTCTTAGGATGCATATAGTATTTTTAATGCACAATGCACCAAACTGGTCTATTGCAATAAAATATCTATAATAATAAAAGCATAATATGTTAATTAGACTGGACATCCTTCCAGATGACCTTCCAGATGAAGCTGGGGCTGTGAGAGAAGCCCAGGTCCCAGGTGCCAGAGGGAAGCTGGTGCCAGCAGCCGGGGGAAGGAAGGCCTGCTCTTATATGAATTTTGTGCGTCAGGCCTCTAGTAGATAAATAAAAGCGCTGCCTCAATGCAGTTAAAGAGGCAAAAAAGCAAGTGCAAAAAGTTTGGTAAATGCTGAGATACAGGTACAACCAGGGGACTAGTGAAGCACAGATGATGGCCCCAGTTTGGATCTGTGTTTTCAGTCAGGTTTGAGCCAAGGTGCATACTAATAACCACCAGGAGATGACCCAGCACCACGAGCCGCAGTGTCTGGAAGGAAGAATGGGTATGAAGTGGGGGAAGGAAAAATTGGAACCTGCAATGGACAGAAACTTGAATTTTGTTGGAATTTTTTTTCATCCATCAGTATATCCATGAGAGAGGCTGGTCTGTAGCTTACTTTTCTTGTAATGGTTCTGTCTGGCTTTGTTATTAGTGTTGGCTTCAGAAAATGAGTTAGAAAGTATTCCCTATTCTATAAGAGTTGACAGAGAATTGGTACAATTTCTTCCTTAAATATTTAATAGACTTCACCAGTGAACCGATCTGGGCCTAGTGTTTTGTGGTATGGTAGGTTATTACTTACTGATTCCATTTCTTCCATAGGTAGAGGCCTATGTATATTGTTGGTCCTTTTCATACGAGCTTTGGCAAATCCTCACCCCTAATGAGTCCCGATCACTTTCCTTAGTCTGAAGTCTGCTCTGTCTGAAATTACTATAGCTGCCCCTGCTTTCTTTGGATTAGTGTTAGCCTAGTACAGCGGTCGGCAAACTCGTTAGTCAATAGAGCGGCAAACCGTGGCAGTTTGCCGACCACTGGTCTAATATACTTTTTCCCCATCTATTTGTTTTTAATCTCTGTGTCTCTTGTATTTAGAGTGGGTTTCTTGAAGACAGTAATTGATTCTTCTTTCTTGATCCACTCTGACGGCCTGTGTCTTTTTCTTGGTGCGTTTGAACCGTTGACACTCAGACTGGTTACTGAGGGAGTAGAATTGACATCTATCATATCTGTTACTATTTCTACTTGTGTCCCTTGTCAGTTGTTCCTGCTTTGGTCTTCTGTTCTTTTTCTGCCTTTTGTGGTTTTAATTGAGCGTTTTATATGCTTCCGGTTTCTTATCCTTTCTTAGCATATCAATTACGTTCCGTTTTTTTATTTTAGTCATGGGTCACTTATTTTTATTTCTATTTTTATAACAAGGATAGTGTTTGTGACTGTCCAGTTTTCTGACATGATATGTAAAAGGAGCACATACCCATAGTTTTCATTGTAAAACTTACTTTGGCACAGTCAGCTTTAAAAAAAAAAAAAGGCATTTCTAAAGATTGTGTTTTGTATGACATCATAAGCATTCATTTTAATGGTGTTTGCATTTTAATTCAAAACTGAATGCTCAGTACCAAATGTCTAACGTCTTACCGTCCTCGAGAACTCATCCGTCTATTTAACACCCACATGAACATCAAAGCATGCGCCCCATTTGATTCGTGCCAACGAAATATTTCTGGGATAGGAAACTGTACTGGTCCCCTTCTTATGAAACCGTCCTGTCCATCGTGAACTTGTGAGAAGTATGCGGGCTGCGGAAACTTGGGAAGTTTAGTTTTGCTTAGATCACTGTTTCTCTCATCCCACACCACCACGCCCCGTCGCAAGTGCTCTGTATAACGTTTCCTTCAACTTGACTTTTGTGATGTGCACTGATTGCCTTATATAACACACCTTGTTCAAACGTGTTACCTCAGTCGCGGTGAAAATCGCATCACTAATGACATTTAGTCCCAATGGCCACATCATTATATTGTACCTTCCTTTCTTCCCCGCACTGTGCCACCTTCCATTTCGCTAACTCATCTTCTTCTGCAACGTTTCTGGGAGAGGACATTCCCCAGGCTGCTGCTGCTGTCACCCATTCCTTGGAGAATGTGCTCAAAGGCCCCTATTTGCAGCTAACTACCAAATCTTCATATTGTGACCTATATGGCTGAATGTATAGATAGCTATAATAATAAAAGGGTAATATGCTAATTAGACCGGACGTCCTTCCGGACGAAGCGGGGCTGCGAGGGAAGCCCGGGTCCCGGGTGCCTGCTGGTGACCAGAGGGAAGCCCGGGTCCCGGGTGCCAGAGGGAAGCCGGCGCTGGCAGCCAGGGGAAGGAAGGCCTGCTCTTGCATGAATTTTGTGCATCGGGTCTCGAGTATAATATAATACAAGGTGTCCCCCCAAAATGTAAACACAGTGTGGCAGCGGACAGCTCAATTTTAAAAACGAATTGTATTTTAATAAGCACTGCCTTTATAATTATTCAAAGTATGTATGCATTTTTGGAACACCCTATATATTAAATATATATAATTTATATATACATACATGTATTACATATATATTAGCATGTATAATCCTCTATAGCTGTATCTATAACCATATCTATACCTAAAATCTCCTGAACCAGGGATTTGCTTTTCCAAAGAACTGCTCTTAAAGAACTGCATGTGAATGTGCTAGATTTCATATACATAGCAGCCTACCCAACATATAAAACCTCACGTGTCTTCTATTGCTAGAATTCTAGATTTTACACATTTGCTAAATAGCTGTACCACTGGCATGCTTGGTTGCATCAAATGAACAAGAATAATAATAAACTGTACTGACTAGACATTTGCATAAAGAATAAACTCAGCTCCTTCTAAGTCTTCCAAGTCTGTCCGGTGTGTCTCAGCATCTTACTCACGCTCAAGACCCAGCCCGTCATGTTCTCCCACTGGGCACTCTCCCATCCAGGAACCTCATTGAGGGGAGCGGGGGGGGAGGGGGTCTCCTGCCACCATGTCTCTTTAAGAACTCGGTCCTCTCTCAACTCTCCTCGGAGCACCCCAGTGGCTCCGGCTTCTCAGCCCTCGCTGTGAACAAGTCACTTTGGCACTGGGACACTCGGTGCCGCTTTTTAACTTTAACTTCATTGTCCAGAACCTCAGGAGCAGTGACGGCGCAGCTTTGCAAAGCATTCCGGCATTTCTTTGCAAGACGTTTTCCCATACGTTTTAGACATAAGGAGGGAGGTATCTGGAAAAGAACTCTGACAGCTGTACAGTGGCTCCTCGCTGTTGGCTCTTCAGCAGAACCCTTTACCTTGACAACACAGCAGGTGCATCTAAAACGCCTCCACGGTGGCCGCGTCGGTGGGCCTGCCTCGCCCAGAGAGGGGTGTTTCCCAGCCATCACCTTCCAAGAGGGGATCCAGCCAGGACCAGCCCGGAAGAGCTTACACTCTCCCGATCCGGGGTAACAGGGCTGTAAATTCCTTGGGTTTTAGCCTCACAGCAGTGTTACCCCCTGCACCTTTCAGGGCCGCTCTTCCTTTTCTGCAAGCACGTCGTGATTCATTCATGAACACTGAGCTTGCAGCCAGCAGCCCTGGAGCACATGTCTGAAGGAAGCTTAGCGAATGCCCATGTTTCCTCCGGAGGGCACACCGCAGCCTTCCTGCACTGAGACACCCTGGAGGCACGCCACTTATGAGGCATTTTATTTTTATTTATTCAGTTTTAATATCGTTTTTTTTTTTTTTATTTCAGAGAGGAAGGGAGAGGAAGGGAGTAATAGAAACACCAGTGATGAGAGAGAATCATGGATCGGCTGCCTCCTGCACGCCCCTCACCGGGGATCAAGTCTGCATCCCGAGCATGTGCCCTGTCGGGGAATCAAACCCTGACCTCCAGTTCATAGGTCAGTGCTCAACCACTGAGCCACGCCGGCCTGGCTCTGAGGCATTGTAAACAGCAAAATCAGCAACTGAAAGTATAAAAATGCAACAAAACGGGGGGGGGAGGGGGGAAGATACTATTACAGTGAGAGCGGAGACAAGAAGGCAGAGCACACGCTCACGCACCCTGCCCTGGGAGCCGGCGAGCTGAGGGGCATAGTTTGCTCCCTTCGGAATGTGTCTGCGGATCGTGGCGGGTCGGGGAGCATTGCTTTTGGGGTCTCAAATGCATCTCCGTGAGTAGGCTACGTGGCCAATCCGGAGTCTGGGAATCACGAGGATCAACTGTGCTACGCTGTGCCCTGTATTCTATCCACTTCTGGGGTATTTTATGAGATTGAATCTGTTTGATGAGTCCCAGGATAGAGAGAAAAACCAAGATGAAATAGATAAAATACAAATCTATCCATTCTGTTTCCATCATCGACCCTGTCATAAAGTATAAATTCTGTTGTTTTTTTTCTTTTGTGACATTATGTAGATTTGTTTCATTCAAAGTGATATTTCGAAAATCTCAGATGATCGAATATGACAGAGTATCTAATTTGGAAGATGTATGGGTTTTGTTTTATGGGAGCTTGCCTATTTTATAAATATAAATGAAATATTTAGAGGTTACAGGATGATGCTATAAATTATGTTTATTTCTATTGTTTTCTAACATAGGATAGGAAATATTTTTCACACCATCAATATGTTTGACGTTGAAGGCTGCAAAGAGACGGTAACCACTGTTCTCCTCAATGGAGATGTCCTAGCAAAGCTGCTAGGCAGAGCGCGAATGCTCTCAGTGTAAGAATCCCACATCTTCCCAGATGCTGCAACCCCACCCGGAAGCCAGGTTGCCCCTGTACACTCACTTCTGATGCAACGGGGGGACTTCCTGAGCCCAAATGCACTAAAGAAGGGAAAACTGAGAAATGGGACGGAATCTTATGGGAAAGCAAATCCACAGACACTTTGCTCATCTTCCCTACTTCCTCCAATGACTTGGGGATTGTTTTCTGTACAATCCTGGGCCAAAACCCATGGAGGCAACTGCTGACAGGGTTTTGCAGAACCTGGGTGCCTTTGACACACCAAGTATTGCTTTTGCTAAGACATCCGAGGTCCAACTCCATGTGGACAGCTCTGCATGATGGTCCCTCCTGGGTAATCAGAATACTCCAAAGTGTCTTTTGTGCAGCTGATTTTGTTCAGCCAGCGTTTTCCAAATTTGCGCCAAAGGGCCCACTGAGGTCGCAGGTGATGGGTCCGTCTGCCTGGCTTTGAGGCCTACGAAGCAGGTTGTTAACCCCCTTCCGTCAGCTTCTCCATCAGAATCTGACCTATGAAGCAGTAGCAGCTCGGGCCTCCTGGAGTTCTGTGAGCATTCCATAAGAATCGTGTCCACTCCCAATGAAACCCTCACAAAGCATTGGCTATCCAGGAAGTAAACTGGCCCTCCATAGAAGAAGGTGGTTGCAGAAACATCACAAAGCTTTCTCCGTGATTTAAATTTATCTCAAGAGTGAATTACATAACTTAGTGCTTGGCCTCAGAAACCATTTTTGCTTATGGAACAAGAAAGTAAACTTTCCAAAGGACCCAATGACACTAAGAAGTCAGAGCAGAAGGGGATCGGACTTTAGGTGGTGGGCATACAATGCAATCTACAGATCATGAATCCTAGAAATACAACCTATATGATCTTGTTAATCAATGTCACCCCAATACATTTAATAAAACTGATAATTAAAAATAAAACATTACTATGCAACCCTTTAAAAAAAAAAAAGAAACCAGGTCTTCCATAGCTAATTGAAGAGTATTTTCTCTTCATCTGGCTGCCTCTCATATACTCAGATATTCACATATTGATTCTCTTTCAATCTAAGGAAAAAGACATTGCGTAAAGGGAAAGGGGTTAGTAAATCAATTCCCTATTACATTAGTCATTAATGCCATCGAATATCAAGCTTTTCATCATCAGTTACTTCTTATCACTGAAACACTTCAAGGTTATGACACCAAGATTATTTTCAGTCCAAAATACTAGGCCACCAAACATTATAGTCTCCCAGTTTGTACTTCTCCCCACTGTATACTACTCATTAATTATTCTTTTAAATTTATTTTGTGCAATGTTATTTTTCTTCTTAACATGATCAATTTTAATTTTGAACTTTTTTCACAGAGGCACAAGCATCTATACTTTATAATTTATTCTGTTATTTGACTAACTAGCATGCTATGTGATGAAGAGACCACTAGATCATTCCAGGTTAATATTAGCCCATCCATAGAAATGGGTTTCATGTAACACTTAAGTCAGTCAGTTGTATGATTGATTCTCTAAAAATGCAAATTTCATTAATTCAGTATTGAGTATCTCACATAGCTCAGAATGAGAAATTTTACAGAAGTCAGTATCTATTAATATACATAAAGGACACCTACAAATTCATTAGAAAATGATGAATATGCCAATAGAAACAGACAAATAACTTGAACAAGAATTAACAATATTGACTAAATACACAGTGGCAAATAGAACATGTCAAAACACTATAAAATGCAGGAGAGGAAAGAACATTACTGAAATTTGCTGAGAGATTCAATTTTTAATTTAGGTACATATGCAAAAAGTCTGGATTAGGTATATATTTTAAGATGTTAACAAACCCAGTCTCTGGGTAGTGGAATTTTATTTTCTTCTTTTTTGCTCTTGAGTGTCTATTACACTGATGATAAAAGTATGCCTACTTAAAATTATAACACCATAATAATTTAAACGGCACTCTTTCTCCTTATGGACAACCAGAGGCATAAAAATCAAGTCATCATTCATTTTAATTACTTCAAAGAGTGATTAAAATTAGAGTTTTAAAATAATGGTTTTACTAATAAAATTTTAAGAGAAAGGTAATAGTGATGTGGACAAAATTTGCTTCTCACAAAGTTTTAAATATATATCTATGAATTGGGATTCAGCATAATTTTTACTTAAGTTACTAGCACTATCAATTTTACTATTATCTTAAGTGATTAATAGTTAATATAGTGATGTTTTTGTTTGTTTTCAAGTGATTGCTCCCACCAAGCCAGCTGGTATTAGGAAATGTACTGTACTTAATGGGTAAATTAGCACTTGATATTTTTGTATTCTTTAGAAAGACAACTTGGAGTAAATGAAGTGCAATCTTTGCTATTCCTCATTCCATCTGATGCATTTTATGCAAACCAGTGTCACTCACCGCATGTGTTCCATAAGGCATTGCTGTCACGCTTTCAGATATCAGCCTGGGTCCCACAGGAAGCATGCTGTCCATGCTCTGTGTGCATACACAAGTGAATGAGGCTGTACGTGGTTTTGTTTGTCTCCTAACTGAATTTTTCATGATGACTTTGTTAAACGCAAGCCTTCGGAAGGAAAGAAAACCGGCGTCACTCTAGCTTTCACTCAACACGCCGGCCAGTTTTGCAAGTGATTCTTCTTATGTATTTCACTAGAGGCCCGGTGCACGACATCCATGCACTTGTGGGGGGCGGGGGGCCCCTCAGCCCAGCCTGTGCCCTCTCACAGTCCGGGAACCCTCGGGGGATGTCCACCTGTGCAGAATGGGAGATGCTGCTGCCACCACCGCTGCATTGGCCAGCTGTGAGCCTGCTGGCGAAATGAGCTTCTGGCTGAGCTGCACTCCCCCTGTGGAGCGCACTGACCACCAGGGGGCAGCTCCTGCATTGAGTGGTCAGTGCAGTCATAGTGACCAGTAGTTCTGCAGTTTGGTCGATTTGCATATTAGCCTTTTATGATATAGGATAAGCAAAAGGCCATGAAAATCAGGACAGGTAATAGCAAGGCCCATAGTCCAAGCTGAGCCCACCTCGGCGGTGAGCGGCCAGGGAACTCAAACATGAATGATAAAGTGCCTTATTTTGTCTGAAAAGGAGCTGATGACTTTGAGGTAATTTATACCATTCCAACTACAATAAAGGATTAATATAGCTATTCTATTAGCCCCTTTCCAGCTAAAATATAATGGAGCCCAGTTATAAATTGAGAAATGCCCTTTATATTTCAATGCTTCCTTCTTTTCCAAAAAAGGCTTTGTTCCACCTACTGCTTCTTATCAAACATCATAACTCATTATCAAATAATAGGAAAGGGGCATGATCTTTGCATATAAGGCATATGGAACACTTCTAAAAAAAAATGGGGTCTCTGAAAACTATTTGGAAATGGAAGAAAAGGGCAGGGATAATCTTATTAGTGTTAGCAGAAATTTAGACATAACAGATGCCAGATCGTTCTACCTATACACCATCCATCTTCCTGGGAGTTGCTGACCTTTGGAAAGGGCATGGAGAGATGCCTAACTACAAAGAGAAAAAACATTTTCTATAAATAGCCTGTACATTACAAATAATTGGGGCTGACAATACACAGGCTGTTCCATCCTTTAACAGTTGATGGCTCAATTTTGAAAACGAAATGCAGTCTAATAAACACTGCCTTTATAATTATTCAAAGTGCGTGCATACATATTGGGGACACCCTGTAGTTCATATTCCTATCATCATCTGGTAAATGCATCATGATTTGCTTTAAGTTCTCTATCCTTCAAATTGCCCAACTTCATTTATATTAAGGCGCCATACTTGATCTTCATTCTTCAACATGTACACACCCACACAAAACATATGTTCATTAAAATACCATTTTCAGATCTAAATCTAGAAAACTTCCTAAACAGATCCTGAAGTAGGGGAATCCCCTTCCTGTTAATGTTTCTTTTTCTTGAACACAGTTCCAATAGGATGTTTTTTCAACACAACAGAGTTTAAGAATGGAGTAGATGTATTTTATTATACAGAAATCTTTAACCTCTGTTTTTGGCTCCTCTTACGTGATAATATCTCATAAAATATCATCTTCCTTCAAAATAACATGGTTTTGTCCTCTACTGCTTACATTCTATTTCAACGGCATAGTGGCAGTACATCTCTATAAACAACATCTACAAATACGTTCATCTCTGAATACATTCCCAACAGATTCCGAAGAGAAGTGAGAGAGGGAGCAGGCCTGGGCTTGGGCTTCCGCAGCCTACACTTCTTACCTCCAATTCTCCCGGTGCCCCGGTCCCCAGAGCCTTCCCTTGCACAGCCTACCTGTTGGTGTAGCTCTCTACCCGGCCATTAAAAAGAAGGGTCCTAGCAGATGTTTACACTGGTGATCACTTCCTCGTGATTGCCTCTCCTGGCCCTTGTCCGGCTCCCACGCGGCGGGATTCTCACCTTCCTGCTCAGTTCCCGCCTCCAGCCCCATCTAAGTTTTATCGTCAGTGCAGCGACGGTGGGTGTGCTTCCTGGGGGGGAGGACGTGAGGCTGCATCTATCCATCCTCTGACAGCACCTCCTAGAAACCCTCCCAACAGAAATAGTCCTCCTTCCCATATGGCTTCAGGCAGTTTGCATACACTTCTACGATGACCCCAAAACATGATCTCCCACAACGTGTGTTCTCTCCTGTCGAAGACCATGTTGCCCTCCTTCCTACATACAGCTTCCTCCTCAAGGGTCCCACTCTGCAGAGAGACCCAGTCCAGTCCCTGTCTGCAAGGGGCTGTGAGCTGACTCCCTGATACTCGCAAGACAGCTTATCAACATATTGCACAGTAGGTCTAACATCTTAACTGGAACAGATAAAAGACATGAGAGGCCATTGCCTTTTTACAGATCTGATTAAATATCTTTATGGCAGTGTTATTTACTCTAGTAAATAATTGGAAACCAACTGAAAGTCCAACAATAAATCACCATGCATCCATAGGATGCAATATACATCTATTAAAAAAGTTTTCAAAGAATTATAATGCTAGAGGTTTTTTTTTTTCAAAAAAGGCAAAAAGTAAGCATGTCTCTGCATTATGAAATCTATTGTACCACTGCAGTGTGTGGGTGTGGGTGTGTATGGACCAAAAAAGACAGAGTGTCAGGGAGTGTGAAGGGAAGAAAAGGCTTAAAGGATATATACCGTATTTTAATGGTGGTTACTTTTGGCTACAGTTATTTTTTCTGCTATGATTTTTGCATTTTCTAAATTATTTTTAATCAGAAAAATTTTTTAAAAGCTTAAATTACCTACTTTCATGTTTCTGTTATAAGGCTCAAATGTCTCAAATAGGCTTACCACGACTTAGGCATGCAAGATTTTAAAAATATTGACCAATAAAAATGGTCACTTTCATTAATAGTTAATCAACTTTAAAAAAGTGTAAGTGATATTACCATTTGTATCTGTCAGATTAGGATATTAAGCATCTATTGCCCAATGTACAAAGAAACGTATTTTGCTGAGAATATTCATGGTACATATATAATATAGTAACATTGGGTGTAAAAGGAAAAGTGGGATATAAATACAGATGTAGAACATCTTTCAAGATGTGTTAACTTTTTAAAAAAAGTCTGATTTTAGCATCACATGTAAATGTTTTGATAATTTTGCCCAATACCCAGGTTAAGCAGGAGATTTTTTTTATCATTTATCAAATACAGTGGTATGTATTTTGTGTCTGCACAGAAAATTTAAGACAGACGGCACTAAACATCTTTGAGAGTGGTTGCGTATCTTTGGGTAGCTTTGCTTGAGGTCTGGAAATTTTTACTGTTCACTGTTTGTTTTGTGGTATACTAGTTACTAATTTAACAATTGATATATATATATATACACACACACACATATATATGCATATATATATAGAGAGAGAGAGAGAGAAATATGCTAATTAACCAGGATGCCTTAACAGGTCGACTGGACAGGAGGAAATAGCGCCTGCAGCGTTGAGGGTGGGGCGGCAGTGGCCTCCACGTGCCTGCGCTGGCGGAGGACCTATCAGCAGCGGCCGCGGCTGCTTCAGGGGCCGGAGAGGGAGGCAGGGTGGGCCGGCAGCTTGAGGGTGGGCAGCTTGGCGATTTCGAATCACGCGCTGGGCTCCTAGTAGTATTATAATTGACAACTGACCAAAAAAACCACATGGCGTAGTCACTACTGTTAAAGTGGAAGCTGATTTATCTTTCCTTAGTCCAGGACTCTGATGCGGTTTTTCGAGACTGAACAATGATAAATACTATCTTTTTCTTTTCTTTTTTTTTTTACCAAGGGAATAAACATTTTCACTTTAAGAGTAATGGCTTGCTTTGTACAGTCATGCCTTGTTATTGTTAGGTGGGATTTCCTTAAATTCCATGTAATCTGATTATTATGTAGAATGAGAAGCGATACTTTCACACATTGAATTACTTTAGCAATTGAAAGAGCACTAACGCATTTTCATTTCTGCTCTTCGTTTTCCAAAAGCGTGATTTTCACCCACTCAGTAGTAATTCTTAAGGACATATCAGTCCAATGATTTTTAGTTATGAATCAAAAGATCATAACACATGGTATTTTTTAAGCTTTTTTTTTAAAAAAAAAAAAAAGGAGAAAAAGAAAGTGAGTAGATTATTTTAATTTCCAATTACCAGGGCGAGAGGGGATCTAAGGTGGGAAATGGTTTCAACCTAAGAGTTACAGTGTAGTCCTCCACTCCGGTTTTCGAACTGAAAGTATCGATTAGGAAATAATGCAGTGACGACCGGCGCCTCGTCCATCTGCTTGTGCGCGGGAGCGAGGAGCTGCTGTAACGTAGCGGCGCCCCTTCTGTTCCCCGCGCGCTTGTGTCCACCCGCAGTCCGCGGAGGGCCGTGGAGGTGCACAGGCTGCAGGCGTTCCGCGGGAAGTCCCAGCAGGGCTTGGAGGTGAAGTGCGGCTGTTGCATCCCTCCTGCTGTCCTGTCTTCTCCAGAAAGAAATCGGGCCTTCGTTATTGCGCCATTGCATTACCTATTGGGCTTTTCCTCTGCCACCGTGACTGTGTCCAGGACGCAAACACCATCATTAGTCTGCAAACCACTTAAACCAAAGGACAACTGAAGTTGGGTCAACACGTCTGCTGTACCGGAAGCTGTGTCCCACGTGTGGTAGAAATACAGCTAGAAATTCGATTACATAGCAGTGCGCGACGTCCACCACAAACATGGGCATACAGAATGTGAGTTTCGTTCCTGTGTATCGAGACAGAGATGTGGATATTTTTTGTTAGTTTATAGTTAGTTGTATTGAATCATAAACAACGCAAAATTTATACAAAACGGATCCACTTGAGGATTTTTGTTTGAAAATCGGTTGTGACATGTCACATAGGAGAAAAGAGAATGTTTATCCTATTTTTTAGGATCCATTTGCTTGTCTGTCAAACTCTTCACACGCAGACATATACGATCGAACTGTACATTTTTACTGTTCAACTTTTATATTGATTTGCAAATATTTTAACACTTTATAAAATCATTTTATCTAATTTTTAAATGCTTTACTCATGTTTAACTGCTTCATCTCAGTCTCTGAGACGTGTGTGAAAATCTTCCACTGAGATTGTGGATTTGCCATTTGTCCTTTTAATTGTAATCATTATTTAAAATACGTATCTAGGGGAAATTTTAATAGGATCTTAATGTATTGGTGGTGGTTGTTTCCTATTATAAACATGCCTCTTTATTTCCATATGTATGCAAATATTGGTTTCCCAAGAGAGGGTAACTACTTTAATGTACATTTTACTGGGGTAAATGTACGATATGAGACACTCATTGGTGGTAAAGGTCAGCATCCCCACCAGCTAACTTAGCATTGGGCCGGATGGCAACATCCTCTCTATTCATCAGCTCCCGTCAGAGTGCTCAGGGTTGGAGCACTTTGGCTGAACACAAGTTGATCAACTCACAACTTTGTTTGAAATGACGGTACATCCCAAGGAATAGCCTGCTCCTAGATCATCAGTTTAGTGCAAAAATCCCCCTCAGTGTCCAACATCTAACTCCTAAATTTTATCCCTAGCAGTCAAGGCAGAGTAGAAATAATTTACTACATACTCCCATTTGTTCGAAATAGAAACAAATGCTGAAAGAGCCATAAATATTTGTAATACCACATCCTGTTTATTATCAAATTATGATTTAGGCTCAAGCTGGCTATAAATTAAAATCCTCTCAACAGAATCCTCTGTAGCTCTATCATTCACATTGCTTCACCAGCTACTGTCTATGGTGTATTATGTTATCTGAAGATCAGCCATCTATTTTCTCTACTCATTAAGTAAATTTATATCCACAAAGAAGCTGTGACCCCTTAATTCATAAACAAGGCATGCATTCCATGAGTTTGTTGCTGAGGAAAAAACACACAATTCTTTCCATCATAATAATACTTCCCAGCCATTCCTGGGGACCAAGGTGAACAACTGAGGACACTCAGTGCTACTGAAAAGGCGTGGGTGAGGGGCCACTTTCCAACCAACAGCAGACAAGTCTCTTTGCTTCCAAACAAAAGGAAATGTGTTCTAAAGAAGAAAATCCTTTTCTTTCTTTATTTTTAATTTCTTTTATTGATTTCAGAGAGGAAGGGAGAGGGAGAGAGAGATAGAAACACCAATGATGACAGAGAATCATTGATCGGCTGCCTCCTGCACGCCCCCCACTGGGGATCGAGCCCGCAACCCAGACATGTGCCCCTGGCCGTAATCGAACCTGGGACCCTTCAGTCCGCAGGCTGATGCTCTATCCACTGAGCCACACCGAATAGGGAAAAACTAGTTTTCTTGAAGCCACGGAGCATTCTCCTTCTTCCACCTGAAATACATCTCCAATTTTTTTTTTAATTGAAATTCCATCGTTCTTGGAAAGCAAAGAAATGGCTTTACATCATCACTTATCTTAGTTGTTATATGAACCCGTTTCATTTTATTGGAAAATGAGTTTAACCTTCAGACATTCCCATCATTTGTCTATATTTTATGACCAGTTGCTTCAAGACCTGCTGAAGATTTATCCCCCGGGCTGAGGTCGGCCAGCAAAGAGTACATATTTATTGAGAACCGCGTGCCTGGGGAAAGCGGTTCCAGGCACTGGCTTCGTAATGGAGAGCTTGGGTTTTAGGAATTACGTTTAAAAATACATGCGATGACTTTATGTTCCTTTTATTATGACTTTATATCCCCTTGCCTTTAATTTCTTAGGGAAATATCAGTGGGGTTATAAGTGCATATGGCTATGTATTTAGTGAGATTGGGATAATGATGATGTGAATAAAAACATCTTTCTTGAATTAGGGTTATCTTGGTTTTTAAATGTTAACAGCATTTCTGGTGGATTTTTACAATTAAGTTGTTATCTGCGGACACCCATGTGATACTCAGTTAAATAGAAACATCACTAATTATAAACCAGCTGCTCATGAATGCATACAATAATCTTGCAAATTACTTTTACTTTCCAATAAAAAAACTATAGGAATTTTGGCCCTGACCAGTGCGGTCAATGGTTAGCGTCAACCAGTGTACTGAAGGGTCTTGGGTTTGATTCCCATCCGGTCAAGGGCAGGTACCTGGGTTGCGGGTTTGCTTCCCAACCCAAGTGGGGGCATGTGCAGTAGGCAGCCATTAGCAACCAGTCTCACTCACATTAATGTTTCTCTCTCTCAGGTGAGGAACAAAACAAACAAAACTACAGAATTCCAAATTCAGTACAACATTTTTGTTAAAAAAAAAAGTAAGGGCACCTTCTTTTACCTTTTAACGTTAGAAAAAAAGGCTTTTGCTTTGAAGAAAGAAACCTCACCAAGGCTGTGACCCTCTTCCTACAAAGAGGGGGGACAGGCCTCAGAAATAGTACCCCCGGGTTCCTCCCAGCCTCGTTAGCCAGTGAGGAATCCCTGTGTCATAAACCCAGCCGGGTTACATCAGCAGTGCCACATGGAGCAGCATATACAGTCTGCGCATTTATGGACTGATGTGCTTAGCATGTGGGAAGACTCACTTTTCTATTGCCTGAAAAGAAACAACACTAATAGTGTGTGCAATTAAGCGCTCCCAAGAATAACGGGAAAATTGGTGACCTGTAACCACTTTTAGTGCTAGGCGCTGCCTTGAAAGCTTAATGAATCCCTCTCTGTTGTCTGCACAGAGCATCACTGCAGACAACCCGCAAGGCTGCGGGAAGGACACGGAAGAGGATGAAAGGATGGTGGCCAGGGGAGTCTCTAAAGAGGCACCCTGGTTCCCTGCGCACCTCCCGCCGCCCAGGCCGCTCCCGCTCCTCTCCAGTCCATTCAGCTGGGAAAGCATGAATTAATCGCCTCTGACAGGTGCCGCACCATCAGAGCCCTTTGTCTCCAGGAGTAACAAAGCGCGCTCCTGAGAAAGGGAGACGCACGGCTGGAAAAGTTCCCCAGCTCTCTGCAAAACACGGAGCTGGAGAGCAAATGAGCACCGGAAATGCCACTTCAGGCATCCGGAGGAAAAATGCAATCAGAAGGAGACCTTGGGGAACGTTCACAGTGGAAAGAGAGCTTGGAGAGAGATTAACGTATAAGTAAGAATGGGAGGGGGGTGGGGTTGATAAGAGAAGAGAGACTAAGACTACACGTAAATGATAAAGGTCAAATTGTCCTGGCCTCATGCTGAGGCGGTTTCATCTTCTTAGTTAAGATATGTTTGCTGTTTTCAGAATAATAATAATTTTTTAAAAAGTGGCCTCATTGGGCCTCGTGACTCCAACCACAGGAGAAAATACAACCGAAGGAGTAGGTACCCCAGCGTGGGAGTGAGGCCCAGGCTAGCCTGCAGGTGACAGAAAACAGTGCAGACCCACTATTCCCTTCCATAGCTCAGGGACCAGATCTGTACAAGAAAACGGCAGCCTGGGAATAGTAAGTGTTCCCAAGTCTACAAACACCAGTTCTCACCTAACTTCTTGGCTCCAACACCTCTGTATTCCCTGCAGAGAACGCAGTGTTAAAATAAGATCAGAACTGTAAGGATTGTTAAAGGTAATGCGTTCTAAGCTTCAATTATGAAGCAAGCCTGTGTCATTATTGGAAAGATGTAACAGGAAACAAGGGCAGTGAAAATGTGCTAACGTCCACAAATACTTAAGGAGTCCGCAGCTTTCTCTTTGTGTAAAAAGTTGTTATGTAATTGAAGATTCACAGAGCGGTAGAGATAAATATGTCTAAGGCTTAGGTATATTTTTAATAGAGACATAAAAATATGTAAGTCTTTTCTTCCATGAAGGTTTTGCATAGAAAAAACTAACCATTAAAACTGTGAAATGAGGCTCACTTTAATTGAAGGGGGGAAAATTACAAATTTATTCTCTTCTTTAAGAAACATGAAATGGCAAATCACCATTATTTCGTTTATTCAAGTAATTAATTTAAAAGCCTGCAGCATTTCAGCAGGTATGCTGTGCATTGGAAATAAAAAGAGAAAGAGAAAAAGAAGACAAGTGCTTTTTACTTCATGTGGAATGAGCAGCTAGTCTTCTACTTGAGTAAAAGGTGCTTGGACGCCCTAATATGATAGGTGCTCTGAGGACAAAGTGGAGACATGTGGCCTTCCAAGATTTCAGTATTTAAAGAAGGGATCTGGCCCGGCTAGCGTGGCTCAGTGGTTGAGCATCCACCTACGGACCAGGAGGTCACAGTTCCGTTCCCAGTCGGGGCACATGCCGGGTTGTGGACTTGATCCCCCATAGGGGGCGTGCAGGAGGCAGCCCATCAATGATTCTCTCTCATCATTGATGTTTCTCTCTCGCTCTCCCTCTCCCTTCCTCTCTGAGAGCAATAAAGAGATCTTTTTAACAAAGGGAGAGGGAAGGGTTCTGGGGAACCTGGCGTGTGGTCTGGCGGAGCAGGGGAAGACGGATGAGGAGCAGCGTGGGTGAAATCACGCAGGGGTGAGAGCGCGGGATGGTGCAGGGGACCATGCGGACAGAAGAGGGCAGGACACTCCGAGGTGAACGGAAGGACCAGGAGCTGGCTGGGGAGTGCTGAGCCCCCTGACTGATTTGCGGAAATCAGCAAGGGCCAGGTTGCATCTTGAGGTCATAGGTGATCTTTATGCATCATTCCCTTCTCTCAAGTGGCCCAGTGGACCCCAGAAAGTTAGGAAAACATTCTTCTGAAGTCAGAACAATCACCCCCATTTAACAAAGAGGAAAACAATAGAATAAATAAAAAAGAAAAACCACATACATAGTGTGAGCTGTGTGTTATTTTTTTCTGACATTGCCACAGAGACAAACAGATAGATGGCCACGTTCCCTCAGTGCGGGGGCCGCACGGTTCCCCCTCAGAGACAGGAAGGCCTCCGCTGCGGTTGCCGGGGAGCCCTAAAATAACCCCGGCTCCCCTGGTTCCCCCGATGAAAGGTCAGGGGCTGTCAGCATGTTCCCCTGGCGCTGAGGACGGCAGAACGGAGACCTTCCCAGTGCGCTGCAAATAGAGGCGGTGTCCTGGTTTCACCTGCCGAGGCCAAGGTCCTCTGCAGACGGGTGTGGGGCTCCTCTTGGGAAATCACCGGGATGCAGCTGCCTCCCTCAATGTTCCTTCCCTGCTCCCCCTGCCTCCTGCCACGGCGCGGTGACAGGCCTCGGGCAAGATGGTAATGGGACCGGACGGGTACAGAATTACAGTCCAGGCTGTGGCGGCGAAGCAAGCTATTCGGCTAGATGGCCTGCCCGCTGCAGTGAGCCAGCTCGGAGACAGCGAACGGACGGGACAGGAAACAGCCTCAACGTGGGCGGGCCCAGAAGACAAGGCGTTAAACCTCGCTCGCGTACTATGCTTGCATAAAAAAATAAGAATGTGGAAATATCGGTGCTGGTGTTTTATTTAATATAGTGTTCTTGATCTCAGAGAGGGAGGGAGAGGGAGAGAGAGCTAGAGAGAGCAATGATGAGAGAGAATCACTGACCGGCTGCCTCCCGCACGCCCCCCACCGAGGATCTAGCCTGCACCCGGGACGTGCCCGGACCAGGAATCGAACTGTCACCGGGTTCATAGGCCGACGCTCAACCACTGAGCCATGCCATCAGGGCCGGGAATATTGTTAATGGTTTTTCATAGCCCAGCAGATGATGAATCTAATAATTTCTCTTTAATACAATATCACAATGTGTATACATATATAAAATATATATCTGAAATAGTATCATTAAAAAAAATATATATATATATATTTTTTAATGATACTATTTCAGAGTATGATAATCACTAAATGTCTAGGGATGCTGGAACACAAAGGCAGCGTGGAAACAACCCTGTTATTTTATTAACAGCTTGTTATTATTAAAAGGCTATAAATTCAACGTATAAAAATCTGGCATTTTTGAAATCCTCCTGAAGACTTAATTTTCATCAGGCTTATGCTTCTACCGTAAATAACCCCCAAAAGAAAAACGAAACAGAAAGCCGAGACTCTTTAGAACAAAATGGTTTCATTGTGTTTGTTTCACGTCCGCATGGAAACCCTGGGCGACAGTTTCTGAGCATTTGTCCACTTCCACCGGAGTCCTGGGAGTGACGATTCACAAGGCTTCTCCGTCTGCCAGCGTCTCCGAGGTAAAGGAGGACAATGTGAACGTGAGGACAACGGGTCAAGTCAACAGAAGGCTTCAAATGCTCCTCAGATCTCAGGCTCTCACTCCGCAGCCTCAGCACCGGGGACAGCCTCCTTTGTAGGCCTTTGTCAGTCCTTGGAGAGTCACACTGAGGCTTCTCTCAGGAAAAGTGAAACTCAGAATATAAGAACATCCTCTAAGAGTTGAACTGTAAAAACTACATTAATACCCAAGCCAAGTCATCCCAAGGAGACTGACTCCCAGGCCTAGGAGAATCGGCTGCCCTTGTGGCATTTACATAGCTAATGGGGGGGAGGGGAGGAGAAAGGGAAAGGTTGGGGCTGGGGGCAGTTAACCAACCTGGGACCCAGAGGAGAAAGTAAAGGAATGACTCATCAGAAGCTCTCAACCAAGGCCTGCTGGGGACCAGGAGGGATGCTGATGGAGAGGACAAAGACTAGAGGTTCATAGGCCCTTTGTGTCCTGGAGACGTGGATAGAGATGCGGGCATTCTGAGTTTCCTGGCTGAGTGATTACACACCTCCAAAGACAAATCACTCATAAGTTTTTTTTTCCATTTAATTTACCTTGTTCTAATAATATCCTCACCAACACCTCTTCGGGTTGTCGGTTACACCTCCACACTGAATGAAAGTAGTATTTTTACCCATGTGACAAATTCATCTAAGACTAAACATGCATGGATAAAATTTCCTGTTTAATGCATTGGTCTCTTGGGGCCACTTAGCATGAGTCTGTTTCAGAAAAATCATGGTTACTGAGTTTCCAAAGCTGAAAGACAGACTGTGGGCTGAGGAAAGCAATCCCAGGTAATAAGGTAGCGAAGGCCAGCTAAACTATAGGCCAAGATAAACCATCGGCAGCAACAGCTTTCCTACGTGCTGGCCTGGTTTTTAATGTTTTATTTAAATGGTTGGCCTTCAAAGCTCATTCAAAACAATAAAGTTAATATGATTATACAGCGATGGCAAAGATAAGTGATTACAGTAGTTATGGAAATTTGTTTAAACATTGCGTGCAATAAAAAAATATATTATTTTACCAAAAGTGAACATTTTCAATCAAGTCACCAAACACATTGCTCACATAATACAAGATCTTTCTAATAATGACAATCACCAATTGATTTGCATTTTTAAAATTTGCATATTTTAGATGTAGATGTAGAGGGCGTGCAGGAGGCAGCCCAATCCATGATTCTCTCTCATCATTGATGTTTCTCTCTCTATCCCTCTCCCTTCTTCTCTGAAATCAATAAAAATATATTTTTTAAAAATGCATTGTGATTGACAGATAGCAAGAACCTCTTATCTGATGACCGTGATATAAAATGTACACTCCAAGTTGGGCAAGACTGAGAGGGCCGTAGTGGAAATGTTTAGGACAGGAAAAGAATGCAGTCTCTCTCGTATGACCTTCTAAAGAACTCTCTCCAGGCTGGGTCTTTCCTTTCATTACATTCTATCTTCAGCTAGATTTTCTTCTCAAACATGTCTTTTCCTTTTTTCGCTGTAACAACAGCATCACAAACGTGTGTGGGCTGAGTTCTTGGTCTGGAGAGGGGTAGAATGTTCTTGTTTAAGGAAAACCATCACACAACAGACTCAGAAGCAGAAACATCCTCATAGATCTTCAGTGAAAAACGTTAAAGCATTAACACATTCTTTAAGGATCAAACACCTTTTGAAGAGCTGGGGGTAAAACGCAGCTGAGCCCCGGTGTGCTTCGGGGAGAGGAAAGCACAGCAGTGGCTGATCATGATGGCTTCATCTGTGCGTCTAGATTTACGTCCAGTGCAGCAACTCTCGTGAGGTTCTATGTGTGGTTCCTAAATACATGGATTTTTCTTCCTTTTTTAAAAATGTATTTTTTTATTGATTTCAGAGAGAAAGGGAGAGAGAGAGGAAGAGAGAAAACATCAATGCTGAGAATCATTGTTTGGCTGCCTCCTGCACGCCCCCTAGTGGGGATGGAGCCTGCAACCCAGGCGTGTGCCCTCACCAGGAATCCAACCGTGACCTCCTGGTTCATGGGCTGATGTTCAACCACTGAGCCACAATGGCAGGGTAATACATGGACTTTTTCTTTTCTTTAATGCTATGTTCAACCCACAAGTGCATGTGATGCATCTGTATGTTCCTGAAACTATATTACTAGAAACATCGATTAACCAGTGTTATTGAATCCATTGGCGAAGCAGTTTACATTCCCCCATCCATTTATGTGAGCTGTATTGTAAGAACACTATGCAAATTTGCATGGAACTGAAGCAAGGTAATTAATTTTGCTAAATGTCAGTTTACAGAGATGATTTGAATGTTGAAAAAAAGAAAATAAATAAAAAAAACCCACATAATCTGAGATGCACAAAGAGAACAAATTTTAACCTAGGAATTGCATTCAACAAGTCATAAGGCAGTAAATTGGTAAAGCCTTCACTTCCTTAAATTAATCAGTTTATTATCTCATGTAAAAGGGTTACAGGCCAGGGCGGGTGTAGGGGTTCCCCAAACACGTGGAGAAATCCTTCTATCTTTTGATCTGTTGAATCCTCATAGTTGCCAACTTCAAGGACACACAATGCTCACTGGAGCTGCAACAGTTAGTACACGGTGCAGGAAGCCTGGAGGGCACTAGTCCCTGATAAGAACACCCCTTTTCATTTTCACTTCCATCCCATTGCCCAGACCACGTGAAAGCGTGAAAGCGTGAAAGCGTGGCTTAGAGAATGGTTCATGTGTTTGTTCTCTTGAGCTGATTGAATTCCTCCATTTAAATAAAATCGGGAAAGTGAGATAAGAATGTATAGTAGATTCACAAGTAGTAAACTCCATTAGATGATAAAGGGATTTTAAGTGTTATTTAATCTACACGATAGTGATTCTCCTCTGCTGTTGGACTATATGGAAATGAATGCCAAGCATAACTACTCTCTATAGAGGGCAAAAGAGGATGAAAATTGCAGATGGAGTTCGAGTTGTTAGTCCACTGACCTGGAAATAAGACTACCCTGAGTTATCCAGTGCCCCGTGCCATCACCAGGCAGAAGAGCTGGCAGTGGGTGAAACGTGGCAGAGGCTCACTCCGGAGAGAGACAGTCTGTGGCTGGCATGGTGGGTCTAGTCCATGAAATCTGTCACTCCTCTGTTCCTTAACACCTTAGTAGCTAAAGAGTCATTTGCACTTCACAATAGGATGGAGAGAGATTAATAAAGAACGGGCAATGGGCGTGCAATGATGTGCCTCTTAGGAAAGTCCCTGAAAATATCTCATGATTTCTAAGTTTCCTTCCGTTTCCGAGTTTAGACAGGAGTCCATCCTTACCTACTAGAGGGCCTGGGAAATGTAGCTTTCCTTTGACTTTATGCGTTGCTGAAAAAGTTGTCAGTGTGGGAAGAGTGGAGAATGGTAATGGGGTCTGCAATCTCTACACCACTCAATGAAATTAAATATATATATATATATATATATATATGTAAAATGTCACAAAAATATTAAAATTGAGAAATACTGTCACTTATAAACAAGGTGTAAAAAGACCATACTACACATTACTACAGGTCAATACGTGCAAATTAGTAATAATGATGGAAAATCCCAATAACAAACACAAAAGGACAAAAATAACTCCAATAATAAATACAAATAAGTATCAACAAATTTCTTCCATGCTGTTGGGATCCAGGGCAGAAAACTCCTAAGAGAAAGGGAATCGGGGCCTCATAAACACTAGGAGCAAATGCTACTCTTTTCCCAGAACAGGAGGAAGTGCCCTGCGATCGGTAACCACTGGAGAATTGGAATTAGAATTCAAAGGTAATTGGTCCCGTGAATGGTAGGGGCTCTGCTCTGGAACTCCTCCTATTAGATCAGAAGAAAGGGAAATGATCCCCCGCTTCCCCCACACAATCTGTATTTGTTTTGTGGTGTCCCATTCACATAGTAAACAACTTCAGAGTTTCTGGAAATGGCTACAATACATTAGAGAAAAAACCATTTTCCAGGCAAAGCTGTCTCCGTGCAGGCAATTCCGGTCCCAGACTGTGTCATGGCAATGAGAAAATTAAGTAACCTCATCACTGTTTACCATCTGTGTGGGAAAGGAAGAATAGTAGGCCAAATGCAGTTGACGTAGAAACGATGAATTATTCCTGGCAGTGGGTGACAGAAGGGCAGCACTGGGAACTCTCACCGTCACAGAGATGAAGGCAAAAAGACAATTATAATAATAGTGATGTCTAGATTCAGAAAACGAAACAAATGTCAGTAGGGAAACCCCAAGAGAAACAATAGAGACACAGTTCCAAGCACAACTCCCTAGCCCAAGAGATCAGAGAGGTCCTCCCTAGGGGGAAGTGCGATGATACATACAGGAAAGTTACAGGAAATTCAGCTTCCATTGAACAAGTTAATATTTTTGACAACACAAGAATTATGAAGTTATTTCCCCCCCAAATATTTCCAGTGTATTTCCTGTAATGTTCATGGTACATGATGTGGTTTCCTGGGTGTTTTATGATACAGTGTCTAGGTAATCTCTCCATCTCCAGCACACTCCGTGTCAAACATCATTCTTCAACCATATTAAAGGTCTCCCCCAAGGACACCAGCGGTCTCAGCGTCTGGGCCCTGTGTATGCCGTTTCTCTCTGCCTGCCTTGCTTTCAGTTCTCTTTTTACTGGTCACCACCATGGACGCACTGGCGCAACAGAGGGAAATTCTTGGTCTCTGACTTTATCTTGTTCCCATGGCCTTCAGGCAAATAGCTCCTGCTTCGTCTTGATTTTTTGGACAGGCTAATCATTAGAGGAATTGTGCGTGTGGCTTGACTGTTACCAAAATGGTCCCTCTCATTTCTCTTTCCCTTGACATAAAAGAAGCCTGAATTCTATATTTCCTTCAGATAAATTTAAGGATTAGGTCTCTCATCTTCTCCATTGGTGCTTTCTTCATCAATAAATCTTTCCTTACTCCAAACTCTATGACATTTTGAGTTTTGTCTTTTTGAAGCTTTGGGCACCTGAGCTTTGGACCAGTAACACTAGGAAGTAGACTGTGGTTGGAGAATTAAACAGACAAACAAAGAACCCATGGTCCGTTTCAAGCTCTTAACTCTATGTCACTGATCCCAGAGTTGAGAGACAGTGTGTACAATAGTCTGTCACAACTGGTACCAGCACACCCTCCTTGTCTATCCCATCTTAGCTTTTTTTTTTTTTGTCCTTTCCTTCAAAAAGTCATTAGATTCTTCCCCTCCCAAATTTTACTGGCCCGCCCATATACTGCCATCCTACCATGGAATGAGTCTATCCTAACACCATCAGCCTGGGTTGTTACTGCCTGTATGCATCACTAGATAGATCATAAGCTACCGAAGGGCAAAGACTCGTAGAAGTATGTACAGTACCTGACCCATAGGAGATGCTCAGTAAATACGTGTTAAATAAAGTAGCAAATACTTACAAGAATATGCTTATAAAATAATTTTGTGAAATAAGGAAAACGTTTTTAATAAAGAATCTGGTTTATAAGCAGTAAGTCAGTTCTAGGGTCAGAATATATACAGGACACGCACATAAATCACATGGACATTGAAGGTATGGCTCAGGGAAGGAGTGCAAGTTAAGTCACAGCATCCATACAGCTCTCACACATGTTCCCAGAGCGCTGACTCTGGGCAGAGGCTCTCTTCCAGGGGTTTCAGCGTTTGACACGGTCACGCTTCACGCTCCCTTCCATCCAAACCACACAGAATCTTTTACATGAAATGTAGGATGTGGCATCACACTCGCCATTTTACAGGTATCTTGACTGGATTCATCTAATTTTCAGAGACATTTAAAGACTGGAGTTTAAATTTAATATAAATTTCCTTTAAGAAAGGTGCTATTTTAATACATAGTTGTTGTTGATCCATTGATGAATTAGTAGAGACATTTAAATCCTATGTTTTGATAATAAAGTCCAGAAATGACTCAGATGGACAAATAACTAAGAACTTTAAGGCTGTTAAGAGGCTCTTAAAATTGCCAGTCTGCCGTTTGGCACAGCCATCAATGCCCATTGCCATACCATTACCGTGTTAGACGTAATATTATCTCTTTTGCCAATCTGTGTTTGTAACTTCAGTATTATAACTGGGCCAGAAGAGTTATTAAATATTGCTACCCGAATTGTGGCAGAATTATGATAATTATTATGTCATTGCCTTTGATCCAAAAAGGATAAATTACAGTTTTCTGAACCTGATGAAGTCAGAGAACGTACTTATAGAAATATGAGGAAGATACATGCTATGTCTATATGTAATTGTAGTGACATCCCTAAAGCATATAGCCCTTGGGAAACTAGGGAGGTTGTTAACTCTATTGAGAAGATGCTGAGGAAGAAATTAGATCATTAGAGAGCCAAGAGCTCCAGTGAGGAAACCCTCTGCTAGGAATCTCCAGAAAATTCCCCGTGAAGTGTTTAAAGACAACAAGCAATAAAACATCTACTTGGGCCCAGCCCAAGTGTTGCTCAGTGGTTGAGCATCGACCTAGGAACTGGGGTGTGAGCTGGATCCCCAGTAGGGGGCATGCAGGATGTGGCTGATAGATGATTCTCTCTCATCATTGATGTTTCTCTCTCCCTCTCCCTTCCTCTCTGAAATCAATAAAAATATATTTTAAGATGTTTTTTAAAAAAACAAAACAAACAAACAAAAGTCTACTTGAGAAGATCTAATGATTCATTCCCAAGAGAACCCTGACAGAGCAGCTTGTTCGGAAGAAAAATTAGTGTTTCCAAGAAACCAAAGACTGAAGTTGGGAACTGCGGGTTGGGTTGTTTCTGATAGTGAGAGCATTAGTCTCAGAACCACATGGTGGTACCCAGAGGTGAAAATAAGATTCACCTCAGAGATAAGTAAAAATAACCTTCAAAGAAATAAAGCAGTCAAATTAATAGAAATCCAGTGTACAGCTCATTTACATTTTTACCAAATATATAAATATGTCACGTAGATAATACAATATATAAATAGTAATATACATATTTATAAATAAACATATCTATTTTTAGTTATAACATTGTCTATCTTTTTGGAGCATGTAATCTTTTTTTTTTTAATATATTTTATTGATTTTTTACAGAGAGGAAGGGAGAGGGATAGAGAGCCAGAAACATTGATAAGAGAGAAACATCAATCAGCTGCCTCCTGCACACCCCCTACTGGGGATGTGCCCGCAACCAAGGTACATGCCCTTGACCGGAATCGAACCTGGGACCGTTGAGTCCACAGGCTGACGCTCTATCCACTGAGCCAAACTGGCCAGGGCTGTAACCTTACTAATAAGACAGGATATGCATATTGAAGGTTAGATCATTCATTAGACATCCTATAATGAGGTAACAGGTTAAAATGTGAAGATAGGGACTATCTCTTAAGGAATCTCTAAATCCCTTGAGGTATACACGGTACTGTGGTCATGGAGATCCTCACCAGCGTTGTTCTTATCAATAAATACACTATTTAACCACTTCACAAGTATTTACTCATTTTATTTTCACGAAGATCCTGTGAGATAGATTCTAGAATTACCTACATTTTACCAATTAGGAAACACAGTAGTTGAGTAACCGACCAAGGTTACATAGGCAATAAATTGTAAAATCCATGTTTAAACCAGGCAGACCAACATGAAAAACCAAAGCCCTTGACCCCACAGGTTGGGAATCATCTATCCACTAATACCATGGTCGGCAAACTGCGGCTCGCGAGCCACATGCGGCTCTTTGGCCCCTTGAGTGTGGCTCTTCCACAAAATACCACGGCCTAGGCGAGTCTATTTTGAAGAAGTGGAATTAGAAGAAGTTTAAGTTTAAAAAATGTGGCTCTCAAAAGAAATTTCAATCATCGCACTGTTGATATTTGGCTCTGTTGACTAATGAGTTTGCTGACCACTGCACTAATATATACCCTATAAATACGTATTGTATAAATGAATACAAGTAACATAGCTGGCAATATATCTCTTTGCAGGCCAACACAGGGTTTGTGGTGGGCAGTGGTTGCACTAAAGGTTACCTTGGTGGACAATACTCTTCTGTTCTATTAAATTCTATGTAAATGCAGGTTTGCAATCAGAAATCCAGCAGACCTTCCCAAGCAAATTCCCAAACCATAGTGTCTTCTATTTTGAAATTTGGGAGGAGCCACTAGTGCTGAGTTACAGTGGAAGACTACTGCAATTTTTGATGCTCAGTATATTTCATATGTATTCATTCAGTCACTCATCCACTCGCACACCCATTTATCCATCTAATCAGTGGCGCTTGCACACACTGCAGGAGTCAGGTACACTGCCAGGCATTGAGGAGATCAAAATGGAAGTATGCTTGTTTGCTGATCAGTCTGGGTACCGCATCAATGTTTGATGAAGGCTGAATAAATGTTTAAGTGGATGGGAAAATCCCTTATGTTGAACTTTTTTCCTTTATGTCCAAGATGAGAGGACAGGATAAAGAATTTTAATATATCCCTTTTATGACTTAATGATGTTGGTTGTTGTTTTTTTTTGAGAGGAGGGGTTGTTTGTTTGTTTAAATATATTTTTATTTATTTCAGAGAAGAAGCGAGAGGGAAATAGAAATAGAAACATCAATGAAGAGAGACAATCATTGATCGGCTGCCTCCTGCTGGGGATCTAGCCCCCAATGCAGGCATTTGCCCCAACCAGGAATCTAACTGTGACCTCCTGGTTCAGTGGTCGACACTCAACCACTGAGCCACCCAGGCCTGTGACTTCATGCTTTGATTCAATAGTGAATAACAAACTACTAAAAATATTCAGCATGGAGGTGTGAGGCAGAGAGTGGTATTTGAGAGCGGTTATTAATCAAGATTCCTTTTGACAAGGGTTTGCTACCTGAATCAGAAAGAGAGAGGTAGAGTCGGAGACAAGCAGAGAAAACCATCTCCCTACATGTGTACGGAAACCGGAAGCTGCGCAGAGAGGAGCCTAAGGGGTCACTAAGGCCAAGCATGGAGAGAAAAATCCGCATTTAACAGAGTTAAGTGTGCCTGAAGGTTGGTAAGTAGGATTGCAAGATGTAGCTGCAAACATCTTTATGACTGCAGCTCTGCTACGGAACCAAGTTTAAAGGGTTTTATTTGACTATTTATGGCTGTATTTCCTTGTCCTGACTGCCGTATTAGATCACCAGATTTTTAAGTTCAGGAACACAATCTCAAAACAGAAATGAGGACAGAGAGGTCCAGAGGAAGCAGGTGGTGCAGACTAAAGCGGAAGAAGCACGTTCTAATTTTTCCACATAGTTTTACATTTTTCATTAAAGCGCCCTTGCATCCTAAACTCGCCATTAAACTCCAGACTTTGTGGGAGGGTGGACTGTTAGATAAATGTGTGTCTGAAAGCACTATAACTTGTTAGTGAAATGAATGCGTGGTTTCTGAGTTTGTCCTGGATTGCTCTCTTGTTGTTTGCCTTGGATTTAGAGAGAGAGCGGGGGTGGGGGGGGGAAGATGTGGAATGATCAAGAGAAAAGGGCCTTGATAGATGAAAGTGTTTCCAATGCAGAAATGGTGACTCCAATAGAAATTTTATGAACCAAGTGAAATGGATATAAGATCCTTTGAAATGTGGCCATTATGTAACCTGGGAAAGAATTCAAGAAACTTGCAGATTTGGTAAGAAAAACCCCGTGCCATGACTGCTAATGCCTGGTCCCCAAAGTAAAGACAGTTTCTAACCCCTAAGACTTTGAAACTGAGGAAGACCCAATGAATCCATTGCAAGGAGGCTGATGTTCTCACATGCTATATGGTCAGCCTCAAAATCCCACCTCAGCCCGGCCGGTGTGGCTCAGCGGTCGAGCATTGACCTAGGAACCAGGAGGTCATGGTTTGATTCCTGGCCAGGGCACATGCCCAGTTACAGGCTCCATCCCCAGTGTGGGGCGTGCAGGAGGCCGCCGATCAATGATTCTCTCTCATCATTGATGTTTCTATCCCTCTCTCCCTCTCCGTTCCTCTCTGAAATCAATAATAAAAATATATTTAAAAAAAAAATCCCAGCTCAAGTGCTTGCTTCGGCAGCACACACGTAAACATTGGAAGGACACAGAGAAGACTGGCGTGGCCCCTGTGCCAGCGTGGCATGCAGATTTGTGATGTGCCCCGTAGTTTTAGTGTCAGTTCATGAGCTGGAACATGTGAGGGCAACGAAGCAAGTCCTCGCAATGCAGGAGGCCCCGTGCCAGCTCCTTAAGGCTCTTCATCTGCTCTGTTTGCCCAAAGACTGCTTTCCCTCATGGTTCTGTGTACAAATAAACCCGACTTTGCATAATTAGGAAACAATTCCAGCCTACAACAGTTGCGTTTACGTGGTCAGGGGTAAAGGGTTAAAATAGTCTGAATGGCATGCACACATATACGAGAGAGAGACAAAGGATGAGTGTGCAGCGGCTGTTTTGATTGGACATGATCGCTTTTGATGGGCCCTCCTATACATCAGAGCTTGGTCAGCTGCACTTCTCAGACTCCCTGTCAGTTGTATTCTAAATGGAAATTAGATTCCTCCGATCTGATGTGTGCACTTGAGACTGGGAAGCAGCAACGGAGTGTAAGGCTTTGGCAGTTGATGCCGATGTCCGCAAACGCTGAAATAGTAGCTTTCCTCCCGCCGTGGCCCGTCCACGGCTGTGGCAGGGAAGTGACAGCTGCCACCTCCCGGGACTGGAGGAAGGTCTCTGACTCAGTTTCCAGCGGAGGCCGCCCGAAGCCCCAGTCTGAGGCGCAAGTACAACTCTCCAACTGGGCCTTGGGAATGCAGCCCAGAGTGAGTTCTGGAAAGTCAGCCCCTTGCTGTCCTCCGACTGATTTTTTTAAGAAACGAATTTCCTGTGTTTAAACATTCTTCATTAAGATGGATAGAATGGCTTCAGTCTCCTGCAGCTGAATTTCAACAGATCTATCAATGACCGGGGAGTCTGCTGTGGCCCGACATTTGCTTCATGTCTTGATTTTTAGTTTGTTTGAGCTGCCTTATTTCTGCTCTTTCAATAGTTTTTTTTTTTGTTTTTTGCTTTTTTTTTTTTTTTTTTAGACTGGAATAGAGAAAAAAAGGAGCTGGAATATCAATGTCTAGTCAAGAACCAGCCTCCCAGTAGCAGTAATACCTTTGCATTACCATGTGCTTACATCAGAGTATATGTATATATAGGGTCCCCCCAAAATGTATACACTACTAAAAGCTGACCGCTCGATAGATGTTTCTTTCTTTTCAGATTTAACCCATTGAAATTGACAATTATTCAAAGCGTGTATACATTTTTTGGGACACCCCATATATATTTGCAGAAATAGATGGGTAATATTTAAGCATGCGAGTCATCCTCTTTAGACGCCGTCATAAGGAGTCATTAGTTAAGTTACTGGGTGAAGTCCTCTATTTGAAATCGGAACAAACAAAACGTATTTTACCATCTACCAGTGACTATGCTGATGGATTTGGGGACTTTTCAATGAGAACGAGGAGGCACCTTTTCTAGAGAATTTCCTGTGGGAAAAATTAATAGCTAAACAGACAGCTCTGGGCTGGAAACCAGTGTAGCTTTCAAAAGGCAAACACACTGAAATAAGAGGAGACACGTGTTCAGGAGGAGCTCACAGTGCCTGCCATCATTCAGTCTCCAGTGAAGTAAGTCACCATGTGACAGTGACTGGGAAAAGCTCCACAGTGGTGAACTACAAATACAAATGTATATCCAAAACCTTAAGTAGGTTCTGAAAGACTGGACATTTAAATGAAGAGCATTCCATCCGAAACACAAAGATGGACGATGACATTTTTGAGTTTACATGCTCATTAAGGGCAGCCCTTGCAAACCACTGAGCTGTGTCCCCGGGACCCTGCCCAGCTGGACTCGCTGCTCCAAGGTCACGTAAGCTGGCTCTGATGAATGAAACTCCGTTTCATCCTTGACTCCTCCTACAAACCTTTTATGAAACCGACTACTTACTTGACCCGTTTGCCAACAAACACACTGATGCTTTTCTCTCTGCATTTTTCTGAACTGTAAGGAATAAAAGACTCAAGGTTGATTAGGTCCAATCAGAATTTTAAAAATGAAATGAAAGCAGAATAAAGAACAGAGATTATGTCACTCATTGGCCTTGGTCATCATTGAGAAAAACAAAACAAAACACGATCATTTAGAGTCTTGAAAATACTTCCATGTAAGATACCAGAGGAAACATGAGGAAGAGTTATGGACAACCGTTCTCTAAGGAGAGTCCATCCGGATTCAGCAAAGTTCAAAACTTAGGAAGGGATTTCAGTCCTGAGCTTCTACATTTGCATAGCTAGGGAAAGTCTGCTCAGGGTTTTGACGAAATGCAATGAAGTGTCCCTGAAAAGAAGTCACCCTGCACCACTGGGGAGACTGTACGTGGGTGAACTGGCTCTCGGAAGCCTGTGCAAGGCGTGGTCAGCTCACCACACCCACCAGGCAGCAGTGGTCCATCGTCGGTGAGAAGCTGAGCAACTGTCCGGGCCAAGCAGGCTGCGTATAAAATTTAGTGAAGCATCTTCAGGATTTCTTTTCTTGCTTTCTTTTTAAATGTTGAAACAGTACTATGCGCGTAGCATTTTAATGGTTCCTGTGTGATTTCATTTTTGTCTCAGGAATTCCAGTATTCATTTCACGTCGTGTAGTGTCCAAGTTTTTGTAAGAGGAGGAGAAAATCGAACACTGGTAGGGAGGTGCTGTATTTTCTCTCAGGATTTACGAACCCTTTCATGTGCATTCTCCAATGTGTCTGGGAACACGGGCACCCATCTGTGTCTATCCATTTTAGCACCTTCAGTAAATCGCAGACTCCTTGACTCAGAGGCCAAGTCTTAGTCACCTTCAGTATCCCCCCTGGTATTGAGCTCATAGTTGCATCCACTAACTCGTTATTGATTACCTGGTTAAAAATAACTCATGCAGGGCGTATGAAAGAAATGCAGTTTTCAGCAAGTTTAATCTAGACTTTTGTCTCATTCTCAAGTGGTTACTAAGATAATAAAAGCAACTATCTCTTCTGATCTCCATTTAAATATCATTCTTCTGGGGGGAAAATTCATTCATCCACTACCCGCAACCCTCCCTGTGACCACCCATCCCCAGGCCCAGCGATGTCTGGTCGCCCTGTCTTCACTTATAAACTTCACCCCAGCTTGCCAGTGCCATTTCATTTTGTGGTTATTTCATTTATGTCTCCTTTACCACATTTTACTACAATAGGGTTTGGGAAATAGTGTCATTTTTATAGGTCTTATAGACATATGAGATCTGAGTCAGGAGAGAAGGGAGGGAGAGAGGCCTTCGAAGGTTATTATTTATTTATAACAACTTTATGTAAGCTCATTTTAAATGATAGCTGACGTATAATAATATACATTCATTTCCGGTGTGCAACTTAGTGACTCAACATTTATATAGCTTACAAAGCGATCACCACTGTCGTCTATACCCACCGGCACCATGCACAGTTATTCAGATACCATTCACTCTGCTCCCTAGGCGGTGCTGAACATCACATCCTACTGACTCACTGTAGTAACAACAAGGAGTTTTTACTGATTGAATCTGTCACCTAGAGCCCGTTCCGTCAGGTCCGTGACGTCAACTCCATGATGCTGACGACTTGGTCACAGCCCTGGTCCTGCCCAAAGGCTGGTGGAGCACCGATTCCGTTCCTGGTTTGCATTGCTCTGTAGCAGCAATACCCGAGGGGAGCTGTGGAGGACAGCAGCTGGTGGCCGGCACACCACGCACAAGGTGGTCGTGGTTCTGCTCGTGGGGGAGACCCTCATGTTTCTCTCCGTGAAGACCTCTCCACGCCTTTAAAATGTTAACGTCATTGCCATTTTTCCAAGAAGGGCAATCAGTGCACAGCCTTTGCCAAACCTTTTTGAACATTGAAGATGAACAGTTTTACTTTGTTATCTTTGAAGCAGAGAATCGTGCCCCTCAGAACTAGCACCTCACTGGGCGTTACTGTTGGCTCTGATGCCCAGGTTCATGTTCGCACAGCCAAACACTAGAGCCTTCTTAAACTATCCTTCCATTTATGCTAGAAATGGATAAAGAAGAAAACCGAGGCAGTAGACATCGTCTTGGATTCCACGCTCTGATTATTATTTTCATCACTGTATTACAAAGAACACGAGGACTGATATGCTGCAGGCTCTGGAGACCTTTCCCTCGATGTGTGAGGATGGGTGTTTAGCATAAGGGACAGAAAAAAGTGGGTGGGAACAGCCCGGTAAAAATTTCAGTGGGGTTAGCACTTCTCACTCTTTCTCCAGAAACAGCTAAATTGGAAGTAACTGAATGTGAATCCTCCGATTTTACCAATGTCTGGAAGAGGAAGCTTAAAAATCCATGTACTGACGTTAAAGCTGCAGTATATATTGAGCTCCGAACCATATGCTCTGGTCTGTTGTTTGGCTGTGGGATCCATGTGCAGGCGTCCTCCGTCCCCGTGAGGAAGGCAGCACGTTCTGATGCCCCACCGCAAAGGCCGCCCTCAACCTCCGGTCTCAGTTTCCCTCTTGGTCTCCATGCAAATAAGCACAATGTTGTTTGTTTGTTTGTTTATCTTCACCCAAGGATATGTTTATGGAGAGAAAGAGAGAGAGAGAGCTCCCATATGTACCCCAACCAGGATCCAATCCACAACTAAGAATATGTCTTGACCAGGAACCAAACCTATAGCCCTTTGGAGTACAGGACCATGCTTCTACCAGCGGAACTCACTTGGCCAGGCAGGAAGCACAATGTGTTTTAGCGTTTTTGTTGTTACTTTTTCGCAGTCCAGCATTATTCTCTACAATAAGTGTGCATAGTTTTCAAAACACTTAATGAGGCCTGAGGGGGTTTCCTTTCTGAACTCTCCGGTCTATTCGTATAGGTTAGTTGGAGGTACACTGGCAGTTTCTTTAAGTTTTAATAACACCTATGAATAGGGCAAGTATATCAGGTAATAGATAGGGAGAAAAAAATTGTACTGATTTATTTAGGCTTATAATCTGTGTATAAATGCCAGGATCCTTCCTATCTATTTACCTATGAAAATAAATGTCAGTAAATGACAGTTTGTGAATGACTTTGTACTTAACTGAAATGAAATTATGTGACTCAAATACTGAATAAACATTTCATTATTATTAGAAATGAATTTGTAATATTTGATTAAAGATTCAATGATAATTCTAACTGAAAACAAAATATATAGTAGGTTGGGAATTATTTTAAACCAGGACAATTACTTTAAATTCATTTTAACATCAAATTTAGAAGCGTTGAACTTAGGGCGATGTCATCATTTTTTTCATAACTACTATATTTTGTTATTTTTTCACGGTTATTTTGAGAAACCTCTCAGAGGTGTGAATCTTCGGAATAGGGTCTCATATGAGTTATGTTTCTCACACATTGAGGGCAACTCCATAACTCTTCAAACTTGGTTTTTGTTTTGTTTTATTTCATCCCCATGAAAAATTGGATTTTGCCTTTATTTGAAAAGAAAACTCCATGGATATTTTTGGAAGGTGCAAATAAGTTTTGTTTTGTTTTTTTGTCTTGTAGAATACATGTCCACTCCAAGGTTTACTAGCCTTGACACATTCACTAAAAATATGGTTATGATGTTCAGACACCACCATGGCTGTACCTTGAACTCGAACCTGTGTCCTCCTAGGGCTGAAGTGACACTGCCTGTTCCTTTCAGTCTTCATCTCAGTTACCCTCTTCCAATTTTTTTTTAACTGAAAAGGTTTGGGGTCATCATTTTAAGGGTCATCTGAAATATGAATACTTAACTTTTACTCTAATACTTGGTCCATAGTTTCAAGAAGTACCTCTTTTTAGTTTCACTTGCTTTATAACCTAGAAGGGATGTCAGAAATGGTTTCCTGCAGTTGACATCCAGTTCTTAATTATTGATGATCTCCCAAAAAATCAAATCCACTAATTTTTTTCTTAATTCTCATTTTGGCCCCTCTTTTGGCAGTGAATGAGGGAAAGAAATGTAGGTTACGCTTCCCACTTTGTAATGAGAACAGCCATAGCATGATCTTTCACAAAAGGAAGGGATGCCATGACAAGAATCTGACACAAAAGGCATACAACCAGTAGGTAAATGCATGTAAGATTTCACAATAAAAGTGAGCAAATGGGTCTTCAGTAGCTGTTTTTCGCCCTGGAAGAAGTTTGAATTCAGCAAAAGCAAAAAGAAAAACATACAAACAAAAAATAGCTACCGGAAGTTCTAGAAGGATCTATTTATAAGAATTCCCTGGCATAAACCCTGAAAAAAACTGCCTCTCTAATAGAGTTCCATTGTTGTTCAACATCCAGTTTGATCAGATTTGAAGCCTCGTTACTAAGAATATGCTATATTCGCAAAGTACAAACTTTGAGAAAAAGAGCTAAGGATTACAGAAAAGAAGCTCGTTGAACTGCAAGGATGGAGACACATCTGTCTATAAATGAAGTTGACTGCTCTTGTTAGGCTATCGACAAACAGCAATTGAACACAAAAGCTAACAGATTTCTATTCCCAGCTTCACTGCTGAAGTTGGGAGCAGCTATCCCAACAGCTATCCTCTATCCCAGATGCTTAAAAAGTCATCCTATTTAATAAAAGAATAATATGCAAATTAACCATCACTCCACTACACCAGCAAGCCACGCCCACCAGCCAATCAGGAGTGGGTATGCAAATTAACCCAACCAAGATGGCTGCAGCCTTGGAGAGAACAGGAGGCTTGGGTTTCCCTGGCAATGGAGGAAGCCAAACTTTCTGCATGCCCTGGCCACCCCAGGCCTCCACTCAAGGCTACAAAGTTTCAATTATAGAAGATAAATAAATCCCAGATACCAGGGCCTCAGCTTGGGTCGCTGGGGTGCATGGCCAGCCTGCAAACCACCACAGGCCCCTCGCCAGGCCACCCCATGCCCCAAGGGAACCCCCACCCTTATCTGGGACACCCTTCAGGGCAAACCAGCTGGCCCCCACCCATGCACCAGGCCTCTATCCTACTAATAAAAGAGTAATATGCAAATTGACCATCACTCCAACACACAATATGGCTGTCCCTAAGTGATCAAAGATTCTGCCCCCCATGTGGCCACAAGATGGCCAGCAGGGGAGGACAGTTGGGAAGGACCAGGCCTACAATGAAGGGCAGTTGGGGGTGACCGGGCCTTCAGGGAAGGGCAGTTGGGGGGGACCCAGGCCTGCAGGGGAGGGCAATTAGGGGTGACCGGGCCTGCAGGGGAGGGAAGTTATGGGCAAACAGGCTGGCAGGGGAGCAGTGAGGCATCAATCAGGCTGGCAGAGGAGTGCTTAGGGGGTGATCAGGCTGGCAGGAAGAAGCGGTTAGGTGCAATCAGGAAGGCAGGTAGGCGAGCAGTTGGGAGCCAGCAGTCCTGGATTGTGAGAGGGATGTCAGACCGGGATTGGGCCTAAGCAGGCAGTTGGACATCTCTTGAGGGGTCCCAGATTGGAGAGGGTGCAGGCTGGGCTGAGGGACACACACCCCCGTGCACAAATTTTGTGCACCGGGCCTCTAGTATTAATATTAAAAAGGGATCTTTTCTGTTTATAAATACTTAAGAGCTGTGATGTAAATTTCCATCTAAAACCATAGAGAAGAGGCAAATTGTGCAAGCAATTCTGTTTATGCAACTGTCCAGATTCAATTTATCAGGCTTTTTTTCCTGAATGCATGCCAAAAATATATTTCTTCAATTATTAAAAACAACAGCAAGGTTTAGATAGCTTCGGAGTCATTTTAATGAGGGTATTTAAAGAGGAAGATTGGCAAAGCTTTAAATAGAAGGGGAACACACCAATTAACTAGTCAGCATTACCTTCCTTTGGACCTCTAAATAGGTTTAATTATTCAATAATTTAAATTCATAAAGCAGCTTTAACTTTAAGCAATTATATATAGAGAAAAAAGGCGGGGGGTAGTTGTCTTCTTAGGCAGCCTGGATCTCAATGAAAAGGAACTAGAAAACAAACATACCTTTATTTTCTTAGGAATCATCAACCAACATGCAACAATAATACATTTTTTCCTAAAGGAAAGTCCTTCAGAAACATGTATTTTTGCTGAAGATTTTTTGAGTTGTGCATGACTCAGCGATTTCTTTAGTAACACAGGTCCTTTTCTATCCTTTCCTACGATTTCCCTGTAGCATGTGGACAAGCAAATCACACCATTTGTCTTAGGTGGTGTGATTTGCAAAAAAAATAGAAGCCAGCTCTCATTTCCGATAAAACGGGTACGGGTGGAGTTTGTTAGATTTGATGAGGGTTTTTTTTGTTTTTTTTTTGTAACTTCCACAATATTAGGCATATCAGAAGGGACATGCCCAGTGAGACGGTGCATGGCCCAGGTTTCTGGCTCTTGCTCGGCCGTGAGGGCTCCCTGGGGCTTTGTTGATTTGGGGAGAAAGGCCAGAGGAGCTTCCTGGCAGAGGGAAAGGGCATCGGTGGGCCCTGTGGCAGCTGCGACAGTTCGGGCTCAGAAGTAGCATTGGTCTCTGCCACTCACACTTCCTTCACCAAGTCAGGGCCGCAGCACAGCTGGTGAACACACGGTGGAGAAAGACAAGCCTATGAATAGGGGCATGGCTAGTGACCGGGCGCCACCGTATGCTCTTGGTCACAAATAATTCACCCTTTTAGACACAATCAGATGGTTTTTCTTCCCTCCCTCAGCTAAAATACACTCCCCCTCCCCCCCCAATCGTGATCAAAGTGGGAACCCCGGGATCTCACAATAATATATCCCCTGATCCATAGCAGAACCTACTTGGGCAAATGTTGCAGGGAGCCACGCTGTGGGAAATGCCCCTTGACGAGTATTAAGAAATTCTTTCTCGGGGTAGCGGATCTGCTCCTTGAGCCCCTTCCTCCGTTTATTGCTCTGCATGGCTCTGTTTATCCTTAGAGTAGTCCTCACTTTTCCCTCATCATTCTTGGCTGCGGATAAAGAAAGTATGAGAGGCTAGGCCCACCTTTGGTGCTGAGCAACTCTCTCACCCCCCTCCCTGCCCAGAGAAGGCTGGAGGCCCAGGACCTGTGTCACCCACGTGGCTGCTGCTCTGGAAAGGGGACTCTCAAAAGCCCGGCTCCATCTCTTTGCTTCCCATTGGCAGCAGGTGCACAGCCACATGCATGACTGTCTTCCAGAAGCTTCTGGCTCTGGACACCTCATCTGTGCCATGAGCTTATGGGCACCAGTAGGAAAGACACACCTCTGCTGCTTTTTTATCCCTTTGGTCCATTTTGTCATCCTTAAGTGGTTTCCTAGATGGTAGCGCCTGCACGGAAATGTCTCGGAGTGATTTTAACTGCCTTTTAAAATTTATCTAAAGCAAATCTCAACTTTATCTTTTACTAGTTACTCTTGAGGAGCAGTTGCCTCTTTTTCCCTGTGAATCCCGAATTTCTGGATTCTCTCGGTCCCACCAGGGGATTCTTTCCCAGGGTCTCATGTTCCCTGGAGCCTCGTCACGTACGGCCAGTGGCACACACGAGCATCCTTCCGTTGCACAGCGATGTCGCCTGAAGTGACCGACTTACTCCGCATGCGAGCTTCCTGCCCAGTAGTTGCAGGAATGGTTGTATCAGATGCCTCCCAAATGCATAACATAGGTCCCATTCCTCCAGCCTCCGCTAACAGTGTCCTCGTTGCTAACTGCTGAGCCATCTCACCAGTTTTGGTATGTTTATTAGACGAGCAACCAGCTTCTAGAAGCGATGTGTGTATCAGCTTCCAGTGGGTTATGCTGTGGTAGCGAATACGCTGCAAATCTTAGCGGGTTACATCAACTAAGGCTGGCATCTCGCTCGCCTTCTGTGCTGGCTCTGGGCCAGCTGTGACCAGCCCGGGTGTCTTCCTCTCGCTGAGATTTAGGCCAGAGAAGTAGATCCTGCCTGAGACGTAAGATTCCCACAGAAAATTTATGAGGACTGAGACATATTAGGTGACGGTTTCATTCACATCTTCCCCTGCATACTAGAAGGTCTTTGGGGGCCGGGCTGCGCATGCCTTTTACGCAGCACAGTCTCAGCGAGGGTTTGCGAGACAAGGAACTACTAGTAAATTAATGGCTCTGGGATTTACTGGCGATGAAAAGGAGACATGGATTACGTCCCTTTGGGATAGATAAGAATATTGATAATCATGAGAGAGAATGGAAACTAGGGCGTGTGGGACGTTTGATTTTGAACCTAATTACCTAAACACTGTGCGAAGGAGACCATCCCCTTTAACTTGGCCGCAGCCCTGTGTAGCCAACAAGCATTTCATTGAGCACCCCCTATGGGCCAGGCATCCCAAGGTGAATGAGGCAGCATCATAGATTTTACGTTTAGAGAAATCATGTTTATCTCTTTCCTTTTGCTTTTTATTACAAAAGTCACCAGGCAAGGACACCTTTTTTTTTTTTTTCTTAAAGGCACAGAAAGGATCTTGTAAGGATGGACCAGCTGTAGCTCCATCTTTGTGTACGAAGGGCACTTGCCTCCATGGAAGATGCTGAGGGATTTGCGCCACTATTAGTTATAGAGTAACCTCGGAGGATGGGAACCCGACAAGGCAGCCAGGGGTGATACAGATCTAAATATACAGCGGTTCTATTCTCAACGTTTCCTTTCGAGAGGTGTTAATAGGAACTCACCGTATGCTTACATGCTAGGCTTCGGTTATGTAACCTGCAGTACTGCCCTTAATGTTTCTTCCCGGTCTCTCCTAAAAACCACTCCAGTCAGCCATCTGGAGGGGCCTTGACTTCGGGACTGTGGGAAGCTGTGATTATGAAGATGGCATCCACCCAGGGGTCCTAATGGCTGTCTTGAAGTCGGATGAGGAGGGAGATGGATAAGGACATGGCTGGCTCTTTTGGGGAGAAGGAAGAGGCTAAGCAGAAACTGACGAAATCAAAGCTGCTTTTTAAGGAACTTTGTTTCCTATTCAAAGAGAAAAAATCAGCTTTCCAAACGTTATTTCTGAGATTGAAAAAAAATTAGAATATTTCTGGTTTGCATGGCATTAATTTCCAGAGAGAGACATTTACATTACTCATCTTTCTCTCCTATTTTCTTAGGGGAAATTATTTAAGGTGCTTCTAAACATCCCTCAGACTACTAGGTTGGCCAAAGGGAATATGTGAGTGAGTGTCTTTATTTCCATTAACAAAATCTGGGGAAAAATTAAAGAGAAAATTCTGCTTTCTCTATAAAAACAGAGGTGGGCAAAAGTATTTATAATTGTGAGTACGTGAAACACAGAGCTTATTCTTGTGTTACTATTTATAAATTCTTATATTGTTTTCCATACAAACAACTATGAACCTACTTTTGCCCACCCAACATAATGATGACGATTTTCTGCTAGAGGCCTGGTGCGTGAAATTTGTGCACAGGTAGGGTCCCCAGGCCTGGCCGGCGATTAGGGCTGCTTGTGGCCTTCCAGCTGCTAGGTGGGGCCTCCCTTCCCCTGCTGCCGGCTAGGCCCTTCCTTTGTCCTGCGCCGCCCCCTGGTGGTCAGTGCACATCATAGCGAGCAATCGAATGCCTGGTCTCCTGGCCGAACTCCCAAGGGGATAATTTGCATATTAGGCTTTTATATATACAGGGTTCTATTACCTTTTTAAAAAATATGGAGTTTCATTGGTTTCAGAGAGGAAGGGAGAGAGAGAAACATCAATGATGAGAGAGAATCATGGATTGGCTGCCTCCTGCAGGCCTCCTACTTGGGATCAAGCCTTCAACCCAGACATGTGCCCTGACCAGGAATCAAGCCATGACCTCCTGGTTCATAGGTCGATCAACCACTGAGCCACTCTGGCCGGGCTTTACCTTCTTTACTGCTGACACTGAGGAGTGAAGCTGTAAGAACAATAAACAGTTCAGGCTGCAAGTGCTAGAACATGAAGGTGGGAAGCTGTGAACTTGGCTGGGTTTTTTCTCTCTCGCTTCCTTTTGTCACCTCTAGCTTTGCACTTTCGGGAGTGCGGAAATATACAGGGGAACATTTTAAACTGGCGTTTACAAGGCACTCTAGGTCATCAAAATAGTTGCAAACACCCTGTCTGTCTATGTTGCCCAACAGTAGGACATGTGAATGAGAGCGGGGTGTGAGTAGGAAAAGAGCTTTTGCTCATATTTCATTTGAAGTGTAAAGAGATCCTTAAAAAGCAGCTTATTAGTCATATTGTTTCAGGAACTAATGCCATGTATATACTTAGGCATTAATAAAGAATTTCTGGTAAGAAAAACTGAGATTAAACAAATACATCAATCAGTTAGATCCAGCTGTTAGGCCTGCCATACGAGATGCCCCAAATCATGTGCTTAAACATCTACAAATCAAAGTTATCTTATTCGGTATTTTTAAATAATATAAAATCATTTTACATTGGATTTTCTTCCCATGAGTGGGATGAACTTCAGTTCTCTGCCTCATGGATTGCAGTTTAGATTCTCAGCTATGGGAGCCAGTTTTAATTTGATCTTTCCTGCCGGGCTGGGCAGGGGGCTACATGCTTATCAGTAACGACAGGAGCCTAGAAGGCTCCCCTTAAAGAGAAAGAGGAGGCCGTGGGCGATGTTGAAAGACCTGGACCGGCAGGACCCACTGCAAAACGCCTCAGGATTGCCCCACTGCCCATCTGAAGGGGCAAAGACGCTGGGGTATCTGAGCTCCTACTTCCATTATTACTGGACTCAGCCTCTCCAGGCTAGCTTGTGTATAAACTGAGAAAATTTCTTCAATCCTCGAGGCCCAGGGCCCCCAGGAGACACCAGGAGCCGGTGCTGGAGGAACTGCTAGGAGGGTCTGTCTGGGGTGCAATACAGCATCTTTCTCTAAACTGATCAGTTTCCAGGGTGATGACTCTGAGGAGGATGCATGGGCCACGCCACTGGAATGAGGAGCATGCTACCTGGGTTCTTCTTCCCCAGGTTTATTTAATTCTTTTCTTAATAATTGATTTCAGAGAGGAAGAGGGAGGGAGAGGGAGAGAAACATCAACGATGAGAGAGAATCATGGACCGGCTGCCTCCTGCACACCCCCTACTGGGGATCAGGCCTGCCACCCAGGCATGTGCCCTGACCGGGAATCACACTGTGACCTCCTGGTTTATAGGTCGACGCTCAACCACTGAGCCACGCCGGCCGGGCTTCCCCAGGTTGATGTAGACGTGGAACTAATAACAACCAACTCCAGAGGCCACAAAACTGTACTTGCCATTTAAAGTAATAAGAATTCACAAAAGCACAGACATGTGCCATGCGTTCTATATAAAGTGCCTGATTTCTTAATTTCCGCATGTGCTTCCCTGTGTGAATAACAGCCTCTTGCAGCTCAGAATATTCTGAATACAACTGGCTTGCTGCAGTCAACTAAGTGCCCCAGTTTTGCACAATGCAAAGCTTTGACTGCTAGTTCCACCCCAATCCAAATGCCTCTGGACATCAACTACAGTGTCTGACTCTTCAGACAGACAGTTCCAGTAATAATTCTTAATATTTGGAAAACATAATGGTATCACGTCTGATGTTTATTACATATTAGAAAATTAGACATTGGGAAGTACTCAGCTAGGGGAATCCCGCCCCTGGAGAACCAGGGCGGGGAGAAGAGGCGCCCAGAAGCTGGGTTCCGGATATGCACTGCCTGGGCTTAGAGCCTGTCTGTCACTCCTTGGCCACGTGACCTGCGGGAAGTACTTCACCTCTCTGTGCCCTCTTTCTTTAGCTATCCTCATAAAACCTTTACAGATGGAAATGAAATAACACTTACGAAGTACTTAACATATGCCTGGTACGTGGAACAGCAAAAGCCATGAAAGCTGACCTACGATGTATTCTTGGAGTAAGCACTCAGAGATGGTCTGGGTTTTTACCCGTTACTGGAACCGGAGGCAGAAATTAACTCCAGAGCAACCAGAAGAGGCCAGAAATCTTTAAAATCTCACCATGAAAATGGCAGAGGGATTCATGGGTAAACCACCATGCACTTGCTCCCGTCTGCTGGTAACAGTGCGAGCAGGTCTCCCAGGTTAGAAGATGGAGGCTGTTGAGTTTCTGCATTGGTGCCGTTTACATTTATTTCTTTTACAGAAATAAAATATATTTCAGTCCTTATCTGTGTTATAGGCAAAATACCAGGAATGTGAATGAAGCATATAATCTGTGTGTCAGGTAAACTCATTCAGAGAATAAAATCCTCAAATGACTATGTGGATAGTAAACCTTGGATACCAAAGCTATGCATAGACCCAAGACATGAAAACAATAGGCCAGCAGCACTTATAAATATGGGTACAAAAATGACAAGCAAAACAGTAGAAAACCAAACACATCAGTGTGTGTACAGACACATATTTATGCATGTATCTATATGTAAATGAGAGACATACATATGTATGCATGTTTATAATTTTAAGCCAGCTACAGCACACATTGACTAACTTAAAAAAATAAAAAATGTATGATCATCCTGATAAATAGACATCAACAACAACATAATTTTTAAAAATCCTCTTAGAAAACTAGTAACCCTTAACAGGGTAACATTTATGTATTATATCTAAGTGAATGCATTTTCAAAGAAGTAGGAGAAACATTTCCTTTACAAATCAAGAATGAAATGAGATAGCTAGCAACACCACTTCTATCTTCTATTGAAAAATGTGTTTTAAAAGACACATTCAATTTTTTTAAATGTTATGCAATGTCTGGAAAGAAAGAAAAGAAACTTCCATTATTTGCATATAAAATGATTTTCCATATAAACAGTTCCATGGAACCACAAACTATTACAACCAATAAAAAAGGTTAACAAAATTTCTGATACAAAAATCAATAACCAGTAATTAAGTTTATTCTCAAAATCAGCACTGAAACATTAAAAAGTGTAAATATTTATACCTGTGTGTATATATAAAATATATACCAACAATTTTTAGGTCCTAAAAATAAATCTAAGGTATATGTGTGTGGGGAATATCTTGAAGAATTCTGAAGAATGAGATGTAGATTTACTCTCCCCAATACAGGAGTTATCCTAATCCGATGGTAATTAGATCTTGACAAACAGCTTGACAGACAGGCCGACGGGATAGAAACGATCTCACAAATCAGATCCGTGCAGGTAGAGAATCCAAGCGTGCGACACGGGCTGCATTCAGATTCCACAAGGAAATACTTGCAGTATTCCGTCAGCAGTGTTTGGACAGGTGGGTTCTCTGCATGGGAAAAGCGAAAACATAGGTTTCTATGTTGTTCTGAACGTCTGGTTTCACTTCAGTGGAATCAAAGACCGAAATATGCAAACTAACATAAAAATTATCTCAGAAGAAAATACAATATCCTGCCCTCACCGGTGTGGCTCAGTGGATAGAGTGTCGGCCTGCGGACAGAAAGGTCCCCAGGTTCGATTCCGGTCAAGGGCATGTACCTTGGTTACGGGCACATCCCCAGTGGGAGGTGTGCAGGAGGCAGCTGATCAATGTTTCTCATCGATGTTTCTAACTCTCTATCCCTCTCTCTTCCTCTCTGTAAAAAATCAATAAAATGTATTTTTTTAAAAATAAAATGCAATATACCTATGACTGCTCATAAATAAAGGGCTTTCTAAACTATGCACTAAATAATGAGTTCCCTGGCCAGTGTGGCTCAGTCGCTCGAGCATCGCCCTATGTCCTGAAGGGTCACTGGTGCCATTCCAGGTCAGGGCACATAGCTAGGTTGCAGGGTCAATCCCTGCTTGGGGTACATATGGGAGGCAACCCTTCGATGTTTCTCACATCGATGATTCTCTCTCCCACTCCCTCTCTCTTTCTCTCTCTGTAAAATAAATTTCAACAAGAACAGCAGCATAAAAATAAATAAATAATGAGTGAAGGGGGAAAGAGATATAAAGAGTGAATTCTTGTCCCTGCATACGTATGCAGTGACATGTGCCCAGGGTCGCTCAGTGCAGCATGGATTCTAATAGCAAATACAAGGCGAGCCTGGGAATCTCATCTTTGACCATTAGGGAAGGTCATCAGATGACCTCTGTTCTGTGTGCACATATATCTCAATAGTGGGGGTGGTCACATGACTTCATATATTGTCAAATATCAGAATTATCCACTTAACCTTAGTGTCTTAATTAGAAATCACATTTCTATAAAGCAAATTTAAAAAGAAATCACAGTCTTCCCAGCCCTAGAAACTGACCGGCTGGGCACTCATTCCTCTGTTAAGTGTCCCCAAAGATCTCTCTCTCCCCATCTCTAGCTCGGTTTCCCTCACAGATTTTTCCCCCTCTTTGTTTTTCTTTCTCCCACCCCCACCCCTTTGCCTTCTCTGCTTTTCTGGTCACTGTAAGCAGCTGCCTGTCCTGCTTTCTGTCTGTCTGTCTGTCTCCCCCGGCCCCAATGGCCATGGAAAAATTCAAGTCACTCCCCAGGATCTTTGCCCCCTTGTCCTCCAGGTGCCCACATACAGTCTATTGCAGGCCCACCAGGCACAGGTGTGTGGGGAGGAGGGCGATCAGCTAGGAACTCCTCTAAGAGAGATGGGTGCGGTGGGAAGGAACAGGATCATATGCTGGGTTTGAGACCAACTCGAACGCATAACTTGATAAGGACATTTTTCGGGGGCCGTATGATGAGGAAAATGGAGAGGACTCATATCCTTGTTAGTCACTACAGCATAGACAAAGCGGAACCATCAGCTCGTCACTGAAACTTCCCAGAATGCCTAGCAGCAGGGATGCTGCTGCCTGAATGTCAAGTTCATTCTGAATTCTGTGCATTTCCTCCTTGCCCCAATGCCAGTTCCATCCTATCATACCAGCTGCTGGGTTTTGTTGGCCCCACCTCAAGCTTGTGTACTGTGACCACCAGCTCATTCATTCTTTGGTCTACAACTTCATCTCTTAGCCCAGAGTTTGAAGTCCATATAACAAACTTAGGCTCCTGGTACATTCTGGGTACTGTGATAGAAGCTAGAAGGCTTATGGGGATGGAGACCCAGTTGTTGGCCTTAAAGATCCCCTAGTCTCAAGGGGAAATACACATTCTCCTCGTCTTGACTTGGAGATCCTTGGACTGACAACAGTGTTTGCTGTCTGTGCCCTGACCTCAGTAGTATTGCTCCCCCATAAACTCAGTTGCTATTCTCAGGAGACACTCCAGTTAGAAAGAGTGAATGACCATGATGCTGACTAAATTCATTTTTTTTTCAGATTTTCTGATGCAGTATGATATAGGGAGAGATAGGTCAATTTGATGGGGCATTAAGAACAGGACTCAGATATGACCAGCACAAAGGAATCATCTCTTGATTGCCTTTTGCTTCCAAAGCATGTCATCACCATTTATTCCCTTATTACTTCCCCCTCTTCATATAAGGCCTTTGGTAACACCTTAAGTATGTTAACTGGGAACCGAGACGAAGAAGGCATAAACAGTTTACTGGATTTGGGCATGAATTTTCTACTCTGCAGCAGAAAAGCAATGTACAAATAGTTGCAAATTCTTTTAAAATAATAAACATGTCACTGATTACCTTTTAGGGAATACTTCTGTATATAACCTATAATTCAGTATATGATCTTTAATAAAGAGTAGAATGCTACTAATAAGCAAAATGGAAAGAAACACAAAATTTTACCTTTCCTTAAGCATTTATAATGACCAGAAAATCAGAGAGAGAGAAAAATGACTATGAATGTCGTAGCAATAGTAGCTTTTTAATTTTTCCAATTTCAAAGTCATCTTTTTTTGGCTCTCATATTCACTTTTGTGAACTTAACTTTGCTTTAAAATTTCTGAAATGCATGTAAGCATACCAGGATTTTTCTTAATTGATGGAATTATAACTGAAAAGGCACAGAAATTCATGGAAAGGTAAAAAAGAAAGATCAATTCTAGGTTATTTCATTTTTATTCTTAGCAATGGCTAACATTAATTGGAGACTTTGATTAATGCTCAATGTAGACTTACTCTCAAGAAAAACCCCAACATTGTTTCCTAGATAAAGGCTAATCATTTCATTTTATCTGCCACATTTTTATATAAAAATCATAATTTTTCAGGATCCCTTAACTTACTTGGGTTTAGTTTTATATATGGCAAACTCCACTATTAAGTAGGAAATAAAAGAGCTAAATTGTTATGAGTTCCTAAAGAAAGATGGCTTTCTGATGTGATGATTACAGATATCATTATTGGATCTTGGTCTTCAGATTTTATAAGAGCCAATTAGAAATGACACATTATATGTCACCGTAATAGTAACATTCATTTCTTGCCAAGATTGGGCATGAATAGATGTGTGTGGTGTATGTTAGAAGGTGTGAATTTTAAAATTATGTTTAGAACGTAGACTAAGAGTTTGTAAAAATAGCAAAAACTAGAGCAAATGTGTCTACAAAGTTATTTTACTTATTTAGAACATTTCTGTCTCTCGGCTACATTTGATGCAGTAGTTAAAGCTTTATAGTTCAATCGTCTAGATAAGCCTACCGTTAGCTTTATGGCACGTAAATAGAGAGCATCGTATTGGAAATCACATAACCGTTGTTTGCTCACTGTGGTGTACGGCCACAACTCGCAGTATTAATGAAATAAAATATTTATTACGGCTCAGCTCCTAAGAGACCCGCGGCCTGTACTGTGGAGCCACAAGGTCTGATTAAACACGAGAAAGGACAGAGCATTGCCCTGGGCTCTCAGACGGCCGCAGACCCAGCTCATCTTCTTTAATAGCTTACGCTTAACGTCTGTAATGTGTCCCCCATTTGATCACAGCTTTGAAACAAGAGAAGCGTATCTGAAAACTCAGCTACAAATCAATTCAATTTACTGTGTGTCTTCAGCTGCTAAACGGCAAGATAGAGCTCTTATTTATCTAAAACACATACACATCAGTCAGCAGCGTGCTTTTACTCTGGCTCCCAATGAAATTATACGGCTATTTAACGGAATGATAATTCCAGTAGGGGGAATTTGAGACTCAAGATGCTTTTGTTGAAAATAGATTGCTCTTGTTGACATTTATTCTTTGCAGTTCTGAGCCCCATTAATGGAATCCACCGCCTGAAATTGCATTCCTGGACGTCCTTAACATGCGTACAACTGTTCGATGGAAAGGGGCATTTTTATGAAAGTACACACTCTATGCATGCTTTCAAAGAGAGAGATGCGGTTCTTACCTTTGGGTCTAGCGAGAAGAATATGATGCTCGTTTATGTAAGATTAGTTGGTTCTTCGGTAGGTAAGCCTTCGATGCCCAGGAGAAAATTGTCTTGATGTGAGACTGCAGTTGTCAAATCTCAGGAGCTGCAAGAGGGGGGAGGCAGGCAGGATGCCTAGATTTTGGACAAGATGCCGCAGCCGGGGACTTCAGGATGGTGACTCAGGCCACTTTTACGCACTTACAAGTTATTGTCCCGCTCAGAGAAGGTTCTCAGAGCACAGGGGACTGGTTCCCTTTGACGCATGACGTTTTAGTTCCAAGAAGTGGGAACAGACACCGATGTGAAAGAGTGGACCAGGAAAGAGACGTTTCTAGAGAGGGCAACATTTGGATCCAAGCAACTGGGCTGCCCCCCATTTTCTGGCATGCGGTTAGAGCGAAACGTTCATTTGTCCAAAGCATGTGACGCTAAAACTGATCTCAGGGTCCACTTGACCTGGTCACCCAGTAAATGCACATGGTATTCGGTTTGTCGTTCTGTGTTTTCCTTTAAAAACACAGTAACTGGAAAGAAGCACATCCTTCCAAGAGCCATACGTGGTCTCGCCCAGGTTCCTTAGCCCAGGACGAAGATAGAAATAATACCAGCCTGGCAGAGCCAGAGCAAGGAGCAGCCACAGTGCAGGTAAAATCTCTTGGAGGTGCTCAATTAATGGCAGTGAGTTTGTTTCTGCAAAAACCCTCACACAGCAATGAAAAGGCAGAGGCGTGCGAATGCCTTCCCCGATGTTCAGGTCGCTGGACAGTCTGCGTGTGCCTTGATGGTTCTTCAACTAGTTCATGGAAATACCTCTTCTGCCATGTCTCCAGGACGGAATGCTCACACTCTTCTCATTTTATTCATCCGATGAATATTTAACAATGCCTGCAACGTGTCAGGTCCCGTCCTCAACAAGAGTTGCCAACATGAGCAATTATGTTCTTGTCACTGTTGAGTTTCCTGCCAACACAGTGGAGCCAGAGATGGGACTGCATGTCAGAGTACAGGCTTTGATAGCTAACAATCAGCCACCACCCCCAACAGGCAAAGGAAATACAAGCATATTCTGGGATCTGACAAATCTGCTTGGAAATCTCTCTGGCCTTGTGTTGCTTGGGTGCATATGGGGAGAGCAGGAGAGGAAGGAGGGATGAAACACTGAGGAGTGAACAGGTGGGGAGAGGGAGCCAGCTATGCCCCATGTACATGAACTCACGGGACAGCAGAACTGAGAGGCATAGAGCAGACAACTGGGAAAATACTATCATGCAGGAAATGGGGAAGCGCCAATAATTAAGAGAATGTATCACTAATATTAGCCTACTTGCCAAAATGAAACTAAAATAATAATTGAATGGCTAGCCCGGCCGGTGTGGCTCAGTGGTTGAGTGTCATCTATGAACCAGGAGATCATGGTTTCGATTCCTGGTCAGGGCACATGCCCAGGTTGTGCGCTCGATTCCCAGTAGGGGGCATGCAGGAGGCAGCCGATCAATGATTCTCTCTCCCTTTCCCTTTCCCTCTGAAATCAACATAAATACATTTTAAAAATAAAAAGTAATACTTGAATGACTAATAAGGAAAGTGTGCATTTGTAATTAATTCACTAAATGGGAGGTTGGATTAACCACATCTGACTCTTCATGTCTATAAATGCATCTATTGTTAGGTGCTTTTATACACAGAAAACCTTATTCTTTGGGTTGCCAATATTTATGAAAGTGGAAAATTTAAGTCCTGTGTCCTTTTTTTGACTTAATTTTGCTTTGAACAATATTTTTTTATTACATAAGTTTCAGTTGAACATTATAGTTCAACAACTGTCTATGCAACAAAAGGCTCACACCAAGAAACCTAGTTACTATTTAACAGTTACATTATGGTATAATCGGAATAAAATCAGCTCATATTTTTAAAACATACAAATTTGATATGTTTGAAGATGCATAGACATCCTTGAAACTACGATCACCATCAAGGTAGTGAATAGATCAACCACCCCTAAAAGTTTCCGCATGTTCCTTTTCCATCCTCCCTCCCACCCAGGCAGTCATTCATCAGTTTTCTGTCACTACGGATTAGTTTGCTTCTAGAACTTAAAAAAACACAGTCATTTAAAATGTGCTTTTATGTCCTCTTTCATTCGGCATAACTATTTTGAGATTTACTCACGCTGTTTGTAATCTTTCAGTGTTTTGTCACCAGGTACCCTTCCACTATATGGCTATGTCATGTTTGTGTATTGCTGTGGCTGTTGATAGACATTTGGATGGTTTTTAATTTTTGGCTTCTCTACATACAAATATGGTATGGAAATTCATATAATAGTCTCTGTGTGGACATGCGCCTTCATTCCCGCTGGGTAAATAGCTGGCAGCGCAGTCGCTGGGTCGTTTGCTAGTTTTTTATTTACTCTTTTAGAAACTGCCTTCCAGAATCGCATTTTCCATTCCCACCAGCAACTGCTGCGCGGACTTGCCAATCCTTGGTTGGGTACAGCTTTTGAATTCTGTCTGTTCTTCTCAGTGTGGCCTGGTACCTCGTTATGTTTCATTTTGCATTTCCCAGCGAGTTATTTCAAGATTTTCCCCAGCGCCTTTAGTAATGATTTGTCATCTCCGTGTCTTCTTAGATGAGATGTCTGTTCGGATTTGTCTGCCCGTTTCGTTATTTGATTGTTTGTTGCGTGTGAATGTGTTTTGAGAATTCCTTACATAATCTGGATAGAGGCCCCTTTTCAGCTAGGGGTCTTGAAATTCTTTTCTTTTGGTCTGTGGTGTTGCATCATCGAGCTCCGAAATATGGGAAAGAAAAACCGATGCAATGAAAGGAGAAGTAAATCGGCAAATGCACCTGTGGCCTGTCCTAGCCCTTTCTCAGTCAGTAGCAGAACGGTGCACAGGTGATCATGGCAGGTGCACTGTCCCTGAGCATCACCACCAGACAACCTGACCTAGTTGGCGTTCACAGAGCACTCCACCCAATCGCAGGAAGGCACACATTCAACTCAAAAGTCACAGTACAGAAGAGATCAAAACTTACTCTGGCCTAAGTTGATTTTTAACATATTTAAAAGTGCTCAATTTCTACCTAGGGTATTCTCTGAATTAGGAATCAATGACAAAACGATATCTGGAGAGTCCCCTCAAAAATTTGCAAAATCACTGCAACCCTAAATAGCCTATAGGTCCAAGGAGAAGTCAGCAGGAAAAGGGAACGTCGTCGCACTGAATGACAGCACAAACGCAACTGTCAGTCAGAGGGAAGTTTATGGCACTAAGGGCCTGGCCTGGACAGGAAGCAAGGGCACAGATTAATGGCCTCAACTTCCACCTTAACAAAGAGGAAAGTGAAGGCAAACTCACTTCAAGTGAGCAATACAGAGAGAATGATAAAGGTTGGACAGAGCAAAAAGCACATGGACAGGAAATAGAGAGCAGCAGTGAAAATGAACAGAACCAGAGCGGTTTCTGCGACATAACAACATTGACAAAAACTTAGCCAGATCAGGAGAAAAATGATCAATATCAGCAAGAACAGTGGTGACATTCCAATAGGTTCTACAGAGGTTAAAAGGGGATGTTATGAGCAATTTATAACAATATATATTCATCAACTCAGTTAAACTGGTCACGTTGCTTGAACGATACTGCCATGGCTCCCTCAGGAAGAAATAGATAATCAAATAGCCCGATATCCATTAAGTAATTGAGTTGGACATCTTCCCATAAAGAAAATTCAAGGCCCATATGGTTTGTTGATGCATCCTACCAAACAATTAAAAGGAAATAATACCAGTTCTACACAAAACCGTCTAGAAATTCAAGAGCCAGAGTACTTTCCAACTCAGACTGTGAGGTCATCATCGTTCTGATGTCAAACCATGTGAAGCACTACCAGTGAAGAAAACTGCAAACAGTCACCATCATAAACATAGATATGAAACTTCTAGAAACTTCTAAAGAAAGTTCTAGCTAATTCAGCCCAACAATATATAAATAAGATAAAATAATACAGCCAGGTGGGAGATAGCCAACATCCATTTCTATTTTTTCAATAAATAAACAGAAAACTGTTGGTAAACTAGCAATAAAAGAGAACTTGTGTGCTGAAACCAGTGTGGCTCAGTGGATAGAGCGTCAGCCTGTGGACTGAAAGGTCCCAGGTTTGATTCTGGTCAAGGGCATATACCTGGGTTGCGGGCACATCCCCAGTGGGGAGTGTGCAGGAGGCAGCTGATCGATGTTTCTCTCTCATCAATGTTTCTAATTCTCTATCTCTCTACCTTCCTCTCTGTAAAAAAATCAATAAAATATATTTTTTTAAAAAAAGAGAACTTGTGTGTCATAGTGGGCACGTACCAATAATATTTAGCTAACATCATGCTTTCTCTCTAAATTAGGAATGAGATGAGGATGTCTGTGCTATTCAGCATTATACTGAACTTTCTAATCAATGAAATAAGGTATAAATAAAATAAGTGCCATGCAACTTTAAAAAGAAATAGTAAAATTTTACTTGTATAGGGCATTATTATGTAAGTTCAAGGAAAGCTACTAGAATGAGTTTAGTTAACAAAGTTGCAATATAAAATATCAAATACATAACAGTCAGTTCTGTTATATCTTTATTGTAGCAATGAAGTCAGAAATTCAATTTAAAAGTAATATTTTCAAAAGGTTAAAATACGATTACTTTGGATAAATCTAACAAAGTATGTGTAAGACACACATTTAAAACATTGAAACATCATTAAAGAAGACACAACTCAATAGTGAGATGTTACCATGTTCCTGGCTCAGAGCACTCAGTATGAGGGCATAAATTTCCCCAAAATTTACCTGTAGACTCAACACAATTCTAATAAAAATCCCAGCAGGATTTTTTTGTAGAAATCAACATTTTTTCTAAAATTCATATGGGAAATCTAGGGATTTTGAATAGCTGAAATAACTTGAAAAAAATTGGAGGGTTAGAATAAAGTAAGAGTAATAGAAAAGTTATTGGCTTACATATAATCAAACAGATCAAAGAAAAGAATAGAGACTCTAGACATAGATCCACATGTATATGCACAGCTTACTTTTAAAAATGCTGTAAAGACAATTCAGGATGAAAAGATAACTATTCTCAACCAGTGGCACTGGGACAATTGACAAAATGGCACCGAAAAAACACGCCAGAACTTCAATGTGTACTTTGCTCTGCACACAAACATTAACTATAAATGGATCAGGGATGTAAATGTCAAGCCCGAACTATAAAAATTCTAAAATAAAACGTAGGAGAACTTTTTTTGTTGGTTTGTTTGTTGTTGTTTTCTTACCGTAGCTTATGCTGGGATTCATTAGCTCCAGCACCAAAAGATTAAATCATTACAGGAAAACACTGATGACATGGACTTTCTAAAAATAGAAACTTAGGTTCTAGAAAGTAAGTAATGGGACAAGCCAGAGGCCAGAGAGAGCACCCTTACTAAGCACGTGCCCTGTATGCAGACCATGTAAGCAAACTCTCAACTCAATGGGAAAACGAGTTTAAAAATGTAACGTGGGCAAAGAGTTTGAAAAGAACATCAGCAAAGAAGATTAAAAGGTAGCCTGAAAAGATGCTCAGCATTGTTAGGAAAATGCAAATTAAAGCCTCAATCAGACCTACATGGGTGGTGGGTGAGATATGACTTCATAGGGATGGATGAAACGACAAAATACTAGTACTGTGCGGAGTGCCCAGTGCTCCCGGGCATCCGGAACGCTCCCCCTGCTGGCGAGAAGGTGAACTACAACGACCTTGGAGACAGTTGGACAGTCCTTGATGTTACATCTACACTTGCTGGATGATTGGACCAGTCCCCTCTTGGGCCTTTACCTGTTGCGGGGCAGGGGCGGGGGGGGGGGGGGGGGAGAAGCATATGCCCACACCAACACTGGTACCTGAGTATTTATGGCAGCGCCATTTGTAATAGCTAAAATGAGTGCAGCAACACAGATCTCCATCGATGGGGAAATGGATAAGCAAACTGCGGTACAAGCCCGTCCTCATTGCGTGCCGATTCCACATTTGCGGATTCTGGGAGCCGCTGCCATTTATGAGTATACCCTAAGTCAGCACGTGTGGCACTTTCCCGGGCACTGGAGGGTGTGTGTGAGCACCGCATGAGGAACGGAGGGCCAGACAAGATGGCCCTCTGTAGTCTTGTTTCAGCACTCGCTCTACAAGCAAGTCTGCCGTTTGGCTTTTCCGGGGCATGATTTTTTGCATTTTGGTGCTTTTTTTGTTGTTTAAAATGCCCCCAAAACACATGCTAACGTGATGCCCAATGCTGTGCCTTCCAGAGAAAATATGTGTGTCTTTCAGGCGTGAGTTACAGTCCAATTGATCGTCAGTTCAGTGCTAATGAATCGAAATAAATAAAGTGCTCTCAGACAGACACACAGAGCAGGGGCACGTATCGATTGGTTGATGAAGACGCTGTGACAGAGGCTGGCAGGAACCTACCCCTGCAAGACCCCCAGGGGCTGGGATTCAGTATTTGCTAATTCCGTCTTTGCTGGGAATTGATAGAACATAACTACCTTGAATAACAGGAACTCACTGCCATAAACCAGGGTGAACGGGACTATTGAAGTGACAAGATAAATCTCTTAGTACTCATGCCGAGGGAAGGCAGTCAGGGGGAACAGTGAGTGCATATAGAATGGTTCTACGTGTATACATTCTACACGGTGCAAACCAATCTGTGGTGACAAAGGAGGTACCTGGTGGCCTGGGGAGTGGGGGCAGGGAGAGGAGAGACTGACAAGGAGGAAGGAGGGTGAAGAGCACGGAACTATCTCGATTGTGCACCTCGTGTAAAATTATGTGCGTGTCCATTATACTGCAATAATAATTATGCTGTTTAAAAAAGGATTGGCTTTTGACTGTTCTAATACAGAGACAAGAATATAAACGATCTATAATAATAAAAGCGTGATATGCTAATTAGACTGGACATCCTTCCGGACATCCTTCCTTCTGGACAAAGCCACAGCGGGCGGGGGCCGGGGCCAAGGCCCTTGCATGAATTCCATGCATCGGGCCTCTGGTATAATTCTATGAAACCTGTAAGGCGCAAAGTGGGGCATGGCTGTGTAACTTCTGGAGGCAACATATGAAGAATGTACTCCCAGCGCCTGCTGGAGGGAGGGTTCTTAGCACTTCGGTCTTACAAGGTTTTGAACTCTGTGCCCCCTTTTTGATATGATCTGTGCTTCTTCGTGTCTTCCATGTCCCCAGCGAAGCGTAGCATGTTTAATCCTCTTTTTAATAATACATTTTTGTGACATTCATACTAATTTGTTAAATTCACGAGAAGCACCGTAATGTAAACCACTATGTGTTAACTGCATGCAGAGGTAAAACTTCATTGTTAAAAATAATAAGATCTTTATATAGGCTTTTCCCTCCTTACGTTTCTGATTTCAATAAACAGCTCTACTGACTTTAAGTTTTTCTGAAAAACAACACCTCTCTTAAATTATGTCAGTTTGGTGGCTAAATATTAGATGATGTTTCAATGTTAACCAAGATTTACTAGGACATAAACTGGTGTGATTGATACGTAAATCAATCACAAACTTATGGACCTAGTGCTAATACTATCTCAGTGTTACAGGTGATGAAACTGAGGCACAAAGGGATGAGTAACTCGCTCAGGGTCACACAGTAGTAAGTCCTCGAGCTAAATTAAAAGTGAGGCGGCCGGTTCATCTCCGGAGGGGTGTTCCTCATCACCCACAAAGCGTCTCATTCCGTCTTTGAGGAGAAGATGGGGTATCTGTGGCCGGAGGAATTATTCCAGTTTATAGTCCCAGCTCAGTCTGGAAGGAGGGGCTTCCTGGGACATTTTGAAAATGGAAACACAGTTTGGGATTCAAAAGAAATGTCCTTCCCCGTTGAACTACTGGGATTGTAAACTGACCCTCGTTATTGTACCAAAAGTCTGGGGCACTTGCAAAGCTCTACCAGATTGGTTTGCTAGTGTTCATCTCTCTTAACCTAGGAAAGTCTACTCGTGGTTTCTTAGTGACTTCCCTTCCTTTCCTAACCAGTCCCCCTGCCACCCCACCCCAGTCCTTCCTTTCCCCTTTCCTTCCACTAAACAGGATTCTGGAAATTCGAAAATGGACGTGATCACTATTACATACGTTCATTGTTTTACAAAGAACAGGAAAAGAGAATCGACGTGTCCTAAAAAAATGTTAGATCTGCTAATAGTCTGGATATACTGGAAGAAAAGAATTATTCTCTGGCTTTTGATCCTGCAGGCATAATAAGAAAACGTTATTCCTTCCGTTTTCTTTGAAAAGGGCCAAGTTGAGAGGTTTCCCGGAAGAAGCAAAAAGGAGAGACGCTATTGGAGTGTGAGCAATAGGTGAGGTAGCCTCAAAGGCCAAATGGTAGCGTTGAGAACTCATCAGGGAGGTTCTCACCCGTGGGCTTCCTGATGAATATTTAGCGTTCGAGTATAGGCCAGATGCTGAGAGAAGAGAGACCGTGCACGGTGGATGTAATGAAGTTGTCGGTGGCCAATTTGTCTGTTGGCCACCGGCCTGTTACCCGCAGCACAGCATTCTTTACAGATGTCTAAAACAAAACAAAAAAAATCTCTCAAGTGAAGTTATTGACTAAAACCGGTTCCACAGAACCAATTAGTATCTTACACAGGCTGCCCCACAAGCTTATGAGGCCATCCATCACCTGTCCACTTAACTATTTAGCATTTGTCCCAGCAATTTGTCACCGTGTCACAATGCTAGCGTTTCAGAAAGGGAGTTTTTTGGGTTGAAAGAAATCTCACTCAGATACTGCAGATATTTCTCCTTTAATAAGACGGAGAGAAGATTTATGTTTCTGTTACATTTAACCTTAAACATCGTGTCTGGAGGGCGAGGTTAAGTCTTCATACTGCAAATACTTCAAATCTACATCAGTTGTTTTATGTGAATTTAAAAATATCGTGCAGAATGGATTTTTTATTTTCATTTTTTATTTTTTCTGCGTGTTAACAACATAATGCGGAGTGTTAACGTGGCAAAGTACCTTTGCTGGTGGCTTCAGTGGTTTCATTTTAGTACTTTTCCAATGCAGTGTTTGCTTTTGCATTCATTTCTCGTGCCTTTCTTAATTTCACACTGCTGAATGAATTACGTCGTATTTACCACTGAGTAGAAGACAAGATATCTGCATTGTTTTTAATATTATGCAGCTCAGGTAGACATGGAATTCAAGAAGTATTGAATGATAGAAGGCTTACTGCAACATTTCAATTAAATCGCATGTAATTTACAACCACACGTGTACCCTTTTCAAGCACAGACTATTAATTAGAATAAAGCTTGGCTGTTGATTACAGATCATCGTCAACGGCTTAATGTTTCTCTCAAAATGTCAAACAGAGACTACAATAGTGTAATTTGGAACATGCTGGCCACTTAGTATAGAGGAAATTGACCAGAATCAGAGAGTAGAAGATTGTGGCAAAAAAAAAATAAAAATCTAATTTATAACATGGGGTTCATGTAGTAGAGCAATTGTGGAAAAATATAAGCTTGACATTTATTTAAAAGAACTAGCCATGCCTTAGGCATGCCAATCAAATAAAAAATTATTTAGATTTGTAACCTTTAGATGTGACTCAAAAAGGGGATGCGTTTTGTTACTGGCGAAGACAGGTATGTAAATGGCCTCTTTCCCGACTACCCTACAAAGTCACCTGGTCGAGATTTCTAATGCAAAGGAGGCCAGCGGATGCTGGGGACTCAAATGCCACCTGTGCATCTGAATGCTGTCAGCAGCTCCCTGGCATTTCTCGTAGACCTTCCACGTGGGCTGGTCCGTCCCGGAGAGAAAGCAGAAAATGCAGCCCCACAGGAGGGGCTGCGAGTGGGAAGCTTGCCGAGGCCCCTGCGTGCGGTGCTCCTCACCGGGGCATCAGTGAGCCACCCCTTCCTCTCTCCCCCACACCCCAGACCCACACGGCTGGCCGTTTGGGTGCAGTAAGGAATGCACAGTGCCAAGGTGCACCCGTAGGTGTGCCCACACGCACCCATAGGAGTGTCCACAGCTCCCTTCCATGTTTGAGACATTGCCAGTCCCATCATTTTATCCATTCCTGACAGTATGTGTTGTTGTTACTTAGAAAATAGACCTCACTCGTCAGTCAGCCTTGAAAGGGTAGAGAGAAATGCTTTTAAGGATTATTGGCTCAATATTATATACATATATTATGTATACTATTGGTTCGATACCATATATAGATTATGTATGATATGTAGACATCCATACACCTACATAACATATGCCAAGTAATACACACATGCATTACATTTCCTTGGTGTCTTTGCAATTCTTATCTTCAAAATGAGGCTAGAAAAAATAATTTTGCAGAGAGATTTTTTCCATTGTTATCTAAAACTAGACCCATCCCACGATATCATGTGAGACCCGGGACCCTTCCCCGCCACCCTCTCCTTCTACCCTTACCCCCTCCTTCCACCCCCACACCATGGGACTGCTCCGAGTCCTGGAGTTCTGGCCCGCGTGGCCGGTGTGCCGCGGGATGGCCCCGAATCCTGGAATGCCGCCCTGATGCCCTACCTCCGGGCCACACACAGCGGCTGCCAGGCCCCGCCACTGCAGTGCACACATGGGGCCGCGGAAACCACAGCAGAAGCCGTGCAAAGCGGCCGCCGGGACCCCCGCACCCCTGCGGGCCGCAGGAACCCCAGTGGGAACAGCATGGAGCAGCTTCTGACCCCGCCCCCACTGTGCACACTGCCATCTTGTGGTGGTGTTACGGCATGAGGGTCACTTTGCATATTACCTCTTTATTATATAGGATGACAATAACATCAAGACATTTTCTTAAGGATCATTAAAGAAAGAGTGATCTAACTTAAGTCTTCATTAAAGAAAGCTATCAGAGGTTATAATTTATCGGAAGCTGATAAGTTTCTTATCAGAGGTGGGCACGCAGGGAAGAAACAATGCTGAAATTTTTGAGCAATAGTCTCTAGATGAGTAAAAGAGGTGGAGAGAAGACAGAAAAGGGTGAGCGGTAACTCAGTGGATGATGAATGGAAGCAACTAAATTGGGATGCCTTGGACACACCTGTGGAACTCTGGGATTGGGAGGACACGTGGTCACCCGAGGAAAAGAAGAAATGACTGTTCTTGCTGGTCTGGGACAGGCTGTTGTTTTTGTCCCAGAAAAATGAATCCCCAGTGTGTAATTACAAGGTGAGCTCCAGGTAAAAGTCCTGGAGTTGAATAAAGGGAGCTGATCCAGGACAAATGTTGATTGATTGATTAAATAATTATAATTATAAAAACAACAATAGCTACTAACTACACTCCAGCCCCCCATTCTTTTTATATCATAACTCATTCAATCTTTCCACCATTTCTAAGAGCAAATGGACTTTATAAGTTAGGACATCAAAGTGTCGCCATGGAGGGTGTGTGATTTGAGCCTAGAAAGAGCTCTAGTCCCCATCCTCCTAAGCACTGGGTAAGCGCCTCTAGCTGCCTACACTGTTGATTAGAAGCAAAGAGAGAAAGTAGAGGTTGAGTTCTTTCATTTCCACATGGTGATAACTTTACACATGTATTTTCTTATTCAATCCTTCTCAGATCCTATAAGGTGATCATGGTTATCCCAGTTCAATGAAAATAAAGGGATGTATCAGAGGTCATAACACTAGTAACTGCCACAGGAGATACTCAAACCTAGGTATCTTAGACCTCAAAGGATATATGTGATTGGCCTTTCAGTGCCTGAATGGAAGACTATTGTCTGTAGAAAGCCTCTCAGTTTTCATTCCACCCACAGTCTTCCTAGAACCCTAATGCTGCATGTAGGAGCATAAGTTAAAATGACGGATCCCCAAATTCTCCTCATGGTGATCGGAAATCTGTGGGCTTCATAGGCACGCGTCTTTCTCAAGTGAAAATGTGACTTGTACTGTGTGTCTTAAATGATTATTTTGGAAGTTTATGTTAAAGCTTGGAAGAGAGCAGGCACAACATGAATGTAGATCTTCTTTCTTCTCACGAAAATCAACTTGGAGGGGCCATCTTAAACTTTCTTTGCCCATCTTCAAGAAGAGAGGGGGATAAATTTGCTTCACGGGCTATGTGCCCTGCAAGGCATAATTAAATAAGGAATTTATAGGCATGCTATCAGTCTATTTCTCAGATATGCCAGTGATAATATCATATTTTAAAATAAATAATATTTTAGGGAGAGCAGAATGAGAACTTCTTGGGGACTGGGGATCTGTCCTCTAGAGCATGCTATTTGCATGATCAGTAACTGTGCCTGGCACATAGTATGGACTTAACCTGGCTCTGGGCTGAAGGAGAGGGCTCAGCATAGGTTTGGGTAAAGTACATGGAAATAGTGGGACCACATCGCTCATGACAGACACCCATTAAAAGGATACTGGGAGCTCTATTTGTCCGTGGGATACATTGGTAACTTTGTCAAGTGGGGCAGGGTGGTGTGGTACAGAGATGTGAGAAGGGAAACACTCCAGTCTAGTGCCCTAATCTCTTAGTGTCGATCATTAAACTCTAGTCTAAGAATCTGGTTTTTCGGTCACAGTCCATACTGTGGAGACACCTCACCACTCATTAGGTGGTAGGATTTTTACAGAATAATTTGCAAGGAAGACCCTCAAAATTCTATTTGGAGAGAAAACAGGTAGGATATGATCTTAACAGATATAGAAAATTGTGTGTGTGCTCTTGTGTTTGAGTGTGTGTGTGTATGCTTGTGTGTGTCTATGTGTGTCTGTGTGTGTCATGGGGAGAATGGCATATATGGGTGAGGATACTTTAAATATCAATGTTTTCCCTTTCCTCGATAAGTAACATTTGACTTAAGCCAGAGCTAATATTGTCAAATGAGCAGACACTCGTGGATAAATGCCTCACATCTGGCAAAGTGAAGTCAGCTGACATTTACTTGGTACAAAGGAGCAGGGATTAAATCAGATAGAATCTCATTGGATCTAATATTGGCATGTTTTTCCCCTCAGTTTCTTAGATGTTTTTGAAGAAAAGTAGAAAAAATTATTATTGGCAAGGAGGTTATGTATCTATTTTTATTATGTCAATAGATACGTCTGTAAAATACCGAAAGCAAAGATGAATTGTAGAAAATGCAGAAACGTGTAAACAATAAAGAAAAATAACTCATAACTCTTTAGTTCAGGGAGAAACACAAAATTTTGATGTGTTTACCCATAGTATTTTCTTTTAATGTGTGTGGATATAGAGATGATAGATATGTTAAAAGAAATAAAAATAGACCTAAATAGATAGATAGATGTTAGATAGATTTCTTACATATGCATAAACATTTTATAAAACTAAAATCAAATTATATAAATGCCTTGTGATATGCATTTAATTGTAAATATATATACATATTATCCAATATCATTGCATACCTTTATAAAACAGTAGAGGCCCGGTGCACAAAAATCATGCATGGGTAGGGTCCCTAGTCCTTGCTGGCAATCAGGGCCAATCTGTGGGGCAATTAGAGGGGCCCCCGCTGGCACCCACCTTGGCCGGCCTGGCACCACCTGCTCACCGGCCCTGCCCACCGCTGCCGTTGCCAGTCGCCTCCCTCTGCGGGGCAACTGGCAGGGCGATGGGGCGGGGGGCCCCCACTGGCACCTGCCTTGGCTGGCCTGGGACCCGTGGGCTGGGGGCAGCTCCTGTGTTGAGGGTCTGCCCCCTAGTCCCCCTGGTGGTCAGTGCCCTCATAGCGACCAGTCATTCCACAGGTCGTTCTGCCATTTGGTCAATTTGCATATTAGCCTTTTATTATATAGGATTTTAAATTATTGCATAGTGTTCTATCGTAATTATTTTATCTTATAACAAGAAGGTGTCATTTTCAAAAGATCACTTTGACCATACCTTGGAGCATGGACTTGTGCTTACAAGGGCATGTTGTGTTAGAGAAGCATGGCAATAATCGAGACAGTGCATGTGGGAGAGCTAAACCAGTGTCATGCAAGTGAAGACGGAAGGAGGACATCTGAAAGATTAGGAGGAAGAAAGAATGGTGTGGGTAGATGGATAGCGGTGTTTCATTGTGACTAGGAAAACAGGAAGAGGAGTTACATTATTTTTTGGAGGAAGTCACCATGTCATGATCACTTGAATTGTTGCAAAAGGAAAATCTGAAAATCCAATATTGGTAAAAATGTGGTAAAATTAAGAATAATGTAATATTTGAATAAAGAAGTTCAAGATAGAAGGAAGCGAACTCAGGGGAGAATAAAGGGCATGGAAAATCATTTTGAGGACATGTAAGAATAACTTTAAAAATGCTCGGTTATGCCCGGCCGGCGTGACTCAGTGGTTGAGCATCGACCTATGAACCAGGAGGTCAAGGTTTGATTCTCGGTCAGGGCATATGCCCCAGTTGCAGGCTTGATCCCCATGTGGGGTGTGCAGGAAGCAGCTGATCAATGATTCTCTCATCATTGATGTTTCTCTCTCTTCCTCTCCCCTCCTCTCTGAAATAAATAAAAATGTATTTTTAAAAATGCTAGGTTTTTACTAAGGAAGGAAGTTTTGATGCATATAATAGGATGTATGTGGTATATATGAAAATTATAAAGCATAGAATACTGTGAGCCCTAATAATCCCAGAATTCAACCAAAGAATTAGAACATCGCTAGATTCATATAATTAACTCATGCTTTGCTCTTCTCTCTCACCCTCATACCCTCGATGGAAGTGTTTCCTGGATATTTAAATTTATCATCTTGCTTTAAAAATAAATGTATTTATATCAAATACATTTCCCTTTTTTCTTCTTGGCATTAATCCCAGTTCTCCAACCATGCAACTTTCTGCTTAGGTTTTTATAGAATCATTTCCATATTCCAGAGATTTTAAAGAAAATCACCATAATTGATACAGACATTGATATACTTCCATTAATCTTTCTTAGAACCCTGTTGAACCCTTTCAATCTCTGGGCATGTAACTGTTTTCTATTGCATTTTTTATTATAGTTTCCATTCCATTGTGCTGTGCGGTCTCCCTAGGGAGCACCAGTGATCTCTAGGTTTAATTCTGCTCGTGGTGCTCCCTACGTACCCTCTCTGCTTGTTATTTCCAATCTTTTGCTCCATCCTCCCTATTCTGGGACCTAATTTTTCTTCACATTAATTTTTACAGTATCAACTCTGTTATTTCCTTTTCTTAAAATGTAAGGGATTTTTTTCTCCCTGAGGCTGCATTTAATTTAATGTTAATATTTTCCTTTCTCATCCATCTCTGTTGTATTTCAATCTGATTTTCAGCCAGAACTTTTGTCATATGTCTTTTGTCTTATCATTCCACATTTCATCTTTCATTACCGAGAATCCAAGGTAGATTGAATTATATTGAAAGCTCAGACAAATATATTCTAACGTTTAGTCTTTTTTTCTTACAGCAGAATGTTTTTCAAAGCTTGTTTTGTGTCCTATCTTTGAATGGTACCATCATCTATTCTTTTGTCATTCTAGAATCTTTTCATAGGCTACATGTGAGGGTTTTTTTTTCCTTCTCTGTTTAATGATATTAATATTATAAATACTATTTAAAAATTTTGCGGATAGTGCCCGCACAGTTTGGCTCAGTGGCTCAGTGGCTGAGCGGCGATCTATGAACCAGGAGGTCATGGTTCGATTCCCCGTCAGGGCACAGGCCCAGGTTGTGGGCTCCATCCCCAGGAGTGGGTGTGCAGGAAGCAGTTGATCTATGATTCTCTGTCATCATGGATGCTTCTCTCTCTCTCTCCCGCCCCCTTCCTCTCTGAAATCAATAAAAACATATTAACAAGTGTTTATCACACATAAGTTCATGGAAGTTGGGCAGTTGCCATTCAGAAAACCTAGGTTGGAACAGCTGACTCTGATTTTTCCCTGACCCTCCTTGTCCAGATGAGCTCGGAAAAAAGAAAACTAAACCTGAGTCAAACAAAATGTGAGCTTATGGTATCGTTGTATGTTCATATCCTTCCCTCTCCTTTTGAAAGATCATTTCTATCTATTTCTCAGATATTAGCTTTTATATATATAGGGTGTCCCCCCAAAATGTATACACTCACTTTGAATCATTATAAAGGCTGTGCTTATTCAAATACGTTTCATTTTCAACATTGAGCTGTCAGCTGTTAAAGTATATATGCATATTTGGGGGGGCACCCTGGATCTATGTGAGCTCCCCGTTTCTGATGACCGCATCAAGCAATGAAAACTGTGACCCCTGTGACTGATCGGCAGGACTTTGGGGATCCCTGCGCTGATGCGTTTGGAAGGCGTGGACCACTGAACAGTGCTTCACCGTCTCCGGCGTGAACGATAGACAGGGAGTCCCCAGAGCCCGCCCTGTGTCCGGGAACGAGAGGAGCAGGCGCAGGAGGTGCAGAGGCCGCACCTGCGCCGTCGTATATCACGCATGTGGTGGCTTCACGGCCCGTGGCTCCGCAGCCCGTGGCTCCCTCCTGGCCGTGAGCCCGGGCTGCAGCAGTTCCACGCATCACACGCGGGACCAGCCACGCCTGAGCAGGAGGAAGGGGCACTCTGCCGACTCTCTCTTATGGAGGATGGCATTCCCCCACCATTGCCCAGCAAGGTGCCCTTGGTGGTGCATGGTTCCTCTGAAGGCGGTTACTAACAAGGAAGACAAAGCAAGTGCACAGTCAGCAGGCTCAGCCTCTGAGCGGGAAGCAGCCACATGGGCCCCTGACCCAGAGAACCGGACACCAAGGCATCTTTCCCGGCCCCAGGGAGATGCTCGGCCAGAAGGCAGCACCAATAAAGTCAGCGGGCTTTGGGGAATTTCCCCAGCAGAGAAGACACTGGCATCTGATTGATTCTAAGGAGTTTAGAAGATTGGCAAATAGGCTAATGTATTACCCTTGAACCATCTTTGGATATTAATTTGAATTAATATATCAAAAAAATTCAATGAATCCTGAACTCTACCCCCCCCCACACACACAAAAAAATTATTATTTAGTATTTTAAAAATAAGTCTCTGTGTTCACCCTGATGTAATGCCTGGAGCAAGAAAAAAAGCAAAAATCTCTTAATTTCTCATGCCGTCGCTGCTATACTTAATAGTAACTCCACTGCTTGTTTATGTCATTCAGTCAGGTGACAGAGCTCAGAGGAGACATTAAGCAATGTGATCTAGAAAAACCTCTTACTGGAAAAGGGTCAACACTCCTTTTTTAAAAATAATATATTTTTTATTGGTTTCAGAGAAGAAGGGAGAAGGAAAGAGCAGTCGAAGCATCAATGATGAGAGAGAATCATCGATCAGCTGCCTCTGCACACCCCCGACTGGGGGTCCAGCCCACAGCCCGGGCAGTGTCTTTCCTCTTATCATGGAACTAGTAGCCCTGCACACCAGTCCGTGCACCAGGAGCTCTCCGTGGGCCTGGCTGCTCTGCACCGGCTGCCCAGAGGCTCTCTGCAGCCCAGAGGCCCATCCACGGCTGGAAAATGCAAGCGACTTCCCTCCGTGTTCTCAGGAACTCTGATAAGGGGCCTCCTTCCTCTTTCTCGGCCGGCTTTCACCCCTGTGCCTCCACCACCAGCCCTTCCTGTCACACTCTCCTCTACCCGCTCCAGCCTCTGGCCGCCTGGACTTGACTTTGCCCAGGAGTTGGGGGCCACTCAACTCTACTCAGCTTGCCAGTTCCTTCTCTTCTTATGCAAGTGTTGCGCGCCCAGCCTGGCCAGAGGCCCATCCGTGGCCTGGCGTGGAACACTTGCCTCGTTGCTGCGGTGATGAAGCAAGCATTCCACCAGGCCTCTTACGCTGCCCACTCTCAGCGGCCATGCCCCTGGGACTGGGGGACTCCAGCAGGGCTGAGAGGACTGGGCGCCGCCACCGTGTGCCTATGGGCACCGCCATCTTGGTGATGGAGTGACAGTTAATTTGCATATTACCCTTGTATTAGATAGGATGGTACCGCCATCAATGCTTTCTCTTATCTGATTGGATAGCCCTCACCTAGGTTCATCCGAAACAGAATGGTTCAGCGGCAAGTGGTTGGCATGTGATTGCAGCAGCAGATCAGTCAAGTACCCGAGGTTAGGTGCCGGGGAAACCGCGAGGAACCAACCCTACGGGGGAACCGCATCTCCGTGTCCTTCCTTCTCAAAATGGGGAGCCTGCAGCAAAGTGCTCCCTTTATGCTGCTCCCAAATGAGATGCAAGGTTTTGGCATGACAGAATAGCTCAGAGGGAGGAATGTGGAATAACTCAGGGGCAGGCACGCTCACCTGTACAAGTTCAATGCTTCAGGGCAATTGAAGCTATTCTGGAAAGAACTTAAAAAGCAACAGGGAAATGTGCAAAACCAAAGAGCAGGAATTGTCAAAAACAAGTGCATGGCATCTCTGTTGTTAGTCTCAAAGGAAGTGTGGTAAAACCCTCGCCGCCTTGTATAAAACAGGAAGCTCCCCCAGGGAAAGTGGGAGCAGCCCTCTTCACGGTTATACCACGTGACCTCGTCGGTAGATAACCACGTCCCAGATAGGTTAGGTATCTTGTTTCTAGCTGGAACTGAATATGTCTTTCAGGACAAGCCCTCCAAGGAAGGGACAGGTTGATTCCTTCCCATCTAAGGAGTGTTACCCAGCCAGCGTGACTCAGTAATTGAGCATTGACTTATGAACCAAGAGGTCATTGTTCGATTCCCTGTCAGGATACATGCCCGGGCTGCGGGCTGGACCCCCAGTCGGGGGCGTGCACAGGCAGTTGATCAATGATTCTCTCTCATCATTGATGTTTCTCTCTCTCTTTCCTTCTCCCTTCTTTTCTGAAATCAATAAAAATTATATTATTTTTTAAAAAGGAGTGTTAACCCTTTTCTAGTAAGAGGTTTTTCTAGATCACATCACTCAATGTCTCCTCTTGAGTCTTCCTGGGACAGACATTGGTTTGGCTTCTAATTATTGAATCTCTCAGAGGTTTGCCTTTTTCTCCCTTCAGTCCACATTCCTTGTTTAGTCCATCTTAATCAATGTATAGGGTGGCCCCATAGATATATACACATTTTGAATAATTATAAATGAAGTGTTTATTCAAATACATTTCATTTCAAAATGTAATAGAATCAGCTGTTGAAGTATGTGTACATTTTTGGGGGACACCCTGTATTGTCTCACCCCAACTTTACACCTGATTCTTCCATCTTTCATTCAGAACCAAAATCCTAGAAAGAGGACTTAATGTTTTTATACCATAACAGAGAAGGATCTACACTAATAAAAGAGTAAGACGCAAATTGACCGTACCTTAGTGACACCCACCATCCAATCAGGAGTGGATATGCAAATTAACCCAACAAAGATGGTGGGTTAATTTGCAGGTGCTGAGCGGCCTGAGGTGGGGTGGGACACTTGTGTCGTCGCCATAGTGACAACATAGGCATTCCACACCACCCCACCTGCTCTGGGCCTCTGGGTAGCGTGGGAAGGTGGAAAGGCAGCTGAGGGCCGGAGCAAAAAGACGGCTCCAGCCGGAGCGAAGGTGGTGCCAGCAGCCAGGGGAAGGAAGGACCTTTCTTGCACGAATCTTTGTGCATTGGGCCTTATATAGTCTTCATATAATTGGTAACAACAGAGAAGTTTTTGTGGGAATATTCACAGCTAAACGTTCAAACCATCGTCTCTTCCCTACTCCCTGCTTTAAACTCTTCATCTCCTCAAAGAAAGATTATTTGGCCGATGAAGAGTTAATGTGTGTGAAATGCTGTGCTGAGTGTTTTATGTGTATTACTGAATTTTGTGCTCTCATAATTATTTGGAAATATTAAACTGCATCAGGTCACAATCAGAAGAGGTGAGGTAACCAAGGTCTGACAGAGTACAATCTTATGGGAACTGGCTGAGGTTGTGTGCATGGAGTGAGTAAGAAAGACTGGAAAAGGTGGAGGACAGAGAGGAAAGCTAAGTTACCTTTCCGTACATTGAACACAAGGAGTTTGGTTCCTGGGGATTTTAAAAGTCTAATAAGTTATAAGGTACATATTTATGAAGCTCTCTGATATGTAAGGAAGGAGTAAATAAATATTAGGAACTATTAACATACACAGTAATATATCTTATAGTGGTAACTAATGAGAGAGCCAGACTCTTTATATATTCAAATTATATATTAGAGTATAAAGCAAAATAGCAGGAAATTAACTGCTTGTATCATGAATGTATAATAATATTTAATTTACTAATTAATTATGCTTCCTTTTTACAGCAGTAATTAAGATGTGCGATTTCTTCATTTTATGTACACTGATCATGCTGTATGTGAGGGCGTAGAGTATAATTTTCACTATTATCATTATTACAATCACATCTAACATCCCTTTACTCAAACACTCTCACTCTAAAAGTGAAGCCTTATCTTCCATCTCCTGCTAATCTTCTCACCTGCTTCATCTCATCAATGTATCTGCACATGAGCCCTGGATGGCTTGGCTCAGTGGGTAGAGCATCGGCCTATGGACTGAAGGGTCTCAGGTTCGATTCTAGTCAAGGGCACATACCTCGGTTGCAGGCTAGATCCCCTGGTTGGGTGCATGCAGGAGGCAATCAATCAATGTGTCTCTCTCACATTAATGTTTCTCTCTATATATCTCTCCCCCTCCTTTCCACTCTCTAAAAATCAATGGAAAAATATCCTTGGTTGAGGATTATCTATATCTATATCTATATCTATATCTATATCTATATCTATATCTATATCATCTCTATCTACCTACACACATACACATGCACACGCACATGCACACACATATCTGCACATGAAACTTTGACAGAGAAGTCACTCTGTAGGTATTACTCAATCTCATGATCTCACCATTACAAAGTCCTTTGCCTTTGGTCTGTTTTTGTTCTTTTCTGTGTTATAGTCATTACAAATGCAGTTGCAAAATTAATTTTCCTTTCCCTAAGCGCATGTTACTTTAGCTATTTAAAGGCCCATTTCCTGCCGCCAGAGACTGGAGCCGGAGCTGTTATTGTTTGCGTTCTGGAGACTGTGGGAATGGCTCCCTGGCACACAGTTAGCAACCTGTGTCTGCGCTTTCCAGGCGCTCCCGCAGTCCGGGGTCCATCTGGGCCTGCTCCATTTTTGAATCTAGGCCATTTTTCTGTTTGACTCTGTCTTGATGAAAAGCTCTTACAATCCGAGGTTGGAGCATGTCTGTTATTTAATTACATTAAGATCCAAGTGAAAGCCCACATTTCCCACCATATATTGTGTGTTCCTGGTCAGAGCTCATCTTGCTTTCTCTGTAACCATCGATTTTCTATAATAATGAGATTTAGGGAGGGTCTGGGCACACAAAAGGTGCATAAAATATAAAGTGAATGAAAGGATGCTGGCATCCACATACTAGTAACTTCTGCAGCTTGATGTAATGTATAGTAAATTCTAGAACACTTTTATTGTTGTTATTTTTATTGCTGCAGTGACAAATACCACAAACTTGGAGGTTGAACCAATACAACTCTATCATTGTACAGTTCTGTAGGTGAGAATTCTGGCACTGGTTCGAATCGGCAAGAATCAGAAAATCCGTTTCCGGAGGTTTTAGGGAATCATCTGTCTTCTGCATTTTTTTTCTTTTCTTTTTTGTATTTAAATGTATTTTTATTGAATTTTTTATTGATTTCAGAGAGGAAGGGAGAGGGAGAGAAAGATAGAAACATTAATGATGAGAGAGAACCGTTGATCAGCTGCCTCAGGCACGCCCCACACTGGGGATCGAGCCCGCATCCCGGGCCTGTGCCCTGACCAAGAATCGAACCCTGACCTCCTGGTTCATATGTTGATGCTCAACCACAGAGCCCCGCCGGCGGCACATCTGTCTTCTTGTTTGTTTATCAGTTTGTAGAGACCATGCACGTTCCTTGGCTTCAAACCCAGCAACAGTGGATAGAGTCCTAACCATACTGCCTTCTCCCTAGTTCAAAACAGCTGGGGAAGGGCTTTTAAGAACCCTTCCCCAGGGTTGGGGAGTGAAACAGGTGAAGGGATTAAGCAGTGCAAATGGGTAGTTACCGACTAGTCACAGAGCTGTGGATCGCAGCACAGGGAATATAGTCAACAATGTTGTGATAACTGTGTATGGGGCCAGGTGGGTACTTAAAGCAGCACAGGGACGAAGCTGTAAAGTCCATGATTGTCTAACCACTTTGCTGCACATCTGACACTAATACAGAATACTATTGAATGGCACTGTGATTGGAAAACAAACAAACAAATAAGAACCCATGTGACTAGATGGGCCCTCCTGGATAATCTAAGCTCATCTCCCCATCTCCTTGTCTTATCCTTAATCAAGTCTGCAAAGTCCCTTTGGCCTTATAGGGCAGCATACTCCTAGTTCCACGGATCAGAGCAAGGCCATCTTGGGAGCCATCATTCTGCCTCTCCTTGTGGGCCTATAAACATGTAAACGCCACCGGCACAAGTGGGAGAGGGTTTAGTTACTTCCCTTCAGCAAGGCACACGGTTAATTTCTTGTTAATGTTCCATCTAGTGCTGTCGTTTAAATTGCCGGCAGCTGCCAAAACAGCAAAAGGGAAACCAAGTCCACCTCTAACAGTGGGTGAATTTCTTAGCACTCTGCAACTCACTTTACTTAGATGCGAAAGAAGAATGCTAAACGAATCTACCTTTCTGGAATTTTGTGAAATTAAATAGAACATTGCATATAAATTACCTGGCTCCCAGGAATCATGCATGTAAACTACCCTTATTATAATAATTATTATCAACCTCATTCATTTCCATCTCATTAATTTCAAAGCACGGATCTGCTCATCTCTCTAATTCTAACCAAAGGAGCTTGGGATTTTAATTGTACTCTTTTCTCTTATGGAAAAATCTAATAAAAATGGATTACATTTGGCTTCTGATTCTCCCCCACAGTGTGATTGTATAAGGGCACGCCATCCAGATGCCACAGGCAAGAGAAAACCCTTTGGTTGATGCATACGTGGTGTCAGTTTCACAGGCCAGGGTAGCGTCGTGTTCGTTCTTCCTGCTCCCCATCGAGGCATGATTCCGGGGTGCACTTGCAGCGTCAGGCTCTGGGTCAAATATGGTGTTAGTAGAGACTCCTTTGGAAGGAAAACTCCATCCAGCTTAAAGGAAAAATGAGGAGCTTATTCTAATGGCCGGAGCCTCGCCACGGGGAGCATTGCTGGTAGCGGACACTGACCTCGAGATTCAGAATTAAACGAGGGAGCGGGAAAATGGAAGCTGTGCTGATCCCCTTGACTGACTTTCTGGAAGCCTGAGCTCTCTGGCTTCTGTGTCCCTCCAGCTCCCTTCACCTTCCTCCTCCCTCTTTCCTCCGAGTGCTATTGACCACGCAGATTCTTGGCCTACTTAGGATAAAGGCTAAGCTGCTGCTTAAAAAAAAGAAAGAAAGCAAAAGAGGCCCAAAGTAAAGGCGCTTAGAAAAAGAGGATCTCCCTCTCTCCCTCTCTCTCTCTCTCTCTCTCTCTCTCTCTCTCTCTCTCTCTCTCTCTCTCTCTCTCTCTCAGCTACAAAAGTCCGAAAGTGAGCAGCCCAAATTAGCTGTCGTTCAAAGACCCGGGTTCTTTCTAAGCTGGTCTCTCTGCATCCTCAGATTTCCACATACCCCTGGACTTCTGTGCACCCTTGGGTTTTGACCTCTGCAGTTCAGGCTGGGTTGTAGGAAATTTTATGCTTCAGTATTTCAGGGTTCCTGGAAACATGGGTTCCCTAATGTCTTACAGCCAAGAAAAACATGTTTTAATAGGGAGAATTCAGTCTGTGTCCACCTGTGCTGCACATTTAGGCAGTGCCGTGAATATTAGTATTTTCTACCTAATAATTGAGCCTCTCAAAGTCCATCTCAGCTCCTGAAATTACTTGTCCTAATTTCAAGAAACCAGAGAAACAGACTAATCTCTTTGAATGCCATTTCTGAATTTCCGTGAGAGAGACCTAAATGGACTACTCTTGATCCCCAAACGTTGGACAGAGATAAGTGAAATAAGACAAACATGCTTTTCACTGTCCGTATCCAAAGTCGGAGAGGGATTCAGCGGAAAAGGTTATCGGTTGGACATGTAATCCGACGGTTATTTACTACCTATGGATAGAATTTCAATTTTGCGAAGCTAACATAATGCTGGCATCAAACCAGGATAATACACCCACAAACAGAAAGCTGCCAACCAAACAAATTTAGTGGCTGGAAACATTATTATCTAAAATACTACCACACTGAAATTTGAAAGACACGTCAACAGTAAAGCTCCGTGTACAAGCCCAGTTTGCTTTACACTTAAAGGTAGTTGATAGAAGGACTCTTGTTTATCTATTTATTTTATAGATATGTCAGAGTAGAAAGACTGCTGTTACTATTTTCAGTTGATGAAAAGGCATTTGAATGAATCCAAATACATTTTTTTTCTGTTTAAAAACATAGTATCGAAGCCAATGGTTTTCTCACTATAAAGATAGCGCACCTCCAAAGTTTTCAGTCTTTTATTAGATCTGGTAATGAACTATTTGTTTCCAAAACCAGCATGATGCATTAGATGGCCTTCGGATCAGTCTTCGTAGACATGAATGCCAGAGTCTTTGGCCTCCTGGTATATATATTGCTGTGTGTGTGTGTGTGTGTGTGTGTGTGTGTGTGTGTGTGTGTGTAAGAGAGAGAGACAGACAGAGAAAGGCTTTGTGTGTGCATGGACTCTTGTCTAGAACTTTCTTTAACAAGAAAAATGAACATTTTCTTTACAAAGCTACTGAGGATCTTCGATATCGATAGTCCCAATGATACCTATTACTACCTTTTTACTATTCAAAAGTAGAGAAAGGAAAGCTACATATTTCAAAAAGTTTGGGCTATTTCAGATAGTTCATTGAATAAAACATGCAGAAGAAACGAGATTATCCTCAAATGAGAATGCTCTCCTTGTTTCCATCTTCCACAGTATCAACTAATTCCCCGACTGAATGGCAAATCCCAGCACTTTAGAAATACGGTCTAGATGGATGGCTGTTTGCAGCGGGATCCTCAAAACATAAAGCATAGCATTCGGCTATTCACACATATTATTTGCTCGTATGTGAAAAGCAGTTATTGATCCATGTGTCTATTACTAAATCAGTTTTATAGTCATGCAATCAAGGTTCCGTGAAAGTTTCTAATTCAGACTTGCAGATACATTAGACATAAAATACGTTTAATTCTAAACAACCAGCTCTAGCCTCAAAACTTGCATTGCTCCTTCTTTCAAGAGATTAAAATTTTCCTTTCTGTTAGACAAAGAGCCTGTTTCTGAATCCCCTGATACACATTCAGAGACTAAGCATGCTTTGAATGAGACAAAATAGTTTTCTGTTTTCTATACATATTTCTCCACCTAGTGCAGTGCTGAGCATTAGTGGAGTTACCTGTGTTCTGATGGCTTGTCTGTGTGTTTCTAAAATGCTGAGCTCAGGGGCACCCCGCCAAGGAGTGCCATGAGCAATTGCTTTGAGGCCTTGGCGGTAACTGCTTATGTAAGCCCACAGACAGACCATCTTTCTACCGCCCGATGCAACTGTGCATATGGGATGCTTAGTCATTGTTATGTAACCATCGAGCAACGTAGCTGGAGAATGCTGATGGCATAATAAATTGTACTTAAGAACCTGGCATTAGATCCAGTATCCCGGCTTGAAAAATACAGGTTTTGCAAGCAAGTAATGCAGTTTTGCTGGAGTTCCCGGCGATGTCTGTGGGTGCCTCTAGGGGTAACGTTCTCCAGTGTGTACGATGTCCACGAGGGTCCTTTTCAAGGGGCCCTCAGAACCACAGGCTTTTTGCTCCCACCTCTTTGCCTTGCCAAGGAAGCATCCATTGACTGGAAGAATCAAATAAAAACATGGGTTACGTGGGATCTTTATACGTTTCGCGATAACCCTCCTCCTAAGTAATTTACTTTGCTTTTTTTTACTTTTTTTTAATACATTTTTTTATTGTTTGTAGTATTACAGATATCTCCCATTTTCTCCTCCTCTACCCCCTCCGCCGCCCCTCCCCACGCCCCAGGTCTTCACCGCCCTATTGCCGGTGCCCATGGGCTAAGCATATAAGTATAAAAGTTCTTTGGTTTATCCCTCCTCAGCCCCCCCAACTCCACACCGAGGTACGGCAGTCTGTTCCATGCCTCCCTGCTTCGGGTCTCATTTTGTTGGTCGGTTCCTTTTGTTCATTAGATTCCACACTTTACTTTTGATGCTCCTTCTCTGCACGCACCATGGGAGGAGGACAGTCATCTGATAGGAATCATTTCCCCAAATTATAAAAAAAAAAAGCGGAGGCTTGGCTTGCAGGCTTTCCTCTCTAACATTTAATGTGCTTGCATTTATGTAAGCGGCCGAGGTATGGACGGGAAGTGGGCGAGGAATGAGGATAGCCTGGGGATTAAATGATGGAACTGATTTAGATGCTGCTTGACTTCCAGTCCAGCTAGAAAATGTACTTCCTCCCTTTTTCTTTTCTTTTGTTCTTATCACTGTCCTAATTCTTCTCTCTCTCTCTCTCTTTTTTTTCTCCTGTATCTCATCTCGATCTGACACTGCAAAAATAATAGAACCACTGATATGCGCAACAAAAAAACGTAATCCCTGTAACCATCTAACACTAAGAAGTTTCCAGATGCGCTGGAGCCCGTGGAAAACCTGAAAAGTCTAATCTAACAACATGGCATTGTTTGATCGATGCCTCCAGGACAGAATGGATATTACTCAACAAGCCCAAGCAGACACGAATGGATGCACTCATAAACACAGTGCTGGAGGCCAGCTACATCATCGCCAGCTTTATGTCCCAAACTCTGCTTTCACTGTTCGGGGCCAAGCACATCAAATGATGTGTCGCCTTCCTGGAGCGTCAGAGAGGGTATGACTAGGACCAGGGAGCATGTTAATCAGCACAATGGATATGTTTGTGTCTGCAGTCCCATTTTTCTCTGTCGTTTTTCCTTTTCTCTCCCTTCTCCCTCTACATTTCAAGTGTGCCCATTGCAGAAGTTACCGTGGCCGGGATCTCTGCCCTTCCCTAGTCTGCCCAGAAGCAAACGCTATGTATGTGGGGAATCAGGAAAGGTAACCACATCCTTAGATATGTTTTCATTTATAATGTGAGGATTAGTTGTGTGTACCAAACGGAAGGATATTTTTTATTTTTGTCATAAAATAGTTAAATAGATTAGTGAATGCTGCTAGTTATCCTATCTAATAAAAGACTAATATGCAAATTGACCATACCTCTGCTATACCCACAAGCCATGCCCACCAGCCAATCAGGAGCGACTATGCAAATTAACCCAACCAAGATAGCTGTGGCCACAGAGCAAGCAGGAGGCTTGGGTTTCCCAGGCGATGGAGGAAGCCAGGCTTCCCGCACACCCTGGCGGGCCCAGGCTTCCACTCAAGGCTACAAAGTTTCAATTATAGAAAATAAATAAATCTCAACAAAAATGGCGGGAGCCACAGAGCTGGAGAGAGCAGGAGGCTACGTTTGCCCCCAGCGATGGAGGAAGCCAAGCTTCCGCAGCCCTGGCCTGCCTTGGCCTCCACTCAAGGCTACAAAGTTTCAATTATAGAAGATAAATAAATCCCAACAAAAATGGCTGTGGCCACAGAGAGAGTAGGAGGCTTGGCTCCACTCAAGGCAACAAAGTTTAAATTATAGAGGATAGATAAGTCCCAGATACCAGGGCCTCCGCTTGGGTTGCCAGGGGTCATGGTGGGCCTGAAAACCACCACAGGACCCTTGCTCAGGCTGCCCCATGCCCCAAGGGAACTCCCACCTTGATCCAGGACAACCTTCAGGGCAAACCAGCTGGCCCCCACCCATGCACCAGGCCTCTACCCTATCTAATAAAAGAGTAATATGCAAATTGACTGTCCCTCCAACATACAAGATGGATGCCCCCATGTGGACACAAGATGGCCACCACAAGATGGCCAGCAGGGGAGGGCACTTGGGAGGGACCAGGTCTGCAAGGGAGGGCAGGTGTGGGCAATCAGGCCTGCAAGGAGGGCAGTTGGGGGTGAGCAAGCCTTCAGGGGAGGGCAGTTAGGAGGCTTTGCTCCTCAGGCTGGCAGAGGAGGGCAGTTGGGGGGGACTCAGGCCTGCAGGGGAGGGCAGTTAGGGGTGACCAGGCCTGCAGGGGAGGGAAGTTTAGGGGTGAGCAGGCCTGAAAGGGAAAGGCAGTTAGGGGTGACCAGGCTGGCAGGGGAGTGGTTAGGGGGTGATCAGGCTGGCAGGCAGAAGCGGTTAGGGGCAATCAGGAAGGCAAGCAGACGAATAGTTGGGAGCCAGCAGTCCTGGATTGTGAGAGGGATGTCCGGTAGGATCGGGCTTAAACAGGCAGTTGAACATCCCTCAAGGGGTCCCAGATTGGAGAGGGTGCAGGCTGGGCTGAGGTACACACCCCCTATGCACGAATTTAGTGCACCGGCCTCTAGTTGCATATATTGTATATTTGAAGTACTGTATGCGGTACATAAATTAGAGAGTTTATTCTTATCTTCATCGTATTTGTTGCCTGTTGTAATGACACATACTCAAAGGAAGATCAAGAGAAACCTTATAAATATGTTATCTAAGAAAACAACATGGCACTACAGATTCAGAGGTGAGATATAGCTCAACTCTGAGGACTCCATAAAAATACGGTGGGACAAAGATATGGAAAGAAAGAATTAGAGTAAAAAATGTGAGGGGTTGAAGTGAGGGTATATTAAGTGGTAATAAGCCACCAAATTAGAGAAGACAGAAATTATCCAGAACGCAGCTCAGTTTCACTGAGGAGTGTGGTAGGAGTGGTCCTTAGGGCTGGGAAATACTGGGTAAGAAAGGCCTAGAGTTTGGGGCAGGAGGCTGTATCGAATGCCTTCATTGTCATTAGAAGCCAGATGAGCTTCATGACTTTCAGGGCCGAGTGCAGAATAAACATGCACAGCACCTCGTTACAAAAGGATTAAGATTTTGCAGACAGCTGCAGCCGAGCATTAAGCCAGTGGGGGGCTCTCCCAGGCGTGGGGTCCTATAGAACTGCAGGGGTATCATGCCTGGGAGCACCCCCTGCTGGTTAGTCAGTCTCTGTGTTGGAATAAACGACAGGAGGTTTTACTAAGGACAGTAGAACTAGGGGGACATCCCAGGTCAACTGGAGGATAAGGAATGAGGAAGGGAAAACAATCAAAAGACACTGGAACCGTGGAGCAGCGTTTATAAATAGCCTAATGCTTGGGAATATTCTGATCTATGTTATGAAGTAAAAAAGAAAGTCGTCCATACTCGTTGACAAATAACAGCTAGTTAAAAAGACCACGAAGAGAATTGAATAAAACGAATACACATTTCAGCTTGGAAGACTAGGAGAGAAAGCAAAAAAAATAAAAACAAGACAGAAAAATCAGAAAGAGAGGCTGATTTTAGGGGAACATTGGGATGAGGTCAGTCTTAAGGGATGCCAAAATAAAACTGGATAGAAAAATAGACGAAGAAGCTAGGGATATGGGATCAGATACTGGGGTGGGTGGGGGGGGGGGGTGGGGGGCGCGGGGAGGGGGCATCATTAGGAAAAGAGGTAAAGATTTGGAAGTGTTATGACCAAAGGAAAAAAGCGTGTCCTCTGAAGATGAATTGTTCACACGACTAATACCATCAGGGGAGTAAACGATTCTCAGATGAGGTGCTTATCTCTCACCCCAGACTTCCCTAGGTTGTCATTTCCATGAAGGCAAGAATTGGCCGTGTGGGGTTAAATGGAATAACTAACGAAGGGATATTTGAGAGTGAAAATAACTTAGGCTCTAAGCTTCCAGGTACAAACCAGTCAGAGAGAGAGAAAAGATAAGCAAAGAAGAGTGGTAAGAGAACAGAAAAGCGTTACCGAAGTTCTAGGTGGAAAGACTTTCAAGATGTAGGTAAAAGGAGACAAAGCCTGTCTAATGCTGTACAGAGGGGTCAAGAGGGCCCGTCTCGTTAGAAACTCATGAGCTGGGGGAGGAGGCTGCTGGTGCTGCTGTCTGAGCTTGCAATCCCGGGGGCCGCGTGCATACAGCAGCCGATAGAGAAGGGCCGTCACCAGGACCTGTGACCTGGGAGGACGGTCAACTTCTAATGTGCACCGTGGAGGCACTCCCATTGGGGTCGAGCAAAATGGGCAACAGGAATGAGAGGCAAGTGACCGGTTCCACGAACAAAAATGTAACCCAGCTTTAAAGGGGAGGCAGGGACAGGCACATGGGAGGTGAAATCGGAGAAAACGGATGAGTTTAGGAATAGAAGGCTTAAAGTCCCCAAGGACCAGTGGTTCTAAGGGAAGAGGGGAAAACGGAAATGGGAGAGGGGATGGAAAAAAGATTGCAAACACTGTGTTAGACACGAGAATTTCCAGATTCCCTGACTGCAGAGACAAGACTGTGAAGGGTTTTTGTTACCCTGTGAGTTCACGCGAGGCCAAAGATACGTCTTGTAATAGGTTTCATTTCTTCTTCTTCTGTGAAAATGCTAGGCCGGGGCATACCATTATTTTATTATTTTCATGTAATTTATTATTATTATTTTTTTTTAGTGAAGCTCCTAAACTCCAGCTCTGGTTTTCTACTTTACGTTCTATCCACAAGAGTTGTCCTCTGACTCTCCTGCTGCAGAGCTATTTAAGTGAGTTATACTTACCAAGTAGTTTCTGCAACCGGAGAGCTAAGGATGCAGCCCTTTGCCTTCACTGTCTCATCGACATTTCAACCCCCAGGAAAAGTTGGAGGAGTTGGGTTCCCGGGCAGGTAGAAGTCTAACAAATCTCTGTCTTTCTGCTGTTCTACTTGCATTGTAATAAATCCCAGCTCAGAATTTACAGTGTCTTCAGACTGGTGCAGACAGGGAGCCAGAATTATCTCGGCCATTTCTCCAAGCTCATAAAATAGATACACACCCTTAATTCTGACGGGAAGAAACAGGTATTTTGTGCTCTCCCACATGCACTGCTGGGAAAATGGTTCTTCGTGAGAGTTCTTCCGGTGCCCCAGGTCACACAAGGCTGCTGCGCATACAAGGTGGTGTTGTAGATGCTTTGGAAGCATTTAAGAAATCGCTCTCCACTTTGCTGGGCCAGGTGACCGGGATGGCATATGTGAAAATCCTTTAAAAGGAAAACGTTTCCCTTGGGTTCGTCTTTCATTCTTGGCTTTCTCCCCCTGCTCTGCCCACTACTCCGGCCATCACCCAATGTTTTCAAGGGCATCCATTTACTTCTTTGGCTCTACTTTTAAGTATTGCACTCTCTGACAGCAAGGTCTCTGCCCTAATAATGTTGGTATCAGCAATCTACACTCATCTACACTGATAAAAGGGTAAGATGCAAATGGACTATACCTTCACGAGGCCTACCAGCCAATCAGGAGTGAGTATGCAAATTACCCCAACAAAGATGGCGGGTTCATTTGCATACACAGGCGCCTAGAGGCGGGGGCCGGGGCGGGACGCTTGCATCATCGCCATGGCAACGACACAGACATTCTGCACCGCCCCCAGCTGCTCCAGGCCTCTGGGCAGCATGGGAAGGCGGAAAGGCAGCTCCAGCCAGAGCCAAAGCAGTGCCAGCAGCCAGGGCAAGGAAGGCCCATTCTTGCACGAATCTTCGTGCACCGGGCCTCTAGTTTCTAATATAGTATCTGAATTATAATAGACTCTCAACATACACTTCTTAAGTCACTGTGAAATGTGTACCCAGGACCCAAACTTTGGGGAAATAATGAGGTCCATTTTCCAATTTCCCTCAAACCCAGAGCAGGATTCCACGTCGTGGGGATCCACGTAACCGTATAGGTTGCCCCATGCACAAACAGTGGCCCTCCACGTTTCCCAGATGGAGAAACCCTAAGGCAATAGTCTGGAGCCTCCTGCACCCCGTGGAATCAGGCAAGGCCGGGTAATGAGAATTCAGGAGGAAGTGGGGGTAGGGGTCTCCTCTCCATCAAGGGTTCATCTCAGAAAATGTGTCCTCTTGTCTCTTTGCTCAGGCGTCTGTCTGTGCAGTGTTTCTATTCACCTGGGAACACGAAGGGCCGACAGACAGCCTTGTAGCATGCCTGCGTCCACCGAAGTTGCTGACTGGACCCCAGCCATGAGTCACTTTGAAAATGTGGTGGCAGGAACAGAAATAAACCACAGAATTTACCGTGTTACTCAAATGAAAGGAAACTGCAAAAGAGAAAGGAAAAGGAATTGCATTTAGCATTGTTTATACGCACACAGATTCGTTTTTAAGCGTGCGGGTAGCTTCCTTTGACCCTAAGGTTCCATAACTACAGATTATGAAATTTTTCATTTAAAAACCACACAGACGTTTGTCAGAAGGAGCGCCCTGGGGTGTAGTGCTTGGGTTCTCGGGAATTTGACTTCATGCAGTTTGTACTTCAGCAGCCTCTCCTGCCAAAGGGCTTTGCACTGATTCAGTCCTACCCAGGTCCTTCCTCCTGCTCCGACTCAGCGTTCATGACAGTCAATGCATCTACTGGCCCATAAATGCTTGCAATTCGTTCTAGCAATAAAACTCTCTTAGGAACTTACATATTTGAAAGCCATCTATTTTATTGGTAGGTAATCGCTTCGGCCATTACATAAAATTGGTAAATAAGGAACAGAAGTTTCTTCGAACGTAAGTAGCAACGTGAATATATTAAGAAAGTTTAAAAAAAAATGGATTACATATATAAAACCATGAAAATAGAATCAAATTTCTAACTCTTTTCTGACAAGGAAACAGAAATAATAATGTATTTTAAGAGCCAGCAGATGAGGATTTACAAGAAATGAACTTTTCATGTATCGCTAAGCCAATCTTTTGCTGGTGGAGAGGGTCTTGCCTTCAGTTTGTAAAAAAACCCCACAACATCCATGAAGCATTCAATGAAGTGAAGCCCAATAAAGATGAGTTACTCCTGGCCGGCTTCGGTGGCTCAGTGGTTGAACATTGACCTAGGAACCAGGAGGTCACGGTTTGATTCCTGGTCAGGGCACAGGCCTGGGTTGCAGGCTTGATCCCCAATGGGGTACATGCAGGAAGAAGAAAATCGATGATTCTCTCTCATCATTGTGTTTCTATCTCTCTCTCCCTCTCCCTTCTTCTCTGAAATATATATATATGTGTGTGTGTGTGTGTATATATATGACTCATCTTTAAAAATATATATGTGTGTGTGTGTGTGTGTATATATATATATATATATATATATATATATATATTTTTTTTTTTTTTTTAAAGATGAGTTATTCCTCATCTGTAAAACAGGTTAGATAGTGAGAAAGCAGTGACACCTGATTCTTCGCTGTGATTGGTTATAATATGGACATTTTCACTGGGTACCTCCTATGGGCCTTGGGCAGCAGTTCCAGTTCTGCTTACTGAAGCTTTGTGGGTCTGACAAACTGGTTTAGGCAGCTCAGGGAAGAAACTTTCAAGGCTGGTCTCACTTGTTTTTTTTTGTGTTGTTTTTTTTTTTTAAGGGCCATGTGTCCTCAGAATTCTTCACCTAGCCCCGATCCCAAAGATATTTTAAGTGTTTTTTTCTGATCCTTAATATTTTCAACGTTGCCTGTCCTGATAAATGGCTTCCTGCAATGCCACAATACTACTTGTGGCAAATAAGTGATGTTCTGAAGTTTAGTTGTAAGTTGAGGTGTATGAAAAAAACAGGGGGGTGAGGGCATGAGTGGGGGGTGGGGGTAGTAATGGGGGGATAAGAACACATATGTAATACCTTAATCAATAAAGAAATTAAAAATAAGTAAATAAATAAAACATTTTCTTAAAAAAAGGAAAAAAAAACATAACAATGATATAATTTTTAAAAAAAGAAAGAAAAATCCTGAAAGATGCTATAATTTAACATGAAAATTACATTATTTCATTGTCTTTCTGTTTTTCAGTGAAGGAATTGGGAGAAAAACTGCCCCAAACAAAATATGTAAATAAAAAGAGCATCACTAAGGGGAGCATAGCCAACAACTTGAATAAAATTTTTGATGCCTACTTTAATATAAAAATGTAATTAACTAACTAGCTCATTGTTGCCCACCATGTACAAGACACACACATCTGGATAAACTCATAATCCATTAATTATTCCATAAAAAGTGTCACATTTTTAAAAGTGAGGGTAGACAGTAGTGTTAAGCAAAAGTAGCTTAAACATAATCACTGCTCTTAGGCATAAAAGTTAATTGTGTATATCCTAGAGTTGTAACCCCAATTAAAGCATAATTAATTACAAACAGTTCGTTATTTATTAGTAAGATGAATAGTGGCTGGTTAGAAGAAATGGTCCATTCCCTGTCAAATCTCAAAAGGATAATTGTATAGTTTTTCCACCATTGCCATCAAATGAGAAAAGAGCATTGTTTCCTAATGTAATTTTACTAGTAAAAGAAAAGATAGTCATAGGGATTTGATTCTTTATAAATAAGTTCTCAAAAGAGGTAAAGGAATAACTTTTAGTTACATAAATTTCTGGTTTTGAAGTTTCATATAGCAAAAGAAACGGTCCAAAAGAAAGAATATCCCACCCTGGCCCTTGTGGCTCAGTGATTGAGCATCGACCTATAAACCAGAAGGTCACGGTTGGGTTCCCGGTCAGGCACACGCCCGGGTTGGGGCTTGATCCCCACTGCGGGGCATGCAGGAGGCAGTTGGTCAATGATTCTCTCTCATCATTGGTGTTTCTCTCTCTCCCTCTCTGAAATCAGTAAGGATATATATTTTTAAAAAGAATGAATATCCCTTTGTTAATTCCCCCCACATTTTCCCGTTAACTCAATCACATTTCTGAGAGAAACTGAAGATCAGACTATGAAAGGGCAAAGTCTAAACAGAGGGAAGGAGATCCCACTGGCGAGGTACCTACTGTTTGCTGTGGAAGTTTGCAGTCACAAGAAAATCGCGAAAGGAAAGAAACGATAAGAAAAATGGTTCTGGCTAATGTCCTTTAAGAGATGCAAGGAAATTTGGAATTGCTTTTAATGTACTGTTTTGTCGTGTGGATGTGTTTCTTGGAGTGTAACGTCATCTCAGATTAGATTTATATTCTGACTCTATCTCAGCGCTGTTTGTCCACCCAGGGGGCAGTCCCCACCTGGCCCTGTTATTTTAAGTGTTACTCGCAGACCGAATGTCGTTTTCATTACAACTCCTCAGACTTTTAATGTGATGTCCTTATAGTTCTAAACATGCCCGAAAAGCTGAGCTGTACTATGGGAATATTATTGCGATGGTAATGATTTTAGAAGAGAAAGCTTGCAAGGCTCAATGATTCAGACACAGACATGTATGCCTTCTGTGAGTTCTGTCAAGTGGAGGAATGTAAATATCTGCAGAAGCTATGAATTAGAAATTGGATTTTACTCCAACTTCTGAGGACATCAAGTTCCATACACTATTGAGGAATTTTTGGTGGGGGCAGATGAACTATTGCGATGCCTGTGGAGATTAAGTTATGAATTCCACCTAGCCCAGTGGTCGGCAAACTCATTCGTCAACAGAGCCAAATATCAACAGTACAACAATTGAAATTTCTTGTGAGAGCCACATTTTTTAAACTTAAACTTCTTCTAATGCCACTTCTTCAAAATAGACTCACCCAGGCCGTGGTATTTTGTGGAAGAGCCACACTCAAGAGGTTAAAGAGCCGCATGTGGCTCGCAAGCCGCAGTTTGCCAACCACGGACCTAGCCCATCAGCTACCAATCGTGAGATGCCCTGGAGAAGTAGGGGGTTCTGTATTGCTTTTAATCAATCCTCCTTAAGTGTTCTCACAAAAAAATATGGTTTTAACTTAAATAAAATAAAGGTATTGCTAAAGACACCAGAAACTTGGAAAGGTAACAAGGAATGCCACAAAAATTCTATGTGCGTAAGTGACAACTTAGATGAAATGACTGATACTTCAAATACCATGTTATTTCCGCAAGATAACATAACTGACATGAAAAAACAATACATATAATTGTTAGAAGAATTGCACTCATGTTTTAAAACCTCCTGGAGAAGACAAGTATCTGAGCGGTGGGGAACGTCTGACCCACAAGCCATATAGGCCCGCGAAATCACTTGGCCTGGCCCTGCCAAGGCCTAGGGGTGAGTTAATGAAATCTTTGACCAGAAATAACAGGCTAGTTGTTAAGTTGATGATTTTTGTATGGCCCAGGAATGATGTGATAAATACCAAAATGGCCCTTGGCAGAAAAAGGTTCCCCACCCCGGGGAGCCTGGTGGTTTCGCTGGAAGATCTGGTCACGCATTTAACTGAAAAATGACACCAATGTTACATAGTCTCTTCTAGAAAACAGAAAAGAAGGAAATGTTTCCCAATCCACTGGTTTAGGCCAGTATTACGGGGGTGGGGGGGGGAGAGGAGTGGAGAGAGAGAGAGAGAGAAGGGAAGGAGCCGATTGACACATATTTTGTATGTTATGTGTGTTATATACTGCATTCTTAGACTAGAATAAGTTAGATAAAAGAAAATGTTGTTAAGAACATAATAGGGAAGACAAGCATATTTACAGTACTCCTCTGTATTTATTGGTACTGTAAGTTTTTGTTGCCTCTTTACAAGATGAGTCGACCGTCTGTCAGTACCTACATCAATATTGTCTTATATGATATGAAACACTGTAGGTGTTCTACTATGACTAACCCTAGACATCAAAAGTGAAAAGGCATTTATAACAAAAAATGAAAAGCAATATGATTGCATTATGGTAGCCTAGCGTAAACTATATGATTGTTTCACAGTAAGAAGAAAATATCCAAAATATTTCCCAATATACTTATTGAAATAAAATCCGTGTACAAGTGGACTCCCACAGTTCAAGCCCATGTTGATCAAGGGTCAACATGTATTTCCTAAATTAAATATATCTAAAAGCCCATATTGAGAGAAAGTAGAGACATGGGTAGAAAGAGAGAGGGAAGATAAGAGATCTATATGTGAATTGTATTTCTAGATGCTTGCTAGTCATCAATATGAATGACCTTTGGAGGAGAGATATTCTCATGAGATAAAGCAAAGTGTTTATTCTGTTCTAAGAAATGCATTCCAAATTTAGTAAAATTTAAATGGTTTCCGTGATCTGTGTGTGTTCAGTAATTTACTAACATATGCGAGTGTGCGGATTAGTTAAGAGATTTTACAGGGATACCCTGCCCTTCTGCTATTTTCTCAGGGACCTGTAGTTTCATTATCTCGTTAGTTCTTTCAAAGTTCATAAGTGAATGTCATCCTGGCCTCAGCCCCACTTCTAAGTTAACAAAGCCCTTTCATTGTAGCCAAATGCTATCCCTTATAGTCTAATAATTTTGTGTAGAGCAGAAATTTAAAATGAGAACTACAGGAGGTCAATATCTGAAGTTCTTGCTTCACCACTAGAATAAAAATTAGTGCATTTCAAAGGTTGTGAAAGGATCTAAGAAAAACTAATTTTCCTTAATTTCCAGAATTAAGAAGACACAATTAGTGTCACTCTGGGAATTGGAACATTCGTAATTATCGAATGTGCTAATTTCATGCCACTTGTGGTAAGAGGAGAGGTTATGTCCTCCATCACCTGCCTTTTGAGGTGATATCTGGTGCCTCCGCGTGTGCTGTGACGTAAGCCAGAGGTCGTGAAGAGCCCCTGGCCATAATGAACACCTGACTGAAGAATCACTGTCTGAATTTCTTCTCAGCTTAACATGGGATCCAACGTTATCCTCAGTCACAGGAATTTTCTCCATCAAATGGTCATCAGCGTCACGGCAACGACTTCAGTTGCTCTTCATGTTTCCTGGAATTGTCATCCGTAGAATGCAGCATGCTGTTCAAAACCATTCTTCCCAGAAAAGAAAAAAACAATGTCCAAAAATGAGCTCAAGAGAGAACTGTCCTCATTTTTTTTTACTTCCATTTATTCCATCAGTGAGAACCAAATGCCAGAGCAAAATCAAACAAACATAAACAGAAGTAAACAAAAATATTGTAAAGGGGAAATTCAAAGGAAGGATTTCTGGTTAAAGTGACATGTCTTAAATTGGAGATCCCCAAATTCATGACCTGTGAGACATATGAAAGTTAAAAATATTATTTTCAAGCAATGGAAGAGACTTCCGAAATGTAGGAGAAGCATTTGGAATTAACAATGAAGTCAGAACACCATCCTGGAAAGGAAGGGGGTGGGAGAATTTTCCAAAAATCCTGATGCCGTTATGTCTTGGCCTCACAGCCGGATGCCACCAGAGATGGCAGGGAGGGGGAGGCAGGGGGCTGAGGCTTTTGAAAGCCGGTACCCTCCTTTAAGCCAAGGAAGAAGACGCCATATTTAAAAGTCGAGGTGAATTTAAAAATCGCAGGTTCCTTTTTCCCCACAACCTCTCCACCCCTTGTTGTTGGTAGTCTTGTCGACAACGGCCGTTCTAGCTGCTGTGAGGTGTTGTCTCGCCGTAGTTTTGGTTCGCATGTCCCTAGCAGCTGATGAAGTTGAGCATATTTCCCTGTATTTGCTAGCCAGTTGTGTGTCTTCTTGGGAGGAGTGTCTGTCCAGGTCCTGTACCCATTTTTAAGGCAACATGGATGGATCTTGAGAATATCACGCGAGGTGAAATCAGACAGAAAAGGCGAAGAACCATATGATTTCACTCAGAAAATTGGCAGCAACAAGTGAACAAATAAGAAAAACAAACAAACAAAAGCTCATAGACACAGACAACGCCATGGTGGTTACCAGAAGGAAGGGGGGCGTGGGGCGGGTAATAAAGGGTAAAGGGGGTCAAATATATGATGATGGAAGGAGATTTGACTTTGCGTGGTGGGCCGCACTGCAGTACACAAATGATGTCTCACAGACTCGTACACTTGACACCTATAAAATCTTACTAACCATCATCACCCCAATACATTTAATTTAAAAAGAAAAACAGTAAATAATAAGAATTGCAAGTTCTAAGTTTCCTGGAAGATAATGGAAAAAAAAAAAAAAAACCCACCTACCTATAGTTCATATAACAGCACCTAAAATGCATCTGCAAATTAGAAATATTTCAGTGTCTCACATTTTGAATTGCTAAATTTGTCCTAAGAAGCATCTAGATTTTGTAACTGAGGAAAGAGTCGTCTGAAAACCAAGTGCAAGTTACCCTTTTGTAAGAGACATGTGTGAGGGAGACCACCACCTGGAAGGGTATCCCAAGAGGAAGGGGGGTGACTGTGTATCTAGGAACTCGGGGGTGTTTCAGCCAAGAACCTGGGAGGGTTGGGGAAAATTATTCTTCCTCCCCCACACACGAAATTCAGGTGGTTCCGTTTTGGATAGAAAGTACACATTTGAACAATTCTATTATTATGAAGCTTGCAAAATATGTCCCATAATTGGTCAGGAAGAGTGAACAGAGGGGCAGAAAAGCAGAGACATAAAAAAGAGACACTTTCCTTCTTTCCCTCTTTTTTTTTCTTTTTCTTCTCCATGTGCTTCTTTTTTGTTCCTTTCTCTTTTGAATTTTAGGCTGAATGCTAGAAGCCGGCCCCAGGGTCAGCCCCAGCCCATCCTGTGCATGTTAATGACTTGCCATCTAAGCACCTGGAATTTATTTTTAGTTGTAATTGGAAGATTATATAACTTACTAACAGGGTAATTGGTAACAATACACAGCTCCGGATGTTTCGAAGCTAATGGTAAAATGTAATTGAAATGTAAATAGAGTAGCCAAATGTGGTATGTAGCAATGAGTGCTAATATTTTCCTATTAAAAAAGGAAATGGAAATGGGAAGGGCAGTCATAAGAAACCTAATTAATGATGTAGACTGAAACTACCTCATGGCACTGGACATTGACTAGCTATTGCATACATCCGATATTAAGATTTTTTTGGTTTTGTTTTTATCATACAGTAAGAGCTATGTCTAAAAAATGGCTGACATTGTCAGGCAAAAAGGCTTCCAACATTTAGGAAAATCTGACATTTTTTTTGTGCCAAACTCCTGGTATATTAAAGTAAAACAGAGCCTAGCCCGTGTGACTCAGTGGCCAGGAGGTTGCGAGCTTGATTCCCGGTCAGGGCACATGCCCCGGTTGTGGGCTGAGGGGGAAAGGGACAGGTAGGAGGCAGCCGATCAATGATTCTCTCTCATCATTGATGTTTCTATATCTCTCTCCCTCTCTCTTCCTCTCTGAAATGGTAATATATAAACAAAAACAAAAAATAGGTAGGGTAGAAATAGAGGCACCATTTTTTTCCTCCATAAAATATTCATGTTCAGAAGTTTGTTTTTTTTTTCTTTTTCACTTATGTGATAAGCTAAGGTCTTTATTTTGGTAAAAAGAAGATTTCCTTTCTCTTTAACAAAGGAATTTTTGCACCATTTTTAAAGCCCTACCTGGTATATATATATATTCTGCACCTGTTCCTCTCGATACCAATGGTAAGTAAAATCAGTAGCAAGAGAATTGTGCTCCATAGCTTGAATTCAGCTTGGAATTGGCCCTCACCTCTTGGGGGTATCACCTTTTGTATGGTGATGGGCATATCTGATCTGACATTTTCCAGCCTTGCCTTCCCATTGGCCGAATCTCTCCGTGAGCCCTCCCCAAGGTACCACCTCTCAGACCCTGGGCTTTGTCCGAAAGCTGGGCCACTCAGGAGTGGCTGAGCATTTTCATGAGGAAAGGACAGAGAGGTTAGGGAGAAGTGTCAATCAACTCTAGTTCTACTGCATTCCCTGCTGGGCCTGAAGATAAAGAGAGGACTGTGTGAGGGCCTCCAGTGTAAATGCTATTTTGTTCATTTAAGTCTAAACAGAATGGTATGTGCCTGGCCTAGTATAATGAATATCATTTGTGAAATCAGTTCTATTTCCACTAATTCAATATATACACTAGAGGCCTAGTGCACAAAAATTCATGCACTCAGTGGTGGGGGAGGTCCTTCAGCCTGGCCTGCACCCTCTCACAGCACAGGACCCCTCGGGGGATGTCCACCTGCCCACTTAGGCCCGCTCCGCAGTCGGACATCCTTGTGCTGCAGAGCAGGCAGGAGAGGCTGCCTGGCAGCTGACAGCCCCGCCTGTGGTTGAACGGAGCTCTCCCTGTGGCAGCACGCTGACCACGAGGGGCAGCTCCTGCATTGAGCATCTGCCCCCTGGTGGTCAGTGCGTGTGGTAGCGACCAGTCGTTCCCAGTGGTTCCGCCTTTAGGGTCAATTTGCATGTTACCCTTCTGTTATACAGGATTACATCAGTAGATTAATGCCAATAAATATACACACGGTGAGGAAATAAACTTTTTAGAAACTGGCCAGGGAGAATCCTGACAGTCTATTCACTGAAGCCAGGGACACATTCAGCATCAAACCATCATGTCAGACATGCAGACGTGTGGTTTCCTGAATGTTTGTTCAACTCACTCCGGGGGTAGAGGGACGCATTTTAAGGATGAAAGGAATGATTTTCAGCATTTAAACTGCCTGTTTCTGTATCTTCCTACATGGAACCATTATTCTGTGCAGAACAAGCCAGATGTTCCCAACAAATGATCTGGGCCCCTTGGGGAGAGCATTCGGGTAGCCCGGGTCCCTTGCTTAACTGTCCGCTTCCGTGCATGCAAAGGTGGTCTTTTTAGTGGCTCTAGGTTTGCAAAATGGGGCGCTCTGCAATGCACGCTGGGAAGGGAGCTCAAGCCCCGAGGCCTGACGGCTGGTACCGAGGGGCAGGAGCAGGAGCAGGGGCAGCCGGCTAACTGGGATTCCCGTGATCAGACGTAGACTGGCTGGTTTTGCACAGAGGCCCGACAGCTGGCGAGGAAAGCAGCCGAGCTGCCAACAGCGACAGGCCCCGGGGAGAGTGGCTGTTAGCAACCGCGATGGAGAGGGGGCCTCGTTTCCCCACCTGCAGCGTCCTCACGTGCATAGCAACAGCCTCAGCCTCCATAGCCAGGCAGCGACTTGACACATCAAGGACATATTTTGAAATGTCTCCACATGGGGGGCGTTTGTCATAGCTTCGTGGAAGCCGCCCGGCAGAGGAGGAAAGCGCATGGGGCTTGGAGATCAGACAGACCGGGGTGTCCATCCTGATTTGTTGGATATTTACTGGTGTTGTGACTTTGAAGACCTTTGATCTCTCTCTCTCTCTCTCTCTCTCTCTCTTAAAATATATTTTATTGATGTCAGAGAGGAAGGGAGAGGAGAGAGATAGAAACATCAACAATGAGAGAGAATCATCCCTGGGCTGCCTCCCGCACGCCCCACCCTGGGGATGTGCCCTGCCTGGGAATCCAACCAGGACCTCCTGGTTTACAGCTCCACACTCAACCACTGAACCACACCGGCGGGAGAAGGGGTTCTCTTTTATTCTCGATGCCCCCTCCGTAAAGCGGTGGCAATCACACATGCCTATGGACAGAGAGGCAGTATCAGTGGCCTCGCAGCTGCTGATTGTGGGCCCAGAGGTCCCGGGAGGATGATAGCGCGCTAAATGCTTGACTGCCATGACGTAAACTGCTCACTGGCGTGTAAGACTGGGCGGGTTTTAATTTGATGATGTAAATGGTTGGGTTTCTCCAAAGCCCAGTTACCTAAATAAATAATAATAATTAAACCCTTTATTTATTCAATTTTATTCTTCTCAAAAAAAAAAAAAAATTGAGGATGACTATTTAATGGCAGATGCTGACCACAAGGAGGAGCCCAAGATCCCTTCATCCCCTTACTCACCCCCTAGCATGGGACCCATCCAGGGCAAGGGAGGGCCCAGGTGGTGGCAGTGCGTTTCTCTCTCTACCTGAGGACCCCAGGTTCTCCCCCTGCAGCCTCTCTCCAGAGTCATCACCTGGGGCCCTAATCTCCCAGGGAACCAGGAGGCCACGGGGTCAAAGCAGGCCTGTTCCCCGACAACGAAGAGGCCCGTCTCTGAAAAAGCCTAATACGGGTTCCCTTCCAAACAATGAGGGGAAAAGAGCCACACTTTTGTTTTTCTCTTTACTCTCCTTTAGTCTGTCATTCTCCCTGGACTAGTAACTGTTTGAGGGCTGTGATCTGGGAGTGGGCTTGGGGAGGACTCTTGGAACCGGAGGGACGTTCCTCGGTCTATTTAGATGCTAGACGTTGTCTGTTTCTTTTCAGCAAGAGGAGGCTTGGCCTCCCCCCCCGTCAGGCTGGTGCACAAGGCCACTGCCCTGAGAGCGCGACACAGAACTGCAGGAGTACAGGCGCCTGCGCTAGTTGGTGTATGCTAACTTGTCACTTGAGGGTCCGAGGAATTGATGGTTGAATAGTTGAGCTTTCAGGATCCTAGGTACCAGGCCAAAAAAAAAAAAATAATAGTAATTCTTCCCCACATCCACTTCTCCTTATAGGCAGCGGTTGTGTGTGCTCAGAACTGGGGTTCAAATCGTGGATCTCCCATTTGCTGGCTGTGTGAGCGTGCTTGTTGCCTCGTCTGTAGGACTGCAACTTCTCATTCTGCATCCATCTGTTCATTCCCTTGAGCCCCTGCTACGTGGCCGCCGCTCCTCTAGGTGCCCGAATGCAATGCTGAGCAGCAGACACCCAGTGGGCGCACACTGTGTCCTGGGGAAGAACGTTGACAATGAGCAGAAAGATAGTGTAGCCCAGTGGTCGGCACACTCCTTAGTCAACAGAGCCAAATATCAACAGGACAACGATTGAAATTTCTTTGGAGAGCCACATTTTTTAAACTTAAACTTCTTCTAACGCCACTTCTTCAAAATAGACTCGCCCAGGCCGTGGTATTTTGTGCAAGAGCCACACTCAAGGGGCCAAAGAGACGCATGTGGCTCGCGAGCCGCGGTTTGCCGACCACTGGTGTAGGTTAAAGGGCTGCTAAGGAAAACAGTAAAAGGTACAGGGCTTGTCGGGAAAGCCACCTCTGATATGCAAGCCATACACGTACCAGAGGGACGTGGGTTTCAGGCTGAGGGAGAGTGAAGCACAGCACGCCTTGAGGTGGCGTGTGCTGGCCATGCAGAAGGACCTGCAGAAATTCTGGAATTGGTGACATTACGTCGGCAAGGGGAGAGCACTAGGAGGTGAGGTCAGAAAAGGTCAGGACAAGCTGACACTGAGTCATCCTAGGATGAGCCTTCCTAGCACCGTGGGACTCCATTATCCAGCCAAAAGGCTGGTCATCAATGCAACTTTTGGAATGATTTATGACCAAAAGGGGGATGTGTGAATGAAAGGGGCCATAGCCTAACCTGACAAGCCAGGGAAGGCCTGCGTGGCGGTCTTGCAATCTCAGACACCTAAAGTCACCACAAAGGGTGGCCTGAAATTAAACTTTAATTAAAGCAATTATGGTGGGTAGTCACCTCCTAGGCCGTATCTTCACTGACGAGGTCAACCTTTACCTTAACTGAGCCCATCTGTCTTTGTGCACCTATGATAACATATCCTTGCAATGTCTGGGTAACTTGTAACTTCCCTTTTCCCGGACCCCTTGGGGCACAACTTATGTGCCTGGGCGCCAGGACAGAGACCACAGATTCCTTCATTATCAAGTTAATTGTTCCTGCACCCACCTAAGTATGTGTCTATCATTTTACTTCTTACCCAATCCCAGAGGTCCCCCCGCGCCCTCCGCCCCCACTTTCTCCTGCCTCTCTCATTTATCACCAATGGATTTCATGTAACCCACCTACGATTGCAATGTAAAAAAAAAAAAAAAAAAAAAAAAATGGATGTAAGACCTAACCCATTGAGATATTGTTTCCCGGCAATTGTCGACAGTTTGGCTCAAATAAACTCACAAAAATTCTTTTAAAAAAATAAAAGAAAAGGTCAGGACACTGGTCACAGGGTGTCCTTCCGGCCATTGGAAGAACTTCTGCTTTTCTTCCCTGCATGATGAGAAGGGATGGCCCCTGGAGCAGAAGGTGAGGTGATGTGACTTCCATTCAGGGCCACACGTGGACAGTGGACACGGGAGAGGCAGGAGTGGATGGAGAGAAACTTTGGGAGGAAGAAGAGTGGACCAGCCAATGATGACGGTGAGGACGGGGCAGAGATGAGAAAGGACTGGGGAGAAAGAGAGGAGAACTCTACTTGGACCATAGAGGCAGCGCTAAAGGATCGTCTCACCATGTGAATGGGAAGAGTTAGCTTTGACAAAAGGACGAGTGATCCAAAGTCACGAGTTCTGTCTGAGATGCTTGTCAACCTCAAAGCAGAGAATTTCGGAAAATTCTGACCATGATTAAAGTCTTCAAACCACCTTTTGCGCACCGTGAGAAGGATAGCTGTTATTTCCATGACTGTTTCTGCCTTATGATCTGACATCCTATCACCGGGGGGGGGGAGGGGGGGGTTTGAATGCAAACTCACGATCAAGGTTAAAGGCTCCCCGAGAGGACAGGGCACAGCACAGAGAGCTGAACTTCATCGGGACAGAATCCCCAGTCAACATAGCAACATCTGGCATCTGCAGGATTAGCATTTATTAAAAAGCTGGATGTGTGGAGTCTGAGGGATTCAGAAGATCCCTGGTCAATTCTTTTTAGGCCTCACTAGAGATGAAATTAGATTAATAAATGCTATCTTCATTTTTAAGGAATTGCTTGGGGTGGGGGGGGGGCGGAGAATGTCTTGCACATTTTTTATAAAATTCTGTACTTTGTAGATTATTTACTGTGTTTTCCCCCTGTATAATCAAAACTATTTTAATCTTTAGACCTATTAGAATATGTAGGGTGGGGCAAAGGTAGGTGTACAGCCCGACCGGCGTGACTCAGTGGGTGAGTGTCGATCTATGAACCAAGAGGTGAGGATTTGATTTATGGTCGGGACACATGCCCGGGTTGCAGGCTCGATCCCCAGTGTGGAGGGTACAGGAGGCAGCCGATCCATGATTCTCTCTCATCATTGATCCATGATTCTCTCTCGTCATTGATCCATGATTCTCTCTCATCATTGATCCATGATTCTCTCTCGTCATTGATGTTTCTATCTCTCTCCCCTCTCCCTCCCTCTCAGAAATCAATATAGATAGATAGATATAGATATAGATATAGATATAGATATAGAGATAGAGATAGATATAGAGATAGATATAGATATAGATATAGATATAGAGATAGATATAGATATAGATATAGATATAGATATAGAGATAGATATAGAGATAGATATTCCTTGGAAACAAAAACATAGATGCTTATATTCTTCCCACCCAACTTTAATACCTTTGCAAATTGATCTCTTTATCTAACGAGTAACAGTCCACAGTGCGATCATTTCCACTCTTCTTTATATGTTTAAAAGTTATTCATGATGACACAGATACCTTTTGGTCATGTGTTTCCATTTTTGGAACAATGCCGTAATGCACTATCGTAGGGCAGTATATTAATTCACTCTGCAGTTTATAGACTTCTAAGTTGTCCCAGTTTTTCGGTATTAAAAATGAGGTTGCAAAGAACTTTTGTTCACCGTCTCCTTGTGCACAATCCACTGTTTCCTCTCCGGCGAAGAGTAAGGACAGCGTGACACCAATGGATTTGGGTACCCAATGCAGCCGGGCCCTGAGGCCTCTGAGCAGCTGGGGCAGCGGGAGACACCCTGTGGCCTCCCGGGACAGCCAAATTGATGGACTTGAGTGGGTCTTGAGCTATTTTTTTTGGTACATTTTTCATGACGAGAAAATATTTGGGAGGCACCCATTTAGCCTTTGTGGCTAAAAGCAGAGTTTCTAGTGAGGGTGTGTGGGAAAGCGAATGCAGCTAGCCTGACTCTTGTCATTGGAAAGGGTTGTCTGGACCTGGCCAGTGTGGCTAGTTGGTTGAGCATCATCCCAGGGTACATGCCTTGGTTGCGGGCCCAGTAGGGGGCGTGCAGGAGGCAGCCAATCCATGTTTCTCTTTCATGTGGCTCTTCCTCTCCTTCTCCCTCTCCTTCCCTCTCTCCCTTGCTCTCTTTCTAAAAACCAATATATATATATATATATATATAGTGTCAGCTCTCAGACTGAATGGGTCCTGATACTGTGTGGATACCAGACACGTCAGAAACATCTCGAGAACGTCTCTCTGTCACGGGCACGGGGAGAAACGTGCAGTGCGGCTGCAGCCAATGTTTGAGCACGCAGAAAGCTCCAGGGTGCTTGTGGTTGAATGGTACCAGTATGTTGTTATGCTGAGATCCACCGGTTACTTTTTTTTTTAATAATTGTCAATGTTGCAATAAAATGTAATGCTACAAGTATTTTTGAACATCAGAATCCTGTATGATTATTCATTTGCTCCTGGGCTGGGCCTGTGTTAGGCACTGTAATGTGCGTGTGTGTGTGTGTGTGTGTGTGTGTGTGTGTGTGCGTGTGTGTGTGAGAATCGGAAATTCAGTTTGCCTTCAGTATAAAAGCACACGGTGATGGTGCCTCTGTTCATGCGGTCTCCAAATTATTAAGTGTCAGGCATCATCCTAGGAGCTCAGAACACATCAGTGAGGAGAACAGACAGAAATCTCAGCCAGGATTCCCCAGGAAGTTCATGTTTCGGTAGGAGTATACTGGGAGAGGAGGAGAGAGCAAGGAAACCACATACATCAAATCGGATACATACATCCCTTACATGCTGTACAGAAGGTGGTAAGAGCTGTGGGCAACTTTTCACCAGGTGGAGCAGGGTCAGGGAGATGTGGAATGTGAGCGGGGGGAAGAATGAGGTTCCATTTGTATGAGTAGGTTACGAATTAGTTGACTCTGAGTCATCCACACGGGACATTATCATCAGTGAGCCTGGCCTAGTCCGGTGAGCCCGCCAGCGTGGGGGCCCCCCCTGATCAGAGACCTCAGGCTGTCCCTCCACCGCTGTTTCAGCGGTTTGGCTGCTACAAAGAGTGACATGATGCGCATTCTTGCACGTGTTTCTGGGCCCATACGCTGCTGGGTGGAAGAGGAATTCCAGCTTTGGAGATGCGTATGTTCGTCTCTGACTGACACGGACCACCAGTCTTCCCAAACCGCTCAGCAACGCCGAATCCCACCCGCAGAGGGGCGCTGCCCTTGCTGCACATGCTCACCGGCCATTGATACCGACCTCGCACTTCGGCTTGGCTTTTTTTAATGGTTAGATACACCCGTGGGTCTGATGGCAATGGCTCCTCCCAACAGCCTGGCCCATCTTGTCCTCCGTCCTCTGTTTGAGTCTAGGCACTGACACCCCGAATTTCATTCAAACTGTGCCGCTGTCTTCATGCCAGCTGGCTGGAGGGAGGAGGGATTGGACGTCGGTGGCACATTCTGAGAAGATGATCCTTTCTAAGATCAGCAGGCAGCTGTAATTATAATGAAAGAGACAAGATACTTATTTAATCAGTGAGGTTCTTTTTTTACTCCCCCACCACTTCAGAGGGACTCCTGAGCGCCTCACTCACCCTGAGCGCCAACACCTACATGGAGTGTGAGCACAGCTGCTATGCAGAGTTATTAGCAGCGAATTTAGCTCATCGCAATGTCAGCTTGTCAGAATTCCAGGGAAATAAAGTGAAATCAAAGTCCCTGTTACTAAACCGTTTGAACATTCTCTCCTTTGGCAACAATTGACTCCAAATAGAAAAAAAAAATTTGAAAAACAACAAACTCTAAATGCAATATTCTAATTCTCACTTAATTGATAAAAAAATCACTATACTATCTTCAAAATCATGCTATTTCTCAGAATAAAGATATATCCCTTTTTAAATGTCTCTTCCTAGATTGTTCTAATTTACTTCCTGATAGGAAGGGCATATCTAGTAAAAGCATGAGTAAATTTTAGAAATCACAGAATTGCTCTGAGCTGCCCGCTGTAGAGCACATCAGTCTACATATATGCCTTGTTTTAAGCAGATTCCACGCGTAATAAACTTCATGTTTTAACTATGATTTATTGTCGGATCCCTCGCACAGTAAGGTGGCTGAGGTTTAAACAAATCGTTCCATTTATACAGTACGACTTAACACATTTTTCAGGTAAACACCCAGAGCATAGAGACATACACGTGTCATGCACACTTAGAAACAAATCAGAAAGTGTTATTTCCATGAAGCATTTCCAGCCTAAAAAACGAGTATAGAAACAGCATGAGAGGCACCAGCACATTCATAATTCACCTTGTACACATGTTAACATGTCCCGTTTAACTCAGAAATGTTTATCCAGTAAAATCACAGATGCTTAAATCCTCCTCACCACCGCAAGAGACGGCCTCCAGGCCGGCCTGTGCCGTCTTTAAAACTCACGGCTGCCACCTCAGAGTCATCTCTGTCATGATCACTGCCTCAGATAATCAACAATCCTTAGTGTGAATGGGGGCTGTAAAGATGGAAGCTGAAATCATCTCCAGAAATCCCTGAGCGCTGGTGCCTGCAAGCACACCGGGGAGACAGCCAATGGAAGGAATACCAGGGTGTTGGCCCAGGTCTGCCGTGAATCATCTCGCGTAGAACAGGCCACATCCCGCATATGGCCAGCCTGCTCATGGACTTGTCCTCCCAGAGGGCTCTCTGCTGCCTGGATGCCTGTAGTTGGATCCTTCCTTTCCTGTTGGCCACAGGTCCTAACCTCCCTTGCTCTTACACCAAACCATGTTGTTATTTGAGTTTTACTTCCTCCCAGGTAAGTCCTTTTGTTAGGTTACCCATGACCAAATTATTTCAACTCTGTGTTCCTCAGTGTTCTTATCTGTCCTCTGAGTGAGTTGCTCGGGCACAATATCGTGAAAACCATAGACAGCGGGTCCAGCCTCATCACCACTGTATCTGCAGTGCTCAGAACAGTGTTTGGCATCTGGTAAATACTCAATAAATGTTGAGTGAGTAGTTGTAAATTTTTCCCCCCAAAAAATGACACTCCAAGGAAATAAAACTGTAGGTGCTACATTATTCGCATTTGGGATAGCCCTAAACAAATCATAGAAGTGTGACTAAATCTTCACAGATGGCATATGTGTGTACATGTGTCTTCAAAGCCTTCAGTTATTTACAAACTCAAGTGAATTAGAAATTATACCCTATTACGTCTATTTTTATATACTCTATGATGAATCCATTTTAGCATTTTTTTCTAGCATAAAGCATACTTGCTATTTTATATACTTAAGGAACATTTTATAAAGGGAAATATTTTACAATGAATAGAAACATGCTCAAATTCACTGTTTTATAAGCTGTGATGATTTCATAACATTTATTAGTGGTAAACTTATTTTTGTTTCCTTCTCAATCTGTCATTGGACCCCAACATAAATGTGTTATTCCTAGCAGCTTCAGACAATAAACCTCCACCTTCCTTTTTCCCTATCAAAACCCCAGAGCACTCTCCTACTCCATGTAAATACTCTCATCCCCAACATCAGCTTTTCTGAGGCAGTTCTCAAATGTCAGAGTATCATTAACTGATGGGCTGATTAAAATCACAGATTCCTGGCCAGGCTGGCATGGCTCAGTGGTTGAGTGTTGACCTATGAACCAGGAGGTCACAGTTCAATTCTCTGACAGGGGACTTGCCTGGATTTGGGGCTCAATTCCCAATAGGGGGCATACAGGAGGCAACTGATCCATGATTCTCTGTCATCATTGATGTTTCTATCTCTGTCTCCTTCTCCCTTTATCTGAAATCAATTCAAACACAGTTTTAAAAAACAAGCAAACACAGATTCCTGGGCCACACCTCAAGAGTTTCTGATTCAGTTGGTCTGCTGTGTAGTCCAGCGCATAGAGTCTGACTCCATGTCATATGTTTCACTCAAGTCTTAGCATTTCTCTAACCACATCTTCGCAAGCTGATTAGAAAGCTTTTTAGATTTCCCATATGTAAATAGGGTTGTGGGCTAATTAGTACAGGCTATCTCACGGGCTATAAATATATTTTTAATTTTTAAATGTGCATATTTTGCCACATATTGAAATATTTTGAATAACCTGCTCATATTGGACTTTTAAAAAGAGCTAAGATTTTAATGAAGAGCACAGAAATAGATTGCTTTGTTCCCTCTGTGATGAATTGGCATAGCTTGGTTAACCAATTTGAAATCCGAAATCATGACCTGACACATCCTTAGAGAGAGACCTGTTGTAGCGGAGAGCAATGCAGCTGTACACATTTGTAATTCAAAGGCACTGAGGCAAAAACTGTCAAAACATTGCTGAAATTGACAAGGATAGAAGGTTCATTAGCCTAAGAAACGATGCGTTATAAAGCAGTGGGTGATCAGCTTAATAATTTGAACAAAGTTGCACATTTATGCAAACAACAACAAGAAGAAATGAACCCTGTTCTAGCTTATAATTAAATTTCAAATCTTGGTTGGAAGAAAGGGTTGTGGTTATTCTTCATGAAGTTAAACCTAATGCCTTATTGTAATCAAATTTAAAATATCATTGTTTCAGTGGGAAATTTCTTACTATTTTCTCAGTATTGACTTTAAGACTTAACAGTGTCGATAAACCAATTCTTGGTTCATTAACATGGAATTAACTTATAAATGATGTAACATTCAGAACAGTTAAATAAGACAGGAATAAAGAAAGACAGTTTCATCTTTTCAATCTGCCTGCATCACGGTATTAAGTTTGTCTAAAGAAGGAAGAACTGAAGGCAGATTGGGAAGGGGAGTGGGCATTGTAACATTGTAATGATAGCAAATAGGGACTAATGACAGCAAAGTACTTCATACAACTATGACCATTTATAAAGTGAAATTAGATATGTACCTCCCTGTTCTCTCCCAAGAAACATGGGGTTGAGTGAAATCACTTTATAGAGGAGGAAATGGAGTCACAGAGAAAATAAAAACATGAAAAGGTATCAACTCATCCCAGCCACCTGCTGTTAGGCCGTGTCACTAGACCAGTAGACCTGAAGGTGCCAGAAGCAAGGCTTGGCGTTTGACGCTCCATCCCTTCCAGTCATCTACACTGTCTCTTAGGTGTTGTCACAGATTTTCTACTTCAGAGCTGCCTTTGAGCTTAACTTACTTGAGTTTGTTTGTACAAGAGCATTAGAGAGTAGGGCATGCAACACGAGGCATCTTCATGGAAACTGGGAAGGCAGATTCGGAAGGGAAGTGGGCGTAGTGACATTATTCTTGCCCTTTATGAACAAATATTCAAGTTCAATATTAGAATAGTTTGCCTGGTCTCCTACTTAGCCAGTCATGGTCAATTAAGGAATGTTGAATAGTACCCGCATCTTCATCGAAACACCAACGCAAGAACTCTTACACTAAAACGATAATATCAGAGGAAGAATGCCCAGACATGTCACTGTGATGTTAACAAAGGAAACCCATCGCAAGAAAACAGTCTTTTCTGTAACTCAGCTGCACAGAGGAAAACACGACTTTGTTTGCGACTATGGTCATGCGTACGGGCCATCACCCAAGGGTGTAGAGATCACAACAGACCTCCTCATGCCTAGAAAGACATCGGTTATAAAGCACTTGTTAGCCTTGGCCTTGGAGCTATGGAATGTGATGTTAAAGCTATGCATGTCTTGTAGTATGGGATTTTGTCTTTAAGATAATGTTAACCTTGGAATCTTTATCCGTTTCCTGTGCAAGGGACAACAGCTTCAAGTCTTAGGTGACATAAAAGGGCAGGTGTTCCCACTTCCCCGTTAATGACTTTCTAAGTGTGGGTGAGGATGGTCCTTATCGGTCATTACTAAATCTACTTCACAGAAATTAAGAATTAAATTGCAGCTTCAAGGCTCATTAGGTCTTGTTAAATTTGTTGAATGGCCCACGTGTGGATATCTTGTCCTCCGTGGGGCATCTCTAAAACAGGTGTTTCAGTTCACCGGATTTTCTTTCTTTCTTTTTTTTTTTGCATTCTCTTCTACCCAAAGAATATTATACAATTGTGTTTGGAATTCCTGGTTGGGATTTTATAGTGGAGGATCAGACTTCACATAGTCACACTTGACTCTCAAGTTTATCATAGAGGTGGAACAATATGGAAATGGTCTCTTATGGGAGCCTTTAGAAAGGAGTATTGAATGTGAAATTCAAGGGCAGAGTAGGGACTGTATTCCAAACTTAATGTCTTCTCATTTGTCTTAATATTCTTATTTTTAACTGAATTTATTGGAGTGACATTGGTTAATAAAAAGAATGATACAGGTTTCAGGTGTACAATTCTGTAACGTATCATTTGTATATTGTTTTCATCACCCCAAATCCGGTCTCCTTCCATCACCATTTATGCCATCTGCCCCCTCTCTTACCCCCCCTCCCTTTTCCTCTGGGAATCACCACTCTGTTGTCTCTGAGATTTTTTTCCCCGGATGCCAAATAATTCTACATACAAATGCAAGTGAAAAGATCTTTTATGTGTTTTATCCATGCTTATGGGCATGTGTCTTCTGAGGCACTCATTCCTCTTTGAGTGCAAGGGATCTCAAACCAGATAAAAACCCCTGCTCTTGTATCCGTCCTCTTTTCACAGTTGTCTGTATACTGTCTCTTTGGCACAAGGAAAAGGCCCCAATGTCACCTTCAATTTTATGGTCTTTGAAAACTTAAGCCAAATCAAACTGTATATTTTTGGGTAAAAAAAAAAAAATGATTAGATTTAGGAGCAGACCAAATAACTGCCTGGGCTATAAAACAAATGTTTGTATTTGTAAATCGGCCACTTGAATATGATTAGAGGCACAGAGTCTTTGGAAGATCAATTAACCTCCCTGATCCGTTATCTCATGGTAATAGGAGATGCTGTGGTTTGTGCTAAATTTGCATTGGAATTTCAGAAGCAGGATGAACTCTCACACTGAATGTCTTAGGAAGGTATCCCGAGGCAATGTCACAGAAAGAGAGGAAATTGAGGATGGATTTCAGCTACCTTAATCAGTCTCTAGCTTTCTCTCCATGGGTCTTAGTATAGTTAAGAGTTACATCATCATAAATGTTACATAAAAGGAATTCCAAACCACTGAAATCTCAAACACAATTATGGTTAAAACATATAGAAATATTACTAAGTAGACTCCTTTACACTTAAGAGGCAAAAAGATAGCTTTAAAAATTAGTGTTTAAGCATTTTAAAGTACTGCCTAATGGTAAATTAGTGCAGCCACTATAGAAAACAGTATGGAGACTCCTCAAATAATTAAAAATAGAACTGCCATACGATCCAGTATTTCCACTTCTGGAGGTACGTTCGAAGAAAACAGAAACACTAATTTGAAAAGATATATGCACCCCTGTACTCACTGTAGCACCACTAGCAATAGCCAAGATATAGAAGCAACCTAGATGTCCATCAATAGAAGAATGGACAAAGAAGATGTGGCCCATATATAAAGACAAATATTGTATGATCTCACTTACATGTTAGAATCCAAAGAAAACCAAAATAAGTGGATAAGCAAACAAAAGCCAGAAACAGACCCCTAAATGTAGAGAACCAACTTGTCAAAGGGGAAAGGGTTGAGGTATGGGAATTAAAAAATAAAAAGGTAGTATGGCACTGTATAAAAGCAGACGAAAAATAAAGTACTGCCTACAGTGCTTCCAAGTTTTAAGATACTCTAAACATTCCAGAAAGTGATGTTAAGATTCTTTGCTAATGTTTATTCTCAGATCAAAAGCAAACTTTCTAATGGCAATAGATCGTAGTATGCTTTTTCAAATAGAAAAAAAAAAGTTCTCACTTCAAGCTTTGATTAAAAAGCACTGATTCAGAGGAGAATCCCTACTTTTCCAAAGACCAACATATTTTAAAATGCCAGACTGGATTTTTCTTTAATTCAGTGGATTTATTTTCTATGTAGGATTGTTGTATCCTCTATTGTTTATTTTGTGGGGTATTTTTGTGTGTGTGTGTGTGTTTGTTTTTTTTTTTACTAAGGCAGCAAAAGGCTTCAAAATAGAAGCCTTATAAAATTAATAATGAAATATTGCTTTAAGAGGCAATAATTTTGCTGATGAAACATTTTTTTTCTTTGAGGTTTGTTGAAGTTCAAAACCCATAATCAAGTGGGATTATAGTACCTGCTAACCAGGTTTGACAAAATAATTTAAATTCAGCTCACATGTCTTTCTAAAAAATTTGAAAGGAACTACCATTTATAAAATATCATTGCATGTTATTCTATACACACTGATACATTTTTATTTCTAAATTTTTACAGCTTTCCTTTATCTCAGTATTCCCTGCATCTCTACATAAACATGTCAAAAATAACCTGAGAAGGTTAAGCTTATAACAATAAATTACACTAGCAAGCAACTCAATCATTTAATATATAAATGTTTTCACCGTAATTTTTTACAATATCTTTCAGGTAAACTTTAAATGCACGGTAAAAATGGCATTTGTGCAAGTTTTAACTTCTCTTTAGTTCCTTTCATGTTTTGCTTTAATTTTTTCTTGAACATTGTATATCCTTGTTAAAGATATCCCTACTGCTTTATGGTGTTTTGGTTAAGAATTTCAAACTATGCCCCAGATTTATTTTTCTCAGGTTAGTGATACCGCAACTTTTAACCCCAGACGTGTCCTTCGAAACCCATTCCAAAGCGAATGTGGACCCAGTGGGAACCGTCTGTCATTTAGGTTCAGGGATGGCACCTGATGGCATCAACGTGCTAAAGGTCGCCTGTAAGTGGCTCCAAGATCTGAAATATTGATCTGAAATAGAAATCCCCTTGTAGTTTAGATCCTAGCCATCTTAGGGAACATTTCCCAAAACTCCAGTCAAGAAAATAGCAATCTGTGGGCAGTTTTTCTCAGCATCCTGAGAAAAATGAGACGTCTTACAATAAAGAAAAATACCTTGTCATTAATAATACGGGCTAATTAACTTGCAAGGATGTTCACCGACTGAGACTGGTGTGTGGGAATGTAATGGGACCAACTCTCCACTTTCAAACATGCAAACACCACCAACGCCAAATCTCAGAATGCTCCTTAGCAGTAATTTGGTTTTGGTTATTGCCGGAAAAATGGCACTGAACAGATCTGGAATTATGGCTAATGGGTGTGTTTTACATCCTGTTAAATATTGGTATGATTGCCGAGTCCAGTCCATTGAGAGAAAATTTAGAAACTTCCTCTCTGTCCCTTCCATTCCCTGTTCAATGTACACCATTTTTCCAGTTCACACTGACCCTCCGCCGCTGTTTCCTCTTCTGTGTGGGTGACGCGTGCAGCTGGCCAGTAGAAGCTGTTAACACACTGAATTTCCTAGCAGTGATTCAGTGGCTGTCACAGTAATCAGCATGGGAACACCTAACTGCTATAGATGGCTTCCTATTGATTGCTATAAAAACACACAAATAAAGTGTGAACTCGAAAAATCTATTTACTGCCGTAGATGTGATCCTTAAACACAGTTTGCTGGCGTCCAGCTGGCTTCGCTGGAGCAACTGCTTCCAGTGTCACACGGTCTCGCTCGTAGGCGGAAGCTAATGAACAAAATGAACCGATGGACGAAAGAGATCCAGAGACATAGACATACGGAACAGACCATGGAATCTCAGAGAGAAGGGTGCGGTGGGGAAGAGATCCAACAAGGAACTTGTACGCAGGTATGCATCACCCCTGGACACAGGCATTGTGGAGTCAGGCAACAGCAAGGCCTGACACTTGAGGGCTGTGGCTGTGGACATCGGGGTGAGAGCGACGCGCTTGGGGCCATAGTTCTACTAAGGGGCCAGAGTTCATCACAGCATCCTTCCTCTCGCTTAGAAGAGGAAATACGGCGGCACTCAGTCACAAATCTCCTAGAATCTGTCTTTGGGGAGGGAGAGAGAGAGAGAGAGAGAGAGAGAGAGAGCGCACTGGTGTGCCCACGGGAGCAGCGTTGGCGCTCTCCTTTGCTCACACTCTCTCGGTCGAGTGAGTAAGGTGGACCAGGGAACCGGGGCACTTTGGAGATCACCTTAACTCCTTCAGGCCGTCAGGGGACCCACAGTCATCGTGGCATTTGCACCTCCCCTCCATGTCACCCTTCACCAGCATGTGGTATCTTTCCCATCACCTACAGCTCCCATCACCATTCAGTTAAGCACGCCTTTCTCTGGGCACCTTTCGCTTGTAATAAGTTCAGTAATTACTGAAGTCGGTCTTTGTTCTGATTTCATGGAACAGGCCTCGCTTCTCTGATTTCACCGACTCTTCCAGAATAGGGGCCAGGGAGGGAGAGGGGCTGAGCTACGTGGATGGATTCAGCTACAGGAATCCCCTGGTAGGGTCACTCCACGGTTGCATCTGCCCCAAAGCCGGCCACTGGTGCTCTCCAGGCGAATTCATGCTACAGCATAGAACGACACAGCCGTGGGGAAGGCCGGGCTAGTGCATAACCACACACTCAGCAGGGGTGGGAGGGAGGGAGAGTGGACTATGCATCCTTTGAGGAAAGAATGCTAGTATATTAGTATGTCCTAATAAATATACTAATTCTACTAATACCACATAGAAGATCATACAGTCTAATACTAAGAGCATATTCAGAAGTAAGAGTGCAGTATGGCTAACATGATTTTATATTCATAAAGCATCAGGTGCTATGTAGAGGGCTTCCTACAGGGAATCATGATAACGTATTCAACAGTGATTTTTCATAGTAGATGGTATGATCCGCTCTTTTTAGAAGGGAAAACTGAAGTAAGAAGCCTTTTCTTATCATCTCCTGCATAGGTTTATATGTAAGTATTTTTTAAATCAAGATAAGGAATCTGAGAAGTTATTTTTTTTTCAGGGTGTAATTTACTGGGGATTACATTGAAAGCACTGAAATGCCATGGAAATCAAAAGGATTAGGAAATAAACATGTGCTCATATGTGCACCCGAGTTCACACTAGTAAGTTCAACAGGAAAGCAAAAAGCCCATTCCCATTTTCGAGTTCCTTTAAAAGATACGTTTTTTAGTAATAGCTGATGGTTTTCTTTATGTCAAATGTCTTCTGATGAAAGACATACAGGAAACATTTCTAAAGAAAACAAGTCCCCAAAGAAAAACTTTTCTGGGCTTCCCGTATGAAAAGAAAAAGAGAGAGAGAAGATGAGACTGTAAAATATGTGAATGTTATCCCTTTCCTAACAAGGCAAACGTTTCATCTTTTAAATGCTCCCGGCGGAGAAAGGCACCTAGCAGTTACCCTTAAGGACCATCATAGACAAAGCAAATGGGTGAAGTAACGAAATCCCCCACCTCCGTGGTCCCCGGCCTCCCTCCACAGGAACCCGAGCGCGCCTGAGCATCTTCCACCTTAAATGCTTGTTTCCGACGACAAGAGATGCCAGCTCCCATCCTAAAAACCTCCTTTAAAATTAGCCACCCACATGCCCACGTTTCCAATCCCCACAAGCTCGGTTAACAAGCAAGAAAAGTCACAGACTTGCCCTGCGTCTGTGCTGATGTTACGATGGGGCTCCTTTGCTGGCGAAATTGCCCAAAAGGCTCTCCTGGCCTCGCTCCACCCTCCACCGCCTCCTCATCCTCCCTCCTCGCGCTGCACTCCGGCCTCTGGGCCCACAAGCACACCAGACCGAAGCCACTGGAAACTGGGGGGAGGAGATGCAGCTGGTCACCTCAGCTTGCTCAAAGGCCTGTTTTCCTTCTTAAACACCTTTTAAAACCACGGTGAAAACAGGGTGAGAATGGGAGGATCAGTGTAGGCGTAGGCGGGTGGCTGTTGGGTTGACTATTTGTAATTGTACAGGGACCTTGGGATGAGCGGTGGGTGGCTATCCGGCTTCACAACACATAGGTGAAAAGGTTAAAAAAAAAAAAAAGCATGTTTATCCTTATGACATAAGATGCTACCTTCTTTAAAAAAAAGATATAAGGCCATTTTCCTTCCATCTATATAACATCTGAGATTCACTTCAAAAATGAGAAAGTAGCCCTAGTCGGCTTGGCTCAGTGGATAGAGCATCAGCCTGCAGACTGAAGGGTCCCAGGTTCGATTCCGGCCAAGGGCACATGCCTGGGTTGTGGGCTCGAGCCCCAGTAGGGGGTGTGCAGGAGGCAGCCGATCAATGATTCTCTCTCATCATTTATGTTTCTATCTCTCTCTCCTTCTCCCTTCCTCTCTGAAATCAATAAAGAAATATATTTTTTTTTTAAAAAGAGAGAAAGTAAAGGTTACCAGGTGACCTCCTGTGTCACCAAACTGAAACAACGATGTAATAGACGAGTTTTTCCTCCTGTGGAACCCTGTTACTCTCCTGTAATGTAAGACTGTGGGCAGTTAAAAGTCCCACATTAATGGGAAAGCTTCTCAGCCATAGAAAAATAAATTTCACCCCGCTGGTGTGGCTCAGTAGTGAAGTATGGACCTAGGAACCAGGAGGTCATGGTTCGATTCCCAGTCAGGGCACACGCCAGGGTGGTGGATTCAATCCCACAAACATGGGATGTGTATGAGGCAGCCAATCAGTGATCCTCTCTCATCACTGATGTTTCTCTCTCTCCCTCTCCCTTCCTTTATGAAATCAATAAAAATATATTTTTTAAGAATAAAATATTTTTTCCTCCAGGTGATTCTATGAAATCTGCAGGAGAGGCCCTGTTTGCCTTCCTTTCCAGATCACATGCATTTGGAGGGCCGGTGGCATTAAATCGTGAAGACGCAGAGAAAGGGTGGGGCTGAGCCAAGCCTCCAGGTTCCCCCTTTGCTAACCTGGTACTTCATTCACCCCCGTCCTTGTTTTTCCATAGGAGCAGTTACCATGCATCTTTCAGAACCCACCAATTACTTGACCTAAGGCTTCTGAGTCAGCACGATGGGCTGATGCACTCTCCTCCATGTGGTGTTGAAGGAGGAGTCAGAGCTGCCCTCCACCCCACCACAGGGCGAGGGGAGCTCTGTTAGCCCAGCCTGGCTCTATGCGCACACAGTGCCTGCATTGCATTCCAAGCCCCTGCATTCTGTCCCCACATGCATGGGACCTGTAGCCACTTGCTTACACCGTCAACTGTGAGCGCACATCTTATTTTCAGTAACGGGGAAAGAGATGTCTTTTTAAATGATTTAAAAACTTTTGATCGGCCAATGATCGAATCTGTCTACACAAGCCATTTCTCGTGGTTAGAGGATAGAAGATGTTGGTGGCATGGTTTACAGTGCACTGCCGACGCTGTTAGGGCACTCGAGGTGTCTGCTCAGAGCGTCAGCGAGGGAGATAAATGTTTAGCAGGGAATCAAGCTAATTTCCCTCGCCTTTCGTGGTCGGAAGAGTGGGCATTTTGTTCGGCTGATTAGGTTTTATGCCCTCTTACGCTCAAGTTGAAAATATAAATGTTCTATAATGAAGGAATGATAACAGTCATGTTCCATTTTCCTTTTCTATCTTATTAGCTCCAGGTAGGTAGTTTCACTGTGTCTATAAATCATTTATCTTCAGCAGCCACCCGGTTCCCTAGTTACTCTTCGGCTCCAAAGCAGTTTTATTTTGCAAAGAGCCGTTTTTTGATATCTCCAGAGTGATGACAGGGGTGAGGGAGAATTCAGATCCGCTCCAAGGGACATTTGCTTCTATTACTCAGGAATAATGCCCCTGTGACACCCAGACTGATCCCTAGTCCAGTGCTAATTTACAGTCGTCCTATATCCTTGGAACCAGCATGCACTGCTCCATCTTTTCAGAGGAGGTTTGATTTCAGTGATAGAAACTGAGCATTTGTGATGATTCCAAGCTTCTCAGTCAAAAACAAAACAACGCAACCATGTTCCCCATAATTAAAAAATCTACACTAATAAAAGGGAAATATGCAAATTGACTGTCACTTTGTGACGCCCACCAGCCAATCAGGGGTGAATATGCAAATTAACACGACAAAGCTGACAGCGGCCCCACCCCTCAGCAGCTCCGGGCCTCTGGGCAGCACGCATGTAGGCGTGGAGTGGCTGAGTGTGGCGGGACGCCTGCTATGAGGGGGAGGGTGGGGGGTGGAGGGAGCTACAGGAGAGGTGCTCTGGCCGGAGTGAAGACGGAAGGCGGTGGCCAGAGCGAAGGCCTGGGTCCCGGGTGCCAGAGGAAAACTGGTGATGGCATCCAGGGGAAGGAAGGCCTATTGCACGAATCTTCGTGCAACGGGCCTCTAGTAATAATAATAACCAAGACACATATCCGGGGAGGAGCCCAGAAGGAAAGTCCGGGTGCTAAACAGAATTCCCCAAGTGCAGCCCAAGGAGCTTCCAGGGTCTAATTGATTTTCTAAGGCATTTCGGTCAGAAAGGTTATGAAAGAAAATTGATTATAATGACTACATGGTGGACAAGCCGTTGGAAGAGGCTTGGCCTTAATTCCTCTTTGGAATCTCTCTCTTCCTAAGGTTCCATGTTAGTGTTTCCATGTTCCTACAAAGGTTTTAGGAGGTCACCCCTTTCAGAAGCCAGCATGTGGGGAACACCTGGGACAGCTAAGCCCTTACTTCTCCCCACCACACGCTTACGGCCCTTAGCTACCTGGCAAAGGACAGGCTGCCTCGGGAAAACCAGCGGGGCCCTGGATTCTGAAGCAAGGGGCCTCGCCTACCTTCTGGACAGCCACGCTCCAGGATGGCCTTGCAGTTACATCAGCAGGGCCCGGAGCGCCACCGTTACACTCCCTTGTTTCTCTGGGGTCTTCCTGGGAGGAAATCACGTACTTCCATGTCTCTACTTGGGGATCCCTGTGGACCCAAGTGTTTCTCTGCGTGACACTGCCACCAAGACTCGCTCCTCCCCCTGGGGCAGGACATGGTGCGAGGCCGGATGTCCTGGGGCAGCGGTCTCACCCCTGGCGGCAGCTGGGAATCGCCCGGCAGCTTTTAGAACTCGAGGTGTTCAAGACACATCCTACACGCAGCAAGTCCTGTGGACCTGGGATCCCGTCATTGATGGTTTTTAAACTTCCCAGGGGATTCCAGTGTGAAGCCAGTGTTGTTGAAAAGCTCTGTTCTTAGCATGCATTGTGACTGGTGAAAGGATAACTTGCATATATATATATGTATAAATATAAGTATATATGTATATGGATGTATGTATATGTGTGTGTATTCACAGTTGTATTATTTATTATTTTCCATACAAACAACTGTAAACTTACTTTTGCCCCACCCTGTTTATGTGTGTGTGTGTGTGTTTTACACACGCATATATTTGTGTGTGTTTTGGGTAAATGAAATAGGGAATTTAAGAGATTTTCAGTTGTCAGCTATCAATGTACCTATCACAGAGAAGCAAGTCACATTTTTTGCTGCAAGTAGTCAGTATATTAAGTGTATGCCCTTCAGCGCTAACGTGCGGCCTTCCATTGCCCTGATAGGGCCCGGTACCCGGATACTTTGGGGTCGCCTTTATGTAAAGATTGCAATAAGGGCATCACCTCCGAGTTTCACATAAATCACTTCTCGAATGCTTCCTGTGGTGACGTGAGCCTGGGGAGCTGATTTCGAGAAAAATAGGTGGGAGCCCATGGCTTTGCTGGCTGCCGTTTCAAAAGACACATATGAGCAACCACGAAGGCAGCAGCATCAGATCATGGGAGTGAGTCGATTATTTCAGCGGCTGCCACGTGGCCTCTCCTGGAGCCAATTCGGGTTGGTCCTTCGAAGTGAATTCTTTGGGCCGCCCCAGGAGGACCTGCTTGCTCTTCAGTTGCTAAGTCCAGGCTTTGGGAAGAAGCCTGTGCTTTGCGTTGGGCCTTTCACACGTGATGTTTGCATGTTAAATCATTTACATAAAACACGGAGGATCCCGCAGCGGAGCCCGTAGCTACTTCCAGGAAGCTTTTTCCTGCGGGTGCTGATGCGGAGGCTTCAGAGTGCGGAAGGCGCGCGTCTGGTTCGGTGTGAACCGGAAGTGAAGCGCTCCCGCTCTGGGAAACCCGGGCGCTGGTGACGTCAGCGGTGTGTACCTCACAGTCTCTCTGCCGACGAGGTCCCTTTGCACCTGAGCTCCCTCCATGAGGGTGAACAAGCTGCTAATTGCATAGCATGTGGTTAAAATAGAAGGGACTTGGGAACATCACATGCGCAGGGTGGGAGCAGGCAGGAAACTTGGTGGCTGTGATTCCCCCCTCCCTTCCCCCCCCCCCAAAAAAAAAGGACAGTGTACTCTGGAGGAATGGCTCCAACACGATCGAATTAGCAACAGCCTGGGCTTTCGTGCTGCCTGAACGACGGAGCACTTAAGTCATCGCACCTGCTCAGCCTGCATTTCTACAGAAGCAGGAGCCGTGCTCACAGTGACTCAAGCCCTCGGAAGTGTCCACACGCGGGGGTACCGGCGGAGAGTTTCAAAACGGGGGTCAACAGATCGGGTGTGGGGCTAGGAGGGCTTATTAAATTAAATTGTGATTTTAATTGTGATGTATAATCTACCCTTACTTTGGATGTCTTAAATTGTGTGTGTGTGTGTGTGTGTGTATGTGTGTGTGTGAAGGGCCATACGTGGCATGAGCCACGTGATAGCAGTGCTAGAATCACAATGGTTTTCTGTGTGGGTTGTTTTTTTCTTTTCCTTTTGAATAAACTTGTTAATCCTCACCGGAGGCTATTTTTTTCCATTGATTTTTAGATAGAGTGGAAGTGAAGAGGGAGGGAGGGAGGGAGAGAGGATGAGAGAGACACGTCCATTGGCTGCCTCCCACATGGACCCTTCAGTGCTGGGCTGGTGCTCTAAGCAGTGAGCCACACTGGCCAGGGCTGAATAAGCTTCCATGTCCTCCAGTGAGTGAAGATTCTAGGGCATCGCACGGCCTTCCGGATGGCCATCCCCGATTGCAGTCCGTTAGGATCCTGAACCCTTCACTACCACAAGCTCCGCCACCCCCCTGTGCTCACTAGAGCTGCATGGGTATTTCTGTGTTAACACCCACCCGTTGGTCTTTTACCTTCATCGTATGCCAAGTTCATACGCGAGACAATGCGATGCTGGGGGCTGGGAGGATGTATCCTTTTATCAGAAGTCCTTAGCATGGTTATAAATATACAGCACAGGGAAAAAAAGAGTTCGTTGAGTGAATGAAAATTGAAGCAGAGTATTATTTTTAAATCACCACCATCATAAACTTTTTAATAGACTCCTTTATATTTTAAAAAAAGGGATTTTCAGAACTATCAAATAAACACTAGAAAATGCACCCCTGTACAGGATCCAATATCTGTAATTTTCCATGAACATCCAATTCACAGAAAATATAAGTAACTTTCTCATAAGCCCTGGATTACCTTTTTCTTTCTCCTGAAACAGCTCAAACATTATCAACACAGTCATGCCAATTTCTGTGTAGCCACCCTTTAAATCTAGACGGGTAAACAGCCCAGGAAATTAAGTGCACAAATGCATGATTTCCTTTAATTTCTGCATGTATTACTGTTTTATCAAAAAACATCTTTCTTGAGCCTCAACCAAGTATTCGGCACCGAATTTGGTACTTGGGGTGGGGGTTGGGGGTGGGGGCCACCAACAAAGAGAATGTGGCATCAGTTCTCGCCTTTCTGAAGCGCTCGGCTGGGTGAGGCACACAGGATGTAAATCAGCAGTCACACCATGACCTGGTAACTGTATAACAGATTGTGGTACATTACATCATGAAGACAGAAATGCTGACGTCACTGTGAAATGCCTTTTTATTTTTGGAACTGGAAAAAATAGTGAATTAGGCTAATCTTATGAAATCTAGGCTCCTGCTATTTGGGTGCCTTCCCTTTGAAATGCCTTTCCTTTAAAGGCTGCGTGAAATAAAGACCGGGCCTATGCAGATAAGCTCGGAAAAGCAAAGGCTGATTTGAAGAAGGAAATGGGTCACAGGAACTTTGCTAAACCAGTGCTTTCAACCCGATGTTAGCAAATATTGAAGCTTTACCTGACCCGGCAGTGATCTAAACACAAGTATAATACCATTCCCTGTCATTAGAGAGCGAGAGTGCTCCCAGCAAGCTCCTCGGTGGGCCCCCAAGACAACAGAGTGTTCACTTCTGCTTGGCTGGCAGAGTTGTGGTCTTCGTTGGGTAAATAACGTGTGGCAGCTAAATAAGATCCTTTTTCCAAAACAGCTGATGGGGATTTTGGGGGAAGAAAACAATGAGGCTGGCACTTGAATGTGAATCCGCTTCTGTTTCCCCACAGACAGCCCTACATCCCTGTCTAGGAAGGGGCACAGGGCGAACTGGGAGAATGCTGGATTTCCCCCACTGTCTCAACCACATGAATGAAGCAAGCTTCCTACTGAGATGGGCGTCTGTAAGGTCATTCCAGAGCCTGGGTTTCCTCATCTGCAGAGGAAAGTCCGTCCTGGGACACTCTCTCTCTCACCTTAGGGAGAGATGCTTTTAGTCCTGTGCTTCTACCTTTATTTCCTTTGCTCCACCCACGATGACAGTGGAGACATTTGTATTGGCCACCAAGGGCGAATCTCAGCCTCCCTCCTCCATCCCCTTCATCCCACAGGAAGATCTGGGGGTGGGAGTCAGGGGGTAGCTTTCTGAATATGTACCACTGTTCTCATAGTCCCAGGTTCTCCCGCCCTTTCATTATTTAATCAGGTGCAGTTAACCGCTTCAGAACACTGAGGAAATGGATTTCAGGTTCGAAAATGCGGGTATTAGATTTCCCTATGTTTAGGGCCAGGAGGTATCGCGACATACATGTAAGGTGTCGCTGTAATAAGTAGATGCCTTCCGTCCTGGGAGTGGAGAGGAGAAGGGGAGAGGAGAGCCATGGGTTAGGCCCTGGTCTCTGTCTGCTGGGGCACATTCGAGTCCTGGAGCACCTGAGCACCTGCTCGCCAGGTGAACTGGGGGAGAGGGAGGGCCTCCCGTGGGAACTGAGGAGAGACTGAGTGGTTGTCTAAGCGATGGGTTTGAGATGTCTCCCTGGACCGCAGGCATGGATGTGGCACCAGGAGTTGGGGGCCTTGCCGGCGTGGCTACCTGGACCCAGAGGACACAGCAGTCACTAACCTCCTGTCTGCATCTTACCCGCCTTCCAGGGGCAGCTCAGAGCCTCCTTCTTTCAGAGAGGGGACCAGCGCCCCAGCATGGACATCCAGGGCTGCTCTTTGAATACTCACAGCACTTTCTCGCACTGCACTTCCCACACTGGCTACCTTTTCTAAGTACCTTGAAAATGATCTAAGGGCTGAATCGGATTTTTATTTTGTTATTTTTTTGCATCTTTGGTGCCTAACATAGTGCAGACACGCAATGAGAACTCACTAAATGTTTGCTGAAACAGAGATCGAATTCATCTGTCACGTTTAACCACAAATTAGAAAGTAGCCATGATGGGAAATATGCAAACAAGGCCAAGTGCCTGAAGCCAGCGAGTGTGAAGGGCCTATTTGGAGGGTGATCACGTGAAAATCAAGCAAAGGAAGGAGAAATCAATCATGCCCAGATTCCAGGGGCCTGTGAATATAGCCACGACAGGAGTAACCTGCCCTTCCTCTCCTACTTAAAAAACACCCCCCAGGAATCAATGTTATTAGTCTAAGTAAAATCTCACCCAGACAGCACCTGCCCGCTGTCCAGGAAAGAATGCTAACAGTCTTGCTGTGCTATTTGGGTGACCAGGAATGTCAATATCAATTAGTTCTGCCTTTCCTGCTTGCCAGCTTCTATGTGCAGCTAATTCATAACTTTGTGTCTCAAACTTGTGCCCGAATAGACCATTTTCCCAGCACATCCTCAGCCACCCCTTCCCAGGCCCCCATGGCCTTGGAGAATGCCCTGTCCCTCCCTCTCACACAAGTGTCTTCCCAAGGAAACTAAGTCAGTCTCTCTCTCTCTCTCTCTCTCTCTCTCTCTCTCTCATAAAATAAAAGGCTTATTGCCACCAGATGAAGTAAATAAGCAATAAAGCTGGAAGCCCAGTGCCAGGCATGCTTGTCCATCATGCCCGGAGGACGTTTCCATGGGTTGGCTAGTTCCCTGGAGAAACGACTTCCCGAGTAAAACACTATATCCTGCAGAAGCCGTGGTTAAAGATAAACTCTTTCCTTCCCTTGTGCAGACGGGAGGAAAAGACTCAACACATCATTATAGGAAAATGTCTGAAGGTTTTACCCATTGCTGATACTTTACCTGGGAAAGATTGCATCCGAGTGAGTAAATAGGGAATTATTATTATTACTAGAGGCCCACTGCATGAAATTTGTGCACTGCTGGGGGGGGGGGATGTCCCTCAGCCTGGCAGATAATAAATTGAAAATCTTGCGGTCTGGGAACCCCGTGATCAATCGCCCCAAAGAGGGAGGCCCTGCCCACCCAGGGCTCCGTGATGGATCAACCCCGCAGAGGGAGGCCTCACCACCCGCTACAGCCTGGGCCTCCCTCTTTGGGGCGAGCATGGAGCCCCCTGATTGATCCCGCCGCTGGCCAGTGGCCTGGCCTCCCTCTGCAGGCAACCAATCGCATCACAGCTGCCTTGGCTGGCCTGGCGCCAGTGGGGTATCATAGCATGCTCGTCCGGACAGTCATTCAGCTGTTTGGCCATTTGGTCGATTTGCATATTATGCTTTTATTATTATAGATTATTGTTATTATTATTACTTAGTATAGCTTTTTTAAAAATCCCCTATCAATAATGTGTAAGTATAATTCCTGGAAATATTCTTCTTTCTTATCAAAAAGCAAAACAAAGTACTGTAATCCCCAAATTAGTGAGGCCAGAGTCAGAGGAAGATTAGTCTAGACAAATGGTCCCCTTATCGTGTGTCTTCAATCTGGAGCCAGATTTGATGTACACATTACAGACCATGCAAAACAGTTGCAAAATCGTCCCCCAGGTCTTTCTGAGGAAGGAAGAGAGCGAGGTCTGAGAAATAACAGGTTATTTTACAGGCTTGTGCAAAACGTAATTGATTCGCAGAAATGGATGGGAAGGATTTAATGAGTACAAACGAGCCACAGGCTGCAAGAGTAATCTGTCAGAAGAAACACAAGGAAAAAAAGGGAAAGGACGAGAACTGCTGAGGCAAAATCCGGAGGAATGCAAGTCTCACTAGCTCTCATTATGCCATAGGCATTTCTCTTCTCTGTGATTCCATTCTAGTCAAAGTTTTAGCTACTTCTCAGCAAATGCTAAGCCAGGAAAAGGCCCCTCTTCAGAGAAAAGGAGCTCATCAGAGCAGAAGAATGAATAAAACTCTCCATCTTCTACTTTTTAACCTGAGTGTCTAATAGTATTGAATAGTTGATGCACAGAGTATCAACGAGCCTGGCCTTCCTTTAAATTAAACTCAATGCAAAGCAACATTTACCAGCTTTGAAGATCTAGTGTTTCTCTCCTTGTTCTGTGTCTCCTCCTTCTCTGACCCTTTGCCCAGTTTATCCCTATGTTTTTCCTATCTTTATTGCTAGCAGAAAAGGAGAATTTCAATACATCGTATACAAAAAAGAGGCTCAAGAGTGGCTTTGGATTGCCCTTGATATTTTCTTATCTATACCATGGCTAAATGTTACGGTGGAGTATGAGTCATAGTGAGCAGTAACTATATCCACAGTCAGCAGGATATCTTAAAGGTTGAACACACGCTTTGTGGGTAGACTGCTTTGTGTTACAAAACCCAGACCCCAGCCCTGGCTGCTATTGCTCAGTGGTTGGAGCTTAACTCAGAGCCCAGCACTTGAATTGGTAGATTTTCAATAAATGTTAGTTACCATTGTAGTCCATCGTCAATAGGAATTAATTCCCAATGAACAGGAGTTAATGGCAAGGTTTAGAGAACTAGACACATAAAAGAACCCGTGAGAACCTTTGGAGGAAGTGAACTAGAAAAGAAATGAATAGGAATCCAAACTTGATTGTCTCCCTTCTGCCCTCACCCAACATCCGATTCTCCAAATAGCAGACACGAGTCAGCATCCTTGGATCAGAGAATGATTTGATTTTGAGATGCTCAGGAGACAAGGTAAGACTGGCGTGCTCTCTGACTCAGGTTCCTCAAGACAAGAGGAAATTCACCCTGGGCCTCTAGGAAACTTGCTGAAAATCAGGACATCTCATTTAAGAGAATTTTGCATGAGTCACAAGCTCAAACCATGAGTGAAAGGAAACCGAATCTGGGAACTTTGGTGATTAAAGGCTTGAATCAAATGTGAACACCTAGAAGCAGGTCCCAGCAGTGAACTCGCAGCTCACAGACGCAAAGCTACTTAATTTCCCTTTTCATTTGGAAAGGACAGGAGTTGGTTTTACCCTGGCATGGAGAGATTACGGGAGAGTAAATATTTCTTCCTTAGGTTGCATGAGTGTTATCTGTCCCAGTAAAAGCGATCATTGATATTCACCCGACACCACCATCCTTTGAGTCAGAAACACTAATATTGCGTTTCAGATATATTAGTCACAAGTCGTTCCGTGGGGCTTTTAAAAAGAAAGAGCCAGTATCCCTTGTCAGATGGAAATAAACCTATTTCTGAAGCGTTTATTGGCTTTTTAAGGGATGGGTTTTCTGCCATTTCCTCATGGTGGGGGGAGGAGGAGGGGGGAAGGTGAAATGAGTTGGGATTCCATGTCTAGGTGATTCTGATGTCACGGAAAGCATTTGTTGTACCCGATTCACGGAATAGGAGGATAAACATATATCATCAGAGCTGCTGAAAAGTATCTGCAAAGTTCAAAAACAATATTGAGAAATCCAGTGGGCGGGTGGACCTCGTTTCTAAAGTAAATCTCTGTAGTCTCCGGTGGCTGTTGTTGTTTTTAAATTTGTGGAGTCGAGACTTTGGACATCGACTGCCTCTTCCCTCAGCCCCAGTTTGCTCATCAGATGGGCGGGGCCATAATCTGCAGCCATTGCCCCACCCAGTGGCTGAGCCAATCCCAGCAAGTCCCGAAAGAAGATCCAGCACAGCGTCCAGCCAGGCGGGTGGGACTTGGAAATAGTCCTGACCCTTTCAGCCTGGGACCCAGGGGGGGTCGGGCCATCACCCCAAGCGATCTGCTTAGGTATCAGAATGTACCCCCTCCTTTCATATGTTTTCCTCATACCTACAGTGAGATTCCCCTCCCAATTCGTAACTGCATTACAAAGTTTTAAACTTTTATCTTCATTGCTGAAAGTATTACAGAAGTCGCCCTCTTCTTTCCCCCATTGATCCGCCCCCCCACCCCCACCCCACTCTGCAGGCCCCCCTGTGTCCATTGGCAATGCGAATATGTATGTGTGTTCTTTGGTTAATCTCTTCCCGCCAACCCGCCCCACTTCCCTCTGAGAATCCTCAGGCTGTTCCATGCTTCCATGTCTCTGGATCTGTTTTGTTGGTCAGTTTATTTTGTTCATTAGCTTCCACATTATGAGTGAGACCATGGGGTACTTGTCTTTCTCTGACTGGCTTGTTTCACTTAGCATAATCCTTTCCAGTCCCTCCATGCTGTCTCAAAGGGTAAGCCCAAGTGTCCATCAGTAGGTGAGTGGATATAAAAAAACAGCTATGGGACTGGATACTATGCAGCTGTCATTGCTGTCTTCTAACCCAGCCTGCAGATACAAGGACCCAGTTCTTACCTAGATTTCTTCTTACTAGTCCTTTAAGTATTTTCTGAGCTCCAGCTAGACCTGAACTAATCAACTTCAGAGCAATTCACCAGCCTCCTGGACACACCCCTCTCAGTCCTGGCCTCCAGTGTGTCTCTTGGAAAGCCCCTGCATATCAGACCTCTTTCACTAATGCCCAGGCCAACTTGAGGCCTTCGTATGCTCTTGACCATGGTAGGGTTATGCCTAGGGCACTCGGTCCCCAAATGCAGGTCTCATATCCGCAAGCTTTTGTGATTATCTCCTATGCCAAGTCTTTCCTCACTGTTGTTTTTATTAGGTTGCATTGCTTTATTTATTTTGCTTTCCTCTATACCTTTGCTTTTCACCGGAGACAGATGTCTGACTATATTTGGAACATGTTTATGATGAACCAATTCAAAAATGTGTTTTCCATGCATCTTTCTCCAGAATTAATTTGTGTAAATCACTCTCCCCAAATCATTTCACTTCCCCTTGCTCTTGAGTCCTTTTTTAAAAACGTAGTGGGATCCAAATATAAACGTAAATTATTTTTTAAAGACATACCAATGGATTCTGCTTTTAATGCTGGTGGGTTAGGTTCTTGCTCCTGACCTTGCCAGAGAGGACACGTTAAAAATCCAGAAAAAAAAAGGATCTCTGTAAAGGTGGTAGGAGAGCTGACATGAGAACGAAGAGTGAATAGACCGGATTCCAGCAGAGGCAGGGCCATCGGGAGTGCATCCAGCTTTGGAGAGCTTCTTCCCTGTAAGGCATTTGCTGACTCTGGAAAGATAATTTAAAGAACGGGAGACTAAGCAGAGATTTGACAGCCTACAGTGTCGGGGAGCCCAGATGCTGGAATTCAGGACCCACCAGGTGAGGTGCTGTTGGAACCCGTTTAGTGTGGGGTGAGACCTGAGAAAGAGGCACTCTCAGAAAAAAAGCAAACCACAGTGGATCATCCTTTGCATGAGCTGCGGCTGCGCTCCAGAGCTGAATTCCTGAAGTTCTATGAAAGTGATCCAGATTGCCTTTGTCCCCGAGTACCTGGCAGGAACAACCATAAGTCCTCTAAACTTAGTGCTACAAACAATTCTGCAAATACAGTGTGGAGATGCAATGAAAGATAACTAAAAATAAATAAAATAAAAACCACGCCCACAAAAACACTTGCACCAGAAATTAGAAGAAACAGCAGACCACACGAGTAAACCATCAGGGACTCCAGGCATGGACACAGTTACCTGTTTACCGCATTCGAGAAGATAAAAAGAGAATTCTGTTGATTCTAGGAGAGAATTACAACATCGTAGAGTAAAAGGAGAGCCCAGAACTTGTAAAAACAAACAAACAAAAGCCCACCAGATTTACTAGTTAGTCACAGATAAACCACAGCTAGAAATAGAACTGAAAGAAGATATCTAAAAAATGAAGATAATCTTCCATGCTCACATTGCCTCCTCGGACCTGACCCTCTTTCTTCCTTGTTGTAAGGACCCTTGTTATCGTGCTTTAAGGGCTCCCTGGGAGAACCCAGGGGAACCTCCCCATCTCAAGATCCTGCCGTGGATCACACCTGCAAACATCTCTCTCACCACACAACGTAACAGTTGCACAGGTTCAGGTAGGGTAACGTGCACAATGGTCCTGAAATGGGAAACACTTACCCTGTTTGAGGAGAAGAAGGGAGGCCAGGGTGTCTGGAATATAATGAAATTAAAACAGAGAAGTAGGGGAGATGGTGGGAGAGTTAGTAGGGCCCAGATCACAAAAGAAACCCACTGATTACTGATAGGACTTATGAAATGTATCCTAATTATAATTAAAAGTCATGAGAGGTGACTTTTTAAGCAGGATGAGTAAGGTGATCTAGTTTATTCCTTTAAGAAAAGATCAAGCATGGTGCCACCTAGAGGAATGAGGGTAAAAGCAGGGAATCTGAAGAAATTTGGTGGAACACCCAGGGGATAGGTTAATGACAAAGACTGTGGGATGAAGGCGGTAAGGAGAGGCCAAAGCCATCACAGAGGTGAGAAAAGGTGTTGCTGCATAGGAAGTGGCCCTGGAGAGGAAGAGAGGAAGCAGGCTGACTCCATAGTTTGGGGCAGGCCTTACCGAGTGCATGGGGGTGCTCTTCGTTGTGATGGGGAAGACCGGGAGAGAGGAGACTTTGAGTGGGAGAGGAAGACCAAGTTCTCTTTGGAATAGTTGCCTTTGAAATAACCCATTGAATATCCAACACCCATTCCAGGCATCAAGAAGAATCAAAAGAGGATATTGTACTCATCATCATTTATTACAAAACGCCTGAGAATTGTGATGATTCACATAAAACCATTTTGTAACTCAAGAAAAAATAACTTAGAGACATGTTCCTAGTTAAATGTTTATAATGCTATCCGTAACAGGTTCACAAGGTCAATTTTTCCTAGGAAATCTTGTTCCCTCGCTAGCAAATAAGAAACTACAAGGAGAAAAAAAAAAATGTAGGCCAAACAGGGCCTGTATTATTTAACACCGCACTCAGTCCCTTACAACCTTTAAATTATTAACGGTATCATCAAAGTCAATATCCAGAGACTGCATTCTGCTTACAACCTCATTTCATTATTCAGCTCAACTCCAAAGAAGTGCTCCCAGCACAAAGTGCATAACCCTCCGTTAGCTCCCTCCCAGACCCCGGTAGCTCCTCCCCACCGCCTCCAGGGCTTTGCGGAGGGAAGCATTGGAAGGGCGCCGGAGGGTGTCTGTCTGGCCCTTTGGAAAATGGCCATTGGGAGCCTGCCTCGTCCTTTCCCAAGCTTCCAGGCACAGGGTTCTCTCCTCCCTGAGAGCTCGTGAAAGGATGGAGATGACACCTGCTCTCTGAAAACAATTTCTGCAAAAACATTTCGGAGGACATCCTTTTCTATTATAAAAGCAGTAAGGAAAAAAACCAGCAAAAGTGATAACTTCTAGTTTTTAAAAAAGATTATTTAGAAGCGATTAAGAGTCAGATGCGATCATTTTTGGAAGTTCCTATATTCAGTAATTTGAAGTACATAAGTGCTTGCTTTGACAGGACTATGAGTAATTGCTACAACCATGCTTTCTCATTGGAATCACAAGTTAATGTAGTTACCAGCTCAGCTGACACTGCATTTGAATCCTGCCTGAGCTTCCTATCAGCTGCATAATCTCGGCTAGATTTTTCCATCTTTTGAGCTTCCCATTTCTGTATATGTAAATTTATTATCACGTTAATGGAAAGTTCATCAGCACCAAATGCTTACAAAATTGAGTAGGAGTAAGGAACGTACAACAGAATGGCACATAGTATGCCCCACGCCAGCTGAGCCTATATCAGCGATTATGAATTCTCATTGACGCTTTAATTTTCATCCCACTCAAGGTGACAGTAGCCATCATATCATTACATGGTCCACATAGATCCTTTAGCCGTCAAAACCAAGACGTCCTCATTAGAGGCAGAAAATACTGCACTGCAATGCTCTTCTTCTATTTAGTGCTAGCGATGTAATTATTCCGAATATTGTGGAGAGGCTAGGAACAATCTTCGTTTTCCTTTGGAAATGTGAGAATTGTCCTTGTGGCTCCCTGTTGGCCTGTCACAGATGTTTCCAGGATAAAGCCATGGGGAGATGACTCTAGGTCTTCCGGGGATGTGCGTTCTCGGCTTCCTGCAGGAAAGAATTCAAACATGAGCCAGCAGAGTTTAAAGTAAAAGTGAGTTTATGCCCGGCTGGCATGGCTCAGAGGATGAGCATTGACCTATGAACCAGGAGGTCAGGGTTCAATTCCCAGTGAGGGCACATGACTGGGTTGCAGGCTCGACCCACCAGTGTGGAGCATGCAGGAGGCAGCTGATGAATCATCCTCTCTCATCATTAATGTTTCTCCCTCTCTCTCCCCCATTCCTCTCTGAAATCAATACAAAAATATCTTAAATATAATAATACCTGCACTGCCCTAGCTGGTTTGGCTCAGTGGATAGAGCATTGGCCTGCAGACTGAAGGGTCCCAGGTTCGATTCTGGCCAAGGGCATATACTTGAGTTGCAGGCTCGATCCTCAGTAGGGGGCGTGCAGGAGGCAGCTGATCAATGATGCTCTCTCATCATCGATGTTTCTATCTCTCTATCCCTCTCCATTCCTCTCTAACATCAATAAAAATGTATTTTAAAATAATAATAATACCTGCAAAAACATTAGTATGTTAAATTACAAACATATTTTTAAAACTAAAGTGAAAGTGAGTTTATTAGTGAGGCAGGGAGACAGGGAATGGGCCGCTCCACAGACAGAGCAGCCCCTCCCTAGTAGGATTTAGGCTTTTTATTGAGGTTGATTTCATCAGGGGGAAGGGTATTCAGTGAAGGGGGTGCATTTTCAGGACACTTCAGGGAAAGGGGTGGAAACTTCTCCCAAGACAGTGTCCTTCTATGGGCGTTCTGTTTCTCATCTTGGTGGGGAGGGCTGTGTCCTTAGCAAGCTCAGGTATTACAATGAGCATATAATGAGGCTAGCGGTTACCATAAGGTCCAGTTAGTCTACATGTTGGATCAAGATGGTCTCTGCAGGTTCTAAGCCATAAATCCAGGGGGGCTTGGTCTTATCTTCTCAATAGTCCCTCAGTCATTTCTATCATTTTACAAATAAATAAACTGAAGATAAATGTGTGCTCCAAATTCCATCCGTGGCAGAAATGACTCCCAATTCCACATATAAGTGTGGCAATAATGATGGCAAAATGCAAAGGAAAAGAGAATGACATTATATAGTGCTGTATTCAAGTTTCTAGATGTACATAAAACTGGCTTCTCATTTGGTTTGCAAATACACATGGAAATTATTCTCCGCACGATGGTTGTTTCTTGACCTCACTCATTAACGTGAATATTTGAACTGAATGTAAGATAGAACACAATGTACTTCAGGACTCATGGCCCTGGACCGAAGGATGAGTGACCTTAAGATCTAGGAGAACTTGATGGTTAATTTGTTAAACATTAAAAGGCCTCAGTTTCCTTATTTTGAAAGCTGGGTGCCAGACATGATTTTTTTATGATTCTAAAAAAAAATAAAAGTTGAACTTTTTAAAAAAGGTCACAGAATAGATAATTTATACAGGGCCACTTAACCTCTAAGTGTCAGAAGACTTTCCTCAGAGTCCATTAAGATGTTGAGCTCTTGATGTTAATCTCATCACATAATATCCCCTGAAACTAGGGATGCATTATTAAATTGTTATTATTCCAATTTTCTTAAAAGAAAACTGAAGTTCAAAGAAGTCAACGAAGTATCCAAGGCACAGAGCTAATAGGAGTGGAGCTGGGTTTCTGAACCAAGTCGTAGGTAGGTCAGAATCCACATTTTCCCCACTATACGCACTCTTCGCGTCCTTCTGCAGCTCATTAAAAAGCATGAAGGTCAAGTGAGTTTGCTTTAATCCTATTGACAAAACAGAGGTGCTCTTTTCAGAGGAAGAACCCCAAGCAAGAACCTCATTATTGTTTCATCAATATATACATTGTTAAATGTTGGGACATCTCTTGTGATGCTGCCGTTCTTGGCATTTTTATTTGAACTGTTACTGTCTGGGTCATTTCCTCAGCAGTCACTCAGGGTAATCCTATTCCATGATTGTTTACGTGGCATCTCTGAGGAATACTCACCAAAACGTTGGCTGCCTCGTCTGGATGACAGTATTGAGTGGGGCACCAAATGGACGCAATGACAGACTTGAACTCAGTCCCCTCAATGGGACACGTCAATGATGGATCCTTCGTGTATCTGCCCACTTTGCCGAGAGCTCAATGCTGTCTCCTCAGGGATCTGGCTCTGTGATTAAAACGACTCCTAGTTGACAGAGCGGCCTCCTCTTCACACGTGAGATTTCTGTATCTTCAATAATGATGACTATTCTTTTTGCCTGAAAAATATACTCTCCGCCCACACAGAGGCAAAGGAAATATAGAATGTCTTGGGAATTGGGGTGTGTGTGTGTGTGTGTGTGTGTGTGTGTGTGTGTGTATGTTTCTTTAAATCTATTTATAAGTGGGAATAACAAGTTTCTGTTAACTACAGAATTAACTACATTTGACTTGTCATTAGTAGAAATTCGTCTTAAGGGAGTATATCAGCTGTCAAACTTACCAAGCCCAAGACTTATTTTAAAAAGGTTGTTAGTTGCAACATCTTGGAATTGTGTCTGTACCTAATATCACCTATCAAAATCAGCCCAGCCCAGCTGGTGTGGCTCAGTGGTTGAGCGTCAACCTATGAACCAGGAGGTCACAGGGTTGAATTCCCAGTCAGCTTAGGTTGCTGGCTTGATCCTCCCAGGGAGTGTGCAGGAGGCAGCCGATTAATGATTCTCTCTCATCATTGATATTTCTCTCTCTCTCTCTCTCTCTCCCCCCCTTCTTCCCTAGAATCAGTAAAAATATTTTTTTCAATTATTTAACTGACACCAAGTTCAGGTTACAGCTTGAATTTTCAAAAACAACATAAATGATTATTAAGTAATAATATAACGGGTAAAATGGAGGTATGTTAAAAGGGCAGACCATCTGCCTGGGGTATTAAGGGAAGGCTTCTCATAAAAGGTAGCATTTGATCTGAAATTTGATGGTTAGGAGGAGTTTGCATGGTAAACAACCAGAGGCAGATTCCCTCTCTTCCTTTTATCACTTCCACCCAATGCAGCGCATGGCTAAATATTCAAAGTTCTCTTTTCGTGTTCTATGCAAATCATCGCTGCTATAGGGATTATAATTAATTTCGTTAGATTCTTTTTTTTTTTCATTTGTAATACTTTTTCATATGCCTGAAACACTTTGTCAGGGCTTCAGAAATCCCAAATCTACTCAGTTTTTATGGGTTGGTGCATTGAACAGCTGGCTAATATCATTCATTACACTCGGAGAAGTGACATAGTTTCTGTGTTCTGAGAATATACTTATATTATTAAAATCTATGATAACTTTCTTCTTCTTTCAACCTAATGTACTCCACTTTCTACCCTCTTGATTCTAAACATGCACACAAAGAAAATATCTGTAAAATCAAAAGGCCTCTAACTTCCAAGAGCCTATTCTTCAAATATTACTATCTCCTATTATTTTGGCTTCATCTTAAGAGTTGTATACATTGCTCTAATTCCAAATATTAATGCTCTTTGGGGGTGATATTGGGATTTTCCATTCTTCTCCTTCATACACGCACCGTATTTCAGGCAAACCATCTGGCGTTCACATTCAGCAAGTGGCCTCTAGTTCACCCCTAAATCCAAGATCAACCCCAGAACAGCGCTTCTCAAGTCATCTTCCATGAAGAATTATTACTGTGTAGCCCTGGCCGGTGTGGCTTGGTTGGTTGGGCGCCATCCCATGCGCATCAAGGTTGCTGGTTTGATTCCAGATCAAGATACATGCCCAGGTTGCAGGCTCCATCCCTGGTAGGGGCCATGCAAGGGCACCGATCAGTGTTCTTGAGGCCCACTCCTTGGTTTTGTATGTGCCCACAGGAAATGGCCCAAAGGGGTGGGAAGGAAACTTGCCTTGAATGAGGGACCCCCAACCTAAGTCATGTAGCGAGCACTGTTTCGAACAGAGCTTTCCTCTGGCGTGCGGTCCTAGGGTCTCGCTGATCCTCATTGAGTTGGCTGCTCTCCCTCTGACGGAGATGAGGTTCAATCAGTTCAAATTCATCTTCCAAACCAGTGGTCGGCACCCCGCGGTTTGCCGCTCCGCTGGCTGATGCGTTTGCCGACCACTGTTCTAAACAGACTGACCTCGGAGGCGGGTGTTGCTCTGCTGCGTGTTGGAGGAGTCCGTGGGAAATATTCATATTTTAGAGGAACCGATACCCGGGGGATCCTGGTCTGGCTCTCGTGCCCGCTAAGTGCAGTGTGGTCGTTTGCGGGGATGTTTTACGATCACAGTAGGAGGAACATTTCATTAAGCTGTATTTGCATTAATTTCGCAGTTAATGGCCCTCGGATCGAGAGAGCTGGATGAGCTGAGACCTCCGAGGTCTTTCCCCCACCCCGTTAGCAATGGCATCTCCATTTCCCTGCTATAAAAATTCTCTGCAGCGAAACATGTTCTCACTAAAGGGAATATATCTTCCTGTTGGCGTCCAAGCTGGGAGGCAGAGGCCGATGAAAATGATCCATTTGGAAGGACTCCCACAGTTCCTGTCCCCCTGTACTTGGCTAAATGCAATGCAGTTCTCGTCTCAGGCCAAACGGCGTAGGTATTTCCTACCACGGCTGCCTCAGTCATACTGGTGACGAGTGTCTTTATGCAGCTCAAGTTCAAGACGCGGCCAGGAAACGGACATGCATTTTCAGCTCTGACCAACTCACCTGGGCAAACACCAGAAGAATTTTATTATTATTATTATTATTATTATTATTATTATTATTATTTCAGGTATGTTTAAATAGGGATTGCTTTTACCACATTTGAGGGGGATGAAGCACGGCCATCTCTTGCTAACTGAGAACAGTGCAATAGATTGCATTTAATCCATTTCCAAAGCAATGTTGTACGTCGAGCCCTGACAGTGGTTAGAGCATTGGCCCAGGAACTTAAAATATCGCAGGTTCAATTCCCGATTAAAGGTACATACGTGGGTTGCAGGTTTGATCCTGGCCTGGTCAGGGCACGTGTGTGGAAGGCAACCCTTCAACGTGCCTCATATCAAAGGGAAAAAAAAAATCCTCGGGTGAGATGAACAAAGAAAGAGAAAAGTAATCTTGTATACCGAAGTCTAGTTCGTATCCTCGCATTTAGATTTGTTAATATTTTTATTACAACTTTTCCGACCCAGACTCACCCTCTGCTAATTGTTCGAATCACTGCAGCTGCAAGCTCGGTGAATGGCTTGGTTACAATGAAAGCAAAGGACTTGAGGAGCAGCCCCTTCAGGGTGACTGCAGGATCGAGTCGTAATAAATTCCAATGATGTTCTGTCTTAATTACACAAATTAATGGATCTGTACACAGTTAATTATCCACTACATTGATATTCCCATAACTTTTAAACAGTTCTGCTTGATTATAAACATAGATCCACTAATGGGGCAGAACCAACAAGTTTTCGCTGTGCGTTAGCATGAAAACCCCCCATGGATATATGTGATTTTTCATAGTTACCCAGGTGCACGATCAAGCGATTAAATCTTATAGTTAGGTAAAACCATATTGATAGAGATTTCAAAGATGAAGTCCCTTCTGCGCCAGCAGTCTGGCAGTGGGGCTGTGGATAAAACAACAACCAGATATAAAACATCAAATATACTTTATTTGCTTTTTCTTAGAGAATGGACTATCTTTATGTGTAATAAAGCCTAGACTTAAAGAGTTTATTGAACAGAATAGCTTTATCCTAAAAATGTCAACTTGGCAATGTTTTCAAGCACTTTTATGTTGAGACGCTTTCTTATTGGTATAAACTCATCCCAGGAAGGAAGCCCCTTCAAACATCTCTGGAAATGTGTATCTAGTTGCAGATCTCCCTCTTTGGGAACATGGTCTCACTACGTAATTTTTACAAAATTCGTTGATTGGATCTCTCTCCTTTTCAAATCATTTTTTTCACTGTCCCTCCATTTGTATCCATCGCATTCATCAGTGCCGTGCACATTTCCCTGCAAATACAAATATTTCGGCCTTTTGCCTCTCTTATAATTTCTAGTTCACATGAAAATATATGTATTTTCATAGGTGATTGTTTGCAATAGCCTCCTAAAACTAGTGGCCCCTTCCTCACAATCTTTCACTCACATTTCCCAGCTACACTGGAGGATATTTTATAGATGCAGGTTCGTGTTCTCTGTACCCCTCCCTCCATCTCTCTCTTTCTCCCTCCCTCTCCCGCCTCTCTCTTCCCCTCCACTCCCACCCCTCTCCTCCAAACACTAAACCGCTGAACATCTGTACATATACATTTATTATTTGCCATTCTGTTGTAAGCAAAAGCCTTCCTGCTCCCACTTATCTATTCTTATTGGTTATTTGATTGAGTGCTATTAGTATGGACATTTGGATGCTTCTCCAAAAATGTTTTACCCATTTGCGTGACCACCAAAAATTATATGACAATATCTGGTTCCCCACAGACTTGACAATAGAAAGTGTTGCCATCATTTTAAATGTGCATCAATTTTTATTATTATGCTTCTGTCTATGTCTTCTTGAACATTTTTAGATTTTTCCCTTATGAAGTAATGTTTTTTTATTTGGCACAGACATACTTATGTGGTATATTTTCATTGTGAATTGTGGTTTGTAGGATTTAAAGTGGATCTATCTCCCTCTTACAGGTGTGGTAGGCAAGATGCTGATGGTTGCCAAGATGCTGATGGTTGCCAAGATGCCCACCCCAGCTATGAGGGGTCCCAATCATCCCCTTTCCTTGAGTGTGGGAAGGATCTTTTAATATTATAGGATAGCACTCACAAGATTAAGTTATTTTTTTTTTTTTGACAAAAGGGATTTTGCACATGTAGTTAAGGCTCCTAATGAGTTGACTCTGAGTTATCAGAAGGGGGACTCCCCGAATGGGCTTGACTTAGGCAGACAGGAAACAGAAGTAGGTGCTCTAGGAATTAGGAAGTATGAGACCCCACCTTGTTTTGGCTTCTTGGGCTCCCTTGAGATTCCATAAGGATTTTAGGATGAATTTTTCTACTTCTGCAAAGAACATCATTGCGGTTTTTGCTAGGTATTGCATTGACTCTGTAGATAATTTTGAGGGATATCATCATCTTAATAATATTAAGTCTTTCAACCCATGAGCTTGGGCTATTTTTCCATTGTTTACATATTTTGTCTTTTCTTTACCAACATGTTGTAGTTATCAGTGTAGGTCGTTTTGCCATCTTGGTTAAGCTAATTATTAAGTATTTTATTTTGGGGGGTGCTATTGCAAATAACATGCTTTTCTTTATTTCCTTTTAGATTGTCCATTGTTAATAGGTAGAAATGCAGCTGATTTTGTGTGATGATTCTGTATCTATCCTGCAACTTGCTTCATTTGTGTGTCAGTTCTAACAGCTTCTTGTGGTGTCTCCAGGGTTTTCCATATGTAAGACCCTGTTCTGTGCAAAGGGGTAATTCTCCTTCTTTATTTTTATTTGAATGCCTTTCTTTTTCTTGACTCATTACTCTGGCTGGGGCTTCTGATACTATATGAAGTAGAGGAGGCAGGTCAACATCCTTGTCCTGTTTCTGGTCTTAGAGGGGAAAACCCACAGCCTCTCACTGACTCTGGAGTATGATGTTACCTGTGGGTTTTTCACATGTGGCATGTGTTTATTGTATTTGCCACGTTGGCAGTACTTTGTATGCAGCAACAGAAACACAATACTAAAGAAAACTCCATTCCTATAACGTAAAACATCATCCAAGGTGGACTCCATGTGTCTGTTGGTCTCCTCTTTAGAAGAAGACCCAAGGATGCATTCAGACAGGGGTGATGTCCCAAAATACTACATAAAGGGAAGTAACTTGGCTTTTATGTGTACACGTCAACGTCACCTGTGCGCCCATTAGAACGTTCAGGCACAGCCCACGTATTGTGTCTGCTGACTAGGATGAAGCTTAGATGAAGCATCTTACAGCCGTGTCTTTCCATCATCCTGTGCATTCTACTCGGCATCTCTGTCTACCTGGAACAGTGGTTCTCAACCTTCCTAATGCCACAACCCCTTAATACAGTTCCTCATGTTGTGGTGACCCCCAACCATAAAATTATTTTCGTTGCTACTTCACAACTGTATTTTGCTAATTTTAATGAATTGTAATGTAAATATCTATGTTTTCCGATGGTCTTAGGCTCTACAGCAGCGGTTCTCAACCTGTGGGATGCGACCCACAGGTTAAGAACCGCTAGCAGGGTCGCCTAAGACCATCGGAAAACACAGATATTTGCATGACGATTCATCACAGTAGCAAAATTACAGTTATGAAGTAGCAATGAAAATAATTTTATGGTTGGGGGTCACCACAACATGAGGAACTGTGGTAAAGGGTCACAGCATTAGGAATGTTGAGAACCACTGCCCTAGAAGGTAGGGAAAGGTAGGCGCTCTCACTCTTGGATCACTATGCATGCGGGCAGGTCTAGGTTTGGCCTTCCACACCGTTATTTTTAATGCGCTCTTGCTTATTCTCTCTCTGAAGGAGTTCAATTTAAGGGTACGAAGAGCAACAGCATGATGTGTCCGTATGCACATACACTTACCCACGTATACATCAATGTTACTGTGAAAATATAAAATGTATCACCCATGCACAGCCATATCTAAGAAAGGACTTGATGCTTACTCATTCTCTCTACTAGTATCTCTCTCTCCTGATTTTTCCATTACGTCTCCTTCTTAGTCACTCATCAGAAGATTTATGTCATATTATTGGTCTGTTGCAGATCCTCTCTAACAAGATCTAATGCAGAGTCAAGATGTATTTCTTCTTGTCACTAATAAATATAATATGTGCTTTAGAAAAGACAGCATTTGTCTACATGAGCAATAGAGGGAAAATGCCGCGAAGATTTCAGGAAAAAATATGTAACTGTCATTTAAGGTTCATTAAGTAAATGCTGGGCTTGCTTTCTTGCCTCCTTTGTTACAGCAGCCTTTGCAGATTTACAGGCTCTAATGCATCTGAAGCCACGGCCTCTCGCCTCTAACCCTATCACCCATAAGAACAGGGGCGCGAGAGCCAGATTCCTCAAGTCCTGGGCGCATGACGTATGTGTTGTGTGACGTTGGATGGGTTTCTTAACCTGTCTGCCACTCTCTGTCACGGGAGGGTTCACATGGAGTCTGAAATCTCTGCTCTAGCCTATCCATAGCAAGCCACAGAGCCTGGCGACACTAGGAGAGCTCTCCATGGTCCTGCAGTCTGAAGGGCCTGTCGTCCTAAGATGCTGTTAACACAGGAAGCACCTCTTACCTCCTGCCACAGTGTATTTGACATAAAGAGGAGCGTTTTAAGACCTTGCTATGCTACTTTGATTTGTATAGAAATTAAAAAAATAATGTGGTCGGCAATATTCCCTGTCTCTTACATCATTCAATATGGAAGCTGTCCGCTAAAGGCAGCCGTGTCTTTTCTGGTTGTTGTCACTGGTTTCTGCCGGTACTGCCGACCCAGCATTCTGAATCCGCTTATTTAAGGCAAGAAGCACGATGCTGCTGCCTCCAAAATGCTAATCAAATATTTATGGAGTACCCAGCCAGCCATTTCAACAATGTGCACGCTGGGGCGACGGGTGTAAAGCACGTGTGTACTTGCAGCTTATTCCACCTTGTTCCAGTTTGTGGTGACTAAGCAGTTATTGCTACAGAATTAACAAATAGATGAAAACTAATATATCTGCTTGGAAAAAAGTGATTGGTGCCGGGGTCTGACTCCAGAATTGTGTGGGGAGAATTAAGTCAGAATCTTCACATACATTTCCATGAGGCTCCATTCCATAACTGTTCAGTCATCACTATCTTTCAAAAATAAATATTTAAAAATTCTAAAGCACAGTCTATCAATATATCCATATTCGGTTATTTTAATGACCTTTAAAAAGTATCTATGTCTTTTGTCTTTATATTCCCATTAAAGGTTTCTTTCTTCTTTTCAGCTCCTTTTCTCCTGGCTGTATTCATTTTTTACCTTGTTTTTCTGTCTGCCTCAGTTGCTATTTTCAGTGGTCAGTACCTCTCCAACATCAGTCATCTCTTCATTCTTTTCGCCTCTGGGCAGAAATGAGCATTCCCTTCTTTGTTCCCTGGTGTAGTGCGTATATTTTTATGATAGGCTCTGCAATAATTTATTCTTATTTCTTTATTAAAAATTTATTTTTATTGATTTCAGAGAGGAAGGGAGAGGGAGCGAGAGATAGAAACATCAATGATGAGAGAGAATCATTGATCAGATGCCTCCTGCACGCCCCCTACTGGGGGTGGACCCCACAAGCCGGGCATGTGCCTTGACCAGGAATCGAACTTTGACCTTCTGGTTCATAGATAGACGCTCAACCACTGAGCCACACCAGCTGGGCTCTTCTTATTTCTTTACGTGTCTGTCACCTCCGACTATTCTATGAGCACCTCAGAGTCAGAGTCTGGGTTCTGCTTCAAATCCCCAAGGTCAAGCACAGTATCAGCAAAGCGGACAGTGACTGAAGGATGGATATGAGGATGAGGGAATAACAAAATCAAAGTGACTTGGCAATCAGAGACTGCTTTTCTCAATGCGGAAGAAGCGGGTACCATCAAAGATACGTCTGAGAACGCAGGCAACGTGAGTGAAAGAACGTCAGGGATTGGGATAATGGGCAGGAGACGGCCAGTGCCTGGAGAACCCAGGTCTTCTTCTAGCTGTTCAGACACATTGTAAACATGAGACGGAGTAGTAGCCGCTGGCCAGAGGGGGCCGCACGGTTTGGTAGGGGCAATTTAATAGTTACCTCTCGTTCACTGGGAATAAGAAATCTCTATTCGGAATTAAGGGGAGAACCGTCATACAAAAGGTTAAGAACCACTGTGCTGTGTTTTGAAAGGAACCATCCGTTAAAATACAAACAACATGTGCAGGAGGCCAATGTGAAAACACACTGTGTGTGAGAGTCATTGTCTGGCTGCCGCTTCAGAGACCAGGGAATCTTTGCACCCAACTGGGGAGGACCTGCATGTGCTCCCAGGGGCCAATCTGGCGTCCTCAGCTCCTGGGGAGACCTCCAGGCACATGTGGCAGGAGGGCCGGAGAGGGTTCTCTCAGTGACTTCCTAGGACAGCCGTGGTTCCGAGGCTCGGGCCATTGTTCGTGTTTCTTCGAGTACGTGGCTAAGTTGAGAAATATAAGGGCTGCTTTCCTTCCTTCCTTCATCAGTGTTGTAAGAAGAAAGTCGGCCCCCGACCTGGCTGTATGTAGCCAACCGTGTATTTTAGTTTCATTACTTTTAATGCGATTGTTGTCTTTCCCTTGGTGATTCTTACATATCACTTGAAAGATAGAAGGACTTCATTTTGTATCTCTTAGAGGTGGATCAAGCCAACCCAAAATGTACACTGTTTTTGTTTTTAACTTGGAAGCACATCTGAAATTAAAATTGAGCCAGGCCAGTGTGGCTCAGTGGTTGAGTGTCGACCTATATACCAGGAGGTCACTGTTTGATTCCTGGTCAGGGCACATGCCTGGGTTGTGCGCTTGATCCCCAGTGCGTGGCGTGCAGGAGGCATCCGATCAATGATGCTCTCTCATTACTGACGTTTCTATCTCCCCCTTCCTCTCTGAAATCAATTAAAAAATTTAAATTAAATTAAAATTGATTTGGAAAGAGGAAGAACATCTCCAAGGGAATGCTTCATTTTCATTGTGCGAAGGGAGGCTGAAATTCTGGTATTTCTGTTTTTAAACATCACACACAAACACACACACACACACACACACACACACACACACACACACGATCGGTGGAATTTACAATCTCACCTTCTTCCGGAGAATAGATCAGTGTTCTAGTATTAGGAGTGAGAAGGATATTAAACACTTAAACAAACAAACAAACACACAAAACAAAACCAAGATGTAAATTAAATACAGAATTCCTGGCTCAATCATCCCCAATAATATCAGCCTTGGTCTACTGTATTGTGTGCTGCTTGATTTTGGAGCATTCTCAGTACGAAGGGTCACGTGAATAGATGACTTAATGTGGGCTCCAATGCCAGTTCTCCAAATCACTTCCTTAGGCAAGCTCACCAAACAGGGAGTGTGTGTGGTACAAAGCCCAACTAGACCGCGGCTAAGGTAAATCTGTTTTAAGGGGATTTCTGGCCCACAGAGATGGTGTGTTACGTTGAAGTGACTGTGCATTTTTTAATTAAAAATAATCTCCAAATCTTTATGCTCTCCCTGGGGTGCTATACAGCCAGGGTCTGTAATCACTGGGATAGGCAGTTTGCCATATGGTTGCACATAGTGTAATGGCTTTGTAAGGAACGGTTTTAAGTTTAAGTAGATGTGCACCAAAGATGCTGAAAGGGCATTATGTGCTTTCTCTGAGAAAAAAAGGGAAAAAATGTTAATTCAACATTTTTACATGTCTGTATCTGTGTGTTTCTTTTGTAACCCCTGCTCCTCGTTAATGGGATGCCCTGGGGGGAGGCACTTAAGTGCAGCTGAGCATTTGTTGAAAATACATTATGACTTTATTTTCTTCCCAGAAATAAAGAATCTCCCTCCATTTCCATCCCGACACGTTACAGACTGCCGCTGCGCTCCTCTGGGAGTCAGACAGCGAGGCAGAGCCCGCCTGGTCGGGAGGTGGTTGGCCCCACAGGCCGCCCTTCCTCGGAGACAGGGAGCTGAGGCCTGGTCCTCTGGCCCCGCTGCTCACGGCCAGCTAATGACCACACCCCATCTTCCTCAGAGAAAACGGGGCAGCCCAGGGCTTGACCTTCATTTTCTAAACATGGACACACACGACCGGAAGCTGCCTTCTTGATCTCCAGGGGCTGGGGACTCTTCAGCATCCAAACAACGATTTCAACTTTCACGTTAGGGTATTTTGACATTATGAAACGTAACCCAGTCTCTCTTCATTCCATTTCCCAGAGCTTTGAGGGGAATAGAATAGGTATATTGGTGATTTGATGAGAAATAACTTTTCCATTACAGTGAAAATTTTTTCAAAAAGCATTTTTACTGATTTTAGAGTGGAAGGGACAGGAAGAGAGAGAGAATCATTGATTGACTGCCTCCTGCACATCCCCACTGGGGATGGAGCCTGCAACCTGGGCACGTGCCTGTTGGCTTTGATCGAGCAATTGAATGGATATCCTACCCACCCCCCGGAACTGGCTTTTCAGGCCAGTTCACTAGGGACAGTCCCTTCGCTGAGACCACATTTCACGTAAGGCGGCCACATTCCATTTTCTCCCCTCTGGGTATGTCAGAGAATTCTCTGCCCAGAAAAAGCCACGGACTCCCATCACTGGGGTCTGGAGCCATCCAGGCTCAGCCACCTGGTGTGCGGATGATCGAATAAATTCGTAATCCCTCACCACTCTGGCCTCGTGCATTCTTCTTTCAGCGACCTAACAGTGCCCTGACCGGGAATCGAACTGTGACCTCCAGGTTCATTGGTTGATGCTCAACCACTGAGCCACACCGTCCAGGCCTTAGTTAAATTTTAATCATCTACAAAAAATGCCTTTCAAGAGCTCATCACTTCAGCAACATGGACTTTGTCAGGAGGAGGCATAGCAGGCCCCATTGGTTAGAGACCAGGTCTGTGCCTCAGACACCATGTTCCCTCAGAAGCCTGAGAAGCAGATAGAATGGTCCGAGGTGCACAGAAACATGCCAAGGTGGATGCCTGCATGCTACTCCAAGCAAGCCAGTATCCTCCCTAAATTTAACTTGAGCAGGTTGTGTTATCCATGATAAAAGTAACTCATGCAGAAAACCCAAATGTCCATCAACTGATGAACAAACAAACCAAATGGAGTCGAGTTATAAGATGGGGTTTTCTTCAGCCCTAAGAAGGGATGAATACTACCACGTGGATGACCTTGAAGACATCACGCTAAGTGGAAGAAGCCAGAAACAAAAGGCCTCATGGCGTAGAGTTCTATTTAAGTCAAATATCCGGAGTAGGCAAATCTGTAGAGGCAGAAAGTGGGTCAGGGGTACCCAGGGACTGGGGCAAAGGAGAATGGGAGTGACTGCTCAGTGGGTGTGGGTGGTGAAGATGGTCGGGGACCACATAGCGGTGATGGGTTCACAACATCGGGAATAAGAAATGGCACTACCTTGGACCTTTTCAAATGGGTTCAACAGTCAACTACATGTTCTGTGTATTTTACCACACTAAAAGACATTCATATGTGTGTGTGTTTTAAAAAAAGTAACTAGAATAGATCATTTGCATTTTAAAATCGGGGTAAAAGAGTCATTAGCAAGGTAATTCAAAGCACACTTCTCCGGATTACCGGAAGAGGATCCCACCTTCCCAGAATGCAAATGTGTTTTACTTTTCTTAACTTGGCTACAAAAAGGGTGACACTAAATGCTCTCCGTGATTAGATGACATGAAACAGGAAAGTGGCAGTGAGCCCCAGCTACATCTTGCTTGCTACCAGTCACGGTAAATACCTTGAAAGCAGGTATTTTCCATGGCAGGCAGGCTATCTCCCCCACCCCCCGCCCTTCCCCCACCCCCAGCACCTAAAGAAGCTCCCTGGGCATACTGCTCAAGCAAGCAACTTTAACTGCGGGGAAGGAATGGAAGAGAAACACTACCATTTAAAAGGGAACAAGCCAACCATTTTAAAGAGGCCTCTTTTCAATAAAACTCTAAAGAGGCAGAACCCTAAAATCAAAGAAACAGCACAGATTCCCGCTCCCCCCACCCCCAATACTCCTTATCTGGGTAAAGACACCATCAGACTCTGAGGAGTCTCAGGAGGCAGCCTCCCACCCCCCACCCCCGCCCCGGGCGTGTGTAATGGGAGGGAGATTACTTTAACTTAGCCTCTCCAATAATACGCTACATTGGCCTTGTCGCCCAGGACAGTAGGAAAGGTGAAACACTGTTTTCAGCTCTAGGGAGCAACACATCTCAGAAACCACAGAGGAAAGCTTTAAGAATTTCCTCCTTAACACCACTCTCGCTGCCACGACGGCCTAGGGCAGCCTGCGCCTGGCATGGATGGCTCGTGCAGACCTGCAGCCACTTTCCCAAACTCGATCACACCACTGCCCTGTGTGAAGCAGGTCTCACTGGGACCTGGGACCGGGAAGGAATACAAGCTGGTTGGAATAACTCAAAGACCATAGACACGGGAAGACAGACAGACAGACAAAGAAGCTGCCATCTCTGGTTTCCTCTAGCTGCGCGCAAGATTTGATTTGGAAACTATGGCTCCAATTGCGTTCTTCCAGCCCTTGGTGTTAAGATTGTGTGACCAGCTCAGCCCGTGTGACTCAGTTGGTTGAGTATCAACCTCTGAACCAGGAGGTCATGTTACAATTCCTGGTCAGGGCACACGCCTGGGTTGTGGGCTGATCCCCAGTATGGGGTGTGCAGGAGGCAGCCAGCCGATCCATGATTCTCTCTCTCCTTCTCCCTTCCTCTCTGAAAGATCCATAAAAATATATATATTTAAAAAAATATCGTATGATCATATGTCCAATCACATGGTTTTTCTTCTCCAAGAACTTAACCAGGGTGCCTCTGGGCTGGAAGAAAGAGATCATTACCAAATATTTTCAGAAGGGTTTCCTCAAGGGGACGGGGTCGGGGAAGGGAGTGGGGGACCACCTCTGTCAAGGTCGGGCTCAGCCTCTACGATTGAAGTGATACCCTGGGCAGCCAGGCAGAGATTTCCAGGAATCACAGCTCCTCGTAAATTTCCCTCCCCGAGGCGAGAGGCGGAGTGACAAGCTAGAAATGAAGCGGAAGGAGGGGAAGAGGCTTTCTGTGCCAACACAGCCAAGCGCCCTTACAGGGAGAAGTAATTTCTACCGTAAATAGTGCACGCTGGGCCCGACTTCTCCGGCACATGAGCTCCTGCCTGGGAACGAATTAGGCGTTTTCGAAAGCGGCATGCGTATTTTCAAACCCCTGACAGAAACTGTGTTGATGGTACTTGAACACAGCGAACAGTTCCAAAACTGCCTCCTTCAGGGTAGGTGGATAAAATGCCAACATCCACCAGCTCATTCAGTCAGCAGGGGGAAAGGGCTGGGGGGGAAATCAATTACATTTATTAAAAACATTTGCTTCCTAACCAGTTCTGCTCAGTGGTTAGAGCACCAGCCCAAGGACTGAAGGGCCCCGGCTTCAATTCCAGTCAAGGGCACGTACCTTAGTTGCAGGTTGGATCCCCAGTATGCGGTGTACAGGAGGTGGCTGATCAATGTTTCTCTCTCATCGAGGTTTCTAGCTCTCTATCCTTCTCCCTCTCTGTAAAAATCAATAAAATATTTTTTAAAATTGTAAAAGTAGTATCCATCGCTTGGTATCATGTAGCCAAATATCTGAGCAAATTGATGAAATTCCATATTTTTGAAGACTTCTGGAGATACTGCTGTACCACGTTATATGCACAGATACCAAAGTGTACATAGAGACGTCTAAACTAATGTGGCGAAATGAACCCAGAAGTTAGGTGGAGAAATGCAACGTTGGTGTCACCCACTCAGTTATGAAGGAGTAAGGAGCACAGTCATCGTCAGAGATGACATAAGACGCCCGGCACCTCTCCGTTCTCCTCGAATATGGGGTAGCGAAAGGCTAGCCAGTGTGCGTGGACTGACTGCAAGTACATCGCCTCCCTGCCTCTTCCAAACAGACCGCGGCGCGGAGGCATGGGCGGCTGGCTGGAAGTCAAAGATCTAAGCACCGGCAGGAGGAGGATTTGAATCTAGGTCGTGTGCAGCCCGCGCCTGCCTCTGAGCTTTTCCTGTGTCCTAGGAGATAGCTCTACAAATGTGGTGCTAGATGTGTAAAGAACTGGCAATACATTTCACTCACGTTCCTAACTGACTCACTGTCAGGGGGCTGATGATTCAAACATCGCACTGTTCATATTTGTCCGGCCTTACCTAAGATTTTTATAAGTTTAAGTAGCCAATAGAGGTCATCAGAGTGCTGATTTTTAGTGATCCAGGGTATTTACCCTGAGGCCTCAGTCTCAGAGGAGTCAGGAGCCCATTTCTACTCAATTTTAAAATGGAGAGAGACCTGCCAGTGTAGCTCAGTGGTTGAGCATTGACCTATGAACCAGGAGGTCAAGGTTAGATTCCTGGTCAGGGCACATGCTCAGGTTGCAGGCTTGATCCCCAGTAGGGGGCGTGCAAGAGGCAGCCGATCAATGATTCTCTTTCATTGTTGATGTTTCTATATTTCTCTCTCTACGGCCTCTCTGAAATTAATAAAAGTGTATTTAAAATGGAGAAAGAAACATTTCTGTGTTGTTTTTTTTTTTATAGTGTTTAATGAGAGCACGGGGTCTTTATGGCACTGGCCTCAAACTCGGCCTGGAGCTCGGGCCCCCATAGCTGCCCCAAAGCCCTGCGTGAAGGGGCAACATGACAGATGGTCTTGAAAGGAAGCAGCTGCCCCCCCCCCACTCCCCAGGACACACGAATATCATGTCTCAGAAAACCTGACATGGAATTCATTCCAGATCCGCTGTCTGTCTAGTCTTCTTCACGCTGGCACCTCCTCAATCGCCTTATTGTCTTCCAAGTTCTCCAGCCCCAGGGGAGCCAGTCCAGTGCGAGGTTTGAGCTCTCCATTCTGAAGTGTAACACAGTGGGAAGAGAACTGGTTCTAGAAATCGAAAGCCCTGCTGTTCCTCTTGATTTCAGCACCGTCCACCCCACTTCTGATACCTTGGGGATTACGGAATTTCTCCCAGACCCTTTCTTCACTGATGAAATGACATCATTCCACCTGTGCTGAGTTCAGTCTCTTCCGTGAGAACCAGATGAGATGGTGTGAAAACGCTTCGTGGGATGTCCAAGGGTAAATTTCTCTTTTTGGTGGGAAGGATAATTTAATAACCCCCACTTCTCAATACTAAGCTGATAAGTCAAAAATCCATGGACACCTTTTCAATATGTTTTTAAACTGATTTTAGAGTGAGAGAGAGAGAGAAAAATCAATGATGACAGAGAATCATTGATCAGCTGCCTCCTGCATGTCTCCTACTGGAGATCGAGCCTGCATCCCAGGCATGCGCTCTGACCTGGAGTCGAACCGTGACCTCCTGGTTCATAGGTCGACGTTCAACTGCTGAGTTACACTGGCCGGGCATAAAAATAATGTATTTTGACTTTCTTGATCTCATAAGCAGTCTAAGAAAGTTGTGAACCAAAAGGATAGTCACAAGAGAGACACGGAGATCAGGGTTTGGTGCCAGCATGGGGAGAACCAGGCCTGACCCCAGATGGGAGGGCTGGTAAGGGCAGAATGCCCCAAGAACGCCAGGCAGCAGGCCTGGCTGGCATTTTTCAAATACAGAGAAATTCCATTTTGTCATTTTGTTAAAGGGTTCTGAGTCTCTGACATTTCAGCGATATGCCTATGTAATTACGCATCTCAAAGATAAATTTCACTGACCTGAGTAGGTTAGCCACTCTTATGCTGTTAGTAGAGATTATGCGGGATAAATATAATGTGCCCAAAACTTTTCCTTCCGTCGCCACTGTTGAAGAGTTATTTTATTTCTATCTGGACATAAAATAAATATAAATTTCAGCTACTGCATGAACAGTAAAAAAATGATTTAAAAAAAGAGAATTCAGAATGTAGTTTTCATTGATAACTTGCCAGATTTCTCAGTGAATTTCTTTGCCTCAAAGAGTCGCATGTCACCAAAACATACATGTGTAAAACCATGAGGAAACCGAAAGCAGCTCAGCCTAGGCCAGACGCAGATTTATCTGGCGATCACATGGAACGTTCCTCTAAGAACTGCAAAGAAGAGCAATTCGAGGAAGAGTTCTGGCTTCCAAAAAAACGTTTCTCTCGCTCTTAACGATTGTAGCGGCCCGGCTGTTGTCTCATTAGAAAGGGAAGGCACGATGCCCGTGAAACAGATCCAGGGAAGGGACCTGAGAGAACTATGCAGCCGTCCCACAAAGCACGGGAGAGCAGGAGCCGCGATTCCATATTGCGCTTTCGGAAAAGGAAGACCCAGCATCCTTTCAAGTTCAGCTCCCTGAGGGTCTCCAAGAGCGAACACTGTATTGAAAGCAGCAGGTCACGCACAAGAAGACGGTTTAACTGCTAATTACCTCTCGATGATGTACCGAGAACTACATGCTAATTAATTCTCTGTGGGCCTACATGCCCTTTCTTCTATGTCATTTTCAATGACCGTATTGATATGAAGACTGAGGTAGCCTGTTTGTCACATGAATTAGTAATCGATGAAAATTGCGTGTCAGAAATTATATTAGGCCCCCCTTTAAAAGCAGAGATGATCAAAGTACAAAGAAGTTCTTACTAGGGGGAGAAAAAACTCACAATACATTCACATACATGCTAATGTGGATATTTTAGTGTTTTTTTTTAATCTTTATTGTTGAAAGTATTACACATGTCCCCTTTTTCCTCCATGGACCCCTTCTACCTCATCTCCACCCCCAGGCAGGCCTTCACCACCCTCTTGTCTGCATCCACGGAGCATGCATATATGCATACAAGTTCTCTGGTAGATCCCTTCCTCCCTACCCATCCTCCCCTGCCTTCCCTCTGAGATTCCACAGTCTGTTCTATGCTTCTGTGTCTCTGGATCTATTTTATTCATCAGTTTGTTCATTAGATTCCATTGTGGATATTTTTTAAAAAATATATGGTTTTATTGATTTCAGAGAGGAGAGGAAGGGAAAGGGAGAGAGAGCAATAGACACATCAATGATGAGAGTGAATCACGGATTGGCACACCCCCTGGCGGGGATTGAGCCCACAACCTGGCCATGTGCCCTTGACTGGGACCCTTTAGTCTGCAGGCTGAGGCTTTATCCACTGAGCCAAACCAGCTAAGGCAGCATTGTGGATATTTTGAAAAATATGAAAACATTACCATAAGCAACAACAAAAAATGGGAATGGAATTCAAAATCTAAAGGATTCCTTCTTGGATCCCCTTAATTTCAACAGGGTTGGGCATACCTCTAGTCACAGAGCATTTTGTCAACGAGACCCAGTCCATCTTGGCGAGCGATTTCATAAAATCGCTTCCAGGTGAATCTGTGCACGGCCTTTCGGAGCCTCTCAGGGTGGGGACCGCAGTGAGGATGTTTGGAAGAACAGGGTTTCCCAGGGCTGAGCTGCGCCTGCGGGTGGGCTGTGCGTGGGGGTTGGCCGCAGGTGAAGTCCTGTCGCCATGTATTCCCCCCAGAGCGCTCGGGAGCTTTCAGCCTCGCTGTGTCTCCCCGGCTGGCCAGCGTCCTTCGTCGCTGCTTCCTCGGCGCTCTTCCCAGGGCAGAGGCCTGCTTGTTTAAGACTCTCTACACCGCAAATGAAAACTACCCACCGGGCTTTAAAACCTCTGCGGTCGATCCCTCTGTGAAAACCCTGCTGTCTGTCGGTCTGTAGATGTGATTCATCTGCTTACTTATTTATTGCTTTCATGCATTATTCTCTCCGGTCTCCAGCGTTTAAAAAAATACCTAAATATTTTACAAACGTTAAAGCTGTCTGGAGAGCTTTAAAAAAACAAACAAACAAAAAAACACTGTTGCAAAAGAGTTCCCAGCAAAAGGCTTCCTCTTGGTGATGTCTGGTTGAAATGTGACCGTATAGAACAATTATAATGTTTCACTTGCAAACTAATTCATCTCTTGAGTAAGCATGAGCTGCACATGCACTTCGTTAATCAGGAGGAAATATGCAGAGCGAGGCAGACATGGGAACGCGCACCCCACAATGCGTGTCACACAAGGGAGCATCCTGTTTTGCTTTACGGTGACAGGCTGTTGTCTTTTAACAGCAAATTTCATTTAGAACAGTCAGAGGGAGGTCCCTCCATTGAATGGGCGTCGTGTTTGAGTTAATAGAACTGGTACATTTGCAAAATCGACATGAATTTCCAGCGGTCATATTTCTGAAGAGTGAAGGTGCGTAGAGACAAGAGGACTGCGGAGGAGGAGAGAGCAGGGTTTGGGGGCTCCCACTGCGGACTGATTGTTTTTGATCTTGCATAAGTTTCTCAACTTCTGTCCTTAAGTTTCCACATCGGTAAAATAAACACATGAGCACCTGCAACAGAAGGGTCTCGTGAGAATTCCGTGAGAACGTGCAAGTAAACTCTCTAGCATATTGCCTGGCATACGGAAGACCACAAATGTGAGAAAGCGATTATGATGGAAATAAACATGTTTCCTTTCATCAGTGATACCTGATATTTAACTCCGAGTTAGGCTTGACCTAAGGGGAACCAACACCAGGACTGAAAAGTCAGGAATTAGTACCACAGTCATGCAGAGCGAGTGCCATGAACAGAACCATAGGTTCTGGTCAATAGCCATGAATACCCAACAGTGTTTACTACAGCGAATGAGGGCCAAGAAATCTTAGCTTAGTCCTGGTGTGTGGTTGACTGGCCCAGTTTCTTCACACCTTTGGGCGTTTGCTCCTACAAGAGAGGAAATAGAGAGTAGCAAGATGGAGAGGCATAGATAGATATTTTTAGGGCCAGACTCTATAAATTCTAATCCTGGTTTTAACATCAATAGTTACGCAACTTGCCCGGCTGGGTGGCTAAGTGGTTGAGCGTCGAACTATGCACCAAGAGGTCACTGGTTCGATTCCAGGTCAGGGCACATGCCTGGGTTGAGGGTCGATCCCCAGCAGGGGGGATGTATAAGAGGCAGCCAATCAATGGTGAAGTTACTCTCTCATCCATGTTTCTATCTCTCTCTCTAAAATCATTAAAAACCTATTTTTTTAAAAATTAGTTATGCAACTTGATGCAAATTGCTTGCTCTCTCTGTGACTCAGTGTCCTTATCTGTGGAATGATAAAAGTAGGCTTTTTGAGGGTATTCAATGAGTCAAGGATAGTAAATATTCAGAATAGTGTCTGGTGTGAAGGCAGAGATTCATTTATTAGTGATGTAATAACGGTCAGCTGTAGATGCGAAAGTCTCCTGAAGTTCCGAGATTCTACAATCACATGATCTTGACGGTATCCTGGCTTTTATCCACTGACATGACTTTTCCAGAATCTGACCATCTGTATCATTTCATTTCCTCTCTCCATCACGCTCGGTCTAAGCTTGAGGATAGTATTGGAGACAACCTGCCCGCCTATTCTCTATGATAGGATACACATATTATAGATCTAAACATGTATATTCTGTGTCTGAAAATGGCCACGATTTAGGCGCACACGGTCTATGGTTTAGGGCAGGAGTGGGGAACCTTTTCTCTGCCAAGGGTCATTTGAATATTTATAACATCATTCGCGGGCCATACACAATGATCCGCTTAAAAATTAGCCTGTGTTTGGTCAAACATTTAATTAACTCACCTCTAATGCCTTGGCAGGGCCAGACCCAATGATTTCATGGACCTTATACAGTGTGGCCCATGGGCTGGGGCCGATCCCCACCCCTCGTTTAGGGTATCAGTTCAACCAAAATAGAAGAGCACAAAATTTCATTCTTCTCTCTGTGGCATCAAATTAATGAGCATGGAACCCAGGGAAGGTGCGCCGGAGAAGTTTAAAGAAATGTGATTGTCCCCTAATATTGCTAAATGCCCCTCACATTTGTTATAAAGCCATACATCTTCACATTTCCCTGAAATTTTATTATCTTGACCAATTTTTCTTCATAATCCTAGGAAAGTTGTTCAGTCTAGAATTGGAGATGTGTGCACCAGGGGAAGAGATGGCCTCTCAGAGAAATCTGGGGATAGGTATGAACAGGAGACAAAGAAGAGATACTTGGGAGAACTTGTTGGTGGCAGTACCAGCCACGATGACTACGGATGTCATCCATATGTTAAGCTTCCGGGATTGACCAAATCGTGCAGTGTGATATTCCTTGACACCGAGTAGGCATTGGCGTCGAGGTTCTCAGACTGTTTTGCACCCCTCTCCACTCCATCCATTCTGATTCGATGTCATCTTATTTCCTTGCCATGTGTCCTCCGTGGTGGCCCACGTCTCATCCTTCACCCAAACAGGTTGTGACATATGCCAGGTTATATCATTCATCATGCGCAGGCAGAACACAGGTCTCAATCCATGCCTCTATGAAATCTCCGTTCACTAGTTCACAAAAAGGAAGGAAGGGAAGTAGTGGGTTCGATGTTTGCATCACAGCCCACAGCTACGTGCACACGTGACTCTCATGATGCATCCTGGGTGTCTCCCTGTACACCTACCTGCACAGAGGCATTGGAACATTTCACGAACCCCTTCCGACTCGCCGATGGAAGTCTCCTTCAGCTCTGGACCTGCTCATCTTCCCTAACTATTTCTTATCTTTGTTTTACCACCTCTTCCTCTGACCGGCTTTTAGGCTGTGCATTCTCTTTACAAATGGCCTGGTTGTTTTTCTCATTGCAGGACCTGCCAGGTCTTTCCCATTAATGCCACCGGCAGAGATGCCTAAAATATTCCTGATGGATTGAAGCCTGGTTTGCAAGTCCCTTACTTTGCAAATTAAAAACAAACACAGCTGAACTCGCTCTGTGTAATTGAACCCAGCCCAGAGAATGGAGCTGCAGGCAGATAGGGGCCCTCCGGAACGTGGCTGGGGTGATTATGAGGACACACATACAGGCACCCACGTCTCTGCCGTGAACGGTAATTTTCAACACCACGTTTTTAATACGAAGTTGCTAGGTTTTAGAGGAGGTCTCTTCTGTGTTTGTGGGGGCCATTGAGAGCGAGTGGGTGGGAAATAAGTGAAATGGGGAATTGTCACAAAGAAGGCCAGGACACAACAAATATGGTCTCCATTTCTCAAGCAAGTTTTTTTCCATCCTAAATACTATTCCACTTCAAGGGCAAGAGCTGCAGGTTGCCTTCTAACATGTATTTCCTGGTATTTTGTTTGTTTGTTAAAAATGTGTTTACTGATTTTTAGGAGAGAGAGGAATAGAGGGAGAGAAACATCAATGAGAGAGAAGCAGTACTGATCGGCTGCCTCCTGCACGGCCCCTACTGGGGATCCAGCCTACAGCCCCAGGCCTGTTCCCTGACCAGGACTTGAACCCGGGACTTGTTTATTTTGTTTTTAAGAATCATTCCAAGAGCTGTTCATCCTTGCATTTGGCAGCCATATATTGAAAGCCTCCCCTATAATCAAGTGCCAACCCCTATAGGAATAGCCCGCCATCTCTGTGTTCCTGGGTGGGTGGCACAAGGGGGTGGGGCTAATCTCACGAGGGGTGTGGCATCCCCTACGACAGTGGTCGGCAAACCACGGCTTGTGAGCCACATGCGGCTCTTTGGCCCCTTGAGTGTGGCTCTTCCACAAAATACCCCGTGTGGGCATGCACATACGGTGCGATTGAAACTTCGTGGCCCATGCGCAGAAGTCGGTTTTCAGTCTAGGCAAGTCTATTCTGAAGAAGTGGCGTTAGAACACTCAAGGGGCCAAAGAGCCGCATGTGGCTCGCGAGCCGCGGTTTGCTCGGAGAAGGTGCTTAAGGCCGGGCAATGTCATCACCCGGTGGAAGCGCATCCATGGGAACAACGTGCACGGAAACGTGGGGTGGGAGAAGGTGTGAACATGCAGGGCTTGTTCAGGGAGCTTTAATAAAATAAAAAATAAAAAATAGCAATGATTTGGACCCACGACCTTCCAGTTTCAGGCCCCACCGACCTCCGTCACCAGGTGTAAGCCGGTGACCTGGTCCTATAAATGGGAGGGTCCCGTTGTTGAGTGTTGCTTCTGTGAGGTGCTGCCTGTGTGAGGTCAGGGGCATGCCCTTTTCTCCTCTCGTTTCCTTTCCTCCGTCCACCGCCTGGATGCGTTGGGAGACGGGTGTTCTGGCGGGCAGCGTGAGCCACAAGGACAGGGCCACCGAGAGGGACGCTGAAGCGATGAGTGGGAAATGACCCAGGCCCTTCTCCCAGTCCTGGATTCCCTCTCTTTGTCATTCTTTCAATCCAAAGAAAAATAAACATCTCAGGTGTATGTCACTTTTACATTAGCCAAACCTAATGTTGTTGTTGTTTTTTAAATATATTTTTATTGATTTCAGAGGAGAAGGGAGATGGAGAGAGAGATAGAAACATCAATGATGAGAGAGACTCACTCATCAGCTGCCTCCTGGATGTCCCAGGAGCCCACAACCTGGCCATGTGCCCTGAGCGGGAATCTAACCGTGGCCTCTGGTTCATAGGTCCACTCTCAACCACTGAGCCACTCCGGCTGGGCAGCCAAACCTAATCTTAATTGCCATACCTTCTTAAGCATTTCCGCCAGTTTAGGGAGGTTGTAGATATAAAGGCCCGGTCTCACGTCATTTCCAGGGCATCTCTGAAAATTGGATCTGAAAATCGAGTCCTATTGAGCTCAAATCATTGTAACTGTGCTTTTTGTTAAATGACTGTTTTTTGAAAGCATCTCCCCGCCGCCCATTTTCAGGCCAGCTGAATTATCAGCTCTGTTTCGGAGTGCGTTTCAGGGGGAGCGGGGATCCTGGGAAAGCCTTTGTGTTTGATGACACAAAGAAACAGCAATCGCTCTTTAAAGGTTGCGGGATTTTAAGTCACAACAACCGTGCCATTTCCAGCGGGGAGGGGCGCGCCTCTGAGGGCTTGGGATTTGGGTTCTAATTTGCAAACAGGGCTTGTGTTTGGATTAGGATTTGACTGCCGCCTCCCTCTATGGATTTGGGTAAAGCTTTTGTTAATCACTCATCCGAAGAAAGAGTGGCTTGAGCCCCTGTGGGATGGAACAATAGATCTATTTTTATTTCATCAACTCTAACAAATGAGAACTCTATGCGTGCCTCTGGCTGCTGCACCTGAGCTTTCTAGCTCTTCGGAGCCAACTGCTTTTTAAGAATCCAAGTCATTTTTAGGAGTCTGTGATTCACTTCTTAGGATTCGTTTGGAGCCATTACATTGCAACAATGTCCATGTTGAAATTATTAGGAAGAATTTCATTTTTTAAATCAAATTTCTTAAATACGTATACACACACACACATATAGTATGGACTGTATTTTATATTTATATGTGTGTATAGACATGAAATAATTAAATTTAACAAAGAATTCTAGACAAGCAAACTTATTTATAATAAAATTACGTTAAGGTGACACATCTGCGATAATACAGATTTCTATACAACAGCTAATTCAAATGTTAGGCCATAGGCAATTGTTGTCTAAGTGCCTCCCACCCCAGTTTCTCGAGGCGGCGGCGGGGGGGGATCTTCTGGGTACGGAGAGAGGCTAGAGACGGAGGGACGGACGAGGGCAGAGGAGGGAAAGGGGAGGAGCTGGGGTTGGCAGAGGGTAAGACCTCGTTTTCCCCAGACTCTCTCAGTCCAGACCTTCCTGTGGCCTTTTTCCTTCTGCTCCGCGGTGAAAGGGAGCCAGAAGCAGCACTAGAATAGCAGACATGCAGGTACAGCGTTAAGGTGTCTGCCGTCATTACCTCAGGGCTGGCTTCTGTAGGTGGCCCTTAGGCCCCAGCTCATCCCTGTGGGAGGCTCTGATCGCTGACTGCGAGTTTAGCCCCGACAGGGTGTGTCCCTGGGATTCCCGCCAGGCGTTTTCGGGGGGAGTGTGTGCTTGTACCGACTTGCTCACGAACGCTACATATGATCTTTTTAAATTTTAATTTTCAGATAAATTCAGATTCACATTGACTTGCAAAATCATCCCGGGGAAACCTGCCTACTCATCACGCATGTCTCTTACCAGAGACAGTCCCAGGCACTTTGTGTCATGATGTGGGTATTCGTTCTCCTAACTCTGCGTGCTTTGGTTCGCCAAGTGATAAAGCACACGCTACCTACGAGTCAGAAGTGCCCATCTTTGAGCTCAGAGTTTTTCAGGTCTCGAACTCACACCCAAATGTCAAACCTGAACACATGAAATGGGAACACGGCAATCGGAGAAGCGCCAGTTTTCAGACCACAGCGTGGGAATGAAAGAGAGAACGGAGTGACGACTCGGTGCCTGTTGTGTGCGGGTCCATCACAGAGGACATGCTGAAATCCCCAAGAAGGTGCGTAGGCGAGGAATGGCAGAAGGGCCAGAAGCTGCAGGATGGTTAAAGGAGAGAAAGAGAACTTGGGGGGACATGATACTTATTCCCAATCATGATCACACAGTGATGTCACTGGGAGAAGGATTACAGTAAATTTGCATAGAGAATTACAGCCAGCAGTTCAGTTATTTTTAGGCTTCTTGCTATTTCATATAAAAATAAAAGTCTCCATTGCTATTTTGCGTAAGAGAAAACGGAAGAGAAGTGTATTAAAAGGAATGATCATAGCCTCTACCTCATAACAATTATGTTCATCAATTACTGCAGCGTCTAATGCAAAGTTAATGCTCAGTAAACAGCAGCTATAATATTATTATGATTATTCTCATTGTTGTCATTATTATTATAGTGATGGGATTTACTGCTTTGGGAAATACTAGATCTGAGAGCTTTTAAAAGAAGCGTTGGAAGATGGGAGAGAGAATGATAGCATTGGCTGGGAAGTTAAGCTGCATCAACACATTTTCTTCCATGTCTCAGATTCAATTATTATTACAAGTATGTTTTCATTTGTAGTCACTGAGATATCATAGGAAAGTCCCATAATTAATTCCATTCAGCCTTTCCTAGGTCTGTCTGAGGGAACTTGCTGGTAGGTCTCTTTTTTAAAATCCTTACCTGAGGATATGTTTTTATTGAATTGGTTGGTTGCCTCCCCTGGGCACTCAGACCAGGGATCGAACCTGCAGCCTACGTGTGTGCCCTGACTGGGCATTGAGCCCACAACCTTTTGGTGAACAAGACCATGCTCCACGCAGCTGAGCCACCCGGCCAGGGCTGCCCTTCTCACCCGTTTTTTGCCATCCTTCGGAGGAGACACTAACCCGGCGAGAAAGGATAATAAAAAGAGATAAAAAGATGAAAGTAGAAACAAAGAGATTAGATAATTCCTAAATGCATGAATTGCTTCCTCAGAAATCCATAAATAATTCTGCTTGAGGACAGGGGAAAAGCAGAGCGCATAAATCACGTTGACGTGTTCATTTTCGTTTGCTTGCGAAGGAGTCGTGCTGGACCAGAGGTGTGATACTGTGCTCCCGTGGCTCGCTCTTCCTCTTGGGAGAACGCTGGTTCCTGTGGCATAACTTCCGCCTGGGTGGGAGGACCACCCAGCTGCCTGGGACCTGGCTCAGGCCAACCCATCCTGGCACCAATACAGCCCAGAACCTGCGTCCCATCTCCCCTGGTAAATCCCTGCACCCAGCACTGTACTAAGATGCAGTGGGCCATCTGATGAACTCTTGCTATGGCCATGCAAATGCAATATGTTGCAACTCAGGGATAGCAGACTCGATGTTTTACAATTTTTCTCCGTCACATGTCAAAATATGTATTAGGAACAGAAATCCCCAGCGAGAATGGGGACGGTTCGGGAAGATGGGAAGTGTGTCTTAATGCTGGGTGTAAAATTATCTACGTGTTGGGGAGCATGACAAGCTGTAAGTTAAGAGTAAAACCAAGTCAGCGTGGCTCAGTTGGTTGAGCACCGTGCAGTGCGCGGAAACATCGCTGGTGCGATTCCCGGTGTGTGCTGTGTGCAGGAGGCCGCTGATCGATGTTTCTCATGCTGATGTGCCTCTCTCTAAAAATATCATTAAATATACATCTAAAGAAATAAGATGCCATTGGTGGACAAGTAGCATTGGGTAGCCCCAGTGTAGTAGATTTAGTACGGGATTGGCACAGGCCAGGCCTGTAGTCAGAGTTCATTTTGCCTTTCAGTTGGTTCCTCGTGTTTCTCCATTGTTCTGGCTGAGGTGTGGCTCTTTAGCGCTCAGTATATCAGTATATTGACGCTTCCTGGCTTAGACCAAAGCCGTGTCAATGGGAGAATGTCACTGGGAGTCCGTTCATCAGTCTGACGAAGACTTGCTCGGGTATCTGAATAATGGGAACACCCAGGGGTCAGCACTGGGCCCTGAGTTTTGCAGAAACCAAGACCGTGTGGTTGGCTTGTCTCAAGTACGCACCCCCTGGATGTTATCCCGTGCAAAACTGATAACCGAGGCCATGTCAATACCTCCTGATAAAAATAGATGTCTATGCTTCCTATAGTGCCGTGCTTCTCAACCTTTCTAATACCACGGCCCCTTAATACAGCTCCTCCTGTTGTGGGGACCCCCAACCCTAAAATGGTTTTCGTTGCTGCTTCATAACTGTGATTTTGCTACTGTTAATGAATCACAATGTAAATATCTGTGTTTTCCGATGGTCTTAGGCTCTACAGCAGTGGTTCTCAACCCGTGAGTCGCGACCCACAGGTTGAGAACCACTAGCAGGGTCGCCTAAGACCATTGGAAAACACAGATATTTACTTGATAATTCATCACGGTAGCAAAATTACAGTTATGAAGTAGCAACGAAAATAATTTTATGGTTGGGGGTCCCCACAACATGAGCTGTATTAAAGGGTCACAGTATTAGAAAGGTTGAGAACCACTGGTCTAGTGCTTTTGTGGCTCAGAGAAGGAGAAAGCTGTCATACAGAATTTCTCATAATTTTCTGATTTAATTAATTTAACTCAATACTACATTTTAGGACCAAGTCCCTTTTCATCAATGATATAAAGATCTCTTTTAATACTAAGTTGCTACTGTGTAATACAGAAATAACAATGTAGTAATAATGTACAACAAATTGCCTGAAGTTATTTCAAAATATATCACCCAAGAACAATGAAATGAGAAAAGCTTGGCTAATGAATAAATATCATAGAACAAAAGATCACCATACCGAGAATTAAGGTTGATAAATTATTCCAAAAGAAAAACCCAGGAGAATTAATAGAATAAAGCTATTTTTTTTTTAGGTTGTAAAAATGAATTACCCTAATTTCTATGCAATCAGTTGCTAAGCGTGAAAGAAAGAGTAAGAAAAAAATATCAAAGGTTATAGTGTTTATAGCAGAGCACATATTCAACAGATGAATGAGCATAAGAATTTCAAGCAGTTAAAGTGTGTGATGGGGGAGGGGACTTAGAGTTCGGTCTCTCTAATAGGTAGTTATAGTTTCTTCACAGCGGGGTCAGCTGACAGGCAGGTTGGAAGCGTTAATGTAAGTCTCCTACACTAGGTACAGCATTGAGTCAGGCAGGACTGAAGCCCCCAGTCACAACCCACTGATGGTGACTGATGGGGCCTAAGCAGCCTGATCAAGACTCAACGTCCTAGTGAATTCTGAAAGTGAACTAAGGAGGAATGCCACTGAGAGTATTATGATAAGAGTACACCCAAAGGAAATGGAAGAAATGTTAGTCTGTGTCCTAGGATTTTGGTGTCTTGAAACCATCACCTTTCAGTGGTCTGGTTCACATTGTAGCCATCACCCTCTGATGGCCTGGCTCATACTGTAGCCATCGCCCTCCGATGGCCTGGCTCACACTGTAGCCATCACCCTCCGATGGTCTGGTTCACATTGTAGCCATCGCCCTCCGATGGCCTGGCTCACATTATAGCCATCGCCCTCCGATGGTCTGGTTCACATTGTAGCCATCACCCTCCGATGGTCTGGCTCACGCTGTAGCCATCACCCTCCGATGGCCTGGCTCACATTGTAGCCATCACCCTCCGATGGCCTGGCTCACATTGTAGCCATCACCCTCCGATGGTCTGGCTCACGCTGTAGCCATCACCCTCCGATGGCCTGGCTCACATTGTAGCCACCGCCCTCCGATGGTCTGGCTCACATTGTAGCCATCACCCTCCGATGGTCTGGCTCACACTGTAGCCATCACCCTCCGATGGTCTGGCTCACGCTGTAGCCATCACCCTCCGATGGTCTGGCTCACACTGTAGCCATCACCCTCTGATGGCCTGGCTCACACTGTAGCCATCACCCTCCGATGGCCTGGCTCACATTATAGCCATCGCCCTCCGATGGTCTGGTTCACATTGTAGCCATCACCCTCCGATGGTCTGGCTCACGCTGTAGCCATCACCCTCCGATGGCCTGGCTCACATTGTAGCCACCGCCCTCCGATGGTCTGGCTCACATTGTAGCCATCACCCTCCGATGGTCTGGCTCACACTGTAGCCATCACCCTCCGATGGTCTGGCTCACGCTGTAGCCATCACCCTCCGATGGTCTGGCTCACACTGTAGCCATCACCCTCTGATGGCCTGGCTCACATTGTAGCCATCACCCTCCGATGGCCTGGCTCACATTATAGCCATCGCCCTCCGATGGCCTGGCTCACATTGTAGCCATCACCCTCCGATGGCCTGGCTCACACTGTAGCCATCACCCTCCGATGGCCTGGCTCACACTGTAGCCATCACCCTCTGATGGCCTGGCTCACATTGTAGCCATCACCCTCTGATGGCCTGGCTCACATTATAGCCATCACCCTCCGATGGTCTGGCTCACACTGTAGCCATCACCATCCGATGGTCTGGCTCACACTGTAGCCATCACCCTCCGATGGCCTGACTCACACTGTAGCCATCACCCTCCGATGGTCTGGCTCACGCTGTAGCCATCACCCTCCGATGGTCTGGCTCACACTGTAGCCATCACCCTCTGATGGCCTGGCTCACATTATAGCCAACGCCCTCCGATGGCCTGGCTCACACTGTAGCCATCACCCTCTGATGGCCTGGCTCACATTGTAGCCATCACCCTCCGATGGCCTGGCTCACATTATAGCCATCACCCTCCGATGGCCTGGCTCACACTGTAGCCATCACCCTCCGATGGTCTGGCTCACACTGTAGCCATCACCATCCGATGGTCTGGCTCACACTGTAGCCATCACCTTCCAATGGTCTGGCTCACATTGTAGCCATCACCCTCCGATGGCCTGGCTCACACTGTAGCCATCACCCTCCGATGGTCTGGCTCACACTGTAGCCATCACCATCCGATGGCCTGGCTCACATTGGAGCCACCGCCCTCCCCTGTAATGGAGCCCACATTCTTGCCATGAACTGGGGTCAACAGGAAAGGAATTATGTGAGCATTTGCTTATAGGAATTTTCATATAATACTAGGGCCACCTGGGTAGAAATAGCTTCTCCCATAAAATATGAATTTATGTGGAAATGCATTAATTCATTATAATTGGTTGACAGCATGCTTGTGTGTTATGGACTAAAAAAATAACATCAGTACATTTATGGAGGTAAAGGTCTAATTTTTTTAATTTCCTAATAAAACTAATTAGACATTATACTTTTGTTGAGTTATTTTTCTTCCATCCTTCCTTACTTAATGAATCCTTTGAATCTTTAAAGTAAATTATAATTCCTGAAATGTCCTATTAAAAAATCAGCTGAAGTCACTAAAGTAGGAAAACTGAATGTGTAAATCCTTATTCAGACACTATTTGTATGCACATTTATAAACAGGAGTGTTTATATATAGTATGCTAAATGACTATGTACAAATATAAATGTGAGAATGGATATAATTATATGGCTATCACCCAGTGAGATATTTGGTGCACTTTATATGTGGTGGAATGTAGTCTGCCTGGGTGAGCTGAGACAGATTGCATAATAAAATGAACATGGCAAAAGTGGGGTTTAAGTCAGGAAACAGAACAGGAAAGCAATTTCCTGAGTTATTTAAATGCTTTCAAAGAGAAATGTCATTACATCCTTGAGTTACACTGGCATATAATTGCATGAGCATCACAAATAACAATGTCTTACGAAGAAAAACAGAAGTTATTATAGGAAAATTATTCCCAAGCATAAATCTTCATTTTAAGCTCAGGTAAATACATACAGAAGGAATTTGCATGGCTTCAAAATTAATTTCAGGCATTAAATCATTCATTATTATGATTCCAAAAAAAAGTTTGTTTCTAATTACATTTTTTAAGAACCTTATGAGCATGTTGATAAAGTGTAGTAATGCCTATTTCCTCTGAAATGGGAAAAAAAATATATGATGGATTGATGGGTGGGTAGACAGATGAACAGATACGCAAAGTGAAACAAAATATTGATTGTGGAATTTGAGTAGGTGTAAAAACTAGGGGTGTTCAGTGGTGTTTATTACCACTTTTATGTCCCCTCGGTAGCTTTCCTAATAAAATGTTGAGATAACATGTGGAGAGGATAAAGAGAAGGACGTGTTACAGGAAAGCTGAGCGCCATTGGAGCATTTGTTGAGCTATTACCCAGGAATATACCTGGGAAGGAAAAGGAACTTTGTGTGTGAAGGAAATTGCATGCCATAGTTTGAAGGTGTCATTATAGCCCATCAAACATGGAAACATATTCACGCTCCGCGCTTCAGATCAGCCAGTTCCTTTATTGGATTGTTTGACACTATACTTTGCAGTCGCTACACCTCGTCCATCCCGTCTGCTAGACCCTAACAGTGTACCTGGAAGCAATAAATGGGAAATGGAAAGATAATGTTTTGGGTTCGATGGAGAACAAAGGACAGGAATTTCAGAAACACCCAGGGCGAATGTCCTCCGTGGGCAGCGTTCGGGAGAGAGCTCGGTCGTCCGTGTCACGGATGGATGGGAAGTCTTTGCCAGAGTCCAGAGAAGGAGAAAGGTCATGAAGGATATTGACAGCAAACTCCAAGAGCAAAACATCCTCAAATGCAAGTCCACTCACCACCCTCAACAACTTACTGAGTTTTTGTTGTTTTGTGTTTTTGTTCATCCTCACCCGAGGATATTTTTCCATTGGTGTTTTTAGAGAGAGTGGACGGGAGAGGGAGAGAGTGAGAGAGAGAAACATTGATGTGAGAGAGACACATCGATTGGTTGCCTCCCACATGGGCCCAACCAGGGCTGGGGATCGAGCCTGCAACTGAGGTACCTGCCCTTGATGGGTATCGAACCTGAAACCCTTCAATCCGAGGTCTGACGCTCTATCCACTCAGACAAACCGGCTAGGGCCCACCATTGACTGTTTTGACAGACGGAGCAGGGTAGGGCAGTGTCAGGAACAAAAGGAGTCTTGGGAAGACATACACAGTGTCACAGTTACACAAGCCTTCTCAGGGTGAGGGAGAAAGATCGCCTGTGAGTACCGCTGAGGGCCTGGTGTTGAGGCTGGAGCACTGAAAATGCCATGGACCCTCACCCAGCGCTTGACACCGTGGTGGTTATTCATGCTAGCTGCCCCCGCGGTCATCTCTGTCTTTCCTCTGAGTTTTCTGAATGGACCAAATCATTCAGACCAGCCCAGTAAAGCCTACTAACAAACTAGAGTGCACTGTTAGATTGGTGCAGGGAAACGTGAGTTCCGAGCTAATGAGGCATCGCAGCGGGAGGGGACCAGGCCGGAAGCAGCGACTGTGAGAGGGCACACCTGGGCAGCCCGATTCAAAGCCGGCGTCACGTGTACCCGAGCCCAAGAGTGCTGTTCGTCTCTTCAGCCGCTCACCCCGAAACCCAGCTTTCCCCTTGAAAACAGGAGAGGTGCTGCGATGACACTTCAACATTTTATTTTAAGAAAAGGGCAGGCAACATTATTCTATGCAAAGCCAATGGCATTCTGTTCTTCAGATAGAAAACCCCCCTCAAAAAGGTTCAAAGACTTAAGTAGATCTTACAGCACCTGAAAATAGCATCATGTCGCGGACTGGAGAGAACATGCTCAGGACATGGAGCATTCTTGCTCACTTTGCAGAAAGGAAAAGCAAGTGGTGGTGTTTTTTTTTCTTCAATTACAGTTGACATCCAATATTATTTTATGTTAGTTTCAGGTGTACAGCATGGGGGTTAGACATGTATGTAATTTATGAAATGATTTCCCGGGTAAGTCCAGTACCCACCTGGCCCCATACGTTGTTACTACAGTATTACTGACTATATTCCCTGTGCTGTAGTTTACGTACCCCTGACTGTTTTGTAACTACCAATCCTTCACCTTTTTCACCCACCCCCTCCCCAACCACCCTCCCTTCTGCCAACCATCAGTTTGTTGGTTGTTTGGGTTTTTTTTGTGCGTAGACAAGCTACTATCCTATAATAAAACCCTAATATGCAAATCGACCGGACGCAGAACGACCAGTCGCTGTGACGCACACTGACCACCAGGGGACAGACGCTCAATGCAGGAGCTGCCCCCTGGTGGTCAGTGCGCTCCCCCAGGGGGAGCGCTGCTCAGCCAGAAGCCGGGCTCACCACTGACGGGTGCAGCGGCAGTGGTGGGAGCCTCTCCCGCCTCTGTGGCAGTGCTGAGGTCCCCTCGGGGGTCCTGGACTGCAAGAGGGCGCAGGCCAGGCTAAGGGGACCCCCCACCCCAGTGCACGGATGTTGTGCACTGGGCCTCTAGTCTGAAATAATGATAGATTTTGAAGTGGATTAACGGATTCGGATGACTTCAGGTGACATGTAATGCTTGAAGGCACTGACTTCTTTGGCAGCAGTGCAGTTTTGGGGAGCAGCTCTCAACCAGTGAGGGATGGAGACTCGTTTCTAGCTGAGCTCCGCACGTAGGAGTTGAGGGTAACCACCTTGCCCCAAAGACCCGTCATGCTTTTGTAAACGGCGCTCACTTCAGGCACAACGGTGGCCCTGCATGTCCGGGTCTCACGTTTGCTGTCGCTGTGGTCAGTACGGAGAACACACCATCCGAAGGCAAACCCCCTTGAGTGGGCACCGCCTTAAATACTTGCCAGCTCACAGATAACACGGTGTCCACACCTAAGCCTCAGAAAGCGGGGCTCCAGCGAGGCACCCTGTCACGGTTCTGGAAAGGAAGGTTAAAAACGTGCATCCACACGACGGAATTCTACGCTGCTGTGGAAAACGGAACTCTTAACCATTTGCAACAGCGTGGATGGACCTGGAGAGCATTATGCTGAGCGAAATAAGCCAGCCAGTACCACATGATCTCACTCATTTGTGGAATCTAATGAACAAAATACACTGATGAACAAGCTACAGATCCAGAGACACGGAATCATCGAACAGACCCTCACACCCCAGAGGGAAGGCAGAAGGCAGGGGAGGGTGTGGCGGGGGAGCTTGCGGGGAAGAGATCAACCAAAGAACTTGCATGCATGTGATCCTAAGCCGTGGACACACGCAATGGCCGGGAGTGAAGGCCAGGGCTGGGGGCGGGGGCAGGCTGGGAGAGGACAACGGGGAAAAGGAGACATATGTTGTAATGCTTTCAATAATAGGGAATTTTTGAAAGAAAGCTAATGAAAAAGTCTAGTTAATTCAGCTTATCAGGAAAGATATTTATAAAAATTATAATTTAAAATACAATAAATGAAGCAGAGATTCAGGGGGAAAAAAAAAATGTCCCAAAGACAGTTCTGTCTCCTGTGTCCTTCCGTCAGAGGTAGGCTCCGGGGACATGATTAGTCTCCTCCACATCTGTGAGGGATGAAAGCTGGAGCAGAGGCCGGGGACCTCCCACCAGGGGGGGAGAGGTGACAGGCAACCAAAGAAATCTAAGCGACAGAAAGGGCCACCCACCCTTCCCTGAAATCCTCTCTCTGTGCGAGAGAAGCCGGGCTTGGTCACCCCGATGATGGGAAACAGAGGCCGTGTCAGACGACAGCAAAGGAAGGCATGCATCCAGGCCCCCGTGCGCATAGCTCCCAGCCATGGGGGACGGTGAGTGTCGGGCCTGATGGGGCTGTGAACACGGGAAACACTGGAGGAGATGCGGAGTCACTTCGTTTTCAATGCCCAGATCAAGTGATGTGATCGTGATGCTCCTTAGGAGGGTCTTTGTGTCTATTTTCTGGTAAATTCCAGAATGTTCTAATCTGGGGGCAGAGGTTATTCTTGTTTATGGCTGCTCCAGACAGGGAAGGATGCGAACGTGACCACAAAAGACCTCCGTAATTATCTCCCAGAGAATCATAAAGCGGTGCTTCTCACGAGAGCCCGGGGGATCATCGAGTTCAACCTCCAGGCTTTTACCGATGATGACAACGGAGGCCCGGGAGGTTAAAGGACTCCGTCCAAGGTCACAGTGCTCACCTGGGGCTGCAACCAGAAACGCTTCCCCCTGCTCCATTGCGCTTCTGCCATCCGGGGAGCTCTGACGGGATCCGCTGCCAGTAGGCACATGAAAAGCCATCGAACAGAAAGACAGCCCTCCCATTGTCCCGATTCACCCAGGTCGTAAACATTCCCAGATCTCCCCACTCCTTTTTAAAGCTGCGGAGCGTTAGGTCTCGAAGACATGCCATTGACGTTTCAATCTCTCTCCCCTGTCCCTTCCTCTCGCTGGAAATCAGTGAAAACATATTGTAAAAACCGTCAAGGTCTCTGCAATGGAAAGCCATGGCCCATGAGGACAGAGAACCATGTCTGAGAGCAGCGGGCTCTCCCGCAGACTTTAGTGAGTCTGTTTCCCCTTTGGCAGCGCAGACTTGGAGGTGGAGAGTCTGTGTCTTGTGAGGGCGACCGCTAACGCCGGCATCGCTGGCCACAGCATGGACTCCGCCATGGTCACCTCAGATGAGAAGAAGCCAAAATGGGAGACTCGGACAAAATCACCAGCAGACAGTATCGCCTAACTTACCAATTTTCATTAGAAACTGTTTAGAAATAGCCTAGTGTCCTGTGGTTGGACATACTTGATCCTGTAGATGAGACAAGAAAAAGATGAGCTGGAAGTGTGTGACAGCAATTACCCCCACTTTTGTTCGTAGCCAAATATGCGTGATGATACGTACGTGCCCCCAAACTCTGGGTTTCAAAGCTTGAGGGAAACCCCTTCAACTCGCCTTGATCTAGAAACAGATTTGCTAGACGCCGTGTGCTGCCTGGAACGTGAAGGGCGGTGATGACGTTGATGACGTTATTGACACCGCTGTATGCCAAACGCATATAAAAGCTGCCAACACCTGACACAACACTCCCGCCCCGGAATGCACAAGGTATTGGAACCGTGGGGCCTGGAGCCCTCTCTCTGGGGCCGTCACCGGGGCCCGGGTGGAGGTGGGCTCTTCGGGGCAGCCTGTAGTGACTCCCCGCAGTCCCTGCTGGTCGGATCTTGCACGGAGAGAGTTTTGCTTTGGGTGTTTGTGTCGTGCAGCAGGCTGCTTACCTGGGGGCGTGAGAGTCAGGGCTTTGGAATCTGGGTACCACGGTCGCTCTGTTGCCCATGGAAACATAGGCTTCTTGGAAGGAGGATGGATGCCCTGCCGGGGGCAAGGCAGAAAATAAGCCCCTCGATCCCGGCTGCTGCCCTCTTGGAGAGTGTGTTCGCTGCGTGAACAAGAGCCACAGAGATGTCTGTCCAGGATTGCAATCCTTCACGGCGCTTGGAGAGCTTGTGTTTGGCACCTCTACATCACGGAGAGGAAGAGGCCACACTCCTTTCCAGGAGCTGGTCCTAAGTAGGGTGAATAGTCCAGTGGGGACGGCTTAGGGACCTTCAGCAAAGAGAGGGGACACGTGGACGCCGACATGCAAGGGAAGGTGGGCAGATTGTGTGATTAAGAAGAAAGCTTTGGACATCCATGAAGGCTGGACCACGATGCGTGTTTCAAAATGTCATGAAAATGGCATGGACTAGACTGCCAAACGGCTGCTATCCTTCTTCCAACATTCAAGCTACAAATTCAGCCGCCTGCTCCATTTCATTGTGAAGAAGCATTTCCGGGGAGGAGAAGGCTGGCCTTCCCGATAGCCTTGTAATTAGCTCGTGCTGTGCGCAGATAGCACCGTGGGAGATGGATGGCAGCAGAGATAGAGAATGAGAAACCGTCCAGGATGCGATGACAGTACTGCAGTGAGTCATGCAGAAAGCACAGGGGATAGGAAGGGAAAGGAGAAAGAGGGAGAAGGGAGCGCTTCTCCGTCATGTCCCTTGCATCAAGCCCAGAGCCTAAAACTCGACCTCGGGTATCCGGAGGCAGCCATCCTTGTACAGCTGAGAGACACATGTCCGTGTCCCCGTTTCGGACACGGGGAGGGAGATTGAGAGAGAACTGGGGAGAGCAACGAGGTAGGCAAATGAATAAAGACATCAGTAACAGAAAGCAACTCTTCCAAACTGTTCCTAAACATTCCGAGTCAGAGCATACCTGTGTTTTGTTTGTCACTCTGTCTGCGTCACCGAAGAGAATGAGAAATGTACTTGAACTTGGTATCAGATGCTTGTGGTGCAAAGTAGAAAATCAGAATGATTGGGCAGTTGGTTGGATGGGATGGGTTAGGAATAGGATCCAATGATAACTTCAGTGTAGGGAGACCAGACGGCTGGCAATGCTTATTAGAAAGCTATTCAGCCCGGCTGGTGTGGCTCAGTGGTTGAGCATCAACCTATGAACCAGGAGGTTACAGTTCAGTTCCCAGTAAGGGCACATGCCTGTGTTGTGGGCTCAATCCCAGTGGGGGGAAGGGATTAGGCAGGAGGCAACCTATCAATTATTCCCTCTCATCATTGATATTTCTGTCTATCAATCTCCCTTCCTCTCTGAAATAAAAATACATTATAAAAAAAAAAAGCTATGCAATGTGGGATAGGGGGGAAAGATCTGGAAGACAAATTCTTTCAAGAAGAACCTATTACATAGTAAGTATTTCTGCAATGTTTGGGCGGAAACGGGGGACAGAAGTTAGACTCCCTCGGGGGCATCGGGCTCTGGAAATACATGTGTTTCTCACATGCATGGGTGAGTCGGGGTTTCATCTAAAGGAGGAGAGGCTGGCATCCAAGGAGACCAAGATGTAAAGTGAGCAGAGCAGTGGGCTGTGAGGGTGGAACACAAGAGATGCCACAGGGGAGGTGGAGGGCAGAAGAGAGGCTCGTGGGAGAAACATGGAGGCAGAGGTCACAGAGGGTAAGCGGAGAGCTGGTCCCACAGAAAGTCACAGGATGAGTCCATCCAGCCAATGAAAATCGCTTGGGCCTTTACCCCGGGAATATAAAAGCCAGCCGATGCGCGCCCGTTGGTGTGGACTCTTGTGGGAGAAATGTGTGCTTGTTTGGCACCGAAGCTAGCCGGGGTGCGTTGCATTGTCGATGGGAGAGGAGGGTGTGGGGACCATGAGCATAGATGCCCTGCTCATGAAGGAGAACAGGGCGAGGAGGCTGGAACTGCGAGGCGCTACGGAGTCAAGGCAGCCAGCTGAGGACGGGAGAGATCTGAGGACACTTAGAAGGAGAAAGCACTAGAACGAGGGGGAGGCCGTGGTGAACGCCAGGGCAAGGTCAGAGGGGACGGGCGGAGCTGTGTCTGAGAGAAGCAGGAGGGGCAGAGAGGAGACAAGAGACCTCGCCTTGACAATGAAAAAACCACGGAGACACTATGCTCAATTCTGCTACCTGCCACTTAGAATGGAGGCTCTCGGCAATTGACCAAATCGAATTCCTAATGATAAGATTATCTCCCCACATAGAGGAAGTAGTAAAGCAAGTAATACACAGAACTTATAATTACTGTTAATATTGGGTTATAAGAAAAGATGAACAAGGTAATGTGTGTGTGTGTATTTGTGTGTGTGTGTGTGTGTGTGTGTGTGAGAGAGAGAGAGAGAGAGAGAGAGGAAGGAGAGGGGCGAAGGAAAACCAAACCTATCTCCACCAATTTTGGGGTGTTATTTCTGAGATCTTTTACCCTGGCCCCTCCCACATTCCTTGGGATCCAGTGGGAGTGGGAGGCAGCTGGAACATTTGTTTGTAGATATTCCAAAGTTCCACTCACAATATATTGATTGTCTGCTGTATTCAAAGCAGTCTGCCAAGGGAAGGGGTTACTAAGTTAATGAGGGCGGAGACCTAGCCCTTTTGAGCTCCCAGTCTCCTAGGGCAGTGGTCGGCAAACTGTGGCTCGGGAGCCGCGGTTTGCCATTTGCCGCTCTGTTGACTAAGGAGTTTGCTGACCACTGGGATAGGGGCTTAATCACAAGGAACAGCAACAGTCTGTAATTACTGGAATTGAGAGTCTAGGGCCGAGAGGTAACGATGCAAACACCTACAGGGCGAGTGTCTTCTCACCCAGGTTGCATCTTCTACCTCCTTAAAAGCAAAGTAGAATTAGCTCTTTCGGAAGGCCTCTCTCCTGAAGGCCGGAGGCGGTCGGGACTCTGGGCATGTCATTGGGTGTGGAGGTACGTCGGACATGGACATACAGTAACGAAGAAGAGGCTTGTCAGCCCAGAGGAGGCGTGGCGTCCGGCCGGGGAGGTGATGTGAAGGCAGTGGCCTGGGCAGGGTGAATGCTCAGCGACCATATGCAGTCGCGGTTCAAAGGAGGGCAGCGGGCTCTTCATGATAAAAATCCCATCCTTGCACGTTTTAAAATTTATTTCAGAGGTAAAAATAGGATGCAGGCAGGGAGACGTGATTCCCCCGAAAGAAGAGCTTTCTACACAGGGAAAAAGCTGGAATGAGATCATCCATCAGCACGAGGAAGCGAGGCGAGGGCGTTCTCCGCTTGCCGCTCTGGGGCCTTGGTGATGGGGCTGGCCTCTGGGCAGCGGGGCTTCCATAAACACGAAAACCTCCGTCCTCACCCGGCACCCTCTCCTGCTGGGACCTGTGGAAAATCTGTAACTCGGAGGTTATTTTCGGAGGGTACAGCAGCGTGACTGCTGCAGCCCAGGGTGGGGGAAAATGTCGATGCACAAGATCACCTCTTACTTACCACCTCTTGGGGGGTAGATTTATTTCCAAAAACAAGAAGATTTCTAAGTGTGTAATATTTCACTCAAAGGCTCACTTTTACCACATTTATCCCGATAAAGTGCCCAAGCGTACCTACTAAACAGCTTGCGTTTCAAAATTCTTTGTGGAAAAAAACAATTTTATACAAGGTAAAATCAGTGATTTTCAGGGAATTGTGCAATAAAATAAAAAAAATCACAACCATAGAAGGCAGAAAGCACCAAAATAAACTCAAGGAGATTTAAAAACAACAGAAAAAAACCCATGGCTGCATGAAATGCTTGTATAAACTCACCTGTGCATATCTAATTTGTAATTTGCTGTTATGGGTTTTCAATTTAGCTTTTCAGTTAATCTAGGAGAAGCGTACTTTCTGGGGGACAAGCATTCAGGGAGTACTCTCACCTCCAAACATAAATCCAAAAAAGTTTGCGAGTAACAGCCGCTTCTCTGTCCTCTGCAGGACAAGCGAATGGGACTGGACTCCTGGGAGAGAGATCTCATCACTTGTCTGCATTGATAGCTAAAGTGCCAAGCTTGATGGTTTGTCACCAAGAGAAGAGGTCTCCGCATAATAAAATAGCTGGCAAAGGGAAGAGCGATAACCCAGGGTCATGCCAAATATTGGGTCAGATACGTATCAGGAGATACCTGCAGAGGCAGGGAAAATTTTAATTCAACCGAACAGTCTTTTTCATAGTTTCTTTTTTTTTCCCTTCACTGTGTGGACTGACTATGTCCACTCAAACTTCACATATTGAAACTCTACATGGTCTTAGCAGGTGGGGCCTTTAGGATATAATTAGGGTTAGATCAGGTCAGAGTGGGGCCCTCATGAGTGGGATTAGTGCCCTTATACAAATCAGGAGGGAGTTCTCACCAGAACTCAACCTCTGGCACCCTGATTTGAGATTTCAGGCGTCCACAACTGTGAGGAAAAAATTCCAGTTGTTTACAAGTCTGTGGTGTTCTTGTATCCTGTATAGCAGCCTGAACAGACTAAGACACTCCCCACCTTCCTTTCTTTTCATGCTTCTTACATTATCCAGACTTCTTGGCTAAATAATTTACTATACAAATATGTGTTGAATTCCAGATCTTCCTGCAACAAAAAGTGTTGCTTTTATTTCTTTTTAAAGCTATTTGAAATGAATTCCATTGGCTTAAGTCGATGCGGATTGTATTTAAGACTTGTGGGTTAAGTGTCTCCGATATAAGCATATCGGGTATCTCAGATGATATAGTGAAATCATCTCAGCTACAAATACTAGACAAGAGTTCATTCTATGTCTTCATCCCTTTATTCTGTCTCTGAATGCATTCGAATTCAGGTAGGCTTTTATTTAAATATCAAGGATAAATATTTTCAGGGAGACCAGCTCATGCGCTGAGCAAAGTTCATAATGTTTTACACTAAAAGAGAGCATTCCAACCAATTCAAATATTGAATTCATTCAAATGAGAAAAAGTAGACATTGTTCTGTATTTATTATTGGTATTTCTTATTCCTAAGAAAGTGCTAGTAACGTGTGTGTTGAAATCCAACATGGAGCAAATTAAGAGAGGAGAATATCAATACTCTTTCAAATAACTCCACCCGTAGAAGCTCTTTCTATAAGTAGCAGGACAGATCATAATGTATAAATCACAATGACAACTTACTGCAGATCATCACTTAAAAGCAGACCTTGTCATCTGCTCCCGTGACTACTGCTGGTTCATTCCTGGAGGAACTTGCATGCCTGATACTCTGGCTTCACATCCACTTCCTGTGAGATCAGGCCAACACCGAAATGCTTCTGCCTCTCCTGTCAGGAAAGAACCAGCACAAGACAAGACAAGACTCCCTCCCGAAGGAGTGAAATCACTGAAAACCAAGGAGACGCAGCGTGTGTTTCCGAGATTCCTATGGTCCTAAATGCATGGCTCAGATAGCCCGTGTGACATGTGAACTTACAAAGAAGTTAGAGTCACACATGCTAAGTGGCTGTCGGTACTCTGAGGAATTTCTAGAGTTTGTGTTGAACTCAGACAGGTGATGGGAAATGATACAGGGGATAAGGCCCAGGAAACAGGAGCCACGGTGGGAAACAACTTGACTGACCAAAAAATGGAAAAGAAAAGTGATGGTTTTCACATTCCTTCTCCTCCCCCTCCCCCTCCTCCTCCTCTTCCTCCTCCTCCTCCTCCTCCCCCTCCTCTTCCTCCTTCTCTCTCTTCTTTCTCTTCCTCTTCTTTTCCTTCTCCTCCTCCTCTCTCTCTCTCTCTCTCTCTCTTTCTCTCTCTCACACACACACACACACACACTCACACACACTCACTCAAGAATAGCAAGCTATTTCAAGTTGCGTTCATTCCCACCCACACTCTCCACCATCCTCTCCTGTCTGGGACTAAGCCTTCTTGCCTCTTTCTTCTTTAGACTCCATCCCTTTCCTAGCAGGTCCCTGTTTGGCACAGGTTATGCTGATGCGTTCATCTGGGATTCTCTGTAGGCCTGAGGACCACAGCTGCTTCCCAATAAAACAGGAGGGAGACACCAATAGGAGAGCAAGCGCTGCTCTAGGCGATGGCCAAGGCGGGCTGCTGGGCTGTTGGGAGCTAGAGGGCCAGTGTGTCCACATCTCTGCCCACGTCAACCTCAAGTCACTGAATCCGGCTTAAGCCAGTTTTTCTGTTCTGGCTGCAGAGCCCAGAGGACAGGAAATCATTACAGGGAAAACATTTCTAGCAAAGGTCACTTTAATAGAAAATTACATCCATCACCTCGAAGGAAAAAGAAGTTTCCATTGATGTCATCTGTCCATGGGATAGCATCCATTTAGTTTCTGACTTGAGTTTTTAAAGTTAATCTTAACTTCTCAGACAGCAGCATGGTGATCACCAGAAGGAAAGGGGAATGTGTGTGTGTGTGTCGGCGGGCGGGGAGGGGGGGGGAGGTGGGGTCAGGGGGAGGCGGAGGGGTAGGAGAGGGTAAAGAGGGATAAATGGTGATGGAAGGAGACTTGACTTCGGGGGTTGACCATGTACAGATGATGGGCTATGGAACTGTATCCCAGAAACCCATAGTGTTTCATTAACCATCACACGGAAATCTGAGGACCCAGCCCCCACTGGAATCACAGCGAAAAGACAGCCCCCCTTTCTCTCCTCTGCCCCATAGCCCTGAGCCCCTGGATATGATAGAGCTGAGACTGAAATAATGGCTGGGATTGAAGCAGACGGAGTTAGGAGGGAAGGGTTTTCGGCGTGGAGAGAACAGTCTCTGCAAAGGCACAGAGGCAGGAAAATTCAACAACTGAGACTAATCCCAATTCATAACCATTTCAAGAATATGAATCAAGAGTCAATTCCCAGAGGGGGATTTTTTCTCCGGAAACCTGTATTTACGATGGTAGGATGAGATTAGCACAGAAATTTGCTTTCAACACCCTTTGGGCCAAATCCTCTTTAATCTCAAAATAACAGTTTTAACAATGGTTTAGGAAATCATTTTCAAGATAACACCCCCAGCCCCATTTTTTCAAAAAATATACTTTGAATCCCTGTGAAACCTGACGAGGTGTCATCTATTTAAATTCCAAGTGCTTTTATGGAACAAGGTACCATTTCAACAATAAATTGGCTCTTTCAAGAGAAAAAATAATAAAGTTTAAGATAGCTCAGGCAGCAATCTTGGCATTAGGACTGTAAACTGAGTTAATTTTTTGAAGATTGCAGCTGTTATTTTACAGTCAGATAAAAAGTAAAGGGTGAAGTGTGCCATTCACATTGAGGCGTGTGAGGAAAAGCCCATTTCTCTACATGATTTGTATTTGAGCTGAAACAGTAGCTATACCCCTGCATGCCCCAGGTTTTCTGGGAGCATAATAATTCCAGAGCATTCTAAATATGAATTTCTTCAAGCACGAGGTGGATACCAAGGGCTACTAAAGAGATACCTAATCTAGTATCATATGATCTCACTCATCTAGGGGATGAACAACATAAACTGATGAACAAAAACAGACCCGGAGACAGGGAAGCATCGATCAGACTGTCAAACCTCAGAGGGAAGGTAGGGGAGGGTGGGGGTCAGGGGGAGAGATCAACCAAAGGACTTGTATGCATGCATATAAGCCTAACCAGTGGTCACGGACAACAGGGGGGTGAGGGCATGAGTGGGGAGGGGTTTGGGATGGGAATGGGGGGATGAGGACAAATATGTGATACCTTAATCAATAAAGAAATTAATTAAAAAAAAGAGTTTTTAAGCAGGAAAAAAAATAAAATAAAAAATAAAAAGTTATCTACGTCCTAGAAATAAAATAGCACACACATCTGGGTAAACTGATCAGGTAGTAAGCGGCCTTACCGCGTGTGCACGCTCTAGGATTTGGAGGGCCCGTTTAAGGACGTTTACTTCCTTATCTCGCAGCACCCTGGAAGCCAAACTCATGGCTACCCATGATCTTTGCACCAAAATGATGAATCCGCAGCACGAAACAGACTTCCACGAATCCATGTTGAAGGGCCTCTCGGAGTCCGCAGGGCAATGCAAACGCACACAGGACCGTCTTCAGAAAGCCACACCTCTTCACTTCAGGGCACAATGCTGTACTGCCCAGGTGGCTTCTCCGAAATCGCCGCCTGTGTCTGTGATACCGAGGCCATGGCTTCGAAACGCAACACAGCCTAACAGTCAACGGCACTGCCTTATGCGCGCCTCATCCTGTCACATCACAGCAGACCTAGTAGCAGGGGGGCACAAAGCTCAGCACTTAAAATCCAAAAGTCTTTGTCAAGAAGCTCGTATGCGGCCAGGCAGCTGAACTAGGAGCTGGACTCTGAGTATCAATAGCTGAGTCCAGATTCTGCCCTGGAAGAGCCAGGAGAAGGGTCATCATCACAGAGAATGAATAGTCATAATGCAATGTGAGATATGCATCATAGAGAATGAACAGTCATAAGGCAATGTGAGATAAGCATATATGAGTAGAGATGGTTCAAAATGCCAGGAGCAGACAAACCCTGGGGTCATGGAAGTTGGCATCGAAAAAGGTACTGTAGCCCAGCCGGGTGGCTCAGGGGTTGAGCGTCGACCTATGAACCAGGAGGTCACGGTTCGATTCCCCGTCAGGGCACATGCCCGGGTTGCGGGCTCCATCCCCAGTGTGGGGTCTGTGGGAGGCAGCCGATCGATGATTCGCTCTCATCCCTGATGTTTCTATCCCTCCCTTCCTCTCTGAAGTCAATAAAAAATGTATTTTTTAAAAGCTAATCTGTTAGCTAGAGTTATTTTTACAAAGAGAGAGAACCTTCGGGGTTGACCAGGAGTGGGGGAGGACGTGCTTTTCCTGGGTTGCTCATCTCTCTTTGAAGATTTATACTCAGACTTCCCTCCCTTCCTCACCCCCGAACCCCAAGTCCATTGCTCCCTTCTCCCTGCTGCCCCCACAATATCTCAGGGACATAAGCTAATCCTGTCAAAGTCCAACCTGAAGCCAGGGGGGTCGCTCACACCCGCTGTGAGCCTCCTTTCCCCTCAGGGGGAGGGAATTGCTTCCTGGAGCCTGTTGCCCTCGCCATGGGACTCCTGTCCTTGTGAATTTATAGTTGAATCAAACGCGCTGAAATCGTTCAAGACAAGCACATTTAGTATGTGCGCGCGCCCCCTCCGTTCGGGAGGCTCCCCTTGCAGTCTCAGATTGGGGTTAATTACTGATGATTTGTCCTCTGTATTCATCATCTTTCTCTGGCAGCTTCACACAGTGATTACGGGGCCTTTCCTTTGTCCTGCCTAATTAAATGCTGAAAGGCTCCCCGGGGCCGGGTCTGCTGAGGCAGCTGGATGGTTGGCCATCCAAACAGTGTTCAGCGCTCACTCTCCGCTGCAGACCCTCGCCCTGGCTCCCTGGCTCCCTGGCTCTCCCAGGCGCCCGGCTGCCGCTCATCTGTGATTAAAAACAAACAGACAGACGGGGGTCAGACTCCGCCTCCTGCAAAGGGGACCTCGCTGCTTCGGGGTTTGGGCTCCCTGCGCTTCCTCTGTAATTCAGTCAGTGCTGAGAACTCACTGATGTGGCCACAGGGAGTCACCTGCGCTGGAGAAGCGAAGGCAGGGCCCCTCGGGGACAGGGATGGGCCCAGTGTGGGGGCTGCGAGTGTGAGGCGTGGAAAGGGGCCCCTGTGTAACATGACAGAATTGAGAGAGAGAGAGAGAGAGAGAGAGAGGGAGAGAGAGAGAGGAGGAAGGGAGATGAGGGCTCTGGGAAGGCACACAAACACACTCTGAGAGGTCAGCTAGAGAGAAGGGGGTTCTGTGGGTGGCATCCCGCGGGCGTTTATGTCATAAATAACCGTGCACGTGCTCAGGGACACTTGCATTATTGAAACAAACAACCAAAAGGCCAGAAGGAACGGATCTGAAATCTGAAAGCCCAGCGCCATGGCAGGCAGACCTACGACACATTCACAGGGGCGGTCTTCGGCTTCTGACCACCCGGATTCCCGAAGCACCTGCTTCGGGCTGATTCAGACACTGGAAGGAAGCCCGCGTTCCCACTGCTGCTCAGGAGCGGCGCTGTGGCAACAATGAGACCCTGTGTTCCCAGGAACACTTCCTACAGACAGGCCCGTGGGCACCCTCCTCTCCCCTGGGCGCCCTCGCTGCTGCGGGCTGCGTGATGATGCTGTCTACTGAAAAGCATGCAGGTAGGGGAGGGAAAAGGAGACTGACTGGGAGGGAGCAGGTGGGTGGGAGGCAGCAGTCCTTGCCAGGGAAGAAGTCCCTCCCCCAGATCCATCTGATCTTCAGTACCTCTGTGTTAGGGTCTCTGAGAAATCATATGCTGCTTCCTTCAGCCTTGATGCAGAGTTAAGCCTAAATCACGGACGACCCCCTGTTCAGTATTCACAGGGCAGTTCCTGTGACCCCAGGCAGACCAGGCATTGGAAGAGATAAGGAAATACCTTCAGTCAGTCCCTGTTATCAAAGAGGTTACAACGGAGTGAGAGAACAGAACTGTGCCCACAATAATGATAAACCATCTATAAGGAATCTGATTTAAATAGTACATTTCTTAACAAAAGTATAGGTCTGTATTAATTAAGTAATAGCAGTGGCTACAGCCAGCAGCACCGAGGGAGGCTAAAACCTACGTAAAACCTTCCAAGTGGTCCACAGGCCAGCACCGTGGGCATCATCTGGGTGCAGACTGGATGTGGCCCCGGATCTACCATATCAGAGACTGGGTTTTAATAAGAACCAGGCAACGCGCGTGCACAGTGAAGTTTGAGAAAAATTGGACTGAACTCTAAGATTTAAGAGGGCAGGAACCCCAGCTGATCCCCAATATCTGGGCTGATCCCCAACATCTAGGCTTACAACATTGATAGGTGATCAATGAATATTCATAACGGAACACAATGCAGTCCATTGCTAAGTACCAAGAGTGCAGGAGAAAATCAAGATGAAAAGGGGGTACCTATTTTTAGAATATTCAGAGAAGCCCCACTATGGGAATGAAAAGATAATACTTAGATGATTACAAAGAGTCCTCATTGTGTTGGACATATCCCCAGAATTCTGGAGGAGTGGATATTTAAAATATCATTTTAAAAAAGGATGTTTGCATTAATTAATCTCTATTATCTAAAATGGTTTATAGTATTTCTAATATATTAACTAAAATGTTATCTTTGGGTGTGCATGTATCAATGGGAAAATTATACATTTATGACTTCAGAACATGGATTAAAATAGACTCTAGAAATATTTTGCTTTCATCTAATTATTCTTTATTGATAAGATTCTATGAAAATGCTTTTATATTAAACTCTCAAAAGAATATTAAGAAAAAGCATGCCATCTCTTACTATGCCCACTATCGATTAAATGAAAAGTTAGAACTTTATCACGATAGGAATGTGATCAATCTGGCTTTAAAATATATGTCTGTCTAACTTTTATTATCAGGTTTCTATTACTGGGCATAACTCTATAGTTTTTTCATTGTTGAAAAATTCCAATACAAAAACCAATAAAAAGCACAGAAAGCATTATGTAAAGACATCCCACGGGTCTCTGGGTTATGTTTTGAAGTAGGAAGAGGTTGTCCACATCATTGGTTCTCAACAGGGCAACTTATTTTAATAGCCCTCATAGCTCTCCAAAAATACCCATGGCCAGCCCCCCCGCCCTAGTCCTATCAGGTAAGAATTTCTGGGTGTGAGACTTCACCATTTATTAGGTAAAGGTGGTCTCGCTAAATTGTATCAGTCCTTTATATTACTTTGCAGTTCTACTTTTCACTTATGCACATCCTAATTTGTTATCAGTGTTCATCTTTTGCAGGACCAGTATTGACATAAGTCACACAAATACTTCGGCTGGGAATAAACAAGTCCATTATGATAAAATTCGAAATCAATCTAGGCTTCACTTTTTGTTGACTCTTACAGAAAGGCAAAGGGGATGGAGGGCTTCCAGGCCTTCATTAAAACAGAGCTCTGAGCCTTGTCTCTGGTTCAGCTCTGGAATGTAGATACAGAGTTGATGAAGGTGGAGGTTGATGGTTCTTTGCAAGCACCATCCCCTCTATGTCTCTACTCAACTCACTCCATTTTAGGGATTGACCTCTGTAGCCATTTCCTTTGGGGAAATAGATCAGTGTGTCTGCATAATTCTTCCATCAGGCCAGAAATCCGATTTTTAAGGTCCTAGAAATGATATAAACTAATAGAATATGCCTATGGACGTTTCAGTGAGGAATTTGGAAAAGTCTAGTCTGTAAATCAAGGGAAAGCACAATACAGGTGATATAAATGTAAAAGCTATTGCAGATAGCTTGTATTTAAAGCTAGCGGACAAGAGAAGTCTACTAGAAAGATTGGATTGATGTCAAGTTGGGGGAGGAGATTTAAGCACTGGTTTTCTCCAGAGTTTAGTAATCAAAAGAGAACAAACTAGCAATAAAGGTTAAGGAGAGCCCTCATCAGTTTGGCTCAGTGGAGAGAGCGTCAGCCTGCAGACTGAAGGGTCCCAGGTTCGATTCCGGTCAAGGGCATGTACCTTGGTTGTGGACACATCTCCAGTAGGAGGTGTGCAGGAGGCAGCTGATCGATGTTTCTCTCTCATCGATGTTTCTAACTCTCTATCCCTCTCCCTCCTCTCTGTAGAATATCAATAAAATATATTTTTTTAAAAAGATTAAGGAGAGAAAGAAGCAGGGCAGTATAGCATTATAGAAGTCAAAATAAAGATGTGTTTTCAAGGAGCAATGCTTGGAGTCAATCAGAGTAGTGATGAAAACATTCGATGTTGACCAAGTGGAAATCCTTGGTGACCTTCCCAGGGACGCTGTCAGTGAACTGCCAGGGCAGGGACCCTGTCAGAGGAGTGGAGAGGACAAGCCGAGGGAGAATGGAGTCAGCAACTCCAGATAACACTTCCCTAAAGTTTAGTTATCAGGCGTAGCAGACAAACGATGAGGAGACGAACCAATGAGGTCAAGAGCAGGTTTGTGCTTGTGGTTTGTGGTATTGATTGGATTCATTTGTAAGACTGATGAAACGGCTTCTGCTCCAGATTTGGGTTAAGGCACCTCTATGCACTCCATCCCTCAGAACAGGAATATGGGAAGTTCTCTACACGCCTTTGTCTCCCTCACTCAACATTCCATCGATTACTGCAAGCAGATTTAACTCCTGTTGCTTGAATCTATCCCCTCCTCTCGTCTCTATTACCATGGATTTCCCTCACTTACTTAGATAACTCTCTTCTCCCATCTTATAGTCCTTTAAATCCTTTCTTTATATTGCAAGGAGATACGTTTGCAAAAGGCCCTGGATTCTGGGTAATGAGACAAAACTTTCTGGAGCTCATACAAAAACTTAAAGGGCTCTAAGCCTAAAATTGACATCACCCAAAGATTGTCTTAATGAGCTATGAAAGCTAACTACTAATACACAACGACATAAAAGTATGAAAATCATATATTGCTGTAATTGATACTCTGGTTTATTTCTCAGAACTTCATTTTGCCTCTCACTTTAAACGATTAGTGAGGTGAAGAAACTAGACAATAATTTTTTAATCTAACTTAATGTAAAATGATAATGTATTTTTAGAAGTATTATTAATAGAAAAGTAAAAAGCATGACTATCAATGTCCTTATAATCTAATTAATTGGAGAGTACATGCACAGTTTGTACTTTTAAAAATATTTTGACTTTTTATGGCATATATTTCACATACCAGATGAATAATATACTCACCTGTTCAATCTGCATCCAGCAGTACGGTGATCTGACAATGGCTGAGGCATCAGGTGGCCACATACCTTCTTTTCATGGGGAGAGTCCCAGTTCCATCTGATGTAAATGAGGTGACACCTGCCAATAGATTGTAACATCCCCTTTCAACCTCAGAAGTGTCCATGTTTGAATGATAAATTATGTGGTCACTGTATGCACCTCTATCACAAACTACAATATATACTTTTAGAAAATATATACATTAGACCAGCGGTCGCCAACCTTTCGGATCTCACAGATGACCAGTGGCCCACAGACCACTGGTTGGCGCCCACTGCGTTAGACTATCTACCAATAAGAAGGTCCAGTACACGTAACTCTGTGTGTGTCTGTTTTCTCGGCCTGCATAAGATTCAGCGGGAGCTCAAGATTCCCAGCAGGGTAGGAGATCAGAGACGGAGGTAAAGCATTCTTAGCACATTTTAAAAAGCTTATGAACACAAATGAAGTAAATTTCTTAAATCTGTAGACACAACTGTACTTTTCTCATTTGGTTTATCAGGTTAAGTGGACATGGTTCTATAAACCACGCAATGCAGGATTTGGCAGCGCCTAACTGATTAGTAAATATCAGCTGTTAAAATCCTTATTGTTACTCTGTGTTGTTATTATTATTATGTTGCTTGAACCTCTGGGTAGGTTCAACCATCCTGGGGCAGGGTTTGGCCAGCAAAACCACACCTAGAATTATGTAGCTCAGGTGCCTTCAATCCTAGGCAGGTGCACAGGGCACAAATCAGATTCTAACATGGTCAGGACAAGCATAAAACTATACCAACCTGTCCAGATCTATGCCTGAAGGACCTCCTGAGTTCTCTAGTAGGAATTCCTGTATCTATACCTTTATATAATCCTACCCAAAGTCCTGCTTATGTCCATGCTCCAAACAGGCTTGCTCATGCAGATGTCGAATTCAGAGACATTACAGTATGGGGTGACACAAGGGGTCCTACATTATCCTATTTAGAGATCATGCCTGCCTCTGAGGTTGTGATAACTAAAGGCAATGTTTCCTAGTAAGTGCTTTAAAAAAAAAAAAAGCAACAGTAACTGTTATTATTTTCTATTTGATTTAGAGATCATGATAAATAAACTGTATTGGGATAGGTGAACAAAGACATATGAGAAAAAGATAAAGGGAAATAAATTCATTCAAAGCAGTGGCCATTTTGTATTTTAGGAGAATTAATGAATTTTGCGGTTAAGGGAAGGACTCAAAAATATTTCTAAACATCTAAGAAGTTTACCTGGAAGTTAAAAGCATTCAGGCAGAGAATGCTAAATTATTAAAAATATATATTCGCAACATAAATGTATAAACACCGAGGAAGTAAACAACCTCCAGCATACCAGGGGTGTTTGGAACGAATTTGAAATGATGGGTGAAAGCATCGCAGGGTTGCGTGATTTGCTCCATGACAGTGAACATGAGATGCATGTCTATTATGTGAACCCCCTTGGCCATGGAAGAGCAAGAGTTAGAGGGCTTTGTCATGACAATCAAAAGAAAAATATAGCCCTACCTGGTGTGGCTCAGTGGATAGAGCACTGGCCTGCAGACTGAAGAGTCCCGGGTTCGATTTCGGTCAGGGCACATACCCGGGGTTGCGGGCTTGATCCCCAGTGGGGAGCATGTAGGAGACAGTCAATGATTCTCTCTCATTATTGATGTTTCTATCTCTCTCTCCCTTCCCCTTTCTCTCTGAAATCAATAAAATCAATTAATCAATCAATAAGAAAAATATAGGCTCCTGGAAAAAAGAACAGTCAGGGTCTAAATGATGCTTAAGAATCTGTGTTACTGTTGTACGCAGGATAATTTGCATATAGTGAGAGGCTACTGGAAGGTAATAATTAAACCAAGTCCTGGTGAAAAAAAGCAGCAGTTAGGACACAATGGGGACAGAGTGTAGTGTTACTGATTTAGCCTCCTTGTTTGCTCTTTGAAAGAGAGAAAAAAAGCCATTCATGTTATTTTCAGATAATACTAAATTGGGACATGTTAATAACCTCAACAGGGAGAAAAAAACAGAGCAGTGATTCTATATAATAAGCACACAAACCAACACATTAATTAGATTCAGTATGGAAATCCATCTACAAGACATTAATTTGCATAATTATGCAGCGCAAATGAAATGATGAGTTGACACAATAGATTGTTCCTGTTTTCTTTTCCTCCCTCCATGCCACCCAATGCATGGATCTTCACACTGAATAACACAGTCATTTCCCTTAAATTGGGGAAGACGATTAGGTTTCCGCTGCATGTAGGATGGTGATGTTCATTAGCCTGAAAAGAAATGTGTTCTGACTTTTTGGCACCAATATTGTAGCTACTGGCCCAGGCTCATCCACTCACAGCCAAGCGGACAGGCCCAATGGGAAAATGTTGCTGGGTGGTTGTGTGGTGGGTTGGTTGATTTTTGTCAAGAACCAGCCATGAGATTAGGACATTGAGGACCAGAGATGGAATGCTGCAAAGACAAAGGACAACAGGGAATTGGGAGAAATCAACGCATGGTGTTTGTAAGCTTCTCAGCCTGTGGTATGGAAGCCTGAATGGGCTAAGACGGAAACAGAGTGGGAAGAATAGTCACCGCTCCTACCGAAATGGACATCCCCAGTGTGGCTGAAGAGGGAAGTTCTGTGGTGACGATTCTTTGGGGCCATTTGTGACGCTGGCAACATGGAACCTATGAATGAGAGCCTTCTCATCCCTTCCGGGTTCTTTCCATCCTAAATATTGTAAAGACAAGTTCATGCTTCCAACGCTAATGGACTTTGAGATTCTCATTTGATTGGGAGTGTAAATAGGGTGTGTGAAGACTGGTGGGTTACCCAATGATAATACATAGGCAATGAATTAGGAGTATAAATTGTTGACTAAAAATAGCTGCTTGAAAGAGATCCAATCCCACTAGAGTGGGGCGGAGGAAAGCATCCCTCCTGGGAATAAAGGATTGCTGGGATGAATTACAAGTAGAAAAAAGAAGAAAGCCACAATCTTAACTGATGGAAGGAAATCCCTGAGGGAAAAAGCATTCGTTTGTACTGTTCTCCCTTTGTGTGCGAGGCTGATTTCTCAAATGTTAATTTTATTGTGTGAGCTACTCCTTTTCTGCTCTCAGATTTGTCTGCACAGATTGTCAATTCTTCCAGCTATTTTAACTCAATTTTACTAAGTCCTCCAATGTTTAACCATTTCTTCACATCCTTTCATTGATACATCATTTCTATTAGACACTAGTAAGAAACTGTACAAATATATATTAACCTGAATGACAATGAAAATGTATCTTCCCCTGCCACTCTCATTTACACCGCAATGGCTGCCCCCATCCGTGTGACAGAGCCTGTCTTCCCTGGGGTATCTGGCCTAAGCTGGCAGTCAGACATCCCTCTGGCAGCCCGGGAGCCCTTAGTGCTGCCGAGGAGGTGGGCTCTCGCCACCACTGCTGGACTTGCAGCTGTCAGCCCAGCTTGTGGCCGAGCGGAGCTCCCCCTGTGGGAGCACACTAACCACCAGAGGGCAGCTCCTGTGTTGAGCATCTGCCCCCTGGTGGTCAGTGTGCATCATAGCAACTGGTCGTTCCCAGTCATTCCACCATTAGGGTCAATTTGCATATTACCCTTTTATTACATAGGATAACACCGCCTTCTGACACACTGTGTGTGGGGGAGGGGAAGGCTATGCATAATGCTAAGGTGACTGTCAGTGAATCACATCCAAGTATAGACCCATACTCTTGAATCCAGATAAGACCTGTGACTGGACAATATAGTAGGGCAAAGGGGAAGGGATGTCACTCCCTTAATTAGGCTATCCTATATAATAAAAGGCTAATATGCAAATTGTCCCCTCAATCAGGAGTTTGACCAGGGGGCGGGGCTGGCTGGCCAACCACCTGCAACCCCTCCCCCTGGCCAGCATGGCCCAATCGGCCCCACCCATGCATGAATTCGTGTACTGGGCCTCTGGTTTTATATAAAACTCTCTCTTAGCTCGCTAGAGCAAGAAATTCTCATGGCAGCCTTGAATAAAAGAAGCTACGCTGTGTGAAAGGATCGCATGGCAAGGAACCATGGGGACCTCTGAGAGAAAAGAATCACATCTGCTGACAGCCAGGAAGAAACTTGGGAATTCAGTCCTACAGCCTCAAGCAACCTTATTCCACCTGCAGCCCGTGATCTGGTTCAGCTCTCTAATCCCTAGTACCGGGTCCCATTCTCCACTCACCGGCAAGTGTCGAATGTGACCAGTTATGGGGGCTATTTGAAGTCTTCTCTCTAGGGAAGTCTTCTCGCTAGAGAAACCAGGTCAGATGTAAGAAATATTTAGGAGTAAAAATAACAGAGTTTAGGAACGATGGGATGTTGAGGATGAGAGAGAAGGAGGGTGACTTCCAGATGTCTGACTGAGGCGACTGGTGGTGGTTTCACAAGTGCGTTTCCCTCCCTGTGGCCTGGATGCCCTCATTCTGCGGTTAAGAGAGCAGATGTTGGATTTTGGCCTCGTTCATTAGGTGACTGTCTGAGGGGGTCGGGGGTTTGCTTTATGCTGAAAGCAGCATTGTTGCGTGATCTGCTCCAGGGACACTCACACAGCCCTTTCCGTTTCGCCGGGCAGTGTCGGCCTGGCTCCTGGCTATAGCTGGATGTATATCAACGTGCCTAAAGCCTCATTACTGTCACCCAGGGCGGACTGCCAACTGGAATAAGCGTCCTAGCAAGTTTTCTCCCTCCTCCTCTCACGGTCAGGTTCCTCAAACGAGGCATATGTTTCTGTCATCACCACATTACCAGCACACACCCTAGGACGTGCATACTCATTAATTACAGGGCTGTGTCAGAAACACCTTGACACTGGAGCAGGGGAAGGTGCCCACTGTGCACGCGCTAATAGCGCACCTTGTGTTTATCCCCAAAGCCTGGCTACAAAATGCCACGCGTTTGTCATCAGGAAGCGAAATCATTAGAGGATATGGGTGACTCCTGACAAGTGCCTACATGGGAAGAACTTTCAGTGAATAGATAATCAGGGTGGCATAGTTCTGAGAGGGTGAAACGCACAATTAAATATCAATGTTTAATGTGTATTGATAAGTACAGAGAAGTTGCTGACTCTCTATGAGGCCGGAGCCCTTGTCCCATAATAACTCTTCTCGGTATATCCTGTTACTTACTCACCCCTAGAGAGTCAGAGCCAACTATATCAGTCTAAGGAATGTCAGGGGGACAGAAAGCCAACAAGCTGGGAACCAGTATATATTTTGCAAAATCAAGATGTGGCAAGAGGAAGGATGGATTTGGCGAATCAAACTTAGAGACACAGTGATCAGTTGGGGGATCATTTCTGGTAAGAAAGGATGAAAACTTGAACTAGACCAGTGATGCTAGAGATTTGTTTGGATGTCACGAAAGGTAATACAGTTTATTGCTTTGTCAGAATGCACAGGTCTCATTCCCCAGCTTAACATCATCTCCAATTGTTCCTCTTTCTAAATTAACCTCGATATCACAGCCTTATCTTTGCTACACTAAATCTCCCATCCTCAGAATCATCTCTACCACTTTCATTCCATTTTTGCCTCACAGGATTAAATGTATGCTACTTCCACTAATTCATTTTAAAATCCCATCTAATGAATATATATTGAGCACCTACTGTATACCATGCTTGTTCCCCCTGTGCCCTCGATAGTCTAGTGATACAACCACTCGTGTTGTATTTCTATTACAACATGAATTAGAAATCTGAAAATTACTTGGTAATGTAATTCATATGTGTACTGAGCACCTATCATGTTTCAGGCAATGTCCCAAGTGCTGCGAGTGTAGTAATGGACAACATCAGCTAAAGGACCCACCAGCAGGGGACTTCCAGTTTTGATAGGAGGAGCACAGTCAATAAACAAAACAAATAAAATATTTGCCTCGCCAGGTGCCTCTGAGAATTGTGGAGAATAATAAAGTAGGGAAGTGGAGAGGGGGTAGATCAAGAGTGTCAACTTGGGGCCATGAAATTTTAAATCAGATTGTCAGGGAAGACCTTACTGCCAAGCTATACTGATGATGATTCTCTCTCATCATTGATCTCTCTCTCTCTCTCTCTCTCTCTCTCATCAATAAAAATTTATATAAGATAGGAGATTCAATGAAATCACCAAGAGAGTGCCAGTTCGTAAGCTTGGAGAGAGAAAGATATTGGAGGTTAGGGGAATGTTTTTCTCACAACCCTGTAAATAGTGGAACACTTATTCTGATTTTAGTCTTAGAAATATATCTAGTTAATGCTCCCCCCGCCCCCCACATACACACACACCTCCTCCTTCACTTCTTCTTCCACCTTCCCTACCTCTTGCTTGGAGTAGCCTTCTAACTCAGCCTTTCAACTCAGGTCTGCATCCCTCATGTCCGCCCTCCACACGCCTCAAATAAAGAGACCATTGAGTCCAGTTTAAAGGCTCCCAATAGCTTCATTCCAACCTAGAGAGCAAAGTTAGAATGCAGTATTTATTGCCTATGAAGGTTCTATAACCTGCTCCTTCCCTTCTTCTTCAGCCTCATATCTCATATTCACTCTATCTTCGATTTTATGATCCAACAATAATGAACTCCTAGTGGTCTTCTTTCTAACCTCTGTTTCTTACTCAACTCCTTCTGGTCTCCTTTTTGGAGAGAAATGCTCCACTTTTGACAGACTTTTATCCAGTGTAGAAAGCAGAGCTCCATTGTTGCCCCCTTTGGATTTGGGGAAGATCTTGCATATCTGTGCCCCGATAACACCCTGTGCTCCTCGCTATCATAATATTCAACACCGGTTACTGGAATGATCTGTTATCCGTCTCCCCAGTGCACCACAGTTCTCCGAGTTTAGTGACTGGACTTTCTACCTCTTTCCATCGGCAAGGCTGACTCTACTTCCTACCTTCAGTGGCCGCTCCACGGCAATGAAAGTAACAGAAGGAGACTGGTTTCCCAGCACATAGAGGAACTGTCCATGGCTCTGCTCACATTACTTCCGGGCCTTTCTTCCTCCCTGGATTGTCCTAACCCCTCTCATCCTTCCAGGCTCGACTTAAATGCCATCTTCCCTGCATGGCATGTGTGTCCTCACCCAGACAATCTCATCTTTTCTTCAAATAGAAGCCCTTGCCACTACTGGTATGTCTCCAAGGTAGTACTTGGCGTAGTCACACTCATTTCTCTTTGGCTCTTTTGAGTAAGTTTATGGACAGAGAGAGGGTGTGATTCATTTATCACACATTACCTTGAGTCTCCTGTACCATTGAGCACATAGTAAACATTCAGTAAGTTCTTGTTGAATAAATCTCTTAATTAATTATCATATTGATTTACCGAGAGCTCCTAAAATAGATACCATCATATAAGAGTTCGATTAAAAATTTTTTAAAAATGTCATTAGAAGTATATATGTATACAAATTATTTTTAAATGATTAAATCTGGAATGAGTTTTGAAATTAATCTAATTTTATGGGTGAAGAAACTAATGCCAAGAGAGTTAAAATTAGTTCTTGACCGGAAAGAAGATTTCAAGTATCTTGGGCCATGGCTCAGCCTCCTGCTTGGCCCACTCATCGTGCTGCTGTTTTGTTTCTCCCCAATTCTTCCACATCTTGCTATTCACCCCATCCTCTCAACTGGGCAACACTTACGTGGGGGTTTGATATGGTATATGTTTCCAACGAATATTTTAAAATAAAAAAGTATTCTTATTCCAGATGCCATCTTATAAATACTATGACAGTTACTTTAACATATTTTCTCTTGTCAAAAGAAAGAATTATTGTAGAAATCTCCTTAATGTCCTCTTGAATGATATTCTGATGGCTAGGGACTCGATTTAGTCAGAAGGACTATTATAAATATTAAGAGAATGGAGCTCTGTCCCCAATTCCCAAAAATTGATAGATGGTCTCAGCTATATAACCAAAGGCAGGAAAGTTTTCTCATCCAGTCAGCCTTCCCACCTTTAAAGACTGCTTTCCCTTTGCCCTGAAACACAGACTGGCCACGTGAATGCTGCACCATTTTTCCCGGGTGCTTCCTCACCGGTTTTCCCCAGGATGTCACAGAGTGATAGATGTGATAACAAATGTGAAAACAGGGTGTGATGGGGACAGGCAGGTGATGTTCCCAGCTCAGACCGTCCGAGAGACACTGAGGGGAAGACAGAAGTTAGCCAGGCAAAGAATAGCTGAGGGACATTTTAGAAAGAGGAAGAATCACACGAAAAAGAATAACAGGTTGTGTTTCACAGGAGAAAAGGTAAGAAATGTTGGCTAGGGTTAGGTTTTGGAGGGGTACTGTGGATCAACTATGCATAGCCTCTATCTAGAACATTAGAATGAGTCCAGGAAGGCTTCAGAGAGAGGAGAGAAAACAAAAACAGTTGCATTTTAGAAAGAGGACTCTGGAAGCAACGTGGAGAATAGATTCAATCAAATTAAGACCAAAGGACTTAACGTAGTTTCGAAGGAATTGAAAGGCATTCCTTCCCCCAGAGAGAAATGACAAGTGATTACATTAAGACTATGGCTATGAAAATGGAGACTGAATGGATCCCAGAGTAGTCAACTAGATTGTTGGCCAACAAGATGGGGGAGGTAAATAGAGAATAAGAAATTCAGAATGGATTTCTTGCATGCAGGGTTCTGGAGGTAACACATCTCCTACCCCTGCTAGAAGGGTTTTCACGGAAATGACTGGAAAACTCCATGGATGATACCACTATTCACCGAGGCTTGGGCTTAATGAACCATAAGGCAGTGGGATCTTTCTTTTTTTGGGGGGAGGGGGCGCGTAGTATTGAGAATGATGAGTTTCAGGATAGCATGGATTGTGAAATAACAAAATTAATAATATAGACTAATAGGTACTACTCTAATCTTTTTTATCTTTATCTCATTTTCTCCTCACAAAAACCTCTGTAAGGTAAATATTATTATTATTGTTATTATTATTACTCCATGTGACAAGTAAGGAAATTTAAAGAAACTGAGTAATCTTTTCAAGGTCACCCAGATAGTTCAACTCCATGCCCAGTAGCCTGTTGGATATACGCGAGTAAAGCTCAGAAGAGAGTGCTCATGTGGAGACTTACATGTAGAACTTGCTAACATGGTAGCTGCAGTCATGAAAGTAGACATGTCCACAAGTTGTTATGTGTAGGATGAGAGAGAAGACCAGAGGCCAACCTCTGGGGTAGACCAATCTCCTAGGAACAGGTTGAAGAAGCATTAACATGCAAAGGCAAGAAGTCTATTTAGGAAACACTGTTAACAGCCTTGGAGGGAACTGTAGACGCGTAGGAACCCCTGAGATTAGATGGCACGCGTGGGTCGAGAAGCCCTGTGTCTGTAGTGTTTTCATTTTAGTAGGCTTGGTTATTTTAGAGCAGTTTTATGTTCACAGCAAAAATGAATGGAAAGGCCCTGGCCAGGTAGCTCAGTTGGTTAGAGCATCACCCTGCTACACCAAGGCTATGGGTTCAAGCCTCGGTCAGGGCACACACAAGAATCAACCAATGAGTGCATAAATAAATGGGACAAATCAATGTCTCTCTCTGTCTCTCAAACCAATTAAAAATAAATTTTAAAAAAAATTAGCGGAAGGGCCCACATTGGAGTCTTAACACGTTTCAGTATTTTTTCTAGCATCACTCCACAATTATGGCTGGATAATATTTTGCAAATAAAGGGAAATACAGAACACAAAGGGCAAGTCATATAATTTCTAAACTGAAATCCTTAGAAAGAAAATTCAGTGTTCACGTCTTGAGAGCAGTAGGGTTTGATTCCTTTTCCTTTATCTCATCCTTTGTTTGTTTGATAAACTGGAAGCTATCAGTAGGTTCCTGAAGTGGAAGCTTAAAAAAGTTCAAGGGAATTTAAGAGTTTAAGGAACTGAGAGGCCAGGGCATTGGAAAAGTTACTGGTCCAGTTTTTGAAGTCATAAAAAAAAAACCACATAGAACATGTATACAGGGTGGGGCAAAAGTACGTTTACAGTTGCTTATATGGAAAATCACACAAGAATGAATGACTCATAATACATGAACAAACTGTGTTTCACACAGTCACAACTGTAAACCTACCTTTGCCCCACCCTGGGTGTCTGCATCCTAGAGCTTTAGGGAAGTTCACGGGTAGCTCCTGAATGAGGGTGGAGAACAGGAAGGAAGACGGGGGTAGGTTGTGAGGCAAAGAGTTCAGAGGGACAGCAGGTCACTAAACAAAACAAAAACCCGCACAAGGAAGCAGGAAGAAGACCAGCCGCTCCTTGCATTCGGGATTCTGGAGATAACACCTCGACCCCCGCAAGAAGGGTTTTCACGGAAAATGTGTCAACCGCCTTGTCAGAGGTTAATGAGGACTGTGATGGCTCAGGTTGTAGGCGGACAATTTCTGTTGCTGTCTCATTGGCTATTTTTTCTGAACCGCTTCTTTGTCAGTTTCCTGGGTGAGTTTTAATGGATTTTTGTCTTCCACGTTCAGTGCTGATGGGAAAGCTATGTGATGATAAAGATGCTGACACTCACTCTGCTTATCATTGTTTCCCTTCAAACCCCAAATTGCACATAAACAGTAAAACTAATCAACTGAAGCAGAAACACAGTATCAATTAGGCTGGTGCCTGGGAACTGAAAAAGGAGCAAACAAAATTAATTCCAATCAGTTTGATCATAAAAAATCAACAATGTGTAATAACTTGAGATGATTATGCCAGAAAGTAGCTCTGATTCGGCAAATAATTTTTATATATGTCTAGAAACCATCAAAACAGTCTTCGTATCTGTATCTTGTTATCATTTTAAAATTATGTTTAGAATCACCGTCAAGGTAGTTGAGACTCTATGAGACAGGAAATTGAGCTTTTCAAACATACGTCTATTTGTCCTTGGTGGCTGCAATCACATGTTGAAGATATTTCAAAACTTAAAAAAAATAGCAATAAACATTTATTGAGCATTTATTTTGTACGTTATGTACTTTATAGACCTTTTAAAAATCATTATAGTAGTCACCCAGGGCACTGGAGGAAAGAACCTCCAGGTATCCCGGTGAAGGAGGGTTCTTCAAACTGCCTTCAAAAGTACCCTACAGGAGAAGAGGGGACATCTGTAATGCTGTCAGCAATTAGAAGTACACTTTTAAAAAGTGCCGTTGCTTGAGCATCAATCTATGAACCAGAAGGTCAGAGTTCGATTCCCGATCAGGACACATGCTGGGGTTGTGGGCTCAATCCCCAGCGTGGGGTGTGCAGGAGGCAGCCAATCAGTAATTCTCTCTCATCATTGATGTTTCTATCTCTCTCTCCCTTCCTCTCTGAAATCAATATTTATTTATTTATTGTAAAACTAGAGGCCTGATGCATGAAATTCATGCAAAAGCAGGCCTTCCTTCCCCTGGCTGCCGGCACCGGCTTCCCTCTGGCACCCGGGACCCAAGCTTCCCTCTGGCCACCTGTAGGTACCCGGGACCCGGGCTTTCCTTGCAGCCCCAGCTTCCTCCAGAAGGAAGTATGGTCTACTTGGCATATCACGCCTTTATTATTATAAACACATAATACCCTAGAGGGAAAGAGTAGATTCCCATGCTCAGCAAGCCCAGCGAGTACCAACCTGGATAGAACTGTCACCTAAGATTCATATGGGTTACACGTCACCTGGGAGGTGGGAGAGGAGAAACAGAGGCACTGATTCCAGGCAGAGAAATTAGGGAGGAAACGGCCTTGCCTTGGTCTGCCTTGGGGGAAGAGGGAAAGTTTTATTATTTCCTGGAACTGAGCATATTCATCATCGAACTGATATATCTCATCAGAATTGACTAAGAATGTCCAGAAAATGTACGGCGATTTTTCTTCAATTGCATCCCATGGATCTAAGGGCGCCAACAAAGTGGGCTTGCAAAGGCATGAGGAAGAAAGGTTACAGCTGGTTTCCGATTTTAACCCACGTGTCTCTGCAGTCCAACGTTACATGTATATCTTTGTAATAAATCATGACTGAGCCTAGCAGTCAAGGCCTATACAAATGACCACGCTGGCCGCTCCTGCCTCAGGCCGTCCCCAGACTGCTCTCTCCTGGTGCTTTAGGTGTATGGACACATCCCAGATGCCGGGCAATTCTGTGTCTGTTCACTGTGCCAGTGGTTGTTCTAATGAACGTTTCCATACCACATTGCTGACCATGTACTCTTCAAAGAATGACGAACATGACTCTGGTGTAAGTAGATAATGAACTCCTGGGGAAAAATGTTATATAGCTCATTAATTAATGACAGAACCATAAGTCATCAATGCCATCAGAAAGGAAACAGCTAGGAAAAGATATATATATATATATAATTTTTAAATGGGTATTGGGCCCGGTCAGTGTGGCTCAGCTGTTGAGCACTGACCCAGAAACCAAGAGGTCGCCAGTTCGATTCCTGGTCAGGGCACATGCCTGCATTTGCAGGCTTGATCCCCAGTAGGGGGGTGCAGGAGGCAGCCTATCAACGATGAATCTGTTTCTATCTCTCTTTCCCTCTCCCTTCCTCTCTCTCTCAAAAATCAATAAAACATATATTTTTAAAAATGGGCATTGGGCCTGCGTGCGCACACACACTCTTTAGTAAGGAAAGCTGAAATGGGTAAGCATGCATTCAATATCAGTTAATATCCCATATCCCATAGGGCAATACAATGCAATCTTTAGCGTCATCCCATTTGTACTGGGTAAAAGTCAATCGTGTCCTTCCTAAACATAAATACTTTTATTCCTATGAATAGGAATCACTTGTGTGACTCGGTTTTCCAGAAGCTAACAACTACCCCCTGCACAGTGCAGATAGCCTGACTAATAAGAAACCAGCCACAGTTCCCCAGCCCTGGCCCACTGTGTGCCTCTCAGCATCCCCTGGAAGGACCGCACACCGTCTCTTTTGCCCATTTACCTGTCTTGGACAGTTTTTCTAAAACGATTCATTTCCTAGTAAAAACTCGTCTTTCAAAACTCAGCCCAGTGGCCACGTCCTCTATGAAAGTGGTTTGAATGCCTCCAGGAAAACTCTTGGTTCCCTTCTGTTGTCTGTGATTCACTCCTCGGTCATATCACCTATATCACAGGGAGGAGAGGGTAGTCAGTGACAGTGTCCGTAACTCTCCCCAGCGACCAGCAGTATTCCTGACCTGCCGAACCATCGTCAGGTTGCTCTATAACTGGAAAGTCCTGGTTCGCAGCCTGGCTGTAGCTGCATAACCGCGGGCAAGTTATCTACTTAAACTGGACAGAGTTTTATTGAGCTCCTCTTTTAAATGAGAATAATGTCTAACACCAGGTTTTATTGTGAGGAGTAAATGAGGTGAAATATATAAAACATTTATTGCAATTAGACTCTTGATAAATAATACAGCAACGGTAATAAAGATATCAAGAACATAGCAAATCGTAGGAAGCAGTGGAATTTAGATAAACAAGGTTAAACACTTGGGCACTGAGAATTTCTTGGACTGTATTTTATGGATGACTTGGCATATTTCACTAGACCTTGGGAAGATCCTTAAATCAGAGTCAAAATGTCCGTTTCAAGTCTTACTGAAAGCAGACTGTGAAAAAGGACCAAGCATTTACTTTATTACGTTCATTGCTGTATCAAATTATGTTAATTAGCGTAATTAAGTAATTCACAGAGCAATTCAAGTTTCTTACAAAATTTAGCTCTGAGAGCATTTTCTGCATGTTTCTTTGCTTGTTCTTTTAGCTTACAAACTACACAAAATAAATTTCCTGAAGTTGTATAATTTTCAGACACTCCTACCCAGATATTATTAACATAAAGAAAGAAAAAAGAGACTCATTAAAAATGCAATAGTTATCTTTAGGAACACGTAGCCTATTTCAGTAAGAACGTTTTGCTATAATGATTTATTTAAAAGAAAACTCCTAGGCACAAGGAATAACGCAGAAGTTAGAGAAGGTAGTGGTTTTCAGTGGGCTGCTTGCACTCATCTGACAGTTCCTGCGTAAGAACCTACTAATACAACACCACTGGCTGCGAAAAACCTGCTCCATTAACTTTCTTCCTCCTTTTGGAGGGAGAACAAATAAAAAATTAAGTGCTTAACCGACAGAAAAAATGGAAGCCGGACACATGAGAAAAACACTTGAGCCTGGCCAGTGTGGCTCAGTGGTTGAGGGTCAGCCCATGAACCCAGAGGTCACTGGTTCGATTCCAGGTCAGGGCACATGCCTGGGCTCCGGGCTTGATCCCCAGTACGGGGCATGCAGGCGGCAGCCAATTGATGTTTCTCCCATCAATGTTTTTATCTTTCTCTCCTCCCTTCCTCTCTCTCTAAAATCCATAAAATAAAACATTTTTTTAAAAAAGGACTTGAATTCTTCATGAAGGTTTATCTTCAACCCAGCACAACGACCACCATCAGAATAAGTGAAAATAATACCTCCATATATTCTCAAGAAGGGTGTACCACCTCCACACCATACTTCAGTTCCGGACAATATTTTTCTAAGTCGGAGTTTTATAAATGGAATCATATTTGAAAAATCACTGGAAAGACCAATGACCCAAAGCTGTTCGTCATTCAGGCCGTTTTTGTAACGCAACCAAAAGCTTTGTCCTTCTGTCTCATGTGTGAACTTGTGTTTTCATGGAACGGAGCTGGGAGTTGCCTGATGGGTAACTTGTTCTAAGTATCCTACTTAATTAAGTAATTCACAAAGCAACTCAAGTTTCTTACAAAATTTAGCTCTGAGAGAATTTTCTGCATGTTTCTTTGCTTGTTCTTTTAGTTTACAAACTACAGATTCAGAATGCCCGGAAATGGCCATGAGTTGCCTTATCATGAACAATAAATACCGCTCACCCACGGAGTGCCTGCTTGTGCCAGACAGTGGACCAAAGTGCTTCATGTGGATTAGCCCAGGCAAGCCGCACCATACACAAAGACGTGCATCTTTTTATTGAAGAAATATCCTACTGGATGTGGGATATTGCTAATCTTGACAGGGACGGAAACAGAGATGAGGCCATTTGCCCGAATGGAAGGGTGGAGGCTGGACCAGATAGTCAGTGACAGGCTAAAGTCCTTGGCAGTCCACCAGGCAGCAAGCCCTCCCTTACAGAGCCCCTGGGTCAGTCACTTTAAAACATGGAATGAAACATGACGAGAATTTGTTCATTAAATATCCAACATAAACTCCCTCATTTTCCGTGGCCCAGGTTCATAGGTTTAAGAAAAAAGAACTACGTATTTCTCCTATCATCCTAACAGAGATTTGAAATGTCCTTTTCTGGGAGTATGGAGGAAGTAATGCTTACTTTATTTTTAGTTTTTCATGAAAGGATTTGGGTTGCTCTGACTCTGAATTTGCATAAATAGAAAGTGCATTTAGGAAGATGTTAAATCTATTCAATTCACCGACCACTGGTGGGTCCAATTTTCAGGTATAATGAAGCATTCCAGAGAGCAAATAATGAGATGAATGGGGTGCTCTCTCAGATAAAATCAACCAGCTTCATAAAGGGGTCGGCTTGGTGGAGTCGTAGGATGCCTCGTCAGGACGGTCACGGCTTCCATCCCAATCTCATTGTTTTCTCTCCGCACAAATGCTGCATAATTATACATGATCTATTCAAAGGAATACATTAGACATCCTAAAATAATGACTAATTAGCATAATGATCATCTCAGTATCTTTCAACTAATAACCAAGAAATTTGGTTGAAACCTAAAAGGGTTGCAAGAACGAGGTCAAAGACTGGAAGCGGTGGGGGTGGGAAGGAGCTGTCTGCATATATGCCAATGCTTCCCAGCTATTTATGTTCTCGTCTTACTAGCCCTTCTGTGAATAAGCAAGCAGGAGGCATATGACTGTCAGCATTGCTTTGGCAACAGGACTATCATCTAAGAGAAGACGAAACAGCGGGACATGGTCCAGGGATGGGATGCGGTTATGGGAGGGACCCGTTTGTCTTGCAGAAGATCAGCAAAACCTCACCTTCCAGAACCCATACTTGAGGTGTCTTTTTAGGACTTCAAATTGAAAAGACTCACTTCGGGGTTATAATCCTTGACGTTTTCAAATTTTGCAAAAACAGTGAAAAGAAAAATGAGGCTAGTGAGAGGACCCATTCTTAGAATGGAGCCCGGCCACTGTGGCTCAGTGGTTGAGCATCAACCTATGAACCAGGAGGTCACAGTTTGGTTCCCGGTCAGGGCACATGCCTGGGTTGTGGGCTCCATCCCCAGGGGAAGTGTGCAGGAGTCAGCCGATCCATGATTCTCTCTCATCGTTGATGTTTCTCTCTCCCTCTCCCTCTCTTTTCCTCTGAAATCAATAAAAATCTATTTTTTAAAAAATAGAATGGATAATCCAAGGAATTTAAAAGCTTGCTGAGAAAACAGCAGTGAATAGCATTTGTGTGTGACTGAGTCTGTTGTGTGTGATGATAACCAAAGCATTTTCAATGTTGGACGGTTAACCTAGGAAACTAAGAGATAATCTAGTGGTTTTAACTGCTTGTCAGTTATCCAATTATTTAAGCTAGGTAAGGTCTGCATCAGGTTTAGAACTACACCTTTCTCTGAGTCGAGCTTCAGATCTGAGATGAGTGGCTTCCATCAGGCAGTGAGCTGTTTGGCTGCTCTTGTAAATGTGGCATCTTCCCAAGCCACAACCTGCTTCTGGAGTTTAATAATCCCGCGGGAGGAAGAACTATGGGTATGTGTCACTGTGAGAAACCATCCTATTCCACTTTCCTCCAAAAGGGATGAAACCGAGACCATGCCCCATCCTTTCTGTCGCCTTACTTTACTCGTGGCCAATGAGGACCCTTTCTGTCTTCCTGCTGGATGTAATTCTCAAGCCTTAGAAACGAGCATCCTGTGTCATGGCACAAAAGGCCAGGCCCTTTAGGAGCCGAGCATTCCGAGCAGTGTGGATGTGGCCCTCGCCCCCCAGGACGGATGCATCCCTGTGACCCATTCTCTCCCACATACACAGCCCATCACATCACAAAAGCAAAAGGGAAAAACGAACGTCCTCCTTGTGGATAAAATATTTCAAGGTGCATCTCTTTCTTCCTTTCTACATTCCCCGTTCCAAAAAGAAAAGTGGAATTGGAGCGACACTGTGTCCCAAAGTAATGCTAATGTATCTGCAATCAACAAAGAAAGAAGAAGAAAAAAAAAAAAAGAAAGAAACAAGATCTTAAAAATTGTAATTGCAACCAGCGCACGTCGGGATTCTCAACTTGGAACGTGCACTGTGGAATAATAAAACAAAGTCTTTCCTTTCATCATGGCCATCAGAGTCCACACAGCTGAGAAATCTGCCATTAGATAAAGGATTAGCAGCGAGACTGATTTCACTGTTTACATGATTAAGTGCGCCTGTGTGGTCTAATGTTGTCAGGAGACGCCTCCCTCTCTGAAGGTCAGACACCGAGAGCACGAAGCACCAGGGAGGGAGAAGATAAAAGCTTGCCTGTGGCAAAAACATTTCACAGAGAAAGCAGCATCTGGAAGTGACTCTCCTATTTATGGGACAAGAATCTATCCCTAAGTGCTCTGTGACAACTGGTAGACGAGGTGCAAGTATTAAAATGAAAAATGTCGTCAAATCTCTACTGAGCACATGGTCTTCACGGGCCATGAAACACCCCTCCGTTTGCTTTTCCATGAGCTAGAAGTAGATGTCATTGATCAGCAACAAGAAGAAAAATACCACAGTGAATTGGTAGCCCCATTGCTTCTGTAGCAAATTACACAGATTCAGTGGCATGAACCAATGCATCGCTTTATTATCTCGACAGAGAAGCCAAGGATTCCTCGACTCACATCCTGGTTTCTTTTTGCATGAGAGTTATTCTCTCAGTTTATCTCTTTCTTCTTGAATTTGACCATGAGCAGCAAGAAGACAACGTCATGGAAGAATGAGAAAACCTTGAACTCAGCCAGAGGGAAAGGAATGGGTCAGGGAAGGCTCTGGGAGGATCAAGACTGGAATGTGAAGGGCCAGTTGGAATCAGCCACATGGTGAGTGTGACTTAAGGCAGAGACAATAACCTGAGAAAGAAGTCCTCTTCCTGTTTCCGGTCACCTGTTCCTATTTCAGCGGCAACTGTGAATAAAAGCTGTCATAGAGGTTAAGCAGCCACTTCCTTTTCCTCTGTTGATCTGTAATGTTCGGTCTTAAACAAAAATGTGGATCAGTTGCTGTCACCACCGGTTTCAGATTAGATCTTGGTCAATACGGGGACGTGCAAACCCTCGCTGGCTAACTGGTACTCAGATGCCCCTCCGTGTGTTCAAACTGAGAGAGACACAGATGGAGGTCAGCCGATGGCAGGAGCTGGAGCTGGCATACTCTGAGGCAGCATATGTCAGAATGCCCTGTAGAACTGCTTAAAACATTCATTTAGAATGCCATCACATTGTTTTGTACCTTGAGTTCCCACATAAAAATGGGTAACGTCACTACACAACCAAATCTAAACCACATAGTCAGCTTTGACAACAAAACGATGGGATAGGATATCCCCACGAACCCTTAACTACCCAGATCGCTGCCAGCAGCCTCAAGGACGCTCACCCCTTGTGTGAGATCTGACAGAAGCCGGGGACACTGACAGACCTGCAAACAACAGCCAGCAGGTGGTCAGGGGACATGCAGCAGGCCAGTTGGAGAAGAACTGCCACTACTTTGGGGTCCTCCCTCCCCAATAACAGGTGCTTGGAGTCAAGGAGGCACCGCAAGTTCCGCTGAGGGGCTAAGGCCGTTCGTCCCCTGTGAACGCTCAAACACACCCCCTAGAGCTCCCTTCTAGAGCAGGAATCCACACAGGCAGGGGGTCGAGGCTGATGAGGACAGAACAGCAGAAACGAGGGAAGGAAAGGAACCAGGAATCCAGTGGGAAAAGCCAACCATCCTACTCCTAGTACGCAAGCTGCTATATATCATTGTACACACGCACGCGCGCACACACACACACACACACACACACACACACACACGAGCAAACCCGGAAGGTACACTTGCTCTCTAAACCAAGACCCTTTCTAAAAGTACAGGAGGGAAAACTAACTACACAAAAAATGAGCAAAATACAAGCTTCAAGCTGAAATTCCATGTAAACCTCCCCATTTCACCAAAGGATTACACGGGGTTGCCAAAAAGGCAGCTATCTGGTTCCTCTTCCAGGAGTTCTGGGCTGTCAGTTACTCAGAGGTGGGGACAAATTGCAAACAGCCACAAGATGTCCACCCTGTTTTCTTTGTTATGCAGCTAGTCCAGTTTCACCTGTCTTAACATCCATGATAAGCTCCTAACCACGCTCTTTATATGTGTGCTAGAGGCCCAGTGCACCACAGTCGTGCACTTGGGGTGGGGGGTTCCTTAGCCTGGCCAGCACCCTTTTGCAGTCTGGGAGCCCTCAGGTGACGTCTGACTGAAGACTGAAGCCCGTTCCATGGACATCCTTAGCGCTACGCTGAGCGTCTGGCCCCTGGTGGTCAGTGCGCATCATAGCAACCGGCCGTTACAACATTTGGTCAATTTGCCTATTATCCTTTTATTATATAGGATTTTACTAGTTTAATTCTCAGAATGTTTTTTGTTTTTTTACTGTTTTTTCTATATGTTCATTTCATCCTAATACATTTTTATGGACTATAATTATTTTCATAAAAATGACTTACACTTCCAAATATATCTCAGACTATTTTAATGAGAAAATGTGAAAATAAAGGAACAGAGGTTAAATTTAGTCATGATTACATAGTGAATGAGATGTGTTTTTAAACATATTTGAAGGGGTTAACAGAGTGTGTGTGTGTGTGTGTGTGTGTGTGTAGGTATATATATATATGTATATTAGAGGAGACAGTGAAAAATAATATTTAAGTAACAGATATAAGAAAACTGATAAAGCTGACATGCTTCGCCTATAAAGATCATAATAAAACATAAATAAAGGTAATTTCAATATCTGGGGCTTCAAATTTTTTATGACAAATAGCCTGTCAAGCTTACTTTCTAGGTGACAACTAAAAGCATATCATCACTTGGAAAATATTTTATTACGTTTTATAGCTTATATGTTTGGATTACAGTTCAGGGTGGTTTAGGTAGATTGGCATGAGTTGTATATAAAAGCACCGACCTCAATATATTAAAACAAAGCTCCGGGGAAGTGGCAGTTAATATAGAACCAAACAAAAAATTCCATCCATTAAGAGTGTCAAACAGCCGGTGTCCTCTGTCACAGGGAGATACCCAGGGCAGATGTTAAAATCAAAGGATGATATGAAATGTTGCTTTCAACACCAAAATTGTGCACCGAGGCTGATGGAACTGGCACGACAAACGTTCGGAAGAGTATTGGAGAACGTGATGTCTAGAATGGATCTCTTACTGCTGTATTGCTCATAGTACATTCCTTTTCACGAATACCCCTAGAATGCCTGCAGTGGCTGTGAACAAAGGCAAACACTGCCGTCAGGAGACTCTGCCTCACGTCGGGCTGCTCTGTTCTATTCCAAAGGCACCCCTGATCTGTTCCAAGCGGGCTTCCTGGAACTGCCCCAGGAAAGTTTTCTGGCAAAGGTGAACTTGGCTCATTAGAGAAAGAAGGTTCTTTGAAGGCTGCCACTCACCTCACTTCCTTTTGAAAAAGTAAACTTCAAGGCATGGGAGAGCAAGGGGTGAGTTTAGACTAATTACAGAACATTTAATGATGGTGCTTCGGCTCTAATTTCCAATTAATTTCAAAGAACAGAAGCCATGCTCATGCATTTCTCTCCAGTATACGCACCAGTCCCACAACAACCGGATTTTCTGAAGGATTCTCTCTTGCAACCTGCATCCCGTGCCTGAAGGTAGGAGTTGCCTCCAAGTTCTGTGCCCCAGAATTAGGTGTGCAAAGATGTCCTCCATAAATGATTAAGAATACGGTGCTATGTGGATAGCTTCTCTTCTTCTGTTAAACTGGGGAGGTGTGAGTTCCTGGAGCCTCCATGGGGTCTGGGCTACCTCCAGCGTGAGCACTCCCGTTAGAGAGCTTCCGGGGGTCAAACGTTCATCATCACTGGTGTCTGGATTCTCAGCTCTGTGTCCTGCTCCGCTTTGGGAAGGAGGGGGCGCTGCTCCACTTTGAGGGTGCAGCATCCGCACTGGTGGATGCACATTGGAAGCTCCCCAGCGGGGCTTGGGGTCCAGGCATGGACGCGCCACCTTCCGTGCGTGAATGGCTTGAAGTGCTTTCTTGGCTGTGGAGGTGAAGTCAGGATTAGAGGGAGGTGGATGGGAGGTCTCTGCAGCTCACGTGTGCTGCTGCCGTCAGCTGCACACCCAGTGGGGCATCCGAGGCCCACACACCTGCCCCGGAAGTGCAGCCTGCAGCTGTCTGCTGACCGGGGCCTGCTGCTGTCTTCTTTCTTGTTCTTCCCCATTTCTCATCTCCTGATGCGTCTTCTTGGTTTGTTCACTTGGGCCTGGTGACATTCAGCAACTCGCTGGCTCCTTTCCCACTGCCTGTGGGAAGTGGTTAGAAGCCTGCAATCACCCTGATGTCTTTCTTTCTTTATTTTTATTTATTTATTTATTTATTTATTTACTTACTTACTTACTTACTTACTTATTTATTGTTTTAAGTATTACAAATAGTAGTACATATGTCTCCTTTTTTTTTTTCCCCATTGACCTCCCTCCAAACATCGATCAGCTGCCTCCTGAACACCCCCTACTGGGGATGTACCCGCAACCAAGGTACATGCCCTTGACTGGAATTGAACCTGGGACCCTTCAGTCCGCAGGCCGACGCTCTATCCACTGAGCCACACTGGCCAGGGCCGCCCTGATGTCTTTCATTCCTCCGTCCTTCGCTGAGAAGTACTGGCACTGAGGGCACTTTGTACTCTGGCTGCCTGGTATTGCCTGGACTGGGGATGGCAAGGATTTACTCTGACTTGCCCCTTTGATTTAGTCTAAACAGAACGTAATAAATAAAGCAGGAGTCGAATTGTTGGCAGTGAGGTCAACGCAGAAGAGAAGGAAGATGAGGCCAGGCACGTGGAGGCCGCGTGCTTCTGTTGGGGTGTTTCGTTGGAATCTATACCACCAATAGCTTTGCCTCCACCCCCACCCCCTCCGTTAACGTTGCTCACGTGGTCATAAAAACTGAGACGTCTGAGCAAGGCGGATGCTGGTGGATTTCCATTACGTGCAGAATTTCGGTGTCGCTGATGCTCAAGGTTACATCTTGTCTCACCTCTCCCAGTACAAACCCTTCCTTGAATGGCCCCTCACAAACAGGAGTCCTCAGACGCGGTTGTTCTTAGCATGGCACCTTGACGAAGGGGTCAGTCTGACCTGCAGGAAGGCGACCCTAGGACCTTGGTGGGGGGCCTGGAGCAGTCCACACAGGTGTTTATGTGTAGATTTCTTGTTATAAACACATATTTTTACGTATTTTATCAATTAAATTAAGAGCCTTCATCTTTTGGCAGGGATTTTAAACCACTTAAATGTATTGTTGTAACTGTTATTTAGATGTCAGCATCTATAATTATACTTTTTGCTCTTATTTTACTGGTTTCTTCTTAATAGCACATCAAATTAATCATGTTTATAATATACTAGAGGCCCGGGGCATGGATTCATGCACCGGTGAGGTCCCTCTGCCTGGCCTGCACCCTCTCGCAATCCAGGACCCCACCAGTGCACGACTGGGCTAGGGAGGGACTGCGGGAGGGCTCCAGGGCATGTCGGGCCCATCTCGCCCAATCCCAATTGGCCACCCCCAGCAGCAACCTAGCCTACCGGTCGGAGCGTCTGCCCCCTGGTGGTTAGTGCACATCGTAGCTACTGGTCAGACAGTCGAATGGCCAAACGGTCACTTAGGCTTTTATATACATAGACCACAAGTTCTGGAGAACTCGAAGTGTCTTTATCCACACTGTCTTTGAGGAAAGATGAGTTGAACTCTTGGATAGCTTCTCTCTTACCTCCTGACACTTCCCAAATATCTCTATTTCATCTTTAAGGTAGAGCTCATTAATTTTCTTTTGTATCCTAGTTTGCTCCAGCAGTCAAACCAGTTAAGATTTTTCAGTCCCAGCTCTCCTTTAATTTTGATGTTCTGTATTCTAATTTGCTTTTATTAGTCTTTACCCTATCTTGATGATGCTGTTTAATTAAATCTAATTATCTCTTTTCAAAAACAACAGCCACCTTTTTTTTTTTCTTTTAGTGGATATTCCGTTGTGGGAACAAAATTGCACCTATATTTTGAGATATCCGTATTATTTAACTCTTGGATGCTCATCATGGGTCCCAGGAGTCTTTTTGAGGTGTCTGTGTATATCATAACATATAACCTGTAAAATATGTATTTAGGCAAGACTGAGGAATGGCCAATTTGAATGCGATAGGACTATGTCCTAAGTGCTAGGGAAGAACAGCATTGTTGCTGAGCTCAATGTATGCGGTTCCACATGGTAAGGTGCTGGCTTACATCTTTGAGGGCTTTATCCAGGAAAAGGTAGTTGGATACACTATTTCATCCGTATCTGTTTGATATGTTATTCTGTTGTGTATTGGCATTGCATATGAAAGTTGAAAACGGTTAAGGTCTTTCAGTAGTGGTTGACAATTAGACATTTCCTAGGAGCATGCCTCTTTAATTTCTCTCGGTCCCCAAGCGTGGGGATTTATTTGCTCGCTGTAGTTCGAGACTGTTTCCTGTTATTAGGCCCTCGCTGAGTCAGGCGCCCGCGTTCTGTGTTCTTCTCTGGGGATGCCTGTACTCACACAGTGTGTTCGCCGCCTCCATCTTCTCGCGAGATTATTTATGTACACTTGGAAAATTACCCCAGTCTCTCTTCTGCTTCACTTACCGGATTTTTCTTCAAGGACACTTCTCCTACCCTAAATGAAATGTCTTTGATGCTGATTTTATTTTTTATATCTAAGAAATTGCTTTAGTCTTTTCTGGGTTCATTGTTAAGACCTTAGTTGCAGTTTACTAAGCATGAGTTTCTAGGAATTCACATGAAAGTTTCCCTTTAGAATTTCATATGACCTTTGACATGGTTTGATTTCTCTCTCTCCTTTTGATGCTTCGGAGTATTTTGTTGGTTTCTGTGTTTTAAACTGAGAACTAATTTTCTTTAATACTCTTCTCGTTAGCTGGCTTACTTTTGGGGAATAGGATGTGGGACACACTTCAAGGCCTAAATGTTTAGAATTATGAAGTAGACCAGCTGAAGAAAGGACCTTTCTTGCTCTTAGAACTCAAATAATTGCAGAACACATCCTTGTATTTGAAAAATATTAAAACACAATCCTTGATTTCACATTGGTATTTCTATATCCCAAGACGAGGAGAAATGAGTGACAGAGCAGTGCTCTCTCTAATGGCCCCAATATGTATCTGGAGTCTTCTAAATGCTAGAGCCTGCGGTACATGCTTCTTACACATTATCTCATTTACTTCCCACAAAAACCCTGTGAAGCAAGAAATATTGTGTTTAATGGCCAGCTCAGTGGTGGAAAGCCCAGATGATGGAGATCAGAATTCAGTAGTGGTCCAGAAACACACAGCGAGTAAAGAGCAGGGCCAGCCTTCTCCCTGCTCTGCCATCCCACTGCAATCTCCTGCATTCGCCTGGCATGACGGGCGCCTTAGAAGTCACCCCTTTTCTCTGTGTGCCATTTGCAAATACGAAATGTCTGAAAGGCAACGAGGCCCTGGCTGGGTTGCTCATTGGTTAGAGCGTCATCCTGCTATGCCAAGGTTGTGGGGTCTATCTCCAGTCAGGGGACATACACAAATCAACCAATGAATGCATGGAAAGTGGAACAACAAATTGATGCCCCCCATCACTCCCCCTGTACCCCCCAAAAAAAAACACTAAAAAAAAAAGAAAGAAAGAAAGAAAGAAAGGCAATGAAAAGAATTCCCAGTATGGGTCCATAGGAAGCATACATGGGCTTTGTTCTCATGGGGTTTATGGTCTGAATTATTTTAGTTTGTGAACCAGAGCCTTCTCAGTATACCCCGGAACTGAAAAGGAAGGACTCCGCTTGGTGACCCAATGTACTCAGCCTGTCACTCGCTGTCTGGTGATGTGGGCTCAGGAGGAAGCACGATGAACCCAGCTGTGTCATCCATAAAACAGAGACAACAGCATGGCACTGCTAACCTCAGGGGGGTGCCAGGAGCAATAAATAGCATCATGCATATGCGCATTCTAAGACAGGTAAACGCCTACATACAGGGGTACGTAAAGGGATCAAAGGGATCACCTTCCTGCTGACCGAGGAAAAGAACACATTTCCAGCTTATTTTAAAAAGCAATTATGTGGCATGGAAATAGGTTGTACCCAATGGCAAAGTTCGGAGGCTCCTGCTGGTGTAAACATACAGACAACAAATGGGAAAATGAATTGTGGAAAAGAATAACTCATTCATTCAGGTGTTGTAGAATTGTGTACCTGAAACCTGCATAATTTTGCAAACCAGTGTCACCCCAATGAGTTCAAATTTTAAAAAAGAGAATGTACAACTTTTACTGCAAGGAGAAAGATGTTTTGTGCTTTTTTATGAACAAAGATTATTTTTTTAAATGTGTTTAGTTGGCAAGAATGATTATAATTAAGAGATCATTTATTATTGAACATTTTATTATTTTTCAAAAGTATTTGTTTCCTTAAAATGTAGTGATGAAGCAGGAGAGAAAGTGTTAAATCTAAACTCTCACGGAGTATTTTACAGTATAGGTCTGTAACTTACAGAAAGGTTCGCTTGGAAACTGAATGCAAATAAACACGTGTGCTCTATTAAAAGAAGAATAATTCCTTCATGATTTCAATTATTTGATATGATCAAGGCAACTTGGAGCCTCATAAAATATAACTTTGGAGTTTCTACCTTGTGGGTTAGATTTAGCTAATCAGCCCCAATCCTTCCCCAGACGCGGGAGGTGCGAGTACCAGATGCTAAGGGAGATGGGCACAGAGAGATGCTCGTGGGACCACCGTGGCAATGAAGACAGGATGATGCACAAGGGACGGACCGTGTTCTCGGGAAACCCGGAGTCCCCCGAGAGCCAGGGGACATCGACGCTGCCCGCTGTTGTTCACTGTTAAATCAGGGAGACAGGGGGCACCACGGGAACGTGGTCTGAAGACCCTTAAACTCATCCTAGCGTCTGAGAAACCCCGAAACGGAAGACAGGGACGGAGAGGCCGCTGCCAGTGACAGGCCAGGGCCTGGTGGCGGGAGAGTGTCCCAAGCACAAAGCAGGCCTGCTGCAGGCACGTGGCAGGAGAGAAGGCAGGGACGCTGGTGCAGACCCTGTCGCGGTGGCCGGAGTGTGGGGGGCAGAGGGGAAAGCCTGCGAACGGGTGTGCAGCGAAGCTGGCCGTGGCACCGGTTCACAAGCCAGAGGGCCCCCCCTGGCACACAGACCGGGGAGGACCTGCAGAGGGCGGGGTCTCCTCAGAGCAGAGGAACCCTGTCCAGTTCGAGTTGGCTTGGCTTGGGGGAGGCGAGGAAGGTCACAGTCAGACCTGCTCTTAAGAGCCACCCCGCTGGCTTCTGGGTGCACAGTGGCTGGGGAGGGTCAGCAGGAGGCTGATTGGGAAGAGGCTGACATCTCTGGGCGGGAGCTGCGCGTGACCATGACCTCCGACTGGAGGTCCTTCGGACCGCATTAGACACCATGCGGGTTGCAGGGAGTTTGCCAGAGAAACTGAACACACGTGGAAAAGCCAGGAGAGTACTGAGCCTGGGAAGGAGGGCTCAGCGGTAAATGGGGTTGTTTCCCGTGGCCTAGGCGCCTGGCGTCCGGGGCAGACCGGAATAACCCTCTGAGCACCCCCAGGTGTACCTTTTGTTCAGCCTGGGGGGCACTTTGCCCTTTGGGACGTGAATTGCTAGCAGGATGTTGGAGCCCCCCTCCCACCGCATCCAGCATTTACTCAGAGGGCGTGGGGGGCTGCGCAGGGGAGGATTCATCTGTGGCTCCTGCACTCCGCCTGTCTCCTCTCTGCACACGTGGCTGCCAGGGACTGTTGTTAGATTTATCCGTCTCGGCGGCTTCATGATACTGAACAGCCACGGCGCCTCCCCAGGTCACTTCTCACACTCTCTGCTTTGTCAGCCGCAAGTCCCGGGGCTGAGCGCTGAGGAACCAGAGGAAGCGTGTTATCAAAGCAATCGCACGGAGAAACAAAGCATGCAGGCCCCCTGGATACGAGTGAAACACCCAACAATTCATGGTGGTTTTGTTTGTTGGTTTTTTTCAAAATAAATTCTAAAAAATGGTTATGCTGATGTGAAGCCTTATATTTGAAAGGTGTATCTTCCTAGCAATGGTCACCACTGACCTGATTTAATTCATGATTTCAGAAGGTGTATATTCTTAGGGAGATCAGGTACACAACCAGAACCTGGGAGCTGAACGCTGAAAATGCACAGATTAATAATCGCTGGTGTTTAAAGACAGGCTACTTGACTCTAGGGTGAACAGAGATTTGAAAAGTGATTTGAGAAAGACACCCACGCCAAGTGACCCCAGGACAAATATAGAACTATTCGGGGGGAGGGAAATACGCTAGTATAACGGCTAAAAGACATCCGTGAAGCAAGCATATAGCACATGTGGTTTCATGAAGATTAGGGCAAGCGTGGAATTTAGAAAGATACTATCATGAACTGAGTTACATTGAATCATCAGTTTCCATTTAATGATTCAGAATTAACACTGATTTCTCATTTAATGAGTAAGATTTATGGCACTATCAAAAATTGAGAATATCATTAAATAATATAAAAGGCTTGGTAAAGACATCTGATCACTCACTCAAAGACAGTTCAACATTGGAAATGAAGCATGGTTACCTTACATCCGGCAGAAATTTTATAATACTAAATTGGTGGGAACATGGAACTATAGGAAGAGAATGTAAATTTCACTCGGAGTTCGCACTGTGAGTAATGAATAATCCACTGAGAAATAATTGCCCTCATAAAACATCATTATTCATACACTTTACCTCCCAGGGCATCTTTGCACAATATTGAACATGATAAGATTTGATCAGAAATGGAAAAATGATCACTTCCCACTGCCATCTGGAAAGGTCTATCGGTCAACAGCAAAAAGGCACGAGATCCTAAATGACCAGTTAAAGTGCAAGAGCTACAAGGTACATAGCTTCAAGAGTCTGTTCCTCTTCCTTCAGGACATTCGCCTAGAAAGAAGGGCGCTATCATTTTCAGACAACTTAAAGATAAAGGCACCTATATTTGTAAAAACGCAGGGATTTGATCATTGGCATCTTCCTGTGCAGAATATTACATTTTCTCCATTATTCCCCTTCTAAAAATCTACTCTGTAAAAATACCTTTCCATTCTATCCAACGCATTATTGCTACTTATCTGACAGTTGCATACGCCCATGTCTGCTTTACACACTGTGTGTGCATTTCCATATCCTGCACCAGATTCATGTTTTCCAAGCCTTGAAGCAAGATTCTACTTTCTTATGGAAATAGTACACTACTGAGAAGAAGAGTAATTGATAAGAAAACCTTGGGCATTTCTTTTTTTTAAGTGTTTTTTTTTTTAATTCTTTATTGTTTAAAGTACCTCTCCTTGCTCATCCCCATTCCCCAGCACATGCCCTCACCCCCCACTACTGACTGTATCCATGGTTTTGCTTATAGGCATGCATACAAGTCCTCTGGTTGACCTCTCAGCAGCACCCCCTTTCACCTCCCCCCCCCCCACACACACACCCATCCACCCGCCTTCCCCCTGAGTTTGGATGGACTGTTTGATGGTTCTGTCTCTCTGGATCTATTTTAGTTCATCTCTTAATCAGTGTTTCCTTTTTCCTCGATGTGAGAGAGACACATTGACTGGTTGTGTCCTGCACACGGCCTGCACTGGGGTGGGAAGTGAACCCGCAACCAAGTACATGCCCATGACCGGGAATTGAATCTGTGACCCTTCAGCGGTCAGGCCGATGCTCTAACCACTTCACCACACTGGCCAGGGCGGAGAACATTTTTTTAATCAGTATTTAGTTCTAAGCTGGAGAGGTCACGTGAGTCACCCAATGGGACACTCTTAGGCAGCTGCAGATGCTCCCAGGGCAAGTAGGGAAACTGAGTCACCATGCAGTCTGTGCGCTACCAAAGGTCAGAGGACTTAAATGACCGAGTGGCAGTCCACAAACGTCTGAAAACCCATTTTAAACTGCATGTAAGCCACCGGAGAAGAAGGATGAGACGACTGTTCAGTGACTAAGGATGTTAATAGATTCCTAGTCACTCTTCAGCGGGACAGTAGCCACTCCTACTCAGCCTGCAAAGGCTTCCGGGACAGGCGATGTGTCACAGGTTCAGCGTGTCCCAGAGGGTGAGAGGCTGCTAGGAGGCAGCGCTAACAGCAAAACACGCTCTCCTGGATTCACACGACTAACGAGAAAACCAAGGCAAATTACAGAGTTGGAGCGAGTAAGGAGAACGCAGGCACACACTCAGCAAGTCGGCCCTACCTCCTCAAGCAAACGTTCTCTGCTGCCCAAGAGCAAAGCTGGTGCTAACGCGTCCTTGGCTGGGACTCCGTTGCCAGTCCGTCGCTGAGACGTGACACGTTCGGAGGCAGAGGCTGCCTGATTTGAGCTGGGGCCTTATTGTTTATTGATTTCAAATTTGACTTAGAGGGGTACATGGGGGGGGTGTGGTGAGGGGAGGAAAGGATTCTGAGGGAGGAATCCATCAGTCTTTGTGAATTTAACTTAACCCTGTGTGCGCCGTAAGCATCTGTAGACGCAGGCGGCGGGCCTCCCCCACACGCCACACACGTGTGTAGCCACACGCCTCGCATGTCAACTCTGGTCGCCCGGTTTTAAAATCAGACTTGGTAGTGACATCTCTGGGTTTGTAAAGAAAACCGTGGCGACTTAAATTCGTAACTATCCCAGGGCACATGGAAGAAATGGGGATGGTTCCCGTTGTGAATGCGTGGCAGTTAATGGGTTAAAGTTCGAGCGTGTTGCCCTAACCGGTTTGGCTCAGTGGATAGAGTGTCAGCCTGCGGACTGAAAGGTCCCAGGTTCGATTCCGGTCAAGGGCATGTACCTTGGTTGCGGGCACATCCCCAGGAGGGAGTGTGCAGGAGGCAGCTGACCGATGTTTCTAACTCTCTATCCCTCTCCCTTCCTCTCTGTAAAAATCAATAAAATATATTTTAAAAAATAAATAAATAAAGTTTGAGCGTGTCTCACATTCACTTTGTTGGTCGCTCTGTCATCAAAATATCATTTTTACATGTAGCCAGAGGGCACGCAAATCCAAGCCCTCCGAGAGCTGCAGTGCCCCGTTCATGGCACGGAGGCCGGCATCCTCTAACCATGGGATCTCGCTCTGGTGGCCCTCACGCCGGTGTCCTCTCAGCGCCATCCACTCACCCTGCCAGCCGTGAAGCACAGCGCCATCGTGAGGATCAATGGTTTTGCATTAAGGATCTTCCCAGCAGCCAATAAAGGCCGGACACGTAGGATCGATGATACGTCCCAGCACTTCTTTGCAGGAGTCGATATGAATGGGAAATTGTACATTTGGCTGCCAGGGGAAGGGAAAGCAGGGTGCGTGGTGACCAGAGGCAGAGGGAATCCAGCTGAGTAAGGAGAGGACGCATTTGCTTGTCCAGCCTCCGGGAGCTCTGCAGAAGAGGGGCAGAGCGGGAGATGCGGGGCGGCTGTGACACGGGATGGCGGGGGCTGTGCGGTGGGTCGCACTGCAGGGCTGGGGAGCAGGGTTAGAGAAAGCGAAGTGCTGCCCCCTGGGTTACAGCGCTGCGCCTGGACACGGGACACACGAGAAGCATCCCCGGCGGCCACTGTGCCTGAGAGCGAAGCCAACACGTCAAGGAACCCACTGAGGGCAGAGGCCGGGGCGGGACAGCTCTCTCAACACACTTTTGGGCGATTAACGGCCAAGAGGATGCTCAGGCAAAGGAATCGGAGCAGCCTCGTCTTGAGCTCCTGGGAAACACCTCTTAGGAATCCCACCAAGTGGGAGGGCTTGGCAGGGAAGCGCGGCGGCTGCCGATGGAGCTCAGGAGACGCCGAAAGCCGGACCTTGATGTGCTTTGGTCCTGGAGCTAACAGTACCCGGGTCATGTGAGTGTCCTGCCCCCCGTCTTTTCATTTTTGCTTCTCGCCCCAACTGTAGACTTAGCTCCTGCAGGACAGATGCACGTCTCAAACGGTCCCTGTTTCCCAAATCCCCCCACTGTGCTGGCCCGGCCTGGCCCAGGTGGGCACATTGCTTAATACATTCGTATTGACTCCCATGGCGCATTGGCCAGAGGAGCTGATCAATAAATAAATGAGAGGAGACTTTAGGAAAGAATCAACAAACAAGACATGAATAAATGACCAAGAACAGATGGCATCCAACCAAATGTCTTCGCAGCAGCCAGAGGGCACCGGGCTTGCTGGCCAGAGCGTTGAATCTTTCATTAGGATCAGACACAGCCCCCACCACGGGCACGCGGCCGTCTCGCTGGTACAAAGGGCTTGAAAAGTGACCTTGGAATTGGTTTGCTGCTACGGAGTTGAAAATTCGTCAGTTACATGACAAAAATCAGTAACGAAATAAGCAACTTTTTTTGTCGTGTTTAGAAAGATAAAACGGGACAAAAAATAGAATTAAACGTAGCTGTGTGGTATGTAAAGGTTTGGGAGCAGGGCACAAAAGGGGAGCCCTGGGAGTAATTGATTCCGGCCTTTAGAAAGTCTTGGGAAAGTTGCAGGCCAAGCAGTTCGCCAGAAGACGAGAGGAAGAGAAAACTGACCTCGGTGGAGGAAATCGCGGCCAGGCCCCGTATGACTTTCCTTACCTGTGTCAGTGGCAACACGGAAGCACACGAGGGCGGGGACGGGGCAGGTACCTGTCCTATCTTCATCGCGGGCTTCCCCGGGAAAGCAAACAACCTGAAAGAATGGCTGAGCTTTCACCAAATCGCGAAGGGAGGGAGGGACAGGTCACGTGGTTTGGACGGCATGTGCCCAGGTTGCTGGGCTTGTGACAGAGGACAGCCTGGCTCAGGTGAGAAGCACGTGGCAGGAGCGGGGTCTGGGCCAGGTCCCAGGACCCTCAAAAGGGTGGCTATCATCCGGCAACACGGAAGTGCAGCGTTTCCAGAACGGACTCCGTGACCCATCAGACTTGTTCTGAAGACAGTAGGAGAACTGGAATATGAAAGGAAGTCAGAAGAAATGGACAGGCAGACAAGGATTAGCTGTAATCAGAAGGTAAAAGTCGCCCTAACCGGTTTGGCTCAGTGGATAGAGCGTCGGCCTGCAGACTGAAGGGTCCCAGGTTCGATTCTGGTCAAGGGCATGTACCTGGGTTGTGGGCGCATACCCAGTGGGAGGTGTGCAGGAGGCAGCTGATCGATGTTTCTCTCTCATCAATGTTTCTAGCTCTCTATCCCTCTCCCTTCCTCTCTGTAAAAAATCAATAAAATATATTTAAAAAAGAAGAAGAAGGCAAAAGTGGCAGTTTTCCTCATCAGCTTCCAGATCCTGAGAAGAAAGACTCAAAGATGACTTGGACCTGTTGGAGCTGGAGGGATTGAGGCAGGAGGCGAAGGTGAATAAATTACAGGAAGACAGCAGGCAGGACAACCTATAATGAGTTTGACACATGTCTTCTTTAATTAAAGATGGAAACGTTCGGTTAGCAGAAATGTAGGTTCATAAAAAGGTAGGAGTGTACACTTGTATATGGGGTCGTTACAACCTCAAGGATGCCCATCTTACACTAAATTTTTGGGATACTCCTTACCTACCCCGGCACTGAGAACTTTCCAACCTCTCACTCCACCACTTCTGAGGCGGGGTAGTAGCATCTCCCCTCTGGGTCATCTGCACCTTCTCTCTCTCTCAATCTGTTTACCTTCCACGGCGTCTGCATTCTGCAGTCAGTGTGTTAGACTGCCCGCCCGCTCCCCGCGCTGAGAAAACAGTCTACCGTCCCCTCTGGGACACGTACGTGTAGCATCAGCAGTTTCTGGAAGCCCTGGAGGCCTCGCAGCTCAGAAATCTGCTTAGCTTTGTTCAACTCAGCATCTCTCAGATTTATTTAACTATGCAACATGCTTTATTTCTTATTTTTCCGCTTTTTTTAATACTCAAGAAACTAACTTTGACCACAGTCCAGTAAGGACAGCGATAAAAGTGCCACTCCCTTCCTATCATTCTCAGATGAAAAGCAATCACATTTCTTTCCCTTCATTATCAATGACAAACATACGTTTTATTTTGTCAAGTGACAAAAAGCATCACTCGTAAATTGCTAACCTGGTATTGGCTGTTTTCTTGTAAAAAAAAAAAAAGTATGCTTACTGAGTGGTGGGAATGGGGGTTGGGAAGGAAGTCAGGGTCAGAGAGATGTGTGACTCTCTAATAAAAATAAGCACACACACGGCGACCAAATGAATCTGTTAGAAACTCCCACCTTGGAGGTTCATCGTGGCTCTTTTGGCCTTGTCAGTCTAGAAGAAACACAGATCCAACCCCTATCGTCTTGAGACAAGGCACGCAGTGCTCCCTGGAGCACCCTGAAGAGCTGCAGAGTCCCAGCAGCCCATCACACCGCACCCCAGATGTCCTCACCAGCCCCCTTTGCCCAGCTCACGCCTCACAAGCCCTCTGTGCAGGACAGACGCTACCCCTCAGCCTCTCTCCTCTCTCAACATGAGTCCCCTCCGGATCCTTGCCTTCCTGATAAAGTCTTTTCTTCCTGGACTTACTACATCTCCCTTCTTATGCGCACCAACCCAGCTTGTCTTCCCTGCAGTTCTTCCCCAATGGGAGACTCTCTGGTGGGAGACAATTCCAATGATCTGATCAGCATAAGCTCCCCAAGGCGAACAGAGAAAACGCAGGCTCCTTTTTTGCAGATAGAAGAGAAGCCAATGAATACTTGCCATGTGATCTTTTTGTCACTGTCTCGTGGATCTTGCCAGACCCATTTTGATGCAAATTCATCAAAAAACAAAAAACTGTAGCATCAGAACAGCCTGCCAAGATGCCCTGCTTTACATCCTGCTCTCCTTAATGCACTCTGTCCTCTAGCCAGCTACTTCCCGATATTGATCCTGCTATATCCGAGCTTACGCTCAATTACTCTGGGCCCTGACGATCCACAGCCAGGCCAAGCTACCAGGGTTTCATCCGCTCATTCAACAGATATCTTCCGAGGCCCTGTGATTGACAGAGACCTGGGAAGGGGAGGTGCAGCTGACAGCAAGACAGACATTAGTGTAGCTTTTAGGATATTTTACATCCACAGAAGCGGAGCGGAAACAGATCATGAAGGGCTTCTGAAGACAGGGTCAGAAGTTAGGATTCCAGGAGCAGCTGCTGGAGAGTTCTGAACTGGGTGGGAATTTACAGAAGCTGATTTATATGTTTTCTTTAATTAAAAAAAAAAATATGTATACTTCAAATCATCCTCCTAATAGTTTCCCGGATACAGGAATGATCGCCATTCCTCAAAGCTTGATCCAAGCATTCCGCTTCTCTGATTGGGCCACTCCTTAGAAACCCTGACCGAAATGTTTCCTCCTTGTTAGGAATTCTGCTGGAACATCAGGTTTGGGGAGGCCACCTTTTGAAACTTGGTAGCCTTGGATCCAGACCCCAATTCCAGCACGTAAAAGTCTGTGGCGTTTAGAAACCTACCTGGACTCGCGTGAGGACTCACTCCCCTCTGAAAAGAGAGAGTGATGTTTGCCTTGCAAAGCTGTCAGGGGGTCCAATGGCATCATGGGGGAGAGGCCCGAGCACGCCGGGTGGAACGTAGTGAGAGATTCTGAGACTCATGCCAACCACTCCCACGCGTTCACGCATGTCCGCTGAGTTCCCGGGGGGGTGGGGTAGGAACCGGGAGGTAACGTGCGCCGCGGCTTTACAGTCTCTTCCCTCCTTCACCCAACAGAGGAAGGACCAGGCAGGCCATTCCCGTAGCACAAGGTTTACTCTTTGTTTCTCTGAGCTTATTTTTCGGGTTGGAAATGCCACACACACTTGTATTATCAAGCTCCCCCTCCTTGCACCTCAAGCTGCGTGGAACCCCGGACGTAAGCAAAGGGACAGCACCGCTGTCTCTTTAAATAGAATATCAGGGGTGTCATCCTCGTGTCTACAACCTGCGCAAATGAAGTGCCAGCAGATGCAGCTCGCAGCGAAGTTCAAGCGCGCCGTCCATCACAGCTCCTGGATTCGCTGCTCCCCTCGCAGATGGAAGCCGGGCCTGTCGGTGCAGACGTTGTTGGGAAACGAGACGGTGCCCTTTCCTGTTTATTCCAGAGGCAGCAGTGTTACGAGTTCCGCTGTCACACTATATTTTTGCAAGGGGACAATTATGACCGTAAAGGGACTTGTGCGCTAAAGACGCCAGAGTCTGCCCTTAGGCAAGACAGTGACCTTTTTCCTCGACTGCCTGGCCGCCCTGGAGCAGGTCCCCAGCATTGGGGAGAGATTGATGGCCATCGAAGGGAGCCAGACTGAACGCCCTTCTTCTTTTACAGAAACAAAAACAAACCCATGTGCACACGGTAACAGCTTGTGAGTCATGTGAGTTCCCAAACTCTGTTGGCCGCACTTTTCTCCTGAGTGTTGAGACTGAGAGTGTCTTCCCCTCCACAGCCAGGCCTGCCCTCCACTCCAAGCTGTCCCTCCCCTCCGGCCCTCAGAGGCCCCCACCTAGTGACTGTCCACATGTGCGCTTGGAGAAGGTCCATTCGCAAAAGCAGTGTTTCCCAGGAGAAACCTACTTCAGACCAGAAGGAGGAGGCCTGCAAGTCCCCATGTCTGCTGGCGAAGAAGCTCCTGGAGCTGCGTTATAAATAGCTTAGCGCATCCCCAGGACCAGGAAGCAAGAGCACTGGGGAGGGGACCCATCCAGGGCATGGAAGGGCCTGTGTTATGCAGCGATTATGTGGCCAACGAACACGGTTGGTCTCTTTGCTGGTGGAACAGGTGAGGGGGCATGAGGAAAGACAAGCACATTAAGATCCCAATCAAGGGACATTCTAGAAAGATCAAAAACATCAACTCTTTAAATATGAAAAAGTATCATTGATGAAAGCGGATACACTTAGAGATCATCTTGGAATGAGAAATGTTTTTTATAAAGAATACGCTAATAAATTTAAAAACATGAAAACTGCTATTTATTAAAAATTAAAGGTATTGCCCAGGGGCCAGCGTGGTTGAGTGTGGACTCATGAACCAGGAGGTCGGGGTTCAATTCCTGGTCAGGGCACATGCCTGGGTTCGGGGCTTGATCCCCAGTGGAGACCGTGCAGGAGACAGCTGATCAATGATTCTCTCTCATCACTGATGTTTCTCTCTTTCCTTCTCCCCTCTTTTCTTTCTCAAAGTAGGAAGACTACCTTAAAAATGCTCTCAGAGCATAGATAGTTATGGAGCTTACCAAACAATATTTAAAAAGAGATGGATAGTGTGGTAAAATTATCAGGCAGGCAAAGCATATGACCCCCTACTGGGGCTGACTTGGGCCCTCACCCGGCACCTGGTGTCTTTATAAGACAGAAGCTCACAGACACACGAGTTGGTGGCTGTTGAGCAGAGCAGAGATTGGAGTTCACACTTCCACTGCCAAGAAACCACGGAGATCCCAGAAGCCGGACAAGGGCAGGGAGGTCTCTACCCAGCATCAGAGGGAGCAAGCTTCTGCCAACACGTGGTCTCCGCCTCGAGCCCCCGGACCTGGGAGAGAACACCTTTCTGTGGTTTTCAGGCACCCTGTCTTGGTAGTTTGCAATAGCAGCTGCAGGAGGTCAACCCACCAAGCAAATGGCATAAAAGCAAACACAAAGGTCAGGCACTACGGAGCGCCTCTTGGAGCCTGTTTTATGAATGCATTCGTCACTTGTCATTTTGCCTCCCTCTTTGACACCATATATCCCATCCTCCACAGGCCCGCCGTAATGTTCTACTTTAAAAGTACATTAGAGTTCATCGGACTCCAGCTGAAAACCAACCTGGACTGCCATCTGAGGATCAGTTTGGTCATAAATAACAACAAACCCAACATCAGAGGCTTAAATAACGTCCCTCAGCAGGGACAGCAGTCATGGAGGTCAGGAACTCAACAGTAACAGGGAGGAATGTCCTGTGATATCTGTTATTGAAAGTCAAAAAAGCATTCCTCTGCAGATGTTGCCTCATATTTTAGTTGTTGAAAACAGAGGTTCAGCCCTGGCTGATGTGGCTCAGTGGTTGAGCATCCTCCAATGCACCCAAAGAGTCAAGGTTTGATTCCTAGTCAGGACACATGCCCGGGTTGTGGGCTCCATCCCCAGTAGGGGGCGTGCAGGAGGCAGCCGATCAGTGATGTCCCTCTCTCATCAATATTTCTTTCTCTTTATCCCTCTCTACTCCTCTCTCTCCAACAATCAACAAAACCACATTTTTAAAAAATGCTAGTTATCTGGTAATTGAGAAGTAACTGCGGTACATACAGCAAATGAAATACTGCCCAGCAATGAGAAGGAATTAACAACCGCCCTGTTCAACAACTTGGACGAATCCGAAATACGTTATTCTCAGTGAAAGAGAAACAGAGGCAAAAGGCCACATCCTGTCTGATTCCATTGACAGGGCATTCTGGGGCGAACAGCAGAATCAAAGGGACAGGGAACAGAGGGGTCTTTGCCAGGAGCTAGGAGGTGGGGAGAGATTGATCAGAAAGTATCCAGCGGGAGCTTTTGGGGGTGAGGGGCATGGAAACGCCTTCTGTCTTAATTGTGGTGATGGCTACAGAATTGTATGCATTTGTCAAGCCTCAAAGAGCTACGCACCTAAAAAGGTGAAGTCTAGTGTCTGAAAATTGTTCTCTTTTACCTATTGCTGCTTACCAAAGTATTCCAAAATTTAGAGGCCGAAAACACCGAGCTTTTATTATCTCATGATTTCTGTGAGTCAGAAGCCCAGGCTCGGTTTGGCGGGGTGCCCCTGGCTCAGGCTCTCCCTGCTGAATCACTTTTCCCAAGTGCCGAGTAATTTGCATACAGCATTTTATTTCATCTTCACCACAACCCCATGAGCAAGACATTACAACCTCCATTTTTGCATACAGGGAAACTGAGGCATACGGAGCTGAGAGGGGATGCCCAAGATGGTACCACCAGCAAACAGTAGAGCTGAACCTGAAACCAGCATCACTTCACTCCCAAGCCCCGTTCCCTTTTCACTTAGCCTCTCTAGCTCAAGTACCACCCTCCGCTTTCTTTACTTATTTAGACCTGTATTTATTTGATCAGTAGAATTTCTTGGTCTGATTTCATTCCTACAGAAGTATACTAAGGCATTCGTTATAAAGGTAAACAAAGGGCTAAGTAAAATGATGTTCACCGTATCGCTCAACGACGGACAGAAAAAAAGTAAGCAGCCTGAAATTCTAAAATTTGCAAGTAGCTCAGAAATGTTATGAAATGCAAGGGCATTCTCAAGCATGAATGACATGGGAAGGGCTCACCAATTATGGAACCTTAAGTGTTTACAAATAGGAAGAAGTTTGCAAAGGAGGAGCGCAGTGAGGCATGAAACTCCATTCAACATCTCTGTGGTTTGTTTTTTTTTGAATGTCACTCTCTGATTCTGAAGTTCTCTGGTTCTGGGTCCATATAGCAAAAAAAAAAAAAAAAAAAAAAAAAAAAAGTCTTTTCTCAGAGATGATTCCAATCACAGAACAAACAGAAATATAAAACATTGCGTAGTTTCAGTGGAAAATCAAGGAGAGACCATCCCCTGGGAACACTGAAAATGTAAAAGGAGATTGCATCGGACTAAAGACAGAACCTTAGTGCACCCAAAACACGCAAGCCCATCAGGCCACGTGCGATAATTTCGGAGGACAATCATTGTGAAACGAGTAAAATGTTTTTCAAGTGAGCCTATCTTTCGATGGGGCAACCTCAGAATTCACTCAAAGAAAAAAATCTAAGTTTGCCAAACTGTCTCATTGGTGCCTACGATTAGGAAACACAATAGCGTGCCCAACAGCAATGCATTCAAATCACTGTGACGTATACTTAGGTGCAGACTGGGGTAGAGCAGTGGTCGGCAAACTCGTTGGTCAACAGAGCCAAATATCAACAGGACAACGATTGAAATTTCTTTGGAGAGCCACATTTTTTAACTTAAACTTCTTCTAACGCCACTTCTTCAACATAGACGCGCCCAGGCCGTGGTATTTTGTGGAAGAGCCACTCTCAAGGGGCCAAAGAGCCGCATGTGGCTCGCGAGCCGCGGTTTGCCAACCACTGGGATAGAGAGAGAGATCCACACAGGGGCATCAAAACTTGTTATATTTATACATCGGTTAAGAGATGAGGGCGCAGTATGTTTCACATGCTTGCATTTACGACAGACATAAGGTGGTTGTGCATAGAAAGATGTCTGGAAAATATGAAACTCGAGAAATATTTATTAAGCATCTAGCGTTGCCTAGTGGTTACCAGCACACGCTCTGTCGCAGACAGCCTGGGTGAGTGCGTGTCTACACGCACTGGCTGCGTGGGCCTGGGCGGCTGAGGCAGGCCCCTCTCCGTGGAAAAGGGCGCAAGGGGGCCCGCGTGGCCATAGCAACGTGAGTTACACCTCACGGTTCCCCGCGGAATTCACGGGAGCCAGCTCCTCCTCATACCGGCGAGGCGTTGCTCTCCCTTGGACGTTTGCACTTCGCAGGAAAGCACTTGCACCCTGGAAAACAGCAGCAATATTTGCATCTGCAGAAACAGAAAAGGAGAAGGGGTTCGTGGTCCCTCTCTCCGGTGAGTACTGTGGGTGCTCAGTTGCTGGCTAGGACACCCGCATCCTGTCCACGCGAATCCCAGGCCATCTGCGGGCCGGCTCTCCGGGGAGGGGCCGGAGCAGCTGGCCCGGGTTGTCTCCCCGCGGTGCTGTGTTCGCGCTTTGCTCTGGACCTCGCCTCCGCCCTCCAACCCTGTGTGATGAGAAACCGGTTTTTAACATTAAGTGGCTGGTTTTCAATCGGCATTTCCCTCAGGTGCCAAGAATAATGGAGCGTATATTTGAAAAGTAGAAAGTGAATTTGATCAAATACATTGCTCGGCTAGGAATGTTTTCAGTCGCTCCTTCACTGCAAAGCAATTCCCTGCTGAAAGCCCGAGATGCTGTACAGGATGGTGCCCCTGGGGGGAAGTAATCCCCGTCCACCCTTTCATCACACCCACAGAGGGGAGCTGGGATGGGCGCTCCCCCCCACGCCCCCCTCCCCCCGCCTCCACACGCAGCCTTCATTTCAGGCAGAAGAGCCGAAGCGTGCATAGTCCGAAGTACCAGGTCATTCCCCAAAAGCGCGTGGTTTAGTTGGGGTGCGTGTAGCTTTCCTGGGTAGCTATTGCCAGTAATTGGAGGATTCACTCCCATTCAAACCATGAAGCCACATTTCCAAAGCCTGATGCAAGCGGGCATTCCCTGCATACTCCTCTGGTCCATTTCTGCCCAACCCCCACGCTAGGGATTGACTCTGCCCCCCTCCTCCCAAACTATAGATTTAGGGTTTGCCATGGCCGGGGCTTTAACAAAAGTATAGCTTTCTTTGGGGACATGTTTTCGGTCAGTGTCGCTCACAACTTCCCCCACGCGGCCCGGGCGTCAGACAGTGTTCCGTGAACTGTTGTGCCGGTCGGGGCCTGGAAACGGTGTTGTGTCCACATGTTTATCTTGGGACAGTAACACGGTGCTTAGCAGATCGGAAATGTTATTGCAATTAAAAGACAGTTCTGGGCCAGAGCAACTTGATACTTCATACGACATTAAAAAGAGAAATGGACAGATTTATTCCAGCGAAAACATCCCTCCTACTCTCTTCTCTAATTCTCCAACCGGCCAGGTAAGGAAGTCAACGAGATCACAGGACGATCGCAGAAATGTGTTTCTTTTATTAGCGAGTACCGTTCCAGCCTGCATTTGCAGTTTCAGTGTTCTGTTATATCCTGAATGTTTAAAAATGTGTTTTCTGTTCTAAAGATGAAGACAAGAGTAGCTACGCTACAATCAGAGGTGATTCATTATGCCGCACTAAAATGGGTTTTGTTCACGGTGGGGCTTTGACACTATTATGGAAATCTGAACTCTTGGGTTTTGTTTGGCTGGAGGAGAAACAAAATGTGGAGGAGAGCAGGAGAGATATAATAGGAGTAAGTGGATTATTCATTCTGCGTGCCCCTTCTACCCTCAGATCCACCCCCAATCCTATGGTGGTGATTCATTCTCCTACAGAAGCAGCAGCAACCACAAACAGCAGAGACGGAGCTGGTGAGAGCCAACTACAGCACGGCCCCATTAACCCTGCCTCCCCCAGAGCCTCACGGAGGCAGGCTGCTGGCCTTTCTGTCTCTTTCCTCCTATCACCGTGAAAGCACCTGAGGGGGCCGTTGAAGCACGCTCTGATGGCCACGTTCAGGGGTGCCTCCGCGTATTCCTTTTATGCTTGGCATCCCCACCCTGCAAAAATCCACAGGGTACAGGCATAGGCAATAATCAGCCACCCTGGGCGGCTTTCTTGAGGAGATTTTTCTTCTTCCCAAACGCTCTGCAAACACAAGCCACTAGTCACTCTTACTATTGCACGGTGGTGTCCTGCCCTGCCTTCTCCAATGGGTCACAGCATTTTTTAACATGTATTTCATCGCTTTCAGAGACGAAGGGAGAGGGCTAGAGAGATAGAGAAGCATCAGTGATGCGAGAGAATAATGGATCGGCGCCTCCTGTATGCCCCACACTGGGAATGGAGCCCACAACTGGATTATGTTTTTTAATTCATTTGACAGCAGAACACAATAATAATTAATCTCCTTTCAGACACTTACGTTATCTGGTTTGTTGTTCCTTTCTCACCAGTAAAGTTAATATATGTGCTAAAAGATGTCTGATAAAGTGGCACGTTCAAGGTTTTGTTAGTGTACTTAGCAAAATCCTGGTATTTAAAGCTACCAGACTCTCTAGCTCTAACATGGAGAAATAGGGCCCGTGGGTATCCCTGGTTTTGCTGTGGGAAGAATCTCTCACTTGGTCTCTTACGTGAAAAGATCTGAGATAGTAAGTTCCCTTTCTATGCAAAAGGCATAGACTAGCCAAGACCACACCAGAGAAGAGCAAAGTTGGGGACTCCATTTACTCAATTTTAAGATTTCCTATAAGCCATGGTAGTCAGGAAACCATGGTATTGGGGGGAAAAAGACACAACAATAAAAGGCATGGAATAGAGAGCCAGAAATAGAGCCACACAAATATAATCAACTGGTTTTGACAAAGGTGAAGAAGGAAGAATCTGTTAACAAGTGGTGTCGGAACCACTGGAGTTCCACATGTAAAAAAAAATGAACTGAGGTACAACCTCACCACTTACATAAAAATGGACCGAAAAGGATCATAGATCTAAAAAGCTTCTAGAAGAAAGCAGAGAAGAAAGTTTGAGTTACATTAGTTTGGTGTAAGTTTTTAGATGTAACACTAAAAACATGCTCCGTAAAAGAAAAAAACTGAGTACAGCCGCTGTGGCTCTGTGATATAATCAGCCCATGAGCCAGAAGGTCATGGTTTGATTCCTGGTCAGGGCACATGCCCAGTTGCAGGTTCCATCTCCAGTAGGGGGCGTGCAGGAGGAAGCTGGTTGATGATATGCTCTCACCTATGTTTCTATCTCTCTATCCCTCTCCCTTCCTCTCTCTCTAAAAATGAATGAAAACACATAAAACACACACACACACACACACACACACACACACACACACCACTAAACATAGTCTTACACAGAATTTGACAATGAAGCTCCTAGTTACCCAACTGATTTGAAAAATGATTTTCATATAATATCAAGAATTTATAGCAACTTTATCCACAACTGGGAAAAAAACAGCAAGATGTCCTTCAATAAGTGAATGGATAAAAACTGTGATCACTCCATACCATGGAATATTCAGAGATAAAAGGAAATGAACTATGAAGCCGCAAAATGACATGGATGATTCTGAAATGCATGTTGCTAAGTGAAAGAAGCTAGTCTGAGAAGTTATACATTATCAACTCTTGAACAATGCAGGGATCAGGGGCGCTGGCCCCTGCACAGTAAAAATTCTTTGTATAACTTTTGACTCCCCAAAACTTTACTACAGTCATCCCTCAGTAACCATGGGGATTGGTACTAGGACCCCTGAGGATATCAAAATCCAAGATTTCTCAAGGCCCTTATGTAAAATGGCATCAAACAATGCATATGGTTGACGCTTTGCATCCGGGAATACCTAATGGATAGGAAATACTGTCTCCTATCCAATCTGCAGTTGGTTGAGTACGTAGGGATATGGAACCCAGGGATATGTTTATGCTGATCTATGGATAGAAAACAAAATCACATCTTGAAGATCATTGTACGGTCTCCTCCTCAAGGTTCCAGGATGCTCAAAGTTCATCACCTAAGCCAATTTTAAGCCCTTTTCCAAAACAATTTTTTAAAACAAATTTTTATCTGTAAAGACAAAGCTAACGTTTTTCATTTTCTGTCAGATTAAATTTTATTCTGCTTCTAATCTTTCTTGCTTGTATATGAAACACATTGCAGGTCTCAGAACAAAATTCACTTAGACAAGCAAATGACTTTTGTGCTGTATATTTCCACACATTAATAGCATCATTTGCATGCTAAAGAAATGAAATTTTTATTCTGCTGAGGTCACCGAGGATTAATTTAATGACTTCAATAGAGCTTGGATTGCCTTCTGAGAGAGAGAAGGTTAAAAGATACATTTTGCTAAATATTTAAAATCTTTAACCTTTGTGGTATAGATCTCCATGATTAGGAAAACAAGATAGGTACTTAAAGCACTGTTGTACCTTACTTGAAATGTTTTCTTTCTACATTCGAAGGTAATCTGTATACATGATTCTTTTAATTAATACATAATATTTCCACTAATGTTATAATTCTGCTATGAAAGAATTTCCAAATATGCTTATCAGATCTCCTCTGATTTCTACTTCTTCAAACCTGAGGGCATGGAAGAGTAATTTTTGCATGTTCAATAGTGCTCATTAGATGGCTGAATCAATCAGTTGACTAATGTCAAATCCCACCACACATGGAGATCAATCCCTTGCTAGATGGTGTGTCCACAGAGTGGAGAGCACCAAACATCCTTGAGTCCATAGGAGCTCTCCATGAATTGGGAGAGGACCGTGAGTGACCGAATACACAAAATGCGAATGGTTGGAAATTAGGGGCAAATCTTATCGGGCCAACTCTGATCATCAAGAACACCATTCCATCCCCCCACCCACACCTCCATCTAAGGAGAAATGTAAAGAAAGAAGGATGAAAATCTGAACAGAGGATCCAGGATAGACACAGAGAACAGCTTGGTGGTTACCAGAGGGGAAGGGGGCTGGAGGGATGGGTGGAATGGATGAAGGGGATCAACTGTGTGGTGATGCATGGTAACTAGACGTCCGTGGTGATCACTCGGTACTGTGTACAAAGGTCACCTGAATGTTGTATGCCTGGCACTAATGTTATATACCACTTTTACCTCAATTTGAAAAAGAAAAGAGATAAGCCGAAGAACTTATATGCATAGCCCATGGGCACTGGCAATAGGGTAGTGAAAACCTGTGGGGGTAAGGGTAGAAGGAGGTGGGTAAAAGGGTGGGCAATATCTGTAATTTTATCAACAATAAAAAATATATTTTAAAAAATTTTAAAGAAAAAGAATGGGATCCCAGAACCCCTCTCTACCCACCATATTTCACCAATGATCACTGCTATCTGATTTTGGTACTGTTAAGATTCCTTAAATTTTTCATTTAAGGACACTCCCCACAGCAAACAAACAGCATATAAGCCATTTTGAATAATCACATTAATCTCAATGCCAGATGATGTCAGACAAATTATTTCCTTGTTGCCCTTGTAGATCATCTCCTGGGGGAAGCCTTTCTGACCTCAAGGCTTAGCACCCTTTACTACCCACAAACTAGGACCGACCACATATCAGGTAGCGAAGGGTTGGGCAAGGACTTCTTCATTCATCATTTGATTCCTGGGAACATAGTAGGTTCTTCAGTAAGTAATTCTTGTGTCATTGAATGAAATCTTGTAGTCACTAAAATGCAATGCCAAACAAACTCAGCGTTACAGCACACCATGCAACGCGTGACCCACTTAACAATGCATGACACCCTGGGCACCTTGCCAAAGGCTTCGTTACCCTCTGATGCCCACATTGAGATGTTGATATGTTCAGAAACTTACTGTTAGGGCTGATCAAGTAACTGACCCATACCCCCCTCCCTGGGAACGGACCCTTAGACCAATTCACAACCGACATTTCCTTCTGCTTGGACCACATTGCACTTGCTGAGACCATTATCTCTCCCCTCTGGACTTTCCCAGGATCTGGACCCGCCCAGAGAATTCTCCGCCCAGAAAAAGCCCCCCTAGAGGCCTTTCAAACCTCTGATGCCCCGTCCCTGGGGGCTGGCGCCCATTTGGAGCTCAGCCCGTCTGGTTCTCCAGATGACCTAATAAATGTATCATCCCTTACCCCTTTCGGCCTCATGCGATCCTCCTTCAGCGAACCTGACACTGAATGGTCAGTGACAGGTTACTAGTATGAACCTGCTCCTCTGTTCCCAGCATCATTTTTCCTGATAAAAACAGCATAGGGCCAGTATGGAAACTATTTTTTTTCCAGTTCAAAGAATTACAAAGCTCAATCTCTAATGATAATATTAAAAAAAAAAAAAAAACAACAGTTAAAAGTCCATTTGTCTCATACCTAATAACCGTATTTAAAAGCTTTTGGCTTAATCACTGTTTTACATACTATAAATGTTTTAAGCATCCCTCTTCTGACCTGCCCCTGGCTAGGAGTCAGGCACCTTTGTCTTCTGCTTTTTATTAATTTAGGCATTTCCCTTCCGAGGTAAGTGAGAAGAAAAGAGAACGGAAGTGAAATTTAAATGAGGAGTCTTTGTTGCTTGATTATGATGCTGATGCAAAGTTTGATATGGGTCGAGGTGGAGAAGTGTTACTAAATGCGGTTTTTCAATTATCCATGGATTTCAATGATCCAGGGGCCCCTCTCCTTTCTTAGAATAAGTAGCCGTGAGTGAATGTAACTTACTGGGATAGAATTTAAATCTCATCACGCTCAACTTCATTATCTGGAACTGGGCTTTCATTTCCAAAAACTGAAGGGAATTTAGGAAATTGCATAATTAGTTTTTCACTTTCTTTGAAAAAGCTGACACAGTGCTTCGTGCATCAGGAAAACAATACAATAAACCAGAACGCTTGTCAGTTTGCCTCTTTTTAATACTTGGTTGATTGTAAGACTTACATTCTATCATAGCCCTGAAACTTGACCGCCGTAATACTAGGGCAACATTTTGAGACATAAGAATATACATAGACATACAGGTTTCATTCGTGTATATTATATGCGCCTACACAAATAACCTGCGATATCGCGAAGTCGCGAAAGAAATTCCTAAACTGAAATAATTAGACGTGAAAACAACCCACTGTTTTCCTGAATGGGTGCGGCTGTCCCACAGGAACTCCTGGCATCAGAAGGGCTTAATGAGATCCCTGTGGTTTGGTACCTGGGCCAAGGATTGTCTTCGTGACCTTCAGCCAGTTATGACTGCTTTGAGACTCGGTTTTCTTAGGATAAAATGGGTATAATGATGGGTTTTATGAGAAATAGATGCTATATCCAGGGTGTCCCAAAAATGTATACACATTTTGAATAATTACAAAGGCAGTGTTTATTAAATACATTTCGTTTTCAACATGTAATAGAATCCGCTGTTACAGTGTGTATACATTTTTGGGGACACCAGATAGATAGATAGATAGATAGATAGATAGATAGATAGATAGATAGATAGATAGAAAGACTATGGTTGCACTATGGTGGTTATTACCATCTTCGACTTCTCTCTTTCCCTCGTGTCCTTTTCAAATCACCTGAGTAATCGGCTCAAGAAAACCATCTCTGTAACATCTGTGAAATGTGCCCACTCGGTCATTCCCTTCCACTCTTCCCACCTCAGGCTGCAGTAGTGCCATCACCGCGCTCCCTCTCTCCAGCCTCTCTCCTCCAGGTGCCCACAGTCCCGCCCGCGGTTCCTTCTCAGAGTAGAGGCGGCCACGCGCGGCTCCGCGGAGGACAAGCCCTGGTGGTGCACCGTGTAGCATGAGCGTCAGAGCCTCGGCCGGGCTTTCGGATGCACAGCGTGCTCTGTCCACACGCCAGTGTCTCCGCCCTCAGCACCGCCTTCCCACTCCCCCGTCACCCATCGCCCCGGACACAGTCTGTACTTATCCGCGTGGCCCGAATATGCCTCCAGTGAAAGATGTTTCCCCGAGAGGATCAGGGCCCTGCATGCTTTCCCTGCGGGCTCCTAACTGCCCTGAGCCCGGAAGACCTGGCTAGATCCGAATCAGCGCCGCGCTTTCTGGGGCAAACGCACAGGATGCCCCCTGCTCAGCGTCTGGGCGCCCAGGATGCTGCGGAGGGCGTGAGGGCTGCTGCCCGGTGGACACCAGTTGTACATCCGAGCGAGCAATACCCGGGCAACGCTATTTCCCACGTGTTTCCCTCTGATACGATCGGGCCTGCCCAGCAGTTTCTGTTCCTGCCAAGTGGGTTGTGTGTAATATTTTAGTTGATATCATTCCCTTAGAGCCATATCCAGTGCTGGGCGGGACCTACAGCCCCCTGTTGTTTGCAGCAGGCAATGGCGTGGAGGCGCCTACGGACTGCCTCTCCCTCCCCCTCTCCCCCACCCGCCACCCCCCACCCTCCACCCTCCACCCCCGCCAGACCGTGCATCTCGCCGCCGAGGCGGGGCCTGGCTGGGAGAGGGAAGAATGGAGCGTTTCGGGGCGCTTGATCGGGCAGAGAAGCAGCCATCGCCTGGTGGCCGCCGGGTGGCCTGTGGGTTTTCCATCTTAAAGCGCTCAGCGGCCGCGATGCAGACACACGCACCAGGAACTGTTGTGTGGCAGCTGGGTCAGAGCAACCTACGGCTCAGGCTGTTTGCGCGTGACCCCCGAGAACGTGTGCCGGCTGTTTCAGCTGGGCACGAATCTGACCGCGGGGTTCGGACGCTGGAATGGTCCTCCGTGGTTACTCATTTGGAGTAAGTGATTCTGGGCTCGGATGTGCTCAGCCTTCCTGTTCTCGGCGCTCCTGCCGTGGCGACAGCCTGAATCACCCAGCGCGCTTAATTAGATGGAAGCCTTTAATTGTGTTCTTGGACGTGAAACAGGATCTTCCATTTCCGTAACACGGGCGGACGTAGGAAATCCTGAAACATCGTGGGTTTTTGAGGAGAACCTCGGGATGGGCTCAATCTTGCCGTTTCTGTCGGGTTAGGCTCACTATTCGGGGGGTTAGAATATGACGGCAGGAAGGGACGGGGGCCCACTTTGCATACGGCCACGGAGCCATTTTCAAAGGAACAGTAGGTTTTCCTGGCAGGAAAAGAAACAGACTCACAAAGCCCAAGATAATTTCCTTTCTGCCACCTAAGGGACACCGTGCATCTTAATGCAAGATTCAGAGGTGCTTTCAAACCTCTAAGTATTTTGCAAGAAAAATAAAAAATTCTCTCCAACCTCAAGAGAAATGAGAAAAGGAGACACGGCATTCAGGGCCACTGAGGAGCCACGGCAGCCAGGGCCACGGCAGCCAGGGCCGCGGCAGTTAGGGCCACACTGATAAACTTGCTTCTGAACTAGGAGATGCCACAGGCCCATTATTCTCAGATCACACACACAATTCAGGACAGTTTGAAGCAGGCTAACATTTAAGAAGAAGATAGTCTTTTCAAAAATCCAATCGTCATGCAATTACTAAAACCCCCTTACTCAGTGAGTGCCTGCATTGAGCCTATATAACATTTTTCTTATTGTTTTAAGTATTACAAGTAGTAGTACACATGTCTCCTTTCCCCTCCCATTGACCTCCCCCCGGCCTCCCCTAACCCCCAGTACATGCCTTCACCTGCCCGCCCTCCCCCCCCACCCCCCCGCCGCCCCAGTGTCTTATATCCATTGGTTGTGCTTATATGCATGCGTACAAGTCCTTCGGTTGATCTCTTACAGCCCCCCTCACCCAACCTCCCCTGTCTTCCCGATGTAGTTTGACAGTCTGTTCAATGCTTCTTTGCCTCTGTATCTTTTTCCCACCATTTCTTTCCTTTAAAAAGTTTTGTCTTTGCAGACTAGAAATAAACATATAATAACAACACAAAACAAAAATAAATAAAAAATAAAAAATGTTTGAGTCCCAATTTAAATTGAGCCTATATAACATTCTTTCACAGGTAACCAGGCCCAGATACTCACCTATGTCCGAATATATTCTAGCCAGCCTAAATATATAGTAACTGCAATATGGGATCCCTATATCTCAGTAAAAAGCCATGAATTTACAGACAAGGAACATTGTCCTCATGTTTAATGTGAGCTGAGCTATTCATCAAAACCCCATGCCACTCTGAGGCAGAGGCCAAAGTCCAAAAATAAAGGGAAGCAACCAAAAATGCTCACGGTTTCCTATAACCCCACCCAATCCCAAAGGCCTCTGTCAAAATCCCATTCTGTTTGTTTTAAATATGTTTTTATTGATTTTAGAGAGAGGAGGGAGAGAAAGAAAGAAACATCGGCTGCCTCCTGCACGCCCCCTACTGGGGATCAAGCAACCCGGGGCATGTGCCCTCACTGGGAATCGAACTGGTGACCTCTCGGTACAGGGGCTAGACGCTCAACCACTGAGCCACGCCATGCAGGCAAAATCCCATTTCCTTTAGGCGGCCCCTGCAACTACCAGCTTCGAGATAAGGACACCCCTGGCCCTTTAAGGCCTAGACGAGGAATCAGACGAAATCCTTCGCTCTCTCTTCTCTCTTGGCAAATAACTCTTACCACGAAAACCAGTGAGGTTTCCCCCCAGTCCCTCAGGCCCCTGAACTTCCGCCCTTTGAAAGGAAACTCCAGAAGCCATTCGGACGTTTTGACAAGACGGTAACTCACCTCCATCTACCTTTCCCATCTGTGCAGCAAATGAGCACAGGCGGCGGGGGGTGCTTCTGTGCGGCGGTTCAACTGCTGGCTGCATCCCTGTGCAAAGCCGAAGGAGAGCTCAAGCAAGTGCTGGGCCACCTGCTGTCCTCCGTGACAGCCACCACTGCCCCTTGACACGGGAAAGCATGTGCCCTGACCCAGGAGCCAGGCGACTGAGAAGTGGGGGGGAGGTGGGAAAGGGGGGCAGATAAGCAATGCAGTAGACGTCGGTCTGAGATTTATGCCGTCAATCCAGCACCAAGAATACTAGTACACGGAATCACCTCCACTCGCAAATGCTGGCCAGGCTGAGATTTCTCTGCCCCAGTGGGAATCACTGCCTTTCCCCACATGAGGCGTGGCTCAGTTTTGCCATTTTAGGTCTAAATTAAAGCACACGCTGGTTCTTAGGGCCGCACCCATGCAGAAAGGAAGCACTGGTTTCTCGCGTTCAGGGAAATGCTGCATAAACATATTCTCAGGAGTCCTGCCCGACTCCATCATCAAGATCCCCTCTTTTATAAGTACCTAATAATCTATTCTTTTTAAATACGTCTTTATTGATTTCAAAGAGAGGAAGGGAGAGGGAGAGAGATAGAAACATCAATGATGAGACAGAATCATTGGTCGGCTGCCCCCTGCACGCCCCTCACTGGGGATCGAGCCTGAACCTGGGGCATGTGCCCCGACCAGGAATCAAACCTGGTTCATAGGGTCAATGCTCAACCTCTGAGCTACACCAGCCGGGCAATAATCTATTCCAGGGGTCCTCACACTTTTTAAACAGGGGGCCAGTTCACTGTCCCTCAGACCACTGAAGGGCCGGACTATAGTTTAAAAACAAAAACAAAACTATGAACAAATCCCTATGCGCACTGCGGGCCCTGGACGATCGGCTGCTAAGCAGGACAGGCAGCGGCACCCGGCGGGCTGGATACATGTCCTCGGCGGGCCGCATGTGGCCCGCGGGCCGCAGTTTGAGGACCCCTGATTTGAGCCAAAATGTTGTGGGCTTTCTGCTCCTCACTTATCATTCTGACCCAACGGCCTCATGAGGAAAGTTTGGCTGGGTTTTTCCTCTCGTATTTGAATCGCGAAATTCCAAAAGAAGGCTCCGCCCGTTTATGAACTCAGCTGTGATGGCCTGCTGGCTGGCAGGGGAAGCACGGGGACGCTTTCAGGAGAAGCGAGTTCGAACGGAAAGCAGAGCCATCCACGGCAGCCTCATCAGAAGTACAAAGGAGCGTGCAGACACAGACACACGACATTGTACCTCCTGCTCCCATGGGACTCGCCGGAAGGGACGGGAAAAAGGAACGCTCTCACTCATTATCAGCCAAGAGCACGATATGGTAACTGAACAGGATAGCAAGGAATAATTGGGTCGGGATTGATTGTTTTATAATATGGAAATGGAGCTTTTCCTGTTTTCACTTTAAAAAGAAAGCTGATGCCAGCTTATTGCTGCGGCTCCTTGAGCCTGTGCCTTTATCTTTTATGGAAAAGTCCCGAGGAATGGGCTAAAAGGGAACTTGAACAATTCCTACCCTAACACGAGGAAACTTGTCCGCCACTCCTTTCGAGGCCAGTGTTTGCAGATGGGTCCCGAGGGACGCTGGGATGCGGGGTAATTCACCAGCCTCTCACTTCCACAAGTTTCCAAGGGGCCGGATCCTTCAAGCTGACCCCTGGGAGAGTGGTGATGCATGGCTCTCAGCCTCTCACCCCCTCCTGGAGGGCCCATGTCTGTCAGTGGGCATCTGCCTCCATCCCAGCCCCATTGCACCAAACATTTGACTTGTCATTTCCTTTGGTCACAGAGCACTCCAAGCGGGAAGGGCTTAGGGATATGAGTCTAGCTCGCACCTCAGCCCACTCCTGAAGTTGGCCTGATTGGCCTTTTCCTCCCAGATTCTTAGAATCCTGCCTCTCTCGTGGTCTTTCTCTCGGATCCATCAGGGACGTTCAAGGCTTGACTGGGAGCATTCTCCTCTCCCTTTCCCTCACTAATGAATCAGTAGGTATTATGATATTCCCACGTTCTGTCTAGCACTGCACATTCGTTTCAGAGTTGGCAATTCACGTCTTCTGATTCACGCCTAAGAATGACATTTCATTATGCTCTTCGGCTACAACAGGCATGGGCGATAAGCGATAAGTTTACTCTGGACACAGAACAGTGAGAGACCAGGAACAGACGTGAGCTGCCCGCGAGATTTGACACCACCTTTGAAATATTCTGAAATTGGCCATAAAGCAATTAAGAACTGCGGTTTATGTGTCAAAACAGTTCCATGTACAGCATTTCGTGTACACTTCCTCACAGAAAGGCAAGGGCCGTGATTACCCACCTCAACCTGCATTTATCTGTGCTGACACTGAAAACCTTGGGTGGGTTGACTCACTTGCCCAAGGTCACCCAGCCAGTAAGTGGCAAAGTAGAGAATTTAAGCAGGTCCAGTGAATCCATACTGTTCCCCCAAGCCCAGGGAAAAGGAGAGAAACGGTGGTTGAAAACAATAAGATGCAGATTAACATCGATGAGAGCAGGTAAGGTGTGCGGTCGCTGTGATCTATGGACCTTCCGGCTCAGAAGAGGAGGCAGCAAATATCTCCATGAAATATGTATGTGGCTGCACTGAGAGAGAGGAACCCCGTGGGCCAGACACAATGTATAACGCTCCCTACAGTCACCCTTGTGTGACACTCTCGATAACCACATATTCTAGTATATGTGCTGCCACAGCACGCACGATAACCACGTATTCCATGTTTATCTTCGCCAACAGACTGTAATCTCCGCAGAGGAAACGCCATCAGTTCCCTGAGCGCACACGCCTGGATGGAACACGAGGCAGTTCTTCTTTTCCTTCTAAATTCTGGCCCGCGCCAGCTCTCGAGTCCCTACATGGCCCGGGACTGTGCCCAACACCTCTGCTTCACCCTCTGCACACCGCTGAAGGTCAGGTTTATGGCTTACACGTGTGTTCTCTGAAAAGTGTCTTGAAGCCCAGACGTGGAGTAGCCAACCTAAGCCAACATACACTTAGGTCTTTTTTCGATGAGCACTCAGAAAGGAGTCCTTAAAAACTGGCAAACCATGGAATCAATGGGAAATGGCAGGCTGTGTAGGCACATGGGCGTCGTAAAAGACTAGTTGATGGCTAGAGCATGGTAAGGAAGTGACATTATAAAGCGTGGAGTTACACAGGGAAGAAGCGGGTTGTCTCGGCCAGTAGTCGGCAAACTGTGGCTCGCGAGCCACATGAGGCTCTTTGGCCCCTTGAGTGTGGCTCTTCCACAAAATACCACGGCCTGGGCGAGTCTATGTTGAAGAAGTGGCGTTAGAAGAAGTTTAAGTTTAAAAAATGTGGCTCTCCAAAGAAATTTCAATCGTTGTGCTGTTGATACTTGGCTCTTTTGACTAATGAGTTTGCCGGCCACTGGTCTAGGCAGAGCTCAGCCAGCAGCAATGTGATGTGTGGGACAGAGCTCTGGAGCCAGAAGTCTGAGTTCCTACAGACCAGCGAGGCAGCTTTAGACAAGCCGTCGCCACCTCTGTGTGACTTCCTCCCACTCCCACGTGGTGAATACAAAGACGTTGACATGCCAGGCACAAGGCCCTTGAAGATACAGACACGGGAGAGGCAGTGAGGGGCGAGCTATAAAATGCCCCGCAGGCACGGCCTTACGGAAACAGACGTGAGGACACAGGTGATTTTAAATGGCCCCTACACCAGCGTGATGACAGAAAACCATGGCTCGGCGTCTATCTAATGGATAACGTGGGAGCCAGTTCTCCACCGTAAATGCTGAGCTTCAGTGAGCTCTCATTTCTGCACACTCAGGAGGGCCAGTACCTAACAGGATGTCTCCGGCCTCAGTTGAAACCTCCATCGTTTCAATGGTGGTGCGGTTCTATCCCCACGAAAGTGCTCAGAGAGCCACGGGCCAGGGTCCTGAGACTACACCCAGGCGTGTTTGCTTTGCTCGGTTTTGTTTTCTTTAGTGGGAGAGGTCTACTGGCCACCAGGCAGTGTTTACATGAGGCCCCTGCTCTCCTCCGCTATCAGAGATAAAGGCCTCCCGTCCAGATTGCCTCGGGAAACGCTGGGTTAAAGGAAAAGAAGCATCTTGGTGAACGGATCCATCCACTCCGAGTAACTGCCCCAGACAAATGGGCTGTGAGATGGGGAGTGATCAGCCTTCCCATCATTAGACAGGCCTGCAGGAAGCCCACCCCGTGCCTTTGTCTAAAGTAATAAGGACTCTTCTTAAGAACTTGTCACGGTCAGCAGACCGAAGCCATGAGTCGCCCATGATGCTGACAAGTAGGGGAGGCATGTGTCACCTTTGGGCGAGTTTTTCTAAACAAAATGTGGCCCAGGTAACTGAGAATTCTAGACGCCTTACGTGCTGTTTTCAGAGAAGATTCAAATCAAGGGAAGGTAGCTGAGAGCCCACAGCTATGAAATCCCTATGATTTCACTTATTTTTGCCATGCGGCACGGTAGTGGGGTGGGGAGAGGGCATTAAACTTGCTCTGGGGAAACCTGGGTCACAGTCCTTACCCCTTCAAGAAAGTGAAATGCGAGCTTGGGAAACATTGGCACAAATAATCTCCTGGAGGCATTTTATTTTATTTATTTTGTTAAAAGGTATTTTTATTGATTTCAGAGAGGAAGGAAGAGGGGGAGAGAGAGAGAAACATCAGTGATGAGAAAGAATCACTGATAGGCTGCCTCCTGCACACCCCACACTGGATCGAGCCCACAACCCAGGCATATGCCCTGACTGGGAATCGAACCAGGACCTCCTGGTTCATAGGTCAGTGCTCCGCCGCTGAGCTATGCTGGTCAGGCTAAAGGCATTTGACATTATAACATTAAGTTAGTCTTGATTTATAGTCTTGGTAACTGAAAACAAAACACCAACCCACTCTTGTTCATCTTGTGGCCAGTCCCATGGCCATTTCTGTTCCACGTCTGTCCAGAAGTCAAACGCAGAGTCTAAACTCAGGCATCTCCCAAAGACAAATAGCCGGGGGCACCTTCACACCGTCGTATTCCGGTCACGGCCAAGGCATGATCTGAAGTCTACCCTCCGACTGCGCCCGGAGTAGAGACTTTAAAACTGCTCTCTGTGTTCAGAGCTCTTTATTGAATGTTTTATGAAATCGGGAAACGGTGGAGGAGAGCGCATCACTTTTCTTTGTCAGTCAACATGATGCCAGGACAACCGGTTGAAATGTGAAACATTGTCAGATCAACAATTGTTTTGTCTACGTGATGCCAAATCAGGAGTTTGATTGATTTGTGGTGTGTGTGGTGGTTTTTTCTCCTTTTTTTTTTTTTTTTTTTGGCACAGATTTGTTCAGTTGTTGAAGCATGTAGATACACGCCTTTGAATAATCCTACGTTTTATTTTCCGCACAGAGTACAAGCCAATTTTAAGCATATTATCTCATTTTTATTCTGACTTTCCCCACCACCCCTGGACTCTGTAGAGTAAGTAGTATCCTATGTGTGTAACGAAGGAAGGTTATGTGTGGCATTTACATAGCCTGGGCCTCACCAGCCCCAATAACCTGCTGTGCGTCCTTTCAGTGGAACTGAAGAAGCGGCCATTTCTGGACGTCACACAGCGGAGTGTAAAGTTTGCCCAAGTACAATGTCCAGTCAATAGCATTCAATTAGAGCCTCCACGTTCCTGTTAGGTGATCGGCCGCCCATCTATAGGCCGCGGGTGGGCACGCTCGTTGACTAGCCCGGGGCCAGGAAAGCACAGCCCCATGCCCCTGGCTTCCTTTACTTCACGTTGAAACAGGAACCCCCTTCAGTAGCGGTATGTGAACTCCTCATTTGGTTCCAGAGACTGAGTCTACCAGAGTGTCTTCACTAACCTCGTGAAGATACGGATGCTTGAGAAAGTGGTACTTTGGCCCCAACCAGTTTGGCTCAGTGGACAGAGCATCGGCCTGCAGACGGAAGGGTCGTGGGTTCGATTCCGTTCAAGGGCATGTACCTTGGTTGCGGGCACACCTCCAGTGGGGGGTGTGCAGGAGGCAGCTGATCGATGTTTCTCTCACATAGATGTTTCTGACTCTCTATCCCTCTTCCTTCCTGTCTGTAAAAAAATCAATAAAATATATTTTAAAAAAAGAGAGAGAAAGTGTTACTTTGGTCAAGCTCACTTGATGATAAGTGTTCTAGTCAGGACTTTCTGCTCCAAAGCCTTTTCTTTCAGCCACTTTTTAAAATAAGCTAGTCAGAGGAAAGCAAATACCCTATGATTTCACTTATATGTGAAATCTAATGAACAAAATAAAACCAAACAAAATAGGAACAGACTCAGAGAGATAGAAAACGAACTGACAGTTTTCACAGGGGCGAGGGGGTTGAGAGTGCTGGGTGGAAAAGGTGAAGGGATTAAGCAAAAGAAACAAAAACACCAGACACAGATATCAGTGTGCTGATTACCAGAGGGAAAGGGGCTTGGGGGGCAGGTAGATGAGGATAAAGGGGAATAAGTGGTGATGGAAAGAGACCTGACTTGGCGTGGTGAACATGTGATATAATATACAGATGATGCATTGTAGAATTGTACACATGAAACATAAAATTGTATTAACCAATATAATCACAATAAATTTAATAAAAAATAAAATATATTTTCAGATTTTATGTCAAACCCTAAAATTTCAATTACCCTGGACATTTCCCATCCACTGTCCCCATGGCCTCTGTCCCCCAGGGAAGGGCAGGTACCAAGTAGAAAGGGGAACTATTGTTCAGCTTACACTGTTAACCCCAATCTTGTGCTTTATTTATCCCCAAGACACCATCCTCTTTAAAGCAAAGTAGTATTTTTTTAAATACATTTTTATTGATTTCAGAGAGGAAGGGAGAGGGAAAGAGAGATAGAAAAATCAATGATGAGAGAGAATAATTGATCAGCTGCCTCCTGCACGCCCCCTACCAGGGATCCAACCTGAAACTCAGGCATATGCCCTAAAGTGGGAATCGAACCTTGACCTCCTAGTTCATAGGTCCATGCTCAACCACCAAACCATGCTGGCTGGGCTAAAGCCAAATATTATTGAACAAGAAAATTATTTTTTTTTTATTCTTTGGGCTCCCATTAAAATAGCAAGAGCTGGCCTTGACCCTTGAGCTGTGGATGGAGAGGACCTGCTATCTGGATCAGCCCAACCTGAAATCTATTCATCCCCTCCTTCAGCAGGCATTATTGAGTGCCAGCCATTCAGGGAACAAGATAGACTGGTGGCAGTTCAGGGAACACGCAGTCCAGCAGATGGCTTGGGTGGTAGCTAAGTAACAAGGAGCATGATGTGTAGACGTGTAGGGTGCTGTCAGGGACATCTCACGGGGAGTGATCTTTGTCAGGGGCCCAGAGAAAGCTGTTCCCCCAAAGTGACAAGATACTTATCCTGAAACCTGACTTGTGAGTGTGAGTTAGCAGGAGGGGAGGGGGAGCAGGGCCAGGCAGCTGGGAAAGCACAGCCAAGGGTTGCAATGGTTAGTTTGAGGCGTCAACGTGGCTAGACTATAGTTCTCAGTTACCCAGTGAAATGCTCCCCTAAGCGTCACTGTCAACATATTTGGTAGATGTGGTTGACATCTACTATCAGTTGATTTTAAGTACAGATTTCCTTCCTAATCTGGGCAAGCCTCTTACACTCAGTTGAAAGGCCTCAAGAGCAAAAGCAGGGTTTCCCTGAGAAAGAAGACATTTCATTTATTTGTGGATTGAAGCTTCCGCTCTCCCCCCAACTCCCAAGAGTTTCAAACTTGAATCAATAAATTTCAGACTTGCTAGCCCTACAATCATGTAGGACCCTGGTCGGCAAACCGCGGCTCACGAGCCACATGCGGCTCTTTGGCCCCTTGAGTGTGGCTCTTCCACAAAATACCACGTGCGGGTGCACACATACAGTGTGACCGAGACTTCGTGGCCCATGCGCAGAAGTCAGTTTTCGGCTCTCAAAAGAGATTTCAATCATTGTACTGTTGATATTTGGCTCTGTTGACTAATGAGTTTGCCGACCACTGATGTAAGACAATTCCTTGAAAGAAATCTCAGAGAAAGAGAGAGAGAAAGAGAGAGAGAGAGAGAGAGAGGAAATACACAGTACAATTCTTCTTTTTCCTCACAAGTATGTGTATGTATAGATGGTGGTATCAGGAAGCGGGGTGCTGCTGTAACAAATACCTTAAAATGTAGAAATGGCTTTGGAATTGGGTAATGGGTATAGACTGAAAGAATTGGTTATTCTTCATGCTCAATGGTTTAGTTTGAAGTTTTCTTGACCCATGAAATAGAGTTAATCAAATCTTAGTGGCTCAGCACAACTCACCTAAGAACCTTTTCCTGAAATTAATGTGTACTGATTCATTAGCATAATCAATGAATACTTTATTCCTAAGCATACCCAGCCGGGCATATGACTGAGCATAATCCTCTCCAAACAACACAAACAACAAAGAGGATTCGAAACTCTGTGTGTAAACATTTCCAATAAAAGAAAGCTTAATCTCATCCTTGAAAACTGGAGTACTTTTTGTCAGTTGTTTAATCACTTCCAATTTACAGTATGGGGCCTTCATTTTCCATCTTCATTAACAAGCACAGGGCAAGAGATGGATCACTGTATTAATAAAGCAGAATTGTTATGTGTTATTTGTACAAGACAGCAGCAAAGTCAGGCCGAGAAGATTAAGCACTCAGCATGCTGTAATTTATGTCACCGTAATGTCCTACTTTGAAATCAGATTCTGGCTTCAACAATGAAGTAGGACACATATTCAAAACAGCAAAGGGGGGTGGAAAAGTAAAAAGCCGGCTTCACATAGACTATGGAAACTCTTTGGACCTTGTTTAAAAGAGAGATCACTTGAGGAATATTGTCTCAGACAAAGGAAGGTTAACCATGACTTACCCTCTCTCTCCCTCTTTTGTTTTTTTAAGGTTTATCTTTTTATTTTATTGATTTTAGGACGAGGAAGGGAGAGGGAGACAGAGTTAGAAACATCAATGATGAGAGAGAATCACTGATTGGCTGCCTCCTGCATGCTCCCTACGGGGGATCGAGCCCGCAACTCGGGCATGTGCCCCGAATGGACATTGGACCATGGCCTCCTTGTTCATGGGTCAGTGCTCAACCACCGAGCCACACCAGCTGGGCCTCTCTCTCCCTCTTAAACCTCCATGTTTAGCCAACGTCCTTCCAAAAGCCGCCATCCTGAGAGTGAGTGGGATCAAGTGTTCCAAGTGTCCTCTCACTTGTCTTTGGAGTTCCTTCCCTCTGGCCCTGACACTCCGAGTCACTCGCTGGGGAAACACAAACACTTCAGCGCATTGACAGTACTCCGTTCTCCAAGGAAGACTCTCCACAGTAAAACTAAAGGCTTCAAAGCGAAGCCAGTGCTGGTGACAGTCTTAGTCTTCCTCCTGCACTTGTCCTTACGGAACTGGTCAAATCCCTCTTCGAAATGAAACTTGGAGAATGAATGAACAATAGGGCTCATTGCAATGTCCCTGAACCCTGATTTAGAAACATGTGTTAAGGCTGTACTTGTTACCCTGGGGCCCCCCGAGAGGTGTGCAGCAGTGCATCAGGAGACATGATGGCCAGAGGTCAAAATCTGTGGCATCATTCGGGTGAAGCAATTTTACGAAATAATTTTGGAGGGAAGTTTTTTTGTTTATTTAGTTTTTGCACTGAAGAGGTTTTGTCGCACCCGCAGACAGCCAGAATTATTTTTTTGGTGTGAGCGTGGAAAGTGGAACTTTTTTGTGGGCAGTAAGTGGCTGTCAGATTTTTCACTTTTGTGCTAGAAGGAAACCCATCGTATGAGCAACACTGCAGTTGAACGAGAGAGAACGTGTCCTCGGAGGAAGACAGAACACATTAGGGTCTTGTCCTTGTCTTTGAAATGGGTGTTTTTCCAGAACGGGAATCATAAGAGCTAATGCAAGGACTGGCAAATGAAGGTGTTAGTCTCTTTTTTAAAAATACATTTTTATTGATTTCAGAGAGGAAAGGAGAGGAGGCGGAGAGAGAAGCATCAATGATGAGAGAGAATCATTGATCGGCTGCCTCCTGCAAGCCCCACACTGGGGATTGAACCTGCAACCCTGGCATGTGCCCTGACTGGAAATCGAACGGAGACCTTCTGGTTCATAGGTGGATGCTTAACCACTGAGCAACACTGGCTGGGCATGGATGTGTTATCCTTAACAAATAGGTTTAGAGACTAGGAAATACTGTATTTCAACAAATCTCAATGAGTTTTATAGGAAAAGAAAAGAAAGGTGCTGTCCCAGAATTCACATCACTACCACTTCCAGGGAGACAGACTTCCATGATCAGCTATTTCTAAGCGATGCTCCCCTTTAAGGCCATCGTTTTCATAAGCCTCTCACTTTAAGCTGAACTATCTCCAAATTGGTATTTGTCATCATGGTCCTCTTTTTTTCTAAACTCATTAAGGAAAACTAAGGCTGGCCATCCTAATTAGTCTACAGGGCAATTACTTTCCACACATAAGAAAAATATTCATATTTTTCAGTCCAGATAGATGAAAAGTTATTTAAATGGAAAATACAGGGTACATTTACTATGGGGGGGGGGGGAACTTAGAAGAAAGAATTCTGATTAATTGAGCCTTAAACCATTGTACCTTGTAGAGTGGGAAGGTGAGACAGCAGCATGTAGCTTCTTCAACGTATCTCCCATGACACTATTCACTGTTTAACACTGGCTAACATGCAACACACTTGCTAAATACATCTCCCAGACCAAACCCGACATTATTGTCTCCAAGTAATAAGCAACATTAGGATTGGCATGAAAGAGTGAATCCCAAAACACCCATGTCTGCGTTTCACTGTGTGGCCATTGCCAGTGGAGAAGAAGGCAGGCCATCTCCAAGGTCATTGCCAGGTTCATCAGGAATGGACCTACTTGCTGTACATTTCTAAGCCTTCTCTCAGGATCTGGTTCTTGAGTGCTCCTTCTTCGTTTAAGTTGAAACAACAAATCCGACCTGGTTTCAAGGACAGAACTTGCACTCAACGAAGCTAACACGCCCTATCTCATCACCTGCCTTCTTGACATGAGCTGAGCAGATACTCCAAGTAGCTCATTATCTGAAGTCTCCCTTCCCGACATGGGCCCCATCAGGCCAAGTGGTCATTATTTCCCAAGGATATGGGTTACTTGTTGAGTCTTTTTTTTTTTTTTTCAACCCCACATTTGATTGAAAGGAGAGAATGCCTAACACAACTCTTTTCCTGTGCAAAAGCCATTGGTGGGACAGGCAGGCTGATACTGAGGACAGCTTTGGTTCTGAAGAATTTTTCAGTCTAGGAGGGATTGTCAGGGAAGCTTCTCCCTCAAAATGGACAAAATGTATTTGGGTCATTTGGTAAATAAAATTCCAAGATTACTTGCATCATCAGATTTATTTCATTTGAGTGCTTTTTTTTTTGTAGGAAGAATTTATAAACCAAGGATAAAAACGTCCTGATTATACACTATGAACCACAAGAGCTCTATTATCCCATAAGAATTAAAAACCAATGTCACCTTTTATGGAAATGTGTTTGTATATGAATAGAATGCGTATTTACAGCCACATATGCCACTTTCCCATTTTAAGGTAATTCATTTTTGTTGTTGTCTCATTCATATCACAAGCTTTGATCCTGAGTTTAAAACTAGCTAAATGTATGCCTTCTGTCTTCTTGTCTTTGTCGGCCATCAAGATGACACTTTTAATTTCCTTCAACTGATGAGCATGATTCAAGTTCATCTATTTACAGTTTATAACTATGTCAGGCAGGATTCAGTGCAACTTGGCCAGGGGGGAAATTTTTCAACTTTCAGTTACTTTCTTCTCTCTTTTATGCTACAGAGCATCGGAAACTTCCCTTCAGCTTTGCCTCACTGCTTTCCCCAGCGAAGTGCCAAGATCGCCCACTGTCCTTCACCTCCCTACACACTTCCGTGGCGCCTCTCCTGTGTGCACGCCACTAGAATTACAGAGCAAACCAATGTAACCTCTGATGCCTGGCAGTGTGCTTCCCAGCCTGGGTGCCTCTTTTATGTAATGCCTATCTGTGTGGATTGATCAGAATCCTTCAGAAAAGGTTAGTTTTGTAAGAGAAACTGGGGTTATACCAATTTATTCCAAAAGGGTCCTGCATACTCTCTCATATCTCTATCTCTCTCTATCTCTTTTTATATATCCAGATAAATTATAGATAGATAGATGATAGATAGATAGATGATAGGTAGGTAGGAAGGTAGGGAGATAGATAGATAGATAGATGATAGGTAGGTAGGTAGGTAGGTAGGTAGGTAGGTAGATAGATAGATGATAGATAGATTACAGATAGATGAGAGATAGATAGATAGACAGACAGAGACAGACAGACACATGCTCTCTCAGCTTGCTGAACGTAGTGAAATTGCCTGTCTTACAGCCACTTGCTTACCTGACTATCTTTCAGGTAACAGAAGCTAGTTGGGGTGCCTGTCTGTCTTTCTGTTCTTGTAGCATAATTTCTTTTGATTTATGGCTCAATAAATAAAACATCCCATCTATTAAACCAACGCATAACTTTGAATTACCAAGATAAGGACGTGGTGAGGATGCAGTGACACCATCAGTCAATAGCGGTTTCCATGGGAACTAAAGAACAAATCCATGGCCCTCGTGCCCTCCATTCCCGCATAGGCCACTCTCCCTTATTGGGCAGCTACTGGCAGGTGGTAGGCAATGGACGTGCATTTGTTAAGGAACTGAACGAACGGAATACTTTCACATTCCTCAGACCTCTCCTTACCTATCGTCATCAGCACCGAGCGGAAACCTTTCATTAGATGTGAGTGCACCGGAATGACATGACTGTGTACGGTTTTTTCTTTCACAGTGAGCCTAGCGTCTGTTTTGTTTTTGTATTAGTGGTTCCTTATGGCGTCACGAACCTTATCCAGCGTCCACGCCACTCACCTACACTCTTCTGTTGTTTTGAGAGTCTTACTTATTTTGTCTTTTAATAAATTAGCATGTTTCTCTTTAAATATTTAAATTAGAAGCCACTATAAATCGCTCATTATTTCATGGGCCAAAGTTCACCCTTCTCCCGGTAAGAGGCCCCGTCCCCTCTGGCCAGAGAGCCAGAGCAGGTGCAGCACGGCCGAGCTGTTCAGTGTTGCCTTGGCCAGGGAAGAACAGGGGCAGGGAGGGAAATCCAAACCAAAGCTGCGGCTGGTGAGTCTCTTCTCTGTGTCCATCCCCCCGAAACCAGAAAAACGAAAGGAGAGTTGAACTCGGAGAGGGTGTGGGGAACCCTGCAGCAAGTACAAAGATAACATGATGCTTCTGAGCCCGGCTCCGTCTTTCTCCTGAGACAGCGCATCCTCTTGCTGTAATGAAGGTGATGGTCTAGGTCTCACAAGGACGAAGCCATCCAAACACGGAGATGCTGGTTCTCTTTGCTGCGATCGAGGGATCTGGGTGCCTTTGTTTTGAGGGAGGGGCAGGAGACAATTCCAGAAGCCGTCCGAACCAGCACCCAGTCAGGGAGCTCATTTTCAAAAGTTCCTGTTAGCCACACACTGAGGCCAAGTTCGTTTCCAGAACCTACGCGTTAATTTGCGTTCTCATTACCCGACCCCTCGCTATGGACTTCCAGCCTTATTTCTACCAAATCCCCTGCAGCCTTGATGCATTTGCCACACGTACACACACACACACACACACACACACACACACACACACACCTTATGCTTCATGACGCAAAACCAAGGGTTCTTGAAACATGCGCTGGTGGCTCACAGAGTCTACTTTGCATAAACCCTTTCCATTGACTCAAAGTCTCCCCCTACCCTTTCTGCTCTCTCTCTCTCTCTCTCTCTCTCTCTCTCTCTCTCTCTCTCTCTCTCTCTCTCTCTTCCTTGCTGCACCCTCCTAACGCCTTCCTCCTTGGAGACGCCTTTCCATGTCTTTCCTGCTCCCCCAGGACATGTGGAGAGGCGTCCTCCTCCCTCCTCAGGCCCTTTGTCCGCCCGTGGCACCCTCTGCAGGCCTGGCCACACCGGGCTTACCCGTGCCTCTCTTCCCTGAGCCTCCACGGGCCTTAAAGGCAAAGGCTGCTTGTTGTGGCATTTTCCTATCCCTCGTGCATGAACCGACACCTGGCACGTAGCACCTTCTCAGTACTCACTTACTGAATGATGCGTCTATCCACGAGACACGTGTGCCACTGACAGCAATAAATACTTCGCGCAAATGAAAGCACAAGTAATAAAAGGACATTCTTTTAAACTAATTTGGCAGGGCCTGGGGTTCTGTGTCTGTAAAACCTGGTGCGTATCAGAAGCCAATCCAGGGCCCAGCAGGTGCAGCGCCGGCGCTTGGGGACTCTCACGAAGCATAAGGAAGGAGGAGGGACTTTTTTCTTCCTAATGGCTAGAGAGAGAAATTGGCCTTAAATGCGCTGGCCTTATGGGGCTGTACATAATGCCAGAGACTACCACTTCGATGGTCCTTTAAGGAATGTCGTTTATAAACATAAGCATGCAAAACACTGAGAATTGCTAGACCAAGTCACATGTACGGCCAACTTAAAGCCTTACAGAATTCTCCTGCTCTAATTTAATGTATATATTCCCAGAAAAATGTATACACACACTTGGAGTAACTATAAAGGCAATGTTTAGTAAAATACCTTCCATTTTCAAAATTAAGCTATCAGCTGTTAAAGTATGTATACATTTGGGGGGAATATATATATATATATATATATATATTATATATATATACCAGTATATCTATATCACAATAATTGCTCTGCACTCAGACTGCTACCTATAATAATGTCAGATCCTTATGGCTGGCTTTCCGTGGCTACCTGATGTACAGGGAAGTTTTAAACGTTTGCTCAGGAAGGAAGTTGAAGTGCCGATTATGCGATTCCTCCTTGCACCCCTTTCCGCTTTGTGCCCTTCCTGCAGCGCTCACCTTAGCCTGTGCCCTGCGCTGGCCCTCCAAGCCCGGGTTTAATGGCGAGAAAGCCACGCTGGGGCCGCGACTTGGGTGTGAAGGCTGTTTCTCTCGGCAAATGGAGCTCCTCGCCAGGCCTTTTGATAGCTTTGATCCTGCACATTAACTGTCATTCCCGTTCCTCTGCTCCACGGTGGTTTCCCCCGGGATCCTACTGAGGGTGATGGATGCTCGGATCATTCTGACCGTTTCCCCTAGAAGAAAGAAGATGGGCATGTACTAGCAGGAATGTCCGGTCCGGAGCTCTTCGATTAGCCTGACTATGGACACATGCGTGTGCAGATTAAAAAAGGTGCAGTCTGATGAAGAAAACGCAAAGCTGGTCATCAGAAAGGAAAAAACAATAAAACCTGGTTTCTTTCTTTCAAATTCTCACCTGAGGAGTGAGGATGTTTTTCATTGATTTTTAGAAAGAGTGGAAGGGAAGGGGAGAGACAGAGACTGAGAGAGAAACATTGATGTGAGAGAGACACATCAATTAGTTGCCTCCTGCACTCACCCAGACCAGGGCCAGGATCCAACCTGCCACCAAGGTACCTGCCCTTGACCAGAATCGAACCCAGGACCCTTAAGTACCAGGGCTGATGCTCTTTCTACTGAGCCAAATTGGCTAGGGCAAAACCTGGTTTCTTAGGTATAGTTTCTAATACCCTATCTTCTTGACCAACAAATAGATGTGCCTTTTGGTTAACCCAATGGTCGGCAAACTGCAGCTCGCGAGCCATCTGCGGCTCTTTGGCCCCTCGAGTGTGGCTCTTCCACAAAACACCACAGCCTGGGCGAGTCTATTTTGAAGAAGTGGCATCAGAAGAAGTTTAAGTTTAAAAAAATTTGGCTCTCAAAAGAAATTTCAATCGTTGTCCTATTGATATTTGGCTCTGTTGACTAATGAGTTTGCCGACCCTTGGGTTAACCAGTTAACCCAACTGGAAGGCTAATTTGTGGATCATGTTCAGCGCCATGCTAACAGAACTGAGGGGGAAATACAGACTTTAAGCTGTCTGGTTCCACTGCCACCTTAGCCCTTGCTGAGCTGTACGGGTCTCCAGCACAGGGTTAGTGTTCTAGCTCGCATTGTGCAGAGGCTCCATGTGTGTCTCTTAAACTGGACTTGAACTTCACTGTAATATATCAGTTTACTTAGTACAAGTGCAAAGGTATAATTTTTATTTTTAAAATATATTTTTATTGATTTCAGAGAGGAAGAGAGAAGGATAGGAACATCAATGATGAGAGAGAATCATTGATCAGCTGCCTCCTGCACACCCTACTGGGGATCAAGCCTGAAACCCGGGCATGTGCCCTGACTGGGAATTAAACCGTGACCTCCTGGTTCATAGGTCGACACTCAACCACTGAGCCATGCCGACCGGGCTGTAAAGGTATAATTTTTTAAACCAATCCTCATTTTCTTTTCTCCCTCATTTCTTTATATATATTTTTTTCTTCTTATTGAGCACTTATTTTTATAAGTAGCCTCACATCCATTAGGAAACCAGGCAGAACATAAACACAGGATGAAATAAAGAAAGAACATTCAACATTTTCACAGCGGAAGAAAGAGAAAATTGGTAAATTTACTTTTGTATGTTCTAGTTTACCTTACATTATACGAATATCATGGAGCCGAGGTTTCTGTTTTGGGCAGCTAAGGGTTCTGTAAAATGTCTTTGCTAAATTGGGCTCCTTAGGGTGAAGCAGGTTCACTTGTGAAATCCAACCATATCTTTATTAACTAAAGGCCATAATGAAGGTTGAATTTCTTGCTGAAAACAAACAACACTGTCTTGGGTATAGATGCTAATCTAAAACCTACCTCATGAATTTGCTTATTTTCTCTGCTCCCTTCAGACATTAGCCAGCTAAAGCCATTACACATACATTAATTACTCCAATTAGTCCCAACTGCACATGCACATACATTCAAGACTTGATTCTCTGTGCTAAAAAAAAAAAAGTGATTAGGCATGGCACAAATAATACAAGTGAGCAAAAATTCAAATCCCATGTACGTTGACCTAATGACTATGTTATGTATTTTTGGCACAGCTCAGTTAACTTATGATGCTTTTCTTAATTTAATAATGCCATTGCCTTACGTTTCCTTATTCCATCCCAGTGATGACAGGGAGAGAGGCTCAGATTTGGGGAAAGCCAGCCTACTAGGTAAGGATTTTGTCATGGTCTTTTCTTGATTTTCAGATATGTCTTTTTAATATAGCTGCATATCCTTACTATTGCTTTAATACTGCACACTGTTCAACACACACACACACACACACACACACACACACACACACACACACACAAGAAAAGATATCCCCATGGATGTTACAGTAGGGTCCATACATTCATCTCCTGTGATTAAAAGAAGTTGGAGGGCAGCCAGTCCCCATCTAGGAGTCACTGCAACTTTCCTTGGATTGGGGGCAGCTAACTCATTTTCTGCGTTAACCTTGGGCCAGTTGGGCCAGTTGCGATCACCCGTTGTAAGATGGCACAGGTTAATGCAGTGGCCCTCCAACTGTAGTGCTCAAAACCAAATAATGTGGAGAGCTTGTGAAAACCCAGATTGCTGGGCTCTCACCCCCAGAGTCTCTTATTTGGCAGGTCTGGTACGAGGTCCATCTTGTCCAGGTTTTTGGATGGGTGTGGGTGTCTCCCTCAACCCTCACAGCAAGTACTTGAATGCTCCTGTACTCGGGTCCTTTTTCCTCCCAGGACACTGCAGATTATGCCTCCTTGGCAGCCGATGTCCAAGTCAGTGTGTCTGCTCATTTCCACGAGGAACTCGACAATTATTTGCCTGCCCTTTCAGCACACATATCACCACTTTCTTGAAGGAAATGTCACTCCTGCTGGGGCCACTCAGCTGCCCCCTTCCAACCTCCCATCCTGGTCTGTGAGCCTGGAGGCCCCCTCACCCAAGTGCACCCAGGCCACTGGGTGATATCTGAAATCAGCCACTTAGCTTCTGAATTTTCAGCATTTGTTTTCATAAAAGCATCTTAAAGTCTACAGAGTTCTCTTCAAATGCCTTTTCTACAAACATGGAAGAAACCCCAAGGGAGATTTCAATACATTTATTGCAATTATTACTAAGTATAGTTGCCAAAAAAAATTAGTATATATAAAAGATGGGAGCCACAGAATAAAAATATTAACCTAAGAGACCTATATCAAATCTGAATTGAAAATTTGGACAGTACAACCTATGAGTTTTGATGAGTCATTTTACTGTTATTCAGTACTAAATTCTTACAAGGTTTCTGCATAATTTCTTCTTTGACTAATGAGTCCCCTAGATTTTTTTTTTAACCAAATACATGGAGATTTAAATGTTTTTTTTCAAGGTAGTGGTATGCTCTGATTCCTTGGCCTTTTGTGTATCTACTGTAGGTTTTGGTTTGAGTTTCCATGAGGCTTACATAAGACATTGCGTGGTTATGGCGTCTATGCCGAGTAATCCACTGGTCACCTCATGGTGCCTTTCACGTATGCAGCAAATTGCTTTTCCGTTACTGCTTTTCAGATTCCCTTTTCGTCTTTAACTTCTGACAATTTAAATATAACATATCTTGGAGTGAGTCTCTTTGGATGTATCTTTGGAAATTTCTTTAGACTCTCTGTATTTTGATCTGTTTCTTTTTCTCAGTTATGGAAGTTTTTAGTCATTATTTCTTTGAATAAGATTTCTGCCCTCCTTTCTCGCTCTTCTCCTTCTGCGAACCCTCTAGTGCATATATTGGTCAACTTGACCATGCCCCATAGGTCCCTCCTTCACTCTTTTTTTTTTTTTATTCTCTTTTCCTTTATATCTCTTAGCTCCTCTTATATATTTTTGAATTTTTTTATTTCTCTTTATTGCATTCTGGAAATTGTCTCAGAAATGTCTTTCTTTTATCTAAATCTCTTTCCAACTATGTCTATTATGCTAATTAATGCACCTACGAGGGTCATCATATCATGAATTTACTTTTAACTTCTACATATCCACTTCTGATTGTTTCTTTCTTTATCTTTGCAATTACACTGCTTTCCTTGAAAATTCCTCATAGCTATTCTGTACGCTCTTTCCAACAATGATGTCAGTGTCTTCCTAGCTAATCTATGTATGTTGTTTCTCATCCCTATGGCACAATGGCTTGGTAATCTTTGAGATCGTGACAGTTTAATTTATGTGACTTTGATTGGCCCAATCGGGAGAACTTTTCTCCAAAGAGGATTTGCTCTTGCTCTGACCACTTAGAGGTTTAGCCTCAGAGTGGGTGTTTAAGACGTAGCTTTCGCTTCCTTGCCATTCCTGGATTACTATGCCTGTGACAGTCTCAGCACAGCCACGCCCTGCTCTGCTGCCACACCTCGAGGCTGGCTCCCTGACACTCCTGATCCCATTCTCCTCTAAAGCATGACTACATTTTTTCTTCTTTATTTTTCTTTCACCCAGAAAGAAATGATCATGAGGAGAATTCGATCCGCTATAGACAAAAAGAGAGAGACACTGTGATTTTCTTTGAAATTGGGCTAAATTTTAAGCACAATAAACAATATTTCTGCTGGGATAGGAAAGGACAGCAAAGATCTTCGTTGCCATGGTAACACCGAAAATTAGATATAGAAACTCGTACTTCTATATAAAACTATTGAAAAGAGCTGGGTGCAAGAAAACCCCGAGGGACTGGTCTTTAGAGAGAATAGCTCTTTGTCCAAGACTCTCAAGTAGGAGCTGCTCCTGGAGACCCCAGGAGAGATGCTCGCTGAGGCTGAGATGGGTGAGCCACTGGCGGTGGTGGGGACCGGCCGGAGCTATTGATGTGAACACAGCAGCAACGTACTTGACCTAAAACTTCTGTCTGGCTCCCTGCTCCTGCTCTGCTGGGGGATGGAGCTGAAATGGTGTAGATAAAGAGCAGAAGGAATCTCTAGTCTCATGGATCCAGTGTGAGAAACTTTAAGCCAATATATTTAAAAATATAGGTGGAAAGCTAAACGTTTCTTAAGAAACACAGTTTTAACTGAGATGAGAAGATAACCTCTGACTAGCTTGGTATTAACACAATTTGTAAGATTGTAAATGTTAAATATAAAATACAGGGAACAAAAATAAGTAACAAATATTAAAATAATGTCATTCAAACCATCCCACAAAGAAAACTTGTCGCTCAGAAGGCCTGTTGAATTCAAACATGTAAAGAAGAAGAAATGCCAGTCTTAGAGCAAAATCTTTCAGAAAACAGAGGTAACATTCCTAATGTACCTTATGAGGTCAGCATCTTTCTACCACTAAAAGCTTACCAAATGAACACAAGAAAATAAAACTCTACACCAGTTACTTCTTATAAACATAGATGCAAAATTCTTAACAACATTCAATAGAATCTATGACTGTGGATTTATCCCAGGCAAAGAAGACTTATGGAAAATCTAAAAATCAAACATGCGAGTAACGTATTCAAAGCCACACAGCTCACGAGTGGAAGAACCGGGGTTCCAGCCCAGGTGGCTCAGCATCCCATCTCTGAGCTGTACCTGGAGCGCGTGGGCCAAAACTCCCCAGAAAATGCAGAGAGAGCAGGTCGCCGAGCCGTCCAAAGGCTAATGGTCCTGTCCGTGTGGATGTAAGAGAGAGTTGCAAAGAAAGAGTGAGTAGAACAAAAATCAAAAGTTAAGGAAGAAAATGAGGCAATCTCCAGCTCTCTGGCACATCCCCAACTAATTACGACACCATTCCATTGCGTCTGGGAGACGACCTTCGGAGAGTCCCCCGAGACATTCGGTGCTCCACGCAGTGCGCCTCCAGCTGCAAGATCGTTTCCCATCCCGCCGCCGTCGCCCGATTGCCAGGCGCTCCGTCAGAAAGCTGCTTGTCTGAGCCCCTGCTGGCCCTTCATCAGCCACTTGGGCCTCAAGCACCAGACACATGGCATCCAGAGTGGGAGAGCCGCCGTCACTTCAATCTCAGCCAAGCGAGAGCTTGACGATGGCCAACACACAGCATTAGAGTTGGACGTTTCAGTTCAACGAGTGCACACTTTTTAAACATTACATTTTTTTTAATTTCAGAGAGGAAGGGAGAGGAAGGGAGAGAGAGAAACATCAATGATGAGAGAGTCATTGATCGGTTGCCTCTGCCTCTTGCACGCCCCCTACTGGGGACTGAGGCAGGATCGGGGCATGTGCTCTGACCGGGAATCGAACCGTGACCTCCTGTTCACAGGTAGATGCTCAACCTCTGAACCACGCCCTGTGGGGCCTTTTTTTTTTTTTTTTTTTTAAGGTTCTTTACCTGCTTTTAACTCTGCAAGAAGACTGTGGAGCATGGAACAGATCAAGTGACCCCAAGCAAGTGTAGGGGGGAATAGGACAGAGTCCTTTGCAGTCATATGGGATTTCTCTCGCACCATATGCAGGCATGAGTGGAAAGATGAAAGTGCAAGGTCAGCTCGCAGCCCCAGGGGTCCTTTCCCACCATGGCCCGCCCAGGATCACTACCCGGCACGGGAGAATCGCCCATGTTGTCCCTCAGGCACAGAGACCAAATAAATCAAAGCCAGCACAAGGCTCGAGGTGGCCAGCCCGCCACGTTTCTGTTTTCAGGGCCTCCTGACTCTCTGAGTGATTTATTTATTTGTGTAAGTGTTGAAAGTAATTCATTAATATTAGAGGAGGGCCGGGCTTGATCTTCAGTGCTTGAGGAGAGCGGACTGTTTGGGAATATATTCTCTTTCCTCTCTGCCCTCCCAAGAGAATCCTGTCTCCTTTCATTAAATTCTAAGCTGAATCTGTTAGATTTGGGGGTCACTGGGTTGGTCTGAAGTGTTAGCCTGCTATCCCTGGTGAAATCTGAGGCGTATTGTAGGAGAGAAATGCTGGTGTGGGCATTCGGCTCAATTTTTCATAAGTTCTTTCGTATCTTGAGAAAGTTCAACAAACGTAAAAATGAAGGCAGAGACTTCCTCATCCCTGCTGTTCCAGAATCTTCTCCATGCTGGAAACAAAAGGAAACTGGCAATATGGGAAGACGGGTGGTTGGAACTGAAACAGACAACACAGATAATCCTGGAGGAAACCACATCCTCTGGCTTTTGCAAAGTCACCTGGTGGAGTCTGAGGGTGCGGGTGAATGGACTCCCCACCTGGAGAATTTTCTGCAACCCGTACTGACCCCGGGCCAGCAGTTCACTGGCCAATGACAGTGACAACGAATAAATCTAGTTGTTTTTCTTAATGGGGGTATTACTTCAAATTTCCGGGCATCAGGTTCCTTAGGGAGAAAAGGGGGGGTCTAGAAAGTGACAGTGATGCTGGGAATTCCTTACACAGATATATTTCAGATCCACCGGCCGTTCAGAGGCACACACAAGCAAAGCATGGCAGAGTCCTCCAGTGGCACAGCCAGCCAGCCAGTGAGTGAGTCACGAGAGCCCACCTCCTCTAAAGGCAGCAGCCTCTGGGGTTCCGGGCCTAGAGCTGGGCTTCCTGAAATGAGTGCCTGCCCCACACGATACTCCATCGTGTTATGTATTTTACACATAAAATTATATAGAAATATAGATTTTATAGACATCTTTTTATTCTGTAGCAGTCATTTGCATGTCTCTCTTCCCAGCCAGAAGGAAATGCCTATACGATAGAAAGAACGACATTTGTATTGACTTTTTCATCCGTGGAACGCTGCACATAGTAGGAGCTCAATAAATGGTACGAATGAAGAAATGAGTGGTAAACAAAGGAACGACGAAAGCACAGCTTCCAGTGTGACCAGCAGTCGTGACTCCCCGAACATGTGCTTTCAGCATCCAGGTTCAAGGCTGTCACCTTGGTGATGATTTCTTCAGATCCCCCTGCAGATCTCATCCCCGACCTTCGCTTCAAACTGGTCTTTCTTCTCATCCACAGCCAGGCCTTCGCTTTGAGCTCTGTGATCCCTCGGTGTCCGAGGAGAGCCTGAGAGATCACCTTCAGTGTTTTAAGGGAAAATACTTGCGTGAACAGCAGAGAAATGTGGAAAATACCGCAGTAAAGGCAGGGATGAGACGTCCCAGCAAAGCCTGACCCCCAAGGCCATGCCCCGACCACTGGGACGTGCAGCCCCTGAGGAGGGAAGAGACTCATCTCCTTTCTGAGAATGGGCACACCTTGCTCTTGGGCACCACGGCCAAGCAGGGTGCACCGAGCACAAGAGGCCAGGACGGTTCAGTGACAAGATTCGTGAAACTGGTGGAGGCCTGCGGGCAGAAGGGCCTGCTGTAGCTCCCAGGAAGCCCCGCACAGAAACATGTAGCAGGCAATGGAGCTTCTTGGTCTCAGACCCACCACGGGGCTACGTAGTCAAAGTGGGGAGGTTAGTCTGTCTTCAAGAACTCAGGGGAAGGGGAAAGGAAACCTAGAAGGGTGATCCCTTCACATCATTTCTCTCTAGAACTACACCCAGGCCCTTCAAGGCTTGGGGTGGAAGATTCTCACCCACTTTGCTCTTTTCTGAACAGTCACTCTTTGGAGTTTTCTGGCGATTGGTCCTTTCCATGCGATCTACCCTCCCTGCACTGAGCGAGGCTCTTGGGTTAATTGACTCGCAGGCTCAGGCTCACAAGTTCATTGCACTGAATTTCTTTTGGGTCAGTCCATTTCTGTTGTGGTTCCTTTTGGGGAACATGTTTCAGTAAGGAGGGTATTTCCTCAGGATCTGCCGGGCCGGGGGGCGGGAGAGGGGGGTATGTCCTAGATCCTACCCATCCAGTGGCTAATCTGGGCTCTTGGCCAAGCCCATCAACGTCCCCTCATCTCCATTCTCATCTCTGTACGTGGGGCCCAGGCAACAGCAGCGCCGTTAGAAAATATCGGTGAGCTTATTCCTTCCAGCAAGAAGAGAGTGACATTGCTCACCCAGAACAAGTAAATCACTGTCACTCACTGTACCATCCGTTTAATAAGAGCCTATATTTATTGAGCACTAATTATGGGCCAGGCTCTGCAACGAGTGATTTACAAACATTATTTCATTAAACTATCACTACAGGGTTATGAAGTAGGTACTTTTATTATTTCCCAGCTTTCAGATGATGTCACTAAGATTTAGAGAGGTTATGTAACACGCTCAAGGTCACGAAGCTAGGAAGTGGATGAGCAAAGATGATAGTCCATATCTGTCTGCCTCCCAGACTTTGCCCTTTAATTAATACACCATAATGCCTTCCCTTTTAATGCATGAAAGCAGATACAGCTCCAAGTAAAGGATCGTTGGTTTTAAAAACATGGGACAGGTACCTGCTAAAATGATAAGGTGACTGAATGGTTAAAAGAACTCTGAGCAATCTCAAGAGCAGGAACACATTAGCAGGATGGAGTGGAACGGTGAGTCTTTCTTAAGGGCCCCTGTGAGAACATCTTCATGGGACCATGGACTGGGTAATAGTTAAGTCCATGAAAACTCCATGCAAGGAGTGAACACTCAGTGAATTATGAAGGAATAGCCCTTGTGTAGAGTGGCTAACGTTCTCAATGTTTTCGCCGTCCTGCTGGTTCAGGGTCCCAGACCCCACCCACCAGTGTTGAATGAGAGGTGGCAATTCAGGGGTCCTCTCCTCCGGTCTGGTTAGCACCACACGTTATCCATTCCTTCTGCTGGTTCTTTCAGTATCCAGAGCCTCTCAGTAGCTCTCCACGTTGTATCTATCTCTTACCACTGTGTCCCTTCAGCTCTGGGCCTGGGCCTCTCCTCCTCTGCATCCCTCTTCCTGTCAGGACTTGCTGTTTGGATGTGAGTCTCCAAAAATCATTGAGACAAGGACCTGTTTTAGAAAATACATAAAAATGGAGTTAAGCCCTAACCAGTTTGGCTCAGTGGATAGAGCGTCAGCCTGCGGACTCAAGGGTCCCAGGTTCAGTTCCGGTCAAGGGCATGTACCTTAGTTGCGGGCACATACCCAGTAGGGAGTGTGCAGGAGGCAGCTGATCGATGTTTCTCTCTCATTGATGTTTCTAACTCTCTATCCCTCTCCCTTCCTCTCTGTAAAAAAATCAATAAAATATATTTCAAAATAAATAAATAAATAAAATAAAAGGTAGTTAAGTTGCAATTTTCTAGATCAAAAGTCAAATGATTTCTTAAGAAGTCCACCCTAGACACTCATTATTGTCTAAGTGATATCACTCAACTGTTAAGTGACATTAAATTGTAAATCTGTATCATTTATTAAGTAGAACAAAAATTATCATCAATTAGATATGTATTGACACAGCTGAGAGATGAGATGTCATGGAATTTTAGAGAGTAGGAACTGGAGACAGACTAAGATTAAATGCTGGCTCTACCGCTTATACCCATGTGACCTTGAGAAAATTACTTCATTGCACTGTGCCTCAGTTTTCTCATCTGTAAAATGGAGATAATTATATTAACTGGTCCAAAGGGTTCTTATGAATACAAAGTTAAATACTATATAAAACACATTTATGAGATTAGCTGGTTTATGGTAAACACTCAAAGATGGTATAATTGTTACAATTCAGAATGTCAACAGACTTGCTCTAATAAACCAGAGAAATGGTTGGCAGATTTCCTTAGGCTGACCAAGAAAACATATGTCTAGGTTCATAAATAAATATCAGCTTAAGATTTATACTCAGTCTATGCAGTAGCCCTGGTCTTATAAAGCAACCATAGAAGTACTTTCTACAAATTCTTGCCCAAGAATAGGAAAGAAAAAAAGAGAACTGATCTATTTTAAGATTTTGTGGTGGTAGGAGGACTATGGGATTTGTTATCAGAAGATTTAGATTCTGTCTCTTAATAGTTTCATTTATGAGTTTCGAGAGCTTCTGAGCCTCTCTGCTTTTAATTGCAAAAATAATACCACTAATCATAGCAATGTCCTAAACTTAGGTCGACAGAATGAAATGAAATATTGAAACCATGTTATAAATTAGAAGCCACTACATACTTCTCATGGGTAGTGTTTTGTTCTTCCTAAAGCATTGTAGAGCGTCCGTGTAAAGCATGATCCCTGTTAAGCAGTGCTTTGTGCCAGGCAATCTGACATGCGCGGGAGAATCTCAGAGCAGCTCACCGCACAGGTCCCATTAGCTCCACAGATCCCATTAGCACTGTTCCTCTGGTGCGAAACTCAGGGCTCAGAAAGCTCAAAGTTATACAACTGTTAAATGTCGCTGCAATTTTAGCACAATTTTTCAGTTTCCAACGTCCAGATAATTCTTTCAGTTATATAAGAGCAAACTCTTTATTGTATCTCTCTACAGGTACAAGTGATTAAATACAGGCATAAACTGTAGTAACTTCCTTCCGAGAATGTATAGTCAGTCTACTGAGAAATAGTAATTACATATCTTTAATAGTTAGAAACCAATACACGATCCCATGGCAGAATATATACTTATCCATGAACATGACTCAGGCTACAAAAACAAACCCTAAACATGCAGGGGTTTATACCAAGGAATTGACGTCTCTCTCATTTAACAACACAATGTGGATGTTTCTGGGCAGTGAGCAGCCTTGCTCCCTATGGTCATTCACAGACCCAGGTTCCTTCCACCTTGTGGATCTGCCTTCTACTTGGGCCATGGGATCCTCTGCCTTCAGCCAACAGAAGGAGAAAGAAAGAGAAGCTCTTCCTGCTTCTTAAGAAAGTCTCAGCCCAGAGGTAACACGTCTCACCATGCTCATTTTCCGTCGGTGCTAGCTAGTCCTGGGGTCGCATTGGCAGCAAGATGGGCTGGAACACGTAACACCAACAACAACTCCACACTATATGAGTGGTAACCCCAACAACAACTTCACACCATATGAGAGGGTTCCCGTTTCAGCCAGAGCTGACTGAGTATGCCACATACAATCAGTAGTGAAAGTTCCCTAAAGGAAAACTGTGGGACCCGTTGGGATTTAGAATCCAGAAATTTTCAAATTTCAGGAAGTGCATCCAGTCCCTGTACCATATTATACATAACTAGAGGCCTGATGCACGAAGATTCGTGCAAGAATGGGCCTTCCTTCCCCTGGCTACCAGCACCGCCTTCATTCTGGCCGGAGCCAACTTTCCGCCTTCCCACACTGCCTAGAGGCCCGGAGCTGCGCCCCATGACCCCACCACTCAGTACCTGCATATGCAAATTAACCCTCCATCTTTGTTGGGTTAATTTGCATACTCACTCCTGATTGGCTGGTGGGCGTCACGAAGGTATGGTCAATTAGCATGTTACTCTTTTATTAGTGTAGATACCCACCTATGAGTCTAGAGAAGATCTCTATACTCAAACAGTCATATTTCTGCAGTGAAACATATCAATATTCACACTAACATGTGATCATCTCACGTTGGTTGAAGTCAAGGTTTGCCACTAAAGAGCCTTTTCAAAAACAGAGGACACGTGGATAAACTTTGAGATTTCTGAATCACAGGTAAGGAGCTGTCAGCTTGCATCAGGACTACTGATAGGATTCCTTGACACAGAAGGGAAGGACTTGTATGGGTGCAGAAGAACTCTCACTCGAAAGGGAGGAAATCAGGCCCTGGCCCACATCTCTCAGTAGTTAGAGCATCCACCCCGTGCACCAAAGGGACATGGGTTTAATTCCCAGTCAAGGGCATGTACCAGAGTTGAGGTTCCATCCCCAGTCCTTTTCAGGGCATGGGCAGGAGGCAACCAATCGACATGTCTCTCTCATAAGCCATGTTTTCCTCACTCTCTCTTTCTCTCCCTCCCCACCTCCCTCTCTCCCTCCTACTCTTTCTAAAAATCAATGGGAAAAATAGCCTCCAATGAGGATTAACAACAACAACAAAAAATGGGAGGAGGTAGGAGTGGCCAATTACCACCGCTTCAGCTCCTGAACAAGTTCAATGTTCTGGTCGCTTGCATTTCCAAATGCACAGAGCTGTTAGGCCAAGTGACAGAAGAAGCACTTAACCATTTGTTACGCACGCCGAGCAGCTGATACACGGCACTTTGCTCCATTGACAACACCAATAAGATGAGCTGACCCCTTGAAACGGATCATCAAAATGCCCTTCCCACCAAGCGCTAGTCATTGCCAATAGGCACCTGTCAATAAGTCATAAATCTTTCAACTCGGTAGCAGAGCAGCTTATGTTTTACTTTCAGGCGATAACCATTCTATTTTGGACTCCTTTTTTTCATTAAAAATTAAGAGATCATTTAGGGGTTTCACGGTGCTCTTTCTAAGCTGCCTTTAAACCCCACATATTTTCTTTGACTGAGGACATGTCTCAAGCCAATTTTTTTTTTTTTGATCTATGCGCCGAATGCAGATGACCACACAGAAATACACTATATTGTTATGAATTAATCATTACAAGTTTTAATCTCTAGCGATTCACGCCTGATAATAGCAAAATCTGGTGATGTGACCTTGATGCTAATTTTTTTATTATGTAATTTTTTCTTTCAAATATAGGCCAGTTAACTTTCTCCTGACTTTAGCTATGTTATCCGGTCCCCAGGATCCTAACAAAGGCACTAACCTCAGGCAATTTGGAAAGGCTTTGTTGCATGATAATGAGAAACTGGGCTGCAATACAAAAACCTGATATTTATTTAAACAGCATCATGAATTTAAAAAAAAAAACAAAAACTGATAGATTGCAGTATTCATCTCCTGACAACAAACTGGTTGAAAAGGCTATAAAACCTAAAAATAATGCATTTTAATTTTCTTAACAGCTTGAAGCAAAATTGGATGGTTTAAAATTAAATCCATATAGGGCATTGACTGGTGGGTCTTAATTCAAATAACGATGCTATCTATGATATAGTATTTCATATTACGTCTAAGACATTAGCTCAAGCATTTCTTATGAGTATAAGAAACAGATTGTGACAATGTATATGGCTCCCCTCCCCTCTTAATTGTTACCAGACTCTAATAGAGGAGTGATAATATCTTCGATATACAAGATGTGCTTTGGTGACTAGTTGCCTGGAGATTCTCGAATGAGGTACAACAGATGTACAACACAGGGAAGCTCAAAGGTGATGTCCAAAGACCAGCTTTAAATACCAGCTGTGATCTGTGGGTGACTGTGGGCAGGTGACTCTTTCCTCCTTGGTAAGCCAAAGACATTGGGCTCACTGATACCAAGAATCCATTTCCACCCTAGCACTTGATGGTTTCCAATAGTGTTATAGACAGTCCTCGGGTTATGTCACACTCGACGTCCATCATTTTGTGGTTATGTTGCCATCTCCCATTTATTTATAAAAAAAATAAGTTCCATCATTTCGACGTATGTACATATGTTATGTGCTTTATGTTTTTTTATTATTTACGGTATTTACCACAAGTAAAGGTCAGGAATTGTTCTCTTTCTTTTAAATTATTTTTACTGTTTCACTTCATTACTGCTGTGTCTGTGCTCCATGTGAGTGACATAGGTGCTCATGTAGGTGGGTTCCGACTTACAGCGAAAATCACGTTACGTCGCACCGTAGGAACGGATCTCCGACATCACCCGAGGACCTACTGTATTTCAGGAATAGGAATCAGTTTTACTAGAAAGGGTGTGGACAGGATTCTGTGGTTTGTGACTCAAATGGCCCATGTGACAGGAACTCTTCATCACCACATTCTGGTTTTCCTGGCTACTCCGTACCCATTGCACATGAACCAAAGTCACATCAAATGGGTTAAAAGGCAAAGAAGTGTTCATTCAAGTCTATCGCAATAGAGGCAAGAGATTGAACTCCACTCCACTGAAAGAAAAGGCAGGTAGATCTTTCAGCAGTAGTATGAGCCGATGGAAAAGCACTGGAGGACTTGAGGAGTAGGTGGTTCAAGGTCATTAGACTTTCTGTGTTCGCTCTTTGGAGGCTGTCAGAGTTAGGCCCCTGCCCTCCCCCAGATACTGGGAGGTAGGAGCCCTAACGTCCTTGAGGAAGACATTCCTGGGTTGTGGGTGCAGAGACAGAATTTACAATCTCAAATTTTCTAAAGTAAGTGTTAGAGGAAAGAAAAGTCGATAGCCAGAAAGGAACCTGCCTAACATTTAGTCAAGCTAAGGGGAACATGAAGGCCATCTTGGTCCCTGTAAACTGAACATTGTAGGATGAAGGAGGCCAATCAGGAAGTCCCCAGAGTCCCAGGAGACTTGGAAATGAGCCCCACTATTGTGAGCCTCACATACAGCACGAGACACTTAACCTCTTCACAGGCAGCTCATTTACCACCATTTCTCCAGTGCCCAGCGGGTGCCTGGGTATCGCTAAAACACTTATATTAGCATATAAATATTATTTCCATGTAATTTTATAGTTACATAAAGATCTATAACATACAGATATAAACAAAGAAGTGAGGAAGCCTAGAAAAAGGAGCAATGAATTTTCAGTGGACGCTCTGATCCTTTTATATCACAGTTTGAATCTTCCAAACCACCATGATTACATCTTATAAAAAAAATTACAACAGTCATTCAGACTAACTCACTGCTCTACTTTCAGGGTCCAGCCTGGAAATTTAATTTCAATCAAAGATCCGTAATTCCCTAAGTATTCTCCACCCCGGTGTATGAGTTCTAGCAAACCCTAAAGGCATTTTCTGACATGTCACCTTTTTTCTCTTCCTATATCTGATCAATTCATTCTTTTTGAAAAATTCAGAGCTTGTAGGGAAAAATTGGGAAGGATGTCACACCCTTCTCGGCACGTCCACAGAATGTTAAATTACTCAGAGGCCATCGGAGCAAGACCCTCTCAGGATCTGAAAACACTCACTAGGCAATTAATGATTTTCTTCCTCTTTCAAGAAGAAAAGGAATTGGATCAAATAGGGTTGTTGCACACTGCGATGAATAAAGTAACGCCCACCGGTGTCTGTCCACAAAACATACATATTGCAGACAACACTGGCAACATACTGAGAAAAGCTCCCCTTAGTCCAAAAGTGCCCTCATTTGCTATTTAATAAACAGGAAGCACTGGGGAAAGCTCCCTCCAGTGTTGACAATGAAGACGTGCGGGGTGAGCATGACGGGTCTATTATTTATGTCCCAGAAGAGATCAAATCAGAACAGCTTTGTGCCATGGGAAGCCATGCCATCATGCAGAGAGCTTGGCTGAGATGGTGACCAAACACCTCTGCATCCCCCTCTGCCTCCAAGGGAGTGCTGCCCGCGAGGAACCTGGCGATGCTCAGACACAAAGCAACCCTCTGCTCTGGGCACACGGCTGAAAGTCGAGGGCTGGTGTCTGAAGTTGCTAACACGCTAACCTTTTCATTGCATTCTTTCTTTCGTGTCCTTGGACATCCAGGTTTTGTTTTTGCTTTTACGAAGGAGGAGAGTGAGGCCTTGTCCGGAGAAGGAAGGCATCCCTAATTGGGGTGATTCTAAGCCAATGCAAGATTGCATCGTCGCCATCAATCATATTATGATATAATCCATAATATTGGATTGTCATCAGTGGGTACCTATTTGTTTGTGCACCAGCCCGTGACCAACTCAAAGGGAATTTTATCCTAATGGGTCTCCACACTGTGTTGGACATAATATTTAGTGCGTGGATGGCATACACTAAATATTTCTTAAAAGAATACACAGAAGTGAAGCTCATCCCATCTGTGAGTGATATGAAGTTAAGGAAATGGGCAGCTCATTCATTAGTTACAAAATCAATAATCCAAAGTATCTCAAATGGAGCTGAAATCTAAGAAATTACATTTTCAAGTCTTCTATTCAGAATTTTTGAGAAAGTCCCCAAATATAGACATGAAGAAAAATTGGCTAACCTGCAATTCCTAAAGAAAACGTATGGATCTTAGTTCACAGCACGTTCCACATGAGCCAAAGTGACATGGTCTGTGAGGGAAAGTAACAGAGGGCTGAGGTTGTAATCCACGTCTCATCATCCTCACCCCGAACCCACCCATCGGCCGCCAGAAGCGTGAGGCTCTCCTCCCATGTCAACAGGGAAAGAGCATTTTTAGCTCCAGGGAGGAAGGAACTTGCTGTTGAAAAGATCTAGCAAAGACAGAGAAACAAAGGGTGAAGAATAGACAGGGGATCTGCAGAAAGCCCCACAGGGAAGCAAAAAGTGAGAGGGAGACAAATTGGAACAAATGGAGCATCAGAACAGGAACCCTCTGGTCAGAACTGATGGCCTCCTGACGGAGCTCACATCTCTCTGAAAAGCAGCCATCTGAAATCTTCTGAGGAGTCTCAGCGTGAGGGAGTAGCTCAGGGAAGACTAAACGAATTAAAGATGAATGACAAAAATATATTAGAGCTGGACAAGCAAATGAGGTAGCAAAAGAAGCAAACCGAGTTGGGAATAGTTTGAGCTCAACTTGAACTAAACCTTGAAAAGGAACACCTTCCTGGACAGAAGACTTGCTGTGGAGAAGAATGGCCACAAACCTGCTCATCCAATGAGAGAGAGCTGGCACACACAGGCAGGACCGTGGAAGCAAGAGAAGCCTAGAGCTCTCATGCCTGCCCTCCTCGGTGGGAGCTATGATGTTGGACGTGGCCATTCGAGTCCAAAGTTCACCAAGAAGGGCCTGACTTCGGTCTAAACATATCTAAGCATATGGAGGTGAAACCTGGAGCATCACCCAACCCCCACCCCCAACCCCTAAAGGCTGTGGCCTCCACGTCTTCACTCAATCTTAGCGTGAACCCACTGCCATAAATAGGGTACCCTGGAAGTATCCATGTGCTTCAGAGCCATAAAATGCTGGGACGTGCTTGGAACTTGGGATGCTGCCTTCGAGAATGTCCTCTCCATCACTGTCATCACCACAGAGTATAATTAAGACGATGTTTTATGGGCACCGGGAAAGTCCATGGTTGGTCTGTCCATGGCATGGGTTCACGCCTGTCCTTTATGTCCATTAGCTCTCGGTTAGATTTGCAAACTGTCCCCCGTGTCTACTAGAACCAAACCTCCTGTGCTTGATGACACCTTCAGAATTAGCATTTGAGATCTGCGTGGCAATCAAGCAGATGGTTCTTTCTTCTAAAATGATAGCAAGCTACCTCCATGCCTACCTAGAAACTGATCCATCGGCCTTCACCAGGCTATCAGAGGGGTGCCAACATCTGACTTCTGGTTGAGGCTGAAGGTACATTTCATTCTGACCAAGGTCAGTGAGAGATCTTTTATTTGTTAGGTGCTTCCTGACAACTAGACTATCTGATGCTCCGGTGTATGGTTGGCCTCACTCTCTGGCCCGATGAGAGTCCCGGGTCAGGGCAGGCTGGCCTGAGGAACATGGCTTCTGAGGATAGGGCTTCAAGTACACCTTACTGAACTGATGGAGACATCTTTCAAAGGAGGCTCACCCATGGAGATTGCGGCTGAAAGCTTATTTTCCAAAGAAGTAAAATAACACAGGAGACCAAATGATCTCAGTGTATATGCTCATCACCGCTTGTCGTGAATGGAAGTCTGACATTTGTAAGACGGGAGTAAAAGAACACACTCGTTTTGGGGGCATTATTCTCCGCTTAATAAATTCCCTTTTGTTATTTTCTAGGGGGGAACAAAAGCACACGTATCTTTGAGCTGGAGACATAATTTTTAGGTACCACCAAAATGCAGTAGAAGAAATAAGTCAATGCCAGGCTTCTTAATTTAAATATATGTTAGTTTGCATAAAAAAGATGGGCTTTTATTTTTTAACAACAACCCAAAAAAAAAGCAAGAGAAAGTAATATTCAATTTGTTTCCAGCTGAGTGATAACCACATGATGATGTTTAATACTGTAATATACGCATATATCTGTCATCTCAGAGGGTGATGAAAAGCTATTTGGGCTTCTGTTTGCTTTTATGTAACTAAGTCACCAAACATGAAAGATCAAATATATTTTTAAATTTGTTCCATTTGAGTAAGCTTTTAGTAACAGGTTTTGGAGAAGTTTAGGCTCTGCCAGAAGTATTTTAACATGTGATCATTGACTTGAGTCTTCTATGTGTCTGTCATGGGTGGTAACTGTTGTGTGTGTCTCCCAGGGGAAGAGGTGAGGAGAGGGGTCTGGGTCCTCTGAGTATACTATTGATCACGCTGCATGCACAGTTTTCTTTCCAAATCAACATTTTTTGAAGTATAAGTTACATTAAATACAAGCCATCTCTCCATTTATTTAGCTATTTCATTTCTCTGAAATTTTTATATCATGTGTAGTGTAGTTCTTATATATATTTAATTCAACTCATACTTAGCTAGTACATGCTTTTTAATGTCAATTGGACATGGATACATTTTTTTTTCTTAATTAAATCTTTATTGTTCAGATTATTACAGGTGTTCCACTTCTTTTCCCCCCATAGCTCCCCTCCACCTGATTCCCCACCCCACCCCATGCCCTTACCCCCCGCCACTGTCTTCATCCATAGGAGTAAGATTTTTGTCCAATCTCTTCCCGCAACCCTCACACTTGCTTCCCCTGAGAGTCGTCAGTCCACTCCCTTTCTATGGACATGGATACATTTACAGAGCACTTTTTAATTTTATTTTTTAATGTAATCATGGCTGGGATAGAGAAATAAAGTGGATTTATCTGTACTGGTTTTGTAGCTTGTGCTCTCACTACATATGTTTTTACTTCTAGTAACTTTTCCTGTAGATGCTTAGGGTCTTTTGCATACACAATCACATCTTCTGCAAATGAAGACATATTTGCATCTCTTTTCCCAGTTTATTTGGCTTTTATGTCTTTTACTTCCCTATTACAACTACTGGGAGCTCCCATGGAAAGCTGAAGAGAAATTTCAGAAATGGAGAGCTTTATCTTTTCCCCAGTCTCACAGCCACTGAGTCTGATGTTAGGTGAAGGGTTTTGCTGGTGCTCTCTTTCAGTCTGAGGACGCTCCTCCCCCTTCCTGCTGTCTTGAGAGCTTTTCTCAGGATTTGGGTTGTTTTGTCAATTTCTTTTCCCACCTGGAGATTATCCTACGGTTTTTGCCCTTCATTTTACTAAGCAGGAAGGAAGAGCTTTTAAGAACTGTTCACAGGAGTGAACAAATGGAAAGAACAACAGTAGTGAGGGTTCTCCGGAAAGACGGAACCACTAGGATAGAGAGGGAGAGAGGGGAAGAAGGAAGGGGGGAGGGAAGGAGGTGAGAGGACCAAAAAGAAAAAATCCTGAAGATAATAAGCAGAAAACGGCCTTGATCAGCTTTTCATTTTCGAGGGGGTCATTCTGGCTGCAGTGTGGCCACTCACTGGGGGGTAGCGGGTGGGGAGGCTCCCAAAGGAATGGAATGTAGACCCATTGCGGGGTGAGTGTACCGATTGGAGGCTGGAAGTGGTGGTGACTTAGAAAAGGCGATGAGGGGAAGAAGTTTGGGTCTTTGAGACCTATTCAGAAAACTGACAATCTTGTTGATAAACTGAGCGTCCCCTTGTGTCACCCATGAGATGGGGTGGGCAGGTTGGTGACGATTCCGTCCATACGTATGGGTGCCATAGAGACATTTACAGATGAGCAAAGAACAACCAACACAACACAGCGTGGCTGTGCCCACATGAAGAAGAACTAAGAAACAGAAAGTCCATCGTGAGAAAAACACTTCTGATTTTCAAAACAGGTATCAGAGTGTTCTTGGAGTTTGACAGCAAAGTCCACAGATTACGTAGCGTGCTCTGCTTTGTCACGGAGTCTGCAAGCTAGAGCAGTTTCTTCTAGGAGGAACAAGCACCCGACCAAACTGGAGCACCGAGCAACAGCTCTCAGCAACATTCTCATCCGAACTCAGTCTGGCATCACGCTGAGTTCCCCAGACAAATGACCAACTTTTCCACATAAATTTCTCTTCTCCACAGCCCTCTCAGCCAAAGCTTCACCCTGACTCGCTTTAAATTCCCTCCCTGCTTTCCTTCTGGCCCATAAAGTAAATGCCAGCACTTTCACCTCAAAGTGCCTTCTCCATTTTATTGTCTTATAACAAATTCTCCTCAGTCTCTAATAGCGTTTTGTACTGAGAATGAAGCCAGAATAAAACATCACGGGAGTTTAAGTTCTTTGGAGGATCTCGGTTATGTTTTTCTCCAAAATATCCCTAAGACGTGAGATGGCACCTGAGATACAACCAGCGTTTAATAAACTCTTGTTATATAACCAGTAAATAAGGAAGAAAGTTAGCTTAAGTGTCATTCTCTCAGATCAGCCTCCTCCAACCCCCAAGAATAGCTCGCTCGCATTACTAAAGGAAACTAGAATATGTCACCTCCAAATTCACCAGCTTGTCATATTGATGATTTTGAATCAAAGGCACTTAAGAAACAGTTCAGGAACACTCCGACTTTCCTTTCTCTTCCTAAAAGCGAGAGTTTACACACGCCCATGTGAGAGGTACTCTCCTTCCACCAGGAGGAAGAAGCCCTACTTGTCAGGAACATACAGAATTCTGGGAAAGAACCCCGGTCAACTCACCCTTATCTTCCTACTACTTCTTCCCCATTTACAACTCTCAGCCCAAACCCCTTATCTCATCAATGATTCGCAAGTGGATGGTTTCTTTGTTGAAAAGGTATAAACATTCGCTGTTCTAGCCCCTTCTGCCTGTCTTCATTCCCTTGTGAATGTAACATTTTAATAGAATCTGTGTGCTTTTCCCCTGTTGATCTGGTTCATGTCAGGTTCAATCTTCAGCCCCGCAAGAGACCCAAAGAAGGAAGAGGAGAATTGTTCCTCCACTACATTCCCTACTGATCACTCTTTTTCTAAAAAAATAATTCTTTTATTGTTGAAAGTATTGCATATGTCCCCCATTGATCCCCTCCAGCCCACCCCTGCCCCCCCTTTGTCTGTGTCCATAGGTAATGCATATGTGCATACAAGGTTGGTTGATTACCTCCCACCCACCCACCCTCCCCTGCCTTCCCTCTGAGATGCCACACTCTGTTCCATGATTCGAGTCTCTGGATCCACTGCAGTCATCAGTTTATTTTGTTACTTAGAGTCCACATATGAGTGAGATTATGTGATACTTGTCTTTCTCTGACTGGCTTATTTCACTTAGCATCATACTCTCCAGGTCCCTCCATGCTGTCTCAAAGGGTAAGAGATCCTTCTTTTTTTACTGCTGCATGGTATTCCATGAGGTGAATGTACCACAGTTTTTTAATCCATTCATCAACTGATGGGCACTTGGGCTGTTTCCAGATCTTAGCTACTGTAAATTGTGCTGCTCTTAACTTCCCATTCTTCTCCTTCAGGGCACTATTCACAATTGCAATAAAACAATTAACTAAGTAATTAGTTAATTACTTAGTTAATTACTTGTCTGTTGAACTTACTATATTTACTAGGAAGCTCTAAGCTCCACACCAGTCTTACTCACTGTTATCTTCCTGGTGCCCAGTCCTGTGCCTGGCACACAGCAGATGCATCAGCTCCTGTAAAACAATAATGTCACTATTTGAACGTGTGTGGCCAATAAGTGGTAAGCAAAATAAGCAAGACTCGCAGGCTCTTAGATAAGGGGAGGGATCTGTAGCTTCGGATGTACCCCAATTTTGCCACGAAGGGCATGGAGACCCAGAGAAGGTAAGCGGCTTGCTCTGTGTCTTGTACCTAATAAGTAGTCTGGGCTGAATTTCAATCCCAGTTCTCTCCAGCTCCGTGGCTGGAGCTTTGAAACAGAAACACTACTCCCTGCCTCACCATTTAAGCAATGATATATTCGTTTAAAGCGCGAGCGATCACATTTCAGTCAGAAAAAGAGTTTGTAGTGTGAGATGAATCAATCAGCCATATGGAAGGAAGGGAGAGAGAAAAAAAAAAAGAAGGAACAGGCCAAGAGCTTCCTTTCACTTTGCACGATATGAATTGTCCCAGGAATCAAATCTGGCACGTTCTGTGGAGCAGAGAAAAAAATCACGCCACGGTGGATGCAACGTGCATCGTGCATCGTGCATTTTGTCTGTGCTTCTGAAACCCTGAAGAGGACACCCGAGGGCTTGTGGCGTTGAGGCCTTGATGTGGTGATGATGGTTTTTGTGCACTTACCCCGAGGCAGCAAGATAAGGGCCTAAGAGCTGAAAGCCAACCTCCTGGACAGTCATTCCTTAGGCCAGGAGGCAGCAGTCAGGGCCAGGCAGCCTCCTCGAAGCAGAGTGGCTGGGTCTCGGGACTTGGAGTCTCCAGACAGACACAGGGGCAGGAAAATGGCCTCCCAGCCGTAACACATGCACATCTGTCCTCCCGTCACTTCTCCTTGAGGCGGTTCCCCTGTCTTCAGCAACATCCCAGGTCCACAACCAGGTGCTGCAGCCCGCTAGTTAGCACAGAGGTCTAGCAGCAGCCATCTACCCTCTGCTTGTGACAGGCACCCAACGCTAACCATAGCAAGTAGCTGACGGAGTTCGTGGGCGTTAATTATAACCCCATCCAACCTGCCACATCGGGCTGCCCAGGGTGTCACTTTCCAGGTGGTTCGGCAGTCCCGCCTTCACCATCCTAGGATCTCATCCCTGCCTTCCCATGGTCCTTATCACAGAATTTCAGAATCCGAAGGCATTGTAGAGATCCGCCTCCCCCCAGTAAAACATAGAACACACGCAGTCATGGTCAGGACAGCACCCGTCTTAAAGACTCGGAGCCCGTGTTGCAATCCTGGGCTGGAAATCACTGCCTCATGAGGCAGCCTCATTCCATTCATTGTCAGACAGTCAGCGTCCCTGGAGAAGTCTCCCATCATTCAACGAGCACTGGAAAAATACTGATTTCTTTTTTTAATCTCTGTCTTTTTAATTCCTCGTGATCTATCCTCAAGAGAGGGGGACAAAATATAGGTATTTGTTTCCACTTGATTGGCATGGCACCCGCTTTCCACAGGAAGGTGAGGAGCTTAGAGTTAGAGAAATGTGTGCAGTGAGACGCTTACAGCAAAGAGAGTTCTACTTTAAAGAAATGGGATGCAAACATGGCTGTGAGGGCTTAGAGAGTGGGGAGACCGAGCTTTACTCCGAGCTCTGGGCTCCGTGGCAGCCACAGCTGCCTGAAGCCCACAGGTGTGCCCCAAAGCCCTGTGCCCCCTAACGCCCTCGCTGGCTCCTTGGAGGGCACAGGTGCGTCTTTAGCGGGTGGCCTTTTTCCAAGACTGCAGACACTCACCCATGAAGCCCTGGCGTCCTCTTGCTCTTAGCTTCTTGCTGTTACCGTCTTCCTCTCTCTCTTCCTGCCTCCAGGTCTACTGAGAGTGGGAGAGAGGAAGTTCCTCTGTCCTTTTTGGGTCAGGAGGGAGACTAGAAATAGGTCGGTGAAAGGTCATCGTGGCATTTTTCTGCCCCCTCCTTTTTTTCCTTATCCCTCCCCCCTTTTTTTTTAATCCACTGTTATTTCGGTTGGCTGCTCTAAGGGGTGCATCAGAGAATAAATGGTGGATCCTTCATTTCCACTGTTGAATAAACTTGTCATGGCTGTTTACAGTGCAATTTGGCTCTCTGATGCCATTCTCCACATCACATTTAGACTCTTCTGCTCATTTTCTTCTCTTTCACTCAAGATATTGATGAATATGTATGAGAACCAGCGCTCCGACCACCCCTGCGGCGTGTCATCAATAAACAGCTAGCTATCGACAAGACCGCCAGGGAAACAAAACTTCTCAGAATAGATGCCCCTCCAGGAAATTCCGACTTTGACAACTTAGAGGAGAAATCAGAAGCTAGTAGTAGCCTTCGCGATGAACAAGTCACTATCATATACTCCCACAGAAACCCAGGCACCTCAAGACCCTTAGAATCTAATTTCCCCAACATTGCACACCATCCAGCCCAGTCTATCCATACTCCAGCCTCGAAAGGATTCCACCATTAGCTATGAACTGTACTTACTATCTACACTTTCAGGCACCGTGCTCAAGGAAACAGAACCAAATGCACATTCTTGAGAATGCATAGACATTTTGACTGGGTAGGAACATGGGAATGCAGTTCAAACAAGGAATATCTGGTCTTGAACACAGAAATAGGACAGAACCCAAATAAAGCTTTATTTCCATTGACATATGCAGCCAGTGCTGGTCTGGTACCCAGAGAATCCTGGGGCGAGGTGATCAGAGGTGTGCACCCCAGTATAACTAGAAGTGAGACAGGCTATGCCAGGGATAAGGTGCTAGACTGGAAGGCAAGGGGCTGAGTTTGGCATACTTTTCCTCTGCCTGGACTGTTTCTCTACGCCATTGCAGGACTCTCCTCGGTATTCCTCAGTTCTCAGGTCAAATGCTCCTTCTTAGAAAGGCCTTCTCTGACCCCCCTTCTTTAAAAAAAAAATATATATATATATATATATTTGTATTGATGTCAGAGAGGAAGGGAGAGGAAGAGAGAGATAGAAACATCAATGAGAGAGACTCGTTGATTGGCTGCCTCCTACACACCCCACACTGGGGATCAAGCCCGCAACCCAGGCATGTGCCCTGACTGAGAATTGAACTGTGACCTCCTGGTTCATAGGTTGATGCTCAACCACTGAGTCATGCTGGCCAGGCTGGCCCCCCATCTTTTATGTACTCTCAGTACCCCATACACTCTTGATTTCATGGCCAAATTACTTATTCCCCCACAGTTTTTATACATCTTAAATTGTCTTACTTAGGGTTCTGTTTTGACTTGTCAGTCCTCATAGAGAATACAAGTTTCATAAGACCCGGGACTTTTTCTTCCCCACAGCTCAGAATATGACTGTGCATGGTAGAGGTAGTCAGTAAACATTTGTTACATGAATGAATGAATGAACGAATGCATGAATGATAGAATCCATTCATACCCGCCGCTCACAGACATTGTCATGCATAGTACATGAGCTGCCGTGATTGGCCTTACATTTCCTCCCAATGGGAGGCAGTGCAATACATCCATTCCTTTCTAAAAATCTGAAATCTTTTGTTATATTAAGGATGCCCTATTGCTGCAAAAGGCCTCCTGTAAGCCCCCAACACTCTGGGAGAGTGGCGTTATTGCCCTGGCTTAGAGAGAGGGGAAGCCACCAATGGCACACAAACGGAGATTCTGACCCAGAGCCTTTGCTCTTTCCTTCAGACGCGATTCTGAGCCTTTCGGCTTGGGTGGTGCTGAAATGAAAAAGGCATAAATGTTGGGAGTTTCCTAGGCCCCTTTTTGCTTTCTTTTGCTTTCTCTTGGTTTTCTTGTGAGAGAGGGGGGCATGATAAGAGGGAGGGAGAAAAGAAGGGAGAGGGAAGAAGAAGGGAAGGGGGGAGAGGGAAGAGAGAGAGAGAGAGAGAGGGAATAGATCCTCTGCCCATCTCCACCAAATATTTGCTACATCCTCCTGAAATGAATGAGCTAACAGCTTCCACTTCTGATCTCTTACCCGGGCCAGGGCAGTATATGGAAGGGAGCGTTGACTCTGACCATAGGAGATACCGATTCTGATACCAACATCATCATGTATTAACTTTACGGCTTTGGGCAAACGATTTACCTCTTCTCAACCTGTTTCCCGATCTCTACAATGAGACTATCGTTCGCCTCATATAACTGTTATTAAGGCTTCACCGAGACTTTGTATTTAAAAATCCTAATGGTATGTGGGGCCCCTGTACATGACAGTGACACACACAAGTAATCTGGCCATGGAAGATCTCCATGAGTTTGCTCCCCTCTTCCTTATTGAGGTTCTCTTCTTCCTTTTTGTTATTCTAAATATCGTTAAAAATTCTGCACCCAATTACAATGGGGCTGGGAGCGGGGGAGGGGGCAGTTCTCCTCCCCCCACCCCCCTCCAATTCTCAGGACACCATCTGGGCATCCTGCAATTAGACTCAACCCCACACTATCTACCCAGAGATGTTCTCCAAGGGTCTGGGAGCTGTGAGCCAGGAACTATGGGTGAAGACCAAATATATACAAGGAATATGTTTCTTATTATAAATCATCATAACACAATTATAAGAATTGTTTAGGCATGTCTGTATTTACTCAAGTAATAGATATATGCCCGCACCTGCCGTTTTGTTTTCCTCTCATAAACCAAGTTGAGGTTACTGTTGGGGTGAGGAATCCGTTTGCTTTTTTATTCTTTGACCCAGACCTCCTGATAATCTACAAGTACAGAAGAAGCTGCCTGAGGTGGTGATTTTTTTTCTAGTTTTAATTCTAACTGATCTTAAAAAGAATTATAGAGTCATAAAATTTGGAAAGAGATTTAGAGGTCATTATTTCCAAAAGTCTGCTAGAAAAAAAAAACAAACAACTTGCATGGGTAGCTTGGTAAAAAAAAAAAAGATATTACAACCCAGCCCCATCCACTCTGATTTAGTAGGCATGGAAAAATACCCAGAAATTAGTATTTTTATGAAGCTCTCCACAGGATTCTGATGCTCAGCCAAGTCTGAGAATCAGTAAAATATAGCTGTTTTCAAATGTTGTTAAATCATTGGAAGACTTTTTTCATTTCTCTGCTTGGAACCCTAATATGCAAAAGTAATACAAGCAGAGCTGTTCTCATTGAAGAGGGGGATGAAAACCTTGCCCCCTCCCCTCTACCAGCCCCCCAGTGTTGATGGACCGAGGACCAGTGAAGAACTCAGATGAGGAGTACCATTTGGACACCACTGATCTCAACCAAGTCTTCCAAAATGATACTGAGACATTGTCATCCAGCTCCAATCTGAATGCTACCAGTGATGTACATCTTCCTTTTATAAAGTCCTTATGATTGAGGTGTAGTTATTTCTTTAAGAAACCTTTTTTAAAATTTACTGACTAGAGAGAGAGAGGAAGAGGAAAGGGAGGGAGAGAGAGAGAGAGAGAGAAACATCAATGTATTGTTTCACTTACTGATGCATTCATTGGTTCAGTATGCTAGCTTGCCTCAGCTCTTAATGTGGTTTGTAAAGATGACAAGGATTTTTAAGATGTTCTGCTTATTCTACAGTAGTACCCGCTCATCAAAATATTTTTGAGCACTCGCCATGTGCTAGCTAGCACTGGATCCACAAAGGAAAATCTGGTTTGGTTTCTGCCTTCTGTGGACTCACGAAGTAGGAGACAAATACATAAACAGCTGTATTATAGATAATGAGGAAAGTGCCAAAAAGACATAATTGGGAGGGAGGGGAACCTGTAAAGCAAAACGAAAGAAATAAAGACATACTAGGCATAAAAAGGGGAAGGAGACTAGGTCCACAGGGAAGGGGAATTTTAATTGGGCCAGGAAGAAGTGTTAATAAAAGGACCAGAAGAAGAAGGAAAAGAGAAGAGGGAGAGAATGAATAGATCAGTAAAATGACAAGAAATCAGTTTTCTCAAGATTTAAAAAAAAAATTGAAAGGAATTAAAGACTTCGAATTTTTTCCAAAACAATGAGGAACACAAGATGTCTGAGAAACCTCTGTGCTTTCCAATTGTGAGTTCTAATAAACTGTGAATTCTGAAATAAATCTGAGCAAAAGCAATCCCAATGTGATTGTGTCTGCATCACAACTCCAGAGAGAGATGTATTCACTGGAGATTGGCGGCGTGATCTTTATGCTGCTAAAGCACCTGGGGTTCAGGGTGTGGTCTGATGGGGTAAGAATTACTATCTTCATGGGCAGCTCTCTAGAAGTAGTTGGCTTTTTACACTTTGTGTAACACAATTACAAAAAGAGCATTGTATCAACATAAAAGGAATTTGCATTCACTTGAGAAGGGAAGAAAATTACCATGGACCCGCGTGTGTGCGTGCTGACAAGTTAGCATCCCTTCCCTCCAGGGTCCCCTGTCCCTGGCAGAGAAGCTGGACTTCATTCCAAGGGCCCCCTTCCCCGCTAAGGAGAGGTGTCCATGCAGGAACTGAACCCCTGAAGAGAAGAAGCCATCCTCCCTCCGAGGAAGGTCAGCCAAAGGCGCGGGCAGAAAGCAGACTTGAAGCTGAAAGCCAGCTGATGGGTGATCTCCAGAATCATCGAAGACAGTGCTACCGACCAAGAGAGTCCCTGGCAGCTCCCCTGAGGCTCCTGAGGTTTGTGGCCACAGCCGGGGGAGCGCTTTGAAAACCGCACGCTTCGCAGCTCACAAGCAGATGGAGGCAGCCCGTGACAGCCTCCTTGACCTTGGCCGGAGCTCTGCCATGGCCCTGTCAGGCTCCAGTTCCTCCTGCTGAAGTCCTTGCTGCTTGGAATGCAGGCACTGGCTTCTGTTTTCCCTGACGGAACCAGACACTGGATCCGCCTTAGGAAAGGCTCCGTTGCCGCTCATCGCATCTACTCGGTCGTGAACACATTTCGGCGACGGCCGGTTTTGTGCTTGTTCCCAGAATCAGAGATTGAATAGAGGTTGGTGGGGACGAGTGCGCTCTGTGGAAGCAGGTTCCCGGCGTCCGCATCCCAGCTCGGCAAGTCCCAAGCTGTGTCATTTTGGGGAGATTCTTAACCCCAGGGTGCCTCGTTTCCCTCACCTGTGAAATGGGCACAATGATTGGACCTGTCTTGGAGGGTCACCTGGGAGACTTTATAAACATCTTTGGCACCGAGTAAACTTTAAATACTTGTTAACACTCATGATTACTTTTAACCTTTAAAATGTCTCTGGTATCTCTTAAGAGCTCCCACGTGGTGAATAGTGTCCGCGCATCCCTCCTTGGCCAACGTTTAGTCAGGCTCCTCTGAGCCCTCCTCTGAAGGAGGCCCCATCATTGGCCTGCTGAGCCCAGTAGTCGCAAAAGAAAAGAAAAATCCTGCTAAGCCAGTTTCATCCTCTATATAATCAAGTTATTTTTTTCCCCTGAAACCTTGACACTTAACCAGATTCCTTAGTAACTTTCCATCCATTCTTTCACCCTGCCTGCGGGCTAGAAATCCCCATTTGTCCCACTTGCGTGTGGTGTTGAGTTCAGTGTCTCCCCCCACTGCGATGGTCTTTAGTCAAGTCCTTCTTGCCATTTGTGACAAATGTCCAGTGAATATTTTTCTTTAACCATAACCAGAGAACTAAAAATCTAATTTTAAGCAAATCCTTTTACACTTTATCTAATCTAATCGCCTTTATGCACCGAATCTAATCTAATTTAAAGAGTCTCTTTAGAGTTGACCTCTTCTTTTTGGATTTTTTTATGGCCTATTCTTTCCTTCTTTCTCAGGGCCCTGTTTAAAATGCCTCCTGGGTGTGCAGGAGGACCTTGCTTGACCTTGAGTTAGTCTTTGGATGGGTGCCCTCTTGAGTCCACTCGTGTTTGGGTGGCTTTATCCTGTGCTGGGCTGCTGGGCTCCTCTCTTTGACTGATGAAATTGTGATCCATTATTTATCAGTTTGATCAGAACGTGGTGGCCCCTCTCCGCTGACTCCGCCTTGGCTGGGCTCAGTCTCCCTGAGACTGCACCTACACACCTAGGTGCGGCTGCTTCTCCCTTCCCAACCTTGCGCCACCAGACTCCGCCGTGATGACGCCTGCCTTCCTCTGTGGCCCCAGTCCATCCTACTGGAGTTCAAATCTGTGTCTGTGCCACACAGGACTCAAGGGAGGTCTTCAGGTACAAAACAGACCCTCTTTGTGGTTGGCCATGAGTCCATATCGTCAGGGGCTGAGTGGTCTCTTCAGCTCACTAGTGGGAAGAAGGCCAGAGTCCTCCCCCTTCTAGGATTTCAAAATTGACAAGATCATGTGGACCCATGGATTTCAGTCACTATCTCTCCCACCCCAGTCTCAGATTCTTTCCGTTGTCTCCACCCATGGTCCTCTTGAGGTAAAAAAAAAAAAAAGTAGAGTTCCCTTTGAATTTTTCTGTGTCAAAGTAACTTCATCTCTCTATGGAAGAAACTCTATTCAGTGACATCAGCCCCGTGATTTATATTTTAAATGGGAAGTGAAGGACTTAAAACATGTCTCTCTTTTTAGAATATCCAATTAACTTACTGTAATATTCTCCCAACTCTCCATTTCTATACAATTTTCTTTTATAACAATCCTCACCCCTCAAACACACCAACAAAAACAAAGAAATACTCCAGTAGCAGAGCAACTAAGATTAAGCAGAACAATTAGTAAAGAGGATAAAAACAAGATATAATTTAAAAAAATCAATAGCATTTTCTATACTATCAACACGGCTTGAAATTGGAATGGGTCAAAATAATTCATTTACAATAGCAACAAAAACGTATTAAATGCCATGGCATTAATTTAACAAGAAAATGCAAGACTTTTGTGAAGATCATAATAGAAATCTTCTTATTAAAATGTACAAAACAATGAAAAGATATATTTTATTTTGGGGAAGACTTACTATCACTAAAATGTTAATTTCCTTCAAATTAATATATATTTTAATTTGAAGCCAAGAGTTTTTTTTGTTTTTTTAAGGGATAGAAAGAATGGATAAAATTATCTTAAAGTCAATAAGGCAAAATTACAAGAAATTATAAAGAAACAGTATAACAAAGAAGGATTTATCCTGCATGATATTATAAATTATCTGCAATTCCACAGTACCATAGGGAGAACAAATAGATCAGTGGAAGAACACAGATAGTCCAGAAATATATCACAGCATATGTAGAGATTCACTGTTTGACAAAGACAGTTTTCAGTCAATCAGCAAAAATATCGTTTATTTAATCAATGTGGTTGGCACAATTGGCTGTCCATCTGGCAGACAATCAAGTTGCACTGGGCCTCATAAGGGTAAGATATCAAAGAAGTTCCAGATGGATTAAGAACTTAAACATAAAACAAAATACATAGGGAAAGATAGATAATTGAGTGGCGAAATCTTATTAACCAAAATGGAAATCTAGAATCCATAATAAATAAGATGGATGTATTGGACCAAGTTAAAATGAAATGATTTTGTGTACAAAAATCACACTATCAACAAATTAAAAATATAGATATTAGGAAAAATATTTGCAATATATTGGACAGAAAAAATATATCTATACTATATAAAACGATCTTTAGATAGGGAAGAAAAAGACAGGAAATGGTCAATTGATATATCTAGGCAAATTTAAATGTGATAGATATGTAGTCAGTAGACTTAGGACCTCATCAGTAGTTAAGGACACATCAAGTAAACTACCACAGAGATCATTTGGGTCCTATCAGATTGACAAAATTAAAATTAAAAAGAGACTCTCTAATGAGGATGAAGATAGAATAAATCTAAGACACAGAAATCATTTTGTCATCTGGTAAATCTCTATCTTACTATATATTAAAAATGAAAATACAAATAACCTTTATGCCAGTCAGAGTTCTTGGATGTAATAAAAGACATGTGCTCTGCATAATTTAAGTAGAAAAGGAATGTATTGGAAGGGGATTAATCACTGACAGAATTCACAGGAACATTGGAGAAGGAGGCAAAGAAAATGGGCCAGGAGCACTGAAATCTGAACAGCTGGACTCTCAGCCAAGGGCAAGACCAGGAACAGCCAGGGGACTCTGGGCACTCTTGTTGACACTGGGCACCCATAATCTTTTGGAAATTAATTGCCAACAAATTCAAAACCCGAAGCTCTATAAACTTTTTCTCTCTCAAAAAGAAAACAACAAAAAAACCCAAATGTGATTTTTTTGGTGCTAATTTTGCAGTAAATTTGGCTTTGAGAAAGGAGCTTTAAAGAGAGCAGTTAACAGCCCTAGCTGGTTTGGCTCAGTGGATAGAGTGTCAGCCTGTAGACTGAAGGGTCCCGGGTTTGATTCCTGGTCATGGCACATGCCTGGGTTTCGGGCTTGATCCCCAGTGTGGGGCATGCAGAAGGCAGCTGGTCAATGATTCTCTCTCATCATTGATGTTTCCATCTCTCTCTCCCTCTCCCTTCCTCTCTGAAATACATATATATATATATATATATATATATATATATATATATATATAATATACACATATATATGTATATATATTTTAAAAAAATATATATATATATACCAGTTACCAGACTCGTGTAGCAATGACAGATCTCTTCCTTCTTTGCTTTTGAAGACAGTCTTGGCCGCATGGCTGACTGAGAGCATTGGAGGAGCAGAGAGAGGCCTCAGTGAAGGAGGCCAGCCACTTGCAAAATTATCTCAAAAACAAAACCAAGAGAGTGAGAGAAGCTACACTTCACGTCTTCATCCATTCTTGCGTTGTGGTCCAGAAAGGCTTGTTTTTCCCAGTGGGAAGAGGAATGGGGGAATTTTAAAGGAACACGCCCCTCCTCGGAGTGGAGCGGGGCTGGGCTTGGAATAAGCAGGTGACAGTTACAGGTAATGAAAAAGGCATCCCATTGTGCTTAGGTGTTCGTTTCCTTCAGAATCTTCATCTCTTCGCATCATTTTTTGAAGTGATCGCTTAGGAAGCCTGGTTAACGTTTTGCTGTTTTAATAAAACGTTCCGTTATTATGTTAAATTAGAAGATTCGAGCCTCGAACTCCATGAAACCCACTAAATGGAATTTGTGTTCAAAGCCTTTACTCACTCCATGGCAGTGCACTGAGTGTCAAGCAAAATCCCTACATAGTTTCCAGGACCTACAGGGGAGAGGAGCACACCCCGGCCCCTTTCCTGCTTGAAGAACTGGACCGTGACACCCAGAACACGAAGGAGAAGAAAGAGAAGAAAGAGAAGGAATAATGAAGAACCCTGACAGTGAACACGGTGCCAACAGCCCACCGATTGCAACCTACAATAAGACCAAAAGACGCTGAGATCTTGTATGTTGGCCAATGAGCAGGCAGCCCATTGCATTCTCGTATTCCTGTCTTCCACATTTTGTTAGTAGCTTGAGGCCAATGTCACCTGTGGGCAAAGACTGAGGACCAGGCTCTCCCCTGTGTGCCACGTAGGGTCCAGCGTGGAAACAACTTCATTGGGCTCAAATCCGGTTTGAACTTGAACCAGCTATGTAGGTGTCTTATTTTTTATGATTCGTTTATCTTTCATTAGATAACCTTGTTATTTTCCGTTACTTCTGGAGTCCTTCCACTTTAAAATGTGCAGGCTACAAACTGGGGTTTTATTTGGTTATTTTCAGCGGGGCGTTATAGAACTGTCTTGTTTGTGTGGCTGGGAGAGTGGAAATGTGGGCCGTGAGATTTAATTAAGATGAGTCATTTTATGAAAGAATTGGCAATGACTGATGCTTCAATAGAACATCGCCAACTGATCTGATTATTGAAAAATGAACAAAATCAGCATCAAATCGCTCCAAACTAATTCTGAGTTTGAGTCATTTCACCTGCTCCTATGGAATTCTAATATATTAAGTTCAGTAAATTATAAATTGAGAGACAAGGAGAATTCCTCTTGAAGGAAACAAAGAAAAAAAGGCAAGCATGCATGTAAGATGTTTAAAGGGAATTGTCATTGGTGGGGCATTAGGGTAGGAATGAGAGACATATTTGAGATGCTTTCCTTCATTATGTTTGTCACTTTGTTTATTTTGAGACATGGAAGTAAATTTGCAAAGAAGTATAATAGGCACAAGCAAGGGGATTTTGTATAGCCTCGTTCCTTCATAGTATAGACAAAAAGTCAGATGCCATTGCCCCGTTTGTTCCTCTCTCTCTCTCTCTCTCTCAATTTAAAAGTGCCTATGTAAAACTATAGTCATAAATCTCAAAACAAACTGCTCATCCGTTATCATGGTGTTATAGACTAAAAGCTTCTGCCCCTCAAGATTCATAAATTGAAGCCCAGCCCTCAGAGTGTTGGCATTTGGAGATGTGTCCTTCGGTTGGCAGTTGGGATCAGATGAGGTCATGAGGTTGGGGCCTTCACGATAGAGTGAGTGCCCTATAAGACAAGGCACTAGAGAACTTGGAGCCTCTCCACCATGTGAGGACACAGAGACAAGGTAGCCATCTGCAAACCACAGAGCTCTCCCCGAGAACCAAATCAGCCAGCCCCTGGGTCTTGGACATCCCAGTCTCCAGAACTCTTGGAAAACTCATTAATTACTTTCTGTTGTTCAAGCCACCCAGTCTATGTTATTTAGTTACGGAGCCCAAGCCAACTAACACACAAGATCTATCAGAAACTGATGTTTATGCAAAGACTTCCTTGTTCAGGATGCGGAAGTCAGACAGACCTTGTCTCTGTGTGACCTTCAGCCAGTTACGAACATGTCTTCACCTCTTTCTTCGCCTAAAAAAATGGAAGTAATAATACCTGCCTCCTTCAAGAGTGTGGAAATTCAAACAAGATGGAACAAAAGGCTTCACAGGATGTCTGGCAAGTAGGAAAATCTAAAATACTGTTTAAAATGTGGGCCCATCCCCGTCATTCTATAAGAGATCACAGCCCCTTACAGTTCAAAGCACAGACTATGACCTGATCAGTCTCCTGCTATTTTTACAAAAACCCTGCAGATTCCATCCTTATTTCTACCAGTCCCCCATCGCACATTAATAAGCACTTTGCATTTTTTATGAGGCCAACAAGAGGTATTTCAGCAGTCAAATAGATCTTCTGAAACGTATTATCATTTTGCTGAAATATGATGGTACTCTCTAAAATCTGGTTGTTTTCCAAGAGGCTTGAAACAAAATTCTAAACCCATCTGAATAATTTAATAATAATTCAATATAGTAAATATTTTGGAACACTGGATATATGCTGGAAAAGTTATCCAGGGAGCTGTGGGGCACACAAGGACAGCTAAGATAGGGCCTGTCCTCAAAGAGCCCAGAGCACTGCAGGAATAATACTGAACAGCAGTAGCGCTGGCAAATTAGAACACTGTAACTACTATTACCACTGCATTACTGTTGCTACCAGTACTTCTAGTACTAGTACTACAAGTAGTACTACCTCTGCTACTACTAACAATATCTAACATTTGTGTACCTCTCGACAAAGTACCTACTCCTTTCCTTCCAGTTCTCCTCTTTAGTTGTTGTTGTTTTTTTCATTATTTTTCATCTTTATTGTCAATAGTATTACATATGTCCCTCTTTTTTTTCCCCATTGACCCCTTCTAGCCTGCCCCCAGCCCTGCCCTTGCCTCAAGGCCTTAATGTCTGTGTCCATGGGTTATGCATAAATGCATATAAGTTCTTTGGGGAATAATTTTATTACAATGTCTGCCATGTCTCTGAATCTATTTTGTTCAGCAGCTTTTTTTGTCCATTAGATTCTACTATGAGTGAGATCCTGTGATGCTTGTCTTCCTCTGACTGGCTTATTTTGCTTAGCGCAATAGTCTCCAGGTCCCTCCATGCTGTCTCCAAGGGTAAGAGATCCAGCAATAAAAAAAGAAGGATCTCCTAGTTGTTATCCTTAACTTAGTCCCAAATGAGGAAACTGAGGTTCAGACAAACTCAACAATTTGCAAAGTTAATTCTTTTTAAATTATGAACAGGAAGAAACATCAATGGCATGAACACTTCTTTCTCAAACGCAATGAACTAGAAAACAGGAAGCAATTCTATACTCTCCAGATGCTTCACCCAACTAGAGTCCTAGCTGCCAGCTCCTGCTATCATTGTTGGAATTACTTGAAATTAGTTAACATTCTCATTTGCATTAACATTCTGAGAACCCTAACAAATGCTGTTCATAAGCTGTGCTTATACTACATTGCTTTTTCTTTTGTCATGTTTTTAATTATAAAAGTAAAATGTGCTTATTATAGGTAATTGAAAAATATAGATAAATATTAAGGGGTGAAAAAAACTAATCTATAACCCAAAACCCAAAGATAGTCACAGTTAATATTTGATGATATATTTCTTTCTACCCCATTTTCCTTGTCATTCATCTGTGTGTTTGCACATGTATTTTTATGAAGGAATATACTTTATAAATAGATGCGTTATGCTGTATTATTATGTTAATAAACTTTTAGGGGAATAATTTTATTTCAAAGAATAGTTGCAAAGATGGTACAGAGTTTGGAGAAACCCTTTGCCAAGCTTTACTCAATATTTACATCTTCTATAATTATGGGGTGTTTTTAAAAAACTAAGGAAGCAATGCAATTATTAACTAAATTATCTATTTTCCTTAGATTTCACTAGTTTTCCCACCCGCAACCTTCTGTTTTAGGATACAACCCAAGTTATCACATTGCATTCCGTTGTCCTATCTCCTTGGTGTCCTCTGATATGTCACAGAAAAAGGGAAACAGAACGTTTAGCTTTAAGAGTTAGAGGAGGGCCCTAGCTGGTTTGGCTAAGTGAATAAAGCATCAGCCCATGGACTAAAGGGTCCTGGGTTCGATTCCGGTCAAGGCCATGTACCTCAGGTGTAGGCTCCATCCCTGGTCCGTGCAGAAGGCAACCAACCAATGTGTCTCTCTCACATTGATGTTTCTCTCTCTGTCTCCCCAGGCCCTTCCACTCTCTCTAAGAATCAATGGGAAAAGTATCCTTGGGTGAGGATTAACAAACAAACAAAAAGAGTTAGAGGAGGTTGTATTGATTATATGGCATCCATCAGGCCTTGGGTTAGAAGAAGTGCTACCATCCAAGCTTGCTTCAGAGAATGCTTGAAGCCTCATTATAAACATGTATTCTACAGGCTCTCCCATTACTCCTCTGTTTTCATCAAAATGACACATCAGAGTGGCTGGGTTTCTCTCAGAGATGTGTGAACACCGGGCTGATCAAAGCAGCTGCTGGGCACGCAGGGACCAGAGTTAGATGAGGCAGACATGTCTGGGTTTGGGAGGGAGCAGTGACTCCTGAGCAGTGAGCAGACAACGTAGGAGGTCTGAACATCCCACTTCCTCGTGAATATTCATTTTGTGTAAAATGTTATGTACTACCATCTTTGAACTTCCCCTGACCCCTTAATTTGTTAAGACCTCTCTTCAAAGTACTTGAAAATATAACATGTAAGCTCAGACTTAAAATAGAATACTAAACAGGCCCCCAAAAAATGCTTAAAGGAAGAGAAGAGAAAGGTGAGAAGAGGGAAAAAAGAAGAAAATTCTAGGCTGAAAGGGGAAAGGACATTTAAAGGTCTTGAGGTGAGAAAGAGCTTGGCTTTAAGGAAAATTAAAAATAGTCCAAGGTTACACTGTGCTGAGTGGTCAAGAGGATAAACCTGAGAGTGGATCGTTGGATTTGAGATTGGAAGGAATACAGCAACGTGGTAGGATATTTAAGAATCGCACTGAAAACAGATACCCAAATTCATCACCCTCTACAGTCAGCATATCTGACAGCAAACTTTGACCAGACTTTCCAAAGAACAGACACACAGGAAGAGACATTTTCCTAATTAGGTAACCTCTGCTACAGAGCACCCCGTTTCCGTTGAACCACAATTTTAAAGCATAATTAACGCCTCCGTGCTACTTCCTAGTTTGTGTTTTTTAATTGGTCAACATGCTTGCAATTCTTTGCCCAAGAAAAAAAAATGGCCCGAAAGGAGCTCGCTCACAGAAGGCTCATCACTTCCACAGGGTCATGGCCCGGCCTGGCAGAATGAGGAGGAGAAGTGAAAGGATGATTGAGGGGTGGAAGAGGGTGTTCGGGGGAAAGAGAACACAAGGAAACGCAGTTTCTAGAACTTCAAATGCCCCAAGGATGTGAAGCATTGAACACAAACGACGTGTCAGTAATTAGGGTTCCCATAAACACCATTTGCATCCCCACTTGTCACTTATAATTCCTCTACTCGTAGCTGTATGCCTCTAGCACTTGACTTAGATATGAGTTTATACAGGTGATATAGGAAAAAGTAGCCACTATTCAGTCATCAGCTATGAGGTCCTGTTACAATACCTTAAGCAATAGTTAAAAAACGCCAGTGGGTGAGTGGAAAGGTAGGAGGGAATGGTGTAAAGCAGCAGTCGCTAACTGGTGGTCCGTGGACCACGGGTGGTCCGTGAGGTCCGAAAGGTTGTCGACCGCTGGTGGACTGCATGACCGGACCCATGGCCACACAATATTGTGTTTTGAGGGTATGGTCTCAGAGTCTATGGAGCATAAAAGACAATTTGTTTGCTCAATACTTATCTTCACCCCAATGTGCAGCTACTAAACAGATGTTGCTTTAGCGCTTTCCCAGCTTTCAACTCCTACAAACACGGACTAAGGGCCTTCAAGGAGTAAGTGCTTATATAATGTACAGAGTGATGCAGAGGTGAGTGAGATTGCTTCTTCCCTATCATCTCACATTCCAGAGCAGGAGCTAAGATAGATGCACAAAGAACAATAAAAAGAATGCACGAATTGCTGAGAGAGAGAGAGAGAGAGAGAATGGTTAAGGGAGCATGGAAGGAATAGAGGTTAATGGCTGCTAAACCCAGGAAAAGATGGTACTGGTCCTGGTTGAGGAAGGCAAGGGCTCAATAAGGCTTCATTGAAAACAATGGATTTAAATTGCAAGGGTGCATTGTCAAAGTCATCCATCATTCCTCTCTAAATGTAGTTGCTTTGTGTCTTACTTAATATTTACCTCATTGGTTTGGAATTCAAAGAGTTTTGTAAACTCTAAATCATTACACAGTTGTAGTACCATGATTACTGTGGCATTATTATTGCTGTGTCCACAGCTGTAGGCCAAGCATTATAAAGGCAGCAAAAGAACTGTGAATGCTACGTTGAAGGCCCTGGACATTGGGTAGGTTTGGATAAAGGACCCTAGATGTACAGGCAGATAATGCAAGGTAACATAGAGTGGATAGTTGGTGGTGGTTTTCTGTGTTGCCCATAGACTGGCCAACAGCCGGGGTGCCAGCTGCTGGCTTCTGCATCAGAGAGCCCTGGAGGCCAGCCAGGGGCCTCCATTCATACTCTGGCTCTGGGAAGAAACCACAGATATTAAGAGTGGTCCCATTATTGACCTGGGACTCATCAAACAGTTGCAAGAATTCTTGTGACCCGTCATAAGAAGCAGGAATCCCGACACGCTCTACATACAAGATGCTTTGCAGGAGGCTAGCATGCAGGAGGCTAGGAAAACAAGGATGAAATACCAAGTTGACTCTCTAGCTCATTGGATGTCCTCTAATAACGTCACAGGCGACGGCTCACCTAACAGCCGTTGAATAATGCATTTATCTCACATTAAAAAAAAAAAGAATAACGGAAACCGAGAGGGTAACCTTCTTCCACACTGGATTTGCAAATTCACAAACGTGTGTTGGACACACGTCATGTGCCCATTTGTTGAATATCTTAGATCTTATCCTGAAAGATCTTAAATTATTCATTCAAAACTTTCATGAAGGCCCTCCCTGAACCAAATAAACTCTGAGATCTGAAGAGTTGGCTTTAAAAACCTTCTTTCCTTTAAGATCCAGGGGGCTGCATCCGCTCTCAGAGGGCTGGTGCCCCTTTCCGGCCATGGGAAGAGGCAATTATAAAAGTGAATGCAGCTTCCCAGAATGCCATGATCTCCCAAGAGAATATCTTAGATGGCCAGAATATTGGGCCCAATGTGCGGGAATAAGTTCATAAAGCAACATGGGGGGTTGGGGAGGAGGGTGGAAATTAGGGAAAAGAGAAAGAAAAAGAAAATACCAAAAGATGCTCTTGCATTAAATAATGTTTAACTGAAGAAATCATCCTATCATAAAATATGTATTTATGTAGTAAAACACCAACTACGCCACAACATCAGTCACGAAAATCACTCTGGTTTTGCAACTGAATAATGAATATAGCGGCTTAAAATAACTAACGGCCAAGATGGATGAAAGAGAGAAGAAGCCAGCACACAGGGCCCTCAAACCCCAGCCTTCCCCTGCCCCTGGGGGAGCAGACACAGCGGACACAATGAGAGATGAGCCATGGGGGACAGCAACGACCCAGGCCCTGAGTAATGGTATCCTTGGGAACACTCGGTGGAGGTTGCAAGTAGCCTTGGGAGGAGGGGTCGCCTTTGAAGAACCTTCAGGGTCTTGCAGCAGCCAAGTGGGGAAATCAAGAAAACAGGATAGTAGCTAGAGGATTTTATCCACATTTAGCAGGAGAGCATTTATTCTGGTGCAGTGCTAGTCATGCACATGAAATAAACATATTGCCCAGCCAGCGTGGCTCAATGGTTGAGTGTTGACCTGTGAACCAGGAGGTCATGGTTTGATTCCCAGACAGGGCACATGCCTGGTTTGTGGGCTCGATCCCCGGTGTGGGACGTGCAGGAGGCAGCCAATCAATGATTCCCTCTCATCATGGATGCTTCTATGTCTCTCTCCCTCTCTCTTCCTCTCTGAAATCAATAAAAATATTTTTTTAAAAAAACATAGTCATGTTCTTAGAACGTTATCATCGGATAACGATGGACTAATATTACCCATTTGAACCCATGGGTTGTTGAACCCTGGCTTGCAGATTTGCATGAATTAATTGACAGAACACACTTTGCCGGGAATTTTCAGAAAGTTTTTCCAAATAGTTCAGCAGACGCACAATTGATTAGAAACATCAGGATGCTGAAGAGGCACCACCGCCTACGACGTGCGGTTTATGGCCACCAGGGCCCCTCCCGATCAAGACTGTGTTCCCTGCACGGCCGCTCTCTTCCCCTGCTGATGCTTAGAATCCAACCTTCTCACTTTGCCACGGTCGGAGCAGTTGCTGGACAATTTGATTCCAGTTTCCTGCCACCTCATGCACGTAATAGTTCCGGGAGCTTTCAGCAACTGCTAAATATGTTAATTTTCCAATGCTAGGATTCAATGAAGAAAGGTATCTTCAAGGTATTGATTTCTGATAAGGAGTGGCGATCTGCAGGAAAGGACAGTGCTTTAAGGGCCTGTGATTGGAGCACGAAGGGAAAGAGGACAGAGGCTGTGATAGGAGGACAGACGGAAGGACTCGGGATGTGGAAAGGACCGAAGGAAGCAGAGCTGGTGATGAGAGCGCTCAGGGACCTGCGGCGGAAAAGGCAGTCACACCTCCCTGGCCCGGAGGACAGCGCATGCTCGTCAATGTCCTTTCCACACCTTCTTCCCGAGTGGTATTCCCCTGTGTGTATGCACCACATCCTCTTCATCCGATCATCTAGCAAAGGACAGTTGGGCTGTTTCCAATGTCTTGGCCACTGCGAACAATGCTGCAGTGAACATAGGGGTGCCTATATCTTTGCGATAAAATGTTTTCTAATTTTCCAGGTAGATACCCCAAAGAGGGGTTGCTGGGTCATATATTACTCAGCCATAAGAAAAAAATGAAATACTGCCATTGCAATAATATGGATGGATGTTGAAAATATGCTAAGCAAAATAAGTTGGACGGAAAATTGTGGACAAAATATTAAAAACCATATGATTTCACTCGTATGTGGGATAGAAAACTGAAAGTAACAAATGAACCAACCAAAAAAAACAAACAAAAACTCATAGACACAGACAACAGTATGGTGGTTACCAGAGGGAAGAGGAGTGGAGGGGTAGTAAAGGGTAAAGGGGGTCAAACATTTGGTGATGTGAGGAGTCTTGACTTTGGGTGGTGGGCACACCATGTAATCCTATATAATAAAAGGCTAATATGCAAATCGACTGAAAGGCAGAATGACCAGTCGACAAGATGCACACTGACCACCAGGGGGCAAATGCTCAGCACAGGAGCTGCCCCCTGGTGGTCACTGTGCTCCCACAGGGGGAGCAACGCTCAGCCAGAAGCCAGGCTTATAGCTGGAGAGTGCAGCGGCGGTGGTGGGAGCCTCTCCCGCCTCTGGCAGTGCTAAGGATGTCCGACTGCTGGCTTTAGCTTGCTCATGGTGTGGGGAGCGGGCCTAAGCTGGCCGTCGACCATCCCCTGAAGACTCCCAGACTGTGAGAGGGTGCAGGCTGGGCTAAGGGACCCTCCCCAAGTGCATGAATTTCATGCACCAGCCTCTAGTAAAGAGATGACGATCCATAGAATTGTAAAACCTATGTAATCTAATTAACCAATATCACCCAATAAATTAATTTACAAAAAAACCTTGTTCCTCCTTCAAACAGCTTAAGGCTGTTGGGCACTTACCTTGGTGGATGTTTTATAGGAAAGGGAAGTGAAAAAATGAAACTTTGTCATTGGGAAGGCAAAGTGTCTCCTATTTTAATACATAACTTGCACATGTATATGTATTTAAATGATCTCATCTCAAATGTTAAAGGGCATATCTAAATGTGAGAATTTTTTTCCTTTATTATAAAGTGAAGAGAGGCTTTTTCAATATGTGAGTAAGACTGGCTCTTCCTGACCCCTTATAGAGACATAAAATAGGATTTGTCTCAAATTGTTGACCTTTCCCCTTGAAATGAGAATGTGCCAAGAAAGACCTCCACATTCTTTTCTGTTCCCTCAGAAATCATTTTACAATGCAGTAGGTACTACCGCGTTTTCAGCACTTCTAAGAGACGGTAGTTTTCTACGAGATAAGACAAAACTGAAATTATTTCCACAAATGAGCAAGAGAGAAATGGGCCTAGAATCAGACTGAAAAAAATCATGGAGTTTTAAATGGAGGGAAATGTTCTGAAATAAAAACCCATTACTGTAGCCCTAGAGCAAAAGGTAATTGATAGGTAGACCAGTAAAACCGGTGTTCCTCAATAATGCAATCAATCACTCTACATGGAATCCAGCCACTCAGCAATGTAAGACTCTAGCATGAATCTAGATTTTCTTATGTTGCTATTAGTCAAATAGCTTTGAATGACTCTCTACTTTTAGACAACAGTTAGGGCTGCTTAAATCTATAAACTGTCATACATTTCTTCTTAAACAGGCATGTAATCATATATGCTGCCATTGCTTATATTCAGAACAGGAAAAAGCTAATGGTTATAACACATGGGCTTTGAAGACATAAATTACTCAGGGGGAAAAAGTTTCTGCCACTGACATTTCTTTTCAATTTCGTTACAAGGTATAATTTACACGCAGTGAAATTCATTCTTTTTAGTATGCCACTCTGTGAGTTTTGACAAACACATATAGTCATGTAACCACCCTCACAATGGAAATAGAGAGCAGTAAAACAATCCCCCCAGATTCCCTCCTGCCCCTCTGTAACCAACTCCTTCCCTACCCACCGCCCCTGGCAACTACTGATCTGTGTGCCATCCCTAGAGTTTTATGTTTTCCGAAATTGCATGTCAATGGAATCTGACAGTATGTAGCTTTTTAAGTCTGGCGCCTTTCACGTGAAAAATGTGATTGAGATCCATCCATGCTGTTGTGTGTGTCAGAATTAATGTCCTTTAAATTGCTGAATAGTATTTCACTGCATGACTGTACCTCAGTTGGAATGGCTCCCAATTGTTAGGGCTTTGATAATGAAGTCACTATAAATATTAGCATACAAGTTTGTGTGTGGATGTAAGATTTTATTTAGCTTGGGTAAATACCTAAGATTAGGGTAGCCAGGTGGCATGGTGAGTGTATGTTCAACGTGACAAAAACTGTTGTGGCTGTACCCTTCTGAATTCCTGTAGGCAGTGTGTGGGGGTTTCAGTTGCCCACACCCTTGTCAGCACTTGGCATTGTCAGTTATTTTATGTTTGTCGTAACTGTGCTGACACATATGCTGAGGATCACATTATGGTTTTTAATTCTAGTTTCCCTAACAACTAATATGTTAAACATCTTTCCCTGGGCTTAGTTGACCTTCTTATATTTTTTGATGAAGTCTCTGTGTACATTTTCTGCTCACTTTTTAATTATTTTCTTATTACTGCTGGTTAGGAGTTATTTTGTAAGCTGGATATAAGTCCTTTATCAGATATGAGATTTCAAATATTTCTCCGAGCCTGTGTATTTTAATTCTCTTAACAGTGCCATACATATGGCAAAAGTCCTCATCTCAAAGCAACCCAACTTATCAACCTTTTCTTTGTCTATGGATTGTGCTTTTTATATTGAATTTAAGAAATCTTGATTTAATACAAGACCACACTACTTTTCTCCAATGTTTTCTTCTAGTCCATAGATTATTTACAACATAGTGTAAAATACATCTCGTGTTAATGAAATATCAGTGATATGTCTCAGCTAAAAGAATGGACAATTAACATTTTAATTTGAAAAAGTCCAAACCCTTTAGTATTTCACATATTTAGAAGTTCCTCTATCACGATCTGTCCCCTAAAACATAACAAATCACACCAGTGCAATAGTCAATCACTAATATATTCATTCATCAAGTATTGATTAATGGTGCTGCTGTTTTTTCAATTACTCTCCTAGATGGTGTGGTAGGAGAATTTAAAATGTAGTTGGTCTCTTTCCCTCCAGAAGTTCCTACAAATACAAATACATAAATAACTATTTAATTGCCAGTGCTCTAAGTGCTATGAAAGAAAGTTATAGGAAGTAGGCAATATATACGAAGATATAATTCAGCCACGGAGCCTAAGAGAAGATGCCCTTCAGGTAAGAGTAGCATGCAGTTTGGAAGCTGAGCGTGATTATAAATTAACCTTGGAATGAGAGGGGGAAATTCACATCCGAGAGGAAACTGCGCATTTGAAGACTATGAACTCGGAAATAAATGAACGTATTTGAAGAGCAGAGCAAAGGCCAGGCCAACAGGGAATAATGTGGCGGTTTTCTGATGTTCATTTATAGGAGACTCATCCAGGAAGCTTGCTTAAAATCAAGATTGCCAAGCCTCACATTAAAAAAAAATGTTGATTTAGTGGATCTAAAATAATAAGGTGATTATGATGTGATGCATCAACCACCACAGATCAATAAATTCTGGGAAGACAGGAGGAAGAAAGTGGTAGGTAAAGACACGGGAGGTAGGATTGATCCAAGTCATTCAGAGGAAGGGTAGTTGAGCCTAAAACCTTGGGAAGCCTTTGACAGATATAAAATGGTGAGGAGACAGCCCTCGCTGGTTTGGCTCAGTGGATAGAGCATCAGCCTGCAGACTGAAGGGTCCCAGGTTCGATTCTAGTCAGCGGCACATGCCTTGGGTTGTGGGCTCGATCCCCAGTAGGGGGCAGGCTGGAGGCAGCCAATCAATGATTCTCTCTCATCATTGATGTTTCTCTCTCTCTCTCCCTCTCCCTTCCTCTCTGAAATCAATAAAAACATATTTTAAGTAAAATGGGGTTGAGACATGGTCCAATTTGCATGAAATGATGGATCATCAACCACGGGGCTGTATAGGCTGTGGAGTACATTCCACAGTCCTACCCACCTGCCGAACATGCCTTGAACATGCTCTGGGAAGATGGATCACAATATTCAGTGGCCAAGGGGCTCGTCCCAGGACCTTCCTGCACAGGGAGCCCGCTCTGCAGTCCTGCTCAGCTGTGGGCATGGCTCTGGCCCCAGGTAAACCGGGAGCTTGCACACTGACCTGAGGGGGCCTGGAGCCCATCCCCTGGTCCTGCCCAGTCACAGAGCCCAGCCTGCGATCCAGCCCCCCAGCTCAGCTCAGCATAGCACCCTGCCCACTTGTCAATTGCCTGTGGCCTTGCGCAGGCGGGGAACCTTGCCAGGGGCCCCGCCCATTTGTGGCACATAGCCTGACCCGGAAACCAGGACACTGACTTTGCCCAGCGGAAGGGCACCGTCACTGTCAGCAATGGACAGATCATCCACACAGAGAATCAGCGAAAGGGTGAACCTGAACCGAACCCGAGACCCTTCAGTCCGAGGGCTGGTGCTCTAACCATTCAACAAACTGGCTAGGGCAGAAAGAAAAATATGTAAGTAGTCCCCTGCACCTGGCAGGCAGGTGGGATTTCTTCCTCATGGGACCACAGGGTTAGGTTATCATCGGACACACCTGTGAACACCAGTGGATGGTTTCTCTACTGTAAAAAAAAATTCTGTCCCCCTCCACCCCACATCCAGCCTGCCCCAGGACTCAGGAATCCCTCATGGCATTTCTGAGAGGGCGTGTCGCAGTTGTGGGCAGAGAGGAGCTGACTTGGAGGGACGCGGCCCCCGAAGCCATCGCTGGAGGTCAAGCCCTCGAATCATTTTCCTGCCCGTACCAGGCCTGTTCGCCGTTCCTGTGGTCGCTCAGGGAGCGCAGAAGCCGTCAGCGGGGAAGCAGCCCAGAAAGGCCAGCTGTGCTTCTTACGGCTCCGAGGGAGGGAGGGCTCCGCCGACGGGAATGACTTTTCCAGCAAAATGCAGCAGAGGGCTCCCCACATTTCTGAAACCCCAGTCACCAGTGACGTTTACATTTCTTGTTGGTTTCTAGTTTGACATCCAGCATATGGTGAGTAACAACTATCCCAGCCAGCCCGGACACGAGGCAAAAGCTGTTTCGCAGTGTGATAGGCTCGGGGCGCCGGAGATGATGCATCGGCTTTTTCCCCCCCCCCAAATTATTTTTTTTAATTTATTTTTATTTTTTTAATTGTTGAAAGTATTACAAACAGTAGTACATATGTCTCCTTTTTTCCCCCCATTGACCTCCCCCCGGCCTCACCTACCCCCCAGCACATGCCCTCCCCACCCCCTCCCCCAGTGTCTGTGTCCATTGGTGATGCTTATATGCATGCATCCAAGTCCTTTGGTTAATCTCTTACCCCCCCGCCCCCCGCCCCGAACCCTCCTCTACCTTCCCACTGTAGTTTGACAGTCTGTTCGATGCTTCTTTGTCTCTCTCTATATTTTTGTTCATCGGTTTATGATGTTCATTATATTTTGTATGTCTTTCTGATGAGCATGTTTTAAAACTGCATGCAAAATGGTTCAATGAAAACCATCGCTGCTTCTGGTGTGTCTCAGTGGCTGAGCATCAGCCTAGAAACCAGGAGGTCGCAGTTCCATTCCCGGTCAGGGCACAGGCCCGAGTTGTGTGCTCGATCCCCAGTGTGGGGCGTGCAGGAGGCAGCTGATCAGTGATTCCCATCATTGATGTTTCTATCTCTCTCTCCCTCTCCCCTCCTCTCTGAAATCAATAGAAATATATTTTTAAAAACAAGAAAAAGAAAATTATCACTTCTATGACTATTGTCTAGGAATGTAAAGTGTCTTGCGTAGAATAAACCTGAAAGCTTAAATATAGGAAACCTCGAAAAGATCTGGGATGAACTCTCTTATAGATAAAGGAATACAAGATGTATGTTATTGAAGCTGGGGCAACTCAGTGGGTGGCAGCAGACACCTGCCTATCACTGCTCTGCCCAAACACAGCAGAAATTGCCAACTCTTGCTTATAGAACACACAGGGGGGTGAATTGATATTGATTGGTCTTGGGTTTCCAGATCATTGTTACTCTGTGTTAGTGTCAAGGGCACGGAAAAGTGATGGGCACATACATGCCCACAGCTTTACAGGAAAGAGTGCCCACCCCCGGCCTCTGGGAGCACTCCTCTCTCACAAAGGAACGCTTAATTACTGCTCTACATGTATTCCTATCTCACCTTTAAGGAGATTTTTCAGTGATTACTTTTTATTATTTATTTTTAAATAAATTGTTTGCAAGAGCTCTTGGAACAAACGCCCGCATTTCAACGACACACGTTCAGAGTTCTGCATTGTTGTGTTTTGTTTTGTTTTAAATCTTCAGAGGTCTATGATGCTGGTGGGTTTCAAAGGTACCATGGGGGTGCCACATGCCATGCAAAGATCATGAAATTAATGAGGTCAGCTTTAAAGGGGGCAGATTTTCTTGAACAAGTGTCATTTGAGCAAAAGGGAGTCGTTTTCACGTTGTCTTAAAACATTTTTATTACCGCTATTTCATTTTATGACACTGGTCCAAACACTTTGCCAAGAAATCTCCTGGGTATCTCCTCCCTCCTCTCCCCTCCCCTCCTCTCTTCTCTCCTCTCCTCTTCTCTCATCCTCCCACCCCCTCTTCTAGTCTGCCTTTATTGAAATACACGGTCTGATTTATTTTATAATTTAGGATTATATATAATTCCTTACCTACTAGGACACTCAGTATTTCTGGATTTGGGGTGAGTTTTGAATCCTGAAATCAACATCAACACCAATGTAAACTTTGTATCCATTTCTCCACGTTCACCAGTTTTCAGACTCATTTTAGAGGCTCCTACTAAGTGCATGTAAAATTTTAAGCTATGGCACCTCAATACATTCAATAAAAAAGAAAAATAAGAGCGTAGCCAGTGTGTCTCAATGGTTGAGTGTCATCCTATGAGCCAGGAGGTCACGTTTGATTCCAAGTCAGGGCACATGCCCAGGTTGTGGGCTGGATCCCCAGTGGGGGGGCTTAGGGGACAGCCAATCAATGATTCTCTCTCATCATTGATGTTTCTATCTCTCTCTCTCCCTCTCCCTTCCTCTCTGAAATCAATAAAAAATATTTTTTAAAAAGAAAAATAAGAATTAAAAAAGGTTTCCATCTCTCACAATACTAAACAACAACAAAAACAAACTACGATTTCTAACTCAGGTATGAAAACATATGGGTTTTAAATTCATTTCCATGAATTGGAAGAGAAGATTGTTTGGTTTTTCTTATATTAATGTTGACCTAGTCCCCCACGGAGGTCTCATGACATGATTAATTAGAAAGCCATCTAGGACACTAGAAAGACATGCGTCTGTTTCCGGTATCTCTATTGCTACTAATAGCACTGATAACAAACAGTTCACCGTCATAATCACAGCCTTCCATCGCTCTGCTCCTTGCCTGCCATTATTCTAAGGTGAAGTCAGCGTAAAGTGTTTGGGCACCTCCTATGACCTTGGCACCAGAACTATAAGTAGATGCCTTTGTTCTACCCTGAGGTCACTTCAGATCGAATTGGCAAGCTACGTAATACGTGCACACAAGCTTGTGAAAAGTCATATATATATGTGTGATTTAAAAAATCAAAATTAATGCAATGTCTTGTATTGTGAGGAGCAGACACCGAGTGTCACATGAGGGAGAGGATATTTTTGCCCAGTCATTGGAAGGAAGTTGGTGGCTGGCCTGGACGTCTGGGTAGAACTTCCTTAAGCATGGAGCAGGGTGTGCGTGCCCACTGGTGGGCGGATCGCGTTCAGGAGGAGGGGCCGTGGCATCAATGATTAGAGTTTATGAGGACAACCCATTTTATGAGGTCAATGAGGAGACAGCCTGGCCTTCCCAGGGAATATGGAGCTGTAGCCAAGTTAAGAAATGTGGATTTTTCTTTACCAATAAATTAGAAGTGTTAGATGCTTTTGCATTTTCTACCATCTTAATGATTACTACTTCTGTATCTCTGTTATTTTTTATCTAATTTTGTGTGTTTTCCCCATTGGACCCATCTTATCTTTAAACATTCAGTCACTTTTATTGAATTTAATTTTTTAATATAGTTTTATTGATTTCAGAGAGGAAGGAAGAGGGAGAGAGAGATAGAAACATCCATGGTGAGAGAGAATCATTGATTGGCTGCCTCCTGCATGCCCCCAGCTGGGGATCAAGCCGGCAACCCCGGTCATGTGCTCTTGACCAGAATCGAACCCGGAACCCTTTGGTCCACAGGCCGATGCTCTATCCACTGAGCCAAACCAGCTAGGGCACTTTTATTGTATTTTAAATTGCTTTAACGTACGGCTTCACTTCATATACATATATATCTTATTTTTGATCCCCTACATTTCTTTTTGGATGCGTAACCAATTGTTTTTGACTTTCTTCTATTACATAGATTGTGTTATATTTCTTTTTTGACTTCTTTGAGAACAGAAGTTATTTAGGCTTCTTCCCGTGTATTTTTAGGTAAGAGTTTTCATGCTATGTTTACTTCGCTACCATTTGCTTTCATGTCTACCCCCCTCCCCCCCGAGTTTCTTTGTTGGTTTCTAAGTTTTACTCATGTTCGAATGAGGCTAGCTCCCTGTTGAAAACAATGTACAGGAGGACTGGGGAGAGCGGGCTGGAAGACACAGCAGTCTAGAGCCTCCGCGGAAATCTGTGGCCTCCAACACTCTCCCAGCAACCCAGTTATTTCTAAGTCATGGGTGCGGGGCTCCTGTCTGTGTCAGCAGTCACCGTGACTCACAGACAGGCCTGCTGTGCCTGCTGTGCCCTTGCTGCTGCCTCGCCACCTGCCCACCTGGAGCACTCACCCTGCAAGGACACCAGCGAGGCTGTAGTAACGGGGCGTGTCAGTGGGGTTCCCAGTTCAGGGCCGTCTCCCCCCCCCCCCCCCCCCCCCCCCCCACTCTATGCTGTTCCACTTCTGTACCACGAGGAGGTTCTCTGCTTTCCTGCAGCCACTGCCTCCTTTAATCAAAGCATCATTGGCTGTGCCTTTCGGGCTGGTCACATTTGCCTTTAGGAAAACCGATATCCATGCCTGTCCTGGAGGGCAGGTGTGGGCTCTCAGCATCCGGCCCCTGTTTGGGGCCCAGATTTGACATCATTTTGAGGCTGTGCCGGTAGCTCATCGTTTGAGATTGCAGCCATTTCGCCTTTCATTTTAGCTAGAATTTTGGTTGGTTGGTTGGTTTTAATCACTGGTCCTTGTTTCTGATGGATTTGCGAAGGAAGGATAAACGTGCCTCATCCCTGCCCGCCTACACCAGAAGTTCACGTGCATGCGTTAGAAAGTCCTGAGTCAGTGTGGCCCTTGGATGGTGATGCAAAGCGAGAGTGTGTTAGTGTGATGCCTCAGCGAGCTTAGGAGCCAGGAAAACACTGCAGTTCCAGAATAGGAAGGTCTTCCTTTTGAAATCAGGACCTTCAGGGTGTGTATGGGAAAGCAGAGAGAAGGACCGGCCTGGGGACAGAGGGACAGAGATATTCTGGAGAAGTGCCCTCACCGGTTTGGCTCAATGGATAGAGCCTCGGCCTCAGGACTGAAGAGTCCTAGGTTCAATTCTAATCAAGGGCACAAGCCCGGGTTGTGGGCTCAATCCCCAGTATGGGGTGTGCAAAAGGCAGCCGATCCATGGTTCTCGATTCTCTGTCATCATTGATGTTTCTCTCTCTCTCTCTCTCTCTCTCTCTCTCTCACTCTCTCTCTCTCTCTCTCTCTCTGAAATCAATAAAAATATATATATTTTTAAAAGTAAGAGAATTTCCCATGACTTCTATCTAAGGTGATACTTGGGAGCATCTAAAGCCACACACCCTTTCACCTGCCAGGTTGTAAGTACGTGTCCTAATGCTATTTCTCGTCACAAGGAGAAAAAAGTTCCCGCCTGAAAGATTCCATCCCTTGCAATCCATTTTCTCCCCCAACCTGACCCCACAGTGAAGTCAAAATGACAAATCTGTGATGTCATCATCATCATCATCACCCCCCACCCCCACCCCGGGAACAAACTGTGAAGCCATTAACACAGGATGGTGACTTCACTGCGGGACCAGGCGGGGCAGCTGGCTGGGGAGGAGAGAGGAGCTCTCGTCGTCAAACACACATAGATCTTCAATAATAACCAGGGAAATTCAGAACATTACTGTCCGAGCAAATCGCATTTGGTACAAATGCCATCTCCTTTCACGTTCGCCCAGCACGCTCATCCTTCTTTATTTAGCAGAGGGGCCCTTTCTCCTCAGAGACCTCTCAGAAAGCGTCCTTGTCTATGTCCCAGATCGTTAAGATGACTAAAATGAGTAAGCCTGACATTTATTGTTAATTATTTATATCAATAAGGAGGTGTTCTTACTTCATACCTACTGCTGTGCTGGAGATATAGATATACATTTTTACCAAGTGGATTTAATGCTAATGATAGTAGAAAGCCCTGAATAGGTAAGCCCCATTGGGTTGTTTGTCCACCAGGCCAGAAGGGTAGGTTTTGACCCAAGAGAAACCCCACCAGGGGATAAGTAATTATTGTGCATGTCTCTGTTCAGATCCATGAACAGTGAGGGTGAGGGAGAAAGTGTAGTACATAGTCTGTGCACTTGAATACCGATGAAATACTAAACCATCATGCCAGGAAATGGAAATAGGGCCAAATGAGCAATGCCCACCACACAGGCCAGTTCGGGAGAGGCTGTCATGGCTGGGAAGGCCCCAGGCCTGAGAGGCTGGGCTCTCAGAAAGTTCAAGGCTCGGACCTCCCCTCTGCCATTTAACTGCTCCATGATATCACTTCTTGGAGCTGTGATGTCCTCCATTACAAAAGAGACGATGCCTACCTCACAGGTTGGGAAAAGGCAATGGTAACCCATAGACAGCACCCCGCTAACCTCCTAGCATCGAGAAAACCTTTCCTCAAGGGTCAAGGGAAATACGAGTGGCAGTTTTCAGATGGGATTCATGGAGGAAGTCCGAGTTCAGCATTGTAAGTCAAGACGAGATTTAGAAGGTGGAAATCTAGGAAGGGAAATCGTTTCTGAGAATTCTCAAAAGGGAGCTGTTGAAGGGATGAACACAGTATATGTGGAGAGGAAGGAGTAGAGTAACTTACGTGGAACTCAGGATCCGCAGAAAGGGGCAAAGAAAGATGGGTGTAAAGAAGTAGATTAGGGTCAAATTGTGTGAAAACATTGAATTCAGGCTACATTTAGAGTGGATGATTCATTATTCACTCAATGATTTTATTGAAAACCTACTATTTGCCAGACAGTCACCTAATAACTGAGGATCTATATATATAAAAGGCTAATATGCACAGTGTCCCCTCAGGAGTTTGACTGGGAGACCAGGAGTTTGATCACTTGCTATGACATGCATTGACCATCAGTGAGCAACACAGAACAAAGGAAGGCCCTGGCCAGCAGCCAGAAGACCCCGATGGGCCCTGATTGCCGGCCAGGCCTAGGGACCCTCCCCATGCATGAATTTCATGCACCAGGCCTCTAGTATAATAATAGATGACGTAAAGTTTCTATCTTCATGGGGCTTTCAGTGAGCAAAGGAAAGATATTAATGGCTCTGAACAAGGACATAATATGATACCATTTATATTTTAGAAATATTAATTAGACGGCCATAATCAGAAGAAATGAAAGCATGTAGGGACTAGAGTTTGCTCGTGGAATGCTATTGCAATGACTCAAAAATGATAGGGAGAGATTAAGGATTCGATTAGATTCAGTGAAACCAGAAAGAAATATTTGACAAATATTGCAAAGAAAAAATGATAAGAAGTAGAGACTATTAAATGTGAAAATGCTGAATTTCAGAGGAAATAGTGTTCTTGTTTTAAATGCATTCAAATATTCAAATGAAAGTTCAGTAGATAAATTCCATAGGAGGTTTATAACTTTCTTGCTTGCTTGCTTGCTTGCTTGCTTGCTTTCTTGGAAGCTGTTTTCTTAACAATAGTGTTTAAAGATGCAAATGGATAAAATCTCTGAAGGTTGATGTTAAGAGATAAGAGAAAAGGTGGAGAAAATTATCACATTCTTTAGGTCTTCTAGAGAAGGAAGAAAATAAAGCAGAATAGGAAACTGACAAGAAGTTACAAAAATATGTAATATTGGCATAGATGCCAGGGGAAGAGTTTTGTGATAGAGGAAGTGGTCAAATGTGTTCAATGTACCAAAACATGAAGAAAAATGAGGACCAAGAAAGGACCGTTGAATCTGACAAATGAAGACGTCATCAGAAGCCATTTCGGAGAGCAATCTGATGGTGCTGGTGAAAGAAATCATCAGATGGCAGGAAATGGAGGCAAGGAATAGGCCCCACTCTTTCAATGTTTGGCCTTAAAAGACAGAAAGACATGTGAGTGTCTCGAGTGTCAAGTAAGGGAGTCAGTCCCTCCTCCCCTTTCCCATCCAGATGTTAACTGCGATCCCAAACAGCCATTTCAGAAGTGTGTGCTTTTTAATTTTTAAATCCTCACCAGAGGATATATTTTTATTGACTTCAGAGAGAGTGGATAGGGAAGGGGGGGAGGGGAGAGAGAGAGAGAGAGAGAGAGAAACATCGATGTGAAAGAGAAACATCAATTGGTTGCCTCCCATATGTGCCCTGACCAGGGATTGAACCTGCAACCTTTTGGTGTCCAGGATGATGCTCCAACCAACTGGACCACCGGCCCCAAGAAGAGCCTGCTTTTGATTAGTGGGAAAACCGAGGGACACGGACTCACAGATGCTGCAAGAAAGAAGGCATCCTGAAGATGTCCAGTCATTGCATTATCTTTGCAGTCACAGCATGCGATTAATTTTTTTTTTAATTACTCTAGCACAGCATGCTACACAAAATTCTGAAGCCCTTAGGAGGCAGGAACTATATTTAAGAGGAAGAGTCAGAGGGAGAACCTTGCCTGCTGTGTGCAGAAATGTCCCCATCTGTGCAGAATTCTCGCAGGATGTCGCCCCATCACAGGCAGATTTATGGGTGAGCTCGTTCAGTATCAGACACCTTTCCTTCTTGAAGATGACAGAAGCCTACAGCTGCCAACTGCTAGCGGGCGATGGTTTTCTTGCATTACAATCCACTCCACAACGTGTTTCCCTTGTCAAGTCCTAAGGGCAGAAAAAAAGAGATGGATCTGCAGCCGGCTGGGGTGAAGCTGTCAAACATCTAAGCTGATTTGTATCTCTGTCTCATGTCTGAATTAGCACAGAGAGTGCCGGGGCGTTGATGTCTACCGAGGGGAAGGCAGAAACCCACGACACCCTTATCCTCCCTTTCGAACCCCATTATCACGCGTCACTAGCAGCCTGGCTTCTTCAGATTTGTGTTTTGTGATTAGATACTACCTATATCATCCCTGCTTCTGGAAAGTCCTCTCCGTCCTAAGGATGGGGGATTAGAGATCCAGAGAGACGACCCATCCATCAAACAACTGAATACTCAGTCCCAGAAGTTATCGATATTTTATGTATATTCCGAATCTCACACTCACAGAGAGGGACACGTTGACTTCTCTATTTCTTTTAGAATTTTGCATTATAACAATGGAAACCCTTAGAGAGCTTGACTTTGCCTACCTTCATTTTCTCTCATGTTCAAGTGGCTATCAAAGAAGGATTTCTTCTGTAAGGAACAAATTTCCCCCAAACCTTTTACCACTTGATGACTAATTCCAATTGGCTATACTGCTACCAAAAGGAAGTCCTTGCCCACACCGGTTGGTGGCCTTTTAAGAAAAGACTATAAGTCATCGCAAGTGTCCATACTGTCATGAGTTTTTTAAGAGGGAATGTTGGAAGTGCGCCTATGATATTTTTCACCAAATAAAATATTTCTCCTTCAAACTCAGTCATGAAAAAATAATACCCGGTAGAAAATACTAGTATATGGGGGAAAACACATCTAAGACATGGTGAATCCTCCAAGGGGCTTATAGTTCTAAGAACATGAGAACTACTTGTGCACATGAAGCCACTAGATAATGAAAAAGCGATGTATTCCTTTAAGCAATCAAATTTTCTGAAGAGTTACAAACAATGCCAGCAGGAACTATGCCGCAGAGTGTGGCTAAAGGAGATAGTAGCTATGCAGCGCCAGTGATTGGTTCCTTTGTTTTGCTTATTCTTGTGCTAATACTACTTGTTGAAGCATAAGGTGTACACAGTCAAATGCACATAACAGAAGTATATAGCTAAATATTGGCCATTGCATATGACCAGCACCACGATCAAAAAAATATTTCCTGCAGCCCACACGTTTCCCTTTCCAGTCCATTCCTCTGCCACCCCCACCCCCCAAGAACCAATTGCTCCTCTGATTTCTAGCGGCATAAGCTACTTTTTCCTATTCTTGAACTTCATTGTATATGGACTCATGGAGGATGTACTTTTTATGCCTGGCTTGTTTTGCTCCATAGAGTTTTTTTGCGATTCACCCATGTTGTCACACATCAGTAATTCGTTTTTGTTTCTCATGTTGTTGAGTAGCAGTCTACTGTGTATCTTAACCATTTCCAGTTTGAGGCTATTATAATGAAAGTTGTTATGACCATTCTTATGTAAGTCCTTTTGTGGGCACATACCTTTGTTTCTCTTGGCTAAATTAGGAGCGGAATTTCTGGGTCATATTTTAGATATAGTGTTAGCTTTATGAAAACGTTCAAACAGTGTTTCAGAGTGGAGACAAGCCTGTTCATCCCGTTGGCAATATATGAAGTTCCTGTACAGTTGGTTGTTGAAAAGTGAGAATGGGGGTTCATTATCACCACATCTTTTCTTTTTCCCCCCAGGAAATTGAGAGATGCCAACATGTAGGTGAAAAGTTTCTGATTTTTAAATATTGGCAAGTAATTAAACCTGGAGAGCATTATGCTAAGTCAGAGAAAGATAAATACCATATGATCTCACTTGTATGTGGAATCTAACGAGCAAAGTAAACTGGTGAACAAAATAGAAACAAAGGCATGGGTACATGGAGCAGACTGATGATGTCAGAGTGGAGGAGGGACGAGGGGATGGATGAAAGAAGGTGAAGGGATTAAACAAACAAATGAACAAACAACAACAAATATATATATATATATATATATATATATATATATATATATATATATTAGAGGCCCGGTGCACGAAATTTGTGCACGGGGCAGGGGAGAGGGGTGTCCCTCAGCCCAGCCTGCACCCTCTCTAATCTGGGATCCCTCTCACAATCCAGAATTGCTGGCTCCAAACTGCTTGCCTGCCTGCCTTCCTGATTGCCCCTAACCACTTCTGCCTGCCAGCCTAATCACCCCCTAACCACTCCCCTGCCAGCCTGATTGATGCCTAACTGCTCCCCTGCCAGCCTGTTTGCCCCTAACTGCCCTCCCCTGCAGGCCTGGTTCCCCCCAACTGCTCTCCCTTGCAGGCCTGGGTCCCCCCAACTGCCCTTCCCTGCAGATCCAGTCACCCCCAACTTCCCTCCTCTGCCAGCCTGGTCACCCCTAACTGCCCTCCCTTGCAGGCCTGGTCCCTCCCAACTGCCTTCCCCTGCTGGCCATCTTGTGGCGGCCATCTTGTGTCCACATGGGAGCAGTCATCTTTGACCACATGGGGGCAGCCATCTTGTGTGTTGGAGTGATGGTAAATTTGCATATTATTCTTTTATTAGATAGGATAGAGGCCTGGTAAACAGGTGGGGACTGGCTGGTTTGCCCTGAAGGGTGTCCTGGATCAGGGTGGGGGTTCCCTTGGGGTGTGAGGCGGCCTGGGTGAGGGGCCTGTGGTGGTTTGCAGGCTGCCTCCCCCACCTCCTCCCCCCACCCCCAGTGACCCAAGCAGAGGCCCTGGTGTCTGGGATTTATTTATCTTCTATAATTGAAACTTTGTAGCCTTGAGTGGAGGCCTGGGCCTGCCAGGACAAGCAGAAAGCTTGGCTTCCTCCATTGCTGGGAAAACCCAAGCCTCCTGCTCTCTCCATAGCCACAGCCATCTTGGTTGGGTTAATTTGCATACTCACTCCTGATTGGCCAGTGGGTGTGGCTTGTGGGTATAGCAGAGGTATGGTCAATTTGCATATTACTCTTTTAGATAGGATATGATCATATAGCATAGATACAGACAGCAGTGTAGTGTTAGCCAGAGAGAAAGGGGATGGGGGCTAGGTGGGGGTGGACAAAGGCAGAGAGATGGGGACAGAAAGAGACTTTGCTTCGGGCTCTGGGGGCACATGATGTTTTGTTGAGTTGTACACTTGAAACCTATATGGTATTGTGAAGCAATGTCACCTCAATAAATTCAACAGAAACAAATGAACAAACAAACAATTAAATAACCTGACCCATAAAAACACATTCACCAGCCAGATTCTTCCTGCAGGCCACCAACTGGAAAATTGTGATGTAACTGTCTACTTCCCCAACTTCTTAAACAGAGTAATCTAAACAGATCCAATTACTTCCCAATGACTTAGACTATTTATCAATATCAATTATATTCTGTGTCATTACAATCTTGGGTGTCACCAGAATGTATTGATGTACAAAAGATCTATCTCAATCTGTAGTAGCCCCCAGAAGTCTAGGACTTATTATTTCACATCAGTTCTGCCTTCTGTCATTTTTCTATCTTGTTCTCATTAAGCCATTTGTAAATGCTTGATGACCTAGGTATGACTATGCTTCCCGTGTCTGATGTATTGCTTACTAATCTCCTTTGTAGGAATCCGGGTAAGATCTTTTTCTCATAGAACTATGTGTACATAAGGACAAACAGACTTTGAGTGAAAGCCTGAAAGACACCTCTATTAGTAAAGCATGAGAATTTGGGACATACATTTTGTGACATCTATTTTCATGCTTAGAGCGGCCTGTTTATTTCCTGGCAGAATCATCTTCAGAGAGGGGACTGTCAGAGAGATGAATTTTTAGGCAGCTAAAGTATTAGCCTCATATCCATGAGGGATGTCATTCAAGGACAAAGATCCAAAAAAGGGACTCATAGGTAGGAGACTAGGATGTTCTTATAATGTACGTTTCTTCAGGGAAATAGAAAATATCTCTACACATTCGCTTTTCATTATCCAACAAGATAGTGTTCATGCTATTTATTGTGATTATTTATAAAAGCTGATATGAACCATTGTTTTCAAATGACTATTAAATATTTTCTTGAATGCAGAAAATACTCCCCACTTCTGGTTTAATTTGGAAACAATAATCGAGTGTGTACTACATGCCTGGTACCATCAACGTGTTTCACATGCCTTGTTACATCTGAGCCTCAGACCATGTTGCAACTGAGGAAACGATAGCCCAGACATGTGAGCAAAGGGATCAAATTCATCGATCAAACTTAATAGATGGTGGGAGCAAAAACTGAACCCAGAAAATTTCCTTTAAGGAGCCCATAATAGCATCCACATCGTTCTACATTTCTGTCTCCAACTTCTTATCTTCTAGGTTGAAATTTTAAGAAAATAATTAATTTCATTAATGTCACATTTTCAATTACTTTAAGTAACTTGCAATATATCATTGTCATTACAGTTCCCTCCATTCTACTGTAAACTATCAGAAATCACTACTGAATGAGCAACGTGTTCTGAATGGGCAATTTTTTTTTAACAAGCCTCTCTCTGTATTAAGGGTCAAAAATTGTTAAGCCAAAATGCTTGCCTACATAATAGATGCCTGTGAGGGATTATAAAGAAGGCTGTAAATGGTCCATTCCATTTATTTCCACAGCCGTATTTACAATATAGTCACAAGTAGGCACTGCCTCTGGGAGTTAGTTTGACATACCACTTAGAAATCAAGTGATTTGTATCCCCGGTATTGGAAAAGAACAATTAGCTCTCTGTTTAGAAAGAAAAAGAAACTGCAAAATTGTACCTAGACACAGTACTAGCTGCATAGTGTTTCCTTGTGCTAAATAATTAATCACACATCCTCTAAAAATGCCCCACTTGCTCAATTTACAAGGGAGGCATTTCCCTGGTGGCTGGTTCACCAGGCCCCACACTCCGATGGCTATAATTAGGAATGAGTCGGATTTCTAAGTTTGAAATAGGATTTGCTTGGCAATTAACATAACTTTTCATATAAATGTGTGAGTGGGTTTGAATGTGTCCTTTAAAAGCAACTCCCACAAGAATATAAAACATGGGATCTTTGAATGGAGAAGTTCCCCCACCCATAATCTCACCAAAACTCACTGGTCTCCCACCTTTTTAAATATATATATATACATTTATATATATACATTTCAGAGAGGAAGCGGGAGGGAGAGTGAGATAGAAACATCAATGATGAGAGAATCGTTGATCGGTTGCCTCCTGCACACCCCACATTGGGGATCCAGCCTGCAACCTGGGCATGTGCCCTGACCAGGAATTGAACTGGTGACCTCTTGGTGCACTGGACAATGCTCGACCAACTGAGACATACCAGCCGGGCCTGATATCTTGAAATAATAATCATTTTTATTTGGTGGTCTATATAAGCTTTCAAATTGCTGTTACAGGTAAAAGAGTGAGAAGGTCTAAAAAATTCTGGTTAATAAGGTCATCATCATTGAACAGAGAAGCCAGTTTGCATAGAGCTAAAACATGTAACGCAGGGCGACACCAGGTTCTAGCCCCATCAACTGGCAAACACTGAAATTCATCTCCTGACGACCTCCTCATGCCATTGTGGACTCAGATAGGGAATACAGAAGGCATGACAATCTCAGGTCATTCGTTATCCAAAGCAATGGCCATTATTAGGAGCAGTGTATGAGGCTGTGCCCTGTATGACAATGTGTTTTGACTCAGCCTTCAGTGTTTGACATCATTAAGCAAATTTAAGCATACCAAAAGCTTTCAACCCACCAGGAGTCCCTGTAGTAGCTTAAAGACACCCCACTGAGACAAGACAAAACCCTCGGTTTCCTACTCACACAGGGTCCCATCCAGTCCCCTCAGCAGCGATCCTGCGAGGCGTTGTATGTGAGCTGTTATAAGCATATTTTGGTACCATTTCCCTGGGAGATTAATAAGTTCTCTGCAGGGTGGCTGCAGTTTTTCAAGGCATTGCATTTTCATGGAGAAAATAGATGACACGCATTGTTCTTCTCCTTAAGGACAAAACGGAAAGAAAATGGGATAAGAATTAACACAATGGTTTTATACCATCTAAAAGGCACCACTTCCTTAAGAGAAACCACGGATGATAAATATTAGAATGTGTTATGGAAATGTGTGTCTCTGGAGGGGCAAACTGGTGGTGGACCCAATCCAGCCACTCAACACATCCCTCTTTGCTTGCACTGCATTTTAAAACCTTGAGAGATGCCACGTGACGATTCAGCAGTGACCCCGCAGCCCTAACCGCAGTCAGCTGGAGTGGGTGATGGCTGTCTCCTATGCCTGGGCGTGCCCTCACCTGCATACCCTGCCTGGCCCTCCAAAGTAACTGTCTCCTCAACCCCTATTGCATTCACTGTCCTAGCTCGTCATGATGCACTGTGTTTCTGCTTCTAAAGTTTGAAAAATATATTCATTCACTTTCTCCCCCATCTTGACAAAATGCAGAGAATGAAGTAGCAATGCATTCAAAGGTTTCAGTTTCCAAACAAAATGAAGATTTCATTCAAAGCAAACAGCCCATATAGTCCAAAATCTCTGCTGGATAATCCTAACTGTTAAAATATTCAACTTCAGCCCTGGCTGGGTGGCCCAGTTGTTTGGAGTGTTGTCCCACACTCTGAAAGGGTGCGGGAGGCAACCCATTGATGTTTCTCTTTCATATTGATGTTTTTCTGTCTGTCTGTCTGTCTGTCTCTCTCTCTCTCTCTCTCCCTCCCTCCCTCCCTCACCTCCTTCCTCTTTCTCTAAAATCAATAAAAACATAGCCTCAGGTGAGGATTAAAAATCTATATCTATTCAGCTTCAGAGCATTCTGGTGGTGTCTGCTGAGAACTGCACGTGGGTAAGAAAACATTTAAGCCATCCCCACCCTCATGTTAAGAGCTGGATGCCAGTTAAATCATGGTGAAATCTAGGAATCCCTCAAGGGCAGATCTTCTTTCTAAATCTATGTCAATCCTCAGATGGAATTAGATAATATCTTGTTTGAAAAAACAAAATAATGAGATTCTTCTGATAAAGAAGTCTTTCCAAGAATGATCATAATTCCCTTCTAGCTAAAATGAGACCATTCTAATGTTCAAGTCCAGGAAATCATTATTTACATGTTAATACAAATACTGATTTTGGTCAAGTTTTGGCAGAGCACTCAAGTGGATTCTTGACACTCCTCCGAGGACACAAGTTACAACAACTGCTCAGTTCTGGATTTGTGTGTGTGTGTGAGAAATTCCATCTGGCTAGTGCAATGGAGAGATTTCAACCCCATTTCCTTTGTCCAGATACCAGAATCAATCCCTTAGTCTTCTCATGTCTTCCTTCCCTGCGAGGTAACCAATTTAAGTGAAATAAAGAGATTTTTAATGGAATAGACTGTTCAAATGACCCTATTTCCTGAAGAGGGCATTTTCATGAATATTTATTTAATCTCTTTTACTTTTCTCAGGTTTTATTTTAAATTATGTTCACCGTATAACCTCAGGAGTTGAAAATCTGTTTTTTCGTGAAGGCACTGAATAATAAACATACACCTGTTGCGTGAGCTTCTAAAAGATTTCTATAACTTGCTTTTAAAATATTCATCTAGTGCCATCCAGTCACAAATAACAGATACGCCTCCTGTTTCCTTTAGATTTTTTTTTTTTTTAAATTAAAGTAGCAAACAAAAAGGCACATAGAAGTGATGCTCCTGGAAGATAAAGCCAAATAATCAACTTTATGTAGAAAACTATTACAAATAGGAAATACTGATGAAATGGGGAATTGTGTAAATATATTAAATGCAAAATTTCATCTCTGAAATAAATTAAAAAACAGTCTGCATAAAAAGTTGGAAAACTGCTCATCTCACAGAGGGAGTATGTTAAATTTTTATATTGGCTTGGCCAAGAATAACTCATTTATGTAAGTTTTCCTTTCACCTGCTTCAATCAGAATCATTAAAATCTTTATTGAAATTCTAACGCGTGTTTTGAATAATTGAAAATAATCGGTGAGCAATGATTCTTTTCCCAGAAGGTCACCATTATTTGAGTTAGTGGAAGGGAAAATAGACACGTATTTTTTCCAAGAGAAATTCTATTATGCTTTTTCCAAGTCCTAACCAAAAATAGAAAACACATCGCCGTAGACTTGTGGTTCATAGATTTTTTTAAATGACCAGTAGCTACGAATGGCTCTGGCTCAAGCTTTCCCGTCTTGCCCCTAACACTGCTGCCAGGGAAATCTCCCCTTGGACATCCTAGAAATCACCGTGAGCCCACCTTCCAGAGAATCAATGCCAAAAATAGGGCTTATTAACCAGCCTGGTAAGAACTTGGGAGAATTTTGAACTATAGCCCGCCCTTGAATAAGGTCATTTTGTACAAGGCCGTTTCCTTTTAACTTGGATGAGGTAAGAAAAATCAGTTCCTGGGGAGGCCACTGTCTGTGTACAGTTGGCAGGTCCTCCCCATGTCCTTGTGGGTTTTCTCCGGTTTCCTCCCACATCCCAAAGGTGTGTACATGAGAAAAATTGTCGTCCCTACATTGTCCCTGTCTCAGTGCGTGTGGGGGTGGGTGTGACTGGCCCTGTAATGGAAGGGGGCATCTGTCCAGGGTGGGGTCTCTCGTTGAGCCTTGAGCTACTGGGAGAAGCTCTAGACATCCATGACCCTGACTAGAATAAGCTGGTTGGAAAATCATTATTTTTTTTCAGTAATCTTTCTTAGATGTATGTATAGTTCATGTTTATTTCAACATTTAACATTATATGTGTTTTGGGTCATTATTGAGAAGTTGGGTGATGTTTTTCTTATCAGAAATATGCTGTAGGAACTTAACACTTATTTATATCAATTAGCTAGGCTATTGGTTTCCTTGTACCATTTTGCTTGGGTGATGGAAGGGGATTAATGCAAGGTCTAGAGAAAAAAAAAAAGTCAAGATGAGGAGTATATTTCAAGAGCAAATAGATGCAGATATGGAAATACTGAGTTTGAAGACCTGGTGAAAAATCCAAGATGTGGCTAATCCTATATAATAAAGATGTAATATGCAAATGGTTGTTACGCCATGAAGCGTAACGACCAACCATGTAATGACTGGATCACAGATTAGCAGGAGGGTGGGGCAGCGAGCTACAAGTGGGCAGCAGAGAGCTACAGGAGGGGGCAGGGCAGCAAGCTATGTGGGGGGGGGGGGCAGGGGGGTCAGAGGGAGCTACAGGGGGGCAGGGCAGCGAGCTATGGGGGGGGCAGGGGGGTCGGAGGGAGCTACAGGGGGGCAGGGCAGCAAGCTATGTGGGGGGGGGGCAGGGGGGTCGGAGGGAGCTACAGGGAGGCAGGGCAGCGAGCTACTGGTGCACGGATTCATGTGCAGGGCTACTAGTAAATAGATAAGACTCATTACAATCCTGCTCCCTCTTCTTTGTGAAGTACTCTACTGACTCATTCAATCAGCATTTATTTATCTGAGCACCATCTATGTGCTTTTATCACTACACCCAGACTACAAATATCTAAATATGGTTGTCTCTACTTGATTCATCTCTCTCTGGTCTGCCCACCTCTCTTTATCCCCTCTGCCCCCAAAATTTATCCTAATTTAGCTCTCAATCTCCCCTCAACACAATCCATATATCAGTCTACAAGCCCCCTCACCCGCAGTTTTAACCATCTATAAGTCTATAAATCTATTCTCTATTTTGGAGCTTGAGTGGTTTTCTAAAACATCAATCTGGTCATGTCTGTTTCTTGCAAAACACCATTCAGTGGTTTCTCACAGCCTGAAGAATAAAGTCCAAATTACTCATCAAGACCCATGACTCCTGACTCCTACTCACTCACCTCCCCAGCATTCTCTCAGTAGGATTCCCCTCCCATGCTAGCTTTAGTCACACGCTCAGATCATCAGCTATGAGTCCCCTCCCTCCCTGCAAAGTCTTCTAGGTTCTCTTCCCTCCTCATCTGCTTGAACCCTCTTCATCTTTCAATGATCAACTTAGACATCTCTCCTTACACCCCAAAGTATCGATCTGACATTCCTATGATGTGCTTTCATAGCACACTATATTTCTGCAATCATAGCACTTGCCATATTACATTTTCATTTTCTGTTATTTCTGAAATTCCTATCACCTACTAGCCTGTAATTGTCATAAGAATGGGGTTATCTTTATCAAATTCACAGTTGTATTACTAAAGCCTAGCAGTACCTCAGGCATAGCAAATAATTAATATTTTTTGAACTAATGAAAAGGCTTACATTTTAATGCATTTGAACACTGCCTTTTTCTACCAAAGAACCCTACCATATGTGCTATTAGTATCCTCATCTCCACAGAATTGCAATTATTTGTGATACATTTGTCTAAACTGTCATGAACTCCTTCCAGTCAGGGATTGCATTTTACAACCTCTGTATGCCTTGCATCTTCTAAACCGACTTTAACATGGTAGGAATTCAATACATTTTCCCTAAGTGAATAAAAACCAGTGCATTTCATATATCGTTGCATCTAATTCCCCCTGCAACCCAGTGTTCTATTTATAGATGAGGCATCTGATAATTTTGCCACTTATCAGCAAAGTCTACTTTCTAAAATTCTACATAGACAATAAATCCACAGCAGTACATATCACAAACTTCCCCGAGACAGTCACATGAGTCAGTTCTTCCTCGTGTTATTCTGATAGACTGGAACAGAACTCCCCTGAGGTTCCATGTAGACCAACTTTCTAAGAACCACAAGGGAGGCTAGCGAAGCATACAGGTCCCAGAGCCCCACCCACAACTCTTGAATCAAAACCCTATGACTAACCAAGACTGAGAAGTACCAGAATAAAAGAGTCAAAGAACCACCCCTCTCACTGACCTGAAAGATTCATTTCCTGTAATGTAACAAAATCCAGACTGTTGTCCTTGGCGGAATGATCATCACATCTGTTCTCAGGAGTCTCTATTTTAGGATCCAGGCATATTTCGGTTATCAGTGAAAGAACAAAAACTCAAAACAACAAACCAAAGTTGCATTCCTGGTACAGATGAGCACGTCTTACATAAACATTGTTCTGTCTCTAAGGCAGTCCCATTTTTTACATTATTTAGTATCGCATGGCCCCTTGCAGAAGCGTCATTGATCCTTTGATAGGACACAAGGCTGGTGCTGGGAAGAGGATGTATTTACTGTCTGAGCATTTCCATATTTGGAAGGAGGCAGCTGAGGAGGCAAATGCTGCCCAAATTAATAGGTCACCCAAAAGTGCAAAATCTTCGCTTCTTCAGCGTTCTCTTAAAAAAGACCTTTGGATTTTTACTGTGAAAATGTATTTGGTGCTCCTGAAGGGTCCAAGTGTCATGTTTTTATTGGTGGATATATTTATAGCAAAATGCAACTCTTGGCAGCAGCTAAGAAGTATATTCATCTATCAATGATAGAACCCTTGCTGTGTGAGAATATAGGCATTTTGTTCTTTGTTCATTTGAATAGGTTGTGAGGGAAGCATTTTGGTGGTTGGATATTTGTAGGTTACAAAGGCTTGCTTGTGTGACTGGGACCCTGAAAACACCATTTTGTCCTTTGGTGTTCTCACCTACTATATTGGTGAAGGTTCCTATTGAGTGTAAGCAATGAAAAGCAACTGGCTTGCTTCAACAAAGAGAGAATTTACTGAAAGAATATTAAGCTATTTCACAGATTGAAAGGCAGAGTTAAAAAAAAAAAAAAACAGGCCTCTGAAAGGTAAGGGATGGAACAAGTCATGAGATTTCAGTAGTAGCTCATGCTGTCATCGATGCATCTCGAAAATCAACTCAGCCTTATTATCCCGAAGTTCACCATTTTCTTAAATTCCAGAGAATGCCTCTCCTGGCAGGATTGCACTGAAATGAAAGATTTCTGCCCAACAAGAAGTTTATGTACCAAGTAAAGAAGGAGGTGATAGGCAGGGGAAAGAGTTGCAATGCCTCAAACTGACAAGGTATTTCCGATCAGAATATACCGGAAAGCCCGCATTAGCTAGAAGTCAAAAAACAATTGGAATGGTTGGTAATGGAGAAGAGAAAATCCAAAAAGTCATCAAGCAAGTGAAGGGCCAATAGGGGCAGATACGGAAATACTGTGTGAAGCCCTGGCTGAACATCCAAGATGTGGCTAAGAAATAGACAAGAGTCATTCGCAGCAGATGGCTATTGTGCTGGCTTGTTGGGACCTTTTTAATTTGACAATCTAAGGGAAAAGAGGTCAGTGCCCCTGACTAAAGAATCGGGTATTGCATGTTTTAAACGTTCTTGTGGCTCGTGGTTGAAAATCATTGACGGAGAGCAGGCACATGCTTGATGTAGAGGCAAAAAGCGAGGGCTCTGCTTGCTTTGAAGACCTATGCGCCACATGGAACCCACCATCCGACAACCTCCAGGACTGGGACTGGATAGCATTTCAACAGGATGAAATGAAATATAAGAAGAATGGGCCTGGCCGGCGTGGCTCAGTCGTTGAGCATCGACCTAGGAACCAGGAGGTCACGGTTTAATTCCCAGTCAGGGCACATGCCTGGATTGCAGGCTTGATCCCTAGTTGGGGGGGGGGGGGGGTGAAGAAGGCAGCTGATGGATGATTTTCTCTCATTGATGTTTCTCTCTTTCCCTCTCCCTTTCTCTCGGAAATCAATAAAAATATATGAAGGGGAAGGGGAAGGGGAAGGGGAAGGGGAAGGGGAAGGGGAAGGGAAAGGGGAAGGGGATTTTGTGTTAGGAAACAGTCAGAGGTCTCACCGAGCCAAGCACACGGATTGAGAAGAGAATGGTGAGACAGGCTAGAATTAGAGCGGCCTGGAAACATGAGCATCCACCGTCCTCGCCTCCTGCCCAGGCGGAAAGCAGGCCCCGGAGACTGGGCACCTTCCCAGGGGGCACAGTCCGTGGCCCAGCTGAGATGCTGAGATGCCAACCCACAGCCCAGCCTCCCGGGCGGCTCACGTTCTATCACCTCACAGTTGGGGACTGATCATGGGTGAAATTGAACACCACACCCGGCTTCTTGGTTTTCCTCTAGAAAAAGGGCCTGGAAGCTGAAACACTTGGAGCAGTGGAATCGCCTCATCGGGGCCGTAAACAGGGGGCGTCAGCAGCACTGTGCCCCAGGAGCTGATGAGGGAGGAGGCGGGGGCCAGGGATAAACCAGCATGGTGGCACTGGGCACACCTCCGATGGCACCCAGGAGCGGGTGACTGTGAAAGGAGAGCCAGACCATCCGATGGAGAACCAGAGAGACATGAGAGAGAAGAGGGTGTCCCCCCACTACGCACCTGTGGGTGGTTATTGAAGCTCAGGCGCCTGCTTTGAATGAGGTTACTCTGGGCACTATTACGTCACCGCCCACCTCGCCCCTCACCTTGTGTGCACAGGAGACACAGAGTGGAGGAGAAAGGACTCTGAACTCCATCCCAGTTCTTTTGTTAAAATAAATTTTCATTGATTTCAGAGAAGAAGGGGCAGGGAGAAAGAAAGAAACATCAGTGATGAGAGCGAATCATTGACCGGCTGCCTCCTGCACACCCCACACTGGGAATGGAGCCTGAAACCCGGCATGTGCCCTGACCAGGAATCGAACTGTGACCTCCTGGTTCATAGGTTGATGCTCAGCCCCTGATGCTCAGTCATGCCGGCTGGACCATCCCAGTTCTTGCTCCTAGCAAGTCCCTTCTCAGCCCTCACTGCCCCCTCCTGGGATTGCAGCCATGCCTGGGGGATGACTGACACCCCTTCTGACTCTCGGGACAGTGATTCTAAACCTCAAGCGTGAGAAGCAGCACAAGGGGGCACCCCAAAGGCAGCAGCTAGAATGATGCTTCTGCCCAGAACACACCTGAGGTTGGACGGCACAGCTTGGAGGACCAAGGGGCACTCCTGTCTGAGCTCAGGGAGAGTCCTTCTTGGTTGTTCGTCCCCCTCCCCCTTCCTGAACTCTGAAGTTGAACACGTGACCTGAGGAGGTAGAGGCGGAGGCTCTAGAAAAATGTCACCCAGCAGCTTGCCTGGATGCAGCAGGCCCCAGAAATAGCCCAGCCTGAGCAGGAGGCTGCCCTGGGCCGCGCTTGCTGACAGTCCCCACAGCAGGTCCCTGAGGGTCCCCGGCCCTGGCAGGTGGTCAGCCCGGGAGGTGTCCTCAGCCCCCAGGAACGGAGTGTCCGGATGACGCCTCCCTGCACCTGGGGCTTTCTGGACATTGGAGGAGGCCTTTCTCTTTTCACTCCGTTATCCACACGCAGGGTCAGGAGCCGGGGACGGGTGGATGCTCTACACGCAGCCCCCACGCATCTTCTGGGTCCACTGTGCCCAGCCACCAACCCAAGCTCCAAGCACGCATTCTTCTGAGTGGTTTGCTGCTTCCAGCCAATGCCAGCGCCCTGTGGCACATCATGACGGATATATCTTCCCTTATCAGGTAATCAGTTATGCAGAATGCTTCATTAACAATGACGACGAGAGTCGGTTGGCGGGGTCCTGGCCAGGCGGCCTGTCCTGCTTGCATCCGCTGACCCCTCCCTCTCTCCCTGTCAAGCGATATCAAGGAACAGATTCATCAGGAGGAACGGCCAGATGTTTGCTTGTTAATGATCCTTCCATAATCACACACGCGATGACCACCGGGCACTTCATCTTGTCAATTTCCGTGACAGAAAGCATGCCTAATTTATCATCCGCTTTGCAGAAAACAGAGCTCTTGTTCGTCCAAACCAAATGGGAAACACCGATTAACAAGAATTGAGTCTTATTTGCACCAGAAACCCAACATGAACTTTGCATCGTTTGGCCGCACTGCTTCTCCTTCCAGAATATTCTATAATGCTCAGCGTTGGGGACTTGAACAAGCAGCTCCCAGACCTCAGTGCTGAGCTGAGCCATGTGCCATGCTGTGGGGAGCTGGGATGGGATTGATGCCAGGCCTTTCACTCTGGCCTGGGTCTCCCTCGGGGCTGGCTGCCTCCCCTGCAGGGTGTGGGCACGCCCCCCTCTGTGCTCATACTCCCCTCTGCAGTGAATCACACCCTCCCTCCCTTCTCTAGCATCTGAATGCTGCCCTGCAGACTACATGCTCCTGACCAGGTGCACGTGGTCCATCACCTCTCACCAAGACCCACCCACCCTCCCCCCCCACCAGGTCTTGGTCCCTTTTACCTGACGAACTCCCACCGGTCCTTCAAGTTTTGGCTGGAATGTGACCTTCTCAGGGGAGGCCTGCGTGGACCCCAGAGTCTAGTTATATTCTCTTAGGGCATGAGTTATATTTCCTTCTAGGCACTAAGTACGGGTACATATAGCTGTTCGTGTGATTATTGAGGTAGCTGACAATGCCCGTGTCACCACAGAAGCACCACTGGGGCAGAGCCTGTGCCTCTGTTTGCCATTGTGTCCCCAGGCCCGGCAGAGCATCTACACCCAGCATCCAGGCTTGGCTTGCTTGGTGGAATTCATTCATTCGTGAAGACTCTTTGCCCCTCCTTCATCCAGCAGCCACAGCCCACACGGCTATGCCTCTGTCCTAACCAATGGCTTCTGTTTCCTGAGCGCTTGCCTGCGTGGCCCGTGCCTGACCATTATGGCAGCCTGCAGTGGAATGCCATGTTTACCGCCACTTTATAAATTGGAAGCTGAGCCGCTCAGGGTCACAGGTAGTGAAGCAGAGATGCCAAGCCAAGCCTTCCCGGCTGCCCTGGCCCTTATTCTTAGACAATTCACAACTCGGCTCCTTTGCAGGAGATCAGTTCAGCTCTGGGGGGTGGGGAGACAGACCCGACCAGGAAGCATGTGTTTTGTTAAAAGTAGGACTGTCTGCCCGGCCGGCGTGGCTCAGTGGTTGAGCATCATTTCTGTGAACCAGGAGGTCATGGTTCAATTCCCAGTCAGGGCACATGCCCAGGTTGCAGGCTCAATCCCCAGGAGGGGGTGTGCAGGAGGCAGCTGATCAATGATTCTCTCTCATCATTGATGTTTCTCTCTCTCTCCCTCCCTCTCCCTTCCTCTCTCTGAAATAAATGAAAATAGATTAAAAATTTAAAAAGCTGGACTGTCCATTGTGACAGCTTCTCACTGACCCAAGGACACGGTTTTTCCCTGTATCTATCATTGCCACTGACGGTTACTCTGACCAGGCCACATGGGGGGAGGGGGGAGAATGTGTTTTCGGTTTCTGGTTGATATTAAGCCACAAATAAGAATGAACTGCAGCCTGTGTCTTCCATCTGTTTGCGTTTGTTTGGAATATGCACACGTAGCATTTCTCCTTTATTGCCCTCAGTCCTGGTTTCCCTACCTGGCATCCTGCCGGCCAAAGATTGGGGCGACAGAAAGAGCAGTGTGCATGTGGCAGGATTCACAGCAGAGGAAAGGAAATCAGGGTATTTCCAAGGAAAGTCAATACACCCTCGTCGGGCTTTAATCAGAGTGGTGTCCACGCGCCACGCGCGGCGTTGTTTAATTAGTTTCTTTAAAGGGCAGCCAGGTTTCCAGCCATAGGATCCTCTAAAGTTGCAGCCTGAACCGTTAACAATCCTGGAAATAGCCAACTCCTCTCTCTCATAAAGATACCTTCAGGTCTCTGCCCCTCCCCCCTCCAAAACTGTTCCCTTGGGGACACATCTGTTCCCTGGGTGACCACTGATGGATCCCTTTCTGATGTCACACGGGGGTGACTTCAGTCCGAAGGAAGGCCTTCGCTCCTCCCAGGCACTGAAAACAGGACGCATCCACAGGGATGGGGAAATGGAACTTGATTGTCAGCAGAGAAAAGCCGCCTTCTGTGCTGAAATCTCGAGAAAATGCCAGTGGAGTTGCCCTGGAGACCTATTTCCATGTTCTTGTCCATTTGGGCTGGTTGTGGCCCGTGTCCGGATTCTGGGCAGAAATGTCACTAGTGAGTACACTTTACTTCACCTGCACTCATCACTGAGGTGACAGCATTTCACAGCCCCAGAGAGAACCTGCAGAGGACCCCCTGGCCAGCCAGTCTCTGGAAGAGAGCCGTAGTTTTTCTTTTAACCTATTTTTGTGGGAGGTTTCAACAGCGGTCAACAATACTCTTCAGTGTTTATTTATAAAAGTGTTTATTCTTGGTGTGCTTTTTTCTTCCTGTTAAATACCAGGCATTTTGTGGGTGGCAGGGGGGGTGGGGGTGGGGAATAAGGCAATTAAAAACTCTGAAGCGAGCCAAAGTCATTTGTACAGTACAATTATTTTTCTCCGATTTCCTGCCGACGATAAAATAGCCCAGTCCACAGGAGCAGAAACACACAGCTGCCATCCACCTAAAGCTACTTGGTATTTTTTTACAGGAATTATCAGGAGGCAAGCAAGGTATTCCAACCCTGACTGTTTATTTAGGCCATTGTTCTGAGCACCCTGACTTCTCTGATGGAGTGTTTTCAGCAGGAGCCTACCTGGTCCATGGGTGAGCTTTCTAAATTAAGGCTTTCAGATCACAGTTGAGGTTTTAACAGCCTCTTTCAGATGACTTCACTTGCAATGCGGCTGCATAACAAAACAACAAAACAAAACAGGATTTTTGAGAGTTCCTGTGTGCCCTATTAAAATGCTAACTTTTAGTCATTACAGAATTGATCATCTTAGAGCCACCAGGGCATAGATCAATGGGCCACCTGGTAGACCTTTTCCTATCCCCATCCTACCTGCATTTCAACACTGTGGACCACTCCAGCTCCTGCATCAAATAAGGACGCACCTGCCAGCTCTCTCTCGGTGACTTCCAAAGGAACATTCCAGGGGGACAAGGAAATACAGACACATTGTCACACTGGTGGCAGGGGAAGGAGGGTTGTGGATCCAGACGTGAGGAAGAGAAGAATCTACATTCTAACCCAGATTCTGTTGCTTCTTTCTTTGGCTATTACACTTTTAACCCTCAGCATTTGGCTTTCCTTAGGTTATGCCATGATGTCTACCTTGTTTTTCTTTACTTTCTTACTACCTGGAATATCGATGCTGATAGAGTCGTTTGGCTCTCTGATTGTGACGGCAATGCCTTGTTGTAGTGTCACCCCCATCTTACAAAGGACGCCTCAAAAAGTTGAATTATGCAGTCATTTATTAAAAGCCGGCGGCATACAAGGGAGCAGAAGCGCGCCAGACCTCACAGCCCCGAACAGCTCGCCACATCAGGCTTATATGCAGAATATCACAAAAGTATTGATTACATCTTTGGATCTGGAATGAGGAACCTATTTCGTGAAAAAGCATTTTTACAGAAGCGAAATTGAGCAACTTAGTTATCTAAAGTATCTACGGATCACTGAGTCAACAAAAACGCATTATCTGGGACCACCTGGGCAATTTAGAATAATTGTGCTGTCCAGATTCCGGGACCACTGAGTTAACCGAACCTCAGTTATCTGTAGCTACTGAGACAACTTAGGATAATTATGCTGTTCTGATTCCTGGAAGAATGTGCTTCAGTAACCAGTGAGATCACAATCAATGGGATAGTCAAACCATCATCAATAGAGTATTGGGATAGCATACATAAGTTCAGAAAATCAAAATAACTTTTAAATGAGTACAGAACCCCCAACAGCAAGGTTAAAATATTAAACAGCAATTTTTACCCAAGTATGGTTGCTACCATGCTTCAGCCTTAGACGCAACATTTGGATGATTGCACTCTGAGGAAAGAATATACTTTATCCCGTTTTCACCCTATTGATGTTCCCCTAAAGCCACAGTAGTCATTAATAGACAAGAATAACAGCGGTCACCCAGGTAAGCAGCTCCTGTGCAGAGGCATGTGTTGCCATGTTTGATGACCATGGCTAGGCATGCAGTAGGTACTTAACAAAGACTGAGTGAATGAGTGAGCAGAAGTGGGGGGGAGGAGGGAGAAGGTGACTCGGAACTTGAACTGACCCCCGCGACTCCTGCCTCCTGAGAGAGAGGCACAGATTCACTCGGGAACGCAACAAAGCACTTGGCTGAGCCATTTGGTTCTGGGAGGAGGAAGAAGAAGAAAAGAAAAAAAAACACCTCAGAAGGTAGAGGGGACAAAGGAGGACTCGATTACTATTTCTCTGCCAAACTACGTACAAGCGTGGGTGTCTCCGGGAGGTCAGGGAAAGTGGAATAAGTTTGTAGAGAGGAAGAGAGAAGCTTAGAAGGCCTTGGCAGCCCTTTATAGGGGAGCCATTGGGAATGGCCCAGGGATTCCTAAGAATGTAGTAAAATCTGCACTTGCTTCTTATTTTTTTTTAATTATTTTTGTATTTATGGGGTAACATTGGCTAACAAAGTCATATAGGTTTCAGGTGTACAATTCTATACTACATCAACTGTATATTGCATTGCGTGTTCACCACCCCAAGTCAAGTCTCCTTCCATTACCATTGATCCTCTTTTAACCTCCCCCTACTCCCCTTTTCCTCTGGTAATCACAATTCAGTAAAGCAGCAGGATATAAAATAAGTATTCAGAAATCAGTTGCATTTTTATATACCAATAATGAATATCTGAGAGGGAAACTAAGAAAACAATCCCATTTACAATTGCATAAAAAAAAAAAAAACCTCACTATAAATTTAACCAAGGATTTAAAAGCCTGTACTTGGAAAATTACAAGCACTAAAGAAAGAAATTGAAGGAGATACAAATAAGTGGAAGTATATACCCCCGTGCTCCTGGATTGGAAGAATTAACCTCATTAAAAATCTCAGTTTTCAGTGGTTTGCATATGAACAGCAAAGTAATCCATTGTTCACAAACTTCAGTAAATGAGAGCCAATCACACAGCCTCGGGTCCCTGATACCCGGGACAAGAAGAATCAGACAGTTGTCCAGTTGTGAGGAGCCATTGGAAAACAGCCAGACATATTTGCAATGACGAGATAATCCACAACCATGTGAATTCAACGGTAGCAGAAACATGGGGCAAGAGAGACTAAGAGAAGTGGAGACCACTCAAGTTACCCCTTAGAAATATAGAAAGACATTTCAAAAGCCAGGCTATTCCCACATATATTGGTGTTACTAGCAGTACAGACATTATTAACTTCTCATTAAAATGTGTTTGCAGCCTTCCAGATACTGGTAACACAAATGGTGTGTAAACCATAAACATGAGAAGGAAGCCTATGCTACACAACATTTTGTTGGCTCTCTTTAATTGTGGAATTCCGGGTGGTTGTTTAAGGTCTTTTGTTTGGCTTCCTATCTATCTTGAATTGCATAAAAATAACTCTATGACCTCATTTAATTCTCACAAGTCTATCCAGTAGGGATCGGTATCTCCATGTTACAGAAGAGAAAATTTGGTTCAAAAGTTAAGAGTCACATAGATAATAAGAGACAGAGTCAGGGATTGAACACACACCTACGGGGCTCTAAGACCTGTTCTTCTCCTATCTTTTGAAATGAGCTAAAAAAAAATTAAAAAAGGAGGTGTATCATTCTGAAAAGAAAACCAATGATGTTCCCTCTCAGTGAACCTCTGGTCCTGAGAGGAAGTGGGTCTGTGAGATGGAGGACTTTGGGCAGATCTGTCCTCTGAGAAAAACCTTGAGCCCCACTGGGCTTCTAGATCAGGAAGAGAACTCTGCATCTTTCCTGTAACATCCAGGGTACCCCCAAAGAAGCTGGAGTACCCCTCCATGCATACAGGGTGGAAAGGAATTGAGTAATGTGGCCAAGGTCATCTTGAGGCTCACCCAGTGTAGACCCGGGTTCGGATCTGACAGTCACATACTCTTCCTTGTGTTTCTGTTTCCTCCTCTGGGAATCGGGTGTGAGGAGGAAATGAGATGATGTAGTGAGGTTACCTGGCATATCCGCTTCACATAAAGCTGGTGATGAAGGGGATGAGCCATAGCATCGCCACTCCCACTGAAATAAGCAGAAGTGCCCTGGATCCTTATAGGTGGCTACTACTTTCTTGGAGTTAAAATTTCTCATCGTGTTTGGTTCAGGAGCCTTTGAAGGGGGTGGCAAAGGTCTTGCCAGTACGATTTTTATCTCCTGGTTTTTGGTGAGGGCTGGGGGCGAGAAAATCTGATGGAGGTAAACGGAGTCCTTCAGGTTATGTCGGGAAACATGGTCAAAGGGGGAGCCGGTTACTGTTAGCTGTTTTACTACACCTTATTGCTTTACACTGTACAACTGTTTAAGGAACAGTCACTAAATACTGTAGCCTCCCAAAGGACCAAGGATATAGGGGGGAAAACATTGTCTGAGTGTGTAGCATTGCTTTTGCTGACCTGGGACGTCATAGCAAAAGCCACACTAATTGATGTAAAAGAAACCAATGAACAGCCCTATGTAGGTCACAAAAGGGATGAGAAAAGTGACGCCTGTTTGCTCTCTCGCTGACAAAGACACACGCAAAAACCACACAGACACTCTGCTGGCTTCTAGGTGTGTTTAACTAATTGGAAAAACACTGAATTTTGAACAGATCCCTCTGCCTGCCGAAGGCCACGTCTTGCCACCTGGGAGCACAGCTGCTGCTGTGGATTCCAGCGGTGCACTCAGAGCCGTGTCGGCGCCGTGCAGACGTCACAGATCAGGGGGGCGACAGGGTGAGCCTCCTTGACAAGTGGGCGCCCATTGAGCCATCCCATCCCCAAAGGGTTCAAGCACAGTGACATGTATGGGGGGGGGGGGTGGGGAGGAGGCTAGGGAGGGAAGGATACATGGGGACATAATGACTCCTCACCGCTGCATGGTACTTTAGAAGGTTGTTACTGTAATACAATTAGGGTGCCACTTGATTATGGCTCTGAAAGTAATCTTATTTACTTTTCCAGTCAACACATACACACAGGCAGCGAGAGCAATCAGCAGCCGCACTTGTTAGCGCGCTGATTAAATACGTTGTCACCTAACTCTGAACTAATTAAAGGAAATTGAAGCTGCGTTTGCATTAGTCAACGTGGCATCCGCTTTCACGGAGGCCTCGGAGCTGGTTCTCTTTCCTCTGCCATCTTCTCTTAGATCGCTTTCCCTTTTCGCCGGTAATTGCACCCCAGCGTTACCGGATCCTGCTGGAGCGATCTGTGAGTCTTTGGGGTGGGCTGTTCCTAACAGCCATTCACATCTCTTCCCATCGGATTGTGGGAGAGCAGCACTAGAGAACCACAGGAGCCAGAAATAGAGAACTAATTAATACACATTTTAAAAGGATGCCTCTATTTGCACGTGGGCCTATGAATTTTTAAATTAAATGTACTGGGAGGACATTGGTTAATAAGACTACCTAAGCTTCCAGTGTTCAATCCCATCATGCATCATCTGTATATTGCGTTGTATGCTTACCACCCAAAGTCTAGTATCCAGCCATACCCATGTACTTGACCCCTGTACCCTCTGCATCCTCCCCGAAACCTCCAGCCCCTCTGGTAACCACCATACTCTTGTCTGTGTCTGTGACTGTCTTTGTTTTATTTGTTCATTTGTTGCTTTCTGTTTACTATTCCACATATGAGTGAAATCATGATTCTTGTGCCTTTCTGTCTGATTTATGTTGCTTAGCGTGAATTAGACCTTAAAGGCAAGGGGAGTAAAAGCAAAAATGAATTCAGTAGAAGTAAACCTATGGATGGGCTTAACAGAATCGCATCAAGCCACTGACCCTGTGACACAACCTGCCTCTCAAATCAGTGTCGGGGAGTATCCAGGCCAATGGCATTGCCCCCGTCTGCGCCCCTGCATTCAGTAACCCCGTGACTCCCAGGCCCAGTACCCTAACGTTGCTCTATTTCCAAAAGCAGGTGGATGCCAGTAGGTTGTTGTCCCCCAAATGCTAGCTAGCTCTGAAATAGAATGGGTTCCTTTGTGTATTCCTTCTGCTAGTGAACAAGCGACTTCAGGACCTCGGGGGCCCAAAATAGAAAGCTTTCAGGCGGCTTCAAAGAAACAGAAGGGGGGGAAAAGAAAGATCTAGAATGAAAGTTGAACTACCTTGCTGTACCAAACCCACTTCACCAAGGTTACTTTCCCAAATGAGAAAAGATCAGCACTTTGTATTTTTATGATGCTTTTAACTTTCCCAGTTTTGACCTATTTTATCCATGGAATCCAGGAGCTGGCTTTTATAAATGCTAAGGGCATAAGTGATCCTGGGGTGCTTGCTTTGTGAGGTTCCCAGCCAAAAAAAAACTGTCGAGATTAATTAAAGCAAAAGTGTCCAGAAGAGCATCAAACCAGTGCCGGTCGAGCAGCATGCGGGTTATCCGGGGAAGGCAGGGCCTGGCATTCAGAGGGTTGCAAATTCCACAGTTTAAGTTGTGTCATAGTGATTCTAAGCAGGACTAACTGCCCGGGCCCTGCTGGAACCACTTTTAGTGGGGACTGATTGATCTAGTTTTCATAACGCCCATCAGCCAAGCCAGTAAGCAAAGGTTTTCCAACACCAGTGGGTTAGATTGACTTTAAACGCAATGCCTGTATCTTCTAAGCCCAGGAGACAGGCAATCTGGGACCCAAATTGGGTCCAGTAATGCTTGTGGATTTTAAAATACAAAATAATAGTAATAATAATAATAATAATAATAATAATGGGCTACATGCACAGCACAGAATAGGAAGTGGAGAATAAAATCAGGACAGATAGTGGACAACAGATCCACTGTATAAGATTCATTTTTAAAGAATTGCTAGTCTCTGCAAGAGTAAAGGAGTACTTTGGGCAAGTTACTGAACGAGGTGTTTCTCTAAGATCCCTTGCAATTTTAATAATTCTGTGTAGAATCCCTTGAAAATGTGGTTTATGAGCATCTCCATCTATAGTAGCATGTAGCCTTTACTTTGTCAGTAACTCACAGAAAACAGAATGAACAGTTTATAACAATGGAAGGAAGGGAGGGAGGGGGGAGGGAGGGGGAGGGAGGGGGGAAGAGGGAGGGAGGAAATAAATCATTTCTCCTGGGCCATCAAATCCATTCTTATACCTTGATTGGATACAGAGTCTCTCAGAATTTTCCATGAGCTCCCACACACAGTCCCAACACACCCTGTTGTCTAGGCCCTTGTTAGCTGCCAACTTAATCCATCAAGTGCTTTAACTGCAAGCCCTGGAGAGCTGAGGCAGCCAAAGGTATCAGACTCTCGGGCATGACTGAGGAGACAGCCCCTCAATAGCTATGGAGACATGGCCCAGGATTGCTTTTTCACTAAAAGGATGTAATTGCTAATGTAGTTATTGACTTGATGGATCTGTCCCAGCTTCGCTTATTTCATTAGGGCTGCTTCCTGGGCCATTTTAGGATGAAATTTCCGAGGTACCTTACTACCAAAAAATAATAATAATAATAAAATAAAATAAAAAAATGTCTGTCTTCCTGTTATCCCTTTTTCCAACATATCATTAAAATTGATTCAGGTTTTTTCAAGGGCTCACAAGGCCCTAAGCACTAGCTAATACACGGCTGTAATCCCTCCGCACGTTAAACTATAAATATGCCTCCCGTTGAGCGAGAAAACAGCCTCCATCCTCGGTCCCTGAGATGCCCAGAGAAAGCTTTGCTGCTTTCACGAGCCAGTTACTTCAGCGCACTGATGGTCCATTGATCCTCTTAAACAGCTGCTCCATCACTTCCTTGTTCATCAAAACCGGGGCCATGTTGCCAAAGAACAGATGTAGCCAGAAGGCTTGGATTTTCCTTTCGTGGGGTCAGAGTTTTGAAATGGTTTCTCAGTTGTCCATTAGGAGACCACACCCCTTCTTTGTCATCTGTCAGCCAAAGGAAGATGCCAGGGATAACAGTCATCGAAAGCGCCTCTCAAACCCAAGTCTGAAGGCTGTTCCCCTAAACAGCCTCGCAAGGTTGGATTCTTCGCAAATGGCAGGTTGCTTGGATCAAACTGTAGGGATTAAGCTATTCGTTATCACTCTAAAGATAGTATTTCTTGCCCTAACCGGTTTGGCTCAGTGGATAGAGTGTTGGTTTGCAGGCTGAAAGGTCCTAGGTTTGATTCCAGTCAAGGGCATGTACCTTGGTTGCGAGCACATCCACAGTAGGGGGTGTGCAGGAGGCAGCTGATGGATGTTTCTCTGTCATCGATGTTCCTAACTCTATCCCTCTCCCTTCCTCTCTGTAAAAAAAAAAAGCAATAAAATATATTTTTAAAAAAAAGATAGTATTTCTTGGAAGGGGCAAAGAAACCGAAATAAAACAGAACCCATGTACAAACCGGATGACTGTGAAGTACACATTCTCGGGAAGGAATGGCAGAGCCCGCGAGCATGTGAGATAGCGTGAGTGAGGGGTCACCGCCATGCGTCCCCGCAGCCTCTGCTCCTGGAATTAACATGGTGTGAGCCCTCCACTAGAAACTAGTGCGGGGATTTTCAGAGGTTTATGACTCAACCATAAACATTCACTCTCAGCTGAGAGCTAGCAGGAGGCAATGAAACTTGGGAACACAATATTTGTACAGAAAATCATGTCAGCTCTTTTGAGGTTACAGAGACTTTTTTTTTTAGTTTTCATGCTCACCTAATGCACATAAATCTGCTTTATATACAAATTCTCCATGAGCTTATTGGATTTCAATAATCGGTGCTGTTTCAAGCTCTCCTGTATTTCTTTTTGTACCTCTTCCCGCCCCTCAGTAGACATTTTTGATGCAAGTATTGGGGCTTTACAGAATCTGAGTTGGAACAAAGCACAAGGGGGCAATAGATCCAGTAGCTTTTGTCCATGAAGTTTCCCTGCTGATACTTCCTTCTGCACATGATTGAGAAGTCAAGACTCATCTCTTCCTTGGGTTTCTCAAGAATTCTTAAAAAAATAAAATAAAATAAAACACACAATAAAACATCTGCAACACTTCCAGGGAGGTGACAGTATCTATTCTAGTTGGAAATGAAAGAGAATTCTATCATTTTTAATAAACCATCTCGAGAAGAATCTGTGGTAAGAAGGGCAATGTGATTGGTGCCTCAAGGGCCATTGATTCAAAGAGTTGGGCTTCAGCCAGTCTGGCTCAGCAGATAGAGCATCAGCCTGCAGACTGAAGGGTCCTGGGTTCGATTCCAGTCAAGGTTTTGGGGCGTGCAGGAAGCAGACAATCGATGATTATTTCTCATTGATGTTTCTATCCCTCTCTCCCTCTCTCTTCCTCTCTGAAAGCAATAAAAATGTATTTTTTTAAAAAGAGTCTGTGTGGCTGATTTGGGTGGAAAAAAACAACATCTTCTGCCTTTGGGGGAGATGAAGCAATGGGTCGGAAGGATGTATGTATATTTCAGGTACAGGAGTTACAAACCGATTCTTACAGCACTTTCTTTTGATAAAGCCCTTCTAAAGTCACAGATCTTTAGATATCATTTGCGTCCTATAAGCTGTCACTTTATGAAGATCTTAAAAACTATGAAGATCCATTGAACTCGAAAGTGCCTTCCTTAAAACAGCAAACAAATGGTATCAACAACAAAAAGATAAATTTCTTCTTTAGGAATGTTTCTTGCTCCATCCTTGTAAAAACAAACAAAAAAACTGTAAACAAAGAAAGCCAGTCCTGAATCTGTCCTCAGATGAACTGTCCATCTTTCTCTATCAAACATACTCTTTTAATTCCATCGGTTGAAAATAATTCGGACGGTGACAGATATAGTATGAAAATTCTTCAGAGAAAACTCATGCTAATTACTTTAAAAAATGAGTGAATTAGACAGTGGTCATCAACCGGTGGTCCGAAACGTTGGCGACCCCTGAATTAGAAGAAATGAAATCAAGTGACCATTTAATCAGCATCTATTGTCCGCCAGGCAGTCGGGTAGGCATTTGACATTTATATATATTGTGCTTAAGGAGCCAAAAACTCAAGTGGAAGCTGATGCTTTCTCTAAGAGGTTAAAAGGGCCTCCATCACAGGAGCGGAGGGCAATGAATGGAAGTGCCTGATCAGACTACCATTCCACGTTGCCAACAAAGAATGCTCTTTCTTACATGCTCACAAGCATGCATTATGAATGCACCACATCCACAGGCGGGAGGCATAGGCAGTCCGCAGAAAGCACCTGGGAGAAATTAACCCCCACACCAAGTCGATCAAGCCATAAGCTCACTAGACGGGTGATTTATGCCCTCCCAATAATTGGGAGGTCAATGAAGGAGAAGTGCTCTTACACGCTGGCTCCCTTCGTAAAAGCTGAGTATCTGTCTCCAAGTGGCAGAGTTCCATCGTGACTCACAGTGTTTTAAAAGTTGAGCTTCCTCTCCCAGGAGGAGAGTGGAATATTCCAGGTGATCAGAAGAAAACTCAGAGGAAACTGAAGGAGTTTTGGCTTGGGCTGCAGCAGGCAAGAAAAATGTTTCCGATGAGCCAGAGTGAAGGACTATCACCTTGTAGGGCAGAGAGGAGACACGGCAGCCCGCAGGACAAGAAGGAGCTCTGTGATCAGAGGTGGAACAATTCCGTCTGACATGGTTCCGACTTTGGAGCCAAGACCACCAACAGAGCGCCCTTGGCAAGGTGCACTGAGACTCCTGGCTCGGAGGACAGGACGGACAGTGAACCAGAGCGCACAGACTCTGCTCATTGGCTCGGGGATGTCCAGCCATGTCAGCACACCCAGAGAGGAACCCTGTGGACCCGGCCCTCTCAAAATGCAATGGGCAGGGGCAGAAAACGAAGGTGGCTCTAAAAACGAGGGGAAAACCCTGCCCAGGGAAGAGTCTGTGAAACAGCAAACATATTTTTCCTGCAGAATGACATGGGTCTTTGGCTGTTGTCATTATTGTCTTTTTGTTTTTCAATGTGTTTGCAATAATTTGCTGAGTGAAAATATGGACTTCAGACTTTCCCTTTAGTATTATCTTTCTAAACGGAAAAAGGTACTTGACCCAAGACTGTACTTTGAGCACTTTTCACTTTCATTTCACTCTGAAAGTCTGGACAAAGCAGAATGAGGTAGATACAGCCTCCTTGCATTCTGAATTTTCTCATCATCCCCCAACTTATATAGTGCTTTTATCAAGTAAATTATTTGTGAGATAATTATGCACAAATAAATCAAAAATACTTCTATGTCTTTTACGGTCTTTGTATTCATGAATCAATTTAGATTTGGGATGATTTATATTTTGATGTTCAATCCATAATTAGGGCATTTGTAGATTTGTAGACAAGCTCTTAATAGATCTTTGATGTTTCATGAATACCAGCCAGGAGAAATTATCATTCATTATCTGTGCCTGAAACTGTTCAGTTTATCTTGACTGGGAAAAAAAAAAAAAAAAAACTGCTCAAAGTGCTAAACTCTCTACTAACCCAACTTCCCTGAGTCTAATCTATCCCCCCCACTTAGGCTCACAACGTCTTAGAAGCTGGAAAGGAAAAGTGTGCAGTTATTGCCTTGTCCATGGTCTACGCTGAGCATTGAACTTGAGGTTCTTCTTCCCTGTCTTGAGTCACATAGCCCACAGGTATCTGTACGCTCTTGAATACCCTCCACTCCACTCACTCTCTGTCCCATCTCCCTGTTCTCCTCGAAGAACTCACAACCATCTGAAAATGCCTTCTTTTCTTTGCTTCTGTCCCTATAAACCGTGAAAAGAACGTTCCGTGAGAGTGAACTCTGTCAGTTCTGCTGCCGCTACATTCGAGTGCTTAGAACAGGGGCTGTCGCTGAGGATTACATCACTTTTAAATGGATGTGTGGAGACCTTGAAGCAGACAAGGTAAAAGCAAGCACTATGGCTGTGACATGAGATGGAAGGAGATAATGTTGTGAAATAAATAGGGGTTGTGGCCAGGTGGGTAAGCAGAGAGCAAAACTGTGAAGCATGTAAAGGAAGGTTGGGGGCTTTATCCAAAAGTAATGAAAAGGACTAAGCCTTAAGCAGCTGTGTTATACCATCAACTATGTAATTTGAAAACCCTTTTCTGGCTGATCTGTAGATAATGGATTGAGGATCAAAACTGGCAGTAGAGTAGCCCGTATTGGAGAATGTCACAGTTGTCCACGTGAGAAATGACAGTCTCGTGGACCAGGGTGGAGGCCATGGCACTAGAGAAGAGCAATTGGATTTTAAAAGTATTTGAGTGATAGCACTGAGTTGATGTCATGGGTAATTGGATATAGCAAGTGAAGAGAGAGAAGATAGTGTTGATTTCCAGCCTTGAGCCATAGATGAATGACGGAGCCATTGCCAACACAGGGAAATCACAGGAGAAAGAGACCACATTGGCTATACAGGGTGACAGTCCAGTGACAGTGTGGACCGGAGGGGACTCAGACTTTCCAGTGGATAAGTCTACTGGGAAGAATAGAATACATGTCTACAGCTTAGGTAGTTAGGCTAGAGGTAAACACGTTTAGGAGGGATCTGTTGGTTATGGTTAGTTGGTTGGTTTTGTCATCACTAGACTAGTATATGGAGAAGACTCTGAAGTCGAACTGCCTGAATTTAAATCCTGGGTCCCCTCCACTTTTGTTGAGTGATCTTGGCCACATTACTTGTTATCTGTGGTTTTCTCATCTGCAAAATAAAGTTAATAAAAGGACCCACCTTGCAGGATTGTTCTGAAGGTGAGATGAGATAAAGGAGGTAATATACATGAAACATGGCCTTGTGTATAGTAAGCTCTTAATAGAAGACAATAAAAATTAGCCATTTTGGCATTTCATAAAGGCTACCAAATGCATGGATTTTTGTTAAACAAAGAGATAATGCAGAGCCAACAGATCCTCATAGATTACATTTGTGCTCTATGGTCATCCAAGCGTACATCATATAGTTTGATCCTCAACAACAGTGATACCTTAGTTCCTATTCACAGGACGGTGCCTTTGATTGTTATAGCAAGTACTTTTTACACATTCGAGTCCGTGTATATCCTGGTCAGCAGATTATCCTTCTGTGATCTTTGCTAAGTAGTTACTGGAACACAAATATGCGTTATACTAGTAAGGAAGCACTGATAGGAATTAAAGCTACTGCTCCTAAATTCTGTCGTAATTATTTTTCCTGACTAATCAATGAAAAAGCATTCAAATTGCAATATGATGCTTCCCAGAGGCCTTTGCTGAAACCTTCCACTGAGTAAGCGTCTCCCTTTCTACCTGTAATAGATGACATATGTCTAAAAGCATAAGTAACTCGATCAGCTGTCATTATCTTGCTCATCTCCTTCATCAAAAGACACTGTGGAAAGGAACTGAGACACTAAGGAGAAATAGGGGTGTGTGTGTATGTGTGTGTGTGTGTGTGTGTGTACACATAGACACATATTCTCATGCATATACCTACTAGTATATCCATATTCACAGAGTAAACTATAATGGAATGTGAATTACAGACACAAAATAGTTTGTGACATGTAATGAATCTTTTCCCTAGAAAGGACCCTACAGTCACATCACCCATCAGCCTCATCACACAGATGCAGTGTTTGGAATCAAAAGAGATGGGATGAGCCTGGTCCGGATCGCTCAGCAGTTGAGCATCGACCTAAGAACCAGGAGGTCACTGGTTCAATTCCCGGTCAGAAACATGTCCAGACTGTGGGTTTGATCCCCAGTGCAGGCATGCAGAAGGCAGCCAATCAATGATTCTCTCTCATCACTGATGCGTTCATCTTTCTCTCCCTCTCCCTTCCTATCTGAAATTAATAAAATTATTTTTTTAAAGTTGTCGGAGCTCATGCAGTGATATGTGGTGGAATCCTAAGAGAATGCTGGTCTCCAAACTTCCAGCCCAGTGTTTCTCCACTATGCTCAATTAGCAGATTCACTACTGCACTCTACACACTTTACAGTAATTGATTCTGATGGAATGTGAATATGCTTGTTGTATTCAAAATTCTGTATCTCTACTAGTAATTAGCCAGACGCGAATGAAAGTTAAACTGATTACCTTTCCTCTACTAGTATTTAACCATATATCAGAGCGTCAAAAATAAATACCCAAGATAGACAATGAAAAGATTCAGACTGCAAGTCATTTCTGTAGAACTTTGAAAATAAGGCTGACATCTGTTACAAAGAAGGATTAATTAGGTATTACTTTAAATGATGAATTCTGGCTCTATTTCCCCCGAGAACAGTTGGTAAATGTACTGTTCTAATTAGGGATTTGAATCAAAATATCATCTTATTCTAATCATGAAGTCTATTAAGATTTTTATTAATACTATCAGTTTTACTAACTGTGTACATGGCACATGTTTATATGACAAGTACGAATACTTTTCCTCGGGTGAAAAAAACAATCTTGGAAATGGTATTAACGTGTATAATTACTGGTTATTAATTTAGCACTAAACTGCAATGTAATCCCCTTTCATCACAGCCGGCTCTCTTTGTGATATGTTATTAAACATATTATGTCGTTAAATCTCAGAAGGTCCTGAAAAGGAGTGACAGGAAAAGCAAGGCTATGCCCAGAGGTTGGCAGATGTGGCTCAAATATTGCACTTGAATTAGGCATGAAGAACTAGTTCTTCCAAAAGTAATTTTTTAATTTATATTTATTGTTGAAAGTATTACAGATGTCCCTCTTTTTCCCCACATTGACCGTCTCTACCCTGCAACCTCTGCCCCAGGCCTTCACTGCACTATTGTCTGTGTCCATGGGTTATGCATATGTGCATATAAGTTCTTTGGTTATTCTCTTTCCCGCCCCGCCCCCTCCTTCCCTCTGAAATTTGTCAGTCTGTTCCATGCTTCTGTGTCTCTGGATCTATTTTGTGCATTAAAGTTTATTTTGTTCATTAGATTTCACATATGAGTGAGATTATCTGACACTTGGCTTATTTTGCTTAGCATAACCAAAAGCAATTTTCAAAAGAAAGCACACACCATGAGCTATGCCTTTCAACTACTGTCTGTTTCCATCTGAATCCAGTCATCTGACTTGCCCAGCCCCTACAGTGCAGATAACAGAAAAAAAGGAAAAGAAGAAGAAAAAGCAACAACAACACAGAAATTAGAATACGAAGTCCTGGGCTTAAGTCCTGCCTGTATTACCTAAAGGAACCTCTGTCGCTGTGGGCTGGTACTTAAGGCCCTAACCTCTCCCCACCTTCATGGTCTCATGCATATCCTAGGGATAAATCATGATGATACACCCATTTCTCAAGAGTTCATATGAGAATTCTATGAGATAACTTATGAGAATAATATACAGTATTCCTCAAAGAATCATTTATTTAGTGCTTTTCAAGTACCTTGCCTAGAATTTGTGTTCTACATTTTCCACGAGCAGCTAGGGGGATCAGGAGGGGAGCAGGGGGGAGGGGAGAATGGGGGAAGGTAAAATGACAATATATGTATGTGTGTAAAAAATATTAAATCGCTTGCAGATTTCTACCAATAGCATGCTTATTTTTAATGACTGTTTGACTCCTTTGGTAATTCTCTCTAAGTCTCCTTTGCTAGCTACTCTTCTTTTCACCCTTTCAGTGTTCGAGTTCCTTGGGTTCAGACACGGTGCTTCTTCTCTCAGACTGTCTTCCTGAGTGGTCTCATCCATTTCCGTGATTTTAAATACGGTCTGTGCTAATGATGCCCAAACTGATTTCGCCAGTCCTGACCCCAGAATGACAGATTCATCTCCAATGCATGGCAGCAGGTCTTCAAACGGCATCGTTTCATTCAGTATCGTTCCGGGCCATTGCAAACCAACCCGTCCAGCATGGAACCCTGACCCGTCCTGCCTTCCACTGTCCCGCTCAGGGGCTCCCCAGCTCACTCAGAATACAAACCAATCGCGTTAACATGGTCCCAAGGCCCTGCACGACTTTTCGCCCGGATCTTCAAACTCATCTCATGCTTCCGCAAGGCAACCACATTGGCCCAATTTCCGTTCCTGGAGAACACACCCTCCTGCCTGCCTCAGGATGTGCATGTGTTATTTCTTCTGCCTGGGAAGCTCCTTCGCTCCTGCCCACCCATCAGTAAACAGTGTTAACTTGGCTAGGACCAACTCATCCATTAGGGTCCAATTCAAATCTTCTATCTACCCACTCTCCAATCGAAGTTAGCGCCCACTTCCCAGCTGTTATCCTCTCTCACAGACTCTAGTTAATTTACTTCATAGAAGCCATCACAGTGTTTAATTATATAACTGTGCATGTTTATGTCCGACTCGTCTAGCAAATGGTAAACTCCGTGAAGTAGGGAAATTTTCTGTTTTATTTGCCACTGTAACATACTCTCTGGTTCATAGCCAGGGTTCAACGTGCATTGAGTTCCTGAACTAAATGAATAAAAGTTCATTACTACCAACTTCAGCAGATTCAGCTATTTAGTCTTTATAATGATACCATATATAATATTGTCCATGTGTATTATATAATCCCTGAATTTACATAAAGTCCTCCCATTTACAGAGTGTCTTTTGTATTCCTGCATTTGAACTCCCAAACATCAGTTTCCTTAGTAGATAATGCAACTGTGGCTTAGAAAGACAAAAGACCTGCTGAAATTCGCTTTGCCAGTAAGATGACAGATCTTTAGATTCTCATGCCCAATATTCTTTACATTAAACTGCTCCAAATTTCAAACCTTTGGACAAACAGAGCAGAAGTACAACTTTAATTTTCCACTTATTCTTGATACCTCCAATTGACTTTTCTACCTAGGACATTATATTTGAGAACATACATAAAATATTCGGTCTACCTGTGCTGAGAACTACGGCGTGTTCAGCAAAACTTCTGCTAAATGCAGAATAGTCTGAATTTTATGGAAACATCTCTTATCAAATGTTTTCACAGATACTATCTTTTGTGCCCACTTAAAGGAACAGTGTTCAACAAATATCTTTACAATTACAACTTGTCAATATGTTGGCTCTTTTAATCCTTTTGAATGTTTCAACAAATTTGGATTCTCCAAAATCATAGCTCCTCTCAATTTCATTTTATTATGCTACAGAACATAACTATATAAATAAAACTAAAGCTGAATCAAATTCAATTTTAGAGATGTTCGAGTCTGGAAGCAACAATTTTTAAATCATTCTAATTGTCCTATAATTCCATTGATCTTTTTTTATAACGAAGTTCTCTAATATTTTATGTTGTTATGAAACAATTGAAAGTCCTTAATCACAGTGTAAGAGTGGGATTTCAACTTTTGAAACTTTGGAGGGAAATTCAGTCATGAAAACAAAATACCTCAGCACAGGTAGACACTGAAATTTACCCCTACAAAACGAACAGTTTGACACATTAAAGGATGCGCATGTGAGCGTTTTGTACATGACCTAGTTTTAAAATCCTATATTGTGTATCTCATCTGGTGATATACACAGAGGAAATAAATACTGCCATGATGATATTTGTGTGTGCTCAATACCAGCTCTTTCACAACAATTCTGTAGTTTCATTCCCTGTGTAGATTTGGACAATTACAGCTTATATTTCAAAAAAAATAAAATACCGTAGCTTGTTTGGATTGTAAAGTATGCACGTACCCTCTCACATTTCCCCAACATGTCTACATCACGAGTTTTCTTAATTTAGGAGGACACCATTTTTCTAACCATATTTGATATGGTAATGCAGAATGTACAGTCATAGCGCCACCATGAAAACAAATACATCTTCAGGGTTCACCTTTACAAGTGAACTAACAACAATGTCCAAAATCATGTCAGAGGTTTCACATCCAAGATAACGAACTTCTAAAGTTTACTGAAATTCTGCAGCTTCATTACAAGGAATCCAACCATTACCAGAAGGTCTGCTTGTTCTAGTTGCCATGTGAGGACTGACATACCTGAATGTGAACTCTCTCTGCTAGGGACGTGACCCGCGAGCAGGTTTGAATGTGAGTGAAGGCCTTCGCCTAGGAAAGCCACACGTGCACAGCTATCCCTTCGCTGTTGCTGGATGTACAGGGAGTCACGGCATCATCCACAGCAACTTTCCTTTACAACGTCATTCAGTCTCCGTCCCGGGGCCCGGGGCGTGCTGCTGCCTCAGGCCTGGTTCTGCCATTGCCCGATGGTGCCCTGCGCTTCTTGGTAGGGGAACTGTCGTTAGGAGTCACCTCTGTTATCATGTTGCTGATGTCACCCCCCCTTCTTCAATTTCTTATTCTTAAAATGAAAACTTTAAATACGCAAAGCATTCACTCCTAGATAGTCTTCGTCTTTGTTTCCTAAACACGATCCCAGACACAGCGCCCCTTCTTCCTGGGGTTTTCCTCCGTTGACTTGTCACGAGCGGTTCCAAAAGCGCCTTCCCGGTGGGCATTGCGTATATGTTGTTTTATAGACGCGCGCTTCCCTTTTTGAAGGATGCAACTGTTTTCTTCTCCTTGCTCCGATGTTGGTTTTGACACTGAAATCACTATTGCTTTCGCTAATTCAGTTTTACATCCATTTCTGGTTTCATTTAGAGCAGTGGTTCTCAACCTTTCTAATGCCGCGACCCTTTAACACAGCTCCTCATGTGGCGGTGACCCCCATCCATAACATTATTTTCGTTGCTACTTCATAACTGTAATTTTGCTACTGTTATGAATCGTAATGTACATATCTGTGTTTTCCAATGGTCTTAGGCTCTACAGCACCAGTTCTCAACCTGTGGGAACCACAGGAAAAGACCATGAGAGAACACAGATATTTACATGGCGACTCATTAACAGTAGCAAAATTACAGTTATGAAGTAGCAACAAAAATAATGTTATGGTTGGGGGTCACCGCCACATGAGGAGCTGTGTTAAAGGGTCGCGGCATTGGAAAGGTTGAAAACCACTGATTTAGAGGATTCCACAAAGCATTCGCATCTCTTGCTCTCTTCGCCTGCTCTGTCAGCGTATCCAACAGGACTATGGCCTACAGAGAGTAGGCCGACAGCGGGAAATGATAGCAAACATTACAGAGTTGAATTGGGGTACCGTGCTATCGGGATGGCCTCGCCAGGCAACGGCACAGCTTAGAGTCACACGTCACAGTTGCCAATTGAATGACTTACTTTGTTTTCCAAACTCGCTGTTTCTGGGAGTGCCACGTATGTCTTGGAACACTTTATCCGTATAAACGTACAGCTTCTTTCATTTCTAGAATCCTCACCCTGAGCAGCGGAGAGGGCCAAGCACATACACTTGTAAAATGGCAACCATTACAAGACCGACTGGCCGTGAGAGTGTGACCTTTTCTTTCCATCATGTCCCTGTCCCTCTCCCTCCAGGCCGGATAGCTGCCTTTCAAGTGTCCAGAATAGCTGATCTCTACACACCCTCAGTTCTCAGATGCTCAGATCATCCGATGACCCACGCCATTGACACCCAACACAAAGTCACAGAAGCAACACGAGCTAACTTGCCATCCTTCTAGAAACAAAGACAAGTTGACACATGTGACCAGATATTCATTCCACCTGTGGGGGGGGCGGGGTAGCTAAACTTGAGAAACATGTTTTGGAGGTCTGAGAGATGGAATTCGTCCCATGCCACTAGTTACTTCTCGCCATTTCAATGCTTCTGCATCGCATCTGGAAACAAAGTCAGATGACTGTGAACCTCAGAATAATTCCAAGGTTTTGATGCCGGGGATGAGCGCATGAAGCTGTCACCTCTCACGGTAACACTATGACCCTCTGAGGCTGGTAGGAGCCGCTCTGTGCTTGGGGTTCAGTTACTGTGGGGGGGGGGGGGTAAGAGTCAGATTGAGCTGTCATCCACAAACTAATAATAATAATAACATGTGCACCTAATTGGCTTAGGGTTTCTTACTATTATTCCTACAATTCCGATTTGTGTCTGTAGAAAATATGGCCATTATTTGTAAATGACTATTTCAGAAAAGCAAGTTATCCCTATTAAGGCTGTGGCAGGAGTAAGGGGAACTCATAAAAGGAACAGAGATTACAGCTAAATGCAGAATGGGCATATCAGGACCTGAATAGGAACACATTTTCAACTTCCTGGTGCGCTTCGCCTCTGCCCCATGCCGCTAATTACTTCTCGGCTCCAATGGGAAAAACCGTTAGCCATTGGCTTGGCAATATGTGAAAAGATATGTTTCTTCTTTCTTCCTTCCTTCCTTCCTTTCTTCCTTCCTTCCTTCCTTCCTTCCTTCCTCCTTCCTTCCTTCCTTCCTTCCTCCCTTCCTCCCTTCCTTCCTTCCTCCCTTCCTTCCTTCCTTCCTTCCTTCCTTCCCTTCCTTCCTTCCTTTTCTTCCTTCATTCCTTCCTTCCTTCCTTCCTTTCTTTCTTTTTTTCCTTCTTTCTCTCCTTCTTTCTTTCCTTCTTTCTTTCTTTCTTTTTTTCCTTCCCTCCTTCCCTCCTTCCTTCCTTCCTTCCTTCCTTTCTTTCTTTCTTTCCCTATGGGAAACTGTCTGCATGGCTCTGCAGTGCTGAGCAAGTTATTCTTAGCAGCGTGTCTCCTCAGACACTTGATGGCAGCCTGGGGAATATTAAATGTAAAATTAATAAATCATTACAGCCACGTGGCCAGTCTTCGATGTGTATTCAAAGGGAGTTGTGACTGGGTGAGGCTTTTGAAAACGATAGACATATTCATTTCAGTTTAGATGTGTTCCAGCGTTAAGGTGCCAATCTTTACACATTCCCCGCCTACTTCACGTATGGAATGATTTTATCCGTCACCGGTGCACCACGGCCTCCGGGGAGAAGGCGGTGAAGAATGTAGCGGCGGTGACCTGCAGTGAACAGCCATGCAAGAAAGAAGGTAAAGAGCATCGTCAACGGGGAGAATCCGAAATCAGAGATGGGATTTTTAATTAGGGGGGATGCAATGACTCAGCTGGAATCTGTCTACGTCACAGGAACAGGAGCGTTGTGTCATTGTTCTAGACAGTGCTGCCAGGCATTTCATGAGCAAACCAAGCAGAAAGCCCCATTTCAGGCTTACTCACGGCCTCTCCCTCTCTCCCGAAGAATACAGTGCGGGCATGTGGTAGTGGGATGATGATAGCATTTCAGCCTGGCACAGGCAAGGTGAGTCTAGGGTCCTGCATTTTCTGGGAAAAAACAAAAATCACACCCAAATTCCTATTTGATCACAGGGTGGCATAAGAGCTCAAAGTCGCTGATCATTCAGTTATGAAGCTGCTGTCCCACTCCGTATTCCTGGTGTCCTGAGACACAGGTTTCATTCTGTTTAACGACGAGGACACAGATTAGTGAGGTTACACGAGCCCACAGTCCCATCTAGTACGTGACCCCCAAGATGCAAATCCTTAGAGGTCCGATTTCAAACCTGTGCTCCCCAACCTCTGCGTCTCCGGAGATTTTACACACTGATGATTACTCTCTTCTAATCTGCGTTGGTCCCAAGTTCATTGTCCACAAACAAAGGTAACAAGCGTGATTGTTGGACACAGAGGGATGGAGAAGCAAGGCTGGCTTACCTCCTCACAGAAAAGAATAGCGGGAGAGAGGCCGATGCTCTAGCGAGGCAGCCTGTGTTCATAGCATCAGCTAGGAGGATACCAGCTTGCCCACCGTCTGGGTGACCTGGCGCGTAAACTCTCTGTGACTGAGATTCCTCTTCTGTTGAGTGCACGTCACAGTATCTAATTCAGAGAGTTACTTACAAATTAAATGAATGAATAAAGCATCATAATAGCTCCTGGCATCTAGGAGGAGCTAAAGAAGTGCTTCTTGTTAATATCATTATCACTACTCCCCCTACCATGACTTGGGAGGGTGGGGGCCGGTTAGAGAAGAGACTTTTAGTAGTAAGTACTACACAGATAGAATCATGGTCCTACAGAAAAGAGTAAATGTGTTTCCAGCTTTCATTCAAACAGAAAGTCACCCTTTCTGTCAAAGGGGATGTAATCCTTCTTCCTCACAAGCCATTGCTTTAGTTACAGAAGGCTACTGATCCCCAAAGAAGATACTTTTTTTTTTAAACGCTCAGTTTAGCTATGCCTGGGGTGCTCAGTGATTGAGCATCGACCTATGAATCATGAGGTCATGGTTCGATTCCTGGTCAGGCAGGGCACATGCCTGGGTTGTGGGCTCGATCCCCAGTAGGGGGTGTGCAGGAGGCAGCCAATCAATGATTCTCATCGTTGATGTTTCTGTGTCTCTCCCTTCCTCTCTGAGATCAATCTACATATATAAAAGCCTAAGCGACCAGCTGACTGTTGGACCGACTGACTGGTAGCTATGATGTGCACTGACCACCAGGGGCAGACGCTCAACGCAGGAGCTGCCAAGCTGTGGTGACTTGGCAGCTGCAGTTCTTGGGTGATACACCCGGAACCAGAGATGAGGGAGCCCGATTCTGGGGTGCATCACTGCCCTCTCGCAATCTGGGACCCCTAGGGAGATGTAGGAGAGCCGGTTTCGGCCCGATCCCCACAGGCCAGGCTGAGGGACCCTACCAGTGCACAAATCCGTTCACTGGGCCTCTAGTAAACATACAAAAATAAAATGCTCAATGTAGAGATATAGACAGACAGCTGGGGATGACAAAGGCCCAACTAACAACACACAAGAACACTGAAAGCAGGCAAAGCCTTTCACAGAAACCAGCTGTTAGAGAGTCGGGTCAAATGGCTAGTCTCTGAGCAAGTACATCAGCAGAGACCTGGAGTGCAGTGGCTGAGTCCAGCTGTCCTGATGGCCAAGTGCGACGCCATGCACAGAAGGGGGTGGGATCTGGGACAGAGGCATCGCCATGGCGACACCTGTTCAAAGCTTCTGGTGATTCATGAGCAGAGAGGAAAAGGACACTGACCTCAGGAACCTGGAGGAGCTTGGGGAAGGTGCTGTATGATGTAAAGAGTGCCCAGCTCTTAGGATACCATGTTTTTCTCTATTCATGGAATCCCAATGAAAAAGTCCCTTCGGGTCTTGGAAAGGAAATTGTCTAAACAGGCTGGACCCCAGTGGGCAGTTAGATTTGACATTCTGGAGATCAGAGTGTCCAACACAGTAGCACTCGCAGTACTCCCTCTCAACAAGGGAGTGGGAGTACTTCCGAGTGGGCTCTTCTTCGGCTTGTCCTGGTGGGGGCTCAGTCTCCCCTCGGCCTTTTCCTCCCTTTCAGCAGAGGGACTCACTTGGACAGGTTTGTTGAGAGACCCAGTGGATGGGTCACTGAGAAGACTGTAGATTTCTTTCTTTTTTTAAATCCTCGCCCGAGGATATTTTCCCATTGATTTTTCGAGAGTGGAAGAGAGAAGAAAAGACAGAGAGAAACATCGATGTGAGAGAAACACATCGATTGGTTGCCTCCTGCACGCGCCCGACCAGAGGGCCCGGGCCGGGAAGGAGCCTGCAACTGAGGGACATGCCCTTGACCAGAATCGAACCCGGGACCCTTTGGTCCGCAGGCCGACACTCTATCCACTGAGCCAAACCATCTAGGGCTGTAGATTTTAACAGACTCTTCTCTCCTCCAGCCATGCAGCTCGTCTTCCCTAAAACCCCAAGTTTGAAGGATTTGAAATAGAACTTTAGACATTATGGAGCTGAGTCATCAAAAGGTTTGAAACCTGACACTGGATAAAGGGCCCAGAGAAAGTAGCATCTGATCTAATGCCAAGAGCTCCCAGCAACGGCTGGTCCCCTGGAGCAGAGCAGAGGGACACAGGCACGGCGAGGCTTAATTGAACCAAAATGGGCCACTCTGACATATGGGGAATCAAAGCTCTCAAATGACAAATTAAAATAAGGAGTAAAGAAAGCGAAGCACTGTTATCTCCTCTTCCCCGGAGGCTGTTAGCTCATCGAAGGCAGTGGCTCTGGATTGTAGAGAAAGCACTGGTCCATGAGGATGGTTTCAATGGCCCCCTACAAAGGAAGACATGGGGCAAGTTCTATCACTGAGTGTCATTACTTAAAGGATTAGTCCTTACTCCGGGAGTGTGTTCTACCCACATTTTCATATGAAAGTGGCCTTTCTTTAGAAGAGATGGTGATAATACATGGTAGTTTCTGTGTTTGTTTGTTTTCATTTCAGTGCCCTTACTGATCAAAATTATAGGTCAAAACACTTCATCCCCACCCCCAATCATAAAAACAAGTTCTGGCCCTAGCTGGTTTGGCTCAGTGGATAGAGCGTGGGCCTTTGGACTGAAGGGTCCCTGGGCTCCATTCCAGTCAAGGGCACATACTTAGGTTGTGGGCTCGATCCCCAGTAGAGGGCGTGCAGGAGGCAGCCCATCAATGGTTCTCTCTCACCATTGATGTTTCTGTCTCTCTCTCCCTCTCCCTTCCTCTCTGAAATCAATGAAAATATATGGGGGGGGAGGGGGGGAACAAGTTCTGATTTGTGAAAAACAAAGTCTGAGACCCACCAAGCCAAGGCAGTTCTTTTTCAGGGGGTAGATCAGAGTGACCTTGGCAGCATTTTCAAAGCAGACACTGCCCTCGCCCCATCACCCCATGGGGAGCTCTCAGAAGGAATGTGGTGGGAGGGGGAGGGAGATGTGTATTTTTATATAAGACTAGTGACCCGGTGCACGAAATTCGTGCACATTAAAAGGGGGACCCAGAGTCAAGTTCCCGCCCACCCACATGTGCCTCAAAATCATGGGAGACCCAGAACTGGCTGTCCTCCACATTGGGCTAGATCCAGGCCCGTCCAGTCCCACCCTTGTCAAGCCCCACCAGGCAGGGGGTGTAGCCTCAGGTCCCCTGGCCCAGCGCCAGGACGGGGGCGTGGCCTGAGGTCCCCCAGATGGGGCGGGGGGCATGCCTTGAGATCCCCCGTCAAGCCCCACTAGGTGGGGGGCACGGCCTGAGTTCCTCCAACCCAGCACTGGGGGTGCACCTTGAGGTCCCCCGTCAAGCCCCACTGGGTAGGGAGCACGGACTGAGGTCCCCTGTCAAGCCCTGCAGGCAGAGGGGCACAGCCTCAGGTCCCCTGGCCTGGTGCCAAGGCAGGAGGCGTGGCCTGAGGTCCCCCAGCCTGATGTTAGGGCGGGAGGCATGGCCTGAGGTCCCCTGTCAAGACTCAGGTCCCTGCTAATTGCTCCTTAAGGCTCCTTAAGGGAACTCGGCCTCAGCTGTGGGTGCAGCCATCTTTGTGATGGAGTGGTGGTCAATTAGCATATTCCCTCTTTATTATATAGGATTCTGATTCAGGGCCTAATTGGCATCACAGTTCTCAGGGAGAATGAGCAGCTACCATCCTTGGGAAACCCATATCTTCTTTGCTTTTGTATTTTTCTTGAATGTATTCATTCAACTCTGTGTGAACAGGTGACAAGTCATTTCCAATGGCTTTTCCTGAATAAGACAGATAATATTTCAGGAAACAAGTTTCTATGCTCCACATAGAAAAGATCTTTGAAGAAGCAGCTTCAAGCAAACAATGAATCTTTTCATAGAGAATCATAATATTAAGACTCTATGGGTATAAACCAATATATTCTTGATGGTGGTGGCAAGCTCAGCAAAGTCCTTGAGCTAATTTTAAGGGGGAAAAGTGTCTTATCTACAAACTGAATCTATAAATATATATTTCTTGAGCTCTAAAAGAAAACTATAGTGAGGAATGCTCAAACACATTCCAGCTGTGTGAGATAGGTGGAAGTATAAAAGTAAATTGGGATTCCTTTAACACTGAGGCAAAGTAAACTGTTGAAGTTCCTCTCTGTCCTTAAGGAGAGCAGTCTGATAGTATCATTTGGTTCCAGCCCAGCGGATTCCTCCACTGGCATGTGCATATATACCGACTTCTTCCACAGTGATTTCCATGAAAGGCTTCCTTTCCTTACCATGTAATTGCAGCTAAGTCTCTACCCTGTGTGTCCCCTCCCCCCACCCCAATGCCAACATAACATGTGTCTCAACTCGCACGCACACCCCACTCCCTCTCCAATGTCTATTTTGTTCACACAAACACTGAACCTTTAGCAGGTGCCAGGCAAGGGCTAGGCCCCAAAAGGCCATGCAGGGCAATGTTAAGCTTTAAGCTGATGTGTGTTTTCACTGTGGAATATGGCTCAGAAGACAGCTTGGGTAGGAACAAGGATATTCATGCCCTAGCTGGTTTGGCTCAGTGGATAGAGTGTCAGCCTGTGGACCAAAGGGTCCCAGGTTCAATTCCCGTCAAGGGCACGTACCTCGGTTGTAGGCTCCTCCCCGGCCCGGGCCCTGGTCAGGGAGTGTACAGGAGGCAACCAATCGATGTGTTTCTCTCACATTAATACTTCTCTCTGTTTTTCTCTCTGTCTAAAAAAATCAATGGAAAATATCGTTGGGTGAGGGAAGGAAGGAAGGAAGGAAGGAAGGAAGGAAGGAAGGAAGGAAGGAAGGAAGGAAGGAAGGAAAGAAGGAAGGAAGGAAGGAAGAAAGGAAAGAAGGAAGTTGATTAGGAGGCTTCTGTAATAATATCAACGTGTGGTCTCTCAATCAGAAAAATCCAAGTCATGTGGCAATTTCTTAGCAATGCACACTGTCATGGCCCATTAAACGCAGGAGGCCCCCTCCCAGTCCTCTGCGCTGTAGCGAGCCTTCCAGGTGTGATGACACACACTGACATCTGTGAACCACAGACTTAGGAGCCGTGGGAGACACGTTAGTGGTCGTGGGCTGGAGAGCAGCAAACACATTTTGCAGACGTCACTGAGCTAAAAGACACAGTGACCAGTTAGAAGGGTAGAAAGAAGGGAGATGAAATGCTGAGGCTGGTGATTTGTGTGATGGATGCCTAGGAGAGCCTTTCGGAGGGAGAGAAATACAAGAATACAGCAGCGTAGGGCGTTCAGGGTAGAAAATAAATGCTTATTTCATCTTGGGATGTGTCAGAGCTGAAATATTGGGCATTCAGACGGAGACATTCAGAATGGTACTTTAATACAGAGGTGTGAACATAGGAAAAAGGATTAAGATAAAAGTGATCTTAGAGGCTATTAAAGTTAAAAACCAAGGCGGATGGGGGAGAACAGCGGAGTCACCCAACGGAGGCTGAGAAGAAGTGAAGGGAACAGAAGACAGAGAACACACTACCTTTTAGAGAGCCGATAACGGCAGAACCCGGAGGGAGCCAAGGCATAGTTGTGGTATTTTAGAAATTCAGCAAGGCCAGGCTTCTCAGAAGGAGGGATTAATCAATCGTGTTAACTATCACAAAGAGATCAAGGTAAGGAGAGACACCCATCCATTACATTTAGACAGGAAGACAGTTGTGACTTTGCTAAGAGAAATTTCCATGGTGATTGTTCCAATAGACTCTTCCCCTGCTGGGGTTTCAGCTGAGACCCCAAAATCACAACCATAGATGCAGGTAACCTCCATATTCAAAAACAACATGTCAGCTCCAGCTGGTGTCGCTCAGTGGATAGAGGCCGGCCTGCGGACTGAAGGGTCCCAGGTTCGATTCTGGTCAAGGGCACATGCCCGGGTTGTGGGCTCGATCGCCAGTAGAGGGTGGGCAGAAAAGCAGCCGATCAATGGTTCTCTCTCGTCATTGATGTTTCTCTCTCTTCCTTTCCTTTCTCTCTGAAATCAATAAAAATATATTTTAAAAAAACAACAACAAACAAATAAAACAAAATGACATGTTAGATCATTTATGAGGAATTTGCAAAGTTGGTGACGAAAAGCGTATGCTGTCTCCTAGGCTACCTCCAGGCGTTGGGGGCAGGCAGAGGGCTCACGGGGGTGGGCTGGAGTTGAAAGCCTGCTGGGAGATGTCTTTGTGGTAGCTGTCCTCTTTCTCGTTGCCCCATCTCCGCCGTGCCAGGTGAGATGGAATTGGGGGGGGGGGGGGGGGTGCTCAGAGAAACACGGGAAATGACTTGTACCCCTCGGGGATCACAATGCTGGTGGCACCGGCCTCCCTCCTGGAGAAGCTGGAAGGTGGGTGCACGAGCCACCCCCACAGCAGCGCAGACAGAGCGGGCTCAGGTGTAGCAAGCTTGGCCTCAGGAATCTGTAGAGAGCCAGTCTTGCACTGTTTTAGTTTCATTTTAGAAAGTGCCCCAGAGCCACCAGGAAAGGTGCTGAGTGCCACAACTCTATTTTTTTAAATATATTTGTATTGATTTCAGAGAGGAAGGGAGAGGGAGAGAGAGTTAGAAACATTGATGAGAAAGAAACATCAATCAGCCACCTCCTGCACGCCCCCTACTGGGGATCGAGCCCGCAACCCGGGCACGTGCCCTTGACCAGAATCAAACCCGGGACCCTTCAATCCGCAGGCTGACGCTCTCTCCACTGAGCCCAACCGGCGAGGGTGACTTGCACTGTTTTTAAGTAAAACCCTGAAGGGGGGGACATAACCCCTGGACAGAGCATGTCACATGTTAGGGCATAAGGAGGAGGAGTCCCCCCCCTCGTGAGTAGTGCCCCCCTGAGAAACCTACACAACAGCCAGTATTTGTGTGTCTGCTAAACAGAAGGCTCAACACCCGATTATTACACACTGGAGCCTCAAAAACACTGCAACGCATCACTAAACTATGATGACAAATGTTCCATTCCACTAAGAGCAGCACCTCGCTCTAGCCAACTGGAAAAATGTGGCAACATCCGTTAGAATCTAATAGGCCAACGATTTCTTGCCTTTTACTTTGTCTTAGAGACCTTCCGGGGGGGGGGGGGGGGGAAGCGGGGAGGGCGCGTGTACCTCAAAAGCTATACATACCAAGTATTTTTGAGGATCAGCAGGACCCTGTTTGCCAGTGTATTCGTTAAGATTCTGCCAATCACAGCAGTTCAATCTGAAAACTCTTCCTCTCTTCTGACGTGGGACCCTCTCTCCGTAGATCAGCTGGCCTTGACCTTTCTCTGCCTACCCGACTCTTTCACCTATTTTTTTTTAATGTCTTTATTTCTTTTTAATTGTTTATTGTTGAAAGTATTACATTGTCCCCTTTTTCCCCCATTGTCCTCTCCCAGCCTGCCCCCACCCCCCACAGCCCAGGCCTTCACCGCACTAGTGTCTGTGTCCATTGGTTATGCTTATATGCATACCAGCTCTCTGGTTGATCTCTCACCCCACCCACCCTCCCCTGCCTTCCCTCTGAGGAGTATAATGAACAGCATAAACGGATGAACAAAAATAGACCCAGAGATACAGAAGCATCAACCAGACCGTCCAGACCTCTTGGACCTATTCTTGTATTTAACACCCCTGCCCATTGCCCCAGAGACACGTCCTTCGTTGGCCCTTTTACCCTATTAGAACAAAGGGAAGGTCTGCTAGCCCATGGCCAAGGGCTGACTGCATCTTTAACGATTCGTGTGCCTGTGGAGGGCAAGATACTGAATACCAGAAATGGATAGCTACAACAGGTGCTTTTTTAAACACCTTTGATTTCCTGTTTGTGAAATCGCTAATGGATCCTTTGCTTTCCAACATGAAGAACACCCACAGAGCTTCTGACGTGCACCAATGACACCCGTGCCCCGCCGTAGGACCGGGTCAGCAATGGCAGAGCATCCTGCCACCTGGGTGGCCACCGCTGGCAGCAGCCGTTACAGCCAGTCACCATCATTGCCATGGCTCCGTTTCTTCTTCCAGGCTCTTGTCTGACATCGGAAACTCCATTGACCTTTTCTAAAGTGGAAAGCTTCCCCTAAGCCGTGGCTCCACTTCCGTGTGAAATTAAGCTCTCCCACTTGGGTGTGGGTCGAGGCTGGATTTCAGCCTCTCATCCCCCCTGACTTTGCCCGCGCGAGAGCCCTCCTGCACCACTGGGTCCCGAAGGCGAGCACCCTCTGACTTGCCATACTCCTGTTCGTCTAAGGTACTCAAGCCGCGTGGCCTTCTTCCGGGACTCCATTCATTTGCCAGTTCTTTCTGTCATCTTTTGAGGAGGACCATACAGGGGAAGCCTTTCTTCTTTAACTTTGGAAATGTTGAAGGTCTGGTTTGTTTGTGTGTGTGTGTGTGTGTGTGTGTGTGTGTGTGTGTGTGTGTTTGTGTAAGAAGGTCAACATGAAGACACCTGTCAGTTTTCTAGCCACCCCTGCAAGTGGTTGGAATCAAGTGCTACAACAGCAGTGAACCCTCTGGGAAAAAAAAAAAAAAAAACTTAAAGAAATTAACAAGTTAGCTCAATTTTCAGGTGTAATTACATTAAAAACAAAGTTGTAAAAGAAGAGCCCCAATAGAGCATAAAGTAAAATATTGCAAATCTGCGTGTGTGTTTTTTTTAATTTCTTACATGTGTCATTCCTGAAGAGTGAAGGTTAATTTGTATGCAAAAAGAGGGAAAAATCATTGTTTTAAGTTGTGCTTCGCCCACAGGCACAGCGTTAAACCAGCATAGACACAAAAGGTCATCGCTGACTGTGAAGTTGTGACTGTGAAATTGTGATTCTCTTTGATGACTTTCACAGACAGGTATATTAAAATCTTTCTATGCCAAAAAAATCTTTCGGTGGAAGAGATAGGTGATATAGACGATGGACAGATGGACAGATCGGTTTCTGCTATGTGACCTTCCCTTTCCAAGGAATTTGTGCTCTTCTCCACGGGGACCACTATTCCCCAGCTTCTCCGAATTGCACGGTTGCCTAACATTGGATTTCCTGTTCGTCATTCTCACAGTAAGCCCACAATGTGGAAATGATTCAAGCACTAGATGATGCCTGACCTGATTAGGAACTGAAAAATAATTCCTCATTATCCCAAACCATCCTGGAGAGCATTGTAAGATGGCTATCATCTCTGCTGCCCGCTCTCCCCCAACTAAATTCCACTAGGGCCCCTTCCATTCAGTCACGTGACAGTGAAAAATGCCCAAATACATTCCCACATTCCCCTTAGAGGGGCTACAAACAGCCCTCGCTGAGAATGCCTGACTAGATGGTTTCTTCCAGTCTTCTGATTCTCTGATCTCCCACACACCAACGAAAAACCTCTCCTGATTCTTGTGTCTCAATCAGACATGTTCTGCATATAGAGACGTCCAGCTTCCCAGACTTCTCCTGTTGAAGAAATGTCATTTTGTACACATACCGGGGGCTTGATGGATTTAACCAAAGTCAGTTCAAGAGACACAACAATAGATGGTAACAAAGCTCTAAGTGTAGCCAGTGAAGCTGACTATTTGCTAATCACTGTTGACTTAGTGTGATTGGTCGGAACTTTTTCATAAATTTGGCATTTCTCTCTATTGTTACTGCCGTGAATTTCTGCCTGATTGCCTCTAATTTCCAAGTTCTAAAGTAATGGCTATAAATAGCCAGAATCGCCTAATCTCCGTGACATATTTTCATACGTTTGGTCCAGTGCATTATTGTCAGAAGAGTTACTTTTGGTCACATTGCCATAGGACATCATAGATAAACATGTGCATGACTCTTAAGTAGAATACTGTGTCTAAAACAGATTCTGTAGTTCAAAAATTCACATTTTAAAAATATCAAAATAAATCATTCATGAGGAGGACATATTTTTCTTAGACAAATTGTAACCACGTCGATATCTAGTAGCCTCGAGTTTATTTTATTAAAGTTCAGCAAAATGTTCTTTCCAACATTTCGCACGTCAGTTGACATGTATGGGAATTTAAGCATCTGAACTGGGGTACCAAGGCTGTACTGGGCTGAGGTGAGGAGGGAACTGTCTTCTATCTTTTTTGTTTTGTTTTGTTTGTTAATCCTCACCCGAGGATATTTTCCCATTGATTTTTAGAGAAAGTGGAAGAGGGATACAGAGAGAAACATTGATGTGAGAGAGACACACCAATGGGTTGCCTCCTGCATGCACCCCAACCAGGACCAGGGAACCTGCAACCGAGGTACGTGCCCTTGAACAGCATGGAACCCAGGACCCTTCAGTCTGCAGGCTGACACTCTATCCACTGAGCCACACCAGCTAGGGCCCTCCTGGTGTTTATCCACCACACGTGGGTGCAGAACCAGCTCATGCTGCATCTCCACCCCTCCCACCAGTCTCAGTGTGGCTTTCTTATTCCTTGGTTGTAAGCCTTTCGTTCTGCTAGGTTTAGGCGGCTCTCAATGACAGCTGTCCTGTGGGGCAGTTGTAATTTTGAGCTGTGGTTGGGGGAGGAGGCGAGCACAGTTGACAGAGATGCCTTCTTGACCTGAAGCCAGATGGGTCATATTTTGAAAGTACATGGCAAAACAAAATCTGAGGGCCAGGCAGAGAAGGAGGATATGAATCAACCAAATAACTGTACAAACCAACACAAATGAAGGCTTATGAAAATGGCTGTAGGCCATCTACATGGCTGCCATAGGAACAGAAGGAAGAACGGTGAAGATTCATATGTATGTTCCAATGTTGAAAGCACAGAACCCAAAGTGCTTCTATCTTCTCTGTTAAGAAAAGTTATTTTTACCTTTTAGTAAAAAGGAAGAACAAATGTCATTGGAAGGAAATTGAAACCCTAATTCCTTGGAGCGGTGGAGATTTCTCAGTCTACAAAGGGGCGGGTCAGACCTATTTGAGAGAGTATCTCTTTGGGGAACACCTTGAACTAATGATTGACAAGAGTTGGTGCATAGTGGCCCTACCTTCTTGCCTCTCTGAATTGTCCTCCATGCAGTCTCTGAGATGTTCTGCTGTCCAAACTATTTAAATATCTTGCTTCAGATAAACTATATTGCAGGAAACCTAAAGATACTAACTCCTCAGAAATCTTGGAAGAATCATAATAAATATGTAATGATAGATATAATCAATATTTTCAATAAATGCAAAGATATTTTATTGATCAATTATAGTATTTCCCCTAATGCACCTGGACAGTATTGTAAAATGAATCATGGAAAGAATCGTTTGCAAGCATTTGTCAAATAAAACTGTAATCATTTGGAGGCTGTGTGAGTTCTTTGTTCTGGTTTACCTGGATCTATACGGGTTTAAAAGTCTCAGAATTCTTCCCATCAATTGTCAAACAGTTTGGTCACAGCACTTGTGATCTTGACTGTCATAGTTTTGAAATAATGAAGAGAGTTAGAAATATATAGTAAGTCACAGGCCTGTTTTTTATCTCACACACAAAAAAAAACAATGGTAGCACAAGGAGTCTTAACTAAATAGACATAGCTACCTTAAAAAAAAGTCTCAAAATAATTAAAAAGAGTGCATTTTGAAACACCCTGATTTCATTTTTTTCCCCTGGTGAAAAAAAGGTCAAGAGATTTGCAAGTACAAATTGGTAGTTACAGAACAGTTATCAAAATGTAATGTACAGCATAGAGAATATAGCCAATAATCTATATATATAAAAGTATAAGTGACCATTTGACCAGTAGCTATGATGCACACTGACCATCAGGGGGCAGATGCTCTGACCAGTAGGTTAGCTTGCTGCTGGGATCTGGCTGATTGGGGCTGGGAAGATGGGCCAGACACACCCTGGAGCCCTCCCGCGGTCCCTTCCCGGTTTCAACCTGATCCTGCAGGCCAGGCCGAGGGACCCTACTGGTGCACAAATCTGTGCACTGGGCCTCTAGTATTGTAATAACTGTGTATGGTGTCAGATGGGTACTAGATTTAATGGGGTGATCAATTTGTAAGTTATGTAAATGTCTAATCATCGGTTTGTCCACCTGAAACTAATATAATATTACAGATCAACTGTAATTGGAAAATAAAAAAGTATTTTTTAAAAAGTCCAGTCCAATCTAAGAACATTCACCTTAGGTTTGCATCTACCAGAAGACCTTGAGCAAGGTTAAGAGTACAAGGTCAGGCCGGCTGGTGTGCGCAGTGATTGAGCATTGTCAACCTATCATCCAGGAGATTATGGCTCAATTCTCGGTCAGGGCTTGATTCCTAGTGGTGTGGGATGTGTAGGAGGCAACCAATGTTTCTCTCTGAAATCAATAATATATATATATATATATATATATATATATATATATATACATATATATATATATATTTTTTTTTTTTTAAAGAGTGCAAGGTCATCCTAGGAAGCACCCATAGAAGATGAAGTAAATGAGACAGGAAAGGGAAGTAACTCAATGCAAAGTGTGTTAAAAAGCAGGACACAGCCCGGCTGGTGTGGCTCAGTGGTTGAGTGTCAACCTATGAACCAGGAGGTCATGGTTTGATTCCAGGTCAGGGCACATGCCTGGGTTGTGGGCTTGAACCCTGGTGGGGGGGCAGGCAGGAGGTAGCTGATCAAGGATTCTCTCTCATCATTGATGTTTCTCTCTCTCTCCTCCCTTCTTCTCTGAAATCAATAAAAATATATTTAAATTTTTAAAAAAGCAGGACATCACCAGGCACAACAGAGGCTCAGTCCTGCTGAGGATCTTGGGACACTGCGTAGAGCCCACCTCCGAGGGCCCAGGAAGCGGACGCATTATGCACACTCTTGTCAATCTGAGTGGGAGCTTCTACGAAAGACACCCATTCTAAGAACAAGTCTGGGCTGCCCCTTGCAGGCTTAGAACTCGCCACCCTCCCAGGGGTGTGGGGGGGTGGGGAGGGCCTCAGGCAAAGAGAGGCAGCTGTTTACAGCAGGAAGCTCCTGGGTCTGCATCACAGTGTGTTCGGCGGACATGGGCAAGGACACTGACAGCATTGGGTCCCCATCACGGGCTCATCATTGCGGCCATCTTACACCAGTCTCTAGGAAAACACTGACATCCTCTAGCAACCAGCTTCCATATTTTTTTGTAGGGATCCAGGTGCGCGTCTTTGGTACCGAAAAGCGATCACCAGAGTCAAGGTCACCTAAAGTTTCTCCTCGATTACTTCCCAGCGGGTTTAGAGTTTTGCGTTTCATGTTGATATCTAGGATTTTAGTTTTTAGGGGCTGTTTCACTTTTGCTTGCTGTTCATTTCTAAATATGAGAACAATTTAATATTTTTTTTAAATTACTGATGTCTAATAGCCATAAATTACAGTAAAAGAAAATGAGGAACGTGTGCTGCAGGAACTGAGTCAAACCAACTCAACTATCCATGTCTTTGCAACTGGGATTCCTACATCACGGATCTTATGAGGTGAAAACAGGCCATTGTTTAGTTTGGGTTCATCTTCCTACAACCTGTTCTGTCAAGGGGCGTATACCAATTGAAACGCATCCATATTGGCCCTGGCTGGTTGGCTCCGTGGATAGTGCATCGGCCTGTGGACCAAAGAGTCCTGGGTTCGATTCCAGTCAAGGGCACGTACCTCGGTGGCAGGCTCCTCCCCCGTCTGGACCCTGGTCAGGGCTTGTGCAGGAGGCAATCGATCGATGTGTTTCTCTCACATCGGTATTTCTCTCGGTCTTTCCCTCTCTCTTCCACTCTCTCTAAAAATCAATGGGGCTGAAACCGGTTTGGCTCAGTGGATAGAGCATCGGCCTGTGGACTAAAGGGTCCCAGGTTCGATTCTGGTCAAGGGCATGTACCTTGGTTGCGGGCATATTCCCAGTGGAGGGTGTGCAGGAGGCAGCTGATCAATGTTTCTCTCTCATCGATGTTTCTGGCTCTCTATCCCTCTTCCTTCCTCTCTTTTTACAGTAAAAAATAATCTTTTTTTCAATCAAATATATTTTAAAAATAAATAAATAAAAATAAAAATAAATGGGAAAATATCCTGGGGTGAGGATTAAAAAATAAAAATGAAAAAGTAAATAAATAAAATGCATACATGTTGCTTTTAAAAACACATCACATGGGAATGACGATCACCAATGCCAAGACAAATAACCAGGTGGTTGGGTGGGGATGAGCTCTGGCGGTGGGCACTGGGAGATTCTGCAGCCTCAGGCATTTCTGTGGATGGCTTCCATGCCCACAGAGGCCGCCGCTAATAGATAATGCATCTGCTCAAAGGCTGCTGGTTGTCTTTCCTTCCTGCTCATTCCGCCCTCGCTGACTTGGCGCACCTGACACATTGGGGTGAATAATGACAAACACACTTCTGCGATGTGCGATGTTGCAAAGTACAAATGGCTGAAACTCCATTAGACGTGATCACGTGGGTCAGGGACCACTGGTGCCAGACGGGGGGGGGGGGGAGTGAGGAAAGCGAGGGCCTGAGCGAGGCTGTCTCCTCCCTCCCTGAAAGGTCTTCGGGAAATTCCTTCGCTTTCTTTTTGTCTCGGTCGCTCATCTGAAGAGTGCGGATCATTCTAGCTGTTTCAGTTGCTTCAGAGGGATTCCGAACATTCATTGAGGTTATTTTTTAAGTGCTTACAAAAGTCTGCCCAGCCAGCGTGGCTCAGTGGTTGAGCATCAACCTATGAACCAGGAGGTCATGGTCTGATTCCAGGTCAGGGCACATGCCCTGGTTGCAGGCTTGGTCCCCAGTTAAGGGCGTGCAGGAGGCAGATCCATGATTCTCTCTCATCCTTGATGTTTCTATCTCCCTCTCATTTCCTCTCTGAAATCAATTTAAAAAAAAAAAAGTCTCTCACATATTTTTACATCTTTTTATCCTATCTAATAAAGAGGGAATGTGCTAATTGACCATCACTCCACAGCTGAAGGCAAGTTCCCATAAGGAGCTTTAATGAGCAATCAGCAGGGACCTGAGGCTACGCCCTCCCCCAGCCCCGTGGGGCTTGACAGGGGACCTCGGGTCACGCCCCCCACCAGGTGGGGCTTGACAGAGGACTTTATGCTTTGCCCCCCCACCCCAGCATCAGGCCGAGGGACCTCAGGCTGCACACCCCTGCCTGGCTGGGCTTGACAGGGGACCTCAGGCCATGCCCCCACCCAGCGGGGCTTAACAGGGGACCTCAAGGTGCACCCCCAGTGCTGGGTCAGGGGAACTCAGGCCACACCCCCTGCCCAGCAGGGCTTGACAGGGAACCTGAGGCTGTGCCCCCCTGCCTGGTCGGGCTTGATGGAGGACCTCAAGTCATGCCCCCCACCCAGTGGGGCTTGACGAGGGACCTGAGGCTGCGCCCCTCCTCCCAGTGCTGGGCCAGGGGACCTGAGGCTGTGCCACCCCCCACCCCTGCCTGGCAGGGCTTGATGGAGGACCTCAGGCATGCTCCCTACCCAATGGGACTTGACAGGGGATCTCAAGGCACTCCCCCCCCCCAACCCTGGTATAGGCTTGGGGATCTCAGGGCCATGCCCCACATCCTGGCACCAGGCCAGGGGACCTGAGGCTACACCCCCTGCTCGGCAGGGCTTCACAAGGGTGGGATTGGCCGGGTCTGAATCTAGCCCAATGAGGGGTGGCCGGCTGGGTCTGGGTCTCATGCGACTTTGATGTGAATGTGGGTGGGTGGGGACTTGACTCTAGGTCCCTCGGTGTGCCCCAGACTCTGACAGGAGGTAGATTTTATATACATTATACTAATTTTCTTTCATCTCTGACACTTCTATTATAGAGAAAGGGCAAGTAGCAATATTAAATTATTTCCTCTAATTAATCCCCTTTTAATGTGCACGAATTTCATGCACCAGGCCACAAGTTTTATTATAAAAATTTAAAACATTGAGTGAAGTATCCCTCCTATCTCGCCAAACCCTGACATAATTAATCACTAGTAATTTTGTAACTGGTAGTTAACTGGATAGCCACTGGGTAACTTTGATGCATTCGTGTTATCAGATTTTTGTTTTTTAAAAAGCTATTCTCATGAAATAAAGCCAAGCCAGACCATTTGTCCCCTTTAACCCTGTGGGGATTCAGAACAAGCCACCCACGATGTGCCTTGACCACATAGTTTTGAAATGAGATGGTTTTCCACACCAACACACAGCAATCCGTGCGTTTCAGGGACTGCGTTTGAGATTCCTATGGCTAGTTTATAAGCCTGAGGCTGTCTTCTGGAACAGAAGTCAAAATGTTGTGACCGCCCATCCAAGATATTCAGGTAAAAGCAGCAATTAAGAATCTTCTCAAATGTTTGTGCTAACCAGGGGTTTGGCTGCCACTGAAGACCGCACACTGTGTCAGGAAACCTGGATCGTTCTTTCTTATCAAGAGGTGGTCGTACTGCCTGGCCGGCGTGGCTCAGTGGTGTGAGCATCGACCTATGAACCAGGAGGTCACGGTTAGATTCCTGGTCTGAGCAAATGCTGAGGTTGTGATCTTGATCCCCAGTGCGGGGCGTGCAGGAGGCAGCCGATCAATGTTTCTCTCTCATCATTGATATTTCTCTCTCTCCCTCTCCTTTCCTCTCTGAAATCAATCAAAACGTATTTTTTATTTTAAAGAGGTGGCTGTACATTCCTCCCATTACTGACGCATGCCCTGACAAATAGCTGTATTAGCGCCCATGGTCAAACAGGAGCCTTCTCCCATTATCCCGTGCCCAGGAAATGTTGTCTGCAGGAGCCTCATTGCAGATGAACGCAATGGTGCTGAAATTAATCACCAGACTCGTTTTATCTCCATTTAGAAAAATAGGGACTCCTCGGCTTTCTGTCACTGGTACCACGAGGAGCCCGGCGTCACTTTCGCCTCACGTATAGCGCTCCGTGATTGCCTTAATAGGGCTAATTAGTTCACGGGATTTGGTTTTCCAAGAGCGTGATGTTTGTAATGGGTTTGCTCTCTTGCTAGTGGTGGAAATGGCTTCCCACCAAGACCAATCCAAACAGAGGCAGACGGCCTATCCACAGCAGGACTACTAATCTCTGAATATTTGCCCCATGACTGGAAGTTCAGATATTTAGTGTGGCGTTTTCACCATTACAAGCAAACTACATTAATAGTGAAACTCCAAATCTCTGAAGAACATACTTTGCATAATTTTAGGTTTAAATATTTAGAAGTGAATTTTCAGCAGTCCCAGTAAATGCGCTCTGTTAAAAAGAAAGATACGAAATGTCTAATGTTGGTTCGCAGGTATTTTCCAAATCACTACAGTCAAAATGTTAACTAATGATGTACCTGCAAAGCACTTCAAAGTGCATTCATACACATTACTCATACTAATGGATTTTAAATGTTTTAATACTGATGGGATATTGAGGCTCTGAAGATTTTTTATGTAGAAATAGTCTCTTTATGTTACTTTTTCATGAATATTTTTACAACTTGTTACAAATTGGGTAGAGTATAAAAATTGGTGGAAATCGTGATAATTTATCTAAGGGAAATCATTTGTTTCCATATATTGCTACAGAAGAAAATGATTATGAAAGATACTCAATGGTATAGGAATCATAGCATCCAAGGAAGGTATAATATATTATTTGCATTTAAAGAAGAAAAAAGAAATAAATCAAAAGCTGTGCTCCATAGATCAGATATTCTGGAAAAAATAGAATTAGAGGAAGAGAGCCCACGGGAAACTAATAAAAATTCCAGGAGGCAACACAGTGCTCAGCATATGCAAGGAACAGAATTGGGGTGCCTGTAGCTAGACCCCCATGGCAAATCCATCTTTAATTAGAATTCTTGTTCTCGTGGCTTAGGTTTCTACACACTGGTTTAAAGTGCCTACTGTCCAACACAAGGCAAAGAGAGAAAGCCTTTGAACAAAATGCATAAACACAGTGAGTAAAATCAATACTGCGATCAATATGTAGACCACGTTTATATTAAGGGAAAAAACCACTATTGTGATTTATAAAACAAACACAAAGGCATGGCTGTTTTGTTCCTTTTTCTGATGCCTTGGAAAATTATTTAATTACAATCCTCTGAAAAAGCAACATCTAAGTTAACTTTCATGTGAAAGTGAAAAAAAAGTACTTAAACATTCACTCACTACTTGTGGGAAATTAGTGTATAGGCCTCACAATCTGAAAAAACTGAACGTTCATCATTAAACTCCCTTTAGCATTATTAATAACATGCTTTCTCTTGAGGGGTGTGTTCTATGATAACCAGGTAAAAGGTGTTTAAATTTATATATTTTGAAATTAGGATTTCCATAATCCTAGATTTTATGAGATTAAAAAAGACTATCTTTTAAAACTTCTAAAATATATTTCACTTTAGATAATGCTGCCTTTCTTTATAATCACTTATACAAATTATTCTGCCGCAGGGGGTGGATAGATGGGTAGATGATGGATGAATGGATGGACGGATGGATAAGATGGATGGATGGACAAATACTAATAGTTAAGAATATGTATGCATTAACTTTATAAACACATTAACTAGGAATGATAATTACTTATGCAAAACCAAAATAATTAAGGTGTTCTTACAGTATTTGCTCTGAAGGTTAATCTGATATGAAGTTTTGTCTATCATATAACTGATCTAAACAATATTTAGTAGTACAGTGAGAACTAAAATTTTTTTCTTACGAGAAGTACACAGACCTTGTATAACCCCGGCTCTGCCACTTTCCAGCTGTGATTTAAGTTACTCAACTTCCCTAAGCCTTAATCCCCTCTTCTGTAAAGCCAAAATAATACTTCCTTATTGTTTTAAATATTCGCTATTAAAATCCATGGCACAATGCCGAATATCTATTGAGGTGCTCAAAAACTGGCACCTAACTCTGAGTCTACACTGAATGGCCAGATTAATATGATCTCTGAATGCATAATAATCTGGCCACTCAGTGTTTGTGTATATATATATGTATGTATGTATATATATATGTGTACATATATATGTGTATATATATATGTATGTGTACACACACACACACACACACACACACGGCCTGGTGCATGAATTCGTGCATAGGTGGGGTGGGGTCCGGCCAGCCTGGCCAGGGGGAGGAGACATGGGCAGTTGGTCGGCCTGCCTGCTAGCCGAACTCCTGGTCGAGGGGACAATTTGCATATTAGCCTTTTATTACATAGGATTATTATATAGGATATACACTGAGTGGCCAGATTATTACGTGTTCAGAGATCATAATAACCTGGCCACTCAGTGTATTTGTATATGTGTGACAAGAGGTCTGCAGGAGCCTATTTGTTGTAATATGGAACATCCTAGAAAAAGGTAAGCAAACAAATCCTCATCAGTAAGGCCTTGGTTAAATAAATGGTGCCTCCATCCAATGAGATACTATCAGACTGTATAAAAGACTGTGGTGCTCCATATTTTGATACAGCAGAAGCTCCAAGATGTGATGTTAGGTGAAAATGGAAAGAAGCAGAACAATGCTATCTTGTGTTTTAAAAAATGGATAAATGCTAATATAAAGAAACACTGGAAGAGTACATAAAAAAAATAATAGAAGTAGTTATCTGCAGAGTTAGATGGTAGGGGTGGCAAGAGAGAGAAAAAGGTAGGAGTCAGACTTCTCATTGTGTATGTTTTTGCACTTTTTATGTTATTTTTGAACTATGAAAATGTACGCCTATCCTGAAAATCAAATGATGAAAACCAGTTGCAGAAAAATAGCTCATAAAAATGTTTTATCAGCACTACAATACTGAAAGGTCAGCTAACTTCATTTTATAAGCACCTTGATATATACCCCTTTATATATACCAAATATGAAGCCGGAGAAAAAGAACACTTCCCTGTTTTGACTCTGGGAAGACTGTGATGAAGGTGGAACAGGAGCTGGTGAGGAATTCATTACTATTATTTATTAGATCCCGTAGGCCTGCAAACATGTCAGGAATCCAAACAAAACAAGTCAAGAAGCAGTGTTAGCATCAAAAACAACCACTGGCAGTGAGCAATGTCCCTGGCAGAATGAATAAACAGGTGTAGAGCCACTTAAAGATTAATTCCCACGAACAGAAACAGATAGATAAATAAAAGAGAAGCCTTCCCACTGAGACTCAGAGAAATTGGACCACAGAGCAGTCACCGCACCGTTGCTGAAAACACAGTCAAGACAGTGGGTGACGAAAACAGAAGGCAGGCATAGAAACCGGAGGAAACCCTCCTTCCACTCTGCATCCGTCAATTCCTTTCCATGTAGAGTTCAAGGTCCTCCGCTGAAGAGAGACTTCTGTGCCAATGCTCCCACCTCTGGATCCAAAAGTAAACAGTTAAAACGTGGTGAGTACAGACAAGTAGGTTTTTACCAGTACGGCTCCTAACAAGAGTCTTAACCAAAATCTGAGATAGCAAAGGAGGGAAACTAAATGACCTAAAAATATAGCTGAAGGGTAATGGAAGAATCAATGGCATGGGGAATATTTTACCTAAAGAATAGAAGGGTCAGAGAAAGAGCAAGTAGAAATAGCTCAACAGGAACATGTATGGTTTTACTACCAACCCTTTTAGGTCTTGGGAATCGGAGAATAAAATAAACACTCTCTTCAGTAGGTTAGAAGATAGGACATACATATTAAAATGACATTCATACAGGCCTGGATGGTGTGGCTCAGAGGTTGAGTGCACTGGTTTGATTCCCAGTTGGGGCCTCGTGGGAGGCAGCTGATCGATGTTTCTCTCTCACTGACGTTTCTCTCTCCCTCTCCCTTTCCCTTCCTCTCTTGCTAAAATCAATAAAAAACATATCTTTAAAAATAAAATAAGTGAAATAACATTTGTACAAAGCAGACACAGATTTATAGAGAACAGACCATGGTTGCTAGAGGGGTGGGGGGTTGTGGGACTGAGTGAAAACGGTGGAAAGACTGAGAAGTCTGAGAAGTACAGATGGGCAGTTACACAATGGTCTTGGGGTTGTGAAGTACAGCACAGGGACGACATTCTGTGATATTGTAGTCACTATGTACAGAGCCAGGTGGGCCCTGGACATGCCAGGGGGATTACTTTGTAAAGTGTATGGTTGTCTAACCACTGCGTACACACCTGAAACTAATACAAAATAGTATTTAACTGTAATTGAAAAATAAAAATAGCAAACAAACAAAAGCAACATTAGTAGACTTGTGAGTTGGGGGTAGATCCAGCATGGAAATGTGTTATATAGAGAATGATCTGTCAATATTAAAAATATTAGGAAATGTCATATAAAAATCTGGATTTTCAGCTTCTCTTCAAGAACTGGGATGTAGAGTATTGGCAGGTGTTGAGATCAGGTTACTCAGATGTGTTTTACGCTCAGCCCAGAGGAAGTGTTGAGTAAGAGGAAACACAATGCTGAGAAGTCTATGAGTCAGCGTGGCTGCTGATAACAAAACCTGGGGCCTGGGTGGCTCACACACAGAAATCCTGGAGGCGAGTCTTACATTCCCGCAGGCGGAGTCTTACAATCCTGGAGGCGGAGTCAATCCTGGAGGTGGAGTCTTACAGTCCCGGAGGCGGAGTCTTACATTCCTGGAGACAGAGTCTTACATTCCTGGAGGCGGGGTCTTACAGTCCTGGAGGCGGAGTCTTACAGTCCTGGAGGCGGAGTCTTACACTCCTGGAGGCAGAGTCTTACAGTCCCGGAGGCGGAGTCTTACAGTCCTGGAGGCGGAGTCTTACACTCCTGGAGGCGGGGTCTTACAGTCCTGGAGGCGGAGCCTTACAGTCCTGGAGGCGGAGTCTTACAATCCTGGAGGCGGAGTCTGAGGTCAAGGAGCCGGCATGGCCAGGCTCTCTCCTCCTGTCTTGTAGACCACTTCCCATGCAGGGAGCGACCTCGGTCTCTTTCTCTCTCCCCTTCCTAGAGGGCTACTAATGCCACCGTGAGCGCCCATGCCTGACCTCATCTCACCCTAAGTACTTCCCGGCGGAGGCCCCATCTCCAAACGCCATAGCATGGAGGGTTAGGGCTCAACATCCAAATCTGGAGAAAGGACGCAGACCAGGCGCCAAGCTAAGCAGCTGGCTGGGTGAGAAGGTGGCATGTTGCAAGGGGAAATAATTGTTCAGTGATCTCTTTTTTTGCTCTTTTGCATTATAAAGTTGGTGTACTTAAGAATATTTCTCTGCTTTTGCCTTCTAAAGTGCAAATATCACACCGCAACACATATCATCGTATAAACTCCTCGTCTTCCTAGCATCATTTTTAGGATAAATAGGCGATGTGTGTTCCATTGCATACCAGTTATGTTCATAAAGCCATGGGGTGGCTCAATTTCACAAACTACGTGAGAAATTTGTTCTTGTTAATTTATAGTCACCTTTCATGAAAAAAAAAATCAATATTTTTAGGGAGCAGAGATTTAGAAACTAGTCGGTAATTGGACAGATAAAATTAGCTAGTTAATTAATGTAATGATGCTAAAGACAGTCAAATGAGGTCACAAGTTTTACTTTAACATTAATTACCTGTGCATATTCTTTAACAACACGGGAGCATTTCACTTTTTTTCCAAAACACCTGTGAAACATTTACATTTCAAAACCATGCTGCTAAAAACCTGCTTTTGCCCATACAAGTCACCATATTTACATCTCTATTCTTCTCCATTCCGGCTCCTTCCTTTAGAAAGCAGGTGGCTTGCCTTTCAGAACCACAAAACACTAAAATAGATCGTCAAAATGCAACTCTGTCAAGCTCTTCAAAGGAAGAGTATGTGCCGCAGTGCAGTGCGACCCGTGCAGGCGGTGGAGCTGGTGACGGCCAGGTCTCCACTGAGCCGGCTCTTGGGCTGTGCCCCGCCTTCCCCGAACAGGTCTTCATGGCCCCCGAGCTGGGTCTGGTCCATGAGGGGAAGAACCGGCCTGTCTGATGCCAGCCTTAGCCCACGAGATGTCACAACCTCTGGGAAACACTACCCATCGGGGGAGTCTCCACTCAGCCCTACGACTTCTAGCTCTTTGGCCACTGCGTCTCTCTGGAATTCAGTTCCCCCATCTGCAAAAGCCCTACAGGAATAATGCCAGCTTCCTGGGACTCTTGCGACAGGAATCCTCATCAGGGAAGTGTTTTGCTTCGTGTGAAACCACAAAGCCACAAGGACCCAGAGAACAGCGGGTTAGAGAGAAGGAACAGATGTGTTGAAGTCAGAACGCCAGTAACTGACTACTGGTCACAGAGCAGACCCAGGAAGGCACCTGCCGAGCAGGTAACAATGGGGCTGGTCAGGGGGCAACCTTACTTGTACCCAAGAACCCCACAACCACGCATGCGCTGCCTGAGGTGTAGGCGAGCGTACAGCCAAACTCCAAAGGTTGCTGAAAAGTCTAAGAACCAGCTCTCCCGCCAATATGAAGCCGGATCATCTGGGTGATTGTCTCTTCTGGGGAACGTGTCCCTCTGAACGCTGTGGCCCTACCTTCTCAGCCCTGGGTTTCACACAGGTTCACGGCCAGGCCTACGTATAACGGGCCAGGCAGGAGACTGGAAGGGCTTGCTCAGAGGCATCTGACCTCTACCTTGAAAGACAGGGACCAAAACAAGCTACAGTGGCAAGGCTTCTCAGAAGAAACAGCAACTGTGCCAGGAGAAGAGAGTTTCAAAATATCGAGTGTCCCCCAAGAACGGATGCACGCACTTGGAATAATTATAAAGGCGGTGTTTATTAGAATGCATTTCATGTTCCTATACATAAAAATATATCAAATAAATTCAAAATGCTGAAATACACCTAATTTTTAAAAGGCTCTCCTCTTTCTGAAACGTACTTCGAACCAACAATGGCATAGAATTTTTCAGTCCTGTGTGGGTATCATAAGCTCCATTCGTCTTGGCTGCTCCCAGACCCATGGCATCAAAATCGAAGGGAGAGAGACCCAGGCGGGCCTATTTCCAACAGGCTCCCCAGGTGAGTCTGCTGCCCAGACGGGTCTGAGAACCACCACTGATAGACCACACACCGGCTCATTAGAGAGCCATGATTTTAATCCAGGAACCACTGGGACTCAGCCCGGTAATTGCATTCAATGACTTCATTCATCACTTGTAGGTGGAAAAGTAATCATTAGTTCAGTAAGAGGGATGGGCGGAGAATCCATAAAGGACAGGGTTTCTCAGGGTGACTTCGAAGCACAGTCTAATCCTCACCCAAAGTACCTATTACATGAAGACAATGCGTAAGATAGGCTTTATCAGGCGTGTTTCAAGTCTCTCTTGCTTTTCTCTACATCTAATTGCTAAGGAGTAATTTCTTAGAGGATTATCTCTATTTAAACCCACCCTCTTATCCTTTTTGCCATGAATTCTTTCCAAAGTATATAAAAGCGCATTTCAACGTGTAAGAAGCTAGTTAATCAAAAGGATATTCAGGTTCGCTTGCATGGTGTCCTTTGCTGAGAGTTGACGCTGAAATAAGCCTGTGCCTCTGAGCTGTGAACTGTGCCTGGCTCCATTTATCCCTTCCCGCCCCCCCCCCCCCCATTTTTTTTTTTCTGAAACGCAAAAGCTGAAATTCAGTTGGCCTGCCACTTTATTTTTACTCACCCTGTTGTATCCAACCAGCATCAGTATGATGTTAATGTCATCGGTGATCTCCATAGTTAGTGCGAACACTCTCACTCTGCACCCTCCTACAGTTAGTGATTTCTGTGTGTTCGTTGTATTTGCGAATGCAGCTGCAGAGTAAATAATGCAGCACCAAGGGGCTTCAACCCGGCCCCCAAACCTACCACAAGCCTACAAAGCCAGTGGCGTGTTGGCTTAAGAATAGATCACTTCTCCATTTCCAAAACGTCCTCTTTTCGCCTAGAAATGCTCCAATTCTATTCTGACCTTGTGACACGTCAAAACCTGTGCAAAGCCCGGCAGGCACGTTACTTCCCACTCACCTTGTACCATTTCCCAGCCCCTCGCTGGGCTCGAGAGAGACCGGCCTTCATTTGCTCACAGGCCTCTTTGCTGGCTCAGGTCTTCACTTGCACTCTCCCAGGGCCTGGAAAAATCGTTCTTCTCCTGGGCGACTCATTTCATGACCTGCCCCCCGACCCCCCATGCTGTAATTCACATCCCCTTTTTGTTCCAGAGGAAGAAAAGCCCATCAGATGCTGTGTTGTTTTTTTTTTTAATATGTTTTATTGATTTTTTCACAGAGGGGAAGGAAGAGGGAGAGCTAGAAACATTGATGAGAGAGAAACATCCATCAGCTGCCTCCTGCACACCCCCCACTGGGGATGTGCCCACAACCCAGGTACATGCCCCTGACCGGAATCGAACCCGGGACCCTTCAGTCCGCAGGCCGATGACGCTCTATCCACTGAGCCACACCGGTTTCGGCAGACGCTGTGTTTTTGTCTAGCCTTGACGTGCTTCCCTCGGAAGAGTTTGGTGCTGGAATCATTCGTTAGGCTGTACAGACCGACTGTACTGAAGAATGTTGGTTGGATGGTTTGGCCTTCTACATACCTGGCGTGTGGCTGAGCCTTAGGAACGGTACAGAGCAGGGATGGGAGAAATGAGGAGTGGGGCTCCCTTCTTTAGGCCAAGTCGTTGGCAGACTGAGCGTGGTGCGTGCCACAGTGGCTTCGACGTAGCTGAGAATGGAATACTCTACAGCAAGGTCAGTGCAGGAACTACTGTGACAAGCAGCCACCTGGATTAATTCCTACGTACCTACCGCAGAGCAAAAGGAACTGAAAACTCCTCATAGAAAACGCAGCCGAAAGGCGGTGGTTTTTGTTTAAACAAGTTGGAACATCGAACATGAAAAGCCTAGGCATGCGGCGTGCTCTTGATGTGTATAGCGTCTTTTAGCTCCATGGCGTGTGGCCCAGCTATCAAACCTCATGCTTAAACAGATGAATGGCAAATGCATAGCTCCTTGGAGGTGTCATTATGAGGAGTTGTAATCCTTTAAAAATGTTGGTATTGAATTGTTTAGGTAGTGACAACAGGGCTACTATGAACTTAGTCGAAATTTATTGGGCCCTCTTTAGAGTATTGAATATGGCATTTGAACAATTTCAAGTATAAATATAGGTTATGGCATTTTAACAATGTCTACTATAAATCAGGCTGCTATAATGAAAACGGTACAGAATAAAAAGGGGATGTAAATTACAACATGGGGGGGGGGGGGGTGGAGGAGTCATGAAATGAGTTGCTAAGGAGAAGAACGCTTTCCCAGGCCCCGGGAGAGCGTAAGTGGAGACCTGAGCTAGCAAAGAGGCCTGTGAGCAAATGAAGGCCGGTCTCTCTCAAGCGCAGTGAGGAGCTTGGCGGAGTCGGGCATGTAGCCTGAGATGAGTTGGGAGGTTACTTGATGTGACCGGGTTGTTTCGGTAGCTGGAAGGGAAAGTTACTGAAGAATGGCACGGTTCAGCTGGATTTTAACAAGCTCATTCTCCTCACTGCGTGGAGAATGGATTAGATGGGGTTATGATTGGAAGCTGAGCGAACTCTTAGGAGACTGACTGATGTCCAGGCAAGCAAAGATGGATGAGTAGACTTGGGTATAAAGAAAATGACTCAGATATACTGGAGGTAGAACCAACAAAACTTACTAAGTATTATGCTGAGCGAAATAAGTCAGTCAGAGAAAGACAAGTATCCCATGATCTCACGCCTGTGTGGAATCTAATGAACAAAATAAACTGATGAATAAGATAGATCTAGAGACACAGAAGCATGGAATAGACTGTGGACTCTTAGAGGAAGGTCGGGGGTGGGTGGGTGAGTGGGACACAGACAATAGTGTGGTGAAGGCCTGGGTAGGGGGTGAGGGATGGACTAGAAGGGGTCAATGGGGAAAAGAAGGGGACATATGTAATACTTGCAACAATAAATATTTAAAATATCTGGGGGGAAAAACACATATTCAGCAGTTTCTAAAAAGTGACCATAAGTAAGTGATTTGAAAATTGGGTAGAAAAGGGAATAGATTTAAAAGGGAAGGAAAGTATTTTTGAGGAAGAACAGAATGGAAGAAGTACAGATGACGGAACAGCCTAGAAGACACATATGAAGGTGGTCGTATTTACCCAATGAAAATAAGGAAGCAAGATTTAATGAAGATCATTTTTTCGTGAGAAACAGCAGTTCTCACTCTGGCTGCACATTCAAATCCCTGGGGAGCTTTTAAAAGCTAGATGCCCCGCCCCCCTCCTGAAGTGGTTCTGATATCATTAGTTTGAGGTGGGACAGGGGCATAGGGGTGTTTTTGTTTTTGTTTGTTTTAATTCCACAGAGGATTGTAATGAGCAGCCAGGACTGAGAGCCCTTCGAAGTACAGCTGAGGCCGTGAGGTCACTGAATCTAATCCATTAAAGAAGATTAACAGTGAGAATGGGGTGAAGGAACTTCCCCCCAGATAAGGAATCAAAGGCCAATTGGTTAAACAGATAGTTCCTGACTACAAGAAAACAGTTAATTTTCTTCTGTGATTTTTTTTTCTTAGCACAGACAAATGTTATTCTCACCTTACTTCTTAGGAACACAGACACTCATATAGAAATCACACGTATTTAAAAATATATTCTACTTCTAAGAGGTGATGCCTGACTGAAAGAAGAGGAAGAGGGGAGTCCCAATCGTGCCCCGACACAGGGAAAATTAAGGAGTGGCAGAGGAAAGCGGAATGAAGGAGCCAGTTAGTATTGGGGGATGGGAGAGGGGCGGGTACTGTAACTGGCCACCACTTACACTTGGCACTGGGCTTCACTGTACCACCCAGCTGAGTCCTCCCAAGACTGAACTCTTGAATGAGCCACAGAACGAACAGGGCAGGACTAAATGCCAAGCAGCTATTCTCCTGAAAAAAAAATATATATATATATATAATTCTTGGACGGCAATGAAGATTCCTTGCTGCTGCTGGGTGAATGGGGCATTGAAAACAAGAGGAAAAAACAAACAGAAGAGAAGGAAGGAAGGGAGGGAAGGAAGGAAGAAAGGAGGAAAACAAGAGTAGTTATAACGTTGGCCCTCATCATTCCTTTCATTTGCGTTCTCCCTGGAATCAGAACCAGCATTTAACACTGTTTATGTCATTTTCTTTGTTCCACTCACACCTGCTTTGCACCCTAACTCTATTCAACGCAGCAAAGAAAAACGTGTGGTGCAACTTCTAAATCCCACCTCTGGAGAGCTTTCCGAGTTCCCACTGCCCGGGAGAGGTGCTCACATGGGAAGGCTGCCGCCCCGAAGATTCGCTGGGATAAAATCTGCGAACCTAGCAAAAGGACAAAACGTGGGCGTGGAGTTTTGAGCGGGCGTGCCCACTGCAGGAAGACGGAGAGGAAGCAAAAGAGAACTGAGGGCTAAGGACAGGCAGGGAGGGCGTAGAGAATGCCCGGCTGTGGGGACGTAGGGTAGGAAAGGGACTCCGGGACACCAAACGAAAGAGTTGAGCCCAGCTCCGAGGCAGACGGCCACCACTGATCCCACAAACCCTCAGGAAGAGGAAAAGTCCAGCGCGAACTACAAGTCCCAGAAGCCCCCGCTTCCTAGCGCCGGCGCCGCGCCGCGCAACGCCCGCTGGGAGTCGGCCGGAGCCGCCAAGATGTCGCTGCCCAAGAAGAGAAAGATTGAGTCGGGGGGCGGCGGCGGCGGAGGAGGAGGAGGAGGAGGAGGAGGGGAGGGAGCCGAGCAGGAAGATGGCGGAGAGCGGGAGGTGGCCCGGCCGCGACGCCCGTGGTGCCGTCAGGAGCGGGACCAACAGTACTACGAGTGCTACTCGGACATCTCGGTGCACGAGGAGATGCTCGCCGACCGCATCCGCACCGAAGCCTACCGCCTGGGCATCATGCGGAACTGCGCGGCGCTGCGGGGCAAGACGGTGCTGGACGTGGGCGCGGGCACCGGCATCCTCAGCATCTTCTGCGTCCAGGCCGGGGCCCGGCGCGTGTACGCGGTGGAGGCCAGCGCCATCTGGCAACAGGCCCGGGAGGTGGTGCGGCTCAACGGGCTGGAGGACCGGGTGCACGTCCTGCCGGGGCAGGTGGAGACGGTGGAGTTGCCTGAGCAGGTGGACGTCATCGTGAGCGAGTGGATGGGCTACGGCCTCCTGCACGAGTCCATGCTGAGCTCCGTGCTGCACGCGCGGGCCAAGTGGCTGAAGGAGGGCGGGCTGCTGCTGCCGGCTTCCGCCGAGCTCTTCCTGGCGCCCGTCAGCGACCCGACGCTGGAGCAGCGCCTGGGTTTCTGGGCCCACGTGAAGCAGCTCTACGACGTGGACATGAGCTGCCTGGAGGCCTTCGCCACGCGCTGCCTCATGGGCCCGTCGGAGATCGTGCTGCAGGACCTGTGCGGCGAGGACGTGCTGGCCCGGCCGCAGCGCGTCGCGCACCTGGACCTGGCCCGCGCGGGGCTGGAGCAGGAGCTGCAGGCCGGGGTGGTGGGGCGCTTCCGCTTCAGCTGCTACGGCTCGGCGGCCATGCACGGCTTTGCCTTCTGGTTCCAGGTGACCTTCCCGGGAGGGGACTCGGGGAAGCCCCTGGTGCTGTCCACCTCGCCCTTCCACCCGGTCACGCACTGGAAGCAAGCCCTCCTCTACCTGAACGAGCCCGTGCAAGTGGAGCAGGACACGGACATCTCCGGAGAGATCACGCTGCTGCCCTGCCGCCGCAACCACCGGCTCCTGCGCGTGCGGCTGCGCTACAAAGTGGGCGACGAGGAGGAAAAGGCCAAAGACTTTGCCATGGAGGACGAGCAGTGGCTTCTCTCCCAGCAGCTGCCTCCCGGGGAGGCCAGGCTTTCCCGGTAGAAGCGAAGGGGGTGGAGGGGGAGGGGTGTCACCGCAGAAAGGGAGATCCGGCCTGCCACTCTGGGGGGCGTTATATTCTGTCTGCCTTTTCCCTCCTGGCTCCTGGGGAGAGAGACTGACTTCACTCTCCCTTGTTCTGGCGACATTTATCTTAAAAAATGACCCTGATGCCCCCACCGATGAACACAGCGTGTTTATTAATAGGCTTTTGAGCCTCAAAAAGTATGTGGTACCAAGCACTTGTATTTCTATTTTTTTTTTGTTTGTTTGTTTCACGCAAGAAAAAACACATAATAAAGTGTCAGTGTATGAAGGTTCCATGCACACCCTGACACCTCACACCTTATTTAAGCCTGAAGCCGCGGAGACAGGTAAAAGGGTGTACAGTTAGACACCATGCATTTCCAGTCTGGCTTTCACGTCTGCCCAGAGCCATATTCCTTCTTTCTCTGAATTCCCTCCCTTCCCAGGGGCCTCTAGGCTACAGTACTTACCCACTGGCTGCGAGAGGGAGGAGGAGGAGGTAGTTTAACTCTGTTCTCACACTTACTGGTAAGGACTTCCATAGGGTGCTCCAGTTACTGAACACATGGTTAGGTAAAAGAGACCTATGTAACTGCGCAGCCGATCTAAGAAATCGAGACCTGAAAGTGAAGTGGTAGAGAATTTTTTCAATTCTTGTCTTGACTGTTAAAGATTTCATCAAGAAACTGTCCCTTGTGTGTTCCATGATTTTATGGAACAGGCTGAGAGAGGTCATCTCAGAGCCTGGCTCAGGGCCTCTTCATCCCCATGGGTAAACCAGCTCACCTCACTAAATTACAGAAATACGTTCCCAGCTAGAAGAGTCCACTTCTGTCAACTCCCTCATTTGGGTGGATCATCTCACTTGGCCTACTTAAACCAAATGAGAGTTCCCTTTTTAACACGAAAGTTGCCTTTTTTTCTTTTTAGCTCAGCCAACTGTGAAAGTTGTGAATTCAGGGAAGTCATTTGTAATGAAGTGTGAGTCATGTTATCCAATTTATTTCACCGATGTCTCCCCTCCTCATCCCTGTGGCAAATAAAACATTGGCATTCTGCCTTGAGAGATGAACTAAGAAGTCTCGTGTGCTGTCTGAGTGGTACTGCTGTGGCACTGCTGTGGCCTGGTACACTCATAAGCGAAGTGTTAAAGCCCCTTCAGAGCATAGCTTCAGGGTCATGCTCCGTGCAGGGTTTTGTGGGCCAGCAGAAAGCGGGTGTGAAAAACCGGTCCTCTGAAGTACTCCACCGCTTTGTTTACGATGCATTTTCTGCCCCTTGATTCAATGCATAGTAAAGCACTTAAGTATAACTAATTTGCTAAAATTTGGTGACCACAGGAGTATCTGTCATCATGAAGGGAAACAGAAATGTACCAAATCACAGGCTTGACAAGATCCTCCAATAGCAAGCAATACAGTGACGGCTGCTGTCTTCGCTGTGCAGACAGCAGCCCAGGTGAAGGGTGCAGCCATAGCAAGCCTGGTGTGGTTTAAGCGGCATAAACAGCTGCTCCTTTTAGGATAGATGCTTTCTTTCATTTGCCGAACATTTATTTAGGATTTAGCGTGCAGTTTTGAATTGAGTTCTGGTGTTTATGTTTTCTGGGTGTGTTTTGTTTTGTTTTAACTTGTTAGAATAATTCCTTTGCTGTATGGGCAAATGAAAGCATCTTTCAAGTTCTGCTTTTAAACATGGTTTTCTGAATATCTGAGCCCTACAGAGTTCTTATTACCAGTGTAAGCACACAAAGGGAACGCTAGTTAAAACTTCGGATAACTGGAGAGGGAAAAGGTCTTTCATAATTAGGCAAAGTAGGCTTTAAAATTCCTACTGTTGCTGTTTCCCCAGAGGAAAATGAGTTAGCATAAAAAATACAGCTACTAACGCCATTAGCCAAGAGGCAGCACAGGCCAGCGGTTAAAGGCCTGGACCCCGGAGCCAGACAGCTCCTGCTGCAGCCCCAGCTCCGCAGGCCGTGTGACCTCCAGCAAAATGCCTACCTGCTCTTCTCCGGTTCCCTTCGGTGCTCTCACGCAAATCGGGGAGAACCACTGGAAGGTGAGGGAACACGTTAATACACACAAGCACACAGTGCCTGGAATAAGACCTCAGTGTCTCCGGCCGCTGCCATTCTGAGAAAGTAATATGCAGGCCTGGGGCGGTTGGACAGCATGTACTTATTTAAAACTGGCTGCAGAATAAGTACTGCACGTGGGTTTTGTACGGTCGTGGTTGACAGCTTCCACATGGCTGGCTGTGACGAGTGTGACAGGGCACCAGAGGACCCCAAGGAAGCCGAGCCCTGTGGCGCCAGGACACCTGCAGGGGGAGGAGCGTGGGAGATGCCTCCGCCCCCAGGTGCTGTCCCGTCTTTGTAGGAACTGCTGCTGATTGCCTAGGGCCTTGGTCGGCAAACCGTGGCTCTTTGGCCCCTGGAGCGTGGCTCTTCCACAAAATCCCATGGCCTGGGCGAGTCTGTTTTGAAGCAGTGGCGTTAGAAGAAGTTTAAGTTTAAAAAATGTGGCTCTCCAAAGAAATTTCAATCGTTGTACTGTTGATATTTGGCTCTGTGGACGAATGAGTTTGCCGACCTCTGGCCTGGGGCCCTGAGAGCCAGGGCGGAGCTGCCAGCCCCGAGGAGAGGCCCAGGGGGAGGATCTACCCGCTTTCCTGGAACGGCTTACATGTGCTCAGCACTGATCACACCGCCACAGCCACTGTGACAAGCACGTAGGACACAAGCCCGTGAAACCCAGATTCTGCCTCCAATTAGGTGTGTTCAGAGGATCAGCCAGGCAATTCAATAAACAAAGGATAATGGGGGAAATAGTGGGATGGCACAGGTGTTGGGGGGCAGGTATTTATTTTCGGTTTACATGCTAGACAAACGTCACCGATACTGAATTAGCCGAAGGTCACATGGCTAATTCTTGGCAGTGAAACATACATCTTTCAATTCCGTACCCCCCAACAAAATTGCCAATGAATCCGTGTGTGCTTTAATTTTTTTTTTAAATAAGTACGTACTGCCCGACCGGCATGGCTCAGTGGTTGAGTGTTGACCTATGAACCAGGAAGTCAGGCACATGCCCAGGCTGCAGGCTCCATCACAGTGTGGGAGGTGCAGGAGGCAGCTGATCAATGATTCTGTCTCATTGATGTTTCTCTCTCTCTCCCCCTCTCCCTTCCTCTCTGAAATCAATAAAAGTACATTTATAAAAAGGTACATACCTCTGGAATATTTTTTTTTTTATCTCATGACGAATGAAAGAGGGGAAGCCCTTAGTTTAAGAGTCTCACTGGAGATCCACCGTCAGTGTATGGAATCTCAAGATTGACAGAGGGTAAGCACTCATTGAAACAAGCCCTGTACCTGCTTCCCTAACAGACCTGATGAAATGGGGCACTTTCCGAGGTCCTCAGGCAACTGAATCCTCACCACAGGACCAAAGTAGATGAACTCCGCCATTCTGGCTACACATACCTGGTGCTGGAGAGCAGGGAGGCATCCCTGAGGCATTCATTCAGTTAATCATCTAATAAACACCAGCTATCTAACAATTCAGTCCTATGATAAGTAAATAAATCCTAATCTCAAAGAGCTGGGATACATTAAGGGAATAAAATGACCTACATCAATAATTTGCATACATTCTTTAGCCCGGAAAGACCTCCTTCCAACTGAATGTTAACCTCTGTGAAGCAGGATCCAGAAGCCAGCCCTCATGTCAATTCCATCCTTAAAATTTCTCCCAGGTGCAAAAAAATATTACCTACCATTGCATAGATTATGAGACCTTAGAGGAAAATTCCTCTATGGTGTTAGTTCCAGAAATAAATCTATGTCCTGTAAATAACTGGTTTATTTCAGCTAATGGATGAGGTCCATTGGGTGGATGGTTCCTCTCCCATTGGCTCTTAGAAAGCTGAGCCAAATTTATGACTGATTTGTGCTCTGTTTTAGCTTTGTATCTGGCTCCACTTCCCTACCCCAGTGTTTTTTTTCTTGATTTATTGCCCTTCTCACTTATAATAAATATTGCATGTTTTGTTGGAATTTATGTATCTTTGTTCCCTTCTAATACTTTTTGGCATTAAAATGTGTTCTTACTTTCCGGAATATCTGCAGAAGTTCTGAGGACAAGGAGGTGAGAGAGAGGATTCTACAATATGTCGCTTCGTGCCCTATGCAATTTGGTGTCTCACTTTGCTCAGATGGGTGGGTAGCTTATTGGATCCCATCCTTTTAGCCAACCCACAGCATTTTCTGTTTGTAGAATCAAGATTTCTGAATGCGTGAAGAATTCTGAGACATGTAGACCATGTTGAGGAAACTTAGAATGTCCTGCAGCATCTCTCTAAGCCTAGAATAAACCCTGATCGAATCTTAACCACAACCATAAGGTACATGGAAGATTGCCAAGCCCGTTCCAAACACATGTCAAAATCCTTTAAAGTGGTGATAAGGAGGAAGACAGTGCAGGGAGACTAAGTCTCAAACTATGGTGTGTGTTCGTAGGGAAAAAAGTGTTTGCAACCAAGAATCCTGGACCTAACTAAACACAAAGACAACCAGGGTACTTAGACTTCAGCCCATCAACTGTTTGACAAGTAGGTGTCCACCAATCTTCTCTTCCCGCTTCAGCCCTGAGTGGACAGGGCTTTGCCAAAAGGCCGCTGAAGAAATGACAAACTCGTGCGCTCTCCAGTCTATGCCAGGAGATCATCCCTGGGCTAGTCCCTGTGGGGTCAGCATGCGCCTGCGTTTCTTCCATTGGAGTGGGAAGCTGACAGACTGTTCTCTCTACATCAGCGTTCTGAAAGGCTAAAAGCCCATCAGAGGCATGCTTTATGAAGGGCTACAGTGCAGGGCAACAGCCAGAGTGAGACTACATACATGTTCTCCCAGAATTTTACTGAAAATATTTTGAAAATCCATTTATTTTAATAGCATATTTTACATTAGGGAAGTAATGCATGCTGATGATAGCAAATTTCAGATGACAGAAACATGGGAGAATAAATAATAGATCACCCATAGTGTCACCCCTAAAGTATTTTCTATTCCAACGTTTATGTATGCTTGTTTTTGAGCTTCATAAAAAGTACATCATGCTGTCTTCTACAGCCTTAATTTACCTCATTATAACTCCCCATGCTTTATATTCCAAGCAGCACCTATTACCCCCTGAAATTATTTTGTTCATTTCTTGATTTCTATACTGACTTCTCCTAAAACATCTAATTTTATGGAGCACAGAATCCTCTTCTCTCTGCTGCACTTAGGAAATTAGTTACTTAATGAATAAATGTTAAATTAATATACTCATATATGCTACCTTACATACTGGTATTTTCATACCTTTAGGGTTGGTTTCTCTAAGTATTTTGCTTATTTTAAATTATAATGAAGTCCAATAGATTGCCTTCTGGAAGGCTGTCAAAATATACATTTCCAACAAAGATATATGAGAAAACCTGTTTCTTTATCTTCTCAATCACCTAGATTTTTTTAATATATATTTTATTGATTTTTTTACAGAGAGGAAGGGAGAGGGTAGAGAGTTAGAAACATCGATGAGAGAGAAATATTGATCAGCTGCCTCCTGCACACCTCCTACTGCGGATGTGCCCGCAACCCAGGTACATGCCCTTGACCGGAATCAAACCCAGGACCCTTCAGTCCGCAGGCCGACGCGCTACCCACTGAGCCAAACCGGTTAGGGCAATCACCTAGATTTTTTAAATCTCAATTTAAAAAATCTTATGGCTAAAAAAAATGCTGGCTTTTTATTTTCAATTTTATTACCCTAATTCCTAGCGGTTGAACATCTTATATTCATTGGCCCTTTGCATTTCATTTTCTGTGAAGTTAATGTTGATTTTTACACATTTTATATTAGATTTTATGACAGTTGGGGGGCTCTTTGTTAATTAGGAATAGTCTATCATATGCTGTAATACGTTCATTTAATATTTTTTTACTTCATTAACTTTGGGTCATTGAGGGTTTTTCCATTTCAATGAATACAAATCTCCTTATTTTGTTTGTAACTGCTTCTGAGTTTGTTTTCTGATGAAAGCAGACTTTTCCCAATCAAAAGTTATCTTTCACTCTCAGTTTTTAATTTTAAACTTAGATACCGAACCCCTGTGTAATCTGTTTTGTTTTTGTTTTTTACAATTTGAGATAGGAATTCTTCTGTTGTCTGTGTAAAAGCATAGAATCCACTTGATACTCCCAGATCGCACGTTCAGCTTGGATTGGCTTCTGCGAATGGGCTGCTGGTTGCCAAGCTGATCTTGGCTGGCATGTCTCACGAGGCTGTGATCAGGTCACAGGTCAGAAGGTGGCTGGACGGGGCTGGAGCCAAGGGCATGGCTGCTCTCTCTTGCCTGGCACGCCGCATGGAGTGTTGGCTGGTCTCCACTCCTTACACCGTCTATCTTTCTTCCTATTCTTCATAGGGAACAGGGTGCTTTTATACTTTAAGGTAGAATTCCCGGCTAACCTGATCTGACAAAAGGCCTTAGATGACCTTGGCATCCACATGTGAGAAAATTCTGTTACTAAAAGAAAAGGAAAATACTATATTCCAAACAGAAGATGGTATATACTTTTACTTACTTATTTTTTGTTATATTTATAAGGGCAGCATTGGTTATCATAGGTTTTGCCCTAACCAGTTTGGCTCAGTGAATAGATGAACATCGGCCTGCAGACTGAAGGGTCCTGGGTTCGATTCCGGTCAAGGGCATGTACCTTGGTTGCGGGCACATCCCCAGTAGGGGGTGTGCAGGAGGCAGCCGATCGATGTTTCTCTCTCATTGATGTTTCTAACTCTCTATCCCTCTCCCTTCCCCTCTGTAAGAAATCAATAAAATATATATTTTTAAAAAAGATCATATAGGTTTCCAGTGTACATTTCTATGACACGGGGTATATTTTTAATTGAACAATAACTTTGAGACTAAGTCCTGGCTGGCAAAATAATAATAAAATAAAATCGAACATGTTATTCTTCTTAAAAAAAAACACACGAAACCTTAACCAACATACAACTTTTATTGGAAAGAAATGTATTTAAAACTGCGACCCCTAAGCCACGTTTTGCTATAATGTGTTAAAATTGCTTCAGTCTATGTTTGAGGTCCATCCATATCTAATCGACACATATGAGATGTGACGTTATTATCAAGTGTAATTACTTCCAGGCACTTGAAAATAAAAAGTGTTTTTAATTAAACATTTGTCTGGCCATATATTAACTGCATGTCACTTTAATCTCAGGAAAATAGGCAATATTTTAACTCGATCTTGACAAAAAATGCATTAGGCCTCTTTTTAAAAATGTTTTATTACTTGCAAGTTTCAGCCTAATGCGATTTTAAAGTAGCCAAGTTATAAACCCCTGGAAATTGGAGTTTATAATGGAAATCCCGACAGAGCCTTAACTTTCAGAAGGACGGGCGTGCTGCTGAACCCAGGCTCGCGGGCGCTGCCTCAGCCAGTGCCGCTGCCACACGACCAGGCTGCCGGATGCAGCAGCCCCCATGTACACCGGGCTGAACACTTGCTCACACGTTTTCCTACGTAGATAACGTGTTAGAAAACTCTTTTCTTGTTTTGGGAAGTCCTTCTCTGTCAAAAGTTACTATAACAGACAGGTTGGAAGGCCCTCCCTCTCTCCTTTGTCTGGCGCTTTGTCTGATGCTTCCTCAGTTGCCTCATCTGCCCCCAGGCCTGGTCTTCACAGAGCTGTCCTATCTCCGGGGCTTGCACCTCCAGCCACCAGTTACTCAAGCAAGAAAATCAGCGGCCGGTCCAGTTACTTCTTCGCCATATCTGACTGGTCTCAAACACTGGGGGCTTTCCTGCCAAAATGTATTTTTTGAAACTATTTATTCTTTATCATCACTGCTATCACCTTAGTCCATGCCACCCAACCCCTGGCCGAGACCATCACAGTGGCCTGCTGCCTTGCATTTCACGGCCAACGATAGTCGGTGAAGACCAGTTGGTATTTGTAGACTTGTAGCAAATGAAGCAGGAGGAATGCTGGGATTGGAAAATCATTTGGTAACTCATGATGGAATCGTGGATCCCTGCAATGACCATCCACAGTCGCTAAACCAGGAGAGGAGTGGTTAATGGACATAGAGTAACTGACTTGCCCACTGTTAGCAATGGCTGCAGCTGATGGATTCTGAGCATGCCAGCCTGATTCCTTCGTTGTAAAATTCTCCACTGAGCCATGCCAGCTGGGCTTGAAATCCCTTTGTTTGAGGTCCATCCATATCTAATGGACACTGGCAAAAAAGGGTGGGGTGGGGTGGGGTAGGAGAAAGCCTTCCCCTTGGGATGAGATGGATATGGGAGGCCCGTTTCCTAATTCTGACACTTACAAGCACGTTATTCTGGAGTGGTCATCAGATTACAGTCACATGTAACATACGAATAGACTAGAAGGGAGTGTTTCCTTTGTGGTGGTGCCATAGGTATAAGGTGGCTGCTTGAAGTTCATGTGCAGAAGGGACTGAAGTGTCCAACATCCTGTAATGAGTGGCGAAGAAGGAGACTTAAAGGTTTGTAAAAACATAGACGTTCTCTGTAGCCTCAGGTGAGCATTTGCCTCTAGGCCTTGACATCAGTTCTCAGTCCCATAAAGAGAGCTGTTTCATCCCAAGTTAAACAGGGCGGTCATTTCCACAGCCTTGCTTTGCAACATGAATATTCCCGCACTCCTCCCTCCCCCCGCCCTCTCCCAAGCCACACACAGATGATCTCCCAGTGGCTGAATTTCTACTTCACTGATTTTCAGTTAAACAGACAGAATTGTTCCAAATTCTTGTTTCATTCAAGGAAAAAAACACACAAAATGACATGTTTCATATTTGACTCTAAATTGGGCACTCACAGCCATTGCCTTCCCAATGGGGGATCTCCTCCTATGATACTCCGTACAGCTGCTTCTGTCTGGATAAATGTTAAAAAAAATAGTTGCTAACTGAGGAGCGCTGCTTATTCTTAGGTTATTTTGGTGTGTCCCCTAATCACTTAGCACAGTTCCAGGCACCCAATAAATATTGATTGATTTTAAGTTACTTAACTCTCACACTTCTGAATTATGGGAAGGTTATATGAAGAGGGATGAGTTTGGATGATTGAGTAGGCAATTAAGCCACTTAAGGACTCTGTGGAGAATGGACGTGATTTTCTGAACAAGACAGTTGAAAGGGGGAAAAAGAAGAAAGTAAAATGATCACATTAAGAGAAAATAGTTGGATTGCACGTTCTCTTGCAATCTAGAGAGGGTCGTGCTTTTGGCGGAAAATAGGCCTAGAGGGTAGCTTTCCTGCGCAAAACGATGCTTTCCAGAAACCCACAACATCCAGGTCATTGGCTGAGCAATCAGAACAGTGGCCCTAGGGAGGAGAGGTGACAATTCAAGGGGGGTCGGACCACAGAGGCACTCACCTGCTCAGGAAATGATGAGGCCTGAGAGGGAAGTAAGTGCTACCCAACAGGAAGCTACTGTAGCATCGGAGTGAAGGTCCTACACTCTAAGGCTACACACGTTTTCTGAGTCTGCGTAAGATTGAACTCATAATTTCCAGTGGAAATACCTTCATGGTTTTGAGCTTCTACTATGTGCTAAGCAGAATTAAGTGCTTGGGGCCAAGGATAGACAATTAATAAATGCAGCCTGACATGATTTTATTTTTTCAAAAAGAACTTTATTTTTTTAAGTTCAGAGAGGAAGGTACATACGCTCCCACATATGCATAGTCTCCCCCATTATCACCATCACTCACCAAAGTGGTATATCTGTGATAGTTGATGAACCTACATTGAGAAATCATAACCAGCGCCCACAGGTTCTGGTTCTCTCTTGGTGGTGTACACTCTGTGGGTTTGGACAAGTGGATACTGACATACATCCCTCATTATAATATAATTAACTCTCCTAATTATATTATAATTATAATATTAATTATAATATTAATTATAATATTATAATTAATATTTATAATTATAAATTATATATATTTTATATAATTTATAATTATAAATATATAATTATAAATATATATATTTATATATATAATTATATATATAATTGGGCTCTGCCTCTTCATTCTATCCCCTCCTCTCAGCCTCCACCCACAATTAACCGTTTTACCGTCTCCATAGCTTTGCCTTTTCCAGAATGTCATGTAGTTGGACTCATACGGCATGAAGCCCTCTCAGATTGGCCTCTTTCACTTAGCAATGTGTGTGTTTCAGGTTCCTTCATGGCTCCACAGCTCATTTCTCTGTAGCGCTGAATAATATCCCATGGTCTGTATGTAATAATGCTGACTTACCCTTTCACCTACTGAAGGACCTCTAAGTTGTTTCAAAGCTTCAGTAGTTATTAATAAAGTGGCCATCCATGTCCGTGTCCAGGGTTTTTGGTGGGCACACATTTTTAACTCCTCAGGGAAATAAATACCAAGGAGCACAAAGGCTGGACTATGTGGACAGAGTGTTTACTTTTGTAAGAAACACCAGACTGTCCTTCAAAGTGGCAGCACATGCTTGCCTCCCAGCAGCAAAGTCGCCATTGGAACAGTGGTGTCTCCTGGTTGTTTCATTTGCATTTCCCTGAGGACATGGGGTGCAGAGCATCGTTTCATATGCTTATTCGCCATCTGTGTCTCTTCTTTGGTGAGGACTCTGCAAAGGTGTTTGTCCCATTTTTAAACCAGATGTTTTTAAAGCGTCCTTTGTATATTTTGGGTAACAGTCCTTTATCAGATGTATCTTTTGCGAATATGTTCCCCAGCCCATGGCTTGTCTTCTCATCCTTGGTAATGCCTTTTGCAGAGCAGAAGTTTTAAATTTTAATGAAGTCTAGTTTATCAATTATTTCTTTCATGGATTGTGCCTTTGTTGTATCCAAAAAAAATCATCTAACTTTTCTCTTAGGTTATTTTCTATGAGTTTTATAGTTGTACTAGAGGCCCTATGCACGCAGATTCATGCAAGAATGGGCCTTCCTTCCCCTGGCTGCCGGCACCGCCTTTGCTCTGACCAGAGCCGCCTTTCTGCCTTCCCATGCTGCCCAGAGGCCCGGAGCAGCTGGGCGGTGCGGAACGCCTATATCGTCGCCATGGCTATGACTCAAGCATCCCGCCCCTGGCCACTCAATGCCTGCATATGCAAACCAACCCACCATCTTTGTTGGGTTAATTTGCATACTCACTCCTGATTGGCTGGTGGGTGTCACGCAGATACAGTCAATTTGCATCTTTCTCTTTTATTAGTGTAGATGTTTTACATTTAGGTCCACGGTACATTGTAAGTTCATTCTGTGAAGGGTGGAAGGCCTTTGTCTAGATTCCATTTTTATTTTCTTTCATGTGGGTGTTTAGGTGTCCCAGTGCCCTTTGTTGAAAAGATTGTCTTTGCTCCGTTGTATTGTCTTTGCTCCTTTATCAGAGATTAGTTAACTATATGTGGGCCCATTTCTATTCTGTTCCATTGATCTACTTCTGTTTGTTGTAGTTTGTATGTTTTTGCCAATACCATGCTGTCTTGACTACTGTAGCTTCATAGTAAGTATTGAAGCTGGGTGTTGTCAGTCTTTCAGTTGTGTTCTTCAATATTGTGTTGGCTATTAATGGGTCTTTTGCCTCCTCTCCTTATCAATATCAATCAGTTTGTTGATATCCACAAAATAACCCCCTGAGATTTGGATTTGGATTGCATTAAAGCTATAAAAATCTGATGCTCAGGTTTATTTCCTCTTTTCTTCTACTCTAAAGTTTTCAAATAATGGCCCCTGTGCTTTCTTTGGTTCAACCCTGTGCTTTTTTTAAATTCAAACAGTCTTCAGTCCAAACAGGTAAGGGTCAGGAGATTTGACGTTAAAACTCTGGAACCTGGACGTGGATGATCCGCCGTGCTGGCCTAGAATTCCCCTTGACAGCCATCAGGAGCAGCTGAATGGCAGGCATTTCTCCTTCCAGGCCAGACGTCCTTTGTACGCGATAGACCACGTATCCAGCTGTTCCCCGACACTTCCGTACCCCTAGGAATTGCTTTTCCATTATCCTATTATCGCTAAGGAAAAATGGGAACAAACTATTTTTTTCAGTCCTTGCAAGTAACCTGCTTGTTTTCCCTAAGTACTTGGAGACTTTATTTTCTTTATGGTGCACACATGGTGAGCACTAAATCTCATGACGCTCAGCTTGTAATGAAAAATTTATCTGTCTCTCTCAAACCTAGTCCCTACCTCCAGACCCCCTTCCCAAATGGCACATGTTCCTGGGGATTCTTCAGATTTGCCTCACTTACTTTCTAAAACGCCAAATTACTCCCTTTGGAAGGATTATTTCGTGTCAGTTTAGAGTGTCTACTTTCCATTTTGTTCAGCTCATACTGTTTCTGAAAGATGTTTCAGGACGTTTTAGCATATGTTTGAAACCAATCCCGAGTTTCAAGTGTCTCGCCTATTTTGTTCATTTTTGGTACACTTCAGTGTGGGCTGAGCTACATAAGACTTCTCTTATTCCTACACATTTCCTGAAAATGTCTTCACATTATGTTTGATCTGCAAGCTACATAGTGTGTGGTTTATTAAACATCTTAATGATCAGAGGGCTTGCTTTATTTCCTTCAGACAGCCCCCTTTCAAGGATAGGATATATGCCACCTGTATGCATTTAATAAAACTAGTTATATAGGGGAATTTACCAAAAAAAAAAAAATTAACCCTGGATTGCTGCATGAATAAATACTTGCCTGGTGTTCACAGTTATTCAACATAGTATGCCATCCCTTTTCTTTTACCTTAATCTATCGGCTAACCAGATATTTTTAATCTTGTACTTACTATGAACATTCTAAGAACTCCCAGTTAAACAAACGTTTTTTATGCAGATAGACTGACTTTTCTAGGGTAATCTAGGATGTATTATTAGTCCTGGACCTCCAGAGAAACAAAACCAGCATGCTATGTGTTTATATCCCTATCTATCTATCTATCTATCTATCTATCTATCTATCTATCTATCTATCTTTCTATCTATCTATCATCTATCTATCTGTCTATCATCTATCTGTCTGTCTATCTATCTATCATCTATCTATCTATCTATCATCTATCTATCATCTATGGAGAGATGGGTTTATTTTAAGGAGTTGGCTCATGTAATTGTGGAAGGTTGGCAAGTCCAAAATCGGATGGGGTAAGCCAGCAGGTTGGAGCTGCAGGGAAGGATTGAAATTCTAGTCCCAAGCCAGTCCACATGCAGAATTCCTTCTTACTGGCAGAAGATCAGTGTCTGTTCCATGAAGACTTTCAACTGATGGCATGAGGCCCACCCACATTAAGGAAGGAAATCTATTTTACCCCAAGTCCACCCAAGAAACAGTTAATCTTATCAAAAACCACCTTCGGAGAAATTGTCCAGAATCACGCTGAGCCAAATCTCGGGCCACTGAGGCCCAGCCAAGTTGACACATAAAATTAACCATCCCAGAAGATAACTTTCATAGGTGTTCATGTTTCTACAAGTGGGTTATGTGGCATAATTGGGTTATTTCCAAAGGAGACCCGTCCTTGTGTGAGCTGTGCGTTGACTATTAATGTGAACTGACTGGAATCGTAGCTATTTTAGACCAGCATTATCAGAACACATTACAAGAACTGCATATGCTGGATAAGAAAAAACTGGGCAGTAAAACATATCGATGAGTAACTATTGACAGCTTTCAGCCAGACATGCATTTGCAGGAACAGTAAGTCCATATTTTCGCAACAGGCATAGTTCTGATCGCAAGCCTGCTTAGGCCACAGTGTGCAGAGAGGCTAAGCTCGGAACAAGCGGGGCCTGCGTACGCAAGTGTTACTCCCGGGTCCACAGATGGCAGCTGGAAAATGAGATCCAGATGATCATGGAACTGTGTAGAAGGGGTACATGTACTTCTGTGGAAAGCATTTGCTTGGGAAACGATAACGTTATTTGTTAAAATACTTTTTAAAAAATATATTTTTATTGATTTCAGAGATGAAGGGAGAGGAAGGGGAAATAGGAACATAAAATATGAGAGAGAGTTATTGATTGGATGCCTCTTGCACACCCCACATTTGGGATCGAGCCCACAACCTGGACATGTGTCCTGACCAGGAATCGAACCGTGACCTCCTGGTTTATAGGTCTATGCTCAACCACTGAGCCATGCCAGCTGGGTTAAAATACTTACATTTTACATAACTCTTTTTCCCCTTAAAGGAAAATTTTTTTTCTTCTGGAAATATTTACCAACTGTATATTCTTGCCTTTATTATTCATTTGTTTCAGTTTTGTTTTCTATTTGGGGAGTAGCCCTACAGTGATAGAGTGTTTGTCAACCTTTTAACATTAGACACTTAACAGCAGCTAAGCCTCGAAAGACCCTAAATTCATTTCCTCCATCTGCCCTCAGGGACACCCAAGGCCCAAACTTGGCACTGCAGCAGTTAAATCAGTAATTTCCTTTTAACGTGATATAATTATTCCTCAAATGACTAAAATAATGTCTTAGTTGCTACCAATAGAATCACTAGTGGTCCAGGCAACTCACAATGTTTTACAAAATAACCACCTTTAAAAAAAAATGGTATTTGTGCTGATGCCATTCTTTGTCCTGGAAAGCTGTTCACCCCTCTTCCAAGTTTCACTAACATTTAAAGATGAAATGTTAGATAAATTAAATATGATTTTAGACCAACTATTTCATTAAAACCTTCAAGGAAAGAGGGCATTTATTTTTCAACACCTCCTCTTGCCCAATGGGACATTTTATTAGTAACTAGTGGCCCACTGCATGAATTCGTGCACATTGAAAGGAAATTAATTAGAAGAACTACTTTAATTTCACTATTCGCCCTTTCTCTATAATAGAAATGTCAACCAAGTTCAGGATCAACAATGACAGATCAAAACACACACATGCGATTGGCACCAGCAAGAGCTTTATATAAAAAGATAAACTTGCTTAATTAGACCTGCTTTCTGATTTAGCTAAACTTTTTCCTGCCCAGTGAAGTACCCCAACTTCTCTTTCAGATATTGTCAGCAGCAGAGCAGTAAATATCAACACGAAGCAGGTTATTATTGTAGATCACGCAGGGAGAACAAAGGGCAAAATATTTAACTGCAGCAGTGTTTGACTATTTTCTGTGCAGTGAGAAAGCCTGAAGTCATTTTCAAGGTCCACCATTTCGTACTTCTTTTCAGTCGGGTCAAATTTCTAAATTTTCTAAATCTCCATTTTCCGGCTAATGAAAAGAAAATAGGATTCCACTGAGTCTCCTATCTACTTACTCCAGGACTTCTGTGAGGATCAAATGAGATGAGGCACGGGAAAACGCTTCACAGATATTTGGTTAAAGTGTAAATGTTTCTACCTGGCTATGAAGCAAGTAGTGTTCCTGGGCTGAAGAAACTGCCAGGAGGCTAGTCGTTGCTAGGGAGAGGAAGCCGGGCGTTGCTATGTGACATCATTACCCAGACAGACACTTAGCATATTAGCCTTTTACAGATATAGATGTTTACTGGCCAACCATTTTTACCAACAAACTGACTATAGACATGGGCTTGGTTAGTGTTGCTTAATTTAATGAGGGGTTGCTCCACCCCGGTGCTGTTCACACATCCTGGGCAGGCCGATCTTTGCTGTGGGGCATCCTGTGCATTGTGGGGTGTTTAGCTGCATTTCTAGTTTCAACCCACTAGGTCCCACTAGTACCCCCTCTGATCTGGTTTTGACAACCAGCATTGTCTCCAGACATTGCCAGATGGCCCTGGTAGGGAGAGTGGAGGGGAGGTCTAAAATGTCCCCCGTTTGAGCATCACTGAGTTAGAACACACTTTTGGCACTTTGTCGCCCTCTGAAAAGAATTCAAACTGAGTAAAGGTTGTGGACACATTTCTCTAAAACTGGTATTTAAGAATTACTAGAAAAATGCATTCCCACCAGAAAACAGTGCACCGTGGTAAAAATGGGACAAGATGGTTCACGAATAGACATGTTAATGAGTGAGATACGTACGATGTGGGACAAAACCAATGAAAAGTGTTGTGCTCCCGGCACTGCGGTGGGAAACCACTCAAACACAGGAACCCTGGGCCTGTCTACCTCCAGCCCACAAAGGAGGTTTATACCTCCCTCTTCCACAGGATACTCTAGCTGCGTGTCTAGAGTGTTTTCTTAATTTGGAAGATTTTCCTCCTTGGCTATGAAAATCCTTATGGCATTTTCCATTGCCATCGTCAGTGTTTATTTGTTGTAATGCTCATAGGTGTCTGTGGGTTTAGTTGATCTTTTCTGGTAGCGTAGCTCAAGAATGATGTTAGCAGTTGAAGTTTGCGAAGGGATTGTCACCATATTGTCTAATTTTTCCTGGTATTTGGAATAAATGTCTTTCAAATCGCTGAGATATTATGCTCTAGAAAGCGACCCGAGAGTTCTGCAGTAACAGCTCTTCGCCTGAGTTATGAGTCTTAATATTCACTTACGGCATCGACTCGAGTCGTGCAAATATGCCATCAAGAGCCATTTGGAATTTTAAAGGCCTTCATAAATAAGCACAGACTAGAACTGTTCCAATTGGCTGGATAAGTAATGTACATTTAAAAAATTAAAACAAAATAATATCAATGTGCATACACACTTGGGTTAAATAGAGTAAGTGACTTTTGAGTCATTAAAATAAATTCATCAGACTGAATGAGCCTTTCAGAACATGTTGATTTTGCATTTTACAGACAATAGCAGATAGGCCAGTAGAGTGAGCAACTGCCAGGAATAGGAGTGAAGACTTCAAATAGAAGGGAGTGTCACTTCATTATGTTGATGAAGAGTGAAAATTCAAAACCTGTTGCTATTTGGTTTTCAAGGGCCTTTATTATTATTATTATTACTATTATTACAGAGAGGAAGGGAGAGGGTGAGAGAGATGGAAACATCAATGATGAATCATTGATCAGCTGCCTCCTGCACACCCAGCACCGGGGATGAAGCACACAACCCAGGCATGTGCCCTGACCAGGAATGGAAAACCGTGACCTCCTGGTTCATACGTGGATGCTCAACCACTGAGCCATGCTGGCCAGGCAGCATACTTCTTTACTGGTCCAGCAGTGCCTGTGTCCTCCTGGGCTCAGGGTCTGGCCACCTCTTGTCATCTTCTGAGATGCTCACTTCCACCCCCCCCCCCACCCCTATTTCTAAGCAGACCCATCTCCTTCTCTCACAAAAGTTTCAGACAAGGCCCTAACCGGTTTGGCTCAGTGGATAGAGCGTCAGCCTGTGGACTGAAGGGTCCCAGGTTCGATTCCAGTCAAGGGCATGTGCCTTTGTTGTGGGTACATCCCCAGTAGGGGGTGTGCAGGAGGTAGTTGATCGATGTTTCTCTCTCATCGATGTTTCTAACTCTCTATCCCTCTCCCTTTCTCTCTGTAAAAAATCAATAAAATATATTAAAAAAAAAAAAAAGATGGCTTCAGACAGATCTTTCAAGTAGCTCATAATTACCACTGGGGCAAGAGAAGCCAGAACCAGAGGTTTAGCTCCTCTTCCATTCTTTCTGTTCTCTCCGAACAGTGAGAATAAATCAATATTTTAATAGGCCTGTAAATTATATATACTGCCTCCATATTTCTTTATTCCTCACGAAACTCTTGAAATACACATTGCCGTTTCACAGACTCAGAATGACCCTGAGACTCTCTAGCTGTCGTGCCTAAGGTCACAGAACTAGAAGAGGCAGAGCTGGGCTTCCAGCTCTGTGTAACTGAGGCCCCCCAGCTCTGTAACAGTCTCATTGAATGGATCGGTTCATGGAGGACAGTGAGCCACGACTGAATTACACCTGTGCTGATGACAGAACAATGATTTCCATCCCCATGCTTGGTGTCTGCGGTAGGTACAATCGTGGCCCTACAAAGATGCCCACATCTGAATCCCCTGAACCTGTCCATATGTTTGTGACAGGCAAAGGGGAACTAAGGTTGCCGATGGAATTAAGGTTGCTAATCAGATGACCTTGAGATGGGGAGATGATCCTGACTTACCCAGGCAAACTCACTGAAATGACAAGTCCTTAACTGAGGATGAAGGATGCAGAGGAGAGTTCCAAAGTGGTGTGACCAGAGAAGGTCTCAACCAGCCATTGCTCAAGGGGGCAACAAACCAAGGCATAACAAGGAATGCAGGCAGCCTGGAGAAGTCAGAAAATGCAAGAAAACAGAAGTTCCCCAAGAGTTTCTAAAAACTGACACCTTTATTTTGGCCCAGTGAAACCTAGTCTATACTTCTCAACTCCAGAACTATAATTTAGTACATTTTTGTGTTGTTTTCCAACTCTGAGTGTGCGGAATTTTGTTACAGCAGCCGTAGAAAATAGTTACCATGTCTGTATTAATTTTACATTTTGACAATATTCTAATCACATTATAACATTTAAAAAAAAACATAAAAAAATCAAAGAAGTCAGTATTTCATTATCATTAAGAAATTCTCAGTCAAAGGCTATATTAAAACGTACACATTCAAAGTTTCTCTTTACACTTATCCAGGTGCGTATTTGTGTGATCAGTGCTTATTTATGGAGCACCTACTATCAGCTTGTGTGGAGGAGATGATGGAAGGCAACGTAGGCCAAGTTTCTCTTCTTTGTAGATTTATGGTCAGAACATTCTCAGAATTTAATTAATTGGGTATTTGCTTTATATGCAAATTGGTCCAGAAAAATGAGAGTTACTGGTCAAGTCAACTCTGGATCCAAAGATGGGAAGCTGTAGAGTCAGGCTCAGTCCCAGAGCTGCTAGATGGTCCATCCCAGTGGTCGGCAAACTCGAGCCGCAATTTGCCGCTCTGTTGACTAATGAGTTTGGTGACCATTGGGATAGGGGCTTAATCACAAGGAACAACAACAGCCTGTAATTATTGGAATCGAGAGTCTAGGTCAAGTGGTCGGCAAACTCATTAGTCAACAGAGCGGCAAACTGCGGCTCGCGAGCCACATGTGGCTCAAGAGCCACAGTTTGCCGACCACTGGTCCATCCCATCACAGAGAGCTCAGCGGGGATGGCTTCATTGAAAGAAGGGCCACCTGAGGGACTGCCTGTAAAGAAGACCATGTCAATAAAATAAATGGTGTCACATGACCTTGTTTCCTGTTCTGTCAACCAGTGAGTTAAATGGTGATTTTTTTTTTTTTTAAAAGCCATTATGATTTCCTTAACTAGGATCCTCCTCTTTCCTCACCTTTGTCTCAGCTGCAAGGAACAAACTTCTAAATTGTCAAAAATCAAATTGTGCTGCTTAGCAGACAAACGCCCTGTGTAAGCTGTGCACCTTTTCTTCCAATGGTGCTGATGAGGAGGTGGGACATTTGCAGCCTAATGTTAATGCTTTCGGTGAGAAAAATGGAGAAATAAAGACCATTTCCAGTTAGCAATGCATCCCATCTAATTTAAAAAGAAGTAGAAAATAACATCAAAGCGTATTCTGATCTTTCCTAAGACGTCTGCCCCGGGAATATCACCTTCTCCAGGAACATGTCTGTAACCCTCCAGCAAATGATTGTCCCTCTCCCTATGGGCTTCCATGTGTGTATGTGGTGTATACATACACTATATACGACACAGCAAAATTACTTGTGATCACCTGCTGCCCCCTCATGCAAGCAGCTGAAGTTCAATGACCTTTGTTTATAAATGGACCATCAGAATAACGATGCTCCCTCACAGAGTGCCTGGCCCATGCTATGAGTTCAGTCATGTTCACTAATTTCACAAAGTAATGCACTCGTGAATTAATGAATCGTTCTTTATACCTTGAAGATAAACGCGAAACTTGGGGAAAACTAAACAACGAATAAAAAGGAAGATCCTGGCCGGCATGGCTCAGTGCTGGAGCATCCACCTATAAACCAGGAGGTCAGGGTTCAATTCCCAGCCAGGGCACAGGCCCGGGTTGTGGGTTCGAGCCCCAGTAGGGGGCATGCAGGAGGCAGAGGATCAATGATTCTCTATCATCACTGATACTTGTTTCTCTCTCTCCCTCTTCCTTCCTCTTTGAAATCAATAAAAATACATTTTTAAAAGAGAGAAAAATGAATGAATGAATATTTGATTTTTGAGATCAAACCAATGCCCATTGCTCTTCAGATTTACTAATGAGATGTCTGACAGATACTAGCTGTTTGTTTCAAGAAAAGGGGCAGGTGGGGATTCCGTGTATAAGTCAACCTAGGAGGAAAGTTCAATAAATACTTAGTAGATACAGGTGTTTCTCCTACAATTATTGCATGGCCAATACTTCTACTAAGCAGTTACCTGTTCGGGTTGCTTTAGAATCTCTACTGAAGAGTTACGTCTGCTGCGTAAATCTTGAGGACTTGGTAGTGTTTGCCTACATCTCACTCAGAACTCGTTCTATTTGTGTTTATTGTTTGACTACATCTCATCCAGGGATTGCTATCTCATCTGTAGTTAGCCATAATTAGATACAAGCGAGAGAAAGGTCCAGCATGTGTATCTTCATCAATGTTCAGTTCAAATAAAAAATGCAAAGATTAAACAGCCAAACAAACCACCAACCAAAACACACCTCTAAATATCAACAGCTGAACTCGTCAGCTTCCCCCTCCGTTTGCCTGAGCAGATGTTAAAGAAGTAAAATTTTCTGTGCCCCCTGTTTTGTGCCAAATCACAGCAGCCAATAGTCACAGTAAATCAATGCGTATTCTTCGTCCAAGTCCCTTTGGTGCTGTTGAATGGTAATAAATGCGACGCTCTGCTTCAGTGAGCTGGGCCGGCATCCAGGAAAAAGGAAAATCTTGAATTTAGACTTGAGGCTTTTATCTGCAGCTCCGCAAGACATTCCAAATCTTAAAGAAGATGCAGCCACCAGCACATGTAAATAATGAAAGGAGAACTGTTTTCACTGAGGATGCGACACCACGCTCAGTTTGAGAAACAGCTCTGTTTCTGTCCAGTTAGGTTGCAGGTTGTTGTGCCATTGCTTAATAACATGCCTTTTGTTGCGTCCTATGTATCTTTGGGTAAGCATTTCTCATTGGTGCTGTTGTAATTTTTAAACCTTTTAATTTTAGAGCCACTTATATTTTGTGTAATAACTATGAACTGAGAAAATGTCATATACTCTCTGGAAGTGTAAGTATGTGTTGTACCCTCATCAGAAAGCAGAGCTTAGCCCTACCAGCATGGCTCAGTGGTTGAGCATGAACCTATGAACCAGGAGGTAGTGGTTCGGTTCCTGGTCAGGGCACATGCCTGGGTTGCAGGGTTGATGCCCAGTGTGGGTGTGCAGGAGGCAGACGATCCATGATTCTCTCTCACCATTGATGTTTCTATCTTTCTCTTCCTCTCTGAACTCAATAAAAATATAAATTTGGGGGGCGGGGGGAAGTAGAGCTTAAAGCTCACCTGGGCACATGGGCAGTCTAGAAATGGGCACAATATTTTGGGGGGGGGGGGGCGGAGGCGGGTGTAGAGGGGCACCAACAATTTGATCAAAGACTTTTAGGTCAATTGATTTATTTTATTTTATTTTTTAGTTTTAATTCACTTAAAAGTAATTTTGGACTCTGAATCATTTTATGATTCTTACGAGATCATTAAATAGTAAATACTTTACCATAAAACTCCCTATAATTTCCCCCATGGGAGAAAACAACTTGCTCTGTCTGTGTTGAACTAGAAAGATGATGGATTCCACACTTTTTTAAATTTTAAAATGTGATTGATGTGTGTGGGGGCTGCGGGGAAGGTGAGCACTGGGTATCAGGGTATGAGAGCAAGTTTCGTTTCATTTCCAGCTTCAAAACATTATGCGCTGAGATTGCTTTTTAGAAGAAAAAGAGGAAGAGAGAAAGAATGGAACCCATTTCTTCGGTTCCGCAGGGACCCAGACTCGGATTACCTGTCTCTGATTCCCAGCAGCTGGCGAGGACAGGGTTAAAACTCCCTAGAGGGCAAGGGTTTGGTTCTACTTCTTTTCTTCCCCTGGAATCTCTCCTTCATCCTTTCTTGGAGCACCGGTTGAGTCTCTGGCACTCTGCTAAGTTCGGATGGTACTGTGGGGGCTGCATTTTCCAAAGACAGCAGAGTAGTGATTGAGTGGCACTCCCCTAAACACGGGTGATGAGGTAGCAGCCCTGGCCCCCATCCCGCTTGCTTTTCTACCACTTGACCTCGCTAACAAAAATAAACCAAACGGATGAGGAAGTCTGGAAGGGGTAGCGCGCACCGTTTTATTCCGTGGTGGTGTTTTGGGGGATTTTTGGTATTAATTTCCCCTGTAAGTGATAACGAATCACTGGAGAAATTTTGATGGGGAAGTAGCAAAAGCAAGCTGGTATTTTTACCATACATTTCTGGTTGCAATAGGAAAGATGAATTGGACTAAATTTAGAAATAGATACTCAAATACATATTGCGTTTTATATTAGAGAACAAATGGATTAATTTCAATGGCGATTTCGTTTCTCCCTCTTTCTCTACTGCCTTAGGCAATTTGCCTTATCACTCACAGCAAAACAATACAGGATGTACAAAACAATACCCAAAGTTAGCAATAACGGGAACTGCCATTCATTGAACACCAATTATGTGTGTCATGGAATCCTAACAACAAGCTACCATGTAAGCATGACTGTCTCCTTTTTATGGAGGGGGAGACTGAGGCAGCGTTTATCCAAGATTATATAGCTGTTTGGTAGCAGAGCTGGGGTTCCAGGCCTGGCAGCCCAGTTCCCACGGAGGCCACAAGTTCTGAGACAGTTCAGTGGGGGAAGCTCTTGAAACCTATTTTCACCCTCGTTTAGTCAAGGTCACTATTGGGTCATGCACAGGGTGCGGGGACTAGAGAGGGCAGGGGCCCAGGTTTCTCGGGGAAAGTATACATGAGTGAACTTCAGAGGATGGATTTCTTCCTTCAAGCGTTCATTCAGTCACTCATTCATTCCTCTTCAAATGTTTCTGAGTGCCCCTGGTGCAGGGCCCCCTCCAGCAGAATAAGAATTATGTTAGCTACTTGAAGCGCAGGTTGTAGCGTGTAGAGTGAACAATCAAATAATCACACGCTTGGAGAAGGTCATGAAGGAGAGGGACCAGGTCTACATAAACTCTTCAGAAAGGCATCCTCGCCTCATCTGGGAAAGTCAAGTCTAAACCCAGCGCTGATGGTGAGGAGGTTATTCAGGTGACGTGTGGGAGAATGGGATGTAGGAAGGCACTCCCTCCGGGCACAGGGAGTCATGATGACAGGCGGGGACGAGGGAGAGTGCAAGGAGCGGAAATGCACTGAGTATGATGGCCGCCCAGAGAGCCAGGAGCTTCTAGAAACAGGAGTGTGACAGGCGGGGCCTCGTCCATGGAGAGCTGGACAGTGGCCTGCAGACCATGGTACCATGTGAAGGCATTTTAAAATCTGATTTAAGATTTAGTAAACCTACTCTCGCCATGATGTGCAGAATGAGATGAAAGACTGGAAGTGGGGAAATTGTGGGGGGAAAGTGGGTATGTGTTAAACATGTTTGGGAAATAGAATGGGTAAGATTTTGTGATCGGTTACATATCAAAATTGAAAATAGAAAGGACAGCCTGGCCAGCGTGGCTCAATGGTTGAGCTGTCAACCTATGAACCAGGAGGTCACGGTTTGATTCCCGGTCAGGACACATGCCCGGGCTGTGGGTTCGATTCCCCAGTGTGGAATGTGCAGGAGGCAGCCCATCAATGATTCTCTCTCATCCTGGACGTCTCTCTCTCTCTCTCCCCCTCTCTTCCTCTCTGAAACCAATACAAAAAGTAATATATTTTAAAAACTAGAAAACAGAAAGGCCAAGTTAAAGGAAAGCTCATCCACTTACAGATTGTAGGACTGGACAGACAGATGGACATACCGAACATGGCACATTTTATAAAAATGGAAGGAGGCCATGGAGGCGAGGGAGAGGGACGGATATGCTTAGCTCAGGGGCCCCATGACCCACCCTTGGTGAGAGGGAGTACATAGCTGGGTATACGGAGTGAGGAGTGATGTCTGGCCTGAAGATACAGCTGGGAAAACTCCTGGAAAACAGGTATTTGGTAAACAAAGCTGTGAAATGGCCCAGGGCGGAAGTGTCACGTGACAAGAGAGGCTTGGCCGCAGTTAAAGACCATTTCCGAGCTGCATGGGACCTGCGACACAGGGACGGAGGAATTTCCTAGCGTTAGCGATGAGCCCCGAGCAAGGCCGCACAGAGAGAATTCGAGGGTGAAAGGGAATGCCGTTTTGCTGCGAAGAGAAGATGTAGAGCTGAGAATGAGGTGTTGGATGTGGCCACCAGGGTGACTTTGGCTTCAGCGGGGTGTTCAGGGTGGGGCCCCGGAGGGAGGGAGGGATCACACCTCCAAAGACACTCTCCGGAGTGAGGATAGAAGACAGTGACCAGGGTGGGCCACAGGGTCAAGGAAAGTGTTTTATTATTTCTTGTTCGTTTCCCTTTTCCTGTTGTTTGGCTTCCCAGGGGAAGATTCCAGGCGGCATTTGAATGTTCTAGTCAGTGTTCACCCAGCAGAGAAGGGCGGATGCTCCTATGTCCAGTCCTTCCGCTGAGAAGAGGGGGTCGTTTCAAAGTATGAGATCAAAGAGATACACGAGATCACAGAGATTAACCTGGTTTGGGGAGATGAGAACGCGACGAGAAAACGTAGTGCTGCGATCGTTTGGACATTTGTTTCCCAGAGCCATCCTTTCTCCCATTCCTTTAAATAAACCTGCTCATCTGCACAGCCGGTAGTTCTTCCCTGCAAGGGCCGTGGCTCTCAAGGCGGTTAATGGCTCATCTGTTGATTGAGAGTCGCTCTCAGTTCAGCGCGATGCAGGTTCAATTGCACGGCATTTTCGCGTCTGCACCTCCCAGATGTCTAAACTCCCCTCCACGTTACGAACAAGAACCTGTCTTCTAAAAATAATGACAAGATGCCTGGTTTCTAAAAACAGGCCGGTGCCCAGGCTGCTAGCTCCCTTTGTTGAAATCCAACCCTTGGGATAGAAGCGAAATAAAAGTTCTCACTGAAAAATTAACAACAAAAGACTCCCCCAGGTGGATCTGATTGCTCCCTTCTCTGGCCAGCACCGGGTTGGAGGCAAAACACAGTGGGGTCCAAAGCCACACGTGGTCGGGAGGACGTGAGAGCAGGTGCAGTAGACGGTCTAGTTCCTGGGCATCACCTCCACCCCTCGACACCCGGGGGTCGTGGTGCAGTGGATGCTAATAGAAGGCAAGCTGGCGGCCCATTGCTGGGAGAATGGATAGTGAAGTAGGGTGGACACACTAGGAAATAGCACGCAGCAGTTAGGAGCAATGCGTTAAATGTGCATTCATAGCCAAAAGCCGGTTTGGCTCAGTGAATAGAGCATCAGCCTGCAGACTGAAAGGTCCCCAGGTTCGAGTCCGGTCAAGGGCATGTACCTGGGTTTGCGGGCACATACCCAGTGGGGGGCATGTAGGAGGCAGCTGATCGATGTTTCTAACTCTCTATCTCTCTCCCTTCCTCTCTGTAAAAAAAAAAAAAAAATCAATAAAATATATTTTTTTAAAAATGTGCATTCATAAACACGGATGGGTGTTAATATATGCCTGGGTTCTGCAAAGTGTAAAAAAGTCCTAGGTGGGTGGGTGGCGAGAGCATGTTCTGTACACCAAAAAGTTGTGGGTTGGATTCCCAGTCGGGGTGTGTGAAGGAAACATGGATGTTTCTCTCTCTGTCTCTCTCTCTCATCTCATCTCTCTATAAAAATCAATAAAAAGCATATCCTTGGGTGAGGATTTCTTTTTTAAGTGTGAGAAAGAAAAAAGAGAATTCTAATGTAAAGGACAATGTCACTTACATACAATTTTAGAAAAGGTTCAAAACACTATTCCACACGGAGTAGATATACAAATGGACAAAACAGAGCCAGCATCTTTGGGGAAGGAGGAAAGGGAGAGGAAGGGACAGTGACTGCTGAGGAAAAGGATAATTAATTAAAATACAATGAGGACTGGTGACGGGCGTGTGCATGAACTTGGGCTTGTCATTCAAACAAGTCTCCCCACTGCCCACCACCCCCCCCCCCAAAAAAAGAACATAAAAGACGGTACAACCAAAAACAAATGCCGAAGATTGTACAATGACTATGCACGGAGGTTTACAGTGAATGAGATTTGCAGCAGATGGAAAACTTCCCAAATGTAAATTTACAAGAGGGTAGGCTTTCTTCTACTGAGCTATTTCAGACGAAGGAAAATTTCAGCAGCCAGCCAGCCCCGCAGGCTACTGTCAATTCATCAAACTCCCCGGCAGGTCCAAAAAGCACGCAGTGCAAAGGGTTAGGGAGGGTCCAACACGAGGTGCTGAATCAAGTGACCCTTTGTGGGGAGAACAGGAAATGTGGGAGAAGGGTTAAAGAAGTCACAGTAGGCTAGTCAAAACCTCAAGAGGTTGCTCAATTTCGTCAAGACAGGTCTGAGATTGCTTTCATAGATCATCAAATAGTTTTGTGAGGCAAAGACCGAAAGGCACTGCCAATTAATAAATACGGGAAAATCTATGTGGTGGGACATGTTATGAAATTAATATTTTATGCTTGTGTTGAATGTCAACGGTGACCTGAACAATGCCACCACTTCTAGAGGGGACAAAGGGAGGTGAGAAACGCCCTTCGCATGGAAGTTTTATATTCTGATGGCTCCCAGGAATGAAATACTTTCTCATCTGAAATAGCAGTTGTCTGGGAGGTTCTTTTTATTCTTTTCCCGGCACATAGTAAATGGAGTCTTTTCAACAGGAATGCAATGGGGAACTTTAAAGATAATTAAGAAACATAAAATATGTCAGTCTTCTCAAACCTAGTCAGAATAGGAGCTTTAATCTCTCTCCTTCAAGAGCATTCGTGTACGTTTAAGTCCATACTCTCATAATTTAAAAATATATATGTTATTTAACTATATACTAAGAAAAAATGCCTAATAGCTGTACAGAAAAATAAAATGCTTGTGTTTTTATAAATATTTAATAACAGCTGCACTTAAAATGCATTGCTGATACAGGAGCAAAAATATTCCTTAAATTTGTTGATATAATGTAGCAGAAAAATAAAAACCAAAGAAGAAGGAAGTCCTGAAATAAACATTAGTTCTGCTGACTGGCTCTGATGTGACCGTAGACACTCTGTTCTCTCCTGAACGCCTTGGAGGTCACAGGCAACACAGAAGGAAGTGTGTCTGTCTGTCTCCTTCCTACAATCTCAGCAGAATTGATTGCAGTACAGTTTGTACCTAATTGATTGCAGTGCCACAACCTACGCCAAAGCCTGGTATCTGTTGTCTCCTGAGGTTTCCAGGGTTCAATCCAATCGAATGAATTTAGGAAAGAACTTTGTGACTCCCACCAGCAGCTTGGGAATAAGCGATGCCTCAGCTCCAGTTCCCAAGAGCAGACTTGGAGGAAGGTTCATGGGGGCAATCTGTAGGTTGCTGTCATCTCACGCCCTGCTCCCTCAAATGCGCCTTCCCCATCTCCCCTGAGACCCGCATCCACAGCCCTCAGTATTGAAGTCTGTTATCAGAGAAATATTACTCCCAGTCCAGGCATTCTGGTCCTCAGGAGAACACTTCTCTCCCCCTGAAAGGTTAGTGATACATTGAGGACATAGACCTTCAAAACAATCAACATTTGACCATCCCCCCTGAGCCACTGCGCCATCAACCTCTTCTTACCAGGACTCCGACTCAGTGCCGGTGGTTTCCTTCTCAATATCCATCGTCATTATAAAAGTTGGACACCGAGGTTTGATACCTAAATAAAACCAATTCCTGGCTGTAACTATACCCCCATGTGATCTATCAGCTAATTCTTTTTTTTAAATATTTTTTTATTGATTTCAGAGAGAAAGGAAGAGGGAGGTAGAAACATCAATCATGAGAATCATTGATAGGCTGCCTCTCCCATGTTCCCTACTGGGGATCAAGCCCACAACCCAAGCATCTGCCCTTGACTGGACTTGAACCTGGGACCCTTCAGTCCGCAGGCCGATGCTCTATCCACTGAGGCAAACTGGCTAGGGTATCAGCTAATTCTTTGGTCCATTTCTAGCATTTGTTTTCATTCCTCAATTATGATTTGACTAGAGGTCCAGTGCATGGGATTCGTGCACCGGTGGGGGGCATGGCCTGCGGGGATCAGCCCAAGGTGGGAGCAGCTGCTCATCCCAGGCAGCTGAGCAGTGCCCCACTGTGGGAGCACACTGACCACCGGGGGCAGCTCCCACATTGAGCGTCCAGTGGGCAGTGCATGTCATAGCGACTGGCCGAGCGGTTGTTCCGATAGTTCCGCTGTTCGGTTGCTGGGCTTTTATTATACAGGATGACTCCCCTTCCAGGCACTTGATTCTGACTTTTGATTCTGTCTATGGCTTGATGTAGCATCCCTCTGTGTAATATGCCCTTAAAGATCCTGCATCTGTCCTTGACCTTTGCCCCATTCCAACCTTGCTACCTCCTGGCCTGCTCAGGAGAGGAATTCCTGCCTAGACACTCTTCACTACTTTACCTGGGTTCAGGCTGTTTGATTATCAGCTGATTATCTTTATGCTGTTTTGGATGTTCCTGTCCATCTCATTTGGACCTTCAGGGAACATAAACCCACGTGACCCGATCTTAAATTCCTTTGTGTAATCATACTGTATCTAAAATTGTGGGTCCTTGATCCATTAAAGGCCCACCTATTATGGCTCTAACTTCTATAAGCATGCTAAGAATGTTGCGAGGTTATATAAGTTTGCAGCTTTAAAAATAGCAAATATTTACTGAGCTATTATTATGGCCAGACACAGCGCTACGCATTTTCTATATGTCACTTCATTTTCTTTTTCTATAACCCTATGAATAGGGACTATTCTTTTAGCCCCACTTTTTTAGGTAAGAAAACTAAGATTCGGAGAGGCCGAGACATTGTCCCAAGATTACGTTTAATAAGTAGCAGAGCTGAAGTTCACAACTCAGTTGTATTTGTCATCAAGGCTTATGGTCAGAAGGACCACACTAAATAGCCTTTCTTAGTCATGGCTGTTAAAGAGGAATTTACCACAATTCACTTGTCAAATAAGTGCGCTGTGTAAATCCAGAACCACGCTTTCCTTTAGTTTACAGCATAGAACAGAAAAGAGCGTTTTGTCACTCAGACATCTCTTATGATTTGGTAAATTCCCAAGTGAAAGCTGAGACCATAAACAAACAAATGGATTTCAAGGAGACAGAATTGCCCCCTTTTTTTATTATTTTATGCCAATATCATCTTTCTTTTACTCATTTTTTCTCATGCAATATGAAAATACAACAGAAAACTTTCTCTAACATTTCTTCTTCTACTTTTTTTAAAAATTATTTTTTCTTGATTTCAGAGAGGAAGGAAGAGGGGGAGAGAGAGAGAGAAACATCAATTATGACAGAGAATCATGGATCAGCTGCCTCCTGCACACCTGGCACTGGGAATCAAGCTTGCAACCCGGGCATGTGCCCTTGACAGGAATGGAACCCAGGGCCCTTCGGTCTGCAGGCTGATGCTCTATCCCACTGAGCTGAACCAGTTAGGGCTCTTCTGCCTCTTTATATTATATAAGCACTTCAGCTATGAAGCCACCACGGGCTATCTGTATTTTATCCGGCACTGGTTACAATGCTAATTAGTAGCTTAAATAATGCAGTCGCAACTGACTGATAAACATGTGCTAGACCCCGTTAGAGCTTGCCACTCACTCCGAAATTCATGACTAGTCCTCATAATATCCCAGTTCCCCGTGTGGCCAGGAACAACATGCCATTCTGTTGCATTTCCTCTCAGCATGGGTAAGCTGTGAAATGTATTAGAAAACAATGTTCCTAATGATTTTTATTTCAAAATAGGTTTCAGATTTTCCATGCTGAGCAGGTTACCCTGTGAATTCCTAAACTGCTGAGATGAACGGAATGCTTAGAATTCTCCTGTAATCACTTCTGAAATCTCTAGAGGGAGGGGGGACCTTCAGAACTGGACTTGCTCTGTGACCCAAGCCCCTTCTGCACGTTGTGTCTACCAGGGGCTCAATTCCCGTGGCCTCCTGAGTGAACGCTCTGTTCCTAAACCAGGACTCGGCCGAGGAGATGGCCAATGGAAAGTGAAGGCCAGAGGAACAGATCGCGGCCGCCCCAAGGACCAGAGCGCTGCAGGCTCCCGCTCACTTTCCTCCGCATCCTTTCCCGCGAGCCTCGTTCCCGAGCCCACACACACTCTTGCTTTCTCTTTCAGCAAATAGTCTCCCATGCCTCTCTCAGAGCAGCAGCCACCTTTGTCAGCAGGCCCTCCTGCTCGCCGCTGTGACAATAACTCAGAGTGAAAACCAGCCAACCACCACAGAAAAACGCCTTTTGTCCCTCAGAATAGAAGCAGGAAGGGAAATACCTGGGGATATTATAATTCAGAGGAATATGGTGAGGAGGCTCGAGAAATAATTCCAGGTGCCTTGGTGGAAACACAGCCTAGAGTGTGGGCTTCTTCCAGGACAGAGGTCATTCTGGCATTCTCTAACAATGAATGCCTAAATAATAGAATCTTCCAGATGCCATTGTGCTTCATTGGTCTGGTTGATTCCAGAAGACAGTGAGGATAAAGGGTCTGGGTATCTTATTCTGTGGTCCTTCAGTAGAGAGATGCAGAACACGGAATACAGCTGCTCCCAGGATGAAGACAGAAAGTTCTAGAAACCCATAAAAGAAGGTGTCTGGAAATTTGAACTTGCAAGTGTTACATGACAAGAATAAGTTGTTTTCATGAATGCGGAGATAAAATTAGGATATTTGGGAGGTGAGTGTGAAGCTGAGATAATGATAGGTGGCCTCATTTATTTCCCATAATCACAGATAAATGTCTACCTCATCATGGTAATCACATGATATCACAAAGTAGGTCACATCCTTATTATTGTTTACAGTTTTAAATTTTGGTCTTAAGTAGGTCTGAAAAAATTATCTCTTAACCCACTTCTCCAAAGTTGAAGGATACTACAGAGAGAAACATTTTTTTCAAAAATTCCAATTTGGTTTTCCCCTTATAATCGTATGATCACTTTTTTTGTTTGTTCCATTCATAGGTTGCCTCCCATAGGCAAACCCCAAGATGTACTCAATTGGCCTAAGAGGTCCTATCGCGGCCCTTCCTGGCCTATGGCTGCATGCCGGGTACCAGGGATGTGTTGGTTTGCTGTAGAATCAAATAGTTTTAAAAGCTCTATCCAAAGCTCTTCTAGGAGGCTAGGGACCTCCCCCGCCAAAAAAATGTCTTTCTCATACCATCATGGAAAGGGTATCCTCTGAACCTCCCTGAAGTGGGAGAGCAGGTCTTCAATTAAAAACAAACAAACAAAAAACATTTGAATATTCCAAACACTCTAACCCTTTAGATGCCTTCCTCTACAGTATTCCAAGAAAGTGTGACATTTTTACTTCTTTGAAAAGACTCAATATTGCAATCAACCTACCAAAAAAAAAAAAAAAAAAGTTAGGGCCATTTCTAGCTCTTCCTCTTAAAAGTAGAATCTCTCCTTAGTGTGCCTATAGCAATATTCTAGGCTCGATATAACTTTAGATTCCTTGAACCTTGATCCCACACCTGTCAGATCTGCTCCTACTCGTGTCTTCCAGGTTTCTGTCCAACTCAATTAGCAGATCATGCAATTCTCTTAGTGAGAATTGCACCTTATCACAGGTCAAGATTTGTACCTTAACCCTTGGGGCCCATTGAGACTTAAGTCTGGCTTTCGACCGGGAACAGTGACAAGAGTAGGTCCAGGGGATGACCAGCAGTGCCTTGCAAGGCAACGATGTCAGGGGAGGTCATGACAGGTTCTTCAGGAAAAGGAAGACTGCCCTGGCCAGGCAGAGGGGAACGGGCTGCTTCCACGGGTAAAGAAGGCTCAAAAGATTTGAAGATCTTGGGTCATCAATCACTGTCCTAACTTTAAGAGGCTTTTTAAGGTTGGGAATTCAATTTGCCTTATAGTCCAGCCGCATACAAGATTAGGCTTTGGGTTTGGTTTTCAGAAATCTTGGTCCCACTGTTATAGGAAATAAGAGTTTTCCTCGGGGTAGTCCTACAAGCTTTCACATCCTTGATGCAGTCCTTGAGATGGGAGCTTAAAGCACTGGGGGCTCATGGCCTCAAGTTCTCCAGCACCAACCAACCCCATTATAATCTGTATTTTTACTATAACATCATAAGCCTGCAAATACTTGGTCATTCAAAACCTTGCCTTCTAAAGGCACTTGATTACAGGGATCTGAAAGTCATTAATTGAGTCACCATATTAAATATGTTGTCTGTGCATGCCATGGATTACCAATGTTGCCTTTATCATGGGATACAGGATCTTTCATGTCTGTAAATTTAATCCTATCAGAAAAAGAGAGAGAGGAATAGATCTGTTACCGGGAATTGATCTCATTGGATTATGGGGCTTGGTGTGACTAAGCAATCTCTGTGAGGCTTTATTCTTCATGTTTGGGATGGAACCTTAAGTCCACAGACCCAGTAGAGTCAGGAAGGGATGATGGGTGCAGAGTGGGGAGGAACAAGAATAAGCTGGAACCATAAGCATCAGCTGAATTCACGAGGATGAGTTTCATGTCTGGTCCTGGTGGCGTCCAACTGGCAGTGTGGGGGTCCTGCAGAAGCCAGAACCAGAATGCTTCCTTGTGAAGTTTGACTCGCACACTTGCCCCAGGAGTCAGAGAAGTCGGAGGAAGACCCAGGAACGTCGGGGCAGCTGCAGGCCCAGCTGCTGCGTTGAGCCCACAGGGTGAGTGGTGAACTGCAGAGTGGTTGCCCTTTCCTTTACATCCTCCAGATCTTGCAAAAGAATCTCTCTTGGGCTCATTGTGGCAGGAAACACATAGGAAAGGGAATTCTGGGAAATGTAGTTCAGCTTAACCAGTGTGACACATTATAAAGCCCTCCTTCACCCTGAGGACTGCTCCGTCAGAAATTTTCTGGAAATGTTTGACAGAGGATAGGAAGTAGAGGTTGTAAAGCAGAGCTGAGTGACTAAGAAAAAATAACAGCAACAAGCAAATGTCTTTAATGGAGAAAGGAAACAGTGTCAGAGGCGCCTGAGTGTTATCCCAAATGTATGCACCTTATTAAATCCCCCACGCCCCTGGCTCCTGAGTTTCTTTATTGATATCTTACCCAAATGCTGCTGTTTGCTTATTTCCCTTGGATTCTGGCAAAGGTTTCTTTTTCTCTTGGAAAGTAGGTGTACGCGGGCGATGTGACTCCCAAGGTAAAATATTTAGACGTTGATTTCTCTTTCACTCCTTTGAGCTGTTCCCACATAACTATTCTTTTCTTTGCAAAAACAATAATAGGCTTCGCTATATATCATGGAATTGATGAGTTTATTAAACATAGAATCGTTCAGTGTTATATCAATACTTGAGAGTGGAATCAATCATTACGTATAACTAAATAATAATTGAAAAATAAATGAACACTAATTCTGGCTAGATTATGATGCTCCTGCAGTATTATTTATGGTTTTCATTTCCACGGTAGATTAGAAAATTGAAATGTTTTTATGCTCCTAATATCTTTACTAATGACATTAGGATATAAAATTCGTTTTAAAAGATTAAATTTTCTACATCCCTTGCATTTTGGATGGAGAAAATAACCACAATAGATACTGTCCCAGTCTATGCACTGCCCACTTAGAAGTTGCCAGTTGCACATGGCATTTCCTTTCCCCTTACTCACTTCAACTATTCCTCTAACTCCAACTGGAGTAATAGCAAGCACTTACTGAAACATTTTTATGTGGCTTATTGATTTAACCTTCCGAAACATGAACGTGGAGAGCTCTCCCATGTACCCACCACCTTCATACAACACTGTGTCCTCCTGGAGCAGGTGGACAGGAAGGAACAGGAGAATAAGGAGGCGGTTATCTTCCATGAAGTCAGGACATCACAGGGAGCCAGAGGAGCACATAGTAGGGACACCTGACCAACCGAGATGGGTCAGAAAAGCTTTCCAGAGGAAGTGAACCTGAAGGGTATTTTTGGAATTTGGTTAAAGACCTGGTAGAAGATAGGAGAGGAACACATATGTGCGCAGCCCAAAGGTAAAAGATCAAAACCGTGTAAGAAGCTACAGATAAGATGGCGCAGAGTACAGATTATGGGGACGTGGAAATGGGAAGGGAAGTGCGAAGATGGCAGTGTGAAGCAGTGTGGTGATCTCCCAGGCTGCTCATTACTCCTGGCCACGCTCTGAGGCCAGGGCCTGTGTGAGCCAGCAGGCACCGTGGTAGGGTTGGGTAGTTACTGAAATCCAGTCGGTCTGCGCTGGTTGCAGTCAGCACTCTGTAGCTGCCCCCTGCCAGCGTCCCCTCTCCCCACAACTGAAGCTTGAATTGTTGGCACAGCATTCAACAGAAGCCCATGTTGGCTGTGTGCTCGGGGCCTGAGCCCTCATGGCTATTTAGCATTTTTATATTTTCAAGAGTATTAAGCTCATTATGAAGATGTGAAGAAAATGCATAAATATTCTCTTTATTACATATGTTATGTATGTATATATCAACTCTATTTCTAAAATCATGTCCCATCTTGTTTTTATTATTGTGATGATCCCCTTACAATACTTGAAGGGAAAGTACATCAGAATGGTATAGGGGCCACCATGTTCCAAAAAAGTGGGGCAGGGACGGAATGGAAAAATGGGTAACATGGTCCCCGGTTACAGTCTCTGTTGACAATATCAAATACACAAGCAATGCTTGGTTATCCACCTCACCTGCAGTAATTCACAACTAATAAACAATTCTGTTTTTGCCAAGCTTTACAGTTCTACTTTAGAGCATCACTTTGAATTCAGGATAGTTTTAAGCCTTCAATAAAACATATCATTAAATCCCTTCCTTTGCTGACCTGTTGTTGAAAAATCATTGTCGGCAATAAAAAGACTTTTTTAATAATTTGCCCAAACCAAAGAGACCCCCGCCAAATAGTCCCCAAAGTGTGAAACAACAAAGGCAGTGGATGAAAATGAGTCAGGGATGCTGCCTGGAATTTCCACTTAATTTTTTGCAGTTGCTCAAATATTAATCACTTGCGATCTGGTCTTTCGAAACATGCAGAATCTGAGTAAGCCTTTAGAAAATAAAAAGTTAAACAGAGACTGAGCACCACGCGTTAGGGAGCAGTCCCTACTCGTAGAAGAAGGAACTAGGCCCAGGGATGGGGAACCTTTCGCTGCCAAGGGCCATTTGGGTACTTATCACATCATTCCCGGGCCATACAGAATCATCAGCTTAAAAACTAGCCAGCACTATTTGGTCGAACCGTTAATGAACTCACCCCTAATGGCTTGGCAGGGCCAGACCCCACGATTGCGAGGGCCTTCGCTGGCCCGCGGGCCGGAGGTTCCCCACCCCTGAGACAATTGCAAGACATCTCAGGCCTGTTATTTGTATGCATTTCTGGAGACTGTGACCTGAGCGAGGTCAAAGGTGACTGTGCGTGCGGTGGGTGCAGGACTTCACGTGTCCTGTTTCACTCCTAGTCAGACATCAACAGAAATCATCGCACGAGCAGATCAGGAGGGTGGGTCTCTTACCGCAGGATGGAACAGGCAGAAGCAAAATGTCCATCAATTCACAGCAGGGCCTGTTGTGTTGTAAAGTTACAGGGGAATTTGCCAAGGCCGAGAAACAGGCATTGAATGCTTAACTAGGAAATGATTATATACACACACTAGAGGCCCAGTGCACGAAGGTAGTGCACAGGTAGGGTCCCTAGGCCTGACCAGTGATCAGGGCTGATCGGGCCTTCCCTCATTCCACGCCACCCCCTGGTGGTCAGCGCATGTCATAGCGAGTGGTCGAACTCCTGGTCGGTCGAACTACCGCCTGAGGGGACAATTTGCGTATTAGCCTTTTAGTGTATAGGATGTGTAAATATAACATATTTCATATACATATTACATATTGGTTTTCAAAGTATGAAATAGGGAGCAAAAATAAAACCCTTCAAAATCATGCTTTGTTCCCCAAACCAAAACTGCTATCCTACTAATGTTAAAATAAGAAGTAGGCCTGGCCATTGCGGCTCAGTGGTTGAACATCGACCTATGAACCAGGAGGTCAAGGTTCAATTCCTGGTCAGGGCACAAGCCCAGGCTTTGGGCTCGATCCCTAGTGTGGGGTATGCAGTAGGCAGTGGATGAGTGATCCTCTCTCATCATTGATGTTTCCGTCTCTCTCTCCCTCTCCCTTCCACTCTGAAATAAAAAATATATATATATTTTTAAAAAGTGTAAAAACTATCATCGTAGTTTACCTCCGTGTAGATTTTTTTCCCTATTTGGAATCTGCTGCGTGCCTTATTTCCTTTGTAAGCGGCAGTTATAATGGAAAGTACTCTATACATTGGTGAGGGGGGAGTTAATACATCCCAAATACTGCCTGGCAAGCCGTCCCTGCTCCGTCAATATGAGCTGCTGTTGTGTTGCATGGAAAGCCTGGGTCTTGTACTCACACAGCTTTGCCATCTCGTGGGCAAGACAGGCGTGTGTGGCCGTGGAACTCAGCTAATTTTCGTGACGGGAACCCTACGGGAAGTGTGCTCTCTGTCCCACGCAGCCCGTTCTTTGGAATTATAAGACGGCACAGGTGCACATTTTGGCTGGGGACCGTCTGACGCAGGCAGTGAGTCACACGTGCCCAGGAAGAGCTGATCACGTCTAACCTTCTCTCCACTCGGCCTTCTCCTGGGAGGGCAGCTCGGACCACGAGCCTACCTTTCTCACCTGGCTCACCTGATCAGAGAACAAGAGGCCGGGTGTGGAGAAAGCAGCTGGCTAAGTGGGCAGGTGCTGGATCATCTCTCTCCTCAGAGGTCAGGACAAGGATTTCATTGTCCTCCCCACAGCCCTGGACAGCCGTGAAGGGTGTTCGGCAGAACACGGCACGCGATTAGATCCGTTCATAGGAAGGTCCCGCTGGCTGCCAGGCAGGGGATGAGTGGGTGGGAGGCTGTGAGTTTGGGCGGAGTGAAGGCCAGGAGACGCCCGCAGGGGCAGGTGAAAAGAATGGTTCTAAGGAGCTGTGTGTGTCGTAGAGCTGAGAGCTGACAGAAGTACGTGAGGTCCTTTCGGAGGGCCGCGTTCAAATCCAGACTGTGGCACTAACACCTCGGCCTGTTTCCACATTAATAAGGCGGGGACACTGCAGCTCCCGCTCCCAGGAGCTTCGCGGGATTCAAGGACACTGACGTGGAGAGGCACCGGGCCGCTCAGCGCGCAAGCCAAGGGGCCAAGATGCGACTCAAGCTATCTTGACCCTGACAGCTTCTCCCCGGGGGCTGCCCTAGGAGTAAGGGAGGAGATGCTCATGAAATGCTGAGGACGGCCTGGCCGGTGTGGCTCAGGGGTTAAGCTTTGACCTATAAACCCAGAGGTCACAGTTTGCTTCCCAGTCAGGGCACAGGCCTGGATTGTGGGCTCGATCCCCGGTGTGGGGCGTGCAGGAAGCAGCTGATCAGTAAGTCTCTCTCATCGATGTTTCTCTCTCTCTCCCTCTCCCTGCCTCCCTGAAATGAATAAAAGTACATGTAAAAACTAAATAAAAATAAAATGCTTAGGATCACGCTCGGCCTAGAGTCAGCTTTCACTACATGTCACCTATTGTTGTGGTTGTTATAAAGAAATTCTTGATAAATTTGAAAGCAGCATGACCAATGAATTAGAAGGGGATCCATGGGACGAGTCATATGCCTGCGTGTCGGTCTCACTTGTAACAGGATAATTTTCAAGTTCAGGTTGCAATGATTCGATCGTGGTTTTAAAGAGAAAGGGCAAAGAGACAGCTGGTTGTCTGGAAGGGATTTTCCTCCGTGGAAGGCTGTGTCTGTGCAGCCCGGCTGGTTGCTACGGTGATTGACAGGGGATGTCAGGGAGAGTGAAAGTGGGTCTCAACGCCCTTATCTGAACCAACAGGACACACACGGCACCCCTCCTGACTGGGATCTGCCTGGTGTCCAGTCCTCCATCCTCACTCACCACCTCCCCCCCACCCCCCAGGAGGAAACACAGCCCTGCAATGCTAACTGCAATAGTCTTGCTAAGGGCTCATCCTAAACAGAGACCTGAGCCCACTCACGGTTCCGGCTGCTGTGGCCATTGTATCTGGTCCAGGGGATGCCTTGAGACCCAAGCATATGTAGTCTGTTGACTTTATAAAAAAAAAAAGAAGCGAAGCAAATGGATTTGGGAGCCCAGTACCAGTGTTCCATGAAAGAGGGGGGAGAAAGAGAAAGAGAGAGAGAGAGAAAGAGTGCGAGAGAGAGGAAACCAGTGTTCCATGAGAAAGGGGGGACAGAGAGAGAGAGAGAGATCATTGACCTCACGTGATTGCTCCCCACCCCCACCTGGAGACATGCCTAAACCGCCCCCTGCTCCGTGTCTGCAGGGATGCAAGCTGGGAGAGGAGAGCAGCTGGAGCCTTTCCCGCCCTTCCCTTTGGTCCACACGCTTCCAAGGAGCCTCCTGTGAGCTCCAGGTGTCCAGCTGTGCTCATGTAGGGCAGCGCGTGGGCGGCTCCCGGGAGTCACGTGACCCCAGAAGCCCTGCGCCGGAGTTCCCCCCATGCCCTCGTACACCCCCAAACATATTCATGGGGCTGATTAATCGCCACATCTGGAAGAGGTGGAAGCCCCCCCCGCCCCCCATTCCATTCCAGGGCACAGTGGAGTCCTCTGGCCCTGCCCGGAGCTCACGCTGCAGGGCGCCCAGCGGAAGCCTGCACCCCGGAGGGGAGGCGCCCATACACCCTGCAGTGCAGCAGCCAAACGGGGACGCTCCCATCTGCAAAACAAAAAGGCCCATAAAGAGAGTCAGCAAGAATATGTGGGAAACAGGCCTGCTCACGGAGCTACAGTGCCGAGGGCCAGGTTACAGTTCACAGAGCAGCTGCCGGGAAGCTGCCGCCCCCCGCCCCCCGCCCCCAGCACACCCCGTCACCTCGCCTGAACGCCCCCCCCCCCCCCAGGGGCCGCTCCTGCTTACCGAGCGATGGAGATCACGCACTGCCTCTCCCTTAAACGCCCTTCGTGCCCAGCGCGGCAACACCAGCAGGAACACAGCGACATGCAAGGCTAGTGCGTTCCCGCAAGCGCAGCCTGGCCGTCTCACCGGGGGAGGCCAGCGTGGCCACCTCCAGCGGGTGCACAGCAAGCAAAGGGCAGAAACGGAACTCCGGCCGAAGGCAGCATTCCTGGCGCCTCGGAAGGGGGCTTCCCGGCACGTCTCAGGCAGAGGCACCCATTCCACATAAAAGGGAACTGGCCCCTCAAAGGGCATCTGGCCTAGACCTGCCTGAGGTCCGGAACCGGCCTTGCTCCTCAGGAGAGGAAAGAAAGCATTGTGATACCGAAGAAAGTAAGAAAAAAAAACGTTTTTAAAAATATATTTTTATTGATTTCAGAGAGGAAGGGAGAGCGGGGAGAGAGAGAGAAACATCAATGATGAGAGAGCATCATGGGCCGGCTGCCTCCTGCACGCCCCACACTGGGGAGGGAGCCCACACTCCGGGCCTGTGCCCTGACCGGGAATGGAACTGTGACCTCCTGGTTCCTAGGTCGATGCTCAGCCACTGAACACCGCGGTCGGCTGAAAAAACATTTTTCTTAGCTCTGGGTGAGACTCGCATCTTTAAACAAACTGGGTAGAGGAAGAAGCCACGTGGTAGCTGTGGCTGTGCCGGCTGTGGTCCACGCAGGACGACGCAGTGGAGGGGAGCCAGTGATGGAGGCTTCTCCTCAGCATCCTGGCGCCCTGCCTCCTGCAGCCGTCACCCTCCACCTGCGTCCCGGTGGACGGCTGGTCCTTGGTGCATCTTTTCCTCCTTTCTGCCGTGTGAATGCTGGACTGTCTCACCTGTGTCCTGCGTGGAGTCGGGATTTTGAACACTAAAACGATCAGAGCGTTTAGATTTTAAGTAGCAGCCCGTTGAGAAGGGACGCCCACACAAGCAGAGGGGGTCCCAACTCTTTACTCCCTCCCCCGGTTACACGCACTCACGCCTTCTCTGTCTTGTGCGTGTAGAAGCTGTACCGAGCCAGGCCAGGTGTCTCCTGCAGGAAGCCCCCTCCTGTCCTGCAAAGGATGCCAGGCTTTCTACTCCTGCGCTGGGAGGAGACCGGATGGGACCAGGGCATCGGGCTTGGAGAGCAGCAGGGAGACTCAGAGGCATCCCACCCAAGCCTTGTGCAGAAGAAAGCCAGGCCAAATCAGGTCGCAGCGGCCGCATTCTTTGGGGAGGGCCTGGCTGGGAGGCCCCCCCGCCTCGGGTTCCGTCTGTGGAGCGGGGAGCAGGTGCCTAGGGCCGGGAGGCCTCGCTGTCTTTGCCAGGAAGAGGCGTGAGAGTGTCTGCTCCGCGGGCCTCTAGTAAGGTGCAACCAAATGATGACACCAACGTCCAGCACAGGACAAGAGGCGGGAGAAGCACCTCAGAGAGAGGGTGTCCCCCCGAAACATGGATGCACACACTGTGAATGATGACAAAGGCAGTGTTTATGGCACTACACTTCCTTTTCAAATTGAGCTGTCAGCTGTGAAAGCATGTACGCATTTGGGGGGACACCCTGTATATCCTTTGCCCCTCTTCCCTTGCCCTGGGTCACACCCCTTGTCAGTGGCGGATGGCGGTGATGAGACGGGTCTTCAGGCTCCCCTTACCCGAGGTCGCTGGTTGATCAGCTGGGCTGAGCAGTGATTGACCTCCTCACAGACCCCTCCTCACAGAAGTCCAGGCAGCGGGCAGCGGAGGAAAAGTGGGTGCCATCCAGCAGGAGGGAACGTGTGGGTGGCCGAGGGGGCGGAACCGAGCAGTGGGGAGCCCACTGACCTGCAGAGTGGCCTGTTCCCCATGAACGTCAAAGGGAGGTGAGTCTCCCCGCTGCTGGCAGCTCTCCTGGGCGAAGCCAGTCGTGTCCCGCGGCACCAGAAGTAGGTAAACACCCTGGCACAGTCCTCAGAAACAGGGTCAGAACCTTCCTGCTGGGGATGGTCAGTGCCTCAGAGCTCTGTGGCGGGGGAGGGGTTAACCCGCATCCAGGGAGCACCTACAGGAATGAGGGCCGCTTCCAACCAGACTGGGAAATAGGCGTTCCTACCCCCACCTACACACCTGCAAGGAAATGACCCGAGGAGAGGGGACAGCCAGTGTCAAGGTCAGGGCTCCAGCTGCAGCTGGCTCCACGCACTCATGCCCTCCCAGAATGCTTCACTCCAGCACACATTGGCTACACCTGCTCCCATGAGGCTTCGAGTAGGAGCAGTTGGGCTCCGAGCAGTGGTCGGCAAACTCATTAGCGAACAGAGCCAAATATCAACAGGACAAGAATTGAAATTCCTTTTGAGAGCAGCCAAGTTTTTTAAACTTAAACTTCTTCTAACACCACTTCTTCAAAATAGACTCGCCCAGGCCGTGGGATTTTGTGGAAGAGCCGCATGTGGCACGCGAGCCGCAGTTTGCCGACCACAGGATAGGAATCGGATCGTAAACCAGCGAGACTGGCTGCTGTTCGAAGTCGAGCTGCTCAGACTGGACCCCATCACCCGTCCATGGGCGCCCCGCTCAGCAGGAGGGAAGGACCACACGGCAAGCCGGCAGGTAAGGGAGCCTTTGCTAATTACATTTCATAGGAAAACATGTTTTCTGGTTGGTTTTTAAAACCCCACTGGTCAGCCTAGCCGGCGTGGTTCAGTGGTTGAGCGTTGACCTATGACCCAGGAGGTCAGGGTTTGATTCTCAGTCAGGGCACAGGCCTGGGTTGCCTGCTCCATCCCCAGTGGGGGGCGTGCAGAGGCAGCCAGTCAATGATTCTCTCTCATCACTGATGTTTCTACCTCCCTCTCCCTCTCCCTTCCTCTCTGAAATCAATAAAAGCATTTTAAAAACACACACGCACACACACACAAACAAAAACAAAAAAGGCACTGGCCAGAGTCTGGAATAAGTTTGCTATGAAAAGGTATAACATTGGTTTCCCCTGTGGAACTAAATAGTAACTTTAAAACAGTGAGAAACTCCGGATTTTTAAAAGCCTTTGGAAAGAAAAAGAACCCATTAAATGATTCCAAGTTAGAAGATTGAAACAATAGGAACAATCTAAAGATTTTCAACAAGTTGTTACTTTTTCCATCTTTATTGTTGAAAGTATTACGTAGGTCTCCCTCCCCTCCCTTCCCCCCCTCCCCCCCCTCCGCATCGACCCCCTCCAGCACAACCCCGCCCCCACTGCAGGCCTTCACCACCCTATTGTCTGTGTCCATGGGTTATCCAGTGGTCGGCAAACTGCGGCTCGCGAGCCACATGCGGTTCTTTGGCCCTTCGAGTGTGGCTCTTCCACAAAATACCATGGCCTGGGTGAGTCTATTTTGAATAAGTGGCGTTAGAAGAAGTTTAAGTTTAAAAAATGTGGCTCTCCAAAGAAATTTCAATTGTTGTCCTGTTGATATTTGGCTCTGTGGACTAATGAGTTTGCCGACCACTTTATGCATATATGCATACAAGGTCTTTGGTTGATTACCTCCCACCCACCTAACCTCCCCCACCTGCCCTCTGAGTTATTTTTCCTATAAATTTTACTACAAGAACTGAACTACCGTTAGGGTTGCTCAGGTACGCAGGACTGGTTCTGCTGAATCACGCAGTTGTGCTGATGTCCCAGAAGCCGTGTGTGAAGGGACGTTTTGGCTGAGAAGACCCCAAAGAACCTCTCAGCCTCTCAGCACAGCAATGGGGGCCCGCAGGGCGGCCTGCGACTTCAGGAGGCCGGCGTCCTTTTATCTTTTGCTCCACATCCTCCACACCTGGCGCCCCTGTCCCGGTTCAAGGTGGTTATCCCAGCTCTGACCTTCACGTCTACCTTCCAGGAGGAAGGAGAAAAGGGGGGGAGTAGGAAGGCGCCTCCCCTTTAAGGTTTCCTGGGAGGTTTACGCCCTTGACACAGGGCTGGGAGAGGTTCTCACAGGTCACGGCTGGGACGGAGAGGCAGGTGAGCTGATGGGCAGCTCCCAGGGAGGCCCGACCTGCTGTGATGGTGCGGAGCTGCGGGGCAGGTGAAGCGGCTCTGTCGGAACTATTTCAAGTTGTGTGCACTTTACAAATGTGAGGGGACCTTCCCCAGACGCGGCCACGGAAAGAGAAATGGGCCAAGGCCAGGCAGACCTAGAGCAGATAGATGGCGCCTCTCGTGGGCCCTTGCAAGTGGGCTGTGCCCTTTGCCTTGGATCCACCCAATGAGTTGTAAAGATTCCCCAATAAATCAGATCGTCCTTAAAAATATATATATGACATGATGCTTCCTAAGAAGAAAACAGGTACTCATGACAAATTCTTATTTTGATATCATTGATAAGTACCTGCAACACTTACTTTGCATTAGTCAGTATTGAAGGTTTATATAGTGTCTTATTATACTATGTAAATGTTCCATTGTAAGTGTAAATATCACATGTTTCAAATGTCTTCAAACAATCCAAAGCAACAAACATCATACAATTTATTCTCTAATTGATTTGCCTGATATATTTCTGTTAAAAAAAAAACAACCAACATTATTACCAGCAGAGACTGTTTAACTTACTCCTTTCAGGGACTGTATGAGTTGTGTGTTATCCCATTTTATCCATTAGAAAGACTGAGGCCCAGAGAGGACGAAGTCACTTGTCAAGGTCATGCAAGAGTCAGAGTCACATCCAAGCACTCTGCACCCAAGGGCTATGACTCCCCCCTATACAAAAGCCCCAAATCCGGACATATCACTAATGGCCATCCTCAAAGATTGTAAGCCATCCAGAATCCTTCCCTTAAGCTCGTAACCAGTGATAGAAAATTAAAGTGAGATGAGGCTCCGAGTGTGGGGCTGTCACCTCCTCCTCCTTTCCTTCTCCTGACTCATTTTAATGCTTAGGATACCCCCTCCCCCCACCTTCCAAGGTGTTGTGCTGACAATTTAATCAGAAAGCTCTGGCCAGGTTTAGAATTTGTTGCAAGGATTCCCTGCCCTCCCCCTCCTTCCCCTCCCTCCCCCCCGCGGAAAAAAATTGATCAATAGCAAAAGAGTGTGAGTTCAAGTCATGAACTGCACTGATATCTGAGAAAGAATATATTGAATTTAGCCCAGTTGATGTGGCTCCGTGGTTGAGCATTGATCTATGAACCAGGTCACGTTTCAATTCCCGGTCAGGGCACATGCCCCGGATTGCTGGCTTGATCGCAGCTGATCAGTGGTTCTCTCTCATCATTGATGTTTCTCTCTCTTCCTCCCCCTCTCTCTGACATCAAGAAAACTACATTTTAAAAAAAGAATGTATTGAATTTAGAACTCTATCCATGGGTGTTCCATTGAATGTGATTACTCTTTTCCTTTCAATTTCACATCAGTGAGGCCCTTGGATGTTTCTGCTATTCAATCATGTATTTTTGGATGTCAGGCTGGAGAGTGAGAAAATATTTCATTTAGGTGTTCTCAGAACGGCTGCAAGAAAAACTTTGATATCTGCTTCTCTCAAAGCTCCATGAGAATCAGATGATTCCGACATGACAAATGGTCACGTTAATTATAAATTCTGGGATTGTGTTGAGATTCTGTTATTTAAAGGTAGCCAGCCGGAACTATGAGCAAAATATCCTTAATTTGCAGCCAATACCTTTACATCTAACCAAGTCGATAAGGTTTAGTCACAACCCGAAATAACCATTAGGCGTCACTGGTCAGTGTTGCCCAGCCCTGGGCCATGGCTGCCCTTTCCTGGTTTGCAGTAACACCACAAGTCATAAGTCCTGGTTCGCTGTCAGAGTCAAGAGCTCCACGCCATGCATTGTTCCACATAATACACACCGGTGACCATCGGCCAGAGGGCCATCTGAGTAACGCTCCTTCCGGGGGCGCACAGAGCTGTGTCCTACGCATTTTGAGTTTTTGTACCCCCACTTGAAATCGGGGCCCTCAGAATGTCCCCTGTGTTCTTTCACTGTTACCTTACGTATTCCAGGTGGTTCTCGGAGTCCTTAGGCACACAAGGCTCATTGCCGTCAGGGAGTAGAGATTTTCACAGAAATCTGACACAAGCCATCATTAAGAGATGAGAGCCCTAGCCCGTTTGGCTCAGTGGATAGAGCATCGGTCTGCCAAGTGAAGGGTCCCGGGTTCCAGTCAAGGGCATGTGCCCAGATAGTGGGCTCAATCCCCAGCAGGGGGTGTGCAGGAGGCAGCCGGTCAGTGGTTCTCTCTCATCATTGATGTTTCTCTCTCACTCTCTCTTCCTCTTTGAAATCAGTAAAAAAAAATTTTTTTAAAGAGATGAGAGTCAGGCAAACACAAATCATGATAACTGTGTCATGGGCATCCCATCAAATGCATACTCTAGTTCCATAGGAAATTTTTTTTTTTTTTGCTATCCCAAAACAACTGTGACAAGCTGGTGGGTGGGTCTTCCATTGTGGTTTTTATGATTGGGCTGCCTTGCAGAGCACCGCAGCTACTGGTATTGTTTCTGATTACCCTGAAGTGTCTGCATGTTGTTCCTCTCGGGCTGATCCAAGGAGAGAACTTAATATTTCACAGAACCCCACGTTTAGCAGGTTTGGTAAAACGGGGCTGGGGACAGTGAAGCCTCCCAGAGTGGCCTTCGGCAGTGATGTCCTGGCTCTGGGGCTCCCCAGCACCAGGCAGAATGTTCCAGTCTCTTATTCTCTTTGTCGTTAATCCTCATGGGAGGGCATTTATTTTTCCCATTGATTTTCAGAGAGTGGAAGGGGTGGAGGAAGGGAGAGAGAGGGAAACATCGATGTCAGAGAGGCACAGCGGTTGGTTGCCTCCCGCATGTGCCACACCAGGGCCAGGGATCAAACCTACAACCTAGGTCCAGCCAGCGTGCCTCAGGGGCTGGTCATCAACCTATGTACCAGGAGGCGAGGGCTCGATTCCCAGCCAGGGGACATGTCCCAGTTGCGGGCTAGATCCCCAGTGGGGGGCGTGCGGGAGGCAGCCAATCAATGATTCTCTCTCATCATTGATGTTTCTATCTCTCTCTCTCCCTCTCCCTTCCTCTCTGAAATCAATACAAATATGCTTGAAAATAATAATAAAAAAAAAACCAACAACAATGAAACTTGCAACCTAGGTAAGAGCCCTTGGCTGGGAATCAAGCCCACAACCATTGGGTGCACGGGCTGTGCTCTAACCCCTGAGCAACACTGGCCAGGGCCAGTCTCTTATTCTTTAGAATTCTTACAAAGTTGTACAACAAAACTAGGACCGTCTTCAAGATCCCCTGGCTTCAATTTCGTATCTGACTCTGGAACAAGGGACAGAGATGTCATTTGTAGAGTTTGTAAACATGCACTTAAGTGACATCCGAAGTGAGAAAATGAGATTCTTCTTTCGTAAAACAAATATTATTTCACGTGCATCCATGCCTTTCCCAGAGGTGCTCAGGATAATCAGGTGAAGTCTCAAATTCAACTGCCTTTCTTCGGAAACGTTTTTCCCCTGTTTATTCATATCTTTGGCAAGAAGGCTGTAAAAAAAAGTTACTTCATCACACCGCATCCTTCTGTGAGGGCTCACAGGAAAAATACGTGGCTGGTCTTATTACAAAGAGCAGCTATACGTTTTCCATATACCTGGCTTTTACAGAATCTCGGAGATACTGTAATTAAATGATGAGATTTGTTCTTTTTTATTGTCTGCTGGGCCGCTTAGGGGGAAACTGTGGTGCTTGGCTGTTATGAAAAGTGTTTTCAGCCTTATTTCTTGTACTTTGTTTCTGCTGCTGCTTTTTTGGGGGCGTGGAGGGGTTCATATTTATGTTCTCTTTTTTTAATTAAATTTATTGGGGTGCCATTGGTTCATATTATGGTCTCTTATAAGTGCACTGAAATCTTTTCTGAAATAAGGGGGTAGCACACATTTTAAAATGGGCAGAGGAGTTTTAAGCACACTTCCCAGCCAAGTATAGACATGGAATCTGCATACAAAAGCCGATGCTGTTAGTACAATAATAATGCCAGCTGACATCAAACCCTAAGGCCATCTCGTTTTACAGATGAGGGAGCTAAGGGCCAGAGAAGCGCAATGACCGACACGCGTTCCCACAGCAAGGAGGCGTCTTAGCTAGGAGCCCCGGGCTACTGAAACGCTACTATCTCACTGGATTTTCTAAAGAAAATCATTCGAGGGGCCTAAACATACCATGGTCTCAGATTTTTTTCATTGCTGAAGTTTGGGCTTCTGCCTCTCCACCCTTAACTGAGCGAGGAGCCAGGGACAGTTTTTGTCCTCTTAATATGAGGACAGTTGCAGCATCTTGGTGATGTACACACAGTGGCACACGGTCCCTGACAGCCTAGCTCTGTTCCTTTGTGGCAAACTCAGCCTTCAGCCTCGTGGGGGCAGATAGGGTTTCAGGGAAGTGGCAGAGGAGAGAGTCAGTTGCCTAAGTCTCACTTTACACAGATATCAAGAAAACGTGAATGATGTCAGAGCAGCAGACTTCAACCTGAACCCGGAAGCAGGAAGTCCAGCGAAGTAGAGAGAAACACCTGGGTAGAGTACAGGTCGCACCTATGGCACCGTGGTGGTCTTAGATTTTCCTTCTCTATCTGCTACGGTTCTATCATTGGGTTATCTTTCATTGCAGATGTTGCCATTGAAGTGGTTCACCAGGTTGTCAGCTCCGCATTGCTGCATTCTGCCCACGTTTATCACACAGTATGAGGACCTGTTGCACAGGCTGCCCTCCACTGCAGTTTGGACCAATGGCTGATGGAGATCTTTGCAGCCCTGTGCCATCATCTGAGTTTGTGCCTTTTCGCCTCATCTTGGGTACAAAAAGGAGTCTCCAGCTTGACCATGGTGACTGCATTTGCCTTAAGCAATCTCTAGTACAGCGTTAAAAAGGCACATGACAGTCATTTCGACTCTGTTCTCCCAGCCTGCTTGTGCTCCTTCTGACTCGAGTGTTTGCATTGCCTCCAGCACCTCGGACAGATCCCGGCAGATAGTGTGGGGTCCAACATTACTTGAGTTGAAGAACCATTGGGATGGAATTGATGGAAAGATTTAAAAATCAGGCAAGAGGTATTACTCAATCTCCATTCATATTTTTCCCCTTCTCAGTCTGAAAAGGCTGCTGATTTTGTTGTTGGAGAGGAATTGAAAATTTGAAAATTACACGTGAGGAGAATCTACATGGCTGTTGCTTTGTGAAGACTGAACTTTTCGGCCGCATACTAGTTCAATTGGAGGTGCCTTTTTTATTTTCCCAAGGAGGACGTTAATGATCTTAGACAAACTAAGCGCAACAAAATATAGGTTTGTAGAAGCTTACTGAATTGATTTTGTGGTGTTGCGTCTAAAAAACTAAAATAGGTCAAAAAGAAAAAGCCCAGGGTGTAATAATTGTGACAAATTCCACTGGTTGGATAAAGATATCCAAAAATAAAATAAAAGCATCACATGTTCTAGAAGCATAAAAATTAAAAAGTGATTTCTTCTGGGTGAGATAGGATAAACAAACAAACAAAAAAAATACTACCCTCTCGCAAACATTTCTAGGTCTTAAAGTTGGAATAGTAGAGACATGAACTATTTGACTAAAGGTTATCTTTGAGGTTAGCGTGCGTTCTCCTAAAATAAAACACAAACCCACATTTCTTGCTTTTCAAATATATTATTTTAACCAAGCAGTCAATTCTATTATTTTCAGACTATTTTACACAGTTGCATGCATGGGTGCTAATAGTCATGTTGCCTTCATCAGTCATCAGCTATCAGTGGCTTAGACCATCTGCTATCCTTCATGTTCTAGAATCAGTAACAGTCAACGTGTGGATGTTCTTCTCTTCAACAATATGTCCTTTGATCTGCTATTCACCCTCGGAAGAACTAAATGAGGTTGTGGATACACCTCACGTGGGCATGCTTGATACTTGCATAAATTTAAAATGTCAAGGTAAGAGTACTTGGTAGTCCAGGGCTCAAGCCCAGACCAGAGACTTAGGGCTTGTAAGAGGTTTAAGTGTCAAAATATTTAAGCGTTAAAAAATCCTGTTAGGGAAGGACTTCAAAAACCTGTCAAAACGATGCCACTAGTGGCGCTGTGATAAAACATGTCCCCAAGCACAGACTGGAGCCAAGAACAAGCTGAAAGTGTCACAGCTGCCTACAAGGACGTTTCGACTGGGTGCAGGCAGCAGGTATAAGAAGCATCTATCACATGGTCTATAACTGGCCGAAGAGAACTTGTCCCTGACTTGGGTTATTTCAGATGCCGGGTCTTCATTTCACATAGTGGGAGTCGGTTCCTGTTACCAAGGAGGCCGTACCCGGATCCTGGGACTGGAGAATAAGGACGCACACCTGCAATGAACATCGATCTTCCGACTACTTTACATCAAGTCCCTTACGGTCTTTACAAGCGGGCCCGTATCTTTTTGGCCCAGATATATTGCAAACACGCCGCCACTCCCGGTTTGGCAGATTGATGTTATAAGTACTTGCCAAATCTCTACAAAGAAGGTTTTGAAGCAGCTAATAACTCAGAAAAATGAACAACAGTTAGAGGCCTAACAGGATTACAAATAAATGAGCATCTCAGCTGAAGAAGAATGAGGAAGGCATGGAAACCAGCCAGAGCTCTGCAGCCAAAGGTCAAGCAGTTCTCCTCTGAAAGGGGAGAGGGGGGAAGGAGAGCGGGAAGGTTAAATAAAAGCAGGACGAGTCGTTCTTTCCAAAGGAAGTCTAATAGATAGAGATGGACAAAGCAAATGATGACAGGAAAAGGAAGGTTGTCCTCCACGATTTTCCCTGATGCCCAGAAAATATCCACAATAAATTCCCGATGGGCGTGGATGATAGAAACAAAAGGGCAAGAGCCAACTGCAGAAAGCCTGTTTAGCATGTGAATGTGAGTCCACAGGGCCTCGGCTTAAGGGAGAATGTTGGCTCCACCCAAAGTCGTCCTCGGCATCCTCCCTGGGGGAGGGCTCAGGCTCGGAGGGGAAGGGGGGTTAATGTTGAGAATTTTCTTCTGGGGATTCTGACTTCCTGCCCAGAGTTAAGATCCACACGTTTAGTAGGTGATTTGTAGAGTCTGTGAAAATAGCAGGGCAGACGTGATAAATTACCCCACTGGAGAGGGACCCCATTCACAGGTCAGACTCCTGTGGGCCCATGTCTGCCCCCTGATCCCAACCAGGGGCCCGGGAATGAGGCCCCCGTTTAGTGCAGGAGGAGGGGAAGGGACAGGCCAAGGTTCTGGCAGAAGGGACATCTCTCCAGGTCAGGAACCAGTATCACCAGGACCTTGGTGTACCCCAGAAGGGAGTCTCCTGACCTCACATCCCGTTTCGTTTCTTTACTTTTTTACTGGAGAAGAATCTGAAAAGATTAGATAAAGCTGAGAAGGAAAACTCAGAAGGGGTTTTCTTGCCTTGAGGGACAAGGGCAGGAGGGAGGGGTGAGGCTGAGGGCTGGGTAGCAGGTGTACAGGAGTGCTCTGTGCTTCAGGCCAGGGACCAATGAGAAGTGAGGGGGCCACGTGGCCCTTGCTTCTCAAGTCCTATTGGTTCCCCAGAACTGACTGGCTGGGGAAGAGAGGCTGTAAGGGAGGGTTAGGGGTGAGTGACACCTCCCTCTAATCAGTGTATTTCAACCCTAGAGGAGGGTGGGTGGGGACCAGGTGAGGAGCCAGGAATGCCCATGGCAAGGATGCCTTCTAGTTTCAGCCCTGCAGGGAACTGTGTGCTGTGGGTCCTTAAGCACAGAGGTGGGGGGTGGGGGGGGGGGGGGGAGAAGCAGGGTAATCCCAGCTTCCTGCCCTGGGGGATTCAGTCGAGGGAGGGAGGACTCACTGGGCCTCACAGAAGTTGGACCTCTCAGGCCCAGGTGCCCAGAATCGCTGCCTCCTCCCTGGCTGCTCAGGGCCAAGGGGTGGGGGTGGGGGTGGGGGTGGGGGCTGGGGCTGGCTATAGGCTCAGATCTTCTCCCCCAGGCACCTTCTGTTATTACCTCCCCCCCTCCCCACACCCCAGTCACCTCAGCAAAAAACGCTGCCTCTGCTCTTAGCTGGGTTCCTTTATGGGGCCCCAAATTAGCGCCCAGGTGTTCACGCTTGGTTGCCCATTGCTGACCCTCTGTTGCGCCTTGGGCGTCCCCACTGGGAGCTACACAGGGAGCTGCCCCCGGGTCTAAGCACCGCTAACATGCAGAGCAGCTTCCTCCACAACGTGTCCCCTAGTTCCCTAGATCCCTGGCCCACAGGGACACAGGGCTTGTCAACCCCACATGCCATGCCGCGCCGTGGTGGTCTCCCTCTCCCCTGTCCAATTTCCCTTCCTGCTCACTGTCCCTGCAGTAGAAATAGTATAAACGCCGGTTTCTTTGGGGTTTTGAGATGCGTACGGAGGTTTCTTTGGGGTTTTGAGATGCGTATGGAGGTCTGAGACCCATGCGTTCCCTAGGGCGATCTTCTTATTTCTAACCGCAGTCTCTCCCTCTCTAAGTCTTGATGTTGTTGCTGCTGGCATTAGTGTTTAGCTAAGAGTGATCCCAGGTAGGTCCGAGCCCCCCCGCCACCCCCCTCCCTCACCCCCTCCCCCAAGCTGGTGTGAATAAAGTCTTGGGGGCATTTGTCCCGCGTCTTGGGAAAGGCAACGCGGCCTGAAATGCATCCCTCTCTCTTAAACTTCAACTTTGCCCAAGGAGCATGGATTCCTAAGTGAGGAGGTTCTGGGCGCGCGCTGTAGGGCAGCTGGCGGGGCCGGGGAATTGTTGGTTGAAACACAGTTGCCATCCCTGCGAGGGGCTGGGGATGCGCTCAGGCCAGGCTTGGAGGGGAAACCGGGAGTGAGGGATGCGATGGCCGAGGGCGGAAGTGACAGGCACACGAGGAGTCCCAGGAAACCGCGCTCTGGCAGACAATCGCGGGGCGGGGGCAGCCGGGGGCAGGGGGTCCCCAGCCTCTGCAGCCTGAGGTTCTGGAGTGGCGGCCCCGTAGCCACAGCAGCAGCCGCCGCCGCCGCCGCCGCGAGCGAGCGCGAGGGAGTTAGGACCGCTCGGAGCGCGCGGGTCTGGGGAGTATAAGGTTTGCAATCCTTCCACTTGCTGCCAGTTGCAGACGGAGATCCGCTTCTAAGTGAAGCGTGCAGGCCACCCCTCCGAGGGCTGCGGCTTCCCTGGGCTCCCGGCTGCTCCCCGGCGCCCCCCGCAACCCGCCCCCCCCCCCCCGCGCGCACTCCCGCGTGTGCACGCGCCCCGAAGTTTGCCCGGAGCTGCTGGCCGCTGGCAGCGGGGTCCAGCCGGGCGGGCGCGGCGGGCAGGGCGGGGAGCCGGGCACCGCAATCCAGCAGCGTCGCGGGCCGGGCCATGTCTATTTCAGCAAATGGACTTGGGGTGCGTGGCGTCTCGCAGCCATCGCCGCGATGTGCAGTGACATTTCTGACTTGAGTGGAGGAATGCGCGCAGGGAGGCCGGGCGGCATCGGTACCGGAGGATCTTGGCGCCAATGCTCCTAATGGTCCCGATTTAGGTCCCTTCGGACGAAGCTCCACGTCCTCCTTGGAAATAACATGAAAGCTGGGCCGAACCGCCCGGCTGCTGGTGCTGAGCCCAGGGAATCAGGAAATCGTCCTGCAGCTTAACATTTTTTTTTAAAGGGATAGGGGGAAAAATTATAAATAGGAAAAAAAAAATCCCTCCGTAAAAGTTTAAGGCGAGAAGTGGCAGAGGCAGCGGCGCGAGGCGGCGCAGCGCGGAACCGGCGGGCGGGACGGCTGGAGACCTCCCGGAGGCTGCGAGTCCATTATTAACGTCGCTCGGGTTTTGGAGGGAGAGGCACCTTTCCCGTCCTTGCTTCCTCTCCACCCACCGCTCCCTCCTCCTCATCTACCTGTCAAAGTCACTGATCTTTTGCATTTGGGAAGAGGACGTCAACGGGAAGGAATCCCCCCCTCTGGGCCAGGGCTCCGAGACGGGCGACACCGGAGGCTCCCCCAGGGGCGCGGAGGGAAGGTAATTAAGCGGCAGGGAGTGGCGGGTGGGCGCAGGCTTGGGCCGCTCCGAGTCCCCTCCCGCTGCGGGCTGGGCGCGATGGGGACCGCGGGGCTGCGGTGGCGGCTGCGGAGGTGCTGGGTCCACACCCTGTCCCTCCCGCTGCGCCCCGAGCCCTCGGGAGGCTCGGCGGGAACCTTCTCCGCCGCCCTCTGAGTGCCCCCCGGGGGCTCCGCCACTGCAGCCGCCGCAGGAGGTGCACCAGGCTGGGCAGGGCTGCCACCCGGGCCGTCCGCTCGGCTCCAGCGGGCGCAGGGGCCACTGGACCACATGGTGAGTGCCGCCGCGTCCCCCTCCTTCAGCCCCTCTGCCCCCCCCCAACCCCCACCCCGGGCTGCCCCTCCCTCCCGCCCCCCAGTGCCAGCTGCTGGCGGGAGGCGAGGCTCCGGGGTGGGCGAGGAAGTTTGCGAAGCGCGGGGAGGAGGCAGCAGGAGCCCCTGTGCGCACACACCCCCGCGCACTCCCACCCCCCAGCTCGGGCTCGGGCTACCGGGTGTGCGCCCCAGCAGGGGATGCCTGGCGTGTTGTACGCAGAGCGGGATGCTGGGTTGTGCCTCGCTGAACAGACAGAAGGAAGGGCACACAGCGCGCTCTCCCTCCACACACCTGAGCACACACCAGGCGCTGAAGGGTCCCCCTTTTCTCTTTCATCAATTTTCTTTGCTTTGGGGGTGGGGGTGGGGGGCTTGCCCCCTTGCGGACCCTTTGCCGCCAGGGAGCCCACTGGTTGCATTTGAAGTTCCCTGCATTTAATCCCTTTTATTGGTGCGAGATGAAAGCCTGGCTATCCCAGGTTGTTGGGGGGGGCGAGGGGATGCAGAGGGGAGCACCTGATGTGGGGATGCAGTTAGGAATGGTTTCTCAGGATTCTTTGCTGGCATTGCATTATCGGTGGATGGATCCGGCTAGGGACAATGAGTTGCTCTCTCGTATGGATCTGTGGATATCTATATATAATACAAATAATACTGACTGTTATTGGGCCCAAAATAACCAATTAAGCGGTGTATACATGGGCAAACTTGGATAAAAAAGAAACGGCGCCCTCTGCTGTTTATCTTACTGGCCTCACCTGGGGACCTTTTTTTTTTTTTTTTTTCCTTTTTCTTTTTCCAGAAATCCACTTAGGAGGTTGTCATTTTACAGGGCAAGGGAGAAAAATTCCCCGCGGGGGATTTTTAAAGCAGCTTTATTTGGAAAAGCCAGAGGGCGCGTTCCCAATCGTATGGATTTCCAGAGAGTAACGGCTTTTGTTGCCCATCCCCTTCCCCATTCTTCTCCTGGCCCAGGCGCAGGTAATGGTCGATCTTCAGAATGGAAAATTCTGAGTGGGATTCACCATTTCACTCAACATATGGTGTATCTGGCAGTAGCTTTGCTCTAGAAATAAGGCCCTAGTTTATGACTGAGAAGATTGAGTTTTCTTATCTTTCAGGAATGGAAGAGGAAAAAAACAAAAACGCCAGAAAGATCTGACAAACAAAACCTGGGATTCAAATATACTTAACAGTGAGGCTTGTTAGAAAAAGTTTTCCAGACATTGGCTGCCAGAGGAGGGGCAAGGCTCGGGGGTTTTGTCTAGCCCTTGCAAACCATGTCTCTCCCTGGGAATTAGCAAGCCCTGGCTTCAGCAAGTACTGGAACGGTCACTCTGAATGCCTAAATGTACCCCCACCCCCTTGTCTTTGGCAAAAATAAAGAACAGAGAGAGTAGCTCCATAACGGTCCACGATGTGGGGGGAGGTGAGCACTTTCAGTGTTGGCTTGGGATAAAATTTGAATCTGTGCATGTGGATCACAGCACAAAGAACAAAACCCATCAGGCGTCTCACGTCATGCTGTCCCAGCTCGTGTGCATGAGGGGCAAGTTCAAGACCAACATGAGGGCTTTCGGGATTCCATATGTTTGTCTGTTAATTTGGTGATACTTCCTATGGTGGAAATTAAAATTCTGTAAGAAAAGACTTTCCTGGCACAGAATGCTGTTGTTCTGTTGCGATGTTTGTTTTGCCAGCTCTCTCTGGGCATGTGCGTGAGTGTGCTGCAGGTTACCTTTATTCATTTTTTTTTTTTTTAAAGAAGAGGCAAATAATGTATTTTGCAATGTCCTTTGGTATATTTGTCACTGGAGCAAATACCTGTCTTTGCTTCCCTTATTGTTCAGGGGGAAATGATCAAGTAACATGCTTCAAAAAAATTAAGCTGTTACCAATTTAGCTGATATGTCATCTAAGTGTTGTGAGATTTCGGGAGAGAGTTTCAGTTGCAAAAGCCCCAAGTCGCTCAGGAAGAAATAAAATGGCATTCAACTCTAAAAAGTCAATTGTACGTTCACAGAAAAATGAGGGAGTGAGTGTGTGTGTGTGTGTGCGTGAACTGTATGGTACTGTAGTTCAGTAAGGGATTTAGCATCCTCTAAAAAATAATTTAATCTTCTGAACCCAGAGTTTTGTTTCCAAACTTCAGGTGGGTGTAGATTTCCTCCTCTGTGCTCTTTAAGCCTCGGTCTCCGGACTTGCCTGCCGGAGAAGGCAAGACGCAATGTCCTGTGATCACGGAGCCACGGGTTTCTTTAGGCTTCACCGCTTCTGAAACGATGGTGTGAATGGTCCCGCCTTCCCGCATCCTGCCAAGGAGATGCTGACTAATTTCTCTGAGCAGCCTTCTCTCGGTGGAGGCAGAGCGCTTTCCCATACAAAGGTGTGCTGTTTGCTTTTGTGGAGAATCTCATGATAGGCAGTTGCTCCCAAGAGCCAATCAAGTCAGAGTAGAAAAAAAATGCCAATCACGTTGCAGAACATGTTAAACCCCTTACATGTGGAGAGACAGTTACAAAAGGAGAGAAGCAAGCGTTTCCGGGGAAGAGGACAAGAAAAGGCTCACTTTGCAGCCACTAAATAAACGCAAAGAACACTCAGTCTCCTCCACCGCCTGCTCTGGTCAAGCTCATCAGGGCAACGTCGGAGGCTGCTAGTGCTGACAGGCGATAGAATTCGTATACAGCATTATGTGGATGCTTCCGTCAAAGGACGATGATGCTCAACTTCTTGTTCCTTCCCATTGAAAAACAAGCGTATTTATAAAACCCTTCACGTCTATGAGGAATGAGTCCATCGCTGTCTATTTCAGCTGCCCCAAGAGCCGAGTGTTTACGGCATAAAAGCCTACTACCAACACCCCCACCTCGGGAGGAGCTTATGTAACAGAATGAGCGTGGAAAGCCAGCTAGAGTCTGGGGATTCACGCTCAGTATTTTCCTCTCCGTTGATGAAATTGGCAGTTGGTTTGGACTGTGGCTGCCCATCCTTTTGGTCATGGTTACCTGCATGTGGCCTTTGGGGGGGGGGGAGGGGAGGGCAGGAGGACTCCTTTACTGCTGCAAGAGAGGGCCCGGGAACTACCCCGGGCAGAGTTGATCCGAGGGGGCGGGAGATTAGCTACAGAATCCTGGAGAAAGATCACATTCTGTGTGTGCGAGGCCATTTGATAGCCTGTTTTAGTCCAGATCAATAGCACCCATCGACTTGAGGGCATGACACAATTTTACATTTTTATGGGGGTGCTGCAAATGTATGCACTAGCCAGAGGTCCAGGGAGAGCTCTCAGCAGGTTAATGGGTATTTTTAGCCGAGAGGACTTCTCAGTGCCCAGGTAGAGAGATAGGTGCTGGTGTTATTGGATCCGTGGTGAGTTCCCAAGGTTGGCCAAGTCAAGAGCTAGACTAGGGGCTGCGCAGGGCGCTCTGGAGCTGCTGGGAGTGCGGGATGCGCACACCTGGGACACATTTGAAGTCCACGTCACTTAGCAAGCAGCTCCGTCCTGGGCCAGAAGGGGTTCGTTTCGGTCATTAAATCCCCACATTTGTCAATGACTGCCCTTCTCCTAATCGGGTTGCCTAGCTATTTGCCGCCACGACCTAGCTTTTAAGAAGCTTACCTGCCGGCAGGCATAGCCAGATGGGGACCGATGCCATCAGGTAATAATAGACGTTAAAAGCTATGTTTTCATGTGGTCTTATTTTCTTTGAAAACTCCGAACTCGTACAAAAGTCCTGACACTGACAGAGGTTTCTGTGCGCCGGGAAAGCTCATAGCTTTGATTCCCTATTAGTCTTATATTAAGGGAATTCGGCACCTGTGTGTGTTGCACCAACAACTAAGGGAACCCTAATAAGAAGGATACGCTCTGGGTGAGGCATGTTCGCGTCTAGAAAATGAGGATGGAATCCAGGAATCCTGTGGAAGAAGGGCTCGGCACCCCTCCCCTCCTGACCTATACCCTGCCGTGGCCCGTCCCCTTCTCTATGTCAATGGGAGCTCATTAAATGTAAATCCCGCAGCCTGCCCTGGCCATGCCATATTAGTGCTTGCCAAGGCCTGACATTTTTAATACATTAATAGTACGTCTGTAAAGCAATGGAAAACTATTAATCACAACTGGTTATGTGCCAGAAATGGGAGCTATAATTGGCTGCCTCTTGTCAGGGACGTCTGTCGCACAGGCCTGCAAGGGCCTGGTATTCAAATATCTTGCACTCCTCTGCATTTTCCCTTGTCAGTTCTCTAAATCCGATCAATGGTCTAGTCCATAATTCTGTGTAATGACCATCATTATCACTTCCGTAGAGTTTAATGAGAGGCCGTCACAGTGGGATGGCTGTTGGGTGAGGAAATAGAAATAGGTTCGCATACATTTCCTTCATGTCCAAATTCCCCATCTGCCTGTTTAAGTCACCCTTTATCTTGTGGAGGCATGAGGGCCACATGTGGATAAAGACAGTAATCCAGAAGAAGTGGATTTGGGGGGTGAACGTCCATTGGTTTTTTTTGTGTTTTTTTTTTTTAAGTGGAGTAGCTTCAGGAAGAATTCAAATATGTACTTGGGGTCATTTTTTTTATTTTTATTCTTAAAAGGATTACATATGCACCCCCCTTTTTTGGGGGTGGGGTCATATTTTTGAAAGAATATTAAGAATTAGCTCCTAGCGCTTAGTCACTTCAGAGTCGTTGCCATCCAGGTCGGGTTTTCAGGAACATATGGTCCTTGGTCAATAAGTTGCTGTGCATTTGACACTGAGCATTGAAGTGAATTTCTGGTCGAGTGGATTTCATAGTACTTCCGTTGTAACACCCCATACACACACACCATGGAAGTGTTGGTTCTGGTTTTAATAAAGCAGCAAACACTGTTGAACCATCATCTGGAAAATGTGCATTTATACTCTTTTAACACCTCTTCAGATTATTACCTGTCAAAGTGGTGGATGTTTCCGAAAATATCAACTAACATCTATTAGTGAATCTGAAACACCCACACACACGCACACACGCACACACACACACACACAAACAAAAAACAGAAGGCCGTAGTAGCCACACCACATGCTCCTTGGGGGTGTTTTCCTTTTTAGCTTAAGATTTCCAAGCGTGCTCAACACACAGTGTAGTCTTCCCGTTATAGGGAGGAGGCAGGTTCAAATGGGTAGTTGGTCCATGTATAGACAAACTGCTAATTATTGCTTCCTAGGAACTCCACTCCTCAACTTTTCCTAATAGGAAATATCACAATTTGCAGCTGTATGATAACATTTTATGAATGGGATATAATGAAAATGGTGCTTGCATCCATAAAGCAATTATTATAAATTACTTTGCTATGGAAACACAATTCAGCCATCTGCTGGCATTTCATGGTTTCCGTGGCTCCGTTCATTTTAAGATGGTGCGTTATTTAAATAGAGCGGGTTCCTTTTATGAGGTTGTTTGAAGACGGGAACGCCCGTGCTGAACCTGCTTTATGTCACTTGAAGGGTCTCTGAGGCTCTTTTCTGGAACTCTGGGCTTTTTGCCCTTTGTCAGTGGTTTCGAAAATAATGATTGGGACTATGACAACATGGACCAACTAATTAAGCAAATTCATGCTTTGAAACCTGGAATCCAATTTTTATCTTTTGTTTAGATATGGGCTGTGATCCCCAAAGAGAAAAGTTGCCAGTTCAACCCACCAGTGACTTATACTCATAGCTATGGAGGCTGCACTATCAGTTAAGCAAGAGTATTTTGAAACAGTCATTTTTATTTTCTCTTAGAATTAGTGCCATATTATTCTGCTTCACGGCCTGTTAAGTCACCCTCAGCTATTTTTAAATGTGCATTTTAAATTGTGCGTTTTACTACCGAGCTTTTTGTTTTAAAGTGGCATATAATATTCGCCTTTGGGACAAATTCTCTTCTTCTGTCACAGAAAGTAACTACAGATGCGGATGTCATGTCTGTAAAAAGATGCGAGAGAAGAGAGAATTCCGAGGAAAAGAAAATTTTCTTCTTTGGTTTTACTTTGAATCTTTTTTTTTTTTTAAGAATGCCAAATTATCTTTATGATTAATGCAACTGAACAAAAAGATGTTAAATTCTCCCAACGTCATGGGCAACTCAAAAGGGGCAGGCTAGTGCAAACAAAGCCAATTTTCACTCCAGCTCACAAAAGCTGAGAAATGTACAAGCAATTAGTGTGTGTATGTGTGTGTATTAATAAACGGGTAATATGCAAATTGGCTGGGACACCCTCACACAACAGCATGCTGCGTGGGGCGACCAGGCCGGCAGGGGGGCAGGCAGTGAGGGCAACCAGGTTGGCAGAGGGGGGCAGTTGGAGGGACCAGGCCAGGAGGGGGAGCAGTTGGGGACAACCAGGCTGGTGGGGGGTAAGTGAGGGGTAACCAGGCTGGCAGAGGGGGGCAGTGAGGGGCAACCAGGCTGATGGAGGGGAGAACTGGGGGTAACCAGGCAGGCAGGGAGGAAGTTGGGGTTGGCCAGGCTGGTGGGGGGGGGGGGGGCAGTGAGGGGTGACCAGGCCAGTGGAGGGGAGAGTTGGGGGTGACCAGGCAGGCAGGGGGGAAGTTGGAGGTGGCTAGGCTGGTGGGGGGGGGCAGTGAGGATTGACCAGACTGGTGGGGGAGGGCAGTTAGGGGTGACCAGGCTGGGGGGGGGGGCAGTTGGGGGAGACCAGGCCAATAGCATGTGGCAGTTAGGGGCAACCAGGCTGGCGGGGGGTGGGGGGAGCAATTAGGGGTGACCAGGCTGGCAGTGGGGGCAGTTAGGGGTGATCAGGCCAGCAGGCAGAGGCAGTTAGGAGTGATCAGGCCGGTGGGAGGGGAGGCAGTTAGGGGCAACCAGACTGGCAGGGGGAGCAGTTACGGGCTATCAGGCAGGCAGGCAGAGGCCGTTAAGGATGATCAGGCAGGCAGGCAGGTGAGCGGTTAGGAGCCAGCGGTCCCGGATTGTGAGAGGAATGCCCAACTGCCGATTTGGCAGTCAGATATCCCCCAAGGGGTCCCAGATTGGAGAGTGTGCATGCTGGGCTGAGCCCCCCCACCCCCGTTGCATGAATTTCATACACCGTGCCTCTAGTGTGTGTGTGTGTGTGTGTGTGTGTGTGTGTGTGTGTATTTTTTTCCCTTTGAATGAAAGTAAAGGTTTATTACAGAAAAGCTCCCTGCTGCAGGGAGGGGACCCACACAGGTTGCTGGAACAGTTCCTTTGTCTAGGGGTCAATATGTGTTCCAATAACTTACCATTAATTGATTCGAAAAATTCGGCCCTAGCAACATTCATACATTTTAAACTTCAGGATTCCTGGATTCCCGCTCATTTTCCCCGCCCTGTGTGTTCATCCTGGGATGGAGACCCTTTGTTCTCATGATTTTACAAGGGATGGGGTGTGGCTGACCCACTGGTTTCTGCTACAAATCCCTAACTGCTGTTAGGGAAGAGGGGTGAGGACCACTCTACTTCTGACTGGGAAGGGGCCTTGTTGATGGCAACAGTTGTTAGGGCTCCATCGGAGGTGGGTGATCTAGGGGACTAGAGACCAAAGGGGCTGTTATTCGGGGATCCATTTCCATGACCACTTGCAGCTTGAAGGATTTGTTCTGTAGAATCTCGCTGGGGCCTCCAAAGATGATACCCAAAATTTCTGTTTGGGTCCGAGTCCGTTGTCTCATGAAATGGAAGAATGAGTTCATGGACAAAGAGATGAGCAAAAGTAAAGGTTTCTTACAGCAAAGCTCCCTGCTGCAGGGAGGGGACCCAAGTGGGTTGCCAGGCAGGAATTGGGAGATTTCTAGGGGCTCTTTGCCAAGAGACAAAAGGCATACAGGTAGCTGCCATGTCTTTGCCAGTGTGGTAAAAGTGCTCATTTCCCTCATTGTTCTGGGAGATTTTCTAGCCCTCCCACAGGTGAGACCTGCTTCAGGCTAGCTCCTTGCTCTCAGTTTGGTGAAGATGGAAATGAAGTTTTTGAAGCAAAAACCTGTAACTCCCCCAGAACACACACACACACACACACACACACACACACACACACACACACACACGTCTTAGTGACGTGCAAGACTTCGATCCTTCCTATTGAAATCCCCCCCTTCCCCCAGTGGGAATGATTTCTCTGTTCTGCTCACTCCATCACAGCAGCTGAGTCAAGGTGACCCAGACCCCACCCATTTGCTTTATGTTGTGTCCAACCTCCTCACTGTCAACCTTTCCTGTATTTGGTGATTCGGTACAGTAACTGTCCTTCTTGTTGTTTTTACAGGGGTGTTGGTGCCAGAAGAAGAGAATGATTGATGGGACACAGACACCAGTTAGAGGCACTCACCCTCTTGCTTCCGATATTGACACCTGAGTGTGTCCCAGCAGCCCTGGTGAGCCACCAACACCCGGGATCTCCCAGGGTGATCGGATGCTCAGCCAGAGAGCCACCCCTTTGCTGAATCACGATCCACAACTGGACATCTTTCACGAAAACCAACGGGACCCCATCGAGTAGATATGTTGTAGGACAACAACAAACCCACAGGCTGCTGTTAACACCCCCCGCGTCAGTATGTTAGCTTTCCACCAAAGTCCTCCAGATCCCTGAGCACGCCCAGTATCTCAACCCTTCACGGTCAGTTTTGGCATCAACTTTGAGGTCTCATCCTCTATTTTTTTTTTTTAAATATCCGGCCCTACATATGTATAGACATCCATGTGTGTGTAAAATAGACACAGGCCACAGATAAGCCAACCCTGTGCCAGTTCCCGCCAAGGTCGCCAAGAATTTAGAGATGTATTTGTCAAGATTCCTGTCCATTCACGCCCTCTGGGTTACTGTGTCGTCAGTGATGCAGCCCTACCCCCTGGTGTGGGGACATTACGATGTGTGCAAGACCCAGATCTACACGGAAGAAGGCAAAGTGTGGGATTACATGGCCTGTCAGCCGGAATCTACAGACATGACCAAGTACCTGAAAGTGAAGCTGGACCCTCCCGACATCACGTGCGGAGACCCTCCCGAGACGTTCTGCGCGATGGTGAGTGAGGTCACCCCTTCGAATAGAAGGTTTCCTAGTCAGTGGGGGCTTGTGGTGCGTGACTGCCGATGAGGTGAGTTGAAGACTCAACCCATCGATGAGCTGGATCTGTGGGTGGGGAAGCAGGCCCGCTGCATCCCAGTGCAGGCTTGTCCCATCTGGGACCACTAGTGACAGGGTGATGGAGCCTCTGGACCTGACCTTCCACTCTCCAGAGGTTTCACAGAGACAAGGGCACTGTGTACAACTTGTCAAAGGACACATCCAGCTGCAGTTGAGTTTCGGATTAGAGAGGGGATCTGATCAGGCCGTATGCGATAGGGTCCAGAGAAAACCTATGGGCGAACCACCCTCCACCACAGAGGGGTCCCCTCCCTGTGGGGACCTAAGGCCAGTCCCAGGTTTCACATCTCGAGGCTAGAGTGGATGTCATGGTTTTCCTCCTCAGGAAACTGCTGGGATGTGGAAATCTTTGGTTAGGAGACCAGGGAGAAGAGAAGCAGGGGCCGAGAGAGGGGCTAACGTGTTGCGGGGAGCTTTGCCAGTGGCGTCTTTATTATTTTAAATCTTTATTGTTGAAAGTATTACCTAAGTCCTCCTTTTTTCCCCATTAACCTCTTCCAGCCCGCTCCTGTCACCCCCCCTTCCCCCTAGCCCTCTCCACCCCATTGCCTGTGTCCACGGGTTATGCACATATGCATACAAGTTCATTGGTTGATCTCTTCCCGCCTTCCCTCTGAGGTTCAAGAGTCTGTTCATGCTTCTGTGTCTGTTTTTGATCATCAGTTTATTTTGTTCATTAGATTCCACCTATGAGTGAGATCACGTGATACTTATCTTACCATTTGCAATGGCATGGATGGACCTGAAGAGTATTACGCTGAGCAAAATAAGCCAGTCCGAGGAGTCTTATTTGTCAGTTCCTGCTGCCCCTTGTCTTCAAGGGCTGCGGTTTGGGTGTTTTAGAGCTGAACGTTGGGACGTGGGGAACATATTTGCTGAAGGTGAATGACGTGGAGCATACAAATTCAGGTACAGCAAGTCCTCGCTTAACCTCGTTGCTAGGTTCTGCGACTTTAAGAGACACAACGTGTAACAAAACCAGTTGTCCCACAGGCTAATTGGTAGAAACAAGAGTCAAATTCCGCTGGTGTCTCACCAACATTATAAGTCAACAGCTTTGGATGAAACCATGTTATTTGGGGCCTTCTGGGCTGTCCTTTGGATAAGCAAAAGCATGGAGTTCATTGTTCTCGCGGTGGGTCGGACACCTGTTCTGGGTGGAAAGGGAAATGCTACCGGAGAGGTAACCCTGGAGTGACACACTGAATTTTCCCAGGGACATTGCTGACAACACACCTCTGAGGTATGAGTACAAGAGTGGTGGTCGTAGTGACGTACGTCAGTGTACTGAGGCATTCAGGCAGCCTGTTCATTTGGGGGAGGCCACTGCTTTTGTGTCATAGGTGGTCTTCATTCCATCCAGGGACCGTGATCCATTTTTCATGGAGCAGATAGAACCGTACGGCAGATTTTAATAGTCTTCTTACCTGGCTTTATTATCCGGAACCTGGCCGGCCGTTTTCAGGAGAGTGAAATGATTCATCAAAGTAGCATCTGTTAACAGTCCCCAGTTAGCATAAGATCATCCCAGACCTAGCACTGGAGGAAAGGTTTTGCAACAGGAAACGATTTTTGAGCCATAAAGAGTGTTTTCACCTAAAAGCTAAGGGCTTGCCATTTTTCAGAAGTGCCTTTGGGGACTGCTTTGAATTATCGCCTAAACCTGATTCTGTGGGGAGTGAGAGAAAGAGCTTGGCGATTAGGTGTCAAGATGACTAAAGTCCCCCAGGAAGACTAAGTATTTCCAAGGGAGGGCCCGGCTCCCCGGGAGGCGGGCAGGCCTGCGCTCTGCAAAGAAGTCTCCCCTTCAGTACCAGAGACCTCCAGGAGAGGAGTTCATTCAAACAGATTTGCAAAATGACAGTAAGTCTGTGAAAAGGCCAGGGGAGGGGTGGGCTTTATACAAGGCCCTTAATCATTCCTCAGGAAAGGTCGGATTTCAGATCAGGGCGTGACTCTACGGGGAAATTGCATGCAGGTAATAGGATGTATGATCTTTTACTCCTTATAGAACAGGAGGAGTTCCGGGCCAGCTCTTCATATTATTACTTTTTTATTTTTTAATATGTATTTTATTGACTTCACAGAGAGGAAGGGTGAGGGAGGGAGAGATGGAAACACCCATGATGAGAGACAATCATCAATCAGCTGTCTTCCGCACGCCCCCAACTGGGGATGGAGCCCACAACCCCTGACTGGGAATAGAACAGTGACCTCCTGGTTCATAGGTCGACTCTCCACCACTCAGCATACCAGCCAGCCTCTTCATATTACTAAGAACACTCTAGCACTGCACATAGGTTCTCATGCCCTTGAAACAATGCGCCACGTCCAGACGTGTTCAGTGATTTACACGTCTTGGTAAAGTAGCACATCTCCTTGTCCAGAGAGTATTTCCACTTGCACGGGCCCCGAGTGATGTGCTCAATGGGTTGTTGGACGTGCGGCTTCCCCATCTCAGCCTCTGGCCTGCTCAGCCCTGTTCCTGTCTCTGGTGCCCAAAGGTGTGCTTGGGGGTCTGTCGCATGCCCCTTCCCCCCATCATGGGTGGGAAAGGGGACGTTACAGAACTTCTCACCCTGCCTTTCACAGGGACATGGTCTACGGCCCTTAAATGAGCCAGTGCCTACCAGCCTACTGGCTAAGGGGATGTCAGAGACCAGAGGGGAAAACAGAATTCAAATGATGACCCTGAACGTCATCCCCTGGACTCACCTATGTGCTCGGTATGCTCACTCCCATGAAACCCCACACAGGACAGTCCTTTGAAAAGGCCACACTGTACTAGATGCCGCTGCACGGGCGCCTTGGTGGGTTTCGGATTGTCAATGAGCCGAGCCATTTTCCGAGGGAGAGTGCAAGGCATATGAGACGGTACCCATCGGGGCTGCGTTTGGACTCCTTAATATGCATACGATGGGCATAAGGGATCTCACTGCCCGTCCTGTGAAGGCAGGCTTGGGGACTGTCTGTGTGCCTATGGGAAGCCACGCCGACGGCAACGGCCTGGTGCAAAAGCGCGTTCTCTGGGCAGGTCCGGGCTCCCGACCCAAGGCGGTCAGGCCGCCTCCGGATGCTGTCATCTCAGACCCGCTGAGGGCTCCTTAGCCCCAGGTCTGATGGACTCCGGAGTCATTTGTGTCTCGACTTGCACGCTCTCCTCTCCTTGACACACGCACCCCACCTGCTCCCTCCGAGTCGTTATGGCCCATTACATCAGGGCACCTGCCACCTGAGCGCAGCCCCGCTTAGCCCTTAGATGCGAATGTTCGCGCAGAATGGTGTCAGTGATCACCTGCTCGGCCGGCGACACCCTTACTAGCTGTGACCACAGCGGTGCTGAGCTCCGAGGGGACGAAGTGCCCCATCGTTCCCATGACCCGTTTATTTTCTGTGAGGCTCAAGTTCACTGGCAATGCACTGAGGGTCTGTGCCCCTGCGATTTGCACTTGCTTCGTCGTTCTGTGTCATCCGTGAACGCCACACTGACTTTAGAGGGGACATTTAAGAAGAAAGGGACCACGTGATTCCATTGGACCACAGATCGCTGCTTGTTAACCTGGGTGACCTACTTAATAACTCTTTGGTGTCTGGTGATTTTAAGTTGTTATATATTTATAAGACCAGCTCTTTAAACATTAGCTTTATGGGAGAATCCTGCCATTTCTACTCAGGATAATGGAATAGGGGAATATACATAGATATAGGTATAAACGAATATACAGGGTGCTCCCCCCCCCCAAATGTACACACACTTCACAGCTGATAGCTCAATTGATGTTGCTTTCATTTTGGATTTAACCCATTGGAATGACTGATTATTCAAAATGCGTATCATTTTTTGGGATGCCCTATCTGTATGAATTGTGCGTATTGAGGTATATACATTTTCTTTTTAATTTAATATTACACATTTCTTTTAAGTTGTTGGTGGCTAAAAAAAATAGCTGTTTCCATTCAGGGGAAAGGATCTGAGGGTAGAAGAGGGGTGAGCGTCCTGTCTCAGGCTGGCCTCCCATGTTGGTCTGGGTCACAGCCTGCTCTGAGCCACAAAAAAGCCTCGGTGGCGCAGCTCAGTCAGAAAACACAGGTCCTCTGGCCCCTGCCGTCCGTTCTTTGTGCATAAAGAGCAAATGGGATGCAGGAACCTGCGAGCCAAGCTGAGGGACAACCCAGAGCTGTTCTTTGTGCTCAGACAGACGTAGCGGCCAGAGCACCACGCCACACCCCGGTGCCTTACACACACAGGCCAGATTACCTGCACTGATCTCCAGCCTGCGGCTCATTCTCTGGATAAGTTCAACCGAAGCTTTGGAAAGAAGGCTGCAGGCGCAAGGAGTCATGGGCGTCCGTGCAATCTGCGGCTCAGAAGTGCTGATGACTGGAGAAACGAGGGCCCTTGGGTGCGGCGATGGGTTTCGGAGCCAATCAAAACCAAATTAGGAAACACAAGATTATTAAGAAGTCTTCTGGGCATGTAATTTTGGCATAATATTATGAGGTGGACATTAAACGTTCCCCTTGGAGACGCTAGGCATCATTAATGTAGCACGCCTTTAATTACAAGGAGGCTCAGATTACTAAAAAAATGCAGAAAAGAAAGTACTCAGTGGGGTAGTTAGCAATACCCTCATTATGTTTACTGAAATAATGAAAAGAAGGGGTATAATTTTTCTAAATAAAATGTCAGGATTTGAAATGGAAATGGATTTTCTTTAGGAAATTTACTCATGGGGACCTTGATAGGCATTTATTCAAGTGCCATTGCAGGTCTATTAGCGATCATTTTATATTACGCCATTTCTATATAGACTCCTATTAAGAAGGGGAAAAAACTTTAATTATTGTAAGCATTGTGAATAGAGCATATTTCATTACGTTTAAATGGGATTTGTGAAAGCGGTGGCAAGCCTGCGCGTTTTATGATTCTGAAGGAACCCGGTGGGATGAGGGAGTGGGGACGTGGAGTCTCAGGGGGCCTCCATAACTTACATTGACGGCTTGACATCAGCTCAGGAAAGCCATCTGGTGGCTATCAGGTGGCCTTTGAGAAGTTAATTTGATAAACTCGGTTACGTTCTCAGTGACAAGGCATTAATATCAATTTTCCCAAAACGGGGAAATGACATTGACTTATATAATAATCGAATAATCTTAAAAATGCACTCCGTCCGCATGAAACATAATTCAATAAATGAATGAAGTTTTAATAACAGCGACATATTTCATTCGAACTGATTTATCCCTTAATTATGCCAGAATGGAATTTTTAAAAACCTCCAGTTCCTTCATTATTAACACTCCATTGTTATTAGTTCATTATTTAGACTTTTTTTCTTAGGGAAGTTTAACTCGTGTTTGCAGTGAATTAAGTTCCGTGGAGATCCATCTTTCTGATTTATCACTATCTGAAGCATTTCCTCGGTGAGGAGCCTGCAATAGTGCCTTAGTCTCTACTGAATCAAGTAGGAAGGGCCCTGCCTGATCTTTAACTCTGGGTGAGTGCAGCCTTTCTTCCCATTGCCTCCCATTGGGGTCTGTGGCATCTCTAGGGGACGTAGGCCTGGCGACGTGATTGGAAGGGGACCATTGGACTTGGCCGGAAGCTGCGTTGGCATCACAATGTGTGGCTCCTGGACAAGGCCTTGGGAGGAGCCAATAAAGATTATGGCTGTGATGCCCTGGCTGGTGTGGCTCAGTTGGCTGGGCAGCATCCCACGCACCAAGAGGTTGCTGGTTTGATTCCTGGTCAGAGCACATGCCCGGGTTGCAGGCTTGATCCCCCATTTTGGGGGGGGGGGGTTGGGGACGGACGTGCAGGAGGCAGCCCAGAGATGTTGTGCTGTCACATGGATATTCCCTTGTTCTCTCTCTCTTTTTTTTTTTAAATAAATCTTTATTGTTCAGATTATTACAGGTGTTCCTCTTTTTTTTTTTTCCCCATAGCTCCCCTCCTCCTGATTCCCCACCCCACCCCATGCCCTTACCCCCCGCCACTGTCTTCATCCATAGGAGTAAGATTTTTGTCCAATCTCTTCCCGCACCCCTCACACCTGCTTCCCCTGAGAATCGTCAGTCCACTCCCTTTCTATGTCCCTGATTCTATTATATTTACCAGTCCATTCTGTTCTTCAGATTTTTTATTCACTTGATTTTTAGATTCACTTGTTGGTAGGTATGTATTTGATGTCATTTTGTTGTTCATAATTTTTATCTTTACCTTTTTCTTATTCCTCTTCTTAAAGAATATCCTTCAGTATTTCATGTAATCCTGGTTTGGTGGTGATGAACGCCTTTAGCTTTTTCTTATCTGTGAAGCTCTTTATCTGACCTTCAACTCTGAATGATAGCTTTGCTGGGTAGAGTAATCTTGGTTGTAGGTTCTTGCTGTTCATCACTTTGAATATTTCTTGCCACTCCCTTCTGGCCTGCATAGTTTCTGTTGAGAAATCAGCTGACAGTCGTATGGGTGCTCCCTTGTAGGTAACTAACCGTTTTTCTCTTGCTGCTTTCAAGATTCTCTCTTTGTCTTTTGCCCTTGGCATTTTAATTATGATGTGTCTTGGTGTGGTCCTCTTTGGATTCCTCTTGTATGGGGTTCTGTGCACTTCCTGAACTTGTAAGTCTATTTCTTTCACCAGGTAGAGAAAGTTTTCTGTCATTATTTCTTCTAATAGGTTTTCAATATTTTGCTCTCTCCCTTCTTCTGGCACCCCAAAAATTCGGATGTTGGTTCGCTTGAAGTTGTCCCAGAGGCTCCTTACACTATCTTCATATTTTTGGGTTCTTTTTTCTTTTTGTTTTTCTGGTTGGATGTTTTTTGTTTCCACATATTTCAGATCTTTGGTTTGATTCTTGGGGTACGTTGATCTACAGTTGAGTTTCTGTATATTCTTTATTTCAGACAGTGTATGCTTCATTTCTGACTGATCCTTTTCCATTTTTTTGGCATTCTCATTAATATCCTTAAAGGTCTCATCAAGTTTCTCAGCGGTTTTAAGAAGATTCTTGAGTAACCTTATAAATGTGGTTCTGAACTCTATGTCATCCAGTAGTTTGCTTTCCTCCGTTTCTTTCATTCGTGACATGTTTCTTTGTCTCCACATTTTGGCTGCTTCCCTGTGTTGATGGAGTAGCTTTGTGTGGTAGATGATCTATAGGGGGCAGTAGCTCAGCCTCCTCAATCACATGAGGTGGATGCTCTTGGTACACCCCTTTGTGGGCTGAGTGCAAAGTCTTGGTGTAGCTAAGCCTTAATTGCTGTTGGTACACTGGGAGGAATTGACCTCCAGGCCAATTAGCTGTGAGCACTCGCTGTGTCTATAATGGAAGAACTGCTGCGCTGAAGACACGCTTATGGGGCAGGACTTGTTTCAGTGGGGCTTTGGTGCTCACTGAGTCTGCCTCTTGAATGTGTCACTTATGGATTTGAGGAGTTGAAATCTGGTGTCTCACACTGACCCCTAGGTACACTGGTTTCTGGATCTCCAATGGGGTGCAGGTCAACTACTGTCTGAGGCCACCCAGCAGGAGCTACAGTGAGAGCTACAGTTTTCTCCTCTTTGCTTGGGGTTTGGAGATTTTGCAGCTGTCTGACCCGGGCTGCAAGTTTGCTAGGTTAAGCTGCTGCGATAGGGCCGGCTTTTCTTATGCTAACTCTGCTGCTTGGAGCTTGGGTGGGTTTGTAGGTTGTGCAGGGTGGGGTCTCAGGGTGTCACTAGGCTAGGGCGTGGCTAACAGCAATGGCTGCTAGTTAGCCGGCTCTGTGTCCCCGATGGCATCCGCAAGTCCCATGCCCCAGTGCAGTAAACAATTATTCCTGCGCGCAACTCTGCAAGCAAGCCACCCTCACTGGCAGACAGTCCAGCTTCTTCCCGTAGGAGTTTGGGTCCCCCGTGTCTCCTCAGAGACTGGATTTCAGAGTAATCTGGGGCTTGTCTCCCTTCGGGTTGAAAAAAGCAATGCCTGCCGCCAGCCCGGATCACGCGCCTCCGTACCTCAGCTTTTCAGCGCTCGTGCACGTCTCAATGCTCTTTTCTCTTTCCTCCTAGTTGTAGAACTTCCACTCAGCCAGCTTTCCCGTGGTTCTGGGTGATAGATGTTTTGTCTTATTAGTTGTAGTTTCGAAATTGTTGTGGGAGGCAGCAGTTTAGGTGTTTACCTATGCCGCCATCTTGGATTCTCGGAAATCATATTATTTTTAACTTATTCATTTTAAGGTAAGAAAAATCATCTTCCCACATGTCTTGCCCACCTAAGAGCCATGTATTGCCTTGCTTTCTAGTTCCCTTGTTCTCTCTCTAAAAAATTATATATATATATATATATATATATATATATATATCAATAAACTATTAAAAAAAAAAGATTATGGCTCTGCTAACAAAACCTGGAACCAGCCCATGTGATACCTTGTTCCCAGACAGTGTTCCTGATGCGCACAAGGGCCCTTGTCTCTCTCTGTTGGGCTCATGCTTCACAGATGTTATCCCAGACGACTGGGGGCACGGTGACATGAACAGAGCATACAGCACGTGCAAAACCTGGCGGCGGTGGTGAGAATCCAAGTCCAATGAAGTCAAAGGAAAGTACCGGAGAGTCTGAAGCAAAATGAATACAAAACAGCATGCACCGGAGGATGGAGGGGAAGTAAGACCAGCGCTCAGAATCTACATGCGGAACATTGTTTTTTGCTGCATAACGAAGGGCCGCTTGGGAAATACTCTCTGGTAGTCAAGTGTCTTATGTTAAACAGTGTCTGAAAAAGACAAAACAAACAAAAAAAAAAAACAGAGTGGGCAGGACACAGCATTTAAAGGACAGTGAAGTGGCTGTTTAAGGGTAGAATGACTTCTTATATCTGGCAGGATCAAAGAGGAGGCAAAATCATAGAACCTGGTTAGTTATATATATATTTTTCTTAATGTAGGACGTGCTGGAATATGCTGAGTAGACAGATAAACCGTGGCTCATCTACCTAGTTTCACACTAGGATTAGGAGAGGCATGTCACTGAATGTGCAGATGCAAGACGTTTAAAGGTGAAACATGACAGACTTGACAATGCTAACCGCCTTGCGGTAGACCACCCTGACTTGCCTCCTCAGTCCCCACAGGTCGCCTTGCCCACGCTCAATCCAGAGGAGCATCACCTGGGAAGGGTGCGAAGGCGTGTCCTAAGAGCACCGTGGTCTGTCCGGACTCTCTGGGGGCTCGGCATATTCTCTTTGCAGGGGCTGGGCTCGCTCTGCTCTGCTTTGCAGCTCTACAGAGGATCTGACTCTTTGACTTCGAGGCCTGGAATCACCCTCTCATCTCATGTGCTTTCCTACCTGGACAAGCAGAACTTACTTTTCTTGCTTGGAATACTCTGCTGTTCTCCACTTATCCCAATCCCACCTCCCTCACGATCTAGTTCTAGTTGGTGTTTCTGTATACTTCCTGCCAGTTTCAGTTCATATTCTCCTGACCCTTTAGTTCCTCTCTTTCTCTATGTATGTATGTAGATAGATAGATAGATAGATAGATAGACAGACGTAGATATTGCATATATATTATCATTCCTATGTACTCTGCCTATGGCTCCATTGCATTGTGCCATTTAGCACTTTAGTACACTTCATTGACTTATACACCCACATACACACTGTTTCATGTGTTTACTATGTCCTGACTCTTTAACTAGATCACTATACTTTAAGTGAGATGATATGTGACAAAGCCTACCATATGCATAAGTGTGTAACTTGCTCTTTTTACCTCAACATTCTGTTTTGGAGACACACCATTATGTAGGTCTCTGACGCAGAGAACACAACCAAGAATAAACCTTACGTTGCTCTTCTACCTCTGAGCATGTGTCACAGTCCCAGGCAACAAATAAAGAAGAACATGTATTTAATTGAGCAAGTGGTTGAACACAGTATTGATTTTCCAGAACATTTTTTCCTTCTTGAGAACCGTGATCAGGAATCTCAGCATGTCGGTCTCCTCTGTAAGTGAAGGGACGGCTAGAAACACGTAGCTATGCACTGGGGCCGCTTGGGATGATGTTCTCCAGAGACAGCTGGGAGAGGCTCTGACACCGAGAGCCGAGAGGAGGGATTTTCCCCATTTCTAATGGAAGGCTTTAAAAATACTTATCCATCTGCGACGACATGGATGGATCTCGAGGCTATCACGCTAAGCAAAATAACTCAGACAGCAAAAGTCAAGAACCATACGATTTCACTCATAGGTGGGATATTAACCTGAAAGCTGCAAATGAACAAACAAGAAACCAATCCTCATGGACACAGACAACAGTATGATGGTTATCTGAGGGAAGGCGGTGGGGAGGAGGGGTAGGAAAAGGTAAAGGGGGTCAAACGTATGGTGACAGAAGACCTGACTTTGGGTGGTGGGCGATATACGGAGGATGTATTATAGAATCAGTCTTTGGATGCAGTTGCACACTGAAAAACATGTCAAACTAGATGCTGTTTATGAACCTATACATGTGAAAAAATTACATGTTTTTTAACAGTGGGCAACATGTATACAGCAGCAGGTGCGGCATCTGCCTGCATTGGCTTTAATTCACCAGCCCGAGGGGCATGCTAGTGTTCATGTGCCATGTTTAGGTTTCAGAAGTCCTTTCCTCGCCAGAGGAGAACACGGGGAAGGTTGTTTCACACGCATGATCGTGGAAAAGGCTTAGAGGTTGGCAGCTTGTATGTTTTTCTCATCTTTCTGGGAGCAGAGACACTCCCAGTGTCCCTCCTGTGAGCATTAACGATGCGAGCTGAGGAAGACACCAGCATGGGCTTTCACCCTTTGACCTCCCTTGACACTGATGTCCAAACGTGAAACGGAGGATTGAGCTGGATGCCGCCTCAGGACAAAGAGGCAGCCCGGTGGTTGCAGGGGGTGGATGTCCCCAAGAGGCCCAGCGGTTGGCATGGTCATCAGGTCATGTCTGAAGAGTGATTTCTCACCCTCACCGGGAACTTCCTGTTTCGTTCCTGTTGTTCCCTTTCCTTCTTGGAAATGGTAAACTGAGGAAATCCAATTCACTCCCAAGCAACTCTCTCCAGGCGGAGAGGGCAGGCCCAGGCGTGTGGCCAGCACAAGTTGCAGAAGAGGGTGTGTACATGACGAAGAAACCAAGCTGGTGGCCATTGAGTTCACTGGGGATGGTGGTGGTGCCTGGAGCTTTCCCAGCGACGCTCCTCCGTGTGGTGCAGAGTCGTGCTCTGCGCCCCCACCACGGGGGTGGCTGCCTCAATTGTGTGGAGCCTGTGGGAAGCAGAACTCCCTGTGTGTCGTTGAATTGAACTTGGGCTGTACTTGTTAAAAAAATATATTTTTTTATTGATTTCAAAGAGGAAAGAGAGCGGGAGAGAGATAGAAATGTCAATGATGAGAGAGCATCATTGATTGGCTGCCTCCTTCTCGCCCCCTACTGGGGATTAAGCCCATAACCCAGGCATGTGCCCTTGACCGGAATCAAACCCGGGACCCTTCAGTCCACAGGCCGATGCTCTATCCACTGAGCCAGACCAGCCAGGGCAAGCTGTATTTTTTACAAAGCATATTTGCAGCTGATATTTCTCAAGACCTTACATGGGTGCCATGCACTATACTAAACGCTTGGCCTTTGTTGGTTGATCTAATCCTCGATCCTATCATTATCCTATTTAATGAGGGGCGAAGCAATGGAGGCATGAGATGAAGTAGCTTTTCCCACCACCTAGGGGGAACAGGCTGTAAACCCGTCTGACATGCGTGTCCCTATGCAGTAAACTCTCCCCTAATCCAATTTGTTGCATGTGGGCTAAAACCATCGCAAGAAAACCTTTTTAAAAAAAAAACAATCACAGTTATGATTTGGACGCCAAGCTGCAATACTGTGATTTTGTTATTTAAAAAGCCTTTTATCTGAAATAACTCTGGGAAATTGGGTTCTGTAAACAGAGGGCCGGGAATGTTGGGAATCCACGTTATGTGATGAATCTTCATTCAGCGGGAATAGGGCCAATCAACAGTGTTTGTTTCCCCTCCTGCTTTCTCTCCCATGAACGTGCTCATATAAATGGAAATAAGCTGTTAGAAATCATAGAGGCCCGCATGCATATTGCGTTCACCAGCGCAAGCCAGAACAGGAAGTCAGCGGCTGTTGGCTAATTAAAAAGAAAAATTATGTTCCTGGGGGGAGGTGCTGCGAAATGTCATTAGTGGGGCACTTTTGATTTTTTTCAGTTTTACCATATCAATAACCACTGTGAACCATAGAGCCACCTGCCTCCCTGCTGTATCCCCCGGGATGGCCAGTGGGCATTTTTAAACATGTTTATTATGAAACATGTTTCATTTCTTTGCCTCAACTCTTAGCCTTTTTCATTTCTGTAAACATTCGTTTATATTTACTTAGTTGCTCAAGATGAGAAATCTAGGAATTCTCCGTAACTCCTTCTTTAATTAAATCTCACTCATCTTTGTTTTAATTAGGATTTAATAGTAAATCACTTGGAAGTTGTTTGAGCATCACTAATAAAAACCCCTCGCGGTGAATCAACAGGAAGAAACATGGAATTTCGAGAAATAAATCCTGAGCTAAAACAGAGGCGAACTTCCGTGACTGGCCCTTTGTACGGAGGGCAGCACATTTTAAGAGTGGCATCTTGCATCATCCGGCCACCTGAATTGAAATAGATGCTTTGACCTGCACAACTTACACAAAAAGGCCCAGCTTTCAAAATTATCTGTCGGGCCCAGTGGTATGTAATTCCCCTCCCCCCCAATCACTGCCCTCATTACCGGACTGTGACAATCGCCCCGACAGCGCTTGTAAACTGGAGTCTCCTTGCTTACTTTGCAAGGTGATACAGAACCATTGCCTCATCCATCACCGGACTGACTGGTCCCTGTGATGGGAACTGAGGGTGCCGCGGAGCTGTGATGACTTTACCGTGAGGGGTGGCTTCTCTTCCCGATGAGAACCATAGCCAGGGACTTGCCATTTAGGCCGGCAGGGGACGTGGATCAGGACACGCTGTGTACACTGGCTTGTTAGTTTGGGTCAAATTGGGGCTGCTTTAGGAGTGGCAACAACAAGGCGTCCACCTCTTTCTACCCTCCTGAAAAAGGGCCAACGAATCGCCCCTTGTTGGTAGGACGTTTCCAGGATGCGGGGACTGGGACATTCAGAAGGGGGTTGTCCAGCTGGGAAAGCATGCCTTTAGGGAGATGATATTTGGATGCCAACAAATGGCAAGGTAGGAGTTCCAACTGAAGTTATTTCCCTTCTTTACTCCCAGGGAAAATAAGGCAATACCTCCCCTGGCACAGTGCTTGGCACCAAGGCAGGGCTCAGCCGGTAGGGATCCCCTTCATCTCTGTGACCATCATCTTCGTTGCTAAGAAGTTGAAGTCCTTCTGAGTCTCCTGTTCGGCTTCGAGGGCCCCTCGTCATGTTTGCCCGGGAGTTTTCCATTCTGTGGATGTCTGCCCTTCCCTAAGAGCTAAGAACTAAGTCCTGAGGAGGCCCTGGCTTCAAGCCAGCAGTTAGCATCAAAATCATCCCACAATGGCTGTTTCAGAGTGAAGGAAATGTCTTCTAGATGGCACAGGATTGAAATTCAAGGCCACAGTGGCATTTGCACCGAGATGCTAATGCACGGGTCAGTCTTTCAACAGCTGCATGCGACGTGCCTCACTCACAGCAACATCTTGACTCCAAAACCAATGGCAACAAGATTCATACCTCTACGGAAACGAGTAAAAGCTCGTTTTGTTGGCAAAATATCGCAATGGGCGCCACGGGTTGGCCCTCGTGGAGGCTTAGAAGTGGAAGGGAAGTTCAAACGTAGGAAATGGAAAGGCTGGGTCCGAAATCGAGTTTTCTGGCCGCGATGTTAGCCCCTTTCTCAAAGGCATCCAGGGCTTCTGATGCACACAGCAGAGCCCTGCAGGGGACCCCGCCCATCCACAGGCCTTCTGCGCTCCCATTGCATTTTTCCGGTCACGTGATAATTTGCACAAGTTGCCTCCTCAGGGCGACCTGAGAGTCAGCAAGAGCCTCTGCCTCCCTCCAAGAAGGGGAGCCTTGCATCAGAGCTTGGAGAGGAGACAGCAGGCGGGACCGGTTTACACAGTGATCCCCCTGATAACTCCCAATACCCTGCTGGCACTGTGCATAATTATTACAGCATTATCGACTGTGTTCCCTGGGACTGTTCTATAACTGCCAGTCTACCCTTCCCAATCCCTTCGCCTTTCTCACTCAGTCTCCCTAACCCCCTCCCCCTCTGGCAACCACCAATCTACTCTCTGTATCTGTGTGTCTGTTTCTGTTTTGTCTGCTCCTTTATTTTGTTCTTTAGAGTCCACATATAAATAAGATCACACAGTATCTCTTTCTCGGTCTGGCTTATTTCCCTTAGCATAACGCCCTCTAGGTCCATCCAGGCTGTTGAAAGTGGTAAGATTCATTCTTTTGTATGGCTGAGTACCAGTCCATTGGGTCTAGCCCCACAGCTTTTTCAATGCAATTTTGAAAAACAAAACCAAAAAACAACAAGATTTCCCAGCAGCTAGTGTCACACCTGGTACACAGGGAGCCCTGGGTACACAGCGTGGAGTGCAGGGTCCTTCTAGCAGTCCCCTTTCCCAGATCTCTGCTCTCTCCACTCTTGCCCTCTTACTTGCCTTACTGTCCCTCACTGACCTCTTCTGCCACCCGAGTTCTCCTTCGCACTGCCTCTGCCATCATCTGTGATATCCAAGCAACCTCCAGCAGAACCTGGCGGAAGGTGACCCTGGGGGGTAGTTCCTGGGCGTGTTTAGTCCTTTAACCTGGTGGTGCTCCCTCCAGTGAGCCCAGTTCTACAGGGGCTGATGGAATGCCTGGCTCCCTAGGCAGAGGCGGGGGCGCAGAGGGGAAGGAGTCATTGCAGACTCAGAGGACCGCCCAATGGTGGCGCCACCAGGAGCGGCCTTTGAGCTGAGCTCTGGGGGAAGAGTGAACTTCTCCTGGACGCGGGAAGAAGGACAAGGACGTCCCAGCTTAAGGGGCCAAGCGAAGCCTGGTCTTTCGCTTTCCTTTGAGAAGAATTCCCTTTGGGGGATCCAGCTCAGCGATCATCAGCGTTCTGACTGGGCCCTCAGGGGTTCATCGGAATTCTGCTCAGCTGTCTCTTTCCCCGAACATCACTTCTTATACGAGGCATAGTCTCCATCTCTGATCCATCCATCATTAGGCATAAGCTGTGGGTGAAGGTCCTTTAGAAAAGGCAGAGTTCTGTATGGGTGGGGGAAGGGCTATGTGAAAGCACTATCATTCTCATTACCTATTTACTTGCAAGCTCGGTGACCACAGGCCACGGGTCCTTAACAGATGACCTAGAGATTCAGTTCAGTAAACACGTATTGAGTCCTCACCAAGTAATGTTTCAGCCTCCCGTGTCCCAGTGTCTCTTGCGTGGTTTTTGTGAAGATGGAGTGAAATAACTAACTTGGAAACATATAAAGTTCAGAACCAAGAAAGAAGTCACTCCATATCTACCAGGCCCTTGGTTTGACCAGGCCTCTGCCCACCAGGAGCTTTGTCAGGGAGATGAGCATTGCATGGCTGAGGTATGCTCTACAGCAGGTGAGTGAAGGGTGAATCGCAGCTACGCCCATCAGCATCACAAGCTCAGGCTCCTTGCTCAGAGATGGCCACAGTCAGATAGCCCTGGGGGACACAGAACGTGAAACCAACAACTAACCTGATGTAGGTCCCTGAGCTCTGATACTCAGAGGGTCTCCATCACCCTAACCCAGTGGTCGGCAAACTACAGCTCGCGAGCCACAGGTGGCTCTTTGGCTCCTTGAGTGTGACTCTTCCACAAAATACCACGGCCTGGGCGAGTCTGTTTTGAAGAAGTGGCGTCAGAAGAAGTTTAAGTTTAAAAAATGTGGCTCTCCAAAGAAATTGCAATCGTTGTCCTGTTGATATTCGGCTCTGTGGACTAATGAGTTTGCCGACCGCTGCCCTAGTCCGACCCTCAATTTTCCCAAAATGCTGATTCAAGACTATGTTTTTACTGGCATGCTGGGCTCTTGTTTTTGCCATTGTTTCCCAGTAAGAAACATTTGGAGAACGGCTTCCGTGCCTTTTTATTTTATTCACTCGCGGTGTTCCAGAGCGAATCCTCACAACTCCACGAGCCCACAGCCATTCTTAGGCTGGCATGCATTTATGCATGAGCCCCGAGAGGAACTTCATTCTAAAAAGTCTAAGCGTCGATGGCAGAGTGCTGGGGTTACATCTCCCCCAGCTTATGAAATAGCGGGGCTACAGAAATGCATATAATTCACTCTTCTTGGTGTTCCCGGAGTGTCCAGAGTTCAAGTCCTAGATCTGTTATACTAATAACTGACGTTGGTATAAAAATAACTGAAAAATGGTTTCATGCATTTTGAGTCATGTCAATCCTAATAAGTAGGTGGAAAGCCCCATTTTATAAACCAGGAAGCTGAGATTTGAAAAGGTGAGATGTCTGGCTCTAATTCACAATAACTAAGAAATGGTAGGTGTTGGGTGATCGCCTATTTGTCAACTTACAATAATGAACTTTTATTGAGTACTAGAGGCCCATTGCACAAAGATTCATGCAATAGGCCTTCCTTCCCCTGGCTGCCAGCACTGGTTTTCCTCCAGCACTCGGGACCCAGGCCTTCGCTCCGGCCAGAGCCCTCAGTCTTCTCTGCTTTGGCCAGAGTTCCACTCCTATAGCTCCCTCCGTCCCCGCCCTTCCCCTCATAGCAGGCATCCCACTGCTCCACACCTGTGTATGCAAATTAACACGCCATCTTTGTTTGGTTAATTTGCATATACACTCCTGATTGGCTGGTGGGTGTCACAGAGGTATGGTCAATTTGCATATTTCTCTTTATTAGTGTAGATATTGTACCAGGCACTATCTTAAGTGTATAACATGTATTAATTCAATCTTTGAATGAAAACTGGAGTCAATTTAAGAAGAATGTAGATATGTCACCCTTGAGTTTACAATTGTTTTCAGAGCTACCCTCTTCTCTTTCCATGTGTATTGACTGGTATGTCTTCCATTAGTTAAGAACATTATTGACCCCTTAGCTCAGGTTGTCACAAGGCGATGAGAGGTTTCCACAGAAATAATGCTGGCACAGACTCCTCGGGCCTCTTAGGGTCAGAGGCTTCGAGCTATGACAAGTTGAGAGCAGAAAAGAGCTTGGGAGATCTTTGGAGGAAAAGTGGCCTGCAATTTCCAAGTGTAACTAATGGGAGTTCCACTGTGACACTGGGAGGTCATTCATGTAGCTACAGTCCAGAATGGGCAAGGCGGTTCTCATGGGGGCCTTCCTCTGCCTTTGCCTTCCTGCTTTCTTTAAGGGGCGGCCACGGGGATCCTAGGAAGTCCTGGGTAGCGTTCTCATTCCCATTTCAGAATAATGTCAAGGGAGATGCTAATAGCAACCATTCCCAGAAGCTATACCTGGATGTTTATGATTAAGTAGTTATTAATCTGTGACATGAAGCACCTTTTCCAGGAGAGTCTTTTGCTGAGATGCGGATCTTATTTTTCTTTTTTAATATTCAGGAGATTTCTTTCTCTGTCTCAGTAGAAACGTGCAATATCTTTCACTTGACAGTGTACTTCTGGTTTTTGCCAGTTCATGGGCATCTCTGCTCCCTGGAGGAGACTAGCAGTAGAATGACTTTGGGGTGACATTTACGAAGGTCAACAAAATAAGCCCAGTAGTAAATCTATTTTAAAATAATTGTCTTTTGAATCGCATCCAGGATGAATACAAAAACTTTGTTTTCATGTCCATGGCAATGTCTTTGATCTCTCTGCTATTTGGCTGAATCCTCCAATCTCAGAACAGGTCTGTCTGTCTCTAGAACAGGGGTAGGGAATCTTCCTTCTGCCAAGGGCCATGTGGATATTTAGAACATCATTCCCGGGCCATACAAAATTATCAACTTAAAAATTAGCCTGTTCTAGTTGGTCAAACATTTAATGAACTCACCCCTAATACCTGGGAAGGGCCTGACCTAATGATTTCAGGGACCTTATATGGCCCTGGGGCCAGATGTTCCCCACCTCTGCTCTAGACCATGGAAGGCTGACTCAGAGAAACCACCAGCAACAAAATCTACAGCAATATTGTGAGGTTACTGGATATTTTCTATGATTGCATGACATTCTAAAAAATGGATCAAATTGACCCATTTCAGATACGCACCATGTTTTTGACACTGAAATTTGCCAAAACCATCACTAAGTCCTTTAAAGGCTGGCTAGCCTACTTTTTCTACCCAAACTTGTACCTGCATTTATTGGTATCGTGACAATAAACTAGCCATTTCCAATAGTTACCCTACACATGAATCACTGGACTCTGTAGTCTATGTATCAAACTCCATTTTCTTTTTGTTTGCTTATTTGCTTTAAAGTTAATTTTATTTTTCCCATCACCATTTAGCCCCTCTACGCCCCCTCCAACCTCCACCCATCCCCGTCAAGCCCTGCAATCACTCTCTTAAACTCTGTTTTCTTGAGTGTGTAGATTTCATAAGGAGTAGCAAAAAATGTTTTAAAGAGTGGCAAGGAAGTATTTCAGAGCTTCCTTTGTGTGTGTGTTAATCGTCCGCTGAGTACATTTTCCCATTGACTTTTGGAGAGAGTGGAAGGGAGAGGGAGAGACAGAGAAACATTGATGTGAGAAACACATCGCTTGGTTGCCATGGAGCCTGTGACTGAGTCCACACCCTCAACTGGAATGGAACCCAGGACCCCTCAGGGCTCAGGCTGACACTCTTTCCACTGAGCCAAACCAGCTAGGGCCTCTTCAGAGCCGCTGGATTTCAGCTAAGGAAATCCTATGGCTATACATCACCAGGGAGAAGACACGCTCCTAACTGAGCAGGAATCCAGAGAGATTTGGATGGAAAGTGCCAGTTCTGCCCAACTGGCCCTTGCCAGGCTGTGAGGCAGCAACCCTTCCATCTGCTGCTTATTCATCCCCAGTCTCTACAGCTCTTCTTCCAGCTCCCACCTTCACAGGGGCTCCAGCAGGAGTAGGGGACCTCTAATGGGGAAGGCCTTGATAGGAACCGTTTATGCTGTGACCTCTTCTATAGATACCTGCGTTTTTATAGCATCTCACAAAGAAGTGAATGGATATCTGATGATGCAACTTTAAATGGTGAGTTATCCATATTAGCACAAGGCATACTTCCTATGTTCTGTTGTCTCTGATACAACACCCAAGCCACCTTGCAGCCTGCTGTATCATATATGGTTCTACCAGAGAAGCAGAAGTAGCAGGAGATGTATATTAAGAGATGTATGTCATGGAAGTGGCTTCTGGGATTATGGTGTGTGGCTAGGCAGGTCCAAAATGGTAAGGGGGGCGCTGTCAGGAAGGGCAGACTGCAACCCTTAGGCATGATCTCAAACTGCTGTCCACAGAGCTTCTTCTTTAGGGGAGCCTTGACTCTGCCCTTGAGATCTTTCCCCTGATTAAATCAGACCCCCCTAGATTACCCAGGAGAATATTTCTTACTAATAAGTCAACTGATTATGGACTTTAATCACATCTGTAAAATAGCTACATAGCAACACCTAGATTAGTGTTTGAGTATCGAATGGCTGTAGCCGAGTGAGTTGGTGCACCCAAAAAGACCATCGTATCTGTTCTTTGGGAAGTCTAAGAAAACCATCTTCAAAATGGATTAGCTATTTAGGTTTCTGATGCAAAGGTTTTCTTTCAGACCCTGTGGGAGTGAAACTGAAAGTGTGTTGGAGCCTAAGGAAGATGAACAAATTATTTCTGTTTTTCTTGGGCCATGTCTATGTCATACTTCAAAATTAAAGCAGTTGACAAGTGTTGGTACCCAGGCAATATTTTATTTATCTTTGTGATCTGCTGGTGGGTGATGATTTCATAGGATAATTGTAATTAGCAGTCTTAATGAATGACAAATCAACTAATTACAAGCAAAAATTATTGTTACTGATGATACTACCAAAAAAGTAATTATTGAAATGGCAGCTATGGTATCATTAAGGTTAATGGCCAGATGCACATTGAACATAATTATTGATGCTGATAATCAAAACCAGTGGCAAATGAATTCATTGGATGTGGCATTTGGTATCATTTATGTTTTGTGTTAAAAGCAACTATTACATAGGTCCTGTTTAGAAAATTCCATTATAATTTATCAAGTTATCATTGCTGACCCCCACATCCAATTCAGGCAACCATTTCTCACGTTAAAGATTATATGTAGGCCCATAATTCCCTTTTCTATTTTTTGAACTCCTTAATAACAATAGGAGATTAATAGTGGGACCCTTATTACTTGTCACAATGTACAAATATTTAGTGTCCTGACCCCATTTTAATAAAACACATTTTCACTGTGTTGGAATCTAACCCTTACTATGTCATGAAAACAGGCCCTTGGCCTTATTTTGTCAGTTCTAAACGAGATACATTTTTTTTTTTTGCATGACATTTTCTGTATTTCAAGTCAATACCCAACTCTGTGCCCTTTTTAATATTTAAAAATATGAATGGCTGAGTTATTGATGCTTAAAAATGTCCAGTAACTATTTTTTATTTTTTTTGTATTGTGTATGCGTTTAACTGCAACACTTCCTAATGTCCTCTCTGCATCTGCACCGGCTCCGAGCTTAAGGCTTAGACGCCTTCCGCCTCCCAGCAAAGCCTTGTCTCTCCCCCTGGTGTCTTATCCCTCAAAGCCATGGGCGGTGACTCTGCAAGGATTTTTAAAATCTGGGATTAAGGATTTTCTTCCCTCAAGGTCTCTGGCTGCCTCAAAGACCCTGGGTTCTTCTTTGGTCTCGGTGGCTTGTGGTGATGGTCAGACACCGAGTGTCCCAGCCTGGGGCTCAGGGTCATCCTGGCTGTCCCAAGCCATGTCTCATGGGCTCTGGACTGCTCTCATCTTCTTGTTCACTTTCTTCATTCCTTGCTTCTCGTCTCCCTCCTTCTTCTCTGACCTTTTTGAGAAGGTCTTCTGTTCTTCTGTAGAAATCATAAGCCTTTTTTATGGATAAAGCTTCCCTGACCGCCCCCCCGCCCCATCCAGGCTGATGTGCTCCCCTCACATCCTGTCCATGTATGTGCCAGCATTTCCCATCCTGCACTGCAATCTGACTGTCCGTGCAGTTCACCCACCTGTCTGAGCGAGGATCTCATCCCCTGCCCCAGGTCCCAACCTCCTGGGGGGTTTACAAAATGGCAATGTCTGGACCTATGTTTGGGGATGAAGTTCACAGATATTTAAAAAAAAAAAATGTCCAGGTAATTTTAATGCAAGGTCAGGATTGGGAGCTGCATATCAGCCCATAGATTCTTCAAGGGCAATAATGATTCAACCATAGTTTCAGAATATGGTACCATTGCTGATATATAACAGATATTCCCAAAAAATAGCGGTTGGTTGGTTGAACAAATGAATGAATTTGAAATGCTGGCTTGCCATGGTTTTGCAATATAAATATTTTACTGATTCATAATGTATTGCTGATGAATGCGTGAATGCTAGGATCCCGTTAAGTATCCAAGAGCAATTGTCATAAATACTAGCTTCATGTTCGGCCGGTGCTTTCTGATGTTCACAACTACGCTGCTTGCCTAGCAGACCTCTTCCCAGTGGTTCTTTTTTGTCTCTTTGATATATTTTTATTGATTTCAGAGAGGAGAGGGGTGAGAGAGAGAGAGAGAAACATCAATGATGAGAGAGAATCATTGACTGCCTGCCTCCTGCACGCCCCCCACTGTGGATCGAGCCCACAACCCAGGTATGTGCCCACAACCGGGAATCGAACCATGACTTCCTGGTCCACACTCAACCACTGAGCCACGCCGGCTGGCCCAGTGGTTCTTCGCGGGTGCTTCATCCGAACCCCAAGCTCAAGAAGAGGCAGTGGGTTAGGATGAATGCTTGCAACAAGAATGCAGTGGGAATGGGAGGCTTCTTTGCGAGTCTCTCCTGGATTTGAAGACCAGGCCGGTAGGTTATATCCTGCTCCGGTTTGGTGCTGGAAAGCAAGAGGCGTTTAGAAGGCAGCGACCTGCCTGCCCAGGGAGCCTGGCAGCCGCACACAGCAGGCTATCGCCCTGGGCAACCGAATCGGAGAAATTGATTGTTACCCCAGGTAGGCATCAGGATGTTACTAGATTTCTCAGAGCCCTGAGAACGTTCAGTGGGGTCTTCAGGGCTGCCATGCATCCTTCAGGTCTCATTTCAATGGCAATCAGCGCTCCTCGTCCCTCTTTCGGAGCTCTGAAAAGCATGCTGGGATAATTAATGTCGCCGAGGTATTGTTTCCCCTTTGCTTTCTGCTTGGCTTTGTTGTGTGTGTGTTTTTTTTCCTAAGAAAGGCAAGTTATAAGACAGATGTCTTCTATGAAAAGCTATTACACAATTTGAAACAAAAAGCCGGGCTCTAATAATAGTGGGGCGTTTGGGGACGATGAGGAAATCTGCGGGAACGAGATCAATCATAGCAGCTCTCGGGCACCATCGCACCATCGTTCAGTTGCCATGCAAATTCCAAAGGCATTTCCAGGCACCTGGGAGGACCACAGGGAGCCCCGAGGCCAGGTTGGTGCAGCTCGGTAACCCAGTCCACCGGTTCTGTCTGCCCAGGAGCATAAGTAATTTTTGTGTTGACAAGCACAGACTCCTGCTGGGGGCAGGCTGGAATTGAATTCAGTGATTCAGTGCAAATCAATAGCTACCTATGGAGGGCCCACTCTTTTCAAGGCGGGGCACTTCAAGGGAAAGGGAGTTGAGTGAAGCCAGGACCCTCCCCTCCAGGAACTTTCTTTTAGGTAGGAAAGTTGCGGGGAAGTTGATGGGAGGGGAGCTGGATTTAGGGAAAGTCGAGCGGACAGCCTTTTCTCCCCCGTTCGACTGCAGTCCGCAACTCATTGGAATAGGGAGCTATTGGGAAAGTGCATGCTATATGCGTTACTTGTTTCAGACACTAGACTGGAAGTCGCTATGCATTTTCAGAGACATGGAAAGCAGGTACTTTCTTAAGAAGGCATTTCACTGAAAGCATTTCACTGAATTAACCCTTATAAATAACTCAGCTGTATTGATCCTCAGCTAAGAAATTCAAGGATTGCCTGTACTCATTGGTTTAGCAGCTTACACATCGCAGCAGTACCGTTAAGAGCATTTGCCCAGGCTCTTACAGTGAGGCTTGAGGGTGCCATGGGGCGCGTCTGAGCGGGAGTAAAGTGGAGATTCGCAGGCGAGATCCGGTGCTGCGCCCCATGACGGAACTGACTGAAAGGGATAGGCAGAATCTAATTCTTCACCATCTCCATTTGCAGAGCTTTCTCCTTTTCATTGGCCACATCCAGGTTTTCCAAAAACGCCGCCATCTCTCACTTGTTCTTCCATTTGGCCCTTCTGGCTACTGGTCCAGTTGGGTGCCCTTTCACCTGGCATTTGAGCAGATGTACATGGTCTGAAGCGGGGTTTTCAGCCTGGGCATGATGGATGTGGGGGGCCGGATGATTCCTTGTTGTCGGTGGCTGTCCCGTGAACTGTGGCGTGCTGGGCAGCCTCCCTGGCCTCTGCCAGCAGGTACTGGGAGCACGCACCCTCAGACGTGACAAACAAAAACACCTCCAGATGTTTCCAGATGGCCCCTGGGTATCAACACAAACGTTCTCTGGGCTTTCAAATAAATGTTACAAAACCCCCTGAAGTCATTTTCTTCATTTCCTTTTTGAAATACGTTTTTATTGATTTCAGAGAGGAAGGGAGAGGGAGAGAGAGAGATAGAAACAGAAACATCCATGATGAGAGAGAATCATTGATCGGCTGCCTCCTACGTGACTACACTGGAGATCAAGCTCACAACCCAGGCATGTGCCCTGACCGGGAATCAAACCGTGACCTCTCGGTTCATAGGTCGACGCTCAACCACTGAGCCACGCCGGCCGGGGTCCTTTATTTCTTAACGTTATTTGAAAAGTCACAGTCTTATTACGCGCATTTAACATAACAGTTCTTAGCAAGCTTTGTTGCCTGGGTATTTTTCCTCAAAATTCAAACTGAGAGGAAAACCCACAAAACTAAAACGCAGAAGCCACTCAGTGCTTGCCTCGTACAACAATAGGTACACGTGGCCATTGTCCTAATGCGCGGATTGGGTGGTTGGTCTGGCCTATGTTTTTAGGGCATGGAATTTCCAACGTTTTTCCATTTCATCAACAAGATGTAAGCGTTGTTGCTTCACTTCGGTCCACTTCTGTGTTTTGAGGTCCCCCAAGCATAGCTTGAAACAAAGATCTCAGTGGCTGCTCATGCTAGAAGCTCTCCTAATTATTTTTTAAATACATTTTTATTGGTTTCAGAGAGGAAGGGAGAGGGAGAGAGAGAGAGAAACATCAATGATGAGAGAGAATCATTGATCGGCTGCCTCCTGCACACCCCCTACTAGGGATCGAACCCGCAACCAGGGCATGTGCCCTCGATTGGAAACAAACCCGGGACCCTCAGTCCACAGGCCGACGCACTATCCAAACTAGCTAGGGCTCTCCTAAAAGGTCCTGATGGAAAATTGTGTATCCCACGTGCATAAGATTAGTGGAAGACTCTCCAAGGTGGTTAAAATCTGAGATTAGCAGAGAAAGGGATTCCACAGAAAACACGAGGCAGGTACAGTTACGTTACACAAGAAAAATAAATCCGCTTTCCGAGCCGCTGCCTTAGAAAACTAGAGACCATAGCAGTGGATTCTATGTAAAAACACATCCCAGTGAAATAGCCCAGGACAGAAAGCTAGCTGTGCGCACACCCACAGTTCACATCAGTGGATTATGTGCTGAGTCAATGAGGGTCCGTTTTCAAAGGTTACTTAGGGAATTGAGTGCCTTTCGAGCAGCCAGAACGTTGCATAAAGTGCAGTGTTAAGTGGATTCTGCCAGAGCTGCTGAAGAACCTCCAGCGTTGGTTCTCCAGCGTTGGGGAAAAAAAGAGAAAGACAAATGCTCCTAGGTAATTTATTTCTTCCCCAGTGAGGGGCGGGGGGTGGGTGGGGCAGGGGGAGACATGGCTTTGTAAAGTTTCCCAGTGCCCTTCCAAAAAAGTACTGCTAAGGGTTCCTTTAAGTAATAGCCACGCTGATAACCACAGTTTACGGGGTCATACAACTTCATTAACCAGGGGAAGGGAACACCGCCTCACTTCCATTGCAGTGCGAACGAGAGCCCGCCCTCGCTGTATCCTGCATCTCTCTTGTTGTGAATCCTCACCCAAGGATATTTTTTTCCATTGATTTTTAGGGAGAGTGGAAGAGAGAGGGAAAGACAGAGAGAAACAGCCATGTGAGAGACACACATCCATTGCTTGCCTCCTGCACAAGCCCCGACCAGGGCCCGGGCTGCAACCGAGGTACATGCTCTCGACCGGAATCGAACCCAGGACCCTGCGATCTGCAGGCTGACACTCTGTCCACTGAGCCAGACCAGCTAGGGCTGTATCCTGCGTCTTAACTGCTGCTGCTGTCTGTGCTGGCCTGGGGCGCCAGGCCTCTGTCATTACTTGGCAATTCCTTTCTCTAATTTCTTGTGACACAGGGTGCTTAAATCCATGAGAAATGTGAGGTGAGGCAGAGAGAATTCCTGCAGACTGACTTGCTATATATGCAGAACATTCATTTGCATTATTCATTAGATAAGAGCCCTGATTTGCATCTCATTCCGGTTGTCTCCTTTCGGTGAAAAACTCTTGGAGAACTCTCCATAGTCCCCCCATTTTTTATATTATTAATAATTATTAGGGGAATTAGGCTTGATGGCTGTCCTAGATGTTGTCCTGCGCTATTTGCAATGTCTCTTAAAAAAAAAAAAATACCCTAAGCATCCCCAGGTCCCCAAACCAACGTGGTTTTTCCCCTTCTGTGTTTAAAATATTTAAAACCCTAACATTTGATTAAAGATCTGAATACATACATATATTTTATTGAAATGCAAGCCGAGACATTTATTTATGATCCGTATCCAACATTAGGAATGGCAGGGAGGAGGGGGTGGGAAATAAAAGCACACCCGGGCACAAGTTTAGCATTTAAGTCTCCCCGCATCTCATTTCAGAGACATTCCCCAGCCACAGAAACTTGTCCCCCATCAGCAGGGACCGCAGTGGTGAGTCCTTCCTCCCAGACAGGCCAACCCAAGCCATGAAATTTTGCTTTGCCTTTTCCGAAGCAATGACCAATTCGGGTGATCATGTCTGGTCAGCCTTAGCCCCATCGTTATAAAAAAATAAAATAACTCGTCCATGTCCTACTGTGGGTAGGGCTCTGTGTTGGCCTCAGGAGTTTCTGTGGGAGGAAAAAGAATAAAATAATCTTTCTTATTTCCTTGGCCTGTAACACCCTGTGAAAGAGGTTCTAGCATCCTTATGCTTAGCAGTTCCAAGCAATGCTTCGCAATCATCCTACCGCATGCTGTATACATATATGGACCTCCTACTACAGAGCTTAGAATCACACCCAGGACTGTCTGACTCTGAAATTGCCCCTCGGCCGCTGGACCCTGCTGTCTCTAGAGAGAGACTCGTCTTTTATTTTGTTCTCAGTCGGCATCTATTTCATTTCTTGGTCTTGCTGACCACACGGTAGGGTTTGTTTTTCTTTTAAATTATGAATTCACTTGTTTATTTTCTATCCTTCCCACTGGTATTGAAGAATCTCTGTTGTGTCCTGACTGGTGTGGTTCAGTGTTTGTTATAGCATCCGGCCGTGTCCTGAAGGGTCATAGGTCTGATCCCTGGCCCCAGTCGGACGCATGTGGGAGGTAACCAGTTGAGATGTCTCTTTCATCTCTCTGCCCCTCTTCCTTTCCTCCCTCTCTCTCTCCCTTCTATTCTCTCTGAGAATCAATGGAAGAATTTCCTCATGTGAGGATTAACCACAAAAGAAAGAATCTGTGTTATTCAGCGCTGCATCCCAGCACCCACGCAGTGCCTGACGCAGAATAGAGACCAAACGTTTGATGAATACGGGCAGCGGTGTGTTGGTTGATGTTTAACCACCAGTTTGAGGCGGGAGATGGGGCTGACACCGCTTTTTTAAACCTCCCTGTGACCACCACAGGGTCCACTTCATGCTGCAAGCAGTTCAAACACGTGACTCACAGGATTCCTGGAAGCGAGGGTTCAGGGCACTGAATGAATGCATGAATGAACGAATGAATGAACGAATGTAGCAAAGAACAGAGCAGCTCACCCACCTGTAACTGCTTTTCAAGGGGGCGGGGTCTTCCCTCTCTCCATCAGCCCTTGTGGTTTTCGCTCCAGACAGATCCCACACTGTGGTGAGGGCTCAGAGCGCAGCTCTTACGGAAGCTGTCGACGGACAAGAGCGAGTTAGCCCTGTATCTGAATTTCTAAATCTGCACCACAAAGGAGCGAGCCACACTGAGACCAGGGACTGTCGTTTCTTCATCCTGTTCCCTGCCTCGGATGCTGACGGGGACACGTGTGATTCGGGAGCAGGGGCAGGGTGACTCGGCTTTCTCCTTTACAGGGGAAGGATGCGGGATGTGAGCAGGAAGCAGTGAAAAGGAAGGAGAAGAGGAAGAAACCATTAATATGTCACAGTGGGTGTAAACATGCCCAGCTTCAGCTCTGGCTAGGATGAGAAACTTCCCAGAGAATCCTGGTTAGATGTTCCTGCTCATGGATCCTACGAAAGACTGATTCGGGGCGAGTCCAGGGATACCTCTGTGTGCACATAGATGACGTAGGCATCATTTTTCTTATTTCATCATCACGTGCCAGTGGGCATTGATGACAATATCAGGACAGTTCTTAATTACAAAATGAGCGATGGGCTTTTTTGGATCAGCAGTTGCACACGGTGTGAAGCAGGTAATAGAGCAGAGTGAGTGTGGGGCATTGGCTGGGATTGAATTGATCATATAATCTGGGAAAGTCTTGAGTTCACGTCAGCCGGTTGCCACACCAGGTGGTAAGACGAGGGGTGATGCTCAGATGCCTTGTCTCAGCCACGGTCAGGGAGCCATTGTCTCCTATTTAACAGGCAGGTCTCTCTCCATCTTAGCCCCACGTGCTGCAGCCCTTTCTCGCTCTGCCTGAGTAATACCTCCTGTTAAGCACCATCGCTCTGGGGTCTGGAATGAAGACATTCCAAAATGCTCTCTCCTTGCTGGCGTCAGGGTCCAGGGTTTTGAAAAGTGCACATAGTAGTTCACGTTGCTTTAAAGTTTGGAATTAATAACCAAGAGCTATGCCTTCCTCTTTAGGAATTCCAGGTGTGAGTCTAAAGAAAACACCAACACTTTTCCTGAAATCACATGGATGGGCTTGGAGCGAGACCGTCTCGGCTGAAGACGAAAACGTTGTGTCTGTGTCTCAGGGTGCTCTATCCGTTGGTCAATGGACCCAGAACCCTCTAGACGTTCATAAATCCACATAACAGGGCGGATCTTGGCATCAGGATTCCTGACTTAGCTGGAAAAGAAATGGGAAAATTCAGATGCAGCCAGAGAGTCCCCTGTTGATTACAAACGTGAGGATAAGGAGTAAGTTATCTAGCTAAGGCGGCATTCATTTACATTGGAAACGGTCCCTCCTGGTAACCTCACGTTGGTTAGTGGCATACAAATCAATGCCATTTTTAGAGTATTAACTCCATCCCATCCAAGGGCCTTCCTATGACAAAATAGGCATTGATATTCACTCCGATTGGGGGGTGTCTAGGAGTTTGAGTGAATGTAGAAGTGCAAATGAGTTTGGGGACAAATCTGTGACTCATTCTTCATTTCTTTCTTTACAAAAGAAAAACTGGTCATTTCTACAGGGAGTCAAAACTCCCAGCGCCGTCAGAATCACTCTTCGCTGCTCAAATAGCGTTGATTCCATGTTTCCTTGACAGCTTGAGCATCTAACTCCTCTAGTGGAGGTAGCTCCATGGAATGTCTCAGTGCACTAGTCTCTCAGAAAGGACCTTCCCGTGTACAATTCACCAGCTGCCCAGCCTCTTCTCTGGTACAAGAATCCCCCATATATCACCCTGGACAGAGAGACAGTTCTGGTTTGAATGCATATAAAAATAGAAAGTCCTCAAGACTCATAACAGTTGTCTAGAACACCTATGTCCTGGTAGGTAAATGTGAGTCAAAAGTGTTGTTGTTTTTTAATGCTTCATTTGGACAGCAATGTTCACAGCAGCGTTATTCACAGTAGTCAAAAGGGAGGAACGACTCAAATGTCCACTGACCTTAACCCAGATCCACAAAAGGCGGTGTTCATACACACAATGGAGCATCACTCAGACTAAGCAATAAATGAAATTCTGATCCGTGGTGCAACGTGGGTGCACCTGGAAGAGATGATGCTAAGTCAGATAAGCCAGACCCCAAAGGACAAATACTGTATCATTCCACTTGTGTGAGGTGTCCAAAATAGTGTCAAGAGATGTCAAGGTCAGCCCCACTGGCGTGGCTCAGGGGTTGAGCATCGACCTGTGAACCAGGAGGTCACGGTTCGATTCCCGGGCAGGGCACATGCCCAGGTTGCTGGCTCTATCCCCATTGAGGGACATGCAGGAGTCAGCCAACTGATGATTCTCTCTCATCATTGATGTTTCTATCCCTCTCTCCCTCTCCCTTCCTCTCTGAAATCAATAGCCAAAGTTCATAGAGACATAGTCAAGTTCATAGAGACAGGAAGTAGGATGGTGGTCACCAGGACTTGGGTGAAGGGGAGCGATGGTTTAATGGGTAGAGAGTTTCCATTGGGAATGTAACAATGGGTTGGGGACGGATGGTGGGGATGGTTGCACAGCAGCGTGGATGTACTTATTTCCATTGAACTGCCCACTTGAAAGTGATCAAAATGATACATTGTGTATTGCATATTTTTTACCACAATTGAAAATCACAACAATAAGAATATAGAAAATTATTTTAGATAGCATATAAAATAATTGGGAGAAGCCCAGAGCCGTGAGCATCTGTTAGGACTCTTTCATTCATCCCGCCTGTCCAACTCCCACTTCCTGCCTCTGGCCACCTTCCTTCCACACATCCATCCTGGGGGAATAAGCTCGCTCAGTGTTCCCAGGAGGAAAGCGGGTGGGCCTTGTTCAAAAGCCTTTTCCGAAAGCATGCTCTCAGGTCCAGTGTGTTTCACTGGGTTTTTCCCCAGAAGTCCTCTCATCCCCTCCAGGGCCCAGAGTCCAGCGGTCAGAACCGAAGTGCCAGTGTCTGGAGCTTGGCCACTGCCTTCCTCCTCCCGACTTCCGGGGCCCCCAAGACACACAGATGAGCCTGGAACCTTCCCCTTCTTTTCCTGCATTTGCTGTTTGAGGGGCACAGCTCCCCTTCTCTTATTTTTCTTCTATTTCCAACGTGTGCCTTTGGGGGTGAAAGGGGAGACGCAATGGCAACGCTTGGATGGGCGCAGCAGCGGCTGTGACAGTCGCTGAGCCACATGTGCGAGCACCTCATGCCGCTTGGAAGTCACCGGCACCGCCGGGGATTCGGCCCTAATGTTCGCTCTTGTTCCGCCGGCTCCCATTCGACAGTAGCCTCTGACTAATTGTGAATAATGGGATGGAGACTGCAGTGGCTTCCTGTCAGATGAGAACCACTGACTCTGTTTTTAAAAAGAATTGGATTTTCCTTCTTTTGAATTCCATGTGTGTCATAAACAAGGCAAACAGAGACTAATAGGGAACAGGAGAGAAGAAATTGGAGGAGGATAGTTCACAGTAGACCGGCATTATACGAACAACCAATGCCCTTAAGTAGGTACTGAGTGTTTCAGGGTCAGATTTGGAAATGAGCCTGGAGATGGCCAGACTGCCTTTTCCTTGGTCGCTAGGATAACTTCCTCTCCTGAAGGGAGGGTCCCTCTCTCTCCTGGCCTTTTTCCCTGACCTCTCTGGAATTTGTTGAAGTTTCTTTTCATATTTAGAGAAACCTTAAATTGTTTCCTACATGTGCTTAGGGACCAATAAAAATGTAGTGAAAAATGCATATGTTTTAGAGTTAGACAGATCTGTGTTTGAATTCCACTGCCGCCATATATCTTCCCTGTGTTAATGGATCGTTTACTCAATCCTCTGTTTCCTGGTCTGTAACATGAAGTTAACTCCTTCCACGTGTATATGTCAGAGGGTTAGGGCTGCCAGTTAAAAGACAGAGCATCCAGCTCAATTTGAGTCCCGTGTAAATAATGAAAATGTTTAGTATATAAAACTTTTGTATGAAATGATCCACTGTTGATCTGAAACTCCAAGTTTAACTGAGCAAGCTGTGGTTTCCTTTTCTAAATCTGGAAGACCTACAGGGGGCACAAGTGTATCTCGGGGTGAAACCCAGGGATGTGTGAGAGAAAGGAAAGAACTGATTAGATGGCTTAGTAACCTAATGAGACACCAGTAGTCACCACTTTGGGCTTTTCTTCCTCAGACACTGTGACAGAAGAAGTGAAGTCTCACCATTCAATCGAATCACACCACGATAGCTTTTAAGTTGCCCATCTATAAGAATAAAAGCATAATATGCTAATTAGACTAAACATCCTTCCGGATGTCCTTCCAGATGACCTTCCAGACGAAGCTGGGGCTGCAAGGGAAGCCTGGGTCTCGGGTGCCCGCCAGCAGCCAGAGGGACGTCCAGGTCCCGGGTGCCAGAGGGAAGCCGGTGCTGGCAGTTGGGGGAAGGAAGGCTTACTCTTGCACGAATTTCCTGCATCGGGCCTCTAGCAATGAATAAGAATGGTAGGCGCTGCTTATAATCACCAACGACTGGATATGTGAGAGACTTCAGGATATCTTGCCTACTCCTTTCTGTGCCAATAAGGAGCCCCCCAAGAGATCAGTAGATTTGCACAACTGCATCCAACCTCAGCTGGGTTTCTCCTGGTTTCTCCTGCCGTGCTTGCCCTCTAACCCCTGCCATGATTTATTAGAATATGTTTGTTCGCACGCTGTGACAGGGTCGGGTCCGCTTCATCTTCTCCGCGTGGCCCCTGGCCCAGCATCATTGGGATGTATGGACATAATCGACAATGGGGGGCAGCACATTTAGGCTTGTACACATTGCCTTCCTCTGGGCCACCGCATTTTCAATCATAAACTCATCCCTATTAAAATACTCTTCCGTGCATTAAGTTGGGTCACTTATTTTGTGATTATACAAACATAATGACCTTATTTCCAGACCCTTGTAATAACACACACTCTTTCCCATTCTTCAAGGTGCAGTGATATACTGTTGTTATTAAAGGTGGACTCGAGTGTGACTTTCATCCCTAGAGTTTATTTGGTTATTTTTTTTTAAATAACTTAGTAGAATTTAAATTATTTTTGGCTCAAAACAAATTCTAAAACTGACATCTATGGACAACGGAACATTTGAACATTGGCTTTAAAGTGATGTTAAGGAGTTATTAGTGATTCTTTACTCGTGAGAATGGCATTTAGTTCCCTTTGGAGACACGCTGATGTACTTAGGGGTGTGTTCTTTGATTTGCTTCCGGATTGTACTGTGAGAGGAGGCGGGATGAGGGAGGGGATAGGTCAAGCCAGATTGGCTGTGAGGTCATGGTTGAAGAGGCTTCATTATACCATTCTGTCTGCTTTTACATATGCTTGAAATTTTTCAATAATGCACAGTTGAAACTATATTTCTGATTCCCAAACTCTAGTCTGAATATACTGAGCTTAAATATACAAAAGCTAAGATTCTAATGCTCACATTTAGGGGACAGGAATCATAGCTGCCTTAAAATCCAACACTTACTCGCTTCTCTTTTCTCCCCACCCTTTCCGGTCACTGGGAGAGTCACATATAATAGAAGAAACGTATAGCTGGAGACTCAGCGCCTACTTCCAGCAAGTCTCTGCCTTTTGTTGACTGTTAGACCTCAGACAAGCTACTTACGCCCTTTAGGACTCCTTTTTCTCATTATGGAAAATGAGAACTCGTACTGTGGTCTCCTAAGGTGTTCAGCTCTGAAACTGTCTGACTTGACAATTTCCAGGTCCACCATTCAGGTGGCTCACGGTGTGTTTCGTTTTTATTCTGTCCTTATTAATAGCGCAGTGGGCTATGTTCTGGGAACAGCTGATTTTAACTTCAAGATATTAGGAATATGACACCAAAATATCGTATGCTTCCTGTGCGTCTCCTGTACATAAATTTGTTAGTTAAGCCCTTCTGGAATTAGTTGATTTTTTTAAAAATCACTATTACCTAATCAATGAGTTATAGAAATGATGTCCCACTTTGAAAAGTTGAGCCATGTTCTTGGCGTGATGTTAAGATAAACTTTCAAGACTCAAAAGGGCACACCCTCATTTTAGGATTCCAGTATTTTCTTCGTAAAACCATATTTACTCTCCATGTATCCTTGTATGATTTTAATCCATTCAGTTATGCCCCCCGCTCCGCCTTCTTAATGAAATCATTACTATATTCTCAGGTAGCAGGACAGTGTCCTCTTCACCAATTTTAGTCTCTTTTGTAACTGTCTCTGGATGCATAGGAGAGAAGGAGAAACATTCATGTGAGAGAGAAGCATCCATCGGCTGCCTCCTGCACGCCCCCTGCTGGGGATTGAGCCCACAACTCGGGCATGTGCCCTGACCGGGAATTGAACTGGTGACCTTTTGGTGCATGGGACCATAGTTGGAACCAAATGAGTCACACCAGCCAGAGCTCCATTTTTAAAAACAAAAGTGAGACTTGAATACGTGCAGTACAACTCTAACTTACTGTAGGCGTGTTTATAACTTCTACCCAAGGATTCAATTTCATTGCAGGCCTGTAATCACTGCAATTCCCTGCTTACGAAAAATATGCAACGGGCACTGCTTTAGGGGGCTGCTAAAAGTATTATCTCAATGTCACATCAGCATTCAGCCGTTCAGCCAGGGTTTAAGGAGTGTCTCCTAGGTGTGTGAATTTTGAAAAAGGATCACGCAGGAAAGGAGGCTCAGCACAAATTACCAGAGGACACAGATTTCCAATTTTAAACTGATTTATTCATCAGAAAAATGTTACCGAGAGACACTTCCTTATTCATACACACAGTCCTCCTCCTGCACAGATACTCCAGAATTACCATAATTAATTCAGAGTCCCAGCTCTGGCCCTCATAAAGTGAAGTGACTATTTGGTGGATGCCATAATGGAATGCCCTTATGAGATCCATTACCTCCACTCTTTCCTTTGTGAAAGCAACATTTTCTGGTATCTTTTTATTGATTTCAGAGAGGGCAAGGGAAAAGGAGAGAGACAGAAACATCAATGATGAGAGACAATCATTGATCGGCGGCCTCCTGTATACCCCACACTGGAGATTAACCTCACAAGCAGGTCACGTGCCCCGACTGGGAGTCAAACAGTGCGTGACCTCCTCATTCATGAGTCGATGCTCAACCACTGAGCCACACCGGCCGGGCCTGCTTTGATATTTGTGACAGTGGAGATGGTTGAACACTTTTTGTCTATTGAAGATGAGGAGACAGGTGCATCAACAGTTCTGATCATTCAGGTTCCAGGGACTGCATTGCCACTGCCTCTGGTGTTGATGGGAGAATGGATCTGCAGGGCGCCCCACACCCTCACCACCGCTGCGGGGACAGAACGGTGCTCTGGTCTCCAGGAGCCACGGTGCCCTGAGCTCTCCAGAGACCCAAAGCATTAAGGCCATACTGCGACTCATGCAGAAGTAGGGAGTTAAACCATAACTCATGGACCCGAACAGCAGTGTGCGTTGTGCAGAGGAAGAAGAAATTAAGCCATTATATTGGGGGAAGGGGCAGGTGAAGAGTAGGGTCCAGAGAGAGATCAGACAGTAGGCGTGTCCTTAGATCAGGCAGTGTCTGAGCCCAGCTCCACAGCGGTCCTGTCTGCCAATACACTCCTCATTTTTGTTTAAGTTGGTCCAGGTTTGCTTTAAGTTGGCTAGGCCAGGATCCTAGTCCTTGGCAATTGGGTGTGATTAGATACCTCCTGAAGGAGATGATGCTGGAGCTGAGTGCTGAGGGAGGAGGAGAGGAACATTCCGGAAAGGGGAACGCCCTGGGCCAAGGCTGCCACGCTGCAATGGTCTGTGAATGTGCCCGGTGAGGACATGCATGGTGGGGTGGGGGTGGGTCAGGGGGATGCTGAGAAGATGTTGGAGGAGCACTCAGCGGTAGATGCAGCAGAGGAGCTTGGGCTCTGCTCTGCGGACAGCAATGCAATAATGCACTTTAGAAAGATGTTTGATGACTAGACTTAATAACACCGCCTCAAACGCCAGCAATACGCAAAGAGGGTGGATTTCAGGTGCACTCATCACACCCAAAATGGTAATTATGTGAAGTATGTTAATTAGCTTGACTGTAGTCATCATTTTATTATGTGTACATATATCAAGTCAGCATTTTGCACTCCTTAATTCTACACTCTGAGCGTGTGAGTGAAACATGGCTGAGGCGCCCTAATCGTGTCCCACTTGCATCATTTGGAGAATGACCTGGAATGGGACACAGTTGAAGGCGAGGAGAAAAGGAAGAACAGCTCCCGTGGGGCTCCCGTTGGATATGATGAAGACTTGAATGAAGGCAGTGGCTCTGGGGAAGGACAAAAGGGACAAGGAGAGAATAAAGAGGTAACCCTGCCAGGGCCCGGTCCCTGGGCAGATGGAGGCGGCAGCCCCGGGGCTCGCCCAGCAGGGAGGTGGCCTGCAGCTGAGATGCGGATGCAGGAGGCGGAGACCAAGGCCGGCGCTCACCTGGGTCCCCGGGCATCAGGCTGTCCTGCATCGCTGCTGGGTGAATCATAGTAAAACACTCTGTCCATACATTTCTTCCTCTGTGAAAAGGGTGTGCGGGGAAGATAGGTTTAGATGAGTTGATCTTGAAGATTTCTTCAAGTGATTTTTTAAGCAAAGAATTGATTACCTGTCACTGCCAAGGAATCTACACAAAAGGTTCACATTCTAATCTCTCTCCCTGGCTTTAAGCCCTTGCATTTTAATCCGGGCCCCCTGTGCCTCTCTAATCTTGTTTATGCTGCTTTCCAGCCACACTGCACTCTGGGGAGACCAGTGCCTTCCTCCCGGGTGCCCCCAATCGGGAGCCCTCCCTCCCACTCCTTTATCTGACCATCCACCATCGGCTCAGCCAGGCTGGCCCAGCCCTCCTCTGGGGGCCTCCCTCCCCACACTGTCCTCTGGTCCGCAACCTTGCGTATCTTCTCTGACCACCCACCCATGCTCACCTCCTACTCCCAAATGCAGCCAATGACACGTGTGTTCTATTTTGTAGAACCCTAATGATGTTATGAAAGTTAGTTCGCTTGGTTAACTAAGCTAGTGCTCCCCAAGGCATTTGGTGTCCTGAGCAGTGCTAGGTGCATTGTGGAAGCATCCTGTCAACCAATTACACGCAGCCTTCACTTCTACTGGTCTGCTGGGAGCCTGCCCATGCCCACTCTGTCAAAATTCCAGCTGGTGTGGCTCAGTGGTTGAGCATCAACCTATGAACCAGGAGATCATGGTTCTATTCCTTGTCAGGGCACCTGCTCAGGTTGTGGGCTCAATCCCTAGTAAAGGGCATGCAGGAGGCAACTGATCAATGATTCTTTCTTATCATTGATGTTTCTATCTTTCTCTCCTTCTCCTTCCTCTCTGAAACCAATAAAAATATATTTTTTTAAAAATTACACTAAAACCTTCTTTAAGATGCAGGTCAACTTTATCTCATGTAAGCCCCAGACTAAATCAATGCCTGTAATTCTCTGGCTTTCTCTCTCTCCCTCTCTCTCTCTCTTTCCCTCTCTCTAAAAATTCAATAAACATATCCTCAGGTGACTATAAAATATATTGTAATTGAGATACTGTCAAATATACTACTATATACATGAACATATATATATGTGTGTGTGTGTGTGTGTGTATGTGTGTATGGAGAGAGAGAGAGAGAGAGAGAGAGAGAGAGAGAGAGGAGAGAGAAACATGGATCCATTGCCCTGACTGGGGATGGGACCCACAACTTAGGTGTGTGCCCTGCCCAGGAATGGAACCTACAACCGTTTGGTGTACAGGATGATACTCTTACCACCTAGGGCTTGGCCAGAGTGGTCATTCCCTGTGCTCTTTAATATTACTCTTCAATATTTCACACAAGTATTTCACAAAACACAATTTTTCTAAAAATTAATTTGTTACTAAGACACCAGGGCTCACTTACAATATTTCTTAATATAAACCAGCATCTTCAGTAACACATATACGAGGCAAACAGGTCTATTTTAATACCCTCCAACCCCCACTCCCAGCGCCATTACCACTTGACCCTTGGGAAGATTTTTGCGGACAAGAGGGCCCCATGTTTGTGTCCGTGGAGACCCCTTAGCACAGTGGTCGGCAAACTGCGGCTCGCGAGCCACCTGAGGCTCTTTGGCCCCTTGAGTGTGGCTCTTCCACAAAATACCACGGCCTGGGCGAGTCTATTTTGAAGAAGTGGCGTTAGAAGAAGTTTACGTTTAAAAAATGTGGCTCTCCAAAGAAATGTCCATCGTTGTCCTGTTGATATTTGGCTCTGTTGCCTAATGAGTGTGCTGACCACTGCCTTAGCACGTTGCAGAGTGAGGGGAGGGTTGACTTGTCGGGGGAATAAGCCCATCAGCGCACAGAAGGCAGGTGATGAGATCTCTCTCCAGATTGAAAAGGGAAGGGCAGCAACTCATTAGGAAACACGGGGATGTCTGCTTAATTACTTGAAAAATGTCTGTGCCAGTGCATTTTATGACACCTGGAGGGTATAAACATGCCCATAAATTTAATTAATTTTCTTTCTTCTTTCATTGCACCTGTATGGCCTGAAGGCAAAGAAGTCTAATGAAAGTACAATCAGGCACTTCTGCTGGACTCCCACAATTCATTTGGGCAACATTCGGGAAATGAAATACCGAACTTTCCACCGGTTGATGGGGAGAAATGTGTTTGGAAAAATGCAGCCGAGCAGTGAAATTATTCCCCCGTCAAAGTCTGATCAATGGCTCCCTCGGTCTTATTTCCAAAAAGAGCTTCAATCTCTTTATGGATATATTAAAATATATTTAAGACTCATAAATCTCCACGATGTTATTGTTTTCCTGGAGGAGAGCGTTCTATAGAATCAGAAGGCTTAGGGGATGGTCAGACCCTTAGAGCAAGTCATCTAATTGCTCTCTATTGCAGCCACATCACCCTGCATGTTGGTTGAATCGTTAAATCTATGATATTACTGTTTTAGCAATTGCAGATGTAATAGTAACGAGTTTGCTTGCATGCCTATTATAATGCTAGTCTATCACTGAAGAAGGGCTCCTTGTTAGAAACTGTACAAGAACAGGACAAATTTTATTTTGAATCCTCAGGACAACTCTGCAAGGAAAACATGACCCCTTTCGAAATGACTCCCAGAGTAAGGGACCTCGTCAAGGTCACAGCTAGTAAACGCCAAAGCTTATCTTTAAGCCCAAGTTCCTTGGGGTCCAAACTCTGTGCTCATTACATGTGGTTTCGAGAACAGCGGTGCCAAGCCATTTTCCACCTTGTTAACTCGGTGTCACCGAACATATGAAAAGTCCACCGACACAGCTTGTTTCCTTAAAAGAATCTTGACATTATTGAGCGTTGGGTAGTGAATTATTCATCGGAGCTTCCGGCCTCCCCAAGAATTTACACAAGGAAAGTCCAGTGGCTTCTGAGTCCATTTAACCTGAACTACAGGGTGGGGCAAAAGTAGGTTGACAGCTGTCTGCATGGAAAATACATAATATAATTATACATAATAATAAAAAAATAAATAAACTGTGCTTAGAGCACTCACAAAGGTAAACCTCCTTTTGCCCCACCCTGTTTAATTGCCTGTGTCCAGTTGTTCCTACAATGACCAGAAAGGACCCCCTCGCTTCTGTGCTGGAGGGGAAGGGGAAAGAAAACGTGGCTTTTTGGGCACCTACTGTGCGCTCAGCATTCCGGGTGCCCTGTGGGCGATGGGGGTGAGCAGAGTCAGGGCCCGCTGGGAGCACGCCAAGGCAATGACCCCTCTCACTTTGGAGTTACTCTGCCTTTAAAGGCCAGGCTTCGGAGCCCACCACGAGCTGGGGCGACTAGGAAATCGCTTCCTAAAAACAAAATGAGAAACGTTCATGTGAGCTGCGAACCCCCTGACGCTGTCGTGAAAGACGGTACCTAGTGCCATTTTCCGTCTTCATCTCGTGTAGAGCCATCGGCCGTTCATGTTCGGTGGGCCCAAGCACTGATTCGAATCGATCTGATTTCCACCATCAAGCCCATTGTACGTGTTCCGGTTTCTTACCTCACGGCTCTAACATCTGGAAGCGCCGGAGCCTGTCTGAGGAGACTGCCTGCCACCGGAAATCACGTTCAGGGGCCTCGTATCAAGACTCGGCTAGCCCGGCCGGCGTGGCTCAGCGCTTGAGCATGGACCTAGGAACCAGGGGGTCACAGTTTGATCCCCGGTCAGGGCACATGCCTGGGTTTAGGGCTCGATCCCCAATGTGGGGCGTGCAGGAGGCAGCCAATCAATGATTCTCTCTCATCACGGATGTTTCTCTCTCTCCCTCTCTCTTCCTCTCTGAAATCAATAAAAACATATTTAACAAAAAAGAAAAGACTTGGCTAACCATTGGTACCAAAGCTCAGCTGTGCCTTCTCTGCTCTGTGTTCTAGTCTCGGGCAGGAGTGCACCCCCAGGGATGGAGCATGCTCAGAAGGCAGCCCCTACAGCCCCCCCCTGGGGGGTGCTCATCCCAATACAGATGTTCTCCGGGCACCCTCTGAGCCCTCCCTGCCTCCTCACCGCCCTCACCTCCTGGCGTATCTGTCCTCCACGGCCGGTGACTAAATGTGCTGTGAGGAGTTCTGAGGGACAGGCTGGGCCTGATGGGATCTGGCTGGCCAATCCCTGTGGCAGAGTCAGAAACGGCATTGGTGCTCGCTCCCCACGCCATGGTGCCTCAGTGACTCCATGCCTTTGTGCTTTTGGCGCACATCATCCGTCGGCAAAGCTAGTCCACACCGTGCTGCCTTTGAACGTGGAATGTTTGTTTTTCTTAAAGCCAACCTGTGATTTCATGCCAGCCTTCAGCAAGGGGTGATGGAGGCGCTAAATCCATTCACACGTTTGCTCGCATTTTAAACCTCCATTTAGATGAGCGTGTTTGCCTTCCTGGCCATTTAAAATAGATCCTTTATAGGCGTGGCTCAGTGGTTGAGCGGCGACCTATGAACCAGGAAGTCACTGATAGATTTCCAGTCAAGGGCACATGCCTGGGTTACTAGCTTGATCCCCAGTAGGGGGGGTGCAGGAGACAGATGACCAATGATTCTCTCTCATCATTGATGTTTCTGTCTCTCTCCCTCTCCCTTCCTCTCTGACATCAGTAAACATATATTAAAATATATCCTTTAGCTCTGATGTCGGCTTCCATACATACGCTGGGCATGACGGTGGGGAGAATGGCCTTTGAGGTCAAGTTCCTGGATATTCAGGCTGGCCGCACCCTCTACCCTGTCACCATGCAGAGGACTTATGGGGAGGACCCCCGAGCACTGTCCCCCGAGAAGCCGCTGTTTGGGTAGCTTCCGGGGTCAGACGTTTTTGTTGGTCCCTACAGATGTTCCTAACCAGGTTGAGATCCAGTCTTCTTGCCTGGAACACTGCTGTTTTTTTAAGAGCTCCCCACTGGGTTCCTACCCGCGTGTTCTGCGGTATTGCGCCGTGCTTACTGGAAGCTGCAGGATCGCCGTGCATTCGCTGAGTTATGCAGGGATAATGAGAAGTTAAATCGCATCCCGGTTCCCAGGTTACAGCAGAGCCCAATCTGTAACGCTTCACTGGAGGCACGTCTAAGACACCGTCCAGTCTGCGCCCCCCTGCACAGTCACGTCGCTCTGAGACCCTGGGCCGCAGTGTCTCACCTGCTGTAGGCGAATGCCCTCCTTTGCGGGGTACAGTGGGCAGTGAGTGAGATCGTGTTTGTCCGTGAGCATGGTACCCTCGTGTAGCCAGTGTCCCGTGAATGATGGTGGTTATTGCTTCTGCTGCGACCGGGACTCTGAGTCCATCCTCCCAGAGGCAACCTCCAGGCAAATAAAGGAAGGCCACCCCAAGGGAAAACTCTAATTTACCCTTTATCCAGAACATAAGATACTTCTTTTCTTTTTGAGTGGAAGGGAGAGGGAGGCAGGGAGAGAGCGAAACATCGATGTGAGAGAGCCCCATCGATGGGTTGCCTCCCGCACGCACATGCCCCAACCAGGGGCAGGGCGTGAACCTGCAACCCAGGTCTGTGCCCTTGACCGGGAACCGAACTCATGACCCGTTGATGCGCTGGCTGGCGCTCTAACCACTGAGCCACAGCAGCCAGGGTGAGAACCTAAGATTTAGGCGGGCTGGAGCCCCAACAAGGAGACGCCTTCCTGTGGAGGTCGATTCTGGGTCAGAGCTTGACCTCGGAGAGGGGCTGTGAGGGGCACTTCCGGGATGGGCAGACATCACGGCCAAGGGTATTGATAGCCACCTGATAGGTCAAAGGCAGGCGAGGGCCACCTGTTCCCAGGACACAGGACAGTGGAGTGCAGATTTCACCACTGCCCTGCCTGGGTCCCGTGGCAGGTTCTGTGTGAAGGGGTGTGCCATGCCTGGGCAGGCTTGTGGGAGGGCTGAGAGAGCACGGATGAAGGGTGCAAGCGTGACTTTGGAATTAGGCACATCAGGGCGTGAGTCCCAAGTCACCATACTAACTGTGAGCCCCTGAGCAGGTAGCGGCACCTACGTAAAACCGTATCTTCCTCTTTTTGTCAGAACTAAGGTTGCTGCTGAGAGCAAATTGGCAGCGACCCGGCAGGAGGGAAGCCGTCCAGCCCCTTCGCTCCCTTTCCCTCCTATGAGGATGTGGCACCGGTGTGCATGCAGGCGCACAACCTTTCTATCCCAGGGAAGTGCCCATGGGTGTCCAGATAAAATTGAGAATTTGTTTTGCTAATCCTCGGTTAACTCCACTGGTATAGAAATTTGAATAATCCAGAGATTTTATTTTTCTCAATAGAAGCTCTTCCAAATAATTACCATTTTTACTTACTCGAGTAACCACGAGGGACAGCCACAGACTCCAGAAGTGCCTGAGAAGGCGTGTGCAGACCGCACTCCGTGGGCCCCGCGCGGCTCTAAAGCAGACCTCGCTCACGCCGGCGCCACGAGCTAGGCCAGCAGCCTCCCCATTTCAAGGGGGTGCAGAGACGTGGCTGGCCGCCCCCCCCCCCCCCCCCCCGTTATGCAGCGTGTGAGAGGAGGCAGGGCTCGAACTGGAGTCGGCCTGTCTCTCAAGCCACTCGCTCCCCAGTGTCAACTGTGTGGCCCAGACAAGTGCCCCAAACAATGACTGCCTCGTAGAGCCCTGTCAGAACCCCTGTCATGTCCCAGGTGCTCCACGCTCGCCGTGACGCGCTGCTTGGGGTCTTTTTCTCCCCCTTCCCCCTCTCCCCCCCCTCCCCCGTTACTAATCAAACACAATCACGATCACAGCCAGGAAGAAAAATGCTGCATCGGAGACAAAGGCCACGCTCCTGTTCCCCCTCCCCCTGTCCTTGTGTGAGAGAAGGATTTGGCCATTAAGGTGACAAGGGTTTTATTTCTGGGGAAGAAAGCGCGCGTAGGTTCACAGCCTCCGGGGCGCTGGGGCGCAGACCTGGGGCTCGGCACCCAGCACGCTGGGCAGCTTCCTCCCCCGCTCTGTTCCTAGCACCCTCCCTCTCCCGGTCCATCACATGGTTTCTCAGCCGCATCAGCCTAGGGGGGGGAATAAGTGTTGGGATCCTAGCAACCAACAATATTTCTTTGACCATCCACCCACTCATCGTTGCGTGTCCTCCACCCCTACGTGGGGATCCTCAGCTATTCCAGGGAGGTTCGTTCCGTCTGTCATCTGGCTCCCTCCACACCTGGTCCAGCTTCCCAAAGGGATGCCGCCCTGGGGTCTGGGAGGTCTCCAAGCGGCTCCCATGCTCGGTGCCTCCAAGCAGACAGATGGGGGAGTCTCAAGAGCATCGATTGGCTCAAAACTGGGCCACACCAATGGTCGGCTGTGTGCTCCGGGATTCCTGACGTCTCCAGAGACTCCTGTCTCTCTTGGATAACAGGGGGGACCCCGTTCTCCACCTGAAGACTTGGCTCCTCAAACTGTGGTGGATCACAGTAGGGGTGAGGGTGGAAGTCCCTCCTCATGGGCCTGAAGTTCAGCCTTCTGTCAGGTTGCCCAGGGGGCGATGACTTCGTCTCTCTCTGCCTGGGTTCCTTCACCCACAGACACGACGGTGCTCACTCTAGCACCGACCACCGTGGCTGTGTTTGTCCAGCGTGGGGGCCCAGCGAATGCTGGCCGCTGCTACCCTTACATTCACACAGGCTCAGGCTGCCGGGAGAGGGCGGAGATTCCCATTTGCTCCTTTGGTGGGTGCTTGTGGTCCCATGGCCCTGGGACTCAGCCAGGAGCGGGAGGATGCCAGGGCAGGAGGCACTTGGCTTCCTTCACAAATGCCCTGCTCACCAGCCAACTCCATGGTGCTCACCTTTGACCTACGTTTGGGTGCCTTACCGTCCCTTCCTTGGGACTTGCTCTGGCCTTGCTAGGTCCCTTGAGCAATCAGTCCTGTTGGGACGGCTCCAGCTGACCAACAAATAGACCGCAATGTCTGTTAGTGTGAATTCTTGGCTAAAGTTGCTTTTGGCTCATGTTGGAAAGAAAGCATTCTCTCTCTCTCTCTCTCTCCCTCCCTTTCCCTCTCTGTCTCCCCCCCCCCTCTCTCTCTCTCTCTCTCCTTCTCTCTCCCTCTCTCTCCCTCTCCCTCTCTCCCTCTCCCTCTCTCTCTCTCTCTCCTTCGCCCTCTCCCCCCCCCCCCCCACACACACAAAGGCTTCCATCTTTTCAGCAGCAGAAACCATCCAGTATAATTTACTTACAAAACTGGCCTTGGTTTTCTCCCTCTCCCTCTCTCCCTCCCTCTCCCTCTCCCTCTCTCTCTCCCCCTCTTCCTCTCCCTCTTTCTCCCTCCCTCCCTCCCTCTCTCTCTCTCTCTCTCTCTCTCTCTCTCTCTCTCACACACACACACACACACACACACACACACACACACACACAAGGGCTTCCATCTTTTCAGCAGCAGAAACCGTCCACTAGAATTTCGTGAAAAACTGGCCTTGGTGAACGTGAAGCTCTCTCAAAGACACTTTGTCACCGCAACACTGCGTCAGGGCGCGCTGGCGGCCTTTTACGCGAACCCTCCCAATCACCTTCCAGTGCTGTGAATGGTTCTTCTCCAAGCCGCCCCCAAGACGAATGGAAACACCTGCCTTAGGAGCTCATTAAAGGGTGCTGGTTATCTGGCCTCTAGGTAGCAGATCCCCCCTGCTGCTTTTGTTCTTATTCAAGTATGTGCTACGCAAGTGCCAAGCAATCAACATCAGCTGCTCTTGCATCAGCTTTAAAACATTACATTTGTGTGGTGGGTGAGGCCCTGAGTCACAGGGACTCTTTTCTAAAGCAAAGTGGGAAGAATGCTTCCAAAACAGCAACAGCCTTCACCCTTTCACCCACAACGCATCGGAACCGGGTAGCAATCCCTCCCTCTTTCCTCTTTCTCACTTTGTGGATCTTTCTTAAAATTGGAACGTTGTTCGGCGCTTGCTGTTTACATGCCAGGAAAATGTAAATGTGTGAGCTCAGACGCCACCGCTGTTCTGTGAGCAATCAGATCCATTCATACAATCGCCACGGACCTGACACATCAGGGAACGTTCCGGACTCCTGGCCTGTTCACAGAAAGTCAGCGCTCACTCCTGCGGAGGCCTGGCCGACATTTCCACGTTAGGTGATCCCATACACCTGGAGTCAGCACCTCTTCCGAGAAGCTGGGAAACAACAACAACGGTAATAATTACTGTTATTGATCGAGGGACTGTGGCATGCGATCCACCGGGGAAAGTATTGACAGGAACCTGGCAACACCCTGAGGACCAGATCTCAACCGTGTGTTCTAGTTCAGATGAGGCCATAAGCCTGGATCAACCCAAAACATCACCGTCAGCCAGCGAGGAGCCCCATGTGGTGTCCTGGGTATGTGACCGTAGTGGCTGGACAAGGCTGTAAGGAATGGGTCCTGGGTCATGGTCAGCCCTCCAGGCGGGGAAACCCCCCTCCACTACCCCCACCCCCAAGGGCATCTCGGTCGGGCTGATCACGGCTCTGACACCAAATTACTACTCTCCCTGAAGCGAGGAGCACCTCCCAAGCTGGAGACTGGGACGATGCCTTGAGGATGCAGGGAGACAGCCCAGGGCCGCCTTCATGCTGGGTCTCAAGGAAGGACAGACAGCTGCGAGACCAGACCAGCAGGTACAGACAGGCTAGAGCTGCTCCGACGAGCAAAGCCTTCAGCCGGCCGTGAGTCTAAAACAGTGGAAATGGCCCTCACCGGTGTGGCTCAGTGGATAGAGCGTCGGCCTGCAGACTCAAGGGTCCCAGGTTCGATTCTGGTCAAGGGCATGTACCTTGGTTGTGGGCACATCCCCAATAGGGGGTGTGCAGGAGGTGGCTGATTGATGTTTCTCTCTCATCGATGTTTCTAGCTCTCTCTCCCTCTCCCTTCCTCTCTGTAAAAAATCAATAAAATATATTTAAAATAATAAAACAGTAGAAATGTCACAACTGGAGAAGGGCTCTCGGGACGGCGGCCCCCCTCGCTAACTGGTGGAAGGACATCAGTTCTGTGCGTCGGACGGGCGTGTGCTCGGCGGGCCCAGCCTTGGCCTATCAGCCGCATCTGTACACACTCAGGTCGTTTGCTCGTCAACTAACTGTGTCTTCTCCACAAGCAAAAGGCAGCGAGAATGCGAAGCTGGAGGGAGGGGGTCCCTCGCTGCCCCCTCGGGCTCATCCTCCTGTCTGTCCAATGACTTCTTCTTAGGCTGTGAGGACTCACGGCACCTCTGTGCTACCCCAAGGCTGTGTTCATCTACTTTTCAATGAGAACTTCTAGAGGATTCTGCTCTGAAGGCGACACAACAGGGAAGAGGCTTGGAGGCTGAGCTGCTGGCATGTCTGCTTGCCTGTGGGGCGGGGCGGGGGGACAGGGAGGGGAGCTGATCCCGCAACATCTTATATGTTCCACCCCCAGAACGTGTGCGATGCCATGACAGTTTCAGAAACTTTTCAATGTATTTTGGGGGCTTAAAAATCTTCTTTTCAGTCCCAAGTGACTCCTTCACTTAAGTCACGTGGAGGCATATTTCTGCATTTACTGGGAATTCTATTGCAAATGGTCGTGTGAGAAGGAGGCAAAAACCTGGTGATTTCTCTTCTCAGGGAAGGAAATGCATTTTCCCTCAGTGTTGCTCGGCTCTTAGGCCCACTGGGATATGTTAATGACCCCGAAAGTGAATTTGTGTCTAAAGAACAAATACATACAGAGTCAGAATTCAAATCTCCTCTCTGGGCTGTCTCTCCAGAACCTAACAATGCCCAGCCCCAGCTGCCCTCTTCTCCCTCAGCTACAGGCTTTCCCGGAGCCTCTGGCCTTCCCAGGGAATGATTCTTGCAAGAACCGCAGGCGTCCCAGGGGTCTGCCTGGTGCAGACAGGCCGTCAGCGGATGGACTGGGACCCGCAGGGAAGGGCCCCGGGGTTACCTTGTCTTCAGGAAATCTGGTTTATTTGTAAAGATGGGCCCGGCTGGTGTGGCTCAGTGGTTGAGTTTCTACCTATGAACCAGGAGGTCAGGGTTCGGTTTCCAGTCAGGGTACAGGTCCAGGTTGTGGGCTTGATCCCCAGTGTGGGTGTGCAGGAATCTCTCTCATCATTGATCTCTCTCTCCCTTCCTCCCTCCCTCTTCCTCTCTGAAATCAATGAAAACATTACACACACAGACACACACACACACGCACACACTAGAGGCCCGATGCACAAAATTTATACAAAGGGCCTGGCCCTCGCAGCCCTGGCTTTGTCCAGGAGGTCATCCAGACAGTCGTTCTGCTGTTCGGTCTAATTAGCATATTAGCTCTTTATTACATAGGATATATATATATATCTTTCATATATATCTTTCATATATATATATATATATATATATATATATATATATATATATATGTGAAAGATGGCCAAGACTAGTCCTAGAATTCTTCACTAAGGCAAAATGCAGACTAGAAATGGAGGAAACCGAGTTATGAAATATGAGGATACTAACCCTAAAAGGTACGAGCACTAACCCTGAAACATCAAGTTTCACTTCATATTGTTCTTTGCCAGATGAGTTCGTCTGCCTGCTGTGCTAGTCTTACAGGCACGGACCAGAGCATCACGGATGCTCAAGTCCTTAAGACACAGTGACGTCACGTGTTCACTCCGGCCTCCCCTGGGCCTAACAGGATGTAAGGGGCCCATATCTCGGTGGGAAGACAAGGAAGCCACGGAGCCCTTCCCTGCGGGTCCCAGTCCATCCGCTGACGGACTGTCTGCACCAGGCAGACCCCTGGGACACCTGCGGTTCTTGCAAGAATCATTCCCCAGGAAAGCCAGAGACTCCGGGAAAGCCTGTAGCTGCGGTGGGGTAGAGGGCCTTGGAAGGGTACTGGAAGGCCAGTCCAGAGAGAAGAATTTGAATTCTGAGTCTGCACGCATTAGCTAAACCAATATATTTCCATGTGTCTTTCCAGCAGATTGCATACTTTATTCTCGGACCCTTCATTGTATCTTGCGGTGAATTCATCTCACACGGCTAATCATTTGCTCCTTGTGAGTGTAGTTCATTAAGTTATCATGCATTAATTATAATCCTGAGAACTCTGCCTCTTGCTAACTTACAGGGCCTTCCACAGAGGCATAGACAAATAGACAGATCCACCCCTGGGTGCTACCTGTCCCTTCCAGGCCTGCGAGGGGCACAGGTTGAAGGAGGGCCAACCCCCAGTATCTGTTCGTTGGCCCTCCATGTCCTCTGTTCCTTCTTCATCATCTCAGGGGAAATGGAATTCACATATGGCTATAACAGAAGAAACTCGTTTGGTCCATAGGCGGAGCCCTCCATCAGGAAGCCTCCAATGCAATCAGTCTAGGGCTTTACCAGGCATTTCCCATAAAGGCCTCTTGTCTCAGACACTCTGGGTAGCAGCCTGATATTGTGTGAGCCAAGCTCCTGGGTTCATTTCACCCTTAAGTCAAGGTGCATGGAACAAAGGGCCACCCTGTGGAAACTTGTTGGTTTCCTAGTTACCGAAAACATCTCCAGATCACATCCTTTTCACCGGAGTAATAGCTCCTCAAGGGAAGGCAAGTCTGGTTCCAGAAGAACAACATAGAAAGGACACGTGATGCAGAAGGGACTTACAGGTGAAAAAGACTCAACCAGACGCCAGTGGTACCCCATGCCTAGAGAGATCCCTGCATGGCTGCCTAAACCTGCTCTGGTCCGCACATCTTTGCCTATTTCCATGGAAACCAGAAGCTCTGGATCTCTTGCCTTCCCTGGTTTCCCCTTTTTCTCTTCTTTTAATACTTTTTTTTAATTGAGAGAGGAAGGAAGAGAGATAGAAACATCGATGAGAGAGAAACATCATCCATCGGCTGCCTCCTGCACACCCCCTACTGGGGCTCGGGCATGTGCCCTGACTAGCATCGAACTGGTGACCTCTTGGTTCCTGGGTCAGTGCTCAATCCATGAGCCACACCAGCTGGGCTCCCCCCTTTCTCTTAATAAATCTTCCTTGTGTTCTCTCTCCCAATAATTGTGTCACCATGTGCCTGTATTGCTAACAGTTTAAAGAGAGCCGTTCCTTTGAAAATATAATTTTCTTTTAAATGCATCATCCTTTTGAAGTGGTCTCATAAATTCTGTTGCTGATTTGGGATCTTAAACGATAGATTTATTTATATTAAAGTCGGCCTGCTGTTCATCTTAAAGGTATTATATTTGTACAGTTAACAGAAGCGATGAGCCAAATTTAATTTTCTCTCCATTCTGGAATGCTTTTGCATCTTGTAATCACCATTGATTGCCTACTTACTAGTCAGAATCAATAAAAGGAGTGGATGTAAAATTGCCCAATCTCATGTTTGCTAATATAATAGTCTAGTCAAAATGGAGGGTCCTAATAGCATTTAGCGGCGTCGACATTATCTGGTAATGACAGTGCATATAGCTCAGACTGCAGAGGAGCAAATTAAAGTTGGAAGCTCGAATATCGAACTTTGTTTCATGTAGGATGAAGCTTAGGCACAGATTCTATCAGAATGTGTGTTTTTGCTGGTTTATGGACAATACAATGTGTATTAGCTTTTTATCGTTTTAATTGCATTTCCTTTTCATGACACCTAGCCCTGTTGTGCCTTTGTTTCAAGACTGTCTCAGATCTGACAGATGCATTTGCCTAAAATCCATCAACCTGACGTCATGGAGACATTAAAGCATAGACACCTGTGCTCAGACTATGTCAGGTTGCTGTAAATCAGCAGCACCCTGAGGATGAAAGTTAGGAAGTATTCCCAGGCATGGGGAAACATAGGCGACTTCTCTGCTGTGCTTTATGGGTCTCGGAAAATCATTCCAACGAGCTTGACTTTCTAAAATGACTGTTGTTTCATATGCAGTCTGTTCAATGCCGGCATCCCACTGGGAGTGAGTGGCCTTTGGATCACTCATTGGTATTCAAATCTTGAGGTCCTTAAGCAAGCATCTTTGATGAGGCTGTTGTTAAAAAAAGAAACGTGGTGTGCACAGTCCCGGGCCCTCCCTATCCAGGAAGGAGCTCCTCTGAGGAAATCAACCCTAACAGTTGATAAATTGCATCCTCTATTGGGGGAGAAATGTACTCATGGCATCTTGGAAAACGTTCCGCCTGGAAGTCGAGACCTTTTAGTGAGTTTCCTGACAATCACAGTCTTTACTATTCCCTACACCTAGAAGCAAGGGAGTGTCCTCGGATGCAGACCTCACCTGGGGATTTTGATTATGAATTAATTACTTCATTGTCTGGTGCCCATTCAGGATGGCTGGTGGGTATGAGCATCTGTATTTGGACAACTGTTTTGTTTTTAACTGTGTTTTTATTTATTTATTTTAATATATTTTTTTATTGATTTCAGCGAGAGGAAGGTAGAGAGAGATAGAAACATCAATGATGAAAGAGAATCATTGATCGGCTGCCTCCTACATGCCCCCTATTGGGGGATCAGGCCGCAACCCTGTCATGTGGCCAGACTGGGAATTGAACCGTGACCTCCTGGTTTATAGGTCAATGCTTAACCACTGAGCCACACCGGCCGGGCCCCACCCTGTCTTTTGCCCCCTTTTTATATGAAGTTCTCCTCCCTGGAAGCCACGTAGTAAGAACCACCTTTCGTGGTGCTATCTTCGCTGGCATCTATTGGGAAGCAGCTCAGGATTTTCGCTTGGAGCCAGAGGTGCGTTTGAGCAAAGGCGCAACACTCCCTGTGCTCATCAGGCCTGCCGTGGCCTGTCCCTCTGGGCTCTGAGACGCCTTTGGTCTTTGGTGTTTGCCTCTCTGTGGGATTAAAAAAAAAAAAACTTGTAGTAGAGCAGGAATAACATGTATTTAAGAAGATAATGAAATAATGGTCTAGGGACGTGGAGATGCTCAAGACAGTTTTTTCTTCACATTTTCCGCAGACATATGTGGTCAATGAAAATCCTATTTAATGCTTGAGTGCTTAGGCTATGCTGAGCACTGTTCTAAATGCTGGATGAGCCCAACCGGCGTGGCTCAATGGTTGAGCGTCGACCTATGAACCAGGAGGTCAGGGTTCGATTCCTGGTCAGGGCACATATCCAGGATGCAGGCTCGATCCCCAGTGTGGGGTGTGTAGGAGGCAGAGCAAGAGGTCCCCAGACCAGCGCGGGTGAGAGCCGCCCTGGGGAAGTAACAGCCGCTAACTTTATTGAGCGCTGTCCGTGTGCAGGCCCCGGCAACGCAACGCCTTATGTAACTTCAGCTCCTTCTAATTATTCCGGTTCTAGCAATGCAGCAACTGGGGTTTTAAAGGCTTGGCAGTTTTCCCAGGGTTCCCTACTGCTGAAGACAATGGTAGGACTGAGACTCCATGGGTCAGAGTTCAGGAGGCGGGCGCAAGACTCTGGTTTAGCTCTGACACTGTCAAGAGTTTGGGAGTCGCCCGGCCGGTGTGGCTCAGTGGTTGAGTGTTGACCTATGAACCAAGAGGTCACGATTTGATTCCTGGTCAGGACACATGCCCAGGTGTCAGGCTCAATCCCCAGTGGGGGGCGTGCAGGAGGCAGCCGGTCCATGACTCTCTCTCATCATCGATGTTTCTCTCTCGCTCCTTCTCCCTTCCTCTCTGGCATCAATAAAAACATATTTAGAAAAAATAGAAAGAGTTTGGGAGTCACACCCCTGTCTTCCCAGACAGATGGGCGCGCTCTGACATGGGAGGGATCCAGTGACACCCAGAGGGACACGCAACTAGAGCCTTCCAGAAACGATTGCAAAGCAGCTTTTGAAACGTTTGTTTTCTTTTATGTTTGATTTTGGAAGTGAAGATAGTAGGGCTCTGCAGCTTAATTCTCCAACTTTACCAACAAGCGTGCAGGGGGGAAGGGAGAAGGGTTGTTTTTCCCTTTCAGGTGGAATGAAACCTCCTCATTTTTCTGGATCAGGAGACCGAGTGAAGTCAGGTCCCTTCACTAACTAGTAAACGAGCCAGGAATGAAGTCAGGCCGTTTAGCCCAAAGCCTGTTCGCCTGGCCTTTGCACTTGAAGGCGTCCCAGGACTGTGGGGTCTCCAGCGGGCACGGTTGGGGGCACCTCTGGCTGTCCACAGCCAGGTTTTAGGTATTTTGTAAGGTCGCTTTTGGCCCCCTCCCCCCCAAATGGGTACAGTCATGTGCACCTTGGTCTTCGTAAAAAGTTCCTCATTTAATGCTCCTCATTGCCACCCAGCTATCCCTCTGGCTCGTGAGTCCAGTTTGCTTTTCCTTGGGGAGTTCGTGACAAAAAGCGAGAGAACTTTTTATGTGCAATGTGAACACGCTTTTCATAAGGAACTGAAATGAGTGTATACTTGACCAGTTAAAGGGTTAACGAGGGTAAATCCGGTATTCTCTACTAAAATAAATCCCTCGATCTCTCCGTTATTTTGAAATGAGCTGACATGTCTTCATCTCACCAGCCCTCTGTGTTTTCAGTTTCTTCTTTGGGAAGATGAGAGGCTCGACATGAGTATCTTTTAAAGTTACTGTGGGTTTTAAGGTGGGGTTTTTTTAAATAGCTAATTATTCGGCACCTTTTTCTTCTTTTGCTCTTCGTTGACGTCAACGGTTTTTGGAAATAGCTGTGGAGATTGCTTCATTTACAAAAACTGTCTTCCTCTGTGAACAGTGCAGAAGGCAGCTCCTTACGACCCCTTTTGGAGGCTGTGGGGTTCAGATAAAGTTTAAGGGATCCCAGGCTCTGAGAGGGGCCTTCGGCTCGCAGGCACTCACATATCTCAGAAAGCCTTGCATCATCTGTGACTGACAGCTCAGAAACACAGTGATCTGTTGTGTCTGGCCCAGGCCAGGCCGGAGCACCCTGAATCGATAGTGATGTTATTAGAACCAGAAATCAAATGCAAAATAGTTCCGGGGCCGCCTGCACACTGACCTTCGCTCTTTTGATAAATCGCTAATGGGTTCTTGGACAGGAGGCCACCTGGAACAGCGAGCCTGGGGGTAGATGGAAGTAGCGATGTTTACTGCCCGGGAAACAATGGCCTTCAGTGAACGTGCTGCACAAAGGCTATCAGGAAAGAGGCAAGAATAGGCAAACCATCAGCCACCATCGCTGAGCCCTGCTAACAGTGGTCGGGAGACCGCCCCCGCACCCTAAACAGACCCTACACTGTGTAAGTACAGCAGCTCCAACGGGCAGAGTATGGCAGCCACCAAAGCAACACAAAGTCCAGGGTGGTACCCCAGTCCTGCTGGAGGACCCAGGGCATGGCCCCAAGACAATGCAGTCATCGGCTCAAGAGCACCACGGTTACACCACGTCTTCATCATCTGACCAATTGCTTGAGTTGATTTGGGAGATTGTTTGATGCTGTGGACATATTTTAGGGCATAAAAGGTGGGGAAGGAGCCCTAGCTGGTTTGGCTCAGTGGATAGAGCGTCAGCCTGTGGACTGAAGGGTCCCGGGTTCGATTCTGGTCAAGGGCACATGCCCAGGTTGCGGGCTCGATCCCCAGAAAGGGGCGTGCAGGAGGCAGCCAATCAATGATTCTCTCTCATCATTGATGTTTCTGTCTCTCTCTCTCCCTCTCCCTTCCTCTCTGAAGTCAATAAAAACATAATTAAAGAAAAAACAAACAAACAAAGGCCAGCAAACGGGTTCGTGTTGCCTGGTTGTGACCTACAGAATGAGCATAGGGTGCGCTTTGGGTTCACTCTGACCCTGACTTTGCTCTGTACCTATAAGGTTGTTGCTGTCGTTTCTGTATTGAAAAGAAATAGAGGTTGGACTTGGTTGTCCCAGCAAACAAAAGGCCTTTTTCCTTCAGTGGCTTGGCCATCTCAGCTACTTCATGGCATGGCTGGGTCTCACTTAGCTACCTAGAACATTTGGGTTACGAAAATAGCCTGCGTTTTGTTGAATTTCCACGTTGTTAACTTCCTTTCCATTTATTTTTAGAGAGAGTGGAAGGGAGTGGCAAAGGGGTAGAGAAAAAGAGAGCGAAACATCGATGTGAAAGAGACACATCAGTTGGTTGCCTGGGAATCAAAACCATGACCCTTCTGTCCATGGGACGGCATTCTAACCACTGAGCAGCACACCAGCCAAGGTTGAATTTTTAAATTTTAAAGGGGACTTTTTTTTTTTTTTATGCTGAAGGATTAAGTGCCACCAGGGAGCAACATAATGAAAAGCCGTATTTGAGAAGGAATCACGCTTTGGAATAAGAAGCGAGCGCATGTCAGGTGCAGGAGCGCGAGCTTCTGATTACTCGGAGGGAAGGTTGCCAGGGGCTTTCTGATTAAAAGTTCTGAGGCGGGATCAGAGCATCAAGGGGTTTGTTGAAAATCTTCATACCTTGTGAACTTGACTTTTATTCCTTTGAAAAATTATACAAAGTATTTTTTGCTCACATTTATGTTCCATGTGGTGTGTTTCTCCTTGGAGCTCTGCAGCTATTCTTGCTCAGGTTTTTTGTCCTTATTAAAATATATTGTTATTTATTCCAGAGAGAGGAAGGGAGAGGGAGAGAGAACGGGAAACATCAATGATGAGAGAGAGTCATTGATTGGCTGCTGCCTGCACGCCTCCTACCGGGGATGGAGCCTGCAAACAGGACATGTACCCCAACAGGGAATCGAACCCTGACCTCCTGGTTCATAGGTCAACACTCAACCGCTGAGCCACGTTGGCCGGGCCTTGCACAAGTTTTGACTTGTCATAACATCAGACGCGAATTTGAGCATTTCTAGGAAAAAAGAGGAAGTGTTAGAAATGGAAAAGTGACCCCTATAAGTTGGCTCTAAAAAATGTTTAAGCCCATAAAAAGACTGCGAACAACCTAAATGAACATAAATTGGGATTTTATATAAGCTTTATGGATGGTGCATTCATAAAAAAAGAATTTTATCTACCAGTTTAAAAGGTCCCCACAGTCTCTAAGACACGTTGAAGGAAAACAAGGAAAGCGTACCTTGGTGTTTCCCACTCAGTACGTCCGGTGCGTGTGCATGGAACCCTGAGGAAGGTTTGCCTAGTAAATCAGTCATACTGCTTCTGAGCGAGGCACACATGCCAAGGTCAAGGGTTTAGGGACATTTCCTTCTCACCCTGTGGACCTTTGCACGTGAATCATTTTACTGTAAAGATGGAGAGACAGGATGAGTGAGAGAAGGTTCCTTACACCCCCAGTCTTGCCATGAATTACTTAGAGTCTCGAGTTCATCAAAACTCCTCCTTTTGTCCAGTGAAGTGGGGTTGTGTCCGGGTAACATGTTACGAAGGTTCTGTTTTATTTCAAAATGAAAAAACGAAAATTACCAACATCCTCTTTGGAAACATGTTGGAGGTGAATTCACCATACAGTGATGAAGCATTATTTCAACCCATGACAATAACTTCCAGAAGATAAAGTACATACACTTGAATACGCACCTCTGATTACAGCGAATGTATAGTGCTAATAACGTTCTATATGAGAACACCTGCTCTAGGTAGCTGCCTATATATAAAAAAGCCTAAGCGATAGTTATAATCAAACGTCCGGAATGACAGGTTGACCAGTCACTATGACACACATGACCACCAGGGGGCAGGCGTTCAATGCAGGAGCTTCCCCTGGTGGTCAGTGCACTCCCACAGCCAACCTCCTGCTGCCAGCTGGCTGACAGCTGCGGTGGAGGGCGTTCAGCGTCCGTTCCTTCCATGTCCAGCCTGGCAACTTGTCGCCTCCTCTCCCAACCCCACCAGGGCCTTCGGGCTCCGGGCTGGGAGAGGGAACCGGGGGTGGGTGGCGGCAGACACAGCCCTTTTCCCAGAGGGGCTGAGGGCTGGCTTCCTCCTTGGGGCTGGCAGCCAACCTCCTGCGCCCTGTTCCTCCCCCCGGCCAGCAGGCCCCAATCAGCCCGGTCCTGATTTGGCCCTGATCGCTGGCCAGGCTTAGGGGCCCCACCTGTGCACGAATTTGTGCACTGGGCCTCTAGTAAGCCTATAAATGAGAGCGTTCGTGTTATCTGCAACGAGTCATCCTGTGGAGATAGAAGTTTGAGGGACATAGACCAAACTTAAGAAGTCCGAAGTATTTCTTTTTCCCTTTCGGTTGCCTGTAGCTTTTGAAACTCACGCGCCTGAAAACTTAAAGTGTTGACTGTTTGTTTCCCTCACCACGCCCCCCACATTGTAACTTGTTCTGCAGTGGGTGCCACGTGGGGTGTCCTGCATTGTGTGTCCACATCTGCTGCTCCATCTCAACCAGCGCCGTCTAGAAATAATGGGCCCCTTTTATTCTCCGACGTGGCCACGGCCATTATCTGAGCTTGCGTTAGAGTTTTCAGTGTTGCCGCTCAGGGTTTCTGTTTTCAGCTCCTCTGATGGGATAAATGCCTCATTATTTCAGCAATTGTGTATATTGTTATCACTTTGAGTTCCTCCTGGATCTCTGTCTCTTCCCCTCTCTCCCTTTCTTCTCTTCTTCCACCTCCTGCTTTCTGGCTCTCTCTCTCCCTCTCTTTTCTCTCTCTTCTCTTTCTCCTTCTCTCTCTGTCTCTCTCTCTCCATCTCTTTCTCTTTTTTCTCTCTCTTCTCTTTCTTATTCTCTCTCTCTCTATCTCTCTCTCTTTCTCTCTCTCTGTCTCGGTCTCTTGCTCTCTTTCTCTCTCTTCTCTTTCTCCTTCTCTCTCTGTCTCTCTCTCTCCATCTCTTTCTCTTTTTTCTCTTTCTTCTTCTTCTCTCTCTCTCTCTCTCTGTCTTTGTCTCTGTCTCTCTCTGTCTCTCTCTCAGACACACACACATCCCCTGGCCTGGGTGAAGGGGGTGAGCAGGCAGCAGGGCCTGGGTCCTGGTGTGGCCCCTGCCAGGCTGCGCCTCCCGCTAGAGAATGCCGGTCACTTAGAGCTGCTGTCACTCGCATGCACCTCACACAGCCCGAGCGCTGCACTACGAGGAAAACCTCATCTGGTGTCAGAGCCCTTGGCTGATAAGATTGTATCTTCCTGCTACAGACACTGCCAGAGCCGGCGCCAGGTGGCCGTAAATACAAGAGATTTATTAGGGGCTGGGTCTGTGAGCTAACAGCCCTTCCTGTGTCAGAAGGGGCCCAGAGGGCTCACCCCCCACCTCCACGGGGCGCCGGGGGAGGAAGTGAGCTGTGCAGTTTGTTTTCAGTGGTGAACATTTCACGCACAGCCAGCCTAATCCGAATGGATGGCCGGAAATGCAGGAGTCGATGAATTATGATGGTGGCACCTCCATCTGACGCCTCAAGAGCGGTGAGCCAGACCAGGGTGTGCCCGTGGACGAATTGAGCACAGAGCACCACCCAGTTTGCATCCTGCGGATCTCGTTCCCATCCTGGTCCGGGGGCACCTCCAGCTTCCGGAGAAAAATCAGCATCCCGCCCGCGATGGAATGCGCCCTCGGCCCATTCCATTCTCGGAAGGAGAAGAAAAATATCTCTGCTCTTGCTGCCACTGCCTAGTTTTTAAATTGAAATGATTTTTCAAGTGTGATTTGCTTTTCTCCGTTTATATACATCTCTTTTCATTCGCATTCATTGTGTTGATTTTCACCCGTGCTTGTAATCAATACTATTTTCTCGGTCTAGTTTGATGCCACTGTCGTTGAGTGATTTAGGAACTGTTAGTCTAGGCAAGGGCTCTCAGCACAGTTAGCTCCGTTAGGCAGACAAAGGCGGGGCACACTCAAGCACATCGGGGTTCCAATGCCTCCCCGGGTTATTAGCAGGTGCTTTGGGGCAAGTTAGCCATTAATACGCCTACTTTTCATTTATAAAATGGCAATTATAATGCCTCTCCCACGAGTGGTTGTGTTCAGTGTTATAATGAGTGTGGTAAAGAGCTGACTTAGAGCTGGGCATCTACTAGGTGCTCAATAAACGGTATTTATTTTTGTTATTATCTTCTTAAAACAAAGGAGGGTGGGTGGGTGGGAAGAGATCAACCAAAGAACATATATGCATATATGCATGACCATGGACACAGACAACAGGGTGGTGAAAGCTGGGATGCGGCCGGGGGGACCTGGGGGAGGCCTAGAGGAGGTTAATGGGGGTGGGGGGGGGGAGACATGTGTAATACTTTCAACAATGAAGATTAAAAATAAAATTAAAAAGTTCATTTTATATACCTCATGGTAAAGTCTGAATCTCCAAATTAGTAGTTGAAAGCATTTACTTCCACATGAGATCGTATCCGATGCTTAATAGTGCAGTCTGCAAAGGGTTTCGATGTACCGTGTGCACAATGGTGAGCGTCTGCCGATGGCTTTACGGCAAATGTGTGCACGGTTATGTGCAGGCAGTAACCTAGGGGCAGGCGAGGTGTGTTCCACCTGCTTCTGTCGTAACGTCTCCATGAGGGTTTTATTCTTTTTGTTTAAGCCAAAAGGGCCCTTGTGGGAAATAAACGCGTAAATGCAATTGTTCATAAAGGAATACTACTATGAACTTATTAATCCCAGTTTGACAGTATGGAAATATAGCTCAGTCTCAATTCATTTGGCAGGCATAGTCGTCAGAGGCGAAGTTTAAGGTTGACTTTTCTCGTCTACTCCTATTTCCTGAAATATACACACTCTAATTTTAAACGCATTTTTACGGATGCTAAAAATGTTACCGCAGTAGCTGCTCATGCCGGAATCGTGGATGTCGCTAACTCAGAGCCTCTGTGTGGTAAATTATTAAAAACAACACGCTAGTGTCACGTAGAGAAACTGGCTCCTGAAAGGCGCGTCGCAGTAAATCTTGTAAAACCCACAATCCCTTTTATAAAGGAGGTAAATGTCTGTGTACCAGGAGGTCATTTCTCCCAACATACAACACCCCCACGTACATGGTAAAATGCCTTGTATGTTTCCCTCCTGGCAAGAACCACAGCTCGGAGCCAGGCATTGATTGGGTTATTCCTAGAGAGGCATGTCACTTTTTTTTTGCCACGTCTTCGTGGCTTATTGATATGACTGTCACCCTAGAAACCCAGTGAATTCAGAGATGAGGTTGTCTTTCTGCTTGGCTTTTCACAGAGGTACGTTTCAGGAGCCTGCTGCCTGGCTCGGTAGGAAAAGCCGGAAGGGTAATTGTCCATAAGACTAATCTTAGATCTCTGAGGCTTTCCATCCGCACACATACTCCTGGTTGCTTCCTGAATCCTGAATGGGAGGTGCTGCTCCATGAGTCACCCCACAATAGCACGCTCAACGCTACCTGAAATAATCATTGCCTCATTAGCTGGTCTTTCCTTTGTTCTTCACTCTTTCTCTTCCAGGCCTACATGAAATAGGAGGTCACAGCGCCACGAGTGGGAGGGAAATCCAGCTAAGGGGGTCCTTAATTGGGAGCTGAGGGGTTGGAGTTGGAAAGGGGACTTCCGCTACTTAAGACTCAGTTTCTTCTTCTGTAAAGTGGGTCTAACAATATTGTCCACCTCGTCCGACTGTTAGGAGGAATAAATGAGGTGATGCATACAGTTGTAAGCATGGCGTCTTTCGGTGTGTGTTGGTGACCGTGATTTGGCCAATCAGATGCTTCTGTTTCAGGCTTTGAATCCATAAAAAAAAAAAAAATATGGTGAGGGTTCAGTCATGATCACCCTTGATGGTCAGTGGCAGCATCCGGTACATGCCAGATGGTCACATATGTAATAAGATGTCTTCTTCAGTTCTATAAAGCGAAAAGCAGATGGTGGAACTAGTATTTGGTTTGAGGAAGTCTGAGGGGGGAGGGTTAGATGCTATTAAAAACCTGTTGTTACAGCAGACATGAGGGCAACAAGGAGTTAATCTTACCATGGAGCTAAGATTATATGTGCACATTCACCCCTGGCGGTGTGGCTCAGTGGTTGAGCATTGATCTGTGAACCAGAAGGTCATGGTTCAATTCCCTGGTAGGGCACATGCCCTGGTTGTGGTCTCAATCCCCAGCAGGGGGCGTGCAGGAGGCAGCCGATCCATGATTCTCTGTCATCCTTGATGTTTCTATCTCTCCCTTTCCCTTCCTCCTGGAAATCAATAAAAATATACATTTTTTAAAAACATGATATATGCATATGCTCTATCCACTTGTCCTCAAGTCTTCTGTGACTTAAGCATTTTTCATTGCTTGTGGCTATCAACGTGAGTCCACTGCATCTATAATGACAATCACAATATAAGCAGTGTTATTAACCTGTCAATTATTATTCAGCTTTCTTATTCCGGTCACATCCCAAGTCAAGGAGGTTCTAAAAACTGAAGACAGCGTTTCTTCATATCCAAAGTGCTGAGTTCCATATTTTCCTTTCATGAATAAGAAAGGGGGTGGCTGTGCAGATATCTAACTGCTTTTAAAATTGTGAGAATACTCCTGGTTTACTTCATCCAAAGTTTAGATATTCTACTGATTGAAATTAGAAAGTCAGTTTGTGGAGCTATGCATGCATTTGGACTTTGTCTCATAAGAAATGACTGCTTTAATTATTCCCGGAGGTAGAGGTCTTCAAAATGTGTTATGTGGATGAGACCACCCTAAAAAAGAGTTTTGTGGTTAGGCAAGTTTGAAGAAAACTACAAAAAATAACTTCTTGAACATCTACACTATATATTTGTTCATATATATTATCAGATTATATATGTACTTATGTATACAATATATATGGTGTCCTCAAAAATATATGTATACATACTTTACTGCTGATAGCTCAATCGATGTTTCTTTCTTTTCAGATTTAACCCATTGGAAGTAATAATTATTCAAAGGGTATATACATTTTTGGGGGGGACCCTGTATATAACAACTATAAGCTGATAGTTACACTTTATAACTATAGTGTATTAAGAGATCCACTTTGGGAAATGTGGCCATAATACGTCCCTATACTGTGGGGGGTTTTTTTTGTTTGTTTGTTTTTTTGCATTACCTACTTTTAACAACAGATACGTTGGGTTTACATGACCCCATGGTTCACTTCCACCTACTTATTAGTTCTGTGATTTTGAGGATGTGATTTAATTTTTCTCTGCATCATTTCCTCGTCTGGACAATGGGGATAATAACATCCATGTCAGAGAATATTATGAAAATCAAATGATTTATATCTCTAAATGCTTTGAAGAGTGCGTGGCTTTATGGTAAGCATTTTATAAGTTTTTGCCTTTTATTATTGTGGTGGTGGGGCGGGGGTTTCCAGGCTGTTACAGTCTTCATTGACACCCCCTTCTGTGTGGAATCTTTTCCCAAAGCCCCATCACATGTAGTTCTTTTTAAAAACCCAGTAAACTGGTGTGCTACTTGCTAATTGTATGCCTGAGCCCAGATTTTTCTACTTGGTGATTCTTTCCAGTTCTAGTTCAAGGAATGTTCTATTGAATGTCACAGAAACCAGTGCCTGTAAACACAGCATTTACTGAATAAATCCCACAAGTAATCACACCCACATCCGAAAACAGGAAATTGCAGGTAGCGAGGCCACATGGGGTTAAGCTGAGGCGAGACTTCTTCCAATTCTGGAGCATTCTGTGCTGTTTCACTCTCTTCTGGGGCCCTTCCCCTCATTCACTTAGCAGACCGACTTGCTCCGTTTGCTCAGTTTTGCTGCTTTCCCATATGTGCTTGCATGCAGATGGGTAGGCTCTGCTTGCTAAGGCCGATATCACTTGGCCTTTGCATCAGGGCTCCCATAAATAACTCCATCTCTCAGCACCTGAGTTCCAAATTCCTAGGAAAGAGTTGTCTTACTGGCTCAGACCAGACTGTGGTTTGGGTCCCTGGTTCAACTGTCCACTCCTATTTCTGTTAGCTAAAGTCTAAGTTAGAGCATCAACTGGCACAATCATGACCACTTAGAGCAGCCCTGCTGTCAGGTTGGTGGGTAGAGAACACTCCCAGTACTAGAGACGGGCATGGGTGGTGCCAGCATCACGAAGGGTCACCATCTCCGCAGTAGGAAGAGATCTCTTAGCATTTTCTTCTAGAGCGTCTGTTGCTTCTACTTCCTTTTCCCACCCAAGAAGAACTAAAGGATGCCAGGGAACAGGTGTTGTAACCAAGCATTTGAAACCCACCATCTTAATTTCATGAAAATTTCTCAACCCTGTGGGGGTGGTGGGGAGGAATACAATCTAAAGGTGGCTTCACTCAGATTCCATGGGTTAAAAACACCGTCCTGAGGAAGCCCATTCCTCAGTAGGGTCTGCCCTACTGTGTAAGGTGAGGCTGAACACCACTCTGTTCTACACTCCTGGACCAAGTGTCCTCTGAGATGCAGCCGGTGGCTCCTTTTCACTCTTGCAGTATCCAACCTGCAATGGAGGTTTGGTCTGCAGGACACAAAGAGAAGTTCAGGGCGCCAGGGGACGCGGCTGATACCTGAAATTATTAAGTTCAAGACCCCCAGGAAGGACACAGCTATGTTTAGATTTCCCCGTCCATCCTGAGCTACCAGAATTAGCTCCTATGTAAACCATTTCCTCTGGGACCATCAACCCATTTCTCTTCCCCCCCCCCCCCACCCTCCCGTGGCAGATCTTAGGGGCGGTACCCTTCTGGCCCGCCTGTATTTTTCATCCCGCTTCCTTCCCTCTTCCTTCCCTGGAGCCCTGATCACGAAGTGGGCCTGCCCTCCCCCCGGAGGCAGGGTTTGGTCTAGATGGCATTCTTGCGGCCTGTTTCCTCTCTCCTTTGAAAGCATTTGTTCTGTTCGGTTTAGCCTGACAGTGGCACGTCTCTGCAGACAATGGAGTGAGCATCCCACCCCGCAGGAACATTTGTGTCACCCGCTGCTGCTCGCGAAGTCAGCACCCTCTTAAACTGGTCCGCACCATTGCCCCGCCCCTGCCACCTTGCACTAGGCCCGCTGTGCAACAGCGGCCCTGAGCCGACGCACGGGTCCCTGGGAGCCGAGGAGATGACTCACCATTCGGGACGGGGCTCAGATTAATTATTTTGTCTGTGTCTTATGCTCGTTAAGTGGTAGCCGGATTGCTGCTCCGCAGATTGATTACTTGTTCCACTTGCCGTGTGGTTTCTGTGGGGGAAACATCGTTCAGGATTCATCACTTCTGAAAGCCCAAGGGGGCCTGGTTGGCACGCGAATGCTCCGGAGGAGCTGGGACATGGAGGCCAGGCTGTGCAAAGTGTGTTCTTTCCATGAACACGTGGCTGCCAGAGTGGCCAGCGGGCCCTGTTCCCGCGGGGAGGAGCAGCCCAGGGGGATGAAGTTGAATTCATGCGGACCCTGCCCCCTGGAAACGCAGCCCACCTGTTGGATTGTGGGGTTGAGAAGGAGAATAAGCACCTCCCAAGATTTGTGTGGTCTCCAGGAAGCTGAAATAGCAAAGACAGACTTGGTTATCTCTGGACCTCCTGACTGTCCCACACCCCACTTCCCCGTGGCGGCCACGTGGTGGTGGCTGCGGCCACTGCCGCTTGAGTCTGTCCTCACGGTGGCGCTCGTGAGCCCCCCCCCCCCACTCCTTCCAAAGAAGCCACATGGGGTTGTGTGAGCGCAGAAAACACCCGCTCTCTGCTGTGTTCAAGGGGTGACCCCCAGCACCCGGGAAGGACTTATATTAATAGGATTACAGTGCAATGGAGGCATAACACATTTAAATAGAAAAGTGCTCTTGAAAGAAACAAATGAGCTAAGATTAAAAAATAGAACAGCCTTTTGTTTGGTGAAAGGCTGGGCTAATCTCTCCCTCTGGGGACGGAAGAATGCATTGGTTGAGCACGAGTGTGTATTCTGTCCCTCTGTGACCAAATGCTCATGGCTGTATTAGACCAGCCGTGTTAGGACTGAAAGAGACTTTGTATTTCCCTGCCAAGTCTACTGCACCTTCGCCCAGAAGAGGAAAGCGAAAGATTACTTCTCTCTTTTCCTTCTGTTTTGACCTTATTATTTAGGTCTCTTAATCGTCGTCATACGCAGCTACAACAGTAGCAGTACATACTTAGCCAGAGGGCACTGAAGATGCTTAGGACTTTTCATATGATGGGTTAAAATTAAGCAGGCGTGTTCACGAATATACAGCCCAGCGAAGGGGAAAATAACGACAAGGAAATGAAACCCACCTCGTGGTTGAGTCACAGTTTTCCCAGTCTGGCTGGGAATTTCGGGACAAACATGGCCTCTTTTTCAGCATTTCAAACCATTGTGGATGTAAGATGGCGAACCGTCTCAACCTTTATGTCCTGATGGCAGAGGTAATTCTGCTCCACGGAAGTCCGTCATTGCCCGAGGAGAGAAACAGCCTGGAGCGTAGGTACGGGACATTGATGGGACACTGATGAACGAAAAGATGAGGCACAGTTGTTGTTGAGTTGGTTGGCTTTCTACAGTGGTTCAGAGACTAGAAATTTAAAAAGCAAATGCATTCACCCGGCTGTAAATCTCTTTAGGGCCATTTTGATGGGAATTCTTCTTTTGCTGCGTGACTTAAAAAGTCGGGACTAGCTGGGGAACTAATTGTTTTTCACATTTCCCTTTGTCGTTGACTCTCTTGTTGTTTCTGTGTGGGTACCTAAGTTCAAGTCCAGGTGGAAATTCTAGTAATTCAGGTTTTTTAGCAGCCCCTGTCCATGTACCACCCCCACCACCCCCACCACCACCACCAGGCCTTCCGTTTGACAGACTAAGTTTGCTATCTTGGGAAGTGGGGCTGAGACTATTATGGGAATAAAGTTGCCTATAAAACAAGTTTTCCAGGGTTTGAAACTGTACACCCAGCATATTTAGAAATTGCTCAAAATCCTGAAAAATAGGGTCTGTTTTTCTCAGCACCCCTGATACCTCCTCGAGTGCCCTTTCACACATTATTCTATCTTTTCCAGCTCAGACCTATTCTAATAGATACGTTTCTTACATTGTTGAACTCTTAAACTCCGAGGAAATTGAAAATGTGTATTGGGGCCCTAGCCAGTTTGGCTCAGTGGATAGAGCGTCGGCCTGTGGACTAAGCAGTCCTGAGTTCGATTCCGGTCAAGGGCACATGTCCAGGTTGCGGGCTCCATTTCCAGAATGGGGCCTGCAGGAAGCAGCCCATCAATGGTGCTCTCTCATCATTGATGTTTCTATCTCTCTCCCTCTCCCTCTCCCTTCCTCTCTGAAATCAATAAACATATACTTTAAAAAAATGTGTACTGGGAAACTCATTGGGTGGTTTATAGCTCTAGTCTTCATTAAAGGGACCATGTTAAATGTATCCGTGAGAGTGCAACTTTAAGTTAATGAAACTGGTTTCATCTGTTGCTTCCTGAAGTCATTTCATTACTTTATGGTCACACCTCCAACATCTCAAGGTCCCTGTAATTATTTGATGGCTAAACGTGGCTGTCCTTTTCAAACAAAAAATGACAGTATCGATCTATTGTTATTCCCAGCCCTCCGTTTAGTTTAATTGCCTTTTCCACGGGCCTCTCATCAATGTTCTCATGTTACCAAAGATATCTCTCAGGAGACACGAACCAAGGTGAGGAGCATGGGGGGCCTCCTGGAGCAGCATTCATTCAGTCAGCCATTCACTCATTCATTCATTCCATCAGCCGGTGAGTAAAGGTATTGCAGACTTACGAGATTTCAGACCCCTATGCTTTTATTTTCCGCATGAATGCAGGTCATGCTCCCTGCCTCCAGAGAGAGCAGGGCTCTGTGGGAGGACCTGCAAGGTTAACCTAAAGGGCCTACCAGCCCAGAGCGGTTACCTGGAGCACCCAGGGGAGGACTTAATGAGGCAGAGGCGCGTCATCTGCTGAAGTCGCAGAGAGCACCTGCTCAAGACGTTGCTTATGCCTGAGGAGGAGGAGACAGCGTTGGAGGCGGGCGAGGAAGGTCAGGCAAGACTCGGAAGGTCTTTGCAAGCCGTGCATTTGGCTTTTACTCCGCAGAAACTGGAGAGCATGTGGAGGGTTTAACCGAGAGGAGGTCTTGTGTCCTATTAGTATCTCGTATCCGAGCTGAATTAATCAGCCATCCTTTATGCCTTCACTTTACCTGTCAAAATGTCCAAACTGCTTCTGTGTGTGTGTGTGTGTGTGTGTGTGTGTGTGTGTGTGTGTGTGTGTTTATTGTAAACTGAGCTGGTTTCCATTTCTGACAGATTTGACTTTGAAATGTTTTTGCTTCCCTGAAAGATAGGGAGAATTTTATTTCTAGTCAGAATTTCCCACTTCTCTCTTCCTTCCTCAGCTACCTGCTTGAGGTCTTTCCCCATGCTAAATTAGAACAGCAAATCAACTTCAAAATATACAGGGTATTTTTTTTAAAAAAAAGATGACATGTTATTCATCCTGTATAATTAGTGTTGGACTGAATAAACCAGTGTAGAACCCAGTTTGGGTCATAATTTATATAATTGAAAATAAAAAATATTTTCATTGCTATGAGAATATCACTGAATTTCACTTTCGTTAAAAATCTTTTCAAGACTAGAGCACAACTAGGTCTAGGGAAATATTTGAGAAAAGTCAGCCTCGTGAGGTGTGTTCACTTTAAATATTTCTCTTATAGTTGAAATATAAATGGGGAAATAAGAATATGTGTGATAGAATGCACCCGTCCCTTCAATACTTTCTCTTCATGTCCCAGTCAGCTCTTCAGAAATAGAGAAGTTCCCCCTTTTTACCTAAGACAATGAAAGGGCCGAAACCCATCAATGCAGTCATTTTGGACATCATCATGAATATACTGAATTGCTACCCAGCTGTCCAAGTCACTTACTTATATCCAAATATACCAGCTTAGCTCTACACAGCCAGTGTTTATTATTTTTCATACTTCTTTTTGTTCTTTTTATTGACTTTGCAGAGAGGAAGGGAGGGGGATAGAGAGTTAGAAACATGGATGAGAGAGAAACATCGATCAGCTGCCTCCTGCACACTCCCTGCTAGGGATCGAGCCCACAACCAAGGTACATGCCCTTGACCAGAATCGACCCCGGGACCCTTCAGTCCACAGGCCAACACTCTATCCACTGAGTCAAACCCGTTAGGGCCAGTTTTTATTTTTTTTTAATATATTTTTATTGATTTCAGAGAGGAAGGGAAAGGGAGAGATAGAAACATCAATGATGAGAGAGAATCAACGATCAGCTGCCTCCTGCACGCCCCACACTGGGGATGGAGCCTGCAACCTGGGTCATGTGCCCTGACTGGGAATCAAACCGTGACCTCCTGGTTCATATGTCGACACTCAACCACTGAGCCACACCAGCCGGATAACACAGTCAGTGTGAGCGCTGCACAGCACCATGCTCTGAGGATGGTGGTGGGGTCAGGTCGGGGGGGCGGGGGGGGCAGAGCCCGCTTTCTGTGGGCCCTGCTGAAAGAACCCTTCTGACGTGTTCGTGGGGGGATGCAGGTTAAGGGGTGCAGAACAAAGGTGCCAATGTACCTGCTGGAATTTTCCAGAACCAAAAGGTCTTATCCCCCTATGACCTTAGCAAGGAGCGCCGGTCCACTCGCCACAGTCATAGCCCAGCATTCTTCCCCAGGCGTGCTCTCTGGGGCCGGGGCCTCAGGCCTTTCATAACCCAAGGAGCCTTTTCCCCAAGAATACGTTGTTACTAGGACACTGTCGGTGATAATCGGCCCTCCGCTCCTATTTTCCACTTCCAGGCCCTGGGATTAAAGCCTCACATGAAAGACACGGCTAGGTTAATCCCTGGCTCCACCTGCCGTGCCCTAAAGAGGTAGGATCAACCACATCTGGGTTTATAGGATGGATCGCATTACATTGAATGCTTTTGCTGGGATTATGTGCTTTTTTATTTAATGTTTTGCCCAGGGCTGCTCTTAATCAGTATGTAATGGCCCTATGAAGTTTTGGAGTTTTTTTTTCCCCACTTTAATAATAGCTGAGGAAAAAAAGATCCCCATGATGTTACTGGAAAAATTGTCCTTGTCACTACATTTTTTAAAACGCAGGTTCATCTCTCTGAATTAAAGCCTGTTACTTCATCTACTCCCTAAATGAAGTGATCCAAAAAAAAATCTAATGAAAACAAAAACAACAGAGAACAGACTCTGTATTGTGTATTATTTATAAAAAGAAAGGCAATTGGAATGTCAACTTCAATTGGGGGTCACGTGTAAACAGTTTATAATAACAGCAGACACTCGGTGGCAATTTTAATGTGCCACAATCTAGTCCAAACACTTATTTCCTCACTAAAACCCCTGTTAGGTCCTTATTTCCCAAAGGAGGAAATCGAGGCACAGGAATTAAAGGACTCACTTGAGTTCATAGACAAGGAAGTGGCAGAGTGGGATTGGAACTCGGGGACCGTCTCCCTGGGTCCACAAGGCCATGTCACTGGGTGCCTCTCTTAACCAGAGGGAGCACCAGGGTTCCTGCAGTGAGCACACAGGGGCATGCTTGGCCTCTGACCTCCGGAGGGAAAGACTTGAGTCTGAAAGTGTGACCATCTTCACTCAGAGAATAAAGCCATTTGATCGCTGCTGTTGTTACTGTCTATTGTTTGTTTTAATCCTTGGGATGAAGGAAGGGGGCGGGGAAAGGGGCGGGGAAAGGGGGGAGGGGCATGACAAAGAAGTCAAAATGTTTCCCCTGAAAAGCCCAGAGTGAAAATGGTGAGTACCCCAAGTAAAAGAATACCCCAAGGAAGCCCTAAAAATTAGCCAGCTCTCTGAAAGTGGTGACCAAAATTTGATTGGAATTAGGGACAAGAAATAAAAACCAGTGAGGAGTCCTAACCGGTTTGGCTCAGTGGATAGAGCGTCATCCTGCAGACTCAAGGGTCCCAGGCTTGATCCCGGTCAAGGGCATGTACCTTGGTTGAGGGCACATCCCCAGTAGGGGGTGTGCAGGAGGCAGCTGATCAATGTTTCTCTCTCATCGATGTTTCTAACTATCCCTCTCCCCTCCTCTCTGTAAAAAGTGAATAAAATATATATTTTTAAAAAAACAGTTAGGAAAAGCTGATCTTAAGAAAAGGCACTATGAAAATGATTGGGTTTCAAAAGCCCAAAAGCCATTAAAACTGTAAGCATGCGCTCCTAAAATACCAATGCTTTTTAATGCTAGACTGATGGTTTCCATTTTCTTCCCTTATATTTACTTTTCTGTCTTGTTTTGTTTTTCTGGTACATTTCTACTCAACCAACGCTCCAAAGCAGTCCACGGTTTAAAAATCTCCAGTTGTTTCCATTTGCCTTACAGCCCTTCCACACAGAGTCATCCCCAGGTCAAGGGAGCAAGTAATGGTCATTGGAAAAATCTCAGGGTTGTCCGTCACAGGAATAAACAGACAAGGGTCCTGGGGAGGATCATCGGTCGGTATTAGGCATCATAGTATGTAAGGCATAAAAAGCAAGGCAGTTACCACAGCAAAGACCTTAAAAGTCACTGCGTTTAACTCTGAAGTCGTTGTTTTGGATGATTTTCATAGATCTGAATCCAGAACCTTCTAGCACTCATTCCCAGGCCCTTTCCTTCAGGCTCTACTCTTTATTTTCTTTCCTAAAATATTATTCTGCTGGTAATGAATCATTCACGTTTGCTCCGTCTGTTTTACCCTCATTATCTGTCCCTCCCCCACAAGCTAAACGCCTCGGTCTTACTATTGGCTTCATTCAAATATCCATCAACAGCTTTTCTCGGGTGTGTGAGCTGTGGGTGCTCTCGATGCCGGAGATTTTTGCAGCCTGATTTCTTGTTTATCAGGACTCTGTTTTGCTCCTTTAAATGCTTATTCGTGTAGTAAGAGTGACGTCATGCACTTTAATTACTCAAGGTGGTAGCTGGGAGTTAAATAACTAGGTGAATGAGAAGATCTTAGAAATCTCTTATTGCCTGGAGCATGAGGAACCCACATCTCCCAGGAACGTATCTGCGTTCTGTTAAAAGAAATGAAGAAACACCCTCCCTTTGCCCCCAAAAGGGGGGAGTCGGGGCAGAAAGATAAAGGTCCACCTGATGGAGGTGGACATAGTGGAAACACTGGCCCTGGAGCACAACTTGATTCCGCAGTGGGAGTGTTCTTGAGCAGGGAAACCACTGCGGTGGAGAATGGAGTGGAGTGAGAATCAGCCCATTAGACCATCTGGTGGCAAAGGGCCGCAAACCGTTATCTCACACAAACCGTGCATTTTCTCGGGTGCGAACGACTGTGGTATTCAATCCTGATGAGGAGGAAAGGCCGCGGAGTCACCGTCTTGGTTGTGAAGGGGAATGGGAGGACACAGAACCCAAAGCTTTGACGCATGGCGAATCCCAGTTTGTGGTCCCCTGTACATGGCTCACGGCCAGGGCATCTGGGAGAATGGCTACGTGGACCCGAGAGTGAGTGTGGGTGTAGGAAAGGTAGTAACACTTCCAAATTAGCCTGCTTTCTTTCTTTCTCTTTTTTTCTTTTCTTAATTTTCCCAAAACCTGTCAGATAGGCAGGCTTAAACCTGTGAGGCTTCTCCTCATGGTTGAGGCCCATTTGATACTCTTTCCATTGAGGCATTCATCACGAAGTTGGTCCCTTCAGATCATGAATGGTGAATACGAACGGTTTAAAGAATGTAGTGAGAAGGATGAGCACGGTGGGGATGGCTGCTTCGTGGAGTGCGGTTGCTGATGAAGACTCTGCGTTACCCAGCTCTTGGCTTCGGGGGTAATCAGCCCGAGCAAGGCAAATTAGAGACATTCTTCCCGGTTTTGTACAGCGTGACTTCCCACTTAGCATTTGTCTCCTTACAAGCCTCTAACCCGAGGCAATCGCAGAGCTTCCCCACGGGAAAGCGGTATTTCAGAGCTTTGCTCACGGCACTTGCCTTTCTTAATTTTACGAGGGGCAAATCCATTTTAACATTCACTTGAATGTTTGAGTATTCAAGGGTTTTGGGGTTGCGTTGGTCAGTATTGTTATTATTTTTAAAAAATGGAAATGAGGTATAATGACAGTCAATCATGACCCAAACACATCTTAATTAAATATGTTAAGACTCCACATTCTTTTTTTAAAAAATGTATTATGCTATTTCTCCTAGGAGTCTTCTTATTAGAGTCTGTTGAAACATTGTAAGGAACTAAGCGATCTTGGTTAATGGATGTCAGAGATGACGGGATTAATCTAGAATCCTAGCTCTCTAGTCATTCGATTGAACAGATCTATGCCCACATCTTTCCACTTTGTCTATAGAATACACACCCACCCAGCGCTCACGCACACACACTCACACACTCACACTCACACTCACACACACCCTTCTGTTTCCCAGAATTCTCACCCACACCCCACCACCATTTTGCCACCCAGTCTTACTGGCCATCTTACCTCCCTCACAGTTTATTGGAGGTTGACCCAGTCCCTGCCATTTTTTTTTTCTTTGTGAAGGCTGAAGGGGCCGGGGCCGTTCATGATCAAGATTTCTCCATTAAAAATGCAACCCCAGAGTGCTCACGGGAGACGCCACTGTCACAGAGTCCAGCCCTCGGTGCCAGGGTGGAGTAACACGCCTGCTCAGGTCTTGTATCCTGTCTTTGAAATCCATAGCAGTTTCTCTGAGTCCTTGTTGGAGGCCTTTTTTCTCCCCTTGTTCAAACGTCTGCCTCGAAATGTCCTAAGTTTAACTAAGCAGGTAGCCACCCGCAGCTTGCACACAGTTTTGGTATTGCTGCCTTCCCCGTGGCGATCGATGCGATGGTGTCGCCAGTGTGGTCGTTTCTAGTCACGCTTAGATGCCGTCGAAAAGCCACAGAATAGGACACACTGTGCGCCGATATGAAAAATACCGCTCAGGCCAGTTTGGCTCAGTGGATAGAGCATCAGCCTGCGGACTGAAAGGTCCCAGGTTAGATTCCGGTCAAGTGCATGTACCTTGGTTGCGGGCACATCCCCAGTAGGAGGTATGCAGGAGGCAGCTGATTGATGTTTCTCTCTCATCGATGTTTCTGACTCTCTATCCCTCTCCCTTCCTCTCTGTAAAAAATCAATAAAATATATATTTTTTTAAAAATACCGCTCAGCTGCCGTGTCATTCCACACTGGGCTTCTGCACAATAAATTGCTCCAAATTCGGGGAAAACCCAAAACAAGTCACCTTGAGCAGGAAGGCGGGCGTAGAACAGGGAATGGCTTTTTTTATAGGAAACAAGCTCAGTGCGTTTGCCCAATTAGAGCTTCCAGTGTTGTATGATTGCTTCAGCGTTGTCTGGCCTGTCACTGGTATGAAGTTTGTCGTGCTTTGATCAAAACCCTGTTATCATTTTTGCAACATGGTTCTTGTAAGATCTGAACGTCCCGCTGCCAGGTTGCTGGCGTGGCCTGTTTGCTCACTGACTATCCTTCCTGCAAAGCTCAGGCTGTGTGATGGGGCACATTTCAACTTGAAAGGAAGCTCTTGGAATTCTCATCTCAGCGAATTCCCAACACTATGTAACATCGCCAAGACTCGGTTTCCTCGCTTACGAAATGGGAAGAATATGTTCATTATGAAGATGGAAATAAACAGCAGGTAGCATTCCATAGGCGTTTACTTGTTTTTCTGTTATGATCAACTACACCGTCAGAAAGACCCTCTATTAAAAGCTCATGAAAATCCCATTCCTCTCCAAAATACCGTTTTGCTCACCTTCTCGCTGATGCATAGCCGCCTGTGTGCATGGACTTGACTCTCCGAAGAGCAGTTTTCCTCCTTTGTCCTTGTCAAAACCTGACATATTTCTTTGAACTTAAAAATTGAGTTTTTCAGGCAAAGTTATGTTCTGTAAAGAAGGAGATTTAGGCCCGGCCGGCCGGCGTGGCTCCGGGCTTGAGCATCTACCTAGGAACCAGGAGGTCATGGTTCGATTCCCAGGTCCGGGCACAGGCCCGGGTTGCAGGCTCGATCCCCAGGGAGGGGCGTGCAGGAGGCAGCCGATCAGCGATTCTCTCTCATCGTGGATGTTTCTCTCTCTCTCTCCCTCTCCTTTCCCCTCTGACATCAATAATAAAAAATATTTTTTAAAACATTTTCTATTGAAATTGTAAGAATGGTGATCAGACAGAACCAGTTGGAGCCCAACAAGTGTGTTGTAAACAAAGTCTCCCTCTGGATGCATTTCTTAGCTTAGTTTACAATTCCCAAGTTTTCCTTTTCCATTTTATTTATTTATTTTCCTTACGGATTCAGCTTATGAGTCATGAATAGCATATACTCAGAAGCTTGTATTTAAAACAACAAAAGCATGTCGGTATCTGACGGACACCAGACCTCCGTGAATAAGAATCCCAAAGAACCCACTCATGCTATCAAACGGATTGTAACAGTTCTTTTGGCATGGGTTGATATTTAATTGAAAATAGGTAATCGAGGTATGTAAACTGTAACTGAAAAATAAAATTAAAAAAAATAAGAAATAAAAGAAGCAATAGGTAGGAAAAGGCACAGAGCCTGACACAGCAGTGTGGGCTCTCTGAGTCTGTGGCTAAACAGACATTTCTCCATCTTTGGGGCAAAACAGTGCCACCATCGGAGCCAAGAGCCTGGTAAGGTATAGAGCTTTGCAGGCTCAACTCCAATCGTGTTTGGCTCCTGCATATATATTAGTCACCTCAGAATCTAGGCCAGGCGCTGTCTTTCACGTGCATTGAAAGAAAATGGCATTAATAAAAAGAGGGAATTACGGGGAGGTCAGACCCTGTTCTGTCATGTTTAGTACCTGCTTTAAAAACAATGATGCGGAGTGTCCAGCGGAAACCGTCTCTTCCAGTTAAAATTCCCTTCCGACCAGGGAGCGTGGCCGGGAGCTTTTGAAAGTCAAATGGGAACCAGCTTCGGGAAGATAGCCCCGTGTTTTCCAGCGGCTCAGCACACACGTTTATGGAGCGCCTGGCCTCGTGCACACCCTGCCTTCCCACAGCGCCCGCTTCCTTATCACCATCAAGAATAGTCTTTAGCCTCTTGAATTATAATGTCATTAGACCAGAGGCCCGGTGCACGGAACTCGTGCAAGGGGCTTGGCCTCGCACCTGCGGCGCCCGGCTTCCTCCGGAAGGTCGTCCCGCTGCTCACCCCGTCTCGTCTAATCAGCATATTACGTTTTTATGATTATAGATACAACGCACCTTCTGCAAGAGACCCAGAGTAGGTTGCCCGGTCTGTCTTGTGCATAGTTCTTTTTCGCGTGCAGAGTGTTTCCTTCTCGGTAGCTGCTGTCAGAAGGTGGAACAACGGGCTTGGTGTCTGCCATGGAAGAGTTTATAGGACACACCGACGACTCTCTGCATTTGCCCCCCAAGTGTGTGACTCTCTGCAGGGCTGATGGACTCACGGAGTCCCGGTGGCCGACAGATGAGCACTTTACAAAGAGTCCCGCGGGGTACGTGGTGTTCCAATGAGCCCTGCCGGGAAGTCCCACAGGCGCTTGGGGCGGGATGAGGGCGCTCCCCCTTGGGAAGGTCACGCGCCTGGCTCTGTGGACCCGAAACCCTCAGAGGTGGCCACGCGCCCCGAGGAGCCCTGTCCTCGACCTGGACACCACTGAGCAAGTGAAAGCTGATGTGGACTTCAGGTGAGTCGTCGAAGGGTGATGTTGAGCATTTTAGTGGGTCTGGTTTTTGTTTCGTTTTTTTGTAAATATTTTTATTTTAAGAAGAGTGTAATTTACTCTTTTGTGGTAGCCCTGTGACTTTGTAATTTTTTTTTCTTTTCTTTTTGGACTTGATGCTTTTGCTTAAGTGAAACAGTTCCTTTTCTTTTTTAAAATATATTTCTTCTAGTTGGTAGTATTACAGATATCTCCCATCTCCCCTCCCTCCTCCCAGCCCCTATTCCCCACTCCCTCCCCCCCCCTTCCCGCCAGGTCTTCATGTGGAGGCTGGAGGCCGCTCACCAAGTGGCTTGAAAAGCTCCTCCTGAAAGCGATCCCTACGAGTAAATGTGGCTGCCTGTGAGGTATGAGGGCCCACGCACCGGCATCGGAAGCACTTAGACGCTCTAGTAACACTGTCTGCAGGACACAACTAGCGCAAAGCATCATAAATACTTAAAGATCGCTTAGCGTACTCCTTCCGCCCTTGTTTCCAAGCAGCTTGCTTTTTGCATGATGACAAGAAGCAGCGATCAATAATTTCCCATTTCTTAGTAAAGGAATGGAATGTGATTCTGTCCCTCCCCCCCGCCCCCACCTTCTGTAAAGGTTATTGTTTTTATGCTGTTTGTTTGTTTGTTTGTTTGTTTGGAACAATGCCAGGCTTTGCTAAATGGTGTGGGTGACCCAGAAGCTGACAGATGTCTGGACAGGAGGGCCCTGAGAAGGATGCATGGCATGAGAGCCATGGGGGAGGGACAGCCGTGGGGCGTGGGAGAGGATGCTTAGACCTGGGGCTATGAACTGGGCCTCAGACAGTAGGATGTTTGGGGCCTGGAAGGAAGAAGGTCTTGGCTGGGAAATTAGAGCAAGGGATGCACTCTACAGTTGCGAAACACCCCCCTGAGGATGATTCGGGGTTACTTGAGATAAGCCTTTCAACGTGTAAAATATAAAGCAACAACAGTGATGGTGGTGGTGGTCTTGTGTGTGTGTGTGTGTGTATTGGGGGGTTTTGTTTGTTGTTTTGCTTTGATTTAGTTTTGTTGTTGTTTTTAAATAAAAGGCCCAGGAAACGGTAACCACGCCATTGCTGCCCTCTTTCCTTCGCCTCTTTCCGTGCATCTGCCCCCAAGTGCCCCGTGGGAGCTTTACACCCAGTAGGTGCTAAAGGAATAGTTGAAAAATGAGTGGAGTTTTTTCCCTCACAATCTGATTTTTTCCCCCCAATTTGGAATATAAATTACGTGCTTCTCTCTGATGGTCTCATGTTGATACATGTCACCTGCTCTGCGAGTCTGTGGGGCTCACGACTCCCCGGCAAGGTAGCCCACAGCGCCCGTGCTCTCTGACTATGTGCTAAACGATCTGAGCATGTGGTGTAGACCCACCCCGCGTTGTCTCCTCGCTTCTCAGTGACTGTTTTTTTTCTGACAACGCTTTCTCCCTCTCTCCTGAATTTCACCATTATCACCATTTTATCCTGTAACCCGAGGTGGGGAACCTTTTTCCTGCCAAGGGCCATGTGGGTATTTATAACGTCATTCAACAGGCCATACAAAATGATCCACTTAAAAAATTAGCCTGCTCTATGTGGTCAAACATTTAATGAACTCACCCCTAATGCCTGGGCCGGGCCAGACCCAATGATTCCGTGGGCCTCGCATGGCCCACGGGCCGGACGTTCCCCACCCCTGCTGTAACGGGGCCAGGTGCTGGGAGTTGGGGAATGAAGGCACAGCTCTGTGCACTGGGACTTACCCTTTATTAACGTCAAACGTTCCGCGGGCTCCGAGGTGCCAGCCTTCCTGATTGGCTATGGACGTGTTGCCACTTGGTTTGTACGAGAACCCACCCGGGTGGGCCTCATTATCGTTCACAGCTCACAAGTGAGGGCACGAGGCTTGGGGGTCTAGCCCAGGCAGGTTGTCCCCAGGGCCCCTTCAGGAGAAAGGAAGACTGCAGAGCCCAGCCCCCGAGGCCCTGGCCCTGGTCCGTCACACGCCCTGCAGCTGGAGATAGGAGAGGCCACATTCTCATGGCAACTGAAATGGCTTGGAGCCCTCGGGGCAGTACTTCTGCAGAAAGGCACCTAAACCTGCTTTCAAGGCACGAAACCTGCTCTAGGGAATGACGCAATGGACAGTGCCCTGGAATCTTACATCCATTGAAGTTACTCTTCTTAGGCAAGCTTTGTTGGTTAGGTAAGCGACATTTTGGAGAAAAATAAAATATTTCACTGAGCAAAACGTAAAATACTACAGGAAATGTTGAGCACGATTCAGAGAAAAACCAAAGGAGTTTTTTTTTACACGTAGTTTCTTTTTTTTTTTTTTTAATATATTTTATTGATTTTTTAAAGAGAGGAAGGAAGAGGAATAGAGAGTTAGAAACATCGATGAGAGAGAAACATCGATCAGCTGCCTCCTGCACACTCCCTACTGGGGATGTGCCCTCAACCAAGGTACATGCCCTTGACCGGAATTGAACCCGGGACCCTTCAGTCCGCAGGCCGACGCTCTATCCACTGAGCCAAACTGGTTTCGACTACACGTAGTTTCTGAGGAGGACTAGTAGACATTTACCTAAGGTAATATAGCTCTCTGGATCTTAGAGGTCACAGTCTAAAGGCTTCCTCCAAAGAATCACGTTGAACAAAGTGTTGATGCCGCATATCGCGTGAGAAAGAACACGGAAAAAGTCTGTTGTGCAGACTAGAGCGTATCTAATTTATAGAGTTTCAAAGGACAAGCCCTTTCTAGAGTCCAGAAATCTTCTAAAAGGTGCGTTCTTCTGAATAAGGCAGTCTCCCTTAGGAGCAACCCGAAGTCTGGTAAATAAGTGGAACCCACCCGTTCGTTCACATGCCATTTTTGCATGTCAGGAAGATGTGACTCCAGATAAAATACAGTATCATGTCTAGAAAGCAGTGCCATGAAAACTCCACGATATGGATCCTCTGCTCAGGATTGAGTCTACTTACCACCCCCTACACGCGACCACCCGTTCGCCACTTATTCTTGCCTTGGATATTTTGTCGTGGGCTCCATCTTGTTGCACATGTCTTTCCACATCCTCCTCCCCCAGGAACCCATGGCTTCCTTGTGGGCACCTTGAACTGGTCCAGGCCACCCTCTTCCAAGGAGTCCTTGCCAAACAACACGATGCTCCCAGTCTCTTTTCATACGCTGCAAAACACAGGATGAAACACTGTCACTGTACTAGTAACTTTTACCGGGACTAAGTGCGCACCTACTGTGTGCTGCCTTCTCCTTGGGTGGTTTCATGTCTCGTTTCACCTATTAGGTCAGAAATTCTTCAAGGAAATAGATAATCCACCCGCTTCTGTAATAGTCCCATTCACACAGTCGATCTTCAACAGATGCTTTTTGCATGTGTGCCTGCTCTACTACCTTTTTAACATCAGAGGAAGAGCTTACGCTATGAAAACCCAAGATGCAGGGTCTTGAATGCATTCAGTCTCACTGCCCAGAAGCAACTTCCTTTAATCGTTTCTGTTTTTATTCTTACGGCGCGCCGACCTCCATAAATAACATGCCTTTACCTCTCTGCCTTCATTCGACATCATCTACTGACTCTGCCCCGCCCCCGGTTACGAAATATGAAATTTTCGTGCCATTGGCGTAGGGCTGAGGAAATGGACCAATTCTAAAATTAAAAGCACACGCCCCCCACACACACACATTTTTCTCAATTAGCTTTGCCTCATGCCCTTGGTGAAGTGGGGTTATGTGGAGAAGTCAAGCCGACCCAAAATGTGGTTTGTGGACCGTTGCAGGTCTCTGACTTCCTTGTTACCTGCCCAGGACAAGACCAGGAACTTGCACCGGAAGGTAAATCGCCTAAGTTTCTAAGGACACTATGGAGTGGGCTGACGTGTTTTTTTCCTAGAAAGACTTCCCAGCGAAAAAAGTGGCACACCGATGACCACTTTTGGCCAACGGTCCCTTATCCTGTCACAGACAGGAGGCCATTTGCTGGTCAGCACCAGTCCCTGGACCCACACTTTGAGAAGGTGGTAGAAAGCACCGGGAATCGTGCCTGGCAGAGAAAGCACTGAGTAAATGTTAGCGGAGGCTGACACATGCTTTCCTTGGAATGAAATTTGCAAACGCCCAGGATCCTTCACAGATAGCGTGCTTAGCTGCTCATCTGGTTCATAAAACAACAGAGGGAACTTCGCTAACTCCTCACCGTGGAAGTTTTGTTATTCTTCAGTTTGGCGCAGCCCCACACACCCCTTTGGGGCGTTCGATAGAAAATACTCATCAATGCTGCCAGTGAGTCAGTTGCCAGAACGGTGCCGAGCCCCACGTGCTGCTCACCCTGGCAGGCTGTCCTGGCCCCCCTGCTGAGAGCCCCCCATCCTGAGACTTGGTGCCAGCTGATCCTCATTAATGCTCTGGCATCTGCAGACGCTGGGTGTATTTTGCTAGTGAGATGGGTAGTGAGTTAATATAGCAACATCTGTCTTCCATCACCCGTTCCCCCCAGAGTTTAGAGATAGTCTCTCCATCGCTGCTCACTGATGAAAGGCAGGACACTTTGGCAATGCTTCTTCTGAGCAAGCACTAGCTCCTGAAAATGCAATGCGGCAGGCCAGGCCCTGGTCCGCCCCCTTCTGCAGGCACTCGGGGCTCCCTGGTTCTCCCCCCCGAGGACCTTTGCCTAAGGAGGAAGTCCACCCAAGCCCCACCTCACTGTCTGGTATCAGTCCACCTTGGTCCAGCCAGCTCCAGAATGCCAACCTCATGGCAGGGCCCGGTTGTCCGGTCTCATTCCAGAGCATCCTGGGACGGCCTTGTTTCTAAATGAGGCTCTTGCCATCTTTGCACTCCACTGCCGGAACAGCACGCAGTTCCTCTCTGCAGAGACCATCTTCCCTCCGACTTCCACCACTCAGTTCACAGGAGACGAAACAGGCTACACCTAGTCCTGCTTTGTGGGAGTCCCTGTGACCTTCCTCAGGCACCAGTGCTCCGTTCCCTCTGAGGACCTACCTTCTCTTCTTTCCCAGGATGCGATGATGGTCCAGAGCAGTGGTCAGCAAACTCATTCGTCAACAGAGCCAAATATCAACAGCACAACGATTGAAATTTCTTTGGAGAGCCACATTTTTTAAACTTAAACTTCTTCTAACACCACTTCTTCAACATAGAGTGGTATTTTGTGGAAGAGCCACACTCAAGGGGCCAAAGAGCCGCATGTGGCTCGAGAGCCGCAGTTTGCCGACCACGGGTCCAGGGTAACTCCTCACAGAGCCGGCTCCAGCCCCACTCAACCTCAACCTGCAAGCCCCCCCTTGCCCAATCCCTGAGGTAAGGAGTGCCAGACACATAGGGTGATGTTGGTGCTGATAACCCCTTTAGCTCGTCACCCATTCACTTTCCGTTTTCTAAGTACCTGTGATAACATTATTCCTTTGTATTCAGTGATTGCCTTGGAATAAGAAGTCAGATCGATGGCTGTCTCACTATTTCCAATGAGTTAGCCTCCTCCAGCCTAGCCCAGGTCAGTAGATCTGACCCAAATACCTTGCCGGTTACTCTTTCTCTGCTCACCCCAGTTCGCACACGACTGCCGTGTTCGTTGTCTTCCTCTGCTGCATGCACCCTCATGGCTGTGCTGCAGAGCTCCGTGGCTCCCGATGGCATAACAGATGGAGTCCAAGCACCATCGCCTGGTGATTAAGCCACGTCATTAACTCAGCCTCTGACTCCTACACTCCAGGCTGTCTTTCAATTATTCAGTCACATGCCCTTCCTGATGGCATCGAATTCTGCTCAAATTATTATATCTGGATTCTCCCTTTCTGCTGATTCCACGTTCATGCCTCCCCTGGAAGCTCAGGGCAAATGCTCTCGCTCTTGAGGACAACCTTATCGAGTATCTCAGCCCAATGTGATCTTCCCCTGTTTTTAACTCCTATGGTACTTCCCGTCATTTCCTTTTATTTATTGGTACTAGTGGCCCTGTGCATGAAATTTGTGCACATTAAAAGGGGATTAGAGGAAATAATTTAATATTGCTGTTTGCCCTTTCTCTATAATAGAAGTGTCAGAGATAAAAGAAAATTAGTAAAATGTATATGAAAACTTTCCCCCTGTCAGAATCTGGGGTACACCATGGGACCCAGAATCAAGTCTCTGCCCACTCACATTCCCCTCAAAATCACATGAGACCCAGACCCGGCTACCCTCCCCACCCCCCACATTTGGCTAGATCCAGACCCGGCCAGTCCTACCCTTGTCAAGCCCCGCTGGGCAGAGGGCATAGCCTCAGGTCCCCTGGCCCAGCTCCAGGCCGGGGGGCATGCCTTGAGGTCCCCCGTCAAGCCCTTCTGGATGGGGGGTATGGCCTGAGGTCCCCCATCAAGCCCTGCCAGGTGGAGGGGCACAGCCTCAGGTCCCCCAGCCCAGCACCAGGAGGGGGGCACAGCCTCAGGTCCCCTATCAGGACCCACTGGGTGGGGGGCATGGCCTGAGGTCCCCTGTCAAGCCTCACCAAGCGGGAGGAGGGGGGGCGCAGCCTCAGGTCCCCTGGCCTGGTGCTGGGGCAGGGGGCACAGCTTGAGGTCCCCTGTCAAGCCCCACCAGGCAGGGGGTGTGGTCTGAGGTCCCCCGGCCTGGTGCCGGGGTGGGGGGAGCAGCCTGAGGTCCCCTAGCCCAGCACCAGGATGGGAAGTGCACTTTGAGGTCCCCTGTCAAGCCCCGCCAGGTGGGGTCATGGCCTGAGGTCCCCCAGCCTGGTGCTGGGGTGGGGGTCGTGGCCTGAAGTCCCCTGTCAAGCCCCATGGGGGCGGGGGAGGGTGTAGCCTCAGGTCCCTGCTGATTGCTGGTTAAGGCTCCTTAAGGGAACTTGGCCTCAGCTGTGGGTGCAGCCATCTTTGTGATGGAGTGATGGTCAATTAGCATATTCCCTCTTTATTAGATAGGATACTTCTCTCTTTTTGGTGTTAGCTCTCAGAGGGCAGGTGCTCCTCCCTCAGACCTCATTGTTCACTCACAGAGGCCAACCCAGTCCCCTTCACGTGGAAGACACTCCGTAAACGCACGGTGAGGGGATTGATTGTTATGAACAAGGAAGAATCAGGAGAGTAACCCTACGATGCCCCCTTAATGAAGTGGGTTTGCAAACATTTGAGCAGAGGCAAAAAGAACTAACCTATTTCTTAGGATACTGAGCTGCACATTCCTCCTCCCAATGATTTATCTCCAAGAATTGACTGACAGATGCCTTTCAGAACCCTTCATTATACTGTATGCATGCAAATGATGGTATTTGGACTGAAGGAGGGTAGGAACACCTACCAAATCTCTGAATCGTTAGCAAATCTCCACTTAAGAAAATTGACTTAATAATAAATTCACTTCATGGGAAATTTCCTAACCATTCAAAATTGCACGCCATCGTTTGCAATAACATGGAAAATATTTACCCAATACAAGTAAAAGACAAAAGTAGGATAAAAATTATATATAGTATAACGTTGACTGTGTTTTAAAAAATGCATGAAAAAAGATTTGAGAGAAAGAAACATCTAAAACATTAATGATTAAATGTGATGGCATAATCATGGTGCTTTTTACAGAGTTTTGCATATTCTACATTTTTATTAATGAATATACTAGGCTTTACTATGATAAAAAGTGATAGATGAAACAAGGAAGGAAGCTACACAATAGAATGGAAGTCCATTGATAGCTACTGTTAGGTCCATTCATCCACTGACTTAGAGTTAAGAGCACAGAATTATGTCCCTTGGGGAGGAGGACAGCATTCTTAAATCCCTATTTTATTAGGTTTGTCATGGCTGCATCTCAGGGGGTAAATTATCTCTCATGGATTGCCACTCATATAAAAAATATTGTGACATCTGTTAAGTTTTTGTGGAATAGTTGGGAAATACTGAGTTCTCCCCAAAATTGAGTTTATACCACTTGATGCTGTAGAAAAATACGGATGAAATTCAGAAATAATTTGCATAACTATGTAGAATAATTTGCAGTGGAGTGGATACGTAATACCATTTGTTTCTAAAGAATTATGCTGTGCCCTAACAGGTTTGGCTCAGTGGATAGAACGTCGGCCTTCGGACTGAAGGGTCCCAGGTTCAATGCCGGTCAAGGGCATGTACCTTGGTTGCGGGTACATCCCCAGTAGGGGGTGTGTATCCCTCTCCCTTCCTCTCTGTAAAAAAAATCAATAAAATATATTTTTAAAAAATAAATAAATAATTATGCTGTATCTACTTTGCAAATCACCTGTGTTGTGGTGGTAGACATTACTCCGTGGTGGTCCAGCTTTCAATTTGCTCTTTGTGCCCCGGACAGGTGGCTGGGTGAGTGGGAGCATCGTCCTCTACGCCGAAAGGTTATGGGTTCGATTCTGAGTCAAGGCTCAGGTTGCAGGTTCCATCCCAGGTCAGGGCACATACAGGAGGCAACCGATCGATCAATGTTTCTCTCTTACATTGATCTCTCTCTCTCTCTTTCCCCCTCCCCCTCCCTCTCTCTCTCTCTCCCCTCCCCCATCCTCTCTCTCTAAAATTAATAAAAACATATCCTTGGGTGAGGATTAAAAAAATTGGCTCTTTCGTGAGTTTGGGGTCACATGCTTATTGATGATGGATCCTAGGGAAAATGAGCCGCTGAATGATCAATGCACCTTTTGAGAAAAGCGAAAGGAAATAGATTCCACTTTCCGTTGTCGTTTTTATTTATGCTGCCTCTCTCCCATTCAAAGGCTCCCATTCACACAGGGTCACGGAGAGCTCACACGCGCGCGTGTAGCCATGACAAATAGGGCAGAAGCGGAGTGCGGCACTTCATGGCAGGACCGAGGCCGTGTGTTCACGTATGAAAACTGTGTGTCCGCGTGCGATCACCGATTCTCATTGCGGCGCTTGACCTTCAGCGTTAATCCGCCCGCCTTCCGGCTTATTAGAAACCGTTGGCAGCGTTGACGCGGGTCAGAAACCGTCAGAGAGGAGGAGAGCTTTATGCCCAGCCGTGGAAGTGGGGTTATTTTAGAAAGCCGGCTTGTGCCTGGCATCCACAGGGGCAGGATGGATAGCCCAGGGACAGTGCTGGCAGCTGCAGATCAGCCCAGCACTTGGCCTCAAAGGCCCCAGGCGGACGCAAAGAGCCTTTCCTTTGTTGTTGCTGCCTTTGTCGTCCTTCTCATCAGAGGTGGGGAGCCCTCCGCCCCGCCCCCCAGTGGAGCTGGCAGTGGAATTAACAATAAAGAATAAATGTCAGCTTCTCCTCCCAAGAGAAGCAGGCAGGCAGGCCCGGGAGCCTGTGCAGACAGATCCGCCCTCAGTCACTTGTCATTTGCGAAGGTGTTGGCGGCGGACTCCCCGGGCATAAGCAGTTGTGTAAGGCCTGGAGCTGCTTTTGTTTTCGCTTCTCTGTCTGGGACTCCCCAGGAGCCCCACCTTCCAGGCATCGTTCCTTAGTCATTCAGGAGCTGGTGGGGAAATGAAGAGCTCTCCTTGGCGCAGGAGTGGCTGAGGGTGGAAAGGGGTCGTGCACTTTTCTTCTCCTACTCGCCCAATGGGGGAGACCTGAGGACCTCATCGGCGGTCCTCAGCCACAGCCCCATGCTCTGTGGAGTGTTTCCAGACTATTCATGGCAGCCCTCGCGGGTTTGGCTCAGGGGAAAGAGCATCGGCCTGTGGACTGAAGGGTCCCGGGTTCGATTCCAGTCAAGGGCACATGCCCAGGTTGCGGGCTTCGCCCTTATGTACAATGGTGTGCAGGAGGCAGCCGATCAGTGATTCTCTCCCATCACTGATGCTCCTATCTCTCCCTCTCCCTTCCTCTCTGAAATCAATAAACACATTTTTTTAAAAGAAAAAGAACTTCACTGTATGCCTGCCTTGGCCTTCTGCTGAGGACATAGGAACCATCCATGGAAAAATTAGCAAACTGAAACTTGTCACAGCACCCATTAGTGAACACCGTGGAGGGTTGCACGCCATAATCGTCTTTCTGTAATTTAGACCTGCTTCCCCACAGATAGGGCGGTGTGGTGCATGAATATTTGTGGTAGCTGCACACTTTGAGAAGCAAGAAGATTTTACGATAAAAGGATGGGAGTCAGAAGAGAGAAATGCATTGTTTTTTGTTTGTTTGTTTGTTTGTTTGTTTTTAACAAATCTTTATTGTTCAGATTATTACAGGTGTTCCTCTATTTTTTCCCCCATAGCTCCCCTCCACCTGATTCCTCACCCCCCCCCCAAGCCCTTACCCCCGCCACTGTCTTCATCCATAGGAGTAAGATTTTTGTCCAATCTCTTCCCGCACCCCTCACACCTGCTTCCCCTGAGAATCATCAGTTCACTCCCTTTCTATGTCCCTGATTCTATTATATTCACCAGTCCATTCTGTTCTTCAGATTTTTTATTCACTTGATTTTTAGATTCACTTGTTGATAGGTATGTATTTGATGTCCTTTTGTTGTTCATAATTTTTATCTTTACCTTTTTCTTATTCTTCTTCTTCTTAAAGAATACCTTTCAGCATTTCATGTAATCCTGGTTTGGTGGTGATGAACTCCTTTAGCTTTATCTTGTCTGTGAAGCTCTTTATCTGATCTTCAACTCTGAATGATAGCTTTGCTGGGTAGAGTAATCTCGGTTGTAGGTTCTTGCTGTTCATCACTTTGAATATTTCTTGCCACTCCCTTCTGGCCTGCATAGTTTCTGTTGAGAAATCAGCTGACAGTCGTATGGGTACTCCCTTGTAGGTAATTAACTGTTTTTCTCTTGCTGCTTTTAATATTCTCTTTGTCTTTTGCCCTTGGCATTTTAATTATGATGTGTCTTGGTGTGGTCCTCTTTGGATTCCTCTTGTATGGGGTTCTGTGCGCTTCCTGGACTTGTAAGTCTATTTCTTTCACCAGGTAGGGAAAGTTTTCTGTCATTATTTCTTCTAATAGGTTTTCAATATTTTGCTCTCTCCCTTCTTCTGGCACCCCAAAAATTCGGATGTTGGTTCGCTTAAAGTTGTCCCAGAGGCTCCTTACACTATCTTCATATTTTTGGATTCTTTTTCTTTTTATTTTTCTGGTTGCATGTTTTTTGTTTCCACATATTTCAAATCTTTGGTTTGATTCTTGGGGTACGTTGATCTACAGTTGAGTTTCTGTATATTATTTATTTCAGACAGTGTATGCTTCATTTCTGACTGATCCTTTTCCATTTTTTTGGCATTCTCATTAAGCTCCTTGAAGGTCTCATCAAGTTTCTCAGCGGTTTTAAGAAGATTCTTGAGTAACCTTATAAATGTGGTTCTGAACTCTATGTCATCCAGTAGTTTGCTTTCCTCCGTTTCTTTCATTCATGACATGTTTCTTTGTCTCCTCATTTTGGCTGCTTCCCTGTGTTGATGGAGTAGCTTTGTGTGGTAGGTGACCTATAGGGGGCAGTAGCTCAGCCTCCCCAATCACCTGATGTGGACGCTCTTGGTACACCCCTTTGTGGGCTGAGTGCAAAGTCTTGGTGCAGTTAAAGCCTTAATTGCTGTTGGTATACTGGGAGGAATTGACCTCCAGGCCAATTAGCTGTGAGCACTCACTGTGTCTATAATGGAAGAACTGCTGTGCTGAAGACACACTTATGGGGCAGGACTTGTTTCAGTGGGGCTTTGGTGCTCACTGAGTCTGCCTTTGAATGTGTCACTTATGGATGTGAGGAGTTGAAATCTGGTGTCTCACTCTGACCACTAGGTACACTGGCTTTTGGATCTCCAATGGGGTGCAGGTCAGCTACTGTCTGAGGCCATCCAGCAGGAGCTACAGTGAGAGCTACAGTTTCCTCCTCTTTGCTTGGGGTTTGGAGGTTTTGGAGCTGTCTGACCCAGGCTGCAAGTTTGCTAGGTTAAGCTGCAATAGGGCGGGGCTTTCTTCTGCTAACGCTGCTGCTTGGAGCTTGGGTGGGTTTGTAGGTTGTGCAGGGTGGGGCCTCAGGGTGTCACTAGGCTAGGGCGTGGCAAACAGCAATGGCTGCTAGTTAGCCGGCTCTGTGTCCCCAAGGGCGTCCCGGAGTCCCGTGCCCCAGTGCCATAAACAATTATTCCTGCGCGCAGCTCTGCAAGTAAGCCACCCTCACTGGCAGACAGTCCAGCTTCTCCCCGTAGGAGTTTGGGTCCCCCATGTCTCCCCAGAAACTGTATTTCAGAGTAATCGGGGGCTTGTCTCCCTTTGGGTTGAAAAAAGCAGCGCCTGCCGCCAGCCCGGATCACGCGCCTCCGTACCTCAGCTTTTCAGCGCTCGTGTACATCTCAATGCTCTTTTCTCTTTCCTTCTAGTTGTAGAACTTCCACTCAGCCAGCTTTCCCGTGGTTCTGGGTGATAGACGTTTTGTCTTTTAGTTGAATTTTTTAAATTGTTGTGCAAGGCAGCAGTTTAGGTGTTTACCTACACCGCCATCTTGGATTCTTATCGAGAAATGCATTGTTGAAGTTTCTCCCTTAGGGTGAATATTTCAAGAGTAAGTGCCTTTGTCAATGCGCTTTCTATTGTCTGCTGATTGTGGGGGTTTTTTTGTGTGTGTTTTTTTATAGAATGGCTTATAGATAAATATTAATTACTGGTTATTGATGTGATTTGTTGTGACATCCATAATCTCTCTTATTTCAAGTCCAAAGATTTTGTAAGGAACAGTATAAATCTCATCATCCAAAGCTATGCAAACTATTAGTACACTTTTTCAGACCAACAAAATTTGGCATATCCTTCACCCTTATGTACAATGATGTTTAGACATGTATATAAACTTTTAAAATCTGTGCAAAGTTACATAGCTACTTACAGCAGCTTTTGTGGTTTTGATTTTTTGTTTTTATGTGGGGTTTTTTGAGGCATTTTGGAGACTCCTTCCTCCTGCACATGTAGGACTCTTAGTGATACAAAAGAATAATAGGCATATTCATTTATAAAAGAAAGTCTAATTGCTACCATCTGTGGACCCAGAAACCTAATAAAATGTGCATAGTGCATATGTGACTTTATATAAAGTATTAGAATACAGTTCCTTCTTTTTACATATCCCCTCTCTACCCAAATAAAGAGGGGAGAGATAATACACTATTCATTGATATTTCTGTCTCTCCCTCCCTCTCTCTTCATCTCTTCAAACATCAATGAAAACATATTTTTAAAGAATGCCAAATTTTGAGGGAAGGTGAGCTAAGAAGAAGCCAAAGAGTCTGAGTTAATTTATTTGTATCTTTGAGCACTTCAATTAGGAGTGCCAGGGATTGAGGGCAGAGGCGGGGGTGAAGGAAAGGAGTACGTGGGAACCATCCTTTCTGGAAGTTTGGTGGTGAATGGATGCCAAGGACCGTGTCTATTCCGAGGAGGTTTGAGACCTGAGTTTTCTTGAGAGGTTATCCATTCAGGGTCTCCTCGGATGAATCATTCTGAAGTCTTTTTTGAGTCAGGGTTCAATGACTTTCTTTCCTTTCTCCCTAATTTCTCAGATGACTTCCCAGACCAAAGTCAGGAGAAGCTGTGTGTAATGCAAGCCTACACACGGAGTCTCACTGTAATGAAGTATGGTTTTCTCTAGTCAGGCGTCCCTCCCTCTGGCGCTGAGGACTGTTTCAGAATCTGTGCATCCTCCAGACTCCTTCCTTCTCTCCATCCCACCACACAGTCTGCCTCCGTGAGAAGACAGGGGCCATCGGAGAGGTGGGTTCTTTCAGCTTCCCACCCTCAAATTTAAGCGCTAGGGTGCCTCCGGGGCTCCAGGCCTTCCTCTCCTGCCACCATGGAGCTGGCCGGCCCTGCCACCCGCTACACTGGGTTTCTCTCCTCTCCCCGTAAGAACTGATGCATCGGCCATGTCCTCGCCTCCCATCTATGCAGCTTCAGTTGACTCCTTCATATCAGTCACCAAACAGGCTCGGTCGCAACCAAACACTTTTATTTATTTTTTTAAAGACATTTTTTATTGATCTTAGAGAGGAAGGGAGAGGGAGAGAGAGATAGAAACCTCAATGATGAGAGAGAATCATTGATCGGCTGCCTCCTGCACACCCCGCACTGGGGATCGAACCTGCAACCCAGGCATATGCCCTGACCTGGCATCAAACCCTGACCTCCTGGTTCATAGGTCGACAGTCAACCTCTGAGCCACACTGGCTGGGCTCAACCAAACATTTTTAAAGCCCTCCCTGTACACCTTCTCTCCCTCCCGCTCCTTTTATAAAGCGGTTGATGTGAATGCTGTAGCTTCATAAACTGGGGCCACCTTTTCTCCTCCAACACCTCTCCTTGCCTTGAAATGTTCTTTCCTGCCCTGCAACTCCCCCTCCCTCCCCAAGCTTCTTGATACTCATCTTTTGATTCTCAACGTAAATACCACTTATTTAGAATTAGTCTATCTCAGTTCTAGCCTAGGAGCTTTTCTTTGTTATAGAGACTGCACTTCCAGTCACTGCTTGCCATTCTTGCCCAAGAGATTGTAAATCCCACAAGGGAGGGATGGTGTGTCCTGTTCATCCCATCGAATAAAGAGGGAATATGCTAATTGACCATCACTCCATCACAAAGATGGCTGCACCCACAGCTGAGGCCAAGTTCCCTTAAGGAGCCTTAACAAGCAATCAGCAGGGACCTGAGGCTATGCCCTCCCCCGCCCCCATGGGGCTTGACAGGGGACTTCAGGCCAAGACCCCCACCCCAGCACCAGGCCGGGGGACCTCAGGCCATGCCCCCCACCTGGCGGGGCTTGACAGGGGACCTCAAGGTGCACTTCCCATCCTGGTGCTGGGCTGTGGGACCTCAGGCTACTCCCTCCACCCCGGCACCAGGCCGGGGGACCTCAGACCACACCCCCCCCGCCTGGTGGGGCTTGAAAGGGGACCTCAAGCTGTGCCCCCTGCCCCAGCACCAGGCCAGGGGACCTGAGGCTGCGCCCCCCTCTCCTCCCGCTTGGTGAGGCTTGACAGGGGACCTCAGGCCATGCCCCCCACCCAGCAGGGCTTGACAGGGGATCTCAGGCTGTGTCTCCCACCTGGCGGGGCTTGACAGAGGACCTCAAGGCACGCCCCCCCCCACCCTAGTCTGGGCTGGGGGACCTCAGGCCACGTCCCCCATCCTGGAGCCAGGCCAGGGGACCTGAGGCTACACCCCCTGCCCAGCAGGGTTTGACAAGGGTGGGACTGGCCAGGTCTGGATCTAGCCCAATTGTGGGGGGGGGGGGGGTTGGCTGGGGCTGGGTCTCACATGATTTTGAGGTGCATGTGGGTGGGCAGGGACTTGACTCTGGGTCTTGTGGTGTACCCCAGACTCTGACAGGAGGAAGGTTTTCATATACATTTTACTAATTTTCTTTCATCTCTGACACTTCTATTATAGAGAAAGGGCAAATAGCAATATTAAATTATTTCCTCTAATTAATCCCCTTTTAATGTGCATGAATTTCATGCACCAGGTCACTAGTTCTTTTATAATGGGCTAGAGGCCTGGAGCACAGAATTCATGCCCCAGGGTGGGGGGGGGGAGAAGGTCTCTCAGCCCAGCCTGCACCCTCTCGAAATCTGGGACCCCTTGGGGATGTCCGACTGCCGATTTAGGCCTGATCCCATCAGACATCCCTCTCATAATCCAGGACCACTGACTGCCTTCCCAATCACCCCTAACCCTCTGCCTGCCTGCCTGGTCACCCATAACCACTATGCTTGCCTGCCTGGTCACCCCTAACTACTCAACTGCCTGCCTGATTGCCCCTAACCACTATGCCTGCATGCCTGATCGCCCCTAACCACTCTGCCTGCCTGCCTGATCACCCCTAACTGCTCGCCTGCCTGATTGCCCCTAAGCACTTTGCCTGCCTGCCTGATTGCCCCAACTGCCTCTGCCTCTGCCTTGGCCCCCGCCACAGCGGCCTCGTCCAGAAGGACGTCCGGAATGATGTCCAGAAGGTCATTTGGTTGTCTGGTCTAATTAACATATTATGGTTTTATTATTATAGATGCTGCATACAGTTTGGCATAGAGAAAGCATTCAGAAAAAATTTTTTTGAATATTTATTGCAGATTTTTGTTCATAGATTCCCTAGTACATATATTAGAATGTAATCTATCAGAAATAGATTTAGTTTTTATATTAATTGAGTTTTTCCATTGATTTGGGGAATAAAGCAAGGAATATTTTCATATAAATTGTATTTTTTTTTTTGCTAAACATAATTATAATTTCAAATATGTTTCCACTGAAAAAGTGTTGACCTCAACATATGATAGAACCATCTTTAACATTTCTCTCTTTACTTCAACAAGCATTATCTCTTTGCCATATGTATTTAATTTTCCAGTGTATTTAATTCCTATACCACTAATAACTTAGCCAGACACATGTTTGTTTATACACATATTAAACTATAGAATGGAATGATTTCACAATCCATATGAGTTTCCTTATGATTTGATAACACACGTAGTCATGGCTTGAGAGCCTCACCCACCCTGCCTTCGTGCCAAGATTTTTCACAGAGCAGCCCAGCTAGAAGAGCCATCAAAATGCTAGAAAAAGCCTGGCCAGTGTGGCTCAGTGGTTGAGCATCGAACCATGAAACAGGAGGTCACAGTTTGATTCCTAGTTGGGGCACATACCCAGGTTGCGGGCTCAATCCCCAGTGCAGGGCATGCAGGAGGCAGCCGATCAATGATCCTCTGTCATCCTTGATGTTTCCATCTCTCTCTCCCTCTTTCTTCCTCTCTGAAATTAATAAAAATGTATTTTTTTAAATGCTAGAAAAAATAAAAGTTTTATGGATAGAAAGTTTCCTGGAATGAAAGCTAAGAGACCTAGGTTATTGATTGGTTGATCTTGGATAAATCATTTGATCTTCTTGAATCTGCTTCATTTGTAAAATTAGTGTAAATGAATTACACTTGACTTTTAATTAAGAGAATAAATGTATCTCAAATGTGTATTGTGCATATAAGCCTACGTTTTCCAAGCATTGGGAGGGGTACTTAGAAGACAGTCCTTATCCACAAATAGCTTATCTTCTTCATATAGATCCAAACAAAAACTGTAAAATTACATAAAAACATGCTGTTGTACTTAAGATGATGAAGTGCTTAATGACCAAAAGGGATCATTTGTGCCATAAAGTTTAGAGGAAAGTAGAACTTCTCATTAAATAGTGAGACCTCGCCGAAACCAGTTTGGCTCAGTGGATAGAGCGTCGGCCTGTGGACTGAAGGGTCCCAGGTTCGATTATGGCAAGGGCATGTACCTTGGTTGTGGGCACATCCCCAGTAGGGGGTGTGCAGGAGGCAGCTGATCGATGTTTCTCTCTCATCAATGTTTCTAGCTCTCTATCCCTCTTCCTTCCTCTCTGTAAAAAAAAAAAAAATCAATAAAATATATTTAAAAAAATAAATAAATAGTGAGACCTCTTCCCTGTCAATCCTATATAATAAAAGGCTAATATGCAAATTGTCCCCTTGTGGGAGTTTGACCTGGAGTTTGACCAGGGGGCAGGGCTGGCCAGCCAACCACCTGTGGCCCCTCCCCCAGACCAGGCTCCACCCCCATTCAGCCTCCCTAACCCCTATTGGGGCGGGCCAGCTGGACCCCACCCATGCAAGAATTCGTGCACTGGGCCTCTAGTATAATAATAAGATTGAATATAATTCATCTAATTATGCTTGTATGTAGAACCTACTCATGAATATGCATTGAATAAATGAATGACAGATATAGATAAATCAATGAATTACAATATTTAACATCTTGGTCATATCTGCAGAAATATTTTAAAGTATTTTATAGAAATTCATACATATGTATGTATGTATGTATGTATGTATATGTGTATATGCATGTACCTATATGTTGTGTGTGCATACATATATACACATATGTTTATGTGTCTGTGTCTATATGTGTATGAGTCTTTTTCATAAATGTGAAGGTAGTATTTCACATAAGGGGAAAATTAATTTTTCAAGGAATGCTGTGGATTAAATTTATTCACTACCTGAGATATATTAGGGTTTTATATTATACCCCACAGCAAACTATGTTTCAAATGATTTGAAGATTAAACAATGCCGTAAGAAGGAAATTAGATGTGAATATTTACATTTAGTGGTGTGAAAACACATTTCTCCATACCATAAAGGACCATACTGATACATGTGATCACATTAAAATTTAAACTCTACTCCATCAAAAACATTTGTAAGAAATATGCAATTGACAAACTGGGGGTACTTTGCAATGGATTCCACAAAACTAATAGTCTTAATATAAATAACTCTTTCAAATAAATAATAAAAAGAGACTAGCAACGCAAAGAGTTTTTTAAAGTAAAAGCAAAGGACGCAAATTTTAAAAAGCTTGCAAGAAAGAAAGAAGAGAACAATAAGTCAATAATTGTGTGAAAAGCTTTTCTACATCCTTAGTTCTTAAAACTTCAGCCAGAGCCCTGCCCGGGTGGCATCGGTTGGTTGGAGCGTCATCCTACACCAAAAGGTTGAGAGTTCGCTCCCCAGTTGGGGCTCACATGGAAGCAACCGAACGACGTTTCTCTCTCACGTTATGTTTCTCTTTCTGTCTCTGTCTCTCTTCACTTTCTCCCTCTAAAACCGATGGGGAATATCCTCAGGTGAGAATTCAAATAATATTCAGAAAGAAACAAAATGTTTGGTGTTGACGAGGGTGTGAACAAATGGTCACCCACATTTCCTGCTGGGAATATAATTGTGATCCTCTGGCAGACAATGGACAAGCACCATGAGAGTGACAGCTCTAAAACGTGGGTGCCCGTTGATCCAGCCATTCCATCTTTAGAAACTGAGCTTAAATAACCAGGAACTTAGGGAAAGATAAATGTACAAAGATGGTCACCTAGGATTTATATATAGTTAGGGAAAATGAGAAATGGCTATATAAGCATTTTGGCCAGAGCCGATGAAAAATGTGTGCAGAAATTTTTATGGTCTTTTGTTAAAGCAACTTGGCAATGTGCATCAAGAATTATATATTTTTAATATCTATACTCTTTGACATATTGACTCACTTTCTAGGAATTTCTCCTAAGGAAATAATTGGAAACAGAAAAGAAAAAAACTAAATTTATGAAGATAGTGACTGCAACATTATAACAATTTATAATCCACTAGAGGCCCGGTGCATGAATTCATGCACAGGTGGGGTTGGAGGCGGCGGGGGGGGTGGGGAGGGGACCCAGGAGGTTGGCCCGCCAGCCCCCACCTCCTGGTTGAACTCCCGGTCAAACTCCCAGTTGAGGGGACAATTTGTATATTAGCCTTTTATTACACAGGATTGTTGGATTAAGAGCATCAGATGAGCAAATGGTAGAGTCCAAGAAGAGAAGAGTAGGGGGCCATTAGTGATGTTATTTATAAGATGTTCCCAGGATCTTGGAAGTATGCAGATCAAATACTGAAGTGAGAAAGGAGACTTTTGCCAGTGCTTTGCCACTCTCGACCGTGACTTCTCTAAGCTTTAATTTTTTTGTTTTAATCCTCACCTGATGATGTTTTTCCATTGATGTTTAGAGACAGTGGAGGGGAGAGGGAAAGACAGAGAGAAACATCGATGTGAGAGAAACACATGGATTGGTTGCCTCTTGCACACACCCCGACCAGGGCTCGGGCCAGGGAGGAGCCTGCAACCCAACCAAGGTATGTGCCCTTGACTGGAATCGAACCCAGGATGCTCTGTCTACTGAGCCAAACTGACTGGCGCATAAGCTTCAATTTTTAATCTATGAAATGGGTGGGGGCATAGTTGTACATTCCTTAGAGGGATGCTGTGAGGACTCGATGAAATAATGAATGTAAAGCCCTTTGCACAAGGCACATACCACTCATGGAAAACAGTCATTATTTCTAACGGGGCACACAAGTCCATGAAAGGGTCGTTGTAACCGTCTGGATATACAGCACACATAATTCACTGCAGCCGTAACAGTGGTGATCTTGGGACGATACGTGATTTTTTTCTTCTATATATTTTTCAGGCATTTCTACTTTTGTAATGTTTACAGTAGGTTGGCTTTGTTCCTTTTGTTTCCTTTCGTCTCCACATGGTAGGAAGCAGACAAACGATTCTGCAAAGGAAGAGTAAATCCGACAGGCAACAGCGCCAACCAGGACCTTGGCCGCCAGGGCAGAGCCGGCGTCCGCCAGCACCATCTGTTGCGCAGGGAGTAGGTAGCATCCTGGCCCATGAGGTGTGACCCCCTAGCCAGACTGGTGACTCCTCCTTTGTGAGGTCCAGCTGAATCCACCCTGGAGCCCGAGGAGACCAGAGATGCCAGGGCTCCACCTCCAGAGACTGAATGTGGTAGGACTGAGGTGGTCCAAGCTCTTGAATACTTAAGAATGATGTCACCCGTGATTCTGACTCACAGTAACATCTGAGAACCCGTGGGCGAGAGCAGGCCATTCCTGAGGCCAGAGTTCCAGCCTGTATCCCCGGGGACGTCCAGAGCTAGCTGTTCTGTGTGCCTGCAGGCCGTGTGCCCATGGGTTGCCATATGTCTAACCAAAACTGGGCCAGCTCTGAGCATGACTGGGAAGGAGCAAATGATCTCCTCCCCTCTTTCCTCTCCACCACCTCCCCACACTATCAGACAGATAACCCCTTCAGCCATAGATAAACGAAGGAAAGCTTGCCTTTTGCAACAACCTGGGTAGACCAGGAGGGTTTCCTGCTACGTGGCATAAGTCAGACAGAGAAAGACAAATACTGTATGATTTCATTTCCTTGGAGAATATGCAAAACAAAAGGAATGAACAAACAAAACAGAAACGGACTCATAAATACAGAAAACAGAGTGATGGTTGCCATATGGGACGGGTGTTAGGAGAATGGGTGAAAAAAGGGAGAGGGATTAAGATATACAAATTGCCAGTTATGGAAATGGTCGCAGGGATGGAAAATACAGCATAGGGAGTATAATTAAGAATATTGTTGGCCCTGTGGCGTGGCTCCATCATTGAGCATCAACCCATGAACCAGAAGGTCATGGTTCGATTCTCGGTCAGGGCACATGCCCAAATTGTGGGCTCAATCCCTAAGTGGGGGTGTGCAGGAGACAATCAATGGTTCTCTCTCATTGTGTTTCTCTCTCTCTCCCACTCCCGTACACTGGTGACCACCGGATTCACATCTTAGGCATTGAAATCAATAAAAAAATATTTTTTTAAAGAAGAATTTTGTAATATCTATGTATGGTGCCAGATGGGTGCTAGACTTGCCTGGGTGATCACTTCTTAAGTTATATAAATGTCTAATCACTATATTGTACACTCGAAACTAATAGAATATTGTATGCCCACTGTAATTGAAAAAAAGAATCCAGATAACCCAAACATCTGTCTTGTTATTGGTGAGTCAGTAGTCACACCTTGGCTGTCAATAGTCACACTTGGGCTAGGCCAGTGGTCAGCAAACTGATTAGTCAACAGAGCCAAATAGCAACAGTACAACGATCAAAATTTCTTTTGAGAGCCACATTTTTTAAACTTCTTCTAACACCACTTCTTCAAAATAGACTCACCCAGGCCTTGGTATTTTGTGGAAGAGCCATATTCAAGGGGCCAAAGAGCCGCATGTGGCTCATGAGCCGCGGTTTGCCGACCACTGGGCTGGACAGTAGAGTGATGAAGATCAGATGAAGCGGGTGACCTGAAAAAGCCATCAGTTTCATGGAATCCATGGTTAGGAGGGTGGGCTCGTTTTGCTTTCCCAGTGGAGTGATAGAGATTAGTGCATTGACAGTTCTTCAGTGTCCATCCGGAATACCTCAGCATTTCCCCCATGCTTTCATTGGCATCATTTACTTATCCATGAGTGTGTGGCATTTCCTCAGAACATCATGTGCTGTGGGTCTGAGTTCATCTCAAGTTCAGAGTGTTCCAGCGCATGCAGTGAGCTGACCCGATGGGAGGGTTTTCATCCAACATCCTATCCGTCAACGTGCACCCAATAAGGGACATCTCTGCAGCATGCAGACACCTGATTTTCACTTGCCCTTTTGCAAAAACCCATTCCTGTTTGCTTTTGAGAATAACGTTTAATTAAAGGCATCCTGTGGATTTTACAGCGTGCTCGGTTTTCAGTGTCAGAGCGGGGTTGTGCAATTACGTGAGGGTTGGACGCGATGTGCAGGAGGAATCTTTGTGCTCTTGCCTTTTGAAAATGGAGCCCAGTGGAGCAACTTCTGTCCCTGTGATTCTCCTGGAGGTCTCACTCAACCTCCTTTCTTTGCTTCCGATTCCCTTTACAGGTGATTATTTTAAGCCTCATTACCTAAACCTTTGGTCCCTTCTTCTGGTTTATTCATTGCAGATCTCTCCCTCTGCACTTTGCTTCGTATCAGCAAATCTGCCTGCTTCTGCTTCCCCGGGGGATTCAATAATCCAGTTTCTCCCATGGGCTTGGCAAATAGCACATATCCTTGCTGTTAGTCATTGGCTTCCCTGTGTCTTAATGAAGATGCGTCTGAAGGCATTGAGCTTAGATGGTTGCAACCTGAAGGGAGGGATGGGTTTGTGGTGTAAGTACAGAGAGTCAGACCTTGACCTCTGCCCAACTTAGCTCCACTCCCCTCTTCTTTGAATCAGCTATGGGAACACTGTGTTTCTTCATCTTTAAAGTGGAGATGATAATAAGGATTTTACAGGTTTGCTTGGAAATTAATGATATGTTTATGAAGAACCAGGGACGTCATAGGCACTGAATAGATCATATCTATTATGACTGTATATAAAGTACATATACACATGTAAAATGTTTGAGTGACACTATTGTAAGACAGAAGGGAGAGTCAAAATTGTCTCAACAAATCTATAATAATACGAGTGTGATATGCTAATTAGGCCGGACATCCTTCCCAACAACCTTCCGGAAGAAGCTGAGGCGGGCTGGGGCCAAGGCAGAGGCAGCGGCCACAGCGGCAGATGCTGAGCCCCTCGCACGAATTTCGTGCCTTGGGCTTCTAGTACTAAATATAAAGATATAGTATTTGATTTAGCTTCCAAAAGTGGGCTCCTGACTCAGAAGATATTTTAACCTCTTTGTTTCCCTTTCTTGCCATCTTTGTCCCACTTCCACATTCCCTCGACCCACTCTTCTTTTCTTCTGATGCCTTTGGCTCATCCACCTTTGCTCCTCTCTGTTCGCATCTGGCTCTATGTATCCCCTCCAGGGTGGTATCACCCAGGCTCCGTTTTCAACCTGTTCATCTTTCCACTTGGTATAACCTCCCCTGGGTCCGGCCGCTGGCTACTGGTGAGCCTCAGCTTCCCACAGCCAGTTGCTCACTAAGTTTCACCCTGGAACCCTGTAGCAACACTGAGAAAAAGCCCGCCGAGTGTTCATGCAGCTTCTGCTTCACCTAATCGCCCTGGTGAGTGGTATCACCATTATTCAGCTCTGGAAACCAGCGGTCCCCCAGGGCCCAGGAGCTCCGAGACAGTAGGAAGTTGCCCTCATTGGCTTTCACGTCACAGTGTCTGGCGAACCAAGTGTCATATGATAACTGTCGCAAGCTGGGTGATGGGTACAGAGTGGCTCACTGTATTGTTCTTCTGTGTTATTGTACAGTTGTAAACCTCATACTAAATCTTTAACCCATGTTGGTGCCTGGCACGCCCCTCGAGCTGTGCTGCATTGAGGTCACTGGAGGTGGAGCTCTGGAATCTGCATTCTTAGACAGCTGCCCAGGGGGTGCCTATGTGCTCTGGAACATGAGCTCCGCTGGTTGAGGGGGAAGGTGGCGGGATCATAGCCATCTCTTCCCAAAACAGTGGCTGCTGCTGAAGACACCCAAGCAAAACCTCACCTTCCAAGGTTGAAAACATCCACACGTTGGTCTCAAAGACGAAGCGCCCGAGCATCCAGTCGGCCCCACAGCCAGAGTTGAGTCCTCAGGGTTCAGGAATAAATCTGATCTATTCCATGAAATAGAGGCTATGGTTTTCAAAATTACGTACTTTTTATTCATAATGAAATAAAAGAGGACATTGTCTCTATTGAGCCAAAGCAGGCCTGGGTAAGAAGAGCGCACTACATAATGAAAATGACAATAACTGAAATAAAAATCTTATTTGAAAGTAGTAAAAAGCAGACCTGACATTGCGGGTAATCAAATCAGCCAAACCCAGAATACTTCGAAAATGAAATCACAGGTTTAAAAAATGAGCCCAGAATATAATGGGCAAGGAGGTCAGTGATGGAGATAAAACCTATAGACTCAAGCAGTGGATCAAAATGCATCATTGAAGATAAAATAACCTGTATGTTAGAATTCTGGGGAGAAAAAGGACCCCAAAATAGCAGTTAAAGGAGTTTATCATGGCCCAGGTAACTGAATAATCAGGGGAATGCCACAAACTCTTTTTTGTTAAAATTTTTAACTTCTAGAAGATGGTGATGATGAATTTCCTAAGTTAAAAAGTAGAAACGTTAGGTTCCTTCAGCAGGAGTTAACGTTACCGTTCATCCTAGTCTTCAAGTGCCTTTTCACAGACCTGAAGACCGTGGAGCGATCCTAGGATTTCTGGAAGGAAATTGGGACATTCATATGAGGAGACATCTTCAGATGTGCAAATAGTAGCGAATATGTCACCCAAGAACCCATTTGGCCAAAGTTATTCACAAATAAAATCATTGACAAGAAATGAAAAAAGGGGTCTTCTAGCCCCTGGCACGTGTGTTGCGATCATTTTCAGTCGATCCTAAGTTGCACTTTGTCCCTGGCATTGTAGCATCGCTGAAGTCAGGATGCGTATTCCAGACAGTGGTGTCTGACAGTTGCTGACTGATGGGTGGCAGCTGTGACGGGGTGGTCGCCTGCACCGGCCTGGCTGGGATTCCCGTTGACTTGACTGAACGATGTTCCTGAACAAGCCCTAACTGATCAATGTATTTGCTTTGACTCCCTGATAAGCATATTCTCTGTGTAGTGCAAATTTAAAATATTTTTGTTAGAATTGTCAAGAGCCAGGCAGGTTGACCATCACTTGCTTATCCCCAATGGAGTACCAATTGGCATAGGAGGTTATCAGAACAGGTGGTCTTGCCTGGCAGGTGTGGCTGCGTTTGTTGAGCCATTGACCCATGAACCAAGAGGTCACTGGTTTAAGTCCCAGTCAAGGCACATGCCCAGGTTGTGGGTTTGATCCCCATTAGGGGCATGCAGGAGGCAGCTGGTCAATGATTCTCTCTCATCATTGATGTTTCCATCCCTCTCTCCCTTCCCCTTTCTCTTTAAAATCAATTTAATATATACATATTAAATGGTAAGTCAGGTCCCTGATTGCATCCTGGGTTTCAGCACCAAAAATAAAAATAAAAATGAGAAGTCACACAGCAAGGAGACCTGTCTAATTTTAATCCAGCATTTCCCAGACTTACCTGACAATTATACTCTGTCTCATTCTTATCTCTATTATAAAAACCCTGTGGCTGTTATGCCGTCACGCCATCACGACCAAACGCCAAAAGGCACCTGCTGAACGTTGTATGATTTCTCCATGGGAACAAGTAAGTGTTGCTCTATTCAATTCTCATCTTCCAATGAAGGTCAATTTAAGTGCTCCTGAGAAGGAAAGGTTAGGGCAGGAAACCATTCTTATCTCCGTCCACAACTATCTTCAAGATGGGCGGGGCTGCATGCGCAGCGAGACGCGAGCGGGTGTGCAGGGACTTGACGCTGGGTCCCGGGGTGTGCTGGGTCTGGGCCTCGTGAGACTTTGCAGGGTGGGCTTCTAGTTACTAGTATAATGACATTGAATGGGTGTCTCACCGAAGAGACTGGGAAGCACTACGATGAACACCATTAACTGGAGGGTACAACGTAGCCCATTCAGGGAGCTGAAGAAAATATTGGAGCATCTATTTCTACTTGTATTATCTCATCATTAAAAACAAAACAAAACAACTTAGATTTTGTTCTTTCCATATTCTGCCAGGTCACATAAGTCCCAGTCTCCTCAGATGCAAAATTGGAATAATAGCAGCACCCTCCCCATTGGTTTGGTTTGCTGGTTTCTTTGTTTTGGAATAGAGTACTCAGAACAGTCCTAGCACATAGTAGGTTCACAGTGAATATTCACTTTTATTATTGTTGTTGTTTTAAACAAATTTACTAGTGATTTTCCTGAAGAACTTGGGCCTTTTCGCCTTCAATAAAAATCAAATATTTGTTTCCTGTGAGGGTTCAAAATGGCATGTTTTGTTTCTGGTCTTAATATTTTTTTAAAGCATTACTCCATACTGATTATTCTTAGCATATGTCAAAACAGTGCCGCTGGAAAGCCGTGTCGACCTGCTTTGGTCTTATAAGTGTAGATCCTCAGAGTCATGGTCTCCACTTGTGTTTCTTTACTGCCTTTTCTATGGTGTCGACATACCAGGCTGTGCCGAGGCCGCCGGAATGTTCCTCTGAAGGGCAACAGCACAGATGACTCAAACAGGTTCGTCACTTCTTTAGGTTAGCTTGGTATTTGCTCCCTTGTGCTTGGCGTTTCTTTTGTTGCAACAGTCAAATATGATCTGGCCGTCCTATGCTACGCTAATAAACGACTGCCCTTAAAGTCGGCAACTTCCTTCTGAGAGCCTGGGCCGCCCAGCCTTCAGTGAGCTCTCTGCACACCTTCCCTCACCCGGAGGCTCCTGAGCCCTCTCACGCTGCCCTGTAAAACAATACCGATCCTGCAGCAGGGGAGGGAAGAAGGCTCACAATAAGGACAATGTGATTTTACACTTTAATATCTAATATTAGATCCCAAGTCCAATATAAAATAATCTAATATTTAAAATCCAATCTCTTCTGACTTCCCCATTCTGAAATCACTTGAGTAGACCAGCGCAATCCATTCAGGACAAATAGATTTTCCGCAGATGCGGGCCTGAGCTAATATGGAGGGAGACCTGAAATTGCCTCAAATCAATCCTCATATTGGTTGCTGCTAGTGAGAGTTAACCACCGCAGATTAATGCAATTAGAAGGTGAGGGATGCAAGGCGACATTTCTCCAATCATTTCAGTCTTCCAGCGTCCTGGCTACTAACTAGAAAGACTTGGCCAACAGGAAGGAGAGCTTTTTGCATTGGGAACCCATGTTTGGTCTCCAGATTTATGAAGTAGATACTAGCAGCTCATTCCCACCCTTCACCCTGCTTTCATGAGTAGGTGTGACTTTCCTTTTCCCGCTATGTTGTTTTGCGTGCTGTCGTCAAAGACCGATCAGTCTTAAAAGTTCACTGCTTGATCCTCTTCCCCATGAAACTGCCATCCCATTTCCTCTTTTATTTTCCAACGTCTCCGTTGCGTGTTTTGAAGCCCTGCTTGATATTTGTTTCATTCTGTTTGATATTTCTTTTGTTCCAATACTCAAAAGAAATACCACCCACCCAGCCACCCCCTTTTTTATTCACTCCACCATTCTCTAGTACAATGGCTTCTGCCTCAACACTATTACACAGAGTATTTCCAAGGTCATTGACAACCACTTTCAAGACAAATCACACAGACTTTTCTTACTTCTTATCTTCTCTCAGGTATCTGGCATTATTGATCTTGTACTTTTTCTTCTCCTTTTGGTATTTTTAAAAAATATGTTTTGTTTTGTTATTCTTTAGGATATGAATTGCCTTTTCATTTTCTTGGAGGTCAGATTAAATTTTTATTTCTCTTCTCATATACACATTCAAATATAGAGATTTCTCTATACCCTATAGATTAACTCAAATATGGATTGTAAGCCACCAGTATAACCAGCTCTAACTAAACGGTATTTTTCACTTTCTGACCAGATCTGTGGACTCTTCCTTCTAGGGGAGTTGACCCATCGCTCTGTACGTGTTGGCCCACAAGAGGCCACTCCAGAAAGAGTCACTTCATCCTCCGCCCTAAGTTCTGGAATAGCTCAAGAATAATGGGACTGAGGAATTTCTAATCACCTTTCTGGGGATACATAGATGCATCCTTGTTGTAGTTGGGGTTTTGGCCATCCATTTCACATGCTTTCAAATGTAATTTTTAAAGAATTTTTAGTCCTTCTGGCTGATCTGCCTTTGGCTTTTTCAACCATGAAAAGCGTAAGACTCAGACAGTTCTTCCAAGACTCCTTATCACTCCGCTTCTCATCTTGGGCTTTGTTTTCACCAGCTGGTCAGGTTATGTTTACTATTTGTTCGGTACTCATGTAGCTTCCTCCTCCTCTTCCTCTTCCTCCCCCTCCCCCTCTCGCTCCTCCTCCTCCTCCTTCTCCTCCCCCTCCTCCCCCTCCTCCTTCTCCTCCTTCTCCTCCCCCTCCTTCTTTTCCTCCTCCTCCTCCCCCTCCTCCTTTTCTTCCTCCTCCTCCCCCTCCTCCTCCTCTTTCTTTTTCTTCTCCTCCTCTCCCTCCTCCTCCTCCTCCTCTTTCTTTTCCTTCTCCTTCTCTTCCTCCTCCTCCTCCTCCCCCTTCTCCCCCTTCTCCTCCTCCTCCTCTTTCTTTTCCTTCTCCTTCTCCTCCTCTTCCTCCTCCTCCTCTTCCTTTTCCTCCTCCTTCTCCTCCTCCTCCTCTTCCTCCTTCTCCTCCTCTTCCTCCTCCTCCTCTTCCTCCTCCTCCTCGACCTTTTTCTTATGTGTGGGAGTGCTTATCCCCATTCCTGCACTTCTGCCCAAAGCAAACCCATCAAGGACCTCAATTGCCTGTTGGCTTCCTTTTTTCTCCACCCATTTCCACGTGTCACATCTTACCTCTTTCAAGGATTTGCACCACTGAGGCATGTCCATGCCGGGGCATTGTAAAATTGCACCCAGCTGACTCGCTGCTTCTCTCGATTGTATTCAGTTCTCCATAATCACCCAAGGACAAGTCAAACTCTTGGTGTTCAGCTACTCCTGCAAGCTCAGAAAGATGCTGTGGGTTGGATAAACAAGGCAAGATGGGGTGAGGCAAAGAGATCTTCAGCTCTAAAGCCACCAGGAGAGAGATTGCTGTGAAGGGTGAAGAGAAAAGTGAAGCTAAAACGACCCCCAGGAAGGGATTGCAATGTCACTGCAGCTCACGCCATCTGTGTTTGTCCTCCAGCCTCCCCACAGGTGCCAGGAACCCTATCAGTCACTCACACTGCACTCTGCACTTGGACTTGGAGTTTTAGGTTTTGTTTAGTTCTAGTTTGTGTTATACCAAACGTGACATTATCCAAATTCCATCTACAACTTAGGGGACTGGGCAGGTCTCGACGCTTGGTTATCTACTTGATCCCCAATCACAGACCTGTGGGCAAACCCCTCTCAGCCCTCCCATACTTTCAGCTCTACTTAATTGATCCTATTTCCTCCCTGCTTTCCTGTCTTTCTACTTTCCTTACTTCCTTTAAATCCATACATTTTTGTTGCACACTTATTATGTGCCAATTTTCTCTCTCCTTATAGAATTCTAGTGATGGAGACATAAAGGTAAATAATTGGAACTTGATGCGCTGAGTTGCGTGATAATGTATATGGTCCACTACTGTACTGTGTATATGTGTATGTATTTATATATTCATATATATATATATATATATATGAATGCATGTATATGTGTGTGTGTATATATACACATATATGTATGACTAACTTATTAGGTATGAACATGAGTTAGTAAAAAATAAAAAAATACGGAAGCCAGATCTTGAAGGATCTTACAAGCTATGCTAAGGAATTTGAATTGTCCTCCTGAAGGTAAAGAGAAATCCCTTAAAGAGCTTTAAGAGGGGGCATGATACAGACAGATTTGGATTTTAGAAAGACCGCTGTAGCAGCTCTTAGGAAGCAGGCTATAAGAGGACGATATGTGGAGAGAGACCACCGAAGAGGCTATTACAGTAATGCTGGAGAAAGCATCCTTAATATTGTAAATATTTTGAAAACTAAAGAAAGCGTTGGCGGTGTGAATGAAGCTGTGGTGATGGGCTGCATCTAGGGAACTTGGTTGGTGAACAGAATGAGGAAAAAGAAGGAATGTCCGAGGCTGCCTGCGTGGAAAGTGGAAACATTCGCTGTCATTCTCAAAGTCAAGGAATGCAGGTGGCCCCTGTTTGATGCTAGCTACTAATTATTGAGCACTTACTGCATGCCTTGGAGATGCCTAAACACTTAACATGTATTATGTAATTTCATCTCATGTCAACGTCATGCAGGACATATTATTACATTGAATTTAAAGGACAAAATTGTGGCTCAAAAAAAGCAGCTTGTCCAAAGAGACATAACAGCTAAATGGTAGGGCGGGGATTCCCCAGACGAAGACAGATCTAACCCAGAGCCTTGATTCCTAAACAATACACCGTGTTTATCAAATTGTGGTGAGGGGGTGTCTGCATCGGAATCGTGTAGGGTGCTTGTTAAATGAGGTTCCCAGGTCGAACCCAATCTACTGAACCAGGATTCCTGATACTGGGGCCTGGACTCACCAGCTATTTCTTATGTACCTTAAACTTCACACAATGCTGCAGTACATATTCCATACCAAACTGGGTGGCAGGAAGGTGGCCGATTCACTTCTTTTATTATTTTTTAAAATATCTTTTTATTGATTTCAAAGAGGAAGGGAGAGGGAGAGAGAAAAACATCAATGGTGAGAGAGAATCATGGATCCAATGCCTCCTGCATGCCCCCCACTGGGGATCAGGCACGCAACATGGGCATGTGCCCTGACCAGGAGTCGAACCGTGACCTCCTGGTTCATAGGTTGACGCTCAACCACTGAGCCAGAGCCGGCCGGGCCAAATTCGCTTATTTTAAAAGAAGGAGATGTTCATGTATGGAGAATGCCACCCACGTTGCCCCCACGGGGGGGTGGGGGGTGAGGGCAGCAAACACGATCCAGCTGAATTGGATGCTGGGATGGTGTGACTCAGTCTCCCTCGTGGTGAGGACGGCGTTGCTCCCACCACCCCAGGGAGGTGTGGGGAAGTCTGCTGAGCAGGAAGGCTGGGGGAGGGGGGGGGATGGGAGGGGGTAATTATCACCCAGCCGAGCCCTCCGGACTCTGCTTCTTCCTTCTCTGCTCAGTGGCTTTGGACACATGCCTCCAAACCTGGTCCAGGCCTGAGACACCCCTTTGCGATTTTTCCTAAAAAGGCTTGCACATTTTTTTGGGCATTGCACCGCAGGCAGTGTGTCTGCTTTTAATGTAAATATATGGTTCATTGCGTACCGAGGGGAGGCGTGGCACGCCAGGCAGTTGCATGGTGTGGTTGCCAACTCTGTTTACCCACAAGAACACCCAGTGCGCGCTCGCCAGCAGCACAAGCAGCTAATTTGAGGAGCATGCGGGTGTGGCTTGTGTGGGTCTCCTCCCCACTACTGACTCGGGGACATCTGGTTGTGTTATTGCTGAGTCCTTCACGGTGACTTTCGAACGTGGTGGGTGCCCAATAAACAGCTAGTGAGCTGGGAAGGGAGGAGTCGGATGGGAGGGGTGAGGAGTATGAGGGAGCTGCAGGGACTCCCGAGAGAGCATCGCTTTAGAAAAGGTCATACTCGGGTCCTCGTGCTTCTCCTGATGGAGTGGCCATTCGGCTGCGGCCACACGGCCGTTTCTCTCCTCTCCGGAAGCTGGTGGCTTTCAGAAAATGGACTTCACGTGGGGAGGGTCTCGGACTTGCTTTCTCACGGGAGAGAAGGAGGCAGCTGTTTCTGAGACTCGAGCGAGAACCTGCAGAATTCAGGATGCTCCCACTAGCCACACTGCAGGGCGGTCTGGGGACCCCCATCCCCCACCCTCCTCCTAGTGCCACTCCCCAAGTTACTTTAACCTCAAGGCAGCCAGCTCGCTGCAGCTGTGCGTTAACAACACTCAAGGGTTTGTTTCCTCATCTCTTTTGAGACTGAAGTCCAAATCTCGTACCAAAGATTTTTTTAAGTGCTATTTTTTTAAGACCATAGATTTTAAAAAGCAACTTTTCTAACGACTGTAAATAATGTCATCTTACTCCATTGCTTTTCTGTCGACATTCACTTTCCAACCCCCTGGATTCCATTAGTATTTACTTTTGTTCTTCTGTCTATACAAAGTAATGACTCGGGCTGTTCTGTGGGATCCATTTCTGCGGCTTGCGGCTTGAGAATGGATTTGGCTCCTTCTTAGAAACTTGGCCTGCCTTGACCTCTGAAGCTGTCTGGGGTTTGGAAGTGCTAACCACGGTCCCCCGTGGGGACCTGCACAGGTGTCTGTCATGGCCACAATCCGCGACGTGGCTCCCGGCGTTCCGGCTGCAGAAAGGCCATGCCCGACTGTCTTCACTCCCAAGGAACCAGTCCACGTGGTGTCAGTACCGTCAGGCCGGAGACGGGAACAAGCAGCGGCTTCCCTCGGGCCTGGAGCATGGCTGCGCTGGGCAGGAGCCTTGGGGATGTGCCAGGGTCTCCTTAGAAGATGGAGCGGCCAGAGTTCAAACACAGAGCTCCCTCTCCTCCATGCCTCTCAGGGCGGCCACATTTCCCAAACTGAAATCTGGGATTTGCGCTCTGACAAATACATAAGTACTTCTGTCCTAGCAGGTGTAGAATATCTATAGCTGGGACAGTCCCATAGTATGTAGGTTATGTTGTGTTTTGTGTGTGTGTTTTACATTTATATTGATTTCAGAGAGGAAAGGAGAAGGAGAGATAGAAGCATCAATGGTGAGAGAGAATCATTGACTGGCTGCCTTCTGCACACCCCCCACTGGGGATCGAGCCCACAACCTGGGCATGTGCCCTGACCGGGAATCGAACCGTGACCTCCTGGTTCCTAGGTCAATGTTTAACCACTGAGCCATGCTGGCTGAGCCCCACACCGTTTCTAGGGCACCAAAGCACCCTGCGTAGGCTCTGTCCGGGAGCTTCGTCTGCCTTAAGTCCTTCCTTTGTGTCACTGTCCCCAGCTTTAATAAACGTGCTGTCCACATCACCTGGACTCGTCCTGTGAAATCTTTCCTGCACGAAGTCAAGAAGGCACCCTCTACAGGCCGGCCTGAGGCAGATTACTCCGGGCCGGCCCCGTCGGTGACACTGACACAGCCCCCGTGGGGTCTAGCTCCAGGCCACAAGTGAGAGCAGTGGGCTGTGCTATCCCAGCATGCCTCTCACCAATCCAACAGGCAAGGACCTGCCAGACACACGTGGGTGTGAGCTAGCTCTGCCTCACTGTTCTTCACAATCCATCTAAGTGTGACCCCGGGCGCTGCGCACAGACACTTGTATGTACACGTGTGCCTGCTTGGCACGCAACTCACAATGCAGTCGCAAAACCTCCCGGAAGAATTCCCTACATCTCCAACTGTTTTCTCCGATAGCTTGCCAATAAGTGATGATAGGAAGGGCAAGTTCAAAATAGCAGGAACCACAGGCATTGCCTGAATCCTGCTTCTCTAGGATTTTCTTCCTTTCTTCCTCTTTTAACTCTGAAGGTCTAGCAGAGGTTAGGTGAAAGGTGGTTGTTTTCAAAGGTGTCCCTTGTCAGAAGAAAGGCACTCCCATCTGCAGAAACAATAAAAGAGGGTCTGGAATTGTACTTATCCCTGGAAGTTCTGAAAGCACATTAGGGAAGAATAACAACACATTCCACTTCGAGGCAAAGTGCTAATTAAAAACGAACTTCAGTGCTCCCAGAGGTAAAATATTAGTGTTATTTTTAAAATGAAATTAAGCATCACAACCTCCTTCCTCTTTTCATTGTTATAAAAATATTTAGCAGCCGAGTCGGTTTAATGATGTAGGCCCCTCTTAAGGGTGTCAGTATTATCAGCACAGTCATAAAATATTTTGTCCATAGACAGTTAAGGATCTGCTGCTTGTGGGACTTCAGATCTATTTTAGGATGCCTGCTGGCTACAAAATAATTACTGATACTTGCTAATGCCTGAATCTGTTGGATTTAGCAGCAAGAAGTTCTTTGTTTTCACAAGTAGGGGGAAGTTATTTTTCTTATAGAAATTTCTTTGTTGGTGGTATTAGAGAGGATTAGGGTGGGGTTAAAGTACTTGAAAATGCAATTAATCTAATCCCTTTAACAGCAATTGTTTTCATATTGATAATTCTCAGTAACAACAGCATTACAGATTACAACCTTGTGAAATATTGACACTAAATATTTTAGTGTAAAAAAATCTCTCCCCCAGCTCTCTTTTTCTATAGAATGGTAACATTTTCGGCCTCTTTGGCCTTCTTCTTTTCTTTCTCTCTCACCTAAAATTCGAGCTTTCTTCTCAGGGGGCCAGAATAATATATATATTTTTAATCCTGCTAATTTTCTCTCAATGTCATTGTCTCCCAGTCATTATGTTAATGGCCAGCAAATCATTAATCTCCTAAAAAGAGTGTGAGTAGGAAACAAGAACAGTTCTATTGATTTCTTTCTTTCTTTCTTCTTCTTCTTCTTTTTTTTTTTTTTTTTTTTTTTTGGTATCTACAGTCATTTGGTTTAGATTCTCATGTGAAATGATTTGTTTACCCATCAATTTCAATAAATTGTTATGCTGTTAAAATTACCACCAAGGCAAGAAAAGTAGATGAAGGACAAAACGGTTCTTCTGGTCAACCTCTGATCATCTCCAAAGTAAACTGGGGATTGTTCTGAATCTGCTCAAATGTCACATTACCCAGGAGAGACTTTTTGTGACCTCCCAATATAAAATCACCATCAGAATCCCTCCTCCACTGCCTCCCTTCAATAGGCTGCCTCTTTCCCCAGAACACATAACATTATAAAACTTGATATATTTGTTTCCTTGGTGCATCTTCCCCACCCGCTCTAACCCCCCCCCCCCCCCACACACACACACACCACAACAAAGAGGGACGCACTGCTGAAAGCAAGAAATCATATGTTCACTGCTGTGTCTTGGGAGCCAAGACAAGGGCTGTAATGATAGTGACATCACAGGCAATCAATAATTATCAAATACAGCAGGTGCTTATCGAATGCACGAAGCTCTTCTCATTTGTTTTGGTGCCTAAAGCAGCAGATGGGTGCAGAGCCAGGGACCTTTTCTCCTTGCCCTGCCAGGCGTCTCGATGGCTGGCAACGTGATGGGAATGTGAGCGTTTATCCTGAGCCCACGTCCCGCTGAGCCCCAGCAGAATGGCCCTGTGGTCAGAAGCAGAGGCTGGGTGCTTCACCCGGTGTGTCTTCACTAAAGGGCTAAAGCATTGGGTTGTGCGGAGGCTGTTTGGCATCCACCTGTTTACCATTTTAAGAGCAGCATAGCCCGGCTGCAGTGGCTCAGTCGTTGAGCATGGACCTACGAACCAGGAGGTCATGGTTCAATTCTCAGTCAGGGCACATGCCTGGGTTGCAGGCTCGATCCCCAGTGGGGGACGTGCAAGAGGCAGCTGATCAATTATTCTCTCTCATCATTGATGTTTCTATCTCTCTCTTCCTCTCCCTTCCTCTCTGAAATCAATAAATATATATGTATGTATGTATGTATGTACGTAAAGAAGAGTCATACAGAGCAGAGACTCCCCAAGGATGCTCTTGAGTGCACTAGCTATGTGCTATAGAAGCAGGGGTTACTAAACAAACAGGAGGTCCATGGTCTGATAAGCTTCTGACACTAGGTATCGCAGGAAGCTAAGAAAAGTTTAACTTCCCATGTGATCATGCTCATGAGAGCTCTCGAACGCAAGACTACGTTAGGCTGTGTTTCCCAAACTCACTGGACCTTAGACCCTTCTTTTTGTGCCAGCCACCCTCCTCCAAGGCTGGGTTGAATCACAGGAAGTCCACTGGGAGTTGAACAAACCAGCCAGGGCAGGGGCAGGAGAAGGGGGGCCCGGCTCTGCCACCTTCCTGACCTTGCTGTGTGACCTTCGGCACTTCCCTCCACACGCCCTGTATCTCAGCTTCCTGTTGTGTACGGTGGGGATGAAAAGGATGACCCAGGATGATGTAGGTAAAGTGTCTGGCCCTTACATGCTACATAACTGGTGATGGTCGGCCACGCCTTTGATTGAATATAGGGACCCACGCTATTTAGACAGACATCTTCATGGATATTTCCTAAGCCGGGTGTGCCAGTATTGACTCGTTCCCAGAACCACTCAGCCGCATCTCCTCCTCTGTCTCGGCGCCCTCTGCCCCTCGGAGAAGCTCTGCCCATTACTGCTGAAGTCAAGGAAATTCTGCGTGGGGCTCCCTCAGGGGAGCGATCCTATGTCCCATCCCCTGGACCTCCGGGGGAGCCGCCTGTGTCAGGAGGAGGGGGGCAGCATCCACGCTGATGATGGTGCAGATGGCTTCGTGCTGCTAGAATCAGAAGGGGCTGTATTTTTTTTTCAGTACATCTCAAAGGAAGGTGTAATCTGCGTAAATCTGACCCCTTCCAGTCAAATGTGCATTTCCATGTATTTAGAATTTATAAATCCCAACAGATTCCACCGTACTTATAGCCCTCCGTAAAAAGCCCGCGCCTGGTTCGTGGAGTTTTGCATTTGGCTCCCCGGTATGCTGAAGAGAGTTTAAATAATAATAAATTTGGTGATTTATTCCACCTGGAACAGGAACTTATTCTCCCCTCCCGGCTCGTTGTGAAGGGGACACTATAAATAGCGCCACAGACGCTGGGATCAGGAGCGGGGACGTGAAATGTGAGAGGGAAGTACGGCAACAGCTCCAGTATCGCGGGTGCCCTGCCTGTATTTCTGAAACAGTTCCGCCCCCAGTAACCGCCTTCTCTTCTTTCTCCTGGCCCGGCTCAGTTGTGCGCCCGGTCCCGAACCTGTTGCGGCGTTGGGATCGGGTTGCGTTAATGGGGGAGAGCGAGGGGAAGCAGTCGCTGACGAGGTGGGAGAGGGGGCCTCTGGGGCCCCCCCGGCAGGTCTCCGATGCTCACCTCACATTTCACAGCAGTCAGCGGAAACTGAGCCTCTGTGTCTAAAGTGGAAATTCATCATCTGAGACCCCGCTCACGCAACCCGCAGGTCTGATGGTGACGACAAGCTGTCAGCTCAGGAAAAAGGGGAATAAAGAAAATCTAATTGCAATTCCCAGAGGAAGCCTAAGGGCAGTGTCCCAGGCTGCTGCTTCCTCCCGCCTCTGCTTAGCGTTCCCCAGGTGAGGCTCAGCCAGAAACACCTGCAGGGTTGGCTCCCCGGGACACCCCTTGTTTGCTTAGACACAAGACACACAGAAATCAGGAGGCCGGTAGATAGTCTGAGAAGCTGCAGGTGAGGGCTGAGAGCAGCCATAGACGGTGTTATCACCTGTGGCCGTGGGAGGAGGGCCCGCTGTTTAGCTTCTTGTTCCATGGGCCTGGGAAGGAAGGAGCCTTGGTGAGGTGGAGAACAATGGTAGCAGTTCCTGTCCACGGACAGCTGAGGGTGGCCGGCGCAGGGCGCGTAGCAATGGTCCCCTGGCTCTTGGCAACAGCCTCCCAGTTAAGTCCTGGCATTTGCTGGTCTGATACGTCGGAGCACAGGCCCGCCCCGTCTTCCTGAGCGAAGCCTCTGGCTAATGGGGCGGCAGATGTGTGGGCCAAGCCCCAGAGCCTGGAGCAGCCCACATTCTAACGATTTGTGGCGAGCAAAGTAAATGCTCTCATCGCGGGCTCTATGCAGCAGGGACCCCGTTAAGGATGATGGATTGGAGGCCACTCAAATAGATGGCGAGTGCCCCCCAGGGGTGTGGTTGCCCAATCAGGACGCAGGTATCTGTGGCGCGTTGCTCATTACAGAGCTCTGCCTAGAATCTGGCTGTTTGAGGAACGCAGCTCTGGAGGCACGTGCTTGAGGCTTGGAGGAATTTCCTTGCTTTTCCTAAAGCCTCTCTGTGAGCGGCCGCAGCGGGATGGAGCCGGCACACAGCCACTCGGCGTCTCGGGTGCTTCTGGGACCACGTTATGGGTCTAACACATACGCGATAAGTAAACTGTTTCCACTTGCTAACGCCCCTGGAAAGAAACCAGGCAAGAAAATTAGCATACTTTTTTTTTTTTTTTTTTTAAGCAATCAACTAGGAAACTCCAGTCAGGGCAAATAACAATGACTAATGCAGCCCGACGGGCATGGCTCAGCGGTTGAGTGTCAACCTAGGAACCAGGAAGTCACAGTTAGAGGTCACAGTTCAATTCCTGGCCAGGGCACATGCCCAGGTTACAGCTTGATTCCCAGGGCGGGGCGTGCAGGAGGCAACCAATCAATGATTCTCTCTCATCACATATGTTTCTGTCTCTCTCTCCATCTCCCTTCCTCTCTGAAATTAATTAAAAAAATATTTTTAAAAAATTATTACTGCAACAGGTTATTTTCTTCCTTTCTTTTCTCCTTTTCTTTCTTTCTTCCTTTTCTCCTTCCTTCCTTCCTTCTTCCTTCCTTCCTCTCTTTCCTTCCTTCCTTCCTCTCCTTCCTTCTTCCTTCCTCCTTCCTTCCTTCCTCTCTTTCCTTCCTTCCTTCCTTCTTCCTTCCTTCTTCCTTCTTTCCTTCTTCCTTCCTTCCTCCCTTCTTCCCTTCCTCCCTCCCTTCTTCCTTCCTTCCTCCTCCCTCCCTCCCTCCCTTCCTCCCTCCCTTCCTCCCTTCCTTCCTTCCTCCCTTCCTCCCTTCCTTCCTTCCTTCCTTCCTTCCTTCCTTCCTTCCTTCCTTCCTTCCTTCCTCCCTCTCCCAGCCTCTTAGCAGCAGGAGGATGGCAGGACGTGCACCCAGCCCATGTCTGATGCACCCTCTTGTGCTCTTCTTCCCCAGGGCAACCCCTACATGTGCAACAACGAGTGTGACGCAAGCACCCCCGAGCTGGCGCACCCGCCAGAGCTGATGTTCGACTTCGAGGGGAGGCATCCCTCCACCTTCTGGCAGTCGGCCACCTGGAAGGACTACCCCAAACCTCTGCAGGTGAACATCACCCTGTCCTGGAGCAAAACCATCGAGCTCACCGACAACATCGTCATCACCTTCGAGTCGGGGCGCCCGGACCAGATGATCCTGGAGAAGTCTCTGGATTACGGGCGCACGTGGCAGCCCTACCAGTACTACGCCACGGACTGCCTGGACGCCTTCCACATGGACCCCAAGTCCGTGAAGGACTTGTCCCAGCACACCGTCTTGGAGATCATCTGCACCGAGGAGTACTCCACGGGCTACATGACCAACAGCAAACTAATCCACTTTGAAATCAAAGACCGGTTCGCCTTCTTCGCCGGGCCCTGGCTGCGCAACATGGCCTCCCTCTACGGCCAGCTGGACACGACCAAGAAGCTCAGAGACTTCTTCACGGTCACCGACCTGCGGATCCGGCTGCTGCGGCCGGCCGTCGGGGAGATTTTCGTGGACGAGCTGCACTTGGCGCGCTACTTCTACGCCATCTCGGACATCAAGGTCCACGGCAGGTGAGAGCGCATCCCTCCCTCCTGAGTGAGTGAGGACGGGGGTGTTCCTAGGAGACGCGGGGGGCGGGGGAGGGAGGTTGTTCTCACACCTGGAGAATGTTTGTCAATTCCTACTGCAGGGGCTTCTCAGGGGCCCAGCCTGGGGGTAGGTCCTGAGGCACCTGAGACCCTTCTCACGCAGCGGTGGCTCCTGAGCCCAGAATTGCTGTCCTCGGGCCAGAACCTGGCAGGATCGCGTAGAATTTAACAAAGGGGGGAAGCGCATCGTAGAGAAGGGACGGGAAAACAAGCGATGCATCTTCCCGTCGTTTCCAAAGGCAAGGGAGGGCCTTCCCCCGGGGAGACTTCTCTGTGGTTCTGTTCTCTGGCGCCACCATCTCTGAAACGGAAGCTGTGTTTCTTTCAATGGGTTCCATCAGAGCCAAACGCATTTAGGGAAAACAACACATTTGTGAAAAAGGGGCAAGCTGTGTTTTTTTTGTTGTTGTTTTTTTCAGTTTTGTTGATGCTCTTGTCTTAAAAAGATATGCCGCCATGGGGCCCTGAGTCAGGCTGCCCTCTGGCTGTGGGGCAGGCTCAGGGGGGAGAGTTTAAGCAGTGTCGGTCACGGTCAGGCATACCTTAGGTTTTGATAACGTGCCGGATACACAACTGAGCCAGTGACCAAGAACGTTGAGGATGTTTACACGAAAAGCTTCAATCATTAGAACCAGGACCACCAAAGTGGAGATTTTTCAACCCGATTTCTTAAGTGTGGGATGTCACCCAAATCACCAACTGGCGGAGGTTGGAGCGTGAGGCGATGAGTTGGGAAAACTAAAGATGAGTGAACGATACAGCGAAATGGAAATAAGAAAGCAAATCAAGGCAGTAATCATTCCAAAAACGTCAGGGTCGCTTTAAATCGGAATATATGGGACATAAGAATGTGAATGGTACATAAATCATCTACGTCTAATTAAGTAATCATAAAATGTCAACAAAATAAGGCAGCAGTTTTAAAAATATATATATGTTTTTTATTGATTTCAGAGAGGAAGGGAGAGGAAGAGAGAGATAGAAACATCAATGATGTGAGAGAATCATTGATCGCCTGCCTCCTGCACGTCCCCTACTGAGGATCGAGCCTGCAGCCTGGGCCTGTGCCCTGACCGGGAATTGAACTTTGATCTCCTGGTCCTTAGGTCAATGCTCAACCACTGAGCCACAGTGGCCGGGTAAAATCCCACCAGATTTACTACTTTCCTTTTACCCCTTATCCTGGTAGTACCCTCCAACTGCACTGCAGTGGTTCCAAAGAGTTTCGAGGACCCCCCTCCCTTCACTGGGACTCACCCACTGCCTTTTCCTGTTCACCAGTCACCTGTGAGCTGGTGAGGAAGCAGCTGGGCAGGAGACAAAGGTGCAATAGAGGTGAGCCCCTCCCATCGGGTCCCCTTCTGTCACCTCCAAACTCCTGTCCAAATTCCTCAGGGCAAAGCCGATGTTGGCGTGTGCTGTGCTAGGCGCCAGATGGCTGGGGTATTTTTAGTCTTGGGGGAGGGACTAAAGAAGCAAGGCCCCTGGTGCGGGCGTGTCTCCAGCTCCTAAGTTATATAAGGAACATGGAGCCACGCGAGGGAACGGCAGCCTGGATGGCAGGCCTGTCAGTGTAGAAGCCGATAGACGCTTCACCCTTGAACGGTTCGGCCTCGTCTGTCTTTTCCTCAGCACACCATCTATAGGAGCCTTGAAGGGGAATTGATGATCCCGGAAAGAAAGTTCTGAAGGTTCCTTTTCAAGAATATCATAAACGGAAACTTCCCCAAGGAGTTGCTTCCATCGCTCCTCCTGCCTCCGTTCATGAAACGATTGCAATATTTAACGTGCCTTTCCGTGTCTGTTTATGACCATTTTAATGATATTTTTTTTTCTGCCTGCCACTCCACAAATAATGTGGGAACTGGCGTGAGTTATTTGGGGACCATAGGGAAATAGCCACAGCCTAGTGGGCAGAGAATGCAAGATTTTTTTTTCACCTTGAAATGTTAAGTGAGGCAACAAAGGCAGGTAGGGGATCTTAGAGCTGGCCGACCATGAAGGCCAGGTCTTCGTTTCTTGTGCACAAATACCCTTGGTGGTTATGTTTCATACTGGCTGGCATTGTTCAGTGTAAAAAAAAACCATGGTTTTTTGATGGTCATAAGACGATGGTCTTTGTAGCATGTGACCCATCTGAGACCTATTTTAATGGTGACAAGACCTAAACTCCCATTGTAAACATTCCAGTCCTCTTTGGCTACTTGCTTCTTCTGCCACCACTTCCTCCCTCTCGCTGTGTGCTTATTCCCATCACGGAGCAGGAAGGTGGCTGCTGGCGATCTCCAGGGACTAATTCTGACTTAGGGCTGTCCTCCTTCCGTAAATCAGGCTGCTTTTCCCTAATGAGTAATAGACGGGTGCAGTGTGCCAGCACCTTAATTAAAGAGTGCCTCTCTTCGTCCTGATCTTATTTTAATTTACAGGGTAATACTACAATAATATCACTAATGGAAGGTACATTAAAGGACATCAAGTAGCATTAACTGTATTAAATTATGGTACTTGTGTTAATTAACTGCCGAAGCAAGATGGTTCTAATGGCCAAAAAGGTCGTCTAATGCATAAATAAAATCTACCCAAATGAGAGGTGAGAGGAGGAACGGGGAGGAGATGTTTGTTCCGGACATCTTTTTATACCCACAGGGAGCTGAAATCTAAGGTACAAAATGTTTTCTTAGTTACACATGGAAAGTTTTGATTTTGAAGTGTTTTGTTTCCTCCTCAGCATTTCCTAATTGAATTGAAAAGTTGAACATTATATTTGTCAGAGGCATTGATTTTAGGGAACATAAACTCAGCCTTCTTTACTGTTTGTTTGAGGTGAACAGTTTCAAGGAAGTAGTGTGATTTATTGTAATCATTATAAAACTGGAAAGACACGTGAACATTTGACGATACGCTCATCTGTCTGTAAGGTGTGCTGTCATCAATAGCTCAAGGTACTGGATTCCGTCACAAGATAATAGAAATTCTTTTTCAACCTCAAGATCTTCAGGATCGAATTGTAAGACCTTTCCTCAGTGGCCTAGAAAATGCTAGCCAGCATCTCTATTACTTGTCTTGTTAGACAGTATCCCTCAACATAATCACCAATCATTTTCCTCAGTGGTGTTCACCCATGTCCTACCCTTGGCAGTGCCTACCCAAGCACTTTGCAGGTAGCTGGCCATCAGCTACTCCTGGCAGAAATGGCTTTGCCTTCTGAGCCTCTGCTGTTCATCTCTGAGAAAGGAGCCAGGCGCCGCTAGCATGGAAGCTCCACTTCCACATGCTGTTTGGTGCTGCCCCAGATGGAACCCACTGTCCCTCTCCAATCCCAGGACGGGGAAAGGCCCAGGGACAGAGCCACTGGGACTGGGTGTCGGGAGTGAGAAAGGCCCTGCACCGTCACCCGCAGAAGGAAGCAGATACGATCGTAGAGCCTCACTGTTTGAATGTCACCACCTTGGTGTTGGCTATACTCAGGAAATTCACTTTCTTAAATCGATGCTTTCAAACGCCACCTGGGAAAGTGTGCGATCTTGGGTCAGCAAGAACACTGCAAGGAGTTGCAGAGTATAAAGGCAGCCGGGCATCCCCATACTTCCTCAAATAATTTAGGGAAGACCATGCAGCACACAAGTGATCTTCGGAGGACACAAGGCTTCTGGTCATCCGGCAAGTTCACTGAGTCTTTCTGTCAGCCGCAGTGTGAATAAATCTACCACAATATTTCCTCTTCACCTGTCAGGTGAGAGGCACTAGGTGAGAGGGGCCTGGCCTTTGTTCATTCTTCCCAGCGCGTCCTAATCATTGAAGCTGGGTTTTACCACCACCCAACAGACTCTGCTTTTATAACACCTTCCTTCTGTCACCAGTAACTACTCATCCTCCATCCCGGCCAGACGCTGGGTTAGACGGTGGACGTATGGAGAAGCACAAGGCGCAGTCCGTGCTCACAGGAAGCTGATGCCCACAAGGGCACAGGCATGTCAGCAGGAAAGGAGGACCATGTGGGTTCAGTGCTTTTTCCACATGGGTGTGGAAAGTGTCCTGGCAACAGAGAAGTGGCTCGTTTAACACAGGAAGCCTCGCGAATGCTTTGATGAGGATGTGACATTTGCACAGTGTCTTGAAATACGCGCTTTAGAATGTGGAGCAGCCAGGGCCCAAGGGGTATTTTAGGTGACCCGTTGTGCTTAAGACCCGTTGTGCACACCTGGTAAGGAACTCCAAATAGTTGGACCAATCCTGGGAGATGGTCTAAAGGACTCTTACCTTGGGCCTCAAGTCCCCCAGGCCATAGAAATGTAAAATTCTATGGGTTCTTATACGTCAACTTTCCAAAGCCATGGAATGAAAGGCTGTTCCCGCATGGCTGTGTCCAACAAGGAGATGCAGGGAGAGACCAGGAGGACTAGGCCATTGCTTAGTTGTGGAGCAACTGGAACCCCAAGTCCTGATGCTCCAGTGGAGAGCCCAGAAAAGCTCCCCAAATTCTACAGAAGCCATCATAACACGCCGGTTTGAGATTGGCTCACCCTGCCAATAGGACTTGGTGGACCAATCAGATTTGAAGGAGAGAAGGGCTGAAGGAAAGCCGTTAGCAGGAATCCGAGTGGAGGGTCCAGGTCAGGATTTGAAAACACTCCTCTGGTGTTGCAGAAAGAGGTCTGAGCTGGAAATATACATGTTTGGGTAGTATCTCCTCGCATGTGATGGTTGAGGTTTAGAGAATGAATGACATCGAAATGATAGGGTTCTTTCCTCATGTAATTATAAATGACTGGTCATTTATGGAACACTTGCAGAACTCTGTAGAATACTGTCATTGAAGTAGTAATTTCCGAAGGAAATTGAGAAATAATCCGGGAAAGAGGGAGAAATCGGAATGAGAGGGGGATGAGTTAAGGACATTCTACCAAATCTACCCAACAGGTCAGCATTTACGTAGTAATCCCTCACATCTGTACAGCACTCGGGTTACAAGGCTCTGGCCAGGTACCCTCTTTCCATGAATCCTCACTAGAGACTCGGCAGGGAGGTGTCGCTTAGCCTCATTTTACAGGTGAGGAAACTGAGGACCCGAGAAGTTCCATGACGTTAAAAGCATCCCACACGCAGTAAGATGACAAAATCAGGCTGCTAATTGAAACCATATGCTTTGTCATTATGTTAGCCACCCCAGCCTGGCGTGAGCTCAGTACACGCAGGAGACCCAGGATATTCCCCAAGGAGCCATCTTTCAATTGAATCCTTAGCCAATAGGTCTTGGGGCTCTTTTCCTCTCAGAATGTCCTGGGAGTGTTTATCGGAACTCCTTCCCTCATTTTCATCTGCTCTCTATGCATTATTGGGCTCATTTGTCATATTGTGTTAGGTCCCAGTGTATACTGTGAAAATAAAATTGTGATGATAGTTTCTCACTTTAAAAGGGGAGAAAAAAAGAAATGAGCGGAATTTTCTCAGTATTAATTTGTTCTCATATTTTCCCATAAACGTTTAATACCAACAACTACTTTTGCTTCATGGGCATCATCAAATAGTAAAACAAGCCACAAATATTCCTGGATCAACTTGGAAATGGCCAACTACCTTGGTTTATTTTAAGGAACTGTATCTTTTCATTAAAGGCAATCTGCTTTTTCTTTTGACTTCCACCTATTAGGTTATATTCTCTTTTCTAGAACCATATTGAACATAAGTGGCTGCCTCTTTCACACAACAGAATTATGTAAATTTGAAGTCAATGATCCTAATCCCCCAAGTCTTTTTCTTTCCAAGTTAAATGAATATTTAACTATTCTACCATCTAAGATTTTTAAATTGAATTTGCTCTTCTTTTAAGAGGAGAATGAAGTTCAGTAAATAAGAGTATTCAAATGAAAAGCTTAGTAACCATAAATAAAAATTAAAAAAACACACAAACATTGCTATTTAACTCCAAGGGAAGCACTTAAAATAAAGATTTGTGGCAGGAACCCACTTTAAGTGGACAAGTGAGTACCATCTTGATCTGGAGCATATATTTTACATCCTTAAGGATTGCTTGAATTAAAAAGAGAAACTATGCATAAGCAGCTTATTTTCCTCCGAGGTTTGCACCATTATAAGGAAAGAATGCATCTAATAATCCCTCCAATTAAATTATGAACCTCGTTAGTGTGCAGAAAAACAACCCAGTGTAAGAGCTTGTCCTTTATCCTCGCTTCCCCAGTGCCATAGATAATTTTAAACGAGTAGGTCATCAAAAAGGAAAGAGGTCTCCTTCTTAAGAAGCATCAAGATCCTTGGGCAAAATACCACATCACAGAAAAACGAAATCATTTCCTTCCTCACTCCACATGTATAGAGGAAGCTAGAGTCCAGCTATAGCCACGGGAGCAAGCAAGGGGAGACGGGGTGCACGCATCAGTCCTAACGTCTGCAGTTGCGTTTTACCTCAATTCCGTGGTTGGCATCTTGGGAAGGTCTTGGTGGTTTTTGTCCCGAGGGTCAGAGGAATTTCCCGACACGTGAGGAGGTCATGCCGCTGGTGGATACTCACTGTAAGAGTTTGTGTGGGGCTATGTGACATGGGGTCGGTAGGGACACCATCCCCATTCAGGCTGCAAACACAATACCAAATGAGTGAAGGTCAAGGGCTGTGTCATCATCCTTTGACTGTGTGGAGAGAGAGGTTGATTTCATTTCAACGTGGGTCTGTATTCCAGTTCAGACAGCCATTTTTAGGACTAAATATGCTCATTTAGCCAGAACGAACAGCACTGCACGTAAACGCGGGAGGGCTGTTTCTACCTGTGTCTAGCAGTAGTGAAATGGTATCTAAGCAAGGTCAATCAGTGGCAAAGGGAGAAAGGACAATTTTTAAATTACTTATGATTTGGCCAATGAGTATGTTTCTGAACTTCCACTTGAAAAAAACACTGACTGAATGGATAGAGTTTTTAAATGTGTGCTACAGGAGCCTTATAAATCCCGTTGGTCTACAGATTCCCAGTCCAGAACATTATATAATGAGGATCACACTACAGTGTCAGCTCTTTCTGGCTGACGGGTGCCTAAGGCAACTGGTCTTGTACTAGGAATGTAGAGAGGACAGAGAGCAAAGCATTAGGATCTCAAGATCATTATTGGTCTTATTTGTTTGTTTGTTTGTTTGTTTGTGTTCATCCTCTCCCCAGCATATTTTCCCATTGGTTTTAGACAGAGTAGAAGGGAGGCAGAGAGAGAAACACGGATGTGAGAGAGAAACACGTCCATTGGTTGCCTCCCAGCCAGGGTCAGAGCCCTAGATCTTTCAGTGTGTGGGCGACGCTCTAACCACAGAGCCACCGGCCAGGGCTCCTTGTCCTCTTTTATAAGAGAACGTTGGCTGGCAGTCCAAACCGGTTCCGGCTGCAGCTGCGCTGATCACTCTGTGAGCGCAGAGTGAGTCCCAGCCGCTCTACGCACAGCCTCCCCATCTTCATGAGCGGGTCAATCCTGGATTCGCGTCCCCTCAGAATTGCTCTTCCAATGAAGGCCACCAGGCTCAGACACGTGGGGGAAAAGTGGTTTGCAATGTTTTCTTCCGGGAAGTCACAGTGCACAGAGGAGCACACGAGAGGTCCTACAGTGAAGAGACACTTCCATTTTACTTAACCAGAGCCTCCCAAACCTTCTTGGCCAAGGACATCTGTGAATACCGCCAAGGAATTAGCAGTAGCAGAACTCTCCTGGGTAAACAAGCTTCCTTTCAGCTCCAGTGTCATTGGACTCTTCACTGGGCATAAGGAAGTCAAGGAAAGCATCGTGTGTGTGCGTGTGCGTGTGCGTGTGCATGCATGTGTGCATGCGTGCATGTGTGCGCGCGCGCGCAAGAGAGAGAGAGAGAGAGAGAATTATTTGCACTTAAGAACAGATTGTTATTCCACAGCAAGGTCTACTTTTTGCTATTGTCCTTTCTATATTGTTACTCCATTGGGTGAGAAAAAGGAGACCATCTCAGGGAAAGGCTAGCTGTAATAAGGAACACCTTTCTTCTTCCTTCCTTCCTTCCTTTTTTTTTTTTTTTTTTTTTAACGGTTGCTCTTATATTCTGAACCTTTGGGAGTCCTGTGCACTGAAGAATGATTGGAAATTGAATGCTGCATTGGCAACAATGGGGATATTTTGTGTTTTGTTTTAAGCTGGAGAAATTGTGATGGAAGAGACAGCAGAAATGTAAAAAACGAAATGCCAAGTGATTCAATCTGGTGTGTTTTAGAAAGAACTGGAGATGCCCGGGGATTTCTATTCCTCTGGAATGTAATCTCTTCAAACTCTAATGACACCCAATAAACTAAAATCATGTCTTTAAAGGCAAATGAGATAAACTAATATTTAATTTACTCTTTTTCGTTGTATGGAAACCACAGGCCGGTTTTCGTTAAAGGCACGTTGCCTTCTCGTTGGCTCCTTGGGAGTGTCAATGAACAAAGGAGAGTCCAACAATACTAAGCCTGGGCTGCGGCTCAGGGGTGTCGCCTCGTCTGGGCACTGTGCTGCCGCCCTGGCTGCTTTTACTCCTCCGGTCTCGCCAGAATATCAGGGAAGCGAAGCTGTTACAACATATGGGTGACATCCATGTGTAATTATAGCTCCTCCAGTGCTGCTGGGAACAGGGAACAGATGGGGAGAGGGTGGGCCAGGAGATGATGGGAGGGGGCGTGTAAGGGGTCAGCGATTTGGCAGGTTGGAAATAGATAGCATCAGGAGCTCCTGGGTTGGAATTATACGTGCAGGGTGTATGCCCAGTAGTCTGAGCGGCGTAGCGTTGCAGAATCATTTCTCTTAGCACTGAGAGAAACCATGGAATCATCTCATCGAACTCCCTCTTTTTTTTCTTTTTTTTTTTTGATGTGAAACAGCATGGTTAACTAAATTAGCCCAAGATGATGCTGTTGCATAAGCAGAATTTGGACCCAGATGGGACTTGTGGTTTACTCACTGATCTGCCCCCAGTGCCTAGAACGGGGCCTGGCACATAGTAGGAATCAATACGGATTGATTGAGAGAATGAGGACAAAAAGAAAAAAAAATGTGTTCCTATATTTGTGATGGTGGAGACCTCTTAAAGTCACAGTGCAGAGCAGTGACCCATTTTTGGGGGGGGGGGGGGGCGGCCAAGACCGTGATAGTGGACGGCAGAAGAGAGAGTTATGGGTATCCGCACTGGATGGCCACATTTTTCATCTCGGGGAGCCAGACTTGTGATGGCGCCATTGATGTTTTAGAAATTGAGAGGGGTACCTACTCAAGACTTTTAGGAGCTCATATTTTAGCTTAAATGCGGTGATGGCCTATGGGAGGTTGGAATTATGAGACTAATAAAAGCATGAGAGAGGAAACGTAGATATGATAACTACACTGAGTGGCCAGATTATTATGGGTTCGGAGATCATACTAATCTGGCCACTCAGTGTCTATCCTATATAATAAAAGGCTAATATGCAAATTGTCCCCTCGACCAGGAGTTCAACCAGCAGGCAGGCCAGCCAGCTGCCCATGTCCCCTCCCCCTGGCCCCACCCAGGCACAAATTCATGCACTGGGCCTCTAATACACACACACACACACACACACACACACACACACACACATTGAGTGGCCAGATTATTATGCATTCAGAGAGCATAATAATCTGGCCACTCAGTGTATTTGTTCGTGAATAGACGAGCAAGTTAGCCTACCGATGCTCTATAGGTAACGTAAATTGCTGTTTTACATTTTGAGTTTCTGTCTGAGCACAAACATTGCTTTAGAAATAAGCAATGGCAGTCATTGTTATCTTCACTGATTGGAGTGCTGACTTTCTCAGGGACACCCGAATACCTAGGAAGCATTTTCACCCTCGACGCGTCATCCTAAATGCACACAGATCATTAATAACTGGCACTATAGCTCCATATTATGACCCATTGATGAGTTTGCTGACTCCACTGGAACATGCGCTAGTCATCTACGTGTAGAGAGTAAGGTGATGGATGGAGAGAATACAACAAAAATATCTTGGGGATGCCTTATTTCCTTTGGAAAAGATTTTTTTAAGAGAGAAAGAAAACTAAAGGAAGAGGTGCTTCTCAGGAAATCTTGAAGATGCAAGGGAAGTCTTGGACGGCGGGTTGCATTCTCTTGCCATCCTACCCAGGGAGCGCAGAGCAGTCGAGAAATCTCATCCACATCCGCCTCAGATCCATGTTTCTGTTGCCCAGCCTCGTGACTGACTCCAGATCCGAGAGACCAGAGGGTGGGAAGGGGGCCTTTCTTGGTTCAGAGGGACACTCACTAGAGCCACTCAGAGGCCCTGTGGTTCTCAGAGCTCCGCCCACTCCTCTAGCCCCGGTGAGTCTGGGAGGTCAGCAGAGCCCAGCCCAGGAGATGGGGCCTGTCCTGTGTTCCAGAGTGACCCCCACAGAGCAGGAGATCAAGCATGCGGCAGAGTACGCAGTGTTACTAGCAAAGGCACCATGGCAACCACCTTCTTAACCTTGGCAGCGCGGAGCATGGGGAATGTGCAACATGCCACCTTCTGTAACAGAGACGTAGACCAGGTCAGGGCATGTCAGAAATACCCTCTTATTACCAGAGGAAAGACGGTCATTTTGGAAAGGGCGGTGTAACCATTTGATTGCATTTGTTAATGCGATACAACATGTTGCCATGGTAAGGATGACTGGGTTGTGGCTTAAGAGAGAAAAGAATAACCAGTTATGTTTAGTTAAACAGAGACGATATTATAAGCTTTGCGAGAATATGGGGATTGGTAATAAAAACAAAAAAAAAGGGGGGGGGGGTAAAACAGCATTGGACTGGGAATCAAATCACATGGGTTGTAATCCCCAAACTGTCACCTGAGAAATAATGCAGTCATTCCCCCTTATCCATGAGGGATAAGTTCCGAGACCCCTCGCGGATGCCTGAAACCACAGATATTACCGAACTCTGAATACACTATATATATTTTCCTATATATACATACCTGTGATCACGTTTAATTAATAAATTAGGCACAGTAACCATAATAATAATAAAATAGAACAATTATAACAATATACTGGAATACAAGCTATGTGAATGCGGTCTCTCTCTCTCTCTCTCTCTCTCTCTCTCTCAAAAAATATCTTATTGGGCTGTACTCACCCTTCCTGTGGTGATGTGAGATGATACAGCGCCTAAAGCAGAGACCTTTCACCTTTGCACTTAAAGGACGCACTTGGCTTCTCCCTGGCACATCCCAATTCCCAGCATCCCTACTCTTGCCCTTTGGGGGCCGTTGCTAAGTAAAATCAGGGTCACTTGAACACAAGCACCGTGATACCACCGCAGCCCATTTGATACCTGAATTGGCTAATAAGTGGCTGAGGGGTGGGGACCGGGCACAGCGTGGAGACACTGCACGAAGCGGGCATGCAACTGACCACCTCTGAAATGTTTATTTTGGGACTCTCCCATCTCCTAGTTTCAACCACAGTTGACCACGCGGAAAGCGCAACCATGGATCATGGGGAGGCTACTGTATCTACCTCACAGCCCTTTCAAGAACCGTGAAAAATGCAAAATACCATGCAAATAATTGTAAGCACGCGAACACAGGGCGTCCCAAACAATGTATCCACGCTTGGAATAAGTACTCATCCCAGTGGGTTCAATCTGAAAAGGAAGAAACAGCAATTGAGCGCTAAGAAAATTTATGTGTATACATTTTTTTAAGACACCCTGTATTTAGTGCTTACTAGTTCCTGGAAGTATGCCAGCGGCTAGAGCTACCGAGATGGGGAAGCCACAGCCCCTGTCCTCAAGTTGCTACTGTCTGGATGGGTTAAAGGCATGTCACCAGTTAAATCATAAAGCAATGGGATCTGTGGAGTGATGGGGACAGGCACAAGGTTGCTATGGCAACAGCGGGAGGTGCAGGAGGAGGAAGACCTCTGGGATGCAGGATGCTTTCCGGAGGACCTTCGGATGGTCTCTCCTTCATCAGGGTTCTTCCTGAACAATCACCTCTGTGTGTCAGGCTGACCCACATGGCATTGTGTGTATTAACCCATTCGAATTGTTGAATGTGATCTCATGATTGGAAATATCTCCTGCCCTGTCGGAGTACTCATGCTCACTTAGAAAGACACGTTTTTCTTACTCTTTTCCCTAATATGGGTCCATCCAGACAATGTATCCACAGGTGAGCTGGTTCCAGACACACAGAAATACTGAGGGACAATGTGGGTTTGCAAGACGACCTGGTGTTTAATCAGACCGAATAGGCAGGCTCAGTTTTCAATAAAAGTTAATCCTGTTTTCATTAAACAGAAATGCTATTTGTGGAAAACAAGAGTCCTGCAGAGATAAAAGGGTATCTCCCCGGGTTACACATTTAATGTTTGCTTAGCATTGATGAGTCTACACCATGAGGCTTCTTTGCAATTTGATTATTTGCTCCTTTCCTTGGTATTGACCGTTCTGTTAGATTTCGCTGCTAGCAACAGCATTTGTGAAGATGCCAGTATTATTTTCCCTGAGTCTTTGATATCTACGAAAATATTAAGTTGAGGCCTGGGTTTGTTAACCAGGCCTGGTTTCCATGGCGAGGCAGCAGAGGAAGGCTTGGAGCAGGCAGGCTTGGGTTCCAATCCCAGCTCCTCCGCTTGCTACTGGAGAAAAACTACAAGGCTTAAAACGGTGTCAGTCTCAGTCCCCTCGTCTGTGACGTGCAGCAGGTGGACCCACGTTGATGAGTTGTTTTCAATATTATGAATGTCAGCAAAGCCCGAGTACATGTTAGGTAGACGGTGGTTGTGATGATGGGCCCAGGAATCGCAGCTACAAAGGAATCTGACAGCTTCCAAGGCAGTTTTGCTTTGTTTTCGATTACTTCTGTCTTCGTCTCACTGCAACCGATGGGCCCGCTCGGTATGAGCCATGACTATGTTTTCTTCTTCTACGAACTCCTCGGTCCCCTGTTGCTGGGCTGCGTTTCTATGGACACTAATACGTAGTTCACACTCCAGCGCTCCTTGTTAAGGCACCTCTGCTATCTGTCTGAATCCTTTCCTTTCCCTTTAAAGACTCCAGCAGGTCCCATTTGTCGTCACCGCCACCGTATTCCTGCAGTTCTTCACGGGGAGAAATCTCCATGAGAATGAGAACTGGGCGTTTTCTGGAGACGGGCAGGTCTATTGTCCCGTCTCCCTGGGCCACAGATGGGCAGCCACCCCTCCTCCCCGCCCCATGATGTCTGGCCTGCTCTGACATTTCGCACGGAGGGCTCTTGAGTAAGACAACCGTAGTTATGAAAGATTCATGGCTTCATCCCGCAGTCACCTTGCCACCCAGTGACAGAATCGCAATGTCCGCTGACCCTGGTGGTCAGCAGGAAGAAAGAGAGATGTCTTCGGGTCCTTTTCTGTGGCATGGCCGCTCTGAGTCCTGTCTTTCCTCGGGCCCCAGGGAACCTGCTCTGAAAAGCGAGGTCAGGGTCACGGGCTGGAGAAGCACATTGGGCTCAGAGACGCATCCAGGGGCTGGGTGGGAGCCGGAGCAAAGGGCTCGCAGGGGAAGGAAAAATTATGTGTGGTCACTCTAGGGGGCCCTCGGGGAGGGGGGGGCAGGGGGGGGAAGGCAGGATACAGAAGAATCCTGCCTTCAGACAGGACTTTCAGAACCCCATTAAAGCCAGTCACTCTTTGTCTGACATCAGCCTTTTCTGGTGAGTAGACTTATTTCATCGCTGTTGTATATTGAGTATGTTCTATTTTCCAGGCAAAGCCGGCTTCTGGTGGGCTTGGTCGTAACGTACACGCATTCTGGCTTTTAAAAACAACATGTGGCTGACCGATCAGGGAAATTCTGATATATAAAGGGATAACCTCCTGGGGGCGGGGGAGGAGTGTGGCAGAAGTATTAATAGAAACCTAATTTCAGCGTCACCATCATTGTGGGGCAGACACCAGAGTTGAGACATAAGTGCTTGACACAAATAAAACTGCGCGCTATGAAACGTGTGCATGAAGCGATGTGTCTTTACACTTAATTAGTCGCCACCGAATGCTTTCGCTTTGCTCGGTGGCATGCGGTACATACATCCCTGCAGTAAGTTAAATGCAAGCGGTTGTTAATGGAGGGACCATCTGCTCCGTGCCGGGGAGTTTGCTGCAAGGAATGTGGTTGAGCCACTCAAATACCAGATTTCTAAAAGGAGCTGCCTCTGTGAACCCCAACATCATTAACCCTCCCCTGGCCTTTCGAATTCTGCACACACATCCTTCAGCCACTTGGAATACAGTCGGAGCTGCGTTTTTGTTGCTATTTTGTCCTCACCTGAGGATATTTTCCATTGATTTTTTTAAAAATAATCTTTATTGTCGAAAGAATTCGATATGCCCCGCATTGAGCCCTGCAAGCCCACGCTCAGCCCCCGCCCCAGGCCTTCACCACACTATTGTGTGTGCCCATGGGTTATGCATACAAGGTCTGTGGTTGACCTCTTCCCACCTGCCCACCCACCTCTGCCCTCCCTCTGAATTTCCATTGATTTTTAGAGAGAGTGGAAGGGAGAGGGAGAGACTGAGAGAAACATCGATGTGAGAGAGACACATCGATTGGCTGCCTCCTGTATGCACCCCGACCAGGGCTGGGGGTTGAGCCTGCAGCCGAGGTATGTGCCCTTGACTGGAATCGAACCCAAGACTCTTCAGTCCATCGGCCAACATCCTATCCACTGAGCCAGACTGGCCAGGGCCAGCCTGGGCTGCTTCTAATACAGCCACTGACCACCTCCCAGAGGCAGAATCCCTGCAGAGGCGTCTCCCTCTGCACGGAGTCCTGCGGGGCCCTCAAATTCTGCTCAGGGATTGAGAGCAGCCAGTAAATAATCCGATGGTCATCTCTGCGAACATGGATGGGACAGACTCTCCATCCCCATCTGTCCCTCCTGCAAACTACTCCTTCGCAGCCGTCCATCACCGGCCAGGCGCGGGCCCAGGACGAATGGCTCCAGCATCATCAGTGTTGCCCCGTGCACCTCCCATCATCCACACCACCATCTTTCTTCAGAAGATCATCCGTGTGCGATGGGGAGACATGATTTCTCCCCCAACACACTTTATTAGACACTGTCACAGAGCGTCCCAAGGATGTCTGCCGGACTCCCCGGTGACAGGGTAAAACATGAGGAAATCAGTCCCAGGACGGGCGTCAGGGCCTCCAGGTTCCCTATGGCACGCTCTGCTTTCCCGCGGAGACAGAGTGCTCCTTCATCCCGGCCTTTCCCATCAGTCTGCGGTCAAGGTCGCCACCCGTATATTTAAGCGCCATCTGCCACAAAGATCTATCACATTAATATCCACCGGAGGTGTGCGCGGCGCTGCGACGCTCAGAATAGCACCTTGGCCGTGAGAGAGCAAGCTTCGAAATTAACTGCGTGGATGGAAATCTTCAAGCGCACGACTTCACTGCGCCGAATGGAAGGGACAGCTCTGGGCCTACTGCTCACTTGGCTTTCTCGACTCCGGGGGAGCTCGTTAGCCCAGCAGACGATCCATCCCTGGATGAATTAGACAATGAAAAGCTCGCTTCCTGGGGGCCCCCACGCAGAGCCAGGGCTGTGTGGAGGTGGGCAGCCCCGCGGTGCCATACACGCTCTTTCTTTGTTAAAAGGAAAAAGGGGATCTGGCGCTGAAAACATTCCCCTTGGTTTGTTCTCAGGAACAGAGGCGCCTCCTGAGGGCCGCAGGCATCCGATGCCCCCGTTTCAAAAGTGAGCACGCGTCCATCTGTTTCCAGACAGGCCGCTGCCCTTGGACGCGCCCCAGAGCTTTCGGAGGTGGAGAGACCGGCTTGATCATCAAACACGCGGCACCTTCAAGGTGGCCGGCGGGCGCCGGCTGAGCGTCTGAACAGCCGGGCTCTTGACTTGGGTTTGCACAGCGATGCCACGCCCTGACGCAGCTCTGGCTGCGGATGTGGAGCCCAGAACAAAAGATCTGCAGGTTGTCTAAGGCACCCGGTCCCTGAGCTGCAGTGCCACGCGGGCGCCCAGACGCCACTCTCATTTAATTTAGACTCGGCCACGTCTTCCCGCCCAAAGGGAGCCTTCACCAGGAAGCCTGGCTCCTGATGTTCCTGCTCACGGTGGGAGACGGTCCCTCCTTAACGACAGGGAGCCGGAGGATTTGATTCTCTAAACCCACAGATGAGGTTCACCTCTGCTTTTACGGAAAAGAGAAATGTTTTCTCTCTTTTCCGTAAAAGCAGGGGTGAACCTGCGATGCAGAATTATGGGCTGCGATGCAGAATTACAGTCTGACCTTTCTTGCCTCCTTTCTTTCCTCCTTTCTTTTTTAAGAGGCAAGGGCAGCGAGGGAAAGAGGAAGAGGCGACAAAAGCCAGCTGCCGAGACATGGCATGCATCAACCTTGAGTGTGTTGTAGAGAGAGGTGCGTCTGGCTCATTGCTGCCTCCCTTCTAGCAGGCGGGGTCCTACGGGGCCTCCCGCTCTCTCTGCCCATCGTCAGTGACACGCACCCCAGCAGGGAGGGCAGGCAGACACATCCCATCTGTTGGTGTTTTCTTTTGCTTTTTTTTCTTTTCTTTTTTCAGATCCACTTGATGAGGTGTTTGTCTGCAAATGTGTCACTCGGCTGTATTTTTTAGGTCTGCGCCCTCTTCTTGGGCCTGAAGATATTTCAGAGATGCAAAGCAGAATTTCACACCTCCCCTTAATACTCCACACACACACAAACAGACACACATGCATGCACACGCACATGCACATACACACGTATGCACACGCACTGGCAAGGTCCTCCATTGCAAAACACTTATCTCATGTTTGTTCTGAAACCTCCCCGGACTACAACACTGACCCTGTCTAGTTAGATGAAGGCGGGCGTTCGTTTTCTCTCAATGATAAGGATCGTCTTCTTGAACCTGGCCTTCCCCTCCACAGCTCAATATTCTGCTTTAAAACAGCAGAAGAGGTTGATGTGTGAGTAAAATGTCTCATATTCTTTTAAAAACCGGACCAAAGCAATATGTTTTCTTTTTCCATCAGGAAAAGCAGCCCCACGCCGTTCAGACACTGAGATGCATGGGGTGGCTCCAGAATGCCACTGACAATCGCTCTGTCTCCCTGTGAAAGGCAGGGCTCCAAGGTTCGAAGTGAGAATGGGCTTCACACACGTGATGTTGTAGATCTGATCCCGAAAACCTTTCCCAAGGTTTGAGTTGGTCTCAGTGACAAACCTGGGAATTAAAAGCCAGTGTTCAAGCCCAGCCAGCCTGGCTCAGTGGTTGACACCTATGTACCTATGAACCAGGAGGTCGCAGTGCAGTTTCTAGTCAGGGCACAGGCCTGGGTTGCAGGCTCAAACCTCAGTAGGGGGCGTGCAGGAGGCAGCCAATCAATGATTCTCTTTCATCATTGATGTTCTATCTCTCCCTCTCCCTTCCTCTCTGAAATCAACAAATACACACACACACATATACTTGTGTGTGTGTGTGTGTGTGTGTGTGTGTGTGTGTGTGTGTGTATCTCCAGTGTTGCAAAGCTATGTGGAAAATCTAGGTGGTATTAGCTGTCTTCACGCTGCATGGTGCCTGAATCCGTTATCAACATCCAGGAGAGCTCACATTTTCAAAGCAGGTTAGAAGCCAGAACCGCTTCTTGCTATGCAGTGTCTGGAACAATGAACTCTTCTTCTTGGTGTGACCCCCAAAGACAGAGCCCAGAGGGGGCTCTTCAAGATTCTGTGCGTGGCACTGGGAGGCAGCGGGCCCAGCTGCTCACTGGACAGTTGCCGTTGGCCGTGGCACCGAAGTCAGGGACACAGCCACCAGGGGAAGCAAGTGACTCTGGCTTTCTCCTTCGAAACGGCACTTTTCTCCGGGATGGCATTGTCAGAGGGCATTTCACATGAGTCGTGATGGCCACCCTGCAGCACAGAACCACTGACCTAGAAACTCCACTTGCAGACAGAACTGCCCTCATTGCCTGTGGTCTGAATGTTGCTTTTTCAGCACCTTGGAGAGAAACTCTTCCCACGCCCCACCACCCCCCCCACCCCCTTCAAAGTAAACCCCACATGAAAAGGGTGCTTGCTGTCTACCTGAGATCTATGTTCTTCTTTCTTTTCCTTTTAAAAACCTTCTAATAGGCGCGGCCAGTGTGGCTCAGTGGTTGAGCATTGACCTATGAACCAGCACAGTTCAATTCCCGGTCATGGCACATGCCCAGGTTGCTGGCTCGATCCCCCGTGTGGGGCGTTCAGGAGGCAGCCAATCAGTTATTCTCTCTCATCACTGATATTTCTCTCTCCCCCTCTCTCTCTTCCTCTCTGAAATCAATAAAAATGTATTTTTTTTAAAAAACTTTCAGAGTTGAACACGTTTCATTCCTCAACCATGTATCTGACACGGGAAGGGGTACATGGGAATAGTCCTCCCAGGACCCGGGATGTTCAGTGTTCACCTGGCAGCGACGGTGTAAGTTACTGATCTGTTTTCCGAGAAGGGGGTTCCCCGGGGGTCCTCGGGCCTCAGAAAAAGTATACAGTTGTACCAACCAGGAGCCAACTAGGAAGCACAGCCGAGAAGCCTGGACTCGGGTGGAGTCTGGGGGCTCCTGTGTGGTCACTGCGTGGCGGTCTGACTTGCCCGGGTTTTGCAATTTCCATGGGTTTCACGAAGGAGAAGTGTCGGAGACTCAGAAATCCTGGGCGGCAGCCAACCTGCAGCAGCTGAAGGTTTCCTCCAGCGGCGATCGAGCTCCGGAGACGATCCCTCCCTAGACACCGGCCCCACGACCACATTGCTTTGGCTCAGAGTGTGAATTTAGCATCGTTGGTGGCCAGAAGCCAAACGGGGCTTGAGTAAGTCATTTTGGCATCCGTGAGGATTGCAAGACGGGAGCAAGCGAGCACTCGTTGGAGAGCAAGCCAGATGCCGGCCGCGGATCCCCCCTGAAAAGTTATCCAGGACGCAGACCCTACCTGCCACCTGCCACAGCCCCTTCCCTGGGTGACAGCTCGACCACGTGGGCTGGGATGGCTGTTCAGGATTGAGAACAGATTTCTCTCAAGGTGCACTCACAAATATATATTTAGATTTTTTTTTTTTTTTTTTTTTTGGCAAATGTTGAAAAAAAAAATCTTCAGACATGTCAAAACAAGTGAAAAATGTATATCCCAGATAGAATGTTCACTGCCTGGTTTAAAAAGAAGCTTCGATCAGGCTTAGGGGACCAGAATAGCATCTGCAAGTTATTGCCAGGCAGTCTTGATTTAACCCTTCGTCCACATTGCTTCCCCAAGTCTTTCGCCTCGCGCCCCTCCAGCCAGGATTTTCCTGCGTTTGCACTGACACAGAACCTGCACATAGTAGGAGTTCAAAACACAGCCGTTCACTCTGAGTCCCCCTATTCCTGCCATCGTCGCTTTCTTTTCCTTGAGAAAGTAAGTTTCCTTTCTTTAGGGGTGGACTGACCCTTGGGAAACAGTGTGGCAGAAGCAGCTGTCGCATATGTGAGTGATGGAAGAGAGGAAAATGGAAAAGAATAAGGCAGAGCAAGCGGGAAGCGCTCCGTATGACGTGGTGGCCATCTTTGTAGTCAGCCAGAGACTGGGTTCAAATCCATTTCTCCATCATCTGCTGTCTCTGTCACGCGGGCAAATGCTGCGTCTCTGAGCTATAGTTTCCACCTCAGCAATGTGAGACGAGTAACTGGCCTCAAGGATCCTCGGAAGAATGCGTGGGTAGCATGCACCCTTTCCTGGCGCGATGCAGTGCTACTTGTGAGTTAACGCTGGGTTTCTCTCGCGGTCAGACTCTCGCTGAAGTTTTTCACTTCAACGAGTAGAGTTTTATTTCTGTCATTGTATCAAGTTGGTTTTGTTTTCCAAATCTACCTGGTGACTTAATAGTCTCTTATTTCCCACTTGCGTTTCAGTTTTCTCTTCCTTTCTTAAGGCTGCATATTTATTGTGTATTTGATCTGATTATTCCAATTTCTGAAGCCTTTGCACGTTTCGTTTTGTTTTTTTATTTGTTTGATTGATTGATTGATTGGCTTTTAGTGTTCCCACTGATCCTCTTACAGGGTGGTTTATTTCCTGCAAGCTTTGGTTATTCTTATCATTGATAGTCCTGCCTCTACATGTTTTCTTTCCGCCACCTGGGGCAACATAGCCCCACGGCTATTTAAAGTTAGGACTTTCACCTTATCGTTCTCAGGGCCATGCACATCAGGTATATTCAAACCCCGGGGGCCCCTGAGGGGTGGGCAGTGACCAAAAACAGCCAGAGATATTTCTTTGGCTTAACTGCTACTTAGAGCCAAGCCAAGAAAAAGAACGCCCCTTGCTGACTGATTCTGGAGCATTTGCGGGGAGCTGGGTGCGGGTACGAATGTGTGTACATGACCACGCACACATCAATTCACCGTTTCCCACAAGACCCTGACCACTCCTGTGTGCCGTCTTTATTAGGTTGGTCTTTGACCTACTTGGCTCACGGTCTTGTCTTGGTACCAATCTAAACCCCTCCCCCCCCCCCCCCACACCCCACACCACACACACACACACACCCCTCAAGCTCCAGGCCACAGAACTCAGTCATTATTCCCACACAAATTCACTGTTCATGTGGTTTGAGGGTTTATTCCTGATGCCCATAGGCTTTCTTTTGCCATCTCCCAAGCGTTTATCGAGTATTTTTTAGCTCTCGCGTTGTAAGAAGGTCCTAGTGTGTTCTGGACTATCGTGGTGCTAGAAACGGAAGTCCTGTTAAATATTGTGGGACCTTCCCTTCACGGAAGTACAAATAGAGTCTGTTCTACTCGCCTTTGTTCTGTTCACCTTTCGGTGCCTCGCAAGTGTCTCCTGGTCCCGGTTCCACTTACGATCATACCCGGTGGCTATGTCCCTGGCGTGGGGCTGACGTGGGCGTGTTTGAAAAGCCCTTTCGGAAATGTAAATGTGCCACCAGAACTGAGGGACACTGACCTAGACTGTACCTGGTAGAGAGGGTACTCTTAGCAACGGTTTCTTGAACAATTAACCAACAGGGAAGAAACCTCCCCAGGAAGAGTTGGGCTGTTTGGTGAAGGGAGTCAAGTCATTAGAAAATGTATGTCGGGTCTCTGGGAATACGTCGAAAAGGCTCGTTCTGGGAGGGTTTTGGGTGGCCTCAGTCCATCTGGGCCAATACCAAGCAACACTTCTCAGGCCAACAGTCAGGATTTGCAAATATCTTCCCTGGCAGGCCCCACCCCAGTCAGAAGCGGAGCCCACAATTGTGGGTGTGGATTCCTCCTCCCCTCCGGGTGAGAGAGTGCCACCTACAGTGTGTGAGGACGCAGGGAGGGCGCTCTTCTCTGCTGGCCAGATCCATGATATCAAGGACAACAAACGTCTAAGTTTATGTTGTCATGGGCCGGAGGAGACAGGCAGACCTGCAGTGAGCTGAGAAAGGGACGAAAAGCTAAAAACGATGCGAGTTTATAACATCTTTTCTGGACACCTTAGTCCTAATATCTGTTTGGCAAAGCTGTGAGCTGAAGAATCTCTATCCAGATATATAAGCTTGGCCAGGTGTTCATTGTAACTATTTTTATTTCTTCCACAGGCATTTCATAGTCCCTTAAAAATTGAAGTCATTTCAGCCTTTCCTTGACAGATCTAATAGAAAGAGATGAGAAATGACCAGAAAGCCTGAATCGCAAAGTTAATGTTGAAAGAAAGCACCTGGAGAATGTTTGTTCAAGGGTCGCCTTTAAAAGCTAACAGAGAACGAGAAAAACTGAGGGGGGAGGTGTATTTTTAACACGAAAATATAAACATATTGCTTTTCTCGGCGGTATTTAACTATTTGTTTTCCACGGTGGTAACTGTAAATGATTTTTAACGGGGTAGCCGGTCCTTAGCTTTTGAATTACATGCGGTTTTATAATGGTGAGTTGATACAAAATAAAGGAGAATATTGATCGGAAACATTTGAAATATAGATGAAGTCATTTCGTTAGATAGAATATTGAAGTTGCATCTGCTTCCTGTAACTCAGAAACATTTAGAAACTCCAACTGCAGAACCCGTCGCCTTATACCCTACTCTACTGTGTAAGCCCAATGAGTCCTTTGACATTTCCGACTGCTCTGGAATAATTCATTCTTCCCTTCAAATACATGACGAAGATTTTGAATATGTAGAATTTAAAGTGAACTGTTATTGTGAACGCCATTTTAGACACTGAGAACATGGTACAAGACCTAAGAATTCAATAGAGAGAGATTTTTGAGTACAAGAATATGTGAAATCTGAAAGTAAATATCAAGGGTATGGGTGTTTTAATCTTTGTGGGGGAAAAGGTGATTGGGAGAAAAATTCACTCTGTTGATTCCTGGAGCTCCTCAATATGACCTACATGAATACCTTGGAGGCAATGCAGGGTCTGTTCCAGACTGCCACAATAAAGCGAATATTGCAGTCATGCCAGTGACACACGTTTTTTGGTTTCTCGGTGCATATCAAAGACATGTTTCTACTATACTGTAGTCTCTTGAGCATGCCACAGTATAATGTCTAAGAAAAACAATGTCCATACCTTCACCTAAAAATATATACCCTGAGTGGACAGATTATTGTGACCACCCCATCAGTACTTCGTTGGGCCACCTTTTGCCTTCAATACTGCGGCGATTCTTCTTGGCATTGACTCCACGAGATGTTGACAGGTGATGCGAGGAATCTGACACTGTGCCTGAGGAACAGCTCTGTCCAGTTCTGGGAGATTGGATGGTTGTGGAACCAGCTGCCTGATGGCTCTTTTAACTTCGTCCCACAAACGCTCAGTTGGATTGAGATCTGGTGATTGTGGGGGCCACCTAAGCAAGGCAAAGTCTCCCTCATGTTCTTGAAACCACTCCTACACAATACGAGCACCGTGGCATGGCGCGTTGTCTTGTTGGAAGAAGCCATCTCCACTGGGATACGCCATGAACATGATAGGATGAACTGGATCAGCAACGACACTTAGGTATGTTGTGCTATTCAGACGTTGTTCCGCACGAATTAAAGGGCCCAAATCATGCCAGGAAAACGTTCCCCAAACGGTAACACTGCCCCCACCAGCTTGAAGGGTTGTACTCATGCATGTGGAGTGCATGCTTTCATGCCGTTTCCACCAAATTCTCACTCTGCCATGTGCATGATGCAACTGGAAACGTGATTCATCGGACCACATGACTTTTTTCCAATGCTCGACTGTCCAATCCTTGTGTTCCTGTGTGAATTGGAGACGTTTTATCTTGGTAACTGCAGACTGCAGACAGCAAAAGTGTTCGAACAGACCTTTGGCTTCCATATCCCATACGATGCAGTGTATGGCTCATTTGCCTACAAACGTCAGATGGTCATAATAATCTGGCCACTCAGTGTATATTTTATTGCTTAGCAATGCTAACCATCATCTGAGCCTTCAGCGAGTCATGATCCTCTTGCTGGTGGAGGGTTTTGCCCTGATGCCGATGGCTGCCGACTGATCAGGTTTGGTGAAGGCTGAAGGCGGGGGTGGCAGTTCCTTAAAAGGAGACAATCACAAGCTTTGCCTCATGGATGGACTCTTCCTTTCACACGGGATCTCTCTGTAGCATGTGACACTGCTGCGGAGCATCTTACCCCCGGTAGACGACCTTTCAAAACCGGAGCCAGTCCTCTCCAGCTGTGCCCCCGCTTTACCAGCTAAGTGCGTGTCATGTTCTAATCCCTGTGTTGCCATCGCCACAGTCTTGCCAGCACCTGCAGCAGGACTAGATTCCATCTCTGGAACCACTTTCCTGCTCAGCCACAAGCAGCAACGCCTCTTCATGCACGTTCTATCACGAGGTGCAGCGGTTCAGTCCCATCTTGACTCTTGTTCTCTTGCTGTTTCCCCCACATCTGCTGTCACTCCTCCACCGAAGACCGGAAGCCCTCAAAGTCCTCCTCGAGGCTTGGAATCGACTTCTTCCAAACCCCTCTTAATGTTGATAATTTGACCTCTTCCTATGAATCACGAATGTCCTTAAAGGCATCTAAGGTGAATCCTTCCCAGAAGGTTTTCTTTTATTTATATCTACATCTATATTTACCTATCAATCTATCTATCTGTCTGTCTATCTATAGATTTTTTTTTTATTTCAGAGAGGAAGGAAGAGGGAAAGAGAGATAGAAACAACAGCGATGAGAGAAGATCATCCATCAGCTGCCTCCTGCACACCCCCTACTGGGGATCGAGCCCACAACCTGGGCATGTACCCTGATCAGAAATCAAACTGTGACTTCCTGGTTCATAGGTCAATGCTCCACACCATTGAGCCACACCGGCCAGACTCCAGAAGGTTTTCAATTGACTTTGCCCAGATCCATCAGGAGTATCACTACCTATGGCAGCTAATCACAATCTACAACCTTATGATATGTGCTCTTAAGTAATAACACCTGAAAGTCAAAATTACTCCTTGATCCACAGACTTCAGAGTCAATGTTACATTAGCAGGCACGAGAACAACATTAATCTCATTGTACATCTCCACCGGAGCTCTTGGGTGACCCGCTGCATTCTCAATGAGCAGTCAACTTTGAAAAGAATCTTTTTTTTTTTTCTTTCTGAGAAGCCGGTCTCAGCAATGGGCTTACGATATTTAGTGACCCATGTTGTAAACAGATGTGCTGTCATCCAGGCTTTGTAGCTCCCCTTACAGAGCCAGGCAGAGTGGATGCGGTATAATCCCAATGGGCCCTAATGAGGCTTTCAGAATGGCCAATGAGCATTGGCCGAATGTCGCCAGCCACATTAGCCCCTAACAAGAGAGCTGGCCTGTCCTTGGGTGCTTTGAAGCCAGCACTGGCTTCTCCTAACTGTGAAAGTCCCAGGTGGCATCTTCTTCCCATGGGAGACTGCTTTGTCTACATTGAAAATCTGTCGGTTAGTGTTTGCCTGTATTTTTTTAAGTTTATGTCATCAAACCTTCTTGATAAAGGTGACGTGAGCAAAACAATACATTTTGTCTTTTTTCTTTTAAATGCTCCTCAATGGAGAATATTTTTCCATTGATTTTTTTGTTTGTTTCTTTTTTAGAGAGAGGGAAAAACAGATAGAAATAATCCATGTGAAAGAAACACATCAATTGGTTGCCTCCTGCACATGCACTAACCAGGGGGAGGAGCCAGCAACCAAGGTACTTACCCTTGACCGGAATCGAACCCAGGACCCTTCAGTCTGCAGGCTGACGCTCTAGCCACTGAGCCAAACCGGTGAGGGCCACTTTGTCATATTGCACAGTGATACATACCGCAAAGAAAACTAGATTCGGGTTGGGAAGAAAGAAAGAGAGCACAGCTACGTAAGGAGTGATCTGAGAAGGCTTCTCTGAGGGCAGGGTGTCAGAGCAAGGGCAATGTGGTGGGGAGGAGTGAGCCTGTAAAAGTCTGGAGGGAGAGCGTTAGGAGAGGAATGGCCAGGAGGAGGGCCCTGCAGCACAGCAGGGAATAGAGCCATGTAGAGTACTCAAGGGCAGAGGGACAGGCGCTGGGGGAGGGAGGAGACTTGAACAAGCACCAGATTGTTTGGGCCGTGGGAAGCTCCTGGAAGATCTGCAGCGAGGAAACCAAGTCATTTGACGTATATGGTGATGAATAGATCATCCTAACTCATAAGTAGTCCGTTAATATTTTAGCTTGTTTTAATGTCTTAAAATATTTGCAAAACGAAGTAATGCTCTCAAAATTGTAATCTGCATCCTTCCTCTGCTCAGCTAACCCACAGGGTAGAAAACATCAATTGAGCACCTACTGTGTCCAGGGTCCTACCTAAGCCCTGTTTGCCGCACAAAGAATCCTTATAATACATGGGCCCTGGCCCACATTGCTTAGAGACGCTGCTTTCGAATATCCGTTCACCAGTCACGGAGTATTTGCAGCTATGCGCCCAAAATACATTGGTTCCATTTTTCTTCCTATGATTATTCAAAAGCGGGCTGAAGAATCTTCGTGTTGATCAATATCTCTGACACAGAAGTCCGCTGCTAATGGGACTCCTGTGTCACTCTTTTAACTCATGAATTACATCACTTTCAAGGAAAGCACCCGGCCATGTGGAAGTTCACAGTTCAAAAAAAAAAAAAAAGGCAAAATGGTTTGAGAAAGCCAACCTTCCCCTCCGTGCCACACCTCCCCTTCCCGCTGAAAGCTGGTGTCCCGTTTGACACTTGGGACATGATTCCTCCGTGGGAGACAGTCTTTGTGGTACCCGGTTACCCAGTAAGACGGACCCCGTGTCAGCGCTGGGATGACCCCGCCTTGCCGCGTCTTCCCAAATTAGCATCGCAGCTTTTGGGATCCTGAGTGTGATTGACAGGGTCTCAGCACGAACGGACTGCTTTAGAGTGACAGAGACAAGGACAGGGACCGGGGGAGCCCTGAACAAAGTTAGAGAGAGGGTCCTCTCACACCCATCCATCCCACAACCAGCAGGAACGCTGCGGGCACCCCACAGGCTCCCAGCCCCGAAACCCGCCATCAGAAGTGCTCTGACCCCCACCCCCTTTCCACGGCGCGCTCTCTCAGACAGTTTCCCAAGTCTGTGCGCCATGATGTTTCCATGGCAATAACGTAAGTGCTTTTTAAAGGGGTGGGTAGCGCTAGCCCATTTGGCTCAGTGGCTAGAGCGTCAGCCTGTAGACTGAAGGGTCCTGGGTTTGGTTCTGGTCAAGGGTCACGCCTGGATTGCGGGCTTGATCCCCAGTAGGGGGTGTGCAGAAGGCAGCTGATCCATGATTCTCTCTCGTCATTGATGTTTCTAACTCTTCCTCTCTGAAATCAATAAAAATATATTTTTAAAAAATAATCCATACTAATACAAGGATAATATGCTAATTAGACTGGGATACCTTCTGGACGTCCATCCGGACAAAGCCATGGTGGCAGGGCTGAGGCAGAGGCAGTTAGGGGCCATCAGGCCAGGAGGGGAGGGCAGTTGGGGGTGATCAGGCTGGCGGGGGTGGGGGCAGCTGGGGGTAAGCCAGCATGCAGGCAGGTGAGTGGTTAGGAGCCAGCAGTCCTGGATTGTGAGAGGGATGTCCGACTGCTGGTTTAGGCCCGATCCCCGTGGGCCTAAACCAGCAGTGGGACATCCCCCAAGGGGTCCCAGATTGGAGAGGGTGCAGGCCAGGCTGAGGGACATCCCCCTGCCGTCCCCGCCCAACCCCGCCCTGTGCACGAATTTCATGCACCGGGCTACTAGTAATAAATAAAAAGAGTGGGTATATCTCACCCAAAGGAATACCAGGAATGGTGGGATCCCAGGGGCACCTGCAGGCAGCATCGGAGAGTTAGGACATGAGACCTTTTGTCCCCCCTGGAGTGCCACCGTTTGACATTCAGTGGCGCAGGCCAGGCCGTGTGGCTGTTGGGGCCCTGTCACTGCCTAACCCCTCGCTGGATAGGGTGGGAGCTATGCCGTTCTGCCGCCGTTCCAGGGAGCCGGTGTTTGTGAGTTCATTCTCTTTGTGCCAGCACGCTGGCTAAGCAGGATCTAAGCAGGAGGACGAACGCGTCTGCGCGTTACCCCCGCGCATGCGATGCCCAAGCTGACAGCATGGGGTGTGGGGGTGTCAGGGGGAGCACTTGGGGGCCGAAGACCCAGGTGTGGCGCCCGCCCTGCTGCTCAGGGAGGGGAGGTGCGGTCCCAGGGAGACACCTGCGTCATCTGTGAAACCCCCAGTTGCTGTGAAGCGCAGCCACGGAATAGCTGTGGAAACACTTAGCAAACTGTCAAGCACGAGGCAACAGTGCGAGTTTCATTTCAAACAGAAATAGGATAAGGGCAGTTGAGGATCTCAAGACCTTTCAGATTTTTTTTTTTTTTAAGCTCCTCCACCTTTCTTAACATTTCTGTTACGGCTGATGCCTTAAATTGTTACTTATTATTGCATCTTATTTTCAATAAAATAAATCTCAGCGGTTTGTTACAGAAATACTCCCACGTTCTTGCTCTTCAGTCAAGCGCAAGTATTTCTTCAGCATCTGTTCTCTGTTCTCTTCTTCACTGGTGACCGTGAAGCAACCCAAAAAAACAAAGGGACAGTCCTACACCCCTCCCCCCATAAAAGACTCCCTAGGCCAGCAACGCAATAGGAATTGTATTAGGAATTGTCCAAAAAAAAGTGACGATTCTTACCAATAAAACATAGCCAGAGGCCACCACTGATGGTGAGCTTACAGAGACAACTGCCCCTGGACAGTGTAACTCAGTGGTTAAAGCACCGGCCAAGCACCAAAGGGTCTCATGTTCGATTCCCAGTCAAGGGCACTACCTGGGTTGCATGTTCAATCCCGGGCTCCAGGCAGGACACATGCAGGAGGCAACAACTGATGTCTCTCTCTTTCACATCGATGTCTCTCTCTCTCTCTCTCTCTCTCTCTCTCTCTCAATCCCCCCCCCCAGGCTCTCCCTTCCACTCTCTCTAAAAATCAATGGGAAAAATATCCTCAGGTGAGGATTAACAGCAATAAAAGAAACAACTGGATTCCAGCCCCATTTCTGAGGCATTCAATGATAATTTAAAATTACACACACGAGTATGTTTACTGATTTGCATATAGGTAAACCTGTATAATTTTTATATATGCATATTTTACAGTCACTTACCATATGTGATGTAATGATGTCTATAAATATAAAAATTCAAATCCAGCCATCATACGGAATAGAATCTTCAATGAAACATAATCATATTTTTGCATATTCTTTCTATATGCCACTTGGCACGAGACAGGATTTGTAAGAACGACTTAACATAATCCCTCAGGACCTGCACGCATAAGAACTTAAAACCTATTTTAAAGGTCTTAAAATGACCCTGAGTTTGTTTTGCTTGGGGGAGGGCAGATTCGTAGGGCACCACTGGGACAAGGCCCAAGCCTTATTTTATTTTACCTTCGTTCAAAGGCTTTACTAAGCAGCGTGACATTAACCTCTTTTGTTTCTCCGGCAGCAGCAAACAGCTCAACAGAAAGTCAATGTTCTTTCCATTCATAAACGCACTGCCTTCCCCGCTGTGGCAATGTACCTTGCCTCCTTCGCCTCGGCCAGTAAGCTGGTGACAGAGAAACGTTCGGTAACTTGTGTCTGCTCCTTGCCACAGCAGCAGTTGGCACAGGTCTGTCACAGCTCGCCTGGTGGCTCTGATGGTGTGGGGAAATGCAGTTGTGGTGGAGAGTTAAGGAACAGTTCTAAATGGTATTGTACCCACGTCCACTCGGGTGGTATTTTAAGCTCTGTAATTTTTTTTTTAATCTTTATTGTTGAAAGGATTACATAGGTCCTCCTTTTCCCCCCATTAATCTCTTCCAGCCCGCTCCCGTCCCCGCCCCCCACCTCCACCCCAATGTCTGTGTCCAAGGGTGATGCATATATGGGTATGCATACAAGTTCATTGGTTGATCTCTTCCCACCCGCCCTCCCGCCCTCCCCTGGCTTCCCTCTGAAGTTCAACAGTCTATTCATGCTTCCACGTTTCTGGATCTGTTTTTGATCATCAGTTTATTTGGTTCATTAGATTCCACATATGAGTGAGATCATGTGATACTTGTCTTTCTGTAACTGGCTTATTTCGCTCAGCATAATACTCCCCAGGTCCCTCCTTGCTGCCACTGTAGACCTCCCACACACCACATTGTTCCCTCCCACAGTGGGGAGACAGGTGCAGGGCATACCAGCTGGAGAGATCGGAAGTCGAGGTTCACCACGCCCATCACAGAAGGACTTCCTTAGGATGGCGCCTGCGCAGATGTCACGGCACCTTTACTTAAATGTAGACCCCCAAATCTGTCTCAAAGCGAAGTTTGTTATGGCTCCGTCTCCCCAGGGACCTGGAAATGCGGAGCTAAAATTAACTTTAGGACAAAAGGAGTTAGAGTCAAGGATAATGTTCAAAGAGCCACAAAATGCCAACCCAATAGAATTTATAGACCTGTAGACAAAGGCTCCCATTTCTGTGTGTGTGTGTGTGTGTGTGTGTGTGTGTGTGTGTGTGTGTTCATATTTAAAGGCATTCAGGATGAAAGGATAAAGTCAGACTCCAAATCCCTTCCAAGTTATTAACATAGAAGCTACTGGGATAATATGAAATCTTCCACGTTTTCTATCCAGATTTAAATGATGCCGAATTAAATCATCTTGTCTGCTGGGGATGTAAGATGCTCTTTGATCTTCAGTCCCTCTCTGGGAAATTTAGGAGACAGGGTATGGAATCATGTTGAAATGTTTATTTCGAGATGTTGTCTATTCACTGGGCCCACAAAAGCTGTAGACCTTTCCATTGTTACTGAGACTTCTATTTTAGCAAGCCAAGCAGCTTAGGTTTCTCTGTCAGAGTGACTGTAGAACATCTTGATTAAATATTTATAAATTTCTTAAAATGTATATTGCTTGCTTGATCTATGGAACACGCATGTATTCATTAGTCTTCTTTTACGTGGGGCTGCTAAGCGGGAACAATGCCCGGCACACTCCAGGAGCTCAATAAATGTTTAATGGCATTAAGCCATATGATAAATCACTGCTCCTTCCAGATATAATTGGAAAATGGGGCTGCATCCTGAATGGAGACTTGGGCATTCTAAACCAGCGTCTGCCCCTAACAGGAAGTGTAGATCCTCAGATTTGCCCCCAATAGGTGTGTTGTTTTTTTCCACATATAGGACCCTAAGGATGGAGACGGGTCATAGAAGCACGTGGGTTGGAGACGCTGAGCCTCCTGAGGACCGGACCCCAGCGGGCCTAGCTCACGTCACATGCCCGGTGAACTGTGGTTGAGAGAACGAGCATCATATGGCCTAACAAACTCCGTGTGTGGCAGCGGTCATATTGACCCCCGGGAAACATCCTCCCGCGTGAGCCTTGAACCCTAGACTATTGTGGTGCGTGTCGGGTTTTTGTTCATCAGGATCGAGCCTGGAAAGGCAATGGTATGCTTAGGGTATGGCAATTTTTCTCATTTTTTGTAAAACAGGCAATTATATCATCAGTACATATATTGGCGGCATATATATATGTATATATATATATATACACACACACACATATGAATGACATGATTTTAAACTTTCAGATTTTAAACCAAATTTGAAAAATACTATTGACGCCTAAACACTACCAGAGAGGTGGGGAGTGAGGATACGTCAGATGAAACTAAGGTGGAAGATTCTGGACCCATGAACACAGAGATGAAGTGACCCGTGCTGGGGACAATATGATAGATAGATAGATAGATAGATAGATAGATAGATAGATAGATGATAGATGATAGATAATAGATAGATGATGATAGATAGATAGATGATAGGTAATAGATGATGGATAGATAGATAGATAGATAGATGATAGATAGATGATAGATGATACATAGATAGATAATAGATGATAGATAAATAGATAGGTGATAGATAGATGATAGGTAATAGATGATAGATAGATAGATAGATAGATAGATAGATAGATAGATGATAGATGATAGATGATACATAGATAAATAATAGATGATAGATAATAAATGATAGATAAATAGATAGGTGATAGATAGATGATAGATAATAGCTAGATGATGGATGATAGATAGATAAATGATAGATGATAGATAATAGATGATAGATAGATAGATAGATAAATAGATGATAGATAATAGATAGATAGATAGATAGATAGATAGATAGGCCTTTCACTAGTCCCTAGCCTACTGGCGTTACCCTGTACTTAGATCATTAAATAAAAATGGCTGAGACATCTCCCCAACCTAGTGTAGGACGCCCTGTATTCTGTCACCGTATCCCCATGACTTCCAGGGTTCTTGCGGGGTTTTCTGTCTCCTGGTTGCTTTTGCCCCCTTTCCCACATCTGCTGTATTCATTCCGCCTCCGCCTGCAGGACGGTTCTGAGGGGGTCATGGCTGGGCGGGAGACACATCCAGAGACACAGCCATGCGGCGGCTTTAGAAGAGGGCGCCCCTCCCCGGACCCGGTGCTGGAAGTGACCAGGGCGAACTCGCCAGGGCCGGACCCCCCCCCCCCCCCGAATCCAGCCATCCAGCGCGGCAGAAGCCACGCACGTGCAGGCTGGTCTGGCTGAAAGTGGAGACCGGGGTCTGAAGGACGGGCAGCAGGCAGCCAGCTTTGGACTGAAGAGTCCCAGCTCCAGGAACTGGGATGAGTCCACGACCCCGGAGGCACCCAGACAGGAGGGCCGCGCTGGGTGCCCGGCCAGGGTCAAGGTCAGGAGCACAGTGGGCTGTCGGGGAAGGAGAATAGCCGGCGCTGCTGTCCCGGGAGCCAGACGGGCTAGAGCCAGAGGCTGGCAGCAGCACCTGTGTCTCGGCTCCGCCTGGCACTCTGGCTTCCGGGCAGGGACCTGACAGCCATCCGCGGGGACTGCACAGACCCACACAGGCTCCTGGGGGGGCAGGGGGCGCCCCGTCGGGCAGCCTCACCGTCAGCCTCGCATCTTCCTCTTTGTCAGCAAGCTCCCGTGTTTGCCGGCGCCTTCCTGTAAGCCGCCTTAGAGAGCCTCATTTTCATGCCTGAGACGCCCCGTCTAATGGCGCATCTAGTTGACTTTTTCTGCCGCTTTCATTCCTCTAAGTGAGGTAATTGACCTTTCCTCGCGGCCCTGCGGCTTTGGCGCTGCAGCGCAGTCAGCATCTGCTATTCGCAGCCCTGCCCGCCCCAGGGGCCCTGTCCATCGGGGTGGGCACAGCGCCATCTCCAGGCTGGACCGCGGGGGAGGGGACACCTCCAGGCCCCAGACGGCAGGCACTGGGGCAGGTACTGTCCCCAGCCCGGGTGGCTTCATCTCTGTGTGTGTGCAGCGTGGGCCTTCAGACTTCCAGCATCTTCCATCTTCGTTTCAGTGATGCATCCTCACTCCCTTCCTCTCTGGTGGTGTGTAGGGGTCAACAAGCATTTTTCAAATGGGGTTTAGAATCTGAATGTTTAAAAGCGTGTCCAAACCACACGGTCTTGGGGAGAGAGAAAAGCATTCCTGTTTTCGGGAAGGGCTGGCGCTCCTTGTCAACCAGGTGTCCCCCCCAGAAGCCCCTGTGGGGCAACGCAGCACGCGTCTTACAGAGACCTGCACACGCTGCCTCTGGCGCCCCGCAGCTCCTCCTCCCACAACCAGAACGCTGGCGAGAATAATGAAGATGAGGTAGCGACGGGGCTGACGCTAAGGCTAGCACTTGCTAAGTGCCAGGCCCTGTTTTGAAATGCTTCGGAAAAGCACAAGAGCTGGGTGAGTCAGGGGCGATAGAGTCCAGTTTTGCAGATGAGGAAACCGAGGCGTGTAAAAGGGAAGCAACCCGCCCACGATCACGCTGCCAACAAGGAGTAGAGCGGGAATCCACACTGAGGCCTTTGGGTCTCCGAAGACAGGGATGCAAGGAAGGAAAAGGCCTTTTTAGCCCCATAACCTCGGCCAAGACCCAGGGCCGGTGTGCATCGGGATGGGGCCATGTTTCCACCCTGGGCCGCAGCCTGGCATCTGAGGAGATGAAGTAGGTTGATGGGCTTGAGCCTGGCCTCTCTGCTCGCCCTTGGAGCTGCAAGCCAGCGTCGCCGACCTGCCCTCTTAGCCTGGGCGTGAGAAGGGGGGCTCCCAGAGGGTTGTTACCGAAGGAAGAAGAAAGGACTTGGGGTGAGCAAGACTACAATTTAGATCAACCCGAGGCAGCGTAGAAGGCGGGGTCAGTCAGGCAGCCAATGTAGGGTGTTTTTCAAACACAGACCAGACGCTTTACATTTCAAAGGAATTGGCCCCAGGAAGCTGGGATAACCCTCCCCCCACCCCCAAAAAAAAGGGAATCAGCTAGCTAGTGAGTGAGCCCAGGTCCCGTGGGCATGTATTACTGGACTGTAAAATAGAACTGGGATCCATATTGTTATTTTAAATGTCACTTCTCATTAAGATCTTCTCCCCTATTCAGTGCAGACCCCACTTTGGAATATGTAATCCTATGGATGGAAAGACCAACTATGATTATGACATTATCAGTCATTCTAGGAGCTACAATCTGCACTGAGTGGCCAGATTATTATGATCACTGAATGCATAATAACCTGGCCACTCAGTGTATATCCTATAGAATAAAAGGCTAATATGCAAATTGTCCCCTCGACCAGGATTTTGACCAGCAGGCAGGCCAGCCAACCACCCATATCCTCTCCCCCTGGCCAGGCTGGCTGGACCCCACCCATGCACAAATTCATGCACCGAGCCTCTAATACACACACACACACACACACACACACACACACACACACACTCTGAGTGGGCAGATTATTATGCATTCAGAGATCATAATAATCTGGCCACTCTGTAGTTATATTTACCTGACCATATCCAATCTGTTGGATCTTTTCAGAAATCATTGCTTTTCTTTTTTTAAAAAATATTTTTTATTGATTTAGAGATAGAGGAAGGGAAGGAGGGAGGGAGGGAGGGGGAGAGAGAGAGAGAGAAACATCTCATCTACTGGCTGCCTCCTTTACACACCCTGACCAGGGATCAAACCCACAACCTGGGCATGTGCCCTGACTGGGAATCTAATTGGCAACGTTTTGGTGCACGGGACGATGCTCAACCAACTGAGCCACACCGGCCAGGGCCGTTGCTTTGCTTTAGTTCTAGTCTCAGGGCTCTCGGTGTTTTGCTTTAGAGCCTTTGTTTCTAATCATCATCTTAAGTGACACAGTTCAGGTCATTGGCCCACTGGTCACAGCAAGTTGAGATCAGGTGCCTTTAGTGTGTGTGCTTTTCTTCTCTCTCTCTCTCTCTCTCTCTCTCTCTCTCTCTCTCTCTCTCTCTCTCTCTCCCCCCTTCTCTCTCTTTCCCCCTCTCTCTCTCTCCCTCTCTCTCTCCCTCTTTCTCTCCCTCTCTCTCTCCCTCTCTCTCTCCTCTAAACTTCAACTTTTCCAAGGCTTGTTAACAAAAGTAGGCCACCAAATAAGGGGGGCGGGGGAGGAGGGACAAAGGCTTTGCTAGGTGCACTCTTCTCTATTGGGTATTATTGTACTTCTCAGAGAAGGGAGAATTAGCGGGGAGCTCTTTCCCCCCATTTTCCATACCACCCAGGGGAGCCTAATTCAATGTCTCTCTCCGATTTTGTAGCGAAAAGTCAAAGTATAGAATAAGGTTGCTGTAGCGTGTTCTTTTGTACAGATTCAACATGCAGCCCAGTCATAAAGCTATCCCTTCAGTCTGATTCATTTTTAATCAGTCTCTAATACACCATTGGAGGAAATCGGACCTTTGTGAAAGACGACCGGTATGCATATTTATGGGAGCTCAGAAACGCACCTGCCGGTCTCACTGCAGACGGAATTCTGTAGCGTCAGATCCTCCCGGGTCTGCAGCCCGAGCCTGCTGGGCCCGGCTTCCCAGAGCACAGAGAGCTTGAGGCCTGTTCCTGCCCTTTGTTTCTGTTGTCCCAGTTTCTCGGAGAATACCGAAGGAGGCGTAGTTCTTTCTTTTTTGTTTTTTAAATATATTTTATTGATTTTTTACAGAGGGGAAGGGAGAGGGATAGAGAGTTAAAAACCGATGAGAGAGAAACATCAATCAGCTGCCTCCTGCACAACCCCCACTGGGAATGTGCCCGCAGCCAAGGTGCATGCCCTTGAGCAGAATCGAACCTGGGACCCTTCAGTCCGCAGGCCGACGCTCTATCCACCGAGCCAAACTGGTTAGGGCAGGAGGCCTATTTCTGAATCCAACAAAGTACCCAATGAAGCATCATGGTAGGAGTGCACATCCAACTGGAAATTTTAAGAAAAGTAGATGAAAGAAATATTTCACTTAGGTGGGGTTGGTTTGTTTTTCTCTGATAGAGAGAAAGAAAAACCAGGACAGAAATTGAACTTAGCCGTTGGTTACAGTAAACCACGGAATGGATGAGTCCATGTGGACATAGCGTGAATACATCCACGAGTTTTGTGGCTGCTTCTTACATCAGGAATATATGGATAGTTTTCCAAAACGGGAAAGCTGCCTGTCTTAATAGGTTCGAGCTCGGGGGCACCGGCGAGGTCGGCGAGGTCCCCAGGCTGGGGCTCTGACAGTGAGGAAGACATCAGCAGGCCTCGGTTCTCTCCAGCCTCCACCTACCCACCGCTCAGCGCATCCTTCATGCTCATGGCTACCCACGCCTGAAGTCCCGTGAGCATTTCAATCTGGATCCCAGACAAGAAAAAAGAAAAAGAAAAAAATAGGAGGAAAAGGCACAAGACCAAAGGAATGATTCCATATGAGCTGTCCTGTTTCAAAACTGCTCCTGAACCCTCTATGCCCGTCACATGGTCAGAACTACAGAGCACGGCCAGCCCTAGAGGGAGGGAAGGCTGGGGGAAGCACACATCACAGTTCCCCACACGTGTTATAGAGGAGGGCAGGAAAGGGGGGGACGCGTGAAGGACTTTTAAACAGCCAGGCCTTGAAGTGGCGGAATCTCCCTATAGCAATCGCTCCCATTTACTGCATACTTCCTAGCTACCAGGCTCTGTGATATGTATTTACATGGCCTACTTTACCCAGCCTGCGTAGCCATCCCGTAGCCTAGGTGCTCACAGTAGTCCAAAGTATAGGTGAGGAAGCAGAGGCCCCGAGGGGGCCACCCAGCAGGTTCGTGATAGAGCTAGACCTTGAACTCAAGCCCTTTGTCCCATAGTCCACACTCCTAACACCACGTGCCGCACCTCTCTTATAGATTCTGGAACCATGGACTATGATCATTAGTATTTCTGGGACTGGAAACGCTTCAATTTCCTGTCTCCTCAAAAAGAACTGAAATAGACAAGTTCGCCATGCCTATGTAGTAAGCATCGAGGGTCATCGAGTCACTGCTCATTGGCCTTGGATTCGTTTAGTTTTCATGCAACAAGCTCTTTGCATCCCGATGTTCAGATCGACCGCTTGGCAGAGAACAGTGGCCGTCCGGATTGTGATAATTGTCTCGTTAAATCTGACTACCATCCTCAGCACCTCTTAGCTAAGCAGGCTCCTGGTGAGGGCAGGGAGCGGTTCAGAGCGCGCCATCCTGTACCTGCGTCTGCCTCGTACATGCATCCTCTCAGATTTATACGCTCCCGTTTATATTTTATAGTCCTGGTACTCGCGTCTCCCTGGCAGGACCGAGCAATGGAAAAGGGGCTACGGTTCATAATACCTAAAAGAAAAAGCCATTTAGTGAATCATGCCATCTCATGCTTCGCTCTGGGTAAGTTTAGGGTTTCAAGTAAAGTTTAAAGGGGCCTTTTAGAGGGTTTTAAAAGTGCCGTAAGGATCTCTAAGTCATTTACTGCTCAGCTGTACAGGAAGGCTTTCTGGTCCTCGTTCCATGAATTTTGGGAGCAAACCCATCGCCTTCTATAGTTAAGAAATGATCATAAGGCCGAAACCGGTTTGCCTCGGTGGATAGACCGTCGGCCTGTGGACTGAAGGGTCCCAGGTTCGATCCCGGTCAGGGGCATGTACCTGGGTTGTGGGCACATCCCCTGTAGGAGGTGTGCAGGAGGCAGCTGATCGATGTTTCTCTCTCATTGATGTTTCTAACTCCCTATCTCCTTTCCTCTCTGTAAAAAAAATCAATAAAAGGTATTTTTTTAAAAAAAGAAATGATCATGAGATCTCAGTGTCCATGGAGGACTAGGATCTCAGTTTTTATTTTTAGAGAAAACTGTGTAACTAACTACATTTCTCTGCTTCCAAAAATAAAAAAATAGGCCTAGATCAGTTTTCAAAAATGATTTTTCCAAGAGCAGAGCCAGGAGAGGGTCCATGTTGGGGTCTCCACCTGCCGGGGAAGCATGGGTTGAGGAGTGGGGGCACACTGCCCCAGATCTGTGGGTGGCTTCCTAGTGCCCTCATGCCTCTTCTCTCCCGAGTGCTTCTCATAAGACAGGAATCCCAACACGCGTAGGGTATCCAGCCTCTTGGTTGGTCTGTTAGTGTGTGGTTGCTTTCCAAGGCTTACTCCATAAAGCAGATACGTATTTGCCTTTGAACGTGGGCCGTTGCAGACTTGATAAAAATACATTTCTTGAAAGAACGTTTGCTTCCCAGTGACAACTACTGTCAGAGTCCGGGTTCGGTCAATGGAGGAAAGGGGGGTGGAATCCTGGAAAGATGGGAGCCCTGGTGGGGTCAGGATGAGACAGGCCCGTTGGCTATCTGCAGATCTGGTCTTTGGCTGTAAGATGATGTTTGGTCATCGCTTAGGTTTAGCCAGTGCCAGATTCCAGAGGTAAGCTCCGGGGTGCGTAAGAGGGACGGCATTAAATGCCAGAAGCAAAATCGGAACGCATTTCTCTCTGCTTGCCATCGGGAGGGAGGTCCCCGGGCTGGCCCACTGCCCTGCCTACAGCGGCGGTCATCTGAAGCCCAGGTCCTCCGCTCGTGCTCACTAATACCGTCCACCTGCATTTGAACTGGACGTGAACCCTGGCTGCCTGAGTCCAGCATCCCGACTCATAATCTCTCAGTGATAGTGATGCCCGTCTCCCATCTCAAATCATGCCTTGAGGCGGAAACTACATTTCCGTGGGTCAAAGTGCAAAGAGAAAAGTCAGGGGTTGCCAAGGCAGAAAAAGAGGAGGTGAGAGGCATTGGATAATGTATCATCTTTTTTAAAAGACCTCTGCAAGCCCTGGTGTTTATGCTGACGTGTCCGCTAAGCGCATTTGTGGACCGAGTACCGAGCCAATTTAAACCTAAAAGGGGGGGCAAAGGGAGGTTGACTCAGGTCCAGTAGCACCTGAAATGTATACCCTGCGGCGGAGGGAGAGGAGGGGGCTTGTTAAGGAAAAACCTTCATTAAAGAAAACTACATAATAAGATCTCATCTGCGAGGTTAGAGGGAGCATGTGCCCCCGGGAGCACATTGCTGGGGCGCCTCCAGGGCTGGGAAGGGCTGAGCTGCTTGACCTTCCCCCCCGCATGTCACTCCTCCTGGAGCTCAGCGCAGCGCCAGCCGGGACCTACCGGCAGAAGCCTGGCTGCCCTCTGCTTCTGCTTCTTCGGAAAAAGCCCGTTCCAAACTCCTTTGTCTCAGCGCCTCCGAAAGGCAACTCCTAGGCTCTATATACACACCTGGAACTCACAGGCGATGCGGGTGGATCACGTGCTTCCCAGGATAAATATATTAAGTTACGTAATTTAAAAACAGTGACAGGCAGGCTGCATGGGTTAATTTCATATCGACTCGCAGGTGCACAGACCTCCGTGCTGGAGCCTTCTTACAAGCGAGATTAAACCGACTGGTGACAGCTGGTCACCGAAGCACAGTGGTGCGGACCTGGGTGAGAGCAGAGCACGCTGCAGCCCATCGCGTTGCAGATTAGCGCTTACTTTGTTCACTATATATATATATATATATATATATATATTTTTATTATTATTATTTCAGAGAGGAAGGGAGAGGGAGAGAGAGATAGAAACATCCATGATGAGAGAGAATCATGGATCGGCTGCCTCCTACACGCACCCTACTAGGGATCGAGCCTGTAACCCAGGCCTGTGCCCTTGACTAGAATCAAACCTGGGACCCTTCAGTCTACAGGCCGACACTCTATCCACTGAGCCAAACTGACTAGGGTAGGCTCACTTGAAGTCCATCTCAGCAGTGCCCATATTTGACAGCGTGTGCACTTGGTCACTAACACACAAGTGGATCTCCCAGGTACAAGCAAGGCAGTGAGCGCTGTGGGTGGCATCTTGGTGCAAGGTGTGTGTGTAATCAGAGTTGGTGAGTAGGCGGCGCTCCCAGAGCATCAAACAGATGAGCATTTCTCCTCTAGCAAAGTCTGCCGGGTCTCCACTGGTACCATCCCTCCCCACCTAAGGTGCTGCTAGAGGTGGGAGCTGGGGGAGGGGAGGGGCGGGTGTGGAAGTGGATAATGAATCTGTCAGAGACCAGCAGGTGCCTGGGAAATCACAAGGCTGGAGGTCATGACCCCTGGGAATTGAGAGCCATTGCTCGGCATTGTGAAATCCATCTTTCCCCAGGGAAGGAACAGCCACTGGGGAGGGGTCCCCATGGAGGATTGGCACGGCTGATGAGAATACACTGAGCTGTAGAAAATGAAAGGGAGTCATTTCCAAATATGGGCTAATGCGGGGGCACCTCGATGTCCACTTCCACATGCCCAGCCCTAGGACAGCAGACCCCACAGAGACTGGGGACAGATGGCCCGGATTTGCGGCTGAAGTTATAGTTTGCACTGGTGTCCAAGCAGGGCTCTGCCCAGCTGTTTATTGGTCAAATATTTTCTGAGTACTTATGCGCCAGCACTTGACACATGCTAGGGATGTTGTGGTAAATCAGGCACACAGGACTGCTGCTCCCAGGAGCTCACAGTGACAATACAACCCACGTCTGCAGTAGAGACAGTGACCGGCCTTGCCCGCATCAGAGGAGCATGTGGGAAAGGCATTCCGGTGGGAGAAGGCGTAGACTTCCAGCGAACTTGTAGACCATGTTGTAGAGCGCGGACTCTCTCCTGAGAATAATGGGAAATCTTTCTATGGTTCTAAGCCAGGATGACCCACATATTTTGGAATAAAAGATGGTTTGGATGGTTGTATTGAGATTGGGTGAGAGAGTAGCATGACTGGAGGCAATAAGTTCTGATTAGAAGCCATCGCGATGAACCAGATCCAAGATGATGATGCTGATCTCAGCGAGGGACGTGGCGGTGGCCAGAACCGGGTGGACCTGAGAGCTGTCAGGAGGAGGCGTCTCGGAACCTGCGGAGAGGCTGAGTGATGACAAGGAGATGTGGTAGGAAAGGGGGAGAGGAGTCATTCTTGACCAACTGATTGAAAGGTGATGCCGTTTGCTGAGACGGAACCCTCAGGAGGAGGACTAGGTGGGAGAGGGGAGCCAAGGCGTGCAGGTGGGGATATGTGGAGTCTGAGATGCCCAGGAGTGAGAGCGGCGATGGAGACCCAGGACTTACCAACACGTCAATCAGATAACCCTCACCTGGTGATGATGGAGGGAGAGGAGGGGGCTCCCTGGATCTCTGTGGGTAACACAGAACCCCTGGACCTCCTGAACTGTTTTCAGGAGTGTGAGCTTACTTTGCATATGTCTATTTTTTTTTTCTGGGAACAAAAATCGATGCAAGTTTGCTTTCACTTGCCTATAACTCAAAGGCAGTTAAGGACCACAGAGGAAACCTAAGGGACAACCTGGATACGGGTGCCCAAGGAGAGTCACTTAGGCCGACCTTGCTGGGCCAGAACCCTCACAACAGCCCAGAAGAGAACATACAGGAGAAGAGGGTTCTGGAAATAGGCACGAGAATCCAGCAGGGGAAAGGGAATGGTCTACGGAGTAAGACGCAGGGAAAATATCCATTGGGTTTTCAAGAAGGAGGCTGTGATCTTTTTTTTAAAAAATCCTCACCCAAGGATATGTTTGTTTTTTAAACTTATTTTTAGAGAGAAAGGGAAAAGAGAGAGAGAGAGAGAGATATCAATCGGTTGCCTCCTGTTTGTGCCCCAATGGGTGATCAAACCGAAACACAGGCATGTGCCCTGACGGGGAATTGATCCTGGAACCTTTGGTGTAGGGGACGATGCTCCACCCAACTGAGCCACCCGGCCGGGGCTGTGGACGAATTTGGCAAGAGAAGCTATGGTAGTTGGAAAGAGCGAGATGAGAAGATGAGAAAACAGAGACAGCAAGTGTAGGAAACTCAAGAAGACAGAGGAAAATGTTGAAGAGGCAAATGGGAAAGACCAGGTACAAAGTGGATATTTTACCCGACACCCACACATTAAGATGGGAGAGGTTTATGCCAATGAGTAAAAATTTTAAAAGCACAGAGTCTTAAGCAACCATCAACCAAACTAAACACACAGAAGCATTTAAGGACATCAGAAAGGTTGATAGCGGGGTGTCTAGAGTAGGCAGAAGAGATCAGGGAGAGTCATGAATTGAGTTGAGACTAGAATGATTAATAAGCTTTTGGACAGGTGATGATGACCCACTAAACATTAATCTATTCTTCTTTCACCTCCTTTTGTTATTCAGAGACTATTTTCTCAGTGAATATGAAGTCCTTAGGATGGAAATTGCCTGCATCTCAGAAGAGACTGCATGTATGAAAGTATTAACAGTAACAAGATATATCATCCAACTTATTATTATTGCGTTCTTGGTCTTCACACATGAAACCAGCCTATACTTGGCAGGCGGGGGGGGGGGGGGGGGGCGGGGGACACAGGTGGGGGAGGTCCCCACTGTTCATTTCCTCATTTGGCATTTCTGACACCAGAGAGGGTGCTAAGTCAGTAAACGCGGGTGCTTCTACCACTTAGGTCTCTCACATCTCCCAGGTGTAAACACACCCATAAATAAAGGTGCTGATGTTGTAAGGAGAAAGCTCCTGTCAATAGGCAGCTTGGCACAAGCCGCTCCCTGCACGGAGAGGCTTGTTACAAGACCCCGCTCCTCACGAAACACGCGCTGGTTCTCTGCACCGAACCATGTTTCTCTCCGCTTTGTCAAAGACGGTGCTCGTGTCCGTTTCCGGAGGGTCGGTTTCCGTGTCTGTGTTGCAAGGGGTTGTTGGAATGGTGGCCTTAGAGCTCATCACCGATGACTCTGCAGAGGGCAGGGTATAGCGACACGTGTCACTAGTTGTAGCGGACCCCAGAGGAAGCTGAGGCTCGCCCCCGGGGAACGCAGGCGCCCTTGGCTGTTCGTCCGAAGCGAGCCTGGCCACTGTCAGGACTGGTCGCAGCCCGCCCTTTGCTTCCCTGCCGTGAGCTTGGGTCAGTGTGCCCCACAGGTCATCCGCGCAGGAGCGCGCTCAGCCGTCACTGACGGACACTAGAGAAACCAGCAGCCCTGGCTGAGGAACCTTCTTTTCCTCCCTAAGAAGGAGCATCGCTTCTTTCCCCGATTCGTGCCAGCTGCCGCAGAGGACAGCCATGGAGAACGCCACCGTCTTCCTTTGTCGTTACGAACCTTGGCTTTCTTCCTATATTTTCATCCCGGATCCTGGAAGAGGCCAGACTCGTTTAAAAACACACACACAGCCCGCCCGGTGTTGCTCAGTGGTTGGGCATCGACCCATGAACCAAGGTCACTGGTTCAAGTCCCGGTCAGGGCACAGGTCCAGGTTTCGGGCTCGGTCCCCAGTGGGGGGAGGGGAGGGTGCAGGAGGCAGCCAATTGATGATGTTTCTCTCTCATCAATGTTGCTATATCTCTCTCCCTCTACCCCTCTCTCTCTAAAAAATCAATAAACACATATTTAAAAATAAAACTACATGCACACAGAGAAACATTTTCAGGTTCTGACTGTGGCAGATCTTGGTTCTCACCCCCCCTAGTTGGGGAGTCCTGGTTCTCTCCAGTGAGTGACACACCCCTTCCCGAATACATTGCTCTGACCTCCGCTCAGGTCATTCCACCAACCTAGGCTTCAATCTAGAGGCTGAGGCCCGCGCTTGGGGTGTTACAGTTTATAACCTGCTCCCTCGACAGACATCAAATTGGCCTTTGCAATTCTGCAGCCGCAGACGTGGGATGCGGGAATGTATTTCTGTGGAAACTGCGGATTCTGTTGTGGCCTCTCATATATCATAGCTTCACAGGAAGGCTCCGAAGGCGAGGCCTTGGCGAAGGACCCCAAACGTGGGTGTAGGCTTTGTTTGCTAGCAAACATAGCATCTGTTCCCTGAGCCAGCTGACCCGGTTCTGAGACTCCTTTGTGACGAGCGCACTGGCCGTGAGCGGGTGGGGCAACCTGAGGACCAACACTCGGGCTGGTTAGGGGCCTCAGCAGGAAACGCTTCTGATGGGAGATGGGGGTCTTAGGCCGGAGAGCAGCTGATACAGCCTCAGGAGCTCCGTGAAATACATCGGAATAGCACACTGTCGTATGGTTATCTTTCTTCTTAAGCAAATAAGAATTGCCCTGGCTGGTATGGCTCAGTGGGTAGAGCATCCACCTGCGGACTGAATGGTTCTGGGTTTGATTCAGGTCAAGGGCTCATGACCCAGTTGCGGGCTCTGAGGTGGTGCAGGAGGCAGCCGATCCATGATTCTCTGTCATCATTGATGTTTCTATCTCCCTCTCCCTCTCCCTCCCTACCTCTCTGAAATCAATAAAAAAAAATTTTTTTTAATAAAAATAAACAAAAAGAGCTGTCCTCTGGTTTCAGGGAGAACAGAGCAGAACACTAGTTCCAACCCACATGCAATTGTCATAGATTTGATGGTATCACAGCAGAACCTCTCAGGTAGTGTGGGTACCTGGCGGGGGGGTGGGAAGGGGAGGAGGAACCCCTTGGCATCAGAGCAGGATTGCCTCAGGGAGCTTCGGGCCCCAAGGAACGGACCCGGACCCACTGGGATTAGCGTTCCTCCTAGTTGGCTGTGAGGACAGGCTGTGTCAGCACCCCAGCCACCCACCCCCAGACACAGGTGGGCAAAGGCTCCGTGACCACCAGGCCAGCCTCACTGATGATGACCTCTTGTCTCTCCTGCCCAGGTGCAAATGCAACCTCCACGCCACTGTGTGTGTGTACGACAACAGCAAACTGGCCTGTGAGTGTGAGCACAACACGACAGGGCCCGACTGTGGGAAATGCAAGAAGAACTACCAGGGCCGGCCGTGGAGCCCAGGCTCATACCTCCCCATCCCCAAGGGCACTGCGAACACCTGTGAGTAGCTCGCTCCCACCCCGGCTTCTGTGCGCGATGAGCCGCCCGCTGTTCCTCCCCATCTCACTTGGCCTCTTCCTCTTTGACTCCTCTTCCCAGCTGCCTGGTTCCTCTCTGAAATGCAGCTCAAGCTCCCAGTCCCTGTCTCACCACTTTTAAGCACATGTCAGCACGGGGATCCTGTTCATTTCTGTCTGCCGGTGTTCACTTCACGTGGGCTGGGAGATGATGGAAATCACAGGAGGAATGTTTTTTCTCAGTGGGTGAAGCAGGTGCTTCTTCCCTCCCCCAAATTCGTTTCCTATAAAAATAACAAAGACATTAGAGCTCTAACTCAATGTGAACCATAAACAACTTCCGGGACAGTCTCTAAGTATTTGCAGTCCCATTTCTCACGCTGGGTGACCCGAGAGACGCTTTGTTCAGAAATGCATCCCTCTCCGATTTTAGCCACAGCCTAACTTTGTCCCGTGAAATAATGGGCTTTTTCTAAACCCCTGTGGTTGAGAATGTCATGCGAGGCCTGGGTCCTGTTAGCAGAGACGCCCTTTAGAACAGGGATGGGGAACATCCGGCCCGCGGGCCGTACAAGGCCGGTGAAATCATTGGGTCTAGCCCTGCCCAGGCAGTAGGGGTGAGTTAATTAAATGTTGGACCAAATAGAACAGGCTAATTTTTAAGGTGATGATTTTTTTAATGACCCGGGAATGATGTGATCAATATCCAAATGGCCCTTGGCAGCAAAAAGGTTCCCCACCCCTGGTTTAGATAAAGAGAGTGACTGTAGGCGTGCAAGGGCCACAGTGAGAAAAGATATGTTTGTGTCCCTGTAAAAAGAGCAAGGCATAACCTGTGTTTACAGGACCCCTCGGGGGGTGCCCCATGACCACTTGCATGTGCCCCCCTGAAACCACGCTGTGACACACTCAAGGAGAGAAGTCACCGCTTCCAGATGATTCGCCCACTCCCAGGGATGGGCCCCTGAGCCACTTGCACAAGCCCAAGTTGCCATCTTTCAAAAGCAGAGAAGGGGTGAGGTTGAGCCTACACCCACCCAGGTGAGAAGAAGCTACTAGAGCAGGAGAACTCACAAAGCCACCTGCTCCGTGCAAGGCGGGGAATGTTACCAGGAGCCTCAAAGCCACCGCTGAGAGAAGCCAAAACCTAAAACCAGTACCACCGGCCCCAGGGCCTTATCAAGGTAAACGTAAGAGCAATGAGCCCAGTGACAAGCCGTGGAGTGTGGGGGCATGAGATGATGATGACATTTCTGTGAAGCAGAGGAAAAATCGCTCAGTGTAAGGGGATTCAGTTTCTATCTGTGTTAAAGGGAAAAATGACCATCCAGCTCCTAAAATTAATACACAAAGCCCTGTTGGGCAGAAATGTTGATTTTTCGGAGAGATTTTATTAACTGAGCCTCTCCCGGGCTTTCCTGGATCACCGCGGGCCATCGCTCATGAATTCCGAAGGAACCCCTGAGGTTATTTATTCTGCTACCCAGTAGCCGGCTATCTAAGCATCCCCATCGCCACGGTCGTCAAATTGAGTTTAAAAGTTCCCCACCGTGAAAATGGCTCCAGTTTCATTTTCGGTGCCTGCCGCGTCTTTAGTGAGAAAGTCAAGTTCACCATCACTGGCTGGCATCCCCGCGGGCCCGCGGGGCAGGCCAATGGGTTCAGGCCACCAGAGGGGCGGCTGGCCACGCTGCTGTCCAAGGCGTTGGCTTCTACGCTAGCAGAACCCTGTTCTTCTACCTGGAACTGTGCTTCCAAGTCTATTTCAAGACATTTGCACTGGGGAGACCTCCTTGGGCCAGCCACGCTTTTCAGGGAAATGAACGTCGTGTTCCGTTCTCCGTGGGAGCGACTTCAGTCCACTCCCTGGTCCCAGGAGCACAACCTCCTCCAGGTTTCCTGGTCGGTTCCATTGTCCATCCATCGCTTCCCTTTTCCGGTCCTTCCATAGACGGTTAGACTCTCCCCCGTCTCTGTAAAATAGGAAGGTGACAGATGGGCACGGTGGCCAAGGAGGTTGGAACTAATGTTTCAATTCTCAGCATCAGGAAATTAGGCTAAAGACTCTAGGCCTGTGGTCGGCAAGGCTCGTGAGCCACATGCGGCTCTTTGGCCCCTGGAATGTGGCTCTTCCACAAAATGCCACGGCCTGGGAGAGTCTATTTTGAAGAAGTGGCGTTAGAAGGAGTTTAAGTTTAAAAAATGTGGCTCTCCAAAGAAATTTCCATCGTTGTCCTGTTGCTATTTGGCTCTGTTGACTAATGAGTTTGCCGACCACTGCCCTAGAGCTTACCTACGATGGTCCCGTCTTGCAATGGAAACTTCTCACAATGGAAGCAACCCCTTACCTGATATCTCTGCCATATCAGACATGCTGCAGCATGCCCAAGGATGAAAGGGAGCACGTCAGTGGTTGAGTACGCACAGGCTCCAGGATCCCATCCCGCTCCACCCGTGCACTCGCTGTGTGACCGCGAAGAAGTCAACGAACCTCTCCAACCCTCGGGTCCCCAGCCGTACTGTGAGGACCACAGCAGCGCTTGTCCCTGGGCATTCTGGGAGAACGGAATGAGCTAAGGCAGCAATGTGCGCGTCATGGCACCTGCCACCGACTAAGTATTCAAACTAGGTTCATCTTGGGGATTCTTTTCCCAGGCAGACGTGACCCTTACTGGAGGGCAGTTTTCATTGTTACCAAACTTATTTCTTAACATCAATAGTGAGTGTCTCTGCATTTCCAACCACCTTTTTTTCCTTTTTAAAGAGAGAAAGAATTACACTGGCCCCGGTGTCTTTCCCTGTCCAGGTCAGCATCAGTAACTCCTTTTTCCAGGTGGTAAGATGGTCACGTCTCTTACCTGGTTGCTTGCCCAGGAAAGCTCCCTTTTTTTAGTGTGGGAATTTAAAGTCAAGCACAGGACTTGTCGCGCTGTTATGGTTCTCGTTGTATATTGGCTTTTTCTTATGCATGTGCATACATGAGCTCACGGGCACGTGCACGTGCCGCCCCCCACCCACCCGCCCGCCCCTGCCCCCAACACACACACACAGACCTGTAACTCCCTTTGGTGAATTGCAAGTCAGTTCTCGAAGAGGGACACTTAGGCTACGCCACACCCTAATTCAAAAAGGGAACCCTAAGAAGTGAAGAGGAAGTGGCTGCAGTCTCTGACCGCTCAGCCTCAACTTCTTGGTCACTGGGAATGACACCCATGCTGGGTGATCCCTGGATGTGTGCATCGGAATTGTTTTCTTATATCTTTACAGAAGCGGGTAGAAATGACGTTTTATTGGTAAGACGTCTCTCTTCTTCTCCCTAGTGACCCTCGTGCTGTCTCTGAGGGAATCCTACTTTGAATGTTACTTCTGCTAGCTTCTGAGTCCATGGCGACTCTCTGTCCAGATTCTCTTGATGCTCACTGATCAGCTCACGAATAAAAGTATTAAGTCGCACCTCTTTCCATTCTGATCCCTGTAGAATAACACACAATATTTTTTTACATTGGAGATGCTGCAAACGTAATAGTCAACCTTAGAAACTATCACTCCAGGAAAGATCTATAATACTAAAAGCGTAATATGCTAATTAGACCAGACAGCCGAACAACTTTCTGACGTCCTTCCGGACAACCTTCCAGACCAAAACGGGGCTGCGGGGGCTGAGGCAGGCCACCACGGCTGTAAGGGCCAAGCCCCTTGTATGAATTTCGTGCATCGGGCCTCTAGTAATATAATATTACCAAACTGCTTTCCATACCATGTTCTATGACCCTTAAAATAATTTAACGGCCAAGAAATTTTGAAAAATGCTGTCCACTATCCTATCTCTTAGCTATTCACATTACCTTATTTAAAAATTGGAGAATCCTATAGTCAAGTAGCCAATTTAATCTACTGTTTCCCAGATTCCTTGTTCGTGGGACACTGATAACTTTCTGTTTCTAAACTACTCTTTGGGGGGACAGGCTATTCTAATCAGTTTCTTCAGGCTGCAGATAGAAATGTCATGGAGGCAGACAGAAAGCCCAGCCAGTTGAGCTGTATTCAATCTTCCACTTTCCTTCTACCGACACGGCCTCATATTCTCCCAAGAAAGAAAATTAAATTGGTCTGACACTGACATTATTTGTTTGCTCAGAAATCCAACTTGAATTGTTGCACACGAGCCAGGGCGCCTCGGAGTGAGGGGAAGTAATTGGCGGTGGTTCTCTTCTTTTCTCTGGTATTGCATTTGCATCGATCGATTTGTATTTTCCCAGGTTAACACATACATGTCATCATCCAGACAATTGCCAAAGAGCTCTAAGTGCATTAGCTCATTCTTAACTCACAACCACCTTAGGAGGAAGATGCTACTGTGCTCACGCTGTAGCCGTGGCATCGGGTGACGGCGGAGGGAAAGGAATCTTGGAGGTTTACATAGCGAGTCGGGGTCAGGAGGAGGGCCAGAACCCCGCCGGGTCTCCACCCCATCTTGCTTCTCAGGGGACCTCAGGGACTTCCTCTGGTCTCTGCTTCTCTCCCCGTGCTCTCCTGCTTCTCTCCCTGGATCTCTACTTGTTGTTTCTTTGTCTTCAAAGGACCCCCTTCTGCCCTTGCTTTACATTTTCTGACACCCCACCTCTGCCTCTTCTCGATCAAAAGGTGTTTTTCATTTCCGTGACATTCTGATCTATACCTGGGTTTGAGTTCTTAGTATTATTGGTTCAACAGTAATCTACCAATTATAGCCTGGGTTTTTCTAATGAATCCAGACAATTTTTCCAGCTGTGCAAATCTCAAAGTCAACACCCTGGATACTGAAGTCATCCCTTTCTCTTCACTCTCAGTGGAAATGCTGCTCATTTTCAAGGCTGCTCGTCAATGTCAGCTCCTCAGCGTAGCCTACCTAGGCTCTCCCATGCCACATCAACTGCTCTTTCCTCTCTGGAGTCTTGGCAATGTATGGACACTTACTATTGATCACCCACATTCGAATAATAATGCCAGTTCCTCTCGATTAAGCTTGCCAGAGGCTTTTAGACTTTGGGAAGTGCTTTGCCTGCTTTCTTGCGTTCTGTATTATATTGCAACCACCCCCACAGCTGAACAGCAGGTAGCACCGCTTAATTCAAATCCCAGCCTCTTTCCCAACTTACTGAGATGACCGTGGGCAAGCTCGTCATGTGTGCGTGTCTCCCGCCCCAGGAAAACACCTGAGTGTTGACCTCATCGGGTTGTCATAAAAGTGAAACAAATTCATGCATGTGAGGTATCTGGAACAGTGGCAGGTACACAGTGCACAATGTCCTCCGCTGCTGTTGTCACGAGAATGTCACGGAGCTCCGGCAAAAGGACCTATCCCAGTCTGATCAGCAGTGTCTCCCTTTGGAGACAGCTCTATGGGGAGATAAAGTGTGTCCACATGTCAGTTGCTCCCCCACAGTATGGAAGGACTGTTCCAGTGTTCGGAACGCCCCAGTCCTTAGGACCAGTGTAGTCTCTCCCCTGTGATTCAGTCTCCTTACAGAGCCTGATAATCATCAGAAGGCTGCTTGCCAAGCCCGGGGTCAGGAAATGTCAATGACTCAAATGCTAATGACATCGGGCGGAAACATCCCGACACATGCATCTGACTACAGGGACAGCCTCCCCAGCATCAACGGAACAGAGGTCAAGGTGGGAGGTCCCCCAACCCTCTTCCTGAGACACTGCTAGGCCCCCCTGCCACCCGGTGTCTCAGGCTGCCCCTCTTTCTTCTCTTCTTCACATGTGTCCATCAATCTGCTAACGTCACCTCTGTTGTTTGTCATGTACACTCAGGCCCCAGAGCCCTTCTGCTGGTCTAAGGTGACTTTAGCCATCTCTGATTGGATCCCCTGTATGATGAGGCCCCAGCGCAATTCTTGAGGGCGGTCTTCTTTCCTTCACCTTCAAGTTCCTGGAAGACAGCTCTGTACAGCCATTTGGACCAGGGACTAGGGCCTGGGAGGACGTCGGAAGTAATGGCAACGGAACGCACCCGTCTTCTTACTCATCATCTACGTCCTCATCGGCTGGGCTTTTGCAGTGAGAGGTCCTGAGGGCCACAGCCTGGTCACTTATTTGATGGGCCTTGTTCAGACCATCTGTCCTGCGGCTTAGGAGCACTGTCACTGGTGTAAGATAGGATCTTATTCATTGATTCATCCCCCACGCCTTCTCTCAGTTCCTTCAATATGTGAAAGAGTCCTCGTGACTTGCTCGAAGCTTTTTTTAGTAAGTGTAATGGGTTTATTAAAATTTTCACCAGTTGTCTGTAGAGAACCAAAGCCCAGGTGTTTGGACATTAAATAAGAAACACGAGGGAAGGAATAACATTTGAAACTTTACCAGTAGGCATCCCTTGGCAGTCAGCTGCTCTCAACTTCAAAAATCTCTATTCCAATGAGCAACCGAAAAAACCCTTTTCGAAGCAATTCCCATCTGACAGCAATGGAGTAGGACGTCGCTCACCTGGTGACATCTCAAAAAAAGGCCAGCCGCAACAGGAGGAAGAGCCCGAATTTTAAGCATCCAAATGTCAGCTGATGGAAAACAGGATCTCCTAATAGCCTTGCTTTGTGGAGGTTTGTAGCTGCAGCGAAGACGGCGCTCTGCACTGGGCTTCCCCAAGGAATGGAGACAGCTTTGCATGAGTCTGAAGTGTTTTACTGCAGCCAGGACTTCATCAGTCATGGGGATTGGCTCTCCACGGTGGGGGGCCCAAGCACCCTGAGGACTGAGAACTTCGCTTTGCATTATGCATGGCCCTCTAGCTCCCCGTGCATTTGCAAGCACGTGAAATGTCTCTTCCTGCAGCCCCACTTCCATTCTCTCTGACGGATTACAAAAGGCAAGCAGCCTCCCCCAGTGGAGCAGGGTTTTCAATCACGGCGAAATCTGGAGCCTCCTGCCATTGATACTAAGATGATGATGCGGCCATCATTCCTCACTCAACAGGGGATTTGCAAAGGGAAAAAAAATTCAGTACCAAGTCACTGTCATGAGTGTGGGTCATGAGTTCAGCAGTCCTCTGCAGAGAGCGTGTTCAGCTTGAGCTGCTTCGCTGGACAGCGCTGAAACATGGAAATGGAAATTGAGGTCTCCAGTTTGTGTTGATCAGTGATCGGTAATTGAACTGAAGCCCCATAAACTCTGTTCATTTAAAATTGAAAGATTGTGGCCCAGCCAGCATGCATCAGTGGTTGAGTATTGACCTATGAACCAGGAGGTCATGGTTTGATTCCTGGCCAGGACACATGCTCAGGTTGTAGACTCAATCCCCCAGTGTGGGGCCTGCAAGAGGCAGCCAATCAATGACTCTCTCTCATCATTGATGTTTCTCTCTCTCTCTCTCTCCCTCGCTCTTCCTCTCAGAAATCAATAAAAATATATTTTAAAAATAAAAATAAATAAAATCTAGAGAATTTTAATGCATCTAATAATGGAGCATAGGATTTCATTCCTTCCAAGGTGTTAAAAAATAATGGCAAGCTTTTATTTCTCCTTCTCCCCTCCCTCTGAGGAAACAGGGAAAGGGCTCTTGCTTTTAAAGAAAACAAAGCCAGGAATCTACAGGGATCCGTTAAAATAAGCAGAGGGCAGTGGTTCGAAAATAAATACGAAAATAGACGTTTAATGATTCCTCCAGTTCCCACCTGCTGGTACACTTCACGATGTAGCCAGCACGTCCAAACAGCTCATTAACAGCTGTCCTATATGCACTATGTACCGCGTGTCAGATGCTTGTATGGATTATCCCAGTCAACGCGCACAGCAGCCCTTTGCGGTAGAGAGCATTAGCACCTCTCCAGTGAGGAAGCGGGGTAGAGCGGGGAGCTTGCCCGCAGTCACCCAGCTGGTCCGTGGCAGAGCAGGACTGGCCCTCAGGGCAGTCCACCTTCCATCTCATGCTCTCAACCCGAATTTAGTGGAGAAGATCGCTGACTGTTAATCGGTGCTATCTATCATGGGTTGCTTGTTTGATGAACCAACTACATCAACAATAGCCATCATAGCAGAGATGGAGAGAGCACCTACTACCTGCCAAGCCATGTTCTGAGTGCTTTGCATATGTCAGTTTCTGTCATCTTTGCAACAATGCTGTGAGGCAGGAAGCCGAGCCTCAGCAACTTACCCCAAGGTCACACAGGCAGCGAGGGCAAGAGCGAAGCTCCCAACCCGGACAGCCTGGTGCCTCTGCTCTTGGCCAGGAGTTCTTTTTTTTTTCTTCTTCTTCTTCTTCTTTTTTTTTTTTAATACATTTTTATTGACTTCAGAGAGGCAGGGCAAGGGAGAGAGGTAGAAACATCCATGATGAGAGAGAATCATGGATCAGCTGCCTCCTGCATGATCCCCACTGGGGATCAAGCCCACAACCCAGGCAGGTGCCCTTGACTGGAACTGAACTTGGGACCTTTCAGGCCGACGCTCTATCCACAGAGCCAAACCGCCTAGGGCAGTGGTCGGCGAGCCGCGGTTTGCCGCTCTGTTGACTAATGAGTTTGTCGACCACTGGGATAGGGGCTTAATCACAAGGAACAACAACAGCCTGTAATTATTGGAATCGAGAGTCTAGGTCAGTGGTCGGCAAACACATTAGTCAACAGAGCAGCAAACCGCAGCTTGCGAGCCACATGTGGCTCGCGAGCCACAGTTTGCCAACCACTGTGACATAGCACATTGAGAGAGACCTATTCCGTTATGTGGGTCTCTTTGCAGGGACCCACACTGTGTCTGTTTGGTCCTCTGTGCCCAGAACAGAGGCCGAGTTTTTAATATCTGTTTTGAACCACATACAAATGTCCGCTCACCTTATAGGCAAGCACAACATGTGATTTGATATGAAGCTGCCTTGAGCCAGCTGTGGAAGCCAAACCTTGACTTCCTGACTCGGATGAGTTCTGGAGTTCTTCAACGAAAGCAAAGTGGCTTCGTGGAGGGACAGATACGTTGCTTCCTCTGAGCTGACGCCCGCACGATCTGATGTTCTCGCGTTACGTTTCTGAGATTTTTAGACTGAGTTCACAACGCCATGTGCTAATACACGTCTAACAGCTTTTCTCTCTCTCTTCTCTTTCCCTAGGTATCCCCAGTATTTCCAGTATTGGTAGTAAGTAAAAAAAAATCACCAAGCCGTCGAAGCTAGCTTCGCTTTCTTGTTCCGCTCCTCAGATCTGTTTTCCCCTCCTCCATTTCTGATACGAGTATTTTGTGGGTGGATTGAATTGTTGGATTTGTTCTTGGCCCACATGTGATGAGACCACGGGTTACCTGGGCAGACCCTGTGGCTCAGGCCCAGCCCAGCTGCCCTTCATTTTGATCAGTGAGGGCCCGCTTCGCGGAGGTGCAATTACTGAAGTCACCTGAGCTCATTTAGCGAAAAGAGGAACGGTCCTCGTTACCCACCTTAGTAACCAGCCATCCAATGGCACGAGCTTGCCACCACCATTTAGAAAATCAGAGAACAGACGCCAGTGAATGCTTGCGCGTCCGTTGGACTCCAAGGGGAAGCCAGGAAGCCAGGGGGAGGGAACTGTGTTATCCCGGCAGCGTCAGTCGTGGTGAAGGCCTGAAAGAAGCAGGTTCTGATCATGATTCGTCTTTCTGGAGGAATGGAGGGAAAAACGAACCGGTCTGTCTGTCTGTCTCCCTCCTAAAATACTGAGGTCCAGGTTTTCTGAACACTTAGCTTTAGGTTTTTGCTCGAGAAGAGGGATTTAAAACAAAACAAAATACATGCAGCATGGAGGAGTCCAGCTACTAGAAATTTCTGCAAGAAATCTTTTCATGGAAATATAAGTAATTGAAAAGAAAATGCCCCTCCGACCCGCTGGGGAAGTCAGTCTGATGCCCCTGCCAAGAGCCCTTCCCAGCTGTTCTGGGGGAATGGGGCTGGAGCTTCCTTGCTGCCTAGATGCCAAGGACCCCTGACATTAGCCTGAAAAGCTGAGAAGGCCCCAGAACTTAGCAGAATCGCACCCATTTGGACACATCGCACCCTTCCTGGTGGCTCCAACCTCCGGCTGCTGAGTAACGGGAAAGCAAGCCCTGAGGGAGCCAAGCCTCCGCACTGGGAGCCACAGAGGGATTCTCGCAGGGGTCTCCCCTCCCTGTCCTTGGGCGGTGCAGGGTGACAGCTGCCGCCAGCGAGACCAGCCCAGCATTCCATCCTTTAGGTAAAACAGCTCCCCGAGCCTTCTAAATGCCGGGCAGCTGTTCCCACTCACAGCGCAACCCCGTTTGCCCCAGCCTGGGACTGCCCCGGCGCCCGCCGATAAGCCCTGGCCGGGTCAGTGCCGGGCGCAGAGAGAAGGCCCGTTCGCAGCCACGCGGAGGTCCCCCAAGCCACACGCACGCGGTGTCCTCCCCGGCCTTGCGGAGAGAGCTCGGTGCTGCCCCTGGCAGATGAGCGGACAGGTCACAGACGCAGGCCTTGAGGTACAGTCACATGGACGGGGCCTTCAGGGGTGGAAGACTGGCCTGTAGTGCAACAGACACGCGTGTGCTCCTCCAAGATTTGCTTAATTAAACCACATCACAGAGTTCTAGTCTGTTCTCCGATCTCCATACACATTTCCCTTCTCAGCTTCTCCCTGATTCTCCACCAACCGAAATATCTAGGAAATGGCTCCATCGGCGACAAAGAGTTGTCCCCTATTACACTCCTAGACCCTGTATGTCTTTGGAGTTCCTACTCATCTCCCAGCCTTGCTTAGGTCTTTTGCCATGAATCCTATAAATAGTATCAGCCGGTCTTCCACTTCCCCTGTCGTTTGCACTGCCTGTGGGGCCTTTTGGAGGGAGGCCACTCAGCTGTGCAGGAGCTGCAGCGCTCAGTCTGCTTTTGCTGCCGGACAGTAGCCACGCCACACAACTTGCTCCTTTCAGGCCTTGCGGGTCTCATTTGAGAGCAGACAGGGAAGGGAGCCCCCCCCCTGCCCTGCCCCCGGGGAAGCAGGCGGAGGCAGATGGTGGACCATCGGCCCATGTGACGTTTCAGAAATGGACGGATGGAAAGTGGTTCTCTGGGGCTGGGTGTGTTTCCGTGTGGGGCGTGTCGGGCGCGTGCTGCATGGATCTCTCACTGTGCTGCTCACGGGACATCTCATCCTGCCGCCTTCACCTCATGCCTCATCTCCGAGCATCAGCAGATGTCGACCTTTCACACACCCAGTCGGGAACCCCAGTTCTGTGGGGCTTTGTTTTTATTTTGAAATCGCGGGTGGCCCAAAAGGATGCTGTGTGTGCCTCGGGTAAACGTGTTCGGCCTTATTACTTCTTAGGAAAATTTAGCACCTGCATCCCTAACCAAAACCCTCTAGCAGAGAAAGTGGTCACCTGTGCCCGGCTTCCCGGGGCCTCTGGCTGTTCTCCGTGGAGTGCGGTGGGTGTGTCCTTAGATTTTTCCAGAAAACAGGATGTAAGAGCTTCCTGGGGTCACCCAATATCCCGCAGGACTAGCTGGCTTGTTGCCTGGCTTTCAGGTCCAGAGACGTGTGATAAAACATCAGACATGACTGTATCTCTAGGCTGCTTTAATGGCATCCGCACGGTTCCTTCTTTGTGGGCTCATAAGGCACTCTGCTGGATTCCTTCCCTCTGCAGGGCAGGGATTCATGATCAATGACTCACTTCCCGTTCCAGAGGGCAAAGGAAGGGGGAGGGAGGTCCCAGGTACAAACCTTGGCCAGGGCTGTTCCCTTTATCCCACAGAAGGAATCAATGCACATAATTCCACCAAGTACATATAGAAAGATGCCCTTATATTCAGGACACCCATCATCAAAGTGCATCCCCAGGAACACGAACGATGTCTATTGTCGACGTAAATTATTAACGTATGCAACCGTAAGTTCACATACATACAAGGTCTAAAGGTGTTGGAGCCCTGATAGATGTCAGTATAGAGCTCGAACTGCCAACACCTGTACTAAGTCGGGTTCAAATGCATGGGCAGAGTGGCCGTCCTTTCTGATCATCTGCTAAACGTTTTTGAAACCAATTTCCCACTGAAGGTCATTGGTAGCTGCTGTTGTCTCTCCATTAGGAAACAGGTTGTCCAGTCATCCCCAAAGGTCGTTGATTTCTCAAAACTCAGTCATTGCTGTGTGCTTCGGCCACCGCTGAAAAAAACACTGGTGACATTGTCAGCAATTAATGAATCCCGAAACAGAGCATCCCCAGGAGCCCTGGTTACCCGAGGGGGTAGTAATTCATTCAGGTTTTTCTTGTTCTCTCTTAATGTATTATGCCCTGATAAGCAAACTCACCATTTATTCAAGTGAACATTTGTTGATGCTGTTGATCCAAACTAATAGTTGGTTTGGTGTGGGCGTCTTTGTTAAGGTGGCAAACTAATTGTTACCTCTTAACATATATTATCTGATCCTTCCTCCTGAAAAGCAAGTGATTTCGCTAATTATGTGGAAACGTATCTTATAAAGAACATAATTAGAACAGCAAGTATTGGCCTAAGGTGCAGATAGTTTTGTGTGGGTGATTATCACCTTAAACAGGGATGAGAGGAGCCGGAGGTTAAAGGTAGGCCATCCGCTGAAATGAAAGGTCACGTCCGAAAACCCCGTTTTAGAAAAATTGGAAAAATTTTTTAATAAACCCAAGTATTTCTTTAAAAAGCAACAAAAGAAGGGAGAGGGGAACATTCTGTGAACCCAAGCAAACATGATTTCCTGAAATGGCTTTCAGACGCTTGGCATGAAAAGCATAGACTGTGGGTGGGAGGTGTCTGGCCATCCCCTCCTCTCCAACTCGTTCAACCCGGGACGTTGGTCCACGTAAGGGAAATAATTTCACTTTCCTGTTTGCTCTCACAATGCGCATTGCCTTCATCACAGGGTCCAACATTCCCCTCTACACTGGATGTAGTTGGCAGGACTAGTAAACAAGGGAAGTGTCACCTGCAGGGGCCCATCAGCCTGCTGGGAAAAGCCGAGACGTGTTTTCATACTTGAAAACCTTAGAGCTGGAGACCTTGTCAAAATTGTTCTCCACGCAGCATCCAAATACGTCTGTTCACTACCGACGTACAGAGGAAAGCTGGATCGTGAGGAGAAGCACAAGGTCAGCCATGTCCCCACCCGGGGTTATTAGCGGCCGTGTTCATGCTACGCAGAGAGGGCTACCTTGTTTGCTCCCCCCTCTTCGCTTTAATGCTCCTAAATCCCTCAAATGAAAGTCTCATTTGAAGTGCCCTTTAACTAATTAGGTTTTCCATAACGAGGCGGGGGGGGGGGGGGGGAGGGAGCGTGGATCAGGCTGGTGTAGCTGCCCGGCGAAGCTGCGTTCGTTTCGAACTGTTTGCTGATGTTCTGGGAGGGAAGCTGAGGCACTCGGATCTCCCATGTGCCCAGTGCCCTCATCTCAGACCCATTTCATGTCTGTGTGACTGGCATCTCGCGCTCATGAAACCCTGGCGGTTACCCGAAGGTTGAATGAACATTAGGACACAGCTGCTTCCTTAATCCTGAAGACGAAATCAGCTATTTCAGTGGAGGAGGGGGAAGCATCCCCTTCCTTTAAAAAAAAAACAAACAAAAACAAAAAACAAAAAACATATCCGAGGGGCTTAGCGAATTTTATTGACAATTGCCCACCTTGAGCAAACTGACTTTGTTTCAGGCATTCCTCTTGCCCCAGGCGATTAAAATGTTGAGCCACTTTTTAAGTGTGAGCTGATATCTGTACTTTATCTCTGTGGAGTGGGGGAACCTGGAAATTTCCAGCTTAAACCAAGATTTGCCAAGATGGCTGAATTGGTCCTAGGATGCACCTTCCAGCATGGAACTGTGAACCCCACACTAAGAGTGTGGGTATCATTGACCTCCTGGGGTACCAGTGGCGAGCTGGCCAATGAACAGCTCCACTTCCTGGGAAGCATGAGACAGAGCTGCTGCATAGGAGGAGGGGGATATCCCCTCGTGTCTACAGAGCTCCATTACGAGTGTTGAAAGGGAGGCTCAGAGTGAGCGAGGGGCCCGCCCAATGTAACAAGGCCGGGAAGGCCCATCTGGCTCCAACAGCTAAAGCTTATAACGTGTTAGACCAAGTGGAAGAGAGAAGTCAGAAGGAGCATCTCTGGATTTATTGATTCCCACCACAGCCTCCTTCCAGCCCCTGGCACTGCACCTTGGGCCTCTTGGTCCCTGAACTGTCCATTTCTGTGCAGGGAACGTCAATGACCTGAGAAAACACAGAAATCCATATTTTTTAAACATATTTTTATTGATTTTAGAGAGGAAGGGAGAGGGAGGGAGAGAGAGAAACATCAATGATGAGAGAGAATCATTGATTGGCTATCTCCTGCCCACCTCCTACTGGGGATGGAGCCTGCAACCCGGGCATGTGCCCTGACTGGGAATGGAACCATGACCTCCTGGTTCATAGCTCAAGGCTCAACCACTGAGCCATGCCAGCCGGGCCATATTTAATTACAGCAGAAGTTACAGGGACCGCGTCTACGGAGAGGGGGGAGGGGACTGTGTTCCTCTGGCGCCCGATGTCCCCAGCGTGCTGAGGAAGAGGGCGACGGCATAGATGTCAGATATATTGTAGAACCCAGAACATTTCATGAAGTAAGCTCCGCAGATTAGAAAACACGCCTGCCCGTAGTCTGTGACAGTGAAAACCTTTTTCTCTTTTTTAAATCACGACAGTCGCTCACAGCAAAATGAAATTGCGTGTCCTCTCAAGGACAGACCCACCGCTGTCACCTGACCGGTATCCTCCCCACCCGTTTAACGAGGCTGTGTTTCTGAGAACAGGCAGCATGCTGTGAAGATGGGAGATTACCCCAGGGCCTGGGGATTTCTGCTGGAAAGCTTTAGGGCTTTGTATGGATTCCTGTCCAGGCATCCATAATGCTGTCTCGGGGTCCCCTGAGGATCAGCCACAGTCACCGTTATCAACCCGAGGGGCTGTAAGGACTCTGCCTCCACCCAAGATACTCCCCGAAGTGGCACACTGAACAAGGGCTCACCAGCCCCCTCTCCGCGGTGGCTTTTTCTACCCAGGGTAGCTCCCTGAGCCCCACCCTACCGTAGAACCCAAACATCACCTCAAAGTTGGTGTCTTTAGGAAACTTCAAGAGCACTGTTCCAACATCCTTCCACAGAGGAGGCCCCTGAGGCTGGAAAGGGCAGCCGTGTCCCCTCGCAGCTCAGTGTCCCTTTCTAAACCAGGACTCCTCCCAGGGCACCATGACAGTGGGTGGTGGCCTTCTCATTAAGTATGGAAAACGAAGGAGTCGGCTGTTCTGGACCAAAACATGGGGAAGGGGATCACGATTTACTCTGTGCTTTAATGGGTGTCCACAGGGCGAGGTGAATGCTGCCTGTGGTTCATGCTGAGTGGATGCCTTGCATGACAGATAGAAGACAAGGTAATATTCTAGCACAATCCGACTGAGCCTTCCGCTTCAAGCTTGCTTTCAAGCTTGATACACTAGGGACTCAGCAATAGACAGTCAGGGTTAGCACCTCCAACATAGTGCTTCCCAACTTGCAGCACCAAGAGTTTCCCTTGGGGTGCAGAGGAGCAAAAAAAAAAAAAAAAAAATTCTTCCCGAGCCCCGTGCTTAGAACCAGAATCTCCGTTTTTCTGATTCATGGAGATGAACTTCGAGTGCCACAACCAGACTGTCACATCCCACAGTTCTCCGAGTTCACGCGTGAATGAAAAAGAAAAAGCAAATCGGGCAGGAGACGTGTGGATGCACAGCCTACATGGGCACGCTGCTAAACTTGAAAGAAACTTGGAAATTAACGTTTTATCTTTAAATGTTAAAAATCGCATCTTTTTTCGCAGTGTTCCCAAAATAATTTCTATTGCTCTCTGAATAGTATTCGTGGATGTTGGCCCTGGAACTGGGTTGTTCCCTAAAGTAAGCTTTTTTTAACCTGTGAGAATCACTTGCTTTGGGAACAGCTAAAATTGCAAAAAAAAAAAAGAACAGGAGGCACACCGTTCTTTTCTCAACTTCCACTCAGCAGGAACTGTTTAGGCGACAGTTACCCGATTTCTATTACAATGGCACCCACGATTAGAATAACAAGAGCTGACATTTACTGAAAGCTCACTGCAGGGACAAGCAAAGACTAACTCTGCAGCCCTGGCAGGGACCGGCAGGTGGAATCATCCCCCTTCCACAGATGAGAAAGCTTAGACCCAGAGAAGGTAAGGAACTTGTCCAGGTGGTAGAGCTGGGATGCAAATCAACGTGTTACCATTTTTTCCTATTTGTAATTTCTAGCTCCTCAAGCCAGTGGCCCATGGGTAGAAATTCTGAGAAGCTTCGTTATGCAAAGAAGTTGTATTGGAATGGGATAGGATAATAGAGAATTTGCCTCAATTATACTATTAACTAGAGGCCCGACCCACAAAATTCGTGCAAGGGTAGTCCCTCGCAGCCCTGGCTGCCTCAAGGCCCTGCGGCCCCCCCCCCCGCCCCCCTCCCCCACTGGTTGTTCCGGAAGGTCTTTTCGGAAGGTTGTTCCACCGTCCAGTCTAATTAGCATATTAGCTCTTCCTTATACAGGCTATAGCCTCCAACGTGCCTAAGTTTTTACTTCTGGGAATGAAACATTCGTTAATAATATTTATTGAATATTTCTGGATCTTAGAGTAATAATAGTAACCAGACAATAACTGGCTAATTTTAAGTTGTTTTCGTTGCAATTATAAAATAAAATTTTAAAGGTTAGGATGAGATGATAAATTAAAAATCGCATGGCAGCCAAATAGTACAGCATGTATGCACAGACAGTAAAATGCTATAAGGATTTAGGGGCCACAAATTTCCATATCTTTTTTTGGGACATTTTTCCTCCCAAAGAAAAACATAGCATAGAAATTGGTCCCAGTGGACAGAGGCATAGATTAGATTAGGATTTTTGTATGACTGCTGATGCTCTTGACTTTTCATTGTTCAGGAAGGTTAGGCATCCCACATAATAAAACTTACTTGAAAAAAAAAAAGTCTAATTATATTCCCAGGAAATGCAAGGGCTATGTACTCCCCACCCCCAAGAAACTAGCTTAAGTACATGACACAGAAGAAAATTATATTCTAGGTAGGAGTCAGATGGTAACTGTCTATCTTGATAATTCCATACAGGCAAGAAACTAACGATTCAAAAGTAGAATGACCTGCATTAATTTTTATACATATAGGAAGACCCTTGAAATGGAACCCTGGCATCCTAGGGGAAAATCGTAAGACACCAAAAAAGGAGGATATTAAACAAGACAAACCAGTCTCTGAAACGGAACATGTCGCTTCTTTTTCCCTCTCCTGCAGGCAGAAGTTAGAGCCATGTCTACAAACTAGAATGTTCTTGATCTGATGCTAGTGATACAAATCATTTTTATTTAGAGCCACAACAATGGTTTGACATTTTTTTCTGAACAATTTCTGGAAATCATTCTAATTTCTTGAAAATGCACATTTTTCATTTTTCCCAAGGGATCATCCCAGTCCAAGCGGACTCATGCTTCTCACTCAGCAGAATGCTCAGGTGACAGGCAGCGTGCAGTCAGCAACTGGCATATTTTGCCTGCCTGTTACCAAACGTCTCCTTAGTAACGCCCGGAGACAGATGTGGAAAATTTTTACGTGCTTTTCCCATTCCTAGGTGCTGACAGCTACAGCAATACCCGCATTAAGTTTCCCTTAGCTCCTGTGTGTATCATACGCTCACAGCAACAATACATCAGCTCTCTAGCAGATATTAAAAAAACCAAAATTAGAGTGGAAGTTCCATGTCTTACACGAACGTTATTTGCTCTCATCTAATTACGGAGGAAACAATCGGATGATACCTGTTTACCGTCACCGAGGCACTTGCTATCAATTACCCGGTTATTAGATATTTATGGAGGCCTTTGCCAGGCTCTGCCCTTCCTCAAAGAGATCCGATCAAATTACGAGGATGAGAAGTAGACCTATGAGATGTAAGCCAGCGATATGCAAACGCATGTTTCTCACGTGGCAATGAGCAGCCAGAAGCACCGACAGTAGCCCCCCAAGTTCAGAGGTGAGGGCTCTCCTGTGGGTGCTGCTGGGCCCAGGGGACCACTCAGGAGGGGGTTGGGAGCTGAGCTCAGCGGATGGTAGTTCTGACTCACGAAATGACTGCTCTCATAGTAACGGCCTAGGCTCCTTAGCAAACATCCTTTCAAAGCATCCAGTCCTGATCCTGAGTCATTGTTTTTTGGGTTTTTTTTTTTGGGGGGGGGGGGGTGTTGGTTTGGGGTTTTTTATTGTGCTTTTTTTTAAAAAAAAATTATTGTTATTGATTTCAGAGAGGAAGGGAGAGGGAGAGAGAAATAGAAGCATTAATGATGGGAGAGAATCATGAATCGTCTGCCTCCTGCACGCCCCTGCCACCCGGGCCTGTGCCCTGACCAGGAATCGAACCATGGCCTCCTAGTTCATAGGTCATCGCTCAGCCGCTGAGCCACACCCTCTGAACTGAGTCATTGTTTTTTATACCGGTGAGTCTAAGAAGTTACATCAATTCTTACCATTATTTCTGGATTGGAACCAATAACTCCAGACACGTATTTTGAGGTTAATAAACATCGTGAAAATACACAGACGCACCCAAACATACGAACCTTAGATAAGAGCAGAGGCACCTCGGACCCTTCTCCTTCAGCCACAACCACCGGGCACCCCTCTCTTCCATTCTCTGAGAAATTGCATACGTAAAACTAGGAAATCAATCCATTTCTTCGCAGAGATAATGGCTCACACTTAAAACATACCCCTAAGAATCTCTCAGGGAAGACGAATGCAGCCAGTTGGTATCTGTAAATATAAATTGCAGAGCCCGGGATCCTCAAGGGAGAAATGACTCTTTCGTGTTATCTCCCGGTTCCAGGCGCCAGCTTCCTACGGGGTCTGAATGGCTGCCGTCCCCCGTCTGCGTAGGAAGATTCTATGCGGAAGCAAACGGCCAGAGCTGGGCAGCGAGGGGGCTCCCTGTTTAATGTCCATTCAATGCCTGGGGAGTCATCGGTGGCTTGTCCTTGTGTGGTGTGGGCTTGTGTTTTGTGGAGCGCGTCTCAGCCGAGGGGAAGGGCAGGTGTGTGGCGTGTGTCTTTCTGTTCCCACCGTATGCATTTCTGTTTCGACCCAACGACATGAGAGCTGACAATAACGTGGCCTGATCTCTCCCCGATGCGTGCAGATCCTTCCCGGTTTGATAGGATATGGCCGAATATTTCTTCCCTTGAGGTTTCTAACCCCAGACAAGGTAGGAGCATGTCCAATTCCGACTGCTAGGAAAGCCCCGCCTGTGGAGGGGGGAAGCCCACATGCCGATGGGTTAGCACTAAATAAGAGCATCGTCCTAAATGTCTTTGAAAGAACCGTACCTGGAGAAAATTGTGCCGATAGGCAGAGTGTCCCAGAAATGCCCCAGTGAGAGAGAGTGGGGGAAGGCGATGGGGAGGAGCTGTAGGCGCCGTATCACACGGAATGGCAGGCCGCCCCAGGCCCATCCCAGGGTACCGTGGCCATCCCAGCATAGGGCACCAACAGTGAGGCTTAACGGCTCGTGAGCGGCTCGGGCATCGCTCTCCTGCCTCCTCTTCACTTTTGTTCGGGAAACTCTACATCCGCTGCATTGAGGGTCGGGGACAATGAATGTCCAGGCAGGATGGCAGCCCCTAAGGAGACCAGCTTTCTTTTACTGTTGCTCTATCTTGACTTATAGAAATTTAGATCTTTCTCTCTCTCCCCCCGCCCCCCAGCCCATCTCTCTCTCTCTCTCCACCTCTCCCCGCCCCATCCATCACGGAGCATTTCCTCTGGTGGGCCTTCCCCTCCCTCTTGTAATCTGCTTTGAATCCACAGCCACTTCCGCTGGCCTTGAGAGCCACCTGTGTTCTGTCTGCCCGTAGGGCCCTCGTTATTTCCTGACTTTCAGCATCAAACAGACAGACAGACATAAGAGAGACTGGCAGACGGCGGTGCGATGACACGGGAGGAAACGGAACTTTTAAAAACTGGGCCGCAAAATGCATGAGACGCAGCAGAACGTTCCACTCGCACCAACATCGAGGCCGTGGCTCGACCTAGACGTAGAGAGGCGTTTATCCCGCTAAGGCCAGTGGTCAGCAAACCACGGCTCGCGAGCCACATGCGGCTCTTTGTCGCCTTGAGTGTGGCTCTTCCACAAAATACCACGGCCTGGGCGAATCTATGTTGAAGAAGTGGCATTAGAAGAAGTTTAAGTTTAAAAAATGTGGCTCTCAAAAGAAATTTCAATCGTTGTCCTGTTGATATTTGGCCCTGTTGACTAATGAGTTGGCCGACCACTGCGCTAGGCAATTACACTCTTGTGCCTCCTCCCTTCTCAAAAGAGAAAAGGACGTCTTTCGTTTCCCCTTCCTTCGTTCCCTGCGGGATGTTCCTTTTAAACTCGAATGAGTACAGATGTGGGGGATGTGGGGGAAGGGAGGACCCCCAAAGATAGCTGCTACACAGAACAGCACGTTAGCAGGGTTGGGGGAGTCCACTGGGAAGGCTGTGTTATGAGACCTCCATCCGAGGGCTGAAATGGAGACCGTCCTAGCTCCAGGCATCACCGGTAAATAGAATTATCTTAATCAAATGCTCCGAATGGCTGTCCCCGAGTTCCTGCGTTCACCCGTGGGAGAGGGCGAGCTCCATATCGGCCGTAGCAGAGGAGCTCTGTGAGGAGTTGGGCAGGGGCAAGCGGTCCCGCCCACTGAATGTCAGAGCTCAACGGATCAGGAAAGACAGGCTCCAACACCTAAGACTCCGCTGTGAGCGTGGAGGTGGACGGACCTGGGCATCGCTCCGGCCCCGAGACAGAGCCACGTAATTGTCTTGCTGTGTGTTCTGTGAGTGTCACGGGACACAAGGCTCTCAGCATGTCCTCAGCCAATGCCGGCTGCCCCGCGTGAGGACGCGGACAATGAGTGCAGGTGAATGGATCTTGGGGGGCAGCCCCGTGGAATGAAGTGCCCGAACGAGCAATTTTAGCTCAAGGTGCGCTTCCCAGTTCTGTGCGGCCGTGATTTCTCTTGTCAACATCCGCAGGGAGCGTCCAGCTCCATGCTGTTTGGGCTGTTTCCACAAGCAGCTAACTCCCCACGAGTAATTGGAAAAGAAATGGCGGGCAAACTTAGAGCAGCACCCCTGCCGTTAGCAAACCACCTCATGGCCAAGTTAATCCATGTGGGGATGAAGGCTCCGTTTTTTGAAAGGCAGATGTTATGCCCAGATTTCAAGATCCCCAAAGATCACCAGGGAGCCGAGTCCAATGCAAAAACAAAGAGCCTTTATTCAAGCTTGAGCTCGGTCTCTCCGCCTCTACCGACGCAGCAGCAGGATGCAAAAGAGCCCAGAGTTCCAGTAGCACAGCAATTTTATGGGGCTTGGGGTCGGGTGGTGGGAGATGCTCGGACCACTGAGTGGGCCGATCCCGACTGGTTGGGTGAGGGCTAGGGTCCAGTGACACAGAGACAGAGCGCAGCTAGGGTCTGGTTACACAAAGACAGGATGCGGTCAGCATACTTTTGGCCTTGGGTTAACTCCCCTTGCATTCCTCTTGGCTGAATTAAGGGTGAGCTGAGTAACTGACACATTCTGTGCTTTTTCTTGGAAAGGAGATTATGTCAGGGACATAGTTACACAAGTTGGAAGACACAGTACGAAATGGGGTCAGTCCTGCTCTGCCCCTTCACAGACAGGTTCAAGGTGACCCTGAGACGCAGGCCCAGGTGCTGCTGAATGGGGGACCATGGTCACCATGGTCTGTGATGTCTTACCAGTTCAACAAAGGTCATGTAACCAGTGTCTGGGTAGCTTGTGGTCCCACAGGGAGAATGATACGGCCAATGGAGGCAATGACATAGCTGATCAACTCAACAAGGCAAACTACTGTTTTAAGAGAGGGACTACAGGAGCCATATTGCTCCTGGACTGATCTTGCCTCAGGGGATTCTGGATGGAAGTGGGAGTTATTCTTGCCCCTGAAAAGAAAGCCTCTAAGCTTTATTTCGGACAACGTTAAGCCATCTTCAGCCAAAGATAAGACTCCCCTTCGTGATGGAAGAACAAACACAAGTAGTTGCCGTGTATGAGTAGGGCTCCTCCCCTCCCCCGTGGGTTGGTGGTAAGTGGTTGCCGGGGGAACGTTTGGCGATGGTTTCTAATGTGCTGTTCATTCTTTTGAACCCATCCAGTGGCTCCCAAAGTAGCTTTGCCAACAGTTCCTTCCGTTCAAGTTGCCAACCACAAGAGAGGTAGGAATTCTTGGATTCATACAGCGGTGCCCCGCGTGACGTGTTGTGAAACATTGCACTGTATGAATCTGGAATATCTGTGATGTGTACCCATCAGCTTCTTGGTGAGGCATGTGGACTGACACTGAGCAATGCATCCGATCGTCCTGGGAATGGCATCTGTAAGAGGGAGAGAGAAAAAAACAAACAAAAAACTTCACTCAGAAATTGGCTACAACGTTTGTTTCCCGAGAGATTCGTGTGTGACTAAGAACCAGAACAGCTTAGGTGCCCATGTGGCAGGAGTGTGAGCGTATTAACATTGTTATCCATTCGCATTGAAAACACAGACGTGCACGCAGTGTGGGCTTCAAGGATGCTTTTCATGAGGACAGAAGGGCAGGGGCTGTGGGTGGTGCCCACTTGACATTGGAACAAATGACATCCCTTGGGATTTCTGCTCCCAAACCTTATTTGGCATGAATTTGACCCAATACCAGGGACGCTCAACCCTGGGCCTAAGCAACGATCATGACCCGAAAGTAATCACCGGGCCACATTCTTTAAGTGAGAGCCAGCAGCGTCTCCTGCGGGACTCACGTGCCATGTGGCCTCTGTCACTCAGTCACAGAAGGGAAGGCTTGTTTGTTTGTTTGTTTGTTTTTCCCAGGAGACCTAAAGACTCCTGTTCTTAGTTTGCCTTTTTCCTTTAAACGTCCCATGTGACAGGTGTGTCCCGTCTTCCACCCCTAACTGCTGAGCATATGTTTTCCTTTTTTAAAGTGAACACCTCTTACCCATAAATAGATTGATTAGCTACATCCAGTTTTGGTTTGACCCACCTGGTGAAAATGACCATAATAGCTTCCCCAGGCCTTAGCCCAGTGGTCGGCAAACTGTGGTTTGCCGCTCTGTTGACTAATGAGTTTGCCGACCACTGTCATATACTACCCTTTACCTCTTTGCACACAATATGCCACATTTGCCTAATCCTCACAGCTTCCAACTACACGGTAACTTTTAGTCTAGTCCAGTGGTCAGCAAACTCATTAGTCAACAGAGCTGCGGTTTGCCAACCACTGCCTTAGCGAATGTAGCCCCATCCTCTTCCTGAGTTTAATCAACGCCCAATAGGTCCTCCTGAGGCCCCTGGAGAAAAGGGGAAACTGGTCAGAACATGGGGAAAGCAAAGATGGTAGGATTGATGCCACGTCTTATACCCCTTCCCGCCCCTCCCCCCAAGTGCTTTCACGCAGCAAACGTGAAGGTGCATTGGAAACCCAGGGACTCTACCTCCTTTAGGAGCAGAGCAGCCCAGAGCTGGGTTATCATGCCTGTGTGTGTGTGTGTGTGTGTGTGTGTGTGCATGTCATAGGCAGTGATGAGGTCCTTTTCCCTCTGCCATAGGCAGACCTGCCCAGAGAAAGCAGGGAGGTGACGGAGAAGGGGAGCGATGGGGACGCTCGCCAAGTCCATACCTTCCATGTGCTGTCAGCACACTGGATGCTCAGGAGGCCTCTTGACCTGGTCTTTGACCGCCCCCCCCCGCCCTCCCCCCCCTCCCCCCGCCCCACTTCATCGGATCCCTGGTCTCTTGGTGTCACAGCACTAACAACGCCCACACAGCCCTGCGGAGACAGGAAGAAGCCACCCAAGGGTGTGCCTGGCAGAGCAAAGCCACAGCAGGGCTGGGAAGGGTAAGAGCCAGGAAACTGCTTCCCTCCACCCCGGGGAGGGAGGCCCCTCTGAGGCGTGGTGCCTGTGAACGCAGCGAGGGGGACACCCTGCTAGAGCTCGGATTCATTCACCTTCCGTCTGTCTCAAGTCCGTTTCCCAAACCCTTTCTTCTGGAGTGAGCGAAATGCATTTTCCCCAGCTCTGACTCTGAATAAGTTTTCCTCACTAGGCCAAAAAGGAATCTGCCCACACCCCATGCACAGTGCTCTGTCTGATATTGACAGCCGTAAGGCCACAAAGCGTGGCGGGGGGGGGTGGGAGGGGGGGCGCAGTGAGAAAGAAGACTTAACCCCTCCTCTTCCTGCCACCCTTTTCCTCCCACACGCGTTCCCTCCAAGCCAGCCTCAGGAGGAGCCTCCACACTGCCTGTGCCCAGCAGGCGTGGGTCTTTCCTGACCTGGAAAGCCAAGGCCGGACGCTCCCTCTTCTTCCAGACTGCTCGCGCCCATAGCTCTGAACGGGCCAGGGGTTAAGCCCCACCTACTCTCCTAACGGCCCGTTAGGATCTCATGTGTGTCTTACTGGGGTTTTGTCCCCCCGGGGAATATCGGTTAGCACAGCTTGGGATTTGCTGGAACATACAGGACAACAAAGAATTGTTGGGTCCAAAATTTCAACAACGCCAAGGTGGCGAGCCCCTGCTGGGCTCGGCAGGGCGGGACCTCGTTCGCGCTGTCCTCGGTATGAGGCGGTCCTCCGAACGCCCCCGTTGCCAGTGCCCGGGGGCCAGACCGTGCAGATGTGTTTGCAAGACCACCGCTAGGGCTGCCTGCACTACTGCAGTTAGCACTTGTCTGGGAGAAAAACAGGTGCCGTCCACAGTGCAGTTTGGAGATTGAAGCGTTACATAAGGCCACGGTCATCTTCAGGGATCTGGTTTTTCGCCCCTAAATTGGACCTGCGTAGACCCCTGGTCGGCTGTCTGCTAAGCTCCTCACTAACGCGGGTACATCCTCCCGGGCGGCCGTCGGTACTCTGCACTCGCTGAGGTATAGGGTACAGCCAGACTCTTAGGGAACACGAATGGTGCAGGAGTGAATTTAAAGTTTTCCGCCGTCTCGTCCTCTGTCTCCCCGGAAGCCTCGAGGGTTCACTGGCGGCCCAGTCCACAGCTGTGTGTACGATGTGCTGGGTGATGCCCCGAGCTCTGGGGTGACACCAGGGAGCCACGCAGACCCGGGCTGCACCCGTGTACTGACAGTCAGTGCGGTGGGGGGAAGGGGGGCAGATTTCTTCCCAAACATGCTTTTTCGGTTCTGTAAACTCTGTGGGGAAAATGAGACAGGCTTAGGAAATGGGCAGATTCATGTGTCTGGGTCCAGGGTTGTTAACTGCAGACAGAGTGGTCCCAGAATTCTCTTGGAGCGGAGAACTCCAAGTGAGGAAGCAGGTCCTAGGGGTGTCAAGGGGAGTATTCCAGACGGCGTGAACAGCATGTGCAAAGGCCCTGGGGTTGGGCTTGGCATGTGGGCAGAGCAACATGGAGGCATTTTACAGCCAGTGAGGAAGAGGGTGACAGCCATGACCCCCCCCCCCAACCGGAAGCCAAGGGGCCAGATCCACAGGGAATGAAGGAGCTGGAGCTCGGCCCGTGAATGCGAATGACACGGGGGGCCATTAGGGTTATGAGCAGAGGGGCACTGACGTTTTCAAAGAGTTGTTCTGACTGCTGCGTGGAGAGGAGACTGTCACGGGGTGGACGCCAGGACAGCAGTTTGGGGACCATCCAGTAATCCAGGCGGGGACGGGGGATGGTGGCTGTAACTAAGGAGGCGGCAGTGCAAGGCAGAGAGACTGAGAACGTGTGTTCAAAGCACAGCGAGGGGCTGCTGCTGGGTTGGTGGCCAGGGAGGAGCACCCGCGAGGTGCGGAGAGCAGATCGACGGGAGGGGTGGGTTGTCACGCACTGAGCTGGTGGCCCCTGGCTGGGCAGCACGCTGGGACGGTGCCCTCGGAGCTCGGAGGGGAGTGGGTTGGAATTGAGATGTCTATTCGGTGTCTGAGTGAGACATGCAGAAGGCAGCTGGGTGTCTGTCCGGATGAAGTCTCACTGACTGATGGGGCATTGGCCCTGCTGGGAGGAACTCCAGTGAAACCTCGATACAATTCAGATGAGGCGTGTCCCTTAAAGCCCAAAGTCTGTTATAGAATCAAGCTGGTTTCCCAATTGGTATGTTAAAAAAAAAAAATGACAGATTAGTTCACCTGTTTGGACTTGTGTAGAAGCATTTGTGTAATTAAAAGTGAGCATGTATGAAAAGTTTAGCTTCACAGAAAAGCTGTCTGTGTGCATTCCTGTCACTTTAAATCGATACTGAACAGGCCTAGGAAATGCAGGCCTTCGCCCGTCACCTGATGCGCAGATGCGCACGGCTGGGCGGGGCTTAGCGCACGTGGGAACGCGCATCCGTTCCACCTGCTGCAGAAGTCCCGGCATGGGACCGCAAGACCAGTTAACGCTGGTGATGCCATGTGATCACGTGCTAATCCGTCTCAGAACCCTTGGATTTAAATATGTGGACTATAGTTGTAGGTATGTGATATGTAGTTATGTTGGTGAAATTACTACGGTGTTTTTCCCCTCAAAGGGCCTATTCGCTGACGTTTGTTAAGAATAACAGTGAATTAATAACCAAAAAAAAATAATCTGTTAATTTAAGCAAATCTTGGTTGAAAACATACAGACCAGAAATGTTGTCCGTTAAATCCAAAGTCTGTTAAATAGAGGTCTGCCACATTGGGGGGTTGCAAAGTTTTGGGGAGGTTAGCATGTAGATGGTGTAGAAAGTCAGGAAGCTGGATTAAAAAGCAGCAACAGCCCGCGCCAGTGTGGCTCAGTGGGTAGAGCATCAGCCCAAGGACTGCAGGGTCCCAGGTTCCCTCCCAGTCAAGGGCTTGCAGGCTTGATCCCTGGCCCTGGTTGGGGCGAGTACAGGAGGCAACCAATCAATGTGTGTCTCTCCCTCTCTCTTCCACTCTCTCTAAAACTCAGTGGGAAAATATGTCCTCGGTGCGGATTAGCAAACAAAACGGAAACCACCTTGGTTCCAGGGTGAGCCTAACGAGCAAAGAGGGCTAATGGCTGCGCCCAGAGACGTGTGAGCAGACGGGGCAGGGCGGGAGGGGAAACAGCGGTGGGTGTGGAGGAGGAGACGAGAGAGAAGCCCCCTGCTCAGGAAGGTTGCCAGGCAGCTCTGAGGACCCCAGGAAGAGTTACGATCATGACCTTAAAGGGAGACTTGTTTCAGAAACTAGGTGTATAGGCTCGGAGAGCTCGAGAGTCGGCTATAACCAGGACCAGATTTGCCCAGGAGACGATGATTGGGGTGAGGCAGGCAGGGGACGAGGGAGTGAGAATAGGTGAAAGGAAGGAATTACCAGGAAGGACCATGCACTCCACTCTTGGGAAAAGGGAAGGGAGGAGATGGTAGGTGCGTGAACTGGACGATCAGAGAGTCATTGAGCTATTCATGCCTTCAGGATCTTAATATGCTGATGCATCTCAGACGATAGCATGAATGATCACTCATGGATTCTGTGCCTATTTGGAGAAGACTCGTTTCTGCAGAGTGGTAAATTCCCAGAATACTGAAAACGAACGCGGCAGTCTCAGAATTACATCTGAAAGGTTTCGCATCTATCTAGGGTCCTCATGTTTTTCAAATCGCTCTCCAAGGTCTTTTTCTCATTTTACATTCTCAAGTGTACATCGCAGCCAAGGAAGGCAGCTTATGTCTAAGTCTGGGGAGAGTCTTAGAAGTGTTAAAAAGAATCCAGTGACCATGAGCCCCTTTCCTAGATTGTCAGGCATGTAAAATATTCACTTACCTTCTGAAATAAGTTTATGATGTTGGGTGTTGAGCTATGTAGGGTTCCGTGTATCGCTATATCATTGCTTACATAATTTATATTATTTAACTCTTCTCATCAAAAGTAATGTATTGGCTTTCAAAAGAGGACCCAGAAACAAATAGTTAATGTCATCCCAGAACTGTGTACTATTCCTTAAATGCAGAAAAACCAGTGCCAATCACGTTTGACGTCTCTCTGGATATTCATGGACTGGGTTCAAGAGTGTGGAATTTGGAAATCTACAGAGACCCTTTTTTTCTTGGATGAACTTTGCCAGATGGGGCTCAGATGTGATCTGGCCGTGGGCAGGTATTCCCGAACCCCCAGACACCCACAAAAGAACCAGGTCATGAAACTTTCCAACTTCCTGCCTCTGCACACTCTACTCGTTTTCCCTGGAATGCTCATTCCCTCCCCCACACACACACACTTTTTTTTTAATGAACTCGACCTGCCCTCAGGAGGTTTCATATTAAGTCCAGTATGAAGTCAGCTTTCCTGGCTTCTCTGGAGTTCCTGAGTTTTCTCCCGAGGCCGTGCGTGGCACCTGGGTGTTCTGGCCTGAGCCATTCTGTTTTCTGTCCGAGCACCTGCTTGTCTTACCCACTCAACTAGCTTCTTAACAAGGGGGACTCCTGCGTCGTTCCGAAAAGCTCCTAGGACGAAGGTATGCCATCAAGGATGCTGTTGACACAAAAGATGTTACGTCAGGTGCACCGAGGACCAACCTGGGGTAGGGACCATGAAGGACAACCGCTGAGGACCCCCTTCCGGAGAGGGGCAGCCCCCTTCTCAGAAGGCTAGGCAGCTGGAAGAAGTCCTTGGGAATGAGATTTCAGACTTGGGTCTCCTCCCTGCTACCACTTCTCTGAGGTGTCTCCGGACCAAAAAGACTCTCCCTGTTTCAAACACTCAAACCAAGGAAAGTTTTCGAGGCCTTTTAGGTTCCCTCGGGAGTCAGAAACGCCACCTGAAGGAAAATGTATCTAGTGTATCGGGGTGAAATGCTTGTTTCCTGAGAGAATTTAATTTGGTGACTGTATTGTTTTTTTAATTTGGCATGCCCTAAAACTACTAAACTTATCCTCTTACCCCACCTCCCACGTTGGGGTCCCAAGGCTTCCCTATCCTCTCCTCACTCTGGGTCCCCGGATGCCCATCTCCATCCCCACCCAGCACACCTGCAGTGAGACAGACAGCCTTGCAAAGGGGCAGCGGCTCGCCCTCAGGCGCCTCCCCTTCTTCTTGCCTCTGGAGTCCCCAAGATGCTGACCCTGTTCCTGGGACCATCCACTCTTCACCGCGTCCAATGTCCTCCTCTGCTTCTGTCCGAATTTTACGTCCTTCTGTCAGAACCTTGACCTCAGCTCTCTGCTATAGTAACTGGCTCTCTACTACATAAATCCATAGCTTTCTGATGGTAGAAGCAGGTTAATTAAAAAAAAAAAAAAGAAGAAGAAAGCTAGTCTCCTTCCTTCTTCCTTATTCATGTGTGATGATGCTTTTTCATTTTCATTTTGGTCATCAAAGGCAATACTTCCAAAACTTTATCTAGGCCAAAAGATGAACTCGGCTCCTCCCATCGTGCCTGGCACATGGTAGACAAACCCAATAAGTATTGATTGAATGCATGAATGACTGGATGGATGGATGGGCTCAAATCGTGACTATCTTTGGCTTCCTTGTGAGATACCATGAAAGCCAGGCATTAAAAAAAGGAGTATTTTTAGGTAACCAAGGTTTGCAGTACCATGGTTGACTTTCTTCTTAGATGTCCAGCTAGGTCTACCCCCATCTTTTGAGAAGACAAATTAGATTCCCCATCTAGTTATCCCTCCCCCCCTTTTTTTTAAGGGTCTGATTGGACAGTTACGGCTACCAATAGAGGCTTTGTCTCTCTCAACTTCTTTTAAAAAGGTTGAATTCGATGAACAACCTCTTGCTTTGGTTGAGATGCAACAGAGAACAATCCAGTCCCTCTCCACTCTTCCCCACCTGTTCTCATCCTCTCGGCTCCATGTCCTCGGCTAGTTATCATTGTCACCCCTGGGCGTCAGAGGCGCCTCCAACATTTTGAGGAGACAAGGGGCTACAGTAGCTGCCTAATCTTCCTATTGTAGAAGACTGAGCTTGAAACTTGGAAGGAGAAGAAATACCAAGAACCCCTGGTTTTACACGACTAGCCCCCCTGCTTTTTATACTTTCTCGCACACGTTAGCAAACATGCCGATCTGGCCTGGCAAAATGCTTTCAGAGGCCATCTTGCCTCTTGACAGTTGGGGGAAGAAAAAAACACACAAAAATAAAGAATATCTAATTGTCTGGATCCCTACTAAATTGGCCATGACTTCTGTGAACCCCTGACCGAGTTCCTCTCTTGACAACCTCGATAGTGAGCGACTCTAATCCAAGGAGCCGTGGGCGATGACAGAGTCAGGCCTTAGATGCTCACACGCTTCCCCTCCTCTCTTGTCCGTCTGCAAAGACGGGGAGGAAACGGGGCAAGGGATGCAAAGACAGCAAAGTTCTCAGTGTTGCAAAAATGAGACTTTGGCACCCCCGGAAGCCAAGCCTTCCCGGATATTAAAAGGTGTGCACCTGCAAATGCTTCTGTTCATCTTGTCTGCCAAGACTCGGCCACCTCCGTCACGTTCTGAACGTCCAGCCCTTCTGTCCTGCTCGAACCAGATGCTCCCTCCATGCCCGTCACAGCCACCTGCCGTCGCCATGTGTCATGTCGCACCGCATAGATGTAATGCCATGTCTCCATCTCCCCCCACCCCCTCATTCTATTCAAGCATGTCGTGTGCGATGACTCTTATGCTGCCGTATACACTCTGTATACATTTCTCTTCTTCCTTGCAAGATTGCGAATGCTTCGGCCACTCCAATCGATGCAGTTACATCGATCTGCTAAACACAGTCATTTGCGTGAGCTGTAAGCACAACACTAGAGGGCAGCACTGTGAGTTATGCAGGCTGGGCTACTTCCGCAATGCTTCGGCACAGCTGGACGATGAGAATGTGTGCATAGGTCAGTCCCCTTCTCGTTTCAGCTACTGTTCTGTGCCTTTCACGCCGTGGGGAGCTGTGGAAGGCGGAGAGGCTGGGGGGCTGCACCACGGCCGGGCCAGAAGGAACTTTCTCACTGGGGAAAACCATCCCTGTGGTAGACTTAAAGTTCACGTGTGCTGGTTGAAATCGTAGTTGGGGGATGATACGGAGAATCCTTAGGCGACTGTTGCTTTAAAGATAATGAGCTGGGAAAATGTTTCGGTGATAAAAGGGTGTTTTGTTTTTTTTTTTATTTTGCATGAATTCTTAAAACCTGGTCATTTCAACCTAGCCTTAAAGTGGAGCTATGCATTTAACGTTCAAAATGGGGACTCATTACAGGGGCTTGATTTATCGATGTGAGAAGTTAGGATACAACCTCTTGCCCATAAATCGCTAATCAACAACTATTGGTTGATTACGAATATTGCCATTTGCAACTGAGAGCCACATGCAGTTGGTAATGTAGAAAAGTCTTGCCTGCCTTTTTCATCCATAGGAAAGAAATTCCATTTATTGGGTTCTTCTGCAGTCCCCAAAAAGAGAAGCAATTTCTCAGAATTATTCTAGATGATTAATTCTCTTAGCTTCATGAGCCCTGGAAAATTGAGTCCATGGGGTTGGGTCCCTGGGGCACTGTCCCCACCCACCGTGACGGTTGACCATGTCACCTGGAGAGCATCAGGTGGCCTTACCATCCAAAAAACCTTCCTGCCTGGGCATAGTGGGACCTGTCTTTAAGATAGGGAGCTGATGGGAAAGAACCAATAAATGGAATTTCACGTCACCATTTACTAGGGAGAAATGCATATATTCAAAGTGGCGAAGGCTGTGTATCCGTTACCACACCAGTAGGTATAACCATATAGGCAACCCATTTTAAAGGTAGAGTATTTCACATAGAGACTAATTTCAACAGAATATAGGAGCTGAAAAATGACAGATGGTCTTTTCATCAAAAAAAAGGAACCCAATCAATATGCAATTGTGGGATCATCGTTCGCCAATTGGATTGCCAAGGACATATAGGTATTTGCCAAGGGTCTCATTTAAACAGCTGTACACCTTGTTTTGAATTCAGTTGGGCCAAGTTTACATTCGACTGTGTATGTCTCCAGTATGTCCTATTTTTCAAAGCCTTCCTCACTTATCATTTGTGAATTAGTGGAGAAATCACTGGACTTAGAGGCCGGAGACCTGGGTTCACGTCCCAGTGTGCTATTTAATAGCCGTGTGCCTTAGGTAAGTCATCTGAGAACCCCTGGTCACATCAGGATCCTATGGATGCACGGCAAACACTTGGCGAACTGTGTTGTGAATGTGTTTGTCACTTGATCCTCATTAACAAAGCCGTGTGTGTGTGTGGGGGGGGGGGGGGGAGTGGGGGTCAGGGGTAATTTCCCACTTGCTAGTTGAGAAGAGTAAGGCAAGTTGCCCCACATCACACAGCATTAGCAAAGGGCACCTTTTCTGACTTCAACGCTTGAACAGGTTCTCCCAGACACCCTGAGCCAATGAGCAAAGCTACGCTTCTCAGACTTCTACTCACCGAATTTTTTTTATCAATCTTTACTGTTGAAAGTATGACATATATCCTCTTTCCCCCCCCCATTGACCCCTTCTCGCCCACCCCTGCCCCCCGCCCAGGCCTTCCCCACCCTATTGTGTGTGCCCATGGGTTAGGCATAGACGCATACAAGGTCTTTGGTTGATCTCTTCCCACCCGCCCCCGCCTGCCCTCTGAGGTTCCACAGTCTGGAATGCTTTTGGACTGAGAGCCACAATTCCACTCCAACCTTAGGCACAGAAATTCATTTGCCTTCCTAACACGACGGGGTTACAAAGACTTGAGGATATTACTAACAACCCAAAGACATGTAGCTGTCTGAATTTTGAATGCAGAGTTCCATGTTGCTGAATGTCATCTGTAAAAATACATAAATGCCACACTATAAATATAGAAGCAAGAGAAAAGGTAAAATAAATAGGAGCGCAGGGATGAAATCTAATTATTTTTATGTATGTACGATTAAAAGGTTTTACTTAATTTCATATCACTTGAAATAAATTAAAAAGGCCTCAAGAGAAAAGATCTTATCCCAGGGACTTTCTCATTGCAGGTAATGTAACAATGCCCCAATATGTTTTAATTGGAGTGATACTCTATTCTGAGGAAGTTGGGCCTTTTTCCAGTCCTAAAATAACCTAAAATCTGCGCTCCCCCTCCGACTCTGAGAGAGATAGTTGTATCGTAAATCCATGCTTGATTAGCCACAGACAGGAAGACAGCCCATTCCGCTTTTGTCTTTTAAAACATAAGCTGCAGATAAAATATGGAAAGCTTACATAGACATTTTTTATTTATTTCTGCTTTTAAAAAAATCAAGAGCCGTTGTTATTATTTTTTGTTTGTTTTGTTTTCCATTTCTAGAAAGACTGTTCATTAAAATCCTAAACCTTGGGGGAATATTAGAAATTAGACATCTTTGAGGAGCACGTATTTTACACTCTTCAAACCAAGGAAAGGACTTGGTAAGCACAGAGACGGGCGTTGTGAGGTGCCATTATCTACATTAGCCAGTAACTACAATGTCCCCCTCACACCAACTCCTTCAATTGTGGCCCTTTTCCTAAGGGGGCGGGGTGCTTTTAGAGAATGAACTGAAAAGTGTGGCCAGCTGGCATAAGCAATGGTCTGTCTTTTGTCTTCAGTCTATATATGCCTGTGTGCAATGAATCAATAACATTTAGATTCCAGTTTTCCCACATGAGGGACCAAGGGCAGGGAAATGGCGACAGAGGCCGAGGGTGGCCCCCGGGAGCCATGGGAAGCCTGCGGCTCATGGCCGAGGCCCACAGCTAGCCCTGTCGGGCACATGCACCTTCTGACTGTGCCCCACACGTACGCTCCCCTCCGGGCTTAAGGCAGGACTGAGGGTTGAATTTGGGAGGATACACCACAAGGAACGGAGGGCTCATGTTCACAGAAAGCACTCATGGAAATGAATGGGTATCTACCCCACGCCTTTTCACAGAATTAGGCAGGAATCTCACAAAAATGTGAACTTTATCTAAATCTCCTCTAAATAATTCTTTTAAAGGCGCTTTCCCAGTTCTTCAACAGCTGGCCATCAAATCCAGCCCATAATCTCTGAGCAAACATGGGCTCTGCTGAAATAGATGTACACTGCTTGTGTCATTTTATATTTCGGCAAATGTAAAATGCAGGCTGACCCATGTTGCTGCGGTAATCGCTGCTTTGGGATCCCTGGTGAATTTACCCATTTTCACACAAATTCCAACACAGCCGTGTCACCAGAGATGCATGGCATTACCTTGTGTGATGCAGCATTTGCATGGAGAGGACACCTTTGCACCCCTCTGTCTCATAGACACTACAGCAGGAAGCCAGCAGATGCCTGGTTGGTGACGTTGGGTCATCACTGCCAGGGCTCCGCCGTTGCTACTAAACATAGCTCAGCTGATATTGTATTATTTTTTTATTCCCCTTGAAACCCAAGTTCAGGTCATCAGTGGTCCCTTCTGTAGAGCAAAGCAAATGCAAGACACTTGGACCCTCTGAATCAATTGCAGTATAACTATGTAGTTAAGCCTCCAAAAGTATTGCGTGGCGTTTTTCAGTCTAGCAGCTCTGCCTGTCCTGCCTAGTTTCATAAAAGAAAAGGAAATTCTCCAAGGCCATCCTCCTGCCCCCAGCACCTGCCGCTCAGCATGGTCCCATCGATAACATAGATCCTTCTAAACCAGTGGTTCTCCACCTTCCTAACGCCGCGGCCCTTTCATACAGCTCCGCATGTTGTGGGGACCCCCAACCATAACATTATTTTCGTTGCTACTTCATAACTGTAATGTCGCGACCCACAGGTTGAGAACCGCTAGCAGGGTTGCCTAAGACCATCAGAAAACACAGATATTTACATGATGATTCATCACAGTAGCAAAATGACAGTTATGAAGTAGCAACGAAAATAATTTTATGGGTGGGAGGTCACCACAACATGAGAAACTGTATTAAAGGGAAGGTGGAATGTAGACCGCACCTCTTCTTGTTACTTATTCGCGTAACTGAGTAAGTTCATTACACCCACACCTTTTCCTAAGACAACCACTGGTATATACTGTGGTCCAGACATTTCACATTTCGGGGGAGGGGGGTGGTGGGGAACAACTTTGTTTACAAATTTTTGCATCTAAAACCTTATATTAATCAATTTTTTATGGGCTAATGGACTAGGGTGGTATGTGAATTCACGTTGGCCAGAGAAAATTCTACTACCTAGCTAACAAAACGGTGGTGGTTTATAGTCGACGTGTACACATTAAACAGCAGAAAACATATGACAGTTTGGAGGTAGGCACGTACTTATACATATGCACAGAAAAACATCTTAAAGCCATAACAGAATTACAATTTTAAACATTTTTGAACAACAGCCCCTGCACACACACATTAAGATAGAAAATGCCGATTTAAAAATAAAACTAGTGATTAAGGGCAAAGCCAGCCAGTCAAGGAGAGAGCATTTTAGAGTTAACCTCGCTTTATTTTTACCTGTGCATACCTGTTCGTCTTCTACATGTTTGCAGCAGAAGAATGCTGACCTATAAAAAGAAGAAAAAAATGACTTCATCACCACAAAATAAATCACCGCTCTTAAGGCCTTCCACGTCCTTTGACGAAATTAGCTAATTAGTTCCCAGGACAAAAAGAGGGAGAGCAGGCCTCTGGCCGCCTGTGACGTTAAACGCTGAATCTCCATGGCTAACGGGTGCTCAACTGGGTGCTACTAACCTGGAATCCCCAGGGCTGGTCACGGGCGGTTGTTCAGTTGTTTGCTTGGCATTTTCTTTGGGGTTTGGTGTGTGTGTGTTTAACAAGAAAACCTCTTGCTGGGACCCTGGTGAAAGAGGGAATGTGAGAGACGGAGGGGCCCGAGAACCTGCCCACGATCCCACCGTGGGGTGATAAGCGAAGAAGCTTTGTCCCCCAAACGCCACACGCTGCCAACCAGCTGGCCCCGAAAGCTCCGTTGAAGCCCAAGGTGGCCTGGTCTAGCCCTCAAGCCCAGCAGTGCTCGGGCCCGAAAAATGCCCCACGTGAGACGGTGGCCGGAGTCGGGAAGACATCCCATTCCCTGTTGATTACGCCCAGCTCCGACAATCTAGAGAGTTAAGTCTCAAACGTAGAAAGTTACCTGGGATCTCGGCATTCCTTCTTTCCTGACTGTTCGTCTCGGCGGCATAAAAGCCGCACTAGCCTGGTGGATCAGTCCCCACAGGGTGTCGTCCTGAGCCCTAAAGGAGAACTGCCTGTGAACGAACCAAGTGCATCCGTATTGCACTTGAAACAGCCCGGCGGCGCCCGGATCCGGAGCGTAACGGGTCCACCCCTTGGAGTCATTCCATGCAGATTTGGCCCTGATGGTGGGCAGTGTGGCCTGGCGGTGGGTCTTGGCAACCTCCGGGCCCTGGGACGTCTCTCCAGGCTGTGTGTTGTCTCGTTCCTACAGAATGTTACTGTAACCCCTTGGGCTCAGTCCACGAGCGCTGTAATGACTCGGGATTCTGTGAGTGCAAGGCGGGAACCACAGGGCCTAAGTGTGATGAGTGTCTGCCGGGCAATTCCTGGCACGCCGGCTGTCGACGTAAGTAACCGGGGCGCTGCCCTCGCCTGCTGCAGCATGGCCCACCCCGCTTGCCTGGCCGGCCGGGCGGCGCTCAGAGCAGAAAAAGGCCCAGCCCAACCCCTGACCAGCCTGGAAGGCTACCGGAGCATTTCCCGCTACCCAGCAAGTTCCGACTGGCCCTAATGTTGGAGAAGGGTTTCAAGGATGCCTTTGCTTCCCAACCAAATGCCATTTTCTGGGATGATTTTTATTATTTCTGCTTAATCCTCACTGAGGACATTTTTTTCCATTGATTTTTAGAGAGTGGAAGGGATGGAGGGGAGGAGGGAAGAGGGAGAAACGGGGGGGGGGAAGAGGGGGGAAGGGGGGTGGAGGAACATTGATGTGAGAGCAACGCAGGGATTTGGTTGACCAGGAATCAAACCTGAGACCCTTCAGTGTGGGGGTGGACCCTCTAACCACTGAGTGACACCAGCCAGGGCCCAAATGCCACTTTTCCTAACAAGTTCTAGAAGTAGCGATCTTATCCATTCTTTAAAGTCAGGATATTTTTCGAAGTCTGCTTTGGGAAAGACGGGATTTTATTTTCTCTGCCATTCCTTTTCCCACTTGCTTTTCTTTCTTCATCTTCACCCACTGTGATAAAGAAAGGAAGCCTGTTGATCACGTTATATTCGCTGAATAGAGGTTTCTTTCTTGGGTTTCATTTAGAAGCATTAAATATCCACGTTTCTCCCTTAAAATAATAAAGTAAAAGCTACCTAATGCCACACTCTATGGCGAGGAGAGAGAGCAGTTCGTCAGCTGCCCAGCAGGTGTCTTTGAGGCCCGGCTCGGGCCCCTCTGATGGCTTAGAGCCACTCACATTGAAATATCGTACGCGGATCTGTGTACCTGGACGGACCGTAAATTCAGAGGCACAATAGGGACCCGGCCTGAAAGCCCTCACCGCAGAATGAGGGCTGGTGTGTCTGTGGTTCATATATTTCTTGAGCCAGAAGGGACCCTGGAGCCCCGGAGTCCATAAATTAAATGATACCTACATCTCGTATCGCTACCCTTGCTCTCATTCCCATCACTGAGTCTTCACCAGAAACCTAATGGAAATCCATCTTAGGGGCATGTAGACGCCGGGGGAGAATAAATGCCAAAATCCAATGCTGATGTTACCCCTCTGCGATGGGGCACCATTCAGGCAGTCCTGGATGGAGGCCGGGGTTGCACGGTCCAGCCTCATCGCTCGGAGGGTCATCAGACCTTCTGAAAACCTAATCAGGGGAGGTGGCATGTCGTGTGGTGTTTGCAGGGGGATGTGAATTTCAAAATCTGAGCAGAAGCTTCCTGGCATCCTGCGTAACCTTCTCTGCGTTTTAGTTCTGCACCAACTCTGCATCCATCCATACCCGGCCAGCCGGCTTTAAGGGACACCAGGCAAATCCCCAGCCCGGTAGAAACTCGTGCAAACCAGATAGGTAACCTCCCGTGGTTTGCGATCCACATTAAAAATTTTAAGAAAATAAATGTAAGTTGACTCTGACTACTCACCGTACCCAGAATGTCTGAAATCGTATCATTGCAACACACGAGGAGCATTAAAATGATCAAGGAGACGGTTTACATTTTTCCCTCAGGCTCTGCAGTCAGACGTGGGTTTTGTGCTTAAACAGAACAGCTCAATTAGGACTGGCCATATTGCGAGGCGGAATGGCCACATATGTCTACCATATTGGACCGCGCAGCTCTAGAGGGTTCTTTGCTTGCTTGGCGTTCGGGGGGAAAATGTCAGCACGCAGGGCCTCTCGGAAGCCCGTGGCACCGGGGCTGTACGGAAGGTGAGGGTGGCCCCTCCCGGAACCGGTAGCCGCCTGTAAGGTACAGGTCTACGTAATGCAAGGCCGGAGTGGGACGTCCCGCCACACTGATGTCACGGGCGTCAGGAAGTTGGCCGGGAGTCGGCCAAGGTTAGGGTGGGATCCAGGAGCCGGAGGGCCAGCGTCTGGAGCGTGGCATTAGCAGACAGCGCCGCCCTGGCCGGGTGGCTTGGTCGCTTAGAGCATCATCCCCTCCACCAGAAAGCTGGTGGTTGTGATCCCCAGTCAGGATGCCTACGGGAGGCAACCGATGGATGATTCTCTCACTCCTTCTCTCTCCCTCCCTCGCTCCCCCTCTCTCTCCTCTCTCTTCTCTCTTCCCTCCACCCCCATGCATACTTCTGCTTGCCCCAAGTTGAACCCGTCCTTGCGTTAGCCTCATTGTCAAGGGCAATGATATTAACCTGACAAGAAACCACCACCAAGGAGAGAGGGAAAGCGCAGGGCTCCCAGTGGCCGTGGCAGCAATGAGTGGCCCTTCGGGTAGGCAATGCCAGGAGAGGGGGGAACAGGACCGGGAGCCGCGGCCCCCTAGAGGAGCCATGCGGAACCGCAGTCAGAAAGGACTCCATCCTGCCCGTTACCAACACCATCGTTTATGTCTCTGAAAGTGAGTGTATACATAGGCTTTGGAGTCCCATGGACCTGGGTTTGAATCTCATCTCCACCCCTTACTGCCTCCAAGACTTGGGGGAATTACTTGGACTCTCGAAGCACAGTTTTGTTCTAAGATGGGGGTGACCCTAGGGCCTAGCGCATGATCCTGGGGAAAGAACATGACTTCGGCCTTGTGGTGGATGTCAGCACTGGGTCATTACTTAGGTCCAAGCACAGGTCGCTGCGCGAGAGCACTAAGCAAGAGCTCGTGTTTTAAATTTATCACGCACGATGGGGGTGCGCAACACCGCAGCAAGATCGGCTACTGGAAGTATCAAACTGTTGACGAGGAGACTCTAGAAACTCGCCACTGGCCCTGGTTGGGTGGCTCGGTTGGTTGGAGCATCGCCCGTACACCAAAAAGGCTGCCGGTTCGATTCCCGATTCCCGTTCAGGGCACATACCTGCTGTTAGCTGCAGGTTCGATCCGCGGTCCAGGGTCGTATGGGAGGTAACCGATGGATAGTTCTCTTTCTCTCCCTCTCTCTATGCTTCTCTCTCCCCCCTCTCCCTCCCCTCTCTTTAAAAATCAATGGAAAAAATATCCTCGGGTGAGGATTGACCAAAAAAAAAGCAAAGCGCCTCGTCCTTGGAAACAGCAGACTGTGATGGAGGGGTCCAGTCTCTGAGGAGGGATGTCCATAGAGGGCTGAGCAGGCCGGTGAGCACAGGACTTGGCAGGTGGCAGATGTGAGCCTGGGTTTGAAGGACTATTAGGTAACCAGTGGGCTTGTTGGCTCAGGAAGACGAGGTGGGGGGCACCCGTGGGCACAGGGAGCCGTGCAGGTTGCAGCCATCACTCTCTCCAGCTGCCGGAGAGCCGCAGGCGGCTGCCTTGGGGACGGAGAAGTCCCCAGACTCTGGGAAAGTTCAAACAGAAGCCGCCCGGGCTCCTAGGAGTGATGCTTTCAGGAAAGGTCCTGCTTCAATGAAAGTCAAGTGCAAGACCCCAGGGCCTCTGCCCCTCTCACCTCTGACCTGCATCCCAGGAGGCAGGGGAGGGGCAGTGAGGTTTGTGTAATGACCTTCAGCCCAGGACGAAGGGGAGGGGCAGTGAGGTTTTGTGTAATGACCTTCAGCCCAGGAGGCAGGGGAGGGGCAGTGAGGTTTTGTGTAATGACCTTCAGCCCAGGAGGCAGGGGAGGGGCAGTGAGGTTTTGTGTAATGACCTTCAGCCCAGGAGACATGGGAGGGGCAGTGAGGTTTTGTGTAATGACCTTCAGCCCAGGACGAAGGGGAGGGGCAGTGAGGTTTGTGTAATGACCTTCAGCCCAGGAGGCGGGGGAGGGGCAGTGAGGTTTGTGTAATGACCTTCAGCCCAGGAGGCAGGGGAGGGGCAGTGAGGTTTTGTGTAATGACCTTCAGCCCAGGAGGCAGGGGAGGGGCAGTGAGGTTTGTGTAATGACCTTCAGCCCAGGAGACAGGGGAGGGGCAGTGAGGTTTGTGTAAGAGCCAGGCGCGCCCTTGCCCTCTTCTCCGCTCTCTCCTGACCACCAGGGCTTCCATCCTTCTCACCGGCCAGGTTCTCAGTCCTCACTGGTTTCCAGGGCGAGGCTTCGGATCGCTCCCCCGCCTTTCCTCTCAGAGTCATTCCCACCATGGCTCCCCGGCCAGGACGGTTCTGGAGGCTCTCCCCCTCCTTTCTCCCCCCCTCCCCACGCGCCTGACACGTGTGCTCATGGAGATGACGCTCCCAACGCCTCTCTGAGGTGAAGACGGCACCTCCAGGCGCCGCCCTGTGGGTTTCCCTCCCTCTGGCTCGTGGCCTGAAAGCAGCCAGCTCCCATTTCACCCTCGGACCTCACAGGCCAGTCCACTGGCAGGCGCGTCATGTCACGTAAAGGAGGACGTCTGTGCGGCTCGGGTCCCTCAGCGGGCCTGCTCCCCTCTCTGCCGCTGAGGCCACGGGCACCACTGAACCCCAGCTTTCCGCTGCCCTTCCAGCCGGGGCATGGTCTGCTCCCCTTGCTGAGCCGCATCCCCAACAGGGAGAGCTGGGGAGGCCCTGGAGTCACGTGGCTCAGCTCCTGATGGGGGGGGCGGGGAAGAGGTGCTCTCTAAACAGACTCACAGGAGCCTCCAGGGAAAGGAAAATGTTAGGGAGGCCAAAGGTAGGAGCCGCCATTTGTAGGCGCCACACAGGCTGGGTAGTCCTGGGGGCTGGGGAGAGGGCGGGCAGGGAGAAGGGGAGGGGAGGCTCCTTTGAGCACCTAGAAGAGGGAACCCCAGGTGGCTCCCGCGGTGAAATTCCTCCTGATTTGTCAGGATGAAGCCACGCCCCTCGGTCATGCTAAAAGCTGTGGGTAGTGACATTCTTTTATTATTATTTGTATTGATTTCAGAGAGGAAAGAAGAGGGAGAGAGAGAAACATCCATGAGGAGAGAGAATCATGGATCGGCTGCCTCCTGCACGCCCCCCCCCCCCCGCCCCCCCCGGGGATGGAGCCCGCACCCTGGGCCTGGGCCCTGACCGGGATCGAACCGTGACCTCCCGGTTCATAGGTCGATGCTCAACCGCTGAGCCACGCCAGCCGGGCCCCCTCCATTCTTAAGGCCACTCTAGTTTGGGATCGAGAGAAAAAGCCCACGACCTCCAGCGCTTCACAGACGGATGCCCCTGGGAGCCGGGTGGGCTAACGCTGAGGCTGTGAAAAGGGCTTCGACGCTTCCCATCGCTCACGGCCCAGCCGGAGGAGCCACAGGAAGCAGAGGCTGCTGGGCAGCTCGAGAGGAGCGAGTTCTTCGGAGCGCCGCGCACAGTAGGACCAGGTCCTAAATGTGTTTGAAACCCCAGGCTCTGCCGTCGCTGAAGCTGCAAGGAGGACAGACCCAGAGGGCGGGCCTGTGAGCAGCAACCCCAGGCCACCTCCCGACACCCCAAGGTGGCCTGCTGCTCAGCGATCCAGCTGCACCCAGAGTGGGGCCCAGGCTCCGACCTGGGGGGCCGTTCTCCGTATGGACGTGGCCGTCCAGGCCAATTTCCCCGTTTACTTGAGGAGAATATGGACAAGGACAAATATGCCCGAACCTACCATTTCACACACGGGACATCCACGTTCACAGGGAAAGGGGTGCGAGAGGCCAGAGCTCATGGAGGATGCAGGCGTAGTTTTATCTGCGATTAGCCCAGAGCGGAAGCAGCAGCGTGCACTCGCTGAGGGTTAGACCCGTGGTCGGCAAACCACGGCTCACGAGCCACATGTGGCTCTTTGGCCCCTGGAGTGTGGCTCTTCCACAAAATCCCATGGCCTGGGCGAGTCTGTTTTGAAGAAGGGGCGTTAGAAGAAGTTTAAAGAATGTGGCTCTCCAAAGAAATGTCAGTCGTCGTCCTGTTGCTATTTGGCTCTGTTGACTACTGAGTGTGCCGACCCCTGGGGCAGACCCTCAGGAGGCCACGTGGACATCCCACACGTGACATTCCTTCCTTCCTTGAGGCAGAGCATGGACGGAGGTGAATCTCAGACTCTTCTAACGGCTAAGTATGAAAACCAGCCCGCTGCTAAAGGGCCACGCACCTGAAACGTGTAGGGGAAGCATTTTGAATTCGGTGAAGGGCGCGTCCTCAATGCCATCACAGCAGGATTCTGGGGTCGAGGAGCCACCGGTGAGCCGGATGGGAGGGCACCTGAGAACTCAAGTCTAGTCGAAGCCGGGGCCCCTGTCTCGGGGGGTGGCGGCTACCACCTTCCCCAGGACTGTGGACTCAGCCACCAGGGTCTCCTCCCTGCACCTCCTCCCGGGAAACCCGAGGTGGCTCCTGATGGTCTAAGGCTCCTGGCTGGTCTGAAATTCGGCGTGCGTGCCCGTTTCAGACGAATTCCTGCTTGATGCGATTCGCCTCCATGGCTGGGTGTTCGTGCAGGTAGGGGCCCTGCAGGAACGGACAACTGAAGGTAGACTCTGCGTCTTTAAAAACAGATGCCAATGATCTGACCTGTTTGCATAGGAACGCCTTTCTGAGGAATAATAATTTTCAAGCTATAAATAGTTCTTTACGGTGCATTTGCCACTGTGTCAGGAATGTCAATAAATGCATCGTCTTATTTCCCAAGTGAGGTGAGAGTATTCTTGATTTATACCAGTAGATGGGAAACCTGACATTTCAAGGCCCCCCAACTCCACTGCAGAGAAGTGGCGAGGGAGCGTCCGTGAGGATTGATGGCTCGCGGAGTTCGCTGCGGCATTTTACAGGATGCTGTCGTTCCCGCTTTGCCGATGGCGATGGAGGCTATGGTGATGGATCCCAGGGGCGGGCCAACGTCTCCCGCCCATTAAAGGGACAGACAGCGATTAGCTGGGGTTTCGAGGGCCATGTCATCTCTGTCCCGGCTCCTCACCTGTCACCCGCTCTGCCTGAAACCATGGGCCACACAGAATGAACGGGTCTGGTCTGTGTTCTGGCAACATCTTTGGCAAATTGGAATTTCATCCAGTTTTCAGGTGACATGAAATCTCTTTCTTTGGATTTTTGTCTCAGTCACTTGAAAATGTAAAAAAAGCGAGGCTTGGCCTGCACGTCACAGTCCGATTTATTTCAAACTCGCACAGCAGTTAGAAATGAAGAGACGGGGGACCTTTCAGTAAAGGGGAGAGTGAGAAGCAGGAGGCAGAAGAGAACATTTAAAAAAAAACCACACAAACATATTTTAGTCCAGCCAGTGTGGCTCAGTGGTTGAGCATCAACCTATGAACCAGGAGGTCACAGTTCACTTCCAGGTCAGGGCACATGCCCGGGTTGATTCTCTCTCATCATTGATGTTTCTCTATCTCTCTTCCCTCTCCCTTCCTCTCTGAAATCAATGAAAATATATTTAAAAATAAATTTTTAAACAAAAACCATCCATTTCATTGAAGCATGCCCTGTCTGGTTCCGGGTACCGCAGGGCCTGTGTCTAACTAATTCCTATTTACCAGGCCCTAACTCACATTAAGAAAATGGTTAGGATTTCCAGAAACGTGAAGGCTTTGACCGTATAATTTCCAGGACGAGACCACGGTCGGTGCCAACCGTGTAAAGGCGCCCGAGCCAGCCAAGTGGATTTAGCGTCAATTTGGGACCATCGGCCGCTAATGGAAGAGCAGGGAGGGTGCCCCGTGCAGTCGGGGATGCTCAGACTGGTGTGAGGAACCACGTCTTCGTGAGCAGCCACAGCCTGCCGCCTCGAACGTCAGCAAAGAGCTCTACGAAGCAAGAGTGACAGTCACGAGGGCGGCCGCGCCGCGGGCACGGGGGAAAGCACACAGACCCTGTTGAGAGGGTGTTTCTTACCCTCGCCTTTGACAGCGGAGGTAATGATTCTGCGTCAGGGGCAGGCCCGGGCTTTGAACCCACGCCTTCTCTGTCCCAATGCCCTGTCGGGTGCGACTGAGCCTCAGACATTCTGGACCGTCTGGCTCTGCCCCAAAGGAGCAGAATGCCGTGGCCCAACTCTATGTCAGTGGCATCTGCTTTTCGTCCCATCTTTGTCAATTTCTCTGTTTTTTTAATATTTTTCTTGATTTCAGAGAGGAAGGGAGAAGGAGGAGAGAGTTAGAAGCATCAATGATAAGAGAGAATCATTGATCGGCTGCCTCCTGCACGCCTCACACTGGGGATCGAGCCCACAACCCGGGCCTGTGCCCTGACCAGGAATCGAACTGTGACCTCCTGGTTCATAGGTCGAAGGTCAATCACTGAGCCACATCCATCGGGCAAGTTCTCTATTCTTAAGAAAGGATAGTTAGCCTTCAGTTATCCATCGCTGCCAGTGGGGAGGAGGAGGCCGGCATTCAATACTCAGCAACTGGTGTGAACTCATTAAAACTGGATTTCATCTGAAACAGGCACATACACAGAAATCCACGCACAGCTCATCTGCTCTGCGTCCACCCTCAATCCCAGCTCATCACTGAGGCTACCAGTCGAGTTCATCCAGACAGGGCTGGATCTTCCAGAACAGAGATCATGGCTAAGATGTATTTTTAACAATACTCCTTCCCATCGTAGGATTAGTGTCATGGGGTGTAGTTACTTCTTCTGCGCTACAGCGCCTTTAGGGGAACGGGCATATGTCTCAGAGACAGAACACCACGAAATAATGAAATATCGATGTAATTATTTTTAGGAATCACAGCAAGCCCTCTTTTTAATTAGTGGTATTGACCCGATGGACTCAGTCTTATGCTAATCTGTATTCTTGATCATGAAAATCTATAATACAGACAACGGCATTGTCCACACGGATTTTAAGTGCACCAAGTTTGGGAGTTTACAGGTGGGCCTGTTACCAGGATAACTTGGCAATTTCTTGGGGCTGGATGACAGATGGCAATCACAGCATTTTCAATGATTCTGACTCGGCTTCACCAGTTTCCACTTAGACGGCATTTGGATGTATTAGAAGGCTGCTCCTAAGATACTGCACCCCCTTTCTTTCTCATGAAAAAAAATTAAAGTCGCTGATTTTGCACCCAGGATGCTAAGCTACGTATAGAGGTGACATGTAGCTTCTATCTGATTTTATCAGGTCTGGAAATTTCTGAAGTTATGAAGACTGTCCAGAGTCGTGGGCGGTGGGGGGGGGGGGGGGGGGGGTGTGAGTCGCCTATTGGCAGGTGCATCTAATCAAACATGATTGAATCAGTCAATCATGTTCATCGAGTCCCTCCATTCACAACCCCTGAGGTCAGATCACACCGTACTCAGTAGGAGATGTATGCCCTTCATTTCACCTTTGGCCACAAAGGGTGATTGAATCAGGCAGTCAAGGGCTTCGTAAGAGAGTCTTGCTGAATCTTTTGAATTCAATCTCCCCAGCAAACGGAGCTGGCTATAGAGTTGCCCAATCCATTCATTTGTCCTTGCAGTCATTCCTTCACTCATTCGCTCACTTATGATTCACACTACCATTCGTTTAACAAATACTGAAGTCCGACTGCGTGCCAGGAATCGTGGCTCGCCATCCACACGGCCTTGTTGAACCTGCATCAAACCCTTTTAGCAGTTATCCCCACTTTACAGGCCCACGAACCAAGGCTGAGAGCGGCTAAGTCACCTGCACACCCTCCTGGAGTGCAGCTTACCCGCGGGCTCAGTCCCGCAGCACCACCTGCAGATGGGTTGCAGTGCAGAGCCCCTGCCCCAGCCCAGCCCGAGCTGCGTGTTAACAAGATCCCCAGCTGATTCCTATCACATTCAAGTGGGAGGCAATGCGTGCGGCCTTCAACCTAGGATGGGCTGGTGGGAAGCTCACGGGCTGCGTTTGTCTTCGTCGCTTAGTGTTAAAATAACGGTGGTGGGAGGCCAAGGGCATACCCGTACCTTGTCAAAATTTGTGGAAGGGGCAGGATCTCGTACCGTCTCCCACATGGGTCCGTTTTCCGTTTTTTTGGTTTTTTTTTGCCGGCACATAGTCTACCAATGCACGTCCTATTAAAAGAAGGAGAATCATGCAAACTTAAACAAGTAGCCTATTTGTTTTCTTTCATCCCTATCACTTAAAAGTGGTTAATATTTGATAGGTTAATAATAAATATTTTAATATAGTACACTGCATTCGGTGATGAATATATCAAAGGGAAATACAAAGTGGTTCCATAAGATAAACTTTTATTGGGGACATGAAATGGGACATAAACTCTGATGGCAATTACCATTTAATCTATTCATGTTTGCGAACGTATCGGGAGAGGAACTCGTAACTCAGTTAATTGTTATGAATTATTAATCGCTCGTTTGAGAGGCGGTGAGCAGCAGGCACTGTGCTTGTCGGAAGACTTCCTCCGCGGTGGCTGTCACCGTCGTGCCGTTGGTTCCACGGGGAACAAAAGGGAGAGAGGATGACAGCCAGGTTCTGGCCACCCAAAAGCAGCACGTGCCGACACGGGGCCTCTCAGTGAAAGGTTAGCTGAGATTGCAATGGAACAGCTGTCGGTGTGCCCACTCCAGCTCACTTCCGTCAGTTCTCTGAGGGCGGGCCAGGCATCGGCATTATATAAAGGCCCCCAGGAGCCCAGCCCGGTGTTTCTGAGGTGAGAGTGTCGGCCCGAGGACCGAAGGGTCTCGGGTTCAATTCCTGGTCAAGGGCATGTACCTGGCTTGCAGAGTCGACCCCTGGCCCTGGTCAGGGCATGCGTAGGAGGAAACCCGTCCGTGAGTTTCTCTCTCCCATCGATGTTTCTCTCTCTCGCTCTTACTCTCCCTCCCTTCCACTCTCTCTCAAATTCAATGGAAAAAAATATCCTCAGGCCTGGCTGGCGTGGCTCAGGGGTTGACTCTCAATAATATAGACTCAATAATTCATAACAATTAACTGAGTTGACCCAGGAACCAGGAGGTCACAGTTTGATTCCCGGTCAGGGCACATGCCCGGGGTCGCGGGCTCGATCCCCAGTGTGGGGTGCTTGTGGGAGGCAGCCAATGGATGTTTCTCATCAGTGTTTCTCTCTCTCTCCCTCTCCCTTCCTCTCTCTCTCTAAAATCAATAAAAACATCTTTTTTTAAAAAAAAAGAATATCCTCAGGTGAGGATTAACAAGGACGACAACAGAAACTCCCCAGGCAATGATGATACCCAGCCAAAATTGAGGGCCACATTGTACATCATCAGAGCGATTTCATCCAACCGTGAATTTTGAGTCCTGATGTTCTGAACCCCAAGTGAGATGCCAGCCGAGCTCCAGCGGGGCTCCCCTAGGGTCAGAGGTCGGGGGCACCCAGCCAAGGCCCAGAGCGCTGCAGGCCAGGGACAGCTTTAGGAAGACATATTCCCCGGATGGTGAGCCATTTCTGAGCCAAACAGGCTGAGATCTAGACTCCACCTGGATTTAGCTACCTGCTGTAAACAGCCCTTTCTTCCTCAAAAAACTCAATGTTCCCCGTTTCTTCTGTTGGATGGAAAAACAAACCTTCAAACAGTGGAAGCTTTTTTATTAACTAAATCCCGGGATTTGTTGTTTACTGTCAGCAGCGTAACTGCTTTGTAATTGATTTTTCTGAAGAGAACTGAAAACTTAAGCCTCCTTAATTTCCTTTTATCTTGACACACATGATTAGCATTGCTGCGAAATATATTTCACCAGGTGCCCAATTACCATATTTTAAAATCCACTTCCTCATTGCACACTTGTCTTGATAAAATATTTTCTTGCCCTAACAGGTTTGGCTCAGTAGATAGAGCATTGGCCTGCAGACTGAGGGGTCCCAGGTTCGATTCCGGTCAAGGGCATGTACCTGGGTTGTGGGCACATCCCCAGTAGGGGGTGTGCAGGAGGCGGCTGATCGATGTTTCTCTCTCATCGATGTTTCTAGCTCTCTATCCCTCTCCCTTCCTCTCTGTAAAAACACTCAAAATATATTTTAATATATTTTAATATTTTTTCTAAGAGAGAGGAAAGGCAAATGTATAAAGATAAAAATATGGCCGCTTTATTCCTGTTCAGGGCTTTACCCTCCTTTCTCTCCAAAAAACTATGTTTATACTCAATTATATTTTTAGAAATAAATGGGGTTATTAAAAAACATGAACACCTGTTCATTTTGGAATCTTGGGATAAAAAGTAAGAACATTATGGACAATGACAGAAAATTAAAGATAATGGAGCAAAATATAATATTTGCAACCTACGTCATGTGCCTTAATCCTTATAGACTCAATCAAATATTTAGCGTACCATGGTTCCCCTTCACCTTAATTTGCTCAGGGGAAACGAAAGTAAGACTTGGGCCCATCTCATTCAATCTGCGAGAAGTAAATAATACGTGATTTAGCCTGGTTCCTACTGCACAGTGAGGGCATGAAGTGAGATACAACCATAAGTGATGCTTCCTGCCCTCAAGGTGTCATTGAAAAGGGTGGCGACTGTATCAACGAGCGTAAGAAAGCAATCACGATACCCACACAGGACATGATCGATGCGAGTCAGAGCCGCTTCCTGAAAGAATGACGTAGAAAGGAATGGGCTCTGGTACGTCCTGCATCCCAGTTTTGGTTAGTTCACGTATTTGCGATCTGTAACTGCAAAATTTAAGGTGTTGTCTCTAAAATCAGCGCCTTTGCGCTTCCCAGCTCCCACATAGGAAAATAAAGCTGTTCCACTGAGCTTCTCCCCATTAACTTCTCCCTAACCTGAGCAGCGCATCTTCATCAGTTTTAGGGTTGTCTTAAATCTTGGAAATTACCCCGTAATACTCAAACCCCTGCCTGCTAGCCGGGTCTTGAGTTATGGTGACCCCTTAACAAACCAACAGCCCAACCGGGTCCTACATGTGGACATAAAGCAGCTCCCCAGGAAGTGACACCGGGACGGCGCCCACCCAGCGCGTCCCCCTCGGACCTGCTGGCGGTGGCTATTTTTAGCTTGGCGACTGTGGACACCCTCGGGGATTGGTATGTCAGACATGCCTTCAGCCGCCTCTTTTTATTTTTGTGTTTGTAGAACTCGGGAGCCTTTCCGCGGGGTAATTGGGCTACTCTTAGCAAGTTCATGCTCGGTGCTCTTTTGTCAGCCAAGTCCAGATTCCTCCTCTTATACCAGAAAGAGGCTCCAATGGAGCAAGACTCTCGCGTTGCATGGAATGAGGTTGCGTTTTCCTGCAGAAGATGAGACGGAGGAGGAGGAGGAAGAACAGCTGGACCCCACGCCATGCTGCCCCGGAAGAAGTGCGGCTGAGGGGTCCCAGGTTCTGGTTCATGGGCAACCAGAGGGCACCGAGCACCAGAGGAGGCGTTCATCCTCCTGCGGCCCCAGCCACGTCACCTCGAACTGTGATGATGAGAAGGAGCTGTACCCGGTAAAGAGCGAGGAGAGTGTGAGGGAAGTGTGACAGCCACCAGCCGCAGGCTGGCGTGGGGTTCACTGTCACGGGCAGCCAGCCAGCCTCGCTTTATCTGGACACACATGATTAGCACTGCTGCGAAATATATTTCACCAGGTGCCCAATTACCATATGTGCATTTGATATGTGCCTTCTCTCTGCACATGATACTGGCATATTATCTTCTAACAGGAGTGTCATTTTCTAACATGAATGTCATTATAACTACAGATCGAGTAAAGAATTATCAAAGGACAAATGGGGTAAGAAGGAGCAGGGCGGAACGAGAGGCCCTGGGTTGAGGGACTCCTTAATAATCTCCCAGCCAGCGTGGCTCAGTGGTTGAGCATCGACCTACGAACCAGGAGGTCATGGTTCGATTCCTAGACAGGGCACATGCCCAGGCTGGGGGCTCGATCCCCGGCGGGGGGGAGGCGGGTATGCAGGAGGCAGCCAATCAATGACTCTCATCCTTGATGTTTCTCTCTCTCTCTCCATTCCTCTCTGAAATCAACAAAAATAATATTTTTTGAAAAAGAAAATAAATAAATAACCAAGTACTTATTGGCCATTGACCCACCCACCGTGAGAGCTGCTATGGAAGATGTAAAACCGGTTCAAAGCCTGAGCCTTCCCTTCGGGGCGTTCCCCACCTCGAGGAGATTGGGTTAAAGCCCGTGAATTGCGTCGGAAATGGGAGCGTCCTGGTCCTGTCCGGAGAACCTGGGCTCCCCCACAGGCCCTGGTGGTGAAAGGGAAGCGGACACCTGGGCACTGCCCGCTGAGCCGCTCGCTCTCCTCCAGCAGCGGGCTTGTAATCCTGGCCTCGCCTCTCACTCTGCGTCCTGCTGAGCAAGTTCTAGCACCTCTCCACCCCAAGCTGTGACCTCTCACTCTGCGTCCCTATCTACTCAGAGCGCTTCCACCGGGCGGAGCGGCTGGGGAACGCAGAGAAACGCGCGCAGAGCATGGCGCACAGGGACAGTGAGCTCCGTGAGCGGCCGCCGTCATCACCAGGAGCAAAGCCCACAGGCAGCACCGGACCTGGGTGAAGAGGAGCTCGGGAGGACCTGCGAGTGTCCGTGAGCCGCTCAACCCGCAGACGGGCGTGTGAACGTTGGGGTTCACGCAATCCTGGACAAGACAGTTCATCCTGAGCGCCCAGAAGCCCGTGGGGGGGAAGTGGGAGGTCTCGGGGGTGGACGAACACCTTCGTCTGGATTTCCTGATGCTCTGAAATTCAGTGGGGGCCCTCAGGCCTGCTCCCGGTCCTGGGCAGGTGACGAAGGCCATCCCGAGTCCCCCCGCCTGGCTCATGCTAGCTGACCGCTTCCCTGGGGTTCTCTGAGAGGATGGAGCTCCCATTCACAGGGCCCGTCTCCCTGACATTAGTTTAGTGCCACCAGACGGTGGTATTAGCCAATGGTGCAGTAGAAGGGAGCGTTTTCGTGTGTCCAGTTCCAAAACAGGAATAATTGGATTGGTTGGTGAAACAGCAAGTTCGTCAACACACCTGAGGGGAAAGGTGGTCCTTTATTTCTCCCTAATTAAAGGTAGTCTTTCATTGCCCTCTAAGAAGGCGAGGCACTGCCGGTCCCTGGCTCCAAATGCAACAGGAATACAGAAAATAGTGTTTCTTCAGCGCGTGGATGACAAAAGCACCATCCACGTACTGAGAGTCCAGACAGACACGGGAACCACGTCTCTGCAAAGACGGGCGTTTCCCCGGGGTCTTTTCTTCCCCTCAGCGGGTACCTCGTTTCCAGCACAAAAGCCGACATCCCTCGCTGGCAAAGGCTTTTGAAGACACAGCAGCGATCATGACTAAACCCCCAGGAGTCCCTGCAATCCAGGCTCAGCCCGATTCTTCCCCTCCAATGGACTTAAGCTTTTCCTGCTGACTGTGTCTTTCTTTACAAATGGCCGTGACCTTCATAAGCAGGAAAGATGAATACCATTGAGGGAAACAGGCTGGTGTCTTACAGATAGAGACGCCCATACTGTCAACACTTTATAAATTAAACTGCATTCGAACATATTTGTGTAATAAACGTGCCAGGCACCATAAGCATGCTCGGGGGCTTCGCACATATTATTACATTGATTCTTCCCAGTAACCCTGCAAATAAACGCTACTATCCCCATTTTATTTATTTATTTTCAAATGTATCTTTACTGATTTCAAAGAGGAAGGGAGAGGGAGAGAGAGAGAGAGAGAAACATCAAGGATGAGAGAGAATCCTTGATGGCTGCCTCTTGCACCGCCCCACACTGGGGATCGAGCCCACAACCCGGGCATGTGCCCTGACCGGGAATCAAACCGTGACCTCCTGGTTCATAGGTTGATGCTCAACCACTGAGCCACGCCAGCCGGGCTGACCCCATTTGAGAGAGGAGGAACCTGGGGCTCAGAGAGTGTAATGGGTTCGAAGCCAACAGCCAGCAGGCGACAGAGCGGTCATGAAACCAAGATACAGATCTGCCTCTTAGTCCCACATGCCACACAAGCTCACGGCCATGGGTCCCAACTAGGCCCGCGTTAGCGCGATCCTCCGAGCCCGGCGGGCAGGAGCAGCCTGCAGTGTCCAGTCTTGGAGCCCAGCCCAGCGACAGGGTCCGCTCGCTCCCGGCGGGAGGGAGGCGAGCTCGGCGCTCATTCCCCTGGGTGTCATGGACACGCCCCAGGCCAGAGAAAGGGCCTTCGGGTGGAGACGAGCACTGACCGACAGAGGCCCGTGACCCTCTCCCTGTGCCCTCACCCTCTGACAACAGGAGCCGGCGTTCCTCTCTGCCCTCCACGCGCAGCGAACGTACTCCTCCATCAACCACGCGTCCCGCCAGGCTCCCCTGGACCCAGCTCCCCAGCTCCCGGTTCCGGTGCACCCCGAGGAGCGGCCTGCTTCTCGTGCAAGCACCGTGGAGACGCGGCGTCCCGTGTCAGCCCGGTGTTAGCAGAGAGAAGGGGGTGTTTGCATTCTAAGGACACAGAGCATGCAACGCCAGCTCCAAATCCTGTGTCTCGCGCCAACCGAGATGCCCTGCAGCCCAGGGTTCGAGGGCCCACGTGGCTTCGTATCGGTCCGCACACGCCTCAGTCTGGCTACACGTGGCAATACCACGGCTCACAGAACACGATGCACGACTTCAAACCCCCCCTCCCGCCCCCCGCGGGTGACCTTTGTGCCATTAGCTCTCAGAGACGCCGCACTGACACCATTCTCCCTGAGGCCGCACTGAAGCGCGAGGCCTCGCAGCCAGGGCAGTGGTCGCAAACTCATTAGTCCACAGAGCCAAATATCAACGGCACCACGATTGAAATTTCTTTGGAGAGCCACATTTTTTAAACTTCTTCTAATGCCACTTCTTCAAAACTGATGTGCCCAGGCCGTGGGATTTTGTGGAAGAGCCACACTCCAGGGGCCAAAGAGCCGCGTGTGGCTCGTGAGCTGCGGTTTGCCAACCATGGAGCCAGGGAATTATGCACCTGGAGCATCGTGAACTGAAGGAACAGGGGAAGGAACAGCGCTCCTGCAAAAGCCCTGCACACAGCCCCACCCGCACGCCAGGGAGTGGATTCCAGTGTGAATCTAACGCGGGCACGCCTACGTTGTCCTCGCTGAAGGAAATGCGTCCTAAGCGGCAAACAGATCTGTTTGGTGGCTTATCTAATGATAACTTACTTTTTATTAAGATTTCTTTGTAGCAGGATAATTGCAACGTCCTTTTATAAAATATTACCGTTTGGGTCAGAGACACGTTATTTATGTCGTTAGACTGATGAGTCCGCAGGACGAGGCTGTTTCCCTCCTAAAGTACCAGAAAACGATGACGCTAATACCTTGCGGGAACATCTAAGACACAGAACATTCATTTCTTGGCGTCCTGTGTTATGAGCAGTGTAAAGGAAGTTTTTTTTTATTTCTGTATCCCAGACGCCTTAGTCAGAGATGTTAGAAATTAACCCATCCTTGGGATGGTCTTTTTTATCCATAATATTCTAGGAAAAGACTCGGTTTCCCATTGACAGTGAACCCCGTGTGCTCCGATAGTCCAAGTGCGGACATTCCGTTCCGACATGCTCTCATCGGAACGTTTGGGCGTGTTCTCCGCCACATGTCTAACGTCCACTAACACAAAGTACAGCCCAGCAGAAAGGTGGCTTAAAATCCCTTCACTTCCCGTCAGTCAGTCAGATTAACAGGGCGACACGGAGTTCCACTGTTGTCCCCGCCCAGTGACAGTCTTCTGAAAGTAGGCCCCGCCCCTCCAGGGAAGCAGACTGCATCCTTTTACGCGTCACGCCAGCCTCCTCTGAAGCCACCAGGCCATGGAAGGAGCCCCCAGCCACCCTGTGCGGCCCAGCAGTCGACGTTCAAAGGGTGAACAGCGCTTTTTGCCATAAATAAACCGAGAGACAACATTATTTCCCACGAAGCTTCCACGTCAGGGACAGACAAGTAGGTCGTTACACTGGCTGTTACGCAGGTCACCGCCTTCACACACCCCCTGCCCCCTGCCCCCTGCCCACCACCACCACCACCACCTGGCTCTGAAAAATAGATATTGTTTGCGACGTGGGCAGAAATGAGCACTGTGCTCCCAGCTTCCGTCGGAGAGGCCTGTGAACTCAGCTAACTCACCTACGATCAGTCTCCACGCCACACTTACTGGAAAGACAGCCCGATGGCCTTTGTGAAGCTGGCTCACCCGGAGAAGCAAAAGGAAGTGTGGAATGTCTTACCGTTCCCGCTGCGGAAGTTACCAGGGTCCACCCGGGGTAACAGTTTTGCAGGCCCACATCCAGTGGGCCCAACTCTTCCAATTCCCCCAGGTTCCCCACACGTGGAACCCTGACCGTGGGCCATAACTTCACTTCCAAGCTGCACGTGCTAGCCCCGGTGAGGAATGCAATTCAGCGTCTGCCTCGGTTTGTTCTGCTCCCTAAATCTCAGCAGGCACCATCCGAAGAGCGTAGGGAGTTGGGCGGGTTGCTGTTTTAAAGTCACGTTCCATGCATAGGATGTGTTTTATTTACTTTTATTCATCCCTTTCCCTCTGCGGGGAAAAAAAAAAAAGCCGGTATTGGATTTTTATATAGCATTGGTTCCCACTATTTATTATCACCCGGAATGCATCAAAGAGGAAAAAAAAGAGAGCGGTTCATTGCTTTTTTTCCTTTGGCAACTTTGCAAAGACGTATGAACATGCTCAAGAGGAGAGAGGAACTGAATTCATTCGCCTGCGTCTTAGACCTCCGATAACCCTATTCCTGCGTCCTTGGTAAAGCCCAGGTGCTATGAAGTGAGGTTTTGTTTTCCTCGCACCACCGAGGCCTCTGGCTCCGGGTGATGCCATTCTTTCCGCCTCAAAACAGAACGCGCACTTGCCATCCTCCGCATGCGTGAGGCTAGAGCGGCTTGGGAAGCCCCTCCCGGGGCACACAGACTTGGGCCTGCAAAAGGGAACGGCGGGCAGGCGGGGGGAGCCTGGGCAGAGCAAGGCAGGCGTAGAACGGAAGTCACAGGGAGGAAAACCCTGCATCTCGAACCCGAGGTTACTCCTCTGCAGGCGGGTCCTTCGGGATTATTCGCAGTCAAGAGTGCTGGTTCCTTCCAGGCGGGGAGAGGCCTGAGCACCCCGCCTTCCCTTTCCGCCTTTCTCCTAACCCGGAACCCGTTGGGCAGCGAGGCCGGTGGGAGGCCGCGGGCGAGTTGGTTAGAGCATCATCCGGACAGAGAGCTTTAACCCAGAACCCAGCGCCCGGCCCTGGGGGGGGGGGCGGGGAGGCTGACGGGAAGCCTCTTCACACGCAGCCCAGCGGGTGCTCCCTGCGCCAAGGCCTGGCTGGTGGGCTCACCAGGGGGCGATTTTCAATCACAGACCAGCCTCCCCTCCCCAGCTGGTCGGATGCCCGGGAGGGAAGGCAGGGCAGCAGAGGAGTTCAAGTACAGTCTCTTGGCCGTCCCTCCTAACGTTACTCTTTGCTCTTGTCTGTCCTTGGGAACGCCGAGATGAGGACACAACTCCATTTGTTGGGAGGGGAAAACCTCAAAGCTCAGCTGCAAGCCGAGACCCATGTCCTAATCGGGCGTGGCCGCTCCCTGCTCCTCCTGGCGCTGGCCAGACGCCCCAATGCTGCCCGAAGTAGACCCTGCACTGTGGCAGCTGAGGGCTCCCCCAGAGCGCGCCCTCGGGCCTCAGCAGCCCCTCAGGGTGACGGGCTCCCCTGCCCCTTCACACCCACCTAAAGCGCCGAGCTGATGCCAGATTTCACCATCGGAATAACTGGCAATTAAATCTCACAAAGAAATCCGATGGTTTCTATTCGGGATAGAAGTTATTTCCTCTGACCCCTAGCCGGTGTGGCTCAGTGGATAGAGCGTCAGCCTGCGAACCGAAGGGTCTCGGGTTCGATTCCGGTCAAGGGCACGTACCTCGGTTGCGGGTTCCTCCCCGGCCTGAGCTCTGGTCGGGGCACAAGCAGGAGATAACCAATCGATGTGTTTCTCTCACATCGATGTTTCTCTCAGTCTTTCCCTCTCTCTTCCACTCCTTAAAAGTCAATGGAAAGCATCCTCGGGTGAGGAGTCACAAGAGAGAAAGAAAGAAAGGTTTCCCTCTGTGGCCGCGGTTTCATACCGACTCGGTAGGAATATTTCCATTCCTAGCTTCTGCAGGGCCGGGATGGGTGGGGGGAGAGTTCCGTGGGAGTAATGGCTGTCAGTATCCGACGGGCTCTTCTGGGGACAGCCGCGCATCCTTCCGCTTCCCCTTTTCTGCCAACTGGACATTAGGAGGCAGCCACGCGGTGCAACTGCTGCTGGCAACTGTCCCTCCACCCGAGGAGCGGGCTGGCCTCCCAGGGAGGTTTTCTGCTGGTTGCCAAGTTCATAGTGTACCCCCCGGGCAAAGCTGCACAGACCAACCCCGCTGACACGGCTCCCTCCCGGGACACTCAGCTCTGGAGGTCTGGCCGCCCAATGCCCCGGACGCGAGCTGTGCCCTGTAGTTACCATCCCGTCCTTTTTATATATATTTTAATTGATTTCAGAGATGGAGAGAGGAAGAGACAGAGAGAAACATCAATGATGAGAAAGGATCATTGATCAGCTGCCTCCTGCATGCCCTCCCCACCTCACCCCCACCCCCCGGGATCAAGCCCCCAACCCGAGTATGTGCCCTGATTGGGAATCGAACCATGACCTCCTGGTTCATAGGTCAACTCTCAACCACTGAGCCACGCCAGCCAGTTACCCAAAGGTCAAAAGAGTTTATCTAATCCCGGGGTAGAAGGACAATGAAAACCCATCCCAGCCCGGAGCGTGGCCACAAAACCTAGTACCCCTGCCCAGCTGTCGGGCCCGAAATGGAAGGATGCTTCAGGTGCTGCTCAGACGTCTGGGCCAGGTGCCGTTCTGGGTACTGAGAACTGAGTGCGTGGTGCCAAGAAGACGCACGGAGACCTGCTCTCCGGCTCACACGCTGGTCAGAGGGCGATGGGAGACCAAGGAACGTGCCTGTCGTGGGCGGATCCACCCCCCAGGGGAAGTTCTGGCGGATGAGTATTCCAGGGGAGACACCTCCAGCCAAGCCAGGGGCAGGAGGAACCTGGGCCCATTCAGAACAAGCGTGGGCAAGCATGTGAGCAAGAGGGAGGCTTCCGAGATGAGGCAGAGGAAGGTGGTGCATAGGGACTGGATCACCAGTCTCATGGGAACATTGTCAAGAATTAAAATGTACTTGTGTTTGGCAAGATATTTTCAGACGGTTTGCTCCCTGGCCGGTGTAAGGACCCTGATTATGTCCTTAGGAGTCACTTCCATGTGCTTATTAAATTACTAGAGGCCCGGTGCATGAATATGTGCACCAGTGGGGTCCCTTGGCCTGGCCTGCGGGATCAGGCTGAAATCGGCTCTCCGACATCCCCTGAGGGGTCCCATATTATGAGAGGGTGCAGGCCAGGATGAGGGACCCCACCAGGCCAGGGAGAGACGCAGGAGGTTGGCCAGCCGGGGAGGGACCGTGGGAGGGCTCCAGGGCATGTCTGGCCCATCTTGCTCAGTCCCAATCGGCGGTACCCCAGCAGCAAGCTAACCTACCGGTCAGAGCATCTGCCCCCCGGTGGTCAGTGCATGTCATAGCGAGCGATTGAGTGACCTTAGCATATCATTAGCATATTACCCTTTGATTGGTTGAATGGCCATCCAGATGACTGGACACTTAGCATATTAGGCTTTTATTATACAGGATCGTTCTTAACCATTCTTAACCCTAGACATTAGTAACCTTTAGTCACTCTGAAGATGACCAAATGCAATGTATTCATTTTCAGATACATTTTCATGTTGATGGATTTTGGGAGACTTGGGGTTATGTTGAGATTATATACTTTCTTCCTAGACTTAAAAAAAAAAAAAAAAAAAGGGCCTCTAATCACTATATTGGAGATAGGAAGGCAAATAGTTACAACAGGGTGAAGGCTTCGCTATTGGAGTTTGAAGGAAGAGCCTAACCTTCAACTTAACATCCTTTGACTTGTGTCTCTCTTCCTCTCACTCGGCATCAGCAGGGCATCATCTCCACTGCCCCCCGCCCCACCCCGATTCCGTGAGTCCTTTCTCTCTCTGCAGTCTGTGAGTGAGCAGCCCGGCCCCGTCTTGTTCACGCCAGGCGGCCACGGGCTAGCTGTTAGACTCACGCATTTACACACCGTGGGTAGATCTGACGAGCAGGAAGATGGATAACCAGCAACATCAGCAGCGCGGAGGAGTCTGCCTGATCGAACAGGTGAGAGCTGCCTGACCACACCCCAGATTTGTGGACAGCAGCACAATGAAGAGCAAGGCGAGACCACACTTGGCCCTCGGATTGCGAGTGGCTCGGGAATCTACCGACAGGAAGGGGCCCTGCGAGTTGCAGTGGTCAGCGCCGACTTGATTGAGAAGGGACGCCGATGACCTGTCTGTCACCGTGGCCCTCTGTCCTTCCCTAACCTCGCGGGTATATTTTGGGTCCCTCACACACCTGCCCCCGGTAGCCAAGGGCAGTTTTGAAGATGAGCCGTCATTTGCGCTCGGAGCTCAGCCTCCCTACAGGCCTCCTGGCATCGTGCGGCACATGCTTGTGACTCCGTGATGCTGTTGTCCTCACCTCGAATGTATCGACACTAGTGTGCTTGGCCTTGGCCTTGGCCTTGGCCTTGGCGTTGCCAAGGAAACGGCTTTGTTTCGTTCTGATGTTATAAAATCGCCTCCCAAGACTTGGCTTGACATTGTCCGGAGGTGGTTATGGGGACAGCAAGACCACAGCAGACAAGAGTGAATTACAGCGATTCCGGAGGCGGGGCGGGGAGAGGGAACCGTTAAGAAAAGTGACTGTTGTGAGATTTTAGTAGTTACTTTTCATACTTGAGTATCCCTGCCGTTGAAAATTCCTAAGAGGGCTCTAGTCCATGTTTAGGACACTCCTGCCAAGTCCATAGAGGAAAGATGAAGTCGCTAAGGCAGCGGCTCTCAACCTTTCTAATGTCGCGACCCACAGGTTGAGAACCGCTGCTGTAGGGCCAAAGACCATCGGAAAACACAAGATATTTACGTGACGACTCATCACAGTGGCAAAAATTACAGTTATGAAGTAGCAATGAAAATCATGTTATGGTTGGGGTCACCACCACCCGAGGAGCTGTGTGAAAGGGAACCGTATAAAAGACTGCTCTAAGGAGACATCGGGTTAGACCTCGACCAACAGGAACCTCAGAGTATATTTTCGCTTTACAAAACCATCCTGTCTCAAAAACACACACGACCACACATCAAACCCACACCTGTGAACTGACGATGCAGTTCTCTCCTCCTTCCTCAGGCACGGTCACGTCCTACACTCCAGCCTACGCGCTTCCTACCCATCTGTATCCGTCAGACACACCCCTCAGACACAGGCTCCTCCCGATGAACACGTCTATCCGTCCATCATCTATCTACTCACAAGAGATATATATCCACCACCACCACCACCACCCACCCCCCAGAAAGCGGCCAAGAAAAGACAACTTGTATGTACTTGCTTCGTGTCGACTGAGCATCTATTCCGTGCCGGGAACCACGGGAAGACTCGGGATAGAACCACAACGCGCGGTCACAGGAGTGGTGCAGACGTGGACACGCGGGCCCGTAGGCGCGTCGCCCACAAACTCAAGCGGCAGGTGATATGTTTTCTTTAAGTGAAATCTGACTGTGGGCCCCTGGGCTGGGCAGGCGGCGCGAGACCCCATCACGGACGTCGCTGTGGCTTGACGTCCGCAGGTGCAAACATCCCTGGCTTTGCACCAGGGAGCAGCGGCCTGGGCTCGGCTGCAGGTCCCCACGGCGTGGAGGCTGCGCTGGCTCCAGGGCCGCCTGCAGCTCTGCGGGCTTTGCGAGGAGGGGATCCCGTGCCCGGGGCCCGGGAGCGCTTAGGGGATCGTGTACGAGCGCATGCTTTTCTTGAGATCGTGTTTGTAGACATTTAGGGTACTTGGTCCTTTGACTGGAAACAGGTGGGTTAATAACACAAGTACTGAAAGATGGCAGAATGTGGCCCCAGGGCTCATTGCTCACACAGATTACCTTAACATCTCAGGGAAAGACCCTTGTCCTTTCTCGAGGAACAGTCCCCTTTGTGGACATGTTAGGAGCATCCGAGGACTGGACATTTATTCTAGGTGACCTGGACAGAGCGCAATGTAGAAAGATAGAAATGAGAATAACAAAAATCCCTTGACGTCCTACCAGCCGGGGGTCAGCCTGGTCACGTGTGGGTGTGACCGGCCGTGGTACTTTTGCTGCGGCTTCCACTACGGAGGGCAGATGCAGGTGTGTGCTGGCATTCACGGGGCTCCCCCTGCATAAACCTGGGTGCCGTTTTCCTCCCGACACAGCATCATGGGCTTTGAGAGGAGGTTTCCCACCTGCCGTGCGCTGCCACACGGTGTGCGTGTGACTCTGCCTCCCAGTGGGCATCTCTCACCGTGGGCCCGGGGGAGAGGCTGCCCTTCTTTATGAAGCCAGACAGGTGTTCCTGGCACCTGCAGAGAAGCCTGTGCGTGCTGGGCGGCGGGCCCGTCTCTGAAGGTGCTGACCTACATAGGATGTCAATACGTCCTCAATGGCTGCTTTGGGAAAGGGGCCCAGCCCGCAGCCCCGGGGATTCTCGGGGAATTCATTCTTTCTCCGCATCAACAGAGGCTCAGAACAGGCTGCAAACGCCGGGAACTCTGGGGGTGCGTGGGGGTGCCTCCCATCCCTGCGCTGGAGTCGCCTGGCAGTCTCGGAGCTGGGTCACTGCACACCCCTAGACACAGGCTCCTCCCGAGGAACGTGGCTTTTTAGCGGCATGTTGAGCAGTGTTCCCTTTGATTGGACAAGAGCAGGCGTCGCCCCCATAAGCGGTGCCTGTGGCAGATGAGTGAGAAAAGAGAGACCAAGAAGCGTCGAACAGACTGTCAAGCTTCAGCGGGAAGGAAGGGGAGGCGTGGAGGGCGGTTAGAGATCACACGAGGGACGTGTATGCATGCAAATAAGCATCACCAATGGGCACAGACACCGGGAGGGGGAGGGCATGTGCCAGGGGCTGGGGGAGGCCAGGGGGAGGCCAATGGGAGAAAAAGAAGACATATGTACTACTATTTATAATACTTTAAACAATAAAATATAATAACTTTAAAAAAAAAAAAAAAAAGAACGGGGGAAAAAATAAAGAACGCTGCTCTCAAGGTCAGAACCTGCTGACTGATTCCCCGGATGCGTCTGACACCCACTGACAGCTTCCGTGTTTCCTGTCCGGCCCTTCAGCTCTGTCCCTCCCCTTCACTGCGCGGAAAGCAAGCAGGCGGGGAGCATCACCCAGGACCGTGCCACCAGCACCCCGTCCTCTGCCGGCTACAGACACAGAGGTGGAGGCCAAGAGCCGGAGAGCAAGGAGGCCGCCCCCCAATGCCACCGGGGGTCAGTCTAGATACTGTGTGCATCTCCCTGCCCCCACCCCACAGCTGCAGAGGCCAAAGGCGGGCCCTGGGGCCATGGAAGCAGGTGGATGCCTGCAGCTCAGCCCCGCCCTGCTCTTCTGAAAACACACCGCACACTCTGATTGGTTCAGGAGGATGCACGGTGAAGGAGAGCGGACCAATCACCTTTGAGAAAATGGCTCTCCGGTCCAAGCCGACCTTGCAGGGCTCTGTGCGGGGGGCACAGCAGTTGGAGACCAATATTGAGGAGCTGTGTGCTTGGCCCACGCTGTCCCCATTCCACGCCTATAGGGCATGTCTTTGAGGGAGGACACTGGCTTCTTTTTCTCTTCAAGCACCTTGAACTGGAGGGGGAGAGGGGGGCATGGCAAGGAACGCATTACTGGGACAGAGAGAGGAATAAGCTTCAGCTTTCCAGCACGAGGGGCCCTTGGGGAAGGTATCCAACCCCAAGCAACGTATAGGTAGGTAGGTCCCAGACTTTTTAAAGCACCCCCGTCATTCACCTTGGGGCTCCCAACACTGGGAGGGGGGTGAGGGGTAGGACGAGTGTTCGTATCCTTGCTTTAGGAGCGAGGACAGAGAGGCACAACGAGGTTAACCGATCTTCCCAAGTTCACCCGGCCCATTAACCGCCAAGACCAGACTTGAATCACAAGCTCTTCGCCTCGCTGTCTTCCCCGGCTTTCAGTACGAAATCACTCTCCCTGTCCCATCAGGAGACCGACAGGCAAAGAGAGCCACCCGAGTCACCGCCAGGACTCAGGATGCGGGGCCCGAAGTCCCACAGCCACCACGGATTTTATCATAAAGAGGGAGAATTCACCACTAGTGGCCTTTTAAGATGCTAGGCTTTCCACAAAAAATACTCATGTTCGACGGCAAGCCCAAGAGAACTCTGCAGACACCTACTTCAAACTCTTCCCTGGCTCTCCCGTTGTCGCTAGAACGTGAGCGCCAAAGACGACGCTGTATTGTTCATCGGCTACCACGAGGCAGCCATCGTCTAGAAGGGTCGCCGGTTGGATGGAGGACGGGTGAACGGACCCGTGTCGCTACGTGGTTTCCTGATGCGTCTGAGGCCTCACGGCAAAGTGATGGCTACTCAGAACTTGAACTCAGGTTTCCTGTCTCCTAATCTCCCTTTTTCTTGTTTATGGATGTGTATTTTTTTTTTATTGATTTCAGAGAGGAAGGGAGAGGGAGGGAGAGAGAGCAACAGCAACGATGAGAGAGAATCATGGATCGGCTGCCTTCTGCACGCACTGAGCCCGCAACCCCGGGCATGCGCCCTGATCAGGCCTGGAACCGTGACCTCCTGGTTCATAGGTCGATGCTCAACCCCTGAGCCAGGCTGGCCCGGCTCTGCCTTTTTCCCACGGCACCACATCACCGCCAGGCGTGGCCGGACGTTCGCGAGAAAAGGTGGGGGATGCACGTCGTGTCCCTAGAACCCGCCCACAGGCCGTTAGACACGGCTCTGTGACGTTTCTTCCAGTCCCCAGGAGCCCGCCAGCGGGTTCCAATTTCCACCTCCCATCTCTCACCTTGGTGAGGCCTGTCCCGGCTCTTCATCGCGCGGCCCGGCTCCGGCGAACGCCTCAATCCGGACCGAACCCAACGCGGGCCCGAGCCTTCGTTATTAGCCTGCGGGGCGGAGGCTCCTCCTTCCCCCACGCGTCTCTGAAAAGGACGGGAACAATGTGGAACATGGCTCCCGCAGCAATCCGGGGCGCTCCAGTGCCGGAGGGCGAGGTCACTTTATTAACACGACCATCCAGGAAGGCTGCCATGGTAACGCATCGCATCCGTCCCCGGAAGCGCGGGAGACAAAGCCGAAAAGAGAAACTTTCAAGTCTATAAATACAGACCCAGCGTTGCTCGAGCAGACGGCTCCCTGGCAAGGCCGGCCGAAACGTACAGCTTGGAACCAGACCCACACGGGGGGGGCAGGCGGGGGAGAAGAAAACGGGCTTGGGGGATGCGATGGAGCATCGTGGCCATGACGGGGATCCGTGACCCTGCAGGCCACAGCGGCAGAGAAGATGACAAGCAGCGATGACAAGGCCCGGCTGCTGCCCTCCCAGCACACCCCGCCCTCCCTCGGCCGGCTCTCCTATTCCTCCCAGAAGGGCCCGGTACAGGGAAAACGAATCAGAGTCTCCTAATCAACGACTGGCAACAGATTGAGGGGAGGGGAGGGGAAATGGGCACGACAATCAAGAAACGCACCAAAATCAGGTTAAAGAACTGAGTAATTTGGCTACAGCCCCATGACTCTCCTCGTCCAAGCTACCGGTACAGGGAGAAGATGTGGCCCCAGCCCGTTTGCCTCAGCGGCTAGAGCATCGGCCTGCGAACCGGAGGGTCCCGGGTTCGATTCCGGTCAAGGGCCCAGGCCCAGACTGCAGGCTCGATCCCCAGTGTGGGGCGTGCCGGAGGCAGCCGAGCCACGGTCCTCTCTCCTCCTTGATGTTTCCCTCTCCCTCTCCCTTCCTCTCTGAAATCCATAAAAATCTGTTTTTTAAGAACAGATGTGAAAGAGGGAGAGCGAGATGTTCCTTGCTCCTGTCCTCTCCCTGTGGAAACCCTGAGCGTTTTCTTAGCCTCACCCGGGAGGCGACAGCGGGAGGCTGTTGGCCTGCTGCTGCGCTCGGTTACCGCAGCTGGGATCCGCTGCTGGGATCCGCTGCTGGGATCCGCTGCTGGGATCCGCTGCTGGGATCCGAGCTCTTAGAGCACGTGGCTAACCCGAGCCCTTCCGTCAGGACCACACCCTTCGTCGTGTTTGGGTCCCACGGGAATGCTGCCCCCACAGGCCACGGGTTATCCTGGCCACCCCACCTGAGAGCACCCCCCATATCAGGGGGTGCGGGTTCTGTGGTGTGATCTTGGACGCACCACAAATGAACTGTTTATCACGGGTGAAACGGTCCTTTAGGAAGTCGTCAGGCTACGGTCGAAGCAGGATGAGCTCTGCGTGCTGAGCGGTCCCCGTCTATCATCGTGCGAAGGACGCATCAGGCCCAGCCCACGGCAGTGAGCCTCCGGGGCCAGTTTGAGTGCTGCAGAGGGATCTGAAAGCGAACCCTCTGTGTTTACTGAGAGGGCACCCTCCAGGCGGTGAGGAGCGAAGCAGGACATGCTTCGTGCCCACGCTTCACAGAATGCGTGCCGATGCGCACAGACAGGCCCCCGTGCGGGCGATCCGGGTAAGGCAGGTGCGCACAGACAGGCCCCCGTGCAGGGCGCTCCGGGTAAGGCGGGTGCGCACAGACAGGCCCCCGTGCGGGCGCTCCAGGTAAGGCAGATGCGCACAGACAGGCCCCCACGCCCCTGTGCCAAGCGCTGGCTGCCAGGTGCACGGGGGACAGAAATCCTTCCCGGTAGACGTTCCATTCACATCTGCACACACGATCACATGGAGGGGATGCCGGGACAGTGAGTGTGTACTCCGGTATGGACCTCCCCGCGGGTGGTAGATGCCTGAACCCTTGTGCTGAGAGGGACTGTGAGGTTCGGCGTGCGGGAGGGATGCCCTGGTTAAGTCGCTGAGTCTTCTGCACACAGAGGAAGGGGAAACAAGGGCGCATACGGCGCCTTCGCCATTCCCGACCCGAACCTTCGCTATTGGGTCAGATTTGGTGTCTGAGCTGATCTGTATTCGCAGCGCTGCCAGGACGTGGTGGGACTCCAGCAGGTGTGACACAGAGTGCCACTCACAAAGACCCCGCCTCGTCTCAGTGCGGGGTGACAGGAAGCAGCGCAGCTGGTCAGTGCAGCTGAGTTTGACGGCGGATCTGCAGATTGATCTCCGTGGTCCCGAGGGGCGGGGAGTACAGCGCTGTGCAGCCGCCTTCCGCCTTCCGCCTTCCTGGAGACCTGGATTCTAGATCTGCTTCCACCCTGAACTTCAGCTTCCTGCTGCAGAGTTCCCGAATTGTCCTCACGCTCTGGCTGTCCCCTTCCTATCAGCACCGAGTAGAACCAGTTCCACGAGGGCGGTGTTGGCTCCACGCACCCTTGAATTCACTGTGAGCGGCACTCCAGGGTCTGTCTTGGATCTCAATCTTCACATATTTGCACCCCAAGGAAGATAACCCGGCTCTTTCATTTCAACATCTAGCACTTCCGGCCACCTCGAACTCCCACGGCTCCGCACTGAAAACTCGCAGTCTCTGAGCTGGAGTCAACGAGGCGCCTCCATCCCCCCTCTCCCTCTCCAGGAGGACAGCGCCTCCATCCCCCTCTCCCTCTCCAGGAGGACAGTGCCTCCATCCCCCTCTCCCTCTCCAGGAGGACAGTGCCTCCATCCCCCTTCTCCCGCTCCAGGAGGACAGCACCTCCATCCCATCTTTGTGGCTGTGCTGACGCCCTGCGCCAGGCCTTCCGCATCTTATCGCTGACGTTAATTGAGGGGGGGGGATCCTTCCTGGCGGGGGTTCCTGGGCATGGCAAGATATTTAGTAGCCTCTCTGGCCTCTACCCACTGGCGGGCCCTTTCCGGAGCCGTGACAACCAACCAAAAGCCGTGACAACCAACCAAATAGCCCGAGGCCCTCTGTGGAAAAGCACCACTTTAGATGTACCGCCAACGACCTCCACTCGTTAACGCCTCCCATCGCTCCAGGCCTCCTCCTGGTTATTCCCAAATCCCTTCTGTCAGATTCATCCGAGAACATGCCATGCTCATGTGCATATTCCCTTCACCGGACTCACAGTGCCCTTCCTCCAGCCCCTCCCGGTCCGTCCATTCATTCTCGGACACAGCCAAGCGCAGGAGGCCTGCTGTGGTCCGTTTCATTCCCTGGTCACATTTTTTTACAACATATTTTTCTTGATTTCAGAGAGGAGGGAGAGAGAGAGGCATCAATGATGAGAGAGGATTATCTATCGCCCGCCCCCCACTGGGGATTGAGCCTGCAACCCGGGCATGCACGGAATCGAACCTTCCTGACCGGGAATCGAACCTTGACCTCCTGATTTATAGGTCGACACTCAACCACTGAGCCACACCGGCTGTGTCCCTCCCTGCATTTTGTCAACACCTTTTCCTCTCGGCATCCTCCATAGCCATGTTTCTCTTGCTATGGCTTAAACACGGCTGTTCTTCGGTGTTCTGCCGGCACCTTCAGGCCGACGTCACCTCTATTCCACCAGGAGTGGGTCTTCTAGTCCCGAAGCTTCACTCCTTGTCCCGATGACCACCCTCAGCCCTGCTCCAAATCGGCATCTCCTGGGCCGTGAACCAGCTGATCCCGCTAATAACAAGACCCTGGCCAAAGAGCCTACACCCTCAAGGTCCATAGATCTACCCCCAAAAAAGGTTCACTTTCTTCCCTCTCCAGACTCTGCCTCCCATCTTCGTTCCCTCATCAGTTAAGCTGTGACGCACCCAAATACCAAAGCGGGAACCTTAGAATCTCTCTTCCGAGTTTCAGTGACCTGCCTCCAGGCCTGTCCCTCCTCTGAGCCGGCTGCCCTGACTCAGCCCAGGCCAGTCCATGGCGGCATCTGGGCTCCTGGCCTCCAGCCTGCCCTTGCTCTGGTCTAGCTGCACCTTCTCCCCCTTTAAAACACTGCCCTGCTCACAGGCTTCGCCCGCCCGCGCTGCCCATCAGCTGAACTCCGTGGCGCTCCTCGCAGAACCTGCACCTGGGCCAGGGCTTACCTTTCTGGTCTCCGTCTTTGCAGCCACACCTAGCCACTCATCACTCACTCCTCGCATGTGGCTCCCCTCAGGCCCCGCTGAAACCACAGCAGGTATTTTAGCAGGGAGAAGGCAGTGGAGGTCAAAGAGGTGTTTTAGGATTTAACCATGAAGAGGAGACAGTGAGGTCCCTCTGAGATGGTGACTGTACGCAGGAAACAGCGCCCACGCGTGGGGGAGGGTCACAGGAAAGAGGACGGGCTCTGCGAAGCTGGAAGTCTGGAGGAGGCCCCACAGCCCGGGACCTGCAGGCTGAGGGAGGGCAACGCCCGGCGGCTGCTGGTGCCTCCCACCCGCTGGGCAGGGGCCCCAGGAGCTCAGACCTCTACAGCAGGGAGACTGCGGGGGTGGGGCAGGGACCTCTCGGGGGACATGAAGAGGCTCCGAAAATGCTGAGCCCTGAAATCCAATGCTGGTCGGGAGGAGGGGAGTGCTGGGGTGATTCTGTTGGGAAGAGCCATGGCCCAGGAAAAGGGAAATCTCCCTCCCCCTTCCTCCCTGCCCCCTCCAGCGCCCCGTGTGGTGGCAGGCTGGAGACAGCCCGCCGGGTTCCAGCCTTAACCTCCGCAGGGACGGGGTGGGTTTAGAATCCAGAGACAGTTGCTCAGTCTCTGGGCCCTCACTTCTCATTTCCCCTCCATGACACTCTTTCCACCCACGGCTGCCTGGTTCACGCCTCGATTCCAACACAATCTCCTTCCTTTCCTCTTCTCTGCCTCCCCAAATCATCCTTCGCACCAGCAGCCGAGGTCCCCTGCAGTTTGCCAATACCTCCTTTAGAGTCTGTTTTTTTATATATTTATTTTTTTGTATCATAATTATTTCAGTTTATGCTCATTTGTTTTCTGCCAAATGGTGAGCCCCTTTAGGGCAGGTAGGGCAACAGCTTTTAAACCTAGCAGGGTGCCAGGCACACGGCGGAGGTGCTGGCTGAGCCGGACGGAATGGGTAAGGGTCGTTTCACGAAATTCCCACGAGATCCTTTCGCGTATATATTTTATCTTCCCAACCAGACGCGAACGCCTCGAGAGCAGAGCTTTAGATTTCTCGGCTTTCTTCGTGGTGTTCAGCGCGAGGTCTCCTGTGCTGGCGTAGGGCGCAAGGCGAGTGCTGGCCCGCCTAGCTTATTCACTAAGCGCCATGGTTTTCATTCAGAGTGACCCAAAGGCGGAGCCTAAGTGTACGACCAGCAGGTGAGACGTGTAGGTAGGTGTGGATGTGCTTCTAGCACGCGATCCCAACGGAGTGTGCTGTGCGGATAATCAAGTTGTGTCTTTGTTGAAAGAATAGCCCAATCAAGAGACCCAATGCGGGTACCTCTGGCAGTGAATTCTAAAGTAATGAAACCTATTCTAGGTCTCTTCTTTTCTCCCTGTATCTCTCTTACAGAAAATATATCCCCCCTCCCCTCCATGAGATTACATCTGTTCCTCGTATGTTTATTAAGTTTCTCACAATGATCAGCATCACTCAGTAGATTAGGTAAACACAGGGAAGGCACTGAAGTTTGCCTTAACCACCAACTTGGTGAAATAAATAAACCTCTCTTCAACAGCTGACCTACATTCGGGCCCAAGAAGCAGCAAAATCGCTTTTTCTTTTTTTAAAGGGGGCGTGATACTTAATTAACTATTGATTTCTTCTCAATTATTCAAGGCAAGCAATTATCGACATTGATGGGACAGATTATTTCCCTAGCTCCGGGGCCCCCGTGAGAGGAAGTGTCCCATTCAGCCATCTGCTGCCTGGGACAAAGCGGCTGAGAATCTTTACCTTGAAATGGAAACAGCTACTGGGATCTGTGTATTCCACGTTTCCCCCAGGAAACAGATTATTTCCTGGAGTGGAAGCAAAACAAAATCCCGAAAACCCATGCACGCTCTCCAAACTAACCCCAACCAAAAAACAAAGAAAATTGAAGGCGTTGGCCATGATCTTATCTCTCGCCCCTGGTAGGCTGGGCCTTGCGCCTGCCGCTCTGGCCGTGTTTAACCGTGACTCACAAAATGCTATGACGTGGTGGGACCCTCACCAGTCCACGCCACCCAAGGAGAGGGCGCCTGTACACTCCTCGGCCATTTGTCTATCAAGACTTGGAGCTGAAGGGCTCCTGTATCGCTTACAGACAGCAGGCACGAGCGCATTGGAAAATCACACCCATACCTCACGCAAGCGTCGCCAGGGGGTGGCCTGGGAGCTGTGGGCGGTGGGAACACGGGGCCCTGTGTGGGCCACTTCGTGATTAACCTTGAGGGCATCCAGCAGCCGTTGCTCTCGGCTCACCTGCACACAGAGCGCTCGCATGTCTGTAAGAAGCTTCTTCGCAAGGGGACATGACCATTGACCAGAAGTAAGGACAAGGCAGCATTCTCTGTTGACTAGTACTTGGGCGGGGAGGTATTTTTTTTTACATACTTTTCAGTTGATATTGAGAGAGTGTGTGTGTGTGTGTGTGTGTTGTAATTCACGTGGTACCCCTGGGGAAATTTAACCATGGCATTTAAAAAATAAAAAAAAGGAAAATGTTACAATTTATTTTAAAAAAAACTCCTTTTTCTGCTCTGCCCCCACGCCCATCCCAGAGTTCCTACATGTTAAGTGCTTCAACAGCGTATGTTGCTGGGCAGGGTTCCTGGCGCCTGTCCTCTGTGTTGCTGTCTTAATTTCCCCGGGTTCTAGTTAACGTTCTGCGACATCAGTGAAACCTTGATTACCTAAAAGAGTAAGACACATGTGGCCTTAATGAGACTACCCAGAATGCCGAAGAAATCAGAAATGATTAGAGATTGGAAGTTACGTGGCAGGGACCTCCCGTGAATGTCCATCTCTGGCATTTGCTGGTCTTGACTTGCTCGAACAGATGGGATCCATCGTTGAGCACAGTGGAATTTGGGCTAACCGGGGTTTCACCGTTGCATTTCCTGTGATCCTCGGAAACCAAGGCAACCTTGGCCTCCACTTCCTCAGCTTACAAGGGGATCGATGCCGCCATAGGCTGCCACGGGCAGGAGTGGCTGCTCTTCCTCACACTCCTCCATGAAACAGCTTCCCTGCCTGTGCATGCCTCCTGCCCCTGCGCCCCTGCCTCCCTCCCCTCACCCCCCAGCCCCTTCCCTTGACTTCTGTCCCCATGCATGTGGCACGGGAATCGCCTGCAGGGAGAATGTCACCCCCTTGGAGGTTCCTGGTCATTTAGCAACCCTGCTTTGCATTCTAATTAGCATCACCTGCCTTTAAAGCTCCGCATTCTTGCATGAGTTACTTGTCCTTTAAAAGCCCGGAAGGCCACCGCAGGTCCCCTGGAGAGGCCAGGGGTGTGATGCTACCTCGCTCTGGATAGCCTAACGTGGCCGAGGATGCCGTCCCAGGTTGCAGCAGAAATCCATAGGAAGAGAACGGGTGGGATGCGGGGGGAGGGGTGGCAGCAAACGACTTGTGTTTGGAAATTGGAGTCACGTGCTTCGTTTGCGGCGGGGACGGGGTGGGGTGGGGGGGTGGGAGGGGGCTGGGGAGCGCGAGATCAGTCCATCAATTGCGATTTTTGAAGCTGCAGACATGATGTACCCGATGCACTGACACTGATTCTGCTTCTCCCCCCTCCCCGCGCCCCCTCCTCCCCCTCCCCCTCGCCCTGCAGCCAACGTGTGCGACAACGAGCTGCTGCACTGCCAGAACGGGGGCACCTGCCACAACCACGCGCGCTGCCTGTGCCCCGCCGCCTACACCGGCGTCCTGTGCGAGAAGCGGCGCTGCGAGGAGGCGGGCGGCTGCGGGGCGCGCTCGGGCCAGGGGGCGCCCCCGCGCGGCCACGCGGCGCTGCTGCTGCTGCTGCTGCTGCTACTGCTGCTGCCCCCCGCGACCCCGACCGCGCTGCTGGCCATCTAGGCGGCGCCGCAGCACCAGCCGCCCGCGTCCCGGGGAAGCCCACGCCGCCCGCCCACGCATTCGCTCCTGACCTGGAAACACTCCGACCCCCGCGCCCACGCAGCCACCGCCCCGGGAGGCCCGACTGAACGAAGCCATATTTCTCAGCCGTGGACAGCGCATTCGAGTCAGCTCTGCTCATTCCTGACTCGGGAGCGGGCAGCTGCGGTGGCATCGCTGACCATCCCAATGCCCGCTGCAGAGCCCAGCGCCCGTGGGAAAGGCTGGGACGGCCCCTCCGCACAGGACAGACAAAACGAACAAACGCACAAACCGACCTGCAAAGGGTTGGTGCGCTCCCGTCGTGCGCCCCAACACCACTGCGCCCAGCGCGCGTGGCCCCACCACGCAGGAGCCATCTTTGCTGGCGGGGCACCATGACCGTGGGTGTCAGGGCATCTGGCGAGCTGCCCGCGGGGCCCGCCTCGGCCCCGAGCCCCCTCCCACCCACCCGTGCTTTAGTGGACGTGGCTCTGTCGCCCTCGTTGGTTGGAAGGTTTCTGTCTGATGTCAGTCCATGCACACGTGTCACTGCCCCTCCGCCGCCCCGGCCGGCCTCCCTCCCGGGCCCAGTGCCCGGGAGCGCGCCGCTGTCCAAGGGTGGCCGTCGGGGAAGGAGAAAGTGTATCTATCCTTTTGTATTCAAATGAAGTTATTTTTCTTGAAATACTGTAATATGTAGATTTTTTGTATTCTTGCCGATTTGTGTTACCAGACAATCTGTTCACGTTTCCCCGTTCCACGCAGCCGAGACTGACGTCTTGCTTTGCCCTCTCCCGTTCTGTTGTGAGATTTCTCTGTAAGGGCAAGGAACGCGCCGGCATCAAAGAATATCCGTTTACATATATAACAAGTGTAATAAGATTCCGCCAAAGGACATTCCGTTTTCCTGTTTGCTTTAACACGGGGAGAGTTAACGCGTAAAAACGTTCCTGCCTACGTGATCCCAGGATTTCGTGTTGCGCTTTCTGGAAGAGGCCGGGCGCCGCCGCCTGACACGTCTGTGCGGCCCGACCACGGGCAGCCCGCGGAGCCCGTGCCCAGGAAGGTGGAGGACGTGCGCTAGCTTGGACACCTTCTGCAAACCCTGAGACTGTTTCCGCTTGGGGAAAACAACAACAGGAAATAGAAAGAAAGAGCTCTAAGCGATTGCCAAGCTTATGCCAAAGCCTGTTGGCAGAGTACGAAGAGACTTTTATTTTTCAGCCATGCTATTTTCACCGAGGGATGTGACCGTGCGACTCCGGGGAGGGATGCTGATGGATGTGTCTTTCCAGACACAGTGTTTACAGGGAGTGTCGTGGGGGCAGCCTGGGGACCCAGGGAAGTGGCAGGGAATGGAGTGTTCGCAATTGGACTCTGAATATATTCAAACTCTCTAGAAGAACTATCAACTATCCAGCAGCGAGTAGACGTGACTGCTGGTCCTGAGAATAAAGTTTAAGTACCGCCCAAGGTGTGATCAATTCTTGTTTCTGCCCTTTTATTAGGCCAATTACCGGCCTAGACAGCGAGGGGAGGCCGGTGGGGGCAAAGGCAGCGGTGGGTCCCAGCGGCCGGAGCAGCGCGCGTGCCACTCCCAGCACAGGTGACAGATGTGGCGGTGGCCGTCTCCACCGCCCTCAGAAACATCAGTCCCCGCCAGAGACTTCCCAACAGTGAAGTCCTCATGACTTGGTCGCACGATGAGCTAAGACAGTGCTGGGTTGGAAGCCTGGCCTCTGTCTGAAACCCTGACCCCGAATCCCCCACTCCCTGCGACACGGGGGCCAGGGGGTCGTCTGCTGATAAATAACACCAGATGAGGGAACAGTGCGTCTTACGCGTAGGTTTTGTTCCCAGAGAAAGCCAATTCGAAGAAGGCCATCAAAGGTCTAAGTCGATTGCCTGTTTGTTATTCAAACCCACAGTCTCTCCGGATGCGGGAAAAAGGGAAGATGGACATGAATTAGAGTCCGTTCCTGACTGGCCATTTACAGGAGAAGCACCAGCCGCCAATTCTAGATCAGAAACCCTCCTGCCCATAGCTCCCCGACTCGGAGGCCACTCAGGAGGCGGCGGGTTTCCCGGGTTAACATGGGAGTGTAAGGCGCCTTCCAGGTGATGAGCGCGAAGCGCAGGCAGACCCTGCTGTTTCCGGTCCTGACGCGCTTTGTCATTACCTGCTTGTGGCTTTGTCACGAGGCTCAGGGGCCCGTCGGCACGTTTCGATACCCGGGAGGCCGAGAGCTAATTCTAAAACTTAATGAAGGCCTGATGGGCATCACTCCATCTGCATTTTATCTCCAGGAGGCTCTACGGATCTAACTGGGGAAGGGATAGCTCGCACCCGTGTATTGAGAGACAGCTTTCTGAATTTCCTGCAGCGATGTGATCTGCTTTTAATAAAAATTCACTTTGGGGTAGATAAAGCCAATGTGAAATGAAATGCTCTTTTTCATCTGGATCCTCGGATTCCTCTAAATGTTAGCGTCTACAGGGGGTGCTCCCTTGAAGAAACCCCATCTCGGTGGGTGGGTTTCATTTGTCTGCTGCTTTCTGGCATTCCTGGGTTGTAGGCTCAATTCCCCAGTAGGGGGCGTGCAGGAGGCAGCAGATCAATGATTCTCATCATTGATGTTTCTCTCCCTCCCTCTCTAAAATCAATAAAAACATATAAAAATAAACTTCAAAAAGTTACAGGTTGGGAGAAGGCAGATGGGCCTCACCGGGTGGAATATGGGGACGTCTGCGTGGCCTGGGGCAGCCGTGAGGAAACCCTGAAACCGGATCTTTCGTCTCATCGCCTTTGCTCCCCGCCATCAAGTCAATAACCCAGTATTACTGGGATGTCCCGTCCCCACATTCTAGAGTGTGAAGCTCTGTGTTAGATGGGAAACGGGCGGGTGTATTCACCCGCTGTCCGCTGCTAAATAAAACCCCCGTTGGGCAGCTTCTCTGCTCGCAGAAGGACACAGACTATGTGGAGCTTAGAGCTCTGTGTCCCGTGTACTCACAGATGGGACTCTGTGTGTATGACCAGGCGCAATTTAAAGCTGCGGTTCCCGAAACTGAACTAGAGTTCTTCCCCCTCCGTTTTTATCCCCAGGCTGTAGCCACAAGGACGGCAAGAGCGGTAGCAATGAAGCTGATAACGAGCGCAATGTGAATCACCGGGTAAAACTCTAGGGTGTTTTGTTTTTTTTTAGCAAACCCAATGGGACAACCTTAGTCATACATGGGAATGAAAAATACAGATAAGGAACACCCCCAGAGTTTTGACCCAAATATCTGGTTGTGAACAGTTCTTTGTCTCCGGAAATCAGGACTCAATTCTGCTCCATTTTCTTCCTAAGAAGCATCCAGTGTTCATCTGGCACCGATATTACAACAGTTCTGACCATTTCCATATGAGAACATTTCACTTGTAACTTTAACTTTTTTTTTACACTACAAGTAGTTCGTCCCTTTAGTTACCTATACTAGATGCCAACAAATTCCACATAAACTGCCCATAATCATGATCTGATGTCTGGGAGAATTAAGAAGGCCAACTATCATATTTTGAATTTTCGCCAATGATCTTAGGGGGGAGAACTCTTTACAACACCCGGTAGGGTGTGACCCCCATGTTACCGTCTTCCTTTTGCTTCTGAAAAATCAAATAACTAAGAAACACGACATATATCTTCTATAAATCATGACTGCAGCCCTGGCCAGTGTGGCTCCGTGGTTAGGGCGTTGGCCCAGCACCAGGGTCTTGGGTTCACGTGCCGGTCAAGGGAATGTATGTGGGTTGCAGGTTGGATCCCCGGCCTGGTCAGGGCGCATGCAAGAGGCAACCAACCGATGTTTCTCTCCCTCTCCCTCCTTCCCTCTCCTTCCACCCTCTCTGAAATCAATGGAAAAATATCCTCGGGTGAGGATTAACAACGACAAAAAAAAAGCATTATTGCATTTAACTAGAAGTGAGAAACTAACATCTACGGAAACCTATTCCCATGGAAAACCGCAGCTCTTCAAGGTCTATTTCCGCAGAACAATCCTGCCCCTGCGGGTCCTAAAACAGGAAGACCTCAATGATTTTAGGACGTGTTGATAAGATTTTTATACTTGAGCATTTATTTAACAAATGCCGAAATCCACATACCTCCCCCTCCCCCCCAGTATTTTCTCCTACCGCCCAAGAGCTCTTGTAACTGATGGGTGCATTCAAATGTAGTGGGAACAGCGAAGGTGACGTGATGTGTTTATTAATCCAAACCGGCAGCGGGTAAAACGGGCCGGTCCGCGGCGAGGCCCCATCATGTGAGCCCTAAGGTGCAGGTGCGCTGGCTAAAGCACGCCAGAGGACTGAAGGGAAGACAACGCCCATTTCCCCAGCCCACTTTCTCAGACGCGGCCCTGGTAGCCGGTATTTAGTGCGCGAGCTACGCATTCGATGGGAAAGGAAACTGGGAGAGAGACAATAATTACCACCCCGCCTACCCCTGTCCCAATAGACGCAGACTCCACCGTGACCAGCACGCGTCCGTCCCGTTTCCTTACAGACAGGCTGCGTACCCTCCACCCGCCCTGCCCGGAGAGCTGCGCCCCATAGCTTTGCTCTTCCGAGGGCCAGTCATTCCGATCTAATAAACGAAGGGAAATGGCAGGAAATCACACACCTGGCGTCCCGCCAAGAGGAGGCGGATTCTCCCTGCCCGGGAGGCGAGAACACGCTCTCATTTCGGCTCCCTGGACGTGCGCACTGAAGGAGGGCCGAGACTCGTTTTCCCTCCGGCCGTGGGAAACCCCGCAAGCACTCTCCGCGGGAAGAGCACTTTGCTATTTCTCAGCCACGCGCACCCCACGAAGCCCCAGGTCATTGTGTGGCTCCCGTGGGGCAATAAACACCTGGAGGCAACGAGGCGGGTGCCCTCCCTCTGCGTCCCGTTGTCTCTCTCCCTTTGGAAAAAATGATGTCTCCAAAGAGAGGGTGCCGACGCTGCGAGGAGAGCCTTTAGTCGGTGGGTGCCTAGTGATGGAGACCCCGGCCACACAGCTCGCTTATTAACCTAACGATCCTGCAAGCCTTACGCGGACGCCCTGGGTAGTGACAACCCTGCCTGGGAAAACAGTCTAATGCGTCCTCTTCGGTGGTTCTCACTCGGCCACGCAGACCCAACCGCACAGTGACAGCGAGTGCCCCTTTAAAACGCGACGCCTTCCCCTACCGTTCAAACCAGATTAGGGGAGGGCCGTGGGAATCCTAGCAGAGAAGTGCTTTAAGTCACGTGGAAGGCTCTGTGGATATATATGATTTTCTCCTGGGCAGAGGATCTATTATACTCTATTTTTTAATATGTTTTTATTGATTTTTAGAGAGACAGGAAGGGAGGAGGAGAGAGAGAGAGAAATACCCATGAGAAAGAGAAACCTCACTCGGCTGCCTCCTGCACGCCCCCTACTGGGGATCAAGTCCAAAGACCAGGTACATGCCCTGAACAGTGACCTCCTGGTGCCAGGACCGTGCTCAACCAAGCCGGCCGGGGCTATCCTCTCTCTATATGTATTTTTTAACTTCTGAAAGGCCTAAAGATGTAAGGATGACTGCTCTACAACCTAAGATTAAGGTTTACCCCAGCTGCGGGAGGTCCCTTTAAATAATAAATGGCGGACGGGATGTGGGAATAGCGTGCAGGTGTTTGAAAGCGCGTGGTCCCCAGTAATCGGCTTGTTCACTCCCGTCTGACCTCCTCTCTGAAGCTGCCAGGGCACCGCATCCCTGTGGGAGACGTGTATTCACTACGCCCCTGGCTGTTCTGGAAACCAAGCAGGAAGCAAAATGGCAATGGCCCAGATCAGGAGCACGCTGCGAGCGCCAAGTGACAAATAAATGTCTTGGCAGCTTTGGTGGCTTGCTCGTGGCGGCGTGGAGGGCCGGGGAGACTCCGTGCGCTGGGGCCCTGCCTCAACCTTCCTGTAGGGTTTGAAGGATGTTGGTTCCGGTCAGGGGCCCCACACGAAGCTCTTGAGAGAATCTCTGTTTCTGAATCATTACAATAGTTGCATTAATATTTTGATAATAGAAGCCTCATGCCTCAGCCCTGGCCGGTGTCCTCAGAGGTTAGAGCGTTGGTCCATGCACCAGGGGTTCTCGGGTTCGATTCCCCGGCGAGGGCATGCACCCGGGTGGCAGGTTCGAGCCCCAGCCCCCGATCAAGGCGAGTGCACAGGGAGGCAATCAATCAATGGAAAAAACATCCTTGGGTGAGGATTGGCCAGCAACAAAAAAAGCCTCAGACCTCATCATCAGCTCCAATTCAATCACGGAGACTGGCAACTTGGAAGTACGTCATTTTTTCATTCAACCTGAATATGTACCGATGTCCATGTACATTCTCACTTTCACACACACAAGGTTTCCGCTTGGAATCACATGCCTGTGTTACGGAACAGGAGCGAGGGATACCTCCAGTGCAAGGCAGACAGCACCGGGTTAATTGGGGACGGACCAATGAGAGGCCGTGACCACAGAGATTTCAGCCCCGCCCCATTCGTCAGATTCTGTCACCGAAATACAGTCCCACCCTGACCAGCCGGACAGACAGGTGGACTCCAAGGGTGTTCGCAAGGCAGTCCCACTGTTTTGTGGGTTGCAGACACCCTGCCAGAAAGGTTACAAACAGTTTCTTCCCCACGCGCGTCACAAACGTTTTAAAACTGAAGTGTGTGAGAGGGGAACACACTTGGACGGAACAGCACCAAGTCGTTTTGGGGAGCGGCTCTGTTGCATTGGTATGGTCTTCTGGGTTATAAGCATGAGATCAAGAGACGAGGTCTAGGTTTCTGTCTTCCTGGTTCCTTGTGTTGTGGGCCCTATTCTTACTATTCAGGGCACTTATGATGTCTGTCTGTGCCCTCGACCTGCCCTGTCCCAGCGGGTGGCCACTGGCCACCTATGGCTATTGAGCCCTTGACTGTGGCTAATCCAGACGGACAAGTCCTGGGAATGTAAGAGATTCACCAGAAGATGCCCAAGTCTTGGTACAAAACCAACAAGAAATGAGTATGAGTTATCGCCGTAGTCATTCTCACATCGGTCCTATGGTGGAATGACAGTATTTTGACTACCTGGGGTTAAATCAAGCACATTATCACAATGATTTTAACGGTTCCCTTTTGCTTTCCTAATGATGCTCCCAGAGATTATGTATAATTACACGTGTGGCTCACGTTATATTGCCCGTTGAACAACACCGCCCTAGACACCCAACGTTCCCATCTGTAAAACGGGGTAATAGTAGTCATTCTCCCGAGTTCACGGGAAAATCCGATGGAGCCAATGACCATGAACTTCCTGGGTAAAATATGAAGTGCTGATGACCACGATGGCGATCATCGTGGCGATATTCCCACGCTCCAGCTCCACCTTTCAGATTTTTCTGGAACTTTTCAGCCAGAGGTCTTGCCATGACTCTCTCTAAACGTGCTCCCAGGCGATGAATGTGAGGCGGGACCTGCCCAGCTCACATCAGCAACAGTGTCAACAAGGGGGGCGCCAGTGCTGAGAGGAGGTAATAGTAACAGCAGGACATTGGTCGACTTAACTAACAGCCTTGGGCCAGGGACGGGGGCAAGAAAGTACTTTCACCATCTTGATTCTCAACACAGTAAACCCTCGACTTTGCAGACCTCGACTTCACAGACCTCGGATTAACGGACCCAATTTTCAGGCCCTATGTCATATGTGGACATAAACCCCTGCTAATTTTAAAGTGCTTTTAAACAGGATTTGCTTATAGTTACATTGACAGGTTATTTTTTGTTATTAATTCACTGTTGTTTTTAACAAATGTTAGCGAACAGGCCATATGTTGGGGGAAAAAAAAACACTAGTCATTTCGCCACCGTAACTAGATATTACATCCCTACAACTACAGTCGACGTTTAAATCCAAGAATCACCGCTTGTGAACAATGTCTGCCGAATGATTAGCACGTGACCACGCCGCGTCACCAGCGATAGTTGGTTGATTGGTCTTGCGGTCACGTGGCGGGACTTCGTATCATGTGGAACAGGTGCTGCCCAGGTTCCCAGGTGCACTAAGCCCCGCCCCAGCCGCACCCTTCTGCTCATCAGGTGTCTGGTGAACGCCTGCCTGCATTGACTAGGCCTGTTCAGTATCCATTTAAAATGACGGCAATACATCTAGACAACTGTTTGTGAAAGCAAACTTTTCAGACATATCTACTTTCAAACCCATAAGCCTGTCTACATACATCAAAACAGGTACACGAGTTTGTCCATTCCCAAACACACACCTTCGGGAAACCTGCTACTGAGCCCTAATAAGCCTGCTAGTTCTGGTGTTACGGCAGCTCCGAGCACGAGTGGGCTCATATTTTTCTGCCTGTGAACTTGGATGCCTCTGATACCGTGTGTGTCTACAATGAACGGGAGCTGGCAAATGTGGCTTCCGGCAGCCATTCAGCGGACAGGGCTGAAGGCAGGTGGCTGTGTGACCCGGCAGTGTTGCAATGCGGAGGGGTTAGGGTTTCTGCAGTTGGCTCAGACCTGCTGAAGGACGACTTCCACCAGCTACCAGTTCTGCTTGCCCTCCACCAACCATCTGTCAAGATGAACTGCTCACCCACAGCCCTGGACGCAAGACCCGCCGTCACGCTGGCCCCGAACACCCCTCCACCCAAGAAGCCTGAAAATGCCCCGCAGGTGACCATCGCCTTGACTTTGGTTCGGTCGCTCTGAAATCTGGAGTGCCTCTCAACATTCTTCACCCAAAAAAGCCTTACCCCGCTCCGAGAATCCTGGTCAGCGGCCGCACCCCTGGTGTGATTTATTCTGACTTGTTACCTCTCCTATTAGATTGTGATTGTTAGTGCTAACATCTCACACACACACACAGGACCTTGCATATAACAGGGCCCTATACATTCGCGCTCCAATAGTTACTGAACACCCAGTATGTGCGGGCTCTAAATAATCAGAGCAACAGAGTGTAATACAAGTTTGGGTGTGTGCGCCTCTTCTTATACCTAAAGGATGCAATATTAATAAAGAAGAACTACAACCACCTGGATCCTGTAAGAGAACATGTGTGTGCATGAGAGGTTTGCAGGCCGAATCGCATGTTAAATGCTGCCTTCATAACGTCAGCAACGCGCCGGCTCACCTGTTCCAGCGGCAGGTCCAGCTTTTCCGTTCCTCCATCTGCCTTCCTCCATCTTCGTCCCGCTGCGCCGTGAGCGAGCCTTTCTCAGACTGAGCGGAGGGTAACCCGTCCCGAGGGCCCGCCCGGGGTTCTGACTCCGTGGGTCTGGGGTGGAGCCTGAGGGTTGGATTTGCAAGGAGCTCCCAGGTGAGGCTGATGCTGCCATCGGTTCAGGTGCATTAAAACCCGCCCTGTGGTCCGAGGAGACCCTCCGGGGCTTCCCCGAAATCCCTGCCTGGAGGCATTCCTCACACAAGGTGGGGGCCGGGAGCTGCCCCTGCGGGGTTGGGGGGAACTGAACGAGGTCATGCGCATGGCCGTCTGCTCCGAGGCCATGAGGCCGGAAGAGATGGGCTGGAAGCCAAGGCGGAGGTGCTGCTTCATCAGATCCCCGCCGGCTGGTCCCCAAACTCGGCGCTTTCCCGACCCGTGACCAGATCTCAGGACCCCGTGACCAGATCTCAGGCGGCCGCAGCGCGCACAGGCCTCGGGGTTCTGCAGCGAGAGAGCGAGCTGGCCGCGCGCACAGGGCCATGGCCGGCCGGGCCCGTTGCCTCGCCACATTCAGCGATGCCATCAGAGTGCCCGGGTCGCCTGCATGTCCCTCACCTGGAACCTGTGGGTTTCCTAAGTGGAGGCGTAGGGCCGCCACCAGCTGCGTCCAGACGCGGAGAGGAAGAGAGACAAGATCCATCTGCGGGTGGGGTGTCTCCACGGCTCCTGCTGGCGGCTGCCACGCGGAAGAGCAAAGACCCCGCAGAACCCCACGCGTTCAAGCCCAGCCGGTCCTCTCACTGCTAGCGGCCCGCGGGCTCTGTGGCCTCGCTCCTGCTGTCTCTCTAACCCACTAGATGGGTGAATGCACGGGATCCGTGATCAGAAATGACTGGCGAAGCCCGTGGGGAGAGCCCTGGCGTGCAGGCGGCTGGCAGGGCCGAGAGCGTGAGCAGCCCCGCCAGCTGTTCCCAGGGTTGGAGGTCGGGGTTCCGCAGGCAGGACGCACCCCGAGAAGAAGGGCGCCTGTCGCTAACCACACAGCGCTCAGTCAGCAGCCTACCCTGGACTTTGCAGTGATTCCCAGGGCGGTGCAAAGAAGATGGAAATGGCTTATGGGCCGGATTGGATGGGCCTAACTGAGCTGGGATTGATGGAGGCCGGGAGACGAGGGCAGGGGAGAGCGAGCAAGCCTGCGTCCTTGCCGACTTCGCCAGGGCCCTTCTGACATCGCCTCCGCAAGCATACAGAATGGGGGGGGGGTCTCCTCTTCAAGGCGGGGAAGGGCTTTTGTGACCCTGAAAAGGGAAAAGGAGGTGGCAATTCAGCCCTAGCCAGTTGGCTCAGTGGATAGAGCATCGGCCTGTGGACTGAAGGGTCCCAAGTTCGAGTCAAGAGCAGATGCCCAGGTTGCAGGCTTGGTCCCCTACCTGTAGGAGGCAGCGGGCCTATGATTCTCTCATCATTGATGTTTCTATCACTCCCTCTCCCTTCCTCTCTGAAATCAATATGCACGTGTCTTTTTTAAAGAGAGAGAGATGGTAAATTCAAGGGGGGAATGTGGTCCCCAGGCCCCAGGCCACTCTGTCCCCTAGAAGCGAGAGGCTTCCAGAAGTCAAAACACCCGCCCAGCTTTGGGGAGGCCGGTATAATGGGCATTGGGGGTCGAGGCACTTACACTCACGATTAAAAGCCCGAGGTCCGTGACGCAGGGAACACAGAGCTTCCTTGGGTTGCGTGTTGCAGACAGCAGCTCAGATAGTTCGGAACAATTAACGTCACGAATAAGGCATCACGCCAGGAGGGACTGAGTAGGAGCGGCTGCACGGTGGCGAGTTTAGATGAACCTGAATGGAATCAAGCGTGATGAGGTGTTTGCAGGCATAGGAGACACCCTGTGGCCTGTCCTTAGGAGAAAAGAGACACCAGGATCACACACACACACAAAAGGCACGTGAGGACACGGCGGAAGCGTGGCTACCTGCAGGCTAAGGGGCGGCCTCAGAGACCCCAGCCCTGCCAGGACCTTGATCTTGGCCTCCGGGCCTCCAGAACTGGGAGGAAACCATTTTGTTGTTGTAAGCTCTGGCCCCGTCTTGGGCGTTTTGTTACGGCGGCCTTAGCAAACTAACACGCCGTCCACGTACAAGCATTAAGAGGAATCACCGACCCCACTTGACATAAAGAGGAGAAACATTTGAATTCTTTCGGAACGGCCTCTCCTCACGGTTTGCATATGTAAGGACGGTTCATTCCACCCGGTGCGATGAAATCGTCAGCACATTGAATGAGACGCATTCGAGGGAACAATCCGTCACAGGGTGGACCGAGCGCCAGGGGAGTTCCCCCTGGATCCTGACGCCAGCTGATGGGGGAACTGGGCACTTTGGTGAGCAGGTCTGGCGTGTCTTGGGATCACGGTTGAATGTTCTAACATCGTTTGGACACACCTGAGATAGGAAGGCGGTTCCGCTGTTGGGAGACGTGAGAGAAAGAGGAACTCTGGGTCCTCGGCGTCTTAAAGAAACGCAGGCACGTTTGCCTGGGCTGACGGGTGCCGCCTCACTTTCATGAGGTGGAAGAGGTTAGCTCACACAAACCGGTGTGGACAGTGAAGAAGTAAGCAGGAACCCGAATTAACGTGTTTGCTAATTAGACTCCCCGGATGGGTGTTTCACCACAACACACGCATTGGGTGTTCATTCCGCACACATGCGCCACTTCGGGGGTTGGGTCTTCGGCGCCCTGTTGCTCACGCGTGGCCTCCAAACACATCCTGGAGCTCTGTTTGTCTGATCTCCGGTAAGTTCCCTTCCTACCTTCTCTCCCTGCCGCCCGCCCCCAGCAGCTGCGGGCCCCTGATCTCACCGGCGCTCTCAAGGAGCTGCCTGGAACACCCGGGCTCAGCACCTCACCGCCAATGCGGATGCAGACTCTCCCCGGACGAGGCAGACCCACCTGCAGGGAGGCAGGGGGAGCCGGAGAAGAGGGTCCTGAACAGTCTAGGCAGAGTGACGCTCCACCACCGCCCCCTTGCCAAGTGGAAAAGGTCGGCCTGCCTTCCAGGTCGTCTGATCTCCTGGACAAGAAGGGAATCAGCCAGCGCAGGCCTGGCACGGGGCCTGCTCTCTCCGGGAGTCAACGGGAGTTGGAATCATTTGACCATAAAATCTTGAAATGAGGGCGTTCTCAGCTCTCCCACTGCAGGAGCAGATTTTGGGGGTGCAGTGGTGTTTATGGGCCACCAAGACTCCAGTGGCTGGAAAGATCTTATGCTTGAGTTTTGAATAGTTGATCAATTATAAAATGGCTTCCTCTCCTCTTTTGCCTTTTCTTGCTGGGCCCCGGCCCTTCCCGGGTCTCCCCCTCTGCCCTTCCAACCTCACTGACCACTTCTTCTCGAGTTTGGCCTGAAAGGACAATGATTCATTTGGGGGTTTTCTGTTGCTGTTATTTTGTTTGTTTGTTTGTTTGTTTTTGTTCATCCTCACCCCCAGGATATTTTTCCCACTGATTTTTAGAGAGAATGGAAGGCAGGGGGAGAGGCAGCGGGAGAAAAACATCCATGTGAGAGAGACACATTGATTGGTTGCCGTCCGCATGCACTCTGACCAGGGCCAGGGATCTAGCCTGCAACCTAGGTACGGGCCCTTGACCAGAATCAAACCCTGCACCCTTCAGTCCACAGGCCGACGCTCTATCCACTGAGCCATACCGGCTAGGTCAATGGTCGGCAAACTCAGTAGTCAACAGAGCCAAAAATCAACAGTACAACAATTGAAATTTCTTTTGAGAGCCACATTTTTTAAACTTAAACTTCTTCTAACGTCACTTCTTCAAAACAGACTCGCCCAGGCCGTGGTATTTTGTGTAAGAGCCACACTCCAGGGGCCAAAGAGCCGCATGTGGCTCGCGAGCCGCGGTTTGCCGACCACTGGGCTAGGGCTAAGTGATTCATTTTGCACTGAAGGGTCGAGTTCTTGCAGGCCAGCCTACCAATGGGCCATACGCACAATGCATGAGCCAGGCCAACGGAAATGTTCAACTGTTTAAGCGCGAGTCTCTTTAAAACTCTATGAAATAAAAAAGGTACAATCCTCATTCTTTCACCCCCAAGACATTCTGCTGAAGCGAATTCTTATGAAGAGAGCGCATGAATACAGATCATGCAAAACACTTGAGTTTTAGAATAAATAATTAATGGAATTAGAGTCGGTAGGTAGCAGATAGTCATATATTAAGGGGCCAACTTAAACACTTTCATGCTGCTGCCGCATTTCTTATTTACTCCGAAAAAATGATTGCTCAGTCCTAAAGGAGCTGTAAACGTACACAGGAAAAGGAGACATATTCGGCTGCAGGTCTCGGGCCACCCATGGATGGCGTTAGCAATGCCACCCGCCAGAGAATGATAGCTCTTAACGCTGTTAGCGAGAACATGGCCCATTTTCCATTCAGAGTGACACTGTTCAAGATCCAGGCAAACTGACATCTCTTCGTTGATACTGAACTAAGATCTATCACAGGCTCTGAGAGAGCGTCTGGTACTTAATGACAAACACGGGAAAACACGCGCCAGCCCGTCACAGATGTTCTTAGCTAAAGTGCGTCGGATGGAAAACTCAGCGTGAAGGGACGACTTGATGAGTTCAGTCGAAGCCCCAGCCTTCCTGATAAAATTCCGGTCTTCCCAAACACAGGCTGACTTTCTTTCCTGTAAGCTTGCTTAAGCTCTCAGGACTCAGAGTTCAGGTCATCTGTCCAATAAACCTTTCCTGAGCCCCTCCCGGCCCTCCCCCCGGTAATGTATCTGCATGGCTCCTGTGTTTATTTTATTACCACACATTTTTCATTTTGTACTGAAGTTTACTTTTCCATTGTGACATCATCCCCAACACTGCACTGTGACATCATCCCCAACACTGCATTGTGACGTCATCCCCAACACTGCATTGTGACGTCATCCCCAACACTGCACTGTGACGTCATCCCCAACACTGCACTGTGACGTCATCCCAACACTGCACTGTGACGTCATCCCCAACACTGCACTGTGACATAATCGCCAACACTGCATTATGACGTCATCCCCAACACTGCATTGTGACATCATCCCCAACACTGCATTGTGATGTCATCCCCAACACTGCATTGTGACATCATCCCCAACACTGCATTGTGACGTCATCCCCAACACTGCATTGTGACATCATCCCCAACACTGCACTGTGCCATCATCCCCAACACTGCATTGTGCCATCATCCCCAACACTGCACTGTGACATTATCGCCAACACTGCACTGTGACATCATCCCCAACACTGCATTGTGACATCATCCCCAACACTGCACTGTGACATTATCGCCAACACTGCACTGTGACATCATCCCCAACACTGCACTGTGACATCATCCCCATAACTGCACTGTGACATCATCGCCAACACTGCATTGTGACATCATCCCCAACACTGCATTGTGCCATCATCCCCAACACTGCACTGTGACATCATCCCCAACGCTGCACTGTGACATCATCCCCAACACTGCACTGTGACATCATCGCCAACACTGCACTGTGACATTATCCCCAACACTGCACTGTGACATTATCCCCAACACTGCATTATGTCATCCCTCAACACTGCATTGTGACATCATCCCAAACACTGCACTGTGACATCATCCCCAACACTGCACTGTGACATCATCCCCAATGCTGTATTGTGACATCATCCCCAACACTGCACTGTGACATCATCCCCAACACTGCACTGTGACATCATCCCCAACACTGCATTGTGACATTATCCGCAACACTGCATTGTGACATTATCCCCAACACTGCACTGTGACATTATCCCCAACACTGCACTGTGACATTATCCCCCAAACACTGCAATCTGGAGAATGAAGAGCACGTCTCATGCGCAGGGCCACCGTCTATAGGTGCTCCGTAAAAATCAGTTCGTCATGGCGCTGTCTACCACGTACGAGCAAACGTTTTGCTTCACCCACCATCTGGCCCCTGTGATCTCTCCCGTGTTATGACCATTATTCCGTCACGAACCTGTTTTGCCACACAATCACGTGACTTACGCTGCCCCACATTGCCCGTCCTGTGTCTTTGTCCCCACTTCCTCCGTATCCTGGAAGTCCCAGCCTTCCTGCGACCATGTCCTAACCCAGTGGTCGGCAAACCGCGGCTCGCGAGCCACATGCGGCTCTTTGGCCCCTTGAGTGTGGCTCTTCCACAAAATACCATGGCCTGGGCGAGTCTATTTTGAAGAAGTGGAGTTAAACGAAGTTTAAGTTTAAAAAAATGTGGCTCTCCAAAGAAATTTCAATTGTTGTACTGTTGATATTTGGCTCTGTTGACTATTGAGTTTGCCGACCACTGTCCTAACCACACGTTTGTATTTTTCAGTCCTGCCGACATTTCAAAGGCCAGTTCTACAGATGATTCTCTTTCCAGCCCAAATACGGGCTCCCTCCTCTGAATGCCCATCAATGTCCCCCGCAGCCTACGCTACCACGTCATCAGACCAAGTGCGCAGAAGAGGTTTGTGGGATGAACGTTGACTGTTTTACTACATCCCACGAGATCCTTCCCGTTCCCTCCCCACCTCAGAAACCAGACACGAACCCCTCAAAACCTCTGAAATACTCAGCACCCTGTTCGGGCCCTGTGCACAAGCTGCTGGGGCAATGACGCCTCGATGTGGACATAACCTCTGTCGCTTTAAATGAATTCTCACCGATCAGCACCTGGCCGAGGAAAAACAATAGGTGTGTCTTCCTTGTCGCGTGTGCCTTCTTGTTCTCCCTGCGGCCTTTATTAACGCCCGTCTCATCAGAGCTAGAATAAGCCTGAAAATTAATGTCCGATGTCTCGGTAGCTTAAGCCTTAATTTCTTCCCCAAGCTGTGGGCCTGGCACAATTAGGTTTTGATACATGGACATTTCTGCTTACTCAGGACGTGTAAGAAAGGGCTCCGCGTTTTGAATGGCCTCATAAATATATATTGAATTTAATTTCCTAACGTGCAAAACCCATTTCCCTGTTGTTGGGAGGCTTTTCAGGTTGGGGGTAGAGCCAGTTTCTATAAGTATTTTTGTTGTGTGCCATTAATTAGTCCATAAATCACCGTGTCTCCGAATCGCATAGATTACCTTCAAGCCAATACACTTAGCCTGGGAACACACCGTGCGTCCTGCAAGCTCACCGCAGTCTTCCAGGGTTCCGTTCCAGGCCATGACGATGGCTTGGGTCCCTCGGACGTGCGTGAGAAGTCAGTAATGAATTGGCAGTTTACCCCAAATTCTTTTTTGAAAAAGTTACTCTTTTTGATTACACAACGACAGAGGTTAAAACTATCACTGGCGCCCCCACTGGTGTGGCTCAGCGGTTGAGCACTGGCCTATGAACCAGGAGGGCACGGCTCGATTCCCGGTCAGGGCACATGCCGGGTTTCGGACTCAGTCCCCAGTAGTGGGTGTGCAGGAGGCAGCCAATCAGTGATGCTCTCTCATCATTGATGTTTCTATCTCTCTCCCTCTCCCTTCCTCTCTGAAGTCAATAAAAATATATTTAAATATTTATATATCCCGGGAGGGGAAAAAGGAGAAAATACTGAAGAACTAAAAGGTAAAAAGTTAAAGTCTCCCAAGACGCCCCTGCTGAGAAACAACCACAGTTAATGCACAGATTTTTCATTTATGTATCCATTAAGCATGTGTGTGTGCACGCACGTGTGTGAGTGTGTGCATGTGCATGTGTGTGTCCAGTAGGTGTGTGTGCATGTGTGTGTCCATTAGACGGGTATGTGCGTGTGTATGTGCATGTGTGTGTGTCCGTTAGGTGTGCGTGTGCGTGCATGTGCATGTGTGTGTGCTTGTGTGTGCGTATGTGCATGGGTGTGTGCCTGTGTGTGTGTCCAGTAGGTGTGTGTGTGCGTGCATGTATGTGTGTGTGTGTCCAGTAGGGGTGTGTGCGTGTGGGGAGGGGGGCGTGTGAGATTTTCTCTCATTCCCAATCAAAAATGCCTGTGTGCTTTCACTCCCTTCTCCTCACTGGCCTCCTGCATGCGCTGGAGGAGGTGAGGACTGGATGCTTTAACGAGGACAATGGGAGCGGGAGGGGCGGTGTGGAGGCTGGGCTCTGTCTTGGGTTGGGTGGTCTCCATCACTTGCGGTGTCGCTGGCCGTACCCCGCGGCACGGGCCTTGCCGGGGAGAGGATGGAGAGGATTCCATTTTCTCTCATTGGTCATGGTTTTCATTGCCATTTGAACGGTAGGTGTCAAGCGGCCTCCGTGTGGCGGAATGTCTTACCCTTGTCAGCATCTCCTCTCCACAGTCCGCCTCGTGCCCAGGAACTACACCTTGGGGTCGCTGCTGGCGGGAGCCCATCTCTTGCTGAGGCACCTGGAGGTCACGTCCCAGTCTGCCTTTGCTAGCTTTCCAACAAAGCTGGGGGTGACCCTTTTTGGGGGGAGGGGGATATCTGCTTTCAGGAGGGCGCTTTGCGAGGCTCACAGTAAATCACTACCGATCAGCGGCTTGACCACCTAAGACCTCGGTCACCTTGCCGGTACATCTGGGAGGTCACATGATCCACTACCAAAGAGGATCCAACCCCCCTCTTAGCCGGTCACGACCATGCTTGGCGGTGAGGATGGTGCAAACAGCATCTTTCTCTCTCCTTGTTCGCAGGGAGGCCTGCTCTTCCTCCTCTCCCCGTTTTCCTTGAGGTCTCTCTGGCCCCCAAGGTGCCGGCTCCGTCGAGTCGTGGCTGCCCTGGAACAAATCTGTGGCATGCGTTCCCGGCTCCATTGACAGGATAATCCTCCCGCATTAAACCTCTGAAAGGCAAACAGGCCCTCGTTGGCAAACATCGATCATCTCTCACGCGTAACAGGAAGAGCTGAAAAGCCATGGTGCTCGGACTCCGTGCCAGGCACCTCCCAGGTCTCATCTCATTTAGAGTGCCTGAGACCTATGAGCTGGATACTATCATTTCCCGGGTGATCCCGGGGTCCAGGAAGGTGCGGCATGGAGGGTCGAACAGCTCCGTCGTGGGGAATTCAGAGTCCACGCCCACACTGTCTGGCTCTAGCGCTGGCCGGCGGTCGGGTGTCGAGCGGGTTGAGAAGACGGAAAGGGCTGAGAGTGTGCACTGCCCGGCACGTGGCACACTCAATGCGGAGACATGCGTCCCCCCAGGGACAAACAGGGCACAGACCAAGGGGGCGGAGGGAAAGAAGAGGTGACGGTTACCCGCACCCGTTGCCCGGAGAGAGTATACAAAGAACAAGGATGAAGGACGGGGCCAAAAAGCTGTACTGAGAAGCGTTCTTTCCCTTTTCAAATATTTGTAGACTGTCAAGAGCCAGGCCCTGTGCTCGGTGGGAAGATTCAAATTAATTGTTGTATCTGAAGAGACCGAGGACGAGCCCTAGCCGGCGTGGCTCAGTGGATGGAGCGACGGCCTGCGGACGGAAGAGCCCCAGGTTCGATTCCGGTCAAGAGCACAGGCCTGGGTTGTGGGCTCCATCCCCAGTGTGGGGCGTGCAGGAAGCAGCCGATCAGTGATTCTCTCTCATCATGGATGTTCCTATCTCTCTCTCCCTCTCCCTTCCTCTCTGAAATCAATAAAGAAATATATTTGAAAAAAAGTAAAAAGAGGCCGAGGACGAGGCATAAATGGATGCGCCATGATTAGAGCAAGAGTTACAGAGAAGAGGGTGTGGTTGACCCCCACAGGGTTGGGGTTCGGGGGCAGAAGCCATCGGCCGCAGGAGGGCCTCCAAGGCGCCAGACAGCTGCCGTGCCCACGAGGGACCTCGGAGTCAACCTTTTCCTGAATCTGCCTGCCAAGCCTGGCAGAGCCAGGTGCCACTCACAGATGTCTGAGGGCTATTTCTGGCCACATCCCCCTCGTCACTCAGGTGAGAAGCAGACACTGCTCACGACCGTGTGCTTAATGAAGTGTGGAGATTCAGCCACACACGGACCCAGATCCTGGCTTCCAGGCGGTGACTAAGTCAGCGCCTCTCCCTGCTCCACAAGGTCATGCTTGCTGCTCATGTGGAGGGTGTTGGGCAGCGACCTTGGGTTTAGAGTTCAGGTTTGTTTGTGTCGCCCCGGAATCCTGATCCTTTTCCACCACACCCACATTACCACATGTCCCTGTGGTCGTGACACGGAGCCGAAACCATTTACCGCTTCCCTGCCTACACAGTGTACTTAGAGAGTTAGAATACACCCGGGAGAGTGGCCCCCAATCTCCGCTCTTCCACTGGCTAGCATCACTGACCTTGGATTGCTCTTCTGTAAACTCGGTTTGAGAATAGAGACAGACTGGACTTGCGGCTCCGGATTTGGGAGAGAAATAAGATTGGCTTCTGAGGACGCAGCTCGTGGAATTCCGACCCGCTGAGCGATGAGCGCCCCTGGCAATAAGCCAAGAGGTTCTCTGTGACTTGTAGCTTTAGAAACACCCCAAATTCCAACGAGATCTGCCTGGGTGCAAACTCGGGGCGGGTCAACTTGAACATCATGGAGATTTAGTAGGAAAAACATCAACAGTGCTGACTCCCCTTTGGAGAAAGATTTCATGGACAAAGAGCGAGGCAGGGAGCGGTGCAAGCTAGCTGTGACCCCTGGACCACACCCAGCGTGTTGCCTGTTCTTGCAAATAAGGTTTTATTGGGACATCTGCCCAAGGCCAGGGAGCGGTAAGCTATACCTTGTAGGTTTGGGTAGGTATGTTCTATGATGTCCACCCACGGACTAAATCACCTACAGATGCTTCCTTCTGTCCCATCCCAAGAAAGCCGCTCAGGAGACTAAGGGACTAGTGAGGGTGGCGTGTCGGGTTTGTTGCTAATGACGACCGATCCTTCCGATCAATCGTTGAGTAAGCAAATTGACATTCGATGCATGCGCACGTTCAGACACACGGCTTTATTTAATGTAACGTATTTCGAGTTAGGACCTGTGTCACAATTACAGGATCGTGGCTGAGACCCATTTCTTGATCTCCTCGGGTCTTCAAACGCCCCGAGGAGACTGCCTCCCTAACCGATCCTGTTTCTTCTCTCAGTCACGTCCACTCCGGGGACTCTGTCGATGTAGCGCCCGTTGCTGATGGTAACGCACGCTGGAGCCAAAAGCTGGGAAACTCGGCGGCCTTTAATTATTCAGGACTTAATCACGCCCGCATGGACAATCAATATTTGCTCATCTTAATCTGATTTCCAGGCCCTGGTGTCCGGCACCTCTATCAGCGGGTGACAGTATGGCACCCCTCACAGCCTCCCCCAGCCTTCCTCTAACAAGCTCGCTGGAAGGGTCTGAATCAGCTAATGAACTCATCAATAGCATTTTCGGAGCCCAGCCACCTTCGCGCACCTACCTCCCAGGGCCATATTTGCCTGACACCTTGTGGCCACCGAGAACATGACAGTCTCAGAGACCCAACATCTGTACCAGGCGCCGGGCGGCTTCCCTGAATGCTGATGTGGTCATTACAGTGACAGCAAGTACAAACCTGCTTAGGAGATGTGTGACATGCAATTAGTTCATCTCATTAAAAGGGAAACCAGCCTTTTCTCTGTATGTTTTGGAGGCGAGCGGGACGGCGGGCAGGAAAGGATGGGGCCTCGGTCCCGGCTGCACATCTGGCTTGGCGTCAACTGGACACGCCTCCTGTGAAGACCCACCGACCCGGCACGTGGCTTCCGGACGCGGCAGGGTGCCCGCGGCCAGCTCCCCTGGGAGAGGGGATGTCAAGCTGGCATTGTTGGGAGGCAGAGCCCAGAACCCTCGAGGACTACCCGGGGGGCTGACAAAGGTTTCATTCCCACGCCCACGGAAGAGAGGTGGGGCCCATGGTGGGGCCCTAGAAACGTCTTGTTCAAAACCACAGAGTGGGGGATCCCGTCCACGTGAAACAGAAAATGTTTTAGGGACTTGGTTGCCTCGGGGAGGGGAGTGAGCTCCACTGGGCTAGCACCCAGGTCCCTGGGATGTCTCCCAGACCCCAGTCCGGGGAGGGAGACCCTGAAAACCAGTGGAAGGTGGGAATAGGAGGAGCCGTGAAGCAGAACGGCCGGCCTGGTATCCCAACGCCACGCCAGCGCAGCTGGGCATCCTTTAATGCGTCGTTAACCTCTCTGAACCTCGGGTCCTCCATCTGTAAAAGAGGAGAATAATGTTTATTCCATGGGGTTATTGGGGACATTACGAGAGGCCGTAAAATGAGAGTGCTGTGTAATTACCCGGCAGATGACCGTGTCGGCGTCATTACGCGGACATCATGGGCGGTCACGCCACCAAGAAGAGCACGCTCCGGACAGCGCCCGGCCGGCCTCTCCCCAAGTCCCCGGGAGAGCCGGGGAAGCCGCCGCTCATCTGTCTCTGAGGAGCTTAGCGTCGCGCGGACGCAGGGACGTGCCCTGATCGGGGCCGTGGGGCCTCCCAAACACGTCCGGGTCGTTATCATCTCCTGGCTCACGCAGCATCGCTCTGCCTGAACCTGGTCCCCTCGCCCACCGCACGCGGTACCCACGTCGGGAGACTGGTATTCGTGTCTCTTCAAAGAAAGTACAGAGACGGGCACAGAGAGGATGCAACTTGTCTCTGAGCACACAGCAAGCTCGTGGCTGAGCCAGGACGGCCTGGAGAAATCCGATGACGGCAACTCCGGAATCACTTCTGGGGGCCGGGAGCCGGCTGGGGCCAGAGGGTAAACAGCACAGAGACCTGGCCTTGGCTTCCCTCGGGAATGTAACGAGTGGGGAACGGAATATGCTCTCACTGCTGGGAATAGGATCAGGAGATATTTCTAGGTGTTTCCAAGGGAAGGATATTCTCTCTTTGTTTAAGATTTTTTAATTGATTATTTTTTGGAGAAAGAGCAAGGGGGAGGGAGAGGAACATCAATGTGAGAGCAAGACATCCATCCGCTGCCTCCTGCACACCCCAACCAGGGGTCACGCCTGCAACTCAGCCAAGTGTCCTGACCGGGAACCGAACCAGCAACCTTTCAGTGCACGGGACGGTGCCCAACCGACTGAGCCACACCAGCCAGGGCGCAGGGAGGAACGCTCCTGACGGACCAAGACTGTCACTGCCTTGGACCCCGTGACTCCAGCACCCACAGCCCCGCCCGTGTGTCACCCAGGTGAGGAGGCGGTACCGCCGGAGGAGCTGCCGCCAGGACAACCATCTGGGTGTGGCCAGCGAGCCGGGATGCAGACGTGGGACGCAGAGGGCTGGCTTGTCCCACCGCACGCCGCGACACAGAGGGACCAATTCCCAAGGAGAGGTGCACCATCTCCAGTGGCGGACCGACCAATGACGTGTGGCCCTGACCCAAGAAGGAGGCTACAGGTGGATCAGCTATCCCACCACCCGCTCTCTTTCGGCCGAAAATGACAGGGTAGCCTTGTGCCGTCGGAGGTGGCCTGAAAGAAGGGGCGTTTCAGTCACAGGTCAAGCTGGCAAGGCCGACGCCGCAGCTTTCACCTAAACCACCACAGCGCAGCCACTGCCACCCTGTCCGCCCGGCCGGCCCTGCTGCTTTCCTCTGGCTCCTAAGGTCTCTCTTCCCTCCGCTGGAACCGAAAGGAGGAAGCGCCAGTCGCAGAAACAGCACGGCTGCACCCAGCAGTTCTTTTTCAGAGGAGAGAGAGCGCCTTCCCAGGCAGGATGATAAATGGCGAGTGAGAAATGGGGGTGCCTGGGGCTGGGAGGAGGGGCCGACCACGGGGTGGGAGGAGGGGGACTGAGAAATCAGCCAGAGGCGGCTGCTGTCTCTGCCCTTAAAGAAAGAGCCATCGATTCGCTTTCTGGGGAAACAGGTTGGATCCTGGGGGGCAGCGGGTGGAGGCGCAGCGGCCGCTCTGAGCCCTCCACGCTGGGGTGGCCTCTGCACGGAGCCCCAGACAGAACCAGGGGAGGCCGAGCTCCTGGCTTCCTCGCTGGGGCTGTTCGGTTGGTTCCCGGACAGATGTGCCCCAGTGGCGCCTGACAGGCCCCGTGTCCTCCCGTGTCCTCCTGTGTCCTCCCGTGTCCTCCCGTGTTCTGCCGTGTCTTCCTGTGTCCTCCTCTGTCCTCCCGTGTCCTCCTCTGTCCTCCCGTGTCCTCCTGTGTCCTCCCGTGTACTCCTATGTCCTCCCGTGTTCTCCCATGTCTTCCTGTGTCCTCCTCTGTCCTCCCGTGTCCTCCTCTGTCCTCCCGTGTCCCCCTGTGTCCTCCTGTGTCCTCCGTGCGCAGGGCGGTGGCGGAGCTGCCCCGGAGAACAGCCCCAGCGAGCGGCTCCTGGGGAGTGCCGGCAGGAGGCGGCCGCCTGGCTGGTTGCTCTCTGTTTCTCTCAGAGGTCAAGGGGCCTGGGGCCCTCGCCAGTTTGGCTCAGTGGACAGAGCATCAGCCCTCAGAATGAAGGGCCCCGGGTTCGATGCCAGTCAAGGGCACAGCCCAGGCTGTGGGCTCGATCCTCAGTGGGGGGCGTGCAGGAGGCAGCGATCCATGATTCTCTCTCATCATTGACGTCTCTCTCTCTCTCCCTCTCCCTTCCTCTCTGAAATCAATAAATAATAATAATAATAATAGTAATAATAAAAGAGCCCGACAAACAACTGGCTCAAATCAGGTGGAAGCAGGCCAGAGCCCCGAGCAGCACGAGGTGGGGCCGCCTCTCTGACCGGCTCCTCGCCAACAAGGACTCGCTCGCCTGGCCTGCTGGAGGCGGGGCACATCCCTCCCCTCCTGGGTGCAGAGAGCCTCTCCGGCCTGCCAGGGCTCCAGGGCGCCGGGGCTTGGGGGAGGGGGGCTGGCAGGTGCAGGTTGGGGTGAGTGGGGGAGGGAGGGCAGTGGGACAGAGCCCAACAGGACGGGCTGCAGGAGGTCATGGCGCGGCTGCTCCGCCGGTCACGGAAGCTACGAGAACACCCGTGCAGGAGCCGCAAGGAGGCCTGGCCCGCGGATGCTCGGCGCCCCCTTCTCCCGCCTCTCCGGGGCCCCCTTCTCCCGCCTCTCCTCGGCGCCCCCTTCTCCCGCCTCTCCGGGGCCACGCCGGGCCCCTAGGACGTCCCACCTTCTCTTGCTGTGAACAAACGCTCTAGGAAACGTGAGCGTGTTTGGCTGCTGCCCCGTCCGCACTCGTCCGGAGCCTGGCGGACACGGAAATGCTGCCAGAGAGAGAGGGTCCCTGAGTCCCCCACGGACCACGGGGACCCCAGGAGCCCCCAGGGGTGCTCTGCGGCCCGCCCACCTCAGCTCGGCTGCTGCCCCCCTGCGCTGGCTGACCTGGGCCTCCTGCCTGGAGAGGGGCCACGGTGAGCAAATAGAAATACCAGGCGTCCAGCGACACTTCAGATACACAGCCAAGACTCACCCAGCGCACACACGTCCTAACCACTCAGCACATCCCAGTACAATGGGGTGGCTTGTGTTTCTCTGGCAACACACCTCTGCCTGTTTTATTCTCTGAAGAGGCTCTCTTAACTCCCTTCCGCCCACTTCCCAACACACACACACACACTCCCAACACACACACACACACACACACACACACACACTCCCAACACACACACACTCCCAACACACACACTCCCAACACACACACACTCCCAACACACACACACTCCCAACACACACACTCCCAACACACACACTCCCAACACACACACACACACACACACACACACTCCCAACACACACACTCCCAACACACACACACTCCCAACACACACACTCCCAACACACACACTCCCAACACACACACACACACACACACTCCCAACACACACACTCCCAACGCACACACTCCCAACACACACACACTCCCAACACACACACTCCCAACACACACACTCCCAACACACACACTCCCAACACACACACACACACACACATTCCCAACACACACACACTCCCAACGCACACACTCCCAACACACACACTCCCAACACACACACACACACACACACACTCCCAACACACACACTCCCAACACACACACTCCCAACACACACACACACACACATTCCCAACACACACACACTCCCAACGCACACACTCCCAACACACACACACACTCCCAACACACACACACACACTCCTAACGCACACACTCCCAACACACACATACATGCACACAAGCGCGCACACACTCCCAGGCCAGCAGGGCCTGGCCAGGAGCCTCCAGCCTGTCCTGCCCCCACTTGCCCGCCCCTCCCAGCCTCGGCCATGCGCGCTCCCTCCCTGCGCTCTGGCCCAGCCCAGGCCCGGAAGGAGCCAGGCCCTTGGCACCAGCCCAGAGTCCTGCAGCCAAATGGGCCTGGTCTGGCGGCTGCACCAGCCCGGGAGGATCACTTAGCCCTCCCTCCCTCGTCAAGTCCCCGCGCGCATCTCCCTCTGCCAGCCAGCGCGGACCCTCTCCTGCGTCTTCACGCTTTCCTCCCCGCTGGCCTGGCCCAGCGGAATGTTCCAGAAGCTTGGCCCTCTCTGTGCAGTCCCTCTGTCTGGCTCCGTAGGCGTCCTTGTGGTGTGGCTCCTTCCCTGGCCCCGGCAGCTGCCCTGCGGGGGCCGCACTGGCCAGGCTGAGGAGGGCGCATTCTATCCCGCATTCTCGAGCCGGAGAACTGATCCCAGTCTTGGCTCCTCTCCCTGAAGAAGCCGGGTCTTGAGGAATATCCAAGCAATGTCCCTGCCCTTTCCCACGGCCAGAAGCCACCGGTTTCCACCTGAGATGGAGCAGCGGCCGTCTAACAGTCAGAGTCTCCCCCCCCCCCCGCACCCCATGCAAAGCCAGCCCCGGGCCCTCCACCTGGTGGTTCCGGGGGCGAAGGCCAGGGGGCACGGGAGAGCGGGGCCATTGCGCCCGCCGGGGGGCTCAGAGAGAGACGCACCTGCTCCAGCCGCCATGGGCGCCCAAACACAGACCCCCCAACGAGGGAACAGAGGACAGCCCTTCGCGCAGGGGGACATGAGTGGCAGCTGAGCAAGCGTCTGCACCAGCTCACGGGGGGCGGCTCCCGGGACAGACACCCTCCGCTTGTCTCCAGGGAGCCGAGAGCGGGGCCGTCAGGATGGACGGGGCGGCGGGCTCCGGTTCTGTCCTGTACCCGCACGATCCGTTCCTCACGTCCACGTAGCGCGGCGGCGGCCTGAGCAGAAAGCGCGCTCCCTGCCCCCGGCCAGACCCGGGTCACCGGGGGTGGGTCAGCCCGGTGACCTCCTGTGCCCTGCCGGACCCTGTGCTGAGTGACAGGCGTCAGACGGAGCAAGGCAGGCACCATCTGACCTCAATGACAGGTGCAATCCAGAAAAAGAAGCCGGAGGAACAAACTAAACAGAAATGGCCTCAGCGGGCAAGCTGACGGATGCCAGAGTGACGGGCTGAGGACGTGGGCGATAGACAGACAGAGCGAGGGCCGCGGGACCCGTTGTGATGCTTCATCCCGAAACAAAACCACCGAAAGGCCTAACACGGGAAGAGGAAAGAGACGCGCTCACGGCCAGAAAGGAGATGAGCGAAGAGAGGACTTCAGAGCACGAATTCTTCGCACCCCACCTGTCCCCTCGTTACCCATGTCTCTACGCCCGACCCTGTTTCTACGTGGAGGTCAGCCCTAAGCGCACCAGGGCCAGGGGCGTCCCATGACTGTACAGGAGTTGCCTCATTGCATCCCTGGCGAGTAGATGTCCATATTGTCCCATTTTACAGGTGAGGAAAGCGAGGCACAGGTGGGACGGTGACTTGGCTAGGTCCGATATTACGTGAGGGGAGGGTACACGGGAACGCTCGATACTCTCTCGGCAACTCTTCCGTAACTCCAACGCCCTCACAACAAAACCGTTAACAGCGCAAGACAGCTGCTGGGCGTTTATGGAGTCACTAAACCATCCCTTTGCCAACTGGGAATCTTTGAGTCTGCTTCTGTTTTCTTTGGTGTGCTTTCTAGGTTCCGCTGAGAACCCCGCAGCCTCTGCCGCCCTCTGTCGGACGTATTGCACTGAGCATCACACCCTCTAGGTCCATTCGCGTCGCTGCCAATGGCGAGATGTCATTCCTCTTTTGGGGGCTGGGTCGGATTCCAGCCATGATTCCCCTCATTCCGTTCCCTCAGTGTCCCCTGTCCCTCCTGCCGTGGCGTGCACACATACTTTCTCTCTTCCTCCACCTCCATCCATGGGCGTCCCACCCCCCTTGGGGTGGTGTCTGACCTTCCTCCCCCTCAGGAAGGGCCCTCACGTCACTCACCGTCACACACGGACGGTCACAGCGGTGGGCACACTTCCCGGGCTCCCCCCGCCCCACACCCCATGACGTTTATCTCACTGTTGACTCATCAGACCCGCATCTTCCCGCCGGAGGCTACACACCATGCAGGCGAGGTGTCGTGCTGCTCACCACTAGGTCCTGGCGCCCAGCAGAGTGAACGCGGGTCCTCGCGCCCAGCAGGGTGAACGCGGGTCCTCGCGCCCAGCAGGGTGAACGCGGGTCCTCGCGCCCAGCAGGGTGAACGCGGGTCCTCGCGCCCAGCAGGGTGAACGCGGGTCCTCGCGCCCAGCAGGGTGAACGCGGGTCCTCGCGCCCAGCAGGGTGAATGCGCAGTGTCTGTCGGTTCAACGAACGGCTGCATCCCAGGCCTCACCGTACCCGCAGACCCCGTTGAAGACGTGATCCCGTGTTACACAGGACTCCCGGGGCCCTGCTCCGCAGACCTGACTTACCATTCACGTCTCCACACGTCACACTCAACGCGGGCTACCTTGCCAGAGGAGTTTTTTTATTTCAGAGAGGATGGGAGAGGGAGACAGAGATGCAAACATCCATGATGAGTGAGAATCATTGATCGGCTGCCTCTTGCACGCCCCCTACTGGGGATCGAACCTGCACCCTGGGCCTGTGCCCTTGACCGGAATCGAACCCGGGACCCTTCAGTCCACAGGCCGACGCTCTAGCCACTGAGCCACACCAGCCAGGGCGCCAGAGGAGTATGTCAACGCCGATCTTCTTCCCCCGAGCGGAGGAGATATTCGTGCAGCAGCAGGCTGACCGCTAAAGGGAAGGCGAGCCCCACCTGTCTTCTCCACTGCCCTGCCCCAATGACTTGCCGTTTGGAGAGGATGGATACAGCAGATGGTTTCGTGTTCGTGTCAGTCATCATCAGCTGGGCGGAGGTTTTTGTGTGCGAGGGGAAGGGAGGGGAGAAGAGGGGAGGGGAAAGCAGGACAGGGGAGGGCAGGGAAGGGGAGGAGAGGGGAGGGCAGGGGAAAACAGGGCAGGGAAGGGAAGGGCAGGGAAGGGGAGGGGAGGGGAGGGGAGAAGGGGAGGGGAAAGCAGGGCAGGGGAGGGAAGGGCAGGAAAGGGGAGGGGAGGGGAGAAGGGGGAGGGGAAAGCAGGGCAGGGGAGGGGAGGGGAGGGGAGAAGGGGGAGGGGAAAGCAGGGCAGGGGAGGGAAGGGCAGGGAAGGGGAGGGGAGAAGGGGGAGGGGAAAGCAGGGCAGAGGAGGGCAGGGAAGGGCAGGGAAGGGGAGAAGAGGGGAGAAAGTGATTGAAGGTTTATTGTTCCTACCTGCTCCCTGGTCAGTGGCTGACATGGGCAGAGCCGCTCCTTAGGGGCGCAGGAAACAGCAGCCATGACAAAGGCGGCTCCAGACAAGCCATCGCTCCCAACCGCCCCGGGAATGAGCACTTTGCAGGGCGGGCGGGACTCCTCAGCGGCCTGGGCTGCTGGGAACACCCACCCGCGTATTGGAGGGCGGTAAGAATCAACCTCGCGGAGAGCAGGCGGAGCTGCCCTTCTCCGACTGTTCTTACAAACGGAGATGACAGGTAATTCCTGTGCAAACTCAAAATGGCACCCGGGAGACGTCTTCACACCGGTCACGCGCCAGGCCTCCGTGACGCGCACATCGGCGGCTGCGGGTGAGCGTGGCCGGGGCGCGTCGGGCCAGACCTCAGGCTCAGGCCCCGCGGCGGCGACCGCCTCCCTGGGTGAAGCACGGAGCTTTCCTCCCTGGAGCGTGACACCCAGGCAGGGCGGAGCCATTCACCCAGTGAGCCCAGGGGCTTGCTCGCAGGAAACTCCTCTGCCACCTCCTCCCCACCCCCCACCCCCAGGGCTCCGGCACAAGTGGGGACAGAATCTCCCGTCTGTCGCAGGCCGTCCTGTGCACAGCTGAGCCGGGCTGGGCTGGTCCAAAAAGCTAAAGCTCTAAAGGAATGTAAAACTACAGGAAAAAACAAAACAGACAAACAGAGAAAGCAAGGACCACGAAGCAGCCCTGGCCGGTGTGGCTCACTGGGTAGAGGGTCCTGGGTTCGATTCCCCTCAAGGGCATGTACCTTGGTTGCGGGCACATCCCCAGTGGGGAGTGTGCAGGAGGTGGCTAATGGATGTTTCTCTCTCATCCTCATCGATGTTTCTAACTCTCTGTCCCTCTCCCTTCCTCTCTGTGAAAAATCAATAAAATATATTTAAAAATAAAAATCAATGGGAAATATCCTCGGGTGAGAATTAACAAATAAACAAAGAAACCAAACGGAAGCACGAAGCAGCCTGCGGACAGCGCCGAGGGCCGAGCCTGCCCTGGCCACCTGCTCAGGGCGCTCGGGGCCTCCGCTTCTATTTCACCTGAGAAGGTGGCCACGCACCTGGCTTCCTGGCCTCCCAGCGAGGGAGTCACACATCACAGAGGAGCCTCCATCCAAGTCACAGCGACCCCTCTCCCCCGCTCCATCCCTCCCTCCCGCGCCCGGATGACGCCTCAGCGGCGCCCCCTCGTGGTCCAGCAGGAAGGCGAGCAGGCGCATGAGCCCAGCCAGGTGCCGGCGCTGTTTCCGGGCTCAGCGTTGTGATGAGAGAAGATTCCGCGGGTGGGAGTAGACCTGGGGGGATGGTGTTTGTGATTCAGGAGAAAAAGAGCAAGTTCGCAGAAACTACACGGACTCCACGGGCCCCTGGGAGCCGGGCCTCCGGGTGCCCCGGTGAGCAGCAGCCCCGGCAAGACTGGGGGTCCAGGTGGCCATGACTGTGCTGGTGGCCCGGGCCTCCTGCCCTGGCCTGGCTGTTGGTGCCCACGACCATCCACAGGCTGGGGTGGGACAGGTCTGCTGCTTTGATTCCGTTCCCCAGCTGCCACTCGGCCGCCCCCCTGGACGGCGGGTCCCAGACTTCTCCATGCTGCACACCCCGGCCTTCCCTGTGCCCCTGGCTGCCCTCGGGAGACACAGGCACCTCCCAGGAGTGAGGTCGAAGGGCTGACACCTCCCAGGCGCAAGGTCGAAGGGCTGACCTGGCGCTCACGTGCACGGCTCACCGGCTCCTGGGGTGAGTGAAGCTATGAGCAAGGAAGGGGGCCGGCTGAGGGGGCCCCGGTGGGAACAGCCCGCAAGTCTTTCGCAACGCAATCCCAGGGGAGTCACCACCAGTTTAGTGACGGGAACGCAGTCCCCAGGGGAGTCACCACCAGTTTAGTGATGGGAACGCAGTCCCCAGGGGAGTCACCACCAGTTTAGTGACAGGAATGAGGCTTCCCCGGGAGCATCCAAGAGTAAGATCGTCTCGGCCAGCTGCCACCAGCTGCCTGCGGTTCCCCACCACCTTGTTGGACGAGCAGTCACCAGTCTCAGGTGCTCCCTGCTCTGACTCTTCTTACAAACGGCTCCGTGCTCCCTGTGGCAGCAGCGGGGGGGGGGGGGGGGGTGCTGGGAAGGCTCCCTGGGGGCCCTGTGCTTCCAGGGACCGGCCCATGGTGGGCAGAGGGCAGTGCCGTGGGTCCGGGGCCAGCATACTCCTCCGGGCGGAAGTGTCTTTTTTTAAAAAAAATTGTATTGATTTCAGAGAGGAAGGGAGAGAGAAACATTCATGATGAGAGAGAACCATGGACCGGCTGCCTCCTGCACGCCCCCTACTGGGGATCAAGCCTGCAACCCGGGCCTGTGCCCTTGGCTGGACTCGAACCGGGGACCTTTCACTCCGCAGGCCAGAGCTCTAGCCACTGAGCCACACAGCGAGGGCTGAGGTGGAAGTGTCTTTACACGCCCTTGATCCACAGCAGAGACTGGGGGTGCGACCAGAGCTCTTTGCGTTAGGCGGTGGATATGGCTGCCTCGGGGAGCCAGCCTCGGAACAGCCCCCGGGGAGGCGGGCCTCGTTCCTGGCACACACTCCTGGGGAAGATCGGGGAATCGTGATTTTAGAACCAGAAGAAACTCAGTCATCTCCCCCAGTGTCCTCACGTGATTTGTAAACACGGAGGGGCAGAATCAGAGAACGTTCCCTATGCCTCCACCCGGTGCTCCCCGAGGCCGCAGCCCCCGCAGCTCTGGGGGGCCACTGCCTCTGAGGCCCCCCAGGAAGGCGCCCTGTGGCCTCTCCTCTAGGTACCGTGTTACCTGACGGATGCAACGCGGGGTCCTGAGGACTCGCCCCTGGTCCTCAACACGCTCCCCTCTCAGCCTTCGCGGCTCCGCCAGCCCCTCCCACCTTCCTTCCTGTCTTCTTGGCCGGGTGTTCTGCTGCGGGGTCCGTGCAGGTGTTCCTCAGAGCATGCCCTCACCCCGTCGCTCCACCCCCTCTACGTAGTCTTTCTTCCGGTTACAATCACCGCCTACAAGTGGGTAATTTATAAATATCCATCTTCACCCCACAGCTCCCTCCCCAGCGAGCAGGCTGTGTTCCAGGCCAGAGCCCCAGCAGTGGACTGACTTCCTTCCCCCGGGTGTCTCCTAAGCATCTTGACTCAACATGCTAAGAATTGGCCCTGGCTGGTTTGGCTCAGTGGATGGAGCGCTGGCCTGTGCACTGAAGGGTCCCGGGTTCGATTCCGGTTGGGGGCACATGCCCAGGTTGTGGGCTCGATCCCCAGTGGGAGGCATGCAGGAGACAGCCGATCAGTGATTCTCTCTCATCATTGATGTTTCTCTCTCTCTCTCTCCCTCTCCCTTCCTCTCTGAGATCAAGAAAAGATATTTTAAAAAGCTCGCTAAGAAATGCAGTTCATGATCCGCTGGCTTCCCCAATCCTGTTGCATTCCCCACTTTTCTGATCTCCACTTCTCACCATCCTGCCGCTGGAGCCCAGTTGTCCCAGGCGCCTCTGTTTCCCTCAGCTCCTACTTCCGAGGTGAAGAAGTGATGGGAAGAGCACAGCAAACAATGGCATCTAGGTTGGGGACTCCTAATCTGCAGCTCCTGCTCAGACCGGCTCCTACACAGGGATAGCACCACCGGGATGTGGCCTATGTGTGTGTCACACTCACTGTGTGTGTCACACTCAGTGTGTCAGACCTGACTCGTGCCTTCTCCCCTTGCTCACTCTCACCACTCTGCCTCCCAGACCCCACTGGCGTGGGTATACCTCTCAGGGAATGGCAGACACCTGCGGTTCAAGGCAGAACCAGGGTTCCCCTTTGACCCTTCTTACCCCCTAACCACCCAATCCACGCGAATCCTATTCATACTGGCTCTAGGCCACGCCCCTCTCTCTACCGCGAGCTGGGGGAGCTCCCCGTCTCGGAATGCCGTGCTGGCAACAGACTGGAGTAAAGGAGCAAAGATGGGAACCAAAGGGCCAGGCAGGAGGCACCTGCAGCCACCTGGTCCGGGACCAGGCAGCGCCGACCAGGGACCTGGCAGGAACGGTGACTGGTGACACTTCGAAGGCAGAGCTGACGCGACATCTGGACGCACCGGATGGTGCTGTGGGAGAAAGGGACCGGCCAGGATTCTAATGGCTCTTGGCCTGGGCGCTGGGAGAGATGGGGCTGCCATTAACCGAGATGGGGAAGGCGATTAACCGAGATGGGGAAGGCGTGGAAGGCGTTGGTTGGAACCTATTAACTCGAAGCAGCCAATTAGACATTCCAGGCGTGCCACGCCGCTCAGAGATGCGTGTTTCATTAAAACGGCGCTTGTCAAAATGCCCGCTATCTTTTAGGATTAGCCTCATTCCTTTCAGGCTCAGGGCCCTGGCCCTCCCCAGACTGTGTCGATGGCGTTAAACCGGCCGGAGGGGATACATCCGGGTGGTACGGTCTGTGGCACCCGATCCCCGGATCTGCGGCTGTCTCCACGTTTACTCTGAGCATCGTTTCCAAAACCTAACAAGCAAAACATTCCTGGTCGTGCAGAAGGCTTGGAGGCCCCTCTTCACTCCAACGCTTCCCAAATCCAGAGGCAGCTGATGAGGTTTTCTTGGCCGCACCGTGTGCCAGGTCTTCTGATAAACCATCTGCTAGGAATCTGTCCCTCTGTCACCCTGAGCCAAGCGCTCCAGATGGGGCCGGGAGAGGGCTCAGTCTGCAGAGAAGAGGCGCAGGGATCGCCGTGAGCGTGTTTCCAAGTCATTGTGCCCCGGGCCCCAGGGATAGCATCCGAAGGGCCTCCCAGCCTTGGAGAGAAGTGGAGCCGCGGCTGGGCGGGATGGGGACCCCACGGCCAGAGAGGCGGGATGGGGACCCCACGGCCAGAGAGGCGGGATGGGGACCCCACGCCCAGCGAGGCGGGATGGGGACTTCTGCGGGCCACTGGGGGCAGGTGCTGCCCTCTGAGTTAACGTGAAAATGACGACCACACCCCCCACCTGCTGAAACACGGCAGTTCTACTTCCGATCTACATGCTGAATGGCTGAGCGCACGGCCTTCCAATCTCCCGCTCACTAAGGGAAAACACGCGCACCTTTCTCAGCCTCAGGAGCGCATCCCAGGAAGATGGCCAAGCTCTACCCCCGTCCGTCCCCCACGGCAGGCTCTTGTGACAGAGCCCGGGGCGATGGCAGGTCTAGCATCTCCATTCTGAGTGGCTGGTCCCTCTGCAGGGACGCATGGCGCAGAGGCTGCCGGTGGATTTCCGGGACAGTCGGGCCCGGCCCGTGCCTTGCTTGCTGTTGTCGTGTGGAGTGGAGGTTGGGGTTTTGTGATTTTCCCAAGCTCAGGACCGGAGTGCCCATCAAAGAACCAGCCTGGTGTGGTTGCCGGGGAAGGCGGAAGGAAGGAAGCGGGGAGAGAGCGCTTCAAAGGGAGGCCTTGCAGGCAACAGCATGCACTTTCCTGTGGCCTTGTTACAGGGTTACTGCTTAAAAATGCTCTCGTCCAGAGCACACAGTGATGCACTAGAACAGATGGAGGAACGTACTGACAAATTTACTAAGTAGCCCGATCCTCCCTTATCCATCTAAACCTGGAAACACAGTTGAAATGGTTCAAGTAGATTCCAATCGGTAGCGAGGGTCCTGGAGACACGCCCAGAGCGAGGCCTGAGCCTCGCAGAGAGAATCACTCCTGGAAAACACGCTTGCCTCCTGCAACCTGGCCGTGGCCACCTGCTGCGGGTGCAGGCGCCACACGTCCACCCTGCGCGGAGGGAGACACAGGGACACGTGGGGCTGCGGCCGCACAGCTGAGCGCTCACAGTTAGGTTCGTCTGTAAGCTTGCCTGTGACGGTAGGTGACCGTGACCTTGTCCTGAGGACGACTTGGGGGACGTGCCCGCGACCATGACATGCTAATCATGTGTGTGGAAGCCTAAGCAGAGAGGCAGCAGCGTGGGAGGGCACAGAGAGGCTGGGGTCCTGGCCGGGTGATGGGAGCAAGTAAAGAAACCCGCATGTGCCTCCGTCTCCTCGTCTGTCGAGTGGGCAGAGTCCAGCTCTCCCAGGAATGGGGGTGACGTGACGTCACACGCACAAACATTCCGGCGGGGGGGCCTGCGCCCGCAGTGCTCTGCCCTCTTGCCGTTCTAACGTGACCGGCATTGCGGACACAGCGCAGGTCTCGTGCCGCCTCCGCTGAAGAACCGGCTTAAAGGGCGCAGCGGCGAAGCCGTCCACAGCGTCCAGGCACCCACAGCGCCCGCCCGCCGAGGGTGCCCGAGCTCAGCCTCCGCTGTGCAGGGGAGAGGGACCCGAGAGGACGTCTGGCAAGAGGAGCAGGAGGGAGTGTAGGCATCTTTTTGTCTTTTACCGAAATTGGAAAATGCTAGTATCATTCCCTTCCACCATCCCCCCCCCCACCCCGAGAGAGAGAGAGAGAGAGAGAGAGAGAGAGAGAGGGAGAGAGCTGAGGATTTGTGGCATCCGTGTGTAAAGTCAGGAAAAACATGAAATCCTCAGCTTTTTCCTAACTGCTGATGTTCAATGCAAACACGACACGTTTGAAAATGTGGCATTTTAATGACCCTCGTAGGTGGCATCATAAAATGGCAGATAATACGGGTCAAATGAGATGCGACGATCAGCAGTCACCATGGGGTCGATTTACCTACACCCTGGATGGAGCTCTTGTGGGGGCTACACCTGGCACCGGGCAGGCTTTGTGCCCTCGGGCACACGTGTTAAAGGGCGCCTTTAAAAAGCCGCACGTGAAGTCAACCCCCCGCGGGGCCGGCCCTTGGCGGTGTGACCATTGTGTTTGCGTGGACACTTCCAGCCCTTTGGCCTCACTGACGCGTGAACTTGAGAGGACGCCTTTCCCAGACCTTCCTTTCTTCTGAGGAGGACGCTGAGTCCTGAGGAGTAAACGTACTCGGTCAAGGTCACAGTGAGGAAGGAGCAGAGCCTCTCGGTCAAGGTCACAGTGAGGAAGGAGCAGAGCCTCTCGGTCAAGGTCACAGTGAGGAAGGAGCAGAGCCTCTCGGTCAAGGTCACAGTGAGGAAGGAGCAGAGCCTCTCGGTCAAGGTCACAGTGAGGAAGGAGCAGAGCCTCTCGGTCAAGGTCACAGTGAGGAAGGAGTAGAGTCTCTCGGTCAAGGTCACAGTGAGGAAGGAGCAGAGCCGGGAACAGCTCCCTGGTCCCGCCCCCAGGTCTGTCGGTCTCGTGGGAAAATGGACCGTCTGTGGTCTGGAAGTTTGTCGGGCGGGTGCAGGCTGCGTTGAGAAAGAAGCCACATGCACCGGGCCGGTGTGCCTCGGGGGTTGAATGTCGACCTGTGAACCAGGAGGTCACGGTTGGATTCCCGGTCCAGGGCACAGGCCCGGGGCTGTGGGCTCGATCCCCAGTGTGGGGTGTGCAGGAGGCAGCCGATCCGTGATTCTCCATCATCGTGGATGTTTCTCTCTCTCTCTCTCTCCCTTTCTCCCGGAAATAAATAAAAATTAAATAGATAAAAAGAAGCCGCATCCGTGGTGTGGACATCAGGGATCTCAGCAGACCTGCTCTGATGCTGGTGCCAAGACCCAGTTTCCCAGATCCTGGGCCAGACTCCTGATTCTGGGCTGTGGGCTTGGCCCTGACCCACGCCAGGCCGCCTCCTCAGCGTCCTCCAGCTCCGCAGGCTCCGCAGGCTCCCGAGACCACCCACCCCAGCAGCTCCTTGGGGCTGGGGCCCTGCTCCCCCTGGCGCTGGCCCCCCCGCCGGAATGTTTGTGCGTGTGACGTCACGTCACCCCCATTCCTGGGAGGCCGCCTCCTCAGCGTCCTCCAGCTCCGCAGGCTCCCAGGCTCCCGAGACCACCCCAGCAGCTCCTTGGGGCTGGGGCCCTGCTCCCCCTGGCGCTGGCCCAGGGCCTCGCCGAGCCGCACTGGCTCCCAACCCCCTGCCCCGAGCTCAGCTCTCCTGACCCCGTGCCACGTGTTTCCCGCTGGGATCATGACACGTGCGGCTCGTGCAGGTGCCTCCAAGCGGCAGGCGATGGCACCCCACAGGGGGCCCAGGAGCACTCGCCGCCCATCCCCACGCCCTCACAGACCAAGCCCTGGGGCCGGCCGAGGACTCACGTGGGTTTTGAAAACGGCTTCACTGTCTTTCGGCGAGGCCTGTTTTTGTCGATAAAATAAGTCGTTCCGCTCCTCGCCGGGGGTCCTTTCCGTTCTCCCACCAAGGGATCGACAAGGAGCACGCGTTTCCCCTCTTCGGAGGCCAAGGGTATTGCTGTAGGGGGGGCTGGGGCCGAAGATTCAAGAACAATCATCTGACATTCGAGAGCAAGTAAGGCATTGCGACAGCACGCATTCCATAGAGAACAGCGGGCGCCCCAGCGAGGGTGCGCTCGCTTTGTCTCTGACTTTTCCTAGTGACTCTGCCGGGGAGGTCCGAGAGGTCCGCACGTCTGACGCCGGTGTCCAATGAAGCCCTCGACGTCTTGTCTTCCTTCTGATGCCTAACACCGTCGCAGGAAAAACCCAAAACTCACTGGGATGTTTGTCACCGGGAAAATCTGGTTGTAAGATCATAAAATGAACAGTAGCTGGGGCGGGGGGGGGGGGGGGGGAGCGGGGGGGAATGGGGAAAAGGAGCCTTCTCCTTTCCTTTCCTTTTAACTTTTAAGAAAGATATTCATGTCCTGGTGAGAAGAGTCTGGTAAGGAAATGAAGTTTAAATTTGCAGGCTGGAGAGGGCATACTCCCTGGAGCAATGTCCTCAAGGACAGGAGAAGGAATGAGATTCTACGTGCAAGTCAATGGGTGGCTCTGGACAGGAGGGAGGGTGTTGGTATAGGTGCACACAGGTGAGCAGGCGCACACAGGTGAGCAGGCACACACAGGTGCGCTCAGGTGAGCAGGTGCACACAGGTGAGCAGGTACACACAGGTGAGCAGGCGCACACAGGTGAGCAGGTGCACACAGGTGCGCTCAGGTGAGCAGGCGCACACAGGTGAGCAGGTGCACACAAGTACGCTCAGGTGAGCAGGCACACACAGGTGCGCACAGGTGAGCAGGCACACAGGTGAGCAGGCGTGGTGGGGAAGGTGGGGATGGTCTGCTCTGATGTATCTCCATTGCTCTTCCCAGATTACTCACTCTGGAGAGCCGGGCCCCCTGGCTCCCTTCCCCTGCTCCCTTCATTTGCTAAGATGGTCTCTGTCAAGTCCCGGGACCTCAAATAGCTGCTCACTTCTGCATATGTTTCTCCTGCCCCCACCTCTCCTCAAGCCGCAGACTCATCCCCAGCTACCTCCCTGGCACCTGTGCTTACCAGGGAGATGGCCAATGGGCATCTTAGGTTGCGTGTGTCTGGAACTGAGCAGTTGCTTTTCTTCCCAAATCAGCTGCTCACCCTTCACCCAGCTTGTGTAACCAACACCACGCAGATGCTGAGACACCATTTACGCCAGATGTTGACATCAGCCTTCATGGTTCCCTTTTTCTCATCATTCCATATTCAAGCCATAAGCAAGGCCAAGCGACTTCAAAATATACCCCGAATCCCAGTGCTTTTCACACCCCGTAATGGCATCCCAGCGTGGGCCACCTCCACTCCTCGCCTGCGCTATGCACCACGCTCTTACGGTTTCTCTGCCTCACGTCTCCTTCTCCGTCAGTGACACCCCGCCAATGAGCCAACATGAGTCTTTGAAAATGCCATGAGCCTGCTCAAAACTCTCCAGTGGTTTTTTCCCCCAAAAATAAAACCTAAAGTCCTTGCCATTACCTGCAAGGACCTACATGCTCTGGTCCCAAAATGAGCTCTCTCCCTCTTCACCTGCCAGCCGTTGCCTTGTTCGCTCTCTTCTGCAAACACAGACCCACACGCTGATGCTCAGAAGAGCCACGCCAAGCTCACCCAGCCCAGGAGTCTGCACAAGCCCTTCCCCCCACCTGCATGCAGGTCAGCACTCGGATAGTCACATGACTCCTCCCGCCCTTCTCCGGTCCCTGTGCAAACATTCCCCGCAGAGGCCTTCCACAGCTGCCCTGTCTAAATGAGCACCGTCCTCTACCTCCTTCCTCTGCTCGCACTTCCTTCATTGCATTTCCCACTTCCTGCGTGTATTCCGCCATGTGCGTCACTTCTTGTCTGTCTCCCTCTGTCAAGTAGGCTCTATCAGGGCAGAAAACTGCCTGCTCTGCTCACCACGTGTCTCCAGCACCCGAGCGTGTGGGTCAGCCCTCAGTCCACGCACTGAACGAACAGAAGCTGTTGCAGAGTTCTGGAAAAGGACATGATCACAACCCGGCCGGGAGCAAAGCCGGGAGCAGGGTCCGGGTGGGGCTCTCGCCCAGGTGCGATGAGGCTGGCTTGGCAGTAAGGGAGAGGGAGTGGAGATGTCAGTTTTGCTTGAGCCTCGGTTCTCTATCTGTGCTGTTTACAAACTCGATTCGCCAGCTCAATACTTAGCCAATAAATGTCTTGATGCAGATTGAGAGGATGTGGCAAATGGGAGGAGGCCCAGAAGGGAGGGACTTTGATGCCTTCGTCCTACCTACGAGGAAACTGAGCCTCGGGGAGACTAGAGGGGTTCCTCAGAGTCTCCTGGCTTCTAAGTGGAAGCAGCTAAGACTGGCATCTTATCCCCATTTCCGGGCTCTTGCCACTGGCCCGTGGGCTGGGCTACAAAATGGTCCTGGGAAAAAATGTCTGAGCTTTAGCATCGTAAGAATTTTGAAGCTGCTAATTGTTTTAAAAATAACTTGCTATGTGATTACAAGTTTAAGTTTGGCTTCTTGCACCATTTTAATTGTATTTTGGGCTGTGCTGAGAAGTCCCAGGAGAATACGTCAGATGTTTGCTTGGGTCTTTCTGTTCAATGGCTTTGAACTTGGCACCCAGGGTTAATTTAGGGTTGATCCTCCACTTGCCTTCATGTACCCCCTAACACACACACTGATGTCTACTCAGTGTCATCTTTGAGGCAAGACTTAAAAGTAGGAGTATGTCCAACAGGAAAATGCAGAATGAACTGAGTAGCACGCGTAGACCAGACAGACTGAATAAAGATACAGAAAACCACTTCTTTGGCACTAACGCAGATTCATTGCACCCCACACCACGAATGGAAACCACCCAGGCAAGAATACCTCACCGTCAAGTGTGATAAATGCTGAGGACATCGCTCCTCTTCCCACTTTTCCTCCCTTCGCCACATTATGCACCGAATCCGGGAGCGTTTCGTTAATTCATTTAAGTAGGTTGCTTGTTCCTAATGAGCTCTTCCCAGGAAGGTGGTTCAGCGCTTCGCCCTCCCGGTGAGAAGATGTGTGATCCCGACACAGACGGTGAGAAAACCAGGGGGGGATTCACGTGGGGCCGGCAGCCCGGGAGGCTGAGAAATGCAGCGGAGAAGTGCACTGTTTCTGTTGGCAACTCCTTTCATTTCTACCAGAGTCTGTCCTTGACTCACACCCCAGAGGCTGCGCTGGACAGACCCGGGGCACGTTCTGTGGAGACCTGCGGCTCAGCCTCTCCCTCGCACACATCTCTCTTCCCACGCTGCGCCCCATCCCTGCTGGTCTTTGTGGGTTTTTGTTTGTTTACATATATTTTTACTGATTTCAGAAAATGGAAGGGAGAGGGAGGGAGGAGAGATAGAAACATCGGTCAGAGAGAAGCATCGATCGGCTGCCTCCTGCACAGCCCCTCCTGGGGATCGAGCCCGCAACCTGGGCACGTGCCCTGAGAATCGAACCAGTGACCTCCTGGTGCATGGTACGATGCTCAACCACGGAGCCACACTGCTGAAGCTGTTGTATTTTTAGGAAGCTCTCTAATAATCTGAGAGTGTAAGGGAGAGAGCTGCTAGAGGTTTTGTGTCCCCCCCAAAATTCCTAAGTGGAAATCCTCATCCCAGCCCCTCAAAATGTGACCTTATTTGGAAATAGCGTTGTGGCAAATGCACCTAATTAAGATGAAATGATACTGCGGAAGGATGGGACCCTAATCCGATATGGCTGGCACCTTTATAAAGAGGGAATCTGGACAAGCAAAGGGAGAGCGCCAAGTCACAGCCACAAACCAGGAGCTACCTGATTAAAATTAGGGCTTCTACTCGCATGCTCACTATGAGGTTGGTATTCCGAGGTCCCCCCGCTTTCCACGGCAGCAGTCACCCACAGTCACCCACGGTATGAAAATAAATGGAAAATCCCAGAAGTCATCAATTCGTACGTTTTAAAGTGCACGCCATGCTGTGTAGCATGAGGAAACCCCACACTCCTCTGCTCCGTCTGGTTGGGCTATGGCTCAGCCTTTGCCCAGCGTCTCCCACTGTCAACGCTGCTGCCTGCCTGTCGGTCTCTTAGCGGCCATCAGGGTGACCAGACCACCTGTCGCAGCATCACAATGCCTGTGTTCAAGTCGCCCTCATTTCACACAACGAGGCTGCGGTCACATAACTTTGATCTCAGCGTATCATTTTAATTGTCCCATTTTACTATTAGTTATTAGTGTCCATCTCTTACTGTGCCTGATTCACAAATTAAACTTTGTCATAGGAATCCTGTATAATAAAAGGCTAATATGCAAATCGACCGAAGGGCAGAAAGACCAGTCGCTATGATGCACACTGACCACCAGGGGGGCAGATGCTCAACGCAGCAGCTGCCCCCTGGTGGTCAGTGCGCTCCCATAGGGGAAGCACCGCTCAGCCAGAAGCTGGGCTCATGGCTGATGAGCACAGTGGCAGTAGTGGGAGCCACCGCGGCAGCACTAAGGATATCTGACTGCCAGCTTTGGGGAGCAGGCCTAAGCGGTCAGTCAGACATCCCCTGAGGGCTCCTGGACTGGGATAGGGTGCAGGCCAGGCTGAGGGACCCCCCCTCACCCCCCAAGTGCAAAAATTTTGGATAGGACAAATGGTAATACAGAGAGGGGCTGGGGGCCTTGGGACATATCCCCCGTGGATAAGGGGGGCTGCTGTATGTCGAATTTAGGGAATCATTCAATGGAAAGACTCTTCCGCTCTCGAGACATCAATTTATTGCATGTAGTAACTATTTATCGTATTGACATATTTACAAAACACTACAAAATGAAATAGCACTCTAACCCACCGTTACACAGGGCTGCAAACGGGCAAGACAAAGTATGTGGAAAACATGTACTTCTGTCTTTGGCGTTAGAAATCTACACAAGCCCGCGGCATGGAACGTGTCCAACACGGAGCGTTACACGTAGACAGAGATGCCTGGGGAACGTCACGAAGAGGGGCTCCGACCGCCTCTGCTAGGAACCGCCCCCGGGTCCATGAAACGCAACAGGAAGACAAACACCACCGGCGAGGAAGGCCGCCTAGTGGCAGAGATAACAACACAAGGAGCACAGCCGCTCCCACACCCGCGCGGGAGCGTTTCCGCGTGCGTGACATGCGTGACGCGGCTGCTTCCGTGGTCCGTGGCAGACGACGCCTTCTCCGGCTCCCAGCTGCAGGTAAGACGGGGACCACCGTGAGGGCACGACTCTCCTGTTCAGACATTTCATGAAACTCGTTTCCATGATCATTTACACACACACACACACACACACAGGCACACACACACACACACACACACACACAACTTGAACTGGTTTTCGCAAATAGTAATTTCTCTAAAACACAATCACAGTTGACAGAATTCTGAGGTAAAGGTCCCGACTCTGCGCTATCGGAGAAGGCCCAGCCCCGGGGGCTCTACGGGGGGCGGCAGCCACTGAACTTTAGGTTCTGGAACGCAAGAGACGTGACCCAAAACCTCCGACCGCGCGTCCAGTCTGGCCCCTTAAGCTCACGCGTCTCGGGCTGGGTTTCCTTCAAACCCGACCCCCGCCCTGGTCTCACGGACGCCACTTTGTGCTGCAGGAGAGCCAGTTCATCGGGAAAGGGCCCGTCAGTGTCTTCACCGGATGCCCCGGCCGGGCCTCTTGTGCACCACAGAGAGAACACGTCACATAAGAGCGAAGGTTTGGTCAAATCAATCCACTGCAGAAACTGCTCTTCCCACTGGGTCCCACCCCCCGAAAAGGGGCGGCTGACGGGTGGGGAGACCCTCGGTGAGACGCTGGGGGCCACGCTGAGGAAGCCCGGAAATGCCGAGGGACCCTCCGGTCCCAGAAATGCAGGCAGGACCCCGCTGTGCTTTCCTTCCAAAATCCTCAACAAACTGGTTTGTGCTTGTGCTACTGTCAACACTCCAGGGAAGGAGGGTAACTGGCGACCCTGTCCTACCTAGGTCTTTTTTGGGGGAGGGGGAAGGGGCGCCGGGGGAGAAAAAAAGGCCCGTGTTAACAGACGTTGCTCCTGTCAAATGGCTTCATAGACATTATAGCCCTTAACCCGTTTCTGTAAACAACGCGCCCTCACTCCAGTTCCTTGCCACCGCCTGTCCCCTACCAGCCAAGGTGACTTCACCAAGTGGGAGACCACGGCTCCAAAACAACCCTAGGTGGTCACCGGGGCGGGGGGGGGGTCTCACAGGGAGACGCTCGCTTTTATGACCTTTCTTCCTCGGTACACAGTGACTCGCAACTGTGACCGGGGCAACAGATAAGGAACTGAACAAAAGCGTTCGCCCTGAGCGGCCCTTTGAGACGAGGCGTCGTCATACTGGACCCTCCACCAGCTGCCCGACAGCGGAGCTCTCGTGGGCTCTGTGCTGGGAAGGGCAACATTGAACTTTGGGCCATAGAAGATTCTGGCGAATGGCACGTGAGAAGAAACCAGCGGGAAGCATTTCCGGATGGCGGCATCATGGGGTCGGACTGGATGAAGGAAGTGGAAAGATGAGCCCTGTGTTTGCTGGGCTCTTTGGGGGAGAAAAGCAAGCTCGGGCTTTGCCCTGGCCCCTGACGATGACCCGCTGGTTGCTGTCCCTTGCCCAGCTGTCCGTCAGCACCAGCATGTTCAGACCCCAGGATTAAGACTCAGGAGGGAGGGCGTGGAGTAGCCGGAAATGCAGCTTTTGAAACACATGGGTTCATTCACAGCGCTGTGCAGGCTTCGGTCGGTCCCGTCTTGAAAGTGTCTGGGGCGGAGCCACGCCGGATGGGCACCTACTCATCCATCTCCACGTACGTGGACGGAAACCAGCCCACCTACAGGAGAGAAGCAACCACTGAGCCACGTGACTTCACGTCTACCCCTCACGGGGTCCACACACAGCATGCGGTTTCCCTGACACCCCACGAAGCTGGCGTGTCAGACCCAGTGCAGGCCAGTAAGGCGGGTTTACGGGTTCCCGGAGCGGGACAGAGTTCCCATGGGCTGGCACCCAAATGAATATGCCAATGAAGGGTGGCACAGGCTCTAGTATTGAATGATTGCTCTTTCTGCCACAGAATGGAGCAGGGTCCTGGGTCCCATTCCTCCCAACTGAGATCAGCGGCCCGGAGAGACCGTCCGCTCTGCACATCACGTTTCCGCCCCGAGGCCGAGGGACTAACGCTGAAATGCCCCTCAGCCCTCGTCCCAGTGAGAAGCCACGGTCTTGCACAAGTGACCTTGGCTTATGCCACCACCACATTCCCTCGGGGCATGTTTCTTGCGGGCCTACGGTGGGTAAGAAACACCAGCAGGGCCTGGAGCCGGAGTTCTGGGGGGCGAGGCTGCCAAGGGAGGGCTGCTCCCCAGCAGCTCACGGGGGGGTGTGGTGAGCTGCCATGACCTTCATTCCCAGGCAGAGCACACGAGAGGCAGAGCTCACCTTGCCGTTGGCTTCTCCTCGCCACCAGCCGTTCCCGCTCATCTTGGTGTAGATCTTCACCACGTCCCCCTTCAGCAGGGACAGCTCGCGCATGTCTCTCGCACAGAAGTCGTAGCGCGCCACGGCGATGCCCAGCACCTTGGGGCTCAACACTGTGGAGACAGGACGGGGAGGCGCTGATTTGCGGTGTGAGGACCCGAGGAGCGAAGCGGGTGAGCGTCAGTGATGCTGTCACAAGGTGGAGGTGTGACTTCACACGGACTAGCGACAATGGCAGGCAGCCGGGGAGCGAGCAGCAGGATGGCCTTCCGGGCAGTCGGGGTCAAGGTCACTTCCTAAAGTCTAAGGGCCACAGTTCTGTTTTCTCGCTCTTCAAAACGGGCTCGTTTTTTTGTTTGTTTTTTTAAAGGTTCCTATCTAAGGAGAAAGAACTAGCACTCACCTCCTGCTGATGCCCCATACTCTGCTTCTTTAAGGCTCAAAACAACCAATTTGTTTCTGCTCAGAAAGTCTCCTGCGGAGTCCAGTTCACCGCTTCCAGTTAACCGGCACTTCCTCACCCCTCAGGCCTGTTCGTTGTTATTGCTAAACTTATTTGGGGCGAACCTCAGTTACCGTTTTATATATAAGTTCACTTATGTGAAGCAGCTTAAATCAGGTTTCCACAAACACAATTTATCTTTTCTTTCCAAGGAATCCTGCCTCCCGGGAAACCTTCACTGACGTATGTCATTAAAAATGGTGTCCGCTACGTCAGTGGGGCCCAGTGGTTGGCGGTCACGGTTCGATGCCCGTTCAGGGCACATGCCCAGTTGTGGGCTCGATCCCCAGTAGGGAGCGTGCAGGAGGCAGCCGATCCAAGAGTCTCTCTCGTTAAGTGACGTTTCTGTCCCTCTCTCACTCCCTCTCCTCCCCTCTCTCTCTAAAAATCGATAAAAACGTATTTCTTTTAAAACGATGTCAGCGTGTTCACCTCCTTCATTCAGATTGCTGTGACGGTTGACGCGGACATGCTGTTTTCTCAGGAGCTCCCTTACGCCCTGCCCAAGCCTGTCCTGAAAGGAAAACGCGTTCGAGCTGGCTCACATCAAGTGTTTCATAACGCACTGTCATACGCACTTCTCTACCTGTTGCTCTTTGGGGTTATAAAGTGTTTCAATTACATGTTCAGTGACTCGGCGAATCGCTCACCAGGGATGGAAGGAACTGAAGTAGAAGAAAAAGAAACAAACAGGAAGCACCATCCGTCTGTGACTGTGACGGTGCCCGGAGCCCGGGCAGCCGCGATGGTGACCCGTGCCGCCCGGCGGAGCCTGCGCACGTGACACGGGCTCCCCGGCCTGGCCTTCGTGGCTTTGCAATGACGGAAAGGTTTCCAGTCTCCAGCGGTCAATCATAAGATAAACACAGAGCAATGCTGCCGATTTCAGAAGTGCCGAGGGAGTAAAAATGGGTCGTTTCATTTTACTGCTCAGACAAAACCCACCTGAGTCATTTTCTTTCTGAGTTACGGGGCACGCCTTACTGCAAAGGGCGCACATAAAAATCCCCGTGAAGGAGAAAGCCCGTTATCGACTGAGCCGCGAGGCCTGGCCTGCGTCTCTGAGGTTCTGGAGGCCACGTTTCTCTCGCCTGTGAAATGAGAGGCGTGCATTAGACCAGCGGTCGGCAAACTGCGGCTCGCGAGCCACGTGCGGCTCTTCCACAAAATACCACGTGCAGGCGCGCACGTACAGTGCGATTGAAACTTCGTGGCCTGTGCGCAGAGGTCGGTTTTCGGCTCTCAAAAGAGATTTCAATCGTCGTCCTGTTGCTATTCGGCTATTGACTAATGAGTTTGCCGACCGCTGGCCTAGACGACTGACTTCTAAGGCCCTCCTAGTTCTAAATGGTTCCGCTGGGACTTAGAAGTTAATTTTTTAAAATCTGTAAGGAAACGTCCTTTCTCTACCCATAACGTACTCTCCTCGATGCCCCGTACATAACCACTCAATTCTCTGGCTAATGACAGAAACCGAGACAAAAATACCCAGACACAAAAGGACGGGCACAGTCATCCTTGGAGCCATCTGTGCTGAATTTCATCTTACATCTGGAGACCCGGTTGGGATTTGTGTTCTATTTATTTTCTAAACCCTGGCTTTTCTCAACTAAAATTTCTGATCCTTAAAGAAACTGATGCTTTTATAGGGTGTTCCACGCCCTCCTTTCTACGCTCGGCCCTCATCCCTCCCTCGCCTCTCCCGACGGGTTGAATCAAAACTGTTTTTGCTGAAATACAGAACGGGAGCTCGTACACACACACACACACACACACACACACACACACGCACGCACTGGAGGAGTGGAATGCCACACACGCGCGCACGCATACACACACACACACGCACTGGAGGAGTGGAATGCCACACACGTGCGCACACATACACACACACACACACACGCACTGGAGGAGTGGAATGCCACACACGCGCGCACGCATACACACACACGCACACACATACACGCACTCACACGCCGGAGGAGTGGAAGGCCATGGCGAGCAGTGACTCTGCGACAGAGGGGAGGGAGGTGCGGGTGCCGATGTGACCTGGGCTGGGTGGGAGGAGATGCATCTACATGAGAAGCCACACAGAGAAGGCAAACTGTCTTCTTTGCAAACAGAAGCAAATGGACACGACACAGACGAGCAGTGGAGCAGTACCTGACCAGAAAGGAGTGGAGGAAGGGGGGACAAAGCTGAAGTCTGGAGGAGGGACAAGAGAAAACCCACAGAACAGAGAGGGGGCTGAGAGAGAGAGAGAGAGAAGCAAAAAGAACATTTAGGTGTCGGCAAAAGAAAAAAATACATCTCGACACAACTACCCCGTTGTCTATAACCACAGGAAAACGGTCCCACCACAGCTGGGACCTCAACCTTCGCTCGTGCTCACTTTGTGTCTTATCATTGTTTCTAAATGAAGACCCTTTTCCATGTGGATGGACATTCGTTCTGCAATTCGGGGCTGTCTGTCGTGTTGTGGTGAGCACAGCACCCCACTCCACGCTGCCACCTTCCCCCCCCCCCAAGGGTGGCCATCTCCTCTGGATGTGGTAGGGTGCCCGCCTTGTCACCTCCGGGAAAAGGGGAGCCTGCACATTCTCCGTGTGAAACTTCTGAAGAGCCTGCAGGGTGGAGTCGACGCCCTGTGCATGGCCTTTCGCAGATTCAAGAAATCCACTCACGTGTCCAGGTGTGTTAGGACCCGCCCTCCAGCCCCAACTACGCATGCACATGCTAGCTTTTTTCCAGAAAGAAACAGAAGCCGCTCCGAATCTTACCACATCTGGAAGGGAAAGGAAATGTCCCCCACAAAGTTGCTGGGAGGTAGAGAAACGTTAACGCAACTGGATGCTCACAAGAAAGGCTTTTCAGAGCCATCGGCATCGGCATTCGTGCCAAGTGGCTACAATCAGGATCTTCTTAAACCTCATCTACAACATTAGCATCTGAAGCCCTGGCCGGTGTGGCTCAGTGGATAGAGCGTCAGCCTGCGGACCAAGGGGTCCTGGGTTTGATTCTGGTCAAGGGCATATGCCCAGGTTGCGGGCTCGATCCCCAGTGAGGGGGCGTGCCGGAGGCAGCCAATCAGTGATTCTCTCTCTCTCACCATTGATGTTTCTATCTCTCCCCCTCTCCTTTCCTCTCTGAAATCAATAGAAATATATATTTTTTAAATAAAATATAATCTTAAGGGAGTTATTTCCCCAGGGTGAGGTCTTAGCTTCACTCTAAACTGAACTTTCCCCCAATGAGTGGAACAGATTTTAGATGTACCTTTGCCCTCACCTGGATCCCACTCTGTGAGCTCAAACAGCTGCATGACGCTGCCGGGAGGTACGACCATTAGCTCCGATTTTCCTCGTCTGAAACCAAACTCATCCTGAAACGCAATTTCCTCCCCGTCATCTCGCTCAATCTCCCACGTTCCTGTCCTTTTTCGATACGACTTCTGGGTTCTCTTTGCAAACCATCCTTGCAAACCAGTGTGAGGCCTCCCAACTGGCCTTTCTGCTTTGGACTTTCTTTCCTTCCTATTCTAAACGCTGCTTCTTGGCTACACACCGTGAACACTCACCATGTTCTCCTCAACTGTGAGCTCCGACTCTTCACCGGAAACCCATGGCAAGTCACAGCCTGCCCAGGCCTGCTTCCCTAACCAGACCCCTGCCCTTGCCCCCATTCCCTTCCCCCAGGCCCTGCCATAGCCCCCATGCCCTTCACCCATTCTCTTCCCCCAGGCCCTGCCATTGACCCATTCCCTGCCATTGCCCCCATTCCCTGCCATTGCCCCCATTCCCTTCCCCCAGACCCTGCCCTTGCCCCCTTTCCCTTCACCCAGGCCCTGCCCTTGCCCCCATTCCCTTCACCCAGGCCCGCTCCCAGCACCCCTGCGGCCGGATTCTCACTCGAAGCGTCGCTCACTCTGTAACGTTGCTCCGTCCCCTCTCCTCTGCTAACCCTGCTCCTTGTCTCTGATGCCCAGCTCGGGTCCCTTCCTCGAGCCTTCCCTGATCAAGCCAGACACCTGTCCCCTCCCCCGTCCTGCCCGGCCATCTGCTGGGCGCTTTCGCCATGGCCCTCCCGGCTCCACTGCTAATGACCCCGCGTGCTCCTGTGTTGATCCCCAACGGGCCGTTGTTCTGAGGAGCGGGGACCAGCTTACGTTGCTTCTGCATCACCACTGGATGCGGGATGGGGCCCCGGGCTGCACAGCTGACGTTGCTGAGCGGACAGGTCTCTCAGCGGGGTCTTTAACTCTGCAGCTCCGGGTTCCTCCTCCATTCGCTTCGCTCACCTGCTCACTTCAGCTGCTCAGTGAGGACTTCCAACCAAAGCCAGCGCGACACACAGGGCAGAGGGCCGTTCCGCTCGGGTTTCACTCCCCGGGTCCCTGACAGCCTTCACCTACCCATGATGCTCCTACAGTTACTGGAATGGTTTCTGAGCTGCGCACCGGCTGTTACAGACGGGAGGTCTCCTGGCATGCACCACAGGCATGCTCACCCGTTTCTCCCCCCACCCAGGGCAGAGCTCCCAGCAGACGGTGTGAGGGCTGGTCGGGACACTCGCTTTCCACATTTTACGCAGCTTATCGGCGCCACTCTCCCTAGACTTCCATTTCCACTGCCTCCGGGCCCTTCATTCTCTCGAGCTGGCGACACAGCCTGTAAGTGCCTGGCGCCTCTGGCGACGGGAGTACCAGATAAGACGTTTTCCTGGGAAGTGTGGGCTAGATCCAGACACGAGCAACGTCAGAATGGGGTGCTGATACAGCTACTGCGGAGCATGGTCCCACCTGCAGAACATCTTTCTACCCACACGGGGAACATACCCACCTTCTCCACCGACGCGCATCTTCCCGGCCTGGCATGCACGTCACCACCTAACGCTGCACGCACTCTGCCTGCTGGGCATCACGTCATTCTGATGTGAAGGGTCCTTCTTGCGAAAAAGAAGTCTCTTATTCGTAGCTGTACCCACCTAGACCACCTAGAGCAAGTCAACGTGGGGACGTCTGTCGTCATTTGCAAACTGCATGCTCCGGTGGGGGCCTCCCTTCCTTCCTCAAACATGTCTCACTCCTGTTTGCAGACAGGAGAGCCGGCTGGGCGAGACCCCCACATCCGGGTGGGTGTCCCCGCTTACTTTCCACACGCCCGGTGCCTTGTACACACTCACAGTCTTGGAGCGTTGGCACGTAAGCGGCCCATTGTCTAGTGACACCGTTTCTCTAAGAATAGAATCAAATATGACTTCCAAGTTCAACCAACGAAATCCGAAGTCCTGAGACTCTCTAAGTGAAACGGAAGTCATCTGCTGAGCAAATACACTGGGAATCGAATCTACCAGCTTAGCCATCATCGACTGATTGGCAACTCACTACGGAATGCTACTCAGTCCTGAGACTTGACCAAGAAAGGGAGCCACACAGCACAGACGCTGGCCAATTACAGGAAGATCACAGCGTTTACAGAACAGAAACCTAATGAATGATGGCCTACCGCCTTACTTTTGTTCTCAAGGCTAATTTTGTTGTCTTTGTTGCTAATCCTTACCAGAGGATATTTTTTTCCATTGATTTTTTTGAGAGAGAGTGAAATGGAAGGAGGGAGTGAGGGAGGGGGAGAGAGAGAGAAAAAAAAAAAACACACACACAACTACATCGACGTGAGACACACCAATTCGCCGTCTCCGGCCCATGCCCTGACTGGGTTAGGGGTTGGACCTGCAACCCAAGTACATTGCCCTTGACTGGGGGGGATCGAACCTGCGACCCTTCGGTGCACAGGCTGAGGCTCTAACCACTGAGCACCACCGGTTCGGGCTGCCAAGGCTAATTAATCGCTGCCTTAATTAATAAGCTCTGCCTTGATTAGGCAGCTCATGTTCATGAGCAAATGGGAATCCATTCAATTTTCAGGGACGCTTAAGGCGTGCACACGGCAGAGACCAAGTCCAATCACACTGCTCCTCAGGCCCTGTGAGCAAGTCCCACCGTGTTTCCGAACCGTCACGTGATCTTCCGTGACGTGTATAAGTGAACACAGCCCTACACGCCTGCCCATTGCTCTCTGGGATCCACACTGCCTAACACTCAGCTCCGAGTTGTAGCGACCACACGTGTCCACTCATTTGCGGAAGAAAAAGCTGTTCGTAAAAACTGTCAGGCAGTTGGACCGATGGCCCTGCCATCAGCGCGGGGATCCCTGGGAGTCTGCTGCCCGGCAGTGGCCAAGACGTCCTCCGGAGACCCGGGATGCCAAGTGGGCCCTTGGATGTGCCATCCAGGAGGTTCTCTGTACTCCTGTCTACGGATGGCCCCGCAGCAGAGAACACGCTGGATGAATGTTTCGTCGGAGCCGTGACCCCTAACCTGGCGTGGTTTCAGAGCGTGGGCTGCGCCCTTGACCCCAGCAGCATTCAGTATCTGCTCCCACCTCCCTCCATGAAACATACTGGAAACCCCTGGCTCAGGGCTTACTGTGTATTTTATATATTGTCACTGAAAGAAAAAAGAAAAAGGGATAATTCAGATTGGTTTCATTTCATCGAATGGGGACGTAAATGGTCAAATCTCCTTTCACGTGAAATTCGAATATAACAAGAACAACGTATATCTGGAATTATTAGGAAAAAGTGAACAGCTTTGCATGCAGTGCTGAACATCTGAGGCCATTCACGAGAAAAACCAGGAGGTCTGAGGCCTTTCCTATTAATATGGAGAATTAGATCACTTGACATTTCTAAGGGTTTCCGATTATTTAGAGGCATCAAGTTTATGGATTCTAAGTCCTTACTCTCCGAAAAGAACTGGCAGACGTTTATCAGATAACTACAGACTTGCAAAGCGCTGTGTTAGGAGCTACAGGAGATACGACAAGTCAGACGGCGTCTGGCTTCACGGGAGCTTACAAATCAGCGAAGAGACAGGCACACAGAAAGGACAGAGCAGTGGGGACTGTTCATCTGGCATCGAGAATGCTCTGACGAGCCTTTGGGCTCCGGTTGAGTCCCTCCCTAAAAAAACCTCCAGCCTGTCTGGCCGGCGTGGCTCAGCGGCTGAGCCTCCACCACGGAACCAGGAGGTCAGGGTTCGATTCCCGCTCGGGACACGTGCCCGGGTGGTAGGCTCGATCCCCAGTGTCGGGTGTGCAGGAAGTAGCGGATCCATGATTCTCTCTCATCATGGATGTTTCTCTCTCTCTCCCCCCTCTCCCTTCCTCTCTGAAATCAATAGAAATATATATTTTTTTAAAGAAACCTCCAGCCTTCCAGTCACTCAGGCCAAACACCTTAGTCCTTCTCAGACCGTCGCTTGCTGCTCTGGCTCACCTGGGATGTGTGAGAACGCCCTGCGGGGTCACCTTCCAAATACAGCACCTGTGTGGCCCCTTGGTGGCCCAAGCTGGCACCATCTGTCACTGGATTTCTCAGTAGCAAGTGGTCTCCATCTTTCTACCTTGTCCCTCTCCCCAGGGTCCTGATTTCAGCAGAGAAGCCGGAGGAAGCCTGGAAAACCTGAAGTGGGACCACGTCTCTCCTTTGCTTCAGTCCCTCCAAGGCTTCCCGTGGCTTCCAGAGTCAAGCCCCGTCAGGCCTCACTGGTCTGGCCCCCCCTTAGGGCTCCAGCCTCGCCCTGCTGCCGTCGCTGTCCCCTGTGCTCCGGCCACAGCTCCTCCGCGTCCTTCCCTTGCGCCGGCCATGCCCAGCCCTGGCTCCGACTGTCACCTTTTCCTGCACGGTCACGGGTCTGGTCGCCACGACCCGGGCCACCTTGGCCAGTGTTTGAAGGATGGCTCTAATATTTGTCACCACATCAGAGGACAGCGCTAATCTCTGTTTCGTTTGCGAGCCCACCCACCTCCCCACGCTTTTCCACACGTCAGGGACACACGGCACTTGAACAGCTGCTGTCTCCCAGGGGCCTCTGGTCCTGACCTTGCTAGGGAGACCTTCCTTTCCCAGGGTTTGTGGTTTTCTAAACCATGTTAGATACACTGCCAACGCGACGTCCCTTCGTTCTAAGTGCTTCCGTGTGCACTTCCTAACCGCAGGATAACGGGGATCCGTTTGGTCTTGTCTGGTGTTTCCTCACGGTTAGACTCAGGGGATGCTCTTGGAAACAGAGCCCTGAGGTGGGGCTGTGTTTTGGGGGACTCACATTTGGGGGTGCATCACACCTGTCTGTCCCATTAATGATGTTAACCCTGATCACTTAAGTGGTTTGTATTTTTCCAACTTTTCCAACTAATAGGTTCCTGCAAGAAGATCCTTTGATATTATCTAAATAACAATAACCAACGTTTTTTCTTTAATTAGCCAACTCTACCCTGTGGTCCAATTAATGCAGAACTCGGCCAAATGTCGGAGGTCTGCGGGTGGTTATGAAATCGCTCCTGGTGCCAGTCTTCCCGGTGTAATTGGTCCATTAACATTCCTCTTCCCCTCCTCCTCGCATGTGCGCGAAGAAAGCAACCTAAGGCGCAGAGTCCCTTTACAAGCGCGTAATGACGTCTCTACTCGCTTCCCTCCCTCCTCGGAGGAGAGCGCCGAGGCCCCGACGGGCTAAGTCACTTGCCGAAGGCCCGACCTGAACAGCGGTAGGTGCTCACGGAGAAGCAAGACAGGCAAAGGCAGTCCGGGCCCTCCGAACACACACGCCTCGGGGCACGGCCGCGCCTCAGGCGGGTTTGCTGGGACCGCTGTGGACAGGAAGGCGAGCTCACCGGCCCACAGCACAGGGCAGGGAGTCTCCCACGGGGTCACTGCGGGTTCCCAGGGAGCAGAGGGCTCCCCCGCCTGCCGGGGCCCCCCTCTCTGCTCTCACCTCCTCCTTTCTCTCTCCTTCTTCTCCCTGGGAAACACTCAAGTCGTTCCAGTGACATAAAGTCGCATAGCCCTGTGGACAATGGGCTCCCGACTTGAAGTGCTGGATGCCCCTCTGGCCTCCTACGTAATTCTAATCCATGTGTTTTTACATGGTGTTTTCTGGGTGGTTGTTTTTTGCATTGGCATGAGGGCCTTCTGTCATAACCGCATCACAGTTCACTGACTTGAAAACGAGCTGGAAATCTCGTTGGTGAGAGCATTGTACCCTGGACAGTGCGGAAGCGAGCAGCCTCCGCCACACGCCCGGGACATTCCTATGACAGCTAAACCGAAGCAGCAGCAGCAGCCCGTCTCAGCGGCGGGAACTTCTGTCCAGCCTCCCCGACACAGGGTGGCTCTCGCCTGCATCTTGCCTGCTCTGTGGCCTTTTGGAAGCAATGGTGTGTCCTTGCCCTGGGTCACCGCCCCACCCACTGTCCCCGGCAATCCTTCTTGGTGAAAGCTACTGCTGGGTGCTCCTGAGCAGAGGCGAGAACACACATCCCGCACACACATCCCATACGGGATACCTAGGGCCCTCCCGCCCCCGGCCACTGCCGGGCCAGCCCCAAAGGGCTACACCCCCACCCAGAGGCAGGGCTCTCACTCAGGGTTACCCTGCGCCAGAACGTGGATGAGCAAGCTCCATCTACCAATCATAACGGCAAAGCGGTAAACTGCTGTGAGTTAAAGTCAGTAATTCTACCCAGCTCTTACAAACACGGGCAGCTGTTTCTGCGTGAGAGGAGTTGTTCGCAGTAGCAGTAAAAGCTGAAGAGGTGGAGAGAGTCGCGGCCGACGTCTCCTGGGTGTGACCACGTGCGGGCGCCGCGCCGAATGCTCCAACCTAACACCTGGGGCAACCCGCAGGGCCAGCTGTGCTCCCGTACGGCCACTGCTGCAGCAAGGGTCAGTGTCAAGCATGGGGGCAGCCCTAGCCGGTGGGCTCCGGGGACAGAGCATCCGCCCTCGCACTGACCGTCCTGGGTTCGATTCCGGTCAAGGGCACGTACCTCGGTTGCAGGTTCCCTGGCCCTGGTCAGAGTGTGTGCAGGAGGCAACCAATCAATGTGTCTCTCTCACATCGATGTTTCTCTCCGTCTCTCCCTCTCCCTCCTACTCTCTCTAAAAATCAGTGGAACAGTATCCTCGGGTGAGGATTAACAACAACAAAAACTCAAATAAATAAATAAATGAAGCGCGCTGGGGCAGAGTCACAGATGTGCGTGAAGGTTATAATCCTGTGGCATGGAAACGATCAAAAGGCCTGGGAGTGTAGACCACGGTGCATTCCTACGGAATGAAGTGCTAACTCGCTTCTTCCCGGTCCCTTAATGAGCGACCTCCTCTCCGATCACCCGAGAGAAAAACAGAAAACTCCTCCGCCTCTGAGAACCTAAGATACCTGGGTAACACTGGGCTAAACAATGGAAAGATAATGTCTAATAGGTGTGTGACGTTTCAATCTTGAGTGTGCTGTGACTACCCTGACTGGCCATTTGTCAGGAGTCCTTCCGGAGAGAAGAGCTATTACGTTATTCAGGTAAACACCAAGCCTACCACTGCGTGCGACAAATCACTTCAACGCCTGCTTATGGGACACATGTGACATTTTGCGGATGCTGCTAGAGCCTGCCGTTCGTTACCTATGTCTCCTTCAGGTTCTGCTTTTGGGGGGCCGGGGGAGTTGGAGTTCTATTACACAGATGCAAATTCTTTTTTGAAATACCTCTGGGAATTCCAGTTTTGCTTAGGCTAAGCATTCTGGGAGTAATAAAATTGCATTCAGTTAGCCTTCAAAACAGCTTTATGTGTTTTTCTGGTTTTTTTAAAAAAGATATCAAACTAAGAGAATGGAATCACGCTTTACTCCCAACATTTTTCATCGCCACGGTCTCTCTGCCAGCTCTGTCTACCTCCAGGAAGAGCATACGATCAAGCGCTGATAAGACAAAGTGTCCGCCTTGAGCTCACATCCGACCAGAACCGGCTTCCAGTCTGCGTGCTAATCTTTGGTGACGAGTGCTTGATCCAAAAGACAGTGGCTTTCAGCAATACTGGCCACACAGGAAACATGATCCGGAAGCAGTCTTTCAACAGGATCACAGGAGATGAGAGAGCTGGGCATGCGCCTTGCTTACATACTGCCACCCAAATCCCTGTGCACGCATCAAATAAAGAGAGATTGGCTGCCCTGGCCCACGTGGCTCGGATGGATGGAGCATCGTCCCGTACACTAAAGGGTCACAGGCTCCATTCCTGGCCACGGCCCCTACCCAGCTTGCAAGTTTGATTCCAGGTTGGGGCATTTATGGGAGGCAGCCGATGGATGTTTCTCTCTCTCTCTCTCTCTCTCTGGTTTGCTCTCTCCCCATCCCGCTCTCTCTAAAAAAATAAAAATAAAAATAAAAATAAAAAATTAATAAACATACCCTCTGTTGAAGGATTAAAAAAAAAAGTTTGGCTGATGTAGAAGTCATTGAAAAGTACAAAACTTACATATTAACATACCCTTTACATTTTTGATGGGGCTCTGAACACAAACGTGATTTTTAACTTGATACCAAGAACCGTATCTGGAAATGTTTTAATGAACCTGTGGATCCGTCTGACTGCTTAGCTGGAACCCCCCTTGCTAAAGGCATTAGCATGTGACCTGCTTTCCATCTCAAACTCTGGAAGATGGAAGTTGGGCGTCCTTGTGCCCCCACCCACTGGCGGGCAGTACTCACAGCGGCTGCCCGCCCGGCTGCCCCTCTGTCCGGCTGCGGGCTCTGGCTCCTTGTATGGAAACTGGAGGGTGGTGTCCAAGCTCCGGAAGCCTTCCTTCAGGGAGTGATGCTTGTAATACTCCACGAGTTCCTGAGGGCAGAAAGAATGAAAGGTCACCGTTAGCAAGGCCGGGTCAGTTCTCAAACGCACGGACTCCTGCACACACGCTGATGCATGTATGAGGATGGGCCATTCGGCGTGCACTTTTCCATAAGCCGATGGAGAAGTGACAGTCGCTCCCTGCCTACACGGGGCACCTGCCCAGCGGTTGTCTTGGTGACTCGGGCCCTGTGTAATGGGAGCTGTCCCTATTGTCACTCATGGATAGAGAGCATCCGGGGAGTCTTCCGGCAGACGCAGGAGAGACCACACTCCATGAAAAGAAACCATACTCAACGTCAATCTCAGAACAGTAATTATTGCTCCTATTTAGGAGATACTTGCTTTTCTAAACAAAAACAAAGGGAACAGCTGTTTGCTGAATATAGAGCAGTTTCTAGTTTCCTGCATTTCCTTCCAACGTCACAAAGAACAAACTTGATCGTCGATGTACTTCTCCATGATGAACCAGCATTGGTAAGCCACGGGTGCTGCTTGGCGTTGTGTGTGGCTGATGATGAAGTGTCCACAGGTGCCCATCTCCCAGCTCTGCGTGGCCTCTGGCGCTTACATAGGTCACTGACGTGGCTCCTTCCAATCTTTTCTAATACCTCACTGGCCTTAAATACACCCAAGCCCAAGGTAATAACCTCCCATCTGCTTTCACACTAAAAGTTCAGGCAGTTTCTTATGAGATGCTGGTTGCATGGATTCTACACAAACCCAAATCCCCCGACTTTGCACGGAAATTACACGGCAACGAATGCGTAATGGGAAAATGCATATTGCGATCAGATGGCTACTGGAGCTATAACATCTCTTACAAACAGCTGACATGAAAAGAAAAGCAGCATCCCTTTTAACTCAATTATTTGTTGCTTCGACTGCGGCGCCGTCGCTGAAAACCAGTGTAGAACCTACCCACGGCTTCTAAAAATCACACTGGGATCAACTCGGTATCTCCATTCCGTAGGTTATGTTCCAAGTCCCCAAAACAAGTCAATCGGGCCAAAAACCACCCGGAAGAAGAACAGGAGAATCGCCAATGCTCTATGAATCATTTCTAATACCTCACTGGCCGAGGAGCTGCAGAAAATCCCTGCGTGGAGAGGTCCCGGGTCACAAAGATTGTGGAGATAAGGCCCTGCCCTCCAGGGCTTCTCATCCTTGAAGGAAAGTGAGGGATTATGGGAGTCCGAAGGCAAGACAGAGAACTTCCTTTTGTGAGTCCTTTTTGGAGGATGAGATACAGCCTGGCTTACACTGAAGAACATGTACAACTTCAAAAGCCAGGAAGGAGGAAAGGACTGCTTTATTTTACTTTTTAATATATTTTTATTGATTTCAAAGAGGAAGGGAGAGATAGAAACATCAATAATGAGAATCAGAGATCAGCTGCCTCCTGCACGCTCCATTGGTGGACAAGCTGCAACCCGGGCATGTGCCCTGACCGGGAATCGAACCGTGACCTCCTGGTTCATAGGTTAACGCTCAATCACTGAGCCACGCCGGCCGAGCGGATTGTTTTAAGTAGAGCCTTCGGGCTGGGAACGGACACGAGGCGATAAAGACCACCCTCACAGACTACAGGCAGCGTGGCGGGGCTGAGCACTGGATAGAGCAAACAGAGATTTTCCAACTCTCACATCTGTAAAATGAGGATAAGAGACAACTTCACGGAGGATAGTAAAGAGTATATGACGTGCCAGGCACATGTGAGGAACCTAACCGTTGCCACCATGCCCTGACCAGGCGCTTACACAGTTTCTCACAATCTTCACACCAGACACGAGAGGTGGGCCTTGTCCCCAGGGGTGTGCAAGTCCAGTGAGCTTCTTCCACGTGGGCAAGGCACAGAGCTGGTGCCTGCCTCCAGAGCTGTGCTCCCACCTGCACCCCGCTATGAGGAAGCAGCACCTGGCAAAGGTAAGCCCACACAAAGGGAGGCTACGGGGAAGGAGCACTTGCTAGGAGCCCGTGATGGACCAGGAACTATATGCGTAGACCTGAGATGCTAGGCTCTTACACACATTCTATCTATAACTTGAAAAATACATATATCTGCCCAGTTGGTGTGGCTCAGTAGTTGAGCACCGACCTATGAACCAGAAGGTCAAGGTTCAATACCCGGTCAGGGCACATGCCCGGGTTGAGGGCTTGATCCCTGCGTGGGGCATGCAGGAGGCCCCACGATCCATGATTCTCTCTCATCGTTGATGTTTCTCTCTCTCTCTCTCCCTCTCCCTTCCTCTCTCTGAAGTCAATAAAAACATATATATATTTATTTCTTCTTGGATCCAGATTACAGGGATTCTTGATGAAGAAAAGGAATTTGTAATCTGACAAGGAGGAGGAGGAGGAGGAAGAGGAGGAGGGGGGAGGGGGAGGAGGAGGAGGAGGAGGAGAGAGACAAAAATATCAGACAGAAATTTATATCCTCAAAATGGTTTCAATGATCAGAATATGGCATTTGCATTACCGTGATTTTTAACATGGTCTGCAAAGGCCAAGTCTGGAATTAAATTCTAGAGATAGAAATTACTATGTAACTTTTTTACATAAAAAGGGGAAATCCTGCCAGGGCTCTGAAAGAGCGGTGCTCACATATACTATGAGGATGACTCAAATGACCCCAGAGGGCTGATCATTTCGGCTCCTTATTTAAACTGAGTAAAACGTTAACATATACGAAAATCAATCTGAAAAGAATAAGCCAGTAACTTTGAACTTCAATGTGATTTGGTTACAGGTAATACACGTTTTATGTATTTTATTATAAACTAGAGGCCCAATGCATGAAATTCTGGATAGAGGCCCAGTGCACGGGGGGTGAGAGGGAGGGCGCCAGGAGGGGTCCCTCAGTCCGGCCTGCACCCTCTCGCAACCCAGGACCCCTCGGGAGATGTCCAACTCCTGGTTTAGGGATCGGGCCTAAATAGCAGTTGGACATCCCTCTCGCAACCTGGGATGGCTGGCCCCTAACTGCTGGCCTGCCTGCCTACTCGGTGCACATCATCGCAACCGGTCATTCAGCCATAATGGCCCCTTAGGCTTTTACATGGATAGATTAGTATGAATTTAGGTTTATGTGAAGTTGGCTTGCGTGATCGTACTGAGAAGGACTTGGGGATCATTTCATACCTACCCACCTCCACATTTTAGGGAAGAAAAACGGATTTTCCCGAGCCCCAGAGTCATGCGAATGAGTAAGCTGCAAAACGCTTCTTTATCACTTCACTAAGCATGGGATACATTCTAGCTCCATTTTTACAGTCTTAGGAGGGCGAGCCTTCCCACACGTTCCTCAGCAGGTAGAATTAAATAGTGCCGCCTGGATCTTTTCCCATGGATGCCTTTCTGCTTCCTGCCTTTCAGTCTAATCCGCCCCTTCTCACAGTCATTGACCTTCAGGTACTACAAGTAAATAAGACGACTCTAAACAAAGGCAATGGCTAAGCTTCCCTTATCTCACACTCACACAGAGGCGTCTGCAACTCCAGTCTCTCTCAGAAATAATGAGCCCCGTCACTCCGGTTACCCAGGCAACAGGCACTGGGGATGATTTATAAACAGCATTTGGCCCTGGATGGTCTGGCACACATGACAATTAGAACAAAATTAATGCCTTGTAATCTGGAGGCAGAGATTCATTTAGAATTTGAATTTAATGAGGAGGAAAACACCAAAAATCTTGATTCACCGAGTTACGGAAGCCCAAGGGGAACAAGTGAGGTCCCAGCCCCCGGAGGCCCCAGCTTCTCTCTGGGGAACTGGCTCATTGACCACCAGTCCTGGAGGCTGGCGGTGCTTCACAGCCGAGTCCAGGTTAAAATCTCAGGCCAGGCCCTGAGCAGCTTCCGGAGGAGGAGAACAAGATGGGAGGAGAGTGAAGTATTCTGAAGAGACAAGTCAAAAGCACAGACCCCACTCATATGGGAACTGTGCTATTGCACACCAACAGGAGAGAAGGAAACGCCATGAAGCTGTGTGGTCCCGGGTCAGAGAGGCCCCCACCTTGCCAGAGGGATGGCGCCTATTCGCCTCCCCCGCCTTCCCAAGGGGCCAGTTCCTGGCAGGAGCCGTCCCTCCTGATCCCGGGTCCTCGTAGTATTTCCGACTTCGGGGTCCAAGGACAGTCCTGTGCTGAGGTTCCTGGTACCAGGTGGATGTGCTGACTTGGAAGCATCTTTAGAACACAGTGGCATCCTTTCTGAAATCCTGCAAACGCGCGGCGGCTTCACACACTGAGGACTCGATGCACATGTGTGCAACAAGAACTGAAGCCCGGAGCCGGGCAGCTCCAGACACGCTCAGCTATCTCGCCGTCATTTCTTACCGCCAGGTGCTAACCGGGCCTGAGTGGTTTCCTCAGACTTATCAGCTCCTTATCTTTCATTCCTTTGACAATTACTGTCAGGAGTAATGGCGGGGATGGCTCTCAGAAAGGCATCCTTAGGCGATTTCATCATGCTCACGGGTAGGGGACACCATGAGAAAAATCGCACAAGACTGAATCAAGCACAAGAGATAATGATGCCATAGAGAGGCGCTAGGGATAAGGTGTAACCCGGGATACTGTTTCACAGCCAACTAGTTTTTATAAGCCGAAAGAGTACGCTCCAAAATGATGTTTAGAAGTATAGTCAAGCCCTAATCAGTTTGGCTCAATGGATAGAGCGTCGGCCTGTGGACTGAAGGGTCCCAGGTTCGATTCCGGTCAAGGGCACAGGCCTGGGTTGCGGGCTCAATCCCCCGTGGGGGACGTGCAGGAGGCAGCAGATCAATGTTCTCTCTCATCGCTGATGCTTCTCTCTCTCCCTCTCCCTTCCTGTCTGAAGTCAATAAAAATATAGAAAAAAATGTATAGTCAATACATAAACTAGTCACACAGTTGTTTACTGTCCTTATTGAGTACTACGTGTGTCCTATGCTTTTTTAGAGGCCTGGAGCGCAGTAGGTCTGCACACCAGCACCACCACAGACACGGGGGTCAGGTGTTGCCCTACCATGTCACCAAGCGATAGGAATTTTTCAGCCCCATTTTTTTGTTGTTGTCAATTCTCACTGGAGGACTTTTCTATTGATTTTCAGAGTGAAACGGGGGGAGGAGAGACAGAGAGAGAAGGGGAGAGAGACATCAGTGTGATAGAGAGGCACATCGATTGGTTGCCTCCCACACCCACGCCACCCAGGGCTGGGGATCAAGCCTACAACCGAGGTATGTGCCCTTGACTGGAATCAAACCCAAGACCCTTCAGTCCGTGGGCCGAAGCCCTAACCACGGAGCCAAACCAGCTAGGGCCTCAGCACCATTTGAATCTTGCGGGACCACCGTTACAGATGCGGTCTGTCATTGACGGAACGAAACAGAGTTCCGTCCGTGGCACGAACGTATATCCTTTGCTCATGTTTTGTAGTTTTGCTATTAATTCTTAACCCCCTCCCTTGCACTGACGGTGCTGTCTGCCTTACAGAAGATCCCGGATATGGAGGAAATCATACCCGTGCGTCTCTGGCAGTGGCATTTCACCTGTCGGACGAGGGCTGCTCATGTCAGCTCTGGGACAAGAACTCTTCACCCGCTTTCCAGAAGATCGCTGCGGAAGAGGGCATTGCTCTCTGTGCAAACTTTGTGAGTCCTGGGTCTCTGTTGCTTTTCTGCAGCCAAGGACCTGTCACTAACCCAGTCTCTGTGGTAGCTTTTCCCAACGGACCGCAGCTGCTGAAGAACTTTCTGGAGCAGAACTGGGCGGCACAGAGCCACACTGCTCAACCCTTTCCAGTGACTCTCCCTTCCCTCCCGTCTGCTCGGCTCCTCTGAGGCGGGTTTTGCTGTTGCTGTTACTTTCCGGGTCGGCCGGGCTGGAACTCATCGCTGGCCCAGCCTCGTTCCCATCCCCGGGAGCCCTGCAGGTGCAGACTCGAGCTGGCGTGCCCTGCAGGGGCGAGGAGATGCCGCGCCCTCCGCACGCTTTGATCGTGTCTGGGCTGGGCCGTCACTCGGCATCTGTGCGTCCCAGGTCCTCGGGCTCGGGCGGGAGGGTGCTCCTCGGGCCCACTCCTCTCTGCGCACAGCCTGCAGGGGCCGGCAGGACGCGAGTCACAGCCCACAGGGGTGCCCGGGCCTGGAGCAGTTGCCACTTCCCAGGACGCGATCTTGCTGCCTGCCCTCGCGTTTGACCGGGGACGGCTAGATCTCCGTGCAGAGACGTTTCTGACTTTCCTCTTGACTCGGGATGCTGCCCTTTCTTGGAAGCCCCATTCCCGCCGTGGCGCCGGCCCAGGTTTTTAGGGAAGCCTGCCAGCTGCCTGCATGGAGGCTCTCTTACGCTCCGCTCTAGCTTTGCTGGTAACATCTGCAAAGTGTTTGGAGATGTCTTCCGGAAGGCGGCAGCCTGGATGGCTGGGTTGATGGCCCGATCAGAAAGCGGTCCTTCCTGATGCTACTCAACGTGCCCGGGAGGCCACGCCCCACGTCTCACGCGTCCTGGGTCCAAATTGCCATCATCTCAGGAAATGCCCTCAACCCGAAAACACACCCGAGACCACTCTTAAGGCAACATGAACTCCTCTACTATCAGCAGTGCGTAGACCGTATAGTGAGGTTTAGGCATTGTCTATATGGCACATACATGATGTTCTTAGCCACTAATGCAATTATTAGGCTGTAATTATTTAAATTGAATACTTTATAAAATAACTGTCTTAAAAGAATTAAAATGGCATATTTTACTAAGTAATCTTTTTTCTTGTAAAGCAACTTTTGCATATATATACTATTTCAATTTAAATGTAAAGCTCCCAGGAGATCCTTGTATGGTACCCATGGTACCTTGTTCATGTATAATTGTGCAAGGTCACGGAGGAGAACACAGATCATTTAAAACAGCAGAAAACGGCCCGGCCGGCGTGGCTCAGTGACTGAGTGGCAACCTTATGAACCTGGAGGTCACGGATTGATTCCCGGTCAGGGCACATGCCGGGGTTGCGGGCTTGATCTCCAATCAATGGTTCTCTTTCATCCTTGATATTTCTACCTCTCCCTCTCCCTTCCTCTCTGAAATCCATAAAAATATATTTTAAAAAAATAGCAGAAAATACAAAAAGTGTTTCTATGTGACAGTATATTGCATTTTATATAAAATGAACCTGAATGTGAGAATTGTTTCACTGATTACAATGACGATTTTTTGTGCTATAATTTAAAATACCTTCCTTCACCTGAATGAGGAGGTAGATGTGGAGGAAGGAAGGGGAGGACAGAGGTGAATATTCAACATTTGCTGGTTTTCATCCAACACAAGGCAAAAGTCACACCGAGAACTGAAAGGTCACTATATTTGAATTTGTCTATTACTCTGACCCATAAGGAGTGTAGACTCTGAAATACTGTCTAAAACTTGCTTTACAATGAAAACCATGACCAGGGAGGGCACTATAAAACAACTGGAATTCTTAAAATTAGAATTTTCAGGATCTGCTGCAAAATGATTCTCTTCAAACAACTTCTCAGTGAGCAGAATTTCCATGAAACTATAGAATTAAAACTGACCTTCCCAATCAGAGAAAAATAAGACCCACGGATTGAAACGAACTAATCAATGCTTACCATTAAACTTTTAAATTTTCTATTTTCTGCAATGTGAAATAAGCCATCTCTGGTTACAATCTTGATGTGCTTTGCTTCATTATTGTACCTGTGGGCAATGAATAACTTATGAATATAAATGTGGTTTTAATCAGAAGAAATCAATAATGACCAGAGGGCATGCCCTAATAACGCTATAGGAATTAATTCAGAAGACAAAATATATACCTGTGCCAATACAGTGGTGACAACTAATTTACCAAATATATTTACTAGGTCAGTTGAAGATACAACCAATTCTTTGAAGGGAGAAGGTAAATTAGATTTGACCAATCATTATGCTCAATGTGTTTAGTAAGCCCCACTGGAGAATATAGAAAAACAAAATAAAACAAGATCTAGTCATTTATACTCTTAGAATTTACCAAAAACATCCACATGTCAAGTCACCCAAATACAATGTTATGACGAGAGCTAACATGCCAATTAGCAGCCTTTACCATTCACAGTGTTTTTCTAAGGGATGTTTTCAAGTGGCAATGACCTGTCTGGATAGAAGCATTATTCCTGCTGTAATCAGATCCTTGGTTTCCCACTGCAAGGCCCCACGTGTCGGAGGGTCTGCGCAGTTCTGCAGCAGGAGCCCTATTTCTGTAGAAGTGTATGTCCTACTTACTTAATGCTAATTGCATATTCGCCCGACTCTTTGGTCCGGAGCCTCACCAGGTACGTGCTGTTCAGCCTGTTAATAAGTTCGGTCTCTGCCTGCAGTCTCTCCATCGCCCCAGCGTACCTGTAGGAGACAAGCAGAGGCATCTGTGTGGTATGCCCGGGAAAGAGCAGAGGCTACAAGTAAGCACCTGCCAGGATTTTAACTTCGTGGCAGATCTGAGCTCTCCTGACTTCGGTGCCAACTAATTCCATCGCTTCAAAAGGAATAACGCAGAGACAGCCCTTAGTTCTTCCAAACACAGCGCTCTACAAAGCTAACAAGAGTGAAATGAACCGTGTTTAATACACAGTAAACATTTATCCAATAACGGAATGAGACAAGGAGAGGAGCTAACAGGTACCAGGTTAGAGAGAGCTGTAGGGAGTTTAGGGAAGACCACACACACACACACACACACACACACACACACAACACCAAAACTTCACCTTTCCTATGTACACTATGAAATGAAATCTACTTTTGAGCATCATTCTCAAGAAAACTCTAGTAACAATTTAAATTATTTTTTAAACTGATTTTTGGATATAAGATAAACTCTGTTAGCCCACATATTGGCTAAAAGCAATTTTCTTAAGCAACTAGTAGTACTGAGTAAAATATGTCTTTACAAGTTCTTTTGTTGTTGGCCTTTGAAAACGCCTCCATCCATCTAATGGACGTGGAATGTGGTTTGGCACCCGCTCCTTTAAGGCGCCCTTGAACTACGGGTATGGCATTTCAACTTGGCTGCATAGACATTTTTAATACTTACCAAGGCTGGCAAGAATAATCTACTGGTTTGGGCACCTAGGATATAAAAAAAGCCAAAATAGATTAAGTTTACTTAAGGGAAGCTTTGAGAAATCAATCACTAATTCCGTTCAGCTGACTCAGCTAGAAACCCCTAAGTAGCACAACCCCAGGTCTATCCACCAGCCATTTCATACACAGTGAATCACGGTCTATGTCAGGGAAACAGAGCATAATTCATCTGGCTTTAATCCATCCTGCCATTCATTTTGCTGCCACTGGCCTTCCAAGGGGAGAGATAACAGGAGAAATATGAACGGGAAACTTAGGGTATTTATTACCAAGGCAGCTAAGTCTTATCATGGAAAATTAAAAGGAAAATGTTAGGGTAACCAAACAGCACCCCGCTTCCTCCAGACATCTGGAAACAGGCCCAGCAAACAGTATGTCCTGCCGGTTGCCTCTTCATTTGTAACACAAAGTCTAAACTCTGATTTTCAGAGAAAAGACTCATTTTTCCTCTTTTTGAAAAATAAAAATATTACGTTTTCTAAGCTCACAATGAAAGAAAAAGAAAGAAAAATCCCTCTGGTTGCTTATGGAAACTAGACAATGAACGAAGCCAATGCAGGTATACTACTCATGAAATAACAAATAAAAGACACGCTATGTCGATGGGCAAAGCTGATAAACCCAGGAGTGCAGACAGGTTGTCTCCTGTTCAGAATTTTTAAATGAATCATGTGACTCTGTGATATGTACACACCAAGGTATAGTCCTGGGCCTTTTAACATCCACTGATTGAAAATATTGTTCGCATCATTTTTAACAGTAAAAGCGATCGTTATTTCAGAGGTGTGGCCAATGTGGACATGCCTGGTCTCATAACGGGCTGTTACTCTTTTGTCCTTTCAGGTGACGAGTTGAACATCTCTAAAACTATCAACATTTAAATATTGTGACCCAATGAGTTCCCTTTCTAACCTTACCACCACCTCTAAAATCTCAATACATCACAAAAATATCGGAAGTAAGTTACCCCCCTTCAAATCCTGTGAACCATTTCTTACAAAGGGCGTTTCCCTTCTGATGACCTCAGAAATTCCCTCAGCGTTCACTCAGGTATGGATTAGAAGGGAAATGAAATGGTGTGGACTCGGAATATGACATGCTTAGTATCCGCGATCTGATGACTTTAGGTTCCCAACATCCTCATGTGAGAACATACAACCTCCCGCTACCTGCCCTCTATCAGAAACCACTGCTCTCGGCACAGGAAGCCTGAACCCTGTTTCTATAAATGACAGACAACGAGCTAAACAATCATTTTTGCTTATCTGATTAGATGAGTGAACTTAACAGATTTTCAAGATTAGAGAAGAAGATAAAAAATATGTGCATTCGATCACAGAATCAACAGAACAGCACATGCTTCCGGATTCCCTCTGCTTTTGAAATTAATGAAGCAGGAGTGAGTGGAGTGAATGATTCTACAGGTGACATTCTGAAATCAAAGATGGCAGCTGTTCACGTGTGTAACATTTTTGCTCCAGCCTGCCGGCGTGGCTCAGTGGTTGAGCACCGACCTATGAACCAGGAGGTCATGGTTCGATTCCGGTCGGGGCACATGTCCAGGTTGCGGGCTCGATCCCCAGTGTGGGGCGTACAGGAGGCAGCCGATCAATGATTCTTTCTCATTATAATATTTCGCGCTCTCTCTCCCTCTCCCTTTCCCTCTGAAATGAATAAAAAAAAATTTTTTTAAAAGATGCTCCAGTATAGAGATCCAAGAAGGATTGAAATACGGCAACTACGAGAGATAAAGTGTGGCTTTGTTTTTCCCAAACTATCAACTCCATTATTTTGGTAAAAACATTTATTTACCTAGAGTCAAGAACTTTAAATGTGCCACAGAAAAATCCACCCTAACCAGCAAATTATGATAAAATAATGTCACCCCTAAACGGAAATTTCTAAATCTCATAAAGCACTAGACAGTACATGCTATGTTATAGTCGTCCATAATAATATTTGAGTAAATACTCATGCATTCTACTTGTATCAACCTAATGTGTTTGATGATTTCGTAAAATGTCATTATAACATTAAGTAAACAGTAATGACAAGTTAGAGCACAGTAAAACGTATTTAGAGATTTGACTGAAGAACTTTCGACTTTCACGCTTTCCAACACGCTAGTTGAAGTATACCATCTCTCTGTAACCCCGCGTGATTGGGACTACATTAGACCTCCATCCCGCCTCGGGGGGGTGGGGTGGGGGGAGAAACCGGTACAGTTCAGCTGAACCATAGCTTTGGTGAATCCTCCTAAAACCCTGTGGACAATTTAATTTTATAAATTGCACAAAGTTAAATTTTCTTCTTGCCATACTCTCCTACCTTTAAAAAGTATTTTCTGACAATCAAATCATAACGATTGGGGACTTTTAATAGCATTGGCCAAAGCATTCAAACACACAATAATGTGATTGCTCCAGAAATATTGACAAAATTAACGAGCAACCAGGCCAGCATCGATTGCACATCCTTGCACAATTAATTACAACATCAAAAACAAAATAGAAGAAATAAAATACTCATACTTACGCAGGGGCAAGGCTTGACAGCGTCACTTGGAAAAAATCCAACCTCTCCAGAGGCTAAATTTCTACCCTGCATTAGGAGAAAAATGCCAATTTAGAACAAATTTACCACAAATGATAACCCCGTAACACTAGGTACACGGCCGTTACTTGGGGTCCTCAATGCCTGGTGCATCCTATCCAGGGAACTCACTCTGGCTCAGGAACGGAAGCAAAGAGCAGAGAGCTTTTAAGATTGTTAAACCCTACACATGGTCTCAGAACATGATTATAAACTAAGAATTCAAGCTTGCCTCTCCAAACTACCATTTGGTTGTGTTAACTTTACACTCCTCAATCCTACCCAGGACAATAAGCAATATTCTGTTTTTCGGTTTCATAGTCATTAATTCAAGCAGATCATGTTGATTTTGTGCAGGCTCCATAATTAATTAGGGATTCAATTTCCGTGGTTATTATGGGTGTTGCTAACAGAACTCATGAGAACATTCCTTCAGGACAAGAGACAGTTCAAGATGTGTAGAAACGGAAAGCACAGCGTAAGGTGATGTTTCCGATGATTTTCAGATTTAGGAAAAAGGAGTAGGGTGCTGGTTAAGGGAAGAGAACAGTGATGACATTGGGGGGAGAGGGTCTTAACCCAACCAGCACCGTCAATGAGAAAGGAAGAGAGAAACAGCAGAATGAGGAAAACTGACGCACAAAGTAGACAAAATAAAATACTTCAGAATGTATTCTTGGAGACCGTTGATCAAATTCCTCTTTTAAAAAATAATCTCACGGGGCTAACCTTGAAATTGTTTTTCTTTTCCGGAAATACGAACTCTACTCAAAGCAGACTACCACCACCAGAACGGGCCACCCGGCAGTTCTTAGGAAACTGGGCTTCTTTGGCTTTGCTATTTAACAACTGCTGTTTCTCAGAGCCTCGGACGAGCCACACGTTATGACTGGAGGCTGCGTGCTCTGCTGCTTTTCACGAAGGAAAGCAAGACCAAGTGCTCCGAGACCATCTCCCTAGAGGCCGCATCCCTGTGTGCCCGTGGAGCTTGGCCCTGGGTGCAGCGGGAGACGGGCAGCTGAGTCTCCTTCCCCTTTGCATTCCTGGGCGGGCATTTCATTCTGGGTCCGACAACCTGCTTGCCATTCCTTCTGCTCCTACTCCAAACGCCCGAGGCGCCTCTCAGCTACCCTCCTGTCTGATGTTTGTTCTGGCGAGTCCCTTAGCAACTTCAAGGTCAGCGTGAACACATGTCTCCTTGCCGTGACGTGTCATCTGATGTCCCCCACGGTGCTATCTTTGTGTGTGTTTATTCTGCAGGGCGTTCTCTGGATCACAGTGACGGCACTTTTGTAAAATGGAGCAGCGCCGGTTGGGTCATGCCTATGAAAATATTTTCTTTCGGATAGAACCTGAGAAACTGGGTTATGGGCCATACATGAGAAAAAAGATGTGCCTTCACAATCTTCATTAAACACATGGGAACAGAAAGGAAACAAAATAATCTGAAATTAGAATTCACTAAAAAATGCCATTTTTCCCTGAAAAGGAAATTGTTTCCTGTAGAAAAGCATATCAAACTAAAATTATTGACAATTTTCCCTGAATTCCTGAACCTCATCAATATAAATGCATATCAAACACTTAATTATTTCTAACTGAACTCAGGTTACAACTACTTTTCATTTTTCTTCTGTAAGAACCCACGGTGAATCATAATGAATTAACACTATTTTGAAGTTGCTGGTAGAAGTGATATTTACAATCCACCTGTACAGAGAAAAGTATTAATGTACAAAAACGGCACTTTTAAAACCCGCCAACAGGGATGGCTTTCCATAACAGAGAATATCCTACAGAAATCTTAATTGCAAATTGCTTCACTCCTGACTTTGTAGAAAGGGGACAGAATTGCTTTAAGAAAAATACAGCGGCTTCTCCCCGGGGCTCATTTATCCCCATAATACCACCGAGGCCGGGCTCTAATGCACTCCTGGAACGGAGCTGAGCTATTGGAAGCAGACGTGGGAAGCTGCATGATTAAAGGGACAGAGGCATGGTTATTTATGAAAGATCGGAAATTCCCCCAAGTTACAATGCCCTAAACACTTTCAACGTATGCACGATGGTGCTGGGGAGATTACTGAGCAATTTATCACACTGGGTAATGGCCAGAGCAACTGTCACCCTGCCCGTCACTCTCAAAACGCCAGAAAGACACAGTGGAAGCGTGGGGGGAACAAAACATACAGGGTGGCCCTGAATTATGGGAATAGAGGCAGATATACAAATGAGCTTACTGACTGGATGGATAGGTAGGTAGAGATAGATAGATGATAGATAGATAGATAGATAGATAGATAGATAGATAGATAGATAGATAGATAGATGATAGATAGATGATAGAGAGATGATAGAGAGATAGATAGATAGATAGATAGATAGATAGATAGATAGATAGATAGACAGACAGACAGACAGACAGAAGATAGTAGATAGATTAGATGCGGTGGATGAATGGATTGGGAGGTGGAGGGAGGGAGGGAGGGTGGGTGGGTGGGTGGGTGGATGGATGGATGGATGGATAGGTAGGTAGAGATAGATAGATAGATAGATTGATTGATTGATTGATTAGATGCGGTGGATGGATGGATTGGGAGGTGGAGGGAGGCAGGGAGGGAGGGTGGGTGGGTGGATGGATGGATAGCTTGCAGCAAGCACTATTTTTGGAATTACTCTCATAGGTTTGTGAGTACATGGGACAGAACCAAAGGACAGGCAAAGGAGAAAGGACCAGGACAGTCACTGTCTGTAATGGTCGTTGGTAAAGAGTGATCTGCAGCTACAGCTGCAGCCACATGGCCCCCGCTGCCAGCAGCTAGATGTCTGTCAGTGCTGGGTCCTGGAAAGCCTGGAAAGGCAGCATCAGACGGTGGGGAGGCACATCAGAATCGCTCATTCTACTCCCAGCTCTGCCTAAAACATGGCGCAGCCTCAGACAAGGGCAATGACGAGACCTGCCACGCCTGCCTCACCAGGGCAACAAGCATCGAAGAGTTAACAGGTGTGAACACGCTCGGTAAACGCTAAAAACACCTCTTCCCCATTATTCCGACAATACACTTCCCCATTACTCTCAATGGACTGCTTCACTTCTGAGCTTTCCTGTTTCAGTTGGCCTATTCGTGTTACTAAAACAGAAATGCCGGGTCCTGTGTACAGTCCTACCATCCTCCTTACTTTCAGGCAGCTTTGCTGAGCCACGAGTAACAGAGACTCTCAGAATTTTCTCCTGAACAGGAAACAGTGCATTCCAAATAGGCCATTTCTTTATCTCAAATGCCCTAATGCTTCCTTGCATGGAGGCCCATTCCTCCATCGTAATTGCTTCTTCTGTGATAAGTGAGATGTGCATTTTTCCACTAGCGATTACCTTGAAAATGTGCCAAGCACAATTGCATATGGTTACACTGACTGGTCATCACAATGCATTCCAAAATATTCATGCGCACACACAGAAGAACAAAGCCGTAAGCCGTGAGCTTTTACTGTCCCTTCGTCAGATGAGAATAGGATCTTTAACTTTTGTCCAATACATAAAACAGCAAACACGCAGCATGAGGTATGGAAGTCACAGTGCTAGTCTAGTTCATTTGTAGTTAAGGAGCTGTCGTGGCTTAGAATTCTGAATGACGAAGAGAAAAACACTTGCATCTCCGTCTGACATCTTTGAAATTAAATGGGATTATAATTATATCAAGTCACCAAAATATAGGTCTAATCCCTCAATGATACTGGAAGGTTCTTCCAACGAACACACAATTGTTTGTGTTGATTACATCTCTGAAGTTTTGGCAGACGCAAGTGTCAAAAACTCAAAAAAAAAAAAAAAAAAGTGAAGTTGTGAAATGCACACTAAGGAAAAAACACGAAAAAGCCATAAGCTGTATTTCCACACGTACAAGATGTGAGATGAACGTCACAGCAGAGTGAAACTCTGTGGAACATTCTCCTTATTATCCAAAAATGTATTCCTGGACTTCCCCCGCAGGGAAGGAACTCGCTGGGTAAGATACTGTCCAGGACGCAATCCTACATCCCCATCTTATAACTGTGTTTTCCTGGTGAGAATAACTTTGATTGTTAACCAGAGGGGGGAAGCCAACAACTCAGCAAGCGCAAGCCCCTCTGCATGGAGGTAAACCCAAACCCACATGGTTACTTAACACCAATCTGGAAAGCAGAGCAAGGTTCTACCACATCTTGGAAGAAATCCTGTTTGGAGAGAGGCCATTAACACCAAATAAACCGGGCTTTACGAAAGTCTGAAATATAGAAATTTGTTATTCTAATCCTGGCAAACAACTAACTAATGAATGTTTTCTGATACTTGGAGGTATGTTTTTTGTTTGTTTGTTTTTAAAATATATTTTCATTGATTTCAGAGAGGAAGGAAGAGGGAGACAAATACAGAAAAATCAACGATGAGACAGAATCATTGATGACTGCCTCCTGCATGCCCCACCTTCCCCACTGGGCATGAAGCCCACAACCCAGGCATGTGCCCTGACCGGGAATCAAACCATGACCTCCTGGTTCATAGGCTGACGCTCAACCACTGAGCCGCACCAGACAGGCATATTTGGTGGCTTTGATCATTGTGATCACAGAGCAAATATTCTGAGGAACAGCTCAACACACATTATGCTCATGCAACATCAGACATGGTTAAAGAATTTGATCTTCCACCAAGAACAGAATTAGTGCTTTAATGCAAAGTGTACTGACTTCCCAGTGTGGCTGAGACTCTAAGCTAGAGACCAGCAGATTGAAAATGAATAGACCTGGCTGCTAACGTCAAGGATCCCACTCAGACAATGCCGCTTCCTTGACTGGCTTTTGCTTTGGTTATCTTCATAGTTTGTTACAGAATTTGGGGTCAGAAAAGCCTGATGAGGAATCATCAGATATGGATGGCGAGTAGGGAGCCTGGGGCTCTACTCCTGGCCCTCTGGCCTTGGGACAGTCACTTAAACCTTCTTGCCTTCAGCATCCCTCAGCTGGACACCCCAGCAGTTCTGAGGTCTCTCTTAACCACCCAAGTTCTTTGCTTACCTGAGCATTTCCCCCAAGCCCTACAGGCAAGTTCCTGCTACCAAGAAGCATCTGATCCACACCTTCTAAATGAGGGGCCGTGTGTGTCAGTGATTTAATCTGGTTGCACTTCTTCAGAGAAGGTAAGGATATTTCAGGTCCTTGACGACCTTCATTTTAACTCTGTGTGAAGTCCTCTATTTTCCGGGACACGTAGGGTTTGACGTGTTAGGAATTACATCCATTCCTTCATTCTTCAGGAAATCAAATGACCATGAATCACTAAAACCCAGTGGACATTATAACTTGATCAGTTATTTTGTCCAACGCCTCTAAGGGTAGACGCACACTCTACTGAAACCACCGTGGTAGCCAATCAATAGTCATGCTAGATGCAACTGCAGACCGATGGCCCAGCGAAGGGATTCTGTGATTGATGCAAACTTTTAATAAATCACGGCAGACCCTGGCGTCCGTCGTGATAAATCAACGGAAGGAAAGGGACCACCACAGGATTCCTCAGCACTTCCCCTTCACAGTGCTCCTCTCTGCTGGGAAACGAAGAGGTGATGGTCACTGCCTGACTGAGAGGGCGGTGTCCTCCTCTAGGTACGTGGTGGCCTGCGTTGTGCCCTGGACCACACACAGGACAGGTACCAGTAAGAATGGTTAACCGGAGGTCCATCTTGAGGGTAAACAATTAGGACCTGGCCCCACTTTGTCGGGAGCCTCGCCAAGTCCCGGAAAACACACCGTCTGTCCCCTTGGAAACATGCCCACCAGCTCCATTGATGATCTCTTCAATCAGAGCCAGCTGGCAATCACCCCGGGAAAATGTTCCCTCCAGGCCTTTCCTGCCGTCCATCATCTCCCGTAAGCCTCTCTCCCGGCCCTTGGCCTATGGCAGGCACCCTCTGCCTCCTCCTCCTTTCCTGTAACGGGGGCCCTGATGGAACGCGAGTGTTTCAGGTAAACACCTGGTCAGACGAAGGTCGCGTGATGAACAGCGCGTACGGATGCCAAGGAAGCCTTTTCCCAGAGCTGCTCAGCCCGCTACCACCGCCCCACGCGGCCTGGCTCCCTCCGATTTTACCCAAGAGGCAGGCAAGTGGGGAGAGGCAGTGGAGAAGCAACGCCAAGGTCAACTGCGGAGCACCTGGAAACTGCTCCGGCACAAGCCAAGTTCAGGATTGCACAGAGAAATGCCCCGGGCAGGAATGCGAGCTGGGAAAGCACGGTTCCCAGAGATGCTCACTCCCCGATAAAGCCCAGCGAGGCATGCCCTGGGGCAGGGACCCGTTTCTGGAGGAGGGGTCTGACCTCTGTAAAGCTATTTCTCTCATGTTTTTATTTGCCGCTGACTATGGTGCAGCCGGACACCTGAATTTTAGATCGGGGAGAAAACAATTCCATCGTCTTGGAAGATTGTATTGTAGCTTATAGTCTTGAGTGGTCCAGAAGGGACTAGAAAGGTCTCCTCTGGATCAAGGGCAAAGCAAAGAATCCTTGGATGTGACTTGACTATGAAGGTTGCAGAGAGAGGTCCTGAGAGGAAGGACCTACTCACTCCACCCCACTGCACCTTCCTTCCCGGCCCCCAAGAGGGGCTGAGGCGGGGGGGGGGGGGGGGTGTCTGGTTGCTTAAAGTTCCCACACAAAACACCAGCAGTTCCCACAGTTGAGTCCACAAGTCAGCAAACCGTTCCCTGGGCAGTTTGCTTCCTGTAACCCTGTCTGTCCTTCTGTCCCCCCCTTTCTCCTTCACGGTCCGTGAGGCCTCAGGCCTTCTCACGCAAGGGTGAGGCCAGGCCTCATGATTTCAGCCTGTTTGTTTACAACTATTTCCTTAAGAATGCATCACCAGTGCTTTTGTGTCTAACTATAAAAAAGAACATTTAATACCTGATCAAAGAATTTCAAGAATTGAGTACAGGAATAGGGAGGGTAGAGTGGTCTTCTATGAGCCCTTCTATGTGGGAAACTCTTGGAATTATAAATGGAAAGATGAAATTTAAAAAAAAAAAAAATTAAAAACCAACCTGGCAATCATTTTCCCACTTCTGGAAAATGAAGCATAGCTTTCCAAATCACCAACTGTCACACAGACATCTGCTTTTTCTCCTTGTCCATTTTCTTTCAAGTTTACGTCCTGTGATTTCTTACACGACCCTGGGGCGTCATTTAAGTGTTCAAATCCCCATCTTATTGGTGAGGAATTTGAGGCCACACGGATAAATAGCTCTAAGACTATCCCGAGGGAACAGAAAAGCATTTAGATCTGATGAGATGAATGAATGATTTTAATGGTCTCTCAAATAACAACACAGAGAGCAACTCGGGTTCCTAAACAGTGAGTGTGAAAACGTGTAAGTAACATGTTCTGAAAAGAGCAGCTCGGAACAGCTATCGGCTCTAAGCCCGTGGACCGGATGCCCATTTTCGTCTAAGGACTAGAAATAGAGAGACGGAAGCTCGGGTCTCGGCTCTCCCGAGTCCTCTAAGCAGGCAGGGAGAAGGGAGAACGGGCCACTGGGGTACAGCACGGTGGGGCGTCCGACGGAAGCCCTTCTGGCTGCAGGAAGGTGCGGCACGGAGCTGGCCTCGAGGGTAAAGAAGGATGCAGCTGAGAGAATCAGGAAGAAGGACATTTCAGGCAGGAGGTAACATCTACGTCCATGCTTGAAGGACCGAGAAAACACACCTCTTCTGAAAAAGACCCCTCCCACTGAGCCCTTCATTCCCCCCCCCCCCCAGGGTTACCGTGAGAAAAACACATCTATTAAAAAAAAAAAAAAAAGTCTGCATTGTTGTTTGTTTGAACACGAAATACAGCAGTCATGTGGGAAGCAGAAATCCTTGACAAGGTGACGGAAGACAAGGGTCACCTTGCTGCACGGGGGACGCAGTGTCTTGTGGGCGAAGACGTGGGAAAGCGGCGTTTAGCACCTTGTTGCCTGGTCCAAGGCAAGCGCCGGCCCGCCCGCCCCCCCCCCCCCCCAAACGGGCTCCTGGCCTCTGGAGTCCGCCTGGGCAGGGTGCGCCCTTCCTCCTGAGACTCTCCAAAAGCTCAACCTACTTCCTGACTTTTCACTCTTTTCTTCGAGGCAAAGACTTACAAAGATGTTTAAAGCAAAACACTGCTACGTAAAGCACGGCTCTGCTTCCCGATGGCTCTACCAACGCAGAACGAGACTGCTGGCACCATGTGCTTTCCTCAGACGTGCCCACCGTCATGAGCAACCCTCCTCAGCAGAGGAGGACGGCCCAACGCCCGGGATGAAGGGAGGGGGCCGGAAGTCGGGGGGAGAGCCTGATTCTAATTCTGCAAATGCCGTCCGATAGGTGGATGCGCTTGGGCCCTTGACACCACAGAGCGAATCTACCCCCTGCATGGGGGTGTCTGTGCATTAAGCAGAAGGTGTGCAAACACATGTTCACTTCTTGGATTCAAGGCCATGTGGAGGCCTGGTCTGCAAGTGAGAAGTTGCACGACTACTTTCTAGGGTATTTAACCTTCATGGTAGATAAAAGTATATTGTTTGGCACCCTGATTACAGTTCTACCGCCTACAATTACCTTTTGGTTCCCATTAGCTTACAAAAGTCTCCCTGGGGAACACTGGGCATTCATAAATGACAGGGGAGCAAATAAAACCCCTCACTGTTCGCAGGCTTCATTCTAAGAAGAAAACACATACGAAGCACTCTTCTGTATAGAAATCATATATGACATGGCATGATCTTACATTTGCCTGTTTCTCTTTCTCTCTCTCTTGCTCTCACCCCCCCTGTCGCCCCCCGCCCCCCGCTTCCCCACCCCTGATAATCTGTACTTTTATTTTTTCCTGGGAAAATAAAGTTTCTTATCTGAACACTCTCTTTCATCACGAAGCATGTTCTCCTTCATTACTAAGTCCTTGTGAACAACTGGAAAGCACAGCTTTATCCTCAGTCAGTGACATGATCAGAACTGTTCTACATGCTGTCACACTCAGTCCGAAGGATGCCTCACGCCTGAACTGGGCAGCTGCCCTAACTGGCCCATTTCCTATCCTCCACTCGCTTCACTCGAAGATAATTTCACAGAACTTTCAAGGAAACGGAAGAGAACAAAGAAGAAAGAAAACGTTGCCAAATAAGTCTCCTCAATGCAAAGATGCAACAGAGACCGTTTTTACAGCTAATTGGCAACTCATTGTTTGAGAGAAGTCACAATAAAACCGCAGAGAGCCCACCCACTTCAATAGCACTGGAAATTACTATGGTTATAATAATAAGACGAGATTCATAGCTATTCAGAGAAAGTTCCTCATAGATAGAGGAGGACGGCTTGCATTCTTTGGACAGAGTATTCAGAAAACGTGCCAGTCTACAACCATCTCCGACTTTCTACACTAATGTGGAAAGTGACCCCCTTGGAAAAAACAGAGGAGAGAACAGTTTAGTTAGCAAAGCATCATTTCTTGAACATTTCCAAATAAGCCAAAGCACGTGACCGGGACGAAAGCCATGTTGAAATTCCCATGCCAAGCCGCTGTACCATCCCAATAACTAATCTAGATTCTTCTCCACAGGTTTACCGCTGGATACACGGGTGACAATGTGATTGCAAGCACCCTACCAGGAAACTTAGAACAGAAACAAATCTCCTCCTCTGTGAGCTCTGATTATTCCTCAGGGCGTTCAGACCACGAGGTTAGATACCAGCTGTCTGGTTGGGGGTCCTGCCAGTACGAAACACAGAGTTGGACACATAGTAGGCATGTTATGAGTATTGGGATGGATGATGGTTTGATTGACAGAGAGGAGCTTCGTTTAAGAGCACTGCGATAGAACGCTCGTGTCCATGATAGCCTTTATTCCATATGCGACAATGAGCACATATTTATTTTATTCTGCCTTTTACAGATGACAAAGCTGAGGCCCCCTGTGGTTTTATCATCTCCTGGAGGTTCTCCTGCTAGTTGATGGCAGAGTCAGCAAAGTGAGCTGCGCTCTCCTACCTTCCAGCCCAGGGACGACAGGCCTCCGCCTGCTCCTCGGGTGGCGATTCCATGCAACCTCAAATGAGGACGGACGACCCGGGCAGCAGCCGAGAGAGGGGCTGAGGAACTACCTGCTCAAAAGCCAGTTTTAAAGAGCCCAGGGCAGGGGTCACTCCTGTAGGATGCAGACCATGAAGCCCCTGCCTTCTGTGACCATGAAACTGGCAAAAGGATGCCTGTGGGTCCACCGTGAACGTCCCTGCAGACTCACGTGACTCCGAAGGGTCCAACCCGCAACGTTCTCCACACAGGAGGAAAGGGTCCGTCATTCTAGATCATTCCATGGGTAAGACCGCACTCGGGCCAGTTTCCCACAGGTGCCTGCCATGGGTACCGACCACAAAACAAAATCTGATTCTGCGGCATGACAGCCTAGGAGCATGGCAAGGCCTCCATGTGCCTTGTGAATCCAAGAAAACAAGTCAGTCAAGTTCAGGATAAAGGCTGTGGCAAGTACACTTTAATTGCATCCCAGTTCTTTGAAAATGCACCCTTTGTTTGGTAATTATCAGAGCCAGAGCACTGCGTTTACTGTAACACCGCGCTTTGGGGCTATGCTTAAGGAGCTGGTTTATTACCAATGACCGACGGACTGGTGAGCTGGGGCCAATGGCCGTGACGACCACCGGACCTTCCCAATGGGTTTGTCACCCAGTCAGTGGCTCACAGTAAACGTATCTGGGGTTCTACACGCATTACCCTCGCCTGGGTTCAGCCAGACCAACTGCAGCCTAATCCCTGGGAGGGGCTTATGTGCTGACATCCGCAAAGCCCCCAGCGGGGTCAGCCGGAGCTGTGAGCACCGCTGGGCGCCAGGCCTCCTCGTGTAGCAAATGAAGACGGTGAGCCGCGCGGGGCGTGAGCTGCCACCCCCACGCAGCCTCTGAGCGGCTGCAGAGGCCTGGCCTGACCCAGCTGTCCTTCCTCTTCCCCGGCTCCTTTCGGTCAAGAGCAAAGAAGAGCACCTGTTTGAGCCGCGTCCCCCGACTGGCTGAGAGGGAACCGTAGGACAATTCCCACTCGTGCCACCTCGTTGCCGGAAATGCGCATGACCTTTTAACACGTCTCTGAAAACTCCAACACACCGCCAGCGCCAGCAAGCATGCACGGTCCTTCCAATGACAGGGGACCCGATGTCAAAGCAGCCGTCGCCGTCGGTAACGGAGGGCGAGCCGTGTCTGAGCGGTGAAGACAGGGCTGACACTCAATCCACCCTGGCTGGCCGGAAATACACGTGCTAATTGCTTTTCTCTGTCCTGACAGGAGCTGCCCTCGTTCCTAGCCCATATCCTCCCCCATCAGACGCTGTCATCGACCAGTTTGCATTCCTCCTGAGAGCTTCCAAGCCATCGTCCCACCATCTGAGCGGGACAGCTTCCTGCTCCCATCTGCTGGGAGGCATGACATCAGGCAGTAACGTCTAAGAAGGAGAAGGCAGAAGCACCATGTGGCACAAAGAGGCTGCGGCCTCCAGTCCCGCGTGCAAGAGGACGGGAAGTCATCATTCCGCCCTAACAAGTAAGAAGCCGAGCAGACTGAAAAGTCAGCCCCCCTCCCCGGATCATAAGAGGGGAGGGCACGGGACCAGCCTGGGCCCCGAGACGGGAGAGGCAGCCAGGCGAGGACAGGGAGTCACGGCCCACAGAGCAGGGCCTGACCAGGGGGCCTCCGCGGACCCAGCGCCCCGCCGGGCAGGAAGGCCCGAGCCCGGCGCCTCACCTTCGGGACGTGGCCGGCGCGTGCTCACATTCCCTGCCACGCTGGCATCGGTCGACGTGAGGAAGGTTAGTGAGAACTAGTTTCCCCCACATCGTGTGACATTTCTGGAGCTGACACCTGCAGTTCGTAAAGACACGAGCTGTGTGCTCGAAGCTTAGGTCCACGGGGCGCCCTGGGGATCGTACCTGCCAGAACAGGCTGTGCGCGTCTCCCCGCAGAAGTTCCACCGTGTCCCCGGCCTGGAGGTGGAGCGGGGGCCCCTCGTGGGGCGCGGGGGGGCGGCGTCCCGGTGTAGTTCTTGATGACCTGCATCTTCGGCAAACCTGCAAAGAAGCAGCACAGCGTTGAAGACGGAGGAGAGAAGAACGCGGGAAGCCCAAGGTGCTTGTTAACCAGACACAGAGCCATCACCAACGCGAGACAGGGTTCCCAGCCCGGCATCCGCCTACACACCTGCAGCCACCACCATGGCACGCGTTCCGGCCTCCTCCCACTTTGAGATGCTGAGGCAGTCAGGCCGTACGCGTGCCCCCCTCCCTCCACACTTCCCTCGCCCTCGCGCTCAGCCTATGTGTGGGTGAGGAAATATTTCTCTTCAGCTGATGCCTGCCTCGTGAAAAGCACAGCAGGTCGGGTTTAATGGGAAAGACCGTTTTTTCATCCACTCGATCCTCTCTGCTATCACCTTCCTCCTGGCGCTCCCTGCTCTCCCCACGCAGGCGGCTCCCCGTCTGCATGCAGCGCGGCGGTGCCCCCGTAACGCTCGCGTCTTAAGGTGAACTTTGTAATTCAGAAGCAAAGCGGTGACCGACGTGCCGCAGCCAGCCTGGACACATTTACGCGGAGAAATTCTTCAGGCTCACATGCAGGCTTGCAAAACAGAGCCGGGACAGGGGACATGTGGAAGCCACGAGCGTCAACCAAGACTAGGAATCCAGCTGCCCCCTGGCCTCTCTGTTCCTTGAATGTGCGAAGAAGGTGCAGCGTTTCATTGCTGAGGGCTCCAGCCACACAAGGACCTAACTGCACCGATGATGTCACCGCACAGCCACCTTCTCATTTGGGGGTGAAACTGCTGCCCCCTACACTAGACCAGGTGGCTGTGGAACCTTCGTGGGCTGAAGCCATTGCTAACGACACTCCAAAACTTTTGTTTTTAATATATTTTTACTGATTTCAGAGAAGGAGGGAGAGAGAGATAGAAACATCAGTGATGAGAGAGAATCATGGATCGGCTGCCTCCTGCACACCCTACACGCCCTGCACACCCTGCACTGGGGATGGAGCCCACGACCCCGGCAAGTGCCCCGACCGGGAATCGAACCAATGACCTCTTGGTTCATAGGCTGACGCTCAACCACCGAGCCACGCCGGCCGGGCAACACTTCAGAGCTTTTTATTCCGATGCCGGGCTGCGGTAAAACTGTCGCACTGACTACAGAAAGGAAGATGACTGACATTGAGTTGCTGATGGCCGAGCTACCTAGAAAAGACCCCACATCCCCATGGAATGTTCCAGCAAACACTCAACAAAGTCTTCCAAACTCCCTTCCCAACAACCAGCCCGAAGGGGAGAAGGCAGGTTGTCGCCAAGGCCTCCTGAGAGACAGAGGGCAGAGCAGCAGGCGCCCTTCAGCCCAGTGCGGCTGCCGGGACACGTCCGCGTTGCCACACCCGCCGGGGCCTCAGGTGCCCCAGGACCGGGGGCGGAGGAGGGAGGACTGAAATCCCACGTCCTTCTCGGCACGCTGCCCCGCCAGATGTTAGCAGGTGGCGCCCCCACACCAACAGCAGACTCCGTCTTGCCCAAAAACAACAGTCAACAGCTCTGCTCCGCGGAGTGTGCTCCGACCTGCACTCTGCAAATGCCTAAAGAGCTTCCTCTACACTTCGGCCTCTCTGTTTCTTGAATGTGCGAAGAAGGGCTGCCCTGTTCCTGTAACATGCCATCCCATCTCTTCGCAAGTTATGCAGATGCCCGGTCCCTAGGTCGTGTGCCAGAAACCCGTGTTATATGCCATCGGTAATTGAAAAAATTAAGAAGTTAAAAATAAGTATATAAATTCTGTGATAGTGTTCTCCTATTTTAAACCCTTCCTACTCCGCTTGGAATGCAATCTGAATTCCTGGCCACAGCCTCCAAAACCTCTATTATCTAGCCCCCGGAACGCTCCAGCTCACCGTGCTCCAAGCTCACAGTCGCTTGCTGCCTTTCGTCATTCTGACTTCTCTGTCGTCACTTAAACGCCCTGAGCGGGGGGGGGGGGGGGGGGGGGGGCAGCGGGGGGGGGAGGGGGAGGGCAGCCAAGACATCTGTGTTACGACCTTCAGTAATTCCTATCGCTGTTGGCTTCCCGCCGGCCTCCCCACCTCTCCTTTCCTATACCTTAGTACTGTATACATCTGCGTGCTAACCATTTCCTATTTTCATGACCAACTGTAGCTTTCAGTCATAAAATTACTCAGGTTTCACTGGACAGCCACCATGTCACCATTGGTTCCGACTTGCTTTCTCATGGTTTGTATTTATTTGTGCTTCTCCCTGGAACTATCACTAGGCTCCACGTTAACTGAAATTTTGCAGGAAATAAAATTATTTGTAATGTGCAAAATTGCTAATATATTTCTCCAAAGCCCTTAAGAATGGCTCTCTTACTGATCCACACTCATCCTGAACAGCCTTTAAATGAGGTGAGCTGCATCACGTATGGGGAGAGACGATTCCAGACACTCCATTGCCGAGTCGGCGAAAACAAATGCCCCACGTGCCGGCCCGGGAGCCGCTGATGCTTTTGCGGAGTCTGCTCCGGGCCCCTCACCGCCTCGCTCTCCACTCTCTTCCCTTGACCTCGCCCCCCGCGATGCACCTGCCGAGAGCCTCCGGCGTGCCCCAAAGGCTCCATGTGCCCCAAAGGCTCATTGATCTGGGGGGGGGGGGGGGGAGGGGAGTGAGGAGTCGCTCTGGGTAGCCCCGGCGGAAGCTTCCGGGAGGCCACGCACTCGGCCCACCCGGTTGATGTGCTGGTTTTCCAAGAAGCCAGGGAGCCAGCCCTGGGTCAGAGCCCCAGGACCAAGGTGTCTCCATAGAAACGCATGTAAACCAAACACCCTGGTCACCATTCCCTGGAACGGTCTTCCAGAATAAACTCCCGAACAGGACCAAGGGGACAGCGAAGAGCCACCTCCTCTTTACAAACGGCACTGACACGGCTGACGTGGGAGAACTCCCAAGCCGCCGTCCGCCTGCACGTTCAGGAGCCCCTTCCCAAGCCCGAGGACCCAGCCTCACGGTGTCCCAGGCCAGGCCGAGGCCCTCCCCGGCTGTTTACCTCGATTCCTTTTCCTCCTTAAGGTTTTTCTGAAATAAAGAGCAACTCCAGTCAGATAGGACCGGTCGGTTACCATCTTACGGATTCCATGTGGGCAGACCGAGTGTACTAACGTATCCATTTGTAATCAAGCGAGTGGTAATTATTGCTCAATTCCAGGCACGTTTCACAGGAGGCCGCCAGCGGCGTGTCTCCTTTCTAACGTGGTCCAAGGTTTGTTTCCCTCCCCTCCACTGTGGATCCACGACCCACAAACCCCCCTAAGATTACACAGAAGCGGAAGACCGTGCCCCGCTCAGGAACAGTCCTTCTTACACTGTAACGGGGCGAGGAGCCGCACGGAGGTGTGGATGGTTTTGAGACGATGCTGTTCTGGCCATGAAAGCCGGTGTCCGCATCGGGGTGGAGCAGCGACTCCATCAAAGCCGGCTCTCCGGGTAACTGAGTCCAACATTTCCTTTCCACGTGAAACAGTCCGTGTCCAGTTGTTTCCAGCTAGCTCTCAGCAACAACTAGCTAACTAAAAGGTGCTCTTCCCAGCACCAAGCTGTCACCCAGTGAGAACAGAATCCCGGGTTGAGCAGGAAAAATAAGGAAAGGTTATGGGAAGGCCACGCCTGAGTGCTCAGATCTTCATTCGTAACGGAATCTGACTCTTTCCCAAGGAAGGTGGGAGAAGCAGGTCCCAGATCCTCCAGGGAGAACGAGCGCTTTGTAAGTAACAACAGGCCCTTCGGAATCCAAAAGCAAGTCAGAGATTTTGTTTCAAAAGTCTCTACACAGCCCCGGGGTTATCACACTGGGACTATGGATACCTCCTCCTTCCTGTCCATTAACTGGGAATGCTAAAAAAAAATAAGGTATTAGCCTATTAAGCTGTTGTCCTCTATAATTTTCAATTTAAAATATTTGAAATGCATGCAGAATATTGACTTTAGGAATAGTCATCGGTTTTTGCTCTTCAAAAACATCTTAACTATTTTTTCCTCCCTCTCCTATCCATTAAAAAAAAATGTTACCACTCTTCCTGGTCTTTTCATCTTTCTGTTCTTACTTCCTTAAGTACAGCCTAAGCCTTATCCTCTCCCCAAACTTTCTGTTTCCTATCTTTTATTCCTACAAAACCTTTTCATAACCTTAAATATAAAAGTGATGCTATGGTCTCAACACGTTTAGATTTAGCATCAATCGCTATTTAAATGGTTAGACATTCCGTTGCTTCTAATCACCTGAAAAATAATAAAACGAAATGGAGCCTACATCCCACGGGTATAACGAAAAATATGAAAGTAACGATTATTGAAATGTCAACTGCTGACTACGAACAAAAATATAAATGTTAAAATAGTAAGAAATTGTGCCAAGCAGTCAGGAAACATCCGGCAGATAGGGACCCCGGTGAAAACAGGACTACGCATGGAAAAGGCGCCCCGAGCCTGACCTTTGTTCTGCCTCGTCTCTCAAAACACAGACACTTACCACGGTTCACACGCGATCACGGATCACAGAAACACCTGCGGGCCACGCATCAGAAGCTAACACGGCGCTGACTTCTGGAACCGGCTGCTGACTCCTCCCTAACTTCACACCCTGAAAGACGGCGGGCCCTACAAGGCCCAGCCCGGGCTCCTGGACGGAGTCGGATCATTGGCGCGTTTCCTGCCCGTTAATTAAGACAGAACCCTCCAGGACAAGGGACAGAACCTCCCCTGGGGCTCGCCCGTCATCTCACTATGACGCATGCTGCCGTGGATCAGAGACGGCGCCGTGGATCACAGACGTTCACAGCTATTGACTGTGGTCGCTTTTTTTTTTAATGTTTTTATTGATTTTAGAGAGAGAGAGGAAGGGAGAGGGGGACAGAGGGAGAAACACCGATGTGAGACAGAAACACGGATCGACTGCCTCCTGCAGGCACCCCCAACTGGGAATGAAGCCCGAAACCTGGGCATGTGCCCTGACCGGATTTGCACCAGCGACCTTTCAGGGCAAGGGATGAGCCTCAACCGACGGAGCCACACTGGCCAGGGCTGCTGTTGACTGTTTTGAAAGTACAAAGACAATTTCCTATGCTTTAACCTCACAGGTGCCAAAACAACTCTTTCAATACACATGCACTGAGTACCTCACACTGACGAGACCCCCGCCGAAAGGTCTGATTAAGTCAAAGCATGACAAAAAGCAGGCGTCACTCTCGGGGGAAAAGCACGCTTCACATAAATCCTACTTGGTCCTTGGCTGAGGGGAGCGGCATCCATTAGGGTCTCTCTGTTCCGTAAATCCAGTGCGCCCTGGCTGCCGCCTTGCTCCCGTCCACCTCGGAGCTACACCTCTTCGGAAAACCCCGGCTACAGGGCTCTCCCCTCAGGGTTCCAACGGGAAGGGTATCTCACTTTGCCCTTCGAAGCTGCAGGGAATCATCTGTGGCCGGAAAGTTCTTTTTTTTTAATTGATTTTTCACAGAGAGGAAGAGAGGGCTAGAGTTAGAAACATCGATGAGAGAGAAACATCGATCAGCTGCCTCCTGCACACCCCCTACTGGGAATGTGCCCGCAACCCAGGTACATGCCCTTGACCGGAATCGAACCCGGGACCCTTCAGTCCGCAGGCCGACGCTCTGTCCACTGAGCCAAACCGGTCAGGAAAGTTCTTTTTTGATTTTCCGTAAATTGTTGTTGCCTCTTTATAGAAGAAAATCTTTTTCAGCCATTACGAAAAGTCGCAGCATCAATGTTCTCTTTCTTTCGAGCAGAAACTGTCTAAACCATTCATCTTCGTTTTCTTAACCCCAAGCACTGGGCTCAGCGTGTGATAAAACCCTGGCAGTGACGCGCGATTTAATTTTCAAGGGGAAGTTCGACTAGGAGAGCTGAGTGTTCCTTTTAACACAAATGTAGGTGATAAGACCAAATTAACGCTTCTCCTATTCTCTCCAAGGCTCTAACAAGGCATGGCATTTGTTCCTAACGCCGCTTTGATTTCACCGCTAAGGAACCTAAGCTGTGCCATTCGCTTCTGTCATCGCGCATCCCGAGGCGCATCCCGAGGCCCCGGTGAACACAAGCTGAACACGCCCGGGCGTCCCGGTCACGCAGCACATTTCTCCGCGATTCGGAGATTTCTCCAGGGACTCGTTCATCCGACAAATACATCAGAAGCCCCTTCTCCAGCGAACGCTAGAGGGTGCCCCGAAAAATGGATACACACCATCGGAATAATTATAAAGGCAGTGCTGATTAAAACACATTTTATTTTCACAATGGAGCTATCAGCTGTTAAGGTGTATATACATTTCGGGTGACACCCTGTATATATCAAGCTTTCCACTGTCTTCCAAATTGTGTGTATTTTTTTTTTCTCTCTGTCTCCTCAATAGAAAGATCCTTACAGAATATCTCTGTTTCTGTCAAATGTCACCAACACCAAATATAACGATTTTGCACAAAACTGAGGCAGTAAGTTTGAAAATGTCTTGAAAGGTTGTAAGTACTTTCCCACGAGAGTAATACTTTGTGGAGTCCCCGGATACTTAAAACTGATTCATCTACAGGTCAGGTGGTTGTTTCATTGGGTCGTGAGATACGAGAGGCAATCGGGACGCAACGAGTACAAGATGAGGAAGGCGCCTTCCCTTAAAGAGCTGAGCATCCGGAGGGACAGAGAGGCAGAGACCGAGGGACACGCCCTCTCGCCCGGGGTGGCGTTGCTGTGACAGTGACAGACAGGTGGCTAGGAAAGTGCTCAGCATTAGCACCTACACCAGGGAGCTCGGAAGACTTCATGGGAAATGGACACTACAGTTCAGTAGGCATCAGCCAGACAGAGGGAGGCCCCACAGTCAGAGGCACAAAGCTTTGTGCTCCAATGACCTTCTCCAGCAGGTGCTGCCAGCTGAGCCCCGACAGGGGGGTGCAGACACGGACAACAGAGTGACTCAGACGTTGGGCCACAAAACTAAGCTGATTCGACGGGTCAGTGGGCACAGGAGGGAGCGGATGACCAGCAGGGGGTCTCTAAGGCCCGGTGAGAGAACCGGATCTGGGGGTGCGACCTTGCAGAAATGGAGCCCCTCCCAGAGGTGACGAGGCCCAGGGGGTGGCTGAAATGGAGCCAGGGGCAGAGGTCTCTGCGGGTGCAAAGGTCAATGCCAGTGCAGTGAGGAGGCTCAGGTTTCACACATGGATGGTCCCATTGCATCTAAAGGTTCTCTAAGAAAATACTACTCTGAAGGGTTTTCAGTGACCATAAAGGAGGCGTATCCTGCATGTACCAAGGCGGCCGTGAGAATGGCAGAACAAGCCGTGTTTTGCGGTGAACGTAAGTTGGCAAAAGACAACTTGTTTTCACTGAAACATGCCACTGCCACCTTGAACTGCGTTTCCATCTCCATCGCTGGACGGTGTCGGGATCTGCTGACTGAAATGCAACGAACGGCAGTGACGTGCTGGCCTGTTAGCGAATGGGAGTCCCACCGACAGAGAACTTGCCCCAGCTCCCCTCGGCTGCCTTGTCCCCTCTCCTCTCGCCACCTGGCACGGTCCCTCTATGATGCCCTCAGCGACGGTCCCCGGAGAGGGGGACATGAGTCAGTGTCCCCCCACGTACAGGCCTGAGCTCCGGCCTCAGCCTCGCCTACCGCACGTTTCTCAGGGAAGACGGTCATGTCTGTGTCTCAAGGAAGACGTCAGCTTAGGAAACAAAACCAGCTAACGAAGGTTAGGTCGACATGGTACGAAGGTGACCTTCATGAGCAAATTCCACGTCTATCGGGTCACGGCCGAAAAATAAGAATCCTTTTTCCTTTCCCTCCTTCCCCGCCGAGCAGAATTTCAAATGTCCTGGACTATGTTTTCTTTCTTTTCCCCTTTCTGGTGATCACAGGTAATAATACCAGGAAGTTTTAGACACAAGGACTTAATTCTTCTTGACGTTTTCGTCCTGAGACTTGCCCCTGGGTGCCTTTCTCTCATCTACCGCCTGGCTCTGCCTGTTGGCACAGCAGCTCTGCCAGTGAGCGCCACTCTCCAGGGGCTCCACGTGGTGCGGGCTTTTTTGCTGGGCTGAGTTGCGTAACTGTCATTTTCATCTTAATTATCACGACTGGGAAGGCGTTTGGAAGATGCAGCTCCCTTGGCTTGGAAACAAGGGAACTAGGAAAGAAACGAACTCATGTGCCAGTTCTCCTAGACAGCCATGTCTCTCCTCACAGAGAGACAGAAACGCATGGGACCCGTGGCCTGACGCTTCCCTCTGACCCCGAAACTCACTCTGCATCTAAACCCCCCGACCCCCCATGAGACACACCCTCCACTCGGGCTGCAAAGCCACGCTGGAGGTGGTTTGTTTGTTAGGACTTTGGCTTTTAGCTTCTGTACCTTCATCTTTTCCTAAGGCATCCTTGTATTCCTGCATTTATTATTATTTTTTTAAATATTGCAAATGGCCCAGCTGGCGTGGCTCAGTGGTTGAGTGTCGACCTATGAACCAGGAGGTCACTGTTCAATTCCCAGTGAGGGCACAGGCCCGGGTTGCGGGCTCGATCTCCAGTGTGGGGCGTGCAGGAGGCAGCTGATCAATGATTCTCATCATTGACGTTTCTCTCTCTCTCCCTCTCCCTTCCTCTCTGAAATCAATAAAAATACAGTTTTTAAATCGTGCAAGTGTTTACTTTGTGCTTATAATGGAAGTGATCAACAACACAGTGTGTCCTTAAAATCTAGCAGAGAAAAAGGAAGTTATATACAGGCAATTATTATAAAGCATCCTGAGTGTTATGGTACCAACAGTGCAAGAACGATGGAGGCATGAGGCAAGAGGGCTCTTGTCGAGGGTGCAGGGGAGGGAAGCTCAATGGGAGAAAGCGCTGGCATGAAGCGAGCGTGGCCGCACGACTCCCGTCTGTGTAATGATGTGGGCGAGATGGTTTTTCTATAAAAAATGGGACCTTAAAACGTGCTCTCATTGCAATTATAAAAATTTATGGAATTTTAAATAACAATGAAAAGTTCATTTACACAACATAATTAGGATGATCCTTCAAACATTCATTCCAGCCGTTCATGATATGAAAAACACTGGGGACGATCGAAATGCGTAGCAATAGTGAATTGGTTAAATTAAACCGCGGGTGCTGCCTGGTAACGGCACAGCGAGCTGAAACTTACAAGTCACGTGACAGAAGGCGGCTTAACGATGCAGAATCGTATTCAAGGAAGTCGTGAAGGGGGAAGCAGGTTACAAAGCAGTGGTGTACGCAAGAAAACCGAATTTGTGCAGACACCCGCCCCCACATTAACAGGAGTTCTGTCAAGGTGTGCAAAATTAGGAAAATGTTTGGCTTATCTAAATTTTAGACAGTTAACGTCTGTTTCTTTTATCTAGTTTTCAGTGAACGTATTTTTGTGCTTGGTGTTCAAACCCTTCAATGATACCCAGGTTTTTCTGCAAAATTCAATCCAAAACGCCTTGTCCCGACCATAAACGCAGGCACGGCGCAGCAGTCGCCGACCGTGACATTCCGGTCACGGGTCACCGGCCACCAGGGCTGCCCCTCGTCAACCGCACCTGCACGTGACTTAGAATGAGCGCCCTTGGCAGGGAAGTGGCACATTTGTGCAAGAAAAGGTTGTCTCGCCCGGCCGGCGTGGCTCAGCGGTTGAGAGTCAACCAGGAGGTCACAGTTCCATTCCTGGTCGGGGCACATGCCCGGGTTGCAGGCTTGGGGGTGTGCGGGAGGCAGCCGATCAATGATTCTCGCTCCTCACTGATGTTTCTATCTCTCTCCCCCTCTCCTCCGCTCTGAAATCAACAAAAAAATGCATTAAAAAAAATAATAAAAGGCGGTCTCTCCTCCTTCTGGGAAGACACTTTTCCGTGCCAGGCCCTGACGGGTGCTAGCTGGAGGGCCCTTCCCTGGCACTGCACACAGCTAAGGGCACTGGGACCTTCCCCCTGCTCCAGCGTGCTTCCACGACCCTTTGAATGACTGTTACAGAAATGATTGCATCGGACCTAAATCGGATGCCATTATTTTGTTTCCTCCCCCCTCAAATGCCATCTTCACAGGCCAAGGACCTTGAATCATGCCACTGTCACAGTTCCTAGGGGGCTCGGTCCCCAACAGTCTCTCGATAAATGCCCGGCGGGTACATGGAAGGCCGTGTCCATGCTCATCATCAAAGAACGAAGATTAAAGAGATAATTTTATAAACATCTTCTCAAACTGTACTTCTTGACTACCGGCTTGTACCGACCTAGTGGCCCATTAGGGCCACTGGCTGTGTGTGCAGGTACCGACGGCCCGGTCCGCTCGAGGCTCTGACAGCTGCAGTTCTCGTCTGGATCTGCCACACTCGGGGGCTCAGAAATAACCAACTTCCCCACGTATCTGCCAACAAGAGGCAAGTTGGCAGCCTCCAGACGGGCTGCGGGAAGTGGTTTTCCCTCCTAAATGAACAATAATTGTTTCGATTTTCAAGTCATTATGTGCCCATAAGCAACGAATTAAACAGCTCAGAAAGCAAGGGAAATTTAAATTCATGATCTGACTAACTGCCCCCCCCCACCCCGGGTGTAGCCCTGAAATTTTCAAACCAGAGCCCAGTATTGAAAGTGATGGTGTCATTTTCTTAAAAATGTGCTGCTGTTTTCAGCACGGAGCCCCCCTCAACAACACGAGGCTGCCCGAGCATTAATATTCCCGCCCGCATCCAGTCCCCTTCCTCCAGTTATAGTGGGCCCTGCTGGTGTGGCTCAGGGGTGGAGTGTCGACCTATGAACCAAGAGGTCACCAGTTCAATTCCCAATCGGGGCACAGGCCTGGATTGCAGGCTCGATCCCAGGTGGTGGGCATGAAGGAGGCAACCGATCAATGACATTTCTCTCTCATCGATGTTTCTATCTCTCTATCCCTCTCCTTCCCCCTCTCTCTAAAAATCAATGAAGCCTTTTTAAAATATATTTAAAAATATGACAAATTGTTTTTTAAAAGAAGTTATAGTTAAGGCTGAGACATTCGAGTTGCTCAAAAAACATGCAAGGAAAAATACTGTCTCAATTTTTATTCTCTGCAATGTGGATTTTCCCGTAAAGAATTTCAATAGGGTGATAAAGAGGAATCAGAGGATGTGGTCACGGGGCACAAGCTACCACTGAGCACGCCCAGAGCGCAGGCGCGGCTGCTCCTTGATGATCCATGGTTTGGGGACCCAACAGTCATCTTTCCTACTCTACTCAAAGCACCGAGAGCTGAACGGATTTTATTCAAGGCCACCGGTGTTAACGCTCCTCGTGCCCCACATCCACCAGACTGACAGGTTCTGTGATGAGGTTCTCACAGGAACATTTACTAACAGATGAAAGCTCTGAGATCAGCCTGCACTGCAGAGAGAAGGGCTAACAGGAGGGTTATCTGCGCCCCGAACGGGTAGGAAAGGGCAGAGCGGCATGTGAGCGATGGGCCAGGAAAGGAAGCTCGAAGTTTCTAACTCACCCGACTACCAGCTAAAATGCTGGCAGGGAGGCGCGCGCTCGGAACCGGGCAGACGCCAGTCAGATGCAGGGACCCCCCCCCCCCGCCAGAGCTGACCCCCCAGGACGTACAGCAGTGACTGCACACAGCTGCCCACACAGCTGCCCAGGCTGTGAAGGCTGCTAGTCTCCCCGAAGCTTCCCTGGGGTTCCCACTTCTTGTTCTCTACGAACCTAATCATTTTTATACGTGCTGTGAGTTCATCTTTTAAAGAGATCTGCGGTAGCCACTGTATAAACGAGTGATTTTCAACCTTCTTCAACTCACGGTGCCCACAAATTACTGAAATCCTGTGGCACACCAAAAAAACATATTTTTTGCCGATCTGACCAAAACAGTAGGTGTGATTTGATTCATTCACACGGGATGGCTATTGCTGTGTTGGCTGTGTCATTTTTTTCACTTGGCCATCTAAGGGAAAAGAGGTCAGGGCCCCTGGCTGAATAGTCAGGTATCGCGTGTTTTAAACGTTCTTGCGGCTGAGAAATCACTGCTTTAAACTACTGATTAAACCAATGAATGCATTTATCACTGAGATGCGTTACTGTAGTGCATCTGGTCAGTGGGGACTCATTGGAAACCTCTGGGGAGGTGGTAATTACCAATGCCAAATTTATTCAATAGCTTAAAATACACTTCCCAGGTATGACTACTCAAATGGAATTTTAACATAGTAAATTTTACATGGTTGAACAGCATTGTGTAAATTGGGCTTTATAAAAAAAACTTTTGATAAAAAAGTTAAGAAATACATTGTGCTAATCAAGTATTTCTGACAGAAAAAAAAAAAACATCACTCTTAATAAAACAAAGGTGCATAATATTCCATCGGAAGGGCTTTGAAAAAACCTCTGGGTCTCCTGGGACCTCTCTCTAAACTTGAACTTTCTCTAGATTTTTGAACTCTAGGTTTGGATTGAAAAAAAACAGTAAAAATCAAAACCAAAATCATGACTGTATGAGCTCTTTCAGCAAACATATTAAAGTTAGAAAGGGATAGGATTACATGCAATATGATTCAAGGCAATTGCCCAAAAAAAGTGTTTCTAAAAAAAAGTGTTTCCAAAAAATTGTTTCAGAAAAATGCCAATGTGCAAAATGAAGCGTGTGCTAGTATTTTACTTCGGCTGAAAACTTGGATTGCCTTGCCTTCTCGTCCCAGCGAATTCCTTTCCAGAACCCGAGCAAATACTGCTGCTCCGATTCAGCTCTTATGGATCCTAAATGGATCTCCTATTGTTTCGATTTAGCTCTGAGCAGCTGATAGGAGAGACAAATGATTTTCTCTTGAGGGTTCTTGCCAAAAGTATCAGGATATCACCTTATAAACATGTCTGAGTTCTATGTGGCTGTGGGTTGAGACTCTTTTATTCACTGTTCTTGAAGTCTGGGGAAAAATTAACAAAACTGGTGTAGACTCACCAATATTTACAGATGGTGATTTCCATTGTTTGGATACACTCATCTGAAAAGCAAGCATGTAATAAAAAACAGGACTGCTACCTCAGTAACAACCCATTTTCTTAATTTCCAAACGATAAAAAAAAAAAAAAATGTAAATGGCTTGCTTGCTTTCACTCCTAAACTGCGGGGCCGAAACCTCGCCGGCTGCCTCCTGCCGTGTAAGTGGTTTCAGAGGCGCTGGCCTGAGCCCAGCTGTGCCCGGCTTCTCCCCGGGGCTGCTGAGCCGCCCGCCCGCTCACTGTCAGCATCTTTAAACATTTATCGCTGGCCTTTTCAATGCTGTCCTTATCTCTCTGGATGACACTCTTCTGCCGTTGTCTCAGGATAACTGAAACATTTCACTTTACAAAGCAGCACCAGCTTGCCCTGGCTGGTGTGGCTCACTGGTTGAGCGTCGACCTATGAACCCGGAGGTCACGGTTCAATTCCCGGTCAGGGCACACGCCCGGGTGCGGCGCCATCCCTGGTGGGGGTGTGCAGGAGGCAGCCGCTCCGTGTTGTGCTCTCACATCGATCGTTTCTCTCTCCTTTTCCTCTCTCCCTGAGATCGGTAAGTAAAACTTAAAAAAAAAAAAAATAGAAATAAGTAATGCTAGCTAAAACTAGTCTAGCGCTTACCATGTGCCGGGCCCTGTTCTGAGAGCTTCCTGTATCTTAACTCACTTAAGCCTCACAATAATCCTATCCAGCGAATCTATTATGACCCTCATTTTCCAGGGGAGGAAGTTAGGGCTCCGAGGGGCTAAGTGACTGGTGCCAAGTCACAGCGCTGGTAAACAGTGGAGACCGGATCAAGATCCAAGGCAGCCGAGCCCTGGAATCCACGCACCATTAATTTTCATAAGAGCATTACCAGCTAGACCTGTGGGAGCCGGCCGCGTGCACGGACCACAGCATCGCCGTGGGCCTCGGGCGTCTGGAGCCGGGGCCCTGTCTCTGCGGGTTCCAGCTTGCCTCCCGCACCCGCCCAGATCCCTAGTCCTGATGGTGGTGGCGATGACAACAGTGAGCGTTTCTTAAGGGCATACACAGAGCCAGACAGTGGGCTGAGGCTCTACAAGTGCGTTCTCTCCGTTCAGCCTCACACAGCAATTCTGGAAGGTGGATACCGAGTGAACCCCTACCCGGGCGAGGACAGACAGACACATAGACACGGGCTGAGCAGCTCCCCGGGGCTGCACCGCTGAGGGCCAGAGCTCAGCACTGAGCTGGCAACGCCAAGCACTCAGCCTCACTTCTTTGAATTTAAAGCAATCTCGGTGTGGCTGCTTCTTTCTATCCTTAGTTCTAAGCGTTCCTTCAGCCGCTCTTCAGAGGCTTCTCCGGGTCAATTGCTCCATGATTTAGCTGTAACTTTGTGTGGTGATGGGAGGAGGAGAGCACTCCACCATCGGGACCAGAAGTTGCAAAGCCTAAAGCCTTACTTCCTTGTCCGGTCTTCCCCCCGCACACTGCACTACGAGCAGGCCCGCTCCGGGGCCACAATGCAGGACAGACAAGCCAACGAGGCCTCCCGATCTGCCTGGGAAACTGCCTGCAATTCTGACGCCAAATGGTGTAGACAGGGTTATTAAGGGGCACTGCCGTCATGAGGCTGCAGACCCTGGGCGGGCGATGGTTTTGGCTATGACGGCACGCACACAGACGGGACCAAGTGAAGCATGAGATGGGAAAACATGATCGACGTGTATGAATTATTTAAGATGCCACAGCCATGCCCAAACCCTCTCCTACACAAATCCTCAGGAAGGCATTACGGGAAAGGCCGTGTGCTTAAGGAATAAACAGGGCAGCATTGCTCCCATTAGCTTGGGTCGTTTCCTGATGGCTGGCGATGACCGTATTACCTAATCCTATTAAAATCAAACGAAGACGCACTAATGAGCGACCCCGTGAGCTTCCTTCCCTGCTGACCTGCAGTGACCTGGGGCGGCAGGTCCTCCAGGGGTCACAGACCTGCTTATGACTCCCCCTTGCAGGTGGGGGAGGGGGGGTGCCCTTCAGAAAAGCCTTTCCCGGGCTGTCCGGTCACCTTCCAGGTCACCCTCTCCTCCAGGACCCGGACATTCGTGCAATTGCAAAGCTACCCATTGCCCAGGAGCCTGACATGCAGGTCAGAAGCCTCCTTCCTCAGGAATTAGCGATCCAACCTGCTTCTTCCTGTGCCCTTGGCCTAGAAGCATCTCTCTAGAGCCGACCCCGCTCAATCCCTCCTCCCCCGAACCTCTGAGGTCACCCTGGTCCCAACAGGAAGCTCTGGGTGAAGTGCACTGGCTTAGTGAGCGTACACCGCCCCCTAAAGCCCCCAGATTAAAGGCCTCATGCTTGCACTGGTTAAATTTTTAAGTTTTTTAAAGTTTTTTATGAAACTGTGGTTAAACGCTCAGCTTCAGTGTTTGTAACTTCTGTGAACGCGGTTCCTGTCTTAAACTCTGAGGGCAGCAATCTCATCTGTGAAGTGGGCATATCTACCTCACAGGTCTTCTCATGAGGATTTAAAAAAAGGATTCATCCTAGTCCATGAGTATCATGAGTAACCCCCTCCTATTCACCCCATGGTTGCTTCAACATGCCAATGGATGTATTAAGTCATTTGTAAGGATTGGAAGTTGCTGTAGCAAATGCACACGAAATGCACAGCGTAAGAGAGAAGGGAACCACCCCCTAACTTCTCCCTTATTACGGTGAGAGGAGAGACTTAGAGCAAGGTCCCGGAACTGATGCTTGTGCAAACTGGAAAGAGGAAAAGTGGCCATTCTAGAAGAAGCTGCTCTCACAGGAATGTAGGGGGCTCCGCAGGAGTTCCCAAGGCTTCATATGAGCTTCCTGTTTTTCAGGGAAACCTACAATGGGGAGGGCTGCGCCTGAAGCTAGCCGCGTCTTGTCGCACCGAACAGTTCGTTCCCAAGCTACTCATCGCCTTGTGTCCGTTCCAACTCTCTCCCACTCTTTTGCAATCGGGGGTGGGACTCAGGGGTTTTGAGGGAGTCAGTGCTGACTCTGCAGAGAACAGCCCCAGGGGAGAAAATCAAGAGCTGATAAGAAGGTCAAGCAATAAAAAATTAAAAATGGGGGAAAAAAAAAAAGAAGATCATCACAGGGAACAGAGCAAGGCGAGTTAGGTCAGTGTTACTTAAACTTGAAGACAGAGAAAGTCTCGCTTGCACTTTAGTTTTCCTTCACCTGACAAAACCGCCCTTCTAGCCTACTGGGCTCAGCCTCTTCTTTCCGGACTATTTGACCTAAAAATGAACTACACCTGGCTCTGTGTCCTTACTTCTTCTTTAAATATATATTTTTATTGATTTCAGAGAGGTAGGTAGAGGGAGAGAGAGACGCAAACATCAGTGATGAGAGAGAATCCTGGATCGGCTGCCTCCTGCACGCCCCACACTGGGGATGGAGCCCACAACCCGGGCCTGTGCCCTGACCGGGAATCGAACCCTGACCTCCTGGTTCACAGGTCGACCCGCTCAACCACTGAGCCACACTGGCCGGGCCGATCTCTTTTGGCTTTGTGTTTTACTTCTAATATTCTTTATGGGGTACACGAAGAGCCCCCCACTACTGTGGCTGGTTACCTATCTTCTGTGATCTTCCAAAACCTCACAGCTGCATCTTCCACCGTGACCTTAAAATGTTTCGTTGTTCTTTGGGCTGTGAACAATACTTCTAACGGGGACCACAGACCTGAACAAAAGAGGGTGTGTCTTCTCATAGGGGTAAGTAAGAAAGCAACACTTTTCCCGAAGTGCCTGAAAACGTGCCATGGATTCGTCCCTATCTGTGATGCGTGGCAGCCAACACATCAAGGAGACAGGAGCCACCGCTTCTTGCACATCCATTTCTTGCCTGTCTATGACCGCTTCAGCTGGTACATCTGTTTTCTCTCAGGCGGGTTGCATTATTCCTTTCTTTTCTCTTCTCTTTTTTCCTTTAGATTGTCATTGCTTTCATCTACCGGCTAAGGGCCATGTTATTCATTCATTTTTCTTATTTGTAAATCATTTTTTAAATTAGGAAACGGGGGGGGAAAAGGAAGATGTAAAGACTCAGTTACCACAAAAAAAAAATGCAGTAACATGGCCAGTAAATGGCGGTGATGAAATAACGATATGGCTGACCTAAAATTTCATCCAAACTAATCCGCCACACAGAACTCCAACTTTGAAAGGCTGAGATTTATGAAAATAAGGAAGAGTCCACAAGTTCGCACTTACGTTTATCTTGTTACACTAACTTGTATGTGATGACGGGGTGCAGTGTTCTCTCTTGATTAGAGCATTAGTTCATTTATGATCATTGGAACCTTATGATAAAGGTCAGGCGACCATTTCTAACCTCCATTCTATAGGGGAGAAAACTGAGGCTATTCACTTCCCCAAAGATTTACGCAGAAGCCTGGATTGAAACCCATGCTTTCGAACTTGAAGCCCATTCTGCTCTCTGCCTGATGGATGCCCATTTCTGTCCATGCGTGGTGCTGGCCAGTCACCCTGGACCAAGCACATCGTTGTCGTTCTGACCACACAGGCAGGCAGGAGCTGACCTGGGTATCTAGTTGTCTCTGGTTCAGGCACCTAATACACTTTGCTGCAATATAGCATGCCTGGGCATTCTCAGAGCTTGTTAAATTTACATAACATTATCCCAAATCAAATAACAGCCAAATTAAAACCTTTTCAGATGAAGAGAAAAAAATAGGAAAACAGGGGAGTTTTTTGCCTTTCAGAAATGTTATTGATAAAAATTGGCAAGAGACACAAAGTATGTTTGTTCTTGTGCTTCGATGATGATTAATGAACTCTTTTTTGGAGGCAAGATCTGCACTTGGCATTAATATCATCAACTTTTCTCATCCCAGTAGCTTCTCTTTAGGTGGGAAAAGCAGTTACATAAGGCAGTGATTAATGAGATGCCCCAAATGTTGATTTAGTCCCAGATAGAGATCTTTTTTCTCTCTCAAATCTAGCTGCTCCACCAGAATTAATTTTAGGTCACACTACAAATATGAGTAAAGTGCCAATTCAAGTTGAAAATACATCATATGCTCAATGTGAGTCCATATGCTTTTCCCCAATTTCTTCCTGTTTTGCTAGGAAAAAAACATCCTTCAACAGTCAGATTCCAAGAAGGTGTTGCCATTTCATTTTTTTCAAAACCATTGGCCAGATTCTTTTCTTGGATGCTGCTTGAATTTAAAATGGAAGATACATAATTTGTAAAATATGGGATGCCCGATGCATAGCATTACAGGTTTTAAATGGCAAGTTACTTCCTCTGGGAGATCAAAGCTATAATATTAGCACTATAATGGCAGGTGGCGGTGGAGAAACCTATGAATATTTTCATTCTTCATCCTTCTCATCCTAACCGTGTGCTCTAAACAGACTGGAAGAGAATTCTCAGGCTCAAGAAGGAAAGTTCTACCCTGAATTGAAGGGATCACGAGACTCCTTGGGGCCATTTAAAGTCACAGGAAGCTCCAACAAAACTGCTGGTATCTGGACATCTACATGTTCCCTGGACCAGATCACCAGGAGCAATGTGACAGGTAGGACACCAAAGCCATTATTCTACCTGTTTGCAACTGGCTTCCCCAAGAAAGACTATATACTAAACACCAATTTTTTTCATTTATTTCAGGAGAGTTAGGGAGGGGGAAAGAAAGAAAAAAACATCGATGTGAGAGAAACATCGACTGGCCACCTGCTGCACGCCCCCGACTGGGAAATCAAGCCCACGACCCAGGCATGTTTCCTGACCTGGAATCAAACCGGCAACCTTCTGGTGCATAGGACGTGGGTCGGCGCTCAGTCAACCGAGCCACACCGCCATACTGGCTGGGCGAACACCTAATGTTTTCATGGCAACACATAAAGCTTCCTAGATTAAAGCTGTAAAACACAGAATTTCCACACTGAGTTGGAAATGAGGACATACCTATACCGCATCCTTTAAATAAAGTAGAAGGTAAAGTTTTCTTATTTTGATTTTTAAAAATTGTTAAAACTATAGATCTTTTAAAAGAAGAGGTCTAGTCTCGGCTCCAGGAGTAGTTGCATAAATTAAGATGAGAAGAGATGGGTAAAATGAAGAATGATGTATTTTTGCAAGGGAAAAAGAGAGCAATGGAGATAGATGGAACTCAAATGAATAGTCACAAAATATTTCCTCCTCCTACCTTCCAGAAGGCCTGGGAGAAGTCATCTTAGTTTGTCATAATTCACAAACAGAAAGGCCTGGATATCTCAACATTAAATGCTTGTATTGGTTTAAAACAGTATTCCCTTACTATCTCTACAGAACATACATTGTGACATATTTTATACAAGATAACTTATGATCTGAGCCAAATATGTATGCAATAAAGCGCGAAATAAAACGTGCGCACGGAATAGGGTTGTTAAACAACATATAAGAAGGTAAATTTACACTTTGTGGAATGTTGTACTATAAACCCTTAAAAATGCTCTGATGTCCATGTTGCAACTGCTCACAGAATTTTAACCTACTACTTAAATGAAAATAAGTTAGACGGCATGGGTCAATATGCTACCTAAATTAAGCAATAAGACTAGGAGTCAGTAGTTAACAAAATTCAGAAGGGGAGAACTTTCTAAGCATAAAAGCAGGGAGGGAAAGACCATATGTAAAATGCCAGTGGATGTGACCATATGCAAATTTAAAACTTTAGATAGAAACAAGTCATTAACCTGAAATATTTTTCAACAAATATAAGGTTGACATCATATAGAACCACTAAATCCTGAACAGGAAAAAATGGGAAAGGGATAAACAGATAATCTACTGAGTAATAAAATAGTCAATACACATTCAAAGGAATCTGTATCTCTAGAAATCAAGTTCATATTACGTTATGAACTTCTATGACACCACATGAACAGTAATAAACTTCACTTATGGAATGATTTGACATACAAAGAATTATACTGTCTTGGTAAACAACAAGTAAGACAGTCTCATGCATCAATAATGGCGGGGATGTAATTCAAAGTAATATTTGGCTACATATATATCTAGAATCAAGGAATTCATGTTTAGACCCAGAAATTCCACTTCAGTGACCCCATTTTATATAATAATAATCAGCCATCTGAGCAAGAATATTCATGCCTAGAAATCCCTCAAAGTGGTCTTCATAATGATGAAAATTAGAAAGACTCCCGTCCAACAATAAAGTATGCTGAAACTGTTTCATTTTTTGTTGAGACTTGAATGATGCAAGGTACCTTCGCAGGGTGGCTCAGATGACCTCTGTGGCTGACCTGGCTGACCTTGTCCTTCCTCTGGTTAAGAGGCACCCTCTGCTCATGAGCACAAAGTAAAATTTTTTTTCTTTTTCTCTTTTTGAATATATTTTTTTTATTTCAGCGAGGAAGGGAGAGGAAGACAGAAACGTCAATGATGAGAAAGAATCATTGATTGGCTGCCTCCTGCATGCCCTTTCCTGGAGATAGAGCCTGCAACCCGGGCATGTGCCCTTGACCGGAATCAAACCTGGGACCCTTCAGTCCGCAGGCTAATGCTCTATCCACTGAGCCAAACTGGCTAGGGCTTCAATTTCTTGATGTGAATTAATAAAGATCTTAGCGTGGCTGCCCCTACATTCTCATCCGACACAGCTCTCCCTCTCAACCCAAGGCCGGCTGGGCTGCTTCCCCTGCCTGACACCATTGTCGCCACGCATATCCTGTGGGTCCCCTACTCACACCCTGGCTTTCAGTGCAACGCCACTTCCAGATGTCACTTCACTGAAGGCTGTGCCCTTGGAAGCAGAGCCCGTATGTTTGCCCCGCTCTGAGCTGACCTCAGCTCCATATCCCTGTGTGCTGTGTAAGGAAAACATCTTTCTCCTTGTAAACTTAACGCGCAGCCTGCAGACTTGTCAAATGGTTGAGTGAACAACTGAATAAACAAATATGCTCATGAGACAACACTGATACAAGCAGATACCACATTGAAAATACAAAGGTTTTATAAACACGTGCCCACACACACACACACACACACACACACACACACACACACACTCACACAGTACTAAGGAGGAAATGTGCAACAAAATAAAAGGGTTAAGGTGATTACATCAGTGAGCTGATTATAGGCAGTATGTCCAGAAATCTTTTCTAGACTTCCTTATAGAGTCTGAATTTTTTTTTAGAATAAATTTTTCAAACTGCAAAATTCTAACTTATCACTAAAGTTATTTTTTAAAAAAGAAATATGTGCTGTCCTCCCTTTAAACTCAGAAAAAAATAGTAAAAAAATGATATTTTTAAAGTTTATGAAATATCATAAATGACATGAAAAACACTTTGACGACAATTAACTACTGTGTCTCTGTTGCCACTACTCCCGTTTTCCAAAAGAAAACCTTCCAAAATAATCAGAAAGCAGGTTTCCAGAACTGCGTGAGGACTGAGAAATTTACATTAATTCAGACAGTTAGCTCCCTGACGCGGCTTTTTCTATTCAGCTGCTCTGGGGTTCAGTGCTGAGACTGCCAGGAGTCATTCCTTCCATCTCAAGCCTGCTCAGCCGAGCGAGTTCCGCTGGCTGTCACCACCCAGCGTGTCTCTGGGCCGGTGTCTACAGTCGCTCCTTTCAAACCTCTAATTAGCTGCCTCATCTTCTGCTGGGGAATCTCCTGGTGCTCAGTTTTTACCGTCCAAATTAACTGAAATGCTGTAGCAATTGCAGATGAACATTTTCAAAATTAAGAACGCATAAAATAAAATCGCCCATAAACCTGTTTCCTATCATCAGCCCCGAGTGAGCCCTCCAAACAGATCCGACTCACCGCTGTTCGCACTGTACTACACAGACAAGCTCCGGAAGTAAGCATTCCCGTCCACAGCTTGGGCACTCAGAAGGGGACCCAGAAGACCTCTAGAAGAACGAGGTCCAGGGAGCCAAACACATGATGAAGTCCCGGGACCAGCCAGGGGCTGTGTGACCTTGGGTAAGTCACCTAACCTCTCACAGCTTTGGTTCTCACAACTGAAAAACAGCAGTGTCCCCCCTTAGGTTTGTAGCAGACAGACCCCAAGATAAACCCCGGCAATCTCTGCCTCCTGGTATTCAGAGGTTGCTGAATTCCCTCCCCTGAATGGGAGCGGGGCTTGTGACTTGCCTCTTGTCAACAGAAAGGTGATGGGATGTCATTCCACGAGTGTGTTGTGATGTTCTTGGCTGGCACACTTTAATGAAGAAGTAGCCAGGCTGGGCAGGCCCATGTGGCTGAGAACTAGAGACAGCCCCGGGCCAACAGCAAGCTGGAACAGAGATCCTCGGTTCCACAACCCAAAGGAACCGAATCCTGCCCACAAGTATTTGCATGACTTGCAAAGTGAATCCTTCCCCAGTTGAGCCTTCGGATAAGACACAGCCAGTGACTCCTTCCCCAGTTGAGCCTTCGGATGAGACACAGCCCTGGCGAACACCTTCAGTGAGGTCTTGTGAGAAACTCAGAAGCAGGGCACCCAGCTATACAACACCCAGATTTCTGACCCACAGGAACCGGGAGATAACAGGTATGTGCTGTCTCAAGCTGCTAAATTTACAGTAACTTGTTACACAGTAATAGAAAATGAACACAGACGTGTGTATGAAGTCGTAATAAAACCATCACTCGCTGTGGGCTAACTAAACCTTGTTGCTAAATGCTCTATTAACCCACTTAACCTTCACAAGGCTGGGAGGTTAAATGCTACTACTGCCCTCATTTCAGAGATGATAAAGCAAGAGATTATACATCTGGGAAGTGGAGGGGCAGGACACAAACCCCGATCCCCCCACTACAGAGCCCTCGGCGACCCCACTGCAGAGGGCTGCCTCTGAGGTTAAAAGGGTCCCCTATCAGTGCAAGTACCTAATACGGACAAAAAAATCTGAGAGAGCTTTCCCTTCTCTTCCTCTCCTCATTACTCCTTTACTGCCACAGAGGCAGGCTGTAGCTTAAACTTTAGGCCTCAAGGGCTGCCTTCTCTGGTTCGCCTCCATTCCCGCCCTGACACTTCTAGCAAAGAGGGGAGGGGGGCACCTTTCTCCCCATTTCCTTCCACCAAACATGCTGTTGGCTCCTATTCCCTCAATTCTGTAATCGGATGGACGATCTACACCAGCATGTGAGTGGGAAACAGTGGGACGCATCACCTCCTCCTGGAAACACAGTGCCTGCCACAGCCAGCGAACGCCGCATGGGTATTGAGGTCCAATGATGGGGTTCCAGGAGCGATGGCAACGCGAGGAACTGCGCTTGCTGGCTGCCCCTGCGTGTTAACGCTGAGCAGGGATGCCCTTGGGTGCGATCCTGCAGCTTCCCTTTTAGGTCCCACCCTCCAGATCTTCCTCTTTTGCTGCCAGAAAGCAATCAAGCAGAAGAGCCTGCAAAGGGGACGCGCTGGGGACGCACAGCTGACCCAGAAGCGGGTTCTGTGTGAAACACTGCAAATGTCTTACTCCATCACCGCAGGACGGAGAACGTTTCCGACCCAAGGCATCCCTGTGCCCCGCGCCTCGGCCGGGGTCCCGCCCGCCGGGGAAGGCTGCCTGGGCCAGGCGGGGGCCCACCTGCCAGGCTGCAGAAATATTACCCTTTGCGAACTCAGAATGAGACTGGAGAGGGAGAAATAAATCCCCCCCAAACCAAAAAGATGTGAGCGAGGGGCCGGGATGTACCTTTCAGAAACCGGTCATCGTGGCAAAGGGAATTAGAAAGGAGGCCCCTGAACTAACCACACACAGGATGGGCAAGCGCCTCCGTGCAGAACGCGCCTTGCTGTCCGTAGTGAATAGGAGCCTGAGGACAACTCCCTAGTTCAGAAGCCACAGCCGCTCCCCGGGCCCCGCACAGCGTGGTTTCATTTCTCTGCAAGGAGAATCACTGGGTTCTATCGTCCCGGTTTTTACAAGTTCATTCTTTTCTTTTTTTAAGTGCACTTTTTATTGATGTCAGAGAGGAAGGGAGAGGGAGAGAGATAGAAACATCAATGATGAGAGTGAATCATCGATCTGCTGCCTCCTGCACGCCCCACGCTGGGCATCGAGCGCAATTACCGGGAATCAAACCGTGACCTCCAAGTTCATAGGCCGATGCTCAACCCCTGAGCCATGCCATTCAGGCCAAGTTCATTCTTCCAGTGTGAAATGTATGTTTACACATTTACAATTATGCTCCCAATATTTAGATTAGGGTTGACATGTGATGAGAAATTAGTTTTAGAGGTGGCAGAAAAGACAAAAGTAGGTTTGACTGATTAATATGGAAATAGTGTAACCTATGGCTACATTATTGCTTATTTATTAATAGACAAAAGCTCATTTACTGTAAAGCCTTCAGGAATACACATCTGTTTCCTTAAAAAAAGAAAAAGGATGAAATTAATTTTTAGATCAGTGATTTTTAAAATCCCAGGTTGGTATTTTTTCTCTGCAATGTTTTCTTTGGAAACTGAAAATATGAAATTTCTCTATTGCACACGTTGCCGGTATGTTTAAGAGCACATCTAAAAGAAATCAACGCTTCCGTCTAGATTTGAAATAAGTTTTTCAATCTTTTGAAATTAAAACATTAAGGAAAATTATAACTCAATACTATAAACCAGCATCGCAAAAGTTTTATTTATATCAGTGAAAACATATATAGACCACCCAGCTGAAAAGCAAATGGAGCCCACACTTGCTTCTCTGTTTTCCAATTCCTTTTGCTTTTTGGTGCCTCCCACATAATTACATCTTTTTACGTGTTTATCAGACTATTCATTCATTGTTTTCGTGACACTATGCCACATCATTGTGAACCGATATAATAGTAAAATACTTTAGCCCTGGCCGGTTTGGCTCAGTGCAGTGGTCGGCAAACTGCGGCTCACAAGCCGCATGCGGCTCTTTGGCCCCTTGAGTGTGGCTCTTCCACAAAATACCTCAGCCTGGGCGAGTCTGTTTTGAAGAAGTGGCGTTAGAAGAAGTTTAAGTTTAAAAAATGTGGCTCTCCAAAGAAATTTCCATCATTGTCCTGTTGCTATTTGGCTCTGTTGACTAATGAGTTTGCCGACCACTAGCTCAGTGGCTAGAGAGCCATCCCTCCGACTGAAGGGTCCCAGGTTCCATTCCGGCCAATGGCACATACCTCAGTTGCAGGCTCAATTCCCGGCTCTGGTCGGGGCCCCTGTGAGAGGCAACCAATCGATGCGTCTCTCTCAAATTGATGTTTCTCTCTCTGTACCTCTCCCCTTCCCTTCCACTCTCTCTAAAAATCAGTGGGAAAATATCCTGATTGAGGATTAACAACAGCAAAAAAAAAGGATTTAGAAAAAGAATATTTTCATAAGTCCACTCAAATGCATAAATCAAGATCTCTGCCTACATCTCCTTCCTTGGGCGGAACCTACGTTCCTGCAGAGAGGAACGCGTTTCTCACTGATGGCACTGCAGGTGCTGCCGGTTCTTTAAGACACAGAGCTGGTCATGAGAGCGAGGGTCCTTGCACCCCTTTCCTCCCACGAGAAACAGGAACGGCATTTCTAGCAAAGCTGTCCACCTGACAGAGGCGGCCGCTGTGCAGATGGCTCTGCTGAGACACATAAGACACCTCTGTGAACGAGACCGTGTTTCCAAGCCAGTCGCTTCGCAATCAAGATGAACCCCGAGAAAGAGCACTTATCAATGTAACCGTTATCTGCCCGTTTGCTGTTCAAGGTTATCACCAATCTGATGCATAACCTACGATCAGAAAGAGATGAGGGACCTGCACACTTATTTCCTCTGCCTCATCTCATCTCCAGGAAGCCCAACACAGAACAATGGCTGGGATTTTTTAAACGCTAGTGACTGTGGACTTGAATGCAAGATGCTCTGCGTCCTGCAAATATAAGATAATTTTGCAATCGTCTAAAGGCATGGATTTCATTAAAAGAACACATTTCCTAGTATACAGATGTGCCACAAGCAAACTCCATCTCGCATCTCCTATACTTAGACAGAAGGACATTTTTAAAGCTCAGTTAAAATTTAATTGGCCGCTCTGACCTTGAGTGCCACTTCAGGTGAAAAATATCACACCGGTGCTCAGACTTCCTTGAGATTTATGATCTCATGTTCTTGAAAAAGGCCCCGCACCTCCGCGTTCCTGAAATAATTGATCTGTCTCTTCTAAGTGGTATTTTCCTGAATCTAACATCTGATGTCTCAGGAAGAAAAGTACAAACGGATGAAAATACCTCGCTATATTTAAAAAATCCAAAAGAGCTACCAGAATTTGCATCTACCACATTATTACATTGACAAAAAAGCCAAGATCATAAATTGGTAAACTTCTTAGCCCAGAACAGAAGACAAGAAAATGGAAACCAGCCCTAACCGGTTTGGCTCAGTGGATAGAGTGAAGGCCTGCGGACTGAAAGGTCCCAGGTTCGATTCCGGTCAAGGAATCGAACTTGGTTGCGGGCACATCCCCAGCAGGAGGTGTGCAAGAGGCAGCTGATCGATGTTTCTCTCTCACCGATGTTTCTAACTCTCTATCCCTCTCCCTTCCTCTCTGTAAAAAGAATCAATAAAATATATATATTTTTAAAAGAAAATGGAAACCAAACAGCAAAACCATTGGCAAATATTGTTTATAATGATCAACCACCATTATTAATAAAGAGCAAATGTTTTAAATGTGTTAATGACACACGGCAAATCTACAATTCGTATCTTTCTCCGTTTGAAAAGAACTCCAGAAGGCACTGTGTAACTTTTCGAACTGAGTTTTTCTTTCTTTCCTTCTTTATTGCAATCACAAACATTATTAACTTCACCCAAAACTCCGGACCAACAATGTTACTGGTTCCTCTACTTAAAGAAAAGCAAAATGCCACAGAGGCCCTAAGACAAGCAGAGAAGAAGGGCCAAGCTGAAAATGGCTGTGATTGTGTAACTTTGAGCTTCAGTGGACATTCAGCATGAAATTCTGGGTCTGTTTGACAAGAAATGACTGGCAAGTATTACTGGTTCTCCTACACACGACGGGACGTCCAATACGAAATAGCACGCTCTACCTCGAAGCGCCTGTAAGCATCGTCACCTCTTAGCATTTACTGCTGACATGGTGGCACCGTTGTAAGGACTTTCACGGACCAGCTCCTGTCATGCTCACAACAGCTCTGTAAGGCAGGCACTGTCATTAGCCTCCTGTGACAAAGGAGGACGCTACAGCGCAGAGAGGACACAAGTTGCCCAAGGTCAACTGCAATCAACAGCTAGGTGGGTCGCCAGCCCAGGCAATGTGGCTCAGAGCCACGCTTCCTACAGCTAGATTATTCCTTGAGAGCCAAGGCACGCAGAACAATTCTATTCACTCCTCCACTCATTGGGAAATATGGATGAGGCACCTACTACACAAAAAAGTTCTTGTCCACACAAAAGGTCTCCGGAGAAGACCCACCGTTTACCTTTGAAACGGCCCTGAAACTGGGATCTGATGCAGTGGTTACATCTGAGCCCCAACCTGTCTCATCACTTTTTTCTACAACAACCCCCGGCGGCCCCAGAGCACAGTCCGGCTCTTCGCACTGGGAGACGCCCACGAAATCGGCTGAAGAGAACTTAAAGGAACTTCCAGGAAAGGCTCGCACAGAAAAGAACGCCCTCGGACGCGGTCTGTCCGTGCGGAGGAAGCCTCGGGTTTACCGGCCCCTCATTTAGACATCTCGGAATGAGACATGCCACACAGCTGAAGTGACTGCCAAACAGCAGTCACATGGCGACGGACGCGGAGCAAGGCCGTTCGCGAGCAGGGTTAGCGCTGAACAAGGCTTTGCAACTTGCAACAGAGAGAGACAAAGATAGCAAAGTCTCTAACACACACAACTGAAGGCCGACGTCAGAAGCCACCTACAGGGAGAAGTAGTTGCCGTCACATTAGGAGCTGTAACACGAAAGGCCATCGACTATTTGCTCTTTTCAAAAATGTCAAAAAATGAGAAAACACTCATATATTTATTACACCTACTGGAAAGATCTCAGATAGATGGATGGATGGATAGATAGATAGACAGACAGACATATAGATATATAAAATTACAAGCATAACATATAATACTACGTCTTTTGTATTTCTAAGTCTAATCTTCATGAAGTCTTTCATGATCTTTGGACAAATTTTTGGACAAACGGGAATATCAGAAGAGTGATACCTCTACGAAGCCATTACCTTCAGGAAAGAGGAGGATAAACTATTTTATGATGGGTCCACTTTGTCATATTTATAATCTGTGAATTCACTCTATCTCCCTTTAAGTCATCTAAGCCTTAAAATTTAGGGCTCCTAAAATTTGGGGCTATAAATTGTTAATAGTCCAATGTGTTCTTACAGATATAATAAGCAAAGAAATGCATTTCTCTGTTTGGGGGAAGGTGGATTAAATAAAAAAAAACCAGAAGAGAAAATATTTTTAAAATAACATTTATAAAGGTTAATTTTTTGAAACAAAAATTTTTCAACTTACACAAAATAAGGAAAAGATTATGCTCACAGTCATACACTCCTACTAAACAGAAGTCACCTCTACATATTACTGCAGAATCCTCTGGAAAGGGTAGTATCTTGAGAAAGTTAGAACTATTAAGAGTCAACCAGAACCCCTATGTTTTTTAACGGCCTCAATTTTGTTCTGGGGTTAAACGATTGGAACGGATCTCGGCAAGCCAGTGAGGCAATTTCTAACCGGAGGCAACAAAGCTCCATAAATCCTTTCACACAGCTCGAAAGCTGGCGTGGCTACCACGGGTGTGGCTGTAGTTAAAAGTTAGAAAGCTTTGAAAGCTGAACTCGGCAACTAGGCAAACACTGTCAATGAGGCGAAAACCAAACCCATGATCCGGATTCTGTCCCAGCAAGACTACCCTTTCATGTCCCACTGGGTTTATTACCAAGTTCATGGAGTTGGGATCCTTTAGCCACGAACGCCTTTCACCCACAACACTGTGGCCACGTAGGTAGCTGATCTTTGGTGAGTAAACTGTGGAAGGCATTGCTTCATGAACGGTGAAGTAATTGCCCTAAAAGGATGACGGGGCCGACCTCCCCATGTGACATGGAAAACAACTGTGTGTTCCCTGCAGCCAGAGTCCTTCCATTCTGTCTTCATTTATGAAAGAGTTTACAAGCAGGATGAAGAAAAGCATGTTTCCAAATGGGGAGGGTACCGAAGCTCCCCAGTTTATGAGCCCTCCATCCCCGTAGAAAATGTGAATTTTAAGCCCCCGTTGGCTGGGTGGTTTTCTTTCCCAACTGGGGAGGGAACAGGGGGAGTGTGCTGGATACACTGGCATTAACCAGGCCCCCTGAGGCTGTTCAGTAAAGCGAATAACTGGCTCGGGTGCTGATCGGGGAAAGTGTGTTCCTGAAGGTTACTCACCATGTGACCCTGTCCGAGGTGGCACCATCGGGTGAATGATTGACACATGAGATGCTGACTCCTGGTCACACATTACATACCAAACTGCGGGGACCAAAGGCCAAGACTCTGCCTGACTTTCTACCGCAACCCCCAAAGACGTTGCTAGTCACTCGCTAAGTCACAATCAGACACATGCAACCAAACACACCTGCATCCGCCTGCCGGGCGGTTCTTCGCAGCCCATTGGTCCGTTTCTGTGCAGAAAGACAAAACAAAGTTTGTATTAGGGTAGCGCACTCGTCTTCGAAGTATCTAATAAAACGTAAAACCTTGAAAAAATAAATTGTTAAAAATAAACAAAAGTGTTATGTTGCATTTCAATGATGGATATCTACAGGTTTGTTATCCTAGTATCTCAAAAGTATGTTTAAAATTTTTAATTAAAAAAATGTAACTGAATACATTGGTTTTTAAAGTCTGTTACTTTGTGACACTTTGGAAAGCCAATGAATGGTGTACTTTTTCCAGGAAAAGGTATGACTAAATTGGATCCAAACATGTGGTCCTAAAGCTTGTTTTTATGGATTAACCGTTTTGTTTCTCCAATGAGTCTTCCACCTGAACACCACTCCGTTGGCTATTAGTACTTGTAACACCGTGGGAGAAGGATGCTTCCATTGGCCACCTCTGGGTGTTAGTACTCGTTTGTCTGAAGTCAGAATGACTGCAGGAGTGAGGAGAGCGCAGCCGAGGCAGCCCAGCACAGTAAGAACATGCTCCCAGCAAAAACGTGATCTCCAAAATGCTAACGCGATGATTTCTGAGGCCTAACAGACCGGCGCCTGGAGAGGATGCAGCTCCAAAGACCTCAAGCTCCGACCTGAGCAAACACTCAAACGAGGATGGGGTTTTAACTGTGGGTCAGTTGTATCTTAATTCTTCAAGAAATAAAACAGGCATGCAGCCTGTGACCCATAAAAGCCCATTCTGATTAGAGAAAAGGAATCCCTGAGAAAAACTGTGCATTGCAAAAATCACAGATGAGATGCAAAACAAAAGGTTTTAAGGCTTTGGAAATGCATAGGAACAAATTCGGTTCCATAATGAGTTTGTTCCTTCCTAATAACTATGTATCCCCTCGGATTAAAAAGGACTCAATTTCACTTTGGATTACACATCTGGGTGAAAGGCTGAGCCTATAACAGCCACATCCTTCAGATTTCCACAGCCACAGTTCTTCCCATGTGTGTTGGGGACTGCGCTCCATTCGGGGTGCACCCAGCTTTGCTCAGCACACACTAGCCATGGGTTTCCCCGGGGGTTCCTCCTGTTGTTTCCTTTCACGAGTTAAATGGGGGAAATGGGCTCCCACAGATGTCAGGGGGCCTCCACGCCATGGTAAGCAGACGTTCAGGGTTCTCAGGTGAAAGCCAATTGGAGAAATCTTTTACATATAACTTGTTCAAAATGGATTTGTGAAAAGGCCCATGGGATCGTGACAATCAGCACTGAAGCTCGGGCCAACGAGATGGATATCTGGACTGGACAGACGAGTCAGGGAGAGAGCCGCTGGGAGTGAGAAGTCAGTGTAGTCCTGGCCATCTGGTCAACCAGCCACAAAGGAGAAGCTTGATGAGTCACAGATTCATACGCAATCACTTGGAAGAAAGCTGCTTTCAAAGAAAGACACTTCTCTACCTGAAATTTTATGTAAAAGTTTTGGAGCTCTCTCTATAAATGAGCTCAACTGACAATATTTTCTATACAATGATGGATATTTCGTTGTTATTGACTTCCTGCATAGCCCTCCTCCTTCTTCATGCAGAGCAGGAGCTGTCTTTCTACTGCTCTTACACCATCTACTCTCAAAGGGCTTGGAAGGCAAAAAAGGAATTCAGCCTTTGGGCCTTACTCCTAGAATCCCTAAGCCAGTACTATTTAAAAACTATCAACTTAGAATGTGAAAAAGAACACTCGAATTCAAGAGTAACTCCACACTACCTTAGAAATTAGGATTAAAATTTGGAACACGGGGAAACTTTTAAGAGTATGAATTGTAGAATCAGACTGCCCAAGTTCAAACTCAGACCACCAGGCACCTGTTAGATTGTGAATTAGTTAATGTCTTTGTGCCTTTCTGGATCCCCAATTTCCAATGGGGATAGTATCCCCATTGGGGGTAATAATAGTGCCTACTTCATAGCATGTGTGGTGAAAATTAAGTGAGTTAATTTATGTTAAGTGCTTGGAACAGTTCCTGACACATAGCAAGGATTATTAAGTGAAAGCTTATTATTATTATTGTCCTTATTAACTTAATGGTATTTGGAATGTTTAAATTAATATAAAGGACAAATTCTTCTACTAAAATTATTGCCCTACTGCTTATGTTTTAGGTGCTTCCTCCAGAAAAATCACTGAAAACCAGTGACCTTGAAAACAGAAACTTCTCTACAGCAAGAGTGGGAAATGGAACAAGCCATGATCTGGTGACTTTAAAAAAAAAAAGAAAAAAAAAAAAAGAGGGAATTTCAGCTCAGAACAGTACATTTAGAGAGGTTGAGATTTATTATACTTTCAAAGCACCTAAAAAGTATTTTGTTGGGAAATGTTTAGCAGAGCATATTTAAACACACTCCCCTCCTCTGCCTAAGTTCTCAAAAGCCTGGCACCATGCTGGAGTTGACCTTGTCCCCAGCAGGGCCTGGTGGACTCATGTAATGGGCATCCCTGGAGCTCAGGTACAGCCCCAGGAGGTCGGGAGGATCTGCCTTCAGAGCCTTCTCCATCCCCTTTCATCTACGGAGGGGAGACAACCGAAGAACCTACTTTTATTTCCTCATGCATTACACCCTTTACCTTGTCTCTCTCTAAAAGAAGTATCTTGATCCTCTAAGACTCTCTCTTCTTGCCTCTTTTGGGACACACCTAATTCTGTTGATTTTACCAGCAAAACAAGCATAGGTTCATTTGCTATAAGGAACTGGCTTTGGTTCCTCCCTCTGTTTTGAAGGGAGAAAGCCCTGGGCAAAGGAACAGATTTGAAGTAGGTGTGTATGGAGTCGGGATGCAATGATGACCTGGCTTCCCGCAGCCAGAGGTGGCCTCTGAAGGGGGCCATGCTAGAACAGGGCGTGAGGTGCACCTCCCAGGGGAGGCTAAGGAGACCCGTGGGGCCTGTGGCTACTGAAAACTGGCCCACCTTGACAATGAGGTAGAACACGAACAGCACAAAGTGTAATTGTGGCTCTGGGAGGGGACACCACCAAGGACTACAAGCAGGCACACGGAGAGAAAGGAGAACTTTATGAGAGGGGAAGCAACAGGCATTCCAGAGCTGACAGAGGCCTCTGTCGTTCAGTTCAGGGAAGACTCCCAAACATCACAGCAGCATCCGTCTTGGGGGGGAGGATGGAGTGAAAGACACTTCCTAACGTCCGATTCTCCCTCACATCGAGCTCAAGTTCCCGGAGAAACTGGCCAGTGTAAGAGCTTGCTGTAATTTCCCATCCCAAGTAGAGATGACTAGCAGATTCACACAGGAAATAAAAACCACACTCATTATATTCAAAAGTCAATAAGCAAGTCGCCGAGACCCTGATGCTACATTTTTAAAAACTCAACATGAAAATGAATTCCTTTCATGATAGGCTCACGTGTAACTTTTAAGAACACACACACACACACACACACACACACACACAATGCCCAGAGAGCGCTGTTTAGCACCCTGTGAAAACTGTGAGCCACTTCTCATCTGCACACTTTCTTCCTTGGCATAACTTGAATCAAATCAAGCGGAATAATCTCCCCAGAGAAAGAAAAGTAATGTCTGTGTCCAACAGGCTCGAGGTAAAGGATCCCGGAGAGGAGTCCAGGCTACGCCAGGTTTCAAAACCTGCACCAACAGCCTTGACAGCAGCCTGCGAGGGGGAGAGGGGGGCAGCTCTCCACGGCCTTCATGGCGCCTTTGGAACAGCCCTCACCGTCCTGATGACAGCCCCACCTGTCAGCGAAACACTAAGGGACATTCCTCAGGAGCTCCTTTGGCCCTAGAGCCCCCTGGATGGCCTATGGCAGAATCGGTATCATCTTGTTACACATCCCCTCGACCTAGAGTCTAAAATACCGTCAGCTCACACACTGAAGAGGCGCGCCTGCATGTCCACGTCACACTCTCGTTATCCTGGATGGAAAAAAAGTACGTGCTTTTTGCAAATGAAAAGCAGGAGGTAACTTACCTCTTATTGACATCTTACGGTGCTTTTCATTATTTTTACCAACTATCTGAACACCAGCCTATTAAATGCATACTAATATGACACCACTCTTAATGAGATGCAATTGTGTGAAAAAAAATCTGGCATGGCCCGTTTTTGTCATTCTTTTATTCTGAAATTCTCCGACAGTGTACTTCAGGTTCACATACCATCAACAACAGTTTCCATTTTAATTTCCTTTGCTCTGACATTGTTTGGGGGCGGTCGGGTAAGAAATGTGTTACTCTGGGTTGAAGGCCAAGGCCATGGTTGCCTGGAACTGGCCATGTTTCTCAATCTGTCTTCTTTTTTTAATAGCTTTATTCCACAGGGTGACAGGGATCCCACAGTTCTAAGCCATTCACTGTGAGCGTGTATTAATAAACCAAGAGGAAACAGTTACCAGATCCTGACCGGATCCATACGGATCACGTCTGTGTTCCAATGTCCAAGCACACCCCTAGGTGGCCAGTGCTGGGACCTCAGTGCTAGTGAACACCTGGCAGCAACAGGCTGCGGGACCGGGACAGTGACAGGCCCCCGGCCTCCTGGGAGGAGGCCGCCCTTCCTTCCGTACAGACAGGGCCACGCTCCTCCTTCCAAGGCAATGCCTCCAGGGGCACTGCGCGTCCTAAACCGCCGCGTTTGTGGCGTTGTGGTGGGGGAATGCACCCCCTCACTGACGCCACAGCATTGCATTTGAAACTCACCTGCACCAGTCAGATGCTGCAAGCTCCAGTTCACACCAGGCTTGAGCTAGCTAACCACACTTTCCCTCCAGCGAGACCACCCGCAGGTGACCGTGAACACACCTCCGACTAAACCCGTGCGTTCCACTCATGCGCTCTGGCTTGCTCCCCCGGGGTGTTTCCATCCACTTTCAGAGGCACCGTTAACAGGCCAAAAGCTCGTGCCGGTTAGCAAACGACCCCACGTGCAAACGTGATCTGAGAAGGCTGAAATGTTCCTCTTACCTCCGGTGCTTTGAGCGTCCCCGGTTCTGAAAGAAATGTAAAGATTGGCATCGTCAGTGCAGTTTTCCGTCTGGTCCGCAGCTACCTAGTTGTGTGCAGCCGGTCAGACGCTCCTCTCTGCCGCCCTGCCTGCTACCTGCAATAACTTTCCAGGGTCCTCAGGCTGGGCGGGGGATTGTTTTGCAACTCCGGTTCCCTGGCCCTATTGGCTGTCGGGAGAGTGACTCATGGTGCTGAATGACTTCTCGGTTAGGCTTAACTTTTTCAACTGCTTATGGAGCAATGTCAGTCCAGCCCCAGAAAGCTCCTTGAAACGGTGGCTTGCACTAAATTTACGTGCAGAGAGAAAGCTGGGTGGGAACTTTCCACACGCCTGGTTTTAAGAACCTCCACACACCAGGTTACAAAGGCCCTATACTGTTTGCAAGCATCGCAAATCGAACGCAGGACAACACTGCGTGTCATTCTTTTTGCATTAAGTGGCTACCACACTCATTTTTAATTTTCGAGGGGGTGGGGAATACATTTCGATTTAAAGAGGGACATAAAAACAGAGGGCTGGATTCCCATCGGCTTTTCCTCTGCTCCGCAGTGGGCCTGTCTATATAGAAAACCGTGACGTCCATTCCATTTCAGTCCCTGAAAACGACCAGCAGGTACGCAGGGCCCAGGAGCTTAGGTGAGCGACGCGGCAGGAAAGCAAAGGGCTGCCCTGTAATTAGAGGCTGCGGCTGCACGGGGAGGCCCGGTGGGGGCTGTTTTTGCTCCTTTCCCCACACCCAGGGGCGCCTGGGCAGGTTCCGACTCCTCTGCTGCGAAGGAAAACACCTCGCTGTCCTCTCCTATGCCTGTGCTTTGCCCACCTGACACGATCCTCTAAAGAAGGACTGGAAAGAGAAAAAGAAACGGAGGGGGCAAGTCAGGAGACGGGGGGAAAGCCTAAATGCCAGCTCTGTGGGCCAGGGAGCCCCACCGAGCAGCGTTCAAGGGCGCGCCGGCCTTCAGAGCCCGCCTGGCGGCCACAGGTTGAGCACACAGGATGACCGCCTGGGGCAGGGAACAGGAGGTTTGCTCTCGTTCCGTTTTCATTTGAAGGACTGCTCCCGATTCAAGGAAAGGAAAACCCATGGGCGAAAAGTCACCTTTCTGAGAAAAGCTGCGTCTGCATTCCTTGATCCGCTTTCCAACCCCATCGCCCCGGCTGCACAGGCAACTGTCAGGTGGGAGGCGGCCTCTGCCCAGGTTCCTGGACAGAAGCGACTCCACTCCTCGTCCTCCCTCTAGCAAGAGGCCGGCTGCAGAGGGAAGGCCGGGAGAGGCTGGCTGGGGAGAGGGTCTGTACGCGCACCATCTGGCTGGATACTGGGCCCAGACTCAGGGCCCGGGCGAGGTGAACTCGGGTCCTAACAGCAGTCGTAATACCTGTCTCACTGGTTTGACCAAAAAGATCCATCCCCGCAAACAGCTCCTTTCTCCTCCAACCAGTGAGGCAGAGCGAGCCAACAGGAGGGGAGTCCAGTCCCAGTGTGCCTTCCCCGGAGACTGAGCAGAGCTGGATACTTCCAGACCTCTGCCTCGGAACACCCAGACCTCCCCGGGGCCTGTCCCCACAGAAGCGGGCCCCTTCGTGTCAGTTCCAGAGGAGGCTTTTGTTCCTGGCTCTGCTCAGAGGGGTTCTTACGTCGTGGGGAAGGAGGTCCTTTACAATGTGCTTTAGATGTATTCTGTAAACCCACCACGCCCAGGCGGGCATCTGGGAGCCCCTGGGGCAGAGGAGACCGTGGTCTCCCGGGTGGCAGGTTGCTGTGTGTGCACCTCTTTCCCCTGAAAACGGGTCCAGGAAAAATCAAGACCCTCATTTAAGCTCTCTGCATCCTGCTAGAGTTTGAGTGCCCGCTGGCCAGTCGCCTGCAGGAGTGAGCCTCTCACAGAAGTCAAGAGGGTGTGAGGCCCGGCCGGCGTGGCTCAGGGGTTGAGCCTTCACCTATGAACCAGGAGGTCACGGTTTGATTGCCAATCAGGGCACAGGCCCAGGTTGAGGGCTCGATACCCAGTGTGGGGTGTGCTGGAGGCAGCTGATCCAGGATTCTCATCATGGATGTTTCTATCCTTCTAGAATTCCTTCCTCTCGTTGAAATTAAAAGAAATAAAAATAAAAAATGAAGAAAAAGGGCGTGAGGTCCAGGCAGCCACAAGTGGGAACAGATTGGACTCAGGGAACCACCCCACTCACCGCTCCTCCTTCCCTCCTCCTGCTCCCTGCTGCCCCCACTTCGAGGATCGCTTTCCTTATCCTCCTCATTGGATGCACTGAGCACTGGTCTCCACAGGCCTCCCCGTGTAACCCACAGAGGAAAATGGGCTGGGTGCAAGGCCAAGGCCAGGGTCCTGCCCTGGGCTGACCCTGGACCTTGCCGCCACTCCGTCCTCACAGCCCCCACCCTCCCCTGCACTCTGCCCCCCAAGAAAGAGGCGCGTTCCCTCCCTGGCTCTGGTGGAAGGCCGCTCACACCCTGACCAGCGCAGGCTGCGCAGATCACGTAAACAATGGCTCCTGGAAGTCAGACCTTGTACTCATCACGTCTCGTGGGAGGATTCCGTACATTTTCTGAGAGCAGGGCCAAAGCCAACAGCCTGGAAAGAACGCTTAGAGTCTGCTCTGAGTTCAGAAATTCTCGGCTAGGACCCTTTACTGACACATTACTAACTATTGAGTGGGTTGACTCATTCACAGACAGAAGCTAAATCCTGACCACCGTATCGATGCAACAGCGTGTTAACTTCGACTAAAATAACAGCGAGGAGCGGGGGGAAACCCGACGGCAAGGCTGCTTTCCAGGCCACAGTTCCCGCTGGCCGGGAAGCCAGGGAAGAACCTCCTGGGGTGACGTGCTAGGGAGCCGCGGCTCTGATCTCCAGCCTGCTGTGCCGCCCTTCACCTCTCGCTATGCACCCAAGGGGCAACACGGGCGCTGAGACCCCTACACAGCTCCGAGTCACGGTCCCACGTCAGGCCTCACACTCCCGAGGGCTGAGCATCACCCAATCTACTGCTGGCCTGCTGGGACGGCTGCTGGATGAGACCTGAAGACACAGCCCCCCCGTCACTTTCTCCTGGGAACTGCCCTACGATAAGAAGTCAATTCTTCGACCTTGTCCCAAAGTCTGTAATCCTCAACATGTCTTTCCCCTGCAGCCTACCTCTCGGGCTCCTACTGATCAAACTGGAAAACGTTCTTGCCCTTTCGAGCACCTTTCCAGGTGGTGACTCACCGGCCCGCGAGGGGTTCAGACCTCTGGTTCTTTCATCAGGTCCCAGCTAGCTCGTGCGGCTCAGCGCCAAGGTGCGGCTGCGGGCGGGGCGTGCAGGGCTCCGGCCGGCAGCCACCCCGGGGCGCCATGGGCAGGTGTGTGAGAGACATGGTTTCCACCGGGGCTGTGTACTCCTGGTCCCATGATTCATTTGCTTAAACAAAAACCCGGCCCTACTATCTGTGTCCATCCCACACAAGCGGCTCCCGGTGCGTGTGTGACGATGCAATCTGCTTGGTCTCTTATCCGAAGTTCTAGTTCTTACAACCGAGCAGCTCAACACCCAGGACAATGACTGGTCTCCAAAGGGGACACAGACACGTCCTTGCTAGCGGAGCTTTTGACGGCGCCCTGTCATCAGAGCTAAGCAGGCCGTTTCTGTGAAGCAGTAACGCGGGAAGACCGCAGGAACTGAACCGGTTTGGGAGGAAGTTGTGTGGCTACTGTGCTCACCACTCAGATCTATAGCAAAATCTTGGGAAAAACAAAGAACCGTAAGCAGTAATTGGGAAGAGGCTTTGAGTTCAAGTCTTTTCCAGACTCTAAGAGGAATCCAACCATATAACAGACCCCAGTTCACTTCAATAATTATCGGCCCCAATGGGCAAAGGGAAGGAATCACAGCAAGGCTGGAGTCTACAATTGTCTGGATGGGCTAAAAAAGAGGAGAGACTTCCGTGATAGGAATTAAGTGATACGAAGTAGAACCAAAGCCAGCTTGGGGTTATAGAATCAATGACCAAGCCTTGGTTCGTTAGGAAAAGTTCAAATACCTCACGGCGGTAGGCTGACATGAAATTCTATTCACGGGGCGTAGGGCCTGTTAAAATACTGCAATCCTCTTTATAATAGAGCCACTTCGGGTGCCCATGTGGGGGGTGGGAGGCAGGCTCTAGGTAGCAACCGGGCGGGTTTAAGCCATTAGACCACGAGGGCCACCCTCTCCCGTTAGGAGGGGCTGCAGCGGGAGCCGTGTTTAAACCGAGAAGCAAGCGGGGAGCACCTCAGCGAAAGACAGAGCAGCTGAGGCCTGCGTCCCGCTCCCCGGGAAGCTGCCTTACACCGGCATCGTCCCCTTTCTTTGTTTACAGGGAGAGGTGCCAAGCAAGCTGTACGGAGCCACGTCAGGGCGAGAAGGGGCCCGAAGGCTGTTTGACCAGATGCTGCGGAAGGGGAAAAGCCCAAACGTCCCAGAGGCCGCAGTCCCGGCTCAGGCTTCCCGGGGGGGGACACTGTGGGAAAGAGATGCCACTCGGCAGTGACGTCAGCGTGGCAGGGGCTTGTTGGGAGACGCTGGTCTAAGGGAGCCCATACCTAGTCATCACTGAGCGGGAAGTGCGGGTAGCACACCTCCAAATCCCGGCGTGTTGATGGCTGAGGTTGCCATGGCGAGCGGGAGGCGTCCGCTCAAGTGTTCAGTGACAAAGAGGGTCGGGTGGGACTGCCTGCTCGTGACACCCGTGCACGTTTCCCAATGTGAAGACACAAACGAACCCCCAACCTTCCGATCTGTTTCCAAGCCGCACAGTTGGTCTTATAAATAGCCAACGTTTATCAAAACACCTTTCCCATACTTCACGTGTACTTGAGTTCATAATCGGTCGGAGTGGAATATTCATGAGAATGCCTTACTTCCTTCACTCAGAAATGCCCAGCATTTTTTGCCAAGTAATTATTATTTCAAGGATGAATGAAGACCAGGTAAATTTAAGGGATACGGAGCATGAAGTATAAAGGGTTTCTGAGCCCTGGGAAGGCAGCACCCAGAGAAGGCTTAACATCCACAAAAAGAGGTGACTCAGCTACTTCAAATGCTTGAAGGTCGGTATTCAGCCACAGCCAACATATTAAGGGTTGCGGTGGGGCGGAAAACATTTCTATTGCGGGGGAAGGATCAACTACTTGGTCTTATGCATCCTGTCTTTGGACCTGGTACTCGGTGGGAGATACAAATGAGGAACACTCTACCCCTGTAGTGAAGGAGCATGTAATCTACCAGAGGAAATTAAAGGCGTCAGAGAGCAGGGCTCACCACACACAGGCCATGAGTTCCACCACAATGCCCAGCTGCCCTTGTCATTCGGTTGAGATCACGTGACCAGTGTCACCCAAAGGACTGTGATCACACTAAACGGCATTGCTCACGTCCAGTCCCTGGGGCTTAAGAGCAGCAACCCTGGAGGCCGAGTGTTGAAGAGGCAGAGCCACAGATGGAACTGGTGCGGATGCCCGGGCCAGGAGCTAGAAGGGAGCTATCCCGCAGGGCAGGGCCGCAGCACTGTGTGGGTGAGAAACAAACAGGGATGCCTGAAAGCCACTGGGACTGGGGGCGTTCAGTGCCACAGCACAGCCTGACTTTGGCAAATAGGTAAAACCCACCCCAAAGCTAACGAGAGAACAGTTTCCATCAGACCGCAGTGGGCAGTGCGGAAGGTTCGATGGCTGGCCAAGAGCCCCGAGGAGAGGCGGGAAAGGAAGAGCCAGACCTGGGAACAGGAGGGAGAGAAGGAAGTGTGTTTCCGGAAGAGGGAACAGGAAGCGCCAAGCAAGGATTCTAAAGATGGATTCACAAAGAGGTGTGAACCCCTCTTTCCTGCTTCGTAGTAAATCCCACAGCTACGCTGAGAGGAGGGCGCTGCCCTGCGGGGTAAGTACTCTCCATAACCTGCGGGGCACCGACAGTCTGATTCTAAGTTACCTTGTTTTCCCGTGCGCGTGACTCAGTTTCCTCATCTCAACACGAGAGGCCGAGGACGGAAGGGGTTTACATCGCGCAGTGCTGAGACAGCCCCTGAGAGAGGGCAAGCGTGACCCTCAGGGATGCCTGCATGTCTCACGCTTCCACACATTTAAACCTACACACAGTTGGTAGCTACTAACTTACCCAATTCAAAGGTGTTATTGCTTTAAAAAAAAAAAAAAAAAACTATTAGGACATCTCTCCCTTCCCGAGAGAAGATGAAGCACCTGCTTCCACTAGGGTCACTCGCTGGGGTTGGCTCTGTGCCGTCACCCACGTGGCAGGCGTCATCACAGCCCCGCAGCACGGCCCGGAGCGCAGCACAAACTCAGGGCCTGGCCCTCCTGGAGCTGAATCTGTGTTCTATTCTTAAACAACCTGGACACGTGACTGCTGTCTCTCCCTCCGTTTCCTGTCCGTGAGGCAAGAAAAGCAATGAAACCAACTTCACGGGACCTTGGTAGGACTACATGAGGGAACAGTGGTAGAGTCCTTAAACGGTGCCTGACACGTCATACATACTTATTTTTAAAAAGAAAAGAAAGAAGGGAACTTTTAGTCCTGGCCGGTGTGGCTCAGTTATTGTCCTGTGCACCGAGAGGTCACTGGTTCAATTCAGTCAAGGCACGTGCCGGGGCTGCGGGCTGGACCCCCAGTAGGGGGCATGCAGGAGGCAGCCGAATGACGTTTCTATCTCTTTCTCTCTCCCTCTCCCTTCCTCTCTCCCTAAAATCAGTAAAAATATTTTTTAAGGAAATGGCTGACTAACTTTCAAAGGCTGGGTGCTATTATTATCCCTATTGGAGAAGGGAAGGTGAAGTAACTGGGTTTAAGTCACCCCACACGTTAGCTGTGGAGCCAGATTTCAACCAGACAGGACTCCAGCGCTGGGTGGCTCTCCCACCATCACGTGCTAGCCCCCTCCCCGCACAGAGCTGCTCAGCGAAGGACAGAGGGACAGACGCTGGGAACACGCCACTAGAAATCCCAACTGTTTCCTACTGACCTTTTCTTTTTTCTTTTTCAAACGTGAAAGTTAAAATGTCAGAAGTCCGTGAACGTCCTTCTTGTGTCTCGCTCGTGTTTGTGCTCGCTCGTGTTTCTATCCACACTTGCTCCACATCCCACAACAAGAAGGAAATCACAGAAGAAGCCCGTCCTTTCAGGAAAATGACTTGCCAGCGCAGCCCGTGGATTCCCACACGGAGCCCCCTGTGCCAGGCTCGGCACTGAGCATCCACGTTGCTTATCTGACCCTCAAAGAACCCTCCCACTTCCATCTTACAGGTGAATACAGGAGAGCTCAGGATGCTTAAGCAACTGCCGCGAACTCGGGTAACCGGTCAGCAGCAGAGAGTTCCAAGAATCTCTGCTTGAGCCCTGGCCAATGTGGCTCAGTGGATAGAGAGTGGGCCTGCGGACTGGAGGGTCCTGGGTTTGATTCCGGGTCAGGCCACGTGCCTGGGTTTTAGACTCGATCCCCAATAGGGGAGGTGCAGGAGGCAACCAATCGATGATTCTCTCTTCCTCTCTGAAATCAATAAAAGTATATTTAATAAAAAATAAAAAAAGAATCTCTGCTTGACTCTCCACTGCTCTCCCACACTGTCCCCCATAGAACGGAAGGACCATGCCAACCATGGGACCTCTTGACTCTCCACTACTCTCTTCCTGTTCCCTGCAGGATTGAAGAACCACACCAACCGGTTCAATCGTGGAACCCCTTTACCTTCCGCCCAGACTCAGCAAACAGGGCTGCAGAGCTTAGGAGACCACACCAGCCTCCACGGGCAAATATCATGTGAACTGTCCCCAAAGACAGGAAAACAATGGGGTCTGTGAAAACGAACAACGGTTCAGTGATCAATGGTGTCAGGCAGACAAAGAGTAGCAATCACACTATGTGCTATTTCTTCTGTCCTTTACAACTTTGCAGACTGTTCTTTTCATGTTTTTTATTGATTTCAGAGAGGAAGGAGAGGGAGAGAGATAGAAACATCAATGATGAGAGAGAATCATTGATCAGCTGCCTCCTGCACGCCCCCCTATTGGGGATCAAGTCCAAAACCCAGGCGCATGCCCTGACCAGGAATCAAACCCTGACCTCCTGGTTCATAGGTCAATGCTCAACCACTGAGCCACGCCGGCCGGGCTGTAGTCTGTTCTTGACCTTCAGACATAGTAGCACGTGCTAACCTTGTCGCCTTCCACTTGACAGAGCTCAAGTGATTTGCAGAAGCGCCCTGACCCAGCACAGACATTCTTTGTGTGCCCTGGCGCCACACAAAGAGGCCCAAGGGGCAGGCACCGTGCAAGTGCTCAGCTAATGGCAGACTTTCTCCCAGCAGCTGCCCGTCTCCGGCATGGGGAGCGGCTCCTGGGGCCCTGGCCGAATGAATGTCCGCTAAAGGAGCCCAGTGAGGCGTGTGCTGTGATCTCAGGCCTCTAATAGGATCCACCCGTTTCCCACATTGCCCGGTTTCTGAAGTCAGCCCTGAAACGAGCTATTATTCTCTTCTTCAGATTCACTCTTCTTCACATTATCCGAAATAATTCAATGTCCACCTTTCCCTTTGGGAAAATCAAAGGTTGACATGGCTGCCTTTTGAGCTCAAACTGTTCAAGATCCCTTTCTTCTCTTCAAAAAGTTTCACGGATTTTGAAAGGTCTTATTGATAAAACACCGAGAGAGAAACTCAGGGGAACGGGACAAAGAGAAAGGAGAAGAAAGAGAAAGAATAAAGAGGCCAGGAAAGAAAGAGAAGAGAGAGAGAGCCCAGGAGGAGAGGCGAAAGGCTCCTGAATGTGCGATTGCCGTCGGCTAGAGACGGGTTCATGAAACAATCGTGGGGTGTTCTTTTTAAAAACCAGGGGGAAATATTTACACAAAATCCAAAGAATATTGCTCTTTGCTCCACGCTGGGAAATGACAATGTATTCACTTCGTTAACTCATGAATTTTCTGTGTGATGCTTACTGCTGGCGTCATTAGCATGTCCAAGCTGAGGACTTAAGAGAATTTAAGGGAGGAATTCAGGGACGGAAGATAGAAATGAAGAATAATTTTTTGTTTTATTTTTGTTACTCCACGTTTCTGTTTGGGTGGTATGGGTCCAGCCTGAGTGAGATCAGGGGTTGGGGTGAGTGAGATGGGTGACAAGAAACCTCCCTAACGCCTCCAGAAACTGAACCTGCTGCCTGTCACATGTGTAGAGAAAGCAAAGAAGCTACTATAAACACACCCCAAGTGTAAATGGGGCCTGAATTACATTGAGCAAGTTCTGTGTCCCAATTAGAAGCAGAATCACCCCCAGAGACAGGACTTACCCGCAGAATTAACTCGGCCACAGTTGTCGACTCTTCCCAGACACTCTTTGTGTGCCCTGGCGCCACACTTGAAGCATAAATAGCCCTGGTAAAAGGTCCCTCTGAAAGGTGAAGTGGGAGACACAAGGGTGAGCAGGCGCTGAGCTCTGCCTTTATGCAATCATTAGTGCGAGAAAGGAAAACAGGAGAACACAGTGCTGTGTGTGAAGCCGAGGCAGGGGTCCTCCCGGGGCTTGGGGGGCCCCAGGTTCAAGGCCCAGGAGAGCTCTGTGGGGTGCACACTGTTAAGACAATAGCCCATACCCCTTCCCCTTGGGAACATTGGGCTGGGACGTCAGGGGGGCCTGCAACGCTCAGCAGTGAGGCCGGCTCCCTTAGGCTGGACCCTGGCCACGCGGAGCTCACCTGAGCAGCATCTGGCAGGCCTTGCAGGAGGTCACCCGGCTGAAGGTGTGCATCTTAAACTCGTGGAAATTGGAGTCGGCATGGTCTGGCCTGATGTTGGATCTAGAAGAAGGGAAAGAAGGAACTTCCTAAAGCAAGTCTCCCAAGGAAGGAGCAGTCCAGTCATCGGAAACGGGGTGGAGATCTGATTCGAGCAAAAAGGCTATTCCATACGTTTCTAAAAGCCAAGGCTGTGTTTTGCCTTAAAACATGTGCCAAAATCTCACTGTGTCAGAGCCAGCACCCGGGAGGAGTTAAGGAACCTGATCCTCCTTAGAATCAAGTGTTCCCAGAGAACTTTCCAGAATGGCCACAGAAGACCACCTTTCGGGGAAAACACAAAACGGGCTGGACAGTCATTTCTTGTCTCTGGCCACAGCCCTGCGCTATAAACTAGCGGGAGGGGGCGAGGGCGGGGAAGAGGGTCCCTCCACAGAGCCCACACCTGCCTAGGTACGTGGCCGCGGTGACGGTCTGTAAAAGGGAATGAAATCATTTCACGGAACGTTGGAAACAAGGTACCAGTCTGATCACTAAAAACTTCCTCAAGTGCAGGCAAGCAGCTCAGGGAGGGAGGGAGGCGGCTGGTGCAGGCTTAAACAAACAAACGAAACAGAAAACTTCCTTCTCCGCCAACAACCCACTTTCCTTACAATCCAGGTAAAACTAAACCAACAAATGCTATCGTTTATGTTTTTTTTAATATATTTTTATTGATTTCAGAAAGGAAAGGAGAGGGAGCGAGGGATAGGAACATCAATGAGGAGAGAGAACCATCCATCGGCACGCCCCCCTGAGGATCGAGCCCACAACCCAGGCATGTATGTGCCCTGACTGGGGATCGAACCGTGACCTCCTGGTTCATGAGTTGACACTCAACCACTGGACCACACTGGCCAGGCTGTTTTCTATTTTATTTACCCATACACAAAAACACTCTAAGCCTACTACCCACAGACAATTAGGATGCATTTCCTCTTTACGGACACGGCGACCACCACATCGGTGTTTGACCTTCACACCTGTCCTAGCTGGGGGTTACTAATGATGTCACTCGTTTACAACTTAGGACACAGTTGCGTCTGTTAAGGCAAAGAAAATGGCAGGGCCAAGACCTCCAGCCCCCATCTGTGCTTCCCACCACCAAACCTATAGCTCAAGGCAATTTCACCTGAACAGCCTTCGACCTGTGTGACCGGTAGGTCCGTGGAAATGGCTCAGTCCAGCCATTTCTAGAGGACTTTCTACAGATTCGCAGTTTATCCAGCTCACGGACAAAAGCAGAAAAATTAGAAAAGGGTCCGTTAAGTATGGATATGAATCAGAGCTACACCTAGAGAGCCAAGACGATGCTCTCCGGGGCGTCACGGCCATGTGCGGGGTTGCAGGGACAGCGTGAGACACTGACGAACTGGGATGTCCCCTCCTACAGACTCGGCAGCTCTCAGCCCGCGGAGCCTTGGCCTAAGGAAGCGGAGCACAGGCGGGCAGCCCGGCAGCAGACGCCGAGGGGCCAGGAGGAGCCTTATGAAAACACATGAGCCAAGGCGATCGGAGCGGGGAGTGGGGGGGAGGGGGGTCAGAGGTCAGCCCTCCACCCCGTGGGCTGAATGGGAGCGTGCTACAAATGCAATCGCGCGTCGGTGCCACCTGGGATTTCTCCGCTCCAGGCTGCAGGCGACCTCTCTCTGCAGGAGACGATTCCCATGCATGCTGAGAAGCTCAGGCGCCTCCACAGAGGCATTTCTGTGCTGCTGCTGACACATCAGAGCCTTCTCCTTCACGGAGCGGGGAGCAGAGAAAAGACATGAATCTGGAAACAAAGCTCTCCTCACATTGTTCACAAAACACTGGATTCTTCTTTTAAAAATACATGTTTTTCTTATTGGTTTCAGAGAGGAAGGAAGAGAGAGGGTAGAGAGAGAGAAACATCAATGATGAGAGAGAATCATTGATCGGTTGCCTCCTGCACGCCCCCTACTGGGGATCGAGCCTGCAACCCGAGCATGTGCCCTGACCAGGGAATCGAACCGTGACCTCCTGGTTCATAGGTCAAGGCTCAACCGCTGAGTCACACCAGCCGGGCAACATTTGGTTCTTGAGTCCATAAAGTTAGCTGTGAAAGGCGCATCTAACCCCGTTTCCTCAGCCAGGAAGGGCTGTCATTCTCTGTGCGCATTAAGGTAAGAGCCGCAGATGAACTGTCAAATAACAGCTATGGTGCTGGGACCTTGAAAAACTCATCAGCCTGGAGTTTCGGGCTCTACGTAGGTCTCCTTCAGGCAGAAACTCAGGCCAATGGGTCCCAAAGAGGGAAGAACTGTGTTCATTCTAGACACCAGTGGAACCCCTTTCTCTCAGGGTCAATTCAGGTTGACCTTGGACCATTTCTACTTAACACTTGTGCCAACTAACTAGGAACACTTTGACTTTTCGGACGACCAGGAGCTGAGAGGAGAATCGCACTGGGAGGTTAACAGGGGACGTCGGGTAACAGAGGAAGTGATCCTGAGAGTGGCGTGAGGAGTGGTCGGCATGGGGGAGATGAGACCAGACGCGGGCGGCAGGGAGGACAGCAGCGGGGGAACGGTGAAATGCTGGAGAACGCTAACTGCGCATCGCTTTTAAAATTTAAAATCAAACGCTAGAGAGTCAAAGTTAAGTCTCTGACCCCGGACGGCTTCTGGGGCACAGTGGAATCTGAAAGCAGAGCTGAGGGCAGGCGGCCGAAATTCCACCTGGGCCGAAATCCCAGCTCCCGGCCCGGCAGCGTGACCTCGGGCCCGTGGGCAAGCAGCGCCCAGGAATACTAATCAACCCCGAGTCCTGATGGGAGGAAGGCATGAGAGCGCTTGGGGCGTAGCCTGGCCCAGGCCTGGTGCTCGGCAAGGACTGGCCGGCCTTTGTGAATCGCCGACTCCAAACCCACAGAGCAGCGACGTTGTCGGCCTCGGGCTCCGAGTGGCCAGGCTCCCCCGGTAGCCTTGGGCCTGAGTCCCCAGAGGACTCCCATAAGGAAGGCTGCTACGTGCTCAGTGTCCTGGTGACCGAAGCCGTGTGTAATTATTTCAGCACAGTAAGAAACACGGTCACTCGGGGGAGCACGTGTATGAAAAAGTGCCCGGAATTACACAGTCACATCAACTCAAGGGAGGTGTCAACACTCGTGGTCTACAGCCTGTGGGGATGCCAACACTGAAGACAGGAAGTTGGCTTTTCTGTGGAAAGGAGACTGGAACAGAAGAGGATGGGGAAACAGACTTACAGACAGGCTCACATGAGGACCAACGGGCCCGAGCCCCCCCCCGGCCGGGCTCAGTGGGTGAGACTCGACCTATGAACCAGGAGTTCAATTCCCGGTCAGGGCACATGCCTGGGTTGGAGGCAGCCGATCCATGACTCTCTCTCTCATCACTGATGTCCCCCCCCTCTCTTTTTTCCTTCCCCTCTGAAATCAGTCAACCTCCGTTTTTAAAAATGATCACGTGGCACTTTCTGCACATCTCTAATGCACCAGGCACATTCCTAGGCTCTTCCTCCACTTCTTCACGTTTACCTCTCACAAACCTGAAGGCGGTCGTGCATTTCTTTCATGCTTATTCAACACCCACCATGTACACGGGACATAAGGCGGGGACAGGAGAGACCCTTTGGCTGGGGCCCGATCATACAGAGAGGAGATGAGAGATACGAGGAAAGAGAGGTTGGCAGAGGCCAAGCAAACGGGAGAGATCTTAGAGGGTTTGACATCATATTTAGTTGAACCGCCCGCCCTCCCCAAAATAATACCCTTTGTGGCTACTTTCTAGAGAATTCTTCATGTTGAAGCAAGAGGGGATATAGCGAGACCTATCATGGGGTGGATTTTCTATAAATCAGAACTAGGTTAGGCTCACATATACACATAGAGAATCCCATTTGAGTAACCTGCTTCGATATACGACAGTGTACTTAAGGGAACTTGGACGGAAGCCTGTAGATTTCTCAATGAGATGTTCCCGTTTGCTTCATCTAGGGCCCATTATCAATACAATTAAGCAGTCAGTCACATATTTACAAGGCAAGGTATGCTGACACTCTCAGGGCTCCTGATGACTTTACAGGTCTCCTCAGATGACCTCTTTTTCTCACCTGGCTCCCTGGCTGGCGCTAAGCTGAGGACCACACCCCTCCCCGGAGCCTGGGCATCTTCTCCATCCTCCTGATCAGGTATGGCACATGTCCTCGGGCACAGGGGGAAAGGCGGCTTGCTGGGTCTGAGAATCGGAAAGCAAGCTTTGGGTTTTGGTGTGAGACTCTGGACTAATTATAGGATCTGAGGGATTAGGAAAGGGGAAAGTGTGTATTTCTGTGGACCCTAAATTCTGTCCCCTTTAACGTTCTTTGGAATGCTAAGTAAAGAATGAAATTGCTTTTTGGTTCTTGTGGTTGCTGTTTGTGTACCTTTAATGCCTCAGGCCAGAGGGCACACCGCCCCTAGCATCCTGGGATTCCGAAGAATAAACCTGTGTCACATTACACATCAATTTAAGATTAAGACACGTGGTTGGGCGTCTCAAGAGAAAGGGGTCTTCGTTGTTGACTGACGAGAGACTCTCAGTTATGATATCAAAGATCTGGCGGCCACTTGGACATTCCGTGGTGCAGATCTGAAAGACTTTGCTTACACTTTTGGCCCATATGGAGAGCCTCCAATGTGCCCAGAGCTGAGTCACAGGCTCCAGCAAACCCAGCCCACTGCTGTGCTGCTGGGGCTGCCGGGTGGGGCGGGGGGCGGGGGGGTGCGTAGGGGTGGTGATGATGCTGTTCCCCCTCCCTCCCTCCCCCCTTCTCCTCATCTTCTCCATCAGAAGGTCTGTTTGGATCTTCCCAAATACATACATGTCTGTGGAGGCTGTAACTTTCATCTCTTAGAACAAGGAAGCGGGGGGGCGGGGGGGGGGGGGCGGGGGCGGGTCGCATACTTCTTCTGTGAGCGCCCAGGGAGTCCATAGACCCTGGGTCTGTGTCACCCTATTGGTTCTATCATGGCAGTGATGACACAGCCAGAGGCAGTACATACATGTGTCCCAGTCCTGCGGGTGGGCCAGCCACGTGTGACCCGTGAGTCATGTTAGCGGATCCCCATCTTACAGCCTGAGGAAGGTGCCTTCGGCCTGGGGCACGGAGGGAGGCGGTGCTGCCCTCATGGTCTCAGCTGGGTGGCCCTTTGCAGAGGGACTTCCTTGTATTATTGTTTTAGCAGCACTGACTCCCGGGTAGGCCATCAGGAGGCTTTAGCTGCAGGATGCTCCCATCGCCACCGAGACCAGACCACGGGCGGAGGATCTGCTGGGGCAGCCTTTTGTGCTGTCCAACTCAGCATCACAAACGGCTGCTCCCAGAACCGGCTGCACCTACCCGGGGGGGGGGGGGGGGGGGAGCCTGGTTTCATTACGTGGTTTTTAAAATATATATTTTTATTGATTTCAGAGAAGAAGGGAAAGAGAGTTAGAAACATCAAGGATGAGAGAAGCATCGATCAGCTGCCTCCTGCACGCCCCACACTGAGGATCGAGCCTGAAACCCGGGCATAGAAACATGACCTCCTGGTTCCTAGGCATCTGATGCTCAACCACCGAGCCACGCCGGCTGGGCTAAGTTTTATTACGTGGCCACAGGAAAGGAGTCAAGGCCATCAGCGACAGCCTGGCCGGCTCTCCTGTCTCAGCATCCCGTCAGCGAGGACAGCTCTGCAGTCAGCGACGGCTCCTCGTGCTCTCGAGACACCCGCTTCCTGGCAGTGATGACCCGTGTGCCTCTTATTTCACCCGGACGTGTCCTTCCTGGAGACCTGGGGGAGGTGACAGGAGCCGATGCTGGTGTCACGAGTGGGCCCGAGCGTGGGCCCTCCTGAAGGGCGCGTGTGGGTGCCATTCTGACTGCGGCAGCACGTGCCTGGGCATGTCCGGGGTGTCCCAAGCCTGCTGCGGTCGGTTTGGAAACTGGTTCGCCTTCCGGGCAGAACTACCATCCACAGGAAGGTACCCTCCACAGAGCATCTCTGTGTGGTTTGCCCACACGCATGTCTGTCTTGGAGAGCTGATTTGCTCCAAAAACCACCTTTCATTCTTTCTCCTTGAAAGGCTTTCGTTGGCAGCTTTCATCTGAAGAGCTTGTTGACGGGTAAGAAATCCACGCAGACGCCACCCACAGCCCTGGGCTGAGCCAAGTCTCGGGGTGCTGACCTGGTTGCATGAAGTCTCCCAAACTGAGCAGGCCGCTCTCCCCCTGAATCTCATGCATGGGCCGCATGGGGAACTGGACGTAGGTTGGCAGCGCTGACAGAAGCAGGACAGGGGACAGTGCTCGGAAAATCTCAGCTGTCATTAAAGGGAGCCTTCGAGTCGCCGGTGTGACCCGGAAACGTGCAAAAGCAAGCCGTGCGTGACAAAGCACTAGCAAATACGACATAGTATTCTTGTTCTGAGGTTGCCTGGTGGGGACCCACGCCTGTCCTGTCTCTCTGGTTTTAGTTGATACTTATTTGACATTTTCCTGGCATCCCCACGCGTGCTTATGAGGAAAGCGAAGTCACAGGCAGGAGGGAGGGTGGCCACCTATCCGCTTCCGTCAGCAAATACTAGTAAGCACTGCTCTGGCGAAAACGAAGTGCCAATAATACGGCTCAGAATGAGTGTGGGTCTCCCCCAGCTTTTGTAACAGAGCCTTTGATCTATTTTTTTCCTTCTTTTTCTTTTTAATATATATTTTTATTGATTCTTGAGAGGAAGGGAGAGGGAGAAATAGAAGGGATAGATACATCAGTGATGAGAATCATTGATGGACTGTCTCCTGCACAACCATCTTCCCCCCTACACCACCCCCTCCCCCCGCTCGCCACTGGGGATGGAGCCCACAACTCGGGCATGTGTCCTGACCTCCTGGTTCATAGGTCAATGCTCAACCATTGAGCCACACTGGCCAGGCTTCATTCTTCTTTAAGTAGTTCCTTGCCTCAGCCCTCTAAGAGAATTAGCATTCGAGGACATGAACATCATGTGTCTAAGCACGGTGCTACGCTTTTGATATTTGTCTCATTAAATCTTCACAAAGCTTAGAAGGGGTCACACAGCTCCCAATGGGCTGGAGAGCCCCCTGACACCCCCCCCACCACCACCGCCCAGGCCCCTTTCAGATGCCTTGTGGTAAGGCCTGCTTTTCCAGGATTCTCTCCAAAGAGTTCCTTGCCCCCATGGCCAGGAAGGAACAAAACCGATGTTTTATTAAACTCCGTTTTTCTCTCTCCTAACTGGAAACTGCGGGCAGACTTCCTGCCTCTTCCTTCCCTCCTTCTCCCCGGAGAGTCAGGGCTACCCGAAATGAAATGCATCTGTTACCGCACGGGCCTGCTCTGTGTAGCCTTTGACTAATGACTCGCTGGTGGGAATCAACTCGGGGCTCTGTGCTTTGATAGCGCATTAATAATATATACGCATTAAAGCTCCTTCTCGGAGAATATTTGAGCTCTGACATATCGAACCCTGGCTTTTTAAATTAAAGCGGTTGCTGTGGGTGCATTTTAAAAGCCCGATGGCGTGGGAAGAGGGTTGCATGCATAACAAACAGCCCCGAGGTCAGGGCTCACTAAGGCGGGGTTCTCCCGGCCTGTTTAATTGTGGTGAGGGCTGGGTCGTTTCTCAAGGGCCGAGGCGACCTGACCATCTTCCAGACTGAGAAGGAGCTGAGCTGGTCTGCGGGCTTTGATTTACTAGGAGAAACGCCAAAGAGCAACCTCATGCAGTGTCTGCAAGCCAAAGAGGCTGGGAATAATGAACTAGACGCTACTGTGAGTCCTTCCTGCCAGGAGTATCCAGGTGAAAATGATGGTGTTGGGAAAACTGCACAGATACATACAAAAAAAGAAAAAAAAGAAGAAAAAATGAAGCTAGGCCACCAACTTACACCATACACACGAATAAACTCAAAATGGATAAGAGACTTACATGTTACGTCGTGAAACCATAAAAATCTTAGAAGAAACTATAGGCAGAACAGTCTCAGAAATCTCGCATAGCAATATGTTTATGGATACATCTCCTAGGGCAAAGGAAACTAAGGAGAAAGTAAACAAATGGGACTACATCAAAATAAAAAGCTTCTGCCCAGCAAAGGAAACCATCAACAAAACAAAAAGGGAGCCCACTGTATGGGAGAACATATTTGGCAATGATACAGCTGATAAAGGGTTGATATCCGAAATATATAAGGAACTCATACAACTTAACAAAAGAAGACAAACAATCCAATTGAAAAATGGGCAAACGGCCTAAACAGACACTTCTCTAAAGTGGACATACAGATGGCCAAGAGACATATGAAAAAAACGCTCAAAGTCACTGATCATCAGAGAGATGCAAATTAAAACGACAATGAAGTGTCACCTCATACCTGTCAGAATGGCTACCAACAACAAATCAACAAGTGACAAGTACTGGTGAGAACGTGGAGAAAAGGGAACCCTAGTGCACTGCTGGTGGGAATGCAGACTGGTGCAGCCACTGTGGAAAACAGTATGGAGTTTCCTCAAAAACTTAAATATGGAACTGCCATTTGACCCAGTGCTCCCACTTCTAGGAACCTGAAACACCAATCAGAAAGAATGTATGCACCCTTATGTTCACAGCAGCGTTATTTAAACTAGAGGCCCGGTGCACGAAATTCGTGCCTGGGAGGGGGAGAGTGGTGTGTGCCCTCAGCGCAGCCTGCACCCTCTCCAATCTGGGACCCCTCAAGGGATGTCCGACTGCCTATTTAGGCCCGATCCTAAACGAGCAGTCGGATATCCCTCTCACAATCCAGGACTGCTGGCTCCAAACTGCTTGCCTGCCTGATTGTCCCTAACTGCTTCTGCCTGCCAGCCTGATCACCCCCTAACCACTCCCCTGCCAGCCTGATCGACGCCTAACTGCTCCCCTGCCGGCCTGATTGACCCTAACTGCCCTCCCCTGCTGGCTTGGTCACCCCTAACTGCCCTCCCCTGCAGGCCTGGTTGCCTCCAACTGCCCTCCCCTGCTGGCCCAGTAACCCCTAACTGTCCTCCCTTGCCGCCTGGTCGCCCCTAACTGTCCTCCCCTGCAGGCCTAGTCACCTCCAACTGCCCTCCCCTGCAGGCCTGGTCACCTCTAACTGCCCTCCCCTGCTGGCCTGGTCTCCCCCCCAACTGCCCTCCTCTACAGGCCTGGTTCCCCACAGCTGCCCTCCCCTGCTGGCCATCTTGTGGCGGCCATCTATGACCACATGGAGGCGGCCATCTTGTGTGTTGGAGTGATGGTCAATTTGCATATTACTCTTTTATTAGATAGGATACCTAAGAACTAGAAACAGCCCAAGTGCCCATCAGCAGACGAGTGGATAAAAAGCTGTGGTACATTCACCCCACAGAATACTATGCAGCAGTAAAAAAGAAGACTCTCTTACCCTTTAAGACAGAGACCTGGAGGACTGTGATGCTCAGTGAAATAAGCCCGTCAGAGAAAGACAAGCATCACATGATCTCACTCAGATGTGGAATCTAATGAACAAAATAAACTGATGACTGGAGTGGATCCAGAGACATGGAAGGAAGGAACAGAGTGGGGAATCTCAGAGGGAAGGTGGGGGAGGGTGGGTGGGAGGTAATCAACCAACGACCTTGTATGCACATATGCATAACCCAAGGACACAGACAATGGGGTGGTGAGGGCCTGGGGCCGGGGCGCAGGCTGGAGGGGGTCAATGGGGGAAAAGGGGGAGCACATGTAACACTTTCAATGATAAAGTATTATTTTAAAAAAGATGAAAATGACCCTGGGGGACCCCGCGGACTGTGCATGGGGCCTCAGGCTGGCACTGCTGTCCCTGGCCTTGCGAACGCTTTTCTAGCTGGTTCTGTCGCTCAGCAGTCTTTTTGGCTTCTGGCATTAGCCTGTGCGAGCGGGTAAGGAGTCCCTGCTGAGCCTTTCCCTCAGGACAGCTGATGTGGGGACGTCCTGTGTTGGACACATGCCCACATGTCTACCCATACAGTTACCTGAACCAAACACGCTCAGGGGCATGACTCTCCTCACCCGAGTTTTCTTCTGGAGGGAACCCTAGGTTCGGAGCTGCAGAGGCCAGGGGCAAAGCCCGCCCTCACCTCGGCCCCTGTCCAGGGGAGATGAATGCGCAGGCTGTGAATCGATCCCCAAGGACGGGCCCATCTCAGCCTTGCTGTCTGAGGTCACACGGTCTCCAGAGGAACTTACCGAAAGCAGCAGGATAGGCAAGTAGTGGAGTGATGATCTCTCTCCTCTCGGGGCTACCCTGCATGAGTGGGCTCCTTCCCCATAAAACGGGGAGTCTGCCTGTCTCCACTCTCCCTGTGTGGGGGCCAGTGGCCCTGGGGTGGAGGAGGCCACCTCCCCCAGCCTCCCCCAGCGGCGATCAGGAGGCGGGCCGCTAGTCCACCAGCCATTTGGCCTCACGGGTGTATTCTCACCGGGCACGCCTGATCCCGAGTCCTCGATTCTGCCATGAAGCCTTGCTGTTGCAGATCGAGTGGAATCCAAAGCGAACTAGACATGTAATTAAACTCCTTGCTGGTTCACTTGTTGAAGGTGCTGCACAGCCCATCCTGGCCATTCCATAGTCAATGACAATAAAACTTCCCTCAGATGGAGTTTATGGGGGTTTGAAATGGCTCCACAGCGTACCGATGCTTTAAGGGAACCCTGGTTTGGTGCATTTCCGCGTAAGGGACTGGGTGTTGCAGCGTGAGGTTCGTACTGACTCAGGACACTGACACAGGCTGAGTGAGCGGAGCCTACAGCCGGCCTCAGGGCTTCTGTGTAACTTAAGAGTACTGAAAGAGCTGGCCATTTTGAGTGGATCACCAGAGAGGTTGACCATCTGAACATGGGACTGTTGGGGAAACAGTCAAATATTAATTTTAGATGTTTATTAGTAGACTGTTTGCAGTTGGGTTTTAAATTCATTTGGAAACTGAGAATTCACACTTAGGTAAAACTGCCAATAAACCCGACTTTACCAAGGGGTTTGGAGGTAAGTGTCTAATGATTAGGAAAGCGCTGGTCATCGCTGGAATCATCCGGAGGAAAGGGAAGGCAGCGAGGATGAAACGAAAGCTTAAAGAGTCTGAGGTGTCACTGTGTAGACCTCAGCATCCCACAAACAGAGGGCCCCGGTCCACCGCTGACTTTCCCACGTGACCCTGGCAGGTCCGGGTTGGAAAATGTTGGTGATCTTTTTTGTTTTTTCTTGTGGCCTCTTTCTTGAATGTGTGTGGAAGGCTTGTGAATGGCAAGGGAAGTTGGAGGAAGTGCAGAAGCTAATTCTGATACAAAAATCATAGTGCAAGTTCATTCTCCTTTCTCTCTACCCAACAGTTAGGACATTTTTCTCTTGTGCTTTCTCTTTGGGTTCTCAAAAGTACATCAGACAGTTATGCCCGTGTGTGTGCGTGTGTGTGTGTGTGTAAGAATGTGTGTGGACATACAGACCAGACAATGACATGTGTGGTCCCTCTGGGAAGATTAAGGCTTTCGTGCCCTACAGATGATTGCTCCGCTTTGAATTCTGTGTACCTGTTCTGTAAACCATCAGGAAAATTTAATAAGCCTTATTCCGTCCGTGGAAGTAGAATGATGATTAAATAATACAGAAAATTAGCTTAATTATAATGAAGGCATTACTTACATTCAAAATCGTAACAAAAATAAAATGGATAGTCTATGCCCAGCTAGTCGAACATACCATCTTTTGGGGGGGGAAGGTTTTGTAATTTGAGTCTTTAGTAATAGGAGAATACACAAAGCCATCCTAGAGACCAAAAACAATGAGATAAAGGCAGAAAGTCAGCCTCAGTCACTGCGTAGTATACTGTCCTAATCAGACAAGCTAAGACTTCTTACCACCAAATGCTTGATTTTGGAATAATCTGTGAACATACCGTCTCGCAAAGCCAAAGGAACTGGCTGAGAACCCGCGATGAAAAAGCACACAGAAGGTGTGATCCAGGCGGCTTTCCGATGACTAGTTTTTACTGAGGAGGGCTTCTCCATATTAAACACCTAATAAGCCAAAGTATTGCTATGGAGAGAAGGGATTGATTACTTTAATCCAGCAATTTTCACCCGGTGTGCAGCAAGAATTTTTAAAACACGCGGTCCCTGTCCATTTAGACATGGGCACTGATTGTCAAATTAAAAAAAAACCAACAGCCAACACAACAAAAGGTTATACCTATTTTTTGTCATATTGGAAAAATGTATTTTTTTTTTCGTGCACCACGGAATTGTGGTAATTGGTTAATTGTGCCAGGAGAAGAAAAAGACTAAAAATCACTGCTTTGAATCAGTGACTTCGTCTGACAGTTCTGAAACTGCAATGAGCCCAGCGGCCAGTAGTTGGCAGCACTGCTCCACGAAAGATGCCCCTTGGGGCCAGAGCACAGACCGGGGAGAATTCTTGTAGCCTGTGTCCTCGAATTTAATCCAGTCCTGCGTTGTAGTGACTTATCTTGTGGGAGCCACTTCTTTTTTGGAAAAGATGGATGGATTTTTTTTTCTGTTTGCATCTTCCTCTTACACTTTCCCTCATTGGAAGCAGAGATACTTGGCAAATATCAGAGCTCAAATTTTTAAAAGACCATTGATTTTTTTTTTTTTCCTCACAGCCTTGAAGGTCGGCTGTCCACCCATCATCAGCTATGTCTGAGATAGAGTTACCGACAGCACAATATTAAAATCTTTTGTTAGAGAATTTGTTTTCATCCAACAATAACCTATTCAGAGGTTTGTGCTTGCCTTCACTTGTTAGAATTGCTATTTAAATGTACTTACATACAGTCCGGCTGGCGTGGCTCAGTGACTGAGGATCAAGCCATGAGCCAGGAGGTCACAGTTCAATTCACATGTCCAGGTGTTGAGCTCGAGCCCCAGGAGGGGGTGTGCAGGAGGCAGCTGATCAATGCTTCTCTCTCTCTCTCTAAAAAAATCAATAAAAAACCTTTATTTAAAAAGTCTTATTCTATTATCCACTTTATTTTATATTTTACCCAACCCTGCCTTATCTCTGGGACAGTTAAAGAAGATGTCTGATACTCTGGGTCAGCGATTTTAAAGCGGTGTGCCACGAGACTTTTTAAAACATGCAGTATCTGACTCTTTACAAGGGCACTGCCCTCTGTTCCCTGAAATCCAGGGTGGGAAGCCGTTCTGCCAAGGGCCATTGGGATATTGATATCATCATTCTCGGGCCAGACAAAATGATCAACTTAAAAATGAACCTGCTGTCTTTGGTCAATCATGTCATTACCTCGCTCCTAACGCCTTGTCAGGACCAGACCATACAACCTCTCGGGCCTTATGGGGCCCGCGGGCCAGACAGGTCCCACCCCCGGTTTAGATGGTCAAGTAAAACATTGACGGCAGCCAACACAGCACTAGCCATCCAGCGTGAATGAATGGAAACGGTACCTCTGTTTTGGTCGGATCTGCAACGAATGCGCCTGGGGTGTGCCGCAGAACTGCAGCAATCAGTGTGAGTGGGCCCTGAGACGGGCAAGGTTGAAGGCCGCGGCTCTAGCTCCTCGTCACAATGAAAAGAGAAAGGACACTGACTCCCGTTCTAGACCAAGGGCTGGAGGCCAGCTGCCTAGGTCAGCACCTTCGTGGATAAAGCAAAAGCTGGGACCTGAGACCCCCAGCTCGGCCGCCAATGCCACAGCCCTGAACTTGGCCGTGTTGGCCGCAATGCTCCTGTGACGGCTGGCTTCCTGAGCTATCACGTGGGTAAGGCAATGCCCGCTGACTGAAATCTCACAGAACTCATGAAAACGCGCCGGAGAGGAGCGGTCGGGAGAACACGTCCACAGCTTCCTAACCGCATTGCGAACACTGATGGCCGCGGGCGCGCGCAGCCCCGTTTTCTGACGTCATGGAAACTAGCCTAAGTTAACAAAAAACAGGCACAGATCACCGAGTGGACGAAAAGCCCATTTGGAAACAAGTAAGAATAATGGCGTGTATCCACCGTGTCCCAAACACTGAAATAGTCGCCAGAGCAGGGTCCCCAGGACGGCAGCTCTCCAACGCTGTTCAGCTCAGTAGCTGTCCCACCAACCTCCACAGTAAAAATTAACTGCGGCCCGGCCGGCGTGGCTCAGGGGCTGAGCACCGACCTAGGAACCAGGAGGTCCCGGTTCGATTCCCGGTCAAGGGCACAGGCCCGGGTTGCAGGCTCCATCCCCAGTGGGGGGCGTGCAGGAGGCAGCCGATCCATGATTCTCTCTCATCGTGGATGTTTCTATCTCTCTCTCCCCCTCTCCCTTCCTCTCTGAAATCAATCAAAATATTTTTTAAAATAAAAACAAAACAAAGCACCCCTCTCCTGCCCTGTCCAAGCGGGTCGCCGGTTTTCCCTCTGCTCAGCCTGCCCTGCGGGGCTCTGCCAGCGGCTCACCGCGCACTTCACCGCTGGGGGTGGTTATGGCCGAAGGAGGCCCGGGCGCGGGAGCCTGAGCAGGGAGGGTGTCCTTGGAGAGACAGGGGCTGAGGTTCAGGTCGCCGCCGGGGAGAGGATCTGCGTCACTGGGTCCTTCCTGTGTACTGGCGTCTGTGCTCCCTGGGGCCTTTTTCAATGTTCTAAATTAAGAGCCGTGGTCACGCCTTAAAGGTGATTCGCAAGTTTTTTAAAAATAAAAGCGACCCAACCATCCTATAAACAGTAGAACGGCCATCTTCCCTACTTAGAACTGACGAGCATGGCACCGGCCTTAAAGTATCACCTCCCTCGGTTTCCCACCGACCTCCCCAACGCCGCCCTCTCCTTCCCAGCATCCGCTCCTCAAAGCATCAAAGCAACACCCCAGGATGTCCTCGGAGGACTCGGGGGGCCCGTGTCAATGCTAACGGGACTGAAGAAGCCGGCTGGGGAGCCCCCCAAGGCTCAATGCTTTTCATGGGGCCTCCTGAGCAGACAGGGTGCCTTCGTTTTCTTTTATTCTTATCGAGTGAGAACACCAGAACTACAGAGAATGGGATTAAAATAGCAAAATGTGAACTCTGGGCGACGTCTTAAGCTCCAGGGCTTACTAGATTATTCTATTTTTCTGAGCGCAAGACAAGCGAGGTCTCTCTGTCCCGCCGAGCGAGCTTCAAACAAGAGGGGAGGGAAGGAAATAATGGAATACCCTGATGCTTGAACACAGCCCTGAGCAGTGTGATTTGGCCAGACACGGCCTAAGCCCTGCAGGTAGGAGCCCTCCAGGTCACCTTTGAGCGATTCTCAAAAAAAAGAGACGTCCACCGTCTGGCCACCTGCCTGGGCGGCCCACGGAACTCGGAATGGCAGCCACTTCCACGGACGTTTCACTGTTGAGGTGCCTGGGAAAGGCTCACCGACTAAGAGCCCCAGCTGCCCTGCGTGTGCCCAGCCCTTCCCAGCGGTGGAGCACTGTAAGCCACCACACTCACGTCCGCAGACACCTGGAGGAGCCACTGAGGGAGGCCGACTACCCCCATCCCTCCCTTCCCCCAGTCAGACCACCTCGATGCTTAGCCAGGCACGGTCCCGCCGGGAATCAAGACCGCATCTCCCAGGCTCTCTTATCGGTGTGGCCACGTGGCTGAGTTCTGGCCAGTACGATGCAGCAAAGTTTGCGGCCTTTCTGCAAAGGATCTGAATTGTGAGAACGTTCCTGTCACCCGGCATGTGGATTCCGTGGCTGGGACTCCAGCAGCCGTCTTGGACGACAAGGTGACCAACCTCGGGGCTAGAAGCCAAATGCTGATCACGGCACAGCAGGAAGACTGAGCCCGGGTCCCTGAGATACCCAAGACAGCCACCGTGCCGCCCGCATCCACCCACCCAGACTCTTCACCTGAGAGAGACATACCGCCCATCTCTCTTTTCAAATAGCTTTTTCCTTTTTAAAGATACGTATTTGTTGATTTCAGAGAGGGAGGGAGATGGAGAGATAGAAACATCAATGATGAGAGAGAATCATTGATCGGCTGCCTCCTGCACCCCCGCACTGGGACCGAGCTCGCAACCCAAGCATGTGCCCTGACCGGGAATCGAACTATGACCTCCTGGTTCATAGGTTGACGCTCAACCACTGAGCCATGCTGGCCAAGCCATAACCACCCACCTTGTCCAGTCTTATATGCAGTGTTTAGCTGCTTGACCTACGGCAACTGAACAAAATACAGGGTGGGGCCAAAGGAGGCTTTCAGTAGTGAGTACCCAAACCCAGGACTTCTTCTGGTATTACTATTCATTAATTACTGTATTACTGTCCACAGGAACAACTGTAAACCTACTTTTGCCCCGCCCTAGCACACAGGCCGAGCCCCTGTGTCTGCTCTGGGCAAGGAACGTAACTCCCCCCGCGGCACCAATTCCTCTGCTCGCCTAACGACGGCACGTTCGCACAAGACCCCGGAGAAGACACCGCCTCGCGTCTTCCCCACAGAGGTAAAGGCGCAAGCTCAGTGCCGCCTTTGCACAGCAGCCCAGCAGCCCGCCACTCCCATCCCAGCTGCTGACGCAGGTGCCCGCTGCCGCCTGAAACCTCTCTAAGGAAGCACACGAGGTCTCTGATTCGGCCGACGTCCCTGAGGTCACCACTTGCGCCCCAAACCAAAGGGGTCTGTAGCGCAGCCGCTGAGGGAATGCCCACAGCTATAACCTCTTTTGTTTCATCAGTGCAATAACCGGACAGTGAAGCGCAAGGACTAGAGGAGTGTCCTGGGGGGTGCCCTCTAGTGTTAGACGTCCCCGGGGTAGAGCCCTGGGACCCTAAATCCAAAACAATGTGAGTAAGGTGGTAACGACAGGTCTGCTGCTGTGGGACACCACGTGCCTGTGGGCTGTCTGGCCAGCCCTCTGCCTGACCGCACTCTCTGCAGTTCAGATCGCTCTTGCCCGTTTTACAGCGGAGGACACTGAGGCTCTGAGGCATTACGTAACTTGGCTGAGACTATGCAGCCCGCTCGTGGTGGTGATTATCGCTGCGTCCAGAATAGTCCATGAGCTTTAAAGTATTTTACCTGCACAATCCTATCAGGTATATTTTCTCACTGCAGAACTACAATGAAACAATCTAATTCCACCTCCATTTTATATAAGCAGGGGCATTTCTTCAAACAACGCGAAGAAAAAGAACCTGATGGAATCTGTCTGCAAATGGTAAGAAACGCTGGAATACAAATGAAGCAGATCACGCAAGTGCGGGTGTCCTTTTTTCTTAGTTCCACCTCTGCTAGCAGTTTCCATTTCAGGGTGACCTGTGTGTTTCCAGAGCCGGGTCATAATCCATAAGCATCAAGACGGGAAGGGCCCCCCTCACACACACCCCCCGAATGGCTGGCTCTTATGTAATTACATCTCCCCACGCCCTTCCTGTGGGAACAGGTCTGAATTATTCCCACCTCTTTGTGGAGCTGCGACTTCAATCAAAGGAAAGAGCCCTGAAAGAAGCCAAGCTCTGAAAGCCTTCATTCAACGCGCCCGCGGTCTCTCCCGGACCCAAACAATAAATGAATTCAAAACCAACAGGTGGGAGGGGATCGGTCTTTCTATTGAAAACAAAATGCGTGCGTGGGTGTATATGTGCGTGCGTGGGTGTATATTGCGTGTGTGGGTGCACATGTGCGTGCGTGGGTGTATATGTGCGTGCACGGGTGTATATGTGCGTGCACGGGTGTATATGTGCGTGCATGGGTGTATATGTAGGTGCATGGGTGCATATGTGCGTGCATGGGTGTATATGTGTGTGCATGTGTTTGGGGGGAGTAATTCCTATTCAATTTTTAAAAATGCATATATATTAAAAACATGGTAATAACATTAAAAGTTTGTCCTTGGAATAATTCTTTCTGTGGGTGCTGGAAGCTAAAGAATTAAGATACGCCCAGGAGAAAAATTCAAACAGAAGGCTAGAGCTCCCTCTTTCTTTTTCTTGAAGAAGTTCACCCAAACCTCTGTCCTCTGAGACCGAGGTCGCCAAGCAGAGAGCCAGCAGCACGGGCTCCTGCCTGTGTCCCCGCAGCCTCTACACATGGGCCACATTGTTCATAAGAGAGGGAAGCAGTAGGGAAGAAGCACTTTTAAAAGTAGAAATACTCACAAAGCCATTTCAAACTGTTCCAGCCATTTTTTCTTTAAATCTTTTGTTTTGCAATAAAATTCTAACCCATTGTGTCCTTGGGTATGGATGAGGTAGAAGCCATAAGACCACTGTTAAAATTAATATTCCTCAGGTTAATACGGATCATGCATGAGTAACATCACGTTCCCAAACTCACTACGCACCACCATCATCATCCACAGACCTCTCGTGACGTTAAACTGTGACCAGTCAAGATCCCCGCAGTCAACTTCACACCTACAGCCATTTCTATGCCAAATGTCTTGGTCACCAGCATTTGGGATGAGCGTATCAGCTGTGACACCATCCCACTCTTTCCCCTAATCAACTTCCAGAAACAAAAACTCCTAAATCAATGCGTTACCCCTCCCGGGAACGGATGAGCCCATTTTCCTTGAAGGTTCAAAGCCCCACGGTTATGAATCTCCAAGAATTCACCTTTTTGTTTTCTTTATCCGTTGTAGGATTGTTGGCTATTTTGTACTGCTGAAGATCTATTATTTCCTTCATTTCATAGTTGTCGCCTTTTCTTTTACATACAATCACTGCCAAGTCGAATAAGAAGATGTGCCTGAGAGAGAGAGAGACAGAGAGAGAGAGAGGCTGATTTAAGATGGTTTGGAAGCATGTGTTCGTTCTTCCCTTACAAACTGAATTAAACCAAACAAACATTTTTCCTCTGAGTTGAAGACAATGGCAGTGCTGCACTTGGAAAAGAATGAACTGTGAGCATCGCACCCTTCACTGCCCTTAAGTAAACGAGTGGCCTCGCTGTACCTCAGTTTCCTTATTTAAAAAACAGGAACAAACGTTCTTATTTGTGTGTGTGTTTTTGTTTTGTTTTTTGTTCATCCTCACCGGAGGATGTTTTCCCATGGATGTTTTAGGGAGAGTGGGAGAGAGAGGGAAAGACAGAGAGAAACATCGATGTGAAACACATTGATTGGTTGCCTCCTGCACGAGCCCTGACCAGGGTCTGGGCCAGGGAAGAGCCTGCAACCAAGATACATGCCCTTGACCGGAACCGAACCCGGGACCCTTTGGTCCGCAGGCCAAGGCTCTATCCACTGAGCCAAACCAGCTAGGGCAAAAAAAAAAAGAAAGAAAGAAAGAAAAATTTTGATAAGAACCACAGGCACACTCAACATAGCTGTAAGAAACAACCGAGCCAGGCCAGTGTGATTCAATGGTTGAGCGTTGACCCATGAACCAGGAAGTCAGGGTTCGATTCCCAGTCAGGGCACACGCCTGGGGTTGCGGGCTCGATCCCCAGTAGGGGGAATGCAGGAGCAGCTAATCAATGACTCTCGTGAATTATTGATGTTTTTATCTCTCTCTGAAATCAGTAAAAATATATTTCTTAAAAGAAACAATTGAGATTAGCCATAAAAAGTGTTGCCCTTGAACAATTAGTTTTGTTTTAGTTTAAAAGCTAACCATTTACAGAACAATATGAATGAAAACAACGGCAATTAACTTCTCCTGATGTTATGAGGATCAGCCCGAATGCCTTTCACCCAGATGACTGACACAATTTAAACCCCGTGGCCATCTGGGGAGCTAGGCATCAGTACTGTCATTTATTGTGGGGGAAACTGAGGATTGGGGAGTTCATTTGCTGAAGGTCACGCTACTAGTGAGGTGCTGAGCGGGCTCCCACCTGGCCCAACTGTGGGCCCCGTGCTCTTACCCTGCAGGCTGCTGCTCATGGTTACAGGCAGGAGCCACCGGCACCACCGCCTGAGAGGCACAGGAGCAAAGCACAAACTAGAGAAAACTATGGTTACGTGTACATGCTGCTATTTCTCTTCTCTCTTATTAAAAACAACGTAACTGGGGAGGAAAACTATCATCCCGTCACCCAATGCCAATCCTTGTACCTTTCGAAAACTCCCTGTGATTTATACGCACACATTTTTGAAACTGTGATAATGACACACTCGTGCGGCGTTAACACTTGCATCACTTTCAACGCCTATTTTCCTGGCGATGCTAAAAAGGATGTGTGTCTCCTGGAAGCTCCCTGCAGAGCCTGGGTATCAGGTGGAAGCGAGAGCTGATGCTGCCCCCTGCTGGCTGGCTTTCTCAAATGCAAAGCTTCCAGGAAAGGGCCCTTGCAACCCAGTGATCATCCCAGAGAGTTCGGGACACCAGGCCCAGCTCACTGATCTCCAAGGACGCCACCTACACATTCCCCTCCAGAAAGACTCACTCACGCAATGCTCCTCGCTCAAATATCTTCCTTAGGACGTCTGGTATTGTTTTTTGTTATTTTAAAATGTAGACCCGGGAAATGAAACAACTGCGAGTGATGGTAGTCCTCTGTGCTGTGGTGCCTCTCCCCTCTCCGGGTCAGGCGTACCACCTTGGACCCCGGCGGACACTCTCTAGCTGCCCTTTCCTACTTCAGAACTGAGACAAGTCAACGGACACTGAGCCGAGGGGACGCCGCCTGACGGATGCCCGTGAGGAACATTTAGCAAACGGAGGCGGACTCGCCCCTCGGCTTCTTCCTTCGTGTCCCCGCTCTGCCTGGAACTGTTTCCGAGGTGTCCTCAGGCTGGGGCACCAATGACTTATTGGGAAAGTGCGCACTCCGCGCTCCTCTTCCTCACCTTTCTTGCTTCGTGTGCTTGTCCAGAGTGGTGATTCGAATCTCCCCGTCTCCCTGGGGCCGTCCAAAAAGCAACACTGGTTGGTTCTAAAAGAGAAAATGTACGTGTCTCAGGGTTTCAGGGTCACATAAAAAAAAAAAAAACAGAGAAAATTTCAGCGAGGGTGTGTACTAAGAACAACTACTCTGTTAGGCTACAACTTTTACCATTCCACATTTAGCGCACTTACTCTAAAATGCTCGGATCTGTATGATGCACTTTCCAAAACAGCCTGTCCTTGGTCCTCCTGGGAGGCAGGCTGAGGACCTGGACTAATTTTACGAATAACCCTAATGAGGAAGGCGGCTACCAAAAGAGAGCATTCCTCATGAGAACGCAGGTCACCAGGAAGGTGCAGGAACTAGCGTTTCTTGAGCATCCGCTCTGCGTGGCCACTGTGACAGGGCGGGAAGACACGGACCTGGCCCTCACGGAGCTACCAGCCGGCGGGGAACCAGTCAGTCTGTATTTACAAACGCGCGGCCGCCGTGAAGGGCGGCATGCCCGGCCGGGGAGCCACTTTGGTTTAAAGAGTCCAGGAGGGTGTCCCCGATCTGAGATCTCAAGAATGACCAGTTCTGACTTAGCCCGCCGGCCCCGTGTCTGAGCGTCGGCCCATGGACCGGGAGGTCACGGTTCCATTCCCGGTCAGGGCACATGCCCGGGGCTGCGGGCTCCATCCCCAGTGGGAGGCCTCTCCCCACCAGTAACACTGTGGCTTCTGCCCAGAATCCTTTCCCCCGATCCCTGTGCTGTGGCTTCTTCTTAGGCTTCAGGTTCCAGGGGCCAGCACCTCAGACGGGCTTTTTCTAACCATCCAATCTAAACGAGGCCTCCCCCCTTCTTATCCCTGGTTGGATCGCCCTGTTCGCAGCACTATCTCACAATAGCATCTTTAAACTCTCTTTTTCCCTGTCTCCTCCACCATGAGACCGCGTGGCTCAGAGTTCCAGCCCCGGCCCCAAGCTCAAGGTCGGGCGCATAATCGTCACCCAGCAAATACACGTAAAACGAGTAAATGCACAGGAATCAGCGTGAGCATGTACGGCGGTGAGGGCGCCGAGGCCTAGGATCTGGACGGCGGGGGAAGAAGCTGTGTGATTGAGGTGAGGGCACAGTGAGGGCAGAGTCACTGTCCCCGGTGCCCCGAGCCATCCGTGTGGATGCTGCCCAACAGGAAGAGGGAAAATAAACCAGAATTAGAACATGGAAAGCGGAGTGTCTTTTCTACAAAAGCACCACTTGGCGGGGTAGGGAAGCCGGACGGAGTGATCGTGACCTACCAGGTTTTCTATGGAGAGCTGGAACTGCCGGATTTCACGCAGGGTCTCGTTGTCTCTCTTCACTTCGTTCACATACTGCGCCAAGTCCTGCGGATAAAGAGAGGGGGACAAAAAGAAGGGCCCTGAGATGGGAGAAGAGATGAGAGCTGTTCGAAGGAAAACAGCATCATGCCCTTCCGAGCAGAAAAAGTACCGGGGCTTTTCGATGGCGAGCGGATCGATCCAAGCTGCTCACCGAGAGCAAGTCAGAAATGTCCGGAGGACAGCCCGGCCCGTGTGGCTCAGTGGCTGAGCATCGACCTCTGAACCAGGAGGTCACGGTTCGATTCCCGGTCAGGGCACCTGTCCGGGTGGTGGGCTCGATCCCCAGTGTGGGGCGTGCAGGAGGCAGCCGATCCATGATTCTCTCTCACCATTGATTTTCTCTCTCTCTCCCTCTCCCTTCCTCTCTGAGAATAATAGAAATATATTTTTTTTTTCATGTCTGGAGGACAGCTGGGAAGACCAAAGAGGTGTCACTTACCTCACCCTTAAGAAGAACAGGATAAAAATAAAAATGAAAGTGACCCCACGCAGAACAACAGAAAGGGCACCGGGTCGGGAGAACGTACGTTCCAAACACATTAACAAGCGACCCTGAGAGGAGGACACTTCATGCGGGGTTGGAATAAGGGCAGAGAGGAGGGCTCAGCGAGGGAGGGGAAGGGAAGTGAAAGTGAGACAAGGACTCTGGCAGGACTGTTTGCCGCCAGCAGCTCAGGTCTTTGTTCCTGGGAGCCTTCAATCCAGCCTGTGAAAGGAGAGCGGACGGAGGCGAGCGAGCGCAGAGAACTCCGTGAAACAGGGCACCGTTCACACTGGCCGCCTTCCTCCCTGCGCCGCCGCCTATTTTTAAATGGCTGCTCCCATTTCGGAGGGAACAGCAGCGAATCTGCCACACGGTGACCAGCTATTTTTATGGTCCGCGCTCTCGAGTCTCCTGTGTTCTGGGGTCTTTTTCATCATCTCTGTTCCCTTCAGTTCGTCTGAAGCAGCAGGAACAGAACTGGGACAAAAGGCAGTTTTGAACTTTGTTCTAAATGAAAGTCTGACTTTTCAGAGCCTGTATCTATAAATGATCTCTTTAAAATTAGACCCTGGGTCTGACTTTTTACAACAATAAGTAACTGGGTGATGGGCCCCGACGGGTTGGGTACAGAGCGGCGGCACAGCTGGGCTAGCTGGGAGATGGCCCAGAGACAAGGAGGAGTATCGTCACCGTCTCACAGTCACCTCGCGTGTTGCTCTGAGGACACATTTGCTTCTGTTTTAAATTAGGAACGAATATTTCTTTCCAAGTCCAGCACAGCGTGCAAGTCGGGTCTTAGAGAGCCCCCAGGTGCTCGGAAAGTCTGCCTCTACCTACTTGTCATTCCTGGCTTCCCGGTTTCCCTGAACACAGAAACCCAAACTGAACCTCGCGTGCCCTGACGCTCAGAACCCACAAAAGGAAGCCTGGCAGAGGCCTCGCTGAGACAGCACGTCACACCTGTGTTGCGCGGGCACCCGCCCAGCTGATGCTCACACAAGCCGGCAGTGTTCCATCAGTAGCCACGCAGAGAATGTCAAAGGCAACCACGATATGAACTCACTCCTGGAGGTTATGAAGTTGTCATAACATTCATCAATGACAAAAATTATTTTCGCCCAGCCAGAGTGGCTCAGTGGTTGAGCATCGACCTATGAACCAGAAAGTCACAGTTCGATTCCCAGTGGAGGCACATGTAGACTTGATCCCTAGTGTGTGGCATGCAGAAGGCAGCTGATCAATGGTTTTCTCTCATCATTGATGTTTCTCTCTCTCTCCCTCTCCCTTCCTTTCTGAAACCCATAAAAATATTTTTTAAGTTACTTTAATTCACCTGTTGGTTTTATGTGTTTTTGTCTAACACTTAAATTCATGCAAGTGTATTTATTTCGGTTAAAAACTATTCAACTCTCCCCACCAAAAACAAAACTATACTTATGTATATTATAATATACTAGTGGCCCAGTGCATGGATTCGTGCACGTTGAAAGGGAATCTGGTGCGGGTGAACCAGATTCAAGGCCAGCGGGGCCCCGGCAGTAAGCTAACCCAGAACCGATGCCGCGAGGAATCAGGTTCCCTCCGCCCTCCTCTCTGGGTCCTGGGTGCAGGTAAAGCAGATTCAGGGCTGACAGGGCCCCAACAGCAACCTAACCTACTGGTCAGAGCATCTGCTCCCTGTTGGTCATTGCGTGGCATAGCTACCGGTCAGACGGTCGCTCAGGCTTTTATACATATGGATTAGCATGCCGTGCATATGGATTAGCAGAGAGCGTTCTCTTGTTTTTAGGCAAGAATAACAAGCACAGGCAAGGTCACGGTGCACTGCTTTACCTTCATTGCATCCAGAGCCAGTTTCAGGTTCGCCTTCTCTGTGGGGTCGGTGGTATGCTTGACCAGTTCCTATTTGGAAGACACAGTTTAGTACTGTTTTCATCAAATTAACACCCAAACATAAGGAAGAAAACATTTAAAAATTAACCCTCTATGTAGGTTTGGCGCAGCCACACACAATAGAGAAGTTCTCCAAAAAATTAGAAATGGAGCGGCCGTATAAGACTCAGCAATTCCGCTCTGGAAATATATCCGAAGAAACCCAAATCGCTAATTTGAAAGGATATATGCTCCCCTGTGTTCAGTTACAGTGCAATTTACAGCAGCCAATATCTGGAAGCAACCCCAGGGCCCATCAGGATGGGACTAAACATACTTTCAAAATTTAAAGTATAAAACAATCCAAGAGGAATTAGGGAAAAGTTGGCTAAATTTCACAAAAGTATAGTCACATTTTATACTTTCAGAAGTCCGTCTGAAGCCCTGTGATACAAACAGATGTTATCCTGGAAGCTGCATCTTCTAAACCCTTCCGTCGGTATTTAGTAACCGACGTTACTAAATAGACCATCCTCTTATTTTGGCCAGGCTTTTAGTTCCACGCTATCTCAGAGACTTATCGCCTTAGTCTTCCTTATCATTTCTTCATAAAATCCAATTTGAGTAAAGCTGCTCTGCGTTTAGGTCTCATACATGTTTTAATGCGTTTTAAAGAAATAATCAGGGTTTGAATTTCTCTGATTTCTCAGTAGAACAAAAATAGGGATGACTAATAATTCTGTAGCTACGGTGCAAGCAATGTAATATGCAGGAGGCCCAAAGCACAGAAGACTCCAAATCATATTTCACATGCAGGTAGGAGACCTGTTTAAAACAACATTTCACAAGCGTCAGCAGAGTAGATAGGCTAATGCAGTAGGACATTCCTTTGGAGCAGAACTAATGAGTCTCCTGATTCAGCCATCAAATTAAATTTATAAGACTCTCCACCCTCATTAGAGGACTAACCGTGGAAACCATAAGCTTCGGGGTTATAATGAGAATCCCTTCAAAATACATGTAGCCTTATTATAATCTACTAGAGCAGAAAGCAACCCAGAACCTGACACAACTCTCTGTAGGTTATGGTTATCAGGCAAATGTTCTCGCAGAATTAACCTGCTGAATCCAGGTGTATAGCAATATCGAGAATCTAGCAAGTGATTAGCGCCGACTACAAAGGACTTGGCCGAAGGGGTCTTCATATTTGTTTTGACTTATTTAATTTTTAGACCTGTCTGAAGCCAGCTCTGTTTCAGGGACAGGAAGTGTGACCTTGTGAAAAATGAGAATCCCCTTGGCTTCAAGGAAGGCAAGTTTCCAGCCGTCGGGCACCCCGTGGACGCCTCGTGAACATTTTGTTGAAGGAACGAATGAGCAGGGGCTCTACGTGACGTACCTGCAGGAGAAGGTGGTACTTGAGCACGCGCTGCATGGGGACCACGAGCAAGTCTCGGAGAGTGAACTTCCCGTTGTTGGCCCGTTTGGAACACTCCTAGTGGAACGTGGTTTTTAAGACGTGCGTTAAGAGCCCTGTTAGTTTCAGCAAAGGGGGTCAGAAAGCCAACACGGAAAGACACAAAGGCCACACACAAAACTGTGACCGCGTGATAAACATCTCCTTTTCCTTCTTAACGAGCCTTCTTTCTAAAACACAGAAAGCACCTACAATTAAAGAGCAAACCAACCCTGGAGCATTTCAGCTCGGAATATGAATCGGTAAGAAAAACTCTTTATGTATGAAGGGGAAGAGTCTTTGCTCTGGGTCTTCCTCCTCGTAGGCTGATAGCTCTGTCTTGTCCCCAGTCTCATCCACACCCCGGCCCATCCAACCCACATGGGCCTCCCCACCGACACACCCTGGTTCCCTCTAACTGCCATGTGCTTGGTCCAGTTGCTGGCAGAATCCAGCATTCTCCTCAAGAACTACACTTCGGGGCCTTTAGTAACAACCCCCATCAAAATGAGGCCCTCTCTCTGTGCCCCAGGGTCCTTTCATTCTGGTCGTACGTAATCCCTTCCCCAAGAGGTCTCCCATACCTCTAAGAATCTAGTATTTGCTCAAGTGTTTGTTAAACTGAATGAAATGAAATGATTGACTCCAAAAATATGCTCCAGTGTAAACTTACTACCGGAGTCCATGTTTCGAAAGCCACAAGTTTCTTTTTTTTTTTTTTTTTTGTCCTCACACTATTCGTTTTTAAAAGTGTGTTTTAAACTAGCACTTCCCTGTGTCTCACAGGTCTACAGTGTAGTTCAAAAAGAATGGCTCAGTTGCTTGAGCATTGTCCTGTGCCCCAAAAGGTCACCCACCAGTTTGATTCCAGGTCAGGGCATAGGCCCTGGATGTGACCTCGATCCCCAGTAGGGGGCGTGCAGGAGGCAGCTGGTAGATGTTTCTCTCTCTCTCTCTCTCTCTCTCTCTCTGCCTCTCTCTAAAAATCAATTTAAAAAACAGAGCTCATAAAAATATTATTATTCGTGGGCAACTTAGTAAGCCCAAAATCCTTAGACAACTGCACAGCCCGGACCGAAGGAATCCGGGAAGGAGCTCGGGAAAGGAGTTACAGTCAAGAAGACACTCCTCAGCTCATGACTGGGTTTCCCTGTGCCCGCACGTAGCCCTTCTGGAACATAAAATGACAGATCAGCAGAAGGGGCAAGGCAAGCTCTAATGCCCGCAGTGCCTCACGAGTGTCTGACTGCGGAGCTTCAGCAGGAAGCAGTGTCAGCTCGGCCTGGCCAACCGCCGCAGGTCACTGGAAAGGTAACTGCGGCGTTGACTGCTGGCTTCCACCCATTAGACAGCGTCCTGGGTCACGGGTCTCCAGCGGGAGGTTAAACTGTTAATTCTGTGGTAATGGTGGGCCTCCTCTACCCCGTCCAGTCCCGCCCAGGGCCCGGACTTGCGGGTTCAGCTCCTCAAAACAGGCCGCCTCTGACACTTCCTGTACTGTGACACCTCAGCGCGGCGCGAGGAGCAGCAGTATTACACACTCACAGTTCTCGCCGCTGTGTGATGGAAGTCAGTTGAAAACTGTTGGGAGGAAACTAGTTCCTTTCGGTCCTAAGTCACAGGCTTTCTCAGCCCCAGCGTCAGGAAATTGCCCACATCCGCCTCCCGCTCAGGAGGCTCCGAGGAGATGAGCTCAGGAGGCAGCCACAGCCTCAGGTGGTCCCGCGGCTGTCACTGCCACCAGGTTCTGCTGTGCAGAGGTAGCTGCTGATGCACTTTATAGAAGGGCCGTGCAATGATACTTAGAATATGATACTTAGAATATGATACTTAGAATATGATACTTAGAATATGATACTTAGACTACACGGGAAGTTGGCTGTCGCGCTGAGCGTGGGAAGGAATATCCTGCTCTGAGGTTAGTCCATAAACCAAGACACAGAACGGCGGGCACCTCTAATTTCAGTTTGACGTCTTCTTTCGTCTTAGAGATATGGTCTAAGCTGGAGATGGCCGACTCCACGGCGCTGCAGTACTGCCCATAAATCACCAGCCTGCGGGGAACGAGACGGAGGAGGACATCTCTAGGACAGCAGAGCACGGGGCAGGGGAGGGGGAGAGGCAGGGCTTCGGCCTCCAAATCCACAGCGAGGGAGACACACAGCAAACCGCGCCGGTGGCCACCCGCTGCCTCGGTGACCCCGGCGGACGGCTCGCTCCCGGGCTCTCTCCGCTCAGCCTTCTCGCTTCTTTCTCACACAGACCCCACAGGCAGCCATCGGAGGAGGAGCACGCACAGGGATGGCATTAAAAACGACCCCCTTAATTGCTGCATCTGACCGGGATGCGCGGCACGGACATTTTTACAGCAGGCGGATTTTGAACACTGGCTTGACGACTGTGGATGCCGAGTACAACTATCCACACCAACAAAATTTAAAATTTCTGGCTCAGCTCCTGTCGTATGGATGTCTACTCACTATGCTGTCCACCGGAAACTGACAGAACATCGCATGTCAGCTGCAAAGTGCCTATTAGAGGTCACCTTTTTACTGTTGACTCACACACAGAAACCGGGTTGCTATGCTACAATCGTACCTTTACGTATGACTCCATTCATTCACAAGCCTCCGCGCCGCCCTCCTTTCTGATTAGGAAAACGCAGTCTCTGAGGTGGGGACGAGGGGCCTGAACTGTGCGGGTACATGCGTCGCACGGCAGGGACTCGGCCTGCTCCCCGGCTGGGGGGCCCGGCAGGACACAGAAATTTCCCAAAGGGGCTGGGAAAGGTAATGCTTCTTTTAACGCTACTGATACGTTCGTGTTTGTCTAATTGTTGATGCGGAGCAATGGATGAGCCACTTCTGAGTCGGCACTAGGAACTCTTGTGCTTGGCGTAAAATTTTAAGCTAAATCCCTAACTCACGTGAGCTGTTGGGAAGATTTTTTTTCTAACTGACTTTAGCGTGAATCAAACACCCCACAAATGGAGAAGGATAAGGTAGTAGAGTTGGGAAAAGCACTGGGTAGCAGCTCACCCACAGCTGGCACGTACAGGTGGGGGAAAAGGAGGCGGGCGAGTTAGCGTGACTTCCTGAAACCCAGAGGCCTCCGTGACAGGGTGGGAGAGTCCGCACTGAGGTGCCGGGCAACCGCCTGTGACACTTCTCCTTTTCCCGCTTTTCCTTTTGTCCCACTGTCCTGTCACACATACACACGGAGCTCAATGCCACCAGCGATCCCCGGTCCCGAGTTCTAACCGCCGCCCCACCGTGTCCTCATGAACAGCGGTGATCCCTGCCTATGGGCAGTGTTCACATGGACCCTCGCTACCGTTACCAGCGAACAGCCCCAGAATTTTAAATTCGGAAGTTACCTTTCCTTGTAGTTAATGAAAATCTGATACAAGTTCTGGTCGTTCTTATTTACGATGGAATCGTGAATTTCTTGCATTAGGTTCCGATGAACTTTTACAAGTTCCTTAGAAAAGAAAGCAAGGTCAAAGTCAGTTAGAAATCAGAACCAAAACAAACAAACCAAAACAAAAAAATCACCGCAACCCAGAACCCCTAATGTTGCTAGAATTGCCATCCAAGGACACGCTAAAGGCACTCAGCACAGAAACCTGCTCGCATCCATATCCCTAAAGAGAGGCGGGGAGGAGGGGAGGGAGGGGAGGAAGTGGAGAGGAGGAGGGAAGGGAAGGGGAGGGAAGAGGACAGGAGAGTGACAGGCCACAGGAAACAGCGATTTCAGACCTGACTTGAAATGCCAATGTCCTGTGCGAAAGAAATTATTTCACTGGCTATTACAGGGTAATTTATCCCTTGTATAAAAATATGCACAGCTCATTTTCATTTTGTAACTGCTTTAAATGTTTAAATTCAACTACCCCGGTGCTTAATGTCTTATGGACAAGGTAAGTGAGGATCGTGTCCTCGGGGCATGGAAATGTAGACGTGCGCTCTGGTCAATGAGCGTGTCCCAGGGCTGAGCTGACACCATCAGGCTAAACCACCAGACGGCCGGGGCAGAAGGGAGGAGCACATGCACTGGACGAGGAGGCTCACCCGAGCTCCTCACAAGGCAGAATGTCACGTGTTTCCTGACAGGCAAGTAATTTCCAGCCAGACGGTCCTGCCTGTCACAGCCAGGAAATGAGGACATGGAACCAAGGGGCCAGTCCCCCACTATCTCCTCCCCTGCGCCCTGAGGCCCACCCCCCACCCCCCACCTCACGGGGGAAAGGAACGGGAGCATGTTGGGCCTCTCCTTTTGGCTTGGGGGGAGAGAGGGAGTATTTGTTTGTTTACATGTTTTATTGATTTCAGAGAGGAAGGGAGAGGGGGAGAGAGAAGCATCAATGATGAGAGAGTCACGGATCACTGCCTCCTGCACACTCCACCCTGGGAGACTGAGCTCCCAACCTGGGCCTGTGCCCTGGCCGGGAATGGAACCGTGACCTCCTTTCATAGGTCAGCGCTCAGCCACTGAGCCACGTCGGCCGAGCGGGCCTGTCCTTCGGCTGAGGCTCATGGAAAGGTCCTGAGAGTAAGACCTGGCCAACCGGGTCCTCGGTTACAATGACCGCATTTGGGTGCTGCCAGGTCTTCACCTTCCGAGAACGCGCACTAGGTTATGCCCTAACCGTTCCCCTACCGTTGTGCCCTTTCTTCCTGCAAGGTCACAAACCGATGAGGACGTCTTCCTTGGGCCCAAGTGAAGGTCAAGACCAACGAGCCACAGCGAGCCGACTGGGGCACGTCCGCAATGTACGTAACAGAAGCACAGCAGACGGGGCCAGTCAGGATAGGCAAGCAAGCCTGTACATACAGGCCGATGTATTATACATGAAAGCTGTACAGTAAGACAAAGCCAGCTCCAGAGGCCTCGGAACATGAGTCTTGCCCAGCATGACCTCCGTTGGCATAGCGTTTGGCTGGCTTCATGCTTCCAAGTAAATATTTTTTTAGGATTAAAAAAACCATTGGAAGGTGCTCTGAAACTTGAAAGGCTTACATAAACCTATTTTTAAAAAAGGGGGGGGAAACTCTTTTTGCATTAAAATAGACTGTTGAGCCCAGTGGCGGGGCTCAATGGTTGAGCATTGACCTATGAACCAGGAGGTCACGGTACAGTTCGATTCCTGGTCAGGGCACATGCCTGGGAGTTAAGGTTGATACACTCGTAACTGGAAGCAGAAAAGAGACACCAAGACAGTGGAGGAATGGAAGGAAGCAGAGATGGAAGGAGTCAGGTGTCTGTAAGATGGGGTCAAGGGGCTGGAGGAACCACGGAGCAGTGAGTGAGCCAGAAGGGGACTCCCACAGACACGGACAGAGCCCAGGGGCTGTTTAACTAAGACTCCCTCGACAGGAATCTTATCCACGTGTCTTGTGCATGTATTCTGAGTGACTTTTGGTTAACAGGATGACTTACCAGTTATTTCTTGAGAATATAGCTATAAGAACTCTAGAGGCAGAAAATAGAGTCAAAATTCTTAAAGAATACCAGAGAATGCTAAAACAGGGATCGGGAACCCCAATGAGGATTCTAGAGAAGTACCCTAGGCTTAGCTAGCGTATTTTCACTTACGGGAATGTTGATGAAGACAGAATCAAATTCTGCTGCTGTCAGAAATCGTTTTAGTGGCGCCATGAAGTACTACCCGGAGAGGAGAGAGAGTAAGAATTAAGCACAACTCATCCTAACCTGGATAACAGATTGTCATCAACAAACAATAAATATTTACTGAAAGTCAGTTGTTGATCAGTATTATGAATGCCCAAGAAACAGCAGAAGCTATTTTCTCTGCCTTGCAAATTATACACTTGAACAGAGATGGAAAGACATAAATACAAGTTAATACATTTAAAGCATAAAATACTTCAGGTGGTGAGCACACAATGGAACAGACAGATGATGTATTATAAAATTCTGTAACTTCCATGACCGAGAACCAGAGTTCTATTGTGTTCACTGCCATATTCTCAATCCCTGCACGCAGAGACTAAAATGAATCTATAATAATAAAAGCGTAATATGCTAATTAGACCAGACATCCTTCCGGGTCTCCTTCCTTCCGGACAAAGCCGCAACGGGTGAGGGTCGCGGCAGAGGCCCCCGGCTGCAGCGGCAGCAGGCGGGGGCCAAGGCAAGGCCCTTGCACGAATTTCATGCATTGGGCCTCTAGTCAATAAATAGTTGTGGAAGGATTAAATCTGCTTTGAGATCTGTAAACCCAGAGTTCTACTGAAAATTAGAATACACACACACACACACACAGAGGAAACACTCAGCCCGATACATTCACTACGTAAGGCAGGAGGGGCCTCCAGAGTGACACCTGATTACCTACTTTCTCTATCGACTCCAGTGTTTCTGTGTATTTTTCTTCCGTCTGCTTAATTTCTGCGAGGCAGCAACTTCGGATGTCATTCTCTGGACATTTCTGCAATTAGAATGATCCCATTCAGATTACCCACATTCACATGTTAATCTCTCCGGCAGTAGCTAGAAAGAAATCAAAACCCTTGCTGGTTTTCTGAAGCTTTCTATTTGTAACCAAACACTAATCGAAAGATCGGCATGGTTATAACCAGGTAACCATGACTTGTCCCTGCGGCTGGAGCCACAGAAACGTGGCATTTTATGGGGGAGTCTCTGGTCTATCCCTTTCATTTTACTAGTAAGGAAACCAAATCTGAGCAACCGGTGACATGCCACCCAACAAAACAGCAGCAGAGGAGCAATGGGACTTAACTTCATGGAATCATGGGACTGTATTGTTACGAAAGAAAACCTTCTGCTACAAAGCGGGTAAATAGTCTTCTAGGTTTGACGTAGCATCAACTGTACACATAACGAGCGAAGGCAAGAAAGAAAACAGACAAAAAAGCCACCCCAGCGGAAGTGACATACACAATTATATTGAGTCTTTAAAACTGTCCCTTTCCCAATAAAACACCCAGAGTAACTAGAAAAACAAACAAACAAGCAAACATGGCCAGTGCCTACGGGTTGCTGCGCCTCCTCCGCTTTCATTAAGTCCTCGTAGACCTCTCCACCGTCGTCTTCCCCGTACACACAGTCATACAGGCCCTCCTCGTCCTCCACGCGGGTCTCGCTGGAACGAAGGGCACAGGAGGAAGGTCACGGTCTGGCAGGAAACGCACGCGCCAGAAGCAGCTTCCTGGGTTCCCGTGGGAAATGCAGAGGGGACGTGGAATTGGTGGCGTCGGAAGGCTCCGGGGACGGCCCGTCCCTCCTAGCAGGGACAATGACAGCGACAACAGCCCCCCGACAGCGCACAGCGCCCGTGACCCCTCTGCAGCAGGAGCCCCGGGCTCCCCGGGCTCCCCGGGCTCCCCGGGCCCGGCATCGGTGGTGCTGTCAAGCAGGCGCCGGCACCGCGATGAGGACGCCGAGGGGACGACAGGGTGCTAGACTTGCCCACGACAACACAGGTGCGTGCAGGGCCGGGACTGAAACAGTCTGCCTGCCGCTCGGGATGCGCCGGTCACACCATGGAAGGCGAGGATCCGGACGGAGAAGATGGGGAGCTTGAGGGGACCTAGTATGTGACAACAGTCTTCCAGAGGCCTCACTGGCTGCAGGCTTATCATTGCCAAGATCTCGTGCAGTGGGTTTCAGAGCACGTTCCTCTCGGAGGGCCCCTTCCTTGAGCCTGCCAAGCGGGCACTGTCTGTCCTGCCTCTCCAGGAGAGGGGTGCAGTGTCGGCTTAATGTCCCTTCACTGCCCCACTCCTCCGTCTCCACCACCTACACGCCGGGGGAGGGCTCCAATGTTACTTGGCGGTGGTCTCCTCTCTACTCCTCAGAGCCCTGCACGCGAGGGGCACACGAAGGCAACCAGGAGCCCCTGGGAGTCCACTGTCTCGGACGCTTTCCCTTCAGCCACCAACCACTTTCCCCTTCCCAGCGCTCTGCGAACACCTCCCCGCCGCTACAACCCACAAAGGACGCAGAAGGGATGCAGGAGCGCTCACGTACTCGATCAAGTCGGGAAGGGCTTTGTAGATGTCCTCATCGTTGATGCTCTCTTCTGTTGGGAAGGGCCTGGAGGGCGGGAGAGGAAACCAGGTGAGCAGGCGACACCCAGGCAGGGCATTGCCTCATAAACCGTGTCAGCCTGCCTGCCGCCAGCCAGGCACGTCAGGCACCACACCTGACACAGCATCTGGCGTTTCTCCCAGTGTGGCTGGGCCTGGGGGTCCCCGGGGAGACCAGGCGCCTGCCACCCCAGGGCATCAGCAGCAGGTTTGCTGTCACCCCAGTCCTCGGAGCAGCTGGGGACAGGCTGCTGTGCTTAGTGATCCCCCCGCCGCCCCCCCGAGCCATAACTCCGCAGGCTCACCTCCTGGCCCACCATCGGCTCCCCCGGCAGAGAGCAGGCCTGCCTTCAATACCAGCTCTCCTCACTTTTGGATGCTGATGTGACTTACAAATGACTGGGTAGCAATCACCCTTCACAAACAACTGGGTGACAATCACCCTTCACAAACAACTGGGTGACAATCACCCTTCACAAACAACTGGGTGACAATCACCCTTCACAAACAACTGGGTGACAATCACCCTTCACAAACAACTGGGTGACAATCACTCTTGACAAACAACTGGGTGACAATCACCCTGCACAAACAACTGGGTGACAATCACTCTTGACAAATAACTGGGTGACAACCTAATAATGAAGATGATTAGGAGAAAGAATACTGCGCCCTGTATAAATGATTACAGACTCTGATATATTCTACTTAGACTTGAAGGTGTTTAAGTTGTGTGTTTTTTCAATTATTGGGTAAATGACCTCAGGGAGAACAGGAGTTTTCTTTGCCCCCCGTTCAAAGGAAATCCCTGTCATGGATCCCCTGTCCCTAGCCATGAGCATCCTTTTTGCCTCCTGCTTCTATGACACTTTTGATAACACGCACATAACGCTCTAAATCCATGTCTAACAAAGTCACAGAAATCAGACTACAGAGCCCACGTTTTACTCTTTCTTACATGCCACCAGCATGTATGTTTGTCTTGATGAATCACATGTATAGGAAGGTTGAAGGAAGAAAAAAGAACCATATCAATGATAGTCACCAGTAAAATGAGAACCATGTTTAGCCCACGGATCTCTTTCGGCTCTATGAATATGTTTTTAGTTGCTGAGTTTCAAACGTGTGTTGGCCCTTACAAACCAGGCAGCCTGCATGAGTGAGAAGCAGTCCTCGCGTGCAACATGCTTTGCAGACAGTGACTATTCAATAGCAATCATGTATGATCAGACACTGAACATGGGCCACAGAGAAACAAGCTTACCTGATTCCTGTGGCCAACGCGATGGGTGTTCGGGAGAGCCGCGATAGCGTTTCTATCACCTGAGAACAGAGGGACGTGTTCGTTGAAAGTGTATTTCCGGAAAGGTAAGTTCTTTTCCCAAAAGAGTAGTTTAGCAATCTAACATCAACAATGGCAGCAGACACGTGACTCTGCAGACGCCAAAGAGGTGCAGAATGGAAGAGCTGGGAGTGACGGTTAGCACCTTCGGTATAATTCTGTCCCTGTCTTGCTTGAAGTGACCCCACCTCAAATGCTCAATAGCCACAGACATCAAACTTTCCCATCATCACAGCAAGTTCCACCGGTCAGCCTGATCTGTAGCAATGTGATGTAGCACGTGGGGTCTGGGGCCAGGCCCCACAGGTTCAAATCCCGGCTTTACCACTCATTAGTCAGATAACCTTGGACAAACTACTTAATTTCTCTGGGCTGCAGTTTTTTCCATCAGGATACGGCATACAGTAATAGATTATTATAATCATTAGGTTATTGTAAGGATTACAACGATAACACATGCAAAATATGTAAATGGTAGCCATTCTTGAAAATCTCCGACTTTAAGAAAATCGCCTTATTCTAATTCTGTGTGTTTCAAGAAAAAGCGTTTTCTGAATTACCCTTGCTCGTCTACCTGTTTCAAGGTCCCTTAAGAAGACATACCCAGCCATGGTTGTAGCATTACTAGCTTGCAATTTTCCTATTTGACACTGTGGTCTCAGCAGTGTCACCACGCAATCAAAAGGAAAACAGGCCCTAACAGGTTTGGCTCAGTGGATAGAGCGTCGGCCTGCAGACTGAAAGGTCCCAGGTTCGATTCCGGTCAGGAGCATGTACCTGGGTTGCGGGCACATCCCCGGTAGGGGGTGTGCAGGAGGCAGCGGATCGATGTTTCTCTCCCATCGATGTTTCAAACTCTCTCTCCCTCTCCCTTCCTCTCTGTAAAAAATCAACAAAATGTATTTTTTTAAAAAAGGAAAATAGTATTGCTAAGCATTTTACTGTTGCTGTTATTGGGGAGGTTTTCTCTGAGAATGACCATACATCCACAAGATGCAATTTCTGTTCCTTTTACTACCAGTAACCAGAACTATTCACAACCCGTCCCGTCCCCCGTCCAACTCGAGTGGGATGTTTCCATACCATTGTCCACCAGAGGGAGCCAGACAACGGCACTACATCACTTTCCTCCTGCAGTGAATGTGTCTCTAAAGCACAACCGTGACTGAAAATCAGCAAGCTGCTCCCAGCTCCTGTTATTTCTTTAGAAGGAGCATTTCCCACTATTCGGTGGTCAAAATAAAGATACAGAGTCGGAGGAGAGGAACGTGACAAGAGACTATGCAGCATGCCTTAGACGGCACCTCCCAGGACCCTCTCTCGGTTCTGGGTCCATCTGATTATACACGGAGCACCCCCCCACACACACACACCCCACCCCGTTAGCTCCAAGTGTAGCCAAAGCAAACAGAGACTGTTTAGTCCAAGTCGTGTTTGCAGAACAGCATGTGCGCTGTGAAGGGAGAGTGACCCGGTACCAACGAGTACCAGGCCTCAGGCCCCCTGCCGCTGGAGGCGCCCACTCCAGAATACTGACGGGACAGAATGAGATGAAACTGTGGTCATTAACTCCAGTTAGAAAAGGGGGTAACTAGTCAGAATATGTGCAAGGTAATTACAGTCCAACCACTAACCCCCATCACGGTGCTCTTCCTTCGCCTCCGTCTGCACCTTGTTTGTTAAAACGGCGGCGTCTGTAAAGAAATTATGAAGGTTCTGGGGAACATGAATAAGAGTCAGTGTGGGGGCAGGAGGGGAGGTGGGCAGGCTGCTCCAGGCTCCAGAAAGGGGGTGAGACCCCAGAACCTGGGAAGGATCGTGGAAAACGGTTAAGAAGGAAGACAGCAGGGTCCACGCTGCATTCTGAGATCACTCAGCAAAGTGAAGGGCGGGCACTCAGGCAGGAGGACCTGGGGTACAGACAGGGCACCAGGAGACTGGCTGGGGGGTGTTCGCCATCATCCAGGTGAGAAACGGGGAATCTGAGCTGAGCCCGCAGCAGTACAGACTGAGAGGGGACAAGTGGCTGATGCCCTGGGGAGGGGAGGGCCAGGACAACCGGAGGTGGGGGGTGGGGGGTGGGGGTGGAGCGGGCTGTTACATCCGGGAGGTGGCCAGCTCCCCTGTCACCACCGCCACCAGAGAGCCTCGGGGATGCTCCAAGCAGGATGCTCTCAGCCTCTATGGGCCCCTCCACGTGCTGACCAGGTACACCCTGAACTCGCCAGCCGATCCCTCCTCCAGAGCCTTCTCTGGCCATCTCCCACCTCCAGTTGGGGTTCTTGGGTCCCCATGGGACCCTGGACATAACTCTGCCCTAGCACCTAGCACTTTTTATTCGCGGCTTCAAATATTTCAAATGGACTCCTGTTGATTTTGTCAAGATGAAATAATGCAGTTACACAGACGAGTCGGTCCCACCGCCACACGCCTCTCCCACCTGCTGCCCACCGGGAGCCAGAGCTCTGAATCGGGAGTGACCCTTGCGGAGTTTTTTCTTTTCCTTTCCCATTATTAGTTCAGGAAAAGGTGTTCCTATGATACAGGCTTTCCCACAACATGTTTTTGTCCTTTAACAATATATCACAGCCTGGCCGGGCAGCTCAGTGGGTTAGAGCATCAGCCCATACACCAAGGTTGTAGGTCCGATCCGCGGTCGGCGCACACACAAGGATCAACCTACGAATGCATAAATAAGTAGAACAACAAACCAACGTTTCTCTCTCCCTCTCTCTCTCTAAAATCAATACACTGAACAAGAAAAAGACACTTGTGCCAACACACACAGATCTCCTTTGTGGATTTTAATGGTGTGCAACGTTTACTGTATATAACACAAGGATTCGACCATCCTCCTACCATTGATTTGTGGTTTCACTTTATGCATGCCTTGGTTGATTCTTGTATGTGCCCTGACTGGGAATCGAGCCCACAACCTTTAATGCCGCCGCCATCATCATCATCATCATCGTCATCATCACCATCATCATCATCATCATCGTCATCATCATCATCATCGTCATCATCATCATCATCGTCATCGTCAAAGTAACAAAATGGAGATTATATACTTCCTATCTTCAAACTCCCCTGCCCATCTACCGGGAAGGGAAGACCACGGGTGGTAGGCAGAAACCCACACCTCGTACTGCCAAGTCACCCCCAGCCCAGGGGAGAGCAAGGCCAGCTGTCCCCTCGGCCTGAGGGACAGGGCGGGGAAGCTCCCACGGCTTAGAAGCGGTCACCTTGGCTGCATACCAGGGCGATGGGGAACTTCCCGGGTCTTCACGGGTCTGCATGTCTGTCTGTCCGCAGACGCCTGATGGGCCAGAACACCAGCCTCTGGCCCCCTCCAGGCCCCAGCCCCACAGGCTCCGGCGCCAACGCTCTGTGCGGACTTCCTGGCACTGCTCAGTCTGAGCCGCTTCAGAGTGGCCATTTCTGGAGCAATATTTTTCCGACTCGGTTTACAGCTCTAAGAGATGAGGTTCACGAAGCAAAGTTTTTTCTAAACCATACAGACCTGCCCTTGACTCAGGGGCGCTTATCTCCACAGCACCAAGCTCTCTCTGTGTCTGCCTTCCTGCCCTGCCCTCTGCCTCTGAAGACCCCACAGGGCATCTCCCCTGCCCACCTGTCTTCCTGCCCCTGCCCTCCGCCTCTGAAGACCCCACAGGGCATCTCCCCTGCCCACCTGTCTTCCTGCACCTGCCCTCTGCCTCTGAAGACCCCACAGGGCATCTCCCCTGACCACCTGCCTTCCTGCCCTGCCCTCCGCCTCTGAAGACCCCACAGAGCATCTCCCCTGCCCACCTGTCTTCCTGCCCCTTCCCTCTGTCTCTGAAAACCCCACAGGGCATCTCCCCTGCCCACCTGTCTTCCTGCCCCTGCCCTCTGCCTCTGAAGACCCCACAGGGCATCTCCCCTCCCTACCTGCTCTTCCCATCCCCACAGTCTCCCTCTGCCTCACCTGGCTAGATGCTGGGAGACATCCTAGACCTGTACTTCTCCTACACACCCAGGTCTAAGTCCTCCCAACTCATCCTCAGAAACCTCAGATCCCACTCCTCCCACCCTCCCTCCGCCTCTGCCTTAGGCCACACCCTCGATTTCCTGCCTCAGTTGCTGAATTGACTCTAGCTCATCGCAGTGTAGCAGAAGGCTGCCAGAGGGTGAGATCCAGGCGTCAGTTAGAAAAGTGATTCTGCTCTAGGGGGGGGACACCACAGGCAGCCCTGGGGACAATAGCTGACCCAGAACTCTGAGAAGCCTCCGAGGTCCTTGTGACCGGGTGTCGCCCATCAGGGCTGCTACCTGAACCTGTGCCGGGGCAGGACCCACCAGTCCGGGGCTGGCCCAGAAACAGCCTGGGCCTTTGCCTGCCTTGAAGCAGCACTGAGTGGAACGTCAGAGAAATGTTTCTTTAAAAGCATCAGAAGGTGCCCTGGCCGGTTTGGCTCAGTGGACGGAGCATCAGCCCGAGGACTGGAGAGTCCCGGGTTCGATTCCGGAAAAGGGCACATTCCTTGGTTGCAGGTTCCCCGGCCCTCGTCGGGGTGCCTTCAAGAGGCAACTAATCTGTGTCTCTCACATCGATGTCTCTCTCTGTCTCTCCCTCTCCCTTCCGCTCCCTCTAAAAAGCAATGGAAAAATATCCTCAGGTGAGGATTAAAAATAAATAAATAAAAATAAAAGCAACAGAAGGTGCTCCTTGGGTTTTCTCTTTCCTCTTTGTAGTGAGCGGGGCAACGGGTAGCGGGCCGGGATCCGGGAGCAGCAGGAACAGAGCTGAGCCAGGTCTCTGTGCTTCCCCTACAGCAGCATGCACGTGTCCACATGCGGGGCCAGCGCCGACTTCAATGCTTACAGACGTGCAGGGCTCCCGCGATCGGGCAAGACACAATTTCAGCTCTTTTCACACCCTTGGACGATGCTGATTGACCGCAGAACCCACGGGCTTGTTCCGAAAAGGGCTTTCAACATACATTATTTAATCAGGTCTCCAGAGAGAGAGCTTTTACCCACTGTCCTGGGAGGCGTGGCTGACAGGCAGGTCTCAAAGCCGTGATGCTAAAACAACATTGTGCATCTTTGGTAGAAACATGGACCTCGTGTGGGCTAAGTAACATTAATGCTGAGAACGTGCTCACGATGCAGGGCCGTTAGTGAGCAGGGGAAGCACCGACGGGAAGGACGAGAACTCGGCAGGCGAGGAAAGCGCTTTTATGAAAAGGGATTAGGAAGAAAAGACAAGAGCAGTGAATGTGCGCAAAATAGCAAACTTCCGAACAGACACGTCCTTTTTCAAACTGCGTCTAAAGCGCTACCCGACAGTGTGATATTTTTGTTGCCATGTAATTGTTTCATGACTACTAGGTGCGGGAAGGAAGCTATACTCAGTGTACAAACTAAGAAATAGTCTGTCCTTTCAGTTCAGCTGGAGGTCACTTTTGGCCCTTGCTCGCCAGCCTCCCAGTGAGCACACATTATACACGACCCCCCATTAATGACCACCTGCCCCCACAAGTCACACTCCACTTCAAAACACTACATACAGGCCATGAGAGGCCCTAGATCTGTTCCCGACTCACATGCGGTCCCAATGACCCAAAGCACTTCCCCCCGACCCCCCAATATAACGTGGTTTGTAGGGCCGTACGTTCAATGTCACAGTACTCCACAGAGCTAGGGGCTGCGCTACCTTTAACACCCTACTGCTGACTACTCCAGCTTCTCACAATGACAATGATAAGAATTACTTTTGTATCTAAATATCTGCCCGTGTGGGAGCGCAGAGCAGGCTTTGGGAGGGTGGAGATGGGGTGGGGAACACAATGAGCCAAGCTGAGCAAAATGGAAAAATCTGATCCTCAGCTTCCCATGGCAATTAAGGGGCCCCAGCCAGCCAAACAATGTTTAAAAAAGAACAGATTTGGAGGACACACAGTCCTGATTTCAAAACGTACTGCAACACTGCAGTCATCAAAACTGCTAAAGGCATCAGAATAAACCTGTCCACCCACTGGGATATCATTAAGAGTCCAGAAATAAACCTTTAAGGACCTAAAGAACTGATTTTCAATAAGGACACCAAGGCCATTCACCAGGGAAAGAGTAAGCTCTTCAATAAATGGTGCTGGGAGACACCTCACACCATACACAAAAGTGAACTCAAAATGGATCGGGGACCTCAATAGAAGAGCTAAGACCAGGACGACGACATGTGGGTAAATCGTTACCTGCGGTTTGGCAGTGAGATCTGACACAAAAACACACGAGCAGCAAAAGAAAGAATAAACTGGCCTTTCCAAATGACACCGTAAGGACAGCGAAAAGAAAACCTATTCGATGGGAGAAAATCCTTGCAAATATGTATTTGATAAGGGTCTACCCTCCAGAATATATAAAGAACTCTTACAACTCAGCCACAAGGAGATAAGCCACCCAATTAAAAAATGGGCAAAGGCACTTAAACAGGGACTTCTCCCAAGAGGTACAAACGGCCGCTGAGCCCAGGGAAAGATGCTCAACATTGTTAGTCACCAGGGAGATGCAAATCAAAACCACAACGAGACACTTCACACCCATTAGGACGGCTGTCATTCCTTCAGAAAGTGAGGGTAGAGAGAAATTGGTGAGGGTGCAGAGAAACTGGAACCCCTGCATGTTGCTACTGGGAGTGTGAACGGATGCAGCTACTGTGGAGAGAAAGCAGTTTGGCAGATCCTCAAAAAGTTAAGCAGAATTACCATATGACCCAGCAATTTCACTGCTATGTACGTACCAAAAGAATTGGAAACAGGTACTCAAATACCTGTACACACATGTTCATAGCTGAACTACTCACAAAGGCTAAGAGGTGAAAACAACCCAATATCCATCTACACTAATAAAAGAGAAAGATGCAAATTGACCGTACCTTCGCAACGCCCACCAGCCAATCAGGAGTGAAGTATGCACATTAACCCAACAAATATGGCAGGTTAATTTGCATAGGCAGGCACCAAGTGCCTGCGGCCTCTGGGCAGCTTGGGAAGGCAGAAAGGTGGCTCCCGGCTGGAGCGAAGGCAGTGCTGGCAGCCAGGGGAAGGAAGGCCCATTCTTGCACGAATCTTCGTGCATCTGGCCTCTAGTCAACAAATAAATGGATAAATAAGTATTTGCCCATGTGTCTATTTATTTCCTGATGGTAAGGTCCTAACAGTGAAGTTTCTGGGCCAAAGGGCAGGAAAATTTTAAAGTTCCTGTGTATACTGCGAAACTGTAGGGACTCCTTTTGTATAGCTTCCCTACAAATCAGCTGTTCCCGAGGCTCTGAGGCGGAGCAGCCCCTGCCCACGAGGAGGGGCTGTTGCACTATCAGCTTGTGCCTATGATCCTTCCACAGTGTCCGAGGGGCCGTGTGGCTTTTCTCCCCCTTAAAGCAATGCCTTGCAGTTCCTTCTTAGAACTGCTTCTGTCAGCTCAGCAATGTGTTGAGGTTACTGTGCTCAGACACAACCCAAGCCGCTTTCTGGGAAACCGACCTCACGTGACTCCCAGTGAGAAGAAGAGCACCAAATGGATCAACAACTGACACTGTACCACGGAAGATCCCAATTCTAGGGAGAAGGGAGGTTGCTGTGTCTCCCTCCCCCACCCCTCCCCCAGGATCCTCCATGTGGCATCTGGACCTGGGGTTCCCATTACACCTCTAATTTATAGTCACGTCAGATCACATTGGATTAGCTTGTGCAACATACAGGAACCCCATTCTAAATATTAGGAAAAACAAAGAAACCTTATAAACCAAAGACCTGATCAACTAGGGAAAGAAACCAGAAAAATACATTCAAAATGCACTGAAAATGAAGAGAAAATATTTAAACAACATTCCAAAGCAATGACGGCAAACTCAGTCCCCAGCGGCACTAGCTTATGCAATCAATCAAGACTACAATCCATTTTTATAGCCCAAGTTCCATTTTATCACACGCCTCAGAATACCGAACCCGCGCTCACGTTATGCTTCTTTCCCAAATGACCCCAACAGTATGAAAGTGAGCATCATAGCAATAATTTATAAAATCCCTTGTTATTTTTGTACATGACAGTGAAGAAAATTACTTGCGAGTTTTTTAATATGCTTTTATTGATTTCAGAGAGAGGAAGGGAGAGGGAGAGAGAGATAGAAACATCAATGATGAGAGAGAATCATCACTGGGCTGCCTCCTGCACGACCCCAACTGGGGATGGAGCCCACAACCTGAGCATGTGCTCTGACTGGGAATCGACCCTTGACCTCCTGGTTCATGGGTCAACACTCAACCACTGAGCCACACCAGCTGGGCACTTGAGAAATTTGTAACAGGCAAGCTGGAGCATAACTTATTGGTACTAGAAAATGACATGCTGTAGTAAAAACAACACGTTTTTAATTATGAAATGTCGCTAGAAGTTTACAGATGTATAAAGACCTTATTTTCTGTAATAGTCTCTCCCCTTTAACAAACATTTGGCCACACAAAGAAATCCTCCCCACTGCACGTCCAGCACCAAGCCCCACAGCAACGCTCGTCACTGACAGCTGTCCGAGTGCCACAGGCAGGGAAGGGCACCTGGGGCCAGGGTGGTGGCAGCAGGAGAGGTGGGGGGCATGCCAGTGCCCGGCAGGTGTGGGCAACGGCGAACAGTGGCCACAGCGAGGCCCCTGGGGTAGAGAAGACAAGACAGGAAGCTGGCCGAGCTGGTGAGGGCCGGATTACGAGGAGCCTGCCAGGCTGTGTGAAGGAGAGTAAGTGCTTCCCCTGCAGCGGGAGGAGCCACCGGAGGCACAGGAAGAGCAGAGGAGGCCGGATCAGAGGGGAGACAAAAGGATGGAGGAGGCATGTCAGCAATGACCACAGCAACGGCCCACAGAGCAGGAGAGGACGTCCGTCACGGGCAGAGGCTGAGGAGAGGGGAGGAGAATGCTCTCAAGTGGCTGGCAGAGCCCAAGAGGGCAGTGGCCACAGGCGGGACAGAACCTCGCGGAGCCACCGTAAGTCTACAGTTATGCCTGAGCCAAAAACTAAAGAAGGGAGAGAAATAAAGAGGGGTGGGGGAGAGAGATACATGTATTAGTGCATGGCTTTCGAAGGGGAAAAATGCAATTTACTGCTCCAAGCTTGCTCCTGGACTCAAGTCCACACTCTCATCAGGCATCCAGAGATTTCAGAGCCCAGATTCCCAAGGGCCACCCCTACAGGCTCTGTGCACCGCTCACGTGGAGGCAATTAATTCAGAAAGGATCACAGGCCCACACTTGTCACTAAATGGCACAGAGGGACTCTTGACCTGAGCAAGGGCTGTGACCAGGTTGCCTCCTGGGTCAAGTTCAAGGGCATGAGGGAGCAGGGCAGGCTGGTCCCTCCTCAGAGGGGATCTGAATGCAGTGATGAGTCAGCAGCTCAGGGACACACCCAAAGGCAAGTCTCCCGAGGAAAGACTATCCCCCCCGCCCCCCATTTGATCTCAGTCTCCGCAGGCCGACACCAATCAATCAGGATCCATCCAGGACGAGAACATATTCTCCTCAATTAGCCTCAGTGGAAATGCACCCCCAGCATGTCTGACCATAAGATGCTGGTCCTGCTTTCAGCAATAACTACTCAGAACCCACAGACTCAAGTGTATTTGCGTCCTCGGAAGGAAGAGTAGACAGACAAAATATGATGCGTTCTATATTGGTATTAGCTAAAGTAGTGAAAAGAATGAACTAGAACTGCAAGGTGTCCCCAAAAAATGGATACACACGGTATCAGCTGATGGCTCACTTTTGAAAATGAAATGTATTTTAATAAACACTGCCTTTATAATTATGTGTGTGTACCCATTTTGGGGGGGACACCACAGAACACACACACACACACACACACACACACACATTCATCTCAAAAACTTTTTTTTAAAAATAAGCTGAATTGCGTCACTTTTGCAAATAATAGATGTATTGAAAAGACTCAAACAGTATAACTGACATTTATGAATACAATTATCTATATAGATAAAAGCCAAGCGACTGGAATGACTGGTCGCTGTGATGCGCACTGCAGGGCAGGCCGGCCGGACCCCACACATGCACGAATTCGTGCATCACGCCTCTCGTGACTCATAAAAGCACAAAACAATCACACAGGTGAAAGTTAAGGATCTTCCCATGAAGCTCGAGCTCCAGGGCTGTTATTCATCTCCCTCATTTTTTTTTTAATATATTTTATTGATTTGTTGCAGAGAGGAAGGGAGAGGGACAGAGGGCTAGAAACATCGATGACAGAGAAACATCGATCAGCCGCCTCCTGCATACTCGCCACTGGGTATGTGCCAAGGTACATGCCGTTGACCGGAATCGAACCTGGGACCCTTGAGCCTCAGGCCGATGCTCTATCCACTGAGCCAAACCAGTCAGGGCTTCATCTCCCTCTTGATCCCTCACTCTTACCATTTCATTCTCATCATTGGGGCAAAAAAAATAAAAAGTTTATTCTATAGGCCTCCACTCAAGTGCCTGACTTCCCCAAGGAGTTTGATTCTTTTAGTCAAAATATATATGGAGTTTCTGTTCAACTAGATCTTATGACACCGGAATTGCTAGAAAGAAATCACCTATTACTGTGTAGATTGTTTTCTTCTGTTTGTTATCGTAAAAATTAGTGATCTGTGTTTTTCACTCAGGTGTGGGGAGGAAAGTAGGCTACAAAATTTTCTGAACCTTTGACGCAGGGCTGGAGTTGAAACAGCAAAACATATTTCATCAAAGAAACGAAATAGTTGTGTTTAACAATTTTACTTCCTCCTTCAAAATGTATTACTAGCAACTTCTTACAAAGAGGGACTATGTCTTCTCTCGGTAGCACACAGGCTGAATACATGTCCACATATGTTCAGCTCTGGGGGGGAGAGAGAGAATACAAATGACGGGCAGCATGGAAGCTTTAGCTGCATACAAACATTTTTCATACCAAACCCAAAAAGAAAATGATATGAAACAAATCTAAGTGCCAGCCTCTGAAACCTCAGCGATGCGTGTGTGGCTGCCTCACATTGTGCGTGTCAGGACGAGAGAACTATATCCCGTCTAAGTTTTCAGTGGACAAAGGGAGGGCGGGGGGGTAAGGGGGCGGTGGGGATTTGCTGCGAAGCTCTCTGAAGGGCCTGTGAGCATAGCTGCGCTGTCCGGCACTTCCTCCTCAGGCCGTGTCGACACGGCAGTGTGACGGCTGCAGGATTAAACTCTATGACAGCGGTCTGAACAACAACGCCTGGTCCTCTCCTCACGTCCGGGGTGGCCAGACAAAAATAGCTGACCCTCGTGTTTCTGATGACCGATTCTTGAAAACCTTTCCAGTCCCATACACTGAGAAAGCAGGGGTCACGATCCCTTTTCGTTGGCAGTGAGGGGCAAGTGTTCCATTCCTACCGATCAGCACAAAGAGCACAAGGCAAACTGCCTGCCTGCCGGCGTCGATGCCTGCAAGGGCAGGGAGGAGAACGCCACCATCTGTGGAAGTCACGTTGAGAGCTGCCTCTCTGGCTCGTGAAGCCGTCTCTGGAGAAATCCTATCTGATAAAAGGCTAATATGCAAATCAACCCAACGGCGGAACGACCGGTTGCTATGACACACACTGACCACCAGGGGGCAGATGCTCAACACAGGATCTGCCCCCTGGTGGTCAGTGCACTCCCACAGGGGGAGCGGAGCGCCGCTCAGCCAGAAGCCCTCAGCCAGGCTCACAGCTGGCAAGCGCAGCGGTGGTGGCGGGAGCCTCTCTCACCTCTGCAGCAGGACTAAGGATGTCCGACTGACGGCTTAGGCCCGCTCTAGGAGGGGAGCGGGTCGAAGCCGTCAGTCGGACATCCCCCAAGGGCTCCCGGACTGCGAGAGGGTGCAGGCCGGGCTGAGTAAACCCCCCCCCCCGAGTGCACGAATTTTGTGCACCAGGCCTCTAATACAATATAAAGAAGCAATTCTCACCCGGCCGGCGTGGCTCAGTGGTTGAGCATCAACCTATGAACCAGGAGGTCACAGTTCCATTCCCCGTCAGGGTACATGCAGGAGGCAGTGCATGCAGGAGGCAGCATGCAGGAGGCAGCCGATCAATTATTCTCTCTCATCATTGATATTTCTATCACTCTCTCCCTTTCCTTTCCTCTCTGAAATCAATAAAAAAATAAAGAAGGAATCTTCTATTTTAGACTTACTATAGATGAAGACCTAACAGAAGCACTGCTAGTCTTAGCATTCAAGTTTCCTAAAATAACCATTCACGCCATTATGTCCTCAGAAGAAAATGTTCTGCAAACAAAGTGTTTTCAGACACCTCAATGTTAAAATGATGGGCCCTGGCCGGGTAGCTCAGTTAGCTGGAGCGTCATCTTATGCACCAAAAGGATGTGGGTTCGATTCCCGGTCGGTGTGTATGGGAGGCAACTGATCAATGTTTCTCTCGCACATTGATGTTTCTCTCTCTCCCTTCCTCTCTCTCTAAAATCAATAAAAACATATCCTCAGATGAGGACTAAAAAAAACTACAAAAGTGGGAAGGAACAACAATGAAATAACAGATAAGAAAACAAGAATACACATAATTACCCTTTACCAAATATTATGATTCATTTCAAAGACAACGTTCTAGTGGGGGGTGGGGGGGTTCTGCAGCCTATCCCTCCGTAACAGAGTGAGGGAGGGCTTGTGGAAGGACTCTGATAGAGGTCAATCAGGCCCCTTTCATTCTCACATGGATAATTACATCTACTCTCCTCCCAGAAGTCTTCCGTTCTGTCCAACTGGTCTGCTGTCCTACCCACAAACATCCTGACCTTTCCTACCTCAAAGCCTCTGCCCAAAGAGCACGCTCTTATTTTACATCAAAATCAGATCGGTTCTCACCAAACGCCAGGGTCGATCAAAGCTCACGTCAAAGTCATCTGCTACCCGAATCTCCCTCCCCGTGCTCGGCCACAGCTGGCCCTCCCTTCTGGGACTAAGGTGACCTGTGCCTTCCTCAGGGCACATACCAAACATCGCTCTACGATGCTGAAAACGATGCCCATACCTCACAACCAGCTTGTAACAGGCCAACTTCTGGTCCCCTTCCTACGGCAGCGTCAGCAATGGATGAGAACTCGGCGTAATGAAAGGTGAGGGGGATGCTCACAAGCTCTCTAGATTCACCTGAGGAGCATCCGTCAGTGAATGGGAAGTGCTCTCCCAGGCAGCTGTCACGCATAGGGTAAGGCTGGCTGTTTCTCTTGCCCCACTGTTTGCTAGCCTTGGAGTCGCTAACCCTCCTGGCTTTCATCTGTGCACAGAGGGAATAAGAGCCCTCGCCCTCCGCTAGGCATCGCAGTGGCTCAGTGCGATGAGTGTGAGTGAGCACAAACACTGAAAACGCCTCACAAGGTCGTTTTCACGGCTGCCCCCGTGACTCTGCAAACAGCGGCGGCTGGATGCTGGGGGACACTTCTCAGGAAGAACCTCATTCCCGTCTCAGCGAGAAACCCAGGGCCTTCGGGCACGTAAGCTCCATGGTGCTCCACTGACCGGTCCGCAGCTCGGTACCGCCAAGTGCGCGCACAGAAGGCCGCGGGACCGGGACTGCGAAGGCGAAGTCTTTAAGATCGCATCTGCTTTCATCAAATCGATGGTCCGGACAGGATCTGAAGGCAATATTAATACCAGGGAGGAAACAAAGGGAAAGTAAAGGGCATAATGCCAGCCTGAGCTGATATTTTTTAAAGCAGTAACAACTGTGTCTAAGCACTACATACTATCACTTTTTGCTAGTTTTCGTCTTAAAAGCGTTTTCATTGCAATTTTATTTGCTCTATTCATTTTAGAAAAATCTTGAGTGAAAGTTAATCTATTCATGACCTAAAAGTTAATAACTTCTCATAGCTAACCTTCCATATATTCCTTGTCATGTCTCCAGTATTTTCATATGAATATGTTTAGCTTTATCGGGTCTTTTCTGCTCCAAATCATCCATGGGACAACCAGTCAAGGCTTCTCTAAGCAAAAATCAAATTTGCGGTGACTCCGCTGCACAGAGGGAAAATGGGAGACTTGCTTGGAGTGGGAAGAAAAGCACCATTCGACACGTAATCATCCTGTCTTCGTCCCTCCGCCTCCCTAAGCCCAGGTGTGAGTGAACGGAACTAACCCTACACTTAAAATCAGCATTCCCTGTGCACCGTACTTTCCACCTGCCATCACACTGACCGGGGTCTAGCCTCCCGTCTACACAGCCAAGAAACACGAGTGGGATGCAGGCCATTTCGATGGATTTAGACCTGGCTGAAATACCACACCCAAGAAATAACGATTAACGAACCGATGGGCATCTGGAGAGACATCTCTAGGAAATATGATCAGCGTCGCGCCAATGTCCCAAAGTAGCCGTGATCAAATCGCCCTTCTTTTGCTTGACCACAGACATCGAATCCTTCTCAACAGTGGTCCAGAGCCCTGACCAGCGGCTCAGATTTGCACATGAGATGACACATATTGGCGGTCCCTGGCTCAGGTTTTCTAAGGGAAATGCCCTGCCATTATCCAATCTTTCTACACCACTATTGGGGCCTTCAATCTGGGTTGACTCGTCGTGTGACACTGTCCAAGTCAAACCAAAGCCCCTTGCCCCCCTGTCCGCGTTATCTGCGTAGCCTGTACGCGGTCGCCTCGCCTACCTGCATCCTGTTAACAGGCCATGTGAAGACACAGTCACTATCACTACGGAGCCCTGAAGGGTTAGAATCAATTCTGAACATAAAGCCAAGGAGTGAGGGTTATTTATACCAACTCAGCTCTACTTCAAGCATCCAGGGCGCCATTAACTGCTAACAGCATTTGTGTCTCTCGGTGGGCATTTCCTTTACATAAACCACAGTCCTGTACAGTGTTTCCTGTGAAAGAACCACAGCTTTTTGTGTCCTCAAAGTGGGGGCATTTGGCAGCTGAAGTCGCAAGTAACCTACCGAAGTTAGTTCCACTCACTTCAGCCCAACACATTCCCTGAGACATCGACTGCACATGGGAACACAAAATTAAACATTTTACACCTTGATTTTTAAGTCTTAAAAAAAATCTGTATCATGCCAATGTATGGCTTACAGTTTTTTGTAATATAATTAAGGAATGTATTTCATGTCCAAACAGATTACAGGCTTTCTCTGTCTTTTTATAGGTGAATGCAATGAATACAAGTTTAATATAATCTTTGGCACTGGTATGTGTACAGCCTGGTATTGTGAACAAGGATCTAGGTGAGCTAAGAGTTAAGAACTTCACCTCCTGTGCGATCATGAGGTCCATCCAGGAAATCTGCTCCCTGCGGGGCTAGCTCTCCCTGGGCAACCGTGGCCACTGGGCTCGGGGGTCTGTATCTCTCACGCAGAATGAGGGTCCTTCCCAGGGCCCTTTCGAATGAGCTTGCAGCCTCTCCGGTTGGAGGTCTGCTATTCACACACCATGCACACGTTTTATTTCCTTGAAAGAAATAAGATTTAAGCCAAACTTAGATGGACGCACTCCCTGTGAATGTAGCAAAACCACCTGTCACGCCCTCACGGAAGATCACGGCCTCCACTCAGGAACACTGCCTCTTGGGCCACGGGGTGGGGCTTCAGGACAAATGTCACTCAAGGTCAAGGACATCACTAGATGACAGGAAGGTACGACCAGGAGGAACCAGCCCGCCCTCACGTCCAAAGGTAACACCGGGCACATCAGAAACAGGCGTCTGTCGGCTTCTAATTTTATTATGCCAGGTCATTTTTTTAAATGTATTTTTATTTATTTCGGAGAGGAAGGGAGAGAGAGAGAGAGAAACATCAATGATGAGAATCATTGACTAGGTAATCTGTAATAGATTTAAAAAGAGAGAGAGAGAGAGAGAAAAGGGAAGAAAAGCTGTATCCAAATATCAAGAGAGGGGAGGTATACGACAACATGACAAAGGCAAAGACGATCTAGAAAAAGTTAAAGAGGCGCTTTCTCCCGTAAGCGAGATGGTAAAAAACACCTAGGATTTAAGAATTCGGGGAACTTCCTAGATTTTATCTTGATGTTCAAACCTCTCAGTTCATCATTTTTGAGTGGGTTACGTTGAGTATTAAATGTTCTTTCATCTAATAAGATGGACTCTGGGGCTCCCGTTCCTTTCAGCTTTCTTTATACACAGGGTTGGAGAAGTAGGACAACCGCAGGAACCTGGGAGTTTCTCCAGGCAAGACGGGTCACTGTTTTGTGAATAAGATCAAATTAAATAAACACGCAGTTAAGTGCTCTTAGAAGACAACAAGCCCAAGTAAGGGAGGCTTGCTTTGGACAGAAGGGCATGTCTGTAGTAATTCAAAGCCAGTTTATTTCAAAACTAATGCCAGGAACTTCCATTTATAATCTTTACCCAACAGAAGTACAAGTCAGAGGCAGGGCCTGACCACAAATGTTCCTGAAGATCTTAGTAAATGGCAGAAAAAACTTAGGTGGGTTTTTTTTTAAAGAGTATTAGGACTTCTTTCCAGTATAGCTTTCAAAATTGTTCTTATGAACAGTAAGTGGAAAATAATGCTTTTAAGTTTATACACTGAGTGGCCAGATTATTATAATCTCTGAACGCATAATAATCTGGCCATTCATTGTATATCCTATATAATAAAAGGCTAATATGCAAATTATCCCCTTGACCAGGAGTTCGACCAGCAGGCAGGCTGGCCAACTACCCGTGCCCCCTCCTCCTGGCCAGGCTGGCAGGACCCCACCCATGCACAAATTCATGCACCAGGCCTCTAATATACATACACACACACACACACACACTGAGTGGCCAGATTATTATGCATTCAGCGATCATAATAATAATCTGGCCACTCAGTGTATATGAAATCGATCCCAATATAATAATAATGACTTGATATTACCAATTTGAGGTTACTGGAATTGAGTGACTCAAGCCATAGTAGGATTTTGGGGGCTAACAGGCAACTCTTGCTGGGCCCCTCAATAGGTTCAGGTGGGAGCTGGTAGCCAGAGAGGCCCGACCTGGATTAGGAACTTTCAGCCCCACCCCGACCCCCAGGGGGCAGAGGACAAGGCACTGAGTTCATTAGCAGTCATGCCTGCGGGACAAACCCTTCTAAAGAAAACCCCCAAATGGCAGGGGCTTCCACACATCAGAGGGTGGCACGCCCCCACCCCACCCCCCCGCAAGGGACAGAGGGTGCTGCCCTCCGGGCCCTGCCAGACCTCGCAGGTGCACCTCTTCATCTGCCTGTTCATCCGTGTCCTTCAGGACACCCTTTAACAGCCCATCTTCGCACCTCAAGTGCCTCCGAGTCCCGGGAGCCTCCCAGCAATCGATCGACCCTGAGGAGCAGGTTGTGCAAACGCTCGACTTTGCAGCCACGTCGGACAGAAGGGTGGGTTCCCTGAGCTTCCAACACTCGGGACTGTCACCTGAGTTGGAGCATTTGTTGGGGAGGTGGGAGGCGGCGGGGGAACAGCACATAGTTGATGCCAGAAGGTGCTAAGAGCAAAAACTGTTCCAAAAGAGCACCAGAGAATGGCCAGGAAGAAGTCAGCGGTCCTCTCCGGACCTCCGCTTGCTCCTCCGGAGAAGTAAAAGGTTAGACGTGAAGCTGCCTCCGGTCCCCTTCAGCTTCTACTTTCAACAGACGGGCGTCCGTCCGCCACAGCGTCCGCAGGGCAGCCAGTCCTGACGCGGCGGTCACCTTGGCAGGTGACCCGGCCCGCTGCTCTGGTCGGGAACGAGCTCCCAGCCCCAACAGGAAGCCTGGGGCCACGTGAGCGGCTCCCACAGGTCCCTCCCGGCTCTTCCTGGCAGCATTTTCAAACTCACGGCCTTCGCTGTTAACTGCATTTTTGTGTGAGAGGGTTGAAAAGGCAGAGCTTTATAACTTAAGAACGTCTCTTCTCATTTATGCACTCTTCCCACTGACCACCCACAGGATGTCACACAATCGGTCTTAACACCTCACCCGAGGCGGCTCGCCCCTCTCGACCTCCCAACCGATTTATGTTTTCTGAGGTGTTTTATGCTTCCATGTTCGTATTGAAACCATGAACACGGTTTAAATGTTCATATTTAAACTAAAAAAAAAAAAATCATAGGATAGTAAATTGCGCTACGCTGACTGATGACCCCTGGCCAATCAGGGGAGAGCACGCCCTGAAGGAACTCACCTGCAAAGCTCAAGAAGCTTCTGTTGGGACACGCCCCTAAGATTTCCACCTGCAGAAAGGGATACTCTCAGGACGAAGGGCCCAATGCCATTCCCTCTCCCCTCTCCTTCCCCTGCAGGCACGCACCCCCTAACTTCCAGGGGCCTCCTGGGACTTGCAACCAGGGGAGCGACGGGCAGTGGCAGCTCGTCCCGGGCAATCCCCCTGAACCTGCCTCCAGGGCCCGCTTTTCTCCGACCAGCTCACCTGGGCTCTCCGTTGCGTCTGAGCCCTTCCTTGTTGCACTCTCCTAAGCATATTTTTGCTGCCATCATGGACCCAGTACCCTTTGGCTCAGTGCTGTGGAGCCCTTCCCTTTAAACAGCCCCACCCCCTTTTCCTTAAATAAATTCAATTTTTCTTTATCCACCATCTGAAATGGCTCTTTAGCCTGCCCCGCGCACCACCGACTTTAACCTCTCGGTTTTAAGTTTTATCGAAGTTTTCTTCCTTTGAACGTAGAAAACTATCAGAATGGTCAACCATTGTTGAGGGTTTTCTTCCTAACCATGAACTCTCCCTGCTACGTCCAAACATCTAACGAAGTCTATCACATCCCCTTCCTTTCGGACAGCCGGGCAGTAGGAAATGAAGCACTTGTCAAGGCAAGCGCACCCTTGGCATCCCCTCCAGAGGATGAAGAGTGGAGGAGAAGAGTGTCCTCAGGATTCCAGATGGTGACCGCAGCAAAAGCAGACAACGCGCACGGTGCAGCTGGGACGGAGTGAAGCAGCTGCCCCCGGAAACGGAACGGCCACGCATTCCCAAAGTCAGGGGCAGGGACAGGAGGCAGAGGGAAGGGAGAGGAGGGCTCACTCTTAGCCGGCATGCACTTTCTGTGTCGGCCTCACCTGGCCGTGAGAGGATGTCCCCTGAAATTGTCTCCCCCGTGTCTATTCTGTTTTAATTCAATTATAACCCCGAGCCCATCTTATCTAGGAAAACACTAAGAAAAAGAACAAAAGCAAATCTTACGTTTCAATAATAAATTGCACGTTACCTTTCATTTTCATTGTGCTTGCCAATGGAATGGAAAGCATTGTGTTCATTTGAGACTTGGGCTCAGGAGGAGACTATTTCCATCTTTATTTGTGAGACAGAGAGAGAGGGAAAAAAAAAGTCACCCCACATGCTATACTTGTGCTCCGTAAGGGCTCTTTAAATACACAGGAAGTGAGAGGGAAACAGAAGGGATCCCACAGGATGCTGCCCCTGAAGGGAGCAGGCCCTGGAAAAGAACTCCCGCCAGTCAGGATGTAGCTGGAATGACGCAGATGATAAATAAGTTGTTGTTTTTTTAAATGTATCATTTTAAAGGTATTTCAACAAACAGGAATTTACCCACCAACAAAATGCATGGCCGTATCAATACAGTGCTTGTGCTATATAATATTTTGAGAACTACAGAGAAATTGCTTCATTTGCTCACTTTGTAATCATCCTAATTAGCTGGTTTATTGGTATTAGTAATAGGAAGAGGGCAAGGGGAGGCCAGACAGTATCAGCGTGGTCATCTGGGCAGCTTCACCAGGGCGCTGCAACTTCACACTCCAAAGGGAGCCAGTCACTGGGGAAGGGAGCAAACAAAGGGGTGGATGGGTACACGGGCAGTGAAGGTGGGGTGACACAGGGAGGTGCTTGCCTGGGAAACAATGGGCTGGCTAGATGGGTGGAGCCACTGCAGGTGCAAAATCCCCAAATGCGCTATTAACAAGAGCACCTGGTACCCAGCACCTTGGGTGCTACCATCGGTGGACAAGGAAGCAGCACACAATGTTTTCCAAAGCTCTGATGCCCAATCCCTAGCTTAGAATACTTTTTCTGCCCTGACTGGTTTGGCTCAGTGGATAGAGTGTCGGCCTGCGGACTGAAGAGTCCCAGGTTCGATTCTGGTCAAGGGCATGTACCTTGGTTGCAGGCACATCCCCAGTAGGGGGTGTGCAGGAGGAAGCTGATTGATATTTCTCTCTCATCAATGTTTCTAACTCTCTCTCCCCCTCCCTTCCTCGCTGTAAAAAAATCAGTAAAATATATTTTTAAAAAAATAGAATACTTTTCCTTTCCAGACAAAAGAAAAGTCTAGAAAATAAACTTAAATCTGTCTAGCTTTGACACCACAACTCACTATTCTTAAGGAAATTAAAATTTGGGAAGGCAGACATAATAATATTAAGCAGAAAGTATTAACGTGTATTCATTTGTCAACACAGAATTACAATTTCAAAAAGAATCGGGTAGATATGCCCTACCTGGTTTGGCTCAATGGATAGAGCGTCAGTGGACTGAAGGGCCCAGGTTTGATTCTGGTCAAGGGCACATGCCCAGACTGTGGGCTCGATCCCCAGTAGAGGGCGTGCAGGAGGCAGCCGATCAATGATTCTCTCATCATTGATGTTTCTATCTCTCTCTCCCTCTTCCTTCCTCTCTGAAATCAATAAAAATATACTTTTTAAAAAAAGAATTGGGTAGATGAGTACGGACCTTATGTTAATTAACACAGAGCCTGCTAAAAGTGAGCCAGATTTGTGACCATTTGGATTTTCAAATAAATAGTCAACACTCCATTTTGGCTAACTAGCCAAGAGATCACTTAACAAAAGACAGGTCCACCAATCCTAAGAGACAGAGCTGGAGGGCTCTTTCTGACGCAAAGCTGGGTCCCCTGACTAATTCCAAGAACTTTTCCTATTACAGAAACAGAAGTAGTGCCGCTGTTTCCAAGTTCCCCTTTATGTTGAAGGAAAAACATACTCCCTACAACATATGCTCATCTGGTTCTAGTTTTACCACACACACACACACACAAAAATAAAAGCATGCAGAAAATATCAATTCCATCATCCACACTGACAGCTCTTCTGGTTTTAAAACAATTATTTACCTTCTTCATAAGCCATCTAGAGCCAAAATATTAGGTTAAACCACATAAAACTGCAAGTGTGTCAAATATTAGCAATTTCATGTGGTTCATTCTGCATGTGATATAATTCTAATGGGTCACAAATGATAGCGAGGCTACTGATTATTACAGAGCCATCCGCAGTAAATGTTTTATGCATTTTGTTTTATCTACATTTTCATCTCGCTCTTGTTTGCTTCCTCAGAGAAATTCAGTTCATATGCCAACCGCAAAGGGATGCACACTATGCAATGCAAACAGTAGTGAAAAGAGACGTTTCGTGTAAAGAAAGGGGAACCAGGGGTTTATATGAAGTCACTGCCTCTGTCCAATAATGTTTAAATATATATTTTATCACCTCCCATTTTTCTAGCACCTTCTCATGTGTCAGGCATTATGCTGGAAACCTTATATACAACATTCTCTGTTTCAATCCTCTTAGCAAAGTATGTGCATGTAACAATGGCAGATAAAGCAAATGTCTAATGTTCACAACTATTTTTAATAGTAGATGTTCTATTTCTGTAGGTTGATTTCTGTAATTTTTTTTCATTCTGAGACTTTCTATTTTGTTCTGTACAAATTCTACCGGACACAAAGGCTTTGTGGCTAGTTCAAAAGCTCGCTTTCTGAATTATGTTTCTTCCCTGACTCTTCAGGGCAACTGGGCGATAAATTTCATCCTCAGACAAGCGGGTATGATGCCAGCTCCCCTTCCTCCACTTAGCTTCTAGTCTCTTCCTCAGCTTGAAATATTGTCATCTTTAACTGCTTGTGTTATATGTGCTGTCTCGATAAGACATTTCAAGTTATTCTCAGATTTGGGCAGGTTATAAACAAAATGGGAAGACTGAAGAAGAGGAGACTTAGCGGAGCATGGTAACGATCTTCATGTGTTTGAGGGATTGTCCCATAGACGGGTTATGAATTAATTCTATGCTGCTCCAGGGTCAACTGGTAGAAAAATAGATTGTTAATGATGATTTTCTAAATAATTCACCATCCACTAATTGGAACTGTTGCTACAGAGGAAAATGCTGTGCCATCGCTCGCAATCTTTCAAGTACTATAGAAGGCAGTCCAACTGTGAGCCCAGAACGGTGTAGAGAAGATGATGTGTGTGCTCAATTGCTTATTATCGACCGAAACGTCTACTTACTTATGAAAATCTCAGGGCCGTCTACTGACCAAATTTCAAGTGAAAACGACATTTTTGAAAAAGCAATACTCATGAATACCATCCCCCTTTTATTACAGTTCGTAGTAGTTTCACTATCTACAATGCCATGAAATTGTACTTTATTAGTTCTCTCAGAAATTGTCCTTCATCATCTGATAGTTAATAAGTTCATGTTTTTCTGCTGCATCCTCCCAAAAACCTAAAGGCTGCTAGAAAACCGTCAGCAGGGATTTCGCAAAAGCGATGTTAAGCTTCATAGACACCAGGGACAGACGCAGAGTGCATTCCGACCTGGATCTGGCCATCGCTGCATTTTTGTAACTTTACCCAACCCACACCCAGACGATTTGAGGCCAATCGTCTTCAAAACTTGACTAGATGGCCCTGGCCAGTTGCTCGGGGGATGAAGCGTCGGCCTTTAGACTGAAGCGTCCCGGGTTCGATTCCAGTCAAAAGCACGTACCTCGGGTGCAGGCTCAATCCCCAGGCCTGACCAGGGCACATGTGGGAGGCAACCAATCGGTGTGTCTCCCTCACACTGATGTTTCTGTCTCTCCCCCTCCCTTCCGCTCTCTCTTCAAAAATTAATGGGAACTGTCTCTCCCCCTCCCTTCCGCTCTCTCTTCAAAAATTAATGGGAAAATATCCTCTGGTGAGGATTAACACACAAAAAAACCTAACCTAGACTTGACCAGTAATAGTGGTGGACTCTACCCTCCCATCCATAATACAGCCACTTTAGGGGGATCATTCTAAGACGTGTTATGAGAGGCAGCTACAGAGCGGAAACGCTCTATAAGGCACCTGCTCACTCAGAAGCAGCAAGCATCCCCCCTCAGCTCCTTCGCACAGAAACACAGGAGGAGACCAGCAAGGGAAAGCAGATGCCTGGGGTCACCCAGCACATTTAGCGTGAAGCTGGGCGCACACAGCTCCCAGGAGAACACCTGGAAGATGTAAATGCCACCCATTCATTCTAACCTAAGGATTCTGACAGCCCCACCCACCAGCTGGTCCTGACACCTTTCATCCTCAAGACACACGGATTCAGCGGGACCTTTCATGCCCCGAAGGCCGTCTAACCAGAGGAAGGCCCAGAATCAACCCACATGTCTCCACGGCAATCCTCCGAGGACACCGGTGCTGCAGGTAGAGAACAAGTGACTCAGAAGCTGGCGTCTCTCCGGAGGAAGCGTGCATGGCTGACCCACAGCGGCAGCTGCTGCCAGGAATTGTTTCCTGCAGCTGCTCGGCGCTCAGAACGCTCCTGAGGCTGGCTTCCTGCTGCCCCTGCGCAGAGGAGTGCAGCACCCAGTCCCGCCCCCGCTCCATTCTGCCCCCGGGGCAAGTGCCAGGGCTCCCAGGGGCCCTACAGATGTGCACAAGCCATTCAAAAGATAGCAGGGAGAATACACGCGGAAAATGCCACCCTCCTTTTCCACAGAAGCCCGTGGATAGGAAATACACACACACACCAGTTGAAGGACGGAAGGCCGAGGGCTTGCATCACCGCTGTTGGGACAGACAAGTCATGGGCTACTGTAATGCCACCTAACGGAGTTAACCAAGGCCCCTGGGGACTTCCCAACCATCACATTCACCACTGGTGGACAGCAAATTAGACTCCGTGAACGATGTTCCCTGGATAAACCACACTAAAAGGACTAGGACAGGGCTGAGGGTCTCTGAACACGGCTGAGATGGAAGAAGGACGCGTGTACTAAGCAGCATGTATTTGCTGTAACCTCGAAAATACAGAAACCTGTTCCTAGAAAGTTTCCTAGTACAAAATAATAAATATTTCCATTTTTAAAAGAAATAAAACACACACACCCCAAAAAAGGTTCTAAGTGTTCCAGAGAGACCCAGTCTCCACATGATAATCAGCAAGTGCCAAAAACACCAAAAATGAAATACAGGGAATATTAAGAATGGACAAATTTGATAAAAACCTTTGAAAAAATTTAACATAAAATACGGACTGGGATGCAAAATATATCTACAGAAAGTGCGTGTAAATGCCATTAGACTTTCCTTCTATTCATTTAAAAGGGGGGGGAAGCGCTAAGTCGCACCTGCTCCGTCACTTCCTCCTGTTTTCCCTCATTACCTTTCCCAGGTCATATCCAGCCCTAACGAGAGCTCACTCTGGGCCCCTCTGGCCGCTGCTCTGGGAAAGGGCTGCACACTTTGCAACCACATTGCTTCAGTCTCCTAAGCAGGACTTACCGGTGCCTTCCGTGTGCCATACCCCTCCCACGGAGGGAGGACATAGCCTGCCGGTTTGCCCAGCTCATGTGAACAAGGATGTTTTTCCCAGGCTACCTATTCCCATTTCTCCAGACAATGGGGTTCCTTGGGCAATGCCCTTCTAGAAGTGTTCAACTGTATTAAGGCTCGAAAACAGTGAAGGGTTTTGTCAACTGGCTCAAACACTACTAGAAAGCAGACCCAACATGAACTTGAATGACCACTAGAGTGTGAAGAATGACCCGTGCACGGCTCGGGCACGAGGGTTCTGTAAGACGCAGTGTGAATGGGAAAATCGGCCTGGTATGAACTCCCCGGGTGAAATATCGCAGCGAAGACGGTGAAAGAGATGGAGAGGTTCCTCAAAAGGTCGCTCTGTGCAAAAACAAAGGAGGATCCTGCTAATGACGCTGCAATGGTGTTAGCCGGCCAGACACCACTGTTAGCCGACCAGACACCCACGTTCGGGAAGGCCAGAGGCTGTTGCCCCTTCTCCCTCCGCCTAAACAGACACAAAGGAGGCCTTGGACCAAGCTTTCTTTGTCCGGAAGGAATCACTGGAGAGCTCTTAGTTATGTAAATACAGGCAAGCCCCCTCCAGTCAGAGGGGGAGAGCGTGAAGGAGGCCTTTGTGGGCAGACAGCGGTGGCCTCCTGGGGACCCTGGTGGGCTGGGCCGGCTGCAGGCTGGCACTTGGCTGATGAGCAGCAAAGTCCGGGCCTTCTGGGAGGAAGGAGACCAGAGGTCCCCAATGCTGCTCGGAGAGTGGGAGTCGGTACCTCCATAGAGGTCGAATGAGGAGACCCCCACCCTAGCCGGTTTGACTCAGTGCATATAGCATCGGCCTGTGGATTGAAGGGTTCGATTCTGGTCAAGGGCACATGTCTGGGCTGCAGGTTCGATCCCCGGCAGGGGGTGTGCAGGAGGCAGCCGATACATAATAAGGAGACTCGGACCCAAGTGTGCTGGCAGGAAAGCAACTCAGGAGCCCCTGAAGAGAACTCGCCACAGAGCTGGGGGGATGTGGCCCGGCCGGGTCACCGTGGAGGCTAAATAAAGTGCTGTGGGGCAGAAGGCTGGGGGGTGTCAGAGCCGTCCCAGGAACCACGCAGGAGCCATCTTCAAGGGCCTCGGCTGGCAGACCGCGGCTAAAGACGGAGTGCCTGCCACGTGGTGCTTGGAAGTGAGGCTAATTAGGCCCCGTGGACCACAAACACCCCGGAGACTCTTGAATAATTCAGGATGGAAAATACTTGGAGGAAGAAACATCAAACTTCTAACAGGAGTGGGAGTTCAAACAGATAATTGTAAAAAGAGAGATTTACATGTCAAACGCTTCATCCTGGGTAGTAAAAATAGACAGGGAATGTCTTAGTGGCTGATCCATGGGCATGCACTAGCCAATGAGGATCTTTCTAGCCAGGCCCAGGGCGGTCCCCGAGGCCACCTGCACCCACCACAAGCCAAGCCGAGGAGCTTTGGGTTGGGGGAGTTTTCCTGTGACCGGAGGCCAGGCAGAGACCCAGGGAGACACACAGGGAGTAGGACACCAGCACAGGTTGCCCCACGTCCTGCCGGGATGCATGTGAGGCTTTGGGGGGGCGGGGGGTCCCAGCAGAGCTCACAGGAGGACTGGAGGCGGGGGATGGGGACATGGAGACTCACGTCATTACCTCTTTTATGGCTTCTTACACGTAAGAAGTTTGACTTTATGCCCAAAGACTACGAAATAAATGACCATCACTTTTGAAAGGGCGATTCCAGTCACCTAGCACACACAAGTGTTTGGGGCACACACGAGAACCATAACATTAAAACATTCCCATGTGACAATTGTCCTTGGAAATAGCTATTAGTAAAGGAGTCATTTAACAATCTCAACCATTTCAGTGATTCGTGTCCTCCTCCCCAAGTCACCTACCCAAGTCAAAATAGAGAGGGGCAACAGAACATTCCCAGCTTCCAAAAATGTGGAGTCTTTGGGGTATAGAGAAGGCTTGAGGGAAACAATACTGGTCCTCAGACCTGAGGGCCCACCCAACTCTAAAGGATGGAAAACAGTTTTTTACCTCTGCACGAAAGGTTCCTCCGATACTGCTTGAAATAGGCAACAATTCTAATGTCATTGAGACCATCCCTACTGATCTATATATACTGGTTAAGCCACCACTGTGAAATTCAACTATACAATTGAGATATGTAGGCCGCTGAAGTCACATGTCCTATTTCAACAAGAAACAAGTGTTTGATTAAAGGTTCTCCCATTAAAAAGGAAACTACATGGAAAAAGGAAGCGCAGCATTACCTTTCCAAAGTCCCGCACATCAAACAGGTCAAAGGCCTCGAAGAGCTCGCTCTTCCTCATTCCAAACGTCTCGCAACAGGCCGTGAGGAAGGTCCGTATGTTCTTCAAACAGAGAAACTGAGGGACGGAAAGAGCTATTAGTAAGTCGTGCGTGCCCACGCTGCCCGTCCTCGGTCACACCGGATGCCATAAAAAGCGACCGGGAGGAAGCCCGCAGTCCCCAGCCGCTGCTCCATGGCCCTGCAGCAGGATTTACCAAGCAGCCACCCCTCCTGGGCACAGGGAAGGGCTGTGACCAAGGCAGACGAGATATCTGTCCTCGTGAAACTCATGTTCTACGACAGTGGTCGGCAAACTCATTCGTCAACAGAGCCAAATATCAACAGCACAACGATGGAAATTTCTTTTGAGAGCCAAGTTTTTTAAACTTAAACTTCTTCTAACGCCACTTCTTCAAAATAGACTCCCCCAGGCCGTGGGATTTTGTGGAAGAGCCACACTCAAGGGGCCAAAGAGCCGCATGTGGCTCGCGAGCCGCAGTTTGCCGACCACTGTTCTACGAAGACAGACCAGAACAAACTCAGCAACAAAAACGTTAGTATTTTCCTTTTCACGTGGTGATAAGGGCAACAGGAAAAGTAAAGTCAGGCCTAGCCCACGTAGCTCAGTGGTTGAGTGTCAACCTATGAACCAGGAGGTCAGGGTTCAATTCCCGGTCAAGGGCACACGCCCGGATTGTGGCTTGATCCCCAGTAGTGGGTGTGCAGGAAGCTGCCGATTGATGATTCTCTCTCATCGCTGATGTTTCTCTCTCTCTCTCCCTCTCCCTCCCTCTCTGAAATCAATGAAAATATATTTTTTAAAAATAAAAAGAACAGAAATAAAGCCAGGAGGAGGATTTGGGAGGGCTGATCAGGGTGGTGGGGAGCTGCAATGGGATGGTTAGAGAAGGAAGGTGTCAGAGAGAGGACAGGAAAGCAGGGACCTGAAGGTGGTGAGGCGCAGGCACGAAGAATCCAGGACAGAGCCCAGCGCAGCCTCCACCCCGGGCCTGGGCCCCGCAGCAGCAGTGACTGAGGATGCCCAAGGAAGGGGCCACACAGCCGGGCAGCTGCATGACCAGCAGAGGGGGAAGGTGAGCAGGGAAATGGGATGGAGGGTGAAGGACCCTGTTGGACAGGTCTGTACTCCAGCTGAGACGGGAGGCCTGGGAGCAGAGGAGGGATGCGCCCTGATGTTTTTAAAGGGTCTTTCAGGCTGTTTTGCATGTAGAGTAGAAGAGGCTTCAGCAAGGATGGAGACGGGCAAACCTGATCGGAGGCTATGGCAATGACCCGGGTAAGAGAGGACCGGGGGAGACAGGTGTTACATTTGGGCTGCGTTCGAGTTGAGATGCCCGTTCATCAGCCCATAGGACATGGGCAGCAGGCAACTGGATAGATGAGTCTGGAGTACGGGGTACAGGTGTGCACTCCACACACAGAGTGTACACAACCGTGGTTTTCACCATGATGTTGCCTGACATGGCCTGGGAGAAGGCAGAGAGGAGAGGGCCTGGGGCCAGGTAAGCTTAGGAGGCCAGGAGACGAGGAGGGACCCACCAAGGTGAGCTGAGCGACCAGGGAGAAAGGAGAACAGCCTGGGGACCAGGTCTGCCCTGAAGCCAAGGAAAGAGCGTGTTTCTAGGAAGAGGTGATGAACTGGCTCAGCAGCCGCTGACGGTCAAGTAAGATTTCGGCCCAGCGCTGTGCACGGAGCCGGGCAGTGTGAAGGCCCTGGGTCCACCAAGACAGAAGCAGGTGCCATGTAGAGATGGGGAGGAGCGGCGGATGGCAGCAGGCCCAGGAGACAATGGGAAGAGAAAAGGTGAAGAGAAAATAAGACTCTCGAATTTTGCTGCAAAAGGAAACAGAGGATTGGAGAGGTAGTGAGTGAGAGAGAGAGAGAGAAAGAGAGAGAGGAGGAGAAAGACTTTTCAGAAACAGTGGAGCTGCTCCAACATGTCCCTATTTTGATGGGGATCACTTGGTAGAGAGGGGAAAGTTATCATGCAAGAGAGAGGGACAGTCCTTGAATTGTCAAGTGGAAAAGCTGACCCTGGCCAAGAGCCCACTCGGACCAACACCCCTGGGCTCCGAGGGAGGCGGGTGCCACGGACAACTGCAAACACCCACAGAACTCCCTGCGCTGCACTGTCGACAACACCCGACCCACCTCAGCCAAGCGCACCCCCAGAGTGACTGCACCTGCTTGGACGTATCGCCTGCCATGGGGCACGGGACGTAAAACTATTCCCCCCCAGAAGGTAAGAGAGGCCCGTGAGCTAAGGACTGCACCCGCGGCGTCTTTTCTTTAAGCGCCGACGAGGTTTTATTTGGTTGTTTTGGGTCCCATCTTGGTGTGTTCTTGAATTCTCCAGTGGCACACTTTACTTCCTCTCCACTTGAAACCGTCAGATCTTTCCCTGGGCTTCACTCAGACCAGATGTGTCCCCTTCAACAGAACCCCCTCTGCCCTCTCAGATGCCGAGAGGCCGCAGGGGGTTAGGGCCACAGGGGAAGCATCAGCCTTTGAAGGCCAGAAGGCAGCAGTCATGGCAGACAGACGCAGGGACTGCTTTCACTCTGAAAGATCCGGGGTGGGGGGCCTTCGGGACACGGCGCGGCTCTGCACGGAGCCCTCCCGCACAGAAGCACTTCTTACAGATTAAAAGCCTTGCATTGGGCCAAGACGGACGATAATGACTCTCCTGCGGCTTCTGCAACTGCTCTTTTGACATAATTAAGTGCCCGGCTCATCGCTCACCCAGGAGCGAAACGTAACGCCCCTGCCCCTCCCGAAGAGTCCTCGCCCAAGTCAGGCGTCCCCCGTGTGGGAGGGACGACTCTGACTTCCACCCAGGCCTCCGGCCCGTCATTCAGAAAGCCAAGTCCTACCGCTGAAAGCAAAACATACAGAGTACATGTGAAATGCAGCCATTATCGCAGGGTACGAGCGAGGACTGTAAAACAGGCCTTCCCTTCTGTCTACAACCAGTCTTCACCGGACTCGCGCCGTAACCAGTTCGATGCTATTGCATCCCGCACACGTTCGCTGCGTTTGGAAAAGGTCGCTGGTACACTCGCGCTTTTCCGGGCACTCCTCAAATGTGATCGCCCCGGAATCCGCGTCCTTTTTCAGTCTCATTATTAAACGCTGCTCGTCCATCCCTTGTATTTCCTGTGAAGCAAAACTAAGTCTGGACACAAGTTAAACACCTTTGGGCAGAAATACGCTCATACTGTGAGCTTCCTCTTTCATCTCATGGGAGCACACGGAATGCTAGGCTATCCCGTTGTTACTGACGCTAAACTCGATCGCTTGGTTTAGATGGATCCGACCACATCTCTCTGTTGTAAAGGGGCATGTCCCCCTTTCTATCAGTAAAAAGAAAAAAGAGAACAAAACAAAAACACCTGGGGTGAGAATTTGGAACCACGTGGCTGTCCTATTTCCCAATTAGTTTTCATCTGGATTTACAGCATTCGTTGACAATTCTTGCCTCCATTATCCCGTTTGGGACTACAAAATAGTGCTTCTTCTAATTCTGTCGTTCCTTCTCCTCCCTTCTACTCCTCCACACACTTTTTTCTTCCCTTGTGCAATGATCAACTGCCATCCTTCTTTTCGATGTTCAGACTGTCCCAAATTTGACCGCTGGGGGTGCCTTCAAACTGCTTCCAGTGTCCTTTGGACATGACTCTCTTTCCTGCAACCAAGTTGTCCCAGGCCCCCCTCCCGGTTCCTCGGCTCTGCTTCTGGAATCAGCCATTTCTCCAAGCAGGTCTGCCTCCACTTTCCTGCAAATGGTGAGTAGAAACCCAAGTCTGAGCACCCGGCCGCTCCCAGATTACATGGGCCAACGACGGCATCTGCCACCTGCAACAGAAAGAGCTGATGTGGATAAGGTCGGCCTCACTGCTCTCCAACGTCCTCAGGGAACACAGGTTCCGACATCACGGCAGGGACCTGCTGGCCTCTGGGGACTGACCGACCTGTCACTTCCACACGCTATTTATGTTGTTGTGTGACTCAGCTCCCAGGAAAACAGTCCCCACGTTCCTGACTCGCTCCGTCATGCTGTCTGGGTATCCCTGGCCCTGTAAGCTTCAGGTAAGCACGGTCTGTGTAAAGCATCAGCTTCACACCGGAGACTCGGTCATAACTGTGTCACCCACTTGCACACAAAACCCAACAACTGGCTATGAAATGCAGGATGCTGGACTCAGTAAAGATGGCGGCTGTAAACAGAAGTCAGCCCAGTAGGGGAACTGCAGCCATAGACACAGGTGCTGTGACAAGACACCCAGCCGTGGCATCTGACAACTGACCTTGTCACTACCCAGACCAGGCGGCAAGTCCCTCCAGTCTCTCTCCCATGATCTACGAGATGTAAGATTACGGTGTGGCTCCCAGATTGCACACCAACGTACCCTGGAACACCAGAGCAAACACCCAGGGACACTGTAAGATATTTCAGATTTTCAGGAAAATCACAGACATGCTCCACAGCCGTCAGACGCGACACGAACCACTGGTTCAGGTCAGTGCGAAGTTCCAACAGTAGATGGCACGGTGTTCCTTCCCCGACCTGTCTCTGTGAAGCTGGGGTACAACAGCTGCTGTGATTAGAAGGCAGTCCAGCAGCCCATCAATGCAGAAACAGAAGTGGGGGTGCCGGTGTGTGAGTGATGAGGGAAGCTGTGCCATGCCCAACAGGTAAGTAGCTATGGGTATTTCAGAAGGAAATTAAAAGTAAAACCTTTTTCCTTTCAATTTATCTGTATTCTGTAAAAACATATATATGTATATATACATTTTTTATTTTTATTTTAGAGAGGGAGGGAGAGATAGAAACATCAATGATGAGAGAATCATTGATCGGTTGCCTCCTGCACGCCCCCTACTGGGGATCGAGCCCACAACCCAGGCATGTGCCCTTGACCAGAAAGAATCAAACCTGGGGTCCTTCAGTCTGCAGGCCAACACTCTAGCCACTGAGCCAAACTGGCTAGGGCTGTATTTTTTTTCCCCCCCAAACAACCATGAAGTTGCCTAGAACTAACAACTTGAAAACAAAAATGCTAAGGTTTTTAGATTCACAGGTACAGAGAACATTTTGATAGTTGCCAGAGAGGAAGGTGGTTGGGGAGGATAAATGGGCGAAAAAGATGAAGGGATTAAGAAATACAATTTGGTAGTCACAGAATAGTCCCCAGGATGTCAAGTCCAGCACAGGGAATATGGCCAATAATATTGTCATAACTATGAATGCTACCAGGTATACTAGATTTATCGGGGTGATGGCTTCATAAGTTATGTAAATGTTTCATCACGGGGTTGTGTGCCTGAAATAACCTAATATTGTGCATCAACTGTCATTTCAACATTAAATGTTGGGTGACTTGTTTTGTTGTTGTTGGGGCCCAGTGGTGAAATGGGGAGGAAATCACAGGCGCTACATGTGCCGTAGGCAGAGATTGTCCATGATTCCCACCTCCAAGGCCAAGGCCAGCAGGCTGAACAGAGTGTGGTCTCCAAAGGTGTGACCTAGTTTCCGAGCTGAGTTGCTCATGTGAGCAATAAAAAGGCTACCTGTGCCTGGATGTTCACGACTATCTGACATTATCAGGGTAACAGATGGGCCCAGAACTGTTACCACGTACTTGCCACCCTGAGGTTGACTTTGCTCATCATCCACTCTTTACCGCCTGTCTACAGAGGACCGCATCCTGTTCGCTTCACATTCAGGGAGAATAAATTACATCGATTTGGGGATGGGAATGAGACCCCTGGAACGCAGTGCCCTGTGTGTGGCACAACCTGACAAGCCAGCCGTACCTAGAACCCTCCTCCTCGCCACCTGGCTCAGGTCCGCCCTCACGTCATACACCACTTTCTCAACGAAGCGTTCCTACCCCCAATCGGGGCCCTCGTCCAATTCTCTAGCCTCCAAGTTGCATACAGGTAACCACGGGCATATGCTACCGTATACTTATATGTATTTTTTCTTTCTAGATAAAGCCTTGAGTATACCTCTAACTAGACTGAAAATCGCTCTCAAACAACAATGCTCCCGGTCCCGACCTAAGTGCCTTTCATGCAGTAAGCCCATAACTGTTCGCTGAGGATGCTGCTAACGGCCTCTGACATTTCAAAGTAAAATTCCAGAATACTTTTTGTAAATGAAACTGCATACTCTGCACTCAGATTGCAATCCACTGAGCCAATATACTCACCACGAGGATATGGAAACTACTTTCAAAGGCATATTTGTAAAGCACATTGGTTTCTCAGTTAAATCAAAGTTATTGATTTTAAGAAATAACTTATTCATATTTCATTTCAAATACTAAAGTTTTAATGCTGGCTTTTAATACTTCTTTCTAAGATAGAAAATCTATAATCTTAATCAAATGAAGCCACTTCTTTAAAAAATAAAAAATATAAAGTATTGCCCTTTTTTTTTGCTTTTTTGTTTGTTTGCTTGCTTGCTTGCTTTTTTGCCTTCTAGTAAGGAAAGGTTAAAGATTCATGTAATAATCCAAAACCTAACAAATATATTCAAAGTCAAGCATGGCCACCCCAGTAAGCACTAGACAGAAACTCGTGTTGTAGAAGCTGCTTCGTATACAAGTCAAGAGCTTACTGAAGACAACAGTGCCACTGGGATGTTGAGATCACCTAAGGACTGGTCCTACGTCGTAAAAGGAAAATTCCCAGGTCAAAGTTTCTCATCGTGTCCTAGCCCACGTGGCTCATTTGGCTGGGCGTCATCCCGTGCACCAAACAGTTGCCGGTTCGGGCACATGCCCAGGTTTACAGCTCAGTCCCTGATAGGGGGAGTGTGGGAGGCGCCGATCGATGTTTCCCTCTCACATCAATGTTTCTCTCTCGCTCTCCCTCTCCTTTCCTCTCTCTTTAAAAAAAAAAATCAATAAAAAATATTTTTTTTTAAGTTGCTCATCGTATTCTGATTCCTGAAGTCTTAGCGCCTCTGATGAAGTGCCCATTCCTAGGAGATGCACTGATGATGCCCAGAAAGGCCGGGAAGGGATCTTGCAGCCACTTAATAATGCCCTTTAAGAATGGATATTATCACAGCCCATCACAGCCACTTCCAGAAATGCAGAGGCTTGTTATGGTGGCCACAAGCCACGATGGAGCGAGAGCTTCTCAACCACAGGCTGCTTCCTGAGGCCTCTTTTCTTGCTGCTGGAAATGGCCAGCGGCACATGGCACATGGCACTGGGAAGTCTTGTCAATGACTGAGGCCATGTCTCCATGCTTAGCACCCAGCTCAGGACTCTCAAGGAATTTCTTTTGTTAGTTTGTTTTTAATGAAGTAGGAGGGAAGGAAGGGAAGGAGGGAGGGAGAGAGGGAGAGGTGGGAGAGAGGGAGAGGAGGGAGAAAAGGGAATGGGAGGGAAGAAGACAGACAGACATATAGACAGAAAGACCCAAATACATGGCATATTGTCTATAGTCCCAGGAACTGCTTACAAGTACTTCTCATTACATTCCTAAGGCGAGTCTCAGTGATTATTACAGTAGGAATTATTATAATTAAATTTAAAATTTCTATTTAAATGAAAACCATCTTATATATAGCCCCTTAACTATATACATAAGAAACACCTTTTGGGTTTCTTATTTGTACAAAATTTAGTACCTAGCAAAGGCTGCATGACAAGCCAGAGGCCTCACCCTGTCTAAATAACCCTAGAAAGAAAGGAAAAAGAAAGTCCTAAAGAACGAAAGGAAGCTATCAACACTGCCTTCTACCTCTGGGCAGGCCTATCAACCCATTCAAAACTCACCAGTGCTGCTTCTGGGGTTCACGCTACTTAAACAAAAGACCACCTGACATATCGGAGGTCCCTCCTCACTCAATCAACCTTAGCAACTTCCTAATGTAAAGCCTAACTCAGTTCTTCTGCAGTTAAAAAATAATTTCTTACTCCATTATGGTGACAGAGAGATACTGCTCATTGTCCATTCATATTATGCTTCAACCTCCTTGAAGGGTATTATGGGATTTTTGTCCTTCCCCTCCACAGCTTAAGCAATGCTTTTGTCTCTTCCCAGCACTCCGATGAGCAATAACAGGCCGGGTGGGTCTCCACACCCTCTCATCACGGGGCTCCGGGCTGCTTCCTCCAGCCGAAGTCGGGAGGTAACATCCATGTAGTGCTCAGGAAAGTCACGGTGAGAAAATCCTGGTTTCATGCTCTCTAATTACCATTCCCCAGACACTTCCGTGAATTCAGACTTCAAATGCAATTCATAAAACAGAGAGCTGTCCTTATGACCCAACCAAATGGAGAATCCCACCCTGGAGCTGCCACTCCCAGAGTCTCAGCCCATCCCCCCCATCTCTTTGGGGCAGGAAGAGAGCAACCCTGGTCCACTTCCCCGGTCTAGCACCAGGCAGAACACAGAGCACGCCCCCCTCAGGGAAGGCAGCGAGGGCCAGCGTCCATCGGAATCAGAAGTCTAGAACTACGTCGTTGGCATTTGTGGAGTGAGGGCGTGCCGCGTGCTTTGTGTGGGGTTCCCAGGGAGGGCGTACCACGTGCTTTGTGTGGGGTTCCCTAGCTGACAGTCACGGTGGAGAAAGATAAAGATAACATCGCCCTCATTTTACAGATAAGGGAGCCTAAGTCTCTGGCCTGAGGTCACAGTCGCTTTCAGAAAGATGCTGAGATAGGAGACTGCAATCTGATTTCATTGGCAGTTTTATGTTTGCTGTTGCTTTAAACACAGTAGGACCCTAACATTACAGACATCTTTAATCTCACAGCCCTCTTCCATTTAATTTTGCTCTTCGCCACCACACCACGCTCCTTAGCTCTCGAAAATGACATATGAACATGAATGAAGCATTAGTGGCTGCTCATGTATAAATGCATGGTTTGGGGTTGAACCCCAAAATGAAAAGGGCTCGTGCCTAGCCCCCCTGGATTCCCCTGTCTCCATAACAACTTCCTGGCCGAGTCCTCACTATCATGCCTCTCTTTCAACTTTTCCCAGCGGCTGGAAGCCTGGGAGCTACATTTCCCAGATTCCGTGCCAGCGGGATTTCGGTGTGGGCTGTGTGGACGAGGGGCGCTCCTGTGCAGGGAGAGGGCCAGAAATGGAGAAGCAGTGTTCTCCCCAACAGTGGCAGACAGAAGTGGGGACGAACGTCAGGCTGTTTGCACAGCTGCGGGGGACAGGCTTGGCCATCACCCACTTTGGGCCTGCAGGTCGCTGAGCTCATAGGTGGTGGCTTCCTGTGATTCCGGCTCTTCCTGGTCTCCCAACAGTCATGTATCAGGTATTTCCAATACCCACTGCCTGTGTCATCCCCCTACTTCACCCTCTTCCTGCTGAAATACTGACAGTGCTTTCTGCTTTCCTGTTTTACCCAGAAAGGAAACGAGGGTGACCTGGAGCAGGCGAGATTGTAAGTGACCTTTCTCTTCTTGTTTGCATTTGATGGCTTTTGAAAATGAGCATGCTGGTGCCAGGTGGGTACTGGAAATTTCAGGGGCGGACCACCTAGTAAAGTATGTGACTGTCTAGTCACGATGCTGCGCGCCTGAAACTGACACAAACTAATACTAAATGTAAACTGAAATTGGAAAAATCTTTTTAAATAAAATAAACATCCTGCATTTGTAACAGGGTTCGACTGGGAGGAGTTTTGGGGTATCCTGGACCCACTTCTCCTTAAAATATATTCATGTCAAATCCTGGGTACAAATGTCCTCAGAATCGAGTGACATGCGTTAGCTCACTTCCAAGTTCAGAGATTAGAGGGAGAAAAAAGTGAAGGCTCCTCTACCCATTTCCTGCCATTGTATTTGCAAATGCTTTAAATTTTAATTGGAACATAAAATGTGAGTCTTGTTGCTTGAGAAAATGTGGAAAGACTAAAGCCCACTGTCTGCAGGTAAAGCAATGTTCCCACAGTCCTAAGTAAGAGGGCACGTGTTCCATTTCCTGCTTGGGCCTTAGTGGAGCTTGGCTTGCAAGAGCGATCCGGTTAAAATCTGAGAGCGCTACCACAGGTCTCTGGGCAGCCTCGTTTGGACAGAGAGTACAAAATGGTTTGTGACATTATCATCAGATCATCCTCAGAAGGCTCTATTTCTTCATTCCAATCCAAGAAAAACTCGGATTTACTCCAGGAAATTTTCAAAGGGCCTTATATGCTGATCTTGGAGCTGTAAGAACTCCACGGTGTACTTCATTTTAAAAATATGAATGCCCTTTACAACTTGTAAGAGCAAACGCTCTGAAGTTATCTTCTGAAATGGCTAGATATAAATATTGCACAGCTCCAGACTTTCTCAGATGTCACCTCTAGGACAAAAAATAGATACACCTCTGCTTAGCTCAGAATCGTAAGTTCTTCAGCCGCTAAGGGATAATCATGGAAAATGTGAATCTGGACCCAAACCCTCAGAACAGAGTGGAACAGTTTGCCATTCTTTACCCCCCATCTTACAGACACCTGGAAGGTAACCAACAAACCCAGGGGGAAAGGTGTAAAAGGATCGTAGGGGAGGAGGAGGAGTAACATTTACAACGACAAGGAGAAGACGGGAAACGGCCTGCTGATGCCATGGTCTAGAGGAAGGGACGAGTGTAGGGAAGGGAGGCGAGTGACGGAGCCAATAAGGGTGGGCAGGACTCTGTGGCGTTGAACTAGCTTGGATGTGTTCCTGAGGACCCTGAAATGTTTCACTCAAGAAATGTCAGAGAGCCCGACTGGTGTGGCTCAGCGGTTGCGTGTTGTTCCTATGCGCCAGGAGGTCACGGAAGAATTCTCGCAGGATCCATCCCCAGTAGGGGGCGTGCAGGAGGCAGCCAATCAATGATTCTCTGTCATCGTTGATGTTTCTATCTCTTTCCCTCTCCCATCCTCTCTGAAATCAGTAAAATATTTTGGAAAGAAGTACCAAAAAACATAAATGTTTCCAGAAAAAAACAGCAACAACATGTCACTCTAGCCAGAGTGGAGAACCAAGAAGCAGGAAGACCATGTGAGAAAAGAAAGGAAGCAGAGACATCCTGCAGGTGCAACACCTGAGCTCTGTGTGTTGCTAAATCTGAAAGAGGTTGACTGATGAAAGAGACCTGTTTCTTTCATATGTGGAAGTTGAGGGCACATGTATGTGCCCTTGGAAACTGTACCATAATTCTATGAGTTGGGGGGGGGAGGGATTAATGAAGGACATAATTAAAGTTCCTGAAAATTTTTAAATGTGAATTGCTAGATAAGATATCCTAAAAGTATAGCCATAATAAAAAATATACTCGGGAAGTAAATATGAAAATAATCTGAATCATCAATTGATGCCTTAATGCAACTTAAAACACTTGGAATCGTACTCAAAAACCTCTTTGACCTAAATTCAAGGAAACTGCATTTGGCCACTGAAAATTCTGTACTTAATGTCTGAGTGAGTTGTGCACAGGATTTGAATTACACAGTAAGGTTAGATTAAAACCAGAAAGGTAAACCCAATTCCAATTTTATATTATACTAGTAGCCCTGCACACGAATCCGTGCACCAAGTAGCTCTCCAGTAGCTCGCTGCCGCCCTCCAGTAGCTCTCCGCCCGCTGCCCCGCCCCCCTCATAGCTTGCTGCCCTGCCTCCTCCTGTAGCTCTCCACCGCCCCCTTGTAGCTCGCTGCCCCACCCTCCTGCTGATCCGTGATCTGGTCGTAGGCAGTCGGTCGTTACACTTCACAGCGTAATGACTGTTTGCATGTTACATCTTTATTATATAGGATACAAGAGATCTACAATCTTAATACTGACAAATTTTTCTTCCAGATTAAAAAAACAAATAGCACAATCCAGAGAAACAGCAGATAGTGCACAAATCACTATCCTTCTTTTCTTTAGCTTTACTCTGCATTTTGGGCTTTTGATTCTTTCATTCATTTACTGAACTGACTGGGAGGAAACCGAAGCTGGCCACGTGAGTCATGAATGAGTCACAGCCCACCTCCTGGAGGAGCCACAAGCCTGGCTGTGGCCTACTGCATGGAGCCTGAATTTCAAGTTGAAGAAGAATGCTGGGTGTGAGAGGGCCAAGGGCTACTGAGGATGCCAAAGCAATGGGTGGGAGAGAAGGGATGCCTTGGGAGCAGCCTTCCCTGCGCTGCCTTGCCAGGATGGAATCTGGGCTGGCACCTCCCCTCTAACCACCCAGAATAGACACACCTCCTCCCAGTGCATTCCCTCCCCAACTGTCTTGGGACTTTGTACACAGTCATTCATTAAAAGGCAGGGACACCAAGAGGGCATCCCTCTCACTGCCTTCTGAATGCTTCCCGTCACGCAAAACGGGAAGGTCATGGGGACAGCTCTGATGGTCACACCTCACAAGCAGGCGGGCAAAGGCTGCCAGGAGAGGGTGACACAGAGTCTGTACACACCATTCTCCTTCCCCCTCCCCAGAAAGCTCCATCATTCACACTACAATCCTATTTCAATAAATAATGGGCATGTGACCACACAATCACAGTGTCTGGAGATCTGAAAAACAGATACCACAAAATATATGTGATTATTTACCAAAAATAAAAAAAGCAAACACCACCACCACCCTGGAGGTGGTCCTCCTTTTGGAGGCAGGGATGAAACCAGCATGTGACTCACTGGGTCCCTCCATGCCGACTGCGGAGCGCCCCGGCCTTTGCACAAGGAATGTGGGAAGTGACTACAGCAGCTATATGTCACTTCCTTCCTGCTGGACTTCAATGGCTCCTCAGGGACAAGGACCACGTATGTCATGCTTAGACTGACACGGATGGTGTCCTCCGCCATTTACACAGAAAGCAATCAGGAAATGTACACTGAATGCCGAATGAGTAGGGAACGCCTACAACTGTTTACCTCCCGACCACCATGTCCACACAAAGCCTAAGAAAGTATATAAAGGCCCTGACCAATTTGGCTCAGTGGATAGAGCATCGGCCTGGGGACTGAGGGGTCCCAGGTTCGATTCCGGTCAAGGGCATGTACCTTGGTTGCGGGCACATCCCCAGTAGGGGGTGTGCAGGAGGCAGCTGGTCGATGTTTCTCTCTCATCGATGTATCTAACTTTATCCCTTTCCCTTCCTCTCTGTAAAAAAATCAATAAAAATTGTTTTTTTAAAAAGAAAGAAAGTATATAATGATCCACTGGCCAAAAAGCTCTGAACACTCATCCTAAGGTTTTTTAGAGGAAGATCCAACATCCTCATAAAATTCGAAAAGACTCAGGACGAGGCTTTCATACAACGTAGGCATCACTGTAACACCTACACAGGTACAGGTAGGCCTCAACTGAACATTTTTCAAATGTAGTCCGTGGTGACTTGGGGGTGGCGTCCGAAATCCTGAACAAGACCCTTTGTGATCTGACAATACAATATATACATGATGTATTATAGAACCGTACCCCTGAAACCTGTATCATCTTATTAACCAAGGTCACCCCAATAAACGCAGGGCTTTCCCTCTCAAATGCTAGTGTTCTGTGCCCAGCTAGAACTGCTATCTCCCAGGGCCACAGCGCGGAGGGACGGGAGAAGGCTTCTCCGTGCTACAAGAAGGTGTCCCCCAGGGCACACAGAAGCTCTGGCTGGGTTCCACAGTGGCAAACCAAGTCAGTTGCGTTTCTACCTGTACTAGCAAAAACCTTTAGGCAAGGCACAAAATGCAAACCCGCACTCGGCCCTGAGCTAGGCAAAACCAATCTCCAGCTCTTCCTACTTCAGGCTCTGGCTGACTCTTCCACGGAGCACTTGGCAGGCTTTTCCGGATCCTTGTGGAAGCCTTTCAGACCCATCACACTCTTTTCCTCCAGGCCCCTCACCCTCTCTTATCAGGGCCGCTGGAGGGGATCTCCCTGCCTCTCGCTCTCTCTATTCTGGCCTGAGCTCATTCTCCCCTTCATTTCTCTCATCAGATGTGTCAACCTTTGTCCTAGCTTACTTCATCCGCTTCCAACCCTGTTCCTTTTCTGATAAGACCAAGAAACCAGAAGCTCTTGAGTCACCTCTATCGGTTCCCAGCAGTGCCGGGCCCATCCCCTCTGGCCAAGTTTCCAACCACTGTAGCTTCCCCTTAATCAGAGGGTTTGGGGCTCAGGCCTTTGTAATCATCACTTTCATGTTTGGCTTTGCAATCATTTATTTCACTGGCTCCTGGGGACTGTCTATCCCCACCCGGGAATACAGCTTAAGGTGAGGACGGCCGCATTCCCTTTTTTAAAAAATATATGTTTGTATTGATTTCAGAGAGACAGAGAGAAAGGAAAGAGGGAGAGATAGAAACATCAATGATGAAAGAGAATCACTGATGGGCTCACCTGCACGCCCCACACTGGGGATGGAGAATTGAACCGTGATCTCCTGGTTCATAGGCTAATTAATGCTCACCCACTGAGCCACACTGGCCGGGACAGTTGCGTTCCCTTTTATTTGCTTATTAAGAAAATCTACAACTCTTCACCTGAAGCAAACACAAAATACGATTGAATGTAAATTGTCATTGAAGAAGGAACTCGTTTTTAATTCTACAGCTCTTCGGTAGGTGGTCACAGTTCAATGACCCAATGGGCGGAACTGATAGAGTCAACAAATCCAGAGCAGACGTCACTCATGTTCAGTGTGAAGGACACTCAGCCGGAGAACGAGGCGTGCCTCTGTCCCCGGGGCTGTGCGGGCCCCGTCAGAGGCCCCCCCCCATCTGCAGAGAGGGCACTCTCTCCATCTGCTCCATGGAGGTGGGTCCTGTGATGGTGTTCTATTAAAATCTTAGATAAACTACAAAATCACATGAGGTTAGTCCCCCCCAGGGCCTTCCTTCGGCCTGGACTGAGATTAACTGAATGTGGTGAAGCCCATTTTTGATTCCCTATTGTGGCCTCATTCTCACGATTTAAAGGAAGAACCGCACACAACGTCCTCACATCTTTGTGACTTTGCAGTCTGAAGTCCTGGCCTGCAGCTTTGGCTAAAACACAGTCAAAGCAGCAAATGCTATTCCTCCACAAATGACTAAAAAGGGCCAATCTCGGCCTCACCTACAACACCTGTCCAAGCTGAACGCACAAATCCCAAGTTATCAGCACCTCTGCCCGCCCACAAAGCCCAGCCAGGACCCCCATCCTGCACTTGCTCGGGCCTAGACAACACACAAACGACTGTGCCTGGTTAGGCCACTTGCCTGTGGGCTAGGCTGCAGATGCTTCACAGCCCCTCCAGGTCAAAGTCATAAACACTCCCCTTTCCTACGGATCGAGAAACCCAATGAGCAATAGGTACAATCCATACGGGAATCAGATGAAAGCGGAACTTCTTATTGATAAGAGCTAATATATATTAGCAAATGTAGCTTAGAGGATGCAGGCTCTCACTCCAGCAAAACAAGTAGATGAACCATCAGCTATAAATCTCCTCCTTGAAGACAGAACCTGTTCTGCAGTGCCTACTCTATGAATGAGACCAGACAACCCCCTGCCGCTGGGCAAGCAGGTAGGTCTGAGAGGCCTCCCTTATGAATGAGACCAGACAACCCCCTGCCGCTGGGCAAGCAGGTAGGTCTGAGAGAAGACAGAGGCTGAGTCACCTTCCAGGACTTTCACTTAGAAGTTCTTCCACAGGGCAGCACGGAGAAGTGGGAGGAGGTCAGCCTCCACCGCACACTGCTCTCATGGCCCGAGTCCTGCGTTACGCCTCGGGACCTCGCCAGAGCTTTGGATGTGGTGTTTCAATAAATGCTGGCTGAATGAGGGAGTGAGGGCAGGAAGGGACCCTACTTCTGGGTGAGCACAATGCAGTTTTTCACTTGCAGAAGTGAACTGCACGAGATAAAGGAGCTGGCCCTGGTGGGAAATGCACAGGGGGTTGTTTTATTGTTGTTGTTTTTGGTTTTGGTTTTTTTGTTTTTTTTGTTGTTTTTTTTTTTGCTTTCTCATCCCCAAGCGTTTTGGGTCTTGAAGGGAATATTGAGTCCATCAGAGTCCCAGAGAGGACCAGGTGTCGTGAAAACTCTGAGAAGCTGGATGCTATTCTGGCTTGTGGTCTCCAGAGGCCACCTGCACGCCTGAGCGAGCATCCACCAAGAAACCAGAAGCTGTGGAGTCTCCTCTGTCAGTTCCCAGCAGGGTCCAGGCCACCTGTCCCCTCTGCAGCCAGCTCACAGTATCTGCTCCTTTTCATTTCCTGTGATGTTACCATTCAACTAGTGCAACTTTCACTTAATCGTGCACGCAGTGCCAACAGGGAAAATGAATCTACAATGTTCTGTTGCTTATTGATAATCCAGAGTGTAGACTCAGCGGACCTTCAAACAGAAGAAAGCATTTGTCGGCTAGGAGAGTTAGTAAGTTCAGGGCACCATCAGCCACCCAAGAGATGCTTGGCTTCAGATTCTTCCTGACAGCAGAGAATGTGGACACAGAATCTTGCACTTGCCCGTTGGCTATCGTGGATTCAGGAGAATATAGCAATTGGTCCTCATGAGGGGGAAGCAGGAACTGAGGTGTCTGGAGCTCAGAATGAGCATGAAAGACTTAGGTCCTCCCAGAGATACAGGATAAGGAGAGAATGTGACACGGCTGCTGTTAATATTAGTTTCGTCTCTGTCGATTCTAAAATGTGAAGCTGGACAGCGGTTCTGATAGTTAACTGCTTATTCAAGAGAGCAGGCCATCCTCCGATGCCCCAGGCACCCACCAAAGACAAGTGAGTTAGCATCTTCACTGCCAAATGCAAAGGGTACGGCCATATCCCAGTACCCGGGTTATTGAGGAAATGTCACCATTGCTCAGAATGACTGTCTGGTTGTGGACGTCGCTGAGGTCTGAAGGTCTTTGCACATTCTTCATCTCACACACACTCTCCCAACCCCGTGTTCTTCCTCAAACCTTCGTCCTCTCCAGTAACCACTCCTGCCTGTCCCCTTCCCGGTCTCATCGGGCTCACTCAGCTCCCTGCACTTTTGCACTAGCCTTGTAGCATCCACTGACTGACTTTCTTTCTGTGTTCTTGTAAAAGTCAGACTCGGAGGTCAAGTCTGCTTCCTGACCCCCCAAAGCTGACACTTGACAGGATTTATGTTTATGCCTCCAGTGCCTGCACACAGGAGGCACTAGATGAATGTCTATGGAAGGACAGAAATACCTTCAGCCACAGCGCGCACACGCACACACACGCACGCACATACACACAGCCCATTTTGTGACATTAGTGTCATACCTTCCATCTAGAAAATTAACAATGCATCCAAAGAAGCATTTCCCACCTACCCAACACCCACCAAGCTCATTCACTCCAACTCCAATCTCCCCGCCCAGCTCCGTTTGCAAGGACACGTTGGAGGTAAAATCCATGCCGTGTAGACTAAGGCAACACAGGGTCCACCCTTGAACCCTCAGCATCCATTATGACACCTGAGACTTAGTAGACAAACGGGTGATTTAATTAATCCATCACATCATATGCACCGACGCCCGTGAGGACAGAACCACAGGGAAAGCACAGCAGCTATGAGATTACGAAAAAGCAAATCGTCCACCAACTAGATAATCAGACCAGATAGATAGTAAGCGAAACCGGGTTTTGTTATTTCAGATGTTTCTATTTTAAACACAGCCAATTTCAGTGCAAAATAAGGCAGGGTCACTGTACGTTAAAAGTCTGTGAGCAGGTCTTGCTTTTTCCAAGCCTCTTCCCAGCCATTTGCTCATGCCGTTCACCGTCCATCTAGCCACTGAGCTTGGCGGCAGGAACGAGAAAACCTCACAGGATTTGGAATTAGGACAACTGGACTCAAGTCCTGTCCTCACCACGTCCTGTCTGTGTGACCTTGAGAATCGTCCTTCGGCCAGTGCTCATTCTCCATTTCCTCCCCTGTACGAGGGCGATAAGATCTTGTTTTTCCTGCCTCGTGGACGTGTGAGGATCCAGGAAGTGGGGGAGGAGGAAGAAAATAAAATCCTGTGTCATTTCTACTATGCCCCGGGCATTTTATAAATACTGTCTCGTTCTCCCCGAGATGCTGCAAAGGTTTGCCTATTTCCTGCCCATTATGTGAGGATATTGAGACTCCACAAGTAAAATGGGACCCCAACGCGTCTGCCTTGTCCCAAACTCTCTGCATGGAACCCCAGGCCTCCCGGGTGAGAACTAAACGCGTGTAAAAAAAAATAGCTGCTCTTTAGCACGGGCTGTATATGTCAGTATTTGCTGGTACAGCTGTAAGTACGGAAGGCAGAGACAACGAGAAGCAGGTCTCGGCTGAGTCACTCAGAGCTGGGACCAGAACCTCGGTGCCTTTTGTTAAGTCTGCCCCACGCTGCCCACCCTGCGGGGAAGGCTCCTGCCATTCACGGGCACAGGGGCGGGATGCGTGTCTGTTGGAGCAGCTGTTTCAGATCTATTTTAAGACAAGCACTTTGAAAATCAGGGGCGGTGGGTATCGAGTGTTTCATTAAATATTCCATATTAATTGACCCGTTAGAGAACTCCCATGTGAGCGACATGTGCTGCTGACTTCCTGTTAAGCAAGCAGCTTGAAAGCTGACTACACTTCTTGCAACACAGATTTTGAAAGCACAGTCTGACAGGAGCACACGGTACAATTCTAAGTAACTTTGCAGAAAAGTCCAAAGTAGCTACTCTCTTGCGGCTCAACGTTCTTTCACTAAATGCTCAAGACTGTGGAGAGGCCGGAGGTAAACTTGTGACGGGTCTTCACACCATGCAGGGCTTGTGCTGACGGGGGGAGAAAGGGATATAATAATACAGCAGGTCCTCAAATACCATTGATGAGATGCCTCGGAAACTCAGCTCATTTCTATCAGTTAGCCTACAGTGAAACTGGTTTGCTTATGTGTCGTTTCACTTAAGGTCACAGAACCGATCAACAGCATCAAGGGAGGACCTACGGTATCCTCAACAGCCAGCTAATAATACCTACGACCCAGCAATCTCTCTTCTGGGTACCTACTTGAAAAATGTGAAGACGTAATTCATAAAGACATGTAGCATTATTCCCAGTGGTCAAGCCATGGAAACACCGAAGCGCCAGAGGACTGGATAAAGAAGAGCGGTGCGTATGGACTGTGGAATACTACTCGGCCCTAAGAAAGATGACATACTGCCATTTGCGACAACATGGATGGATCTGGAGAGCAGCGTGCTGAGTGCAATAAGTCAGACGGAAAAAAGACAAGCACCATATGATGTCACTCATATGTGGGATATAAAACTGAAAGCAACAAATGGACCAACAAAAACAAAGAAAAAACTTAAGACAGGAAGAACAGTATGGTGATTACCAGAGGGAAATGGGTCGGGGGCGGGAGGCGTAGAAAAGGGTAAAGAGGGTCAAGTATGCGGTGAGGGAAGGAGACTAGTCTGTGGGTGGTGAGAACACAATGCAACATAGAGATGAATATGTAGAACTGTACACTTGGAACGTATATAGTCTTGTGAAACCAATGGCACACCAATAAATGTGATAAAATGTTTAAAATATGTTTCAATAGCTAGTAATAAGTGTCTGTGAATTTACAAGAATGGTTAGAATACGGAAAAGAAAAATGACCGCTGTCTGAAGGAAATCATTTAAAACACGTGTCCTTGCTGCCCAGGAAAATGCAGGCACTGCCCACCCAGCTCGAGAGAGCACTCACCATGTGCTCAAGGGCCGCTGTCACGTGCTATTTACAACAACCACGCACCGGAAGCAACCGTGAGCCCATCAATGACGAGTGGGTGTGTATACCCAATTCAATATTAGTCAGCCAGAAAAAAAATAATGAAAACTTACCGTTTGCAATAACAGGAATGGACCTGAAGGGTATTATGCTAAGTGAAATAAGTCAGACAGAGAAAGACAAATACCATATGATTTCACTCATCTGTGGAATCTAAAGAGCAAAATAAGCAAAAAAAAAAAAACAAACACAAAATAGAAACAGACTCATGGCCCTGGCTGGGATGGCTAGTGGTCAGAATGATTCCTGGTCAAGGGCACGGACCTGGTTTGCAGGTTCAGGGTGCATGCGGGAGGCAACCAGTGGCTGTGTCTCTCGCACATCATTGTTTCTCTCTCTCCCCTCGTCCCTCCCTCCCTTCCACTCTCTCTGAAAAGCAATGGAGAAAATACCTCTGGCGCGGATTAACAAACAAACACGCACACACAGACTGTAGATCCAGGGATCAGACTGATGGCTGCCAGAGGGCCTGGGGGATGAAGACCTGGGTGTAAAAGGTGGAGGGATGGAGAAGTGCAGAGTGGCAGGTACAACCAGTCCCGGTGTAAAGTACAGAACAGGGACCACAGCCAATAATATTGTAACAACTATGTTTGGTGCCAGGTGGGGTGGAATTATCAGGGGGATTATTTTAGAAAGCATATGACTGTCTAACCACTATGCTGTTCACCTGAAACTAATACAAAATAATACTGAATGTAAGCTGTAATTGAAAAATAAAATTTTAAATGAAGAAATAAAAGAGGCCAGCTGTCGGAGACATTGTATTAAAAGGCCAAAGAGGACCAGCTACCCTCACTTTGTCCTCTCCTCTCAGGAACTCTCCTGAGTTTTTCTATCTGGTTTTACTTCCTGTAACCATCACACGCATGTCAAAGGTCTACCTCCCACTTTACACGGAATAGTATGATGTGTATAAAATCACCCCGTTGGTACATTCAATCCCCTGAAGCAAAATTATGACCCAATATCCAACTAGCATGGAGGTGCTGTTTTCGACAGCCACCAAACCAACCAGAACATTCTCCGAGGGTAGCACGGCAAGAGAGCCACGCAGTGAAAAAAGAGAACGTCATAGCGGTTCACATTCAGAGATGCCAGTGCCTCCCTGATGGGAACGCACTTCACTTCGAACGCTGTGATTCTAATCTGGGCTGCACCGAGAACTGCGTGTTCGTACAAGTTACCACCTCCGCTTAGCCCAGGAGAGTATCTAACACATGGGGCTCGATAACAAAGCCTGTCTCATGGTGTGTGATGATTAGCTCAGGCACGGTGGGTGTGAACGCACAACCTCGTTTGTTTCTGCAGCAGCTGTAGTCATAATTACATACAAATAGTTCACCTGTCCACAGACTGATTCATCCCCTGTCCTCACAAGCACTCTGGGAGGTAGGTTCTCTTATTGTGCCTATTTCTGAGACAGGTTCGGTCACTCACCTGGTGGTAAGCAGTGTAGTAATGCCACTTAGTGAACAGGTGGTTTTTGTTTGTAATGACCTCGTACATTTGAAAAGGCAGTATACAGAGTCTCCATTTGCAATCCACTATCAATGGATTCGTACATGCCTACTTATGCATGGGTACTATGCCCTGTGTCAGTGTCTTCAGATGCATATAAACTAGGATGCCTAGGGCAGCCTCAGGCAGGTCACAGCCTGGAAGGGAGACGGATGAGGAAAATATTGCCAAATGGGGCGGGAAATGCTGGCTCCACCCATGAGCCCCAGACAAAGCAGCAAGAGACCAGCCAGGCCTCGGGGAGAAGTCGGGAAGCCCTCACTGCAAGGGGTGACCCTTGAATAGAATCTTCAACCTGAAGAATGAGAAGGGGCATCTCAAGCAGAGAAATGGGCATGAGCTAAGGTTCAGAGCCTTTTAGCAGCACAGAGAGCCACCAAAAGGTCAGGGCACCGAGTGGAGCAGAGCTTCGAGGACAAACGGGCACAGACCAGGGGCCCTTGCATGCTTGCGAAGGAGTCTGGACCCCATCCTGTGATCCACGGGCCTCCATTAAACAGTTATAAGCAGGCTGACGCTGACACCTGCCCGGGAAGTTCTGGGAAACCCTAGGAGTCGCTCTCCATCACACCCAATGCTCAGCAAGTCTGTGGCTCTACCTTGGAAACATTTCCTGAATCGAACGAGGGGACTACTGACATAATCGCATGCACATGGGCAGATCCAGGGGCGCTCTGAGGATGCAGGAAGCACGGGAGGGAGGGAGTGAGGAGCTCTGATCATTCACCCAGAGAAAAGCACAGTCTGTGGGCGCAGGCGCAGGACGGTGGGAGCCCTCCTCTGTCTGCTTTCTCAGTAGATTCGGAAGCAAGGTCACCAGCAGAGCAGAAATACGGTTCTCTTTAACTTTTCTTAAGCAGCAACAGCATCAAAACCCAACTCCAGCTTGGAAGGGAATCTTGGGGGCAATAGCAGTGTATTCTGTTAGAAATGCTACATCACCAACCGTTGGTCCTCAGAATAAAAGATTACATGCGAAAAAGCATAATCAATGGAAATCGGTGACCGAGAGGAAATGGTCTTAAGAACAGCATGTGAGGGAAGAAAAGTTTTAGGAACACAGTAGGTTTATTTCCCCTTTGTTTTCTTATATGTATACATATGTATTTTCCCACACATACACATGTAGATATGATAAACTCTGTCTCAACATAAAAGAATTCTTTTAATAGGTATAAAATATGAATTCTAGGTGACCAGAAAACAATGCTTTCTCGATCCCTCTTCCCCCACTAGCCACGGCCCCATGTTTCTGCTCTGTTTACAGCAGGTGACTCCCAGGGAGATGTGTATGCTCTTTCCACCCTCTCCTCCCGGGCTCTCTTCTGCTGCAATCGGGTGTCTGATCATCACTCACCAAATCTGTGTCTATCAAAGAACTTTATTTTGCTTAATGCAATACTCCATCCTCAATTCATTTCACTCACTCCATTGGCAGCATCTGACATGTCTGATCACTCCTTCTGCAAACACTTCACTCACGTGGATTCCTGGAAACACATTATACCGGTTTCCCTTCTACCTCCTCCCTCTCCATCTCCACTCCTTTCCAGGTTCTCGTCTCTCTAACCTTGACATGTGGGCATGTCCCACAGCTCAAGCCAAACATCAATAAACTAAAATTCCAGCCCTGGCTGGTTTGGCTCAGTGGATAGAGCATCAGCCTGCAGACTGAAGGGTCCTAGGTTTGATTAGGGTCAAGGGCACATGCCTAGATTGCAGGCTCAGTCCCCTGTAGGGTGTGCAGGAGGCAACCAATCAATGGTTCTCTCTCATCATTGATGTTTCTATCTCTCTCTCCCTCTCCTTTCCTCTCTGAAAGCAATAAAAAATGTATTTTTAAAAAATAAATTAAAAATCAACTAAAATTTCATTTGTCAACATCTGCTCAAGCAGTCTCAAATAACACAAACCTAGAAAGTGAGAGCGTCCAGGTATTTCCTGGATTAGAAGAGCGTGGGCTCTCTGTCCATTTCAAATTAATACCTTCAGTAGAACCTCAGTCAGGTGGACAGAATGGCTCTTAGGGCAAAAGCCACAAGTACTAGTGTTGACATCTCTAAATTCAGAAGAGTAAGTCTGCTGGGACGCATGTCCGGGTTTCTAGGTTATTCACTATTGCGTATGAATAGAGCCGATAGAGTAAGAACCTTATGACAGAAGCATCTAGAACCTTTACCAAGAAAGACATATGAATAGCTAAAAACAGATATTTGGAGATGTCATCCCTCAAAAAAATCTGGAAGCCTTGCAAGCGATTTTAAATTTGTTATAATCTATGACAACAGCGGGGGGAGGGGAGGATATTTCTAATAATTTTGCTAATAGTGAATATCTATTAAGTTACACGGTATGTGCTGGACACCTGCAGGCGTGTTAAATATGTCAGCTCGCTGAATGAAGTCTCATTTGAGGATTTAATGACAACTTGTATAATCCAACTCGCCTGTCACTCAGCTGTTTAGAAACCGTCTCTCTCTGAAATGAGGCCAAGAACCCAGAAGAGAACTGACCACCATATTCAGGTGCCAGCCTTCCAGGGTTCACTTTCGGGAGAAGCCGTCACCCATAAGACACTAGAGAGGAAACGGCACGGAAGGTGGAACCAGGAAGTTCAGGGTCAGAATGAAGAACCAAAAAGCACAAGGGCCTAAGGAGGGCCCTCGGCTGTTTGGCTCCCTACAGCCTGGTGGCTTATCGGATAGCCCAGTAATGATCCCTCTAGGGCCGGATCCCGCTGTGCTCACTGTGGTGCCCCTCCCCGCCCCGCCCCCCTAGGGAACAGATTTTGTAGAACATCAGAAGGGCTCCATTTTCATTAGTGATGCTTATAATGACGGCCCGTAGTCCTCAAAAGGATTCAATTATATCTAATATGTGCTACACGGAGAACAGCAAAAACACATTTGAAAAGATTTCCTATGATTGTTGACATTCGAACAAGGGACAGAAAGTCACAGAGAGAGAGGGATCCACAGCTGTCCGGAAAACCTGGTCACAGGGAACACCTTAGAGAACAGCCCCCGGGGTTCCCAGGACACCGGGGCTTCAGGAAATGCACTCAGCGCTGCTCTTCCTGCTGGTGGGCCGAGGCATCCTGCCCTGCTCTGCCTCCGCCAGGCTGGAGGGCGGGGGAGAGGGGCATCGGTGGCTCCCAGTATAATGGAGACGTCTGCTGACCCCCTGGACAGAACAACCAGAACTGGGGCAGCTCAAAAGGGGTCCAGGAGTCCGCCATCACCACCCAGGACTAGGGAGAGTTGAAAACAACTGGTCTCACTTCTAAGAGCACAGGGCTCGCACTGCTTCAAGCCTGTCCTTCCTTGGGGAGTGCTAGCCAGCAGGCTGAAGGCAGACAGGCAAGGGAGCCGAATTCAAGGTGCTGGGGGACCCTGATAAGACACTGCCATCCGGAAGAAGGGATGACTACATAATAGTAAAGTATATAAGGTCGATGTGTGGTAAAAGGCACTGCTCTGGTTGCTAGGCAGCCAAGGTTGCCTATCATTCAGGATGTGTCATGGAGGGCCTCTTTCCCCTCTCTTTTAAGTTGAAAGGGGGTTTTTCGCACTGTGACAGAGAAAATGGGGGTGCGGAGTCGGGTTCACCAACTTTCTGTGCACACCCTTTCTGCCAGGACCCAGAAAGCCCTGTTTCACTGAGCGGGGCCTTCTGAGTTGACTGTAGGGTGCACCCCCGAGAGGCGCCTGCAGCCGCGGGAGCCAAGCCTGCACCGCAGCAGCAGAGCGGGCGGCCCTGAGCGCCCTGAGCGAGGGAAAGCGGAATCTCGAGCGAAACTTCTCGCTTCCTGTCGCTGCCGAGAGAGGCTGGCCCCGTTCCTTCTCACATGGCTCGGCCAGAACTGTAAACAGAGCCGCTCGCTCGCCAGCCGGCCCCACGCGCTCGGGGGCTTCTCCGGGCGCCTCCCTGCGGTGCCCCCTTTGCCTCCCTTCGCCCGGGGTCATCCCAGTACAGATAACGGTCCCGGAACGCCCTCCACTTCCTCGAGTCCTCATTGAAGTCATGGTTCCTCTTTCAAGAAAACATGGGGACGAGACGCAAGCCAAGGAGACGTGCACCGAAGGCAGACTCGGCCCATCCTCTCGGGGCATCCCACCCGTTATTGTAAAGGGGCTGGCTCCGAATCCTTTTGTTGCACACGCACGCTCGCACACACATGCACAAAAGTAGGTGAGGGGGGCCCTCCGGCAGTATTGTTTCCCGCCGCACAGAAAGCCTTTCCGAAACCCTCCTACCACCTCCGGACGCTGGGCTTTAGCGTTCAGCTAAAGAGCCAAACCTTCCCCAGCCGAGGTCTGAAAAGCCGAGGTGGTCCCCAAAGCAGGAGGCTGGGAGGCAGGGCAAGCCGGGCGCACCTAGAGGTTTGCATCCACACAAAGACATTAGCCGGGTGGTTAATGGGAGCAGCGGGCCGGGGACCGCGGCGCCCGCCGGCCTCCTCACCTGGGACATCTGCGGCCTCAGGTTGATCTCCTTCAGGTTGATGGAGCGCGCCCGGAGGTTGTTGAGCAGCTGGCAGAGGAGGACTCCATCGCGCAGGGTCTGCGCCAGGTCGAACACCTGAGCCGAGTCCCAGGTCACCCGGTGGTTGGCGGGCAGCACCTTGCTGTGGATGAGCCATTGGGCGCACTGCCTCCACGGCTCCATGCCCGACGGCTAGGGGACGCGGCCCGGGGCGGGCGGCGAGGATGCGGCCGCCGCTCTGGTTCCTGCGCGCCCCGCCGACGCCAGTAGGGCCGGCCCCTTCCCTGCGAGGGGGCCGGCGCCGCGGTGGCCGGGTATCGGGGCCCCGCGCGGGGCTCGGCTCGCTTCCCCGCTCCGCGCCCGCCGCCGAACCGGCCGGGGAGCGCGCGGGACTCGCTGCAGCAGCGGCGGCGGCGGCGGCGGCGGCGGCGCACAGGCTTCCGACTCGCAAGCCGGCGCCCGGCCACTGAGCATGCCCAGCGCGCCGCCCGGCCGGCGGCGGAGTCCCCGGAGGCGCGGGTGGGAGCGCGCGCCGCCCTGGCCCGGGGTCAGCGGCCGCGCGGGGGCGGCTCAGGGCGTCCCACGCCTCCGCCCACCCCACCCCCCCCCACGGCCCCTGGGGCGCGGAGCTGCAGAGCCCCGGGCGCCAGGGGATCGTCTCCCGGGCGGCTTCCCGGTTTGGGGGACGGCGGCACGATGGGCTTCCTACTGGGAACCCCCCAAAGGCGGTTGCGGTTCTGTAAAGGGTCTGCGAGGAGCAGAGGAGGAATTGGGGCACCCGGACCGCCCCCACCAGAGACATGCAAACGGGGCGCAGAGCATCTGGAGGACGCAGCGCTGAAAGTTTGAGATGGGCACCCCTCACCCCTCCTCGTTCTGTCCCCTAAATTTCTCTCCCAGTCCGTAATCGCTCTTCCTCGGAGTTACGAGCGCGTGAGGATGTTTTTGGCACCGTAAACGTGCGTGTGTGTGTGTGTGTGTGTGTGTACACACACGCCTGCAGAAACCCGCCCCCAGCCCCAGGGCCTATTCGGCCGCGAGGTGATTGTCACTTAGGGATGCTTTCTGTTCCCTGCTCAGGTGCAGAACTGCTCGCCGTCGCGGTCCTGGCCCTTGGGCTGACCGCGCAGAACCTGCCCCAGAGAAATAGGCCTGCGAAACGCCCACGGAGCCCGGCGGCCACACTGCGCATGCGCCGGTGGCCCGGCCCAGGTTGGAGAGCAATTAGCATCGGCCCCCAGCTGCGGGGGTCCGCCCAGCCTTGGGACCCCGGTGAAAGTTGCAGCAAGCCTCCAGAAGCTGCACACTGGCGTTTCTTAAATCTTGGGGGGTTGGGGGGGGGTCTTAATGCTGCCCCTTGTACTCCTACTGCTCCTCAAAACCAAAAATAGTGGTTAAATTATTTATGGCAAGAAATCGCCACGTTGAACTCTTGCTGTTCTGTGTGCATGTGGTCCTCCGCCTTTACATTTAAAGGTTTTTTAAAAGGTGAAAATAAAAGTAAAATAGGAAACACTGCTAGTTGGTTTTCAGATCATGTTTTATTTTTACATTTCTGCAGCTCCCTTGTTTTATTACAAAACATGAATTTTATAAGCAGGTCAAATGTTATTTTTAAAAGTGTCACTGATCTGTGGGCCGGGACTGCCTCCTCCACGGGCCTGTGATGAGGTAGCACACTGAGAGCCCCCAGTGTTCCAGTGCCGGTCAGCCCGAGGATTTCCTCCCCCGGCACCCTTCCCATCCATTTCCGCCTGCGCTCAGTCCAGACTGCGCCGTGACACGGTGTTTTCTAAACTAGAATTCTGGCCAACACGTTACCCTAAACTCTACATCTCATCTTTAGAAACAAAATCCAACACATCTGGATCACCATGTAACACAAGGTCCTGCAAAAAAAGAAATTAAACTGGAAAAGAAGCTTCATAAAACAAGAAACAGTTGCCCTAGCCAGTTTGGCTCAGTGGATTGAGTGCCCATCAGCGGATTGAAGTCCCGGGTTCAGTTCTGGTCAAGGGCATGTACCTCAGTTGCTGACTGGATCCCCCATCCTGGTTGGGGTGCGTGCAGAAGGCGACCAACCGCTGTGTCTGTCTCACATCAATGTTTCTCTCTCTCTCTCTACCTCTCCCCTTCCCTTCCACTTTCTCTAAATATATATATCCATCCATCCTCAGGTGAGGATTAACAAAAAGAAAAGAAACAGTTAACTAAACATATCAATTCTTTTTCAGGTCGCCGCAAAACACCCGTGTAGGACATTTCCAAGCCCAGAAAACATTCACTGTCCCAGGAGGCAGCCCTAGGCTCTGCTGGTTTCTGGCAACATGGCCTTGGGAAAATCATCTAAGTCCTCCAACCTTCAGCTTCCACGTATGTAAAATGGAAAATGAGAGTTACCTCATAGTGTCACCAGCATCAAATGATACAATGTCTTGCTATTCAGAATGCAGCCTGTGGCCCAGCCTTTTCGCCCAGGAGCCAGTTAGGAACGGAGCTCCAGGGCCCTGCCCGGAGCAAACGAAGCAGAACCTACCTTTTACCAGACCCCCACGTGACGCAGATTTGCGTTCAAGTCCGAGGAGCACCAATGTAACGCATAACGTGGGGTGCCTACCGCTTAGTAAGAGCTCCATTCACATTAGCCCACTGCTTTCAGTTCCCAAAGAGGCAGCAATGTCCAAATAAATGCTACTGAACTTCTTACAGCTCATCTATACTGTAACACATATATATAATACAACTTCCAAACATAAAACTAGTCCCATTCAGTAAACCAGCGGGTGGCGGGAAGGGCAAGAGGAAAATGCTGTATGGAAGGCCCAGAAGAGAAGGAAGAGCCGGCTCTTCAAGTAAACAGGAGCTCGGTGGCCAGAGGGGGCTCAGGTGGAACCCACTCAAGGGCCAGAAACCAGGGCTCCAGCAAAAATGGCAGTCGTTTGTAGAGCTGGCAGCCACAGCCTTTTTCCTTTAAAACAGGGAGGGACTGCCCTAGCCAGTTGGGCTCGGTGAATAGAGCCTCGGCCTGTGGACCAAAGGATCCCAGGTCCGATTCCAGTCAAGGGCACATACCTTGTCAGGGCACGTGTAGGGGACATGCACTTGATGTATTCCTCTCACACAGATGTTTCTCTCTGACTTTTCCTCTCTCACCCACTCTCTCTAAAAGACCAACAGAGAAATATCCTCGAAATGGAACTCAGGAGCCTTTGGTCCGCAGGCTGACACTCTATCCACTGAACCAGACTGGCTAGGCTAGGGGCTTAATCACAGGGAACAACAGCCTGTAATTATTGGAATCAAGAGTCTAGGGCAATAAAAATATATATATTTTTAAAAGAACTACAAAATGTTGAAAACCCTGACTCATCTTCATAATTCACAGTGAACCCTCACCCCACCCCTCCCAGGATCGGCACTAATCTCCCAAGCTACCCTGCTCCTGCTAAGTGGTTCCGCTTCCTCACAGCACCACGGGTGAGGGGCTGCCACTGCCGCTGGGAAGACAGGTGATCAATACTAGCCCAGGCTGCTGGCCCCCAGCCTATCTCCGAGCTGGGGAATCGAGTTACTTGAATCAAAGTAAATGAGGTTTCCCTGCGGCTGGCTATCATGCCTTTCATTTTGATCCGTCTCTCATACGCAAGTGCCTGGGAAGATGTGTCAGCCGGCTGAAATTTCTCTTCCCAGCTGCTTGCTGTGATCTGCGCGTGATTGGCAGGTCACCGTGCCCCCTCCCCGCCGCCCTGCTCTGGTGAGGCCACCAAAGCCATTGGCCCCCGGCCCTGGAATGAGGATGACCGGAAAGGTCTTTGCTTCAGGGCCCCATCTGGTTTGGACGTATTAGGGCAGACGCCTGCCTATTCATTGTTTTTCTCATGCTCATCACTCTTCTCACATTCAGAGATGAAAACTTAAACTGTTCTTTCATAATGTCTTGAGGACTAACTATGAAGGTGGCAATAGTTTCATTATAAATTTAAAAGCATTTTTCAACTCTGAAGAGCCAGAGCTAGCATCGGTGAAGAAAAGGCTCTATGTCTTTTAAAAAATCTAATTATTTTTGAAGTCACCAGGAACTACCCCTTTCCACATCTCTGCATTTAAAGACATAGATAATGTTTTGCTGTTTGGGAAAACTGATCCAAAGAAAATCTGGGTTTAAAGATATTGTCTTTTTCCAAACACCATATGATTTCACTTAAATGTGGAATCAAAAGAACAAAATAAATGAGCAAACAGAAATGAAGCAGACTCATAGACAGAGAGAGCAGAGTGGTGGCTGCCAGAAGGGAGAAGGGCTGGAGAACTGGGTGAAAAAGGTGAAGGGATTCAGAAGGACACATAGGCAGTTACAAAACAGTCCCGGGGATGTAAAGTACAGCACAGGGAATATAGTCAATAATCTATATCAGTGGTCGGCAAACTCAGTCAACAGAGCGGCAAACCGTGGCTCGTGAGCTGCATGTGGCTCGCGAGCCGCGGTTTGCCGACCACTGATCTATATAATAAAAGCCTAAGCGACCATTAAGACGGAACAGTCGGAACGACCAGTCTCTATGATGCTCACGGACACCAGGGACAGATGCTCAACACAGGAGCTGCCCCCTGGTGGTCAGTGCGCTCCCACAGGGGAGTGGCCACTCAGCCATAAGCCAGGCTCACATCTGGCGAGTGCAGCACTGGTGGTGGGAGCCTCTCCCGCCTCCTCCATGGCAGCGCTGAGGAGTGGCAAGCTGAGCAGTAAGAACAAGCAGGCAGACGGTAAGGAGCAAGGGATCCCAGATCCCCCGGGAATAGGGCCTAAGCCGGCAGGTGGACATCCCCCGAGGGGTCCTGAACTGCGCGAGGGCGCAGGCCAGGCTGAGGGACACCCCCCCACACCCCACCCCCAGTGCACGAATTTCGTGTACCAGGCCTCTAGTATTGTAATAACTAAGCATGGTGTCAGGTGCGTACTTGAATTATCAGAGGGATCACTTTCTAAATTACTTAACTGTCTAACCGTGATGCTGTATACCTGAAACTAATACCAAGGAAAACTATAATTAAAAACTAAAATTTAAAATTTTTTTAAAAATAAAAACTATACATTGTGCTTTTTTGGGTGTCTTTTCTTCCAAATAGTCCACCCCAAAATTTGCCACGATATTTTCATACTCTGCAGATAAACTGGAGAAAATGCAGAAGCCTTGAATTCCACTTTCCAAAGGATCTTTCAGGAATGAGTTAAGCGGTGGCCAGTTTGCAGCAGGGTTAAGAAGCAAGCTGACATTTCATTCAAGTTGCACCTTGTGGCAAATGAGCAGCGGTTAAGTCAACATTCCCTGTGGCCTCAGTTCCTACATCAGCCACCTAAGCCATGTGGTGCTCCCAGCCAAAGAATGCGGCTCTCACCTGAGCCAGACCTGCAGCGGATGCAGAGGACGAGTGGATGGGAGGGTTCGGTTAGGCGGGGTGTTTTCCTCTGCCCACAGCAGATGCCACAAGCCCAGGTACGGCTGCCTCCTCAGGAAGGCCCTCCCTGATAATGTCTAACCAACAACCTCATTATTGCTTCACCACCACCACCACCACCCACCCATCCCCACCAGGGTCATTTTAGTTATTCTTATTGGTCTGAAGAAGAATCTTGAAGGAAATACATTGTCTAGTTCATCTGGAATTCCCAAGAGCTCACTAAGTATTTATTGAATGAATGAACAAAGGAATGAACAGTCTCAGACCTATTGATCAGATGCTCTCTCTGATCGGAAGCTACAAAACCTTTTCATATAACCAGCATTGTTGCACCTATTTAGCCCTCTGTTGCCTAGACTTTACCTGATTAGAACAGTTTTCTCTAAAAGTCTGGAGAAGAGCCTGGCCAGTGTGGCTCAGTGGTTGAGCATCGACCTATGAACCCAGAGGTCACGATTCCATTCCTGGTCGGGGCACATGCCCGGGTTGCGGGCTCGATCCCCAGTGTGGGGCGTGCAGGAGTCAGCCCCTCAGTGACTCTCTCTCATCACTGGTATTTCTATCTCTATCTCCCCCTTCCTCTCTGAAATCAATAAAAATATATTTATTTTTTAAAATAAAATGAATATTTTAAAAATAAAGGAAGAAAAAATAAAGTTTGGAGAAGAGTGTAAGAAACAGCCTAGAAAGAGCGGCGTAGGGGGTAGTGGTGGCTGGAGACGGAGAACAACTCTAATTCGGAAATGGTTCGATCCACCCCATTTAAAGACAAAATCATTTCCAAAGTGCTACAGAAGATAAACTATCTAGTGCAATTGTGGTGTGGGATGCTGTCTATTTTGTTACTAGTAACCAATTATTATCGGCAAATAAACATGTGCCCTAAAACCAATGTGTAATAGCACCGGAGTTCTTTTCAGTAAGCCTAAGTCACAGCTCACCGACACAAGGTGTAGGCGGGGTGATTTTCTCCGTCACGTCTGACCTCTACGTGATTTGTGTGACAGAGAGAAGTCCCCCCCCACCCCCACCCGGCTGTTGAAAGGAGCTTAGTCGCCTGTCTAGGGAGATCATCCAGGAAAAACCCGGGTTATCGGCCGTGTGTTACCTGTGAACACTTTTCATTAACGTGGTTGCAGGTCATTCGGAGAAGAGGTCAAATCACTTAGCAGAGCATGAACAGAAGAGGACATGTCGGCACTGCTCTTAATCAAATCCTTTCACATCTCCTCCTCTTTCCCAGCCGTGGCCTCGGTTGCCTACATTCGTTCCTGGAAGGTGCCTGGCACACAGGAGACACTCCAGAAGTGTGCGCTTTCACCGTCACAGTGGCGCCCCGCAGCAGGCTTGGTCAGGAATACATACGCAAATTGTCATCTGCGTTCACTTCTCTTTCTCTTGACTAGACTTAAAGAGAAGGGCGAGCAAGAGTGATGTCCCTCTGATTTCCACTCTCCAGGGGCACAGAGTACAGGCCAAACGCCCAGTACCCACCCACAACTAGAGAGCAAAGTCTGAAGCTACCGAGGAAAGCCGTAATGGTGACTGAAGGGTTGGGAAGTGATGATTACTTTAGGAAAGACTAAAGAACAAGGCCTAGTCGTCTCCCCAAAGAGTGAAAGGTTATTTAAATAAAGGTCTTTGGCATACAAGGGCCCGTGAAACCAGTGGGAATGGGTTGCTGTCCATTGCAACTACCCTCTTCCTTCCTCCCTTCCCCTCCCAGGACTGTTTACGCCTCACCCTGGTTCTCTTCCCTGGCTCCCCTGAGCCTTATGCCAGACACGCATGTGCACTGTGTTCACTACCACGCTGGAGGGTGGATTTTATTAAGCTTTTTCTAGCAATTCAATACATTGCCCACTACCACACAACCGAGCCAGTGGGCAGCAGAGCCAGAGTTCAAACCCAGGTCAATCAGATGCCAGAACTCACCATGCCACAAGCCCCGTTTCTCCTTATAATCCCCTGCTACCTCCCAGCTCCTCCGCCTCGCACAATGCTAGGCGCACAGAAAACACTCACTACTCCTGGTCAAAGGCACGTGCCTCGTACCTAGGTTGCAGGTTCAGTCCCCAGCCCTGGTTGGGGTGCACGGGGGAGGCAACCAACTGATTTGTCTCTCTCACATCTATGTTTCCTCCTCCCCCTCCCCCTCCCCCTCCCCCTCCTTCTCCAGTGTGTGAAGTTAGCCAGGCTTTTTGCTTATGGCCAAAAATCGTAAATAGCGCACCGCAGCTCATGCATCTCAGAGATCTGGTGAAGGGAGTTTATTGACCAGAAGGGCAACAACAAGGCAAAGACAGACAAGGGGGACTTGGCCAGAGATACCAAGCGTGCAGCTTTGAACAGAAATCACCAGGATTTCCAAGTCGCTTCAGGATGGTGTGTGAGGCGGCAGCGGCGGCAAAGCTGGGTCTGGAATGCATGGGAAATTCTGCAAGCATGTTCCCCGCAGAGGCTGTCGGGTGCTAGTCCGGGGTAGGAGAAGCACCATGGTAGGTGTGGCGGTGAGCGAGGGCAGTCCCGCGGAGCAGCTGAGTCGCCACTGGCACTAGGTGAGGGGAGCAGCAATGGGGTGGGGTCCGCCCACCAGGTGCACTCACCTCTGGAGTCACTCAGGGCAGCCAATGGGCAAGGCTGAGAACCCTGAGCGGCAGCCACCACAGCCGGGCCAGGCAGGTGGACTTGGTACCCCGCCCCCCCCACCCCCACCCCAGGCAGTCTTCCCAGAGATGGAAGCCTTCTGAAGCAACTCGTTCCACCATCGTTGACCTCTACCGCTAGGCAGAGACCCCAACCTTGGGACACTTGGTTCCTCTACACCTGCACACTCAGACCTACAAAAGCGGGAGCCCAGTGCCCCCCATTCTAGAGTCTACGTCTGCGCAGGAGAGGACTAAGTGGACCCGGATTGAAAGCCAGCCTCCTCCACCCCAGCGGTGATGCCCACAGGAGCACGCTGGCATCTATCTCCGATGGGGGCCAGGAGCAGAGGGGAGGTGACACAGGTCATGCACTCAGCAGAGAGACCCGACACAGCAAGTGTCGACCCTGCAGAGAAAGGGTAGCCCAGGTGCTCACTGGCACGACCTGGGAGCAGTTCCAAGCCCTTCAGGGTCACTGTCAAAGCCTGCACAGGTTCTGCATCAGAAGGAAGCGTGCAGCTGTGTGGCCACCAAGCGGCCCTAGAAGACCCTGGGGCTGGAGGAGCCGGAGGGGGTTGGCTCTCACGTCAAGAGGGAGGAAGGGGAGCATCTGGCAACAACGTCCCTGGAGGCCCAGTGGCAGCTGATTCACACAAATGGCATTTGGATGGAGGTGGAAGGAGTAAGAGAGGAGCCTGGCCCTGCCTCCCGGAAACGCGCCTCGCTCATCACTGCAGCTGCCACCTTTCATCATGCAGCCGCCCCCAGATGTGGCAACCGAAGGGCTCTCACGGAACCCCTCCCAAACCGGGAGCACACCCGGGCCTTGCTGCCTGCCCGGCACTCCTGGGAGCTGAGTCCTCAAGAGGCAGACAGCACCAGCAGGAGAAAATGGGGTGGGAGGGTTAATCGTTGTCTTTTTTGTTGTTGTTGTAATATATTTCTTATTTCAGAGAGGAAGGGAGAGGAAGAGAGAGAGAGAAACATCAATGATGAGAGAGCATCATTGATTGGCTGCCTCCTGCGTGTCCCCCGCTGGGGATCAAGCCTGCAGCCCAGGCACGTGATCTGACCAGGACTCAAACCGTGACCTCCTGGGTCATAAGTTGATGCTCAATCGCTGAGCCACGCCCGGCTGGACAATCGTTGTTTTTTTTTAACGCAGGTGGGGAGGGGGAATACGTTTGCCATTTAGGCGTTTTGAGTATGGCGGCAGGAGGAAATGCCCATGTTCAGAGGAGACGAGGAGCCATGCACACAGAGCAAAACCAGGGTCTGCAACAGCTAACAACGCAGGGAAGCCTCGTTCCTCCCCCACGAGTTCCCAGTGAGTCACGCCCGGCAGCCTCGCGCCAGCATCGATGGCACAGGGTGCTGAGCTGGACACAGTGGGCATTAATTGATTTCCTTCAAAGTCACGGTGCAACCCCAGCGGGAGGATTAAACTCCTGTGGGTATCGGAACTACCAATTTTAAAATACAAAAACTTCCTAAGAGTCTTTCCCATGCTTACTGTCCGGTTGTGTTTACACCAATAAAATCCCACTTGGAAACCGTTCCGCCATCGCGCTGCCGCTTGGAAATGATCCATGGGAAGGGAGTGGAGCTGAATCCCATCTCGCTCTGAAACGCTCCCGGGAGGACCCTCAGCACTCGCTCCCTGTGACTTCATACTTGACCTCCGCTGGGTGCCCGGCTCAGAAAACGGATGCTGTTATTTCCTAGGAGCCAAGCCCTAGCTAATTTTGCAAATTACACACATGAGGCTCAGAGAGGAGACAGCGCCGGGCTGGTAAATGGAAGAGCTGACCTCACTCAGCAACTGTGTGTGACCTTGATAGAAGGTCATGGTTTCACAACCCCGGTGTCAGAATCTGGCATATATTAGGTGCTCAGTAAATGTTTAGTTCTTGCCCAGCTGGTATAGCTCAGTAGTTGAGCTTCGACCTATGAACCAGGAGGTCAGGGTTCGATTCCCAGTCAGGGCACATGCCCAGGTTGCGGGCTCAATCCCCGGTGGGGGGTGTGCAGGAGGCAGCCAATCAGTGACTTTAAAAATGTTTAGTTCTTTAGGTAGGATACACCCAAACATCCCTCCTCCTAGCTTGCTCCATCTCAAGCTAACGAAAGTAAAGCACTCAACCTCTGTCGCTCTGTCTGCAATTCTAGAAGTAAGATGAGAACTTGAAATGAGAGTTACACAAACACATAAACTGAACCCTTTTAACTGGTTACAGAGGAAGGTAAAGGATGCAGGGAAAGAAACTGAGTTACTAAGGATGCAGCCTCCATAGGGAGAACCGATGGTCCAGGTGGTGGCTGGCCGCGGGTCAGGGGAACTCAGGCGCTGGCCAAGGAGGTTCCATTCATTGAGTTGCACTTCCTCATTCCAGATGCAACAGGTAGCAGAGATCCGTTCCACCTCACCCTTGCCCACACCTCAGGGGGACACTCTGAGGGTGAGAATATTGTCGTCCTCATTTTACTGATGAGACCACTGGCTCATGGGAGTCAAGCAGTTTGCCCAAGATCACAGAGCCGCTGCCGGCAGAGCGGACTACAGCCAGTTCCCTCCGAGCTCTTGGACTGTTAGCTAATATTCTGTTTCCAATAAGACCTTCGCCTGCTTTCAAAGGTGCCCTTCCCTTCCCGACCAAGGTGGGTAACGACCTGCCAAAGCTGCATGTCTGACCCAAATCAAACCAGGATGAAGGAGACCAAGCCAGGGCCAAGCCCAGGATTCACTGCTGACCTTGTGAAAGATGACAGTCATTCTAGGTCAGCGTCTAATGAGCGGATGTCCGCATGGCAATTAGCGCTGCCGGGCACCCCGGCTGGCAGTCTTGGCACAGCTGCTGTAGATCGTCATAGAAACTGGACTCCTCTCTCTCCCGCAGAGGAATGCACTCGGCTGATCCCGGACTCCCCTTCTGCCCAGGACTCCCCTTCTGCCCCAAGCTGCAATCCTACCCCTTCCACATCTCCCCAAAGAGAAGCGGACAGAGGGCCCCAGCAAGGTGGGGTCACTGTGCTGGTGGTAAACGTGTACATCGCTATCGTTCCAGGTAGTTGCTCTCAGACTTCTGCGGGCAGCTGACACGTGACCCCAAGGGCAGTTCCTCAAATTTACTAAAGAAAAGTTAAGTAGAGCCCGGCCCGCGTGGCTCAGTGGTGGAGTGTCGACCTATGAACCAGGAGGTCACGGTTTGATTCCCGGTCAGGGCACAGGCCTGGGTTGCGGGCTGGATCCCCCGTGTGGGGCGTGCAGGAGGCAGTCGATCAAGGATTCTCTCTCATCACTGATGTTTCTCTCTCTCTCTCTCCCTCTCCCTTCCTCTCTGAAATCAATAAAAATATTTTTTTTAGAATCAACTTTATTTAATATCTCCCATTCTATAAGATTCACCATCTGTAGTAAAAAATAACAGTATCAATAGAACCAAAGAAGATATCCCATTAACATTTTGTCTTTTCTCTACAAATGTCTGAGTCATCCTAATTCCCTTAAAAGACTTTTTTTACCAAGCAATATTAATCTAATTACCACTCTCGTTCAGCCATCAGTTACATATAAAACTCAGGTTCTGTTTTGTCCATGATTTGTAGTATATTTACATCACAAATCTACCTTCTCTTTTGCTGGGAGGATAAGGGATGAAGGATTTGGGAAAGGAACCTACACAAGTCTATGAGATACTTTTTATGATCTCCATCTTCTATGAAAGAAAAATGAAGTTCAGAGAAGTGAAATACACGGCCCTATATCTCAGAGATGAGTGGAGCTGGGATTCAAGGCCAAGGCTGTCTGATCCCAAAACCTCCATTCTTTCTACTACCAAATTCTACTTATGTTTATGTCACGACACTTGCATCTATACCTGGGACTATTCAGCCATACGTTATTATAGAAACATCCGAAATTTAGACTAGTCGGGACCCAACTCATCAGTATTTTGTACTATATGGTCTTTCTCTCCCATCCCCACCCCTCTGCTACCATCACCTTCTCAACATGCAGAAGCCTCGATAGAACAAGCAGGGCCCGCTGTCTTTATCCTTGAGGTCTGCTGTGAGGTAAGATAATATTTGACCCGACTTCCGAAACCTATCCCATTACACGGCTAGCAGGGCTTGCTGACATGAGCCCACAGCATTGCCAGACTCTAAATTACTGAAGAAAGATTAAGTTAAATTCAGACTATAGTGCTTAGGCAGGGAATGGACTGATATTTTCCCAAAGTTTTTTGGCAGCAAGCTAGAAGAATTGGGGGGAGAGGGGTGATCGGGCGAGGGTCCTATCTAGAAAACGCCATTGTATAATTCCTTGACTGTGTAGGTTATAGTCTATGTAATTCAACAGGTTTTTAAAGAAACATTCCTTTCCTTCCAAAGGCCCACATTTTACCATGTAGCTGAGATCAAGTGCAATGGGTGATGAAGCAAAATGCCCAGGTTTGAATCCTGGCTCCATCGGACCACCGACAGGCCTTACCTCTTGGGACACCCGATTCCCCATCAATGAAATCATGAGTTACAGTCAGATGATCTCTAAGTCCCCATCTACGGGGTATGCGTGCAAGCGCTCACTCCTTCCATAAGTATCAGTATTTGTATAAACAGTGTCCCAGTGTTTGATGATACCATCTGACATGACCAGAACATCAACATTACGCATTGCTATTTTGAGCACCTGACAATATTAGGCACAGTGAACACAAAGGAACAGCCTTTCCAAGGCGCTCACAAGGGGAATGTGACATACGTAACTACAGAGGGTAACCGAGGAAAGCAGCAAGGACTGGTATGGCCAGGAAGCCCTATAGGGTTTCCCAAGAGTTCTTTAAATGTCTTTCCTTTTTTTTCAGCAGTTACACGAAGACCACAGTGACGATCTATGGAGCAGTCCTTGGCCTCCGCACTGGACATGGGGTTATACTGGCTATTTCCTCTGCATGTCCACCCTCGCTGTGAAGAGCACACACACACCCAGTACAGTACTTCAACACAACTCCATGCAGAGTCTCCACAGAACGTGTTACAGCAGATGCCGACTATGTGCTTGGTGATGAGCGCACTACAGAGGGAGGAAGGAAAGGTCCCTGCCCCCTAGCATCTCACCACTGACCGCACTTACTTGGGAAGGCAGAAATATAAACAACTCCCATGGGTGCAATGGCAGCGGTTCTAGCAATGCTTTTGGACTACCAAAAGGAGAAATGTAATGGTGCTTGAAGAATCCAGAAAGACGTCTCAGAAGAGAGGGGACCTGGCCGGCTGGTGTGGCTCAGTGGTTGAGCACTGACCTATGAACCAGGAGGTCACGGTGCAATTCCCGGTCAGACCGTATGCCCAGGTTGCGGGCTCCATTACCAGTGGGGAGTGTGAGGAGGCAGCCATCAATGATTCTCTCTCATCACTGATGTTTCTGCCTCTCTCTCCCTCTCCCTTCCTCTCTGAAGTCAATGAAAAATATATATGTATATGTGTGTGTATATATGTATACTAGTATATATATGTTAAAAAAAGAAGAGAGGAGACTTTATCTGTGCTCTCAAGAAAGAACAGGGCTGTGACAGAGCAATGTGCGTGCAAGTGGGTAAAAAGAAGCAAAAAGTCCTAACCCACCCACCCCCAACTCTGTGCCAAGATCTGTTTGGGCCATGTAAGCACAGGTCCTCGAGGGCTTTAGTAAAAGTCAAGGTTAGAAATAGAAACCAGACCCACAGAGCTTCACCCAATATTGAGTAGCAATTAAGAGCCAGACTTCCCGAGTGTGAATCCTGCTCCATGTGACTTTAGGCAAGTTATCTCGCTGTTCTGTTGTAAGTGTTCAATGTATAAACGTGCACATGCTTAAAACAGTGCTTGGCTCTTAGTCACAGCCATATAAATGCTTGCTAGTCAACATACGATGGGGAACTACTGGTGGTAATGACGTTAGCATATGGGCTGGTCCATTATGTTAGCTAGCCTTAGCGTGCGGTGGCTACGTGGTAGCTTAAAAGAGTGTGCTTATATTGTGCTGCAAAGTGTAGAGGAATGTATACATCACATATAACTAGGAATGATAGTCCTTCAGCCCTGGGAGCACTTAGCTTGTCCAGATTCCAAAGACATACCATGGAGATGGTTCCCGGGCTCAGGACCTCCTGGGTCCACAGGGGACATTTCCCTTCATTTAAACAGTCAGGTAGGGTCCTAGCCTGTTTGGCTCAGTGAATAGAGCGTCGACCTGTAGACCGAAGGGTCCAGGGTTCAATTCCAGTCAAGGGCACGTACCTTGGCTACAGGTTCCCCGGCCCTGGTCGGAATGCATGCAGGAGGCAACCAATAGATGTGTCTCTCTCACATCTATGTTTCTCTGTGTCTCTCCCTCGCCCTTCCACTCTCTTTAAAAACCAATGGAAAAATATCCTTGGGTGAGGATTAACAACAAGAAAGATAGGTAGGTGCATATTTTAGTATCAAATGATTGTCCTATTTCTTGTTAACTCTTTCATGATTTTTATTAGACTTGCTTAGAAAATACTAGTATTTTGGGAACCAGAGATTATGACTCATAGACAAAGACATAGGATCCAGCCAGATTGGTAGGCATGATTCTTTTAAGAGATGCCAAGGACATTCTCCTCTCAGGAGACCCAGGAGCAAACGGCGTAAGTGGGTTCTAGAGACTGTTTGTATTAATTATAAGAATTCTTTGTCCCCCTCTCCTATTACTCACAGGTGACCATCCTTATGGAGAAAGGTCATTGTTCCGAACAGCCAGAAAGCAGAGGTTAAAATTAGAATTGTCTCGGAAGGCTCCAGAAATATTAAGTTCTTTCCTTTGGGGGATAATAATTACAAGTATTATCATTTATAAGGGTGATTCCTTTAGAAAATTCACATCAGCAGCTCACTCCTCTCATCCCTGCATTTGCAGCAAGAACTGAATTTCCGGTTTACATGTGAGTTTTCACGCCGGGCTCTGCTCAGAGTCCTGCAGGTGGGGGAGTGGAGCAACGTCTCCACCCCATGCTTTGAAGGAGGCCTGGAAAAGGCGGCCGGAAAGGCCGTCACTCCAGGAACTGTGGCAAGACAGTGTGACCTCATTGTAGGCGCCTGGCACTCTTGGCCAGGTTTGCTATCTAGGCCACATCGTTTACTTGCTAACTTCCCTGGGTGCCTCTCTCTCTCTTCCCCTCTCTCTTTCTCCCTCCCTCCCTCCCTCCTCCTCTCTTTACTTTTTCATTTTATAAAAAAAGGAAGATATTAGATCTTAGGTATAAATGTATGAATAAGTGTGTATACATTTACGATGAGGGTATATTACACAATAATCATAGGTATCATATATCATCATTTGGTAGATGTTTGGAAATCACACCTCCTCCATGCAATGTTATTGTCTAAATGTTGAGGAAAGATCAGTTTATCCCACAGGGATACTGGTGAAATGATAGGATGCAGCCTTGGGAATACACCTTTACTGTTATTTCCACGCTGAAGCCAGGAAATTTCACTTACCCCCCCCACCCCCCACCCCACACACACACACACACACACAGTCACTGTGGAAACAGTCTTTCTTAGCTGGGCCCCCCATTCATCTCAAGTGTTGGGTTTCCTGTACTCCACCTTAGTTACAAAACTATGGAAAAGCTCCTCTCTCCAGGGCTTTCAGAAAGGTCTAAGGCAGTGGTCGGCAAACTGGGGCTCGCGAGCCGTGGTTTGCCGCTCTGTTGACTAATGAGTTTGCCGACCACTGGTCTAAGGGAAGCCCTCTCCCCGTCACTCCTACCCCTCCCTGTACTTGTTGGTTCATCCCCCACCCCCTTCAGCGCCCTCCACGCACATGGAGTCTCTCCCTAAGTGATCTCTCCGAGTCATCCTCTGAAAGCTTTCTCCCTCTCCTGACAATGCACATCTGCAGGCCTCGTGGTCTGAGCACCAGGCTGAGTCCAGAGCTTTCACACGCTTGAAGCCCCATCTCATCTCTTCTTTGTGCTGCCTCAGCCACACGGGGTATCTCTTAAACCACATCTCCTTCAGAAGGCTAAGTGTAAATGAGCAGAGAGACAGACAGAGCACAGGAGAGAACGGGCAGCTTGGTGCTAACACTTGAGCAGTTTCCTTCGCCGGTGGACGCAACAGCTAGCCAGCTGTACGCTTGCCTCACTGGGGCTGCAGAGACTGAAATCCAGAGCAGGGGTGGGTTTGGGCATTTCTGGAGGGAGTCTCCCCCCAGGCACCTCCACTGTGCACCGCCTGGCGTTTCTATATTTCTATTGCTGCTGCTGCTGCTATCAGGAATGAAAGTAACAACGGCTTCCTGGCCTCTTCGGCCATCCCTAATTTCTGTTCACTTCGCCGCCCAGAGCCAGCCAGCCTGCGACACTGCAGCTGAATAGTCATTAAGTGACCTGAACCATTCTTTAAGGGCCTGGGTAAAGCAATCCCCTTATTAAGTCTATTCCACTAGCAATCAATGAAAGTCCTGCTGAGGGTCCCAAGTGGCTGAGAAGCCCAGGGCCTCCCAGGGAGCCCTCCAGACCAGATCTGTCCCGTCTGTCTGCAGACAAACTCCGAGAGCCTGAGTAACCCATCACTCACTCCTGATCTGTTGTATGTTTTCCTGTTGCTTGGACACCAGCCAAGAGGAACGAGCATGCAGCCGGTGGACTTGGCAGCGGCCCCAGCAGACTGTGCTTTTCCCCGGCGCAGGCAGCCGCCTCCCTGCGGTGCCCCAGGCGGGGGAAGCCCCGGAGGAGGAGGGAGAGCAGCCAGCGCTGAGTCACGCCGCCCCTCAGGTCAGGAGACACGCAGGGAGAGCCTGACCTGTTGACCTCGTGACTGAGCCCACACCTTGGCTTCAAAGAAGGTCAGGCATCACGTGGGAGCCTTCTTGCTGCATCTCTGGGGTAAAGAGGTCAGCGTTTTATATTCATACTGTAACATAAGAATGCCCGTCTTTTGGCTGGTGTGTATCAAGGCAGAAGAATGCCCCATTGCAAGGCTATACAGGTTTTCCTCTTCAAAGTCACCCTTTCGCACAGTAGAAATGTTTCTGCAAAGCCCCGCTCAGCTTACCAATAATTAATTACAGGATACGGAGGCACACATGCTCAGGATGCCATGCAGAGCGCGCAGCAGTGAAGGGATGGAAGGACAACAGATGAAGTTAGAACATCAAAGGAGGGGAAGGAATAGATGAATGGAGACAAGGAATGGTGGGGAATCTGGATCTGGGTCTGCATCCTGGCTCTGTCCCTTCCTGGCCTCTAGGACATCAGCAGTCCCATCTAGGAAATAAAAGGCTAGGGAAAGGTGCCACCCTATGTTTACATAAGCCGTCACCTGGCGGCCAACATGCGCAGGCACCATCTCTTTGCACTTAGTTCACCTTCCAAGAGGTTGTCAGAGTGGAGACATGGCTGAGGAAGCAATTATTCCAGAGAGACTGCAAATCCCCTGAAGGGCGGCGTCAGTGATGGAGGTTAAATTGAAAACCACTGAGAAGTACAAGTGCGTTGGGTTTTTCATCCTACACAGTGAGCAGGGATGGCCAGGAAGAGCAGAGCAGTTACGGATGAAAGAAGGAGCAGACAGCTCCTCTGCAGTTGTACAGTGAGTGAATCTGAGACTTTGCAAGATTGTTAATGAAATTCGGGAGATGACTCTACCCTGAGGAGCAGCCTCGAAGCCTTACCTTTCCCCTCCCCCCTCCGCCAGATCCCCTTCCTCAACCTCAGGGTCAGCAAGTTCCTCCTTATCCTGGCCTCAAACTCCAAACTTCTCCGGAGGTAACAAAGGAAGACGCATTCAATCCAGGTGTTGTTGAAAATGAACCTTGGGCCTGGCTGGCGTGGTTCAGCGTGGTCAGGATTTGAATCCCTGCCAGGGCTGGGCTTGGCCCGCAGTGGGGGGCGTGCAGGAGGCAGCTGATCAATAATTCTCTCTCCTCATTGATGTTTCTATCGCTCTCCCTCTCTGAAATCAATAAAAATGTATTTTTTAAAAAAAAGAAAGTGAACCTTGGAGGCTGGGACATAAGCCCAAGGAGTTCACTTGAAATTAATTGAAGAGCATTGTTACCCTCTGTGAACCACGCCTTTGAGGAGCAGATGGAAGGGAAGGGCAGTGAATCAGCTATTTCGTACCCATGCTGCCCAACAGAACTTGCTGTGAGGACGGGGATAATCTAAATCCACACTGTCCACTCTGGCAGTCACGGCCGCGTGTGGCTTTTAAACACTTGAAATGTGGCTGTCGTGACCAAAGAAATAATTTATTTTTTATTTTAACTAATTTAAATAGCTACATGTGACCAGTGGCTAGTACTGTGCATAAGACAATGAAGGTTGCTATAAACGGTAAGGTATTTGAGGTTCTAAAGCTTTCAGGAGCTTCAAGGCATGGGAATAGATTAAGTGCAACCTCTGGTGTTTGAAAAACAAAGCACAGATTCAGCTGAAATCAGAAATGGTGCCCACTTCCCAATTTGCATAAACCAGCTCTGCTCTGGAGCACCTCTGGTTCGCAAAACAAATATTTAGGGAAATTATGTGCCTCACACCTTCCCATTGAATTTTGGTTATGAATGGAAATTAGCTACGCTCTGCTCCTGAAATTGCTCCTAAAATTCTTGGGGAGTTCTAAAAATGCTGCGGTAGCAACAATCGGCTTTTTCTTGTTTCCAACATTCCCCCCTCTTACCCCGCTCCACTTCCTCACCCCCATGAGTTTGTTTTTCTTGCTGTTCCTTTGCTCTTACCTCTTAGAAACTAGCTGATTAGAAATACAATATGAAAAGGTAAGCATATAAAATGCACCATCCAGCTTCCTGCACCAAACAACGAAGAGACAGTTTGAGTGTCACCTCCTTGGCCACCAGGCTCCTCTCTCCTGGAGATCATATTTTACAGCGTTGGTGACACTGAAGCTTTGCAGTTTGAGTTTGGATTTGATAAGTGAAACAGGCAGCGTAAGTATTAGGGGCAAAAACAGAATACGGGGGACTAGCTATGGTTATGGGGAATATTAATCATGCTCTGTTAACTGTGACTGCCTTGTTCTGGTTAAAGAAAGGACATTTAACCTGGCTGGTATTCCTATGCTACCCCCACCCCTCCCAGGGACCTGGGAGTCAACCTTGGAATGCTGTCCATTCTCATTCAAGAACTGCCTATTAGCATGGAAAGATTAACAACCTTGTTGCCCAAACAGTGGAGTCCCACCCAGCCCACCCTGCCTACTTCCCCATGCCTGTAAACCCTACTTCCCCATGTAATCTTTGTCCTTCTACCCGATATAAGCAGCTGGATCATGGGGGGAAGGGGGAGGGCAGAGCCGATTTTCATGGATGACCTGCTGCTCTCCCAAACTGCCATACTGCCGGCAGTACTGGAATAAATGCTGTCTCTGCTGAATTGGCTCAAGTAGTGATAGGCAGCCCAGACCCATTGGTTGTCCGGTTCATCAGGATGTCAGATCATGCTTGATCATGGAGAGCTGGGGAGGTGGGGTTCAGGATGAGTCTCCCTAAAGGGTGCCACTGCCACTCAGATTATTTCAAGCTGGAAACAATCAATGCCCAGGGAGCTCAGGGAGAAACTGGCCTTCCCTTCACTTCCTAAAAGAACTGCCTAGAGGAGCCCTGCTCTGGGGAAAACGGGTATCATCACCCCTCATAACTAGAGTCTCATCTAAACTAGGCGTGGTGGACGGGAAGGAACCTAGCAAGCCCTTTGGGTCACAGTGCTCCCTGGTTCCCACTGTTTCAAGAGGGCCCAGCAAACATCTGTTTACTAGACGTTAACTATCCTCTTATCCTCTTTATCCTCTTGCAAACTTGCCTGGCTTCCCTGTGAGGACCTAGGTTCCTGCTTCCTCCGCCTTGGTCCAGAATGACGTACACACCTCATTTTGCCTTACTGTCTTGAAAATTTTTACGCCCGTGTGAAGTCCCCATGGGTATATATTAAAACCTGATTTTCTCCTGTTAATCCACCCGTGTCAGTCTAGTAATTTTACCGGCAGGAGAACTAAGAGGGAAAGGGGGAGACTTCCCCACCCTCAACAACTGGCGAGGCTGTGAGAAGAGAAATGTTTTACAGTATGGCTGGCCTGGCTTTTTCCTTATATATTTCTACTGAGAGCCAACAATTAAAGTAAAAAACAAAATGTAAATAAGCAGGTTTCAGAAACAATAGTGCATATATTCCCCAGCATAGCATATGGACCATTCAATGAACACAATCAAAAGAACTCTGATTAGCAAGAGGACACAGAAAAACAAAGACATATAAAACAGTAACTGCTCTGCCCATCGATGTCTAACCCAGTTGGGTGATGGCCACAATTCGATGGCAGTACCATAGTCTGGCATGCGATGTTTACTCCATCAGTTACGAAATTTCCTGGAAATTTTCTTCTTTTTTTTTTTTTTTTTTTTTTCCTGGAAAATTTCTTTATGTGCAGATGGAGAGATTATTCTATATGACAGCCAGCAAAAAAAAAAAAAAAAGAGCAATATCTTTCTTACTGTCTGGAGAACTTGGCACACCAGATTCCAGTGCTATAAATAGGATTGATACCGGCGTAATTAGCTAGTTCTTAGGAATAGGGGCGCAGTTTTCCACGTTAGGAACAGGTGGGGAGTCTGAATCCAGGAAGTGAAATATTAAAGATAGATATAGACCCACCTGACACCAGGGCAAAGGGCATCCGGGCTAGTGGCTCCTAATATACTATTTCCTGTAAGGGCAAGAATGAGGGTCTGTGTGGGACTAAGTCTGTATCTGCAGCTGTTCAAAGAATGAGAGAAGCAATGCTGGATAAGACAAAATAAAAAAAGAGGTTGCATACTGCAGGTGGTCTCTGACACATACAGGAAGCAAGCTTTAAATAAAGGCTTGAACTTCCTACTGAGAAAAGAAAGGGAGAGTTTTTGCTACCCAAACAATTCAACAAGCTTCCCAGTGCAGCCAAGTTAACCAGCACGGCTCAGGGTCAGAATGAATCAGGCCAGGTGCCCTATGAATCAACAAACAGTCAGAACTAGACTCAGCACTGGCTCCTGAAGCTCTGGCTCAAGAATGTACTTGGAGCGTGCGGATGGAGGGGCTACAGACTGGCTTCTCTTTTAATCAATGGAATAATTTTTTAACTCCACTTCAGTGCCGTCTTTGAATGCCTGGAGCACACCACAGCTACAGATCCCTCAGGTCCCATCGCCTAACAGATAGTAAAATTAGCTTCTTTTTCCTGCTGAATCACCCCAAACAAGACTCCGGCAGCTTCTTTTGGCGTCAGCCAGAAAGGGACGAGTGTACCTAAGCTCTGACCAACCTCTGGGAAGAAGGAAATTTTCTGCCAGGACAGAGCTGCTGCCCAACGCTTCCTTCATCCCGCAGCATAGAGACTGAACGGTCTTTCCACCGCATGGAAGGACGTTCTACACCGTAGGCTACTAAAGTGCCTCTGCCACACTGCACATTCAGGAGGTGGAGGAGGGGGTGGGCCGGTTGTTCACTCTTAGGAGCCTCGTGGCATTGTGCGCTCTCTTGATTTATAGCAACATCCATGATTGCTCTTCTAGCATCATGTCAGGGAGTGATTTCCCTTTTATAGGATCGCGTATAGCACCCCTCTCCCCTTCGTAGGACAACTTTATAAATTTCTTATGCCCAGAAAGTAACAGGCATGCTTGGTAAAACGCCAGGAAAAGTCTCACCTTGGATTTCCAGAGCTACAGAGCGAGCTGAGCCAAGCAACAGCCTCCCTGGAGTTGGGTTACCCCAGCAGAGTGCATCCACCCCACGCCCGCCCCCACCATCCAGAAACTTGGTTATAGAGGTAAGGAACTGACTAGTACTTCATATTTCTTAACTCGGGATTATGTGCATGGATGAATAATGTAACAAGCAGAACTTGAACCTGAGAAGTAAGTAACCTTATCGATGATTGACTCAGAAATGGAGAATACATGGTTACACCTGCTATTAAGACCTGTCTGAGCAGTGGCGAAGACTATAATAACATAAAGCTTCAGAGTAAACATTACCCCCTAAGACTTACTAAGAGCTCATTGTACCTGCAGAAGGAGAGTGGGCGGGGCCTTGAATAACCACATGCAGGCACGCTGCCCAAGTAGACCCGAAACCAACATTAAATACATGCAGGCATGCAGTGCTGCGTAGGGATTCTGCCAAGAACTGGAATGAGGACAACGAGAAGCCTGTCCCCAGGAGACTGGAGATGGAGCAGAAAGGGGCATCAGACTCAGAGGAAAACGTGTGTCATTTTCCGTCCACTGTCACTCACACACAGGTGTCCCCACCGAGTAGCTCTATGCTCCCTAACACCTGGGCGGAGCTACAGGACTGGGCTCCCTCCTCTCCCCCCGGGGGAGACGTGGGGCGATCAGAGAGAGTGCTGATGAAACCCACAGGGACAGAGCAGGTGCCCAACAAGTGCCAGTTTTTCCTTTCCCGACAAGCAGGCCCTGATCTTCCCGGGGCTTGGAGTCTCCTCTCAGGCGGTCTTTCCTAATGGCCGTATAATTTAATCCAAAGCTAGCCGGTTCTGAGTGCCTCATCTTTATTTCCATGGAAACCAGCACAACGCTTTAAACATAACACGGAGCAGTTCAATGAGCCCAGACACAGCCAGCGGCGTCCACATGTGAGCACACTCGGGTTCAAGAAACAAACCCTCAAGTGGAAAAAGAAAGCCACTCAGTGGTTGAGTGTTGAACCATGAACCAGGAGGTCACGGTTCAATTCCCAGTCAGGGCACATGCCCGGGTGCGGGCTCGATCCCCAGCAGGGGGCAGGCAGGAGGCAGCCAATCCGTGATTCTCTCTCATCATTAATGTATCTATCTCTCTCTCACTACCCCTTCCTCTCTGAAATCAACAAACATATATTTTTTAAAAACACAAGTAATTAGCCTACAAATAGGCTCCATCCTCATTCTCTAAGGTGAGTAAAAAAAAAAAAAAAAATCACATATAACTACTTCCACAAAGAAAATAGCTACAAAGATAAACCATACATATACAACACGACCTAAAGTCCATATACCAAAGATGCTGCACTCGTATTTACACATGTGTAGCCCAGTGTTGAGAAGGGTTGGCCGGATTAGGTGCCATCACCAGGAAAGGGAGCCGAGGAGATGTAAGGGAAAACCCCAAAGGAAGGTGACATGTGAGGATCAAAGCAACTCGGCCAAGTCCTCTGTCTCTGCTTTTGCAGGCACAAACACTACATCCTCGAGGCCCGGAGCTCTTGAAGTTGATAAACGCCCCAAATAAGTAGCACCTTCTTGCAGAAGTGTCCACCTGGACTCTGCTGCACATGGTGGGGCCATTCCCAATAGAAAATGATTCTCCTCATTGCGACCAAGGTGGTGGCCGACTACTGACAACCAATATAGCTGCTGGCTTCACTGTCCCAGCGCAGACGGAGGAGCAGCAGAGGAGTGTGCAACAAGAGCCGATGATAAAAACTCAGCAGCCATCCGCTTTGCTCACACATCCCCTGGAGATCATGTGAGCCAGCTGTTTAATCTCTGGCTGGGGGGCCAGGCCTATCTCTCCTACCCACTATTATCCCAGCTGTCAGTGAAGGCCAGTGAGTCACCACTGTAGGGAGATAAGCGTCCTGCTACAGAACAAAGCCAAGTGCCATCCTGGGAAAGCTTATCACTGTTTTCTCACACCGCCCATGTCCGCGTGGCTTCCTCTGTCCAGCATAGGAGCATCTGAAAAGTTACAAACTTTTTAAGGGGTGTGATTCACATCTAGCCTCTGAGAGTTTTTAATCTCTTTGGAGGCATCAACATTTTACAGAGCTTCAGGGAAATTATCACAAAGACCAGAGGTCATTGCATACTAGCCCATCAGAGCCTGCATAACGCAAAAAGAGGACCCCAGGAGCCTGGATCCCACATGGCATGGACATTCAGGCCACTTCCTGGGAAAGTGTTGAGTATGAGAAGTCGGTTCTCAAGGTACACCCACATCTCCTGAGGACCCTCTCTTATTCCCTTGCACTCAGAAAAGTCAGTCTCTTCCAGGAAGCTCAGGGATAACCCTAAATGTTCAGCTTCATTCAAAGCTACTTCCGTTGACAAAGAAGTCCAAGCAGTGGCAGATCTCAAAGGGACTGACACAAGTCTATCAGAAAGTGTGGAGAACAGGGCATGTGGCTTTCAGATGTGCCACTACCTTTCAGAAAATTAAGAAATTGCAAAAATTCTCGAGCCGATCTACCTGCTGTATGGAGGTAGTGATTTGCAAGAGAACGTTTGGAGGTGGCTACACACACACACACACACACACACACACACACACACTCACACAATGTGCCTCCCATCGTCGGAGGGAAAGTAACTTCTGTTTCTCTCACCTTCCAGATCCCACACAAATGCCTCTCTCCTGGGCGGACCTAAGGCAGACTGCTGCTGGCAAGGAATGCTGGGAACTGAGTCGCCCAGACTCAGCCCTGCAGTAGGTATTTTCTGTATGTTCAATATTTGAAGAGTGGTTGAATGAATGAATAAATGAATAAAGCCACTCTTGAGGACTGTGCAATATGGGAGCAAATATCTGCCATAGTAACCTATTAATATGACTACAAATACCATTATGAGATGACGGTCAATGCAGTGAATGAAATCAGAGCATAACACGGCATATCGAAGGAGAAGAGAGAAGAGGAGGGGGAGGAGGAGAAGTTGACCAAAGGCTAAGAGGCCAAAGAATTGGACTAAAACACAGACTTCTTACTCTTGGCCATGAATCAGTTCCCAGCTCCCAAGTGAGGCGGGACGGGTGAAAGCTCGGCTTACAGTTAGGCAGCCTGTTGATGGTAATATAAGACTATAATGAGCTACGTGTTTGTTTTGATTGCTCAGTGAATCTATTTATGCTTTTGTCCATGTTGCATAAATTCAATTACTGTGAAGGAATCCAGTTTGTGGAAACTCTCAAGTTTACAGCTCTTGCGAGGTACTGAAATTAGAAGCCACCGAGTCCAACCATCCAGTGGCTACGTCCAAGGCAAGTCCAGACTGTTCTATGGCGGCCCCGCCTCACTACCTGGTGGAGAGAGAAGCAGGCAGGGAGGAGGTCACGTTTATGCAGGGCTTTCTAGGTGCTACTCCACTTCAGTCACTATCTCAGTAAAGCCACAGCCCACTCCTATGAGGTGTCTCCCACGTTATTAAGGGAGAAAGAGCGTCTGTACACAAGCAAATTTCCTGGGGTCAGGGGACTGGGAGGGTCAGAGCCATGGCGCCCCGTCTTGTGACTCCAAGGCCTGTGCTCCAGGGGTCTCTGTCCCACAACCAGAGACGCTTGGCTAAGAGACAAAGGAAGCATGACACTACCACATACTGTGTGACGTGATGGCCACCACAGTGGAGTCCCCTGTGGAGGAAAGGATTTTGTTTGGCTTGGCAAACCCAACTATTCCTCCAACATTCAGTTCAAAGGCTCCCTCCGCTGTTTATAGTCTACTAGTATGTCTCCATAGAGGCATGTTCCTCCTTAGAGAGCTAGAGCCTGCCTGCCTGCCTCCTCAATGGAGCGGTGAGCTTCCTGAAGACAGGGCTGATGCTCATTCATCTCCCAGGCCCAGCTCCGCCCATGCTGCCCGGTGCCTGCAAACCTAGCAGATGCCCACAGGACAGTGGAATGAGGAGTTACAGAAACCACCGCAGGCCGCAGCAGGACCTGTGATAAGGGGGGAAGAGAAGGAACATCTGCCTCTTGGGCACACAGGATATGACGGCGACTTCCTCTGCTGGAAAAGCAACGCTCACGCTCTGAATCTGGATCGCCGCGGGAACAAAAGGGAGAGCCGGAGGAGACGTCGGAAGAACGGACGCAGCAGTTTTCCTGTTTGGGGCTCTCGCTGGATGGCTGGGCTTTTCCGGCTGTGATTACAGTCCTGCCTTCCACCTCGGGGACACGGCTGCCACACGGGGCCGGCAGCCGCCTCCTCGTCCTTAGAAAGCACAGCTTCAGAGAGCAGGCCTCTAAGCAAACCCACACACGCACAAACGCAGCACGTGCACCAAGTCCACGCACACGGAATCCAACCAGACGCAGCACAGCCTGCTGCCAGCCAGTCCTCGGTGTGTTTGCTGTTTTCTCTGTAAACAGCCCGCAGGATGTGCTTGGGGCTGCCTGCCTGCCTGCCCAGAGCCACACCTCAGCCGGTGTGGAAAAGTCAGTCACCAACATGGGGAACTCGAGTGAGTCACGACCTGATTTTAAAGAGGGGAGGCCTGCGCCCCAGGGCCTCCCTGGTGTGACTAGAAAGCCGTCTGTCCCAGCACTTGGCACAGAGGCTGTACACCTAACCTACTCAACGTTACGACTAGTTTTCAGCCTCACACTCAACTTAGGAGCGAAAGCGTGATGCTGAGTGCCTGCTGCCAGCTCTGGGCTTCTCAGCAGGAAACACGTCCCTCTCCCACAGGAACAGAAATAGAACCAAATCGCTCAGAGCCTAGCTTTGGTATGGGCTTGTGAGCATAGCCCCCACCCCTCACACTCACACACACTCACATACTCTCACACACACACACTCTCTCACACACTCACACTCACTCTCACACACTCACACTCATACACACTCTCACACTCATACACACACTCACACACACACACACACTCACACACTCACACACTCTCACACACACACACTCACACACACACTCTCACACACACACTCACACACACATACACACACTCTCACACACACACACACTCACACACACACTCTCACACACACTCACACTCACACACACTCTCACACACACACTCTCACACTCACACACACACTCACACACTCACACGCACACACGCACACACCCTCACACACACACACACGCACACACCCTCACACACACACACACACTCACACTCTCACACACACACTCACACACACACTCACACACACACACTCTCACACACACACACTCTCACACACACACTCACACACACACACTCTCACACACACACACACATACACACACACATACTCACACACATACACACTCACACACCCTCACACACACACACACACACTCACACACCCTCACACACACATACACACTCTCACACACACTCACACTCAACACACCCTCACACACACACTCACACACACTCTCACACTCACACACACACTCTCACACACACACACACTCTCACACACTCACACTCACACACTCACACACACACACTCACACTCACACACACACACACTCTCACACACACACACACTCACACACACACACTCTCACACACACACACACATACTCACACACACTCACACACCAGTATCCCTAGCGGAACAGTTTCGCAGTAAGAAGTCGTCTTGCAAACCTAATCAGAGCTGAAAAGAGGGCATCGCTAGCCCCAGGACTTGGCCATACCCAATGGAATTTTTATTTCTTGTCTTTCCCAGACCTGGCTTCTATCTGGTAAGAAGCACAAATGCACACAAAGCCATGAACTGCACTATTTTTTAAGACTTTTTCTTGCAATTAAGGAGGAACCAGGACCAAGATTTTTTTTTTTTTTTAATAAGTTAAATCAGCTAGTTATCACCTCATGTAGCAAGTGTTCTGTCTTTTAGGGTCTTCGTTGTATTGGTCAATAAAAATATAATTTCCTCAGTAAAAGGTAGAGCCTAGCACAAAGCAGACATTTATTAAATGATCATTTATGACTGAATAATCAGATGAGAAAGAATAGTCAACTATGAAGAGAAAGGTGGCAGATTTCATTAAAATACAATCGTGTTATTATGCTCTTTTATTTGCAGGCACACAGACCAGAGAGCCATCTGAACAGGATCCTAATTACAAACCTGCCACAAATTTGCAAGGTTTTATGGAATGTGTTATGGGTTCTCCCAAGTCTTTCTACTATAATGTGAACAAGGCATTTATTTCTTTTTTCCTCACACGGATATTATAATTCATCATGTCATTTGGTGTGATTTTTATTTCAGTCTCTAGCTTAAAACCATCACAAGCTAAAACCCCAGCTCCCAAGTAACAGCAATCCTAGGCGGGCCCGTTATCTATTGGACATCAGCTCAAAGACGCCACTGCAGCCCTAGCTGGTGTGGCTCAGTGGATAGAGTGTCGGCCTGTGGACTGAAGGGTCCCATGTTTGATTCCGGTCAAGGGCACACAGCTCCACTGCAGGCTCGATCTCCGACCCCGGTTGGGGTACATGCGGGAGGCAGCCAGTCCATGTGTCTCTCTCGCATCAATGTTTCTCTCTCTCTATCTCTCCCTCTCCCTTCCACTCTCTCTAAAAAATCAATGGGAAAATATCCTTGAGTATTAACAACAACAGCAAAAAAAGATCCCACTGTGGACTCAGCCTTGACAGGCTGCCAGGACCTCCTGGCCTGGGAGTCCTGGCACCTGGTAAGGGTTATATAATGTTAGTTGGTGAGGCTATCGCCATGGTTACACTTAGTGGTAGCCAATTTTTTTCACCTGCTAATCAAAATTTGGCTTTATACTAACTTCAGTGCCCATCAATAGAAAATTGGATACAAAAGGCATCACAGATATATATATATATACACACATATATATACACATATATATATACATATATATATATATAAAATAATGAAGTCGCCATATATGACAACGTGGATGGACTTAGAGGTATTGTGCTAAATGAAATAAGTCAGAGAAAGACAAATGCCATATGATTTCACTTACTGTGGAATCTAAAAAACAAAATAAATGAACCAACAAAATAGAAATAAATTCATAAATACAGAGAGAAAACTGATGGTTGCCAGATGGGAGGGGTGTTGGGAAGGTGGGTGAAAGGACGGAAGGGATTAAGATGCACAATGCCAGTTATAAAAATTTTTAATGTTCCAAAATGATAAACTCTTTAAAAAACACAATGCACAGCCCAACCAACACGGCTCAGGGGCTGAACATCAACCTATGAACCAGCAGGTCAAGCAAAGCTGCACTCACCGTCAGGGCCCATGCCTGGGTGTGGGCTTGATCCCCAGTAAGGGGCGTACAGGAGGCAGTCGATCAAGGATTCTCTCTCATCACTGATGTTTCTCTCTCTCTCCCTCTCCCCCTTCCTCTCTGAAATCAATTTAAAATAAAATTTACAAATGGCTTCAAAAAGTATACCGGGTGGGATAAAAGTAGGTATACAGTTGAGTGTGTGGAACAGAGTTTATTCCTGTATTAGTATTTATTAATGATTGAATAATTTTTCATACAAACAATGGTAAACCTACTTCTGCCTTTCCCTCCCCCATATATGAAAAAAATCTGGCTTGCTATCTGTAATGGGTTCAAGTCCACCTCTGTGTCTGGGGACAGCAGGTGAAAAGAACTGATCAAAGAGAGTGGAGGAGAGATAAGGACGACCAGAGGCAGACAAAGTAGGTACCAGTGACTACCGACATCCAGGTGTGTTCTCCTTGCTCACAGCCGACAGAGCAACCAGCAGCACCAGGGCTGTGGGGTGTTACACGGGGGGGAGAGCTGGGTTAGGGTACTTGGGAGAATAGGTCTGCAATCCGTCCTGCTTATTGAAGTGGCAGTGCCAATCAAGTGAGCGGCCCTTCTAAGAATGGTTTACTGTGATGGCTATTTTCTGCCTCCCGTCTTTAAGGCAGGAAGATGGCTTAACACACTGAAAAAGCGCCATTCACTCTGTGCGCGTGGCTCTGGGGTAATTGTCTTTATCAATATTTCATGAAACAGCCTCCTCAGGAACAGTGCAATCTGAAGGTCAGAGAGGGTCAGTCGCTCCGAAGCTGGAAGGCTTGTCTAAAATCCACTGACGTCATGGTCAGAGGCAGCTGTCCATCATCAAGATGAGGATGCCGCGGCCCATTGCAGAGGTCTGAGGAAAGAATTCTAGAGAGACATCTACTTTCCGAACACACAGAAAGCCCTGCCATTTCTCACACTTGTTACATGATCCAGGTCCCCACCCTGACGGCGCTGCTGCTATTACTCAGCTCCTGGGTCTTCCTCTCCACTTCCACTCGATTCATCGTCAGGTGATTCTCAGTCATAAGACAGTTTTGCGCATGGGAAGATGGTGCCTACTTCCTCTGTCTGCCCTAAAATGTCACCAATGTGACAGAATAGTTTTGGTGAAAACCTCAGAATATCTGACCACTTCTAGCTCAGCCTCGACATGCTTTCTAAGAGTTTTCTGGAATAAAAGCAGAAGGCCCACGAGAAGGAAGCTGAAGGACGGTCAGCCACCTGTCCCAGTCTTCCCAGCTGCCTGGTGGGCGTCCTTTGTACAGATAGCACTTAGCGCAGTGCTACCTCCATTCTTCATATTATCTGATGATGACGGCAACCCCCGGTTTAGATTTTTTTAATCTTTATTGTATCTTAAACACCTGAATACATTTCAAAATCTTGTCTCACTTTTGTTTAATAAATCAGAGCGTTCTGCTAGGCTTTCTCCCGGCAAAGGAGCCTTCCTTCCCCAAAGAGTAGCGCTCAAAATGGGATCCTGGACCAGCAGCCTCCATGTCACCAGGGAACTTGCTAGACCTGAGCATTCTCCAACCCACCTCTGCCCTACTGAGCCCCAAATTTGGGGATTGGGGTCCAGCTATCTGTGTCTAAACAAGCCTTGTGGATAATTCTGGTGGATACTAAAATTTGATCTTACGATTCAATATTCTGAAATTAACAAACATTAAAGCATAAAGAATTCAATCCATCCACTAAACATGAGGCGTTGTCATGAGAGGAAGGAGGGAAGGAAAAATGAAGTTCACGAGCTGAAAAACACGCCTATGAACTTGACCTACCGGAGGTGCCTCAGCCCAGGGAAACTTCCTGTGGATATTTGCTCTACAGCGTCATCGTGGTTTTCTCTGTCTGTCTTCATTCTCCCACCCTTCCATCTCCTCCAACTTCTGATTTCTGAAAGTGAAATCATCCAGGGCTTATGCTTTCCCTTTCTTCACACACTATTTCCACTCCGCACCTCGAGGAAGGCAAGGGCGGTCTGCCAATCAGGTGTGTCATCCTCCTCCCAAGAACCTCAGGGGAGGCAATGATGCCCGGCCTCCAGGTGCCCACAGTCAGCTCACAGGGCTACTTCCAGCTCCAGGCTTTCTGAAAGCTAAAAGGCCGCTGGCGGGACTGGGCAGGGCCTTTCACTCCCAGGCTGCTCTGCCAAGTACACTGATGTTCAAGGCAAGAGTCACGGACTGTGAAGTGGACTCCGGCTCGGGAAAGTCTGTGGGAGGGGTGTCAGCAGTCCACAAAGCTCAGTCCTTTTTTAAATTAAGCCCACTCTTTGGGCCAGTCTGTCCTCTCTTCTTCTTGGCAGCCTATGCTGACAGCCCTGTTCGGAGGTGGATGAATCACGTGATGTGATGACTTCTCAGTGTTCAAGGAAAACCCGTCTCCCCAAACACTTGAGTGCTAAGCACTGTGGCCGTTTTTACTCTGAAGAGATCAAACGTGGGCTTCTCTGCGCTGCCAGGGAGCACAGCCCAGGGACCGCAGGGAGGGAGCTTCCCGGAGCTTCTCACTCCCTCTAGTTATAAAACTGGGAGGATGCCCCACAGAGGGGCAAGCCTCACCTCTGCCCTTACGAGCCTCTTCTCCACGCCATGGACAACGCTCCGGTCTGGATCCTCCAGCATCATCAGCCAAAGGCCCAGCACACCTATCTCCTGCAGCATCATTCTGCTGGCATGTCAGAAACTCAGGAAGACTTCAGTCTTACTCTTGACACTAAACAAACCCCCCCCCCCCCCCCCGCCGCTGCCTCGCCCTCCAAGACAAAGAGATGCGGGCCAAGGGCTTAGGCAGACAAAAGAGAAAAGTATGCGAACAATGTCAAGTTTCTCTCCATTAGAGGTAACCATTTACAAAACTATGCTGATGGCGTTTTCAATAACAGAAAAGCGCGCAGGTTGGAATGCTATTGGAAAGAACGCTGGATAAGAAGTTGTGAGAGAGATGAAATCACAACGTCCTTAAAGTGTTTAGAGAGGACAGGCTGAAAAAGATCCCCCCTGTTAACAGTGGTCTCTGAGCAAGCGGGCTATGAGGCTTCTCTTCCCTATGAGCTTTCACATTTTCATCACTGAGGATATTCTGCTGCAATAGTGGGAACAAATTTAATAAAACTGGTAAGTAAAAATTTTTGTAAAAGTAAATTCAACTGAGGCTGAGAAACAAAGTGATTTGTTCAAGACCATGCAGAAAATAAGTGGAAGAATGTAAAGCTAAGCATTCAGACTAGAAAAAATGCCCACATATGCTTTTGACAGCTTCTCTCTTTTTTTTTTTTTTTTTTTTGTTGATTTTTTTTTTACAGAGAGGAAGGGAGAGGGATAGAGAGTTAGAAACATCAATGAGAGAAATATCCATCAGCTGCCTCCTGCACACCTCCTACTGGGGATGTGCCCCCAACCAAGGTGCATGCCCTTGCCCGGAATCAAACCTGGGACCCTTCAGTCCACAGGCCGACACTCTTTCCCCTGAGCCAAACCAGTTGGGGTGACAGCTTCTCTTAAAGAGTCCTTTTTCCTAGTCTAGAATCCTCAGGTGGGGAGCTACCCACACCTGCCCCGAGGAGCTAACCTGCTCTAACCAAGGCCCCACGGACCTCAAATCACGGCGGTCCTTCTGACAGCTTCGCCACGCTTGCACATCCCGGCCCAGAAGGGAGAGAGCTTCGCCGAATGGATAACGGGGCCTCGGCTGATCCTGACATACCCTCTCAAAGCTCTGGGGAATGCCATGTCCCTCTTCCCCTCCCCCCAATCTCCCAAGGAAACCATCATCCCCCAGATATCACTTCCCCTCATCAGTCAGGCTCAAACCAGGCAAACAAAACACACACTCTGGTATTTCACACCAAGGGAATCTGATGCAGGCCATTTCTTACACAGCTGACAAAAGAGGCTGACTAGCCAACCTGCGGACACGGCGGCACCCAGAGGTTAGCAACAACAGCAAGCCACTGCCACCCCTGACCCCAAGGACGAAGGGAGCAGCAGCCGTACCAGGGCCCTAGGAGGCAGAGAATGGGCCCAGAGAGCCACGTGCTAATCTCCAGAACCTGTGAATATGCTACCTTCCAGGGCAAAAGGGACTTTGCAGGAGTGATTAGGTTCAGGATGGAGAGATTACCCTAGATCAGTGGTCAGCAAACTGCGGCTCGCGAGCCACATGCAGCTCTTTGGCCCCTTGAGTTTTTAGCAAAGGCCAGCTTAGGAGTACCCTAATTAAGTTAATAACAATGTACCTACCTATATAGTTTAAGTTTAAAAAACTTGGCTCTCAAAAGAAATGTCAATCATTGTACTGTTGGTATTTGGCTCTGTTGACTAATGAGTTTGCCGACCACTGCCCTAGATTATTCAGATGGAACCAGTGTCATCTCAAGGGTCCTTGGAAGAGGGAGGCAGGAGAGTGAGTCAGAGAGAGCAATGTGACAACAGAGCAGAGGTCAGGGTAACGGGACCACCAGCCAAGGAATGCAGGCAGCTACTAAGAAGGAAGCAGGTTCCCCCTAGAGCCTCCGGGAGGAATGCCACCCTGCCCACACCTTGGTTCCAGTCCTGTAAGGTTGATTTCAGACTTCTGACCTCCAGAATTGTAAGAGAATAAACTGGTCTCGTTTAAGTCACCAAGTTTGTGGTCATTTCTTACAGCGGCAATAGGAAACTAATGCGCTCGGCTTATCCCTGCTTCCAACACGTGCATCTCCCTGCTCACTGAACCCTGCAGAGAAGCCAGGAGAGCAAGAGGACGGCCAGACAAGGCTCTGGGGACACGTGCCCAGGGCCAGTGCCATCACTTCCCCACCCTGTGGGAAGCCCGTGCTAGAAAGCACATCTGAAACGTATTCTCCTGAGCGAATTTCATGTTAAACCCTAGGTATGTAACCTTCCTGTTAAGTTTCTTTTCATCCAAGTGGGGAGAGACAGGCACAGGCACAGGCACAGGCACATAATCAAAACAAGGCGCATCCTCTCCTGGTTCATTCACATTCATCATCACTCATGCGAGCCACGGAGCGACGTTTGGCCAAGGAGTCATTTTCCTGAGATGGTCTGGTAAGTTTATGGACTCCGCTTGAGTTCGCTTATTTTATTAGCATGTAAATCGAAACAGATGACATCAGCTTATCTTTCTCAAAAGCAGCACCAGTCTCAGAAAGCAATCTGTAAAATGCAAGTCCAAACAAAGCGAGCTCTGCCCGAGCCATCACATGTGCGGGTTGCTGCCCACCACTTCCCCCTCTGAGCCCTTCTCCCCGCGACCTGGCAGCCCACCAGGGGCTCCGTGGCTGGGGAAAATGGGTCACCGCACTGGGACAAAAGGACATTCACTGCAAACACCGCAGTTAAGAAAAGTTGGAGCTTCGCTGGTTTCAAACGCCCAAAGGAAATTTGTAGTTGCCGAGTGTGTGTGCCACAGGCAGACAGGCTGACCAAGCAACACAAGTCCACAGGCGGCCCACCAGGAGGGGACACGCTTAAGAATTCAATCAAGCAGAAGGAAGTGGCCGCAAGCCACTGCTGGGGGGACACGAGGCCTCGGGAGAAAGGCTGTTTGCTACGTTCCTCGCATTTAACTGAAACGTTCTGGAACTGCCAGTCCCGGGACCTAAAAATAGGGCATCACTACAAAACAGTCCAGGCTCTTGTTTGTTTTGTTTTGTTTGTTTTTTAATCCTCACCTGAGGATATTTTTCCACTGATTTTTAGAGAGAGGGGAAGAGAGAAGGAAAGACAGAGAAATATCGATGTGAGAGAAACACATCAATTGGTTGCCTCCTGTACACGCCCTGCAGGGCCTGGGCCAGGGAGAGCCTGCAACCGAGGTACATGCCCTTGACCAGAATCGAACCCGGGACCCTTCAGTCACCATGCCTCAAAGTCATGGGACCCAGAGGCCAGGCACTTCTGCCCAGCCTGCTCCAACTCTCCCTGAGCTTCTGTGGAAGGAGAAGCCTGCCTGGCAGAAGAAGGGTGGTGCCCAGGCACCAGGGGGAGAGGGAATGGCCCGGCAGCAGGCTGAAGCGGGTGGAAAAAAAACAGCGCAGAGCCTCTACCGATGTGCACGGGAAAGTCCACACGCAGGCCCAGCTCACCTACGAGGGGACCACCAGCACCCCCACGGACACGTAGACACTAATTCAAGTTCAGTTCACAACGCTTCCATTGTGCACCCACCATGAGGCGCATCTGAGTGCTAAGCACAGACATCGCTATAAATAAGGGCCCCTCTCCATGAGAGCTGAAACTTGGTCCTCTTTAAAAGCTGAAGAACGCTGCCCGCCCGGCGCGGCTCAGTGGTTGAGCACTGACCTCTGAACCAGGAGGTCACAGTTCGATTCCCAGTCAGGGCACATGCCCAGGTTGTGGGCTTGATCCCCAGTGTGGGGCGTGCAGGAGGCAGCTGATCAACAATTCTCTCTCATCGCTGATGTTTCTAGCTCTCTCTCCCTCTCCCTTCCTCTCTGAAATCAATAAAAAATTTTACTTTAAAAATAAATGAAAATAAGAGTTGAAGAACACTGACTATTTGAATTGTCTGCAAAGTCAGTCATTGTAGAAGTGTTAATCTAATGAAGAGAAATCTTCAAAGACAAATTCTCCAAATGTTGCCGCAGCCAAGCAGGGGAGTGGACTCTAGCCTCCTTCCTTAGCAACAACTTCTAAAGAGCCAGGCAAACGTTGCTCTGCGGGAGAAAACCAAGATGGGCAAGATATGCACTGCCGACGGCTGACTTCCGGTGTTCATACTACATGACAGCCAAGTGGAGCACAGCGAGAAAGCAAGTTAGGCCAAGCCTGTCTGCAGCAGACGTCTGGCCAATCACCAGGTCCCCAGCTCCAGCCTTGCTTGGTTCTGTCCCTTTGGGAAGGGGGGCGTGGCCTGGGGAGGAAACACCAGGGTTGGTGAGGGCCGCCGGGCGCAATGCTTTATCCATCGACAGCCAGGCTCCCTTACCCCTCCTTTTTCTTCTTAACAGCTGGCCCCCAAGAACCTAAACTTAGCCAGGGCGAGGTGTAGGAAACTAGATAGCGCATTCTCCAGTTGGATAGGAAATACGGGCTCAATGTGTTCAAGGTTAAGATTAATTCCTTACTTCCTCTGAATCTATTTTAAAAACAGAGCAAGGGAGGGCATATGCTTTCTTCTAGCGGAATGACGGATGATCAAAGGGTAAGCATGATCTGTGCGTCAAGCCCTCCCACTGCCGTGGCCCTTTGCCTGCAGAATTTAAAAGGATATATAGTTTATCGTTGTGGTTAAAACTTGGTTGCCTGTGTCTATTCAGAAAATTCAGTCGTGGCAACAGCCAGAAGAGTAGTGCCTCGTGATTGGCTGCACTGACATGGCTCAGCAGAAGAAAGGAAAGAGATAGCCCTGGTTGGTTTAGCTCAGTGGATAGAGCATCCGCCTGCGGACTGAAAGGTCCTAGGTTCAATTCTAGTCAAGGGCACATGCCTGGGATTGCAGGCTCAATCCCCAGTAGGGGGCATGCAGGAGTCAGCCGATCAATGATTCTCTTATCATTGATGTTTCTATCTCTCTCTTCCTCTCCTTTCCTCTCTGATAGTGGTATTGTTTCCTAGCAATAAAGACAGCAGGCTCTCTCCAAGTTGATGCTCCAGTGAGTCCTGGTGTCTGAACGCTGAAATGTGCCCACTCTCGAAGTGGAGATCCAGGTTTCTGATCTGCAGGAACAACCCTAATCAATGCTGGCTCATTATCATCCCCTGTGTTCTGTAAACAAGAGCTCTCCTCCGCTCAGCTGCTCATTAGGGCCGAGGTAGCTGAATTTCAGAAGGAAAGGGGTGACTGCATGCCTGGGGAAGAAAGGACTGGAGCTTCTGAAAAGTCGTGTTTCACAAGTAACATTCAAGGTGTGTCAGACACGGAAAGAGGAAGGAGGAGGGCAGGTCCCTTTGCTCCAGGGTGGTTTGCCTATGGCGCATGGCTAACTGGTCTCACCACAGTCTGCCTTTGTCTTGCTCCACAGAGGTGTCATTTGTGACATCCCTCTGCGCTGTGGCAGCCTTTGAGTTGTTCCAGACCCTATATATCCAAGAGAAATACCCGTCACTCTACAATCCTTTCAGTATAAAGAAAATCAGCCCAGAAATGAGCAGGCCATAGGATTCTATCGATTCCCAACTCCATCGTCAGTGCTCTAACTAGATTGCTTTTTCAACCAAAGCGCTTTTAACTCGGGATGGAACCTGATCTCTGTCTGAATCAGGTGTCATTATCAAGACCATCATTCAATCATCCCTTCGCTTACTCTACAAATCCTTCTTGAGTTCCTTACAGCTGTTGGCTCAGCTCCGGACACTGGGGGCCACTGTTGAACAAGACGCAGACAGCACCTGCTCTTGGGGATACCATACCCAGTCCAGGGATGCAGACAGTAAACGTGGCATTTCAAAAATGAACAGACAATCTGGTGCCATGAAGCAGTAACACAGGACGACGCAGTCCTAGCTGCTGGGCGCGTTCCTCGGGTTGGGTGTTCAGGAAAGACTCTGAGGAGGTGTCGTTTGAGTTGAGATGTGGCTGACGGGAGGGAGTCGGCCATGGGGAGATGGGGACACAACAGGACAAAGACCCAAACAAGCACAGAAGTTCAAAGAGTAGCCAGCAGGCCAGCGGGGCTGGAGCCCAGGGGGTGTAGATGGAGGGAGAGCTGTAGGGAGGGGCAATGCAGGGCCTTCCTTCCTGGTAGCCCAGGGCAAGGGATGCCGGTTGGACCTCTATCCTGAGTGCAACGGAGAGCAGGGGCAGGGAAGGACCTCCAACAGGAGAGTGACAGGACCCGGCTTGAGTTTTTAACTTTCTGGCTGCCATGTGGAAGATGCATTAGAGACAGAGTGACAATGATGAGAACAGTAAGGAAGGGATTACAATATACGGTAATACAGATTCAAACTCTAATGTATATGGTTGGGTTTTTTAAAGATAACACAAGGGGACTCAGAAACAAAAAGGACTGAGGGTTTCTAGACTAATTAAAGACAGATATGCTAAAAAGAAGAAGGGTTACCAGAGATAATAAAAGATTCCGATTACCTTGTAAAATATGTTAAGTGACCATGCTGGTAGAATTTTCCTATTATCATTGGTTAAATAGTTTCAAGTCTTTTCTTTTTTTAATATATTCTTATTGATTTCAGAGAAGAAGGGAGAGGGAGAGAGATAGAAACATCAATGATGAAAGAGAAGCAATGATCAGCTGCCTCCTGCACACCCCACACTAGGGATTGAGCCCACACTGGGGCATGTGCTGTGACCGGGAATCAAACCCGACTTCCTAGTTCATAGGTCAACGCTCAACCACTGAGCCACGCCAGGCCGAGCTCAAGTCCTGAGACAGAAAGAGGGAACTGAGTTTGAGAATGTCTTGGATGAAGCATAGAAACAGATTTACATGTAGAAAGACAAATAATCATTATTTCAGAATAATGATCATGAGAGTTCTCCCCTAGGCATGGGGTGAAACCACTCGGGTCTTCGCCTAGACATGGAGAAAAACAGGAAGAGAGGAAAATACCAACCAGTTCCATCTCCCAAGTACTGTCATGAGCAGTATGCTTGGCTCCTCCAGACAACCCAGCAATATGTGACTTATTAATAAAGTCTCTAACTTTGAGACTTTGGCTGAATTTAAACTTTCCAGTGAAAGATGTGTGCTTTAGCGATGACTCGAAATGGGAGAGTTAGAGTAAAAACACCAATGTTTTCCTTCCTTGGAAACTAAACGTTCATCACTTTTAAAGTTGAGATTGGACAGTTCTGATGCCAGCACTTCTTGGACAGAGAGAAGAGCATCCACGATTCCCTTAGAAAAGGCAAGGGTAAAGGCACTGCCTAAGTGGATATTAACTTGAATTATGTCCAAATTCTTTTTTCTGGGAAAGAAACAAAGCTGCTAAAAACTGGTACAAATGTGGAACAAATGTGACAGCACAGAAAATATCAAGACCAAAGCAATTATCCTTCAGTCTCCCAGCATGCAGTCATTTCTGTACAATTTGGAATGAGATCTGACCCCCCAAAAAATGGGAATTGAGCAATTTTTTTTCCAGAAAACTACTTAAGAAATTAAGAAGAATGTGGAGGCGATGGTTATTAAAATAAAATTTAGCTCAAATCAATTATGACTTTAAAAGAGAAAAGCAATTGTTTACAGACATTCTCATGGGTGAGAAAAGGGCCACAATCCACAGTGATCTGAAGCACATCATATATCTTTTTTAAAAAGAAAAAACCTATAATAGCACAAGCTGCTCTCCAACTCCAACTATATTGCGATGAGTCTCAAGAAACAGAGGAAGTGTATAGGAATTATTGCTTTTTTATGACATTGAATAAAAATCACTTATTTGTAATTTACCTTAAAGTGGGTTGGCCAAAATATCATGTATATATGAACAGGATGCACAGTCTAGGTTGTGAGTATATGGATGGGTATTCACTGGACAATTCTTTCTACTTTTCTGTGTGTTGCAATTTTTTTATGTTAATCAAACAAGAACTATTTAAAACAAACTGTACAAAGGCTATGTAATGCAAATATCCCATTAGCTGGTACCCAATAGAACCAAATATCATTAAGTCTCTTTGAAAACTTGGTTAAAAGGCACTAATAGAGATGGCTTTCTATCTTAGACTTATTAGAAGAGTTGATTTTTTTTATTACATGATAAGAACTCAGACACCTAGGAAATAAGGAAAGGGCATAAATATATATTGTAGTCAATTAAATATAAAAATGATTTGGTGTTTGTGTTTACACCAACTGAAGAGGATTAAAGTCTAAAACCAATAAGCATGTGCCAGCTCTGTGGACGATATCTACCCCCAAGGGAGTAACACTTGGGCAAGAAAAAGACAGTTACACACAAAGTAATTAGGCATGATAAAAACACAGAGCACCACGGACACAGACAGTATGCGGTGAAGGCCTGGGGGGTGAGGGGAGGTGGGAGCCAGGGGGCGGGGATCAATGGGAGAAACTAAGCAGGGCATCTATAATACCTTCAACAATAAAGATAAATTTTTTAAAAATCCAGAGTGAAATTAGTACAATTATAGATTAAAATACATTACAAATATACAAACGTAGGGCATATCTGGTAGGCAGAATCACGGTCCCCCAAAGAGACCCATGTCCTAACCCCAGACCCTCCCATGACCAAAGAGACTTTGTAGGTGTGATTAAGGGGAGAGTCTTGAAGATCGGCCTGGATTGTTCCGGTGGGCTAGCTCTAATCACAGGGGTCCGTACAAGAGGGTGGCAGGAGAGTCAGAGGTGCCCAAAGAAGCAGAGGTTGGAATGATGTGGGTGACAAGCCACAAAATGTAGGCTGTGTCTGGAAACTGGAAAAGGCCAAGAAATGGACTCTCCCCTAGAATCTCTGTAAGGAACACAGCCTTGCCGACTCATTGTATTTCTTTCTTTTTTAAATAGATTTTATTGATTTTTTACAGAGAGGAAGAGGGACAGAGAGCTAGAAACATCGATGAGAGAGAAACATCGATCAGCTGCCCCCTGCACACCCCCCAGCGGGGATGTGCCCGCAACCCAGGCACATGCCCCCGACCAGAATTGAACCCGGGACCCCTCAGTCTGCAGGCCAACGCTCAATCCACTGAGCCAAACTGGTCAGGGCTCATTGTATTTCTTTATTATTATTTTCCATCCTCACCCAAGGATATGTTTTTATTGATTTTTAGATAGAGAGGAAGGGGGAGAGAGAGAGAGAGAAACATCAACGTGAGAGAGAAATATCGATCAGTTGCCTCCTGTACATACCCCAATCAGAGATCGAATCGAACTTGCCACCCTTTGTGTACGGGACAATGCTCCAATCAACTCAGCCATCTGGCCAGGGCCGACTCAGTTTAGATTTTTCACTTCCAGAATTGTAAAATAGATTTGTGTTGTCTTAAGCCACTATAGTTGCGGTAATTGTGACAACAGCAAGAGGAAACCAATACACCATCTTGTGAATGCGGGTGCTGTCCCAGTGAGGAAGGAGAAAGATCAATACTTATTAAACAGAGAAGCCTCGTGAGGGAGATGAGATACGTGAGAGGCTCTAAAGGCTGTGCTAGCCCAGCTGGTGTGACTTGGTGGTTGAGTGTCAACCTATAAACCAGGAGGTCACAGTTCGATTCCCGGTCAGGACACATGTCACAGTTGCAGACTCGATCCCCGTACGGGGTGTGCAGGAAGCAGCCGATCATTGTTTCTCTCATCGGTGTTTCTCTCTCTCTATCCTCTCCCTTCCTCTCTCTAAAATCAATAAAAATATATCTTAAAAAAAAAAAAAAAAGACAACGTAGAGAGGAGCCTGATCTATTATTCCCAGCCACCCTGGCTGAAGTCCCTCATAGGTGAGCAAGGCTATTCTAGACCATTCACTCCAGCTTAGCTAGCTGGGACCAAAAGAACTGACCAGCCAACCCACAGAACCCTGAGGAATAATAAATGCTAATTGCTTTAACTAAGTTTTGGAATTGCTTGTTATGCAGCAAAAACTTATCCACTACTTTCCTTGGATTCAGCATCCCAGGACCTACGTGTCTGGCTCTCAGGCCAAATAAACTTATGAGTTAATAAGAGACAATATTGGATAAAATGGAGCCAAAATACAGTGAAATTTGACTCTCACCAAATTATGGTGAAAAAAGAGATGAGCACGGAGGAAAGACAGGAAAGGGGCATGATGAAAACAGTATGTTAAGAAGATAAATCTACTGGGGGATGTAGTAACAGAAATACGAACTGAAAATAGGGAGATCATTGTGACCTTTTTGCTACAATTCAGGCATGAAGGGGAAACATAAAAGGCCGCTAGAAAATTAAAGCAAAAGGCAAAACTCTTAACCATCTTATAGTTTATATGATGATATAAATGTAACTAATCACAGCAGAGACCGGTGGTTGTTTACCAATTCTGTGGCACTTTCGTCCTGGACCCACAGCTAGTCCACATTTCCCAGACTCCCTTGCAGTTCGGTGTAGCTATGTGACTGAGTTCTGGCCAATGTAACGAGGGCAAAAGCAATGCAACTCCACTTCCAGATCTGGCCCATAAAAACTTCCTGCGGGATTCTCTGTCCTCCCTCTGTCTTTCCTTATCTACCAGCTGAATGGACAGGATTCCCAGGACAGAGGGGAGGCCAGAGCCAGCAAGTGAAGGAGACTAGATCTCCAAACGGCCAGGGGAAAGCTACCCACTAAGTAGAACCACCTGCTAAGAACTTGGTGGAAGCGAGAACGGAATCTTTATTATATGAAGCCACTGAGGTTGGGCGGTTTGCTTGACAGCTAAGCATTTCTTACCATACAGACTACAACTGTGCCACTTCAAGCCTAATAATTGGTAATATCCTAACCAAAGAAAAGTGGTGGGGTGTTACATTTCAAAGCACGAGGGACTGGAGACAAGCCAACTAAACAGGGAATTTGAATAGAGTGCAGTAAACACAATCTCAGACGTGCCAAGATGGAACTCATAACACAATATTGGAAGGGCTTATCTTACTAATAAAAAGCAAATGAGGCAGAGACGTGGCAACACTCCAGAGTAAATCAGGAAAGCCCTGGCTGGGAATCCAAGTTTCTGATAATACATGCAAATTAGAACGCATTTAGCTGAGGTTGAAAAGAAAGAACACAAATTAAATGGCTGTGGGCATGCTCCAGGGAGACCACGCTGGATGGAAGTCACTGCTTTCCTAACAGAGAGGAAACAGTCAGGGTAAAGGTCAATGGTACTAATGATGTTGAGAGCTTCTAAAAGTCCCCTTCTGATTGGCTGATGTGGCTCAATGGTTGAGCATCGACCTATGAACCAGGAGGTCACCGTTGGATTCCCAATCCCCAGTAGGGAGTGTGCAGAAGGAAGCTGGTCAATGATTCTCTCTTATCATTGATGTTTCTCTCTCTCCCTCTCCCCTCCTCTCTGAAATCAATAAAAATGTTTTAAGTAAAAAATAAAAGTCCCCTTCTGCTGAAAATCAAGTATCAGACTCAGTCCTGACTTGCCTTGCTGGTAACTTTCATCTGTTGGAGGCCACAGGAAGCCACAGAGGGAACTGGTGTCCCAGGCCTAATTCTGAGAAAGAAGGGAAATGCAGTTGGTGACTGGAGATAACAGGAAGTGACGTGTCGTCGTGGAGTCCTTTATAAAGGAAAGGAAAGCTTCAAACTGTGACAATGTACCATTGAATTGAGATGTTGGGACACAGGATTATTTTAAAGAGAGAGGATCAGAGATCCAAATTGGCACAAAAGGGCTAGATATTTTTAAAGTATGAAAGTCTAGATATCCAGTCCTGAATATCCTGTCCTTTGTGGGAGAAAGGTGGGGGTAGATTTAAAGAAATCAGTAAGATTCCATAAAAGCTCTCTGATTCGCTCTGACTTAAAAGCACACATTAGAAAGGGGGGGGAAGGGATAGACACAGACAAAAAACGAGGAATAAACATAAATGCAGCTGCCACTCAGACCTACCTCCTCCCCGCCACTCTGGGAGGCTGCATCTGCTTTCACACTGAATATACACATTTTTTGGGGAGACATCTGTGTGTGTGTGTGTGTGTGTGTGTGTGTGTGTGTGTGTGTGTGTGTGTAGTTTATTGATTTCTAGACAGGGGAAGGGAGAGGGAGAGAGAGAGCAACATCAATCGGCTGCCTCCTGTACTCGCCCTACTGGGCATCAAGCCCGCAACCTGGGTATGTGCCCTGACCAAGAACCGAACCTGGGACTTTTTGGTGCACGGTATGACACCCAACCAACTGAGCCACACCAGCCAGGGTAGCACTGAACCCTCTTTATGCCCAAGGGCTCCTTGCTCGTCAGTAGCTGGAGTAGTTCCAGACCAGCTGCTGCCTTGTGTCAAGAAGGTGAGCCAGCAGATTCCTGACTGTGCACAACTGCTCAGGGAAGGGGATTCTAGGAAGTCAAATTCCAGTTTGCTAGGCTGACCTGGCACACAGCCACGACCTCATAACCCTGTGGCTCTTCCCACCTCTCACCTGTCCATTCGAATCGACCCTGGACAGTTTCATCAGGAGAGGGTTCTCACATGCAATTCCAACCTTGTTGTGCTCCAACTGCCACCATCCCCACTCAGATTCCCCTCTGCCTCTCCATCAGCAGCAGCACCCAAGCTACACTCCCTTGCACAAAATACTAGTTAAGATCAGGTATGCGTGCAAGAGACAGAAAATTCAAAATTATAGTTGCTTAACCCAATTATAAATGTATTTCTCAGATGGAAATCTGGGTGGGTAGCCTTGGGACCCAGCTTCCTCTCTTGTTCCTCCAAGTTGACAGCGTTGTGCTTTTCAGAATTGAGATGGAGAAAGGGACAAAGACAAAACAAACCAACAAAAAGGATGCTCTCAGTCTCCAGGGCCTAACTGAGCTGCCACGTGACACTTTACCAAACGCAGTCACCTGGCCACACCCAGCTTCAAGGGAGCTTGGGAAATGTAGTCCTTAATCTGATCAGCTATGTGCCCCGCTAACATGTCTACTGGGGAAAACCAATATTGGGGGACAGTTAACCGTCTCTCCCACATGTGACATATCACCTGCCCCTGCCCACTCTTCTAACCTCATTTTCTACCCATTTACTCCTCCATATTTTAACTGTAAAACTAGAATACTTGATGTTTTTCACCCAACACTCCCTGAACTACTCTAGTTTCATGACTTTGCACATGCTGTTCCCTTGACTGGAATTCCCCCCTCCACTCACCTGGGGGGAAACATCTGTTTTTCCTCCAAGAGCTCATTGGTTATTTGCCGCAGGTGTTCTATTTCCTTACACACCTCCTGCCCTTTGAACACACTGCCATTAAAATAATTATGTCATTGTAAGACAACTGTTTGTTGCAACATCGGTCTCCCTTTTTCTGAGTTCCTTAAGTGTGCGGCCTCTTCAGCCCGGAGCTTCCACACTGGGCCCAGTATCCAATGCATAATGCACTGGGAATGTCTGCAGAACGAAGACTCGCAGAGTGTGAGGGGACTGATACTTTAATCAGTCCATATGCTGTATTTCTATGAAAGCGTCTGAAGCTGCAGGGCCTTCTATGGCTGTGGAACGGCGACATTGCTTTTACTGTTTCTGGAGGAGAGTTCAAAACCTCGTAGACGAACTCAACCAAGAATGAATGGACAGTTCTGGGTATCAGCCCACTGAGATGTCTGGGAACCCTCCAGAGAGGGTGAGCGGGCTGGAACTTTCCTAGGAAACACATGTGCTTGTGATATTAGGCACCCAGGGCACTGACCTCACGAGAAACAACTTACACCATCTCTCGCTTTAGCAAACAGCAAGGTCCAAAGGTTGGGTCAACAAATGGGGCTCCAAGGAATTGTGTTGAGTAGTCCAAGGCCCGGGCCTGAAGACCACACCACAGGCCACCGTCTGGATGTTGCTCCTGGCAGTCCAGCATGTCAGCCAGCACCAGTGCCAGAGAGCACCGCATGCCCCTTCCCTGATAGTCTGGGTCCCTCTGCATCCGTTTGAACCTCTTATTCAGGAAGTTTCAAAAAATCAAGCATTTACATCGAAATAAATCAACAGAAAAATGAATTGCATTTGACTGTGTTCAATGCCTGGTGCGCACACATTTGACCTTGAGGGAATGAGAGTGCGTTCCTGTGGGGAAAGAATGCAAGACTGGACTGAAATCAAAGCCATTTTCAGGGATAGTGAGTGGCAAGGGGCACCCTCTGTTCATCAGCTAGATGAACAGTGACCCAGAGGGGCAGCTGGGAGGATGGAGGAACCCAAATGTTGTGTGTTTATGTATAAATTAATTGTAAGCCACCTCTCTATCTGCAGTCTCTCTCCTGCTTCCTCCCCACTCCCTGCATGATATTCCCACCAATGTAAGAAAGAATCGGGGGGGGGGGGGGTAGGAATTCATCATTACAGTGAGAAGACCAAAAATTAAAAGTATGTACAATATTCAAGGGTAGCAACAAGCAAGCAGAGGTTGAATTTTCTACTGAAGCCGTGATCCCCCTTCGCAGGCATGTTTCATGAGAGATCAGCCGCCTTGAGGATGATGTAAAAGGAGCGTTTTCCACTGAGTGGGACGTTAGATGAAACTACTTCTGAGGTCTCTTTCAACTCAACGTGCCATTATTCTGTAGCTATTGATGATTTCCTCGTGGCTGAAATCTGAATTGTTCTGTCTTCAATATTTCATTGCACTATTGATTTTTTAAAGGGGAAGTCGTCTCACCCATTAATTAAATGGTCAACATAACTGGGCAATGACAATTGGATTTTCCCCCTCGACCTGCTTAAGGTCATTCACTCCCGGGCTCAGACTACAAGGGCTTTCTTAGCCAAGAAACCCAACCCTTTCCCCAGAGAGCTGCCTAGCCCCACCACCACGCCCAGCTGTGTGGCTTTTCTTCAGACATGTACCTGCAAGACCCAGAGTAACTTAAACTCCTGAGATTTGTCCAGGGAAAATGAAAATCCAATAGTTTACTGTCTCATAAGAAATGCTGCCATCAATAATGGTGGGGAGCTGGAAAGGGCCAAAGACAGTCACTGTCTAAGGACACACGAACTGCCACCAGAGTAACAGAGAGGCCATGGGAAATGGGGTGGTCCAGAAGTGAGGATGAAGGGCAGGAAACGTGGAGGGAGTTTGGCACAGCAAACGTTAATTAAAATTCAGCTATGGGGCAAGTGTATGGACAAGTGATGGACCTTCTGAATTCAGAAATCAGTACGTTCAAAATTATAAAGGTGGCTGACAGCAGAGACTGCATTAGCAGTAGAGATAACCAACAAATTCTTACACTGCCCAGCTGGCATGGCTTAGCAGTTGAGCGTCAACCTATGAACCAGGAAGTCACAGTTCAATTCCTTGGCCTAGCCTGAGCCCTCTTGCAATCTGGGATCCCTCAGGGGATGTAAGAGAGCTTATTTTGGCCTGATCCCCACAGGCCAGGCTGAGGGACCCCACCGGTGCAAGATGGGGGACTCCAGGGCGTGTCTGGCCAGTCTCGCCCAGTCCTGATCAGCGGGACCCCAGCAGCAAGCTAACCTACCGGTCGGAGCATCTGCCCCCTGGCGGTCAGTGTGCATCACAGCGACCAGTTGAAAGGTCAACAAACAATCAGATACTTAGCATATTAGGCTTTTATTATATAGGATTTTTCCTTAAACTGACCATTTGCATTTTATGCCTTTGTGTTTCAAAATACAGATTTTACAAATAAGAATATTAGCAAGTAATTTGTCCAAATTGTACACTAACTTATAACGCTCTAAAAAAATTCCTGATAATGTTAACCCACTAGACTCTGGAGGTGGGTTAGGAGTCAGAAAAGAGATGATGTCCAGTTCATTTATTACAAAAGTGAAGGAATTTTCCTGTGGAAGGAGAGTGCCGTCAGAGTCCCTGCTCAGCCAGATCAGCCTGCCCTCAGGCACAGGGGCACAGGCACAGGGAGCCCTGGCAATGCCCCGCGTGTCTAGATACGCCAGTTACACTTACATTGGTTCTGGGTTACACAAGTATCTTTAATTAGAGTTGTTACATTGCCAAATTAAGAGAAGAGGGAACAATTGCCAAAAAAAAAAAAAGTAGAAGTGAGGATTACATCAAGGAAATAATTGCTTAATCACCACATGCTGTTCTACTCTTTTAGGAATAGGAATAAGAACACTCTTTAAATATTATTTTTTATTGATTTCAGAGAAGAAGGAGGCGGAGAGAGAGAGGGAAACATCCATGAGGAGAGGGAATCATTGATTAGCTACCTCCTACGTGCCCCACACCAGGGATGGGACCTAAAACCGGGGCATGTGCCCTGACCAGGAATTGAACTGCAGCCTCCTGGTTCATAGGTTGACGCTCGGGCCAGGCAGGAACACTTTTTGAGGATTCGGAGCAGGTGTGGTCGGCTCCTCTCTGAAGTCAGGGGCAGGTCTTAGGCATGTGGTTACGGAGAGAAGGACCGGAGAGGCAGGGAGATGACCCTCCATCCAGAATTTTCTTTCCAATGTTCCCACTGATTAGAAACTATTCTTGGTGACAAGGTAACCTATTCTTAGGGTTAATTTATTTCTTAATTAACATATTCTGTACTGGGACTCCGGCAGTGTGAGTGAAGGAATTGAGGAAGTAATAATAATGGCCACTGTTAGCTGAGAACTGAACTGACTGGTTTCCATGAAGTATCCCATAGGGAGCATTTGACCATCGGGACTATTATTCCAATGAGTGTCCAGAAGGTGACTTGCTCAAGGTTGTACCCCATAATGGGCTGAGTCCGGATCAGAACCCCCTCTGACTTCAGAGCCAAGGCATTAGTCACCTTGAGCACTTCCAGGAAGGGGATGGCGGGGGAAGAGCGTCTGGAAGGCCAGAGGGCAGTGTGAGAAGGAAAGGGAATAATGACGGTAACACAGGTAGCTGCAGTTTATTGGGTGCCTACTCTGTGCGACCCATCATATATGTCACATCACTGACCCTCTCAACAAGCCTGCTAGGAGGGCCGGGGATCCCCATCGCACAGATGGGAAAAGGGAGGCAGAGGGTGGTTACTTCGGATCCAAGTTGCACGTCTTCAGGGTCCAGAAAGCCGCTCGGAATTCCAGGCAAACCGATCCCACCTGAATTCCGTCACCGGGCCATGAAATGCTGAGGATGCTTAGGGAAGGGCGTGCTGTCAGAGGCAGGACGTGGCCTCAGCGTCATGATTCTGCCATAAACCGCCTTGGGAAGCAATCAGGACCCAGGAATCAGAATTCTATACAGTGTCTTGTTCTACTCTTTGTTGTATTTCTGTATCTAATTAGCCCAGAGTCACACTTAAGAGTCTAATCTGCATATTGCAGGAACCCCGCTGCAGAGGGAGCCCTGGGCCCTGGAGGGGTGGTGGGAGGAGTAAGCGCAGAAGGAGGAGCCCCTGGTAGTGGCAGGTGGTCTCTGTGGCTGCAGAATGGGCTAGTCCAGATGCCTGACAACTTTGCCTGTCTTCCTCAGACCCCCCGTTTCTCCCAAAACCGTGTGGAAATCCCCAGGTTGCTTGGTGTGACTCTGTCTGGGTCATGGGAAGACACCCATCCCAAAGCCTCATATGCACTAGCTCCTGGGAAGCATGGAGGTGCCATCGTCTCTTTTAAAAAACGCCATAACCTCCCTGGAGAGACTAAGCCCAGAGCCCTGAGTCTCAGGAGCTTGTTGCAGGGGCTGCAGCAAATGGCCTCCTCCCGCGGTGGCTGTGCTGTCTCAGCCCAACCTCGCACAGCACTCTGGCGGCCACTGCGAGTCCTTCCTTTGGGTCCCTGAGAAAGCCCCAGGTGCTCTTGCTGTGCTCAAGTCTCAGGAGAGGGGAAGGGTTCCCCGGTTTCCCTTGGCGTGGAAATGCACACGCAAAGCCAAGAGCGGTGCCAGGCCGCACTCGCAGATTTGGTCTTTTAATTAAGTGTGTTTTCTGGAAATAAAATTAGGCATGCTGATCAGGCCTTCAGTGAAACCCAAGCCAGGCTGTCTGATGAGAAGGACTCTGCTGACAACTTCATTAAACATGGATGAGGAAGTGAGTCAAGCATCACAGGGAGAGGAAATCTAGGAGACGGTGGGCAGGAAATAATAGAAATACCAGCAGGGCTTAGAGCTACGTGAGCACGCAGCATAGTTCTGAGGACGCGAGTAATTGGCTTTGGCCTGGGTGCATGCCATTATAGAGAGTTAACGAGGCCTTTTCAATTCGCTCATTAAAAAAATATTTATGGAGCGATTTTTCCATCCCAGGTACTGCACCAGACAATGGAAAATGGGATGGAAAACAAGATCTAGCGTTGACCCTCTTAGGACAGAGAGAGTCTAGTGGGTTAACATTATCAGGAATTTTTTAGAGAGTTATACGTTAGTGGACAATTTGGACAAATTACTTGCTAATATTCTTATTCATCTCTTTTCTGACACCACCCCCTACACACACACACACACACACACACACACACACACACACACACACACACTGGGTATTATACCATCCTGATGCCATATTTGGTCACCACCACATGTCCAGCACAGCCCCAGTCTGCCCACTAGCGCACACGTAATACAGATCTGTTGAAGAAATGAGCAAATTGAGTTTCCCCTGGAAGGAGATTCTTTACGTCCTCTTTCCTCGGAATAAATTCCATTGTTGGGTTAGGGTTTCCGGGGCCAGTAGTTAGAACCATTGAGAAAAGGGGAGAAAGGGAATCAGACAGTTTATCCCAGACACAACTGGACTGCAGCACGTGGCCTCGATGGGTAACTGCGATGGATGTCCTATACCCCCGAGTGAGTAGACTTAACCACACCTACCTCCCATCCCCCCCTGCGTCAAGCCCCGTGTGGTGTGTGTGGTGTATGGCAGCAAGCAGATCAACATAAGCCTGTTCTACCTTAAGGTGGCTCCAAAAGGCAGTAAGAAGAAGTGGGCAGGGGTGACCTCCCCCCACCCCACCCCTATGGGAAGGAAAGAGTTGAGTGATGAATTAAGAACAAGGCCAGATACATCGTTTCGCGCTGGAAAGACCCACCTCCATCAGATCAATCCTCAGCCAGGGTCTGGTGAGCCCCAGAATGAGGTCATGATGCTGAGCCTACAAAAGGACCAGCCCAACTCAGTGTGACAGGTGACCAAGAGAGGACCCTCCACAGAGGATGAGGTTTTCATGTTGTGGACCAGGTTGATGGCCTTCTCGGTGCCATCAGAGACAGAAAGGTGTGTGTGTGTGTGTGTGTGTGTGTGTGTGTGTGTTGTGTGTGTGCGCGCACACACACACACACATACACATACACACTAACACAGCTCCTGGGACCCTGCCCGGCCAGGATGAATGGTGATGGAGCCACTCAGGAGCAGGTGAGAGAATGGCCACATCTTGAAGGTCAAATGGCAGCTTAGTTTTGTCTGGGCTCCTATCAAAGGCCCCTGAAGGGTGGGCGGGAGCAGGGCAGGCCACCCGTCCTCCAGCAGCCATTACCGACTCCTTGTCTTGCACCTCTCCCCCCTCCCTTCCTTCTGGCTCCAGGTCAACCCACCCACAGTTCCCAGTGTTCTTGTCCTCACTTCCTCTGGCTTCCCACAGCCCGCCCAGACCTGCCCTTCCTGAGTGTCCCCCAAATCACTAACTTAAGTCTTCATTTTTCCTATCGTTCTTCCCATCCCCAAAACTCAATCTCCCTCAGAAAAGCTAAACTAGACATTAGGGGAAAAAGGACATCTCATTGTATTAATTCACACAACGCCTGTCCTTTTTTTGTCCAAAACAGCAACTGAGAGTTTCCCCCGAATTTCCCCTTTGCCCACAGGAGTCACCTCTGCATGGAATTCCAGGAATGCTACGGCAAATTACCATCCCATCGGAACCGGCCTTGGGCAGGAGCTGATCCTGAAGCTGCGGAACAGAGGGTGAAAGGAATCCGAGGTACCTGAGCGGGATGACTATAACCTGCCGGGGCCTGCCCGGCTCTCCCTAGATCCTTGTTACGGAGCAGTCATTTCACCGCTGCAGGCCCAGGTGAGGAGGGAGGGAGGGAGGGAGGGAGGGAGGGAGGGAGGGAGGGAGGCAGCAAGTACAGGGTCAGACTCTGCCTTCATTTAAAATGTCCACATTTTGCTCATCGTAGGTTTTTGGCATTAATGTTGATTTAAACACTGCGCTAAAAGGGCGTCCATCTTTATTAACTACGTTTCTTGGTGCCCTCTCCCCAGATCTGCACCCACGGGGTCCCTTGGTCCCCTCACCTGGACCTGGTCCTGCTACTTTCAGTTGCAATTTTGGTGACTTGCAGGCAAAACCATCCTCGTGGTGAAACACACACAAATAATAAAATAAAATAAATAATAAAATAAATAAGTAAAACGTTAAAAAAATAAAATAAATTAAAAATAAATAAATAATAAAATAAATAAGTAAATAAAATGAAATACCACCCCGTTTCATAAAAGCTGTTAGGGAAGCTGGTTATCAATAGGGGAGGCTTGTTGAAGTGCGATTCGAACTCTAGACAGGCCTGAGTTCAGACCGCCTCTCCTGCCCTTACGGAGCTCAGCGTCTGACCGCGGAGACATGCCACGAGCCCTCTAACGTCCATGAAGACGTCTGCTCTCCGCAGCAGGAGCAGGACAGTGACGTAAGTCCTTCCGTGGTGAGGGCAGAGATGGGGGCCACGGCGGCCTCAGAGGGAAGGGGATGTCAAAGAGCAGTAGGAGGGGAGAGAGGAGACTGCAGAGGCCCCGAGGAAGAGCCCCAAGTGCCCAAAAGCGAATGCCTGGGGAAGAGCCGTCGGCACAGGGAGGATGACAGGAAGGGGGCATGACAGCGAAGCAGGAAGAACAGGAGGGGCTGTGGCTGCCGTTAGAGCAATGAGCATAGTCATGAGGCCAGAAGAGAGGCTTTTTAGGTGACAAAATCCAAAGTAACAGATGAGCCCGGGCGGCGTGGCGCAGTGGTTGAGTGTCGACCTATGAACCAGGAGGTCATGGTTCAATTCCAGGTCAGGGCACAGGCCCGGTTGTGGACTTGACCCCCAGTGGGGGGCGTGCAGGAGGCAGCCAGTGATTCTCTCTCATCATTGATGCTTCTCTCTCTCTCCCCTTTCCCCTCTGAAATCAATGAAAATATATTTTAAAAAAGAAAGAACAAAGTAATAGATGATACACTGGCGGGAGGGGCAGGGGCAGGGGTGGGGGGAGGGCGGAGAAAAGGGTGGAGCCTAGGATGGCTGTGCCTGACTACAGACTAAAGCCAGCCCATTCCTGTGCTGTTAGGCGGAGGATGGGGAGGGGGGAGGGGGGCTTGGCTGATCCCACAGGATTAGGACTAAGTTAGAGGGTGGGGACAGGCACCTGGTGGCCTCTACTCCCCATGGAACACTGAGAAATGGCAGCCACTCCCCGGCCAGGGGCCAAGCACTTGGGCTGCCTCCCCGTGGACACTGAGCGTGTCTTTCTCAAGCACTTCCATTTCCATTCATTCATTTATTTCTAATCCTCACCCCAGGACATTTTCCACTGGGTTCTAGAGAGAGTGGAAGGGAGGGGGAGAGACAGAGAGAAACATCGATGTGAGAGGGGCCTATGGATCGGTTGCCTCCCGCACACACCCCAACCAGGGCCGGGATGGAGCCTGCAGCCGAGGTGCGTGCCCTTTAGCCTGTGGGCCGGTGCTCTACCCACTGAGCACACCAGCTGGGGCTCCATTTTCATTTAGACCTTCCCAGCCACCAGGGCTGCAGAGACCAAAGACAGAGGGGTACCACCTGCATTCGTCCTCGGTATCTGTGTGCTTAATCGCTACTATGTTCAATTGTCATGAGGAAATGGCTATGCGAACAGTCATTTCCCATCCGCGGAAATGACCGCTTTATTATCCCTGAGAGGTTTGTACCTGGGCAACCAAACCTTTTGATAAGGAGCTAATTTCACTGTGTTTCCCCTCCTGCTGAGATTTTATACTCTGGGGTAATAAAAACAACAACAAAAGTGGACATGTGAGGTCTCTAAGTCAAGAATATTAGCATGGCCTAGCCAGTTTAGCTCAGTCGACGGGCGTTGGCCTACAGACCGGAGGGTCCCGGGTTCGATTCCAGCCAAGGCAAGGACTTAGGTTGCAGGCTCCTCCCGGCCCCGGGGCCCTGGTCGGGCTTGTGCAGGAGGCAACCAATCGATGTCTCTCTCTCTCACATCGCTGTTCCTCTCTGTCTCTCCCTCTCTCTTCCACTCTCCCTAAGAATCAATGGAAAAATATCCTCGGGTGAGGATTTCAAAAAATAATAATAATAATAATAAAGAATATGAGCATGATGTTTTAGAAATAAAAATTTAGCTATTTACTTCTTAAGTCTCCAAAGTTCTTTCTCACATACTGCCTCACTTATTCATAATGATCATGTAAAATAAAATGCCGAAGTAATACCTGAAGCAAACTGGATTTGGGGAAAAGTCTGAACGGGTGTATTTATATCACCAAACTGGTGGCGCTTCGAGCAAGTCATGGAGTTTTACCGCTGAAAGAGGTGAAATGAAGGCACGGGCCCATCAAGAGCCCGGGGAAGCTCCGGCAAGGTGGGGAGTGGAAGAGCGAAGGAGAACCATCCTCCCTCCAGCCCTCCCTCCTCCACCCGCACTCCCTCCTTACCAACATCTCGTCATTCACCTTAAATTCAGGGTTCAAATTTAAAACTAAAAAACAGACCCATAGCCCCAGCCAGTGTCGCTCAGTGGTTAGAGTGTCCATCTCTGCACCAAAGAGTTTCAGGTTTGACTCCGGGTCAAGGGCATGTCCCTGGGTTGCAAGTTCAATTCTGGCCCAGATAGGGAGGCGGGGGGGGAGGGGAGTGGAAGGCAACCAATCGATGTGTCTCTCTCACATTGATGCTTCTCTCTCTCTCTCCTTCCCTCCCTTACGCTCTCAAAAAAAACCACACACCAGACCTACATTTTAATTATCCCTAATCACACCGACCTCCTTCATTCTACCCCTACCTCCTTGGCTCTACCTGCTCCTCTCTGCTTTTTTTTTTTTTTTTTTTTTTTTTAGTGGACGTGAGTTTATTAGAGGGGGCAGAGTCAGAGTGGGTGCAGGTTGGGAGGAGGGGCGGGGGCTTGGGCAGCACTGCCAGCCAGTGATCAACAAGACGGAGGCCAGGGGGCCACCGGCAGGCAGGCCAGCTGCTCTTCACCTGCGAGCTGTGTCCGCCCGCCCATCTGTCCGTCTGCGCCTAGGGCACTGGCAGCGGCTCCAGGAGGATGTGAAGGGTGTAGGTGCCTGGCTCCAGAAGCAGGGAGGGCAGTACCACGAGGAAGCCCCCGGCCCAGGGGTCTTCAGCCCCTGAGACAGGCCTAGGAAGGAGAGCCGTACCACTCAGGGTTTGGGGAAGGACTCTAGGGGAAGACAGGCAGGGCACAGGGTTGGTGGGAGTAGTGACTATGGAGAGGGGGCGAGCCACAGAGGGAGCGGCGGGGTGGTGAGAAGCCGGGGGCCCGGGGGAGGGTGATCCCGGCCTTTGAGTAGCTCCTGTGAGCCCCGCCGTGGTGGGGGCACCGCTCCCGAGTCCAGGCCCAGTGGGATGGCTCCGTGGCCATGACCTTCTCACAGTACCAGTGGCTCACGAAAGCCCGGAAGCCGTCCTGGCCCACAGCTTGCCCCTCTGACGCAGGAAGTCTGCCACCTGACTGTGCCAACCCTCGCCCCAGGTCCACGGGCAAATCATACGTTCGGCCTCCTCCAGCTCCTCCTCCATATGGTTTGCAAGGTGCAGTGCTAAGAACAGGGTACCGCAGGCACCGACTTCAGGTTGGCACGCCGGAAGGAGACCAGCACCGTGGCCGGGAGATACTTATCTGAAATCTGGAAACTGGGATCTCTGGCGAGGGCTTCCTGAAGGAAGCTGTGCTCCGGAAGGAGGGGAAGGCCCGCAGCTCCAGGTGCTGGCGGGCAGGGCGAGGCCCACTGCCCCCATCTTGGCAGCTCCAGCCCCACAGCTTCACCTGCATGGCAACCTCATAGGCAGGGGCTCGGGCTGTGCTCATCTCAGAGCGGGTGGGGCCGGTGGGGTGGGGCGGGGTGGGTGACCTGAGCTCAGGGATGACTTACAGCGTCTGATTTTTTTTTTAATTTAATAAACCTACCACCCTTAAAAACAAAAACACCCAGCCAGCCTGCCTTTGGCCCTGCCTGCCCCCCAGGCTCTCCCTGCTCCCCCTCTTCCCTGCGCAGCTCAACTTTCTGAAGGAATGTCTGCCCTCCTGCTTCTTCGCCCTCCGCTCCTCGGCCGCTGCGCCTGGAGCCTGGAGCCCACTGCTGCGGCTCCCGGGACCTGTGCTTGCCTTCGCTCACGATCTCAGACCTGGGGATGCCCTAGGGCGTGGTCCTTGCTGGATGCCCCTTGACAGGTTGCCATTCCTTCCCTTTTGAAACTCATGCCCTCAGCATTGGTGATGCCAGCGCTTTGGCGCTTCCTTCCTCCTCCGGCTCCCTAACGGGCACTGCGATGACTCAGCCTCAGCCAGGCTGAGGGGCAGGGGGCAGGAGAGAGGCCTAACCGCGCCCAGACCGGCTCCTGCGACATCCTGCATCCACCACCCCAACTCAGGACACGAGTCTCTCCTCCCCTCCTCGCTCCCTCGACCAATATTTACCCAGCACGGCGTGCCAAGCAATGTCCTGGACACTGGGCCACGGCCACGGCAGGAAAGACAGCCTCAGGGCTGTACCCACCTCCAACATGCGCCCCTCCCACCCGCCTGCCTCCTGGAAAGATGGACAGGTCTCCCCAGAACACCCCTTATTCATCGTCCTTGTCTTGCCGAGACAGAGCACGGATGTCCCCTCCCCGCGACACCTGGTCCACGCCCCGTCCCTGTCCCCACCATCACTGAGCATAGTCGGGCACAGCACTTAGCTCCTCCTCTTGACCTTGCTCGTGTGTCAGTCTCTCCAAAGGGCTGTAAGCCCGGAGCACAGAAACTGCACGCTATGTCTCAGGTTGTCCCCGACCTCCTGCTGCTCCGTGTCTCTCTGACCTCTTACTAGAGGGGTGCCCAGCTTCTTCTACTTCTCACTAGAGGGGTGCACCCTGATCTTCTCATCATCTCCACTCGCTCCTTAGATGCATCGGGTCAGGCTCTAAGGCCCATCTCCATGCTGGTGGCCCCCAAGAGCACATGTCTCGCCTGGACCGCTCCCCCGAACCCCAGATCTGCCTTCTCATCGAACAGGCTTCTCCAATTGCCACGTCCCAAACCCAACTGCCCGCCTCTACTCGGCCCCACCATTTGGTATCACGCCATCTTCCCAACTCGATGAAATTCATCCTTTTGTCTGTCTTGAGTCAAAACGTAAGTTAGCCTCAGCATCACACACGAAGAATGAAATCCTGCCGGCTGAAATAAAGCTGGGAAACAGCAGAGAGATGCTCTAGTCTCCTGGGACGAGCCTTACGACTCCAACCTTCACTTTTCTCCTCTTCTCTTTCTCACTTTTATAATAAGAATCGCCTTCATTTGTCCTAAATGTTCATTATTACTGTCTTTAAAACTAACACTGGCGGAAGACTGGCCCGACACCACCAGATCTCCGCGCGGGCCCTCTGTCTCCTTTCAGGCGCAGACGCTCCGCTGTGATCTCAGAGGGAAGTGAGCGGAAAAGCTCCTACCGTTCGGGCCGGGATGGGAGGTGAGCTGTTTTTAAAGGCCAGTTTGATCGCCTTCGATCTCTTTTTGGCCTCTCCCAAAGGCCCTGGGCTGTGGTATGCAGGCGGCCGGTTGGCTGGGAAGTGAAGCAGGGGGGGGGACAGACACCCCAGGAGCCGGGGTGCGAGGCAGGAGGGGAGGGGCCCGTTGCTCCGCCCGCCCCCTCCCCTTCTCTCTGACCCGAATGCGCACGTTCCCGAGGATCTGCTGGGTTAAATCCCGGTCTTATTTCTCCAGCACCTGCCTAGGGACGTCACACTTGCACACCCTTCAAGTATTTGTCCTGAAGCGGCAGCATAGCCGTGAAAATAAAAACTTAGCAATGAAAAAAAAAAGAAGAGAAAAACCTTGTTCACTGCAACGAAAGGTTCTCCAAATTAATTCAAAGACACAGACTGAGGGGCCTGACCTTCCCGGTAAACCTTCCTCGGACGTTTACTCTTCCGGCAAGTTTATTATTGGCTTCATCTGAAACCTGCGTTGGGTTCTTTTTAAAAACAAACCTGTCAAGGAGAGCACCACACAAATCAATGAAAACACCTTCTAAAAACATGTTCCTGCAAGAGAAAGACACAAACAAGTTTTGTGGTGCATCTCACTTGCTGGGTTTTATTTTTATACGTATGTCCCCGCCCTCGAGTTCCGAGTACACGTCTCAAAATAGTGTAAGCGCATGAAAAACATTAGTTGCCCTCTGCCAACAAATACCTCAACAAGCCGTCTGTGGTCCCCGTGTTCACCTCTGAAGCGTAATGTTTGCTTCTCAATTTGTTTCTAACTCGACTTGTAAAATAACAACGGACCGTTTCTATTTTTTGAAAGGTTGTCCCCCAACATAAAAACAAGCCTTTCTCTTGGGTGCGACACATAAAGGACCGTGTGTGCCTGTCACCCTCTCCCCTGGATGGCAGCAGCCACCCTGCTCCACGCCTCGAACCCGGGCAGCGGCGGTTTGTGCGGGAACCCAGCCCGGCCGGCGGAGGCGGGGCGCGCGGAGGCCGGTGTCCCGCCCCGGGCCTGCAGCCGCAGCGCGGGAGAGGGCTGCCCCCTGGTGGCCGGTGGAAGCCACGGCCCGCTCGTCCCCTGCGCAGGGGGCGCGGCCCAGGACGCCCAGGGGACGCGGGAAACCACGGCTAGACCCGAATCCCGCATGCGCGGGCGTTTCCCCCACCCACACGCCCAGGATCACGTTCAGCTTGTACACTAAGCTGTGAGAGGTGACCCAGGACGGATAATGCAGCAAGAGTCACGGCAGCCCGTACCGCCGCTCTGGGAACAGGGTCTCTCTCTCCCGAGAGCGTGTTGTATGTACTCACCCTTCTGATGACCACGACGCCGCGAGACGACACAAGGCCTCGCGAGGTCGGGAACTTTGACCTTTCCACGGGAAGGACGCGCTTGACAGCTTCTCTTTGGCGTCTCCGCATGGCCAGCATCACTCCGCTTGGGCTTTGGGGACATTATTAAGTAAAACAAGGGGGACTGGTGATGCCAGTCAGCCTTATAATCAAGACAGCCACGTAGCTAACGTGGGCACGCAACTAACCGGGGCACGCAACCAACGGGAGCACGCAACCAACGTGGGCACGCAACCAACGTGGACACGCAACTAACGGGAGCACGTAACTAATGGGAGCACGCAATAACGTGGGCACGCAACCAACGTGGACACGCAACTAACGTGAGAGCAGGTAGCTAACGGGGCACATACGCAGCGTGGAGATGCTGACCAAGGGCTGCTTCAGGTCCTGCGGAGAAAGCGCGAGCATGCATCACACTCCTCTGCACCAAGTGGATTTAAGATTTATGGCTTATTTCTGGAACTTTTCCATTTAATATTTTCCTACCCCATTGACCGCGGGTAACGGAATCGTGGACCGTGAAGCTGCGGATAAGGGAGACGGCCATCCTGGAGGTCTGGGGCCCGGCCGCATGGGCATCAGCACTGCTCCTGCAACGGCGGGCCTGGGCCCGGGCTCGCATTCCGGACGCGGTGTGCTCCCAGGAGAATACCCAACACGCAGTGTCCAAACCCAAGACACACAGGCGCCTTCCCGGACATGAAAACCATGTAGCTGCCCCCTACAAATGCCTCCTCATGAAGTAGTGCCACATAAAGCACGGTTTCACTTAGCAGATCCTGTTGTTGGTTGCCCCCCTCTGCAGATACCATTACTCCTTTGGTGCTCTCTCCAAACAAGAAACTCCATGGGAACAGAAGGTATTCTCACGGCAAAATTCCTGTTTAGGGAAACCATGACATATATTGGTGTGTGTGTATATATAATTATTTTTTAATTGATTTCAGAGAGGGAGGGAGAGGGAGAGAAACATCAAGGATGAGCGAGAACCATTGATCCGCTGCCTCCTGCAAGCCCCCTTTCTAGGGATCGAGCCCACACCCTGAGCATGTGCCCTGAGTGGGAATCCAACCATGACCTCCTGGTTCAGAGGTCGACTCTCAACCGCTGAACCACGCCTGGTGCAGCACATGCCACACGTCTATACATGTGACCTGATGTGAAGATGGAAGAACAAACTGACAGGCCACCAAGAGGTGGCACTGTGCACCCACAGGGGTGGAACCCTACTCAATAAATGTGGAATTTGTACATCAAGAAAAACATAATTTCTATCAAATATGCTAGAGAGAATAACTACTGTGGCTGTTGGGGAAAGGCCTAAATATTGGTTAAGACTGCAGAAAGACATAGGAAAAGTATTTTTCAAACCACTGCCAGTGATGTAAGCTGTATGACACTGCCTTCTCTTTTTTAAGATTTTTTATTGGTTTCTTTTTTAGACAGAGGGGAGAGGGAGAGGGAGAGAGAGAAAGAGAAACAACGTGAGAACAAGACATCAGATCCGCTGTGCTCCCCACCCGGATCAAGCCCACAACCAGGAATCGAACCCTGACCTGGAATCGAACTGGCAACCCTTTGGCGTACGGACAACACTCAACTAACTGAGCCACGTGGGCCAGAAAAGACACAGCCATTGTTTTTTGCTTCAGTTATGCTGTTTTTTAAAATAAGGCAACAAGTCATTTTAAAAACAAACACATATATTTTTTTAATATAAATGGAAAGTAAATATTCACTAATGCCAGAAATAATCTATCTTCAACTCCGGGCTCTTTTCAAAAGATACAAGATCATTATTTCAAAAGATACAAGATGCACAGATAAGTCACATTCACTCCTTACAAATGTTAAATAGCACACAATTTAAATTCAAAATGAACAATGATAATTTTTCAGTAGCTTGAAATGTCAGTTGTCCGTTCCATAATTTTTTATGAGTAAAAAAAAGAAAGAGCTAATCATGTACCTTAATATTATCATTATGTATTACTCCAAAGTACAAACCAGCCAAAAGATAGAGTCCCATGCTTATATGTAGTATAAAAATATTGAGACATGTATCAGTCATAACTCATATAATGAAAACTATATTTTGGAATATCTTTCACAAAGACAAGTCCAACATTTCTCTTTGGTTCATAAAATACAAGAGGTAGATTTAAAGAAAGTAAATGCCATTACGTCACTAGATTTTTACTAAAATGTTGGCAATTTACAACAGCAATCACTAGAAGTCAAACAAGTTTAGAAACTAAATTTTTTTTAAAATGGTAAGAATAACTTCAACTAATAAATGTTATTCTAAATCCTAATCACATAAATCAGAAAAGATAGTTGGCTACAAAAAAAATAGCTCTAATAAAATAAAAACATGCTATCGATATTAAATATTATTTTCTATATCGTAACATGTTCTAAAACTTGGGGCAAGAGATTATGAATGTGTATGTTCATAAATTGGGCCTTTTGTTTAAATGTAAGTACCTAATATAGAGGACACTTGCTACTACTACTATGTACTACTCCCTTAGGTTTGTGCTGCCCACGTGGAGAATTGCAGGTTCAAAGAAATTCAGCAGGGAGGGAAGACAGGGAATGTCACTCACCCGGGGTCAACCCACTTCATGTAATGAAGACATTTCACATGACCAGGAATGGTCCTCAGAAACCTTCCTCGTTAAATCTGATCCAGTGGGAAACCAAGGATGAACAAGAGAGAGACGGTCTTCAACAGCTGGTCTCCATAAAAATGTTTTGTTTCCTGGTACTTTTCAAAGCCAAGACAGAATATAAAGAGAACCCTTCCCTTGTGTTGATAACGTAACAGGAGTATGCTGACAGTCAGTGTGTCCTCTCAGGAACCAAATTACAGTGCAAGGGAAAGAGAAAAAGGCCCACAGAGTAAGTATTATTTCATCACTCCTCCTTTACAAAAATGATACCAATAGACGAGGTTATTTGCATGTCTTGAAATCCAGCCACTTGCGTTCATTCTTATTCAGCTTAAAGGAAGGTAAGGATAGAAACCCTATACTTATTTGGCTGCCGGAAGGTATGTCTTTCATGCAATGACTTTCTATTAATAGGTCTACAAGAAAATGTTAAGAAGTCTACAAAGACATTTAAAATATATAAAACAGTTTAAGCGTTGAGGTTTTCTGATCATCTTGGCGTTTAAGAAAAAGACAAGTATAAAGAAGCTGGCATAAACTTGAACCATCCAAAAACAAAGACGGATGATTTAGGACTCCACCACACAAAACAGATTTAGTTCAAGCAGGTTCATGTTTCAGACTGAGGACTCGGGGCAGAGATTTGTAGAAAGGACTAAGAAGAAGAGATAAAATCCAATTTTCTGGCTTTTTCAAAATTGGATGAGCTTATCAAAACTATGATTTTTTTGAAACACTTCTGTATATAGAAAATTGAGCCCACATGTTTAAATGATCATTGATAAGCTCTTCCCTTTTGTGAGAAAATACTTCTTTTGCCATCAACTTGTAATTCTAGAAGAAAAAGTCCCTCTAGAGATTATTGAGAATTTCAGTGTAATTGTGCTAAAGCAAAAAAAAGTTGAACATGTCATTTCTGGGTGACTCCTAAAGTTTGTTTCATATTTTCATAAACCACATAGCTGATGCCTACAGCCGGGAGCACCTTCATGAAGTTCGGGGTGATGCCTCTGTAAAGTCCCCGTACCCCTTCTTTGGAAATGATTCGTCGAAAGAGGCCAACCATGTTCAGCTGTGGGCTTTCTTCCATCATGGCTAGAAAATAAAAAAGGAAACGAGGCCAATTCAATACTTAAGCCTGCTCTGTTCTCATTAGTATGCATCGTTATGCTTCAGAATGATCAAAAGGGTCAAATTTATTCCAGGGAGTCCAAGAAAGTACCCTCTATGTAAAGGGGAGCGGAGGCCAGACTTGGCAGAGAGGTTGGGGATCGAGTGGGAGATGCCCAGGGTGTGCTGTTTAAAGAAATGACAGGGGGTGAGATTGGCCAGGGAAAGAGCCAAAGAGAAAAGGCACCAAAAGCATACCATATTAACAGAGCAATGAAAGCCAGCGAATCATAAGGAAAGAATTAGCCCCGCTGGTGTGGCTCAGTGGTTGGGTGTCACCTATGAACCAGGAGGTCACAGTTCAATTCCAGGTCAGGGCACATGCCCGGGTTGCAGGCTCCATTCCCAGAAGGGAGCGTGCAGGAGGCAGCTGATCAATGATTCTGTCCTCATTGATGTTTCTCTCTCTCTCTCTCTCTCTTCCTCCCTGAAATCAAATTAAATTTTTTTAAAAAAAGAAAAAGAGAATTATCAACGAAGTGACAGAAAAGCCAGGAGGGCACAGTGGGCTCCAAGTCGAGGGAGGAGACAGCGTCACGTGTTGCGGCGGCCGTGGTCACAAGCAATTGCAGCCACCACTGACCAGGAAGCTGACCAACGCCCGGCGTGTAACCAGACTGCTGCAGAGTCTTACCGCACCGCCAGTCTGCTCCCATTTACAGACGGAAACGGAAAACCCAGAGAGGCTATGTGCAAGGGTCTGAGCCCCAGTCCCTCTAGACCAGTGGTCGGCAAACCGCGGCTCGTGAGCCACATGCGGCTCTTTGGCCCCTGGAGTGTGGCTCTTCCACAAAATACCACGGCCCTTTTGAAGAAGGGGCGTTAGAAGAAGTTTAAGTTTAAAAAATGTGGCTCTCCAAAGAAATTTCAATCATTGTGCTGTTGATATTTGGCTCTGTGGACGAATGAGTTTGCCGACCACTGAGCTAGGGCAAAGCTTATACATTCTTAAAACACGTGTTCTCAACACAAGTAAAAAAAACCCCTTACTGTTTATGCATAAAGCACCGATATACATACAGTACATGCGCAGTGTGCCTGTGGAATTAAAACTTCATGAAGAGGGAGTGATTAGGAAAAGGTTTTGTGAAAAGGTTCCTTAGGGAGACAGTAAAGAACGGAAGGTGGAGATGTACCATCTTCATCGAGAAACCCACCTTGAGCCTGCATGCGTGTTCTCACCAGAGCCAGCGGGTAGCTGGCCAGCTGCCCGCAGGTGCTGGACAAGGCGCCACACCCCAGCAACACTGCCACTCCGGGGTTCACCGTGTCTTTGGCAAAACGATCCAGCCAATGGGACTTCAAGAGCTGCCAGGGACACAGCAAAAAGAGGAGAGATGGCGGACAACTCACTGCACAGCCGCTTTCCCTCCACATGAGCAGCTTCACAGCTCCCCTCGTCCCGCGGGAGACGGGCCACCCTCTCCCAGGAGGGGCAGCTCTGCACAGGCGGGGGAGCCACTGAGCATTCAGACCCAGACCCGGGAGGTCTGCTAAGTAACGGTGAAGGTCAAAAGCACACCAACTGCAGGACCTAATAAGCATTTCCTACAGTGAGTATTATTAAAAATAATGTAGTACTGCCGACTACATCTAAGTTGGTACTTGACACATTTAATCCTTCTGCCAAGCTCTGAGGCAGAGTTATCCTTCTGATTTGATAAACGAGGAAAATGATGACCAGCCAGTGTAGCTCAGTGGTCGAGCATCAATCTATGGACCCGAAGGTCACGATTCAATCATAGGTCAGGGCACATGCCGGAGCTGTGGGGTTGATCCCCAGTAGGGGCTTGCTGCTTTTGGGTCACCAACTGTTCCCTGGTATACGTGTACTTCTCCATACAAAGTCAAATTCAAACAATAAGAACTATATAACTACCCTTTCAGATTCCAAAGATTGCTACAAACTCACCTCATACACAGCAAGGTCTATACCTGCGTAAGGTATGATGCCTAGCAAGTTGGGAATATAACCTTTGAAGAAAGCTCCCATGCCTTCGTGCTTCAAAATCTTCTTGGCACAGTCGAACAGGCCGGTGTACTGCCCAGTTCTGCCCACGGCCAGCCTGGTTTTCAGAACCTGGTTGCGAAGGAATAAGCAAAATATGGTTGTTCGTGTGACCTCCACCGCCATGAAACTCTTTGGAGGGGAACAGCATTCTCACTCTCATCAACACCGTGACAGCGAGCCTCCCAGGCGGCCCCCAGCTAGGCCTGCTTCCTGATACTCACTCCCTGTGTGGTCCCCTCCCACACGCCACCAGGGGCGGTCTGTGTGACCAACAGCTTACAAAGTGACCAAAGGATGCACTTTCCTTCTTGGGGGCTCTGCCACCCCTGGGATCACCCATTTGGGGAACCAGCTGCCACGTTGTGTGGATGCTGAAGCAGCCTGTGCAGAGGCCGAGGGGATAAAGGGCCCATGTCTCCAGCCAGCAGCCAGGAAGGCCTGACCACAAACAGGAGCGTCTGGAAGCAGATCCATCCCCAACACCCTGACTGCAGCCTGTAAGGAACCCTGGGCCACAGGCACCCCGCCCAGCTCCTCCCACATCCCTGAGCCACAGAAGCTGGGGAGTGAGGCATGCTTGTTGTTTGAAACTGTTAAATCTGGGGAATACTTGCTACACAGCCACGGATCGTGAATACGAAAACGGTTAACGCTGTCAGACTTCACAACGGCACGTACCTCCATGGGATAAATAAACGTCTGTGCAGTTGCTCCAGCCATGGAACCAGAAACAAATCTCTCAAAGGTGCCTACGCTCTGTCCTTCCCTGGTGAGCATCTTCTTGTACTGCGTGAGTCAATTGTAAGCGCACATTAGTACCTGCTGTAGACAGAACTGTGTGTCCCTACCCACAAATGCAGTGTGGGAGCTGTAACCCCCCAATGGGATGGTATTTGGAAATGGGACCTTTGGGAGGTCATTAGAGTCAGACAAGGTCATGAGGGTGGGGCCCTCCTGGCAAGATTAGTGTCCTTATAAGAAGAGACACCAGAGAGTTTTCCTTCTGTCTTTCTCCTCCTCCTCAGCCTCCTCCTCGTCCTCCCTCTTCCTCTCCCCCCCCCTCCCCATATGCATGCACTGAGGAAAGGCCATGCGAGCACAAGGCAAGAGGATCGTCATCTGCAAACCAGGAAGAGCACCTTCACCAGAACCCAAATTGGTCAGCGCTTTGCTCTTGGACTCCCAGCTCCAGAACTGTGAGAAATAAGTATCTGTTGTTTGACCCACCCACTCTATGGAATTTCGTTACAGCAGCCCAAGCTGAATAAGACAATACCAAACACAAATCAGCTTCCAGAAGGCAATTAACTGACCATGTGATTATGTTTTTCAAAATGCAAACACTGCATTAACAATACTTAGCAGGAAAGCAAGGCTTAAATGCTAATGCGTTCCGTTGGCTGGACAGCAGTTTTCAAGTTAGATTCCCACAGAACACAGATGTTGCCCAGATGTTGCCCAGAGAGGAACTAGCCGCTCCTTTGCTCAAACAGAATAACACCATTCTTTCTCAGATGCACAGAAAATGCAGGGTTAATAGTGTTCACTATTTTTGAATAGTGACCCCATAGTTTTTCTGTTTTGAAGGTGGGTTTATTTTCACCAGTACAAATAAAACTGTTAAATAAGTGGCAAACAAATATGAACTACCTAGAAAAACAGTTTTCGTATGCAATTCCTAGAATTATACCGTCACTGACAGGACAGTGGTGACAATTACCTGTTCATAGGCTGAGAACTTGATAGCCGTCTCCGGGGCAATTTTAAGAACATTTGTGCCATTTCCTCTCCAAAGGGAGCGGATCCCTCCTTCTTTCACCATCTGCCGGAAGCCACCATATATGTTCATTTTGTCGGATTTTGAACCATGGACCTGAAAATAAAGTAAAACGCTACAAAATACTGGTGACGTGTTGTTGTTACTATTTCTATAGTAACAGTACAAACCCCTCTCTCTTCTCCAATACTGCAAGAAGATGTGTTTGAAAACAGAAGATAGGAGGCCTAGAAAATATATAACATACAGCCCTCACTGGTTTGGCTCAGTGAATAGAGTGTCGGCCTGCAGACTGAAGCGACTCGGATTCAATTCCGGTCAAGGGCACATGCCTGGGTTGCAGGCTCGATTCCCAGCAGGGAGCATGCAGGAGGCAGCTGACCAATGATTCTCTCTCATCATTGATATTTCTATCTCTCTCTCCCTCTCCCTTCCTCTTTGAAATCAATAAAAATATATTTGGGGGGGGGGGGAGAGTAATTACTAATTTTTAAAAAAAGAAAGAAAATGTATAACATATAAATGTATGTAATTAAATGTAATAATGACTGAATATTTAAACACTTGAATAGTTGTAGAACACCAAAGATTAAGAGCTCATCACATACATGTATCAACAATTTGAGGTTTGGCCGAACACTGAAATCATTACATGGACAGAATTTAGGATAAATAGCAATACAATGCAGAGATATTTTTTAAAGGTATAAAAGACTACTATGGAGAGTTTTTTAACTTTTTCCAAAGCACCCTATTTCTTACTGTTTCAGGGTATTCAGGACAAACGGACACAGGGTCTGGAAGTTCACCTGCATCATGACTTTGAGACGGTCCAAGGGCGCGGTGCTTGTACGGGAGACGGCACCTGCAATGCCACCGGCCAGAAGCTGCCTCCACCACTGTCCCGACATCTTTTCGTCTTCCGTGAACTCATCCGGGATAGTTAAACTGTCGCCTATGTCAATACCCTGTTAAGATGGGGAGCGGGGAGAGATTACAGGCTCCTTCAACTGGACATAGATCATTCCAGCCATTCTGTTTTAAAGAAGCAGGTGTTATTTTATAGTTAAGATCAGCTTCCTTCCCTGGAACGTCACCAAACCAATCTGAGCAGAGATGAGGGTCAAGAGCTTCTTCTCACTAAGTGGAGAGTGCGGAGTGTCAGTTCACCAGAAATGAAAATTGACAGTGTTCACCAATTTACAAAACCAACAGTCACACTTTATTTTCTTAATGGATTCAGAGTAAATGTTCTCTTCTGTGTCTAAGTCGGAATGAAAGGGCAGTATTTTATAACTAAAGAAAGAAATTAGCTTGTCAACTCTCCAAACATGCACTCTTTATCTCGTAATTATACCTATGTTATGCTTTGCACCATGATATATGCTTCAAATCTATATATATAAAAGCCTAAGCTACTGAATGACCAAACGACCCATCAACCGGTTGCTATGATGCATATTGACCACCAGGGGGCAGATGCTCAATGCAGGAGCTGCCCCCTGGTGGTCAGTGCACTCCCACAGCCAACCTCTTGTGGCCAGCCAACCTCCCTGCTGTCCCTTCCCCTGGCTGGCCAGCCCTCATCAGGCCCAATCAGACTGGCTGACCACCTCCCGTGGCCCTTCCACCCCGGCCGGCCAACCTCCCACGGCCCCAATCAGCCCTGATTACCGGCCAGGCCGAGGGACCCCACCCATGCACCGGGCCTCTAGTATGTAAATAAAAACTATGTATGTGAATATCCCTAAACCTATTTCCTATACAGACTATCTCTAAATATTTTTATAAATCTGACTTGTCATTTAAAACATGCAAAAGATTCTACATAAAATTCAGCTAACAGGCAGGATTGCGCCCATCTATTCTAAACTTTGCCATAGATTACCAACGTAGCTTGAGAGAAACACAGCTCTCTAATGGTAATATTCTTACAACTTTATTATGTACATGATTTTGGTGTAAAAGATTTTATAGGTAAGAGTGTCTGGGGAAAGAGCTATGCAATAGTAGTAACCCTCTCTTCCTTTGACTGTGAGTAATAGGGACACTGTTACCAACTATCTCCAAAGACACAGTAAGAATCTGTGATGTACATGCAGTAGAGTAAACGGAGCTCCGCAGCTTAAGGAGCCACTGGGACCCGGTTGGCCACGTGCGCTGTAAACGTCCCAGTGTTCTCAGGTGGTGACCACACCAATGGCTTACAGCTCCAATCACGTATAAACGGATCCATACAGCGAACTTACAGTGGAATGTTTCCAGAAACGGATAATTTCCTCGATATCTGTAACAGGATTAAGTAAGAAGTAGTCCCTCCATTCATCCCAGTCCACGGTCATCGTTCCATCACTATCGATGCTGGGGGGGGAAAAAAAGAAGCAGCAGCTAACTAAGGAACAAAACAGAATTTACAAATAAAACTAACATTGCTGGCTTTCTTACAGAATGACCATTTCTTTTCCAACTTAATGTTCTCATTAAGTTTTTTAAAATCCTAGCCCAGCCGATGTGGCTCAGTGGATTGAACGCCGTCCCATGCACCAAGAAGCCATTGGTTGGATTCCTGGTCAGGGCTGATGCCCAAGTTGTGGGCTCGATCCCCAGTAGGGGGTGTGTGCAGGAGACAGCCGATCAATGATTCTCTCTCATCACTGCTATTTCTCTCTCTCTCTCCCTCTCCCTTCCTCTCTAAAAACAGTAAAAATATATATATTTTTAAAAATCCTGTCTGTCTTTCTCTTATATGTGGAATCTCAATAAAAAAAAACAAGACAGAAACAGACTCATAGAAACAGAGACCAAAGGGGTGATCGTCACCAGAAGGGAGCGGTCGGAGGAAGGATGGAAAGGTGAAGGGGATACAGTCAATCCTCCTGTGATGAGTTTGCACGCTGGCAGACAAGGATTCGAATTACTTGTGAGGCCTTAAAATACTGCCCCTCTCTAATGTACACCTAAAACTAATATACGATTGTATACCAACCACACTTAAATAAAATGACACATTTTAATGAGAAGAAAGAGTCCCACCTGAGGTTGCACTCCCCACGCTACACTTTAGGAGTACGTGTGCGCACAAGCGAAAAGGAAGGAAACGGAGAGAAAGATAAGGAATGGCTGCAGTGAGGGATGGCGAGGAGCGAGGACTTGTCTTAACCACACGGACATTAGCTCTCTGAAGCAGGACATGAACGTGAACATCAAAGAAAGAAAAAAAACAATTTTCAATCCCCTGGAGAGCTTACCTTTGGAGAATCGACTTTGCTTGTTTTTCGGAAATAGTTATCCCTAATACCCGGAGAGACTGGACAATTTCGGAAGCCTCGATTTTGCCTTTAAAAGAAATAAAAACAGCATAAACTCAGCGTCAGAACTGTAAGGACCTTAGAAATCACGCATTGCAATTCCCTCATTTTATCAGGGAAAGCCTTGGCTGGGTTAAGGTAAACTTAGGAATTTAGGGGAGGGTTAGATTTGCTTAAGTACATAGTGCAATATCAACTCAAAAACTAATAAATACATTAAACAAGTACACACATTATTTCATTCCTGCTTTTTGCTTGACACAAATGGGACTCTCACTTCAAGCTATTAATCTAAACAGAGAACCCATAATTCCAGTCCAAAGACATATTTAAGTGTCTATCTGCTTCTTTTTTCTAATTTTCCAAAACCAGAGAGTATCTGCTCTAAATGAATTCTTTCAAAAAGACCGTCAAATGTAACATAATCGACAAATTTTTAAAATTTAGATTATATCATTTTTATGCCTAAATCTGAAAGAAAAATAAACCTCTCTTGCCCAGAGAACAAGGAAACATAATTATTTTTAACCCAGAGCTTTAAGTCAAGTCAGCACATTGTTCCATAGTTAACATTTTACAAACAGCCCCAACTTACCGTTTCTTAACTCACTGGACAAATAACGAGCTTTCTTAACCAAAAACATGAATTCATGTAAAAGTCCCATTACTGAGACACAAGTGTTAACACTCGTAATAATTAAAACCCTAGCCAGGTGATTCATCCCCTACACCAAAAGGGTTCAATTCCTGGCCCGGTCACATTCCTAGGTTGCAGGTTCGGTCCCCAATAGGGGTGCATAAGGGAGGCAACTGATCAATGTGTGTCTCTCTCTCTCGCTCTCTCGCTCTCGCTCAAATCAATAAAGACATATCTTACATTTCAGGTAAGGATGAAAAATAATAGTTATTATCATCACCTAAGGAAAAAAAAAAAGGCTAAATACACAGTTCTTGACTCCTGGAAGTATAAGTGCTTCCTCATAGCTGATGATGAACAGAAAATAAAACACACCGTCATGGTTTTTGTCCAAGCTCTTAAATGCCAATTTCATTTTCTTCTCGTGGTCTTTAAGGTACTTCATAAATTCTTCAAAATCCAGCTTCCCATCTTTGTCGATATCACCAGTAATAAAAATTTTCTACAAAAAAAAAAGAAAAACAATAGAAGTCTTTTAGCATGGGTGAAAATACTAAATTATTTGTCCACACACTTCAAGTAGATGGGCTGTTTTCCTCGAAGACATGTACTTCATAAATCCCCCAGAGAGAAGACAAACTCTTGGGATTTAAATGTCCAAAATAGTATTTTCCCTTTGGGGTTCCAAAATTAAATACTACTTTCCTTATAAAAAGCTGTCTTATCAAATTACCTCTGTGAGTAGAAATCACTGCTTTAGAGGAAGCAATAAGAAGTATGGTATTTGCCAAAACCGGTTTGGCTCAGTGCATAGAGCGTGGGCCTGCGGACTGAGGGGTCCCAGGTTCGGTTCCGGACAAGGGCACGTACCATGGTTAGGGGCACATCCCCAGTGGGGGCTGTGCAGGAGGCAGCTGATCGATGTTTCTAACTCTATCCCTCTCCCTTCCTCTCTGTAAAAAATCAATAAAATAAAAAGTATGGTATTTTTTATACCATAAAAAATGGGCGGTAGCGTGGCCAGACCCGCAGCTCTGGCCTCAGAGAGAAGGAGGTCTGAAGCCCATGGGATGCCACGACAGCTTAGAGGGAAATGGACGGGTTGAAGCGCAGAACGAGGAACGAAGACCGGCTGGAAATCAATGAAGAGTCAAAGGCTTACCCCGATCCCAAGGAACTAGGAAAGAAATGCCCAAGTTGAACCAAGAGGAAAGAAGCAAATCATAAAGCAAACAAATACACCAGCCGCGACACCTGTCCGCCCACGGTCCTCCCCACCCCGCCCGCCTCCCCCCCCCCCTCCCCGCGCCCCCCCAGGCCCACCTTCCCCGGCTCCTGGGAAGAACTGATCCCTATATCACCCAGGGCTTCCTCAAGCTCAAGCATGTCCAGGGACCCGTCTTCATTGTGGTCCAGGTACCAAAAGAGGTCTTGGTAGAGGGAGTCCATCGGGGCGTCTGGCGGCGCGGGGGTCCACGCCGGGGGGGCCCCCCACGCCGGGCCCCGCCGAGTCTCCCGGACGTGGAAGTGAGAGGGAGAAGGGGGTTCCTGCCCGATGCGGTCCGGACGGCAGGGACCTAAGGCAGCAGCATCCGCTAGGACGCCCAAGACCAGCCCATCCGCGAGATGAAGCGCAGGACGGGGAGGGCGCCCCGCAACGGCTCCGGCTCCGGGCGGAGGCACGCGGTGCCCCGGAGCCTGGTGGGGGCCACGCTGGGGGGCTGCGAGCGGCGGCCGCGGTTCCGCTGTGCTCCCAGGGCCGCCCATCAGACACCCCGCTTCCCTGGAGAAGCTTACCACTCATGCCCTTCCCCCAGGACTTCCGGTAAGACCTGGGGGTAGAGCATCTTTCCCCAGGAGAGTGGGTCACGGAGGCTGGGACCTGGCTGCGGGGCCCTAACGATGGGTGGGGAGAGCCCACAGTTTCTGGGAGCTGTTTGGCCACCCCTGTCTGAGAAGCCTTAAGAACAGTTGTCGTGGAGATTGGGAATTGGGGGCGCCTAATGAAAGTCTGCCCACCTGGGCCTTCCCTTCTGCGACGCCCCCTCACCCTCTCACCCCCCAAGTCACCCCCAACCCCAGGTCCTCATCTTCACCGGGCATCACCGTGGCTGGAGGGCAAGGCCAGGTGCCGGCTCTCGCCTCAGATGCACGCCGCCAGGGAGGGGAATCTCAAAGTGGGCGGAAGGCAAGGCAGCTGGGGGCCCAGAGAGAAGTCGGGAGACCCTCAGAAACAATGTCCCCGACTCTTCCGAAGCCCACTCTCCCCGATGCGTATACTCGCGGTCCCTCTCCCTGCTCCACCGGAAATGGGAAGCGTGGTTTCCCAATAAACACTCCGCCTTTTATGTAATCTATCCTTCTGAATATGGCATACTCTTTCAAAAGTTGTATTAAAATTCATGCGAAGCAACCAGAACACACATTCATGGCTGGCTGGAATGCAAAATGGGACAACCACTCTGGAAGACATTTTTGGGGGGGAGGGAGGAAAAAAAACAAAACAAGGAAACAAAGGAAGACATTTTGGCATTTCTTACAAGAACTAAACACACACAATACAATCCAGCAATCCCAGTGCTTGGTATCCACCCAAAGGAGTGGAAAACTTAGATAACATACGTCCACACAAAACCAACACACACATGTTTGTAGCAGCAATTGGCAAAGCTCAGGAACCACCAAGATGTCCTTCTTAAGTGCTGGGTACATAAACTGTGGTAGATCCAGGTGATGGGATATCATTCAGCACCAAGAAGACAGGCACTACCAAACCATAAAAAGGCATGGAGGACCCTGACAGGCATATTACTACGTGAAAGAAGCCGATCTGAACAGGCTGTCTATGGTATGATTCCAACTCCATGACATTCCGGCAAGACTACGGAGACAGTGAAAAAGTAAGTGGTTGCCAGAGGTCAGGGCTTGAGGGAGGATAAACAGGCAGAGCACAGGGGATTTTTTAGGCCAGTGACAAAATTCTGTGTGATAGCGTGAAGGTGGATACATGTCATTACACATGTCCCCAGCTTCACAGAACGTTCACTTACTGGGAGCGGACCCTAAGATAAATAAGCTATGGGCTTCGGGTGATCATGAGGTGTTAAGGAGGTTCATCCGTTGCAACGAATGTGCCCCTCTTGTGCCCGATGTTGATCATGGGGGAGTCTATGTATATGTGGGGGCAGGAGGGATATGGGCCATCTCTCTGCCTTCCTCTTAATTTGGCTGTGAACCTAAAACTGTTCACAGCCAAAAACGTAAATTATGTTTTTAAATCCATCAAGACAATTGAATCAACTTGTCTGTTAGTTCTTGCTCTCCTGGCTCATCATATCCAGTGCAGACAACATGAAGAGGACCATGACACGTCCGTGAAACACCCGTGGGTGTGCCTGCAGGAGGAGGTTGCGCCATGGTCAGTCATAAGCACTACTGCAGGCTGTGCAATCCATGTTTCCCCCCTGAGTGGCTGAGCAGTGGCAAATGTCTAACGCTGTTTCACAAGAGACGCTGTGGCCCAATCAGGAATGAGCCCTCCCACGAAAGAGACGTTTGCAATCCACGAAGAATGGTCCTTGCTTGTGCACAGCAGAGAACGAAGCAGTCACACTGAGTCACAGAAGTCGGGCATCCAGCCAGGGCACGTGAGTACATAGGGCCAAGGAGAAAAGACAGAAGTCACGGCCAGGGTCGTCAGGAACAGACGGACAGCCCTCTACTGAACCAAGAACTGACAGTCCCGTCCCCTCGTATGAGCCTCTGGGCTCTTGGAGATGCTGCCCTTCTTGCTCTTGGCATCCCTCTCCGTGTAACAGTCCGGTGCCCCTTATGCTCCTACATCTTTCCTGAGAGAGTTCCACCGAGAGGGTGTGCCCACGAGAACATGGCAAACAGCTTCCTGTTAAAGCTGTAATCTCTCGGGCTAACGTGTTAAATCAGCTAGCCCTGAGCTTGGGTACAGTAATACCTTCGCACTCTCCAAACCCCGTCTCTTCCGCTCTGCGTATTAATAAAAGAGTTGCCACTAAAACGATGTCTTTCTTCGAGAAGGAAGAGAAAAAATCGGTAAAACCCTCTTGGGCAAGATCCCCTTTTTCATTTTTTATTGCCTTAATTCTACATTCAGACTTCTTTGGGCCCTACACGGTTCCAAAGTCTCCCAAGCCTACACTAAAATGAAATAACCACATTCCTAGCCCAAACTGCTGACTCTTCGCCGTCAGTTTATTTTCCTCATCATTTCCATTTGGGTATATTAGAACCCTGACTATTCCCTCTATTCTTGAATGTCCTGAAGAAATTGTTTTTTCCTGAGAGTACCTCCAATGACCTCCAAACATTGGGACTATCTTTGAGATACCTCTTCCTGCCCTCAGAGGCTCATGGATGCCTGATCTACAGGCATGAAATCCCACATACACAGCATCTAACGAGGGCCCCACTTCGTAGTGAGAGAGGTGTGGGAGGGGGCCCATGACCAAGAAGTCCACTGCCCATATCCCACGCCACTGCATCGGGAAGAGCCAGCCTCACCGGGTGCTAGAAAGTGCCACAGTGTAGCTAAAGCAGCACTGAGGAGACAATATCTGGCAGAGATGGATGCCACCCTTCAGGATGCAGGAAATCGGAGACCTGTGTCTGGCTCTGTGCCCCCAACAGGACGAGAATCCAGGAACCAAGAGTGGAAGCAAGAGTGGTCCCCTGACTGTCACTCCCAATGACCCACGGGGGCGGGGGGGGGTACTTTTTACTTCCTGTTCCCACAACTCTGGGCTCTGCAGGGTTAGTTTCTGGTCCCCAAACAGGATATACTCTTGCCAGGGACTAGCACAAGCTCCGGCCACCACCTGGACATCTGGAACTCCCTGTGTCCAGGGACCACGAGGCAAGAGGAGAAGTCACCGTCCTAGGAGGCGTAATGGACCCTGATCAGCAGGAGGCAGGGCTGCTTTCACACAAGGAAGACGGAGAAAAATGCAGGCACGCCGGTGACCCACATATACAACGTGAACGGTGACTCAGAGCCCTCAGGAACGCGGGTCTGTGTCACCCCGCCGGGTAGGTCACCTAAGACCTGCAGAGATGATGGCTGGGTGTGAGTGGAACTGAACATAGCAGGTCAAGAAGGGAGATCACGAGTCCCAGGTGTGACCAAGGGAAGCCCTGGGGACTGTGGTTCGTCCCTCTGACCTCCCTGAGGAAGACAGGGTGGGGACGAGGCAGAGAAGCAGCTCTGTGGTGGCCAGGCCAGGCCACCTGCGAGAGAACCGGGGTGGGAGCCTGCTGCCGACCCCACCACGCCTTTGGGGCCTTGCACCCACTGCAGCCCTCACAGGGGTCCACAGTCGCCCTGGGCTGCTCGAACCCATGACGAACCACAGCAGGTGCGAGCCCTGGGCAGCCGGGGCCAACACCGGACCCCCCAACAGACAGCACTTCCTCGGAGACTCCCTGCTAGCCTTGTTGAGACTTCCTAGGGACTTCTCTGCAGTTCTGTCTAAGGCAACCCTTCCTTCTTGCACTCTTCTCACAGGGGTTCACCTTGCATCCTGGTCTGAAGATCCCCTGGGCGCACTCCTGCTCCCTCTCCCAAATCTACCCCCCGGGCCTTTCCCCCCAATAAATCTCTTGTACACCCAACCCCATCTTGCTTTCTGCCCCTCGGAGGCCCAGAACTGACAGTTACTATACCAGGAGGGACCCAAGACAACAGGTGGGGACATGGGGCTTGGGAACTGGCTCACTCACCGCCCCACAGGCAAAGAGCCCCAGTGGCTTATGGGGTAAGGGTATGCCTCCCACATGGCAGGAGCCCATCGCTAAGATGTCCCAGTGGTGACCTGGGGAGATGGCCTGGTTTAGGGGAACACCCTGACCACTGCAATGATTTGGGCATTTGAAAAACATGAGTGGCACTATGCTATGAGGGTAGGCAGGCAAGCAGCATGATCAAAGAAGCGAGTCACCAGGATGATCCAGCCATGTTAAATGTGAATATATCGATAGTATAGTCGCGGAATATAAATTGGCATATATTTATATGGGGGAAATTGACAGGGTTCTAAAGAAAAGGTGACAGATCCACAGCCTTAGAGGGAGAGTTGGACACCTCTCTTCCAGTAGAGATGGCAGTAACAGTATTAGGTCATTTAAAAGCTAATCGTTAACTGACTGCCTATTGGGCAGCAGGCATTAATGCATTTATTCTTCGCAATAGCCCCAGGGCTACCTCTGTCACAGAGAGGAAACTGGGGCTAGAGAGATTTTTTTTAAATGGTCCAAAATTAACTAGCAAGGAGCAGAACCAAAATTTAAACCCAGGCAGTAACGCCAGATTTCCCTTATTTCCTTACAGGCTTATCTGTGTATGTACAAAGGTGATTATCTGGCGAAACCATGGAGGCAATAAGGTCAGCAGTGGAGGGAAGAGCAGGCAGAGCACAGAGGATTGTTGGGGCAGGGAAAATACTCTGTGACACTCTAGTGATGAAGATATGTCATTGTCACTTGTCCAAACTCACAGAACGTACAGCACCAAGAGTGAACCTAAGGTGAGCTGTGGACTTCGGGTGACTGTGAGGTATCAGTGTGGGTTCATCCTTGGCAAATAAAGCACCATTCTGGGGAGTGACAATGACAATGGGGGAGGCTATGCATGTGTAGGGCCAGGGGTACATGGGGAATCTCTGTGCCTTCCTCTCAATTGTATGGTAAAACTAAAACTGCTCTAAAAATAGTCTTTTTTTTTTTTTTTTATAAAAAAGAGATTTATCTTATTTTATCCAGCATTTCTAGGTACCTTGCAACAGGTGAATTTCGGTTATATTTTCATACATATACTGGAAATAAATGTGGTTTTTTGGTTGTTTTTTTAAAATATTTTTTTATTGATTTCAGAGAGGAAGGGAGAGGGAGAGAGAAATAGAAGCATCAATAATGAGAAAAAATCATTGACAGGCTGCTTCCTGCACACCCCCTACTGGGGATCGAGCCCGCAACCCAAGCATGTGCCCTTGACCAGGACTGAACCCGGGACCCTTCAGTCCACCGGCTGACACTCTAGCCACTGAGCCAAATTGGCTAGGATAATAAATGCATATTTTATGTATATGTATAAAATACATATGTTATGGTGATAAACATATGCCATCCTGTTCCATGTGTTTGCATACATACAGTTTTACACAACTTATTTTACGTTTGTCCTTATGTGAATTTTGAAAAAGTGAAGACATTTTTTAATCTCTCTCAGTCTATCTAGCCAGAGGTTTGTCTATTTTATTTATATTTTCAAAAATCCACCCCCCCCCAAAAAAAAGCATGAGCATGTATTTAAACATTTAAAGGACATGGTTAAATAACTCATGGGTCAAAGGTGAAATCATAAAAAAAAAAAGACAAAATCATATTAGAACCTAGAGAATACTTAGAACTAACCTACAATAAAACCACTTGGGGAATGCAGCTAAAGTGATTAAAGGGATATTGTAGCTCAAAATTAATGAATTCAGCATTTAATCCAAGAAATTAGAAAAAAAAGCAAATGAGCCCTAGCCAGTTTGGCTCAGTGGATAGTATGTGGAACCAGGGACTGAAGGGTCCCAAGTTCAATTGTGAACAAGGCTACAGACCTCGATTGCAGGGTCAATCCCAGCCCTGACGCCTTGTGGGAGGCAGCCAATCTATGTGTCTCTCACACAGATGCTTCTCTCTGTTTCTCCCCCAACCTTCCACTCACTCTAAAAAAATAATAATAATAATAATAATAATGGGAAAATGCCCTCGGGTGAGGATTAACAAAAAGAAAAAGAGCAAATGAGTAAACCCAAAAAAAGTAGAAGGAAATAAACAGGAATTAAGGGAAGAAAATAAAAACCAGAGACAGGGAAAAACCAAGATGGCGGCATAGGTAAACACCTAAACTGCTGCCTCGCACAACAATTTCAAAACTACAACCAAAAGACAAAACGTCTATCACCCAGAACCACGGGAAAGCTGGCTGAGTGGAAGTTCTACAACTAGAAGGAAAGAGAAAAGAGCATTGAGACGTGCACAAGCGCTGAAAAGCTGAGAGACCCAACAGCAAACTATAGGAAGGCAAGAATCAAGTCAAAGATTTGAAATACAAAGAAGCAAAAAACACTCAACTGGAAAAGAAAAAAGAATCCAAAAATTTGAAGATAGTGTAAGAAGCCTCTGGGACAACTTCAAGGTACCAACATCAGAATTATGAGGGTGTCGGAAGAAGAGAGAGAGCAAGATACTGAAAACCTATTTGAAGAAATAATGACCGAAAACTTCCCCCACCTGGTGAAAGAAATAGACTTACAAGTCCAGGAAGCGCACAGAACCCCAAACAAAAGGAAACCAAAGAGAACCACACCAAGACACATCATAATTAAAATGCCAAGAGCAAAAGACAAAGAGAGAATATTAAAAGCAGCAAGAGAAAAACAGTTAATTACCTACAAGGGAGCACCCATACGATTGTCAGCTGATTTCTCAACAGAAACTATGCAGGCCAGATGGGAGTGGCAAGAAATATTCAAAGTGATGAATAGCAAGAACCTACAACCAAGATTACTCTACCCAGCAAAGCTATCATTCAGAGTTGAAGGTCAGATAAAGAGCTTCACAGATAAGAAAAAGCTAAAGGAGTTCATCACCACCAAACCAGTATTATACGAAATGCTGAAAGGTATTCTTTAAGAAGAGGAAGAAGAAAAAAGTAAAGATAAAAATTATGAACAACAAATACATGTCTATCAACACGTGAACCTAAAAATCAAGTGAATTAAAAACCTGAGGAACAGAATAAATGGTGAATATAATAGAATCAAGGGCATAGGAAGGGAGTGGATTGATAATTCTCAGGGGGAAAGGGGTGTGGGGGGTGTGGGAAGAGACTGGACAAAAATCGTACACCTATGGATGAGGACAGTGGGGGGAGGTAAGGGCAGAGGGTGGGGTGGGAACCGGGTGGAGGGGAGCTATGGGGGAGAAAAGGAGAAACAATTGTAATAATCTGAACAATAAAGATATATTAAATTTAAAAAAAAATAAAAACCAGAGACAATCAGCAAAAGGGACCAGCAATAACATTGGGAACATAACTACAGATAATCAGAACTTTTTAAAAATAATAAGTGAATATTATGAACCTTGGACAAAACAGGCTGCTCCCTAAAAATTGTAACTTATGAATCAGACTCAAGACCAAACAGTAAGCTGAAGAGGCCAGTCAGCACCACAGACACTGAATGAGCAGCGTCAAATACAAAACTACACAACAGTTGTCGCTCTTGTGGTGGAATCACTTTCCCCCTTGGCACAGGGATGCCAAAGTGTCCTCAGGTTTCAGGGGGTTGGAGAGGTTCCAAACACCTCCTCCCTGTAAAGGGCGGGATGAACTTCTGCACACAATTAAAATGACTCAGAGAAGGCCAACCCCTCCATGTCAATCAATGGAATGTCGCCTCTGCTCCTCAACAGGAAGCTGGGAAAACATAAGATCGGTTTTCTTTTTCTTTTTTTAATTAAACTGACCGGGGTGACATTGGTTAATGAGATCATGTTTCCTTTCTGTGATACATGCTCTGTATATTGCATTGCGTGCCCACCACCCGAAGTCAAATCATCTTCCGTCACCATATTTGGCCAAGACTTTGTGGACGAAAGGGGCCACATGCTGACCGGACAAGCTCAGGGAAGGCCTGCGTGGCGGTCTTGCAAACTCAGAGACCTAAAGTCACCACAAAGGATGGTCTGAAATGAAACTTTAATTTAAACCCAGTGATGGTGGGTAGTCACCTCCTAGGCCGTATCTTCACTGACGAGGTCAACCTTAACTGGGCCCATCTGTCTTTTTGCATCTACGATAACATATCTTTGCAATGTCTGGGTAACTTGTAACTTCCCTTTTTCTGGAGCCCCTGGGGCACAACCTAATGTGCCTGGGCACCAGGACAGAGACCACAGATTCCTTCATTATCATGTTAATCGTCCCTGCACCCACCTAAGTATGTGTCTATCACTTTACTTCTAATCCAATCCCAGGGGTCCCCCCCTTTTGCTTTCTCCCACCTCTCTAGTTTATCTCCAATGGATTTCATGTAGCCCACCGATGTCCCCTCCTTTGATTGCAATGTACAAAAATAGATGAAAGACTGCCATTCTCTGAAGCACTATCCCAATCCATTGAGATTCTGCTTCCCAGCAATTGTCGACCGTTTTGGCTCAAATAAACTCACAAAAATTCTTTACAGGTTGGGATGTTTTTACGTGAACAATTTGTTTTCAAACAGATCTGAAGCTGTAGGCAAAACTAGCTGGTGATGGAAGCATCTTCGAAGAGATACAAAATGTGAGCTTTTTACGGGATCTGGGCCACTGAAACGTGAGAGCTAACAAGTTCAAGTTTGATTAAATGTCTGCAAAGGCGCAGAAAGGCAGGGACAGGACCTGGGATGCATTCAGACCGAGAGAACTGCAGTCCCATGGGCGACGGTTCGCTGCGCTGAGTTTATCTGGAAAAACCTCGGGAGCCTTTCAGAACCTGCAGCCCGTCTTTGCAGGGGGTGCCCGGCCGCGCGTCCCATTCCCGAGCGTCTCAACCCCCAGGCGGCTGGGAACCCCGGCTCCTCCTCCTTCCTGGCCGAGCCCCGGCCGCCGCCCTCCGAGCTGGCAGCGCCCAGTCCCCCAGCCCTCCGGGCCCTCGGGCCGCCCAGCCGCCACCCACCTCCTCGGCGTCCGGGCCCAGGGGGATGCCCAGGTTCCGGAGCCCCTCGTGCAGCTCGCCGATGTCCACCACGCCGTCCCCGTTGCGGTCCAGCTGCTGGAACAGCGTCTCGTAGCGCCCTGGCGGCCCCGCGTTCTGGCAGGCGGCCGCGGGCAGCACCCAGCTCCGCAGCCAGCGCAGCATGATCCCGGAGGCGCGGGCGGCCGAGCGAGCACCGGGGGATCCCGCACAGGCTGCCAGGGCCTGGCGTGAGCCGGTCGCAGCCGGGGACCCCACCCAAGCCGGGCTGGGCGCGCAGGGCGGGGCGGGGCCGGGCTCGGGGAGTCGGGGAGGAGCTCGCCCCGGGCCCGCCTCCAGCAGGCGCGGCCGAGGGCGGGCAGGAAGGGGCAGGGCCGCGTGGGTCTCCAGAGGCCGTGGGACCTGAGGAGACGGTACGGCTTTGTCCCAGCTGCCAGAGGCGCGGGTACGAGGAACAAGGGCCAAGTCCCCAGAAGTCGTGGACCTCAGAGTCAACTAATAAGGGCGGGGAGTGGGGGCAGTTTGGAGCGCAGGTTCCTGAACTTCAAACCTCTTCCCGCCCGGCTCGCCTGGCGCCCTGCCCGGAGGAGGCTGGCTGCCTGGAAACTGGGCCATCGGGCTCTGTCTAGGTCTTTAACTCGCACAGATCTCTGACTTTTCCTATCACTCCACATCTCTGGGCCTGTCTTATTTTTTATTGATTTTAGAGAGAGCGGAAGGGAGAGGGAGGGGGAGAGAGAGAGAGGTGAGGCACCCATCAGCTGCCTCCTGCACGCCCCCTACCTTGGATCCTGCCGGCAACCCCCGGCACATGCCCTGATCCCAATGGAACAGGCAACCTCTTGGTGCATGGGAGGAAGCTCAACCAACTGAGCCACACCAGCGGGTCGGGCCTGTTTCCCACTCACAAAAATGCACACCTTAGCAGAATTCTGCCCTAAGAAGCAGAGGCATTAAATCGGAAAGCACTTTCTTTAAAGTAGCACCTAAAAGTGTTATATCAGTCATATCTCAATAAAACTGGGGGGTGGGGGGAACAAAAACCAACAAAGGAGAAACTCGGGTCTTCTGCAGAAAACAGCAGGTCCATCCAGGTGGGCAGTGGCCAGAAGAGGGTGTACCTTGCTCCCGGCTCGGCGAGAGGACTCTGCCCTGAATGACAGTAGGCAGCGGCTGCCAGCAGCACCTTTTAGAAAGCCTCAGGCCCACCCTGTCAAGATGGGGAGATGCAGGCTGAGGTTCTCTGCACAGGGAAGACAGAACTGACCACAGAATGTGGGATACGGCAGACATAACCTTCAACTAAGTTCTTTCTGGTGCTAAGTTCTCCAAATCCTCCTCATGGGCTCCTGGGCTTATCTTACTTGTATAGGTGCTCACTGTCGGAGAAATTAACACTGTTCTGGGCCCAAAGCATGGTGTTCCCAGTGAATCCAAGTTAAGGAAAGGGGAAAGGCATTTTCCAGAAGGGGATATGAATGCACAGATAGATTTTCCTTATTAAGTTTAATGGACATGGGTTTCAGTATATCAGATTATAAGTTATTTATCAAGTTTTCAAAACAAGTCAGGAAAAGAAAAATAATAGCAAAAAAAAAAAATTCATTCCCTCCTCCTGAGACTTTTCCTTCAGATCAACTACCTTCATTAAGAAAAACTCCACGGGGCTGGCAGCACTGTGTATTCTAACGGAATGACACCACTTTTCTTCAAGTTCAATTTATACAAGCAGCTATGCTAATTGCTTATAGGAAAATCACATCAATACCAATGTTCTCTGTCTTTCCAATACAGATTTGAGAATGCCATCCTGATTTTATTACTCGCAGCCATACAGGAGTTAACAAGAAACCCAACTTTCTCCCCACCTCGCTCTGAAGCTTATTATTAATGTTACCATCAATATTATTTAATGAATGTCATCACCATTATGACAATTATGAATTGGGCAGCACATCAAACTAGTGAAAATATTGTTCACAAACTCCATGGCAAGGGAAACAACGTCCTTAGCTATTCCTTTAAAAAAAAAAAAAATGTACACCTTCCTCCTTACCATCACCTTTCTAGGTGAGCCAGGAGAGGGAAGGCTTCGGGGCTTAAAAAGTGCAGGACTAACTATGTAGGTGCTCAGTGAGCACACTGCCATCTCCTGGAGAGCACCTTGGAAATAATCGTTGTTGGAGGCGTTTTCGTAATTATTTTTAAATTAAAATTTAAATTAAGAATCATTTCAACTTACATTGAAACCTGTGAAAATAACAGAGAATTCCCAGGCCCCCACGCCCACTTTCCCCTTATTAACATCTTAAACCAGTATGGTCCATCTGTCCCAATTAAAGAGCCGGTGTTGATATTATTAACTGGAGTCCATACTTTATTCCATTCTTCTTAGTTTTTCATCTACGGCCCTTTTTCTTCGCCAGGATCCTACCCATGACACCACATTACACTTAGGCATCACGCCTCCTTACCCTCCTTCTGGCGTAGCTATCACCGTTTCTCAGATTCCCCTGCTGTTTGATGACCTTGGCAGTTTTGAGGAGTGATGACCAGGTATTTTGTAAACTGGGACATTCTGTCAGTTGGGATTTCTTTGATTTTTCTTTTTAATGATTACGGAGTTTGGAAGGAAGACACGGAGATAAAGTGCCGTTTTCATCACATATCAATAGCACATACTATTGCTACAACTTAGGTGATGCTGACTTTGATTCCCTGGATGTGGTCATGTTTGTCACACTTGTCCAAAGAACGGGTATTCTTTTCCCGTTCCATACTGTACTCTTTGGAAGTCACTGCACATGGCCCACACTAATGTGTGTGGGGCTGTGAGGAGGGATCTACATCAATTATCCGGAATTTTTCCATCCAGACTTGTCTATTCTCCCCCATTTGTTTATGTAATCAGTCTTTTACATCAGTCTGGACTCCTGGGTATTTATTGTATGTGTCGGGTTATAATCCAGTTCTACTTCATTAATGTGTTGCTTTAATGGGTCCAGCGTTGGTGACTGGAAGCTTTCAGTTGCTATGTCCCATCAATGTGTGCATATGTGTCCTCGGGCTCCTCATGTATGTTTCCTTCCCAAGTCCTACAATTGGTTATTTCTACTAAGGAATCCTGGTGCCTCTATTGGAAAGTGGTAGGAGAGACTCAACCTAAGAGAACTGAGAGGCTGTACCCTAAGGAAAACGGGCTCAATCATCACTTGATTTTGTAAAAGAGATTTTACAAAATATCCAAGCTATACCCAAGGTTATAGCAAACAGTAGGCCTTCGTGTGAAACAGAGGCCCTGAGAGTGAGGGCTGAGGGCAATCCTTAATGAGGGAGAGAATGTTAAAAGATCTTTCCCAAGCACTGACCTCTCTAAACTTAGTTCCTCAACTGAAAACTGGGACAACCCTGGCCGGTGTGGCTCAGTTGGTTGGGCGTCGTCCTGGGCACTAAAAGGCTGCCCGATTCCTGGTCAGTGCACATGCCCAGGTTGCAGGCTCGTCCCTAGGAGGGGCCATTCAGGAGGCAACTGATTGATGTTTCTCTAACATCAATGTTTCTCTCTCTCCCTTTCACTTCCTCTCTCCCTCAATCTTCTAATATGGTTGTTAGAATTAAGCAAGAGGACCTTTTAAAGTGCCTTGAAATAATACCTGGCACATAGCAGGCACTTAATAAATTTTAATGTTTTAATTTTAAAAAAAAAGACAGCATGGGACTTTGACCTCTGATGCAATAATTGGGTCCACCTTACCAAAATGATTATTTCATTTATAGATTTTATACTTAAAAAAAAAATAAAGAGAAAATATTTTAACAGTTATTTGATACTTTCTTTCCTTTTAGAACAAGATCGATTTCTCTTTATAACCCAGGTATTATCTTACAATTAAGTGATTACAGTAATGACAACAATTTCATATTTCACTTCTAAGTTAATTCAAACGGTCTTTTCACTATTTCATAAGCCACACAGCTGATGAATATTGCAGGAAACACTTTTATGATATTTGGGGTGAGGCCCCTGAAAAAGCCCATTTTTCCTTCTTTGTAATATATATCTTGAATGAGATGAATCATGGTTGTTGTTTTTTCCTTCTGTGCTACAAATTGGAAAAAAACATCAATGTAATTCAATATTTAATCTTCATATATGAAGACAGTACAGTGATTAACGAGAATTTACAGGGGGTGAAATTATTTCAGAGTACACCTCGCTCCCTACCTATAGAATAGACCCATGTGGTCCAATACCCTAGTCACTAGACACAGGTGGCTAACGGAATCTAAATTAGTTAAAATTAAGTAAAACTAAACATTTAGTTTCTCAGTTGCACGACACTTCAAGTGCCCGGCAGCCACGTGCGCCTTGCAGCTGCCGTACTGCGCAGCAGACATGAACGCTTCCCATCCTGCAGGAATTCTCCTGGACAGCACTGAAAGTCCTCAGTGAGGGGCCTCACAGGAGCACTGGGAATGGGGTGTGACGTCAGTAGTCTGCTGGGGCATGGGCAGGTGATGGGATGGATGGAGAGATTCCCCACCCGGAGTCCCATGTAAATTAAACCCCAAAATCTTCCCAAAAAGAAGGGGGGGAAAGAATGTAAAAGAATATTGCTTACCACATGACCCCTTAAGGAATTTACTCAGGAAGATACTAATGGGATTATGTGAGAGGTTTTGTGTGTGTGTGTGTGTTCTTTTTTTCAGCTTGAAGGGTATTTTCTTAAAACCTAAATTCCTGACTTTGCACCTAAGAGGGACAAGCAGATGCCCTCCCTTCTGTTTCACGTCTCCTCGCCAAAGAGAACAAAACGCGTTCAACTGCACAAATGTATTGCGTTCCCGCTGCAGATTGTGGCAAAGGAATTCCGAGTTCATCCTGAGTTACTGCTGACTCAGTCTGAGGAGAGTAACCCTTCCTATTGCTCTGCGTGGCGCTTCCTAGCCGTAAGCTCTGGAAAACGACCACGGGAACGGACACAAATGAGGAGAGTCCCACATACAACTTTGTAGAGGAAAGGAGATCTAAACTCCACAAAAGGCTCCACAATAATTCAAGATCATGCTTTAACAATCAGAAAGTTAGCTTTTTATTGAGCAGTTCTACAGTTTTCCTGATTTTGAAATCCATTTCTACTCATTTAAAACAACTTGTTTTAACTTTTTAACTTAGTTTTTTATTTTTAATTCATGGGATTGATAATAATTTTATTACTTCTTTATTTTATTAGCTTTTTAAAATCTTTTTTTTGTTGCTATTAATCCTCACCTGAGGATATTTTTCCATTGATTTTTAGAGAGAGTGGAAGGGAGGGGGAGAGACAGAGAGAGAGAAACATCGATGACAGAGGGACATTGATTGCTGCCTCCTGCACTCACCCCAACCAGGGCCAAGGATCAAACTGCAACCTACGTATGTGCCTTGACCGGAATCAAACCTGGAACCCATCAGGCTGCAGGCCTACGCTCTATCCACTGAGCCAAACCAGCTAGGGCAATTTTATTAGCTTTTTCAATCTATTCTTACTTCATTTAAAGACCCACACACTCACCTTGAGCCTGCATGCGTGTTCTAAGAAGGGTCAGAGGGAAGCTGGCTATCTGACCACTGGTGTGGGACAATGTGCTACATCCCAGCAAAATCAGTAAGCCGGGGTCTACTGAGCTTCCTGCATTATGTTCGAGCCAGTAGTTCTTCAACAGCTGGAGGAGAAGAAAGCAGGAAACATCCTTTAACTACCGTGCAGGCCGAAGCAGAAGAAATCCATTGTGCACACAACTGCAGGAAACATTACTGAGGAGCTTCCTGATTCTGGAATTATTGAGCGTTTCCGTAGATAATACCTCAGTTAATCCCTCAGAAACCTAACAAGTCAGTATTGTTGCCTCCATTGTATAAATTTCACAAATGAGGGAACTCATTCAGAGAGACTTAAGTTTTCAGGTCAGAAGCTATTTCATGAAAAGTCATTATGACCAATTTTTAGAATAAAAACCATTGTTGTACCAAGTTTTCCAATGTAACACATACTGTCACGTTATGGGGATAAACTCACCTCATAAACAGTGAGGTCTGTGCCTGCATACGGTACAATGCTTAGCAAGTTAGGGACATAGCCTTTGTACAAGGTCCTAACACCTTCTTGTTTCAGAAGCTTCCTGCCACAATCAATAATCCCGGAGTACTGTCCAGTTTTGCCTACAGTCAGTCTGGTCTTTATTACCTAAATGTGGAAGAACATACTGAAAATGTATTACCAGAGTCACGTGGCTCACCTAGCAATCTAGAAAGCTATAGTATATCACAATGTTTACTAATTATCATAGAAATCAAAAAAGAAAGCAATCAAACATAATTTTGATTCCATATTAACTGACTCAAGCATGAAATGATACAGTATAGAGCTTTTAAAAAAATTAAGCAGAACTTAAGTCATCACTGTGGCTCCAATCGATATATCCAATCAAATCCCCTTACTGGGCTGTAAGGCACATATTCAAAAACACATTCATTATTGCTTCAGAGTGCTGTTTTTTTAAGTGCTACATGAAATGGGCTATCTTTCTCATGCGGGTGGTACCTCTTGCCAAAACTATAGCCAATCCTAACCAGTTTGGCTCAGTGGATAGAGGGTCGACCTTCGGACTGAAAGGTCCCAGGTTTGATTCCGGTCAAGGGCATGTACCTTGGTTGGGGGCATATCCCCAGTAGGAGGTGTGCAGGAGGCAGCTGATCGCTGTTTCTCTCTCATTGATGTTTCTAACTCTCTATCCCTCTCCCTTCTTCTCTGTAAAAAAACAATAAAATATATATATTTTTAAAAACTACAGCTAACTCCAAGTTTGAAAGAAGTACATGGTCATGTCAAAGTGAAGAACCTACATGACCACAGGTTCTGTATATGCCCAAATGCATGCTCTGGGGACTATTCAACAGTGAGGCCGGCAAGCTGTCATTTCATATGACTTGGGCTCATTCTGTGCTCATGAAGCAGTAAACACAGCACGGATAGAGGCCCCCGTGGGCTCCAGGAGGCGGCTGAGCAGTATTCCGATGCTCCCTGTAATTCTTCTGCTAGAACCTCACTCCTTGTCCTCTTAACTTCCATTTATTTAATTTAGGGAACTCTACACAGTAGTAGGAGAAATCTCTCCAAAGCACCAAGATTTTTTTTTTTTTTTTAACTATCTACTTTGCCTTGATTGGGTGGGTAGGAGGTAATCAACCAAAGACCTTGTACGTATATATGCATAACCCATGGACACAGACAATAGGGTGGTGAGGGCCTAGGGCGGGGGCGGGCTGGAGGGGTTCATGGGGGGGTGGTGAAGGAGCATATGTAATACTTTCAACAATAAAGACTTATAAAAAATAAAAGGTATCGACTTTGCCTTGATTGGGCAAACTGCCTGAGCCGCCTCTGAGCAGTCAGATGGAAGGTGCCACGACCTTCTCTGCAGCACCCTACACTTTGGATGACCCCATTTGGAAAGCACTGCCCTCCACAGGGCAGTGCACTCTCTTCTTATCCAATATTTCTGAATTTCCAACTTCTAACCCAAACGCACACATTCTACTCGTGCCTTTCATGAAATCCCTAACTGGAAATCATGTCTCCCCTTTAAATTTCCATTAATGCGTCCTAACGCTCTCTCTTCTAGAATTTACATTTTGTATGTTGGACCATCAGCACTGATGTGCATGTTTTGTCTCCCTTCTGGACTATAAGACGAATGTCTGTCTGACTCATCTCTGGATCTAGAAAAGTATCTCACACGGAGTGGGTGTGCAGTATTAATGAATGAGTCAATTAAATAGCAGACAACAAGACTGTTATCTTCTTGGTACATCTACAAATACTATCTTTATCCTAAGTAACAACAACAATAAAATATATATATATATATATATATATATATACACACTAAGGCCAATTGATACTTGATATGAGATTTAAATCCAGTAGCTATAAAATTGTTTATTGTACAAATTCTTGATCTGCGATTCACTAAGTCTTTAAAAAATTAGAAAGTATTACTTTATTAAAATTTTATAATAATACATACCTCTATGGGGTAAATACAGGTCTGAGCAGTTACAGCAGCCAATGAACCAGATATAAATCTCTGAATAATTCCTGTTTTAGCACCATCAAAACTAAGCCATTTCTTATACTGTATAAATAAAAGTATTGAAATGTACAATATTAGTGAAATGGATTATATACTGTTTCTAAGTTTATAACATTAATTAGTACTATAAAATTACTTGAAAAAGTATTATAGATATCTGAATTAGCATCTAGTAGAATACTTGATTTCAATTTGTATGCAATTGTCTAAGCTACTAAGAGCCTCTTGCCCTTTTTTCTGAAGAATAAGTCAGCGATATTAAATCACTTAAGCATTTTCATGAATGTCATACGTAAGCATTTTCATAAAAGGCATACAAATGACACAAAGGGTGCAGGGAATCTAACTTTTATCTCTTTTCAGCCTCTCACCTTCCATGTGGAAGGCACTACGTATTCCTTGGTAACTGGGTAATCAGGAATTGTAACCAGGTAGATTGCGTTTGTTACAAGGAACAACAGTTTACTCTGGTCAGCTCAAGAAACAGGGAGGCTGCTGCAATAGCACATGTGGAAATGAGGACAGCACCCTGGCTGGTTTGGCTCAGTGGATAGAGCATCGAACTGCAGACTGAAAGGTCCCAGGTTCAATTCCAGTCAAGAGCATATGCCCAGGTTGCAGGCTTGATTCCCAGTAAGGGGAGTGCAGGGGGCAGCCAATCAATGATTCTCTCTCATCATTGATATTTCTATCTCTCCCTGTCTCTCCCTCTCTGAAGTCAATAAAAATATTTTTTTAAAAAGAAATAAGAAAATCAGAAATACCAGCCTAAAGGTCAGGCTTCACAGGAACTAAAGTCAAGTTTCATGAGACTGAAACTGGAAGCGCATTTAGAATCCAAGACAAGCTTAGCAAACAGATTATCTATCCTAGGCAAGATGCTTTCCTGTTTGCCTTTTCTAGTGGTCTCACATCAAAGCAATTCAGTTCCTCTTAAGAATTAACTCTCTGGTTCTCAAATCAGTGACTCCCCATCAGAAAGTATGATCGGTTCCGTTCATATGGCAGACACTGCTGTCTGTTCCTAGTACTCATTATCAGCTTCTGTTTAGTAACAGCCAACTCAACAATAAACTACATTTCCCTCGTCTCCCTCGCAGCTAGGTTGGGTGGCTAAATGACTCATTTTGGCCAATGAGAAATGAGGGGAAATTGAGTATGCAAATTATGAGACATCTCCTTAAAGATTTTTGGATTGCGCTTTCCTCTACTTGGGAAATGGCAGATGGGTGTGACTTTTGAAGCTGAGTGTTGAAGATGGCAGAGCTACACCGTTAGCCCTGGAACACTTGCCTCTAGCATATTTAAGCTACTAAATCCTGGTATTTCTTTGATACAACAGCTTACAATGAACCCTAACAAGTACTGAAATGGATTACTAGCTGTGGGGCGCTGTCATAACTAAAACCAACAATGTGTGGCCCTGGTAGGACACAGATTCTACGATCTGAGTCCAATGCTTTATGGAAATGCTTGGTGAAGCTGCCTGTGATAGCTTGGAAGGTAGACCACGTTCTTTCTGAGCCTGAAGTTCTAGGAAAACGGATTGTAAAAAATCTCAGAATTTGGGTCAGTGTTGCCCACTCCTTGCTGCTTTTAGCAAGATCTCTGAGACATGAGCTAAGGCATCTCTCTGCTTTTCTTCCCTGGCCCTTTTCTGAAGCTGTCGGAGCCTGGCCAGCCCAGAAAATGGAAAGCTTGACATGTGCAGAGAGCATTCTTGGACTCTTATGTGATGCTGATAGGTTACACTATTTAAAAACAAATATAGCTCATCCTAACATTAATTGATTAAGTACAACTAAAATCTTAAATCAGATTAACAAATTTAAAATAAAACATTCAAATTGCTCAAAGGAAAACCAATATTGAAATGTTTTAGATGGCTTCCTTCACTGTGATACTGAAATTAGAAGAACTAATAATACACATCAGTTGTGATAATATACTATAATCTATGGAACATTTCTTTTCTTTTATCCTCACCCGAGGATATTTTCCCATTGATTTTTACAGAAAGTGGAAGGGAGAGGGAAAGACAGAGAGAAATATCAATGTGAGAGAAACACATCAATTGGTTGCCTCCTGCATGAACCTTGATCAGGGCTCGGGTAGGGGAGAAGCCTGAAACCGAGGTACATGCCCTTGACTGAAATCGAACTCAGGACCCCTCGGTCTGCTGGCTGACGCTCTGTCCACTGAGCCAAATGGCTAGGGCCATGAAACATTTCTTATAAACAAAAGCAATATAAACACAAAAGTAATCAAAAGAGAACAAAATCACTTATATTTAAATTAATATCTATTGCTTGACACTCCAGTTTTCCCTCATGAAAACCTGAGCTTCTTAAACATTAAATTTTTAATCTGATTTTTGTTGTAAAATTCCACAGATGATAGCATTTTACCTGTTCATAGGCCCCGATCTTGATGGCCGTCTCAGGTGCAATTTTGAAAACATTTGCACCATTTCCTCGCCAAAGAGAACGAATTCCTCCTTCTTTTATCATCTGTTCAAACCCACCAATTATCCTCATTCTCATTGACTCTGAACTATGAACCTAGAAAAAAAAGAGAAGGAAGATATTCCTGGACTAACTAATAGGGCTGTGCCTCATTTGTGTGGGGCCCAAAAGAACAGGCAGAATCTGCAGACTTCCCAATCTCTCTAAAGATGATGCTGTCCATCAGCCTGTTGTCACAAAGCTCCAAAACACAGAAGGTGTGAAACCCAGGACGGAAGTCCCCAAGATTCAGCACGTGTCCTGCAACGTATCAGCTATTGCTTTGAAGCAGCAGCACGGTGAGAAAGCTAAGGAAGAAGCGCAGAGTGCAGAGGCTGCAGAACCGGGCCAGGAGAATGCAGGAAGACAAAGGAAAACACCAGGAACAGACTGCCAAGACACAGAGGCTGTGACCTTTGGCAGCTCAGCTCCTCCCTCTAAATCTGAGTCGGTCAAAAATAAGGTTTTCTAAGATCTTAGAAAATAAGATCAGACATCAATCACAACAGCAAAAGAGCCCTAGCTGGTTTGGCTCAGTGGATAGAGCATCAGCCTGCAGAGTGAAAGGTCCTGGGTTCGATTCTAGTCAAGGGCACATGCACGGGTTGTGGGCTCAAGCCCCATTAGGGGGCATGTAGGAGGCAGCAGATCAATGATTCTCTCTCATCATCGATGTTTCTATCTTTCTCTCCCTTCCTCTCTGAAACCAATAAAAATATATTTTAAGAGACCCACAAACAACAAAAGAAAACCTATTCAAAATCCAATACCAATTTTCATGATGTTACCAAAAATCCAAAAGACAATAAAACACCAAGGTGTGTAAATTTAATTACAAATTAAATTCACTAGGTTGTAGATTATTAATTTTTGTATCCTTGAAGAGAAAATATTCAGCAAATTAAATCTTAATTATTTAACAGATTAAATCATGCAGTATTTTATAAGTACCGTTAACAATTCATTACTCAGTAAAATAAAAGGTAATTCGTCAACATTAATTCTAAAGAGGTATTAGTTAATAATATACTCCAAGTGACTTAATTTCCATTTTTAGGAAGATTCTTAGTACTTAAATAGTAGAGTAGAACCATGCTATCAGGGCAGTGTCAGAGCTAGAAATAACTAATAAACTAGACCAGTGCTCGGCAAACCGCGGCTCGCGAGCCACGGTTTGCCGCTCTGTTGACTAATGAGTTTGCCGACCACTGAACTAGACTAATGGTGTCTTATCACTTCTTTAATAGATTTAGCTACATTTTTGAGAAAAAAATATATAATAGAGTGGTTCTATTATTATTTCAAATAAAAATTCATGTAAACAGCCTATAAGCATTTTTAAGAAATTAGGAAATCTTTTAATATGAAAAATAAGATGTCTCCTCTGCCAATTATCTGATAAAATGTAAAAACAGAACCAGTTTCCAGAGAAAAGTATAAACACTTGACAAGTTAAGGGGATAACCTTTTACATTTTCAGAAAATGTACAACTTTAAAGACTAGTATGAAATGTGCCGAAACATTTCTTCTGAAAATTATCAAGGATTTTTCAAACAACTTTAACGCTAAGGGCCATCACCTGCATCATGACTCTCAAGCGGTCAAAAGGGGCCGTGCACGTCCTTGAAATCGCGCTAGCTATTCCTCCGGCCACCAAACGCCGCCACCAATGTCCAGAAGTCTTTTCTTGCTCAGTAAAGTCATCTGGAATAGCTATGCTCTCCCCTATGTCAATTATCTAATAAAACGTAAAAACAGAATTAGATGACAGAGAACGGGGGAAACGCTAGATAAATTAAGAGGATCAGTTTTTTACAAAGATCAAAAACCACAAGATTTTTTTTCATCTCTCATCTCCTGAGAATGAAGACTGACAATGTTCTTAGCACTTGTACTAGACCAAGTAATTCTTAATAATGCATTCAGATATACGTTTACTATAAAATCAATGCCCACTGATGGAAGAAATTGAAGACACAAATAAATAGAAAGATACATGGTGCTCGTGGGTAGGAAGGGTTAATATTGTTAAAATGTCCACACTACCCAGAACCACCTAGACATTCAATACAATCCCCATCAAAATTCCGATGTTATTTTTCATAGAAATAGAAAAGAAGTCCTAAAATGCACATGGAACCACAAAACCCTGAATAGACAAAGCAATCCTCAGGCAGAAGAACAAAACTGGAGGAATCACACTCCTGCTTTCAAACTATGCTATAAAGCTATGGTAATCAAAACAGTATAGTAATGGCATAAAAACAGACACATAAATTAATGGAACAATCGAGAGCCCCGAAATAAACCCTCACAGATACAGTCAACTAATATTGGTCAAGGGGGCCAAGAATACTCAGTGGAAAAGGATAGTCTCTTTAATAAGGGTGCTGGGGAAAATGGATAATCACATACAGCAGAATGAAATTGGACCTCTCTCTCACACCACTTACAAGAATTAATGTGAAACGGAGTAAAGGCTTAAACATAAGATCTTAAACTGTGAAACGCCTAGAAGAAAACACATAAAAAAAAAACAAAACTCCTTGACATTGGTCTTGGCAATGACTTTTTGGATTTGACACCAAAAGCATACTTAATAAAAACAAAAATTAATATGTGGGACTACATCAAACTGAAAAGCTTCTTCCCAGCCAAAGAAATAATCAGCAATATGAAAGGCAACCTACAAAGTGCGAGAAAATATCTACAAATCATATAGCTGATAAGGGGTCAATATCCAAAATATATAAAAAACTCAGACAACTCAATAACAAACAAAAAAATCCACTGAAAATGGGCAAAAGAAATAAGGAGACATACAAATGGCCACGTACATGAAAAGATGTCCCATATCACTAATCATTGGGAAAAGGCAAATCAAAACCACAATGAGCCCAGCTGGCATGGCTCAGTGGTTGAGCACTGACCATGAACCAGGAGGTCATGGTTTGATTCCCAGTCAAGGCACATGCAGGCTCGTGCAGGCTTGATCCCCAGTGTGGGGCATGCCAGAGGCAGCTGATCAATGATTCTCCCTCATTATTGATGTTTCTATCTCTTTCTCCCACTCCCTTCCTCTCTGAAATCAATAATAATAAATATTAAAAAAACAAAATGAGTTACTACCTCACACTTATTAGAATGGCTATTACCTAAAAAAAAAAAAAAAAAAAGGAAAAGAAATAATAAGTATTGGCAAGATATACCTATACATGCACACACATACCCACATATGCACACATCTAGATACAATAATGAACACTGGTCATTGTATTCAGTCATGAGAAAGAAGGAAATCCTACCAAGGTCCACATGATGGACCTTGAGGACGTGTGCTGAGTGAAATAAGTCAGACATAGAAAGACAAACACTGCATGGTATTACTTATACGTGGAATCTAAAAAGCCAGATTCACAGTCTTTCCCTTCAGCGTGCCACTGAAGATCCTGGTGTTGCCACGGGCCGCAGCCCCTCCCAGGGTCACCGGTATTGTAAGAACAGAGTACGCAAAGTCTCCTTTCTGCTGAGGTGTCCCTGATGCCAAGGTCCACATCTTTGACCTGGGGCGGAAGAAGGCAAAAGTGGACAAGTTCCCACTCTGTGGCCACATGGTGTCAGGTGAATGCGAGCAGCTCTCCTCCGAAGCCCAGGAGGCTGCCCGTATCTGTGCCAACAAGTACAAGGTAAAAAGCTTGGCCAAGATGGCTTTCACCTCCAATGCAGCTCCACCCCTTCAACATCATCCGCATCAACAAGATGCTGTCCTGGGCTGGAGCTGACAGGCCCCAGACAGGCCTGCGGGGTGCCTTTGGAAAGCCCCAGGCCACAGTGGCCAGGGTCCACGTTGACCACGTCATCGTGTCCATCCGCACCAAGCTGCAGACCCAGGAGCATGTGAGTGAGGCCCTCTGCAGAGCCAAGTTCAAGCGCCCTGGCCGCCAGAAGATCCACAGCTCCAAGAAGTGGGGTTTTACTCCATTTAACGCGGATGAGTTTGAAGACCGGGTGGCTGAAAAGCGGCTCATCCCAGACAGCTGTGGGGTCAAATACACCCATCGCCCTGGGCCCCTGCACACATGGTGGGCCTGCACTCACGAGTCTCAGTGCTGCCCGCTCCTTACAACCACCCGTGAACCCTACTTCCCGTCCACAAGACAAATAAAAAGCCAAATTCACGGAAGCGGAGATAGGAAGGTGGTTGCCAGGGGCTGGGGAGCGGAGGAAATGGGGAGTTGCCGGCCGAAGGGGTCGCACTTCCAGTTCTGAGATGGCTAAGTTCTGGGGACCCAAGTAGAGTAGAGACAGTAATATGTGAGGTGATGGAGGTGTGAGCTGACCCTACTGTGTAATCATCTGCCAGTAGAGAAGTGTATCAAACCTCATGCTGTACACCTCAACTTACAAATGTTATACACCAGTGGTCGGCAAACTGCGGCTCGCGAGCCACATGCGGCTCTGTTGACTAATGAGTTTGGCGACCACTGGGATAGGGGCTTAATCACAAGGAACAATAGCCTGTAATTATTGGAATCGAGAGTCTAGGTCAGTGGTCGTGTGACTCATTAGTCAACAGAGCAGCAAACCGCGGCTCACCAGCCGCAGTTTGCCGACCACTGTTATATACCAATCCTATCTCAATACATTTGAAAAAAATAGACCAAGATATAAATGCAGTAGGGATCAATGAAATGCACATTAAACAAGATATCACCTTATGCCCAACAAAATGGCAAATATCAGAAAATTGGATAGTACCCAGTAACAGCAATAGAGAGAGAAGCAGGAGCCTTCCAGCACTGCTGGTGGGAGTGAGCTGGCATAGCAAGCCATTCTGGGAAATAACATGGCTAGATGGCATTTTGGAAAATGGAGACTGAATACCCTAAAACTTTTATAAATGCATATTCCTTCTGATTCAGAAACCAGGTAACATTCTTTAGGACGCAGTTGAGAAAAGCATTTTTTTGTGGGTGGGGAATTGGAGAAAACACTATGAGGAGAGATTACTGTTTCTTTAGCCACTGAGGCTGAAAGTATTATAGGGATTATGTGACTGACCATAATAACAGCCATGACACTTATGACAGATAAAAAATACAAACTAATCTTACAGTAGAACGCTTCCAGAAGCCAGCAATTTCATCCATACTTTTTGCGGGATGAAGTAAAAAGTAGTACTTCCACTCATCCCAGTCTATTGTCATTGTTCCATCACTGTCCATGCTGAAATTTAAAAAACAAATAGTGCTGACAACATTTATAACAAAGATAGCACCATGATAAAAATTAAGTAAGTGCTTCTTACATATTTATGATAGAAGCCATTCCTTTGGACTTCATGAGCACTGCTGTACTTTCATATTTTAATAGACTTTATTTTTTAGAAAAATTGAGAATGTAGCCCTGGCTGGGTGCTCAGTTGGTTGAGCATTGTCCTGTACACCAAAAGGCTGCAGGTTCAATTCCCAGTCAGGGCACATACCTAGGTTGGGGGTTTGATCCCTAGTCGAAGCACATACAGAAAGCAACTGATCAATGTCTGCCTCTCTCTCTCTCTCCCCTCCCTCCCTCCTTCCCTCTCTCCCTCCCTTCCTCTCTCTCTCTAAAAATCAACAAAAACATATCCTTGGGTGAGGATTTTTTTTTTTAATTGAGAATATAATACAGAGTTACACCCATTTTCCTCTAATGGTATCATCTTACATTATTATGGTACATGTTACAATTAATGAACCAATATTAATACATCATTAACCAAGGCTCACACTATCCTCAGGGTTCCTTCGTTTCTAACTAATGTCCCTCTTTTGTTTTAGGACTTTGAGGTAGTCATCGTGTCCCCTTAGGCTCCTCTTGGCTGTGAGAGTTTCTCAGACTTTCCTTGTTTTTGGTAACTTTGAAAAGTATTGATCAGATATTTTGCAGAATGCCCCACTGATGGAATTTTAACTATTTACTTATATTTCTCACGTGTGCCTTGCTCTTTTAAAGGGAAAGGCTATTTAAAGTCACCTTTATATTGCTAGCACTGAGCACTCAATAAATGTTTGTTGAATGAATGAATAAATGAATAAAATTGACTGAGGATGAACCTTATATCTTATGAGTCTTCTAATAACATTTTTCCTCTGACCCTCTTTTCCCTACTTATAGCTTTTAAATCAACTTTAAAATAACCTTTTACTTACGAATTTAAAGAGAAGACTCACTTTTTACCATGAGAAATTCAGGGTTTACTCGACTTTTAAGCATCTCAAAATCAAATAATACAACAGCTGTTGTTTCGTTGAAGTCTGAGTTAAAGGTGGAATTAAGCGAAATGCTTTTTCATTTGCATTTTTCTCAATGGAAATTCTAAAAAGCAAATTCCATCCACCAACAAGAAGATCAGTACGATGTCCAGTCCCAGCCAAGATGAAATAATGGGTGTAGAATTTATCTTCTCACTATGAACCATTACAAAACTGAACACAACATATATACGGCCAAGTGCTAAGTTCTATAACTCCATCCGACTAACAGACGTAGTTACTAGAGGGCTGTGAGCTTAATGGAAATCCTGAAGGTGAGCAATGTTGAAATAAAGGGAGAAAGAGAGGGAGAGAGGGAAGGGAAGGAGAGAAAGAGGGAGAGAGGGAGAGAGGGAGGGAAGGAGGGAGAGAGGAAAGGGAAGAATGGGCTATATTTATAGAAATTAGTTTCTAACTTAGAATATTAAACAAAAATGAAAACTATTAAAAATAAGAAGGGCTGACCTTTGCAGAATATTTTCTGCCTGAGCTTCAGAAACATCTATACCCAGTGACTTCAAACTAGTGATTATTTCGGAAGTTTCTATTACTCCTTTAAAAAGTGAAAAAATGTCCAGTTAAAGTCTCTGAGAAGGTAACAAGGCAAAATATGCTTAGAGCACGATAGTCTTAAAGAGCCCATGTCTTTTACAGGCCTCTCATCCCATATTCACAGCCCAAAGACTAAAACGCTCTAAAAGTTAAAGACATTTTGTGAACCATACTTCAATTACAAAGGGCTTTACATTCCAGAATTTTAAAAAATAAAAAATGTTTAGTAAATGTGGCACTAAAATATTTGTTGGCAAAACATGTCTTAAACCGATGTGAAGTTAATTTTAATCAATTATTTATCTAACTTAGTGTTGTTATGCATTTGTTTCATTGATAGAATATTCACGTACAGTTGACATTTGAGCAACACGTTTGAACTGTACGGGTCCACTTTTAAACGAATTTTTTACAATAAATACAGTAGGGGATTCGCATCCACAGGTTTTGCATCCCCGAGTTCAACCAACCTCTAAGGCAGTGGTTCTCAACCTTTCTAATGCCACGACCCTTTAAGACAGTTCCTCATGTTGTGGTGACCCTCAACCATAAAATTATTTTCGTTGCTACTTCATAACTGGAATTTTGCTACTGTTATGAATCTTAATGTAAATATCTGTGTTTTCTGGTGGTTTTAGGATCTACAGCGACCCACAGGTTGAGAACCGCTGGCAGGGTCGCCTAAGACCACCAGAAAACACAGATATTGTTTTTCGTGTTAAGGCAGAAATAAAAAGATCTATGTTGCTAATCACTATATTACTTTGGGATTTCCATCCTGCCTCAGAAAGACTATTCTCTATTATTTCCAGTAACTACAAGTGCTGGTGTGAAATTTTACCAGGGACAATAGAAGCGTAATATTTTTACCAATGGCATTCTAATTTCCCTAATGTAGCTGACATGACAGATTCATCAACGAGGCAGTGACATTTTAGAACAGCACAAGAGCAGAACATTCAGTCCTAGAGTGGCAGCAAATGACAGCCCAGTCTCATTTCTAGACATCGCGCTGGGTGCCACCTCAGTATGAGGGTCCAGAAAGGCCTACACCTCCTTCTGGAAAGTGCCCGGAAGCTTAAAGCACTGTGCTTTGGGGATTAAGGGTAATGGAACCATTTTTGTGCTCAGGTCATAAGGCCTCTGACATTCAGGTTAAATTTTCTTTGACCCAAGAATCCATCAGTGGAACCCTTTAAACCAGCGGTCGCCAACCTTTCGGACCTCATGGACCGCCAGTGGTCCGCAGACCACCAGCGGGCGACCGCGGCTTTAAATCACTTTCCTGGTACATTTAGAATTTTTTAATTAACAAAAATTAGATTTCACAAACGTTAAAAATTAACATGTTTCTTAAACAGATTATAATTAGGTTCTGAATACCCATGGTGGGTCAGCCACATAGGGATGCAGAAGTGTTCTACTCTACATTCAGTCTCTCTGACTTAAGCATTTGTAACAAAGGACAAGTCAGCATGGATATTGGTCACACCATTATGTATAAGAATAAAAAGCTGGAAACATCCTAAATATCTAACAATATGGGAATGATTAGATAAGTTTACTCACAGGAGTATTTTAGGGTCATTAAAAAATACGTTTGTCGCCCGACCCTGCTGGCTCAGTGGTTGAGCGTCGATCTATGAATCAGGAGGTCAAGGTTCGATTCCCAGTTGGGGCACATGCACAGGTTGCAGGCTTGATCCCCAAGCATGCAGGAGGCAGCCCATCAATGAGTCTCTCTCATCACTGATGTTTCCATCTCTCACTCCCACACCCTCTCTAAAATCAATAAAAATATGTTTAAAAATATATGTTTGTGAAGAATATTAAATGAAGTAGAAATGCGTACATGATAACATTAAAAGAAAAAAGCAAGCCCAGCCAGTGTGGCTCAGTGGTTGAGTGTTGACCTATGAACCAGGAGGTCACAGTTCGATTCCCAGTCAGGGCACATGCCCAGGTTGCAGGCTCAATCCCCAGTGTGGGGCATGCAGGAGGCAGCTGATCAATGATTCTCTCTCATCACTGATGTTTCTATCTCTCTCTTCCTCGCCCTTCTTCTCTGAAAACAATATAAGAACATTTTTTTAAAAAGCAGGATACCAAACTACACACACAGTGTGACTGCAATTGCATCTAAAGAGAGAGAAAAGAAACCAAGGAAAAAGAACAGACAAAAAGTCTAAAAGGAAATATAAAAATAAATTAAAATGCTAAATCTGATCTCTAGACAGCAGCATTACAAGTAACTTTTACTTTCTTTCCGGAGGTTTTCTGTGTTACCTAACTTACCTGCAACTGAAATATTTTCAAAATAAACAAGAAAACAACAAATATCATTTTTTAAACTACCATGACATATATTGCAAACGAGTGGAGAGACCTTCCCACTCAGCCAAGTAGCATAACAGAGGACAAAAACTATTTCATTAAAAGATGGTAACCAAAATTAGTTAATTAATTTTTTAAAGTATATTTTATTGATTTTTTTACAGAGAGGAAGGGAGAGAGATAGAGCTAGAAACATCGATGAGAGAGAAACATCCATCAGCTGCCTCCTGCACGCCCCCTACTGGGGATGTGCCCGCAACCCAGCTACATGCCCTTGACCGGAATCGAACCTGGGACCCTTCAGTCCTCAGGCTGATGCTCTATCCACTGAGCCAAGCCAGTTTCAGCTAGTTAATTAATTTTTTTAAAAGATGGTAACCACACAGAAATTGTAACAATAAATACAGTTTATATGTTATTTTTAGAAATCAAAAAAAATGCTGCTAAACAAGTAACAGAATTGAATCTTTGATAGCAGGAGTTAAAAACTAGTACACATATCCTTTGGTACTGCTATTCATGCTAAGCTAATTGTGAATAAAACACACACATACGCACCATCCTTATTTAAGTCCAGACTATTAAATGCCAGCCTCATTTTTTTCTCATGGTCTTTCAGGTATTGCAAAAACTCTTGGAAGTCCAATCCTGAATCAGCATTGGTATTTCCAGCATTAAAAATTTCCTGCAAGAAAGAAGAAACCATTGCAGAAACATATGGCAAGTGAAGCCCCGTACCATTCCAACATTGGTGAATTTCATCATACAACACTGGTGAATTTCATCATACAACACTAGTGAATTTCATCATACAACACTGGTGAATTTCATCATACAACATTGGTGAATGTCATCATACAACACTGGTGAATTTCATCATACAACATTGGTGAATGTCATCATACAACATTGGTGAATGTCATCATACAACACTGGTGAATTTCATCATACAACATTGGTGAATGTCATCATGCTAATTATGATTTCCATCCACAGCCATTGGCCTAGTTTTTCAGTCACAGCTACAAGGCTAAGTAATTTTTTTTTTTTACACAAGGATTGGACAGTTGAGCATTGGAAAAAGTAATTTTTTAAAAAAAAAATTGTGCAATATTAGAGTCAATAGCCACATGTCATTCCAAATAATTATGGAATCTTAGAAGAATTTACCTGCGGTTTTTAATGAATGCCAAATACTTTGAAAGAATAAAGATACCAAGATACACAGTTCTTGCCATCAGAGACTCACACTCTATTAATGAGATAAAATATGTGAAATTCTAGCCGGGCCAGTGTTGCTCAGTGGTTGTGCATCGACCCATGAACCCAGAGGTCACCAGGTTCAATACCTGGTCAGGGTGCATGACGGGTTGCTGGCTCAGTCCCCAGTAGGGGGTGTACAGGAGGCAGCCAATTGATGTTTTTCTCTCATTGATATTTCTCCCTCTCCCTTGCCCGCTCTCTAAAACAATAAAAGCATATTTTTTTAAATGCTAGAGATAACATATTAATGATTAAGTCATTAATCTGAAGGGACTAAGCTGAGTGGGAAGATATGAGATAATGAGATAAAAGTTAATTCAGAGGAGTAGTTTTTGGAGCACAGAACCCTGAAGGAATTTCCTGAGCCACAGGAACGTTTGGACTGCATACACACTGGCACACACATCTCACTGGTGAAACAAGTGGGGTGGTACCTGAAGACTGTGGAGCATTGAGAGAGGGGAAAACAGAATAATTGTTTTCTCTGGATACGCTGTCACTTCCATGTAAACCATTTTTAAATAATCAAGTCAAAGACCCGTCTAGAGAAGGAAGACACCCCTACCAGTAATTAGGGCAATGCACTAACCATTGGCTACAGTACTGTCAGCCTCTGGATCGGGGTCTGACGCTCCCCAAACCCTGTGGATGTCAGACAGACACAGCCGCTCTGGGGCCCCCTCTGTGCCTGTCTTGAGGTGGGAATGTCCTAATCAAAGAGGTCTTTTACTCCTGCGTTCACAAAGGCTAACACAGCTCCTGCAATTCTGTGCGGGTTCCGGACACGGTGACTTGAGTCACCAGAAACCCACCGGGCATTTCCCAAAATGCCCAGGAGAAGGCTCTGTGCGGGAGGGGCTCACAGACGAGGTCCCCCCCCCCCGCCCGGGGCCTCTGAAAGAAGCTCCAGAAAGGGCGCGTTTGGCCTCCCCGTCTACTCAGTGTCTCCCCAGACTCCCGGAGCCACGTTCTCTGGGTCAAGCACCTTCTCCGACTGCATGCCAAACGTGGAGCTCCAGTTTCTCAGCCCTTCGCGCAGCTCCGTGATGTCCACCACCCCGTCCCCGTTGTGGTCTAGGTCTTGGAAGAGGATCTCGTAGGGGAGGATGTCCTCCTCCTCCTGGCAGGCGGCCGTGGGCAGCACGAAGCCCCGCAGCCAGCGCAGCATGGCCCCTCTGCTGCTGGCCGACGGCGGCCAGGACCTCAAAGCCACCGGGCCTCTGGGCCCAGGCGAGGCTGTCCCGCCCTCCGGCTGTGCCACCTGCCGCCGCCTCCACGACATCGAAGACGACGCTGCCAGGAGGCTGATCCAAGCCGTCAGTGCGGCCATGGCAACGGCCAGGCCGAGCCACTGTGGTTCCGGGTTCCGAGCCTCCCAGGGCCAGGATACCGGCGCCTCTGGGCTCTCGGGCGGGCGAGCGCGCTCAGACAGGACCCTCGGGCACAGGGCCTCGCGGAAACCCTGCTGGTGCCGACCAGGAGGTACTTCCGGTTGACCCGGAAGTAGAAGGTTGTGTGGGGCCTGGAAGTGCATTCCTCTGACAGCGGGGACCCAGAGCTCCGTGTCCAGCATCTCCGGTGCCGACTCATTGCCTATGGCAGGTGAGTTGCTCTGACCTGGTGGCACCGCTCCGCCCAGGGAAGGTCATCACCCTGCAGTTGGGCCCCAGGGACCCTGCAGGAGAGTTCTGGACAGGACAGCCTTCCCTCCATTCCCGTCTCTCTCTTAGCCTTCCTCTACGAACCTGGGTGTTTCCAAACACCCGTCCGCTTCCTCACCGCCCGCTGTTCTCCTGGCACCACTGCGGCCTCATCTCAGCCGCCACCACCCTACTGAATTTCTTTGTCCCAACATCCAGAGGGCGCTTAGAAATCCCTGCCTGATTTCATCCTGGTCCTGTGTAGACACTGATGACCAGGCCCTCCATCTTGACACACTTCCCTTTGTCTTCTGGACAGCATGCATTTCCGCCATGCCTCAGCGCCGCTCTCCTAAGGAGTCTGGGTTTTCCAAAGTCCAGGCACTAGAGAATTACAGGAGGCAGGGTTGAGGGGTTCTGGAGAAACAAACCTAGCACTGACATTTATTGACCTGAAGCTTTGACATACAGTTTATTCTAGTCTACTCCCCCCAAAGGCTCTGCACCTACTTGTTCCACTTGGTATACACCGCTTAGGCGTGATGGAGCAGGAAGACAGAACGTGGGATCCTCATCCCCAAGCTCATTACAGACTTGTCCTGATGAACCGGGATCCTGATGACATCAGCCTCTGGACCATGTTTATGTGAAACAGAAACAAACCCAGGCCAGAAGCCACCTTCCTACTGGTCTTCCATCTAACCCATCAACATCCTCAATAATCCACAGCTAGTCAGAATAACAGGTAACCAGAAAAAATACCCAGGTTAAATTACAATCAAAATGACTATAAACATCCCTAGCTGGTTTCGCTTAGTGGATAGAGCGTCGGACTGAAGGGTCCCGTGTTCAATTCCCCATCAGGGCACATGCCTGGGTTTCAGGATCATTGATGTTTCTGTCTCTTGGCTTCCTCTCTGAAATCAATCAAAATATATTTTAAAAAATGATATGAACATAGGTTTGAGACTGTTAAAATATATTGATGTTAAAATAATTTGGGCATTTTATATGAAATCAATATTTTGAAAATAACTACTAATTTTTTATAAATCCATATGGTGATATTTATGAAACAAAGAACTTTACAAACTAATGATAAATACTTAAAATTATGCAAATTGCCTCTGTTTCATTTATCCAACATTTACTGAATATAGATACTCTACAAAGATAAATGAGTCTCTAATTTCCATTGAGCACTCACAGACTAATGACAGAGATACAAACAGATGATTTATGAAGTAGTTATTGTCAATATATTTTTTATTCATGAGCAGATTTTTTAGATTTAGCAAATGAACAAAAAATGCTTCAGTTATGAAAGAAATCCACTAAATGTAGTTTGGCTCAGTGACCAGTAGAGGGTGATAGAACATCAAAATGACAGCTTAATGTTTTTATGGACCACATTGTAGGCATTTTTCTATAAACATAATTTACTCAACCAATACTCATCCCCAAGCTCATTACATACTTGTCTATTGAAGATGCAAAGCTTATACTAGTAGATCCATTCTAAATAAAACACATTCATGATTTAGAAAAATACAGTGAAAAAAAAGTTTTACTTATTCCTATTTTATTTATCATTCTGTTTTACTTTTCTTCCTCTATGTCCTACGATATCATGAAAGCTCATTAACCAGAGAAATACATTGCTTTTTACCGTGTGTTACAAATATCGTTTATCTGTCTTATTGGTATCTTTCAGAAATAGTCACGTTAATGAAACTCAATGCAATGGGTGCACCAAGCCAGCTATAGTTGTTGATAGAAAATAAATGATGAAATCTCTTTATGTTATCGGTGAGTAGTATTTTGAAGCTTGAAATTTGATCCCTCTTAGTTATGTAAGTTTTTTTTGGCTATAATTCATGTAAGTAATATTGAGATCAAAACTTTTTAAAATGCAACTAATAGAAAAGCATTTTGTATTAAGCCACAGTATTCTTTCTGCAAGAAGGAAAGAAGAGAAGAAAAGCTTTTCTTTGTCAGAATGTGTTTTGTTTAAAATGAACGTGCCTCTTGTTCAGACTACAATAGACAATTCTCCCTTTTGAAGGGCATCAATTGGCCATTATTTACAGAGTACCCACTAGATGCTTCATGTATGTGCTGTAACAAATTAACAAAAACTGCGTGGCTCAAAACAAAAGATATTTATTCTGTCACAATTTAGGAGGCCAGAAATCTGAAATCAAGGTGGGCTTCTTCTGGAAGCTCTGATGGAGAATCTTCTTAGCCTCCTGGTTTCTGGGGGGTGGCCAGCAATCTTGAACTTGTAGCTGCATCCCTGCGATCTCTTTCTCTTTCTTCACATGGCCTTCTCTTCTGTGTCTCTGTGTCTTCACACGGCCTTCTTACAGGAAAACCAGTCTTGAATTGAGGGCCCACCCTAATCTAGTGTGACCTCATCTTAGCTGATTACATCTGCAAAGACCCTGTTTCGGATAAGGCCATACTCTGAGGTTCTCGGTGGACATGAATTTTGGCAGAACACCATTCAACCCAGTACAAGTGGTGTGCTATCTTGTATGTCTTCAAGTAAGTCTTCAAAGAGAAAAAAATATTATTTCCTGTTATGGAAATAATATGAAAACTGAATTATTATATTCAGAATAGACATATCCTAAAGTACAATCAATTGAGTCTTTTACTTTCCTTAATCTTCTTACTTTGTTTTACTTTTACTCCATTTTTATATTCATGTGTTTATACTTTGCCTTATTCTATAATGGTTTTGAGGTGTCTTACAATTAAAATATTTAGATAGTAATGCACACAACATAAAATGTATGTGGCTCTCTCTCAATAAACAGTGTATGATTTTTTTTGAGACCCAGTAGAATCAGATATTTAACAATAAAGGAAGCTATAGTAAAACTCTCTATAAGTGGAATCCAAAAGTTCCATTTTATGAAATTCACATTATCAAAATGTTAAAACATCTCTTTTCAATTAGCCTCCCGGTTATTATATATTTAATTTGTGTTCACTTATAAAATATGTAAGAAATAGACCTATTATTACAAATGTGTGCAATACAATGAACTGAGAAAGCCCCAAGTTATCACAAAGTAGTCATTTTCAGATCCTTTACCCTGAAGAAGATACCACCTTAAACTGGTCCCTAGTTGAGAACTGCAGCTGGGTAGAGGATGGGAGCCAACTGGATTCTGTCTCAATTTACATTATCTCAGAGGCATCACAGTTTAAAGGAAGAGCAGAAAGTCAAGACCAGAGACACTAAGACACAGATGATAAATAAAATGAGGCCAGTTGCACAATTCTCATCAGAAAGGAGGAAACACATCACTTCGGGAGAACCCAAGTTTTTTGTAGTGATGACTTGTTTAAAAAAAATGTCTCATTGAGTGATAAAGGAAGAAGATCATGTCCTTTAAAAACTTCTAAAGCAATTGCACTAACAGGGAAGGTTGCTTCTTCTCAACCGTTTTGTTCACGTGGAGGCCATGATGCTGAAACAACTCAACCAAGGTAGTTATGGATGACAGAAGTTAAAGGAACTGGAAGAGCCACTGAAACAAATATCCTCAAACACACCTCCCAAAATGTCACCCTCCCGTGTGGACTCTCAGGCTTGTGCTCACTGATGAGAAAACAGAAAGCTAATATTCTGAGATGCTAGATTATACGTGCTTTTAAAAACAGGTGAGCAGACAGTCGAGTTACATTCTCAAAGAAAATTAAAGAACCCAAATAGAACACTGGACAAATACTCTAAAGTTTCCTATAAGGAAACTCAGAACTTTCCACAGGAAATCATTCTGGGGGCTTCAAGACCATCCAGTCAACCCTGCAAAAAGCTTTGTCTTCCCTACTTCCCTACCTTCTGAGGCCCAATGACAACACAGGAACAAAAATCCCAGGACAGTCAAGAGAAGAGAAAGGGAGTTGCCAGTGGGTGCGGGAATAAAACAAATGTGTGGAAGATGGAAAGAGAGTAGAAAGCTGCCTGTGGTTATAGATAAGAAAGAACGGGTAGATGAGAAAGCATGAGAAAGCCCAAAATATGCAGGAAGGGGCTTCAGTGCAGGAGAGGGTTGGTCTCGCATGGCCTTAGGGTAAGCAGGGGAGTGCGAAGCCTCAGAAACTTCAGATGGAGGTGGCAGGTGGCTGGGAGGGCAGGAGGCAGAGGGGAGGCTAAAAGGAAGGGATTAACTGGAAGTGTGTCTGGGACACGACTGCACCACACACCTGCCCACACTCCCTACCCTCTCCTCCCACTCCTGAATATATGGAATGCCAACTGGCATTTGACTCCTGGCCAAAAAGAAAAAGGTTGCTTGTCTTGAAAACTGAATAAACCGACTGAGAAGAATTAGGCATGCTAAGGCTGACCACCAGTGCCCCAAGTAAAGCTCTTTGCATTTTTGTAATTTGGAATGCCAAATCTTCCCCCCAAAAACGGACAGGTTCCAACATTCTTAGCCTAAAATGAAGGCAACCAGGAATAAGGCTATTTATAGGAGCAGTGGCTGGCTGTGTACCAAGAATCTGCTCCTTCCTTAATGTGATGCTTCTGGGGCATGGCTGCCCAGCCAGGGAGGGCCTTTCCCAGCCTCCCTTGCACCCAGGTGTGGTCATCTAATGGTGGAATGTGAGCAGAAGTGATGCGGGTCACTCCTAGGCCGGGGCCCTTGAGAAAGCAGTTTCTCAGTTTCTTGTTTCACCTTCTGGCTGCCAGAAGCAGAAGACACCACGGCCCAAGGAGATGCTGGAAGCAAGATGCTATGGCAAGTCAGACTCTCCATGTTGTCTCCTTACAGCGCCCTCACTAGGCCGGAGGTGAAGGAAAAACCACCTGCCCCATCAGTCTCCCATGGGGGTAGGGAAGATTCGAACCTTTCAGATCTCAACTGGCTCCTCGGCCCTTCCATTTCAGCACTCACAGCCTTAGGATAAGCAGGGGAGTGAGAATCCACAGAAGGAGGCTTCAGCATCTTTGTAACTGTCGCCGATGATCTGATTCTACCACTTGTCCATGAGTCCATGGATCAGGAGACTTTGCCCAAATTAAAAATGGCAAACTTTTATTGAAGACTCCTAGGTTTTGGAAATCCTAGAAACACCATTAGGCAATACCCAGCATGCTCTGAGGAAGAAGGAAAAGCTGAGAGAGCTTACAGTACGAAGTCCATTCTTGGGAATAATCCGCTCTGCATTCTTAGCCTCTGCGTTGGCCTGAGATGGTGATCTTCCAGATGCCCGGTGATAGACATCAGGTCGTCTAGACACAGGGACCTTCTTCCCTAAGCTCTGAGGGTTCTTCAGAGTGTTCTCTATGGGGCTTCTATGTGTCTAGGCATTGACACAACCAAAAAGTGTAAGTCCTCAGGCCAGGGGCAGTGAGAGGAATCATCTTCATGCCTCAGCCTACTCGATTCAGTTAGCTAGTGGTCTGACTGTGGTGGCTCTCTTATCTCTGCCCTCTTTCCTCGCACGCCACTTTGGAATGTGGGGGTAATTGGGATTTCAGCGGCAAGTGAGTCAGAAAGAGTCGTGTCTTCACATCCTGTTAGAAATACTAACATGACATGTCTGCCTATTGCTATGAGGGTTAAATTCCAACTCCTTCTCATGTCTGTGGACACTGGGTGATGCGGCCCGGGCTACCTCCCCAGCCTTGTCTCACGCACTCCCTCCTGGGCTCAGCCGCACTGGTCCTGCAGGTCCTTAATTCTCTACGATTCCTACCTCAGCCTTCACACATGCCTGGAATGTTCTTTTTCCTACTACTCTTTGTCTCCTCATTCTTCAGGTCTCAGTTTAAATATTACCTCATGACAAAGGATTTCCTTAAGTAGCCCCCCCACACACACACTCCATTATTCCCACTCATATATACTGTTTTACTTTGCAGTATTTGTCACAAGTTATATAATTGTGTACTTACTGGTTTGTGGCCCCATGGCCAGAGACTGCTTAACTGTTTCCCAAAGCATTTCTGTTTTCCTCTGAGCATGCATTTGGACTACACTTCCCAGCCTTCCTTGCAATGAGGTGCTGCCATGTGACTCAGTTCTAGCAAATGGAAGGTAGGCCGAAAAGACCACTTCCAGGCATAAAGGCTTCTAAGTCTGACTCTATTTCAATTGTGCACCTCATTTAGGAAAGAAACCCTGATGTACAGGGCTCGGCCACTTACTGATCGCATAACCTTGAGAGCTTTGCTTAATCTCTGAGTGCCTCAATTTCTTCACCTGTAAAATGGAAAAATAATCTACCTCATCAAATGGTGTGGTTTAAATAAGTGAATACATGAAAGTGCTTAGAATAGAACAGTGCCTAGTACATAGTAAGCGTTGAATAAATGTTGACATTATTACTGTTATTATGGAGTAACAGTAATAATATCAGCAAATATGTGGAATAGCAGAAATACAGATTTACAAATATATGGAATAAGAGAAATATAGATTTGTAAGGTTTAAATTTATAAGGTAGAGAAAACATTTTTCACATTATAAAAGAATTTTAAAATCCATAATAGACATGCATTAGGATTAACAAAGCAGAGCTGGACTACATGAGCAGTGAGAAGTAGCAGGGAAATTTAGTCTTAAAAACTCTGCCAATTACAGGTCAACCAGAAACATAAGTAAAGGAATTCTGAAAATATAGCCATTCAGATTTAATCAACAATTAAAAATCAGTTTGTATACAACTTTTCAGGAACACGGTTACAGTGTGAGTTAAAGCACATCTGTGTTGTTTAATACAAATGCGCCTCTAATCAGCAAAGACAGACGGGAGCCCTTTCCTCCTGCCCTCCCCCTTCCATACCACATGCCCCTACATCCCCTTCCTAACAACTTCTCTGTGGAAAGCAGCAATAGCACACTTGCTCTAGCCCAGGCTTATCATAGCAGTACAGGCCAATATACTCGCCTCCCCGCCCCCCAAGAGAGGTTTCCACAAATGTAGATGCTTGATTATCTAAGACATGTGTTAAGAAAAATAAGACCGAAAATTAAAGCAAATCACTGGTTGACTTGGATAAAATTTGCTTTAAAATCAGTTGTTTGCAACAACAACCAAAAAGGCAGTTGTTTGTGCCTTTACCTCCGTTTCCTTTCCTACATGTCACTGAAAACAATTTTATTTTTATATCCCACCTTAGCATTCTGGTTTTTTGCTTCATAGTAAAACCACCAGGGTGAGATTTCACTTCAGTCTCCTTTGGCCAAACGGACTTGCCAAGCATGTAGCAGTCTTCTTGTTCCCACAAAAGAACCTCCCATCTTTCCTTAGCTAGTAGGTTGAAGCGAGCCAGAGAAAGGAAATGATACTGTGTGTCGTCGGCATACCTTAAGTCTTGGTCCCCCTCTCCCTTAAAAAAAAATCTTTTTATAAAGATAGCTCTTAAGCCCTAGCCAGTTTGGCTCAGTGGATAGAGCGTCAGCCTGCAGACTGGAGGGTCCCAAGTTCAGTTCCGGCCAAGGGCACATGCCTGGGTTGCGGACTAGATCCCCAGTAGGGGGCGTGCAGGAGGCAGCCAATCAATGATTCTCTCTCATCGTTGATGTTTCTATCTCTCCCTCTCTGAAATCAATAAAAATATATTTTTAATAAAAAGATAGCTCTTAAGATTCAAAGTGAGTAAAGTTAAATACGGCACTCACCATATCAGACTAAATAGGCCTACTTCATATTCCAACTAGAATTCTTTTCAGATTGAAAATAAACACCACAGATGTGGAGGAAGGTACTACTTCGCACACTTCGTGTTATAAATGGACTCACTTTGCAGAACAGATCTTACCTATCATTTAAAAAGAACTTTGGTTTGGATTGAATTTTTTGAAGATTTTTTTTTAAAGCTTTCTTTGAGCATCTGAGTAATTTCTAACAATTGTTAAATCCTTATTTTTTATACTAGTATTAACCAATTCTCCTGAAACTTGAATATTCCTTTTTAGAAAGATTGTATAAATAAAAATTAGTCTTGCCAACTGGAAAATTATATTGCATTAGTCGTGATAATGACAGAAAATGTCTGGGGCTTTTTATTTGAAATATATTAACCACATCAGATTTCATCTAGAAAGGCCCTTAGTTAACTGTTCAAAGGACATAAAAGCTAAAAGCTTAAATCAAGTCCATCCATGGGTGGGCACTTCTTCTTGTTATTGTGAAAGATAAATATCTTGTGTGCTATTTTAAGAATCTCCTCAGTTATAGATTTGAATGCAGCAAAAAAAAAATAATAATAATCTATAAACCTCTAACACTGGGCTGACCAAGAAGGTCAGGTGAAGGTGACAGGAGGCATTACTCCATCTCATCAGCCTGAGAACATATCTGTACTACAATAATGACGCAACATTGCACACACGTAACCTGGACACTCATTATCACAGTGCAGGGCTCGAGATGTCCTGCGGGGCACCGCACATTTTCACCACTGGCATCAGTCACCGTGAACCGAATATATGTATTTCCGGAATATAGTGTGAATTTATTTCTTCCTTACAGGGGCATGTTTTCTGAATCAGTCCTAATCTGTTTCTTCTCCTGCATCCCCTAAATTTGCTGGATGTACCAGCATCCTCTCTGTCATAGAGATTTAGAAAATGGAAGTCGTTTTTTTTACTTCCTCCCCTTATTCCATCACCATGTGCAGTCCCCTGCCTGGGCCTGTCTCAGAGCCTCATCACCCATTCTCTGCACAACTGTAATAACTAAACTTGGAAATGGCCCCTCGGTAGCCTCTTCCTAGCCCGATGTATCTTAAATATTCCTATCAGGTTACTGATCCTAATGTACAGCTCTGAATTTTCATTCCCTGGCCCACCTGCCCCACAATCTACAAAATAAAGTCTCGACTGCCCAGTCTGGTACTGAAAACCAGGCTCTGGCCACATTCAGTTTCTAACCTGGTTTCCCTCTACTCTTTATAGCTATTTTTTCCTGTGTTTCAACCTAGACGCTTCTCCCTGACTTCATGCTTTCCTGCCTCTCCACTTTGGCTCAAGTCGGAAATGGTTTTTCCTTCCGTCTCTGCATTTGCAGATCCTGTGCTTCCTTGAGGCTCAAGGTCTAGCTGAATGCCACGTCCTTCACAGCACCTTCTTTTAAGTTCTCATCTGGAGGTAATTGTTTCTTCCTCTGAAATATTCTGGTAGTTATGGAAATGTCACTTTCTCCACTCTCTTCTGTTTTACTTTCCCTACTCTCAACTCCTTGAGAAGATCCAACTCTTATTTGATTTTGTATCCTCTGATTATATACTTGCATATTGGCCAACTAAATAAATAATAGTTGAAGAAATACATATGTCGCCCTGGCCGGCGTGGCTCAGTTAGATGAGCATCATCCTATGCACCAAAACGTCACCAGTTCCATTCCTGGTCAGGGCACAGGCCCAGGTGTCGGGTTTGAGCCCTGGTAGGGAGCGTGCAGGAGGATAATTTATCAGTGTTTCTCTCTCACATCAATGTCTCCCTCTCTCCCTCCCTCCCTACCTCTCCCTTTCTCTCTTCCTAAAATCAATAAGAACATATTTTTTAAATACATATGTATATATCCAATAAATTAGAGGCATTTAAGGCAAATAAGAGTTAAAGAAGACATGATTTCATGCATAGAAAAATGCTGACTTGATACTGTAGCCAGGCACCAGTAAACAAGAAAAAAAGAACATTGAAAGGGGGGTATATATTTATATCTAGCTAACAATATAGAATAATCTTTTCTAAGAAATAGCTCCTCAAAGTATTTATTCTAGTATACTCGAATGCAGAACTTACGGGTAGTTTTTTCATTTGGTCTTTTTATGGGTAGTTTTAAGTGGACAAACATGCCTAATTCCTTCATTTCCATTTTATTATTATTAGTCAATGCTGCTGACTTGGCTTCCGGTAGCTGAAATAATATTTGAAACACCATCCGTTCTAAATATGACTGACCAAAGTCATATTTAGACCAATAAATACAAAATTGAATTGAATTAAAACACTATCAATTCTAAATATAACCAAAACCTTCTCCTGGTAATTTTAGTTATTGGAAAATAAAGTCGAAGTCTTTTCATCTCACCACACACTTTTTTCCATCATATCCTTTTGAAATCATCTTTAAACCATCTCAAATTCATTTTTTTCATAAAGCAAAGTGCGTGCTACAGAAACACTAAGTACTGAATGGACGAACCTGCAGAATCAGAGTGCTGGTAGTACTTGTCAGCTACTACCTCTGGGTGATAACGCTGTGCTCAGACATCAGGCGGACAGTGAGCTGGACAGGAAACAGGTGCTCAGTAAATATTGGCCGGGTTCCATTCACATAGTTTTAGAGCTGGAGAGGAACTTAGAGATGGAATATTCACCTTCCGCTGATGCTCTCTCCTCTGTGCTCACGTGCTTTTTGCATTTATTGAAGCTCCTGGATTAGCAAATATCTGTTTAGCTTTTCTCCTTGTTAACTCCTTGAAGGCGAAGACATTGTGATGACCGACCTTTCCCACGCAGGCTGATGCCTGGCAGGTCACAGGCATTCAGGAGCCTCCTGAGAGAGGGAGAGTGAGGAATGCTTGCTGCCCAATATGGTAGCCATTGGCCACATGCGACTGTTTACATTAATTCAAATTAAAATTTGAAGTTCACTTCATTGTCACACCAACCACATCTCATGTGTGCAGTAACAACATGTGGCTACCATGTTGAGCAGAACAGAGAACATTTCCATCGTTACAGAAAGTTCTATTGGGCAGTGCTGGTTAGGACTATTTTTCTCCAGTTGTCGCTCAAAATCAAACAGTCAGAAGCAGAACTGGGATGCAAACCTGGAACCCCTAAGTCAGTGTCCATTCTTGTTAAGTTACAACTCTGGTTCATTTCAGAAGTCCAGCTCTTTGTAGCCCCGACTTAGAGCTCATGATGTTATGGGAGGCATGGTCTTGGTCTCATGGTTGCCATGGAAGCTACTTGATTTTTGTATTGTAACCAGCCAGCTTGCTTATTCTACAAAGGAAAAATACAGCAGAGGTCAAAACGTACCCAAAAGTTTCATGCCTCTGGAGTAAAAGGAGAAAAGGATGCTCATTTTAAGAATGCTTTCTTGGTGCCTAGCTACACAAAACATTTTAGTGTTCTGGTCTTGTGCCAATTTAATTAGCAAATGCACAGCAGAGGTTCTGGTTTAGTGGTTGCTCTTTGGTTTGGTTTCTTGAAAACACTTCTTTTTGGTTTACTAACTTGTAAGAATTATTTGGATCTAAATCGACAGATCAGTTTTGGGATTCGAGGTTGGTTTGATTTGAGTGTTTTAAAAAAATTTTTTATTGATTTCAGAGAGGAGGGGAGAGGGAGAGAGAAAGAGAAACATCAATGATGAGAGAGAATGATTGATTGGCTGCTTCCTGCACTGCAGATCGAGACCACAACCTGGGCATGTGCCTGACTGGGAATCAAAACATGACCTCCTGGTTTATAGGTTGATGCTCAACCACTGAGCCTCCCAGCCGGGCTGGTTTGAGTGTTTTAAAAGATTTGCTCAGCTTTTCTTGAGAGCATCAGTAATTTCTAAGATGCTCGAAGAGAGCTTTCTTTCCTACAACTTCCACAATGCATTTGTTTATGAAATGCGTATTTGGTGTTCTCTGGAGAGAGAACTGTAGTGCTGCCTGATGGGAACAGTTTTAGAGAGGTGAGGAAGGGACCATTCCCAGCGGTCAGGGAGGCAGAGACATTGTGATGACCTAACATTAGGTCCAAGGAGGCAAGGAAAGGAAGGACCAGATGGGCGTTGAAGTGTCCCCCAAATGCTTTCAGTCTGGGGTACTTACCACATTTGCTAAAGGAAAGAGCCCTTTGTCACCCACTCTTGCTATGTCCCGACGGGCATGAAGTTGTTGAATAAACATTGTAATTTCTGATAGAAGAGCATACAGTTGAGTGTTTGTTTTTGAGAAGCACAAAGGCAATCTACCATCTTTCCATATAAATTTGAAAAAAAAGGCAACCAGAACTAGTGATGAGGGAGATCACGTTTTAGAATTAAAGAAGGCACGTCAGACAGTAATCTGATTCCTCCCTTTATTCTTTATCCTTCCATCAGGCAGTTAAATGTCAGTCCTTAGGTATCAGAAACATCCTGATTTAACCGCAGGACCAAAGAAAGAGGGTGTGTCTTTACTGCCATATTTCCTTTGATGTGAAATTCAAAAGCTTTTGCTTGGCTGGGAACGCTATGATTCAAATTCCTGTGTCATTCTCCTATAATCATTCCGCAGTGGCTCTAGTCTAGTTTGCTTTCAGGCAACAGAAAATTAAGGCAAGTATTTGATGTAACGTTCTTGGAATACATGCTTTTCCAAACAGGCCAGTATAGCAGTGTCTCTCAAAAATGAATGATTTACAGAAAAAAAATGTCATGGCCCTCCGATGTTAGCTTCTCTCAGGAACACCCTTGTCCATTGTCCTCTGTGGCCACTGGAGTTTTCCCTCGAAGCCCACAATGAGGTGGGTGTTGGGAAGCATGGCTTCTTTGTGTACAGTAAAGCTTTAAATACAGGCTGGTGATCTCTAGCCTTCCACTCCCTCAAAAACGGAAAGACTTCTGATCTGTTTGCGTCTAGTCAGTTTCATATGCCAGTAACATTAAAGTTCTTTCCTAGAGATGATTCTCAATCCTAATTTATTCCGTTGCTTGTTCACGCCTCTACTTCTCAATTTAAAGGACCATCAGACTTCAATGGGAAGGTTACACCCTAAACCTAATCTCTAATCTCTGAGTTTTAATGGTGTTGCTCAAAAGCTTTTCCAATCTCATTTCCAATACTTTGCAGTATTGAGCAGCCCGTTTTTCCAAGCCCTCGAGGCTCCAAATTCCTGTACTCTCTATATTCCTTTTTATTTATGCATGCAAACCTGCTTATTACTGCATGAGCTCACCTCATTTGTCTAATATCTTGCTAAATGCAGCTAGTAAGCATAACCCACTAACGTGCCATTTCCCAACCTCTTCTAGAGCTTTGGGCTCTGTAGGCACTTACTGGCCTTCTGATTAGCACAGGCAACTCTTTTACCGAATGTCTTGCCACGCGCTTCCATTTTCCAGCTGCTAATAACGGTTCTTTGCTGCCTACTGCCTGCCTGAGTAGCTTTAGATTTTTACGACAGCGCCCTTCTTCTGTATTGAGGCAATGCAAGGGAGTCACTCTAGCCACACAGTCTCTAAGGACCCAGGCTCATAGAGCCTCTGTCATCTTCTCCATGTGACTTCTACTATTTCCCTGGATATCACATTCCAACCAGTAGGTGCCAGAGCAGAGGGAGGCGATTGCTGTTAAGTAAAGTGATGACAGGGATCATTTCACAGTCCACACCTTTATCCAATCATTACGTTGTACACCGTGGACTAATACAAGGTTATATGTCAATTATATCTCAGTGAAACGGAGCGGGGCAGTATACTGCTGGTGTTGGCAGTTCTCCGCGTGCTGACTCAGCGATCTGGGCTGCTTCAGGCTTCTGGCTCCCACATCTGAACCCAAGGTTTCCTCCATGACGGTTGTGGCAAGGAAGAGGAAGTCTGGGGAACTGCTCGAAGGCTTTCACTGTCTCCTGGAAGTGACACATTATTTCTCACGTGTCATTGGCCCCACCTAACTACGAGGAGATCCAGAAACGTAAACTCCCCTCCGCCCTGAGGAGGACCAGGTATTAGTGAACACTGTCGTGTTTGCCACAAGTGATGTGACCTTGAATTCAGCAGTTGGGCTGCCACTCCTCCAGCCCTTCCAAGGCTTTCGGAAGTTCTGAGTTGCCTGGGTGAAATCCCTTTGTGTTTTGAAATAGCTAGTGGTTTCGGGTTCCTCTGGTGAGCGCTGCCCGAATCAGGTGTGTGCTGGTAGTTCTCTATCCCCTCACCTCCATCCACTCTCCACTCCTCCGTGGCCCAGGAGGGCATCCTCTACCAACTGCATCTTCCAGGTTCCATTGCCCTCTGGCTTCGGTTGGTTTTGGATAAAGGGAGGCACCACCAGACTGTGGGTCCCTTACCCTGCCCTGTAGGGTCGTTTCGTTCAACTTTCTTATCTCAACACTTTGAAGTATGATGTCTGTCTCTTGCCTGGACCTCGACTCATGCAAGGTGTTTAATAATCAAAACATGAGTCGAAAAGCGGACTAGACTCTTCCTACCTAGTTCCACTGCAGCTGGGGGATCTTTATAAAACGCAAATCTGGCCCTGGCCCAGTGGCTCAGTTGGGTGGAGAGTCATCCCGTACACCGAAAGGTTGTGGGTTCTATTCCTGATCAGGGCACATACCCAGGTTGCACGTTCAATCCCAGGTGGGGAGGCAACCATCTCACATCAGTGTTTCTCTTTCTCTCTTTCCCTTCCTCTCTGTCTAAAATCAATAAAAACATATCCTCCGGTGAGGGTTGAAAAGAGAAAGCAAATCTGAATGTATGAGTCCTCTGTTCTAAGACTTCAGCGGCTCCCTATTACGCCCCCCGCCCCCCCCGGCGCCGCACCCCATTCTGAGCTGCAGTCCGACTGAACTACTTTCAGTTCCTCCTGCAACGTGGTCTCTCTTCCCCTGAGCCTTTGCACAGGCCGTAGCTTCTTCCTGGAAACCGCTCCCCACCCCCACTCTCATCATTCAGACATCAGCTCAGATGTCACCCAGCCAGAAAGTTCCACAACCTGCTTTCCTAGCTGGATGTCAGTATACGCTCCCACAGCAGCCTCTCTTTACCATCACACAGACAGAACTCTGGGTTACATGGACCGCAACTGCCTGCTAGCTCCTCTCGACTGGCTCCAGTATCCTCCAGGCAGCGCACCTCCAATCCCAGGACCATAGGGTGCTTGGCCCTAGCAGGCTCCCAGCGCATCTTGGAGAGGCAGTTCCTGAATGCTGCTGAAAAGGCTCCAGCCACCTCCTCCAGCTGCCGTCCTCTCTCTCTGTATTCAATGACAAAAAGCGGGGGAAATCATTTTTAGTCATGCGCTCCTCATTACTACCTTCCATTTACCTCCCAGACCATTTTACTCTTACTTTGCCACCACCTCTTATGGAGACTTCTCCTGCCAAGTTTATCAATGACCTACGAGACCTTCAATTTAACAGCTTCTTTCCCGTTGTAAGATAGGAAACAATTTTCCTTCTACCCATCTAAATTCTTCTGGCTGGTCTAATAATCAAATTAACACAAGCGATGAACAGGAGGAAATTTATTACAAATATAGAGATGGAGCCATAGGATATGGGACCCTGAGGACATATAGGGCAGTTAAGGCACGGATGCCGTTCTGGACTAACGGGAGGGAGGCAGTGGTCTGGGACCTCAGAGGGAAGGTAGGTGAGAAAGAGCAAACCTTTGGTAAAGAAATTCCTGCTGGGCCACCCAGAGACCATGAGACACCGAGGTTGCTAAGTTCCTCCCTTTCTGTCACACTTAGTTTAAGATAAAGCGATAAGCTCACTTCCTTTAAACTAGATTTTTCTGTCTGAATTCCTTTAGGCAGTTAAGGGGGAGCCTGGTCAAAGGTTCTTTCTGAGGCTCTTGTTTCTTAAAAAATAACCAGCTTAAAAGAATTAATATCCCAAGTGACATAATTTGGAGTGGCAAACTCTGCTTCCACTCAGTCCAAATCCTCCAGAATTTCTCTGCAGCACTTTCTGGAAACTTCTTCCTCTGCTCTCCCTGGATCATGAAAAGTTTTTCTTTCTTCCTTTCTTTCTTCCTTCCTTCCTTTCTTTCTTTTTTCTTCCTTTCTTTTTTCTTCCTTTCTTTTTTCTTCCTTTCTTTTCTTTTCTCTTTCTTTCTTTCTTTCTTTCTTTCTTTCTTTCTTTCTTTCTTTCTTTCTTTCTTTCTTTCTTTCTTTTTCTCTCTCTTTCCCTCCCACTGACCTGTTTGCACATCTATGTTATCCTCCATTCATTTATAAACACCCCACTCCCCGCCCCACCCCCGTGTCTTGTTCATTTAGTGCCTGGCACATAGTAGGTCTCAGTAACTATGAACATTAAATGATGAAAACTCTTTCTTGGCTTCCAGGCCATCTTCCTTAATCTCTTTCTCACAAGCTCCTCTTCCTCCGTCTACCCCTTTAAGTTCTTCCGAGTAACTCATTTTTACCCACCTTTGGGGCTTCCGCCAATAGGAAGTACTGGAATTCCCAAATGCATATTTTCAGTCTTAACCTTTCACCTGACCTAAGGCTGCCCTTCTCTCCCTGAGTGTCTCTCAGACAGTTCAAGTGCTCATTATCTCTTCCATTCCCAACCTGCCCTCCCGCTTCCAAAGCTCACTCAGTGGAATTCACAACCATCTCGTCCAAGTTATAAACCTTAATGTCCCCTTAACTCTTCCCACTGCCTTCCCCCTTGACCTGCGGAGCACCCAGCTTTACCCCCTACCAACCCCACCCCCAAATCCCAACTCTGCCTCTGGGCTCTTCTATTTCTTCCACATGGGTCATCCTTTCCCTTTGTGCCAAATCCCGTTGATTCTTTGAAATTCAGAACATGGTCCACTTAAATTAATCACTTCCTCTTCTGAGTTTTGAAGAAGCCCACCCTGATGCTAGGTTTTGTTTTCTAATGACTGATTTACATAAGGCTCCCTCACTAGATTGTACAATTCTTGAGGGCTGACTTTTGTTGTTTTGTTTCTTTATCTTTGGGTCTAGCCAGTGATTGACATTTTATACTATTTTAAAAATCCTATATAATAAAGAGCTAATATGCAAATGGTCGTTGCGCCCTCACGCCCTCACACCAGGGGGACCTGAGGCCACACCCGCCGCCCAACAGGGCTTGACGGGGGACCTGAGGCTGCACCCCCCAACCCACAGAGCTTGACGGGGGACCTGAGGCTGTGCCAGCCCCCCCTCCACCCTGTGGGGCTTGATGGGGGTGAGGCCGGCCGAGTCTGGGTCTCACAAGATTTTGAGGCGTGCACAGGTGGGCAGGAACTTGACTCTGGGTCCCGTGGCACGTCCCAGACTCTGACAGGAGGGAGATTTTCATATACATTTTACTAATTTTCTTTCATCTCTGACACTTACTTCTATTACAGAGAAAGGGCAAATAGCAATATTAAAATATTTCCTCTAATTAATTCCCTTTTAATGTGCATGAATTCTGTGCACCGGGCCACTAGTCTGTATAGTAAAAGCCTAAGTGACCGTGGCGGAAGGACCAGAAGGGCCGGTTGCTACAATGCACACTGACCACCAGGGGCAGACACTCAACGTAGGAGCTGCCCCCTGGTGGTCAGTGCGCTCCCACAGAGAGCGGCAGCTCAGCCAGAAGCCAGGCTCACAGCTGGCGAGTGCAGCTGCTGGGGGGCAGGATCGGCAGGATCCTCTCCTGAGGCAGCACCATGGAGCAGCCAGCTGAGTGGTAAGAGGCGAGCAGGCGGGTGGTAAGTAGTGAGGGGTCCTGGACTGCGAGAGGGCACAGGCCAGGCTGAGGGAACCTCCCCCGACCCCGCACACAAATTTCATGCACCGGACCTCTAGTGTTTTTATATGGCCCACCTAGTGGCTCAGTTGGTTGGCGTGTCCTCCCCTACACCAAAAAGGTTGAGAGTGCAATTCCCAGTTGAGGCACACACCTGGTTTGTGGTTGGTCCCTGGTGGGGGCGGGCAGACAGAAGGTGGCTTATCAAAGTCTCTCTCTTTTCCCCCTTCTCTCCTTTCCTCTCTCTAAAAGTCAGTAAACGTATCCTCGAGTGAGGACTAACAAATACATGTTTTTTACATGAATGAATGCATTAATAAGTGATTGACTTGGGAAAGAGGACCTCTTCAATTAGACCTCTTCAGAGATTACTAACAGGGAATCTGAGTTAAAAGGACAGTAATAACTCGGTTTGAAAACGAACATGTAACCACACAGGCAACATACATGGAAAAATACATGTCCCTGCCTATAGACGGCAGGTAATTGCTGTGCAGCTAGGGAGCCTTTATGCTTTTAGGCTTTTTAGTCCTCGGTGTGCACAGCCAAATCCGGAAAGAGAAGCTATTATTTTTCACCCCTTCAGATTTCGAGTATAAACTAGAGACACCGCCTGGAGCAGGCCGGCACCTGGGCGCTTGGGAGGCCCCAACACATTTCCATGCTTTTGCCTTTCCCTACCGTGTCCTCATTTTATATAGAAGGCTCGAGAATTGAGTACCTAAGGCGAATTTTAGTTTTCGGATTTCAATTGGGTGGAAACAACGTCCTGGAGATTGTGAGGAATCCTATTCGCCGGAGACTGTCCATCCCAAGGGGAAATCCCCGCCGGAGGGGCGGGCGGGGGGCGGAGCAACGTTGCATGAAAGGCCGGGAGGAAGCGGGAGGGGGAGCTCCTTTCGGGTCGGGTTCGCCTTTTTTGAACCCCGGGGCGACGTGACGCCCTAACTGCTTTCGCAGCTCGTTTCTCGGCGGAGCGCCGCCCGCCCCCCATTTCCTCGCTCGTCCCCCGCTTCCGCCGGGCGCTGCGCCGCTCGCCGCCGCCGCTGGGGGCGCCCGGGGCCTGAGGAGCGGCGGTTCCCGGAGCGTCGCCTCCCGGGTCTCAGACGGGCGGCGGCGAGCAGCGCACCGACACGGCGCCCACCGCCCCGGCGACCCGCGGCGCACCCCGGCCCGGACTGCGGCCAGAGGCGGCGGCCGCGACCCCGGCCCCGCTCCCCGCCCTCCCGCGGCGCCCGCTGGCCGCGCCCCCGCGCGCAGCTCGCCGCCTGGGTCATGGGGCTGCGCGGGCCTGGGGTCCGGCCGAGCTGACGCGCTGGCGGCCCGCGCGCCCCCTGGGGCCGCCCCCGCCCCCCGCCCGCCGGCGCCTGGCGCTCAGGATGATGAAGAAGAAGAAGTTCAAGTTTAAGGTGGACTTCGAGCTCGACGAGCTCTCCTCCGTGCCCTTCGTCAACGGCGTCCTCTTCTGCAAGATGCGGCTGCTGGACGGCGGCAGCTTCAGCGCCGAGTCCCCCAGGTAGGCGCCCGCGGAGCCCCCGGAGGCCCGCACCTCCGGCCCGGCCTCGCCCCAGCGCGGCGGCCTCGGGAGCGCCTCTCCGGGGACCGTCCTGCCCCCGGCCAGCCGGGCAACGATCTGCAGAGCCCGCTGGGCTCCTCTGGGCTCCCGAGTCCAGGTGCTCCCCGGGATCCGCTCCATTCTCCGGGGAGGCGAGCACTGGCCCGAGGAAGAGGATGCTCTGGTCTCTCTCTCTCTCTCTCTCTCTCTCTCTCTCTCTCTCTCTCTCTCTCTGTATTGATTTCAGAGAGGAAGGGAGAGGGGGAGAGAGAAACATAAATGATGACAGAGAACCACTGATCGGCTGCCTCCGGCACGCACCCCCCGCCCCCCCCCCCCCGCCCCCGGGATCGATCCCACAGCCCGGGCATGTGCCCTTGAACGGGATTGAACCTGGGACCTGTCAGTCCGCAGGCCGACGCTCTATCCACTGAGCCAAACCGGCTCGGGCTGGTTTCTCTTAAGACGTTTCCATGTTTGCGAAATGCAACGTGGAACTTGGGCTGCTGTTAAAACTCACAGAAACGACCCCGAGTGCTTGGGCTCTGAGAGCAGCGGCTCCGACTGAAGCCCGTGCTGAGCCTGACTCCTCCCCGGCGGTTCCCCGGCACCCGGAGCCCAGGGCCAGGCCTGGTCGCGCTGGGCTGGAGGCAGGTGCTCTCGGGGGCGGGCGGCTGCGGTCTGTGCCTCCAGCTCTGCGCTGCGGGCCCCTGGAGGACTACCCCTCTCCAAGTGGCCACCAGTGGCGCTCGGGGTGAGGACCCAGAGCCAGGGCGGGGCCCAGACCCTGCCCGCACTTTGAAAGGAACCCCTGGGCCTCGGGGAGAGGCGTTGGCAGGCTGCAGAAGCAAGTCAGGAGTCGCTCTTGAGTAATTTCAGGGCTACTCGTAAGCGAACAGGTTTACCCCAAGCTAGTGTTCCTGAAGAAAACAGAACATGTACAGCATTTCAAAAACGAGCTTTTAAGTTCCTGCGGTCAAGGAAAAAAGGTTAATAATTAATGCTTCTTTTGCCTAAATTCACTGTTCATAGACTTTATTTTTACCCTAAAAATACCCTGCTTCTCTTTTATCTGCCATCCTGTTAATAACATAAAGAACATGATGTCGATAGGTTGTGGAATTGGGGCCAGAATGGCAATATTGAAGCCTTCGGAAGCCAGAAATTGTAATGTGTCGTTGGCCGAAGCCAAAGATGAAGCGCTGTTGAGTCTCAGAATTAAAACATGTCAGCCCTAGCTGGTTTGGCTCAGTGGATGGAGCAGTCGGCCTGCAGACTGAAGGGTCCCGGGTTCGATTCCAGTCAAGGGCACATGCCGTGTTGCAGGCTGGATCCCCAGTAGGGGGCGTGCAGGAGGCAGCCGACCCATGATTCTCTCTCAGCATTGATGTCTCTCTCCCTCCCTTTCCCTTCCTCTCTGAAATCAATTAAAAAACAAAGGGGAAAAAAACATGGTTAGCTGAGGGTAATTTTTAAAATTAAACTGTTCTGACAAACCTGTGGCTATTCAGCTCATTAATTCTGCTGCAATAATTTTTAACACAGGTAAGAGAGCAGTGTAACTTAGAGTGGTGCGACAAATATTGTGTCAGCTGTGAAGGTGTTGAAAAGCCAAGTCAGTTCTCGAATGTCCTGTAGGTGCAAGTGTTAGTCTTGCCCTGAACCTTAACTTGTTTCGCTGAGCTACCTCCTAGCGCTTCTGGCTGTTAGACCCGGTCTTCTGGGCCAGTGGTGACACCTGGTGGTCAGGGTCCTTCCTTACCACCTCCTTCCTCCCTCCGGTTATTGATTTGGCTTGCTTCTCTCAAATCAGTTGGTATTCTGATGTAGGTAATCACGTATAGGCTAGGCCCTTTAAACATGTTACCTTATTTCATTCTCACAGCAAGGCCATGATCTAGGGATTCCCATTTTGTGGATGAATAAACTGAGGCTCAGAAAGCATAACTAACTTTCCCAAGGTCCGCACATCTGGTAAGTGAAATGCCGAGATTCTGGTACTGATCCCAAACAGGTTTGTGCCGGATAAAAGAGGAAATTGTATGCTCTGCTGAGTTGGGAGGTTCCTAATGGTGTGAGCAAGCCAGGGGTATAATTTGGTTTGTAATTTGCACGCATTGGAAAGGGTGCAACCAACCAAACAAAAACCCCCGTTTAGTGTGGAGGGAAATGATCCGTGATAAGGAGGCTGTGCCTTGTGCGGTAGAGGTGCCTTGTGCGGTAGAGGTGCCTTGTGCAGTAGAGGTGGTTGGTGTAAAGCCAAGAGCGAAGGTTTGGAATTGGGTGGATGTTCGTCTAAAACCTAGCTCTGCCGCGGGAAACCTGGGTGGTGACTGAGTCTCCCAAAGCTCCCATTTGTAAACTGGGGGGGGCTTATTGGTAGGGTTTTGTAGGATCTCTTACCTGAAGCAGCCCCCAGTGCTCTGGCACCCAGTTAACACTCACGGAGAACACCAGGAACTTGTCCCGGAGAGTTTGTTTCCAGAATCTAGATGTTCCACGTACTTCCCTTATCCCAACAACTATGGAAGTTTAGGTTTGAATAGTGTACCTCGTTTTACAAGGGGGAAAAAAAAACCAAAATGCCAAAAGGATGTGCATGATTTAAGAGTTGCATCATTTTCATCCCGAGGTGCCAGTCTAGGCAGTGCATCTGTAATTAAGTGCTATAATTTTAATTTTTTAAAAACCACTTTATTTGTCTCTTATAAATCAAACTAGAGGCCTGGTGCACAATTTTCTCATGCACGGGTAGGGTCCCTAGGCCTGGCTGGCGATCAGGGCTGATCTGTGGGGCAACCAGCGGGGCCCGCACTGGCACCTGCCTTGGCCGGCCTGGCACCACCTGCTCACCGGCCCTATCTGCTCACTGGCCCTGCCCCCCACCACCGCTGCTGGTCGCCTCACTCTGCGGGGCGACCGGCAGGGTGATTAAGGGGGGCCCTCTGCTTGCACCGGCCTTGGCTGGCTTGGGGCCTGCTGGCTGAGGGCAGCTCCTGTGTTGAGTGTCTGCCCCCCTGATGGTCAGTGCTCATCATAGTGACCTGTCATTCTGCCATTTGGTCAATTTGCATATTAGGCTTTTCTTATATAGGCTATAGTTCACAACTGTAATATTTCCCCAAATATAGGAGGTGAACTACATAGCAGGCCCGAGACCGCTTTCCTTAGAAAAGGCTGCTTGCACTGTTTTTGCAGGCACCTGGGAACGTGAAGGGACAGCAGTTCCCTACTCTGATTTGGTGTTAAACTTCACAGTGGCTCGCGGGCCTAGACTGCAGTGTGATTTACCCTGAATACTTTCTTGGGGTCCGGGATTTTGAGTTGTGCTAGGCAGAGGGTGCCTTTGTGAATAGCCCTAAAAAAAAAAAGCTTTAGGCACCGTGTCTCTAACGAGCTTCCCTGGGAGACAGCGCGTGTGTCACAACTGGATGCTGGAGAGATTGTGTTCCAGGGACCCCACTGGGAGAGGACTCTGAGAGGCTCGCGGGTGGTTCCTCGGGACTTTGCCCCATGCGCCTTTCTCCTGTGCCGATTCTGCTTGATTCCTTTTATTGTAGCAAATCTTAGACAGGAGTCTGACTGTATGCTGAGTCCTATCAGTCCTCCTACTGGATCACTGAACCTGGGAGTGGTCTTGGGGACCCTGGATGCATGAGCCTACATAAAAAAAGTAATTTATTTTGTTAGAGAAAAGCCTTAGCGGTACATAGGAGGTTATAAATATATTTGTGCAAAAGCTCAGGATGCTGCTTACCCATTGTTCACCAATTATTGAGGATTTATCCAGTTTCTAGCGTCTGTCAGGGGCTGTGAGAAGCACAGCAAATATAAAGGCCCATAAGGAGTTACCTCCATTAATTAATTTGGATCATAGGTGACAGGTAATGGTTGACAATAGAAGACAGTATGATTTAGACAGTATGATCAATGGACTGGACAATACGTGAGTGTTGAAATTCTGAAGCTGGAGAGCTCATTTACAGCTGTAATGGTCACGGAAAACCTACCCGCCTTTCCAGGGAGCATGCTGGGAGAATGAATTTGCATTGACAGGGGGGCAGCTGGCGCTAGTCACCAATGGGAGTTGGTGAGGTCAGCCTGCTTGCAGAGTTCCCATTGAACAGAAGCAGAAGACAGAGACTTTGAATGTCATGGTACAGTGTGCTTTCCCCTGCTCGTAGATAAGAGTTCATCTAAGATTCTTGCAGTAAACTGTAATGTGATTGTGTTGTCAGTGGAAAACGTGCCTCGTCTTTCCCTGTTGCTAGTGGGAGTGGGATACCACTGGAATACGCATTTCTGGAGTCCCCCACGGGAGGGTGAGTTACGGTGGAAAGTTTTATTTTCTGTGGAGTTAAGTCCCCGGGTCTCCAACGTCCCATTGTCCTTAGTCCAGCCGTAGAATTACCTCTGGGTTTCAGTACAGCTCGAAGCAAAGCCAGTGTCCAGAGGTTCCTTACCGTGCTGGAACCGGGCCCAGTGCAGCATCAGGCTAGTTCCTGTCCGTTAGTCCACTGCCTGTGGGGTCCACTGGCCGTGTGGGGTGACTGCAGGGAAGCAGGAGCAAAAGAACCCACAAGCCCACAGTCCCAAGAGCTAAGAGCACCAGAGTGAACCTTTGTTTGGGGGTTACGTGTCCCACATCTTCCGCCTTGCCATGGCCGCACCCATTCTTGCCAACATCTCCGTCCCGGGTGTGATTGACAGGCAGCACCATCCAAGTTCCCCCACGTTTACTGGGCACGTGTCTCTCTTCCCTTTGTCCAGTCCCCTTCCCACAGTGTTTTACGGGGAACATGCCCGTAACGTGTGGCTTTCCCTTTGCCCCTTTCCTGTTATTAATAGCCAGTTAATTACAGCGGTATCCATCATAGCAGCACTTAAGCTGGCTGGTGTGCTGGTGTTCTCTGGATTCCAGTGGGGCTAGATTAAAATGGGGGGACAAATTAGGAGTCTTCAAGTAACCCAGGCAGGAGCTAATAAGAACCTGTGCGTGGAGGTCTCTCTGTAAGCGGCTGATGGAACGATAATGCCGTGACCAGTGCCTTGTGATGACATGCCAGTCACAAAGTCCAGAAGCATCTTGGCTTTATTTTGCTTCGTTGAGGGACCGTGATATGTTGGGGAGGAGATGAGGCGGTGAGTCATGTATTTAACATACTATGTGGAGGTGACAGCCTGGTGAGAATAGTTATTGTGTGTTAAGATTGTGGTCTGTTGTAAGTAAGCCTGCTTCCTGACCTTTTCCTCTAGAATTCCCTCACACCGTTTTGCCCTTTTATTTTTTATTTACTTATTTATTTTAAATTTAATTTATTTGGCAATGACAGCTGGCGTACAATATTATATCAGTGTCCTGCTTCGCCTTTTTAAAGATTGTTAGTGAAAGTTAATTTTAGAAGGATCCAGTGTCTCCTGGGAAGGTATGTCCAGGAGGAGGTTAGAAAAAATATAAAGACTACAGGAATTCATTTATAATAAAGGTTGCTAAAGCGATCAGGTTTTACCGTAGTCAATAAAACATGCAGAAAACGCCCTGGCCGGTTTGGCGCAGCGTACGGAGCGTCGGCCTGCAGACCAAAGGGTCCTGGGTTCGATTCCGGTCAAGGGCACGTACCTCGGTTGCAGGCTCCTCCCCAGCCCGGGCCCTGGTCGGGGCTCATGCCAGAGGCAACCAGTCGATGTGCTTCTCTCACATCAGTGTTTCTGTCTTTCCCTCTCTCTCCCACTCTCCCTACAGATCAGTGGGAAACGGCCTTGGGCGAGGCTTCGCCACCGCAAAAAACGGTCAGAAAACACACGTTGTCGACTGTAGTGAACTGAAGGCAGAGTATTGCCTAATGAAAAGTTTTGAAGAGCTTTCCAAGACAGAATGTGACATTACTTAAATCTCTCCAGGGCACTCTTTCTTTGTTAACGTGTCCAGTTCACTTTTAGGCTTTTTAAGACTGCTAGAACAGGTTTACTTCCTCGTCTGCTGTAATAAAAGGAATAATAAGGACATTTTCCTGAATTCTGGGGGCTTCCCAAGTTTGCCGTATGTTGTCCATCCTTTTTGGTGCCCATAATTGATACTCTTCTCGGCTTCACATGGGCTTGTGCGGAAACCCATGTGAATTCAGGGAGTGTCCGGGAAAGCAGTGAGCACATCTGTGTGTTGGCTCTTTTACTTCATAAACAAGCCGAAGGGGTTTCTTTCTTGTCTTTGGCCAGAGTATGTGCTCATGTTTTCAAGATTTTAGTTCACTGCACATCATGTACTTCCTTTTAATAACCTGTTTTCTTATTGCAAGAGCAATATAGATTCATGTAGGAAACTTAGGAAATATAAAAGCAAAATGAAAAGAACAAAAATTACATAGAAATGAACCAACTAGAGATAATCACGATTATTAATATTTTGGTATATAACTTAGGAGTCTTTATTGATATATATATATATATATATATATATATATATATATATGCATACGCATACACACACACCCCCCACATACTTTTTTTCAGGAACCAAAATGGGATCAAACTGTACTTGCATGTTTGTTTCACAGACACGCTACAGTGAGCATCCTTATAGCCAAGTTTATGCACATCCATGATTATTTGACACCACTAGACAAGTCACGAGACCTGGCCCCCTCAGGTTTCCCCGGAGGTTATTGGATGTAAAGGATAAGAAAAACAGTGCTCACAGGCATAGACTTTTTTTTCAATAGCACTCAAAATTCAGTCTCCATTCCTGGGTAACTACTTTGTAAAAATGATAGGAATGCCATTTTACACCAGTAACTTTTTGTGTCCCTAAACCTTGCGCAGTAGGCCGTTTATAAATATTTCTTGAAAGCATGCAGATATTGGGAGAAAAGATCTATTGCAGCTTTGCTAAGGATGATAAATACACAGAGATCCCAAAATTAAATATATGGGAATCATATGAGGAAGTATATACTGTTCTGTGTACACTTATAATTCTTTGTAAGATTATCAATGAAAGTTAACTTTAGAAGAATCCAGTTTCCAATTCTTTAGAAGCTGTGTACATAGAACTCTATACACCTTCCCCGTGTTCAATTTGGGGTGTCAGCCTTTGAGGGGTGTTATCAGATAGAGATCCAGGGCATTGCATTAAGATTCTGGGGAATCCTGAATTATGTCAATAACAGGGTCTAAGGTGAGTCTCAAGAGAGAAGGTGGTGCTTTTTTAAATACTAAAAAATGAGCTTGTATATAAGTATATTTTACATTCCTAATTTCACTTCATTCTTACAAAATCTCTTTTATAGAGATGTTGCCTCCTCTTGGGTTAGGATGGAGGCCACACGCTGTAACACATATATTATAAAAATAAAAACAAGTAAGTGGCCTAGATGAGATAGAGTCTACTTCTCTCTCGTACGAAGTGCAAGCTGATGCAGGGCTGTGCTCCGTCAAGTGGTCAGGGCCCGACTGTATCCCGTGGCTCTGCCATGCCCAGGTGCCTATTGTCCTCGTGTGCAGGGACTCACCCCACATCCGAATGCCAGCCTCTGGAAGAGGTGAGGGAAGGGGAAGTCCCCTTCGCTCACAGTTCGTTGACCGGAACACAGGCACAAGGCCACATCCACCCCAGGAAAGGCTGAGAGTGCAGTCTATGCTGGCTGTCCGTGTGCTCAGAGAAAGAGTCGGTGACAGTAAAGAGAAGGGGAGGACAGGTATCAGGGGACACTTAGCCTCTGCCACACCTCTCTTTTATTTATTTTTTAAAACATATTTTTATTGAGTTCAGAGAGGCAGGGGGAGGGGGAGGGAGAGAAAAACATCAATGATGAGTGAATCATTGATCGGCTGCCTCCTGCCCGCCCCACACTGGGGGTCGAACCCGCAACCCGGGCATGTGCTCCGACTGGGAATCGAACCACGATTTCCTCGTTCATAGGTTGATGCTCGATCACTGAGCCACGCCAGCTGGGCCACACCTCTTTTTTAGAGATGAGAAAGTGGATCCTCAGAAAAGTGACATAATTTGTTCAAGGTCATACGTCAGCTCAATGCAAGAGGTGTCCCATAAGGAGGGAATAGACATGCTGCTTGGGACGCTGTTAAAGAAGGCATGTTCTATTCAGTATAGCATTTAGCTATGACACGCAGAGTAACCAGATCATATTCAGTATCACATTGAGAGGAGTGCAGTAGTGGATAGGCTCCCTCAGTGCCTTGTCCATTTGTCAGGAATGTTCTCCTTCATTAGAAGGAGGGGTGACTTAGATGACTCGTCAGGCCTTTACGTTTTCTTTCCTAACACTGCTCTTCCTCACCCTCCAGTGTCGGCCAACACCGGTCAGCTTCCACCAGCCAAATGTATGTGCATTTCTGTCTGCTTGGCCCTCCCTCCTTTTCCTGCCTCTGCACCATTCCTGTAGTCGAGTCCAGCCCCAGCATGCTCATGCGTTTTCCTCAGGCAGTGCTCCCGGGTCTGAGAGGGGAGGGAACGGGTGGTGGGGTCATTTCAGGCTTAGCCTTTGTAGGGGAAGAGGCCAAGGAGACCAGAGAATGAAGCGTTGATGAGAAAGGGATTGAAGCAGTCCGTCATGGGAGAAACCAGGCCAGGAAGATAACGTGGGAAAATATGGAATGTTGGGAGAGGAAGGAATCTCCCACATGACAGGAATGTGTGACAGCCTTGATGGGGTAGGAGATGTGCTCAGAGAGTGGGGTGTTAGGGCCTGAGAGTCTTCAGTAGAGCCGTGGAGAGCTGCCAAGCCCAGGGTGTGGGTGTTCCTGGCGGTGGGAAGAGAGCAGAGGACAAAGGACTCCGAGTCCAGGGCGTTAGGTTACTGGCGGTGTGACTGCAGGTGTTGGGGTGAAGAGAGGGAGGGAAGGACAGGTACTTCCGGGTGGCCTTAACTAGGAGCGGAAGAGTGACAGAGCCAGAGGTCGGGTGCCTCAAGCCTTTGCTTTTGGTGTCAAAGGCAAACAACCGACCAAGACTGGCATCAAGTTGTATGGGAGTTGAATGGTTTCAGTGCTCACATTCAAGTCTGGAGTGTGAGTTGATTAGCCTCTGCGCGCGGTTAAGCTGGAGGCCCAGGCCAGTTCTCTGTCTTTGCATGTGGCTGCCCAGCGGTGACCTTGAGAGGGCTGTTTCCAGGAGCAAGAGCCAGGTGTCAAGTGGTTAGGGAGTGAGCGGCTGGAGCACTGAGCGTTGTGTCCTCAGTTTGGGAAGTTCGTTCGTGAAAAGAAGGAGCAGAGTAGCCCTGGCCGGTTTGACTCAGTGGGTAGAGCAGTGGACTGAGGGGTCGCAGGTTCGATTCCCGTCAAGGGCACGTACCTTGGTTGCAGGCTCCTCCCAGCCTGGGCCCTGGTCGGGTCTCGTAGGGAGGCAGCCAATCGATGTGTTTCTCTCACATCGATATTTCTCTCTGTCTTACCCTCTCTCTTCCACTCTCCCTAAAAATCAATAGGAAAATATCCTCAGGAGAGAGGATTAACCATAAAAATAAAAATAAAAATAAAAAGAAGGGGCAAAGTAGAATTATGTAACAGGGGGAAGCCGAACAAACAACAGTCGTTTGACTTCATGTATTTATTTTCAGGATAGAGACTTGAACAGGATTATAGTGTGGGGTGAAGGAATAGTATAAGATGAAATAGGGATGCGAATATTAAAACAAACGCGTGCCTGGAAGTCTATCTTTCTGTTGTCTTACAGAGGAAAAAACATTCTTTTTTCCGTCCTGGAACCTGGTTACTATTTTAGAAGAAATTCCTCAGGCTTTTCCTAATCCAGTGGTATTTCCAAGCATTGTGGCTTAGACACCATCTTACACCCACGGCTCATTTCATCTCCAGGACACCAGGAACAACCCCTAGTATTGATTGTGGACTTTACATGTTTGCTTCATTTCGTTTTAGTGAGTCATCAGTAGCATAGCATTCAAGTGAACTCATTTATCGGCGTTTTCTTCCTAGTCAGAGTTTTATGTTTCCTGTTCGCAGACTGCAGCCGCATTTCAGTAGCCATTTCTGGGAATTCTCTAGTGCCAGTGGCTAACCACGAAGCTGTTAACATTTCATCCCCTGTGGTTCCCTTTGGGGGCCGACTCAGGACCTGCCAAGGCGGTGTGTTTCTAACGACGTCACCCCTGGGTACCGTCCTGGACATGAAGGTCTTCCCTCTTCCGTCATTCCCTAGGGAATGACTTCCTGCAAGTTCAGATGAGTATCTGTCTCACTGGGACTGTCCCGGGGCCATCACTGTTTCCTCTGTGTACAAGGCAGAGACCGTTTCAGAAATAACAGCCCCAGGAAGGGAGTTAGAAAAGATTGTTCTCCCTAGCCGGTTTGGCTCGGTGGATAGAGCGTCGGCCTGCGGACTGAAGGGTCCCAGGTTCGATTCTGGCCAAGGGCACATACCCGGGTTGCAAGCTCCATCTCCAGTGGGGGGGGGGGGGGCGTGCAGGAGGCAGCCAATCAATGATTCTCTCTCATCATTGATGTTTCTATCTCTCTCTCCCTCTTCCTTCCTGTCTGAAATCAATTAAAAAAAAATTTTTTTTTAAAAAAGGTTGTTCATAATCCTTGTAAAAGAAGGGAATTGGTTCCAAACTTTTGCTTGTAGGCCAAATTAGTAGAGAACCTTATATAAGCAACCACAAATTGCCTTTATAATCTCTTATTTATTTATTTTTTGTTAATCCTCACCTGAGGATATTTTTCCCATTGTTTTTCAGAGAGAGTGGAAGGGAGGGAAGGGCAGAGAGAGAGAAACATCGATGTAAGAGAGACACTTCAACTGGTTGAATCCCCCAGGCTCCCCGACCAGGGGCAGGGAAGGACCCCCCCCCCCCCCACAAGCCAGCTAAGTGCCCTTGACTGGAAATCGAACCCACAACCCTTTGGTGCGTGAGCCAACACTTAACTGTTTAGCCCACCAGCCGGGGCTACCTTTATAATTTCTAGCAATGCATCTGTATGAAAGGGAAAATAAACTCGATTATTAGGTTAGCAATACAGACACCAGGCATTTGCAATTCTATACAGTTGAGAACGGTAAACTCTCATGACAACAATGAAGTGTAAGACTTCCCAGAGCCACCAGGGACTCGGGAAGGTGGCCACTTCCTCATTTCCGGAACTGGGCATTGGTACCAGCTGGGAGCACAGTGAACCGGAGAGCTCTTTTTGCCAAGTAGCCCATCCAAAGCCAGCACACACAACGATTGCGAGGCTGTTTTAAATGCCTGCTGCCTTTTCTGACTTGCCTACCCTGCTCGCACCGTGGTTCCTTCCATGGGAGGGAGGGTGTCAGCCATGTCGAGTTGTGCATTGGTCATGCACACACCTGAAGTCCACACTCACTGCTCCAGGGCAGCACAGCGCCCCCGCAGTCCTGCGCCCCTCAGCACCGCGCCCCCCCCCACCCCCCCCAGCGTGGCGGGTGCTCAGTGCAGCCCTTAAATCCAGCCCCTGTGACCTCACGCTTTCCCCGCTGCGCAGACCCCTTCCAGGCCTGTCCCTGGACCTCCCTGCAGAGCAGACAGTGGTGCTGAGCCTTTGGTTTTAACTCACTTCATTTGCATGCATTTTCCTCATTGTCATGTCATCACGATTACTCTAAGGATAATAACCGACAGCCTGAGTAGAGCCTTCACCAGACAGCGAGTAATAAATATTCTCGTGCTGTTTTGTTCTGTTGTGGTTTTTGTTTGGTTGGTTTTTGTGTTTTCTTTCTCTTGTGCTCTTTGTCGTGTTCCACTCATTTCACTCCCCACCTCAGGAATGGGAGCGTTCTGTGGTGCCCCCCCCCCACTTATCTGTATCTCCCCATAGGCCTTGGCAGCCTGGCCGTGTTCCCTGAAGTGACGACTGCTCGGCACGGTGCAGGAACCGTCCTCTGATCCTGCAGCGTCGGTTCCCGTCCGGTGGCTGCACCGGTGCAGATACCCGAGGAGGAGAGTCAGAGCACACAGCAGAGCCCGGGCAAGGCCCCTTTCTCCTGCTCCAGTGTCCCGTTTACAAGGCAACTCCAGGTGTCCGAAGGAAATGACCCAGGCCTGGGCCCGTGTGCTCAGTGGTTAGAGGGTCGGCCCACGCACCAAAGGCTGCGGGTCCCCTTCCCAGTCAAAGGCAGCTACTGGGTTCAGGTCCCATCCCTGGCCCCAGTTGGGGTACATGTCGTGGGCAACCAAGCAATGTGCCTCTCTTACGTCGATGCTTCTCTCTCTCTCTCTCTCTCTCTCTCTCTCTCTCTCTCTCTCTCTCTCTCTCTCTCCCCCTCCCCCCCCTGCCCCCTCCCTCCCTTCCGCTCTCTCTAAAAATTAATGGAAAAAATATCCTTGGGTTCGGATTAAGAAACAGATGAAAGAAAGGAAGAGTCCCAGGATTTTATGGGAACAAGGGGATTATTATGCCCCGTGACTCAGGAAGTGTATCACAGAAAAAGCTTCGGCGAGAAGTGTTGATTCATAGCACCCTGTCGGTTTCCACAGAGCGTTAAATATTTCATTGTCCAACGACCCTTTGAAGTAAGTTTTTCTAGCGTTTTATAGACTCAGCAACATGTTTCCCAATCCGTAGCTGACTACAACGCGTTTCAAAAAGCCCTGGCTGGTTTGGCTCAGTGGGTAGAGTGTCATCCCTCAGACGGAAGAGTCCCGGGTTGCAGGCTTGATCCCCAGTGGGGGGCATCCAAGAGGCAGCTGATCAGTGATTCTCTCTCATCGTGATGTTTCTCTGTCTCCCTCTTTCTCTAAAATCAATAAAAGTATTTTTTAAAAACCACAGAAAAGAGATGGAGGCAGTCAGTGAACGGTGGTCTGTTGACAACCTTGCATGTTAGAGCCTGTCTGTCCTGCAGCGGAGCCCCGCCTCCGGGCCAGGCCAGCGCCCACCTGTCGTCTGCATGCCTTCCCCGCCGACATTCTCAGGGAGGGCCCCCTCTGGCGCCAGCATGCACGCGCTGTCAGATCTGGGCTTTTTCTCGTCTCTGGTTCCTTCCTGTCCGCACTAAAGCATGTTGAAATGAAATCCCCCCTCCTCCACCGCATGCCCGCCTCTGGCCGCCACATTCATCTTCTCCCCTTTATTACTAAGATGTTTGAAAACAACTGTCTGTGTTCCCAGTCTCACGTCCCATCGCTACCTGCCTTCCACCCCCACCTTTTCACGCAAACTGCACTCACCCCTGTTAGCAGTGACTTCCCGGTGGCTGCTTTTCTGTCTTTATCTCACCTGCCCTCCCGGCCACATTGCAGATTGTTGAGCAATTCCGCTTTGCAGGCTTTTCCCCTGGTTTGGTTTCCGTGGTAACCTGGGCTCCTCTGCTGCTCTCGCGGGTCTCCTGTGTCTGCCTCTTCCCCTCGAGCACCTTGGGGTGTTTCAGACTCAGCCCTCCCCCCTCCCTGCTCTGCTCACATCTCCCTGCATGGCTTGGCCCGTGCCCATGGCCTCCTCACATGCTGAGGACTTTCGCTGGTGCCTGCAGCCCGCCCTCTGAGCTCTAAGTCTCTGCATGCAAACGAGGGCCTCTCAGGCTCCTGCACCGGGAAGTGCCCACAACTGGGCTGTGGTTGCCCTCGCTGACAGCACCAGCAGAATGCATGAAGGAGAGAATGCTCGGGTTCAGATGTTCCCCATTGAATGATATCCTGTTCACCCAGTTCCTCCAGCCAAAAGTGCCCCAGGGGTGTGAGATCCATTCATCCGTAGTGCTGTCATTAAGGGCCACACTTGTACAGATCTGATTCATCCTTGGAGTCTTAAAATATTTGGTCTTGCCTCCTTTCCCAAAGGTTTGTTTTCTCAGGAATTTATATCTTTCATAAAAGAAATTAATGATGAAGCAATTTCTGTACTTGTAAATGTAAGCATCATTTCTCCCTGGAGGACAAATGTAAGTGGACTTAGAACTGCGTAGGTCCTTGATAGTAACAACTTCTAACATTTACTGTGGAGATCCACTATAAGCCGGGCGCTGTTCCAGACACCAGCTATAAGAACTCACTTGATTTTCTGAAACCCCCACGAGGCAGAGGTACTGCTGCCTTCCCTGTTTCACAGAGAGGTCAGGGAATGTGTGCAGTGGGGCAGCTGCTGCGGAGCAGAGGCACGATTTGAACCCAAACGACTGGCTCCAGGTACAAGCTCTTAACCTCGCCAATAACACCGCCTGGCAGAACAGCTTGCATTCCTCATAGCAGTGTTTTTTCTTTGTCACCGTTTCTACAAAGTTAAAAATATGCAACGGAGTGACGAATCTCAGGGAGAAGGGCAACCTGCCCGCCCCCCCCAGAAGAGATTGACCAAAGAACTTACATGCATACACTGTATGCGTAACCCACGGACACAGACAGTAGTGCGGTGAAGGCCTGGGGAGGCGGTGGAGGGGAGGTGGAGGGGGTCAGTGGAGGAAAAAACGGGAACATCTGGAATACTTTCAACAATAAAGATGTATTTTAGAAATACTTCAAATTACCAAGACATGGCATAATTTTAAATACATGCCTCACGCCCTGACTGGTTTGCCTCAGCGGATAGAGCGTTGGCCTGCGGACTGAAGGGTCCCAGGTTTGAGTCCGGTCAAAGGCATGTACCTTGGTTGCGGGCACATCCCCTACGTGCAAGAGGCAGCTGGTTGGTATTTCTCTCTCATCGATGTTTCTAACACTCTATCCCTCTCCCTTCCTCTCTGTAAAAAAAATCAATAAAATATATTTTAAAAATAAATATATGCCTCACATATACATATGCAAGTTATTCTTACACTACTAAGTAATGCATTTTGCTAATATAGTAACTAAGGCGTCACAAAAAATAGATACATAATTTTTATTTTATATTACTCTTATTTTCTAAAGACCTTTTAGATTTTCCTTTGCTCCTTTGAAGCATAAACAATAACCATAGCAACATTTTGCTGCTTTTAATTCCTCTGCTTACGTACGTCACAATCCGCATCTTTGTCATTTTATCTTAGAAATACTTAGCTTTCCACAATATCAACACAAATCATATTCGGTTGCTTTGTTTCTTGAAAGTGGTTAAGCAACCGTATAAAGCTCATAGGAAATTGATGACTCATGTAACGGAAAGCATTTACTAATGTGACTTTTGTCTCAGTTGCCAAGAAGTCTGAGTTTGTTTCCATGGTAACCCATCAGTATGACAAATTGTCAAGAACTAACTGCCACTTTTTTTGTTTGTGTGTGTAATTTGGACAGCCTTCTAATAGCTCTGTGTGTGTGTGTGTGTGTGTGTGTGTGTATTAAAGATTTTTATCACAAAAAAATTCTGAGTAATTTCCTTAGACACAGAAAATTTATTTATTTAGAGACACTGTTTAATATTCCGAAGCTATTATTTTGATATTACAGAATCTAGAAGATTATTTAAATTAACATGTCTATTTCTACTTGAGTCTCTGTTAATGAAGGCCATCATCAACAAAATTCACTTCCAGTATCAGTTCATTTGAAATACATTGTATGTAATTACAGGAGAATCTGCCACAAGCAAGGCAGGGAAAAGGAAAGTAGGGCGTCCTAAGGAATGGGGACTCAGGGAACGATGGGGGAAGCCACTTCAGCCGGTCCTTGCCAGCCCTCCCCGGGGGGCCAGTGTTCTGGGGTGGGGAGTGGCAGACACTGAGGAATTCAAGGAATCAGGCAGCCCAGGTCATCGGTCATATGGACACTTGGCCTTCACCTGCAGACCAAGTTGGGAAAGATTCTTAGAGGAGGTAATGACAAAACTAAAGGCGTTAAAGCTAAACTGGTGGCCCTAGCTGGTTTGGCTCAGTGGATAGAGTGTCGGCCTTCGGACCGAAGGGTTCTGGGTTCGATTCCCGTCAAGGGAATGTACCTAGGTTGGTCGATGTGTGCAGGAGGCAACCAATGGACTTGTTTCTCTTCACATCGATGTTTCTGTCTTTCCCTCTCTCTTCCACTCTCTCTGAAAATCAATGGGAAAATATCCTCGGTGAGAATTTGGGAAAAAATAAAAAAGCTAAACTGGTAAATAAGGGAAGTTGAACGGGAGAGAAAACATTAGGAACAAAAGTAGACAAATGAGAAATAGTGTGACAGAAACGATCTGTTGAGGGCCTGAATGGCCAGCGGTGTGAGACAGAAAGGGTGGAGAGAGGAAGCAGGGAAGGATTTAGACACAGGAAGGCGTTCTCCCGTAGCAGCGAGGAAGGTAGGTGTGAGCGAGGGCCACTTAGGAGGCTGCTGCTGTGTGTCAGAGAGGCTCTGTGAGGGCCTGGCTTAGGGTGGTGGTCAGACACAGGGAAGGGGTTCACTCAGGAACAGTGGTGAAGTAACAGAGGCAAGACTTGGTGGCCTGGTCCTCAGTGGCCGGGCATGGCACTGATTCATGGTGTGTTGAATGAATGACTAGGGAAGCTCCAACTTGGAGACTGAATTGATACGTGAACTCACCTTTTTCCAGGGTCCGTGGATAACTAAAACCTTCAAAGATGTTTCGGATCCCATTGTTAGGAATTTGTTTGCCTCGTGGCTGTTTCCAAATACTGGCATGTAACATAGTGCTTTTGCATTTGCGGACTTGGGTGGCAGATGGGTCATGCCCTTTTTGTCATGCCATGGATAATAGTTCATTAACTGGTTCTTTTTTTCCCCCCGCAGGGAGGTGGTGCAAGCAAACTGTGTTCACTGGAGGAAGAAGTTCTCGTTTATGTGCAAAATGAGCGCCAGCGCTGCCACGGGCATCCTGGATCCCTGCATCTACAGGGTGTCTGTGCGCAAGGTATAAAAATAGCCGCCAAGTCTCCCCTTTCAGGAGCCATAATTAGCCCCCTACATGCTGACGCACTTTATTTAGCTCTGCTTTGTCCTTAGAGCTGTTGCATGCCATTTCTCCTCACACTTGCAGCAGAAATTCAAATCACTGTGACAACCCGGGTGAAGAATCTGAAGTTAGAAATTAAAATATTATTCAAGAAACTTACCTCACTCACGCAATACATCTAAGTATTAGCCTTATTTGTATTATTTGGGGAGCTGTGTATGTCTACCTCCTGCTGTGCGTTTACTTCCTCTTTATTAGGCATTGTTTTAGGGACTTGACATATGATGTCTAATAACAGTCCCGGAAGTGGGTGTTATTTTTTTCCATTTTCAGGAAAACTCAGGCTCAGGGAGGTTGTCACTTGCCCGAATTCACATAGCTCTGAACGTCAAAGTATTTCTTCAAGCCACCACGCGCAGGTTACCGAGCATACCAGGCAGCATGGCAGCATGACCAGAACTCAAAAGGAGACTAGGGAGAGGGCTCAGCAGGGCAGAGGCCAGGCTCTGTCCCTCTCCTTCCCGGGAAAACAGACAGCAAACACGGCGGGTGCACAGGGCAGAGTGAAAGGGCTCATTTTTCAGCCCCAACCCTAAAGTACTGTTTTTTTTTTAACTCAGTTAAAGCTTAATGTTCAATTAAAGAACATTCCACAATAAAAATAAAAAAATAAAAGGAAAAATATAATAAAAAGAGACCCCTGGAAGATATAGGTATGGGAAGATCAAATACAAACTTTCACAATAAACATAATGAGTGAACAATATGGGGACTTCCACTAGATGACTAGACACTCTAAAAATAAATGGAGTCCCAGAACTGAAAAATACAGCAATTAAAATGTAAAGGTAAATAAATGAAGATCAACCTAAGCTGGTATATTTAACAGCAGATTTACCACAACCGAAGAGAGCTTTGGGAAACTGGAAAATGAGACGGAAGAAAATATCCCGAGTAAATCACGGAGAAAGGGTGGGATACACAGAAAAGAGTGTGGGATGTGGGCAGCAGCGGAGGCGCTAACACGTGTGTAATTGGCGCCCTGAAAGGAGGGGAGGGTTGTGGCTGAGAATCGTCTCAGCTGATGAAGCATATCAAGCCCCAGATTCAGAAGTCCTGCAAACCCCGTTGGGGATAACAAGCCTGGCGTGTTTAAATGGCAGTGGTTGTCTCCGGGACGGGGGGTTTTGACTCTTATTAAAATCTTTGTACAATGGGTTAATATGCTCAGCTAAGTAATTAAGAAATTTAACCTTTCTTTGGTGATTAATGTTCTTGGAATGTGTCTGGAACCTTTTTGCAATGTCTTCAGCAAATAGATCAAATATTAGCTTGTCTTCTCACCATTTGTTGCTTTCAGATTTAAGTTCTAAATAAAAATTCTGGAGAGGAGCATCTAAATAGTTAGATTTAAGATCATCAGAATTTTACTACCTGCTAGTGGCCCAGTGCATGGATTTGTGCACATTGAAAGGAAATTAATTAGAAGAAAGATTTGTGCAGTAATTATGTTACTGCAAAAAATTACATGTCAAAATAGTATTTATAATATAGTAATATAAAATTAAAACACGTGTGCGATTGGTGCCAATGATAGCTTTATATATATCGCATATGCATGAGTCAGTGTTTATTTTTAAATTGCTAGTGTTGCATCATATGTATCAGCTGGTCAGATGGTCAATGAATAAATCAAGATGTGGTTCACGTTGAATGTCAACAAAAACAACCAAATTCACGATTGACAATGACAGATCGAAACACACGCATGTGATTGGTGCCAGCAAGAGCTTTATATGTATCACACATGTGCAAGTCAACGTTTATTTATTTCTTTATTTTTTAATATATTTTATTGATTTTTTACAGAGAGGAAAAGAGATAGTTAGAAACATCGATGAGAGAGAAACATCGATCAGCTGCCTCCTGCACACCCCCTACTGGGGATGTGCCCGCAACCCAGGTACATGCCCTTGACCGGAATCGAACCTGGGACCCTTCAGTCCGCAGGCCAACGCCCTATTCACTGAGCCAAACCGGTTTCGGCTCAACGTTTGTTTTTAAATTGCTAGTGCGCATCATATGTACCAGATGGTCAGACAGACAGATGGACGGACAGTCACTTAGCCTTTTATATATAGATTAAAGGCCCAATGCACGAAATTCATGCAAGAGTAGGCCTTCCTTCCCCCAGATACTGGCACCAGCTTCCCTCTGGCACCCAGGACCTGGGCTTCCCTCCGGCCACGGCAGGCACTGGGACCCGGGCTTCCCTCACAGCCCCAGCTTCATCCGGAAGGTTGTCTGGAAGGACGTCCAGTCTAATTAGCATGTTATACTTTTATTATTATAGATTATATATACTAGTATAGATATTTGCCAGTATGTAAATGTCTAATTCAGAATTATTTGATATGTATTTCATTTTAAGTCTTTAATTATACCATACTTAATCGTATTTTCTATGTTTGGCAGGAATTAAAAGGTGGAAAAGCTTATGCAAAGGTGAGTGAATGGTCTTTAACTCTTTTGGAGTGTGTCATTTATAAACTTAAAAATTAAATAGAGTGCTCTTCTAATTGCCGTTCAAATGGGCTGTTTTTAAATAAAGCAACTTGGAGATTGAACAGTTGGCTTCAACAATACATTATAGGTACATTCTCTCTAAATGCTGATTATGGGATGTTCTTCTTAAGTTTCAGTGTCAGTTCCAGACTAGAGGATGATTTCTGGTTGGCATTAAGTAATTCCTCTCCCCGGGAAGTAGTCCCAGTCCCACCTGCCCCCGGTAGAGTAGGACCCCTCCTCTGTGTCCTCTTACCCTCTGTATAGACATGACCTCTACCGTCCTTTCTTCTTTTGTTACCTGCATGGAATTATTGAAGAATGTGTTCACCTTTTTGCTGCACAGAAGGAAGTGGTGACGGAAACCCACATACTCTTCTTTCACTTTCAGTCTCTGTGATGGTATCTCCATCAGTCAGTGATCTGAGCCAAGAACCGGGCACCAGTCCCAGCCATCACACCTGCCTAACTCCCTAAAACTAGTTGGTTGCAATGTCAGTTAGGATGCTCTTTGCTGCAAATAACAGGAAAACCTCCTCGCCTAGCGATGGCCAAGGACCGAGGGGCCAGAGACAGTCATCGTGGACGTTTTCAAGGAGCTTTGCAATAAAAGGGGAGCAGAAAACAGTTCAATAGACAGAGACGCGGGACGAGGTCTGGGCTACTTTTGTTCATTAAGGCGGAGAAGATGCAGCATGTTTGTGTGCTGGTGGTAATGATCCAGTAGAAAAGGCAGAGTGCAAGACAGGGCCGAGTTCCTGGAGCCGTGAACTTGAGTCTGAGCACAGCCAGCTCCTTTCCCCTAAGTGGGAAAGCAGACATGCGGGCACAGATGCAGGCAGCTGAGTGGATGTGGCTGGAGATAAGAGCTTATGAAAGTTAAATGCTCTTTTTTTATGTATATATATTTTTATTAATTTCAGAGAGGAAGGGAGAGAGAAACATCAGTGATGAGAATCATTGATTGGTTGCCTCCTGCGTGCCCCCTCCTGGGGATCGAGCCCCCAACCTGAGCATGTGCCCTTGACCGGAATTGAGCCTAGGACCCTTCAGTCTGCAGGCTGATGCTCTCTCTATCCCTGAGCAAAGCTGGCTAGGGCAAGTAAAGTGCTCTTTTGATTTCTTGAGTGAAGTGAGACAAAAGGCATTGGCGTGGAGTGTAGATGTGAAGGAGGTGTTGGAGGTTTAAAGAGAAAAGATAAGGTCTGAAATAGAGCGTGTGTGTGATTGTGATCAGACAGCCATAGGGGTCCCCAGACGTTCCCTTGGATGTGGCTTCTCTCTCATCTTTGATGTTTTTATCTCTCCCTTCCTCTCTGAAATCAATAAAAAAAAAATTTTTTTAAATGAATCAACCAATGAGTGTTCCAATTAAATAGAACAACAAATCACTAATTTTCCTCTCTCCCTCTCTCTCTCAAAAATCAATTTTTAAAAAAATTTTAATTCAAAAAAATGATATACTGGGGTTAACTTGTACCACTTGGAAACAAAAAAGTAGGGTTGAGCACGCCAGAGGAAAGACTAGAGGGCAATCTGGTAGCTGCAGAAAGTGGGGAGCAGGCCTGGGGGGTGAGAAGAAGGCGGACTAGGTTTGAGCTTCACTTCGGGAGGCAGCCGAGAGCATTGGTGTGGGGCTCAGCTTTGGGGAAGGGAGTAAGTAGGGTTTTTAAAGAAAGATTCAGCTCCAGAGTGATCAGCAAGGCAAGGTTATGGAAGTTGCTGGAGGAGAAGGGGCTGGTCCCCAGAAGAGCGTGTGACACACGCATCATTCTAGTTCCCGCGTGGGGAGTGTGACGGTAAAAACCTGTAGCTGCCTGCAGCCCCCAGGCATTAACGGGGAGCTGAGCCGGCCGGGGAACAGGGAGGAGGAAATCTGGTCAGTGTTTTAAAGTATATGCAGATGATCTTGGGTCTGCTAGCATTTCCCTTAGTGCAAGTACTGCTCACAGTGATTTTAGTTGCTTAATATGCATCCTTTATTTTTATTTTTTTTAATATATTTTATTGATTTTTTACAGAGAGGAAGGGAGAGGGATAGAGAGTCAGAAACATCGATGAGAGAGAAACATCGATTAGCTGCCTCCTGCACACTCCCCACCAGGGATGTGCCCGCAACCCAGGTACATGCCCTTGACCGGAATCGAACCTGGGACCCTTGAGTCCGCAGGCCGGCGCTCTATCCACTGAGCCACACCGGTCAGGGCTGCATCCTTTATTTTTACTTCAACAGTTACATAGTTTATATTTGGCAGATCAAATATATTTAGCCTATCAAATCTGTGATTTCATTGCTTAAGGTTGCATTGCTTAAGATAAGAGTACAGCCCTGGCTGGTGTGGCTCAGTTGGTTAAGCACCAAAAGGTTGCTGGTTCCATGCCCAGTTAGGGGTCAGGGCACATGCCTGGGTTGCAGGCTCGATCCCTGGGAGGGGGGCATGCAAGAGGCAGCCGATCTGTTTCCCTTTCACTTAGATATTTCTCCCTCTTCCTTCCTCTCTCTCTGAAAATCAATAACAAATCTTTAAAAAAAAAAAAAAGATAAGAGAACAGTAGGTAATACATTTTTTACCAAAAGTGAGCCAATTTACAGGGATATTGAGCAAATAATATAACAGGAATTGTTAAGATGGCAAAAATTGCCAATGACTGAAGTTTGAAATAACTTGTGTAGAGCATCGGTTGAAGGTTTATTTTAAGGAGAACGTGCTAGAAGCTTAGTAGATATTCTATTAATATACTTTTTTTTTCTTTTCCTAGCTGGGCTTTGCAGATCTAAACCTGGCAGAGTTCGCTGGGTCAGGAAATACCACTCGCCGCTGTTTACTGGAAGGCTACAATACCAAAAATACAAGACAGGACAACTCCATCCTTAAAGTAAGCGCGGGTAAAGGTTTACATGTCGACACAGGAGGTTCTCTGCCTTTAAATAAGCAGGGCACGTACTGTCAAGGGCAAGGAGGGACTCAAGACCGAGATCGTAAGCTGAGCACACCCCAGAGTACGCGGCGGCCCGCCAGTAGAAGGGGCACGGGGTGCAGTCCAACTCGGCCGTCGTCCTGTTCAGTCCTTCCTGAGCGGCGAGCGTGGGGCGGCGCTGTTATAACCAGTCTTCCTCTTGCTCACGTGTAGGTTTTCATCAGTATGCAGCTGATGTCCGGTGACCCATGTTTTAAAACGTAAGTTGGTGCTCCATAAATGCATTATTTCTCTGAAAGTATAGTGGTCATTTATTTGGTTCAAGTTTCCCATTCCGGTTTCGTAGCGTTTATAGGCTAATCCCAGTGAAGGGCTGGTTTCTCTCCGGTGGCTGACCTGACCCTCCGAGAAGTTACTGTTACCTGTTACCCAGCAAGCTCTCCGCACCCTGAGTTGTTTTAGCTCTTGTCACCTTCAGGTTTGGGGGGAAATGATACAAATGAGGCCTCTGTGGACTCAGTCACGTCTTCAGCAGATACCTAGCAAGTGCCTTACCATGGACTAGGCCCCGTTCTAGACATGACAAAGAGCAGGCAGAAATAGACCAGGTCCCAACACCTCGGAGCTCATCTTCTGAAACAAACGACAGACTAACAAGTGAATCCATGCTGTAAAGATGGCAGCGAGTGCCTTGGAGAAACCCAAAGCGGGGAAGGGGGACCCCGGCAGGAGGTGTTTCTCTCTTACATGGAGCAAGCAGGGGTGTCCTCCCTGGTAGAGAAGAAGCGTGAGGCAGAGAAGTGGAAGCACGTGGGAGTTATTTTCAAACTGCTCCTGGTTTCCATGGTTCGATTCCCCATCAGGGCACAGGCCCGGGTTGCGGGCTCGATCCCCACTGTGGGGTGTGCAGGAGGCAGCCCGTCAGTGATTCTCTCTCATTCATTGCTGTTTCTCTCACGCCCTCTCCCTTCCTCTCTGAACTCAATCTATACACAGATACACTTTTTTTAAGCGCTCCTGGTTTCTTAGGGAACGAGGAAGCCAGGTGATCGCTGGAGAGTAAGGACATGAAACGCAGAGCTGGGGGTTTGGGAAAAAAAGGAAAAGACGTGTGAAGGCTCTCCGGGCGAGGACGAGTGAACCGTCTGGGAGAAAGTGGGGACTGCCTGTCAGCGAGTCGAAGACACTTCAAAATTAAACCTGAGAGTGAATTCATCATTACTTAAGTATCTGAGAGAAGTTATTTAGAAAAGCAAGGAAAGCATTCATTACTACCCTGTGCATCAATCCTGTTTTTAACAGCAGCATCTATATAGTTTTCTCCTTACAAGCTGTTTCGTAAGGACGAAGACACATACTTGAACACAAAGCAATTATTGATTAAAACTACGCATTTTCTTCTCACTTAGCCTTCCTGTGCCGTCTTCTCTCAGACCGTAATTTCCTGGCTTTTTTCTTCATTTCCTGTTGTCTTGGGACTAAGCCGTTCTCACTGTACTGTATTTGGTTTGTTGGGTCAAAAGAGTGGCAGCAAAACCTAGTAGAAGAAAATGAATTAATCATTTCTTCTTATGAGCTTTTTACAAATAGTCTCAGTGGCCCTTTTCCTGCCCTTTCCTCTCCCTGCTTGTGAAACTCAGATACTGAAAAGCTAAAAAGTAGATCGCCTTATGTCCTGTGTTACCTCCACAAAGAAAATTCTGACAAGCTCGAGTTGGTACTTACGGAGACTTTTATAACTTATTAGCATAAGCAGGCGTTACCTCATCACAGATATGTACAAACGTTTGTTTTCTCTTTTCTGTGGCTGTGTGAAATTGTCGTTTCAGAGGGTATTTTTCACGTGCTTTTAACATTACTATGGAACTAAATCAAAACAAGCCTTGCTGTCGCCGGTGTGGCTCAGTGGATAGAGCGTCGGCCTGTGGACTGAAGGGTCAGGTGCGATTCTGAGCAAGGGCATGGGCCTCCGTTGCAGGCTTGATCCCTGGCCCTGGGCCAGGTGCATGTGGAGGCGGCCAATTGATGGGTCTCTCTCACACAGATGTTTCTCTCTCTGTCTCTCCCTCTCCCTTCCACTCTCTCTCAAAAAACAAAAACAAAAAAATCAATGGGAAAACATCCTCTGTAAGAATTAACAACAAAACAAGCCCCTCTCTTTTGTTCTGTGATTGAGCCATATTCAGCTTCCGATAGGGGACACACACATTTCAGAACAGAGGGTAATAGAGTAAAAGCTGGCGCGAGCCGAAACCGGTTTGGCTCAGTGGATAGAGCGTCGGCCTGCGCACTGAAGGGTCCCGGGTTCGATTCCTGTTAAGGGCATGTACCTTGGATGCGGGCACATCCCCAGTAGGAGGAGTGCAGGAGGCAGCTGATCGATGTTTCTCGCTCATCGATGTTTCTAGCTCTCTATCCCTCTTCCTTCCTCTCTGTAAAAAATCAATAAAATATATTTAAAAAAAAAAAAAAGCTGGCGCGAGGCAGGCATCGGGGATTAGTTATCCAACACGGAGTCGTCTAGGGAGCTGCCCGGGCCCAGCTAGAATTCAGATGCTTTGTTCGCCTTAGTGCCAGTCCCCGTGCGGATGAATTCCCTCCCTGATGCTTCACGGCCCCGCTATTAGAGCGGCTGGTGCAGCGGCTGCAATTCTCAAGGGTCGGGTTCTTCTAGTTTGTTCAAGACTGCAGGTGGAGGGGTGCCAACGCGAAGGTATTGCTGAAAGCATGTGGCCCTGAAGTCAGGACCCACACCGGGCAGGGAAGAGTGAAGCCCGAGGGAGGCTGACGGAGAGGGAAGAGGCCTCGGGCTGGGGGTGCCGCAGGGCTGGAGAGCAGGTCTGGGAGGTGGAGGGCTGGAGACTCTGTCATCAGGCCGTCTGAGAAAGGAAAACCAAAGGAGCTGGCATGAGAAAGATAAGCATGTAGACATAAGGCCTGAGTCACCATCAGTGATCCGTGACTGTAGACTCCATTCTTCGGAAGGGTATTTTTTTTTTTTTTTATGTATTTCTTTATTGATTTCAGAGAGGAAGGGAGAGGGAGAGAGAGAAACATCAGTGATGAGAGAGAATCATGGACTGGCTGCCTCCTGCACGCCCCACACTGGGGATCAAGCCTGCAACCCCGGGCACGTGCCCTTGACCGGAATCGAACCTGGGATCCTTCAGTCTGAAGGCCGATGCTCTATCCACTGAGCCAAGCCAGCCAGGATGGAAGGGTATTTCTTTTACATCGGTTTTTCTTACAGAAAACTGAATGCAGATTTTTTTCACCAAACTGTTTTACATGACAGCAGGTCCTCAAATAGCATTGTTTTGTTACAACATCCGTGAGATACTGCTCTAGGAACTTAACTCTTGTTTCTATCAATTGGCCTATGGTAAAATCGGTCTTGTTTCCCTTAAAGTCGCAGAAACTATCAACAATGTTAAGTGAGGCCTTGCTGTATTAAAAATATAGCTTTGGGCCTGGCTAGTGTGGCTCAGTGGTTGAGCATCAACCCATGCACCAAGAGGTCACTGGTTCGATTCCGGATCAGGGCACAGGCCCAAGTTGCAGGCTCGATCCCCAGTGGGGAGTGTGCAGGAGGCAGCTGATCAATGTTTCTCTCAAATTGATGTTTCTATCTCTCTCTCCCTCTCCCTTCCTCTCTAAAAATTAAATAAATAGCATATTTTTTTTAAAAAGTTAGTGGAGCCGACGAGAGAGTGGAGGCAAGAGGTAGGAGGCAGAAGTATCCCCTCCAATCACCTCCCAGATGCTTCCCTGCCTCACCTGCGATTCCATCTGACAGATGTAGCACCTTCCACTCACTAGTGCTGGGGCCTGGCCAGCGTGACTCAGTGGTTGAACATCGACCTATGAACCAGGAGGTCACGGTTAGATTCCGGTCAGGGCACATGCCCGGGTTGCGGGCTTGATCCCCAGTGTGGAGCGTGCAGAAGTCAGCTGATCAATGATTCTCTCTCATCGTTCATGTTTCTATCCCTCTCTCCCTGCCCCCTCTCCCTTTCTCTCTAAAATCAGTAAAAAAAAAAAAAAAAAAATATATATATATATATATATATATATGTTTCTATCCCTCTCTCCCTCCCCCCTCCCCTTTCTCTCTAAAATCAGTAAAAAAAAAAATATATATATATATATATATATATATATATATATATATGTTTCTATCCCTCTCTCTCTCCCCCCTCTCCCTTTCTCTCTAAAATCAGTAAAAAAATATATATATATATATATATATTTTTATAGTGCTGGGGACTCACAGACAGAGCCCTTCTCTTTTCTGGACTCCCCTTCTGGTCTCACTGATGTTGAATTTTTAATATATTTTTATTGATTTCAGAGAGGAAGGGAGAGGGAGCGATAGAAACGTCAATGATGAGAGAAAATAATTAACTGCCTCCTACACCCCCCCTCCCCTCACTGGGGATGGAGCCCGCAACCGAGGCATGGGCCCTGTCCGGGAATCAAGCTGTGACCTCCTGGTTCATAGGTCGACACTCAGTCACTGAGCCATGTGGCCAGACAGGTCTCACATTTTTTATTGTGTAGAAGAAGCTCTCCCTACCCCAGGTCTTGAGGATGCTTATACATTACTTGTTTTTATTACTTTTACCCTCAAAGAGGTAACATTATAGGCACCTGCCTGAGGCCGGTTATTGACCACACAACCAGTCTCTCACCGTAAACCAAGTTCTGATCCTTAGAAATGCTTCTTTCCAGACCTCCTTCTACGTCCATGTCAATACCGATTGCCGGTGAATCCGAATCTCTGGAAGAAGATAGAAAAGGAGGAGAAACTCTCAAAATCCATCTTGGAATAGCAGGTATGGCTGTGCCTTTCACTGGGTTTTTAATTGGTGAGATTTGCATAATCCCTCCCACATTTAAAATTCTGTGGGGATGTGACTTGACCCATTTTATTAGAAATACTAAACAATAAAAACAAAGTTTATTTAAGGTAGAGTTCTGTTAAATATTATGAAAAGTACCATAGTTCTTCAGTAAACTAAGGTATTAAGTTTCATTTTCTTGGAATAGGGTTGTTTACATTGCACTTTTTTCAAGGAATCTCTTTCACCCTCCAGTTTGCTTTTCTTGTTCATGAACTTGGCAGTTTATAGAACCCGCAGATTAGAATGCAATTGCCCGTTGTCTTGTGAGTAGTGACAGGAACATGATGTTATGACATATTGCAGATCTCTCAGCAAAGAGCGCCTCTGTTCCAGATGAGCTCGGAGCCTGTGGACATTCGAGAACGTCGAGCCACGCGAGCCAGCAGTCAAAAGTATCAGGTAGGGGCTGGACGTGAAGTTCCTCAGGCCTTCATTGCTCTAAAGCAGGAGCGGGGAGCCTTTCTCCTGCCAAGGGCCATTTGGGTATTTACTTACTTTTTAAAAGATATTGTTATTGATTTCAGAGAGGAAGACAGATGGAGAGAGAGATAGAGACATCAATGGTGAGAGAGAATCACTGATTGGCTGCCTCCTGCATGCTCCCCATTGGGGATCGAGCCCTGATCCTGGTTCATAGGTCGATGCTCACCCACTGAGCCACATACTTATATCTTTCTTGGACCTTCCAGAATTACCAACTGAAAAATTAGTCTGCTATATTTGGTCAGACATTTAATTAACTTACCCCTGACGCCTTGGCAGGGCCAGACCAAATGCTGTCTTGGGCCTTATATGGCCCGCGGGCCAGATGTTCCCCACCCCTGCTATAAAGGTACCAGAAGTGGCTGCGGTGCAGGAGGAGAGGGTTGGCCACAGAGTGTCTGGTATGGGCATCATATCCTGAGCGAGCTTCTCTGACCACAGGGTACAGCTCATGCCACTCCCGATCCTCCAGTCTCTCTGAGCTCTGCCACAGGAGGAACACCTCCGTGGGAAGTACATCGACGGGCGTGGAAAGTATTCTAGAGCCGTGTGATGAAACTGAGCAGAAAGTAGCTGAGCCAAATCTTGATGCAGCTGATAGAGAAGACTCGGCTTCAGAGACACTCAGCAGGTACCCTTCAGGCCTCAGCTCCATGGAGCCGGGGGTGGGGGGGCCCACACACAATATAAAGGAGGCATTTTAAACATTCCTCCCAAAGGTGCCCAGTGAAACAAGATTCTGTAGAATTTCAGCTGAAGCGAGTTGATGACACCAGAGTGGACGCCGACGACATTGTGGAGAAAATACTACAAAGCCAAGACTTCAGCCTAGACTCCAGTGCGGAAGGTGCGTGGTGGCCATCAGGCGCATGTGGCCGTGTGCCAGCCCAGCCGGTGTAGCCGGGTCAGCCGGGAAGAGGCATGCATCACCACGCTGTCTGAGCACATGGGTGAAATGCACTTTATGCCCATAGAAATCTGGAGATAAACTTGTAGCCCATTTGTTTTTAAGAATGTATATTAGCCCTAACTGGTTTGGCTCAGTGGACAGAGCGTCGGCCTGCGGACTCAAGGGTCCCAGGTTCGATTCCGGTCAAGGGCATGTACCTTGGTTGCGGGCACATACCCAGTAGGGAGTGTGCAGAAGGCAGCTGATCGATGTTTCTCTCTCATCGATGTTTCTCTCTCTCTATTCCTCTCCCTTCCTCTCTGTATAAAATCAATAAAAATATTTTTTTTTTAAAAAGAATGTATATTAAATTCGGTTAAGAACAAGCTTTTAAAAAATTTTTTTAAATATATTTTTATTGATTTCAGAGAGGAAAGGGGAGAGAGAGAAACATCAGTGATGAGAGAGAATCACTGATTGGCTGCCTCCTGCACGCCCATCACTGGGGATCCAGCCGACAATGCGGGCATGTGCCCTGACCAGTAATAGAACCATGACCTCCTGGTTCATAGGTCAAGGCTCAACCGCACAGCCACACCGGCCGGGCAAGAATGGACATTTAAAAGCTCAATTTTAAAGAAAGCTCTTAACTGTATTTTTAAATTCTGCGTCAGTGTCTACCATGTTTATATACCTTATGATGGATATTTACATCTGCTTTGTCATGACTGGACACAAGTGCTTCAAGGCACTACTGCAGAGTGGAAGGTTAGGTGGTAAACCGGAAGTGATAGTGACTAACAGAATCCTTCGCTCCCTCAGCATTTGCGCTGAAACGGAAAATGTCCACGCCACCAGGTTGAAAGGAGGAATTATTCCTGCTGATGTGAGCAGAGAGCAGTTTAACAGCGGGCTTGGTTTCCTTGTACGACTGGTGGTAAAGAGGAATCATTAAGCCTCTTGTGGAAATTCGTAGGACGAGCTATCTTTATTCAGTTTTCAGAAAAATAGCTTTAGGAAAGTTGAGGAGAAATAACTATTAGCATAGGTCTTCAATGGCCTGTTTTAAAGCACGTCTATCGCTCTTTAAAGTTTTTAATTTCTTTAATAAAACGGAAATGTAAAGATTGGGTTTATGACGACGTGAATGTTACTGGACGATACTAACCGCCCACAACGCTGCTGTCACTGCAGAGGAGGGACTGCGGCTGTTCGTGGGCCCTGGAGGAAGGACAACCTTCGGCAGCCACCACCCTCCCAGCCGGTAAGGAGCCCCCCGGGGCCTGGTTCCAGTAAAGAGTACCCTGGCCTCGTCCTTTCGGTCCCATGAGCAGAGGATGAAGGTTACACAGGCTGGGGAACACCGATCTAAGTAGTTCGTGTGAGAGGACCATGCTGGGCCAATCCAGTGTCTTCATTATAAACAGTGAATGTTTCAAGTATTCTACTGTGGTGCCTTTAAACCCCGTGGAAATCAGATCTAGTACAAAATGCCCAACACACCCCTCTCCCTTCAGAGCCAAGGTTAACTGGGACGACTTCCAACACTGCCACTCAGAATGTTGACCTTCTTCCCCTGCTGTTTAGGGTGGTGTCCGGAGCCTACGAACAAGTTGTGATCAAACGCTAGACGCCCCGCGGGCGGCAGCTTCCCTGCGGGGGTGCCAGGCGGGCAGCTGAGCTGTCGGGCGCTTTCTCGGGAGAAGGTGGATCGGTTCGAAAAAGGAGGCGTGGCCGTGGGTCCCAAGGACAGCCAGCGCGCACACAGGGACCATCGGACGGTAGTGTCGGGGCCCCCCCGCGTGTCGTGTGCGTGGAAGTCCACGGCTTCCGTGGTCGCTGCCCGAGATCACGCACGGACTGCTTTTTCTTTCCAAACCCCCTGGTGGGGAAACGGCGCTGCACACCTGGGTCTAGTCGGCGTTGAAGCCTAAAACCGGCGGTCGAGGTGCGCAGCAGATTCTGATCACTTAACTTTACGTTTGAGAGACAATCCGTGACGACAAAGGCCCTATAAATTCTGTCAAGATAGTTATAATTCCTGCTGAGGGAACCTTGCATATATTCTACTGCCTAGAGCATTGTACTAAGTTTAACTAATTTTGATACAATTGGTATAAAGAAGTGTGGGTGCTCATGCTTTGGGGAAAAGCTGTACTCCAATTGAAACCTTGCAGTAAAATGCTTAATGTAAGCGGATGAGTCATAGTTGAATAACCAGTGTATTTGAGTCTGAGCTCCGTGAACGGGTATAATGCCATCACGAGGCGGTGTGTGTTGTTACTTGCTAGTATTAGATGCTGCAGAACCCCCTAGCACTGGGTCAGAGACCCACGGGAAGCTTCACGTTCCATGTCAGGCTGCCGTACCCGCACACACCCTAACAGACAAGCTGTTTTAACGCACTGAACAATGTCTGTTGGTTTCAGGAGTCAGCGTTTAGAGCAACTGGAGGGAAGTTGTGATATGATGAGAAACAGGGCAGCCTTCCTCTGTAAGTTCCCACTTCTCTGAACTGGAGAATTATTCCAAGGAGGGAGTGGGCCAGACAGGGACCTGTGGTCTTCCATCTCAGCCCGCCCCCACATCAGCTACTGTGCTCGCTTCTCACTGTGTCAGAAATTGGTTGTTTTGAGGCAAGATTAGACCAGAACATACATCAAACAGAGCATTTAAAGTAAGAATAGCTGGCCCAACCGGCATGGCTCAGTGGTTGAGCGTCGACCTATGAACCAGGTGGTCACGGTTCTTTTTCCATTGATTTTTAGAGAGAGTGGAAGGGAGGGGAAGAGACAGCGAGAGAAACATTGATGTGAGAGAAACATCGATTGGTTGCCTTCTGCACACACCCCGACTAGGGGATTGAGCCTGCAACCGAGGTACGTGCCCTTGACTGGAATCGAACCTGGGACCCTTCAGTCCGCAGGCCGATGCTCTACCCACTGAGCCAAACTGTTTAGGGCTAGATCTTAATTTTCTTGGAATCATCCAGTCTGTTGGGAAAAATGTAGATTCTATACAACCAGTAATTTCCACTCTTTACTTTCAAAACCATGTCCAAATAACATAATATGTTAGAATTCCTTTGGTCTATGAATTTTCATGTTGGCAAAATGGGGGGGGGGGGCAGTATTTTTTAAAAAATATTATTTTAATATTCAAATTGAAAGGTTGAAGAAACTTTAAATAGTTCATGTTAGGGCTTTTGTGTGGTTTTTAATATTTTAAGGATTGGGTATTCCAAATGAATCCAAAACTACTTTTACATATAGATTCTGAGATTTTTAAAGCAATGACACTCAGATAGGGTTTTTTTCTGAGTCATTTACCTTTCTAAGATTTGTTTTGAAGAAAAAGAAAATTGACCTGAAGATTTAAGTCCAGCCAAGTAAAATGTTACCTCACGTGGTAAAGACCTATTGTCTATGACTAAACAAATGAATGACTCCCTTGTATATTACAGAAAAGAATCAAAGAAAGTTTTCAGAGAGATATGAAGATATTTAGAGAGATATTTATTATGACATTTTAAAAACCTATTTTTCTATTTTTAAAATATTATTCCTAAGCTATATTTTTGATTGGCGCTTCTGCAAATGGTTTTGCAGTTGTGAAATGCTAACAACTAGACCGTAGGCCAGGTTCCGTGAGGGCATTCTCCCGCTACGCCGAAGGTGCTGTAATTCGGACACTGGCCCTGTTACTCATCCTTGGCTGCCCTTGTCCAAGACCTTTATGTGAGACGGGCTCTCGGTATTTGAAAATGACACCAAATTCTTTTCTAAAAACAAAATGTGCATTTTGAAGAGCATAAAAATCATGCCTGTATAAATTTAGCAGCCACCAGATAACATCTTGATTTCCGTATGAGTCAACATAACAAACATCTTACTACATGGAAACATAGGAAGAAAAGAGATGGCAGTGTCCTTCGTAGTCAGTGAAGTCCACATCCATTTTATTCTGTTTTGTGTCCCATCAGCACACTTTGCAGTCACATTTCATTACAGTCCTAAAAACATGTCAGTCTGCCTACGTGTCTGCCTGCCTTCCAGGGTCTTCTTTTCCTGGATCCTGTAAACCTGCTAATTCAATACTAAGTCTACTCTTGGTTTCGTTTTGAGTTTAGAAAATCGAATTTGAAAAAGTCGATCTTAATACATTGACTTCTAAATATGAGGCTCCAATTTCAAGTCCCCTAGACTTGGAGAATTTGTACATCTGTAACATTTCCTAACCCTGTGCTAGAGGAAAAGATGAATGGTATTTTACAGTGACATTTCTGATATGAGTCTTAAATACCTTGTTTGGGGGAATGACAGAAGCAGCAGGTCAGGAGCCCACTTCCTGTGACTTGTGCTGGTGACGGAGACCAGAGAGGATGTGAAGGGCAGCCAAGGACAGAGAAGGCCCGGAGCCACCCGCTCACCCTGTGCGGTGGCGTGAAGGCTCTGTGTACAAGCACCTTACGTGGGTTCGTTTCTATAATCTGACAAAGTCTTGACCAAGATTCAAGTACCTACTGGTCTCTGGTCACAACATGTTCAGGTAGCAATGAGAGTCAGTACCTGGCAAACATCCAGACATCATTGTAGGCGTTCAGATTTCCACGCTCAGGCTGGCAGTATCATTCAACGCTTCACTGAGGAACTGCTCTGAAGACTAGGCTTCCAGGACATAACAACGCTCCCGAGAGGCTGGGCTCACGTGATGGGGTTGTGTTTATTTTGGCAGGTCTTTAATGGGGGCGGCTCAGAAACTGTACTGTCAGTTCTCCTAGCTGGTACGGTCGTGTGGCTACAATCCGGTACTGTCGCTGGAACTGTGTCATGTCACTCTTTATACATTGGCTTAGGTACTGTGCATGCTTGTAAGAGCTGAGATGTTGAAGAATATGAAATCCAAAAGCATAAAGGATGAAATATGCCTATATGAACCTGTTTTAGGACTGCTCTGGAAATAAGGCCTTATTATTCCTTTCCATGTGTGACTTTTCATCAGATAAGCAGGGTGGGGCAAAAGTAGGTTTATAGTTGTTCATATGGAAAATACAATTAATAAATAATAGGTATTCTAATTCCTCCTACTTCTCCCATTCAATAAAAGGTTTTAAATTATAAAAAGTAATAATAATACTACAAGAAGAAACTCTGTGCTTCGAGTACTCACAACTGTAAGCCTACTTTTGCCCCACACTGTCCACACAGTGTGTTTGACACGGCTGTGTAGGTGGTTTCTAGCTGCTCCTCCGCATGGCCCGGCTGGCACATGTTGTAATCTACGCAGGCTACATGCTCTGCATTTACCAAGGTGTATGTCTGTCTCTTGATGATAGTCATTGACCAAACCCCATCACAGGAAGACATTTCGGGTACATTCAGTTTGATTTTTTTTTTTAAATCTTGGGGATTTGCCTTCGTTTTGTGCATTCATTTGTTCTTGTGGAAGCTGATACAGTGGGAGTAGTCATGTCCATGTTTATGCAAAAAATGTTTATTGAAGTGATTCCATTAGTATTGTGTTCTAATACTTGGAGAATGACCTTCATTTTTACACATTTCTTTGTTTTAACTGCACAACTATAAATCCAGGAAATGTCCCCCTCCCCTTTTTTTTTTTTACAGAAACTAATTTTTTATTGTAAAGTATTTGTAATAATGTAAAGGTGAATCCTATACATGTTCAATAAAAATCGTTATCTTAAAGTTTAAAATTTCAGTTAAAGATTCTGTCACTGGCCAAGGTCAGAAAACAGATGAGCAAGGACCAGTGTGTGACTTTTCCCTGGGGGTTCCCATCGGAAGACACTCGAACCGGGGGCAGCCCCTGCGGTGCCCGGCCATGAGCCTGCAACCGGAGACCTGCATCTGAATCCAAACGCCCTTCAGAACCTACTGTCTGTCTTTTTCCTTTTTCACATTTTTACTGATTGTAGAGACAAAGGAAGGGAGAGGGGAGAGGCAGAAACACGGATGAGCTCCCAGGCCCAGCTTCCTGACTATCCTCAGCGCTTAGTGCTTTTCTCTCTCTTCCTCCCCCCAGCCCCTCCCCTTTCACCTTCATTTACCTCTTCTTCTCTACATCACACACCCGTGGTAGCAGCACATACACGGAACTGAAGTCTTCCCATGTGGCAGACAGGAAATCTCTGGTGGAGTCAGTCCATCCCACGTTACACAAGATGCAAAAGAGAAAAGGCCTAAATTTCGACATTCCCTGAGTTGGTGATCCCTATCCAGATGGACCCAGGTACTAAGGAAACGTCAGGCCTTCCCGTCTGAGTTAGTTCAGACCCCATTCCTCTGCAGTGACAGCTCAGGCAGGCCGAGCTGCCTCCTGAACCATTTCTCTGAAGCAACTGACTTCACTCCTAGATCTGTCAGTCATTTCAGCAGTGCTTTTTCCTGTGTGGCAAACGCTTCAAGCCTCTGTGGGAAATTGGCATGACTACATTTTGGGGTGTTTTGTTTCGTTTGTGGGTTTTTTGGTTATTGTTTTGCATCTTGTATCGGGAGTCCTCAAAGCAAAAGAATGCATTTACTTTAAGCGGGAAAGTGTGCCACCTTCTGGTACTGAGCTTCAGTGATTCAGTTTAAACATACCTCTCCCACGTGATCCTGTGCCTGCCCTTCTTTCCCCATATTCCATGTTGTTATGCTCAAAGGAATTTTTTTTAATACATTTCCCAACCTCAGAGAGAGGGAGAGAGAGACAGAAACATCAATGATGAGAATCACTGATCTGCTGCCTCCCCCACCCCCCCACCCACTGAGGATGGAGCCTGCAACCCTGACCAGGAATCAAGCCGTGACCTCCTGGTTCTTGGGCGGACGCTCAACCACTGAGCCAGCGCCAGCTGGGCCAAAGGAAAATTTTGTCAGTACTAATTTTAAGTAATTTGAAATACTTTGAAGCAATTTTCCATACTGTGCTTAAACAGGGTAAAAGTGTTTCCCTTTAGTGTGGGTTTAATGAAAGATTCAGTGAATTCACTTTCATGAGCATTCCTACTGGAAAGGTCTGGGTGATCAGTATAAAGAAAGAGACAGAGGGACAAGGCTGGACAGAGACACAGCAGTGGAAAGTCCATCTGTTCAGCGAAAGCAAAGAAGCCGAGTCCAAGCTGAAGTATGGGAGTCGGGAGCAGTGCAGGTTTCTGGGAAAGACGAGGAACTGATCAGATACAGGGTGCCAGCGGACAGGATGGGATGGAGAGGGGAGAGATGAAGGGAGCAATGCAGGCAAAGAGTACATGCCATTAGGCAGGGCACTGAGCTCATTTAATTCCCATTGTATACATGTATGACTTGGCGATCCCACCAGCTTGTTGGATCTCAGCAATCCGAGGTGTCCCCTATTTGGGGACATCCCCAAAGGCATGCGCCACATACGAGGCAAACCATGTTAGCCGTAGTATTGAAACCACTGTCCCCCCTCACATGAAGCGGTGCTTCTCCCTCCTCCGTTACTCTCTCCACCCTCCTTCCGGCCAGCAAGCTGCCGAAGGGGCGTTCCAAACCCACGGCCAGAGTTCACATCGCGAAGCTTCCCTTTCCTCCCGTCACCTGCACTCCTGAGTTGTATGATGCTTTAGGCCAAGTGTGAGAAGTCAGAATTTAGCCCAAAGGGGGTAGCGAATCCTAGAGAGATGTTAAAGCGGCCCTTCCCCCCTGGGAAAAAGTGGTCAACGCTCGATTTCCTCTAACATTCTTTAATGCCAACAACAACAAAAACCGAGCATTCAGGAACTCTCTACAAACACCTGCAAACAAAACAGGCCTATTAAAAAAACAACAACGTGTCAAGTAACCTCAGAGTTCCGTTACAGGGGATAGTGGCTATCCTGGCGAGCCCTCCCTTGGCTGAGACCCCGGCTCTCAGGGCCGCCGGCTCACGGGCTCGCGTCGCGCAGGTCCACCTTCACGGCGGACCCGTCCCTGCTCAGCCTCACCGTGTCAGCGATGAGCGCTCTCATCGTGTCCACGCTGTCGCACAGGCGGTTCACCTTGGGATAGGCGAGCAGCCTCTCCAGCGGGACGTAGAGCTTGTTCCCAAAGCGGAACGGTTCGGGAGACTTCTCGATTTTGCTTCTTTCGAGTTCTGTGAAGACTGGTCCGGAGAAGGTGACCAGCCCGGGGTCGCTGACCCGGTGGCCGTCTCCATCGCCGCGCCGTAGTATCCGCAGGCTGGAGACGTATCTCTGCCTCATGCTTTGGACTTGGCGAGACACCTCGTTGGCTAATGCAAGTTTGCGGACTTCCTTTTGCTGTAAACTCGGATAGGAAACGGAATAAACCTGAAGCCGGGAGGGGAAAAGACCACTTAGGATGTAGGAAAATGTCCCAGACCATGAGGAGTAACTTCATACCACATGAAGAATTAACTGTATGGCCCTAGCCGGTTTGGCTCAGTGGAGAGAGCCTCAGCCTGTGGACCGAAGGGTCCCGGGTTCGATTCCAGTCAAGGGCATGTACCTCGGTGGCAGGCTCCTCCCCGGCCCGAGCCCTGGTCGGGGCTTGTGCCTGAGGCAACCACTCAATGTGTTTCTCTCGCATCGATGTTTCTCTGTCTTGCCCTCTCTCCTTAAAAACTCAACGGAAAAATATCCTCGGGCGAGGTTAAAAAAAAAAAAAGAATACCTGTATATGCAAATGTCAAACCCTATGAACTGTAACTACTGACACGTGGGCTCAAAGAGGAAAAGTGTTGCTGATTAAAAAGGGAGATGTGTGTGTTCTTCCCCATACCGCCCCCCCCCCCCCCCGAAACCAAAGGGTCTGAGACGCTTGGAGGCTCAGTTCCAAAGCATTTCCGGAGCCCAGCGGTGAACTGTCTGCTGGCTCTCCTCTTCCTGCCGAGGACACTGACGCATTCCAGAAGGGACGCCGGCGGCCCATCACTCAAAAGACCATCGCAAAGCTCTGACCGCGGTGGGGCATGTAGGCTTCTCCCAGGGCCCATCACCAGCCCTTCACTACTCTCTGCCGCAGGGACCCTTGATAAGAAGCGTTCACCTCGGAGGAACATGTACTGCTTGTCCCAACAGCTGCCCCACAAAGAACACTCACAATCTACACGGCCGGTGTGGCTCAACGACTGAGCATCGACCTATGAACCAGGAGGTCAGGGTTCGATTCCCGGTCAGGGCACATGCCTGGGTTGCAGGCTTGGTCTCCAGTGGGGGGTGTGCAGGAGGCAGCCAACCAGTGATTCTCTCTCATCACTGATGTTTCTCTCTCTCTCTCCCTTCCCTTCCTCTCTGAAATCAATTTTAAAAATAAGTAAAAGAACACTCACAATCTTATAAACGTGCTGACCACACTGCTCTGCCACGCACGATTCCGTGGCGGGCGCTCCGTTTTTCCGGAAGACCCCTATCTGGGTGCAGTAGCCAACGTTCCCAGCTCCTTCCGGTGGCTCCCCCACGCCAGTAAACTCCACGGAGTAACTGTAGAACTCCGCCACCCCTAAGGCCCTGGAATCAAAAGGAGGGATCAGGGTCTTTTCCAAACTCGGAACTGCTGTTCCATAGACAGCCATTCCCGGTGGAACAGAACGCGAACAATGCGAGGAACCAAAGGACTTCGGAGTCGCGGATTCTCACGCATCACACCATGCCACAGCGTGGGGTCTGCCTGCTTCTCCGAGGGCCATTCAGGCAATGGCTGCGAGGTTAATGAACCCCAAGAACATGGAGACAAGGAATGTGTGGGGCAGCGCAGAGGAATGGACAGGGACACCACGAGGGCCATAATCCCAACTCCTGTTTGGGTTCGGAATTGCGCCAAGAACCCGGGGAGCCCCTGGCAGATGCCCCCGGGCCAGGGCCACACCTCCCCTCAGTCCTGTTTCCCGACCTCCACACCCACACTCCTGACGCCTCACACCCGGGGGGCACACACCTCTCCCGCACCCGCCTGAGACGTGAGAGAGAAAACCAACCTCCCACTGGCTTGGCTCGTGTGCTCTTCGGGAGCAAGTCACGTCCGTCACGGATCCAGCGAGACTGACGCCCCAGGACTTCAAACGTCCGCGGGGTCCCGAGAACCCAAAGCACCTTTGCACTCACCAGGTCTGAAACTGCTTCCTGTTCCACTCAAATTTGTGATCCGAGTCTCTCAGGGTCACTGCCGGGAACAGGGGGTTGAAGTCCGCGTTGGGCGTGCTGATGACGACCATGGCCGGAGACAAGTACCCAAACACGACTTCGGGGAACCTGGCCAGGTCCTCGGAACCCAAATGTTCTATTCTGTAAGGGCCGCGGGGAAAGAGCGCGTGAAATGGAGCTTCGCCTGCACCATTTCCCTAACTGACAGCAAAACCATGTCTGTCTCTCCGTTGACGTATCCCCTCCCTTGGAGGACGTCACAGTGACCTGCCCCGTCCTTCCCTTCCCCCATTCCAGAGGAGACTCGGCGGTCACAGGCCAGTCCCAACCGACAAGCAACTTTCTTTACAAATGAAAATCCAGATCACATGTGGGGAGCAAAGTTTACTAAGACTAATCCAGTGAAATCTGTCTAATTAAACAGAAGGAATGCGTTCAATACTTACAGCTCGATACATGTGACTAAGTCAAATCCAAGCAAACGAGAATCTCTCTCCACAGCAGAGCCGTGGTACAAGATGATGGACAGATTCAGGTCCCGGGGGCTTAGATACTCCCCGGAGAATGGAGACAATCTACACCTGCCAAAGCGTGATGGCAGAAGTCAGCGCATTTGAGCACAACTGTTCACACTTATCCCAACCACAGACACCAGAGTCACTTCCTTTCGTGGGGGAAGTAACCGGCCCATCAGAACAAGGTTCTGAATATTTGACATTGCTCTCATTTTTTAATACTTTTGGTCTCCCGGCTCACTTTGGATCAACGGTTTTCAACTTGTTGTCCTTTAAGAGAAACACCCTTTTGAAACAATCTGTGGAAATTCAACATATACAGCATATTGGAGAGCTGCTCTGCTTCAAACTAGAGATGGCATCCAGTATCAACCTACTCAGATTCTTGCCCTTTGAAACTGAGTTTGCAATGCGCTGACTATTATAATTACTTAATTGAGACTCTACTTTCTACACTGGTAGGAAACGTATTCACAACATATACAGCTGATTAACATGAGGGCATAGTCATTATTCAGAGAGCCTGAGGCTCTCTGTGTGTAATGTACAACACGTTTTAACATTTAACATACTGTAAATCTTGCACAAAATTGACACTTCCTCTAAGCCTATGTACTAGTGCCACTGGTTTTAGATCAATGCACACTTCCTCCAGAAACGGGGCATTACCTCTGCGATCCTATTTTATCCTTATTGATATCTACTCCAACAATCAGTTCCAGGCAACTGTGCGATTTAATCATCTGTATGAGGGAAGCGTTGCCACACCCCAAGTCTGCCACCTGCAGATGAGACCAACGTTATTTAAAGACGTTGATAAGCCAGAGAAGTCAAGGATGACCAAAGACCTTCTTTACAGGGAGTGGGTATCAGAAGTGAAACCATAATAAAACATCGTATGGAAGGATCTCTTTGGCAGAAAAAAAGTACACGGGAGGAAATTAATCTTGAGACATTATAAGCCTGGGCGGGGGGGGGGGGAGTAAGTCCTGTTTAACTTCACATGTCAACCACGCGCTCCTTCATTCCACACTCATCCAGCTCCTCCCAGCTTCATTTCCTCTCCATGACCCTCTCCCCCTCCTTGCGAGGGTATTTCCAAACAGTCTCTGGTTACTTACTAACCAAGACTTCTGCATTCGGACAAAACATTTTATAAGACAGTTTCCATGAAATGTTTGGAAACCGAGACCTACCTTCTTGGGTTTGTGCTGATTCACTAGGTCGTTAACGAAGCTGTAACGCTGTCTGTAGAGTGGAGGGGAAAAATTAATCGCCTTCTTGACCGGAAGATCAAAATGACCACCCACCACACCGTGGCCCTGCAAGTTTACAAACAAAAAGTGTTTTTAAGTCATACATGACCTCGGGAATTCGATAAGAAAAAAGCTTTATTTCCGCCAATTAACTGGCAGAACCGAATGGCCCTTCCACCACCTCTGTTCTCACTACAGTCATTAGGTGGCCATGCATTTCCTCCACAGTTCATCTAAGTCTCCTCCCTTATTAAGAACCTGGCTTGCCAAAGCCGGTTTGGCTCAGTGGATAGAGTGTCGGCCTGCGGACTGAAGGGTCCCGGGTTCGATTCCGGTCAAGAGCATGTACCTGGGTTGCGGGCACATCCCCAGTAGGGGGTGTGCAGGAGGCAGCTGATCGATGTTTCTCTCTCATCGATGTTTCTAACTCTATCTCTCTGCCTTCCTCTCTGTAAAAAATCAATAAAATATATTAAAAAAAAAAAAAGAACCTGGCTTTATGCTTTCTATTGCTCAGAGTCGGCTGAACGGAAAACTGCATTTGATAAAACAGTTACTACTATACACCTCCTGGCCACACGGGATCTTGCGTGAACTTCCAACGCCTGGAGTCCAGGCAGGCAGGCAGGCAGGAGGCTGGAGACTGTTCATGATTGACAGTCTCTCCTCGACCAACCTGAGGTCAGGCTCCTTTGCCAACTCTTCTGACTACACCCCGTCGAGCCCAGTGTTAGCAAGATTCCTACTACCTCGGTTTAGAGAGCATCCCCTCCCCTTAATTCCGGACCAAATCCTCTCTCTGATTAAGTTCTTCATTTCCCGTCCTCGATATCTCATCACCGTGGCCTGCCTCCAAAACCCTGATGACACATTAAGAATCTTGTTAAATCTGTCCATCATTTAGCAAGAATCTCCAAACTCTTCATGTCTCCTCTCTTTCCCATCTGCTGACCCCCGCCCCTCACTCTGCTCAGAGGCTATAAACCCATTAGTCTTTGTTGTAGACGGAGTTAAGCCCAGTCTCTCTCCTAACTGCAATGCGCTTCCTGCAACAGTCCCAGTAATGGTGCCAGAACGTTTCTTTAACACGACCCCGTTAGGAAAAAGGAATTGTGATTAAGCCTCAAGAGCTATTCCTGCCCCTAAATACCAGTATTATAAAGGAATGCAGTCCAAAAGGCACTTCTGTCCAAGAGAAATAAAATACAAGCCAAATATGCAACTTCCTTGTAGCCTATTTTTTTAAAAGGTTTTTAAAGCGTAGTCGTGATATTTTATTAATGCAATGTATCTAAAGTTGCCAGAATAACTCGTGAGAGTCATACAAGCAGGTTAGGGAGGGCAGCAGTTACCTCTTTGCTGTTGCTCTGTGCCATTTTGTCTCTCCGAGTTTCCTTGAAACAAAAATGTAGGTGTACCCTTCCAGGAATCAACAACAACCGGGCTGTAAGTTAAAAATTATCAGTTGTAGGGGACGGTGAGTGATAAAAAAAGTAAATCCGTTCTAAGAAGAAGTGGAACGAAATAGCTGCCGAGATCAGTAGGAAAGGGAAGTGGTCTTTCTCCATTCCCTTTCTGTGTTCCTGTTTAATCCACAGAATTTACTCAGGACGTTGTATTTCAGACAACAGCCAACAGCTCAGAAACCTAAGTAATGGCACTCGGCCAAACCCAGCTAAATGCAGCCCAGGGTACCCCTAAGGTACCATTCTTTCCTTTGACTCTTCTTTTACTTTGATACAAACTAAACAATCCTAGCAGTCTGACATTTCATTAAAGCCCTCAATCTCACTCAAATGGCTTGCAAGAACCGATTCACACACAGTCAAAATGAAATTTCGAGGGGGAGAAAGTGTCTCACGTAATAAGCTGTGGATGCTCCAACATCTGTCCAATAATTCACGATGAACTTGAAGTTCTGGTTGACTGCACACCTGTCTCTCTCAACTACAACTGGGGCTAAAATGCAGGCAGGTGGCCGATGGACTGACTCACAGGTGTAGGTGGTATGCTACAGGAGAGGAGGGGCCAGTCTTTCTGCTAACACGACGAGGATGTGTGGCCCAATGAGTGGGGTTTGCCAGTAATCCTTGCTACAGGTGTCATTTCAATGTAGGAGAGCTTTAAGGAAATGAAAACATTTGAAAAATGGTCTGGGGTTTTTCCCTGCTTTTTTCCCTATTTCTTGCTGTACTTGAGCCTCCCAGGAAGTATTTGGCCTTTGTGTTTTCAGACTAACTTGGGGAATCCCGCTGAACAATCCTAAAAAGGTGGGTTGCATCTGGTTCACACTGGTCCAGTTTGTCAGTGGTCTCAAAACCCTGAGTGCACATTAAGAATCACCCAGATATCTGCCGAAACTGGTTTGGCTCAGTGGATAGAGCGTCGGCCTGCGGACTGAAAGGTCCCAGGTTCGATTCCGGTCAAGGGCATGTACCTGGGTTGCGGGGGGCGTGCAGGAGGCAGCTGATAGATGTTTCTAGCTCTCTAGCTCTCTCCTTTCCTCTCTGTTAAAAAGTCAATAAAATATATTTTAAAAAATAAAATAAAAAAAGAATCACCCAGATACCCTATATAATAAAAATCTAATGTGAAAATCGACCGAAAGGTGGAACCACCAGTCACTGTGACACACTGGGATCCCTGCTCAGCCAGAAGCCCTGAGCCGGGCTCACAGCTGGTGGGCCTAAGCCATCAGTCCAACGCCCTCCCCCCCGCCAAGGGCTCCTGGGCTGTGAGAGGGCACAGACTGGGCTGAGGACACCACCCTCCCCCAGTGCACAAATCTCATGCACCAGGCCTCCAGTTTAAATAATGATGACCAATGTTCAGGCACTGATCTTAGGGAGTATTTCATTTTGTTGCCTAGGGCGGATGGAGGCTTGACCATAGTACTTTCTAAAGTCTCAACCAATCAGTTTGCGAACACCTGATACACTGAACAATCTTCCTTGTTATAAACACTTTTATACAAAGGGGCATGTCAGTTCTCTCGGTACCAAGGACCTAGATGATATCGGGGCAGGGTAGGTAAAATGGAGAGTTACTTGTTTGGGGTAACCAGTGTCACTTTTTTAATATCCTGGAAAAAAATAAAATAAAATGTAGGCAACATGTCAATCGCCTAACTTTTCGAGTTATTCTCTAACTCGAATCCCGAAACCCTCCAGGTACCCAGCCTCGCAGTCCTGGGCAGGAGCCGGCGCCAGTCTTACCTGCGACTAAGAAGCGCAAGCAGCCGGCAAAGCGCAAGCAGCCGGCAAAGCGCAGATCCGCCCACTAGCAGATAGAGCCGCGCAACCAGGCTTTTCACCCCTGGCCCCGCCCTCGACGGCCGCGCACGCGCAGTCTCGCCGCGTGACGTTACCGCGCGCGGCCGCGCCTGCGCCGTCAGCTCTTAAGTGGTGCGCGCTCTCGGCGCGCCCTCGTCCTCCGCGCCGCGCCAGGCGTCGGTTGTGTGTCTCAACGGCCGCAGTGGCGCATGGCCCGCAGGCATTTCCAGCCGCGACTGTTGGACGGAGGCGGCGGCGTCTCCCCGGCGCGTCCGCGGGCCTCGAGCTGTTGGGTGCGCGGCGCTCCCCGTGCGCGGCCAAAGCTGCAAACGGCCCCGGCAGCGGAGCCCGAGGTGTCCGAGGCGCCGCCACTCGGGTCCCCAGCACAGTCCACGGGGGCCTTCGGGGTACCCGGGCAGGGTCAAGTTGCTCCAAAACAGCTAAACTCAGAAAAGCTTGCAGCCCTCAAACTGCAACGGGTACCTTCTGCACTGGGGGCGCAGCTATCTGGTCTCATGGAGGCGTTACTGTCTGGGGCCTCCTTGCAGAGATGCAACTTGACACTATACATCGGTTACTGCTTTCCTGTCTGCGACGGAAGAGTTTAAGGAGGGAAAGAGGAGAAATCAAGATGACGCCTTTGGCGGGGGAAGGGGGATGTTTTTAGTCCTATTTTATTTTATCCTATCTTATTTTTTAAATATTTTTATTGATAAGGGAGAGATAAAAACATCAATGATGACAGGACTCATTGATCGGCTGCTTCCTGCACGCCCCACCCTAGGGATGGAGCCTGCAACTCCCAGCACGTGCCCTCCTGGTTCATAGGTCGATGCTCAACCGCTGGCTGGGCTTATTAGTCCTGTTTTTAAAGAGAAAGCTGCCCTGGCGGGGCTGCTCAGTTGGGTAGAGAGCGTCGTAGAGATACACCAAAGTTTCAGGTTCAATGCCGATCCCTAGTCAGGGCACATACAAGAAGCAACCAAAAAGGGGAACAACAAATCGATGTTTTTCTTTCTGCCTCCCTCTCTCTCTAAAATCACTAAATAAAAGGAATGACATTCTGACATCCTACAATATGGATGAACCTTGCAGACATTATGCTGAGTGAAGTAAGGCAGACACAAAAAGGCAAATATTGCATGGGAGTGAGGCGGTAGGAAAAATAATTCTCAGTAGCTCACGTTGGTGGACATGAGATTCTAGTCCTGTTCATGGCCTTTGAGGTTTTGTTACCTCCTTGGAAACGGGGCTGGAGCCTGGCGGGGGAGGTGGAAGAGGGTATAGGGGAGAGAGCTGGTGAGAGCGGGAGACTTGACTTGGGGTGATGAACACACAATACAGGGACCAGATGATGTGTTGTGGAATTGTGCACCTGCAACCTGTAGAATTTCGTCACCCCCAATAAATTCAATAAAAAGGGAAAAATTGGACTGGATCCTGAACTCTAGTTCTCTCCAGTATCTAACATTTTTTTAAATGTATTTTTATTGATTTCAGAGAGGGAGGGGGAGGGAGAGAGAGAAACATCAGTGATGAGAGTCATTAATTGACTACCCTCCTGCACACCCCACACTGGGGACTGAGCCCCCAAACTGGGCATGTGCCCTGACCTGGAATCCAACCGGTGACCTCCAGGTGATGAGACAGCGCTCAACCACTGAGCTATACTGGCTGGGCCCCGATTTAAAAGTGCTGAAGACAAATCTTTAAAGTGAACAGGTGAGCTCTACAGGATTCCTGAATCCAGCGTTTTCTGCCTTACCTGCTAGTGGGCTCGTCTATGAACTTGAATTCTCAGATCCAGCTTTCTCTCCAAATGTGCCTATTTCATCATTCTCCAAGTCTCTCACCATTGAGACTAGGAGAATCCCAAGGGTTCGGGGAGTCTGAGGGAGGGCCGTGAAGGATGTAGAAAAGACAAAGAGAGTAAGCTGGGTCTAGGTGGATCTCCTGTGCCTGGCTGAGGCCACAGAAAAAAGATCAGGCGGAAAGCTGAGCCTTTATTTTATAGTCAGGTAAACAAGGTCGTGGTCACCATGGTTACACTGCTCTTGTGAGTTTCACTTGTTTGGGCAGCACCTGCTGCACCTCCCACTGCCCATTAGCTCCCCAGGAAGGCTCTAGGGAGCTTCCTAAGGTCAAGGTTAATTATGCTAAGAGGGCTGTGCCCTCTAAGCTGGGACTTGTTTGTGGCTTTGCCAGCAGGTCCATCTGAGGCTTAAACCTACAGTGCTCCCTACACTCTGAAATCAATAAAAATACATGGAAGAGGCTGGAAGTCATCCTTGGCTCTCTCCATGACCACACCTGGCCATTCACCACACCTGGACCTCTTCACGCTGTCAGTTGCATCTGTTCCTTCCTACAGCCAATACCTTAGCTTACCCTTTGTCATCTCATTTCTTCCTTATACCTAATCTTACCTCCCTCCACCAGATTCTAAGTCCCATCGAGATACAGGCCATGTTACACATTTTCAGAATGAGTTTTAAGTCAAACTGACCTTACATCCTAATTTGACGATTCCTCACTAAACTTTGGAAATTTGCCCTCTCCTAGTGTTGATTCATTCCGTTGAAAATGAGAAATCAGGTAATGCACTCTCGGTAAGTAGGCATAGTGTATCTATTGTGGATCAAGTACTGGTGTGAGTGAAAAAGACAGATAAATGTCCTTCTCCCAAGGTTCTAGTCCAGCAGGCGTGTCAGCCATGCAATAAGTGACCAAAGGTTATCCTATGTACTATCTTGAGCCTGATGCTCAAAGTAGGATGAAATATTCAGAGAGCTTGGGAGAAAGAACTGTATTTTGCATATAAAAGGAATCAATGTAACCCTGGCCAGGTAGCTCAGTTGGTTAGAGCATCATACTAGTAATGTTCAACCCAGGGTTGCAAATTTGATCCCTGGTCAGGGTACATACAAGAACCAACCAATGAATCCATAAACAGGTGGAACAACAGTCCTACCCGTTTTGACTCGGGGGGGATAGAGCATCGGCCCTCAGACGGAAGGGTCCCGGGTTTGATCCTGGTCAAGGACACGTTGCAGGCTCGCTCCTGGCCCTGATTGGAGGAAACCAATTGATGTGTCTCTCTCACATTAATGTTTCTCTCTCTCTCTGTCTCTCCCACTCCCACTCTCTCTAAAAATCAATGGAAAAATATCCTCAGGTGTGGATTAACAAAACAAAAAAAGTGGAACAACAAACTGATATTTCTCTCTATATATATCTCAATCTATTTCTATCTCCTTTCTTCTCTCTCTAAAATCAATAAATAAAAAAATTTAGAAAAATAATAAAAGGAATGAATGTGAACAGTTTGTGGCCAGAGGAAAAATTGCGCCTGATTAAGATACACAAATTCTTTGGCACTCCTTTTGAGACAAGGGGTCTGCTTCCTCATCTATTGAATCTGGGTGGATTCTGTGATTTCACCAACGAAGTGCCAGTTTCAGGCCCAGTGTTAAGGGACTGGCAGCTTCTACTTCCTGTCTCTCGGGACACCTACTCCTGAAATCTGGATGCTCGGCTGCCAGGCACAGCAAGCAGCCCCACCATCGGCCCACGTGGAGGGAAGCCGAGTGCGCCCCACCCCCACCCCACCCCCACCCCAGGCAGCCAGGACCAACCTGTCTTCCAGCCACGTGAGTGAACCGTCTTGGAAATCATTCCTCCAGACTCAGCTGAGCACTTCAGCTGACTGCCCAAGGGCCACTGGAGCCACTCTGCCCACACCCCCAGAGCGGGGAACACCCCCAGAGCCGCGAGTGTGTGAGAATTTCCTCCTCCGTAGGGTTCTTTTGCTGATGACTGGCTGGTATGGGTATATAAAAATCAGGTCCCTTGCCTTAAGTTTGGAACAGCAATGGGGTATAATTTATGCTCCATTCCCCCCTCCCCCCCACCATCCCCCCCCAATCAGGCTAAAGCCATTATCCACAGGACTTGATACGAAATTCTGACCCTACTTTTTAAAAAATTTTTTAAATTGATTTCAGAGAGTAGGGAGAGAAACACCAATGATGTTTACATTAATACTAGTTAATACTAGCCTACACTAATACTAGTAGGCTGCCTCCTGCACACCCCACACTAGGGTTCAAGCCTGCACCTGCCACCCGCCACCCCCACCCCCCCGCCCAGCCCCCGCATGTGCCTTTGACCCGAAATCGAACTGCGACCTCCTGGTTCATAGGTTGATGCTCAACCATCAAGCCACACCAGCTGGGCCGTGACCTCCTAATTTAATCCATCATGTCACTAGTAGAACTTCCGTGAGGTTCACCAAGCTTCAGGTTTATTTGTTGTTGCGTTTACCTCTTCAACCCAAGGATATGTTTACTGGTTTTAGAGAGACAGGCAGGGAAAGAAGCATCAGGAGAGGGAGGAACATTAATTGGTTGCCTCCCACATGCAGACGGACTGGGGACTGAACCCTCAACCTGTTGATGTACATGATGACGCTCCAACCAACCGAACCAACCCGTGAGGAATGTGCATCTTTTATGATGAAGGATATCCTTTACACTGTTCCTTGTGATAATACGGGAAGTTGTCCCGAGTTCTGTGAGCTGTGAGAGCAAATTATTGAGCCTGATGGAGGGGACGGGGGTCACAGGAACCCCCCCACTTGTATCCAAGTAGGACAGAAGAAGTACGGGTAACCTGGGGACTCACCTCTTATGATTGAGTGTATTCTTGTGGGTAGTCTGAGCCCTTAACGTGTGCAGTCTACTAACTCCAAGTTGTTAATGTCAGAACTGAATTAGATGATAGGACACATCCAGGTTATGTCCAAGGAGTTGGTATGGGGAGAGAAGCCCTCACACATTCGTTGTTAGCTGTTGTGAGTAGAGAAAGTTTTCTTTTATTTATTATTTATTTATTTATTTAGGGGAGGGCAGTTGGGGGTAATCAGGCTGGCGGGGGGGGGGGCAGTTCGTGGGTGAGCAGGCTGGCAAGGGGGGCAGTTGGGGGTGGTCAGGCTGGCGGGGGGCAGTTAGGGGCAAGCAGGCTGGTGGGGGGGCATTTGGGGGCAAGCATGCAGAGTGGTTAGGGGCAATCAGGGATGTCTGGCTGCCGGTGGAGAAAGTTTTCTTTTAAATATTTACATAGTACCTGCTAAGAGTCTCATTGTGCCTAGTACTGGGGATGATTAGCTGGAAGGTATAGAGCCTCCCTCTGGTGGCCTCGGGTGACAAATAAGCAGACAACTACAGTATAGGCAAGCTAGCATGCAAACTGTATGGCTTACTGGTTTTTCCTAGCACCCTTGAAACAAATTTAAGTGCTATAATAGTAACAGTTACCCCAACGCATTACCTCTTCTTTCATGCCTCAGAGCCGTGGCCCAGGCTACCTCTAACTAGACTATCCTTTCCTCTTTGCCTAGTAACTCCAAATAATTCTTAAATGTCAACTCATACCTTTGCAACCATAACCAACGAAGCAGGAGTAGCTTTATCCAATACCCTTGATTATTCGGAACAACCTACCAATAGGGCCGGATTTTTAGTTCTTGGAACTTTATACAATGGCTTCTGAAGTTACTCTAGGTTCATGGTGGTTTCGAACAATAAAACGTTCAGAACACTAGAACATTTGTTATTTTAATTACAGGTGGCAATTATTCTAATTATTTACTCATTTATTCAATCCAACTACTTGCCTGTTGGCCAGGCTTTTGTTTCTAAGAAAACTGATGGGAAATCAAATTAAAAAGTATTTTATTGACTTTAAAGAGCGGGAGGGAGAGCGGGAAAGAGAACGAAACATCAACGTGAGAGCAAAAAAATGGGATTGAGCCCGAAACCGGGAATCAAACCAACAACCTTTTGGTGCAGGGAGCAATGCACAACCAACTGAGCCACACCAGCCAGGGCTCAAAGCAATTTTTAAGAGAAAGAATGAAGTTGGAAGATTTAACCTACCTAATTTCAAAACTTGTTATGTTACAATAATCCAGATAGTTGGATATTGGTGAAAAGATAAAGATCAATGGGACAAAATGGAAACCAGAAATAAACCCATACATGGTGGGTCAAGTGATTTAAATTTTTAAAAAATATATTTTATTCATTTTTTACAGAGAGGAAGAGAGAGGGAAAGTTAGAAACATCTATCAGCCGCCTCCTGCAAACCCCCCTGCTGGGGATGTGCTCGAAACCAAGGTACATGCCCTTGACCGGAATCGAACCTGGGACCCTTCAGTCCGCAGGCCGACGCTCTATTCACTGAGCCAAACCGGTTAGGGCAAAAAAAAAATTTTTAAATACTGATTTTAGAGAAAGGGAGAAACATTTTTTCCCACTTAATTTATGCATAAATTATATGCATTCATTGCTTAATTCTCGTATGTACCCTGACCAGGGATGGAACCCACAATCCCGGCGTATCTGGACAAAGTTCTGAGTGAGCTAAACGGCCAGGGCCTAAGTTTGGTATTTAGCCAAGAGAAACAAAAACATGTCGGAATAAAGCCTAATACACAACTGTTCATAGCAGCTATCATTTGTAATAGCCCAAAATTATAAACGGGCATGGCCATGAATAGATGATTGGATACACAACTTGTGGTAAAACCATACAATGTAACACTACTCCGTAACAATAACATATACCACATAACCAGTTTATACAATCAGTAAGAATGAATTTCAAAATGATGCTGAGTCCAAGAAGCCAGATGAAAAGAGAACATAGCGTACGACTTCATTTAAAATCCTAGGCGCTTCATTGGCGCAATTCCTATCCAGCAGTTACTCCCCTCTAAGCTTATTTCCTGGCTCTTGTCAACTGAGACGGGGACTCTCTAACAAGCCTTGATCTACCCTATTTCTTTATATATTCAGCCTCTTCTCTGCCTATCAAACTGCCCACTCCATTACCACCTGTAGAAACCTGTGCTTTTTGTACCCTTCCCTTAACTCCCAAACACATGCGCCTTTTCTCTAGGTTGACAGCAGCTTTTGAGAGAAGACAGATTCTGACTCATTTGCACACTTCTCCGCCACCTCCTCGCGCCCTCTCTGGCCCCATTTGGGTGCCTCGCCCAATGTTTACCTCCAAAGGATGTAAGAACTCGGGGAGAAAGGACCGAAAACGCATCTAACAAAATGCCTGGCGCATCTGCTAGGCCCTCCAAGGAGAGTAGCTCTTTTAATGCTTAGCCCGACAAGATATTATCTCGATCTTAACAGTTTAATAAACTTAGGCTCAAGCAAGCCCTCTGTTCGGACAGTACAGCCCGAGGGAGGACAAAAAGACCTCGCATCGTAATCTCAGGGAGGCGTGAGGGCCACCATCCCTCCCAGAGAATCTTAACAACATACTCCGCAGGATTTAGGGACGACTTTGCAAGCGAGCTCTCTCGTGCCCGGCTTCGAGAGGGGTGGCCGGGACCCCAGTCCCAATACTGAAACACCCGAATTGGACCCTCCACGCCTCCCTCTGACTCCCCAGTTCCCAGAGGAAATGGGAGCGCCGGGAACCGGAGGAACAGGAGGCCCTGGAGCCCCCCGCGGCGCCTGGAGCGTGCACCGAACGCGCGGCGGAAGCCGGAAGCGGCCTGGCCAGCCCACCCGGGCGCCTCTTTGGCTGCCGGCGAAGCTTGGAACTCTGGGGCCTGTGGCGTCACATCCGCCGGCCCGCCATCTTGTTCCCAGGGGCAGTTGGCGGAAGAGATCGCGCTCCCAGGCCGCCGGCTCGCCTTCAGCCGGGATTTCTCGCGGCCAGCGTCTCGGCGTCTGCTCTCGATCCGGAATCCATTTGTTGGCGTCCTCGTCGCCCTCCCGTCACCCGGCCGGGGCACAGCGAGGCGGCCCCCTCTCCCGACGGCGTTCCATGGAGTAGGGTCCCGGACCGTTGTCCCGAAGAGCGATCGAGCTTGGCCCCCCTCCCCCCCTTGTCCCTCCCTCCTTCCTTCCGCCGCAACATGGCTAACAACAGCCCCGCGCTGACAGGCAACTCGCAGCCGCAGCACCAGGCAGCCGCGGCAGCGGCCCAGCAGCAGCAGCCGTGCGGCGGCGGCGGGGCCACCAAGCCGGCGGTCTCGGGCAAGCAGGGCAACGTGCTGCCGCTGTGGGGCAACGAGAAGACCATGAACCTCAACCCCATGATCTTAACCAACATCCTGTCGTCGCCTTACTTCAAAGTGCAGCTCTACGAGCTCAAGACCTACCACGAGGTGGTGGACGAGATCTACTTCAAGGTACGAAGCGTCTAGGCCTGGACCGGGGCTAAGTTCGGAGAATGGCGTCCGGAGGAAACGGGCGGAGGCGGCCCCCGAGGTCTGAAGATTTGGGGGTCAGGGGAAGGTTGGGTGGGCATGGGGGGAAGCGGTGGCTAGTAGTCTGCCGGGGAGGGGGTCAGACGGGGGCCGCCCTCTTTCCCTTTTCGGATTTTTAGGGCCGGGAGAGGCCGCCGCTGTTGATCGCTCGCCCCCCGCCACTCCCCGCACCTCCTGCCCACCCCTGGGGGGGAGACGGGTGGGGGAGAGCAGGAGAAAGTAACGGACGCCTCTCCGGTTCGCAGCTCTAAAACTATCCCTTTTGATGGTGGATCTACTCGGCGCCAACTTGTTGGTGCTTCTCCCGCTCACCCCGAGCCAAGGGCGTGTATTGACTTCAGTGTTGGCCTCGTGTTGTTGGTATTTACTGTCCAGCCAGGGAAATGGCCGGGGCGGGCGGGGCGGGCGGGGGCGGGGGGCGAGGTGCCGGAGCGAGAGGAGTAGGGAAGGCCTGGCGATTTTCCCAGCAGGAAGGCAGGAGTGAGCGGCCTGTTACCTGTGCGTTGGGCTTACTGGAATCCTCCGGGCCCTGGGCTCCTGCGGCAGGGTCGGTGCTGGCTTGGCTGTGCTGGGGAGCTCACCTGGCGCCTCCTCACTGCACTCTTGTCTCAGTTCTTGTTTCGTTAGCAGGATTGACTCAGTCTTGCAGCGAGGCTCGGAGCAGCCCAGGGTCGCAGGTAGAGGTACGCACTATTAATCATGCTCAATCGCCATAAATGCATTTCCCTGGGTTAAATGGACGGCTAATTAGATTATTCTGGCCATTGGTTTTGGTCTTTACCAGCTAGATGGGCTTTCTCCACGTACCTGCAAATTATGTAGTTTTTTGTGTGTTTTTTTTTAAACCTTCCGGGCCTCCTAAGGTTATATTTTAAAGAGTATTTCTAACAGCCTTGATGAGCCTTCAATATTTTAGCTAGAGTATCTAATATAATATAATCCGTTTTGTCTGTATTGGCTCTTAAAACATTTGACAGACCACGTAAAGTATTTCCTGTGAGCTGAACGCATCTGTGCAGGTGTTAATAAAAGTTAAAATTTTAATTTGCTCTTCTGTCCATCTTTTTCCACTTACAGTGACTAGATTACTGAAGGATTCTTTTTAATCAGTTGCTTTCGATAGAAAAATCATGTTGAGAATACAGTTCAACTGTAGGTGTAAAAAGTACCCTGGGATTTTGATACGCTTTTGCAAAGTACTGTAATACTATCAACTAGGTTTTTTCGTTTTTTTAAAGGTAAGGTCTTTTTCAGCGTGGATAGTGTGGTGACTTCAGCCCTTAGCTTTATTTACCAGTAAACGTCACGCAGTTGGAAATTGGGTTCCTGCTCTTCTCGCGGCAGGTTCTGTGTCACGTCAGACAGGTGTCAATGTGATAGAAAAAGAGCTTGTTTTCAAATACTGTGTTTTGAAACACGTCAAGATTCTACTAGGAATTATTTAAATTTAGTTACAAAACTAAAGCCCCACACTTGCTTGTCAAGACATTAGATCAGATGATCATGGAAACGTAAGTCTGTGTGGTATCGCCTCCAGCTTTGGCTCTGGCGCCTTTAAGGAATTAACCATCTTTGGTGCCAGGAGCTTGGTGAATGAAACAGTAAAACAGGGCCCAGCTGAGCAAAGTAGCTAGTCCTTTACACTTCCATGCCTGCTCTCCTGTCAGAAGGCAGGGAGAGGCTAAAATGTAACTAACGCGGGGTGGAAAGAGTTTTACAAATACATAGTGAAAGAACAGGGTTTTATTGTGCATTTAAGAAACAGTAGCTCTTACCTTCCTAAAGGGCCTTCTTGAGTTCTATCTTTTGTAGAGCTAATAATCTTTCTTTGTTATATTTTAGGTAAAATACGTGATTTTTATAGGGTGCCCACCTTAGCAAAGCTGATACTGAATCTTTGGGTGTACTTAGTGTAATGACTAATCACATTTATTCAGTTGAATTGGTTCACATAATTAGGTTGAAAATAAATTATACACTCACCAGCAAGAATGTTCTCTGTAGGTGTGGCTGTAATTTTATCTTTAATTAGGAATGAATATAATGTCTGATCATGTTTTAAAAAATGAATGAAATTGCAAAATTTTGCATCAGAAATAACTTGTTACTGTTTTAGCATACTTTCTTAAAGTCATTTTTCTTTATTTTAGTGTCACCATAAAGTTGAACTATTAAGGGTATTTTAAAGGTTTTTTTGAAATAAATACTTAATCATTAATACTTTTTGCTTTAACTAGGAGTTTACATACATTTTAAAATGAGAATTTTTGTTTTTTTAAGCAACTCATAAGAAGCTATAAAGTTGGTATTCTATCAAATATCTTTTACAACTATATGAGACTGGAAATGTTTGGCTCCATGGGCACCAGCTCTCTACAGAGCTAATGGGATTTCTGCTCAGTAAAGCTGTGGTTTTGTTAAATCCTAGTAGCTTATTGGTGCTCCCTACATCATCAAAGCAGTTTTTGAAAGTTGGTTTACATGCTTAACCATGTGTAAACAACATATGTACATCATGTCAAAATACCCAATTCCAAACTTTTGGAAGAGCTGCTCTCTCAGCGAATTGGGTTTACTTTAATTATGCACATGAAACTGTGAAGTATGAATGTTCGTTGTGTTCCTCTTTTCTATTTTCAGGTCACACATGTTGAACCATGGGAGAAAGGAAGCAGGAAGACAGCGGGCCAGACAGGGATGTGCGGAGGGGTAAGTAGAAGTACGTGCATTTTTCAGTTTTTCTGTGTCTGAGAACTAAGTTTATACTTATGTCAGTTACACGCTCTAATGATAATTAGCAAATCTTAAGAAGTTTGGCTTTTTTGTTTTGTTTATTTTTTTATCTAAATTCAAGTGTCCTGTGCATAGAATTAGAAAAGTTCTTTTTTTAACGTTCCATTCTTAGTTCTGGATTATATCTTGTTAATAATACCAGGATTGCTCAGTTGGTGTTAAATAACCCATTAATTATTTTACTCCTTTTTTTTTTTCACTCTTTCCTTTACAGGTCCGAGGTGTTGGAACAGGAGGCATTGTCTCTACAGCTTTTTGCCTGCTGTACAAGTTATTTACTCTGAAGCTAACTCGCAAGCAAGTGATGGGACTCATAACACACACGGACTCTCCGTATATCAGAGCCCTGGGATTTATGTACATCAGGTAAACGTGTACTGTCTACATTGTCGTGAGTCTCACTTTCATGCCCGTGAGCCTAACCGGTCTTTTGTGATTCTAGGTACACGCAGCCCCCTACAGATCTCTGGGATTGGTTTGAGTCCTTCCTTGATGACGAAGAGGTATGTCAACAAGGGTAATCATTCGTTTTTTTCAATCTTTTTATTGGAGGTTTAATGCCTTTCGGAATTTTCTGTGGCTACATTTATTTCACTCAAATACTTTAGGAATTAACGTCCTTTTACTAAGACGTGGCTTTTATATATATTAGGTTAATTTTTCTTAACTTTTATTTCTTCATTTGTAAGTTTAAATGTTCTTTGATTGTTAAGACTTTTCTCTTTCTAATTATGTTGTGTTTATGGTATTGATCTTGGCTTGTACAGTCGATAGTGATTTGTTAAGGTGGACCATGCTCAAGGTTAAAGTGATAAGACATGCTCAAAGAATACTAATCATAGCTTTTTCCCCTGAAACTTTTTAGTTCTTACCTTCTAACTTCTTCCAAATATTAATGTTCCCGCTTGCATAGAAGTGCAGAAGTGAAGAGCTGGGTGAAACTTAAATAGGCCAAGAGTTCAGATGACTTGTTCAAGGTGACCAAAATATTTCAGTTCTAGTTTTCTGACTCCTGTTATACCCTACATACTTAAAAGCTAGTAAATCTTTTAAAAAATTATTTTAAGTTTTGTTTTCATTATAAATCTAGTTTGCCATTCAAGCTTAACAAGACTGAGCTTGTTATATATGAAAAGTTACTTTAGGAAACTGTCAGATTTAAATCATAAATGTTTTATTAATATGCTTACGTAGTGAAGCCCAAGAACTCAAAGCAGACTTAACAGAGCTTTATTGTGCACATATCTACCCTTACCCCTGCTTTATGTTTCAGTAGTCCTTGTTTTATTTTATTAGTAGTATATTTTTTTAATTGTCCTTGTGCCTTTAAGAGCCAGCCTATACTCAGGAAAGCCCTCCTAAACTGAGAGGGAGGATGCTGTATGTCCTGCCAGACTTCCCTGTTGCCGGGGAGCAGAGAGCATAGGCCAGGACAAGTCAGCGGTCCTGTTTTTGCGGGTTAGCTAAAGAATTTGTCGAATTAAAGGACAGATGTAATAGAACTCTTTCTAGTGCGTGGTTATTATACACGCCTTAAAAATTCTCTCAGATAAACGTGGAAAATTTTTGTCTGCATTTTTTTGGGCCTATTTACGGGGTTCAGTAGAAGCAAAAGGTGTGTGTTAGGTAATAAACCACAATCTTTAAACTATTTTTTTTAGATGGGATTTTTTTTTAGGCTGACACACTTTATATTTTAAAAGCATGTGCCTTTTCGTAATTGGTATCATAATAGGTGTGTTTCTGAATTCTTCTGTGTAATCTGTTTTTGTGTTTACAAATCCGAGGATCTCTATTTAAGCTAACTTATTGTTTTCTTCCTTAGATATCTGCAGCGATTATATTTGGAAATACTGTATATCTGAACACTTAAATGTGTGTGAGTGCAAGCAGTTTTACCTGTAGCTCTTGTTTTCCTGTTTAGATAACAAATCTCACTTTCCTTGTGTGCTTGCACTATAGGTTTGGGACTGACAATAGCTGACTAACATGTCCTGAGCTGTGAGAGGGCATAGCAAGAAGGCCTTCATGCGGTAATGACCCTTTTCAGAGACAATGGTCATCATGGATTATGCGTTTCCAATTATTTGTCCATTTATTTATTTTCTACATGACTAAATTAGAAACCTCACTGCTTCATGGCAGTTGGTTTGCTATTGCTTCCAGCTTTGGTAGGGCTTCATTTTATATTAGGGCTGTCGAAAGATAGTCTTTAGACAGGGACTGTCTAAACAGCTCCTCTGTAGCTAGGTCACAGCACTAGGAATGATGTGTGCAGACATTTCTTCCACAGAAGCAATGTATACTTAGTAGGTATGTGGAATGCAGTTTTACTTTGATGGTTCCACATAGTTAAGTAATGTAAGGGACTGTTCCATGTTCTTACTGAGCTCAGTTCTTTCTGCCCAGCAGGCTGCAGGATTTGTTTGTACCTGCATGCACACACTTAAGCCCGAGTATTTCTCTCTCCTTCATTACCAGAATAGAAGGGCACACATTGAAATTGTCCTATTAGATTTTTTTTTTTTTTGTATTTGAGAATCCAAAGATGGTGATTTTTAATAGTATTCATGAACATGCTGAAATGATTATTTTGACGGCTAGGGCACCTTTTGTGTCTCTGTAGGACCTAGACGTGAAGGCTGGCGGAGGCTGCGTGATGACCATCGGAGAGATGCTGCGGTCCTTTCTCACAAAGTTGGAGTGGTTTTCTACCTTGTTTCCAAGAATCCCCGTTCCAGTTCAGAAGAATATCGATCAACAGATTAAAACCCGGCCTAGGAAAGCCAAGAAAGACGGGAAAGAGGGCGCTGAGGAAATAGACAGACATGTTGAACGCAGGCGTTCAAGGTAGTTAACTCCTGAATTAAGCTTATTTTAAAAACATGGTTTATGCAGAGGTCCTTGAAAACAGTGGCAAGTTCTGTATATGGTGTTCATTTTATGAGTGTGTCACTTTTCCTCCCCAAAGGTCACTGCCTTCCATGCCATCTTCAGCAAAACCATGTATCTGTAAATGTGAACAAGCCAATTTTTTGCTTTAATCTTTCTTGATATGTTCATGTAAGCTAGGGATTTAAATTGGTAACACTGGTGTAAGTTAAAGGTTTTATAATATGTTTAATTCCGATTTTTTCCTTTCTTAAATATTAGGTCTCCAAGGAGATCGCTGAGCCCACGGAGGTCCCCAAGAAGATCAAGAAGTCGAAGCCATCATCGGGAGGGCCACGGGTGCTCTAGTTTTGACCGAGAATTAGAAAGAGAGAAAGAACGCCAGCGTCTAGAGCGTGAAGCCAAAGAAAGAGAGAAAGAAAGGCGAAGATCCCGGAGTATTGATCGGGGCTTAGATCGAAGGCATAGCAGGAGTAGGGAAAGGCATAGAAGTCGTAGTCGGAGCCGTGATAGGAAAGGAGATAGAAGGGACAGGGATCGGGAAAGAGAAAAGGAGAATGAGAGGGGTAGAAGGCGCGATCGTGACTATGACAAGGAAAGAGGTAATGACCGAGAAAAGGAGCGCGAGCGATCCAGGGAACGGTCCAAGGAGCGGAGAAGTAGGGGCGAGGTGGAAGAAAAAAAACACAAAGAAGACAAAGATGATAGGCGGCACAGGGATGACAAAAAAGATTCCAGAAAAGAGAAAAAACACAGTAGAAGCAGAAGCAGAGAAAGGAAGCATAGAAGTAGGAGTAGAAGTAGGAATGCAGGGAAACGGAGTCGAAGCAGGAGCAAAGAGAAATCCAGTAAGCACAAGAGCGAAAGCAAGGAGAAGTCCAATAAGCGAAGTCGGAGTGGCAGTCAGGGGAGAACTGACAGTGCGGAAAAAAGAAAACGGGAGCGGAGCCCCAGCAAAGATAAATCGAGGAAGCGCAGCGGCAGCAAAGAGCGCGCCCACAAACGGGATCACAGTGACAGCAAGGACCAGTCTGACAAGCACGATCAGCAAAGGAGCCAAAGCGCAGAACCAGAGAGCCAAGAAAAACAACAGAAAAACAAGGACGAGACTGTGTGAACACGCTTTGTGAAAGTGGATCACAGTGAACCTACCGATCTTTGATTAAATCTGCTTTTCCCCTCCCGAGTTGAGATTGTTGCCGTAGTGCGTACTCTTCGAGCTCCCGTAGGCTGCGATTCATTTCCCCTTTTGTGTAGGGAAGTGCCTTTGTAATCCCATTCATTGCATTGCTGTTTTCACCCCGTTGTTGAGTTTGATACATGATGCACAGGTTGTTCTTGCATTTTTACTGTTTCGTTTTTGAGATGTACAGTCTGTACAGATGTCCTGAACATGTTTTCATTTCTTTGGCACGGTGGCCACGTTGGTTAAATTTGTATAAGGCAATAAACTGCCACTAATTCTCTTTTTGTTTTGTAGGTGTGGGATTATGGTTTGTGTACTGAAGTTTAGCATGGCTGTGCTTTTCGTAATAGAATGCTAAAGACTTTGACAATGGATCTTGGATGTTTGTTATAGGAAAATGCTTTCCGTGTACATGAAGGCAGCAGCAGTTGTAGGATTAACATTCTTGTCCACTGTATATTATCTTGGAAGACTCTTGTTAATATGTTATACTTAATATTCTCCACAGTTAACTTTAGAGAGAATTTATGAGTAGTTTCTGATACAGAGGTTTAAATTAGGCTGTGATTTGATCAAAAGTCCTTTTAGCATTCTACCTCAAAGGGACACTTAGTATGCCTAAAATGTATTCACTTAGTTTTTTTAATTGAAAAAATACATGACATGTATTTTTTTTTAATTTCTCAGATTTTAAAGTACTATATTAAAGGAAAAAAATGTCTAAAGCCCAGCATTCTTGCAGCAACCCTATACTAACATGAAATTGGGAGAGGGTGGGGCAGAGGAATAGAGAACTACATTCAAGCCTCAAGCTTCCAAAGCGTTTTTATAAATGGAAAATACTTAAATTATAAAACAGCTTGATATAGTGTCCTTTTTTTAAAATTCAAAACTTTTTTATTGATAATGAAGATTGCTGTTTGAGTTTTTAAACTTAATGTAGAACAGAGAAGTATTAAAAGTAATGCTATGCTGCATTATTTAAGATTATTGGCAAATTATTTGATAGATTGTTCTTATGACTTGTATTCTGATTACAGAGAAGGATCATGAGTGTGGAATAAATACTGGATTAAATCCTTTATCCTGGGTGTTGACTTTTCCCCTATGTGTTAACTATTTTTTAAAAAGTATTTTTGTGGAAATGGGTAAAGTGTTGGTCGAGTTACACTGTGTAGAGGTATATTTCAGTGAATTTTAAGCATGTGGACTAGGATTGGACATAGGTCAATACTCTGTAATACTTGGTGTTTTATTACTGGATTGTTCTTTGGATTGGGTGATTACTCAGTTTCACATCAAAGGCGCTTATTGAGGTACCTTGTACTTGGATTACATAATTGGACTTAAAAGAATTTTTATAAGTTAACTCATTTAATTTTTTTTTAGAGCAGAGAAACAAGCTCAAAAGTGATTTGTTCAGTCAGTGCCAGGACTAACATGAGTTCCTGAAATCATATTGTAATAACATTTATTTGATCTCACCTTTTATTGGCCAACTGATGGGCACTCAGAAACCACCTGACAGAAGTGTTAAATGGAGCAAACAAGTATATTTGAAGAGCCAGCCCTTCATATGTGGGGTTAACATTTCTACCAACCTAACTCCAGAAAAATCTCATTGAATGAAGAAATTTCTCTGAAAATGCTATGCTTTTTTTTTTTTAAAGAGAAGATTGTCATCTTAAATTGAGATCAAGTGAGTTGACACGACACAGCAATTAGAAAAGTCGAGTAGTGAGAAGCAGCAGATCAATCTCACATGGAAAATATTTTTGCTATATCTAAATTAAAGGTGCTACTCCTTGGAATATAGTTCTACCTGAAATGTTAATTCAATGATGTATTTTAAGTAAAATGTGAAAAGGACTTACTTCAAATGGAGGTGAAAGTTTGTATCACAAGCTGCGTTTGATTTCCTGTGACATTAAAGTTAAGTTTGCTTTTGAGGAACATTTTGATAGGAGAACATGCCATAATACTAGATGTCAATTATATCCAGGATTAATTCTTCCAACACAAGAAACTTGGAAAGTTTTTGGTGGAGTTTAATATAACTCACAGCCTCCAGTTTTCTCAACTTATTGAAATGGTTTCAAACTTCCATTTATTATACCTTTCATCTGTTGTCTAATGTTCAGTTTATAATTAAATTATATACATGGGTTAGTCTAATATCACTCTTGAGATTTTAATAGAAAATCTTCATATAAATGCTCAATCTCTTAGTTAAATTTAGTTCCTTAGTTCTTAACCTTTGAGTTACGGGTCCCTTTTTAGGAATCAAATGAAAGCTACAGATCATGTCTAGAAAAATAAAAGCATTCACCGTGGCTGGATAGCTCAGTTGGTTAGGGCGTTGTCCTGATAGGCCAAGGTTGGGGTTTGATCCCTGGCCAGGCACATACAAGCAGCAACCAATGATTGCATGAGATGAAGCAGTAAGTCAAAACTAAAAGGGCTCAAATTCACACAATTTCAAAAGGACTACACGGGCTTTTATGCTGTTTACTGATTTTTTAAAAAATATTATTTTTTTTACAGAGAGGAAGGGAGAGGGTTAGAGAGTTAGAAACATTGGTGAGAGAAACATCGATCCGCTGCCTCCTGCACACCTACTGGGGATGTGCCCGCAACCAGGATACATGCCCCTGACCGGAATTGAACCTGGGACCTTTCAGTCCGCAGGCCAATGCTCTATCCACTGAGCTAAATGGGCCAGGGCTACTTACTGATCTTTACCAACTTGTGATTGGGTGTCCAGTAGTTAGGAATGAATAGCAAGTTACTGGGAGAATCGCAAGACAAGTTTGGGGGGTGCGGGGCGGGGGGGAAGATAATGGTATTCCATTCTGCAAAAGAGTTTCCTTTATGAATATAAGTATTTTATTTGAACACTGAGATGAGGCCCTGACAATGGCAGTTTAAGTTTTTTTTTAACTGGTTCCAATGTGTGACCTTGATTAAACTCATTGACCAGTTCTTCGGTTACATTGGCCAACTGATGAGCTTAAACTTGGTTCAGGTCCTAATCTGATTCGGTCCTAACTGCTGAATTCCCCCTTGAATGACTGACCCAATTACAGGACTAATTCAGTAGAGCTGATTTCATGGGGAAGAAAACATTTCTTTCTCCCTGACAGTTTCGGCCTCTGAAATCCCTCCATTCCATTCTAAGAGCCACCAGCTCTGACTTTGAAGAGGTATTTTCCATTTCAAGATCACTGGCTGTCCACATGTGTTGCTGTAGGAACATGACAGCATGAATATAATAAAAAAAATACCAGCATCATAGCTGACTTCAAACCCATTGTTCTGTTCCTCAACTTTGATAGTCCAGGTTACGTTTCTGTGACACAACCGTGATCCGCAATGTAATGCACAGGTGAAGTGTTCAGGTTGGGTGGGGGTGTGGGGCCGGGGTGTCCTAGCCTACTGCAAACATGAGCTCTACCTGCTGAAGGTAAACTGCTGGCCTCGGCTCCCAAGGCCCCCTTCATTGCTCTTCGTTGTGATACTGGAGTGAGCCTTCACTATTTCTGCCTGCCTGCTGGCACAGGATCACACTGGTCAGCAGAGGATGCAGAAGGAAACTCCTTCCGGGTTCTGGTGAGGCTTTCTAATTGGAAGTGGATAGGACCCTTGGCCTGTCCGGTGGCACCTCACTGGAGGCTGCTTCCCAGCAAGTCATCTGGTTTCCCCTCCAGCTTCCCAGCAAGTCATTCTGGTGCTTCCTAGTGAGTTCAATGGCACCCCTGTGGGTGGCCTCCTAACTAGTTTTGTTGACACCCCTTCCTCTCCAGCCCCACACTCCAGTACCTCCACAAAGAGTGGGTCACAGCCACACCCTCTCCAACAAAGTCTGAATGGGAGTCTCGCAAGGGAATCTCTTCCAAATTTGTTCCTCCTTGGATCCTCTGCCTAGAGGTGGTGGCTGCTCCTATAGCCACTATTCCTGTATTCGTAAGCATCCTCTTTACCCTTCGTTAATCCTCTGTTACTGACTAGGAATTCTTTGCATCCAAGTTTCCCTGTCCAAATTCCTGTTTTCTGTCTCCTGACTGCCCCCTGGCTGTTACAGTGGATCAAGATACCAGTCACAGGTGCCCCTCCTCAGGCTGGTTGATAACCCTTGCTGTAGTTTAGTATGAAGGGCTCAATCAGGTAGGTTGAGAATGGTGTAAGCGAATCAGACTGGCTCCTAGAATTTTGCCTGACAACTAAGTAAAAATTGTCCAGTCCTCCAAAGAATGGGCCAGACTTGTACAGTTGACGTTTGAGGATGCCCATTCTCTCTTCTTTTTTTTTTTCTTTTTCTTTTTATGCTGGTCTGTGTTTCTCTTTGGAATCCACAAGTCTAACTGGATTCTTTTATTGCAGTCGTCAGGGATTCCTGATCAGGGAAGGTCTTCCTGACATTATCTTGAAACTTCACTCTTATCTATCTGTGCTCGGCACCGGTAAGGAGATGTCATCTACTGAACTGGACTTGGCGAAGAAGTGGAAACCCACATTCCAGACACAGTTGCTTTTCCTTGCTGGGACGGTCTGTCAAGGGCAGAGGTCCCATTTGGGTGTGGTGGGAGAACGGAGTGTGAATTAGGGCCACCATCAATCTCCTGGTGTCCCATCTTCCGGTACAGTCGCTAAACAACTCTCATTCCCCTACAATGGCTACTTGAAATCTTCTCTAGTTTCTTAGCTCATTCTCACTTCACACACTGAGACTATCGGGTAAAAAGTCCCTCCACTTGCCTTCTCTCTGTTATGATAGCTGGAGTTTTATCTTAGACCAAGAATAAGAAATGGCAGACGGCGTGGCTCAGTGGTTAAGCATTGACCTGTGACCTGGGAGGTCATGGTTCAATTCCCGGTCAAGGGCACATGCCCGGTGGCGGGCTGGATCCCCAGTAGGGGGTGTGCAGGAGGCAGCCAGCCGATCAATGATTCTCACCTCATTGATGTTTCTCTCTCTCCCACCCCCTTCCTCTCTGAAATAAAACAATAAATTTTTTAAAAGGCAGACTAGGAAATTGGAAAGGAGCCTGGGTCTTTGAGGACTCCTGGGGAAAGAGTGGCCTCCGCTACTTTATATCAGAAAGAAACTCACCTTTATCCACGGACTACCTTTGCACCTTTGCTGAAAATCAATTGTCCTTCTATGTGTGGGTCTATTTCTGGACTTCGCTCCATTGATTTATTTACCTTATCTTGATGCCAATTCTTACATTTAATCTTGTCTTAATTACTGTAGTTTTAGAAGTCTTAACGTCAGGGAAGGTCAGTCCAGCCCTCTTTACCCCGTCTTGATTGGAAGCAGAGATCAGACCATTTAGTATTTACGTGATTTCATATAAGTGAGTTAATAGTGCTTATTAGTCATGTATGTACTTGTCTGTGGTTAGAATTAAATACTATAGTGCTTGGAGTAAATGTTAATTATTATTAAGAGCTGAACTAGGGCCCTGTCCGGTGTGGCTCAGTTGGTTGAGCGCTGTCCTGTTCGCTGAAACGTTCGCGGTTCGGTTCCCAGGCGAGGCACAAGCCCGGGTTGCAGACTCGATGCCCTGTAAGGACACCCAGGAGGCAGCCCAGCAATGTTCCGATCTCACATTCCTCCTCCCCCCTCTCCCTTCCTCTCTGTCTCAAAACAAAAATCAATAAAAAATATATTTTTTTAAAAGAGCCTGAACCACGTCCGGAAGATGGCTCTGGAAATAGCAGGTATTGGCACTGCAGGGTGGAACTGGGCATGGATGAACTGACGCCACGCATCAAGGCCCTCCCGCCGGCTCTCCCAGCCCAGCGACATCCCGCCCTTCCATCTTTATGTATGTATTTATTTTTTGAGATATAAGTGACATGCAGCACGTGTAAGTCTGAGGTGCACACCGTGTTGGTTTGACACATTTACATATCACAGTGATGATATGTAATGATGGTGAGCCCACATCGCCCCATTGTCCCTTCGGTGTGGCGGCTGGTCACGATCTGGCCTCTTCCCTCTATGACGCAGTGTCGTGGATGCACTCCCTGGGCCACGCGTTGGCTCTCAGGACTTACTCATCTGCCACTCGGGAGTTCGCATCCCTCAGCAATCCCTCCCTGTGCCCGCCCAGCGCCCTGCCCTGTCATCTCCCATAGCGAAGCTTGGCAGCAAACTGCCCTGGACAGCAGGCTGATCACTCCCTGCAGAGACAAGAACCACCACCCCGGGGAAAAGGGATAAATGAAACCGGTCAGGAGCCCCACGTTGAAAACCATCATCCCGCTATCTCAGTAATTCTCTGTGCAGCTTTGTAACGTTTTTATGCAGAAGCAAATGTGTTTTGAAGAGAAAAGCAGAGCATTCTACGGATTACCTTCAAACCCAGGTCACAGCAGCTTCTCGGCTGGCTCGTCCACTCGCTCTTTTTTTCAGTCTTTGCAGGGCCTATCCCTGCCGGTCTCCAGGCCCCCAGGGACAGGTCAGCACGCCCAAGGGGAGGAGCTACTCACCAGGTTCTGTTCCAGCATCTCAGGGACCCACAGTGCCTCCTGGGGACCAAAGAGGACCCCATCGCTCCGTCGTGTGCCCCGTGAGTGCCGTGTCCAACACCATGGGTGGTGCACCCAAGAAAGGTTTGGTTTTGATTGGATTCAGTCTTCTCTGCCTTAAAATGGTGAGCTGATCATTTTGACCTACAGGCAACTACTTAGGGGGGGAGGGGGGCGTGGCGGGGAGGGGGGAAGACATTCATTACCTGTCTCTTTTAGGGCCCAGGGGGTGAGGAGGAAGAAATCGAAATACTCTTGAACCATACTAAGCTTGTGTATGTTTGTGTGTTTGAAATGTGATGCCATTTACTAGCGAAAGAAAACAAAATTATCATTGTATTTTAAGAACAAAGATTTCTGAAAAATCCGTCAGCAGCTACTGACTCAGTTCAATAGGCAGATTCAGGGAGAAAAATGAAATAGTAACATGACCCGTCTCCAGCCTCTAAATGCTGTTTAGGAGTGCTCGGTGGTAGATGGCCTGCGCAAATGAACGCCCTGTCTGAAGCGAAAGCTTGCTCACACCATGTGTGAGAGGTGGTGAATTATTACCCCTTTGAGGGATGTTTCCACGTTTCCCCGAGTGGTGTTATCCTTTATGGTTCTAATTTTCCCACCTTTCCTTTTCAGGTTGCTTCGGCAAAAACAGGTACAGTTTTCTCAAATGCAAGCTCCCCCTCCCCGTGTTCGATGTGAATTTTCCTTGTGCATTCTTGGCTACCCTGAAATACAAAGGCTATCCCAGAAAAAAGTATCCAACAGTTTCTGAACGCTTACACTGTCTGTGAGCGGAGCTGGTAAGGCAAATACATGGCTCAAACTTAAAAAGTAAGTCCTCGCCCTGGCTGGTGTGGCTCAGTGGATAGAGCGTTGGCCTGCGGACTGAAGGGTCCTGGGTTTGATTCCTGTAAAGGGCACGTGCCCAGATTGTGGGCTCCATTCCCAGCAGGGGGTGTGCAGGAAGCAGCCAATCAGTGATTCTCTCTCATCAGTGAACTTTCTATCTCTCTCTCCCTCTCCCTTCCTCTCCAAAATCAATAAAAAAAAACTTTTTTTAAATAAGTCCTCAAAAAATTATGAAATAACAAACAAAGACAAGTCCTTTTAAGATGTTCTTATTGAGTGCTAAGAGGTATAGAGTCATGTAGTTATAGGTTTTCTCAAACAGAGGTAGCCATCAGTAAAATATTACAAAACCATCATTTCAGTCAAAAAAAAAACAACACAAAATTGCTGAAACCGGTTTGGCTCAGTGGATAGAGCGTCAGCCTGCGGACTGAAAGGTCCCAGGTTCGATTCCGGTCAAGGGCATGTACCTGGGTTGTGGGCACATCCCCAGTAGGAAGGGGCATGCAGGAGGCAGCTGATCGATGTTTCTCTCTCATCGATGTTTCTAACTATCTCTCTCCCTTCCTCTCTGTAAAAAAAAATCAATAAAATATATTAAAAAACAAACAAACCAAAAAAACCCACAAAATTTCAGTCATAAATAGTGAGGAGTCTAATTTATATAACTTCTTATTTGCCTTCTGAGGAATTAGAGCAGAAAACTAGAAATGTTTTTTAATTAAAATGTTAAGATTCTCCACTTTTTTCCCCCACTTTAATAAAAAATACTTTACACTTCTAATATTGCATCCTTAAAATATAGAAAATGGTAATGTGGAGCTAGAAAAAGGCTTTAAAAAAAACAACGCTATTTTATTACCTTTTTAAAATATATATAAATAAATGAGTGAAGGCACGGATAATTTCCCTAAAGGCCTCTCTGAGCTCATACATTCTAGAAATCTTAGTCCCCAGAATGGAAATTTATATTCAGTGGGATTTAGATGAGCTGGAGGGATCTTAAAATATCGATTATACCACCAGTAAACTCTCACACCAATTCAACATAAGAGTAATTTTAATTTATCTTATTATTTAAAAAAATACATTTTTATTGACTTTTAGAGAACGAGGAAAAGAGAGAGAGAGATAGAAACGCAGACGAGAGAGAACCACCGATCAGCTGCCAGACTACAACCCAGGCAGATGCCATGATCAGGAACTGATCCGGTGACACCCTGGTTCATGGGTCACCACCCAGCCACTGAGCCACACGGGCCGGGCAAGAACAATTTTAACCTATCGTTTTATCTATGCCCCAGGAAAGGACGTATAAATAAGGCAGTTTCAAATTTGATATCAGACATATGACTGAGCCATAAAATGCATGCATATACAATAGGTTTTTTTAAATCATGTAATGCTTGATTCTTACTCACTCATTCTTGAGAAACCTTCTGAATTGATCAGAAAGTTATGAGAAGGACTGCCTAGCCATATACAGAGTGATTGTGTTACAATCGCTTTGAGTGGACCAAACATAGCCCTGCTGTCTCTTGGAGATCCCAGGACACACTCACGGAGACCCTGGAACGAGGCACTTTTTAGGGTCCCTCACTACTAGGGGTCCGGCTGCGGTCCTGATGGTGGCTGGCGTCCGTTGCCTCGTCCTGGCTTTTTTCCAGGTGGGTGTGTGCTCTCGACTGTGCAGGAGGTCCACTTGGATGTGTGTCTTTTGATTTTCCTCGGGCTCTGGCGTCCGCTGTTTGTGATCGGTGTCTGAGCGCTGGGACCATGCGGGCTCACTTATTTTATTATTTTTAAAATATATTTTATTGATTTTTCACAGAGAGGAAGGGAGAGGGATGTTTCTCAATGAGAGTGAAACATCGGTCAGCTGCCTCCTGCACACCCCCCACTGGGGATGGGCCCGCAACCCAGGTACATGCCCCTTGAGCGGAATTGAACCTGGGACCTTTCAGTCCTCAGGCTGACGCTCTATCCACTGAGCCAAACCGGTTTCGGCCATGCGGGCTCATTTAGACACTGAGCTGGGAGAATGCACAGATGCTAAGCATCCAGGGTCTCGCTTCTGACTCATGGGAATGGCTGACAAATGTCTTCTCTCCCATCAACGTGCCAGTGGGCCAAACACAGAACCGAGACGGAGGGAAGGGCTGCTAATGTGTGGAACCTGCCATCCCACGCCGGCTGCTCTTCTCTTTAGGGGACAGGACAGAGGTGTTGATCTTTGGTTGCTGTGCCTGTTGATCCTGCCCTACAACCAAGTGAAAAATGGGCACATCGGGCAGCCTGCCTCTCCAGCCTGTGCTGGCCCCAGACTCCCCAGAATCGCGCCCTCCCTGGCACCCCTCCATGGCACTGCCATGCGGACTGGCTTTTCCAAACCCAGAATTTGCTCACCCTGGTACACACACACACACACACACACACACACACACACACATGCACGCGTGCGCACACACACACAAGACATTCCTACATTTCAAAGTCCCCTTACATACACTTTCCCTTCATCTTTATAGCAGTCATGAGATGCAGGTATTTAAATATGTAGGTATTGCTGAAACCGGTTTGGCTCAGTGGATAGAGCGTCAGCCTGCGGACTGAAAGGTCCCAGGTTCGATTCCGGTCAAGGGCATGTACCTTGGTTGCGGGCACATTCCCGGTAGGGGGTGTGCAGGAGGCAGCTGATTGATGTTTCTCTCTCATCGATGTTTCTAGCTCTCTATCCCTCTTCCTTCCTCTGTGTAAAAAGTCAATAAAATATATATATTTAAAATAAATAAATAAATATGTAGGTATCTATACTAATAAAAGGGTAATATGCTAATTAGACCGGACGGCTGGATGACCTTCCAGACGTCACTCCAGATGACCTTCCGGACAAAGCTGCCGCTGCCACAGCTTTCGAAGGCCAAGCCCCTTGCAGGAATCTCATGCATTGGGCCTCTAGTTATTAATATTCCACATTCTCCAGGGGGGAAATGGAGACTAGAAGAAGTGAAATGACTCGTACATGTAAATGGCTCAGCCCTGCACGGTGTGCCCAGTGGTTAGAGCGTCGGCCCGAGCACCGAAGGGTCTCCCATTCGAGTCCCTGTCAAGGGCATGTACCTGGGTTGTGGTTCGCTCCCTGCCCCTGATCAGGATGCGTGCAGGAGGCAAACAGTCGACGTGTCTCTCTCACATCGATGTCTCTCTCTCTCTCTCCCCCATCCCCTCCCCTTCCTCCCTTCCACTCTCTCTCTGAAAACCAATGGAGGAAATATCCTCATGTGAAGATTAAAAAAGAAAGAAAGAAAAAAGTAAAAAGCTCAAACCCAGAGTTCCCAAATCCAGACCTGTGCCATTTCCCACCACCCGGCCCTGAGCTTCGCCGCCGAGACCCGCTTCCTATGTGACTCCTTCTGGGCAGATGCGCCTCTCCCAGCGCCGTTCAGCAGGCTTGTGGCGGCTCGGCCCTTTGACAGGCCTGCAGGGAGTTGTCTCTGACCTACTAGTTGTTTATATTCCTCTCCAGCCTCTCTCCTGAATGCTCTCAGGCCTCCTGTGTCTGAATGGCTAATTTGGTTGCCATTTTCCCAGGAAGTTATTCCATCCCAATGAGCAAGGCTGGCTGACAGTAGAAGATAAACTATGGGGACCAAGGAAACAGAAGGGGCTGAGAGACACCACAAATGCAGAGGAAAGATAGCCGGTTACACAGGACCAGTAACTCGGGGAGCAGGAAAGGGATGCGGGTATGGGAGGGATGAAAGGGGGAGTCCCTCTTTGGAATCTCAGAGGGCAGGTGGGGGAGGGTGAGCGGGTGGGAAGAGATCAGCCAAAAAGCTTGTGTGCATATACGCATAACCCATGGGCACACACAATAGGGTGGTGAGGGCCTGGGGCAGGGGGCGGGGTGGGCTGGAAGAGGTCAATGGGAGGAAAAAGGGGACATACTAATACTTTCAACAATAAAGACTTAAAAACCCCTGCTGGTGTGGCTCCGTGGACAGAGCATCAGCCTGTGGACTGAAGGGTCCCAGGTTTGATTCCAGCCAAGGGCACATGCCTGGGTTGTGCACTTGATCCCCAGTAGGGGACGTGCAGGAGGGAGCTGATCCATGATTCTCTCTCATCACTGATGTTTCTATGTCTCTCTCCCTTTCCCTTCCTCTCTGACATAAAAAATATATTTTAAAATATATTTTATTGATTTTTTTACAGCGAGGAAGGGAGAGGGATAGAGAGCTAGAAACATCGACGAGAGAGAAACATCGATCAGCTGCCTCCTGCACACCACCCACTGGGGATGTGCCCACAACCAAAGTACACGGAATCGAGCCTGGGACCCTTCAGTCTGCAGGCCAGCACTCTATCCACTGAGCCACACCGGCCATGGCAAAAAAATATATATAGATATATAGATATATATCTATCTATATATTTTTTTTTTAAAGAAAGAAAGAGAGCCCTAGTCGGTTTGGCTCAGTGGATAGAACATCAGCCTGCAGACTGAAGGGTCCCAGGTTTGATTCCAGTCAAGGGCACATGCCTGGGTTGCGGGCTCGATCCCCAGTAGGGGCATGCAGGCATGCAGGAGGGAGCCAATCCATGATTGTCTCTCATCACTGATGTTTCTATCTCTCTCTCCTTCTCCCTTCCTCTCTGAAATCAATAAAGAAATATATTTCTTTTAAAAAAGAAAGAGGAAGTCCCTGCTGGGACTTTCTATGCTGGGGGGGGGGGGGGGCAGGCGGGGGAGGGTGGGGACATGGCGCTTCCTGCGGAGTCAGCTTCTGCTGGCAAATGGCTGGGATGGGCAGGCAACACCCCCCTCTCCCCCCTCCACCCCCCTTCCACCCGGGCATGAAGAACCATCATCATTTTCTGCCGATGACAGAGGGGACAGGCCTGGGTGACGTTCAAGGAATGCCTGGCCCGCGCACAGTGCGGACTTTGTTCATCCTTGCCGCACGGCTGGTCCTGAGACGTGCCAAGGCCAGCTCTCGGGGCTCTTGGTGCAGAAGAGAGGGTGTCTGTGCCATGCACACGGGGGCTTGGCAGGTGGGGGCCGCCGGGGGAGGGGGTGACACTGGCAAGTCACACATTTGGCCTGTGTCGACTCTTCCTCCTCTTTGCCCTGTAGTTACGTTTTGCCTTTTGGTTCGGAGTTTGGCATGTGGTGATTTTACCCAGCAAATATTTGCTCCACGTTACACGGAAAAGGCCAGGCGCCTGTTTCAAACCAGCTCTCTTCATTTGCCCTTTTCTTCTACTTGGATCAGCATCCGGGGCATTTCGGTGCCTGTGGGATTCTGGCAAAAGTAGCAAATCTGATGACCGTGCCGTGTCTCCCACCCGTGCTGAACGGCTGCTTGTGACATAAACAGCCATCGCTCCCTGGCAAACCACGGCCAGGCCTAAGGGAGGAGGCACCGGAGCAGCCTGAGGCAGGCGTTTTGATAGAGAAAGGGTGAATCAAGTTGATTTTTATTTCATACAAAACAACCTGAAAATGGCCTCATTCTGATAACGTGAAAGAAAATGCGACGGCGTGGTTATACAACAACACTCAATTCTCCCTGCTTCCTCTATTAGCGTACCTGCACGGGTGGACACTCAGCCACGGCAGAGGGGGAGGGAAGCGGCCTCTCGCGGGACACAGTGGACAGTAGTCACGGGCTGGGGGTGGAGATAGTGGCAAAGCAGACTGGGAAATTACCAGGACGCCAAACTAGAGTAGAATCTTCTGGAATAAAGCCCCTCAAAGACCCTCTCCCTCCTCTCAGAGATCTTTGCCCACAGTCATTCCCTACTCTTATTTCACTCTTAAAAATACAGAAAGTGCCAACTATCCCAGAGGCAAGTGGGAAAAACCTCTTTGAAATCTCATTCCTGATTGGAAGGTTTGAGCTTTCTGGTTCTCTTCTGGAAAGTAGCTTTGCCTTTATTTTTCTCTGTTTCTTCTTTTTTAAAAAAAAAAATTTTTTTTTATTGCTTTCAGAGAGGAAGGGAGAGGAAGAGAGAGATGGAAACATCAATGATGAGAGAGAATCATTGATCGGCTGCCTCTTGCATGTCTCACACTGAGGATGGAGCCCGCAACCCATGTGTCCTTGACCAGGAATTGAACCGTGACCTCCTGGTTCATAGGTTGACACTTAACCACTGAGTCACGAGGGCCAGGCTGTTTGTTCTCCTCCTCCTCCTCCTCCTCCTCCTCCTCCTCCTCCTCCTTCTCCTCCTCCTCCTTAAACCTGGAAAGTCAGGGCAGAGTCTGTGTCTGAAGAATGATGCAAAAATGGTGTAGTTTGCCAAGTAAAACGATGAAGGAAGTCATTCTTATAGGCGTCCCAGCGAATGGTCAACTTCAAAATCTCTTTCAGCTCCTGAAACACCCACCATTGACCAGGCGTACTCAAAAATCAGCAACAGTATCACTGTGGAATGGGCTACAGTGCCAGGCGCCACCAGTTACCTCCTCGCAGCCAAAGATGGGGACACCGTCATTGAAACCACGGTGGCCAACTCCCCGGGCACTGTGACGGGCCTGAAGGCTGCCACCTTGTACCAAATCACCGTCAGATCCATCAGTGCCGCTGGGAGAAGCCAGGCATCACCTCCGAAGCAGGCAAAGACAGGTAGCTGGACGCCCAGCCCCCTTTGAGCCATCATTCCTAACCTGGAGCACTGACACTGACACTGCAATGGCGTGGTGCAATGGCGCGATGCAGTTCTGTGTGGCATGGTGCCTATGCTGCAGGGCCCAGAGGTAAAAGCCACCAAATGACGTCTTTGGGAAATGTGGTTATCTGTGGAGAAGGTGGCGTTTAAACTCCAGATGCTTTGGAAAATAAGCATTCCTGGGTATCTTTAAGGGCATCCCTGCTTGTAAATCTCTGAAAAAGGCATTTCTATTTTTAACCCGTTATCCATCAAGGTCGGGCAGAACAAAGGACACTTTGACTTACTCAGAATAAAAGCATTTGTGGAGTTTGTCATCAGCATAACTTAAATAGATTTGCTAAAGTCGCACCTAGGCGTATTTCTGACAGGGTGTCGGCGCAGTAAAATAGAATGAACCATTCTTTACCCCACGGACTTATGCAATGATTACAGGGATGTTTAATTTCTCACCATCCTCCAGCTTCAAGTAATGCCTAATATTAGAATTTTTCTGTCCCCCATTCCTGGGATGAACTATTTGTAATGAATACACATTTATAGAGCAATTCTTGTGTTTTTATTTAAATGGCAATTCCTTTTTTTTTTAATAGCAATTCTTCATGAAACTCTGCCCTGAATCTTTTTTGAAGAGCAAATCATTGTTTCTTAACATGGCTAATCCACCTCAGACCACTTCCTCCTAAGCCAGGGTTGTCCTGGAGCAAACCTCTGTCATGCAAACACACGTGTTTTTGCGTTTGCAGTGCTGGCCGCGCCGGTTCTAGAAGCGAGCTCTCCAAGTTCAGACTCTATTCTCGTGCAGTGGGAAGCCGTGTACATGGCCACCGGGTTCTCCGTGTCCATCATGCGAGCCAATGGTCTGGGTAGAATATGGAAGGAGAATACCACAAACACCACCCTGACGTTCACCAGTTTGGACGCCGGGACCCTCTACACCATCAAGGCCTACGCGTGGAATGCCAACGGGACCCCTGGGGATGACTCCACCTGCAACCAGAGAACAAGTAAGACTTCCCAGCTCGCCCCAAGCTCCTTGGTGGTCAGCGAGAGGGGCTGTGCCGGGAGCCACCCGGTGCTGTGCGAAGTGATGAGCGGAGAGCAGCTGGCAGCAGCTATTTGAATGTAGGATGAGTTTATTTATAGCTCCCTGCCTGCCCCCCTGGGCAGTTTAAATGCTTACTGCGTGAACAAAGAAATGCTCATTTCCGAGCAGATGCAGCTAGTTGAGATGACGTCATGGGATGGGCCCTAATCCAGTCTGACTCAGGTCCTTATAAAAAGAGGGGAATTTGGACCCAGACATACACACGCAGGGAGAATGCCATATGAACCCCAGGGCCACCGTCTACACGCCGAGGAGAAAGGCCTGGAACGCAGCCTTTTTCGCCGGAAGGAACCCACCCTGCCAGCAGCTTGATTTGGGGCTTCTAGTGGCCAGGACTGCGAGGCAATGCGTCTCTGTTGTTTAAGCCACTTTTTAAAAAATACACATTTTTGTTGATTTCAGAGAGGAAGGAGGAGGAGAGAAAGAGAAACATCCATGAGGAGAGAGAATCATGGGTCAGCTGCCTCCTGCACGCCCCACACTAGGGATCGAGCCCACAACCTGAGCATGTGCCCGGGCCGGGAATTGAACTGTGACCTCCTGGTTCACAGATCGATGCTCAACCCCTGAGCCACGTCGGCTGGCTGTTCAAGCCACTTGGTTACAGCAGCCCCAGCCAAACCAGGCTAAATCCCCAATCTCTAAAACGTAAGGCCCGGGGAACTGAACCAAGAGAAAGGCTTTGGGAAAGCAGTGGCCCCTCGCACGCGGCTCTCCCTGCTCCCCAGCCTGGTGCAGATGCTCCTCCTGCCACGCGCTGGCCCCCCATCCTCCTCTCTGATCACTGGTCAGGCCAAACCTTACTCGGGTTCTTGCAGCTTCTGCCGAATCTTAACTGTTTCTCAACAATGCAGGTCCCCGGGCTCCTGCCGACATTCAAGTCTCTTTGGACAGCGGGGCTCTGACCGCGTGGGTTTCCTGGGCCCCCGCGGAAGGAGCCGCCAACTACACGGCGCTGGCCCGGGGCGCCTCCTCCCAGCTGAGCTGCAGCACGGCCTCCAGCGGCTGCACCATCCCCGCCCTCCGCTGCGGGACCGAGTACCTGATCTCCGTGTCGGCCAGGAACGATGCCGGGTCCAGCAGGTCGGCTTCAGCGGTGACCCTGAAAACCAGTACGTCACGGCCCTGGCCGGTTTGGCTCAGTAGTTAGAGCGTTGGCACACAGACCAAAGGGTCTCGGGTTCAACTTCGGTCAAGGACAGGTACCCGGGTTGCAGGCCCCATCCCGGTCCAGGCTGGGGCATGTGCAGGAGGGTACCAATCAATGTGTCTTTTTCACATCAATGTTTCTCTCTCTCTCTCCTCCCTCCCTCTTCCACTCTCTCAAAAAAATCAATGGGAAAATATCCTTGGGTGAGGATTAACAAAACAAAACAAAACAAAAAAACACCCCCAAAACCAAAAAACCGATGTGTAACCAAGAGCGAGGTCACTGCGGGGCTGGCGAGCCAACGTGACTGCCACGCGGGCACAGGTGAAGTGACAGGAGAGCCTGGTCCAAAGGAAAGCCTTCAGTTGGACGTGCCGAGGCGGCTGAGTAATGTGGAAGCGAAACCAGATACTGGGCATCGGGAGAAGCGCGTCTTAGAAGAGGGGAGGCCCGGCTCCGGCTCCGAGCCCAGATCTTCCCTCGCTTCGTGCCCGTCTCACCTGCCAGGCCGCACGGTGCCTATGACCCAGTGCGTCGTGCTCAGCTCTGACCGTGCAGCACAGATGGCGGCCTCTTCCTGGCATCGCCTTTCACAGACCCAGGCGTGGGGGTGCCCCTTTTTTAAGATAAAGAAGGGCTGTCCGTCGTTCTGAATAGGTGTCCGGCTATCTTCCCATTTTCATTCTTATCAAAGACCTGAGGCATCTCTGTTGAGAAATAGCTTTGTGTCTGGGGGATGGGAACTAACATCTGGTGAAGACCTACAGTGTCCCAGGCATTTCAATTTATTAAAATCCTTTTATTTAATTCCCAACGAGGTAGGTTCTGTGATCTCCTTTTCAGATAAGAAAATGGAAGCTCGGCGAAGTTAAATGATGTTTCCAAGGGCTCAGGGATGGTCAGTTCCAGCACCATCTGGAATTCAAGCCTGCGTTTGCCTGATTTGACTTCTCTGAGCCAAAGGAAATGTAGCTGACTGCAGAAATGTCCACTTTATCCCAAATTCAGCATGATGTCATTCTAAATGTAAAGGTCTGTGAGCAGGGAGGAAGAGCGCCGTCACCAAGCGGGCGCACTCAATTTCAGGGGGAAAATATAGCCAACGCTTCAGATCATAAATAAAAAAAATAATAATGAAATTATGTTACATAAAATCATAATTAGGTTAAAGTCACTGATAACAAGTTGGTGACTTGGCTTCTCTTTGCACAGCCCTAATTCAATATGGACGGCACATCGGAAATGATTAGGAGAAGCTAAGAGAGGGAGAGAGAGGAAATACACTTTCACTTTTCTTGTGGCCAAAATGACTAACGCCAAGGGAAAGGGGAGAGGCCCCCGCTGTATGTCCTCTAGGCCTTTTAGAAAACACAGAGTTGTTCCTTTGGCCACATACATGCGAATCTACAGCAAAGGTGATATGGCAGACATATCAAGGGGATGGGCACTGTTGAGAAAGGAATGCCCCACAGATGCCACCAGGAAACACTGGCAGAGTCTGCAGTGTCGGCCGGCACGCAGCGGGCATTGTTGTAAACAAACAAGGTAAGGGCAAGATTCTTGCCAAGAAAATGAAGGTACGGATTGAGCATATTACACACGCAAAGAGCCGACAGCTTCCTGGAAGGTGTACAGGAAAATGATCAGAAAAAGAAGGAAGCCAGCCTCCTCCTTCCAGAGAAACGCTGTGAGGACCAATGGAAAGGGGCCTGAGCTGCTGGAACCCTCCACTGTGAATTCATGGCATGATGAGTGGAAAATAAGCTACACTAATAAAAGAGAAAGATGCAAATTGACCATACCTTTGTGACGACCGCCAGCCAATCAGGAGTGCATATGCAAATTAACCCAACAAAGGCGATGTGTTAATTTGCATACGCAAGCTGATTGGCCAGAGGCGGGGTTGGATGCTTGCATCGCCACCATGGCCACTACACAGGCGTTCCACACCGCCCCAGCTGCTCCGGGCCTCTGGGCAGCGTGGGAAGGTGGAAAGGTGGCTCCGGGCTGGAGCGAAGGCAGTGCCGGGAGCCAGGGGAAGGAAGGCCCACTCTTGCACGAATCTTCGTGCATCAGGCCTCTAGTAATAATCATAAAAGACCTCTGTCCTGAAAAAAATGTTTCTCTTAATTAAGTAGAAGTGTGGTGTCCCCTCCCCCCAAAATATTTAAATACATTTTTGTGTCCTAAAAAAAAGAAAGAAAGAAAAGAAATACACTTTGCAAAGCCCAGCAGTTCTGCGTTAGTCCTCTGATGCACATGAGAACCAGCCAGTGTTTTCCTTCGTGGCTGCGTGGTAACAGCATCCAGAGAGCTGTTATAAAACCCTGGGACCCAGGCCCCTCTGAAGACCAGTGAAATTGAGTTGCTGGGAATGGAGACTGGATCTGAGTAGTTTGTAAAAGCTCCCCAGTCGGTTCTGACATGCTCCGGGGTCAAGTGCCATGGACATAGCCTCCCACACTCATCAGTCCAGGAGGCACCACTGTAGTGTGTGTACAACACTACATGATCACGGGAACGGCCTTGACGTATCAGAGAACTTGACTTACATAGGGAACTACATTTAGAAAGTTCTACGTGATTCCTGAGGCTGAGAATTGTGTAGTATATTTTAGAGATGACTAAAGCTTTAAAAGCTTAGCCCGGCCAATGTGGCTCAGTGGTTGAGCATCGACCCATGAACCAAGGAAGTCATGGTTTGATTCCTGGTCAGGGCACATGCCTGGAGTTCCAGGCTCCATCCCCAGGAGAGGGCATGCAGGAGGAAGCTGAGCAATGATTCTCTCTCGTCATTGATGTTTCTCTCTCTCTCTCTCCCTCTCCCATCCTCTCTCTGAAATCAAAAGTATTTTTTAAAAAATAAAATAAGAATTTGAAAGCTTAGAGCTTGAAAGAATGAACTTCAGTTGAATCCATTCCTTCAGAAGACTTCATTCTGTGCTGATCCTGGCATTGCCTCAATGCAGAAACAATATTGAACAACCCGTGACTGTTTCCAACACAGTCTTAGCATGCATGGGGTGAGGAACATTTTAGGGCATGTGAGAATGTCTCGTTGGCTTGCACATACTGTTTGACAGGCTTTCTGTTCACAGCCTCCGGTATCGGGGACAGTTGCAAAGACGCAAAGTAAACTTCTCACACCTGTTTGTGGTTCATCATTTCCTAGTTGCTTGTGCACCTGGAGGAGTCACGATCCAGGAAGATCCCCCTGGCCACCTGTCGGTGTCGTGGTCCAGCGTGGACCTGGGTGACTACTACGTGGCCTTTGTGAAGAGGGATGACGGCTTGGAAGTTCACTGCAACACATCCCTCACCCAGTGCGACTTCCCCTCTGCGTGTGGCTTCACTTACTTCATCAGCGTCTTTGCCTATAACAAGGCAGGGCAGAGTCCTTTGGGTGATGTGTTCAATTACACCACAGGTAAAGTCGCGCTTGACGCTTGTAAAGGGGGACCCGAGTCCACTACACGCAGCAGTAAAATGGATCACCTGTTACCTAGCCCCCCTGGGGGCCACGCTAGGGCCAAGAACGGAAAGTGAATCTCTCCTTTCACGTTCTTCCCAGGCTAGGAAGTTCTGGCTCCCTGGACCAAAGCTTAACCAGAAGGCAAGGGTTTGGAGTGAAAAGGGGGCAAAGAATGTAGTGGTTCAACCCCGCTCTGAAATTGGACCCCTGCACCAAGGCGTTCAGCTCTTGTGCTAGACGTCCGAGGGGATGCAATCCTTATGTCTCAGGAATTCCTTCCTTCCCCCAAACCGGGAAATAGAGATGCAAAGATGCTACACAGGGCGGAGGGCTTTGCAGAGGGACACCTAGGGGTCAGGTCCTAACTTGACCCCCAGCTTATTTGTAAAATGGGGACAACGATGTCTACCTTGCTAGTGCCTCTGTATCCCCCGCTGCCAAGTGGGACACGTAGTAAATAACAAGACGATGAATATGAAAAGGTCTTTGCACGCTGCCAAGTGGGACACGTAGTAAATAACAAGAGGATGAATATGAAAAGGTCTTTGCACGCTGCCAAGTGGGACACGTAGTAAATAACAAGAGGATGAATATGAAAAGGTCTTTGCACGTGACAAGGCACAGCGCACGCATTTTTACTAGCATCCTTATTCCTGTTACTATCGCTAATCTCCTCCACTAGGCTTGCATCTCCTTCGGGGCAGGGATTTATTTATCTCTTCATCCTCAATGCTTGTCAGAGTGTGGCTGGCTCGATCTGGGAGATGCTCGGCTTTTGAAGAACGCCTGGCGTGAGCGACTTAAAAGTAGTCAACTCTACTTGCAGATAAGAATGCTACAATGTCATTAGGTAGAAGACGACACTAGCTGGGCTGTAACACATTTTACCAGGGTGCGGGGATCAACTCATTGCTGCCCTGGAATTTGGAGAAAGCGGCCTCAAGAGTGCAGGAGCGTCTTCCAGAGGGAGTGACCTGGAACTGGGTCTTTAAGGACAGGTGGCAGGTGGGAGGGGCAAGAGCCTTCCAGAGACACTCCACGCTGAGTTAGACATTGGTCAGACTTTGTCCATGAGTTAATGTAGGGTTTCTTCTAAAACCTGCTGATAGGGTGCCGCCGCCTGCCCTCCTCCGCCCCCCCCCCCCCAGCTGTATCTGTTTCAGAGACCGATAGGGTGGAGCAGTCGGACAGAGTCGGGTTTGTCTGACAGAAGAGGGGAATGGCCTTCCAGCAGAGGGCTCAGCGGTCTTTGAGGCACAGGGAAATGAGAACACGAGTGTGGTAGGGAGTCGAGGAGTCTGGCGAGGCAGGGGACCCAGGGAGCTGCAGCTGCACAGCAGACTGGGTACAGCTCATCATGAACTTGAACGTCACGCTGAGAGGATTCATCCTCCATGTAGCGGGTCTTAGGCCTCGCTCGGAGCTGGAAGGTCTAGGAGGGTCTTGCAATAATTGAGGGCGTGCGGGGGAGGTCAGGGTCTGCTCCTGTACTGACCTGCACCCCCTCTCTGCGTCTGCGCCCAGCTCCCTGTTGTCCCAGCGACATTAACCCCGTGTTGGTATCCAGCGACCGAGTGGAGATGGTCTGGTCTCCCGTCCGGGGTGCCGAACTTTACGAAACCAGGGCCGCCGACGGGGTCAACGTGGTGGAGTGCAACGACACGGCCCCCGCGTGTACCCTCTCCGCTCTGGAGTGCGACACCAAGTACAACATCACCGTGTATTCCTTCAGCGAAGCCCGGGGCAGCAATACCTCCTGTGCGTCCCGATTCATCACCACCGGTACGAGCCGCTCGCTGACCCCCCCGCCCCCCCCCGCCCCAGCGGTGTGCCCCAGGGGGGGCCTTCAGCAAGAGCCACAGAGAGGCCAACTCCCACTACCGCTCCCGTGGCACCCGTGGGGCTCGTCTTACTAAGGGGAGGCTCAGAGAGGGTGGAAGAGGGCAGTTGGGGAAAAAGAAACCAAAAGAAGAGACCCTGGGGATGGTGGAAGATTCTGGCTGTCAGCCATTCACTTCCCCTACCTTTGGGGGTCCTGCCTGTGATTCCCACCGGGAGGGCTCAGACCACACATTTTTGTCTCCATTACTTTTTTAAAAACAGGTTTTTATCGATTATAGAGAGGAAGTGAGAGGGAGAAAGAGAGAGATAGAAACATCACCAAGCAGCTGCCTCCTGCACGCCCCCTGCTGGGGATCAAGCCCCAAACCTGGGCATGACCAGGAATTGAACCCTGACCTCCTGGTTCATGGGTCAGCGCTCAACCACGGAGCCGCAGCAGCCAAGCTCAATTCCTTTCGCTTTAGGAGTCCAACACCTAGCATTTTCCAGTTAGTCGGATGCTCTAGGAACCCCAAACCTTATGTCCATGGCGCCAAGGTTTGCACGCAAGGACTATGAATTAGGCCTGCACGCCGGGGATGGCTGAAAGGGACTCTGATCTCACTGTGGGGGAGAAAGTCGGTTTGAGAGCAAATGGCACGAGGCGATATTGCTGACTCTCCCTGTTTATATAACCTGCACTCTCTCAGCTCCTTGCAGCCCCGAAATACAAAGCCTTTCGAAGGACGCCTTCTCCGTGACCCACGTGCACTGGACAGCCAGGAACCAGGGCGCCACCTACACCGTGACGGCGCGGGGAGAGGAGGGGCTGTACCGGTGCAGCAGCTCCGGCCAGGCCTGTGCCCTGGGCGGCCTGCCCTGCGGCTCCGTGTTCTCCGTCACCGCGGTGGCCGAGACGCAGGCGGGACGGAGCCTGCCCAGCTACAGTGTCCCGCTGGAGACAGGTACGTGGCAGCCAGCAGCCTGCGCCCGGCACCCGGGGGGGTCCTGAGGAACTGTCTTAAGACATGAACTCTTTGACCTGAGCTACCCTACGTGTGATAGAGACACGGGAAACTCAGAGGCCTTTCCAAGCGTCCCAGTCTTGCCCTGGCGGGGTAGCTCAGTTGGTTGGAGCGTCGTCCCCATATGCCAAGGTTGTGGGTTCAATGCCCCGTCAGGGCCCGGACAGGAATCGATCAGTGAATGCATTGATAAGTGGATCAACAAGCTGATGTCTCTCTCTCTCTCTGTCTTTCTTCCTCTGTCTCTGTCTCTGTCTCTGTCTCTGTCTCTGTCTCTGTCTCTCTCTCTCTCTCTCTCTCTCTCTCATCAATTAAAAGAGCCCCAGTCTTATAAAGCTTTCACCATTTGAGCACAGGCTCTGTAAAAACATGGGAGACTCTAATACACTCAGGCACTGGCATCGAAGGGGAATACGTTGACTCTGCGAGAACGTTTATTTGAAGTCCTAGTCCCCCATGACACAATCTACCAAAACAACTAACAAGGACCAGATGAGCTGGGTTATCATTCACCTCTTTGGCTCAGCCCTTTTGAGTCTTTGTCTAGAGAATGCTTTCCGAGACTGCGTTTCCTAACACGTAAAGGTGGGTAATGGCTTCAGGGAGTGGCCGCGAGTATTAATGAATCCGGCAAAGCTCTCCACAGAGTACCTGCTGCATAGTAAGAGCTGGATGAGAGAAAGCGGTTATTGCTTCTTAGTCTTGTGTGTGAGCAAAATTTAGCAAGCGACTTAAAGCCTTTGGACATTATTTTCTCTTATTTACAACGGCCAACGGCACTTTGGACTATAAAAAGTTGAAACTTAAAAAGCTGTGGAATAGAGACAATGCCAAGTACACCGGGAAGTTTCTAGATGTTTCTATATTCTATATAATGGGTCCCTAAAAAATTGAGACTTGGCTGTGGTATTCTTAGGTTGTTAGGAATATTTCAAGCTTTTATATCCGTTATATCCTATGAAATGCATGATAAATGAAAAATACATTTCATTACAAATGCTTGGAAATGTTATATTGGGAGGAAGGGTACAGGCAGCTGCTGCTTTGAAATTTGCAACTGGAATTGTTAAGGCTAGGGGACAATGAAGCATTTTCTTATTCTGAAAAAAAAATGGGGGGAACCTCATATTACCCACAGCCAGTTAATGCATTGTGTTCTTGGGGGAAGCACCCACTATATACACTGAGTGGCCAGATTATTATGATCTCTGAACGCATAATAATCTGGCCACTCATTGTGTGTGTGTGTGTGTGTGTGTGTGTGTGTATTTTTTTTAGAGGCCCAGTGCATGAATTCGTGCATGGGTGGGGTCTGGCCAGCCTGGCCAGGGGGAGGGGACATGGGCAATTGGCTGGCCTGCCTGCTGGTTGAACTCGTGGTCGAGGGGACAATTTGCATATTAGCCTTCTATTATATAGGATAGACACTGAGTGGCCAGATTAGTATGCATTCAGAGATCATCATCATCTGGCCACTCAGTGTATATTCAGTTGATGTTAAATGATGCATCAGAGGACGTGAGAGTTTGCTTGACAAGAGGAAATGTTCATGAAATTGAAGGTTTGCGGAATGCAGGCTATTGAATGAAACACAGGCCGAATACCATTCTTGGTCTTTTTTCACAACTCACCCTCTGTTTTATTCTCTCCTTTCTCGTGTCAGTGCCCTGCTGTCCAGCCGGCCTGACAGTGAATCAGGTCACCCAATCAGTGGTCAACGTGAGCTGGACTGTTGGGACCGGGGCCCTCACCTACGTGACCGTCCTGGCGTCCCGCACTGGACAGTCTCAGTGTCACACCCATCAGAACCACTGCCTCCTGGGATGTGTCACATGTGGCGTCAATTACACAGTGGCCTTAAAAGCAATTAGCGCCACCGGGCTGACGGCAGACTGCGCCTACCAACGCTACGCCTCTAGTAAGTGAATCCTCAACCCAGCTCTGCAGCGTCCATAAGGGCCTTGACTGTCCACCCGAAGTCCAGGCGTAAGCCCTTCCTCCTCACAGAGAAAGGCGACGGTTCTCCTGGGAAAGAGCTCCATGGCCAGCTAGTGGTGTCTGCCGCAGGGCCTGGGGCAGGAGAGTTGAAAAATAATTTTGCCAGCCCAGGGGGTCGGAGAACAAGTCTGCAAAGAGCAGTCTGGCGCCATGGCTTCGTATAAGCTGTGCTGCCTTATCTTCCCTGGTTCTGCTTCCTCACTGGGAAGGGGAATGGGGATAATCAGAACAAGAAAGGATATATAACGCGCTACAAATACGTAAGGTGGTTTCTACCGTCTTCTGGCCCATTGCTTTTCCTTAGATTTGCTGCCTAAGTTCTCACCCTGATATCTACTTCTAGGAATATGGCTCTTTGCTTAGCTTCATTCTCCTCCCCCCAAAATAATTTTTTCTAAAGAATAAATCCAGTCCAGCCAGCATGGCTCAGTGGTTGAGCATTGACCTATGAACCAAGAAGTCACCGTTTGATTCCCCATCAGGGCACGTGCCTGGGTTGCAGACTCGATCCCCAGTGGGGGGCGTGCAGGAGGCAGCTGATTGATGATTCTCTCACATCATTGATGTTTCTATCTCTCTCCCTCTCCCTTCCTCTCTGAAATCAATAAAAATATTTTTTTATAAAAAAGAAGAAATCAAATGAGCCTGATTATCTATAACTGAACTTTTCTTCTTCTTCTTTTTAAAAAAAAATATATATTTTATTGATTTTTTTACAGAGAGGAAGGGAGAGGGATAGAGAGTTAGAAACATCGATCAGCTGCCTCCTGCACACCCCCTCCTGGGGATGTGCCTGCAACAAGGTACATGCCCTTGACCAGAATCAAACCAGGGACCTTTCAGTCCGCAGGCCGACGCTCTATCCACTGAGCCAAACCGGTCAGGGCTGAATTTTTCTTATTATTATACAACAACACCTTTATTTTAGTTACCGAGGAACCCACCACTTGGTGCCCTGCTTGACACCCGATGTGTGATCCACTCAAGGCATTTGGAAAAGAGGAAAAAAGTGCCTCGCTGGCCAGCCCGCGTGAAGGGTGACCCGCTAGCTGGTCACAGAGCTGCTCACCTGCCTGCGGTGTGAGCGGCTGCTCCCCTGGCATCGCTCAGTTCAGCACAATAGGCGCTTTCAGTCAGAGCCGCAGGCAGCCGATGACATTTAAATCCAAGCCCACGAAAAGCCTCTGAAACTAGGGCAGGCGGCAGGCTCTTGACAAGGAGTCTGTGCCTTTGACTGACGGCTGTTGACTCATCTACACCACGCATCGGCCAGGCGTGACTTTTGGACTCACCATCGTGCTCTCCTAAAAATCCATGCCTCTGGCGATGGACAAAAGGGAAGAAAATCCCCACACCTGGGTTTCTCCTCTTTTCCGTTTTCCTCTCTTCTTTCTTACCGTCTGGTGCATGTACTTAACTGTTTCGGCACATGGATTTCTAACCACGTGGCCCACCGTGGGAAGAGCGGTCTTCAAATCTTGCTCTCATCACATACCCCTTGGCAAAGGTGCTTGTATTGTTTCCCCGCGTGGCAGTAAAGGCCATGTGTGCGCGATGGGGGAATAAGCGACGTGTGTGTGTTTCTCTGTCACCCTTCAGGTGCCTGCTGCCCGCTGGGAGTGAAACTGTACAGGCTGGGCCCCAATGGCATCCGGGTCGACTGGCGAGCCGCCAGGGGCTCCGCCAACTACAGCACTGACCTCTACGGCTCCAAAGGCGTTTTCACCTGTTCCCCCAGCGCCGGCCTCAGTTTCTGTGACGTCACGGAGATACCCTGCGGGGACGTGTATACCGTGATGGTCTCACCGGTGGCGGAGACAGGGCTGAAGCTCACCTTCTGTCCAAAGAAAATATATTCAGGTAGAGCAAGTTGTGACTCTACTTGAAACGAACCCTCAACGCAATCTGTGAAGGAAGGCTCAGGGCCACTCACACTTACGTGTGGGCAAGAAGGTCAAAGAGGGCAGGATGCCCTGGCCCGTGTGGCTCCGTTGGTTGAGCATCGACCCATGAACCAGGAGGTCGTGCTTCGATTCCCTGGTCAGGGCACCTACCCGGGTTGCGGGCTCAATCCCCAGTGTGGGGCGTGGCAGGAGACAGCTGATGTCTCTCTCTCTCTCTCTCTCTCTCTCTCTCTCCTTCTTCCTTCCTCTCTCTGTAAAATACATTTAAAAACATAATTAGAAAGAGGGTATGACATTTCCACATCCTGCCGGCAGATTCTGGCACCTGGGGACCCCTGGCTTCTTGGGAATTGTGATGCTTCATTATTATTTGATTTGGAGACGCTCCATCTCCCCTCCTCCTCTCTCCTTCAGGAAAAGGACCGGATGTTCGCTGCTTAACTAGTAAAGGCGATTTTTAAATGAGTTTCTGCTTTCAGATTTGGGGACAGATTTTTTTTTTAACGCAGTCTTAGAGATAAGGACACACAGCCTGGAACGTTGGAAATTAAGACACTTTAACTTTTATTTGTACAGATTCAGTCTTGTGACTGAGGAAGAGCTGGGGGATCAGGAAAAAAACAAGACAAAAAAACACACGAATTCATAAATCCTAAGCTGGGCTTGGCAGCGTGTGATCACAAATCAGAACAGTCGGCAAGTGCCATCTCACAGTTCCCTGCCCTGAATTCCAGCCCCTCCTCCCGCTACCGTGCCCAGGCGCACTCATAGGCTTTTCATCAACTTCTAAAATAAAGAAACAAGGAAAATAAAATAAAATAAAATAAAGAAACAAGGAAAGAGAGGAGGAAGCCTTCGAACACAGGAGGAGGAGTCAGTCTTGGCTCCGCGATCTTCGATCTTCGCTGAGAAGCAGAATCTGAAATGTCCCATTCCGTGGAGGTGACGAAGGCTCCGGGGGTGGAGCCCGGCCAGCCCCCCCCTCCCCCCCGGAGTGTCCGCCCTGTCCTTGGCTGTCACGCTCCGATTCCCTATTTTTTCATTATCTTGTCCACAGGACGTGCCGGCCCAACGCAGGGCCCTCTGGGAAGTGACAGGATTCGGTTGCTGGGGTGGGGGTGCACTCTCGGGGAAAAAGAGCGCCCAGCTCACCCCCGGATTTTATCATAGCCGCATAACGTTTTTTACCATCTAGCAGGTGTTTTACTTTCTTTTTTATTTTTTTGTTCATCCTCACCGGAGGGTATTTTTCCATTAATTTTTGAGAGAGTGGAAGGGTAAGGGAGAGACAGACAGAGAGAACCAGGGACGTGAGAAGACACATCGATGGCTGCCTCCTGGACGTGCCCCGACTGGGCCTGGGATCGAGCCTGCAACTGAGGTCCGTGCCCTTGACCAGAATTGAACCCGGGACCCTTCCGTCCTCTGGCTGACGCTCTGTCCACTGAGCCACACTGGCTAGGGCTCTACTAAGTGTGCTCAGTGCTGTTTCCCTGGTAAAAACCATGCATTTGAGGGACGCATTTTGGTGTTGTTTTTAGAGGTTTTTTGTGTCTTGTTTTTTTTCTTCTTCAGTGTCGATGATGCGTTACTCTGATAATTAGGACAATACTGTAAATGATAATAATGACTAATAGCTATTGACTATGTGCTGCAGCTATTATAAGGGTTTACATGTATTAGTTGATTTTTATAATAACCCTATGAAGTTGGCATTCTTCTTCTTACCCCTTATAGGTAAACTGAGGCACCGAGTAGCTAAGTGACTTGCCCAACGTCAGACTGCTAGTAGTGATCTCCTTCTCCCATCACCCAAATTGGTTCTCCTTTGTTCTTTTTTTAAAATATATTTTTTTTATTGATTTCAGAGCAGAAGGGAGAGGGAGAGAGAGATAAAAACATCAATGATGAGAATCATTGCTCCGTTGCCTCCTGTACCCCGCCCCCACTAGGGATCCATCCTGCAACCCAGGCGTGGGGCTAGACCAGGATCGAACCGTGACTTCCTGGTTCATAGGTCGACGTTCAACCACTGAGCCACACTGGCTGGGCGCTCATTCATTCTTTGGTTTACTTTCCCTTTATTCTTCCTTAAGCTGTATCACCTTAAGCCTATCGATAAGTATATTTGAAATGCCGTGTTTTTTATTTATTGCAGTCACCTGCTCCGGAAGTACACTGGGAATGGGTAAGTCATTTTTCTCACGGATGAAGTAGAAGGGGACTTTCTCGTTGCATTTGAGGGCGACAATGAAGTCAGGATCAAAGCTGGCTCTTCAGTTAATCAGGGAGACCAATGCCAGGGTGTCGGCTTCCGGGTTGCGTGGATGGATGAGCCCAGGGGCGGCAAAGGGGTGCTGAGAGGGAGGCTGGGATCAAGATAACGCTCACTGCCTCCTTGGACGCGCTCTGGGCTGATCCCGTCGAGGCGATTGTGGGCGCCCAGGGAGGCCGCCGCTGGGCCAGGCCGTGGAGATGGCCACACAGAGCCGTGCTGCCGCAGGAGAAGTGCTCGCCACGCTCTTCTGGGGGCGGCTGGGTTTGGGGCCTTGGGACTCCCGGTTCCAGGGGAGTGACGTAAACCCCAGGCCGCAGGCACGACCTGCGGGCATGGGCACATATGCCCAGTGGGACACGGCTGACTTCAGAGCATGGGAGTGGACATGAGGCCTTCCCACCAGCAAGCCCCACCCGACTGCCCCCAGCCTGGGCCAGCTTCCCATCCGACACCCGTCCACGGGCAGGGGGCAGGGATCGGGCTGAGTCTCTCTCCCCGTCACCTGCTCTCTGCCTCCGCTCCCAGCTCTGAGCTCAGCAGGACCCCGCGGCCTGAAACAAGCACAATCCCTGAGGATGTTTAAGGGTTCTGTTTCCGGTGGCTGCAGGGAGACAGGCCTAACTTGCTAAAAACCAACTGTGAGAAACTTCTACATGATTAAAAAACGACTCTTAAAGAACTGCCCAGGTACTAAGGCCCTAGTCTTCAGGGAAATGTACAAAGGCCTAGGTCTGCCTTCTTGGAAACGATTTTTCCATGATGACACTTCGTTTTGTTTTTTCTGTTAATCCTCACCTGAGGATTTTTCCATTGATTTTTTTCAAGAGAGTGGAAGGGAGGGAAGAGGGGAGAGACAGACAGAGAGAGAGAGAGAGAGAGAGAAAGAGAGACAGACAGAGAGAGAGAGAAACATCGATCCGTTGCCTCCCATATGCGCCCCTGACCGGTAATCGAACCTGCAAACTAGGTTCGTGCCCTGACCTGGAACCGAAACGGCAGCCTTTTGGTGTGCGGGCTGATGCTCCAACCAGCTGAGCCACCAGGCCAGGGCTCAACAGTGTAAACCCGTGGTCGGCAAACCGCGGCTCGCGAGCCACATGCGGCTCTTTGGCCCCTTGAGTATGGCTCTTCCACAAAATACCACGGCCTGGGCGCGTCTCTTTGGAAGAAGTGGCGTTAGAAGAAGTTTCAGTTTAAAAAATGCGGCTCTCCAAAGAAATTTCCATCGTTGTCCTGTTGATATTTGGCCCTGTGGACGAATGCGTTTGCCGACCCCTGGTGCAAATGGGTCTTTTAAAAAAGACAGCGCTGGGTTAAAATCCTGCCCCTATCACTCGCCCTTAGGCAAGTTGCTTCAGTGATCTACCCAGCCTAGGTTCCCTCACCTGAAAACTGGAATAAAGCATCGCCCTGTGAGATGTTATGAGGATGAAGCGAGATGTGAATTGTTGGACCTAAGACCCATAAGTCCTAGATAAATGGTAGTTACTATCACCCAGGCTCAGCTTAAGCTCCTAGCACACTCGGTGTGTGTCACCTAGCGTGCTGCTTCTAAGGTATTTACATTTTAGCTGTGGTCCTCAGGGCACCTTCGTTGGTCTCCAGCCGTGGTCCCAGGGCCAACAGCCTGGGCAACAGCTGGGACCTTCTCAGGGGTGCGGCTTCCAGGTTCCTCCATAGACCTACTGAACGGGAGTTTCTGAGGTTGGGGCCCAGCAAGCTTTGTTTTAATGAGCCCGCCAAGTGACTCTAGCAGGGGTCCTCACACTTTTTAAACGGGGGGCCAGTTCATTGTCCCCCAGATGGTTGGAGGGCCAGACTATAGTTTAAAAAAAAAAAACTATGAACAAATTCCTATGCGCACTGCGGGCCCGGGACAAGTCGGCTGCTAAGCAGGACAGGCAGCGGCACCTGGCGGGCCAGATACATGTCCTCGGCGGGCCGTAGTTTGTAGGACCCCTGCAAGGCGTGCGAAGGTTTGCGAACCAAGGTCTAATTCAAGGAGGCTGCTTTGATGCTGGAAACGTGATGCGGGCGGGAGGGAGAGGCAGAAGCATCCATTCGAGGTGACAGGCTTTACCCGAGGCAGACTGCAGCGCTGCGCCTGCCATCACTGTGGTCTATCGTCGCAGCGAGCGCCCCGCTGTTTCAGTGTCTCCTACACATTCCAGGGAGCTTGGGAGGGGGGTACGTTTCCTCTTCACAACTCCCTGGTTTACGTGTTCTCTACACAATGTTTTCCCCGAACCACTGACGTTCCGGAGCTCCCCGAGCACGCAGCAGCTGGCCTGCCGTGGAGAGGGAAGTTCTTCCCTCTGGGTTTGCAGTCTGAGCTCAGAGAAGCTCTTCTCAGGCAGCGTTCGTCTCAGGAAGCCGGGCCCAGGCCCCCTGGTTAGTTACACTCCGCCCGTCCGGTTCTTCTTGCCCTTTTCTTAATTGCTGGTTCCTCCTCCCCGGGAAAGAACATTTCAGATCAAAACACTGACCTAAACCGCAGAGCCGTTTGAGGGTGTTTTAATGTAAGCATATGTCTGCCTATGTCACGCATCGTGTGGCTCCCCCCCTCCCTTGTCGCTCTCAGTGATCTACAGAGGGAAGAGAAGCGCAGAGTGACAGAGTGACAGAGCGAGGCGCGATGACAACGGAGACTTGACCCAGTGAGTAATTTGAATCGACATGGTGTGATGCCAAGGCAGAGAGTTTTGTCTCCGTTTTTCAAAGTTCTCCCCGCTATGTTTTGCAGGGTTGTCTCCCACGTTAGTGTGACTAGAGATGGACAAGCTTATTAGCCTACACAATGCATCTAGCATAGGACAAGCTCTTTTAGAAGAACAGCTCTGACTCCGCCTCCAGAAGGCGAGGTCAGGATCCCGGCCGGCGTGGCTCCGTGGTTAAGCATCGACCTACGAACCAGGAGGTCACGGTTCCATTCCCGGTCAGGGCACATGCCCGGGTTGCAGGCTCGGTCCCCAGTGGGGGGGCGTGCAGAGGCAGCTGATCAATGATTCTCTCTCATCATGGATGTGTCTATCTCTTTTCTCCCTTCCTCTCTGAAATCAATAAAAATAAAATAAAATAAAAGATGTGCTGCAGAGAGGACTGGGGAGAGATACAGACCCAGCAAGTCCTCCGGAAGGCTGCCAGCGTGAGCCATGCCCTGGGCAAGTCCTGGACACGTGAAAGGTCTGCTTCGTAGATTCCTTCTGAGAGTTCACATCCAGACACGCCATGGCCTTGAGCACACCTGCTCCGCAAGTGTTTCACCGACACCAGCCCTGGCCACGTAGCCCTCTAACCATTCAAGGGCTGGAAAGGATCACTCCCAGAGAAGGCCACATCAGGCCGCATGCAGAGACGCCACTCCTCCCCCAGCAAACCACAGGGACTTGGGGACTTGGGGACTTGAGCACTGCCAGGCCCACCTGTCCTGCCGAGCGGCTCGCAGGGTGGGCCAAGCCACAGCGTTGGGCTGTGGGACTTCTGCTGGAGCGCCTGGGAGAGCAGAGTTGTTGGCCAGTTGCTGGAAGGATCGCAGCCACGCTTGTGAGTGTGCAAACACTTCGCATGGAGAGACAGCCGGGGCAGGGCTTCAAACTGTGGCAGACGGACACGCAGGCACCTTTTGGGGGAAGGACCATCAATCTTGTTGGCTGTATCCCCCTCTCACACTGTGACCGTTTTTTTTTCATCTCTGGAGAGGAAAGGCAATGATTATATGTAAGATAAATCTGTCGTACCTAGAAAAATGTGTGTTCTTCAAATGCCAGGAGCCTGCATATAAGATAGTATTACGGTAACACACACACAACTAAGGTATTTCCTCCTCCAAAGCCTAGCTGTGGAGCCAAGAACTGTAGTTAGGAACAACCACAGAATTCTGTCCAGAGGGAACTGGAGCACGGACTTGGGTAAACTGGGAGAGAGGGCACACTTCCTTGTTTCTGTCCCCTTTCCCTGTCTGTGTCGGAATGACGAGCGCTACCCAATGTGTCACCAGTAGGAGATACTCCCAGAGCACCTGCACTTGAAAAGGACACCAGCCCAGCCAACGTGGCTCAGTGGTTGAGCACCGACCTACGAACCAGGAGGTCAGGCTTCCATTCCAGTCAGGGCACAGGCCCGAGTTGCGGGCTTGGTCCCCAGTGTGGGGCCTGCAGGAGGCAGCTGATCAGTGATCCTCTCTCATCATTGATGTTTCGATCGCTCTCTCTCTCCCTTCCTGTCTGAAACCAATAAAAATGTACTGAAGCAAATAAAAAAGAGACAAGCCGTAGAGCTCTAGCAGTGAAATGTGCTGCCTCAGCGGCCACACAGAGAAATGGGCTGGGTTTAGTTCACGTTTGTTCCAGTGAAGGAACGGGACTGGGACAGGTATGTCCACATCACTTGGGGAACTCATTAGTGAATACACGTTCCCGGGTGCCACCCCTGGTGACTCTAACTCAATAGATCTGGGACCAGGCCTGAGAATCAGTATTCGTGACTAACTCACCAAGTGATTCTGACATGTGGCCAGGTTTGGGGACCTTAAAAGGCTTGCCTTCACCGGCTCTTCCTTGAAGCAAATTGCAGTGATGGGAAGCTAAGAAGTGTTCAGAACTAACTGAGGCTTAGCATAAAGTGACTCCCTTTTGGGCCAGTTGTGTTGTTTTTAACAATGCCATATGCTGTGCTTGAACCCATAATATGGCTGATTTTATATTTCATTTTCCTTTTCACTCCTAAAGAGCAAAAATTGCAGGTTATCTTACAGACTGCTCTATTTGTAACTTTCTGTATAACTTGAGCCTGGTCTTTTTCCCACTCCACCACTGGCTGTGCATCCCTACTAAGTGACTTAACTTCATTAAGCTTCAGTTTCCTTGGTAAGGGATGCGTTGAAGGTCAATGAGATAATCTACTTACCATGGGTGCCTGGCATATAGTAAGCCCTCAGTAAATATTATTAGCGGTAGTAACAATTTCCATTCCCTATGTGACCAACTTGAATTAAGGCCATAGGTTCTTTGCAAATCTCTGTAGGAAAGCCTACTTTCTTTGTGCCAGTGTGTGTGATGATGATGTTGGGCCACTTAAGTCCGAGCTCTGATCATCTCCTCTGGGAATCAGCTTTTCAACAGTAATTCCCTTCTTTTGGACCCTAAAGCATTGATAGCCTCTCCCATACAATTTGACACATGAATTTTATGTTTAGCAAATAAATAATCATTGCTTTATTGGTTCATTTATGTATATCATCATCATTAAAGCATTTGCTTTTGAAACCAACTTTTGACCACTTTCAGCATTCCAGGAATTGAGCTCTATAATTTGACTATAAGTTCTTCAGGAGTGGGTTTAGTTCCGGGCACACTGGAGGTACACCTTATAGTTCTACACCATTATTCTGTCCTTGAAAATGGCATCAAATCAACTTTTGGAGGGGGGTACATTTTCCTTTCGGTTGTTGAAGTGACTACTGAGCGAAGTCTATTATGAATCGTTTCGCAAAGGGAAGAATTCTTTTGGAAAGCGAAGAATCCTCCCTTCTTCTTGTATAGCACCCACGAATTCGAAAATCCCTCAGGTGGTATCAGCTGACAATCTGTCCACACGTTTTGTTTTGCTTCTGACGTCACCCGAGGTTGACGTGACCCAGCCTCCCGCTAGGGGGCGCGCGACCGCCCGCTTCCACCGCATTGCGCAGCCTCCGTCCAGGGGTGGGCGTGGCTCCCGTGCGGGCGACGTGACGTCACCGGCGGGCGCGGCCGGCGGGGGGCGGGGCCACCGGGGCGCCCCAAAGTCCAGCTGAAGTAGGTGGCGTGCCAGCGGGAGGCGGCGGCCGCTCCTCCAGCGATAGGAAGATGGCGCCGCCGGAGCCGGAACGGGGGCTGAAGAGCGTCGTGTGGCAGAGTGAGTGCGGAGGGGCCGGGGCTGAGAAAGGCGGCCTGGCCTTCCCGCCCCGGACCGGCTTCCTCGGGGGGAGCGGCCGCGGGCACTTGTTGCTTCGGGACGCGCGTCCCTGTCAGGACCTCTTCCTCCTTCCCTGCCCTGCTTTGCTTCTTGGCAGCGCCGGGATGGGCGGGGAGCGGGAGGCGGCCTTCCTGCTCGCGTCGGGCACCCCCTCGTCCCTGCCGGCGCTGGCCCGCAGCCCCGCGCGGGGAGAGCGCCCCGGCCCGGCGTGTCCTCCCGCGCGCGGCCCCTACGCGGGCCTCGGCCGCGCCCCCCACCTCCCGGTGGCCGTTCCAGGCGGTGATGTCCCCGCCGAGACAGTCCGAGCCCTGTTTCCCGTCCCACCCCTCCCCTGCTGCCCTCGCCTGCGTAATCGTGCTCGTACGGAGGACGGTTTGCAACCGTAGTTTCCAGTGTCCTTTACACACAAACAAACGCACGGTCAAAACACAGCCTCCTCCCTCTGGCCCCAAAGGCGCCCACTTGGTCAGCAGTGGTGGGGCCATTGGGATGACGGGGTCCGGGGCAAAGCTGCGCCCGTGCCCGCGCCGGGCCACTCCCGGCTCTGAGGACGGGACCACTTTCTGGCTCCGGATGTCCTGCCGTGCCATCCAGGAGGACTTTGCTAAAAGTCGCTCCCCACTAGGCTGTCAGGTGGGAAGCCGCCAGGCAGGAAGGCCGTCCTTGCTCGGCGTTGCTGGGCGCAGAGTCATGGTCCCGCGGTGGGGAGGGAGCAACATCTAATGAGGGTTTCTGACGCCGGCTTGCTGAGCAAAGACCACAGCGGACTTGGGTTCAAATTCTGGGCGCCCCACAGAGTTCCTTGTGTGAAACTGAAATTCCACATCAGTGACTGGCCTTGTGCTCCACATACCAGGCACGAAAAACAAGTGTACAAAGAGAGAAAGGAAAAGAAGTTACGAAAACATCTTTTGAGAAATTGGATAATTATCAGGTTGCATTTTGCTTTTTTCAAGATGTATGAGGCTGGCTTTTAAGTCGCGGTAATGTTTTAAAATTGCAAGGGCAGTTAAATATATTTATGTGGAACAGGGTGATGCATTGTGTTGTAGAAGTGATTTCTAAGCTATGTAACGGTCCTGAGCATCAGCACTTATCAGAAAGAAAAAAAAGAAAAAGTTCATGATAGTAATTCCAGACTCCAGAGCATGGAAACTGGGCAAGAGAGGGAGCGTTTAGAGGTCACCCAAGTTCCGTCTTGTGCTGTTAGCATGAGGTGGCACCAGGGTATCTGGATGGAGTGTAAGATAAGACAGGAGACTGAATGGGAGGAAAGAGAGGTAATAGTTAAAACTAGTTAAAGATCCCTTAGGATTTTTTTAAAATATGTTTTTATTGATTTCAGAGAGGAAGGAAGAGGCAGAGAGAGATAGAAACATCAATGATGAGAGACAGTCATTGGTCGGCCGCCTCCTGCACGCCCCCCACCACTGGGAATCGAGTCCACAACCCAGACACGTGCCCTGACTGGAAATCGAACCCAGGACCCTTCAGTCCAAAGGCCGATGCTCTATCCACTGAGCCGAACTGGCTAGGGCCCTTAGGATCTTTTTTTATAACTGTGTTTTTACTGATTTTAGAGAGAGAGAGAAACATTGCTTCCTGTACCTGACCCAGGGATTGAACCTGCAACCTGGGCATGTGCCCTGACCTGACGATTGAACCGGCGACCTTTCAGTGCACGGGAGGACGCTCAACCAAGTGATGCAGACTGGCCAGGGCAGTTCTTAGAGTCTTGGCATAAATGGAAACATAACCGGAAATTCAAGATGATGTTCATTCAACATTTAGGGGGGAGAGAGAGAGGGAGAGAGAGAGAGAAGGGGATGCCTATGAAATCTCTTAGTAAGAGGTGACAGGGGCTGAAAGAAATGATGAAGGAATCTCCTTAGAGGTAGGAGAATCGTACATTTGACTGGGAAAAGGTTTTGCTAGTTTGAAGATAGTACAGAAAGCTAAATAACCTTCAGTTTACCCACCAAGTAGGGAGATGGGAACAATGTTTTGAACAATTACTCTGTGCCAGGCACTCTTTATTTATATTAAAACTTAATAAATTTTAATCTCTGCTTCAGAGCTGTTATCATAGCTGCCCTATACAAAATAGTCAAAAGTCAAAACCACCCAAATGTCCATAGAAAAACAACATGTGCTACGTTCACACAGCGGAATATCATTAGGTGATAAAAGCGGGGCCGGGGGAGAGCAACATGGATGTGAAAGAGGAACCTCAATTGATTACCTTCCATAGACGTCCCAACTGGGACTGAACCTGATTTCACGGTCCTCTGGCTCAGACGGCCGAGGACCCCATACGCAGAACCAGTTCTCGGCAGGGGAGGGTGCTCCAACCCACTGAGCCACACCAGCCGAGGCTGTAGAGGGATTTTTGACTCCGTGGAGGTGGTGCCCCTAACTCCCTGAGTTGTTCAAGTCACCTGTAATATGGTATGCAAATCATCTCAATAAAGCTATTTAAAAACAAACAAACCTGATACAGCTATTACAGACATAGCTGTCAAACCCTACATTAGTTTTGAAAACCATTTCAAGGAACATATTAATAACTAGAGGCCTGATGCATGAAATTCGTGCAAGAGTAGGCCTTCGCCGCCTCTATCCTAAGGCTGTAGCCTCTGCTTTGTCTGGTATAATTAGCATATTATGCTTTTATTATTATAGATTATTTGTTATAAATCAAGACTGAATACTTATTTGTATCATAATGTGATACATGTTCTTGAAAATTGTAATCAATAGTAAATTAGAAAGAAAAAAGTTAGCCAGTTTTTTAAAAAATTCTCCTTTTTTTTATTTATTAATTTTTTTGTTAATCCTGACCCGAGGATATTTTTCCGTTTGATTCTTAGAGGGAGTAGAAGGGAGGGGGAGAGACAGACAGAGAGAAACCGTCAATGTGCGAGAGACACATAGATTGGCTGCCCCCTGCACGTGCCCTGACCTGCAACCAGGTATGTGCCCTTGGACTGGAGTCGAACTGGAAAGGGCCACTTACCCAGTTTTGATTGTCAGATGTAATTTAGCAATGGGCTAGTTAGGGATTTTCCTATGGTTTTTTGGGGGGTTTTATTTTGTTTATTTGGGGTTTAAGTAAATAGGGAAAAACAAATTAGATAACACTTGCAGAAATATTTTCCAGGTGTTTATGTACTTAATATGGTTAGCCTTTTTTATTATTCTCTTATTCTCAGAAGTTTAAAAATGTAGCTTCAATGTTACCATATAGGTTAGGTATTAAAGATAACTGGATTTTTACATAGAGTTTAACAAGTATATATGCTTTTTATGTAGCTTAGCAGAATTTCATATTGTATATTTTCTCAGCCATCTTGGACTTTTTGAATAGTTATCCTATTATTGTATTTCTGACTGTTGGTTAAAATTCCTATATAATTTTTTTTCAGAAATAAAAGCAACAGTGTTTGATGACTGCAAGAAAGAAGACGAATGGAAGGTAGAATTTGCATATTTTATTGCCCTTAGATTGACCTTCAATATAGTGTCCTTTATTATACTTCTATCAGCTGTCGTGTCTGGAACCATACCACTTGGTTCAAATCTTAGTTTCACTTAATAACTGTGGCTTCTTGGGCAAATTACTTGATCTCTCCATGCCCCTGTTTCCTTGTCTATAAAATGGGGATGTAGTACCTCATAGAGTAGTTGTTAATATTAAAATGAATTAATCCATGTAAAATGCTTAAAACAGTGCCTGGAACAATTATTATTCTTCAAGTGGCATTTTATAATCTTAAGAAAATTTGTTAAACATAACATACATTTAAATTGAACGTTCTCTGCTTCAGAGTGGAAATATTTCCATTTGCTCACTTGTATATAATACTACATGTATATACAAAGAAACAGTCTCTAGATCATGCTTGTTAAAAGATGAGTTGAGATCATTTTGCCTACTGTCCGCATATTTTATGTTGTAAAAGGATTGTAAGTTTGAATATGTTTAATGGATTATTTTTTGTGTGAATTTTTAGCAATCAAATGTTTATACTATTTTTTTATTTATATTCAATTTAAGATAATGCTTTTAGATGAATTTACCACGAAGCTTTTGGCATCGTGTTGCAAAATGACAGATCTTCTAGCAGAGGGTATAACTGGTAAGTGTTACCAATACTCATCATGAAAACATTTTTATTGTGATTGGGAAAGTTTGAAGTATTGATAAATTTTAGTTAGTAATTGTGTTTCTAAGGGGGTTATGGTTTTGTTTTTAATAACTGTAGCCTTAATAATTACACTGGATGTTCTTCTTTTCTCTCTGAATCTTTAGAATAACCTCTGTAAGTCAGGGCTTCTTTTTCCTCTCAGCTGAGACATATTTAAGTGATTCTAACCAAGACTAAGTCAGTTGCTCTGTTGAGTTCTCAAAACTTTCTTTTAAATTCTCACCGCAGGATATATTTATTGATTTTAGAGAGAGGAGGGGAGAGAGAGCGAAAAAGAGAAACAAACATACAAACAAGCAGACATCATGGTGGGAGAGAAGCATTGATCGCTTGCCTCCTGCCGGTATTCCAACCTGGGAGCGATCCGGTCACCTTTTGGTGTATGAGGCAGTGATCCAACCAACGGAGCCACACTGGCCAGGCAATAACATTTACTTTTTGATATTTATGTAAGAAACAATCTTTTATTGTTGGTTACATATTCAGTTTGCAATCTTTATTACCTTCAGTGGAAAAAGCTCTAAACCAGAAATCAGAAGATGAAAGCCTTGATTTCTCTATCGTTGGATAAGTGTAATATGGTTAAGCCACGTACGTTTTTTAAGTTCCCAGAGGATATTCCGATGTGCAACTAGAGTGAGAACCATTTGGTAATAAGTGTGAAAGCACTATGAAACTACAGAACCATTTTGCTCTATAAGGAGGTTTTACTGAATTTTTGTAGACTATTACTGTTTCTTACTGTTTGTTCAGTATTGATAGACTAGAGGCTCGATGCACGAAATTCATGCAGGGTAGGCCTTCCTTCCCCTGGCTGCTTGCACTGGCTTCCCTCTGGCCACCGGCACCCAGGCTTCCCTCATCTGCCAGCAGCCGGCCCTGCCCGCCCCGCTTTGGCCTGGCTCTGGCTGTGTCCACTGCCACCCTCTTTCCCCCTTGATTGATTGCCCCGCTGGTCAGTGGCTTGGGCCTCCCTCTGCGGGGCGATCATGGGGCGATGATGGGGGCAGCACCCCCCACCCCCCGACCAATTGCATTGCACCCGCCTGGCGGCAGTGCGTGTCATAGCGTGGTCCTCCTCGAGGTCATTCTGTTCAGTCGATTTGCATATTACGCTCTTATTATTATAGATATTTTTCAATGAAAGGATTCTGTGGCCAAGTGAGTTTGGGAAATAGCATTAAACAAAGCCAAACAGGTTTCTTTAGGACTTTTTGGAGTTTTTATATGCCCCAGGTACAGGTACAGTATTCGTTTTCTAAACTTACTTGGCCACAGAAAGCCGTTGTTGAAGAGCTTGTCATAGGACTGTATACCACGGAGCACATTCCTCTGGACTGTTCTCAGTGTCCTCCAGAGTCCTCCAGGTTTACTGTGGGCTTTTTGTTTTTATACTTTCTAATATTAATGTATGGTTTTAAAAGAATAAGAGTTAATTTGAGGATTATTTAAAGGATATTATAGAACTACAGTTAAAAACTTGGGCTCTGGAGTTGGACAGGTCTGCCTGGGAATTCTGTCTGTTCACCTTTCTGTCTGTGTCACTTGGACAAGTTACTTAACTTCAGCTTCTTCATTTGTAAAATACTTATAAGGTTATTAGGAGATTTAACAGATAATTGATGTGAAGTGCTTAGCCTGGTATCGGTATCATACTCGCTATTGTTATAGTAGAGTATTTTAAAAAATAAATACATATTTTAATTTTTAATGCATTTTCTTGGTTTCTTCATGGCCTGTTGATTGCTTATGCTGGTAGACCTAACTATGAAATAGCTGCTTTATCTTTTTATTTTCATGATGAACGCTTAGCCCAGAGTGTAACCTTAGGGAAATCACATTTTTAAGACTTCTATACTTTGTCAAATGAAGACAAAGAAAAGTTTAAACCCAAGATATGTAAATCTTTTTCTCTATTATTATAAGTAAGAAGTACAATAAAGTTTATTTTAAAAATGTTTTGAGTGTATAAATATTTGGTTATATAAAATAACTTCCTTTCTTGTTAGTTGTAGAGAATATTTATAAGGTTCGGGAACCTGTCAGACAAATGAAAGCTCTTTATTTTATCTCTCCAACATCAAAGGTGAGTATTTTGAATCTTTAAAAAGTATGTTCTTCAATATTTTCACTGTTGACATGATTTTCTCATAGAAAAGTCAAGGTAATAAAATACCCTTTATTAGAAAAATAGTGACATAAACTGGTTTGCTTAGGAAAGTTTTTCTGTTAGAAGATTGTTTTATTTGCACTCTTCTCACTAAGAATATGTAAGTGAAAAAATTCCTATTTCCCCCATGAAATATGAAAGCAGAATTTAATTTTATAAATTATTAGAGTTTCTTTGAATTATTTGTTACTTATACAGATCCTATTCAGCCATAAGTGTTAAGAGGATGGAAATGTACTTTAAAGAAATAATCTTGGATTAATCAATTTATCTTAGTTACTTCTCTACATACATAATGTATGTGTGTGTGTGTAATTTTTTTTATGTTAAAGGAATTTCTTGGTTTGTAATTCAGCAACCGCCCATCTACTAGTAAGTGGGTGAAGCTGCTAGAGAGAGGAAGTTCAGTAATAGAGAAAATGTGCATCTAGCAAATGTAGCTGTTTAGAGAGAAGGCTGACAATCTGAACAGAGAAACAGTACACAGAATGAGATTCTAGTTAGCACATAAAGAACTTTCTGAAGCTCAGAAGTATAGGATTTCTCAATTAAATAGTTAATTGAAGAAGAGGATAATTACTATTGAAATTTGAATAAATAGCCTAGAATAGTGGTCGGCAAACTGCGGCTTGCGAGCCACATGCGGCTCGTGAGCCGCGGTTTGCCGCTCTGTTGACTGAGTTTGCCTACCACTGGGATAGGGGCTTAATCACAAGGAACAACAGCCTGTAATTATTGGAATCAAGAGTCTAGGTCAGTGGTCGTGTAACTCATTAGTCAACAGAGTGGCAAACCGCGGCTCGTGAGCCACATGTAGCTCATGAGCCGCAGTTTGCCAACCACTGGCCTAGAAGATCAGAATGGACAATCTCAAAGCAAAAATAAAACAAAGTCCTGAAATAATGGGGAAAGAGACTTGGAGGGAAAGAGATCCATGAGATGGATCAGAAATACGGTTCTAGGAGTTCCGGAAGGAGGAAAAGGGACAGAGTAAGGAGAGAGAATTAAATCTTGGTTATTTTTTACTGTCAGACCACTGTATCTTTAAAGCTGGCAGTGTTCAGTCAGATTCCACCACACTGTATTGCCTCCTATTCCTCCTCCTGGCAGTCATCTACCCTCTTCTGCGTTTTCATTCTAATCTCTTGACAGTTTTAGCTCCTAGCTCACTGTCCCTCTCTTCAATACTTCTCCAGTGGTAGTCTCAGAGGTTTCAGTGTGTGTGTGGATAAAACTCAGAGGTTTCAGTGTCTGTGTGGATAATTCTCTGAGTACGTTTGCTGACTTTCAGTTCCTTCATCTCTTGTTTTCAGTGGTCTGGTCTTCTGTGTTGCTGCAGCTTCCCAGCCACGTGATCCATCATTCCTAGATCTCCTCCTCGCCAAACAGCACTCTGTTCATACATATCACCTCGATCTTAGTACGTTTCTAGCTGCCACTGGCTAAACAGCAGAGCATCTTACAAAATAAATTTATAAATTAAACTTCTACACAGCTAAGGTTTTATTTTATCATCTAAATAAAATAATCTGTTTTCTCAAAAGCTAGTATACTTAAATTAGTATTTAATAAAATATATATTGACATCTAATTTTTTTTTTAAGTCTGTAGACTGTTTTTTACGTGACTTTCCAAGTAAGTCGGAGAATAAATATAAAGCAGCATACATATACTTCACTGACTGTAAGTAGCTTTGTAAAAGTCATTGCTTCATTATTTAAAATCCTTATATATGCCAATACTAGTGACTTTCTACTTATTCTAATTAGGTTACAAAGAATAAAAAATATATGAGCGTTTACATCCTACTTCATGATAAAGTAATAGAAAATGAAAAGAAATCATCCCAAACCAGTTTGAAAAGAATTATTTTTGCTGCTATACAGAGGTGGGGCTGCTGGAAAGGCCATCCCTCAAATTAGGTGCTGATGACAAGAAGAATTCTCTTTTAAATTGAAGTTTCAGTTGGGGATTTGATTATTTAATAAGAAATAAGACCCTTTGGGGGGGCATTAGAGAAATTGCCCCTGTTTGGCAAGGATTAAGGGAGAAATCAGTCACGTTTCTCTTACTAGGCCACATGTTCAGATAGAAAGCACCTAAACGAAAGAGTCACAGAGAAGTCCGGAGACACATATAATTCTGTTTTATGTTACTATATTACATAATTACATTGCAAAATAAAAATGCCATTTATCTAAGTTAGGTCTTGGTCTCTGCTATTATTTTAAGTAGTATATTATTATTCCTGTTAATTATTATTTATGTCATGCCTAGTAGTAGTTTGCATTTTTTAAAAAAAATTTTATCCCATAAGTATTTGTCACTTAGGTAGCCTTATTATACAGAAATTCATGTCTATGAAATTGATACATTTTAATGAATGTGAAGCCTCTTTTAACTTAAGGAATCTTGAGGCTAAACAACTCCATTTAAAAGCCACTCCATGTTAGGAGCCAATGGCTGATATTATAACCTAGATTTAATGGAACTGTAAACAGGTAGGTTAAAAAGGGGAAGAGAAAAATAGGCTCTAAGGTCCAGAACTTACTAGTTTAGAATTTCTGACATCAGAGAAGTTCTTGTAATTAAAAAAGAATTAACAGTTTGTGTGGTATGGTTACACCTAGTGGCCAACTTAGAAAAGTAGTACAAATTCCTAAGAAGTTCTGAAAATCCTAGAAAATTTGGTTAAGTCATGAGTTAAGATTTTATTTTCCTTCCTGACAGTTTTAGTTTGCTGTGCTAGGAGCTATCTAAGGAAATATATTTTAGGTTATAATGGACGAATGGGGAAAACAGAATTTCTGGAATGGCCTCTTGACTAGAATACATCTGCTCTGTAAAGTGAAGAACAATATTTATTATTTCTGTTCTCATAACAAATTACATTGTAAAAGTCAGTAATTTATATGTAAAATAAGTATTCCTAGGTGTTAGAATGATTTATCCAAAAAAGTAAAAATGTACATGGAGTTATATGCTTTGATGTTTTTTCTTTTTTCCCTTTCAGTTTGCCCTGATAGTCTCTTTAACAAAATTAAGTCTTCTTGCTCCAAGTCAATAAGAAGATGTAAAGAAATAAATATTTCCTTCATTCCGCTTGAATCTCGGGTACTTTCTGTTTATCTTTTTTAAAATTTTAGTTCATAATAGATTTTAAAATTTTGTTTTATGAGCTTATTTGTTAATAAGGTATATTTTACTTCTATATTTGTAATGTTTTACTTATTAGGTATTTGGTGAATTTTGAATAGTCCACAAATAAACATTTCCCATGATGAAGGGAAGAACATGAGTGCCTTATTAGAATATAACATGAATAATGAAAGTGGAGCTTAAATTTCACATCTGCCACTAGGTCCTGTGTGTGTCAAGTTTTATAGCAAGGATTATGAGATGGGACGATTTTGAGTACAACCTTTATTAGATGGCTGAGCAGCACAGACACAAGGTTTAGCTACAGCCGAATTTCAGTCCATGTTCAGGCTACTGCTGGTTGTGATGGCGTAGGTGCAGAGGAATGAATGACTGTGTGTGAAAGAAAATGCAAGGAACTTAATTGGTAATTCATCAGTTAACCTACAATGGTTATTACAGACCTACTTTTACACTCAATTCATTTTCTTAGGCCAGGAGGTATCACAGTTGTTTTTAAAAAAATAAAATAAAAATTAGTTTACTGAGGAACTCTCAACCCCAGTTAGAGAGCTGCTTCTTTTATATCCTTCTAATAACACAATAATAGTAAATCTCTAATCCTATTCTTTGCACATAAGTAAATGCTTTTGTTAGTTGAATAAATATGTCTGTAAGTTCAGAGTATATATGATAAGATCAGTGGCACACCGTTGTGCCTTATTAGGAAGTATATCTCTAAGGACATGAAGAATATAAGATAAAGATATATATCAACTATGGGAAATTTCTAGGTTATTCTCTAGAAGATTTTTAGTGTATGCCAAGTATATAGACCAGTTTTGGCTTTGTTGTATTTCTTTGTGCTAGGTATTAGTTTTTTAAAAAATTGACTTCAGAGAGAGAAGAAAGGAGAGATAAAAACATCAATGCATCATTGATAGCTTGCCTCCTACACGCTCTTGACCAGGAACCGAACTCGGCGACCTCTTTGTGCATGGGTTGACACTAAACCACTGAGCCACATTGGCTGGGCCAGTTACTAGGTTTTTATTTTAGTTTGACTACCTCAGAGTCCTTCAGCTGTTGCACAGGCAGTGAAAAGCTATCTGTTTATGAAACAAGAACTGAAGGCGCGAGGGAGACTAAGCAGGAAAGGAGAGTCCGAAAAGAGGGTGGAAACCAAATGACAGAGAAAATGGGATTTGATTATGATAAAGACACAGCTGCTTCAAAGCCAGCATGGTTAGTGCAGGGATTTATTTTAATGGCCCAAATAATAGCCACATTGTTGTTGCTATATTTTTATAAATCAAGTCTCCACATTGACAATGTAACTTTTTTGGGCCTCACTTAGGTATACACTCTTGATGTACCAGATGCATTCTATTACTGTTACAGTCCAGATCCTAGTAATGCAAACGGAAAAGATGCTGTAATGGAAGCAATGGCTGAACAGATAGTTACCGTATGTGCTAGCCTTGATGAAAATCCCGGAGTAAGGTATAAAAGGTAAGGCACTTAATAGTGTCTGTTCGTGTTATGTTTTCTGTTTTTTTTCTCCAGGATAGAGGTAAGTAATGTCTGTGCTAGGTGGATTAGTTTGCAGAATTTTCCTTGTAAGATGATGCTGTAATTACAGATTTAAAGTGTGAGGTTTAAATTTCAGAGTGACGAATAGCCTCTGTTACTGAATTTCAGTGCTTAAATTTGGTGTGATTTACAGGCATTTTTTTTTCATGCGTTTAAGGAATGCTTAGAGGAAATGTCTTTGTTATATAGGAGCTACAATCTAACATTCATTATTTTATATATTTTATTAATTTTTTTCTCACCCAAGGATATGTTTTTCATTGATTCAGAGGAAGAGAGGGAGAGGAAGAGAGAAACATTGATGTGAGAGAGAAACATCTATCACTTTCCTCCCATATGTGCCCTGACTGGGAATTGAATCTGTGACCCTTGGTGCATGGGACAACATTCTAACCAACTGAGCCACACCAGCTAGGGCCCGGTAATTATACTTTTAGATGTAATATATCTAGAGAAACATGTACATGGTGCTATATGTACAAAGATGTTTATTTCAGTATTGTTTGCAATAGGATAGGATAGAATTGAGAATGATTTAAATACCCATCGTTAGGGGAATGGGAATGAATATATAGCATCCGGTATAATTATTTGATAGACATACATATAGAGAGAACTAAAATGAATAAATTTGATGTATGTGACAACGTAAATAGGTCTCATATATATAATAGTAAAAACATACTCTGATAAAACATTCATAATCTAGCTGGTGTGGCTCAATGGATTGAGCCTCGTCCCATGCTCCAAAAGTTTATCAGTTCGATTCCCAGTCGGGGCACATGCCCGAGTTGCAGGCTTGATCCCCAGTAGGGAGTGTGCAGGAGGCAGCTGATCAATGTATCTTTCCCTCTCCCTTCCTGTCTCTAAAAACAATAAAAACATATTTAAAAAAAGAAAGAAAGACATACGATGCTTGTTATCAGATCTGCTTCCCCCGTATTGCAAAAATCCAAAACAAAACACACACACACATATATATAAATAAATAACAGTATTGGCAGAAAGAATACACATTGAATTCATAACAGTGGTTTCCTTGGGAGTGGGGAGATGGGAGGTAGAGGTTGGGGAGAAGACCAGGAATTGGAAGGGGAATAAAGGGAATAGTACTTTTATTTATAAAATTGCCTTTATATCAAAAAAATCTAAAGCACGTACAATAAGGTTTATATTTATAAAATCCAGACAAAATTAGTATAACATTCTATTTGATATATTATCTGAAGTTTTCCATTTTATAAAATTTATTAAATTAATAAATTGCGTGGTTTAATTTTAAAATTCAACTTTATGATATGTAAAGTGTCTTGAAAGAAAGATAAGTGAACATATTTTCCATTTCTAGTAAACCTCTAGATAATGCCAGTAAACTTGCCCAACTTGTTGAAAAAAAACTTGAAAACTACTACAAGACTGACGAAAAGAGCCTAATAAAGGTAATGTATATAAGGCAGATAGTGATTTATGCATAAAGTCTGACTTATTTCTTTATAAACCAATGAAGCTATTGTTTATTTTTCAATGTTGATTTGGGAATCATTAACATAGATCCCCAATATTGATTTGAGAGTCATTAATATACACTGAGTGGCCAGATTATTATGACCACCTGACGTTTGTAGGCAAATTAGCCATACACTGCATCATATGGGATATGGAAGCTGAAGGCCTGTTTGAACACCTTTGCTGTCTGCAGTTACCAAGATAAAACGTCTCCAATTCACACAGGAACACAAGGATTGGACAATCGAGCATTGGGAAAAAGTCATGTGGTCCGATGAATCACGTTTCCAGTTGCATCATGCAGATGGCAGAATGAGAATTTCACAGAAACAGCATGAAAGCATGCACACCACATGCATGAGTACAACCCTTCAAGCTGGTGGGGGCAGTGTTATGGTTTGGGGCATGTTTTCCTGGCATGATTTGGGCCCTTTAATTCGTGTGGAACAACGTCTGAATAGCAAACATACCTAAGTGTCGTTGCTGATCCAGTTCATCCTATCATGTTGATGGCGGATCCCAATGGAGATGGCTTCTTCCAACAAGACCGCGCCATGCCACGGTGCTCGTATTGTGCAGGAGTGGTTTCAAGAACATGAGGGAGACTTTACCTTGCTCAGGTGGCCCCCACAATCACCAGATCTCAATCCAATGGAGCATTTGTGGGACAAAGTTAAAAGAGCCATCAGGCAGCTGGTTCCACAACCATCAAATCTCCCAGAACTGGACAGTGCTATTCCTCAGGCACGGTGTCAGATTCCTCGCATCACCTTTCAACATCTCGTGGAGTCAATGCCAAGAAGAATTGCTGCAGTTTTGAGGCAAAAGGTGGCCCAACGAAGTACTGATGGGGTGGTCATCATGACCTGGCCACTCAGTGTAGATGGTAGTGGAAACTAATACACAGTGAGGTTTAGGGGGGAAGATACGGGTTTTGTAGGTACTGTGTCCAAATCCTGGTGTGCCATTTAATTAATAGATATGTCAATTTGGGAGCATTATGTAGCTTTTCTATGCCTAAGTTTTCTTATCTACAAATTGGGAATAATGAGATAATACCTATTTTATAAAGTAGTGAGAGGGTTAACTGAGTTAATATATGTAAAGTTCTTAGAATAAACAGTTAATAAATACAGTTACTCCTGTTATTACTAGCTCTGTGACCTTGGACAAGATTATTTATTCTGAGTTGCATTTTTATCTGTGAAATGGATAATATAACATATGCCTTGCTTGGTTGGTATGAAGATTAGGTGAGTTAACATGTGTTTGGCACATACAGTAGTTTAATGATTGGCAGCTGTTACTATCTTATGAAGAGAGTATAAAGTAATCAAAGAGTAAGGTCCAAACCCTTGGAATACCAGCATTTAGGCGTGGGTTGGAAAATGAAGAGCCTGACAGAGGTGGTGCCAGTGGGCTGAGAAGCCATATTACAGTAGCTAAGGAGTGAAAAGAATAACTAGATTGTTGAGAAGAGGAGATAGTTAAGGAAACCATCAATTACAATGCTTTGTGATAAGTGGAGTGAGAAGGATACAGAGAATGTAATGGGAGCATAGGCTGGGACTCACTCTTATTTTAACTGGAGTCCTGGAAGGCATCCTGGAAGAAGAGGCCCTTGAGCTTGAAGAACGAGTATAAGTGATAGAAGAGGAATTGTATTGCTTGGATAACAGGATATTTTGGGCAGAGGCCTAGAGAAAAAGGCAAAATTCACAAACACCTTGGCTAGAATGGAGAGTTTATAGCTTAGATATACTGTTGGTTTAGAAATTTAAAAGTTACTAGTTTTTGCTTTGGAGGCCTAGCGAAAGCTGTTGTGGTTGTAGTTATGAAGATAATGGCTCAGTACACATAGCATAGGAAGTAATCAGTAAATATCTATTGAATGAAGAGATATACAATCAATATATTAGTAAATATCCTTTGTTCCTTCATGATTTCAGTGAAAAAAAGGCAAAATCCACAAAAATACATAAATAAAACTCATCTTTTCCATTCTTCCTGAGAACTACACTTTCTTTCAAATGCTTGATAACCTTTCTTTCCTTATTCAAGGACTTGATAAAGTGTCACCTCCTTTTTGAAGCCTTCCCTGACTCTTCAGGTCAAGTGAGGCTTCTCCCCACACCCTGCTGTAACCCTGAGCCCTGATACAGCAGTTTTTCCTGTTCCTGTTTCTGAGGACTCCGAACGTACATGTATTGAGGGCTCACGCAGTGCCAGGGTGTTCTAAGTGTTTCATGGTATAATTACATTTAATCTTTACAATGATCTTATAAGCAGAGGTTCTTATTATATTTTGTTTTACAGTGAGAATACTGAGATTATTAACAAGTTAAGCAATTTACCTAAAGTCATACAGCAAGAAAGTGGTCAAGGCTGGACTCAAACCCAGTTCTGTCTGATTCCCAAAGGCTGTGCTCTTAACCACTAGACCATGAGGTTTATTTAAATGAGTGAATAGTTAATTAAACACTTTTCAAAGATCTAGCCTGTGTAATTTACCTCTGCTGTATGTAAATAAATAGGAAATGTTTGTCTAATGAGTTATAGGTATCTTACTGCTTTGAATAATCCAAATAATTTATAACTTTTAAAAATAAAATATGAAAGATAATGATATTAACAATTATTTTTCCCAGCACTATTCACTGTTTAATGATTAGTGCTGCTTGTGAATGAATGAAAATAAGGCTTTCATTAAGATGTAGCATCTTAGCTGGTATCAGTATTATCTTTTTAAATAGCATATGGTTAAGAGCACAGGCTGTGGAGTGAATCTGAGCTGGGTTTGAATCTCCATTCTGCCACTTACTAGCTATGTGATTTGGGTAGGTTATTTAAGCATTACTGCCCTCATTGTCAAATGGAGATAAGAATACTTGTCTTTTAGGGTTGCTGTATAAGAATTAACTAATATATGTACTTCCTACTTAGCAACCTGTAATGGGTACCTTTCATAATTTATGTTAGTTTTAGTGCTTATGGAGCTGAACTCATAAGAAAATAGACTTAATGAAAGCCAAATGTTATTTTTTAAAAGGAATTGTCACAATATTGAGCATATCCTCAATCTAATTATGAAAACTTTTGGTTTTGTAGTTTGGTTCCTCCTCCACCCCCTATTGTGCCACTCAGCTTTTTCCTTTTTACTATATAACTAGAAGCCCGATGCACAAAGATTTGTGCTAGAATGGGCTTTCCTTTCCCTGGCTGCCAATACCGCCTTTCCACTCTGGCCCAGCCCCATTCCGCTCAGGGAGCTGCCTCTTTCCGCTCCAGACCCGCCTTCCCACACTGCCCAGAGGCCCTGAGAGACAGGGGTGGGGCAGAATGCCTGCATCCCACCCACCCCCATCACTAGGCGCCTGTGTATGCAAATTAATTGTCATCTTTGTTGGGTTAATTTGCATATCATTACTGATTGGCTGGTGGTGTAGCACAAGTACGGTCAATTTATATGTTTGCCTATTATTAGGTAAGATGACAGAACTTAGGAAAAATCTGCTTTTGTTTTCTAAGATAGTATAAAAATGTGTTCACACAAAGAAATGGAAGTTTAAGATAATTGTGTCTTGTAATTCCAGGGTAAAACTCATTCCCAGCTCATAATAATTGACCGTGGCTTTGATCCTGTGTCCACTGTCCTGCATGAACTGACGTTTCAGGCAATGGCATATGATCTACTGCCGATTGAGAATGATACATACAAGCAAGTATAACTCCAAAAGCATCTGAAAGGCATAAACAAACAGGATAAGATTTGAGCAATTAATGAGTCTTGTAGGCACTAGAAATCTAAAGTCTCTATAACCTTTTATATTCAGGGCCTTTCTCCTTCTCTTGCTTCTATAATCAAAATACATTTTAAATGTCTTAACCTTGTAAGTTAATGGGTAATCTGATGGCTTTGAAGCTTTTTTGGTGTATTTGCTTGAGTATGGTAGAAAAAAGTGAAAATTAATTTTCTGAAATTTTAGGTTTAATTTAGTAATTTTAATAGATTAAAAATATCAATACTTATGATAATTGTACTTAATATTTTTTCTTAAAATATTAAACTAATTTTGTATTTTTCTTTCTTATGTTTTTATTTGCATATTGGTCAAACTCTGTCTTTCTCTGTGTTATTTGTATTATTAGATGACATACAGAAATCAACATAGCTATTTTTCTAATTTAAAAGTAGCTTCAAGCAGTTTATTCAGAATTTTCAAAAGGGATTATTATTACATCTCATCCTTTAGGTCTCTAAACCTGCATTGCTTAAGAAATTTACAAAAGAATTAAACTGATGAACACTAAAGAATTTGGTTTCAGACTTTAGACATACATTTCAGACATTAGCAGTGTGTAACACAAAGAGCTCAAGTAATGGGTACTTTTCGTAAATTATATTAGTTTTAACCAAGTATTTAAAATACTTATCTTCCTAGGTTTGCTAGCAAGCAAAGCAAGGTTAATCTTTTTAAGAGGAAGATATTTATTTATTTTAAATCAATACTTCCTCTTTTATGAATCAAAGAAATCCAGGAGTAAGACTAGATGGAGGCATGAACTCCCTGTGGTTTGTGCTGTTTCAGAATTTTTGATGGAAATAGAATACAAAGCAAGAAATGCTAAGTACCTTGATTTTTGTTTATAAATCAAAAGTTAAAGATACTCTGTAACTATAAGTGGCATTTTGATGACAAAAGGGCTGTTATTGTCAGGTGCAGCCTTATAATTAAGCACACTCATTCTACCTTTGGGCATCTGTAATTAAGACCACATAGGTAGAGGGCTTTATAGGCGGGACCTGTAGTATTTGGGGCTATGGAAATGATTGTATTCATACAGCAGAAATCAGCATGTATTGTCCACAGTCCAGAGCTGGGAGAGCTCAGTGCTGCTCGTCCTAATCTTGGCTCAGGATATTGACAGTCCCCAGGATGATTGAATCTCCCCAGTTCCCCACAAGGAAGGAGGCTATCTATAAAAAGAAGGGGGAAAGTTTGGGGAAGCAGTCACGAAGCCTATTTTAAGTAATTTCATGAACCCCTTGAATTGCTGCTCACTTCAGTAGAACTTATTAAAGCAATCACAATTTTTTTATGACTACATTTGGTTTTCTTTCATTTCCATTCCCATTCTTTTTTTTAAGTTGAATTTATTGGGGTGACATGGTTAATAAAATTATAGAGGTTTCAGGTCCTTTCTCATTCTTAAAAGATGATTTTATAGGGTTAGGGAAGGAGAATATACAAACAAATGATATGTTTGTGAATTTTGTACCAACTCTGAAACAATGTCAAACATTTCTGTTCTTCATTTAGTGAATGATTGATAGTTGTGCTAATGGTTATCAGAAGATCAAAATCATGTTTAAGCAATTAGAATAAAAATTATTAGTATATTCAGTCGTTCTTTTTTTAAGTATTTTTTATTGATTTTGAGAGAGAGGAATGGAGGAAGAGAGAGAGAAATATTGATGAGAAAGGGAAATAACAATCGGCTGCCTCCCACACACCTCCTACCAGGAATTCGAGCCCACAACCTGGGCACGTGCCCTGACCAGGGAATCAAACTGGCACAGGATGACGTCCAACCAACAGAGCCACACTGAGCCAACCAGGGCACACTGTCTTGGTTTGTGTTTTTTTTTTTTAATATATTTTTATTGATTTCAAAGAGAAAAAGAGAGGGGGAGAGAGAGACATCAATGATGAGAGAAAATCATTGATTGGCTGCCTCCTGCACACCCCCAACTGGGGATCGAGCCTACAATCGGGGCATGTGCCCTTGACCGGAATTGAACCCAGGACCCTTCAGTCTGCAGGCCAACACTGTAGCCACTGAGTCAAACCAGCCAGGGCCACAGTCTTGTTCTTAAAGTTGATTGTAGAACATTGAATTTTTGTTTTATAGAATACTGTTTTGCTAACCTAAAACTCTATAATAATGACAGCTAACTCTAACATTTGACAGTAGAAATGTCTTAGTAGGATTAACTCCTTGGCTTTTAAAAAATGTATTTTCATTGATTTAAGAGAGAGACGAGGAAAGGGGGGGGGAGAGAGAGAGAGAGAGAGAGAGATAAACATCAATGATGAGAGACAATCATTGATTGGCTGCCTTCTGCATGCCCCTACTGGGGATTGAGCCCACAGTCCGGGCGTGTGCCCTGACTGGGAATCGAATCCTGACCTCCTGGTTCATAGGTTGACTCACAACCACCGGCTGGGCAGCACTTGGATTTTTAATGTAAGGATTGCAATAAGCCTTAGTTTTGAGTAGGTATTTACTAGTATTCCTTTTCCCCAAAAAATAGTGGATATGTACTCTTCAGTTCTTGAACTCTGTGTTAAAATTTTTCTGTGTAAAAATATTTCTATCAACTTTTTTGGGGGTAAAAATAATTAAAAGTTTTATACTTGTGTCTACCTGTAGGTATAAAACTGATGGGAAAGAAAAGGAGGCAATCCTTGAAGAAGATGATGACCTCTGGGTCAGAATTCGACACCGGCATATTGCAGTTGTATTAGAGTATGTGAACCTATTTTAATTTTTATTTAATATTTTTTGGAGATTAAATACATGAAAGTACAGTTGTAATCTTAAACTGTCTCTGTAAAGAATTACACCTTAGAAATTTAAAGAATTCTCTCAATTTGACAGGGAAATTCCCAAGCTTATGAAGGAAATTTCATCAACAAAGAAAGCAACAGAAGGAAAGGTAAGAATGAGTCTTATTTAACTTTCAAATTGATGAAGTTGTTATATAGAATAATTGAATTATAAGTTTAATTTTAAAATGTTTGATTTTTTCCTAGACATCACTTAGTGCTCTTGCCCAACTAATGAAAAAGATGCCGCATTTCCGAAAACAGATTACTAAGGTGAGCAGTACTGTATGTGAGATACCTTATCATTTATTAGTCCACCTAGTTCGGTAGTCAGGTGTAGCAGTGGGTGTCATGGAATACTTGGTGTTAGTTTTCCTGTAAAACCTTATTCTAGTTCTGAGAAATACCCCAAGTAACTAAGCTTTCCAATAGTATTGTCTCTAAATATAATCTAGATTTATGCATATCCAGCTTAAACTTCTTTATATCTTTGTCTTGAATAGCCATAGAGAGAATGTTTAGCATTTATCAACTTAATAAGAAAATTCAACATTGGTTTAAGCGTGATTGTTATTCTACTTGGTTCTTTAAATTAATAGATTTAAGAGTAGTTAACTATGTGGGCAGATAAACTGCTGTCCCAATTATTCTTACGAGTTATTATTGGAATGATTTTTATAAATTTTTATCATATTGCACGTGAATTAAGAACTAATAATATAAATTCAGACTTTTTCTGCTGGACTTTAAGAACTGGACTTTTTTTTCACCTCATTTTCTGTTACTCAGAAGCCCAACACAAATTCAATCCTTTCATTTTATTTAATTTTTTCAAATATGTTTTCATTGATTTCAGAAAGGAAGGGAAAGGGAGAGAGTGATAGAAACATCAATGATGATAATCATCCGGAGCTTCCTCCTGCACACCCCTACCGGGGCTCGAGCCCACAACCCTGACAGGTGCCCTGACCAGGAATTGAACTGCGACCTCCTGGTTCATGAGTCGATGCTCAACCACTGAGCCACACCGGCCAGGCCTTTCATTTTATTTCTTGCTGTCTGTTGATTGTCCCCTGTGGATCATGTTAATTCTCACTTTTTCCCCCTTTTTTGAGTTGTTTCCCTTTGGTGTACATGGTACTTCCTTTCCATCCAAACCCATGCTTCCCTTCAGGCCAATCTCAAAAGTTTAACATTGCACACCAAAAAAAAGTGAAAATGCTTTAAATCAGTGATTTTCAACCTTTTTCATCTCATGGTACACATCTGGAAAAAAAAGGTATAATTTTGATTCATTCACACCGGACAGCTATCGTTGTGTGGCTGTTGTCACTTTTTTGTTTGACAGTCTAGGGCAGTGGTTCTCAACCTTTCTAATGCCGCGACCCTTTAATACAGCTCATGTTGTGGTGACCCCCAACCATAAAATTATTTTCGTTACTAGTTCATAACTGTAATTTTGCTACTGTTATCAATCGTCATGTAAATACCTGTTTTCTCCGATGGTCTTAGGCTCTACAGCAGCGGTTCTCAACCTGTGGGTCACGCCCCACAGGTTGAGAACAGCTAGTAGGGTCGCCTAAGACCAGTGGAAAACACAGATATTTACATTACAATTCATAACAGTAGCAAAATTACAGTTATGAAGTAGCAACGAAAATAATTTTATGGTTGGGTGTCACCACAACATGAGGAGCTGTGTTAAAGGGTCGCGGCATTAAGAAGGTTGGGAACCAGGGGAAAAGAGGTCAGTGTTCCTGACTAAATAATCAGGTATGGCATGTTTTAAACATTCTGCGGCACACCAGTGTGCTGTGGCACACCAATTGGAAATGACTGCTTTAAATTATTGATTTTCTTGTTGTTTTTCAGCAAGTTGTCCATCTTAACATAGCAGAAGATTGCATGAATAAATTCAAGTCTAATATAGAAAAGCTCTGCAAAACTGAACAGGTACGTACAGTCAGAAATACTTACATTCGTAATAGATTTCTTGAGTGGTCTTTCTAAGATAAAACCTAGCTTTGCTCAGTACAGTGTATCCAGAATCACAGAATCTCTCTGAGAGGGGGACTCACCTAGGCCATATTGAATACATCATGCCCCACCAATTAACAAGTAGCAATATATGGTATCAATAGCAAGCAAGTCCCTCCTAGTCTGTGATCATGGATTTTTGATTGAATGGGATGATTTGAGTGTTTGCAGCATTGTTTCAGGTAGCATTGTTGGCAGGCCTTTCTCGGGATGCAGCATTGAACGTAGCACCCTGCAGAGCACTGCACAGGCACATTGAATCTGTTAAGGAGGCTCCTCTGTAGTGCACATCTGAATTCCCGCTAGGCAGGCACACTTCAGGTGCACAGTAGCCGCATGTGGTCATGGCCACCCTGGTCATTGCACTGGTTTATGGTGATGGTTTTTTTATTTCTCTGAATTATTTTTTTTTTTTACTTTTTGCACTTTCTGCAATCAGAAGTTTGCAAGTGATGCCCACACTTTCCTGTGAAATGTCATCAGTATACCATTAAAACTGAGCAAGAGTTTGCCCAGCTGGTATTGCTCAGTGGTTAAGTATCAACCCAGGCGCCAAGAGGAGCTGGTTCAGGGCACATGCCAGGCTGCGGGCTCAGGGCCCAGTGGGGGTCCAGCAGGAGGCAGCCAATGGATGTTCTCTCTTACCAATATTTCTGTCTCTCTTTCCCTTTCTTCTTCTCTCCCTAAAATCAATAAAGCCATTTTTTAAAAAAATTTAGCAAGATTTTTAACTGAAATGAACTTGGGTTATGGACCACTGATTGTGTCATTTTCAATAAGGACCTGGCACTGGGAACTGATGCAGAAGGACAGAAGGTGAAGGATTCCATGCGAGTGCTCCTGCCAGTTCTGCTCGGCAAAAACCATGACAATTATGATAAAATACGAGCAATCCTGCTCTATATCTTCAGTAATAATGGTAATGGAGACTTAGTTCATTTTCATAAATATATTAGAGTATCCAGCTCTAAAACCACATTATAATAAGTGGTTTACTAAGATAATTAAAGGTGGTAGCTGAAGTTGGTTAAGATAAGGAAAGGGAAAAATATGAAATTGGGAGAAGACTGAAGGATATATAATTTAAATGTTTGCTCTTTATATAAAAAGCATTATTAATAGATACTACCTAAAACCTAGAAATGATTGTGGTAGCAATTATATGACTCATATTTTTACTTATCTAAGGAACAACGGAAGAAAATTTGGATAGGTTGATCCAGAATGTAAACATAGAAAATGAGAGTGACATGATTCGTAACTGGAGTTACCTTGGTGTCCCCATTGTCCCCCCGGTAAGAAATCTTACAATCTGTATGTACTTACATGTATGCATGTGTAGTTGTTTGCATTAAATGTTTTCTTACATGGGTATCCATGTGGATAGTTTTCTAAATTTTACTCGAAAGATTTGGTAAGTAAAACATTAACATTTTGTTTTCCATATATGAGTAATTTAGACAATTACATCTTCCTGGTGAATTTATATCTTAGGGGTTCTCTTGTAATTTGCTATTGATGCTTTTCTCTTTATGATTAATTTAAAACTAAGTTTGAAAGAACTCTATTTGGAATCTCACTCTTTTCCCATTAAATTCTATAGCCCTTTCAAATAAACATGTTTTCTGGTCCTATTATAAATTTTATCCTTAAAGCAAAAAATACTGTAGAGTTATATGTCCACAACTATTCTGGTTATTTGAATAGGCATTTCCAATCTTACTTTTAAGTAGTACAACATAGTATTTGCTGTAAATTAAATACCTTTGTTATAAAACTTAATAAAAGGATACCACTAAATAAATTGTTGATTTTTAACCCCCACCCCCACCCCCACCCCCTAATTATATTAGTCTCCACAAGGCAAACCGTCAAGAAAGGATAGGTCTGCAGAAGAAACTTTTCAACTCTCTCGATGGACACCTTATATCAAAGATATTTTGGAGGTAAAATTCATTAAATTTTACTTATACCTTAAATGCCCTCCTTAACTGTTTGTAGTTTATCTGTCAGGCTGGGCATATCTATAGGTTAGGAATTGTCTGCAGTACTGGGTGGGTTCACCAAGAAGCCTATATCTGGGGTCAAGGGAGGAGAGGAAACTCTTGAAGATTCTTTCCTTGAAGACCTCAAACAAATACCACTGGTTGCCTACAAATAAATAAATAAAACCAGCACACATGCTTTATGGGGAAAACTGCTCTTGTTTTAAATAACTATATGTAGCAGATACACAAATAATTTATTAAACGAAAGTCCAAAACAAAATAACATTTGTATATAACCAGTGCTAGAAAGTGTTAGACTCCGATATTCTTGGAAATGTAATTGTGATTAAAATGTAAACCTCACTATGGTTTGCTGTTATATTCAACAGGTGGTTTGGCCTTTAGTATTGTTCACTTAGAAAATATTCAATTATAGGAAATTAGAAAATAAATAAAAATTGTTTTATGAACTCAGTCAAATCATAACATTGATTCTTCAGTCAAAATTACTAGTATATAGTTCATTTATTTCAATTTTTCTTTGACTTAAACTACAATTTCTACTTTCCTTTAGTATCTAATTGGATATAATTTATTACTATGATTTTCCTGTTTTGTTTGACTAACCTTATTATTAAATATTTACATATCCTTATAATCCTTAATTATAAATACAAATTTTTGAGTTTTATGCAAAACAGACAGGTAAATAAAAGTATCTTAGAATTTACATTTTCTTGATGGTGTTAACTCTTTCCTTCCGTAGGATGCCATTGATAATAGATTAGATTCAAAGGACTGGCCGTATTGTTCCCAGTGCCCAGCAGTGTGGAATGGCTCAGGAGCTATAAGGTAAAACCTATAAATATTTTGTGTGGGAACCAATAGTGTATCTTGTTTCTCTTCCATCTTTCAAAACTAGCTATGAATTCTCTTTCCCTTTTCCTGTTACTACCTTGGTGTTCCTTAAGGTGGCAGATGGAAACCATCATCCCAAGGCTGGACAGAGTGAGAACATTTGAAACAGTGTACTGTGGGCTCCACCATTGCAGGGTCTTAGAGGTCAACTAGAGCATGGATTCTAAAGTGGTGACAAGAAGACTGTTGGGTACTTACTTTTACCTTAAAAAGGGAGAAATTAAGTTTTATTCATATACACTAGCACACATATAATGTATAAACTAATATATATTTTAATAGATGCATAAAATATTTATTTTGAGATATTTATTTACTTTTCAAATAAAAGCTCAAAATTTTTACCAGTGGGGTACAGGAATAAAAAAAAGGTGATCCCCAGGATCTAGACAGTGCTTTCCAGTAGCACTTTCTGCAATGAGGGAAATGTGCTATAGCCGCACTGTCCAGCTTGCCAGGCACTAGCCACTTGGAGCTGCTGAGCATTGTATGTGACTAGTGTGACTAAGGGACTGAAATTTCTATTTTATTTAGTTTTAATAAATTTAAGTAGCTTCATGTGGCAAAGTGGCTACTGTATTGGACAGTGCATATCTGAAGCAATCTGGGGGAGAAAATGGTAGAAATAATGGCTACTATTTATTGAGTGTTTTTGTAGTACAAATACTGGAGGATCGGGCCTAAATGGGCAGTCGGACATCCCTCTCACAATCCAGGACTGCTGGCTCCCAACTGCTCGCTTGCCTGCCTCCCTGATTACCCCTAACTGCTTCTGCCTGCCAGCTTGATCACCCCTTAACCACTCCCCTGACAGCCTTATTGATGCCTAACTGCTCCCCTGCCAGCTTGTTTGCCCCTAACTGCCCTCCCCTGCAGGCCTGGTCCCCCTCTACTGCTCTCCCCTGTAGGCCTAGGTCTCCCCCAACTGCCTTCCCTTGCAGGCTTGATCGCCCCCAACTGCCCTCCTTTGCAGGCCTGGTCCCTCCCAACTGCCCTCCCCTGCTGGCCATCTTGTGGTGGGCATTTTTGACTACATGAGGGCAGCCATCTTGTGTGTTGGAGTGATGGTCAATTTGCATATTACTCTTTTATTAGGATAGAGGCCTGGTGCACGGGTGGGAGTGGGGGCCAGCTGGTTTGCCCTGAAGGGTGTCCCAGATCAGGGTGGGGGTTCCCTTGAGGTGTGGGGTGGCTTGGGCTAGGGGCCTGTGGTGGTTTGCAGTCCAGCCACACCCCCCTCCCCCTGTGACCCAAGCGGAGGCCCTGTTATCTGGGATTTATTTATCTTCTATAATTGAAACTTTGTAGCCTTGAGCGGAGCCAAGCCTCCTACTTGCTCAGTGGCCGCAGCCATTTTTGTTGGAATTTATTTATCTTCTATAATTGAAACTTTGTAGCCTTGAGCAAAGGCCAGGGTATGTGGAAAGTTTGGCTTCCTCCATCACCGGGGAAACCCAAGCCTCCCTCCTGCTCTCTCCGTGGCCCTGCGCAGCCATCTTGGTTTGGTTAATTTGCATACTTGCTCCTGATTGGCTGGTGGGCGTGGCTGGTGGGTGTAACAGAGTGGTGGTTAATTTGCATATTACTCTTTATTAGATAGGATTCCATACTTAGTGTGTCCTTTACATTGCTTCATTTAATCTGAAAACAACCCTTACAGTTTAGAAAGCAGTTAAGTAACTTGCTGAAAGTCATAACTGAATTAGAAAGAAGCAGAATCCGAGTTGAAACTCTGATCTAATTCTTTTTTTTATAGCTTTATTGAAGTATATATGATTGACTTAATAACTTTGTATATGCTTTGATACATATAAAAACAACTTGATGTTTTGATACGTATACATTGTAAAAAGATCACTACAGATGTACCCATCACTTTACATAACTACTGTTTTCTTCCTTTATGTATTTTTTGTGTGTGGTAAGAAGATTTAACTTAAGATCTATCCTCTTAGCGAATTCCAAGTATACAGTGCAGCTTTGTTTACTCTGGTCACCCTGCTGTACATTAGATCTCTAGAACATAGTCATCTTGCACAACTGAAACTTGTGCCTTTTGACCAACATCGCCTCATTTCCCCTCCCCTCCGCCCCTGGCAGCTAACATTCTGTTCTCTGCACCTGTGAGTTTGATGTTTTAGATTCCGCATATAAGTGAGATCATACAGTATTTGTCTTTCTGCGTCTAGCTTATTTCACTTAAACTAATGTCCTCTGGGTCCATTTATATGGTTGCAAATGGCAGAATTCCTTCTTTTTGAAGGCTGAGTAATATCCCATTGTGTACATACACACCACATTGCTTTTATCCACTTGCTTGTCAACAGACATTTAGGTTGTTTCCTGTCTTGGCCGTTGTGAATAATGCTGCTGTGAACATGGAGTGAAGGTGTCTTCAGTACCTCCCACCATCATACTCTACTGACTTCCAGCAAGGGCTGTCCCAACACCACATCAGCTCCCGCAAACCCCCCACCCCACCATATCTTTAAAATCCTATTGTTTCACCACTCCTTCCCTATTTCTTTAACGTCAAGAAGCCAGAGACTTCAGGTATATTACTTCTTCAGGGGAAATAAATAAGAGAGGGAGTTAGCTCTATTTTATAGGTAAACATGCTGAGCTAGATTATGAGTGATTTGTCCGAACTATCAGATCAAAATTCAACTTGAAGTGGGACTGTCCTGCCTAATTCTTGGTGCCAAGTTCTTTCATACATAGTTAAGTCATTTCCTTAAAATCATGTCATCGGTACCAAATCTGAATTTGCTTGAGTTAGGCTTTTTGAAAAGTCTATGAGCAGGAAGGCTTTGGGAGCATTTGTATTGTTTTTTATATTTTAGTGCTCGCCAGAAACCCAGAGCTAATTATTTGGAAGACCGAAAAAATGGGTCCACACTGATTGTTTTTGTTATTGGAGGAATTACGTACTCTGAAATGCGTTGTGCTTACGAAGTTTCTCAGGCACACAAATCCTGTGGCGTTATTATTGGTAAGACTTGTTTGCCTCTTCTTTTTCTTTAAACAAACTCTAAATGCAAAAATGTATATGTAAAACTTTATCCTGTACTTTACATTTAGAACTAAATTGTTGAAAGCTGGACAAGTTGTTTTAATCATAGTGTGTTTCATCTGATGTACTGGAGTTTTTTCCTGGTTGTCCTTAGGGTAATTTTATTTTTAAACTAGTGGCCCAGTGCATGAAATTCGTGCATGGTGGGGAGGGGGTCCCCTCAGCCCAGCCTGCATCCACTCGCAATCTGGGACCACTGGTTCCTAACCACTCGCCTGCCTCTGATTGCTTCTAACTGCCTCTGCCTGCCTGCCTGATCGCTCCTAACCACTCTACCTTCCAGCCTGATCAATCCCAGCTGCCCCCACCTTCCAGCCTGATCACTCCTAACTGCCCGCTCCTGCCAGACTGATTGCCCCCAGCTGCACCCCCCCTTGCCAGCCTGCTCACCCCCAAATGCCCTCCCCTGCCAGTCTGATTGCCCCAAACCGCCTCTGCCTCGGCCCCATCACCATGGCTTTGTCCAGAAGGTCTCCCGGAAAGTCTCCTGGTCTAATTAGCATATTACCCTTTTATTAGTATAGATAGATTATATAGGATAGAATTGCTTAAATGGTGTGGGGGAAGCCTTTTTCAGAGGAGGAGATGCTCTTGGCAGACAAAAATACACAACCCTTATATCTGGACTGATAGCCAGCCATATGCACTATAATGCCAAACCAGTCTTTAAAAAATTGAACCGCTTTCCTACACCTTACACCAAATAGCTGTTGCCCTTAAAACCCCTCCTCAGCCCCAACCTTAGGTTCTGCCTTTGAAGTTAACCCAGATAGATTCTGATTGGTCGGTTTTTATGCCAGTCATTGTCAAAAGCTCAGCCTCCTAGGCAGCCATTGGTTCCTCACACTTCACCCAGATTTGGTTCTGATTGGTCAGTTTCTATGCCAGTTAGTGTCTCCGGGCCTGATCAGAGAGGCGGGGCTGATCAGCAGCGGCCCCCCTACGCCCCCCCCCCCACCTGCTGCGGAGGCCCGGAGAGAAAGAGGCACGGCTGTTGGCCAGGCCTGAAGAGAAAGAGAGAGGCAAGTGCTGATCAACAGCTGCCCTGCTTCTCCGGGCCTGATCTGCAGCCCCCTCAGCAGTCAGTGCAGGGTCGCTGTGCCCGCAGCAGTGGCAGTCAGTGCTGGGTCTCCATAGCACTGATTTCTGGTCGGTCGAGCGGACCCTGGGTTTTTATATATTAGAATATTCTGTTTTTGAGGGAATGAGCTTCAAATTACTACATTCTTTAAGTATTAGTACATATATCCTTTAAAACATTATATTCTATATTTTTCTTGCTCTCATCATTAAATAATTTTTGAGACACTTCTACAGAAATATTTTTAATTATTTTGTGAATGTGGACCTGACATTGTCAAAGCCTGTATATGGAATTTTAGTTTTAAGAATTTCAGTCAAAGCTACAGATATACAAACTCTGACCCCAGCCTCAGTCCTCAGCACTGCTTAATGGTTCTCTGTGATTGAACAGTGACTGTTCTTGTCATGAGGGTAGAATAACCTCCAGTTTTGCTCCCCAGTATATCAATATATAGTACAAGGTGGACAAAGTACCAGGAGGGGGCAGTATTTCTGAAGGTTTACTGAGCATGTTCAATGAAGAGGAAGGATTGAAATACTGAAGTATAGGCAGATTTCAGGAAGGTATCCTATAGGGATTTTGTTAAAATGCTCCAAGTTGTACTAACTTTGCATATTTGAAGGACAGGACAATATAGTTAGCCGAGGAAAATTGATTTAACTGCTGGCCTGTGAAAATTTATCTTTTTTCCTCCCAGGTTCTACCCATATTTTAACACCCAGAAAGCTGTTGGATGACATAAAGATGCTGAATAAATCCAAGGATAAAGTCTCCATTATTAAGGATGAATAGTATTTGGGGGTGGGATGGTTCTTACTCATTCTTTCAACTAAACTAGATCAAGACAGTGTTGCTTTTATGCAGTTTCAACAATGTAAATATTTTATGGAATAATTACTTTTCAAACATATTTCTTAAAGGACTGCTATGGTTACATATAATTGGATTTGACATTTTTAATTTAAACGTTGATATTTTGTTGCTGACGAGAAGAAATATTAAAATGCTTTCAAAAGGAAATGTTTTCACCTTTGGCATAGAATATGAATTGTGGGTAACTTTTTACAGCCACCTATGTACATACTAATGACTTGTTAGATACTTATCTGTTTTATACTAAAGTATAGTTTTTGGGAAAAGGATGATTTTAAATTGAAAAGGTTATAAAATTAAAAACTGTAAATGTGTATGTATGCTATAGAATGTTTTCCTATACATTAGATTTTTCTTTCAACTGAAATTTATAATTTCCTTTATGTGTAAAATAATTCATTTGTAAAATTAGAAAGATTTCACAGTATGTACTGTCTTGCTAGATACTTCTAAAGAGCACAGTTTTATATAACTTTGAAATCCTGTATGTTTAAATTAGAAAACCAAAAATACTCATGAATATTCTAAGAAAAAATAAATAATATAGTTACAAAATTATCTTTGTTTTGGGTGGGGAGAGGTAGAGGAAGTTAGCAAGATTAAAAGTTCTAAGTCAAGGAGTTAGAAGAAAGGGAATGCACCTTGATCTTCCCACCAAGGTAACACATTAACTTTGAAAAGTAATGTAATATGTGTAAGGTTGGGTAGTGCTGTTGCCATGCACTGCTTGGCAGCAGGGATACGTTCTGAGAAATGTGGCATTAGGCAGTTTTGTCCTCGTGTGGATGTCAGCGAGCACCCTCACTCACAGCCCGCTGCACACCTGGCTTGTATGGGCTAGCCTGTCGTTCCCAGGCTACAAGCCTGAACCGCATGAGATTGAATGGAGCAGAAGAGAAAATGATGCGATCGAGAGACACGCTAAGCACAAGATGTGCGAGGCTGCTGCTGGCATAGCACAACATGCTGTTACAGCAAACTTTTTAAAAAGCATGTTGTAATTGGTTTTAGAGAGGAAGGGAGAGTAAGAGAAACATCGATGTGAGAGAGAAACATCAATCAGTTGCCTTCTGTACCCACCCCAACTGGGGATAAACCCGAAACCCTGGGCATGTGCCTTGCCTGGGAATGGAACCAGTGACCTTTCAGTCAACCAACTGAGCCACACCAGCCAGGGCAAGATTTTTTATGAATAGAAAAAATATACTCTAAAGTAACAATAAAAAGTATAAATGCAGACCAGCCGGTGTGGCTCAGTGGTTGAGCATCAACCTATGAACCAGAGGTCACGGTTCGATTCCCAGTCAAGGGCACATGCCTGGCTTGCGGGCTTGATCCCCAGTAGGGGGCATGCAGGAGGCAGCCAATCAATGATTCTCATCATTGATGCTTCTATCTCTCCCTCTCCCTTCCTCTTTGAAATCCATTAAAAAAAATATTTTTTTAAAAGTATAAGTACATAAGCCAGCAATAGTTGCTTATTATTATCAAGTGTTACATATTGTATATAATTACATGTGCTATACTTTCATTCAAGTGCAGTGAGGTAGGTTTGGTTACATCAGCCTCTCCACACACACGAGTCATGTATTGTGCTGTGATGTCCTAGGCGATGGTACATTTTCAGCTCCAGTATTATCTCATGGGAGCACTGTCGCACATGGGGTTCGTTCTTGACTGCAACATCATCATGTGGCCCATGACCGTATAAGGATATGTCTGCACAAACGGAACATGTATGAACATATATGAAGTACTGCTGGGGCTGAGCAGCAGACCCTGTGTGATGGATGAACAGATTGCTCTGACATGTTTCTGTGACAGAGAGCGCTAAGGGACTGTTTTACTTTAGAAGTAGAAAGCAGCCCTTCGCCTGCCCTCTTAGTCTCTTATTGTCACAACAGCTTGAACTAAAATTAACCTCTAGATACAGTCGGCAAGGTACGTATCCTTGAGAAAGTATATGTTTCTACAAGGCCGGGTCTTTAAGACACCCCGGGGCTCGGACTTGTTTGGAAAAGTCAAGGTGGGGGCTGCTGCCTTCGGCAGGGTCCCCTCAGAGGCCACCAACCTTTCAGAGAACCCTCCTTACAGACATTCCAACCAAGTCCTATGCTTCCCCACAGAGTACGTATTACACGAAGGGAACATCTTTATTTTAAATCTGTCCTTTTAGCGGGCCTCATAGTTCTGTCATGTGACGGACCGTATTTCATACATCACTCGTCTTCAAAGTTTTGCTCTTACAAATAATGCTTCATTGCAGACTTCCACAGTATTTCTATAACGTAAATTTTTAGCATAACTGCTCAAAGTATTTAAAATATGATAGATGCCCCACTTTTAATTTTTATGTAGAGAAATCTATCACTTTTCCTTGGTGGTGTCTGACTTTTATGTTGTTCATAGAAATACCTTTGCACCCAAGATTATTAAGTCTCCCATTGTTTCTTCTAGGACATATTGGTGTATTCATTTTATTTTTTGCAGGTCATCCATCCATCTGGAATTGATTTTAGTGTGAGAATGTATGCGAGATATTATCTCAGCCAGTGGCTTTATATCCCATGCCTCTCCATCCCATCCCACAGGGCATGAAAGGCTAAAAATGAAGTTGTGCAGACTCAGTGTAAGTGGCAGGGTGTAGACGAATACATTGCCCTGTGACAAATGGAACTCCGGTGTGATGGCAGCAGACACTGGCCCGCTGAGTCAGTCACTTAGCCCCTCAGTGATCACTCTGCCCTTTTGTACTGATGGGAGAACCTTTGAGGCCTGCACTGCGGTGTATTTCAGGCTTAGCATTGAAGAGACCCTTTGTTTTCTAAATCTCTCACTGAACTTGAAGACTTAAGAGGTCAACTCACCTAAAGATCTCTAGCCCCCAGAATTAGCATGTGCAGATTCTGACTCCAAGACCCTGAAAAAGACCTGTTTTGGCTCTTGCAGCTAACACCTTTATTCATTATCTCTGAAGCATGGTTTTGCTTCCTGTTGAAGTGTGCTTGGTCTGCAAAGTATAGTGGATTCACATTGCTCAGCCATATTCATAAGAACGAAGAAAAGTATCAGTAGTTCATGACACAAAAATGTTTGGATTCAAGCCCAAAGAGCCCAGGTCCTGGTAGTTTATGTTGTTAGATGTGATGCCTCTGTAACTCAGTTGTGGTGCGGGTGTCTGGTACCCCTCGTGACTCCCATCCGGATGCAGGCCAATTTAATTTTTTAATATATTTTTACTGATTTCAGAGAGGAAGGGAGAGGGAGAAAAAGAGAAACATCAATGATGAGAAAGAAGCATCAATCGGCTGCCTCCCACACGCCCCCACTGGGGACCGAGCTCACAACCTGGGTATGTGCCCTTGACCAGAATCAAAGCCAGGACCCTTCAGTCTGCAGGCCGATGCTCTATGCACTGAGCCAAACCAGCTAGGGCCAGGCCGATGTCTTTTAAAATCAAAGGAGTAAGAAATGCCTTACATAGCAAAGTTTTACTATCAAACATTTGGGTATTAAATAAAGATACATATATATTCATATTTAGTATGTATTAGGTCTATTTTAAGTAATTATTAACAATAAGGTTGAATAGGAATGAATAGTAAAAGGGTGAGTTTTCATTTGTGTATTCTGTAGTTAAAGTGGATGGCTAGAACTTCTCCTAAAGAGTTGACAGTATTCTACAAGCTGTCCCCTCACCCGGCTGTCTTGGTCCTGGCACCTCGAGCAGGAAGCAAGCACAGAGGCCTTTGTGCTGTGGAGGGTGCCAGGTGTCTTTACAACACCCTTGTCCCCAGCAGTCCTGAGCCTGTGACTCAGCATTTGGAGATACAATCACTCGCTTAACCAGCTTGTTTTTCTGGTTTATTCCTGCAGCAGAATTAGAAGAGAGGTCTGTCAGCATTGGCACAAAGAAGCTGCGTGAGGGTGGCCACAGCTAAAGCTACAGCATCAGTAGATCTCACATTATCTTTGTAAATCTGCACTTCCGCAGAAGCCTGAAGGAGGTTGCCCTACTTTCTGCTCCTCGGATGAGTCATGTTGCACTCACGCTTCCTAATGCCCTCAGTCATCAAGGAGATGGGAAATTACATCTAGCATACGGCTATATACAGCAGAGGTGGGTTGTGTTTTTAAAGGAAAAATGGTTGCAGCAAAAAGCTCCTCTGAAGGGTAATCCGAGGGGTCAGGAAGGTCATGGATGGTGCTGCTTTCTAACCAGAGTTCCATGGGCTCGCTCCAGTGCCCATGGACTTGTAAAAACTGGGTGCCTGTTCGTGTATCGCTTGTCCATGGGAGAGTGGTGCATAGGGAGGGAGACTCCACAGGTTTCATCGGATCCCAAAGAGGTTTGAACCCCAGAAAGGTCAAGAACCAATGTGTCGCTTCAGAACACTTGAAGCCAGAGAGTTGTGTGATTTTAAACTTGGGGACAGGATGGCGATGCTTGGCACACAGACAGGTTCTCAAGCTGTGATGAGTTTAGGTCTGTGATGAAGCTAGAAGCCCCTCAGCATGTATGTAGTTTAAGCCCCATTTTCTTTCTCTTAAAATACGACCAACAGTCTTCACTCTTCCTCTCAGTGCCGCAGCCTAAAGTGAACTTGGCCACAAAGGCAGAGGAGTCTTGAGTCTGGCCTCTGCGCACTCTCTGCCAAGGCACCAAACTAATTTCCAAGCCCCAGAGTTAAAAATAACCCCTTCTCCAGCCAGCTGGACAAACAGCAGCTGCGTGGTCACCACAGAACCCGCTCCGTGGGAATGATCCAGCTCTTCTTCCCACTGAGCACAGCCCGGAGCGGGAAGCCATGTCTTGACTTGGGAGTGAATGGAGGCCTCAGGAAGGAACCAATGAGTACACCGTTATAATGAACTGTCTTCACTTTTGTCTCAAGTTTCATGAACCTAGAGTTAGGACTGTCATTTTTGTGTATTTCTGACTTCAAGTGATCTTTAACCAAATGATTTATGAGCATTTTGTAAGAACTACAGAAAGTAAATGTAAAGTCCCTCCACTTCCCCGCAAAACTCCCGGTTCCACTTCCTAGAGGCCCACTCAGTGTTTCTGTGTGCTTTCCAGTGGTGTGTGTGCCCTTTGAAAACCATACGCAAAAGATCACACATGTGCATCCTTAGGCATCTTGCTTCTTCCCCCGTCACACTATCTTGAAGGTTAACCCACCTCATTCTTTTCACTGGCTGCAGAGTATTAATTGTATGACTGACATCTTTGTTTACGAATGGCCGCATTGGGTGTTTAGATTAGTTCCAGTTGGGGCTGTTCCCATCCGTGCCACATGGCCATCCTCCCTCACACACCATGGCCTGTTGGGTGAGTCACCTATGAAGTAAACAGCTAGTGGTGGGATTGCTGCTCGAGGTCAAGTGCGTGTCGAATTTGATAGAATTTGCACCAATTGATACTTCCAGCAGCAGTGCCTGAGAGTACCTGTCTCCCCCAGGCTCACTGATAATGGGTTTTCCAACTTTTTTTTTTTTTTTTGCCATACTAATAGCTAAAAGTATGTTTTATTGTTTTAATTTCTCTTATGAGTTAGGAATAACAGATTGAGTTTAAAATAAATACTCGTTGATTTGAGTATAAGAATGAGAGGTCCCTTTTTTCTCGTTTAAGTACTTTTGTGTTCCCCATTTCTTACGGTTTTGGCGTTTTCTGTAGAAATTTATCCTTGTAAATTGTGTAATGAGTAAAATAATTTGAGGGGAAGATTAAGTTTTCTTGGCATTTCTTTTTGTCTCAAATCCCCAGTCACCTTGCTTCAGACTAGTATTTCAGTCGATTCCTCCATCTCTGCAGTTTGGCGAGGTCTTCTGCAATAGTTCTGATCATTCGATCAGTCGTTTCTTTCAGAACGGTTGCTGTCCTCAGGGCACAGTCCAGAGACGCGGTTAAACCCTGCCGAGGGAAGTGCGCACGTTTCGGTCACACACATTTGCCACTGTCCCTGTTGATTGAGTTCTGTCAGCACACACTGCCAGGTGGACTTAGGAGTGCTCTTTTTTCCACCCCGTCTGTTTCTGTTTTTCCACCCCGTCTGTTTCTGTTTTTGAGAGTTGGTTTCCTCGGAAACTAGTTGGAGATGGAAGGTATTTTTTAGGGCAGGGGACAGAAAAAGGACTGACACGTGACTGATGAGCATGAATCAGAGGGTGAGGTCAGAAACCTGCTGGGCCCTTTCCCTGCTGTCGAGAAAGAGATCTGAGAAAAGGAAAGTTCTTGGGGCCACTGCAGGGGACTTGGGGACATGACCACTGAGAGGGCAGGGATATGACGCATGCGGGCACAAGCCTTGGGAAGTGGCCTGGGATTCGAGTTTCTGATTGGAAAAAATAGTGGCTCGCAGCTGTAAGCCCAGTGTCGGTGGGACAGTCCTGTGAGCGGCCAGGGGTCCTGTTGCTGAGGCACTGGCCAGTTGCCCTGGGAACCAGTTTAGGAGTAGCACACACCACGTGGCTGCTCAGGCCCTGTGTCTCTGTGTTAGTGCTGAGCGCACACTGTTTTTAGCAGAGCATTTTTGGGTGCTCCGCACTGTAATAACTTAGAAGCCATCAATTTTGTGGTCAGCAAGACCAAACTTACAAGCTGCAAGGATTCTAGAATGTTTTTCTGAGTCCTCACCTCAGATTTCATTTCTTCGTCACAGCTAACGTCGCCTAAGGATTTGCTTCCGGAAACCCTGCCAGAGTGGAAATGGGGTGAGGATGTAGCCGGGTCTGAACTGGAGGTCATGGGAGCCTTAAGGTTTTTTCTGGAAGGCAAAAGCACATGGATACTCGTGTGAAGCACCACCCTCAGCTCTGGGGTGCGGGGCACCCTGTGTGCTGGTGTGGAGGCCAGCACCCTCCGTGGTTGCAGCTGTCACAGTGCCTTGGTGGATGACCGCAGCTGAGCTTCAGAAAAAGGCGGTTCCCACATCGGAAGCTCACTTAGACTGGAAGGTTCTCTGTTTCCCCTCTTTCCCCTTGCTAGTTCATTCGTATTTAATCTTTGGAGTTGAGCTTCCCTGAACCCCCATATTAGATAATAGCACTTGGAGTGACCCCTTCTTGGCACTCACACAGTCTCCTCTTCCCATAAAGTGAGCTGCATGAGGGCAGGGACAGAGTCCACTTTGTCACTGTGCTCAGCAGCTAGCACGCGCCTGTCGTGGACACTCAGATAACATGGTGCGTGAACAAAGGAAAGATGGACGTCTTGGCCAGACTTGAGTTTGAATCCCGGCTCTACTGCTTAGGATCTAGATGCTCTTGGGGAGGTAACTGAATGCATTAAATAGTATGCGCCCAACCAATGGATAGCCACCCTTGTCATCATTACTAATGAGAAAGTGATACTTACTTTCCTGGTTTGGGCTCACGCTCATCTTGAGAGGGTTCTGAATTTGCTCTCTGGGAACAGATCCAGTTTGGTTTTGAATAAGCTGGAAAATGTTGGTTCTGATTAAATTCAGAGCATCAGAAACGATCCCCAAATCATAGATATGTGGGTATCATTTTCTGAACATCTCTCTGTGAATGAGACATTTGATAAAAATCTAATAAATAAGAAAATTGGGGGACACGGGAAACAAAGAACTTGGTATCAATATTCTGAAGTCAGATAATTCAGGAAAGAAATCCCTTTTTGAAAGGAATTATTAGCAGACAAGAGACCAGGAGTCTCGGTTCCCTGGGTTAGCTGTGCGACTGGGCATGTGCGACTGGGCATGTGGCTAACTGTTCTGGGCTCGGCGACTATCTGAAGGTGGAGGGGTAACATCTTCCCAGAGGTTGGCCCACTTGGATTCCTGAAGTGTTCCCCCCCACCCCGACTTTAGGAGCAAGGGTTCTAAGAGTCAGAAATTAAGCCACTAGGACAATTCTAGAAAATAGAGACTAAACAGAAGCTACATGTATTAAAGTCACCCCTCTTCCTCCTCCTCTGTCCTCTACCTTCCCCTCTCTCCTTCCAGGCCTCCTGTCTTACCCACTGTTTCTAGGAGCGCGGCTTCACCCCCCTCAGGAGTGGCAGGCAGGAGAGGAAGGAGCAGGCTGGGTCTCCCAGGTCTGGGAGGGAGACGGGGCTGTTCACACAGAGGGGATCACGGGGGAGGCGTACTTACAAGGTGGAGAATTTTCATTTCCATTTAAAAAGCGGAGCTGGACAAAGGCTCTTCCTTCGCTGTGATTTAAGTAATTCTGTCCCGGGGTGTTGTATCTGTAATGAAATTCTAAAAAGGAAAGATTAAAAACGTGAGTCACTGCCCGGGAACAGCGGCTGTCCCCACTTCTGACCTCGTTGGAGGCTCCCTGGTCACCCTGACCTGTACGTGGCTCTTTACGGCCGCCTCTGGGCCAGTCGGGAGTCCTCGTGCTGCAGGTCTCACATCGGGTGCTCTGCAGCCCAGCGCCAGAAGCAGAAGAGCTGCTGAGTCCTGTATCGGGACCTGAAGAAACCCAAGTCACACATGGGAGGTGTGAGTCTCGATTGTAGTCATACAGTGTGGTGTTGGGGAGCAGAGCTCTAACAGAGCCAGGTCTGCACTGGACACCACAGGACTTAACTTCCCCACAGTTACCAAGGGGAGTTGCCAGCCCAGGAGTGACAGTCAGGGTCCCTTCCCGACAGCGGAGAGGTGTTCTGATAAGAGCCTCCATTTGCCTAGCACTCGTGGGTACTTCGTTAGGTCTGCGGAGCAGGTGGGCCTGTGAGAATGTGGCCCTCCGAGTTACCAGACGATCTTGCATTTAGCGTCATTTTTCCAGATTGGCCCCAGTAGATCCACATTCTCTTCTCAGCCCTGCAGTGGCCAGGAGCTCGTGTTTTGTCACCCAGGCCGGTGGTCGGCAAACTCATTAGTCAACAGAGCCAAATTTCAACAGTACAGCGATTGACATTTCTTTTGAGAGCCAAATTTTTTAAACTTAAACTATATAGGTAGGTACATTGTTATTAACTTAATTAGGGTACTCCTAAGCTGGCCTTTGCTAAAAACTCAAGGGGCCAAAGAGCCGCATGTGGCTCGCGAGCCGCAGTTTGCCGACCACTGACCCAGTTAGAAAGATGGTTTTCCCCACGTCAGTTCATAAGCCCATGTAGGAACCTGAATCAGCTGTGCCCTCGCCAGTGCCACGCGAGGCCCATGGTGGAGAGCATGTGTGTCTGGCGTAGGTCTAGAACCTGCTCGGCAGTGGGATGCTCCAGGGGATGCCGGGGGGTGGGAGCCTGAGCCAGGCAGGTGGGCGCGGCAGGCTCAGTGTCCAAGCCCCAGGAGAGAAGAGGCCGGGACACAGCCTCGGCCAGTGCTATCAGCCGCTGCATCCGTGAGTGCACGGCGGTGACTTGGTCTTTCAAAGTGTAAGTCACAAGTGGGAGGAGCTCTAGAAAGGACGCTTCCTCCCCAAACCTCACTCGCGCATAGTTATTGAGTGCCTTCTTGATCCTGAACCCAAGGAAGCTACACGCAGAGGACAGGGACTTACCCCGGGAAGGCTGTGTTGCACAGTGAGAGCGAGTCAGACAGGCCTGAAATTGAGGCCTGCCTCTGCCCCTTCGCTGGATGGGTGGACATACGCCCACATATTGTGTGTGTGTGTGTTTTATGATAAAGAGTAACAGGGTTACTTTGAAGATTATAGGAAGAAAAGTTACTGAATCTTTTTTTTAAGTATATTTTTATTTCAGAGAGGAAGGGAGAGGGAGAGATAGAAACATCAATGAGGAGAGAGAATGATCAGCCGCCTCCTGCACACCCCCCACTGGGGATTGAGCCAGCAACCCAGACATGTGCCCTTGACTGGAATCAAACCCGGGACCCCCCAGTCTGCAGGCCCATGCTCTATCCACTGAGCCAAACCAGCCAGGGCTCCACATATTCTTTGACATGTTGTTCAAGAGGAGGGCTGGATTAGTGACTCGCTTCTAACAGAGAGAATAAAGCAGTAGTGATGGTGAATAACTTCCAAGATCAAGGTCATAAAGGATATTGACATTTCCAGTCTTGTCCTTTCTCGTGGATCCCTTGCTCTAGAGCTGTGGTCGGCAAACTGGCTTGCAAGCCACATGCGGCTCTTTGGCCCCTTGAGTGTGGCTCTTCCACAAAATACCACGGCCTGGGCTAGTCTATGTTGAAGAAGTGGTGTTAGAAGAAGTTTAAGTTTAAAAAATTTGGCTCTCAAAAGAAATTTCAGTCATTGTCTTGTTGATATTTGGCTCTGTTGACTAATGAGTTTGCCGACCACTGGGCTAGGGGAACCTGGTACCATGTCTTAGTGTCAGTCTAGCAACCAATGGCCCTGTGAGTGACCAATCTTGGCAGCAGATTCTCGGCCCCGGTCAAGCCTTCGGATGACATCAGTGCTGGCCAGCACCTTAACTGCAGCCTGGTGAGAGACGCTGAGCCCGAACTACCCAGGTAAGCCGCTCCCCAATTCCTGACCCACAGAAACGTGCTAGTGAATGTTGGTCATGCTGAGTTGGTTGTTTCGGGTCCTCCTATCTACCCAGCAGCAGATAATGATACACCACCTCTTTGACCTGGCAAGTCACTTCATTTTTCTGAGCCACCATTTCCTTATCTCTAAAGGTAATTCCTCCCTTACGTGGGTGGTATACAATTAAATTATACATATACTATGTCAACAGTTCTCAAACTTTTGCTTCCATAGCCCTTCTACACACATAAAATTGAGGGCCCTAGAGAACTTCCGTTGATGTAGTTTGTCCTGCCATCCATCACGATACACCCCATTTTCTGTACCTGTGGCGGGATGTCCCCCGCACTGAGAAGAGCTGTCCTTAGCACTCAGGCAGCTGAAGGTGGGTAGGTAGAGAAATATCTATAGAGAAACTTAAATCATTTTTGCTTGAATCACTCAGATCTTTCCAGACTGAATGGGTAGTCCTGAGGCTTAAAAAAGTTGTTTTTAACTGAAGTATCTAAAGAATATTTTACTTATGGTATCATTTAAAATGACAATAATCCATTTCATATTAGCAGAGCATCTTTTTAACAAAAGCCAACTTTTTGAAAATAAAAGTTAGAGGAGTGGCATATGTCATGTCTTGGTAAGTATTTTGAATGTCTGGGTTAATAGGAGACAGCTGGGCTTCATAGCTGCATCTCCATTCAATCTGTTGCAATATTGGCCTTGCACCAATGTACCAGGTACAGTGTCGTTAGAAAGGAGAGGACCTCATGGTCCCTTAATGGTCTCAGGGACGCCCAGAGGCCTTCGACCACACTTTGAAAAGCTCTGGTATAGCATCTGGTATAGTAAGTGTTCAATCAAAGACACCTATATGTATTGTCACAAAATATATCATCTACAGAGAACAAATACCAGTAGAACTAAATGTGACAGAACAGTGAGTTGGGGAACGGCTCTTGGCTAACAGGCTGTATGAAGGTAAGCACTCTGAGCGTGTTGCTCTCTGGCTCTGGTTCCTCGTGTGTAAATGGGGTAGATGAGGCTCAGGGGTGGTTGTCACACTCAGGAGCCGCCTGAGCAGACCGGCCCCGCCTCTTCCCCACCCAGGGCAGAGCTGCCAGAGGATGTTTTTCTGCATCCATTCGCTCCGAGGACTAAAAACCACTGAATTCCATGCACTGTGCTCTCTGGGTCTCCGCCAGCTCTGTCTGTGTTTCTCTGACACATGCATGGACAAGTGGGCAGCAGCTCTCACGTGGTGGGAAGCTTACAGGTGCACACGTGGGTCATGATGGACAGGGTGACACACCCCTGAGGCCACCCAGGGACCGAGTCCATGCAGTCCTGCGGTGCCAGCCAGAAATAGGTGTTGGCACATTCACCTACTTGACTGCACCTTTTAAATCATTTAGTTTTTAATTCTTTATATTAAAAAAACAAAAACCTTGCAACACCGCAGCCCAGGCAATGCTATTTGGAATGGCCAATGGCAAGCTGGCGCCCACCGTGAGCACACCCCACAGGGAGGGACCTTGAAGACTGAGCACCCACAGCCCCAGGCCCCTCCACTTACTGAGAAGTGCGTCTGGATGTGGTGCCCTTTCCTGGAGGGCAATGGGAAGCCCTCCACAGCTGGTCCTTCTGTGGCCTTTCTTCTCCAGGTTTTGCTTCCTAAAAAGGTGCATAGACCCCATGAGCTATCAGTAGACTTCGAATAGAGATAGTGAGTGTATTGGTAAAGGTGACATGTTGCGTTCTTCATGTCAGCCTGGCCAGTACAGGGGGGCATGGCATCCTCCCAGGGGTCCCCCTGCCTGTGTGTGAGCTTCCCCAGGAGAAGTGGTACCCAATGCAGTTTAGCCTGATAAGGACAGAGTTTCCAAACATTAAAAGTGGATCTGTTTGGCCCTAGCCTGTTTGGCTCAGTGGATAGAGCGTCAACCAGTGGACTGAAGGGTCAGGGTTCAATTCCGGTCAAAGGCACATGCCCGGGTTGCAGGCTCAACCCCTAGTAGGGGATGTGCAGGAGGCAGCCGATCCATGATTCTCATCATTGATGTTGTCTCTTTCCCTTTACCTTCATCTCTGAAATCAACAATATATTTTTCTTAAAAAGAGGAAATATATTTTTTTAAAAAGTGAATCCGTTTGTTCCCCAGAGGCTAATATCTAATCATCATACATACATACTATAGAAATTTAAAGTTTGGAATTATAAAATTTGGAGTTTTTTCATATTCATGTTTCAGAATCAGAATCAGTCGGGGGAAGAAGCCGCGCTGTATGCCACTATGGGTCACATGGCTTCGACTCTATAAGTGCAAACTGACTGTATCCCAAGAGTCCATAAAGGGGATTTCTGTCCCAGGTTTATGGGTCTAGAGCAGTGGTTCTCAACCTTCCTAATGCCACGACCCTTTAATACAGTTCCTCATGTTGTGGTGACCCCCAACCATACAATTACTTTTGTTGCTACTTCATAACTGTAATTTTGCTGCTGTTATGAATCGTAATGTAAATATCTGTGTTTTCGGATGGTCTTAGGCTCTACAGTCGCAACCCACAGGTTGAGAACCGCTAGCAGGGTTGCCTAAGACCATTGGAAAACACAGATATTTACATTACGATTCATAACAGTAGCAAAATTACAGTTATGAAGTAGCAACAAAAGTAATTGTATGGTTGGGGGTCACCACAACATGAGGAACTGTATTAAAGGGTCGCGGCATTAGGAAGGTTGAGAACCACTGGAGAGGCTGGGGGACATCTGAGCTTAATTTTATCTGTACAGGCCACCAGGGGGCGTCAGAAAGATGCCTTACAGTCGTCATTTCCCAGCTGCTCCTCTGACCTGTTGCTTCAGTCTCCCTCCTGCACAGAAAGCTTAACTCCTCCAAAGGAATCCCACTAACAATTCTTAAAGCTCTCGTTCAGCGCCGTTCCCCCCTCCCCCCACACAGGAATAGCCCCCGGGAGGTGCTCATTCTCTGTGTGGAGGCCCCATGCCCACGGGATCCTGGACCGAGAAGGGATCCTGGACCCAGCAGTGAGGCAAGACTGAGAGCCATTCCCAGGGGAGGGTGCTGTTGGCACTTGCTGCATGTGGGTCTCGCTGTGCCTGTGGGATTGGGGCTGGGAAGCCAAGGCTTTCCCCTCCTCTTGGAAAAACACGCCGTCCTCCTGAGTCACACTTCCTCACACCCCATTTTCTCTCTCCACCCCCTCCTCTGGGGCCTTTGAACATCTGCTCTGCGAAGTAGGAAACTTGGATCTCACTCAAGTGAGTTCAGTCCAACACAACTTTCTTTTTCTGCCTCTTAAGCGTCTCTGTGCGCTGAAATCTTCCTGCCAAATGTAACAGCTCAGGGCAACTCTGCTTGAGAAGATAGTTTCAGTGGCTTAGATCCAGTCCCGCCGCAGAGACAACCAAAGGGATAAGCATTTGCTTGCAGCATTTGCAGCGAAGAGGAAGCCTCTGCTCGGCCGCCCCCCGGGACTGTGATGGCATTGACCACGGCCGCGGTTTGTAAACCACGTCTGTCTCCTCACTCCCCAGCGGCAGGTTCACCGTCAGGACCGATTTTATACTTGGTTGTGCTTTTCTCTCCATCTTGTCCGTCACAGAAAAGTATACTTAGTCTAGAACACTGGTCCCTCTAGGTTTACGCTAGGCATTTGGAAGAGAAACATTTAGTGCCTCGAATGCTTGATGAAAATGTTCTTTAAGCATAAAAAATTTTTATACTTAATACAACCTAAAAAAAATTCAGAATCTAGGTTTAATTCAATAAATAGAAACAGCGGCGGGGATGACTCAGGGAGTGAGCACAGCAGTGCCCCTGTGTTTAGGGTCAGAGCTGACGACGGACATGGTGGTTTAAAGTCCGGAGCCACACCAGGTGACACCAGTAAATGTCAGCACAAACACCCTGCTGTTTCTCTTGCGGGGAGGCGGGGCATAAACTCAATGGAACACTTATGATGAGTGCGGTTCCCGTGGGGGAACGCTTTCTTTCAGGAAACCCCAGTCCATTGGACTCCTCATCAGCTGCTATTAGTCCATGACGTGCATGTAACAGCGGCTGCCAAACAGCTCTGCCCTCCTTGCTCCCGACCTCCCCAAGGTAAGTTAGCCAGGCGTGGCCCCGTCCACGGAAGCTTCAGATAAATGATGCTGAATTCACCTGGGCCAACAGCTGCTCTGAGGAGCATTTCCAAAGCGTTGCAGAGGTCTACGTCGGGTTTTATATCTGTGTACACGATTTGTAACTTGAAGATTTCATGCTGAGTAATGGGGAGAAGGAAGCCCTGAGATGTGGGATAAGGTTTATTTCTGGTGGGGCCAGGGAGCAGAGGGGGGACCCAACGGAATTTCCCTCACCCCAGGGGAGTGGTGGGGGGAGCTGGTGGGCAGTGGTGTGTAACACTCTCCCACCTGGCAGTGTTCAGAGGAGCCCTCAGAGACAGACCACCCTCCGTGTGCTGTAGCCGAGATTCTCACCCAGGGGCTCATCAGGATCACCCGGGAGATGTAAACAAGAGCTCCTCCCAGGCTCCACCCTGGCAAGGATGTCGCAGTAGGTGGGGCTGAGGCGTGTGCATGCTTTAAACATCTGCCCGGTGACTTTGATGCTGTCCCCAGTGGAGAAGCACAGCCACAGGGACTTGTAACTGGGAGGGAGGCCGGGCTGTGTGCCCAGCCCCGAGGTCTGCGGTTCTGTAACTGGGCCAGTGGCTCTGGCAGCCGGTCAGCGAGTTGACGCCCACTCTCACTGGAGGCATTATCCCAGGCCCGGCTCCCACCCACCCGGCAGCTTAGCAGCCAGAAGCCCTCACCATTCGCGGACCCGGTGGCAGAAGGCACAGCTCCAAGTGGTTGTCTCTGCACGTTGCTGCCTTCCGGAGGCGTAGGTGTGGCGGGGGTCCTGCACCACAAAGCACACAGATGCAGCTGTGACCCAGGAAGTGACTCACCCCCTGGCTGCTCACACTCACGCACAGCTCTGCCCAGCAAGCAGCCCAAGCTCGCTGCTCACCACCGCAGGCTGCTCCTTCTGACTCCTCCCTCAGTGCTCTGTGCTGTAGGCCAGGGCTCAGAGAAAGAACCTTCAACACCACATACTTCTTCCCTCCCCAGCAGATTTTAAGTCCCGTGTACAGATGAGAGGGTATTCTCCCCTTTTTCTTATCCTTTGGCTTCCCATTACCCCAAGCTCCACCAGAGGACAAACAGATGTTAGAAGCTAATTTTAACTCTCTCCATCCAACCATCAGTTAGTAGAGCTCTGGAAGCTTTTCCAAAGAAATACAGTCCACTAAGAATTAAAACAACGTTTAGGGAATTAAACCCCACCCCCCTAAAATGGCATTACTGGCCTGAAAGGGCTGACACCACCCAGCCTGTATTTCTTCTTGTGGTTTTACCCTTTTCAGGGGTGGGGGACCCCTTTTTTCTGGATATTGATAACATCATCCGAGGGCCATACAAAATTATCAGCTTAAAAACTAGCCTGCTACACTTGGTCAGACATTTAATTAACTCACCCTAATGCCTTGGCAGGGCCTGACCCAATGATTTCCGGGGCCTTACGCGGCCTGCGGGCTGGACGCCCCCACCCCGCCCCAGGTGAACAGAAGGGAAGCGCACTTTGCTCACCACGACAAGCAGTGCCGGCACAAGCAGCGTTGTGCAGACAGCTTCTTCCGTATTTGAATGACTTCCTTAGGAAACATCTGGGTCAAAGGCCACGAACATGTTTGTGTGATGGCAGGAACTGCCAAATGGCTTTCCATAACAGTGGGAATTACACAGCCACCAACAATGTGGGCCACTCCATGGCCACACCTTCCTCTGCGTCAGGGACGATCAGTTGAACATGCTCTTGTTAATTGAATAAGGGGGTGGCACCTTGCTGCGTTCACGAGCATTTCCTCTGCTATTAGAGGAGAGAAGCGTTTCCCAAGTGCTTGCTTATTAGTGGTGTTTCCTCCTCGCACATCTTTTGCCCATTACTTTTGGGGAAGGTTCCAGTGTTTCCTTATGACTCAAACGAAAGCATTTTGGTGGACTGCTCCTGTGCCAGGTGCTTCGCCCGTGGCCTCCTCATTCCTTCCGGCCGTCCTGGCCCACTGTTCCCGTTTTAATGATGAGTAACCTGAGGCTCAGAGGATTGCAGCAACCTGACCAGGTCACCCAGAGGAACAAGTAACACACAGGGCTGGGATTGGCCCTTCCCCGTACGCTGTGTTCTTAACCAAGTCCTGCTCCTTAGAGCACTTTGCATACTGAAAATCTCAGTACTGAACTTTACTTGCACTTAATATGTTGCCAGTTGTCTGGCCTAACTCTGAAGCTGGGCCTTAAAATGAATGAGATTTGGCCGGGAAGCTAGGTGTTTTGAGCATGTGAACATAGTTTGTTGGAAAGGCTAACATTTATACAGGGTGGGGCAGAAGATTTGCAATGTTCCTTTGGAAATTAAAATAACAATTGATAAAAAAATACATAATAATACAAGAATAAGCTCTGTGTTTCACGTACTCACAACTGTAAACCTACGTCTGCCCCACCACTGTGTATAATGCTCAGCATGTCGGCCTTGACTCCGACAAAAACCTACTCAGCTTCTGAATGTCAGCCGCAGGCTGTGTCTGCACGTACCGACTGAAACCAAAGAATCAAACTAAGGCAATTACGCAGATAATTCACTTTCTCAGGATTTTGTCTGAAATGTTCTAATAGTTGAGGCTACAAAAAACAAAACGTGTAGCAAGACAGTGGTGATGGATTGGAATTCCTAATATTGCATCTCTAGACAATCCAGAAGAATTTAGCTGATAGAAAGAAAATGCGATGTGGACTCGTGGAAATAGTTCTTGCACTGAGAGTGTCATTCCCATTTAGAAGAGCGAGTACAAAACCATTAAAAAGAAAATTATTTCTTCCAGGCACGATCCCCAGAAATGTTACTACCCGTCCAGAAGAAATAGCTCTTCAGCGGTTCATTGGTTTAAATTGCATTGTTGCTGCCTAAACCAATAGGAGATTTTAAAAACCAACACTTGAAATAGCTTCTAGTTTTTGTAAGTTGGTTCCATTGAAAATAATATGATTCATGGCACTTTGGGAAGTTAAATTTTCATGAAATGTTAAAGTAGAACTTTGTAACTCCATGAGTGAGTATTCTAGAAACACAGGAACCGTGATTCCTGGCATGGATTGGCTGTAGGTTATGCATTACCTCATCTGAGGGTGGAGAGGAGGCGGATGGCAGGGCTGGAGAACTCTCGGGAAGAGAGCCAGCTGAAGTGTGTTTGCCTTCATCAGCCTTCCCTTCAACATCTTCAAGTAGCATCTCCAACCTGGAGACTTCACCTTCCGCTTTCCTAAATCAACAGAAGACATCGTATAGGGTATGCAGTCAACATTCTAACTAGTGACAGCAGGTCTTGAACATGTCACTGATCTATGTTATTAAATGGTCTGTCCTCAGAAAGGACCCATAATGGACAACCACCCTGACGGGCATCCTGTTTCAGTTTCACTCGAAAGGCCTGGGCTCTGATCCCTATTTTGCTATCCATTGGCTGTGCATCCTTGGGCAAATCACTCAATCTTTCTGTGCTTCCAATGTCTCAATTTTAACAAAAGAAAGTGTCAAATCTACATGAAGACAACAAGCTCCTGGACCTGAATACTCATTGCAAAGGTTTTAACTCCTCCCAAACTAACCTGTAAATTCAACATGATCCTGAACAAAATTCTAATGGAATTTTATTAAGGCCATCTGGTGAGGTGATTATAAAGTTTTAATAAGAGAGTGCAAGAATAGCTAAAGGAAGTTCAACAGGAGGAAACATTTCAAAATCTGTACTAAATTCCAGTAATTGAAAACCGTGTGGTTAATGTAGGAGTAGATACCTAGGTCAGTGGGAGGGAACAGACTCGTCCCGTTACCCATGGAGATTTCGTTTATGATAACATGGCTTTTTCCACCAGTGGGGAAGGCTGGCCTGTTCAGTAAGTGGTAGGACTAAGATGTAAGCATGGCCAAAATCGGTCTGGCTCAGTGGATAGAGCATCAGCCTGCGGACTGAAGGGTCCCGGGTTCGATTCCGGCCAAGGGCATGTACCTTGGTTGTGGGCACATCCCCGGTGGGGGGTGTGCAGGAGGCAGCTGGTCGATGTTTCTCTCTCATCGATGTTTCTAGCTCTCTATCCCTCTCCCTTCCTCTCTGTAAAAAAAAAAAATCAATAAAATATATATTTTTTAAAAAGATGTAAGTATGAAAAACCATGTTGATAATCAAATAAAACAGGGAGAAATGTGTTCTGCCCTGGCAGGCAGAAGAGAATGAAGAGCGGACAAGGAGAGACTGCACATCTGAAGGAAGAGAATCGCTGGAGCAGGCCGCAGGTCGGGGGATGAGATGGGGCTGGAGAGGCCAGGAAGTGAGTGGAGGAGGAAAGGGGGTGTGTGTGTGAAAATATGCAGAGTTGGAGGCGGAGAAAAGGTATTTTTGAAGGAATTTGTTATCTTTCCTGTAAAGCCAAAGACGGTAATATCAGGGCTTGATGGAGGTAGAACCCCATTTCTTGGCCCCTTGGTTTCAGGTGTTGGTGTGTGTGAAAAATTCAAACAACTTCCAGACAACATTCTAACAAGATGCATGAAATCCAAACAGTTATTTTTGCATCTTACCTTTTAAAGGCAATAATAATAAGGTTTTCATAAGAGAACAACAGTTGACTTCAACAAGGGATTAGCCAACAAATCTGCAGAATTCTTTCCCCTGCAGAAAAAGCCATCTGCAACGGACTTTGGTCTCAGGGCTTAGAAGGTTCTTGACACACCAGCCCCTCCAGGGTTGCGTGGGGTTCTGCTCATTAACAGGTTACACCCACGTGCGAGCAGGAGGACCAGCCTGGAACCCAGCAGCTTCGCGTGCCCGAGGTGGTGGCGCTGCGTTTCCTGAGCTGCTCCTGGGTGCGGGATGGAGTTGCAGTTGGAACTCCATTGGTTGATGCTGGGGCCAGGCGGTGTGGGTGGCACTGGCATATAAACAAGGCCTGGATTGCACACCTTTGGTCTTCATGTACGCAGAGGCCTGTCTTTCAAACGCCTGCCAACAAGTGGGATTCCTTGGGAAATAAATATCCTTACTCTTTTCGTTATTAAACAAACAGAGAAGGCATATGGAGATCTTTTTTTGTTTGTTTTGAAGGAAGAAAAGGCTTTGGGGGGAAAATCAATATTAAAACCCCATCCTTGCTGTCTAATTAGTTGGTATTGAAATAACGGCAGACAGAGGTTTCATTCATTTTGAAAAAGTAAAATGGTACTCTGGGAAAAAAGCCTCAGGATGCAAGTGCGAAAATATAAACCATTAAACTATTTTGGCATCAAGAATGATTTGTGTTAAAGTGCTATGAATAGAAAGAGCTGACCTTACGAAATATGAAGCCCACTGAATGGATTCTTTTAATCCGTAGCAGGAAATTATATGGAAGCAATCCCGGCCCGATTCCTGGAACACAGCTTAAAGCTATTTGGATTGGAACGAGGGTTGTGGGGCCATAGAAATGGCCAGTTGGAAACTTCAGTGTAAGTCTGCATCCACGATTCTAATGTGGATTTGCTCAGTTTTAACATTTCCCCTCTATCAGGATATGTGGGTCCCTTACCCCAACATTAACCAAACTGACAACGATCCTCTCCTGCCCACGGCCCCTTTGAAATGGTCTGTGGATGAGAAAGAAAAGGAGGAAGAGAGAGCGGGGGTGGGAGGGGTGGGGGGAAGGGGGGGAGGGCGGGGAAGAGGGACAGAAGAGAACCAGGCGGGAGAAATAAGGGCAAGAGGCGGGTGAGGGAGAGGACAGAGGCGCGTGGAGAGGCGGAGGGCCTCTGCCTTAGACCGTGAGCCCCTCTACGGAGTTCTTGTGCTCTCCCGGTCTCAGCACCAATTATAACGACATCGCACGAAATGCAAGATGGTGGCACGCTGTCTCCGCCAGGAGACAGCTGTTCATTCTGGACACGCCATCTGGTCACCACCTCCCACGGGACCTTCCACGCAGCAGGAATTCCTCACTGTCCTGCACACGCGGTGACACCTGCTCATTGGTGGCAGGGGTTCTACTGACCCTAGACCTTTCTGGGCCTTTCGTGGTTCTCAGGCACTAAACCAGCAGCCACATCCGAGTCCCGCCTGAAGGGGATCTCGTCTCGAACCCCTCCACCTCTCCCAGTTGACACCTGACCTTCTGGGGTCACAACCGCTGACAGCTGGGCGTTTAGGCTGGCGGACCCGCTGCTCCAAAGTCAGCTGCTCCTCGGCCACAACCTCCTGCCACAGCAGTTCCAGATGCGCCTGCAGTGTCTCCAGCGCCTGTGGCAGAGAAGGCCCTGGCATCATTCACACGTAACCCCGTGCATGGAGCTGCCTCCCCCAGACCCATGAGGGTGTGCCCTCGAGTCTGACATCTAAGATTCAGACAGGGGCCATCTCCACAGACCACCCTCCTCGCAGCGCAAAGCTGATTTCTCTCCTAGAACCCACGCAGAGCCTCCCGGCGGGACGTTAGTAAGCCTGCATATTTGCAGAATGAGTTGTAGCTTCTAGAACACGTTCCATTCCTTTTCTTACTTAAGTTACTCGTCAGTGTTGTCGGTGTTGCAAAGTAGATTTTCTTACCCCGGTTTTACAGAGGAGGAAATCGGAGCTCTAGGGCGTATGTCTGATGCCACATAGATCTTACAAGGGAGCTGAGCTTAGAGGACCTGGCTTTGAATCTATGGCACTAAGAGGGTGAGACGGGGAAGGAACAGCTGGAAGTTGAGCCCCAAGCTGCGAATGGGTCTTCCAGGTGTCGCCACGTCACCACATGCAGCCTCACACAGGTGCACGTGTAAGCCATTCAGGTCAGGGTCTTGTCTGGAAGTATAGACTTTAGCCCTATAGTCCCAGTCGCTAACCATTCCCTGATCAGTGTCTACATCGGGCCCTGGGCTGGATCAGAGTACTTGGCCATGGCTCAATGGAAGAGGTGAGACTGAAGTTAGGCGTGAAGGGTGCTCAGGAGGGCTGGACCAGGCAGCAGTCATGAAAATGGAGAGGAAAGGGTGAATCAGAGAGAGATTCCCCAGGGCAAGAAAATAGCATCATGGAGTTAAAGGATCAGACCATCACGGTTCAAGTTCAGACTCTGTCCCCTACTAATTGTATATGATTTTAGTGAACTTGAACTCTAAACTTCAATTTTTTCATATTGTGAAAATTAAATGAGCTAATGCTTAGTGCCAGGAGCATAGTACATATTCAATAGTGGGTAGCTATCATCATTAACAATGGATAAAGAAGTTTGGAAACATATTAGCTATTGGGTATAAAAAAAGGCAAGTGTGGTAAATATTTTCCATTTCTTCCCCCAGATCCATCCTCCATCCTCCTCCGTGCCCCACCCAGGAGGCTGACCTTTCATGGACGGCGTCAACAGGAGGGAGGAACTGAAGAAGGATGAGGTAAGGGTCTTTGTTTCCCTGATTTCTTCCTGCCTGTATCATCATGGACCAACTGTGTCTCTACCAAAAGCCACAGAGCTTGTTAGCTACTCCTACAGCTACAGCTACTCCCCTTGGGCTGGAGTATCTGTTCTTCCTCTGTCCCTTAACCTTGCCCACACTGTTGTTAAATGATGCCTTATTAAGCTCTCCTCGATTACTCCATCGGAGCAGGCCACCTAGTTCCTACCAGGCCGCTGATTCTCTAAATCTCACAGTCAGTGGTCAGGGGTCTAGCTTGGGAGATGGGCAGAGTGTGAAAGCCCTGAGTAAAACGAGGAATTGGGGAAGGCTAACAACTTTGAATGAAGACGTCAATATCAACCAGTTCCACTGTGTAGGATGAGAGAGGATTTTCAGCACAGTGGGCTATTCAAGTGAAGATGCAAACATTTGGAGGTCTGGATGGGAAGTTAGGACTAGTCATTGAGGAACTGGTAGCACAAACTTGACATTGAAGTCATGAGAAAGAATTTAAAGGAAGGAGAAAAGAGAAGAAAGCGAATTATAAATTACAATTTCGGATCTTGGGTTTTGAATCACGTTGTATCTCAGAAGAAGATAGGGCATAGTTTTCTAGCCATAAATTTTCCTCATTTAATTCTCACAACAACTCTGAGATGGGAAGACATGCTACGTGTCTAAGATCATACAACCAATGTGTAGATGGCTGCTCCATTATCGAAATGCTTTCTATGTTGTGCTGCTCATGCCGAGAAGGTTCACTTTAGCCCTGTCTGACCATCTCCTGACACCGGACCACAGGGGCCTGGACCAAGGCTGACACTGTCAGGAGTCACCTTTCTTCTCCTGTCTGCCCGACACAGACCCCCACATGCCCTTGAACAGCAGGAAGAAACGTCCTGAGCGCAGGCCTCAGAAGGCCAGTGTCTTGCACCACTTCGCCCTGCTTTGCTCGGCCCCTTAAAATTCTGTGTCTTCCCAGTTCCTAAAGCCCGGGTTTTTTGGAGTTTGCCTTTATCATTCACTCCTTAACTCCCCCAATCTGACTTCCATAGACGCCCCACTTTATTGAAACCGAGCCGGCCAAGGTCCCTCATGACGTCCGGGTTGCCAGGCCCAGTGCACATCGTGCACCCCTTCCTTCCTTCCTTGAGCATTTGAGGGTGTGGCTCACTCCCTACTTCCTAACACCACCCTTTCTCTTGGCCTCTGCAGCTCTGCCCTTTCCACGGCTGCCTTGACCTTTAGAGCCACTGCTTAGAGGTCTCCCTGGGGACCTGCCCTGGATTGCTGTTTCCCAGGAGTCTAACCTTGGAGTCACTGCCTACTCTGTGTCTTTGCCTAGGCAATCTCATAGACCCCATAGCTTCAAGCCACAACTCTACTCAAATGTACATTTCTGGCCCAAACAAGTCCTCATTTGGTCCATATCCATCGCTCTAATTGCCTCCTGGACCTCTCCAGTTGGAAATCTTACAGGGAGCTCACAACGTCACAAACGGAACTGGCCTCCTGCCTGCCTCCCACACCCATTCTGAACTGGATCCTCCACTTTTATTCCTGACCTCGATTGTCCAAGCTACAAACCTGAAATTCATCCAAGCCTCCTCCCTTCCTTTACTCACCCCTTTCGATCTGCCCCCACTTCGTTAAACCCTTAGATGTGTCCCTTCTCATCCTTGTTGTCAGCCTTGGCTCAGGTCCCCATACTTTGTTCCCTGGATATGGCTTCCTAGCCAGTCTCCGTCCCTACAGTCTCACCCCCCTGGTGTTCGCTTTTACTTGATTTTAAGCCCCCCAGGCTGCCCATCACTCAACCTCCAGCTGAAATCCGCGCTCCTCGGTGTGGTTTAAAGGGCTGTCATGAGTAGCTGTTGTCTACCTTCTTAGTCTTGTCCATTCCTCTCTTCACCACATGTACCCTGGGCTCCATCTGGTCAATTGTAGCACCGTGCAGTCCCTCCCCCGCTCAGCACTTTCCTCCCCTGGGCCATTGCCCCTGCTGGTTCTTTTTCCTGGACCACCCCTTGCTCCCTACTCTGCCAAGCTCACCTAGGTTCCTCCTACAATACCCAGCTCCGAAGTCACTCCTAGGAAGCCCTCTGAAGTGCCTTGCTCTGACCGACAAGGCTGAGCCTCTTCTCGGCCGCCCTTAGCACCACCTGTAACCTTTCTCAAGCTGCATGGCACTTGTCCATTACCAACCTGTGTTCCTAGGAGACTATCTGCCGCTAGAAAAAGAAATAGTTTCATCATCTCCAAATCCCTGGTAGAGAGTCTGGGACACGGGAAGCACCCAGTCGGTGTTTGTTGACTGAATGAATGAGTTATTTAATAAGTATGATGAATGAATGAATGAATAAGGAACCATCCCTTCAGGTTTGGTCCTCCTGGCTTTCGTGCCGTCTGGGCTCGGAAGCACAGCCTGCCTGAGCGTTGCCTGTGCCCTTTACATCAGGACTCGTGACCATGTCTTGCAGGTGACCCGGTGGCCTAGACTGCATCTTCCACTTTGCACAGTTCTGGCTCTCACAGTCTCAGCTGTTTGCCCATTGCCAGGCTCCACCCCCACTTCCCACGACCCGGTCACTGATGAACAAGGCTGTGGTGGTTACAGCATAAACGAGGGACTTGATTAACTACAACCAGCACGGATGTGGAACCCAAAGATTTTGAACTGAAAGCACAGCTTCAGGATGCATTTTAAGTGTTCGAAGTGTTATATCTTGAGCTGCCAGATCCTGGTAATTCTTATAACCTACATGGCCTGGGACCCGTCGACTCTGGATGGGCTCCGTGACCCTTTATAACAGCTGGTGTGCTAGTCTCTTGGACCTGCCCTGGCCTCAGATTTATTATGGGGCAACCAGTGAAGAAAAACAGCAAACAGCCCTAAGTAATGGATCCCCTGGGAAAGAGAGAGAGCTAAGCACATAGAGAATTCTAAGCTCTTTTAGTTCCTGTAACACGAAGCCCCAGACCCCAAATAATCAGTGAGACCTGAGCTCAGCACTTTGGGAAGGAGTGCGGGGGATGGGAAGATGGCTGAAGGGAACAGAGGAAATCTCATAAATTAAACATCAAAATGCTGTACTAGTTTCCATATAACAAGCTTGAAATATGTTATTAAGGACCTTAATTCAATTTGATTTAGCATTCTAGGGAGTTATCCATGTATGACCAAGGCCAGGCCTCTGGGGGCCGTGCAGCTATGGCAGTGGTTGGCAAACCCATTAGTCAACAGAGCCAAATATCAGCAGTACAACGACTGAAATTTCTTTTGAGAGCCGAAAACCGACTTCTGCGCATGGGCCACGAAGTTTCAATCGTACTGTATGTGCGCACCCACACATGGTATTTTGTGGAAGAGCCACACTCAAGGGGCCAAAGAGCAGCATGTGGCTCACGAGCTGCAGTTTGCCAACCACTGAGCTATGGACACAAGGTTGCTGCCCTTAACCCCCGGCGCAAAACTTCCACCCGAGCACCTCCACTGCCCCCTGCAGAGAAGGCCCGGTGCTGGGAGGCCTCGTACTTCCCGGGTCAGATTCCCCAGGAAGGACTTATTACCAGCCTCTCGTCTTGCCCGTGGCCGGGAGAGTCCTGTGCTAGGCTTCTGGAAAATTCCTGCACCTGCAGTGAAAAAAATGCAATATTTCAAGAGTGGCATGGTATCTTAGATTTGGATTTGGTCACGTCTACTGTTCATAATCTTCCAAGGTATTACTTTAGTCTTCAGCTGGTCAGCCTGTTCCCTCAGCTTCTGGCACATCTCTCTCCCTTGGGTTATCTTTCGGAAAATGGAAGAAGTCAAGGAAGGGTCTTCCTGAGGGGTCCATGACAGCTTCCAGAGGCGTGTCTCAGATTCTCTTCCTACAGAAGAGAGAACAAGCTGGGCAACCGTTCATCTCAGGTTCCCTGCGGATCTATTAAATCCTGAAAATGGAAGTCGGGGGCAACCACCACCATTTGCTATTTACACTTTTTCCCAAACGCATATCGAAATGAAAGCGGTTACAAAACGCTGGTACCTGTGAGATGCTCTAGGTGGCTGTGTGCTGCAGGCTGCATCTGCGTAATTAAAGGGTAAGAAAGTGTCGCTGTTGATAGTGATCAAGGACGCCATTATTCAGAGTGGCTGATGGTTCTGGTCCTCCAGGCAGCCCGCGTTGCATCGAGGCTGAATCACCTCTGACACTGGTCTGTGGGTGGCCCTGGGCAGTTACTTATCACCGTAACCCTCGAGTTCTCGGAAAATGGGGACAGTGATAGAACCTATTCCCGGGGTCCTTATGAGGAGTAACTGTTAAGTACTTAGGCTCAGGCAGGTGGTAAGCACCGAGTACACGTTAGCTGTTAATGCTATCGTGTCTGATGCTATTGTATGGAACATGCAAACATTTCTCCTAAAACTAGACCACAAGCCCCATGAGGCCTTCTCACCAGGTCTGCTGCTCTCACCAACACCAAACTCGTGGTGGCCACAGCCTAGAGAAGAACATAAAATAGTATGCAGTAAGTTCTATAACGTGTGTCACGACAGCGGTTTTTACCAGGACATACCCTTTCCGTCACACAGGCTGGGCAGGAGTTTACATTCCAGAGTGAGCCGCCTTGAGGGGCTGCCCATCGCTCACAGCACACGGAGCTCAGAAACAGGCCGGTGCCAGGAGCTAAACGTGGCGGTCCCACCAGACTGGCTGTTGTGAGTGTCTCCGTGACGTGAGGGGTGTGGAACCTATAGAGTCCAGTTCTCCAGCCTGAAAGGACTGGAGAAGCCCGGCCAGCCTGGCTCAGTGGTTGAGCGCCAACCGATGAACCAGGAGGTCACACTTCAATTCCCGGTCAGGACACAGGCCTGGGCCGCGGGCTCGATCCCCAGACGGGCGTGCGGGAGGCAGCCCATCAAAGATTCTCTCTCATCATCGATGTTTCTCTCTCTCTCCCTCTCCCTTCTGCTCTGAAATCAATGAAAACATATTTTTTAAAAAAGATGGGGGAACTCAAGTTCCAGTTGGGAGAATTTGGATTTAATTCTATGATGTGTTATTGTTATTCCAGCCCCTGATTCTTCTCATGAGGCACCCACGGGGCTTCTGAGAGGTCACAGAACTCACTCAGAACGGAAGCAAGAGCCTAGAACTGGAACGGGTGTCAGTCACCTTCCAGAGACCGGCTCGGGCACAGAGGAGCGGCCCGGGCCTGTTTCCAGAGGCGACTTCTCCTACCTCTGTCTGCTGTGAGGGGTCCCCAGTCTTCCTTTCCTGCTCTTCCTTCTTGGCACGGTCTGGCCTAGCCGTACCTTCTGGAATTCCTTGCCCAAGAGCTAACCCAGCTCTCAGTTCAGGAGAAAAGCTGGCTGCTTTGTCTGTGGGAAGTGGTTTGTCAATCGTGTTATTTTCAGGGATTTTCACTGGGGGAGCAATTCCAGAGCGATCAGAGAACCAGTAACGGACTTGGCCGTATTTGAACCCAGGGCCTGCTCCTGTGTTTTCCGTCTGCAGTGCCTGCTCCTGGCCGCCTTTCTGTTTATTGCTTGGACTCTTCAATTTAGTTAGAAAAGTGGAACTTTGCGGAAGGCTGCCGTCTGCAGCAGCCACTGGCTCTCCTATCTCAGAGGCGTTTTCTGCTGTCGTGGCCGGGCAGCAGCTGGCCTCACTGCCCGTGTCCTCCTCCCACGGCGGGGTGAGCTGGCCAGTGAATTCTGGGGTTGGTTCTTTGGGCCAAAAACTCTTCACATAATGCAAAACAATACTTTTAACAACGGCTTCATCAGGACCGTCCGCACTGGAGACCTCTGGGGGAGTTTCACAGTGACTGCCTTGGCCTTTTGAACGCTCCTCTTCGGACAGATGCTGCTGCAAAACATCAGAAGGGGCTGACTTTGAACGGCCCCCTTTCTTCGCTGGGATGTGAAGAGCTGGGGGGCAGCATTGCTCTGCGTCAGGGTTTTCCTTGGCGGCGTATCCCGTTGTCTTACCCGGAGTCAGGACCGCGCCTGCCTTTCTGCACGTCCCTTCATGGGCAGTCCTGTCTCGAGGGTCCTCTGCTGTGGGAATCTCTTGGTCTGAGACACCCAGGATGTTGTATTCTAAGGAAAAATTGTGATCGGTGTGTAGCTTCGTTTGGGAGAAACCCCTGTGGTCAGGGAAGTCCTCCCGCTGCTTCGAAGCCTGACGCCCTGAGAAATCAGCCGTGTCCATGCGCCCCAGGGCCTTTGTCCTCGTGCCCGTCCTCGATGTTCTCAGCTACGCCAACAGCGCTCCTGGCCTTCGGTGACCGTCTTCATTGTCTGTCCTATGCGGTGCAAAAGGAGAAGAGCCTGGTTGTTAAGTGTATTAGAATAGTGTCCCGGCGTCTGAGCCAGAACACAGTGATGCTTCTCACTTAGAGCAGCTCGGTGATAATGGTGAAGGCAGAAAGCTTAGCAGGCGCTAAGCTGTCCTAAGTGCTGCATTAACATAATCAATGGTCTATACACAGGAGAGAAAGGGGGGGGGGGGTGGTGTAAACATTTCATTCATTAAATCTGGTTAATGACCACGTATTTATCAATCTGTCTCAGTCCACACATCACTGACGGGCCTCTCAGCTGTACAACGTTAATAATACGCTGTTTGCTTGGCTAACATACGACCGCCCACCTCTCTGTCCTGGTTTTTAAAGGATGCCCAGTGCAGAAGGCAGGTACTCTTCACCCCTGGCGGTAGTTAAAAGGCAAAGGAAGAAGTGGCATGCAAGAGACATCTGTAAGAGCCTTGGAACTACTTTTAAAATCTACTTGTAAGTGAATATATTGTTTGATAGTGAAAACTATCACTAACTACTTTGATTTCATTATCTAAGACATCCAAATGGCCAGCAGGTCATTTGGATGTCTTAGAACAAGATGCTGACATCCAAATGACCTGCCGTCTTAGGAAAAGATGCTGACCATCACTAACCACCAGGGAAATGCAAATCAAAACCACGCTGAGATGTGGCCTCACACCTGTGGAATGGATGTGGAGAAGAGAGACCTTTGTGCAGTGTCGGTGGGAGTGGAAGTTGGTTCAGGCGCTACGGAAACAGTAAGGCGGTTCCTCACAAACTAAAAATGTATCTACCATGTAATCCAGCAAGTCCACTTCTGGGTATATTCCCAGAGGAAGTGAAGTTAGGGTCTCACAGCGATATCTGCGCCCCATGTTTATTCACATTATTCACTTAGGAAAAACCTAAGTGCCCATCAATGGGTGAATGGATAAAGATGTGACATATTACAATGAAACATTATTAAGACATGAGAAAGAGGGGCTTCTGGGCATTTGCGACTACATGGCTAGACCTTGAGCACATTATGCTAAATGCAATAAGTCAGAGAAAGACAAGGGCTGCCTGATGTCACTTTTGAGTGGAATCTAAAACAGCCAAACTCGTAAAAACAGAGTAAAATGGTGGGTATCTCGGGTTGGGGGAAGGGGGCGGGGGAGAGATAGAGCAGTTTAAGGGCACAAACTTACAACAAGTAGTTACCAGTTTAACGACCGAAGCCCTAGAGATCTAATGCACAGGGTAATGAATATCGACAGCAATATTATATTCAAGCTTTTTAAGAGACTAGAACTTAATTATTCTGCTCACCAAAAAGGGATCATTATGTAACTTGATTAGAAGTGCTAATTAGGACTAGGGTGGCATTCATATCGCAACATATAAATGTATTAACCTTAAAATTATACAATGTTATATGTCCAATATATTTCAGTTTTTAAAAATTGTCTGTTTCAAGGGGGGAAAGAGTATTTTAAATGCCTGCAGAGAAGAGCGAAAGACGAATTCTAGTTTTTCAGGACTTTTAATGACACAAGCCAGCTACAGCCCCAAGCACATCTTCATGCGTCTTTGTATCCTGAGGTGCTAATGGCAGAGCTCCAAGCCCTTCTAACCAGATCCTGGTTCCTAAAATATCCTTCCTTTGAAACTGATAGCATTTAACTTTCGTTAGAATTCTTAAGAAAAAAGAGACCACGAAGGTACTCCTGTTGCATACAGGAGAACAGCTTCTATTATTATTATTGTTGTTATTATTATTGTTATTTTCTTTTTGTTTGCATGCAAAATATCAAAAGGTTTTTTCCTGGTAAAGGACAGTCTACATTCCTAGCCTGGTAATGGCCCCTTACAGGTAGCTGGAAAGAACTGGAACATCTTCCACGAAGCTACCAGGCTCCGTCTGGACTCCCAACGTTCATTCAAAGAGGTTCCGGTCAGAACCCAATTTACTTTTGAGTTCAGGTGAACACATGGGGCCCACACTGCTTATGCAGCTGGACTGACCATTGTGTGCTCAGCAGTAGCTCACAGACGCCCCTGAGCGCAGCCACTGAGCACACAGGCCGGCTCACTCCGTGGCCCAGCCCTGGGGGGTGCTGTAGCCCGGGCCGGCCGGGAATGAACGGCAGGTGCTCACCATGCTGCCCGCTGTGCCCTGCGTGGTTCACTTCATTATGAAGTCTGAATTTGGTGCCCAAGTGCTGACCCATCTGCCTATTTAAGAGAAGATAACCATGGCTGGGATGACTGGGACTCTGATGGAATCGATTGAGAATGTCCACTAATGGAAATTCCAAAAATCCTTAGTGCTTAGAGGCCAAAGATGGTCAGTGAGTCATTGCCTCTGGCTGGCAGGTGATGTCTGTTCTAGTCACTAAGCCCAATACACGTGTCATATATTGGACACCTGTTTCCATCTTCAAAGGCAAACCGTGGGGCCGTGTGACAATGTCTTCCTCTCATCCCCAGTACCCTCTGCTCTGTGTGCGGCCAGCCTCCAGACAGGCTGTATATGACCCAGAGACAGAGGAGAAAGCAGGCATTGCACCCATCCGTCCTTCCCTGCCTCCCTCCACCAAAGTACCAGCCACCTACCACTCTGAGTCCCGATCCCCCTCTTCTAACGCCAACCCGCTGACTACAAGGGAAGTGGGAGCTGACTTTGGAGGCAATGCGCCAACCACCCAAATTCTTCCTCCTCCTGTGTGCGTGGGCCATTGAGGGCGGGAACAGGTTACAGCCAGGAGCTTTCGGTGTCTGTCCTGCACACAGCAACCGGTGCTCTCAACCTGACATCCGGCACCCTCCCAGTCAACACAGATGGGCAGGCCAACGGCAGCAGCGACAGAAACTCACCTCCCGGGGGCTCTGGCGCCCCCCAGGGAACCGGTCACGGGGCCTTGCAACACAGAGGAGCCTTCCTTCAACTCAAAACCACGGTCCTTTTTTCAGTAGTGGGAGGCGGTCGGCAGTGGAACAAGAGCACAAAAGCTCAGCTGCGGAGTCCGGTGGGTCTGCTGCGCCCGCCTTCCCTCAACTGCAAGAAACTGGCTTTGGAGATACAGAGGGGACTGCTGATGGGCTCGCACGTCCTGTATCTTGAAAGAGCATTCGGAAACACTTAGTTTGGCTCTGCTTTCATCTTCACATCTCCCCCTCTATTCCTAGCTCAAGATTTCTCTTTGCCCATGAAAGCAAATAGGCGATGTCGCAGGGTTGTGTGCGTGAGGCCACACCCCGAGGCCAGGTGTCGGTGGGTTTTGTATCCAGTGGATGGTGTTTCTAGATTAAAATATTTTCAAGGGTAACGTGATACGGACTCCCTGTGCAGGGACTGCCTTTGGCGACGCTCCTGTAATCCTATCAGCGAACTCTATCTCAGAAATACGGGCACCCACCCCAGCCGGTGTGTGACTGTAACCACATGCCAGTCGGGGTGGTGTCAGCCTGTGACTGTTGAGAGGCGGAAGGGAGGGAGACACGGGGACGGGCAGCACATGGAGCCCGCGCTCCCCCCCCGCCGCCCCCCCACCCCCGAGAGCGAGCCGATGATCTATTATTTATCGCCGGTCTGGCGAGGTGGGCCTTCTGGGAGTGCGTGTGAGTTGGGTGACCAGCTGTTCCACGTTATTTACCCCGAAGCTATTTCACAGGTCAGAACAGAAGACTCTGCAACCGTCCAGCATTTGGAGAAGCTCCTTGGGGGGGTGTGACCAGCAGCCTTCGCTTGTTTGTCTTGCCCTTTGGGGGTCAGTGCTGTCTTTTTGGCCGGTTTTCCCACGGCTTAGCCACACAGTCACCGAACGCCGAAGCGATTGCCTCGTTTGCACGGAAGCCCTGGCCTTTCCTGTGCTTCGGGAACATTAGGAAACTCGTGCTAATTGATTTTCTTTTCTTTCTTCTTTTTGGATGTGAGCAGTTTTTACATGTCTTTCAAATAAAAACCAACGTTATAAAAATCGCCAATTGCTTTTCTAAGAAAAATTCTAACGACAAATGTTAAAACACTGCTTTAAAGAAATAGAATTTTTCAAAGGACTTTGTCCCTTCCCTAACTTTCTGGCTTAAGTTTAGCAACCTCTGCCTAGAGCTGAGAAGAGCGGAGTCTTTCAGGAATGTTCTCTCTCCTTTCCCGAAAGACTCACCCTTCTCTCCCCTGCCTTTCACCCCCAGCCGAAAGGAAGAGCATTGACTTAAAGTTGTAAAATAAGAAAAATATAAGGAATAAAATGTCAAACATATTATATATATATATTGGTGCCTGATCTATGCTCCTCAAGATGATTTCTAAAAGCTAGGACTTTGGAAAAAAGTCTATTCTTGCATTCGGAAAAAAACCATGTAGAGGATGCCTTCAGGAATGCCTGTGGTCAGGGGGTGGCCAGTTGGAAAGGGTGGTGAGTAGAAGCAGCAATGAAGTGAGTTTATAGACACTGACATGGTCGCGTGACTCAGTGTTCCTAAAAGCTCCACGGTTCTCTGCAGCGTCCCCCCCCCCAAAAACGCCCCCTCCCCCCGGGCCTGCGGGAGGGCTGCCCCGGCTTCTTGGAAGGTACCTGAGCTAACCACCGAGCTAACCGGGAGGCGAGGCGCCTCTAAAGCACTTGCTTTGTTCTTTATGCCTCTGTGGTCAGGGTCCTACCCAAGTCCTGCTGATGAAAAGGAAAAAAAGTTTGGGAAGGGCCAGTGACAGCCGTCGGAGGCGGAGCCTCCCACTCAGGTAGAAGGAATTCTGAGGGACCCAGCTGTGATGTGTATGGTCTGCCTGTCAGAAGGCACCTCTGGGCACATTTGCAATCCCATAATTAAGGCTGACAATAGCGTCACGAAGCAGTGGGTAGTGATTACCTTCAGAGGAGGGCATCCCAGCGCGCATCCTGTCCTAAAGGCAGGCAGACTCTTAGAAGCGAGCCCCGTGGGGAGTCTCACTTCCTTCCCAAGCATCCCGCCCTCCAGAGTGATGTTTGGAATGGCGGCTGGAGCAGGTCTCATTGCGCAATTTCTTTCCCACGTGACCCCACATGAATGGGAGGCCCTGGACTGAATGGGAGGCCCTGGACGGCTGGTACCAGGCAGCCCCAGGCCTGCTGACAGCAGTGGGAGTGGCCGCCTGCAGGAGGGCCAAGCCCTGAACTACCTGCTTCTTTCTCATCAGCTTCAGCAGCCGCCTCCTGGGACCCACAAGCCCTAACGGGTTGCCCTGCTCGCCTGCCTTTACCAACTCCTGACCTGGATTTAAGGTGGGGCGTCTGCATCCTGGGACCCTCTCAGTTGGGGACGGTGAGTCACCCCAGCGTAGGACAGAGTCCCTCACCCCGCCAGGCCCCTACCCTCTCTGTTACCCCCCTCACCCCGAGGCACCGAGTCCTGTGTCCTAGCTAAGTCGTTTGTCTAGAAAGCCACCACAAGAAGTGACAGAGGCACACTTAATGGGGAATATTCAAACCCCTGGTAATTTTTTTCTTCGTTTTTAAACTTTGTTAGTGCGTTACGTTTTTCTGCTTCTTGTAGGAAATGTGGAAAGCAGAGAAAAGTGTAGCGTCAGAATGCTTCAGTAGAATTCTTTCTAGTGTTTCTTAAACGTTTTGCATAGCCGGGCTTGTAATATACAGTTTTGCAACATGCTTTTAAAGAAATTTCGTCTCAAGAGCATGTCCCATGTTATTAAGAACTTAGAAATAAATACCTGTTTTCCTAGCTATAGCCACGGCCTGGCTGCACTGCAGTTAATCATTTCCCTAACGGCAGTGTTTGTTGACCTGAAAATGGCTTTCTTCCACCCTTGTTTGTGACAGCTGTGCCCACTGGTTAAATAATCCAAGGCTGACAGGCATTGTCTCTGACCAGAGCCATGGTTTTCTTCTCTGGCTTCATGTTTTGCAGTTGCAAAGTCACCTGTCAGCCTGATGGTGGTTCCGTCGGCAGTATATGCTTTCTAGATCTGTATCCATCTGCAACTAGCCCCAGTTATTAAGTATTTCTCTCTCTTTTGCTGATCCGTTTGAATGCATGTTGCAGAATTCACGGTGTTTTCTGAAATATTGAATCTTTTTTGTATGTTCAGCTTGCCTGAAATATTTCAGCTTGCCTCTCCTAAAAATAAAGACGTTCTCCTATAGAAACATAATTCCGTGTCACACGTAAGAAAACTAACAGTGATTTCATAATCTCATCTAATATGCAGTCTATATTCAGACTTCCCCAATTGTTTCTTAAAATGGCTTTTATGGTCCCCCTCCTCTCCCTCTCCTCCTTCCCCCCCCTCCCCCCCCCCCCCCCCCCAGCTCTCTCTCTCTGATTCAGGACTCCATCAAGATTCATCTTTTTTGGTTTGTTTCTTTTCAGGACGATAATGTTTACAAAGAGTGAGTCTGGGCTGGTTGTCACGTAGACTGTCTCAAATTCTGGATTTATTTCAGAATGTGCTTTTAAAAATGTATACAAATGAAGATATTCCCACGCTTAAAATCTCCCATGGGCAACTATAACATTTAGAAAAGAAAGCCCAAACTCATGGCCCTGACTTGCGGAGGCCTGAGGGTGTGGTGTGAGCTTACCTGAACGCTCTCCTCTCCCTCACTTCACTTAAGGCACGTGGCTGTCGCCCAGGTTCTCAGCCCCACAGAGCATGTCCTCACAGGACTTTGCATTAGCCGTGCCCTTTGCCTAATGTGCTCTCCCCTGAGCTTTGCTTGGAAGTTGACGCCTTCTTACACTTCAAATCCCAGTGTGAGCCCCATCCTCTCAGAGTGGCCTTTCCTACCTTGACCCTCAGGCACCCACCCTCACTTCCCCCTACTTGGACTTCTCCTCTTGATACCTCTCACAACCAGATACTTTTTCTTGTTATTTTTCTTGAACTCCAGGAGAGCAGGGGCTGGGCTCTGTCTGGCTCATTGCTACGTTCCCAGCACCCAGAACAGTTCCTGACACGTAGCAGACTCCAAATACTTGTTGGATATTGTAATGAGTACGCTGAAAGCTGAGGGCTGAAAAGAAGCCAGCCATTGAAAGAGGCCGGGGGGAAATATCTAGGCAGAGGGAGCTGCCAGGGAAGAGGCCTTGAAAGAACCCTGAGGCTCGGCCTGTTAGAGCCTGCGACGTCCTGGGTGGAGCGGACAGGGACCTCTGCAGGAGCAGAGGTGAGCAGGACCAGGTGACCGAGGGCTTGGTGGGCCCTGGGAGGGAACTGGGATTTTATTTTAAACCAAAGGTGAGGCCGCTATAGCTTTTCAAGTAGGAGATTGACATGACCTGATTTGCACCGTTAAACACATCATTTAAAAGGTAAATTCAACGTGAGATGGAGATAACGAATGTGAGTGATAGGAAGCCACATGCATCTGAGAAGACTTGCAAGAGGCAAGTCATGATTCACGGGGACATGCTGAACTTGACAGAGTGCACTTCCTTCGTGGCAGAGAACTTAGGAGTAAGGAGGCATCGCCATCAGCCTCCGAGCACAGCTCATTCCGGTGTCTCTAAGTGCTTGCCATTAAAGGCAGTTGCTGGTAGTAATAACAGGCACCCTTTACTGAGCAACCACCTAGGGAAAGAACCTTTATCGTTTGTGCTTTGCAGTTGAGGAAACGGGCTAAAGAGGAAAGGTGAGGACTTGTTCACGGTCCGTCAGCCAGTAAGTGGCCGAGGTGGACCTCAACTGTAAGTCTAGTTTGGTGCCAAAGTTGTTGTTTTAACGTATTTGCCAAAAGGCGTTCCCAAAAGGAGGAAAGGTGTTTGGATCAGTGGTTCTGACCATATTCAAAGAGACACGGAAATGAGGGTTTCTTTAACGTATCCTTAAGCAGTAGGAACATTTAAATGTCATTTCGGTGGAGAAATAGATGAGAAATAGATTCTTTGGCTGGGAGAAACTTTAGTCTTGGTATTTTTATGAAGGAGAACAAACAGACATTTAAAAAAAAAATTAACTTGCTCTGGAGAGGAAGTGCATGGGAGGAAGAGTTCTTCCCGGTGTCTTTGGAGCGTGGCAGCCTGTAACCCGCCCAGTTTCCCGCGAGCGGCGGAGTTTGCTTTTTCAGGACTGGGAGCGCCTCCAGCACTGAGCCGCCTTGTTCCCCTCCTCGGCCCCCCTGTTCCCGCACAGAGCCCCTTTCTTTTCTTTTAAAAAAAATATATTTTATTGATTTTTTACAGAGAGGAAGGGAGAGGGATAGAGAGTTAGAAACATCGATGAGAGTGAAACATCGATCAGCCGCCTCCTGCACACCCCCTACGGGGGACGTGCCCGCAACCAAGGACCGGAATCGAACCTGGGACCCTTGAGTCCGCAGGCCGACGCTCTACCCACTGAGTCACACCGGTCAGGGCCAGAGCCCCTTTCTTAACCCGCGGAGCCCGCTGGGTGCTCGCTCTCAGGCCTGGACGAGCCTGGGGCAGGAGGCACTGGTTTGGGGTTCCCATCGTTTAAAGGGTCTGGCCAGACCTGCTCTGAACTCTTCCTGGACGATGCTTGTCGCTCCGCCCACCCATTCGTGCTGGAAAAAGAAGACAGGAAAGCAACTTGGCCTGGGTGGCCGCGGGCAGGTCCTGGAGCGGGAAGGACCCCGTCCCCCTTCCCTGCTTCCCCTCTCCCCCGTCCCCTCTCCCCTCACCCCTCTCCCCATCCCCCCTTCCCTCTTCCCTCTCGCCAGTTTGGCTGACACGCTAGCCACGCCCCCGCCCGCCCCCCGCGCCTGCCATTGGCTGGTCCGAAAGACGCGGGGCGTTGTCGGTTTGAATGGGAGCGCCTGGCGCTCGGCGCAGGCGCAGAGGGGACGGGAGGGGCGGGCGGCACTGCGAGACCCCCCGGCGGCGTGCGACCGGCTGGGCGACGAGGGGAGCCCTGGGAGCTCTGGCTCACGTGACCAGCCGGGGGCGGGGCCCGGGGCGGGGGGCGCGCGCCGGCCTCCTGAGGTGCCCCTGCCTGGCCTGGTTCCCGCGGCGCGCATACGGGGGAGGGGACGTCACCCGTCAGTCGCCCGAGGCGTCCGCTGTTGCAGCGCCGCGTTCTCCGCGCTCTCCCGACTCGCCGGCCCGCGGGAGGTGAGTGGCGAGGGGCGTTTGAGGGCGCCCCGCCGAAGGAGGTGACCGGGAGCGTGTGTGCGGGCGGCGGGTTCTGTGTCCGGGGTCCGGGGTCCGGGTATGGGGCGACCGCCTTTGTTCGGGGTGGACCGCGAGGACCCGGGGACGACACCCCGCTGCGGTCTTGGAGATTTTAAAGTGCGAGTAAAGCGTACCCGTTGCGCTCGCCGGTGTTTCAGAATAAAAAGTGGAACGGGGTACAGCGAGTCCTCCCCTAGTCCGAGTGTGAGAAACGGAAGAAACCCGAGCCCCGTGGAATCGCATCCCCGGCCGGCTGCCTTCACCTGTAGCCGTGCGGGGCCGGCTCCACCCGGCGGGTCGCTTTTGTCAAACACCTGCGTTCACCACCTTCAAAGCGACGCCACCTGTCGATTGACCTTCCAGACTGGAAATTGCTGCAGAAAGTTTCCGTGAGCGCAGCATGCTGCGAAAACTGTAGACGCTCCGGGAGCGGTTCCAGGCGGAGCCTCTTTTTTCGGTGAAAGAGAACGAGTGAGGATGGACGGGTCGCCTCGATGCGTAATGGAACCCTCGCGGAGGGGCAGGCGGCGCGGGCTCCCGGCTGGCCTTTCCGTCGGCGGGAGGGGGAGACGCTGGTGCGTGGGGAGCCCCCGCGCCCAGCGGGGTGTGCAAGCGGCCGCTTTCGAAGGAAGACGTGGGCCCGGTAACCGGCCGGGGCGATCGCCTCCCATTCTAACCGCTCGGGCTGGGCTTGTCCCTGTTCGGGAAGCAGCCGGGGTTGAGAGTGCGGATGTTCAGAATCGAGTCAGCAGCATAAACACAGGGAGGCTGGCGACGTGGTGTGTGTGGCGAGAGGGGCCCAGGGCTTGAGGGCCAGGGTCACACCTGTTCCCGCACACCTTACCCCGGGCTCCTGGCAAGCTCCCCGGCTGATGTTGCCGCGCGGAGTGGAGCAGATACAAAGTAACCTGTGGCATCCTGTGGTCGTGGCTCCCCCCCCTTCCCCCAGCCCTCTTCGGCCAGATACGCAGTTGTATTTTCGTGTTTGTTATTAAATCAGCATTCGGTGCACAAATACTGTATTTTAACGTAAATCTCAGACTTGGTACCAGGCTAATGACAGCAACGATAGGATATAGCCTTTTTAAAATGGCCTTGTTCTTAAGCATAAAGTATTTCTAAGGCTTACTGAAAAGATGAAATTTTGTAACTAGTTCTCAGGAACTTCAAAATGGAAAACCTGCCATAGATTTAGACTATTCTAAATCTAGTCTAATGGCCGTGTCCTTTTTAAATAATAATAACAGCTGATAACAGTAACTGTTCCGATTATTGCTACTGTACTCTATGGAGTACTTCTATTAAGTACCAGAGCCGGGACTGGGTTTTTGTGAGTCCTGTCTCATCACAACACGTTGCCTGAGTATGGTTATGCCCAAACCACCTCTGAGAGTTGAACCAGTTTAAGGCCATGTAACTACTAGGTCATTGCTGGGATCCAGACCCGGCCCCCTCCCCAGGCTGCTCGGTCTCTGGATTCCATCTGAGGGACAGACTCCTGCTTACGGTGCCTGCAAGTGCTGTGCTCTGTTGTGGACTGAGCAGAAAGAGTCCAGTCCTTTTTTAGAACTGCTGTCTTTTTTTCCAGTACCTTCTACACCACATAACACCGTCAGCATCCTTTTTAATCATCTTTATGCCTGTGCTCCCGAAGCGAGCACTTCATCGTCTGTATAAAAAGAGTAAAAAAAAATATAAGATTTTCTTGAGTTATTTACATGAATATGAATGCAATCTTTACTGTGGAGACGAAATATATTCAAGTATAGTTTTCTCAATATTATCAGATTCTTTGCTGCTTTATAGTTCAGTTCTTCCCAGGCAAGAAATGAAAAAAAAAGTTTGTGGGACATCAATTATGTGCAAAGCAATTTGCCTCTGGACTTTTTGCAGTGTCTTTTTTAAAAAAAATATATATTTTATTGATTTTTTACAGAGAGGAAGGGAGAGGGAAAGAGAGTCAGAAACATCAATGAGAGAGAAACATTGATCAGCTGCCTCCTGCACACCCCCCACTGGGAATGTGCCTGCAATCGAGGCACACGCCCTTGACCAGACTCAAACCCGGGACCCTTCAGTCTGCAGGCCGACGCTCTGTCCACTGAGCCAAACTGGCCAGGGCTGCAGTGTCTTTTTAAATTATTTTTTATTTTTATTGATTTCAGAAAGGACGGGAGAGGGAGAGATACATAAACTTCAGTGATGAGAGAGAATCATTGATTGGCTGCCTCCTGCACACCCCCTACTGGGGATTGCGCCCGCAATCCAGGCATGTGCCCTTCACTGGAATTGAACCCGGACCGTCCGTCTGCAGGCTGACGTTCTACCCACTGAGCAACACCGGCTAGGGCTTTGCAGTGTCTTTTGCCTGTCTCCCTGTCTTGCCCTGTATGTTGCTGCCAGGTTATCGTCCTCACACAAATCCAGCTTTGCTATTCCTTTGCTGAAAAAATTATAAGGTTCCCCATTACGTAAATGCAAGGCCAAACATGTGCGTCAGCCACATACAGAGTCAGAGTCCCTCATGATTTGGTACCTTCTCTGACTTCTCTTGCCTTGCGCCTAACCCAGTGGTCAGCAAACTGCGGCTCGCGAGCCACATGCGGCTCTTTGGCCCCTTGAGGGTGGCTCTTCCACAAAATACCACGTGCAGGCGTGCACGTACAGTGTGATTGAAACTTGGTGGCCCATGCGCAGAAGTCGTTTTTCGGCTCTCAAAAGAAATTTCAATCGTTGTACTGTTGATATTTGGCTCTGTCGACTAGTGAGTTTGCCGACCGCTGGCCTAACCCATGGGCTTGTCGTGGTACACATTTGTGTTCCCTCCTCCTCGCTTGTTTGGAGCCATTTCCTCTCTTTTCCTAATAAGGCCTGTCCTCCTTCAAGGTGCAGCACAGATTTTATTTTTTCCAGAAAGCTTTCCTTAGCCCTTTTTTACTCAGAATTACTCTTCCCATGTCACCTCATGACAGTACTGAGTTGTATAATAGGATCGTTTTTGCAGAGAAAGGAGAACATTTGGAAGGAGAAGAGAGTTCTGTTTTCCTGTGAAAAATTCAAACTCTTTAGGGATCCCGTTTAAGCACTTGGGATTTATTTCTGCTTAAAAACGTATTCGAAAGCAGTTTTGCTTTGTTCACGTCCTGTTCAGAGAACTGATGTGCTGTCACTTATTAACAAGAACAATGCTCAGTTGGAAGGACCACTTTCCTACGCCCCTGCTGAGTTTTTCACGTGTGCATTCTAATAACTGACTTAAGCTGATGGCTGACCTGTAGTAAGTGGCTGTGGCCATATGCTCTGGTACTTGATAACCAATTTTCTCAAGTTGTGTTCTCCCCATTGCTTACTAATAAGTGTTTCTCTCTTTCTGGCTTGGTCATGTCTTCATAAGACTTTTTAAAATTTCACTTCTTTGAATTTCTATTAATAGCATCATGTTTGTCTGATCGTTTGTGTGGGCCCTAAAAAGATAAAAACAAATTTCTGTTTGTAAACAAAAGATTACATGCAGCACGTACGGACCAGAAAGGGTGAGGGCAGCATATATGCAGGGTGTTATTGTGTGTTTGTTGTTGTGGTTTTGGGAATTGGCTTAGTGTGAATGGCCAGTGCTTTGGATTGTAGGCGTTTTCTTGTGCTCCCCTGCAACCTCAGCAGCCACGTGGGAAGCACTGGACATGTAATTGGCATTGATGAAAACTAGAATGTCTTTTGTTAAAGTTGTCTTGGCGTCTTTTATAACCTTGATATTATAATACCTCAATGTATTCATGGAATTTTGGGTTTATAATCATGAACTAGAAATCTCTTTCCTGCCTGGCCAGTGTGGCGCAGTGGTTGAGTGTTGACCTATAACCCTCTGTTCTAGCTTTATAGTTGGTTGGTCCACTGCTTTTATTAAGTGTTTGCCTTTGTCTGTGAGAATTTTCTTCTTTCCTATATATTTTTTTAAATGTATTTTTATTGATTTCAGAGAGGAAGAGAGAGAGAAATACCAATGATGAGAGAGAATCATTGATCGGCTGCCTCCTGCACGCCCTCCACTGGGGATCGAGCCCACAACCCCAGCATGTGCCCTGACCGGGAACCAAACCTCGGCCTCCAGGTTCACAGGCTGACACTCGACCACTAAGCTATGCTGGCTGGGCTCCTATATTTTCTTACTCATATTTTTTATCTATTCTTAATGAAGTTCCTTTAACATTTCTTGTAATCCTGGTTTCTTGATGAACTAAATTAGTGATAAACTCCTTTAGCTTCTTATCGTCTGTGATCAAAATGGGAAATCTTGTAAGCTCTCTGCTACTGCTTGCATTTGCCTCCCACGTCCCAATGGGCACTGCTTCCCTTTTCTCCAGGTGCTCTTAGCCGACTATGGAATCAAGTACCTCCCCGTTCTTGGGCCTGACTTGGCTTTCTTCCGACACTGATTTCCCACATCAGTCATACATTCTGAGGTCAGAGTAAAGTTGCTTGTCTTTAAGTGGCTCCTTGTCCCCTCCACACTAAGATCACGTCTGACTTTGTTTACTGCCCCTGTGCTTTTTCCCTGTGTCTTCTCAGATTTCTCTGTGTAAACTTCCTGCTTTCACCTTCCTGCTCCGGATTTTGCACAGGCTGTTCCTTATACTTGTCATCTCTTTCCACTATGTCTTTCAGATAAAATGTAACTAGAAATAGAGATTTGGATTCTGCAACAGGCCATATTTTAGTCCATCTGAAAGTAAGTCTATTTATAGATAGGTAAGTTGACAGAAAATAGCCGGTCTGCTAGGGTAGTTACTTGAAGTGGGTATTTGGGCATCCTACTTTATTTTATTTTATTTATTTATTTTTAAGTATATTTTTATTGAGTTGAGAGAGGAGAGAGGGAGAGAAACATCAGTGATAAGAGGGAATCATTGATTGGCTGCCTCCGGCATGCCCCCTACTGGGGACCGAGCCTGCAACCCAGGCATGTGCCCCTGACCAAAATCGAACCTGGTACCCTTCAGTCCGCAGGCCGACCCTCTATCCACTGAGCCACACCAGCCAGGGCCTGAGCATCCTACTTTATTACCCTATTCCTACTGTGATGTGCATTTGTTACTATAAGCTGTACCCTGAATTCTAATAGAAAAGAACTTCATTTTAAAATACAGGGTGTCCCTAAAAATGTACACACACCTTTAATGTTTGTAAAATTCGCGTTCATTAACATACAGTTCATTTTCAAAATGTAAAAGAATCTACTGAAATGAATTTTTTTTGTGTGTGTCAATGCCTGTTTTCAAACTGGTGACCGTTCTGGTCCGGGCACTGCTGATAACACAAAGCAATGGAATTGCAAACATCAAGAATCGTTTTAGCCCTAACCGGTTTGGCTCAGTGGATAGAGCGTCAGCCTGCGGACTGAAGGGTCCCAGGTTCGATTCCGTCAAGGGCATGTACCTGGATTGTGGGCACATCCCCAGTAGGGGGTGTGCAGGAGGCAGCTGATTGATGTTTCTCTCTCATCGATGTTTCTAACTCTATCCTTCTCCCTTCCTCTCTGTAAAAAATCAATAAAATATATTTTTAAAAAAGAATCACTTTACTGAGTATTGATGCTTCAGTTTGTCACCTGCTGCTGGTTTTCTACTGTAAACTTTATTTTTTATGTATCCCCCATAAAAAATGTCCAGGGGCCACTTTAGGATAAATTTCCTTTGTTCAAAGCTTAGTCTGGCTTCATTATTTCAAATCAGTTACACCTGAAAAGGAGTGAAAATCTGAGTGAGTTATCGGCTGTTAAAGTGTGTATACATTTTTTGGGGGGACGCTGTATATTCTTGAGTCTCAGTATTTAGCCACACTCATTGAAAAAGAGCTACTTTATCTGACTTGAAACATTACAACTGAAAGGGATTTGGAGAAGTTGAGTATTGTACCTCAGGAGGAATTATTAGGGTGAGAGTAGTTTAAAAGGATTTAAATGCTCTCACCTGAAGGCAAGGAAAGTCAGTTACATTTTTTGTCTGATGTGTGTTCCAGTTTTTAGAGGTCCGTACTTAAATGAAAGAATCTAAACAAAAGTTAAACATTTGAGTTGCAATCAGGAGTGTAGATGAGTTGAAAGTAGTACAAAAGATCTAAATGTGACTGTCCACAACCCTCTCCCCCATCGCCTAGTTTGCAAATATGTCCCTGTCCATGGAGTAAGGCCGGCCTAGGACTTGTTTACGCTGGCTCTGTACCTTGGACAGTGCCCGGACGTCCGGTTGGCTGGAGGACAGGAGTCTGCCTTTTTGACTTCTACTCAGGGAACTACGTGTGAGGCAGTCAGAGTTATGCACCCGTTGATCTTTCCCTGTGGTTCTGTCCATTTCTAGGGTGTGGAAGAGATTGCTGCTTTCTCTTTATTTCTCTACAGTCAGACCAAGAGACGCTTCGAGCTAACAGTTTCGTTAGCAGCGAGGTTTTGGAGCATTGTTCTTTAAAACCTGGGAGATGCTATTAAAGATCTATGTGTTCCTTACAAATTACAGGGTATAAGTCTTTATAGAGGTTGGAGGTTAAACTTTATGGTTTCTTAATATTCTTTCAAAACTCTAATTTCCATTCCATTTCCTGGTCGTATCATTACATTTTCTTATCCTAATGAACCATTCATAACTTAATATCTGTTGCGCATTTTATTAGTATTAAACTAGTAACACTCATAGATAGAATAGATGTAACACTAAGATATAAAGTATGTGTTAAAGTATGAAGTGGATTTGTTAACTCCATGCAATGCAGAGGATGAATGAACACATTGTTACTAAATTGGTCAGAGTCCTTACAACACCAATCATTGAATCAAGAATTGCTTGTTTGTTCAATGAATAATTTTAAGATAAGAACTGGTAATTATGGAGATTGTAATGTAAGAGTGAATTTCTTTGAGGATACTCTTTTTTTGAGTACAGTTAAACCATATTATAAATTGTCCTAGTAAAATGGTGAATAGCATTCTTGTCTTCTTGCTTTTTTTATTTTTAAAATGGTTCTTTATGCAGTCTTTTTTCTTTAATTTTTATTTAAAATTTCCATCCCCTTACTCCCTCCTCTTTGGTAACCATCATCTTCTCTATGAGTCTGTTTTATTTATTCATTCATTTATTTATTTTAGATTACACATATAAGTGAGATCATGTGATATTTGTCTTTCTCTAATTTATTTCACTTAGCACAATACCCTCTAGGAGGTCCATCCCTGTTATCCCAAATGACAACATTTTATTGTTTTTAATGGCTGAATAATATTCCATTGTGGATATGTACCATATCTTCTTCATCCATTCATTTATCGATGGATATCTAGGTTCCATATCTTGTCTATTACTATGTGCAGTGCACATAGGGGTGCATGTATATGTATGTATATGTGTGTGTGTATATATATATTATATATATGTTTCTTAATTAGTGTTTTTTATTGCTTCAGTTAAATACCTAGAAGTAGAATTGTTGGATCATATGGAAGTTCTATTTTTAATTTTGTTTTTTTAATTCATCTTTATTGTTGAAAATATTACAGATGTCCCCACTTTTACCCATTGACCCCTCCACCTGCTGCACCCTATTTTTAATTACTTTAGGAATCTCCATACTGGTTTCCATGTGGCTGCACCAAGTTACATTCCCATCAACAGTGTTCTCCATCGAGGCTGCGCCAGTCTGCATTCCCACCGGCAGTGCAGGAGGGCGCCTTCGTCTCCACATCCCCGCCAACACTTGTTGTCTGTTGATTTATTGATGATAGCATTCTGACAGGTGTGAGGTGATATCTCATTGCGGTTTTAATTTGCATCTCTCTGCCCTAGCCCGTTTGTTCAGTGGTTAGAGGCGTCGGCCTGCAGACTGAAGGGTCTTGGGTTCGATTCTGGTCAAGGGCACATACCTCGGTTGCAGGCTTGATCCCGGCTTCACTTGGGGTGTGTGTGAGAGACAACTAATCGATGTGTGTCTCTCATATCAATGTTTCTCTCTGTCTCTCTTCCCCCTCCCTTCCACTCTCTAAAAGTCAGTGGAAAAATATCCTTGCGTGAGGACTAGCAGTAACAAAAACTGCATCTCTCTGGTGAGTAGTGATGCTGAGCATCTTTCCACATGTCTGTTGGCATCTGGTGTCCTCTCTGGAGAGATGTCTGTTCTGTCCCTTTGCCCATTTTTAAGTCGGATTGTTTGGTTTTTCTGGTGGTTAAGTTGTATGAGGTCCCTTATCTTTTTGGATGTTAACCCCTTACTGGATGTCACTGGCAAATAGCTCCTCCCTTTCAGAAAGTTGTCGTCTTGTTTTGTTGATGGTTTCCTTTGCTGTGTAAAACTTTTATTTTGAGGTAGCCTCGTTTGTTTATTTTTTCTCTTGTTTCCCTCTCCTGAGGAGACATTTCCCCAAAAATATCACTAAGAATGATGTCGCAGAGTTTACTGCCTCTATGTTTTCTTCTAAGAGTTTCAGTGTTGTGAGTCTTACTTTAAGTCTCTAACTATTTTGAGTTTCTTCTTGTATATGGTGTAAGCAGCTGATCCAGTTTTATTCTTTTGCATCTGTCTGGTTTTCCCAACACTGTTTATTGAAGAGACTGTCTTTCCCCACTGTGCACTCTTGCCTCCTCGGTCATAGATTAATTGAGCAGATAGGCGTGGGTTTATTTCTGGGCTCTCTGCTCTGTTCCAGTGCTCTCAGTGTCCGTTTTGATGCTGGTACCACCTGAGAGGGGAAAGAAATAGGATGGATTAGGCTGACGTACCAGGAGACTTCAAAGGCAGTGATACTGTTCTTTCTCCTAGCCTGGGTGGGGGTATGTAGGTGTTCATTGGGTCATCCTACCATACACATGGTTCCTGACTTTCTTTGTACCTACTCAGTAGCAATAACAACGTTTTAAAGGCCTTAATGAGTTCAAATACAATATACTTGGAGGGCAAAGGAATACAAGTATAGCCTAAATGTCAGCACAAATATCTTCTTTGAAGAAAGAAATTTGCAGAGTTTAGAATCAGTTTGTTCAAGTAGTTATTGAATTTTCATTTTACATGTTAATAGCAGTTTTTAAACGCTTAAAATACCATACTTTTGTTTTTAGATAATAATGTCATACATATCCTATACTTGTTTATAAAAGAAAATATGACATAGAATTGTATTTCAGGCCAGTTTAAAGTTGAACTTGAGAGTAGCTCTGAAATAAGCCTCACGCGCACCCTTATTTCGAAGCTCCTGGCCACCGTCACGCCGGCTGCTTCTCTGTCGGCGTGAGGGCCGCTGTGCCGTGCGCTGTGTGATGAGGTGCAGCTTGGATCACTGCAGGTTACTGTTTGAAAACAGGACTTCCAGCAAAGCATTTGTATTCCTTTTGCAGAAATGTTGCTGAAGTGCTGCTGAAAGGGCCAGAGATGCCAGGATTTGGGACACAGTGAACCTTTAAGCTGCCTGACACTGACCTCCTTTCACTGCTAATAAAGAAGCAGCAGGCGCTCAGCATGCATTAACACCAGTTCATTCCTGTGTAGCCGGACACTGCTCTGCAACAATCCCACATTGTGCAGCACTGGATTGGCCCAGAGTAAGATAATTTCATGTTGTACTCAGCTTATAGTATGACTCGATGGAGGAAAATTTGATGAGCATGAGGGAAGACCATTCTTTTCATGTTCGTTACAGGTAAGACTGCTGCTTTCTTCCTGGGCGGTTTTTAATCCTTATTTAAATAAGTATCTAACTCTGATCATTTCAGATTTAACTTCGAAAATATTCAAAATATACCAGCCATAGTTAGTACGTCCTATAAACAGAGTTTTCTTTTTTGGTGGTGGTTGTAAGCTTTTTTTCCTTTCTGTAGGAAAATGGTATAGAGACCAATTATATACTATATAGTTTGTTTTTGTTGTTCTGTGGAAGAGTTTAGCAATAGGTACTTTATATTTTTATAACGCTATGATGCAAATGTAAAATTGAAAAATATTTCTAAATCTTTGGCTGTAAAGATGGATTTTGTAATGTGGTCAGCTGAATGACCTAATTTTGTGTTACAAATTTTAAATGGTGATCATTCTAAATGAGCTTTTTTAAAAATGGGAATTAACATTGAAATGTGTGGGTACTTTTCTAAACATGATAAGCTAGTAGCCAGTTTAATATTTAGTGATAAAATATTAATGACATTCCTGTACATTTGGAAACAAAGCAAGAATATCTGCTTCATTATTATTTAACATTTATTCTGGAAGTTCTGGTCATTGCACTAAGCTGTAAAATAAACACAAACATAATTATTAGAATAGGAGATATAATTTTTAATAAGGTGATTAGCTATTAATAACTTCTTTATCAGAACCGTTCCAAGTTGCTCGGCAGGCGTGGCTCAGTATTTGAACATCCACATGAACCAGGAGGTCACGGTTCGATTCCAGGTCAGGGCACAGGCCCGGGTTGCAGGCTCGATCCCCAGTAGGAGACTTGCAGGAGGCGGCCAACCAATGATTCTCTCTCATCATGGATGTTCCTATGCCTCTATCCCTTCCTCTTTCTGAAATCAGTGAAAATATATTTTAAAAAACCACAGAAAAAGAAACGGTTCCAAGTTAATGTTAAATACGAGAACATACAGCAGTGAACATTGAAAATCTCCAGTGAGTGAAGGTCTCCGCTGTGTTAACACACGGTTAGGAAGCAGGGGTCCTGGAGCAGATGGCTCATGCTGGGCACGGTGCAAGGAAGTTTGTACAGGTGGGGGGGCATTTTTATTAAAAATTAAAAAGTTCAGATAAAAGAAAAAGGAAGGCATTCAACATAATGAAAACGAGCCTTTAATACATGGATTGCCCTCATCCCACCTTTTGGGGCATAGTTCCAGAAACCTCCTCCCGCGCTGCATCCAGTGTGGAGGCTTGCCCGTTTACCTCCTGCGCTGCTCAGAGTCATGTACCCATCTGCACCCCCGCCCCCACTGCTGTCGTCGTCCGCCTTCGTCCTTCCTCTCGATCCCCACTCTCATCCTCTTAGAGTCCATCCTTTAAACCTGCCCCGGAGGCCTCAGTCTGACACACACAGCCAATCCCTAGGTGGCTCGTCACCCGCAGGCAGAGCCGAGCTCACGTGGACACAGGTCTTCCGTTGTCTGGCTCGGCCTGTCCCTGCACCCTTACTTCCAGGCCTCGCCTTGCGCTCTGAGCTCTGTTCCCTGAATGCGTCGTGCGGCTCACGTCCCCTGCCTTTGCTCAGGCTACACCTGTCGTGTGCGCCCTTCCCGCTATTTAGCTAGTTCTGCTCAACAGCCAAGAGCCGGCTCGGAGGTCATCTCCTCCTGGAAACCCCTTCAGACGCCCGGTTGGTCAGTGTGCCCTCTGCTCCTGGGCGTCTCTCAGCACCACTGTGCGAAGTGCAGTGTGTCTGTTTCCATAAGCATGTTGGTGTCCCCGGCCACTCCTTTCTTTGGCCATTAGTCCCCGGGCCAGCCATGCCTCGCGTGTCCTCCGCTCGGTTCACTTGATGGAATGTCCAGTGAACTTCATTGGACACGGCCACCAGAGGAACCTCGTGCGGTGGCTGTTCATCTGCCTTGCTAACGGTGCCCAAGAGCGGGGTGCCCTTCACTCCGCAAGAGCAGAGGTGAGGAGCGGATGTGCCCTGCTGGTAGGAAGGTCCTCCATCTGTCCTTTCCCGTGACAGCGTAGGTCAAACGTGGCTCTGCCTGGGACTTCACCAAAGACACCTAACCCTGCAACTGCTTTCGGTGAGAACGCACCGCCAGCCCTCTGGCCCCATCAGTGCCCCAGGTCCGCATTCGGATGTCAGCTGCATTGTGTGATCGCAGGTGAGGTGTGTCCCCTTCCGTTAGGGTCACGGCCAGCGTTATTCTTGTCTCCTGACCTCTTAGCGTGGAGTGCTTCATCCTCTGGCTCTTTCATTGTGGAGGTTCATCTCCCCTGGAGTTGGTCTTTTTGACATGAAATAGTTCTTTGGACACTGAGGAACCTCCTGAGAGGTAGTAGAAGGATTTATGACATACTTGGCAACGTAATGGTGAAGGTAGAGAGAAATGAAGGTTGATGGTTAAGACGGAATTAGTTCTAAACTTTAATCTTAAGTAATTATTGTTCATCTTTTAGGTGTGATAAGTAGTATTGTGATTATATTTTTTTGAAAATGACTCCTTATCTTTTAGAGATAAATACTAACATATTTAGAAATGAAATCCATGCTTTCTGGAATGTACTTCTAAAGAATCTGGGATTGGAGAGTGAGGATGGAAGTAGAGGTGAAACATATGGATAATATGTCATATATTGGTAACCAGTGATGTTGAAAGATGAGTATATCAGGTTCATCATACTAGTTTCTCTAGTTTTGTATTTGAGAAACTTTGTTTATACTTGTTACTAGGAATTATAAACATTTCAATACTTTTCAGGATTGTAAGAAGTTAGACTATTGCATGTAGGTTGTAAAAGAATACTTTTGGTGTTGAGTCTTCAGCTTTGCTGGGTAAATGTAGTTATCAATACTGTTTTTCCTGCCCTGGCTGCTGTGGCTCAGGTGGGTGGGCGTGCCCCGTGCACGGAAAGTGGCTGGTTCACTTCCCCATCAGGGCGCATGCCTGGGTTGTGCTCCATCCTGGTAGGGGTTATGCAGGAGGCAGCCGATGGATGTTTCTCACTCACAGCGATGTTTCTTTCTTTCACTGATGTTCCTCCCTCCTTCTCTTCCTCCCCCTCTCTCCCCCCCTCTCTCCCTCCTTCCCTCTCCCACTCCCTCCCTCCCCCGCAACTTCTCTGTCTAAAATTAATAAAAGCATATCCTCAGGTGCGGATTTTTTTTTAACAAAAAATAAAATTGTTTTCTGAAAATAGTTTGCAGTAATGTGGATTGGTGGGAAGAGCTGGATTTGGAGACAGATGGGATTTCATTTCTCAGCTTGGCCTCTATGCGCCTAAGCAGCTCACTTACGCTGACAGCTTCCCTCTGCAAGGCCTAGCTCGGAGGGTTATTTTGAGAATTGAATTTGACATAATATGTAGGAAAATCACTTTTCAAACCAAATAACTTTGCACTGCTTTTCCCTTCTACAAAATAAACTGGATAACTAGGTATATGTGGCACATTGAATGGATGGAAACTGTGGGGCCAAGCCAGGACTGGCCATGGAAAACGTTGGTGCCCAGTGAGCACACGGAGGGTGGAGCTGAGGTCTGGAGAGACCCGACAACCACAGAGACAGAGCCTGCCTGAGGCACTGCAGGGCAGGCTGCTGGTTTTGGGTCTTTAGTCCTGACTCTTCCTTCTGAAGTAGTGTGTCAGCCCTTGGCGGGGAGAGTCAGATTTGGACATAATCGGTATTAAATCTTCTAAAATGAGGCAGCCTCAGTGATCTAACCTCTTGGCTTTCACTGATGTACTATGAACTCAAGAAACCAAAATTAAGGAGGTAAAGAAAAAACCTAGCACGGAAGAAAAGTTAAAAAGAATGTTAAAATATTAACATGGAAAGAAATGGATTGACATGAGGTTGTGCAGAAATGAGGTCTTGAGCTGTGATGGTCAGCCAGCAGCAGTGGGCGCTTGTCCGCCTGATTATTTCGTTACTAGAAATGCCCTTTCTTTGCCCACCCAACTAGCCGGGCATTGGGAGGGACAAAGGAGACCGTGGGATGTGTTTGAATGGCGAGGCGCTTTCCTGGTTTGCCTTCTACTCTGGCTGTTTTCAACCCAGCTGGTAAACAAAGGAAGTAATTCTATTCTCTCCCAGAGACGGAGAGGATATGAAATTACTTTCTCTGTTACTATTTAATGATCTTCTCAAATATTTATAAACCTACCTGCCTTGACTGTTTTGCACTGAGATACGTTTCATTGAGGTCTTGGAGATTTTGCCAGAATATTGGCTTCTTTCTGGTAAAATGTATGAGCCATGTCTCGGAACTAACCAGAAGCTAGAGTCTGGGTCTCGCTTCAGGCGCAGGGACGGACGTGCCTTCTCCCGGAGCTGATGCTGTAGGGCAGCTGCACAGCCGGCGTGCTCTCGGTTTCCAATGGGAATCACGTAAAACACTTTTTAAAAACATGTAGCTCGTAGACACCACTCAGCCTTAGCCACGTCTCGTTCACCGTCAGCTGGACGGACGGGTCCGTGTGTAAGAAGTCCAGGAGGTCAGTATTTGTGGTGATGACACTGATGGGAGGAGTGCTTCTCCGTTTTACGTGGACACCGTCAGGAGCTTCTGGTCTCTCCGTTCTGCCTGGTTCTGCGTCTCCCTGACTCCCCAGTCAGCAGCCTCCTCGCCCTGAGCTGCTGATGTGCTGTGGGGACCCCCACTCCCCGGAAATAGGGGCTGTCCTTGGAATCCCACTGATTGATGGCAGGGCACTCTTACCCAGGACCCTGTCGATGGGCTGTTGTTTCTCATTCAGCTTTTTCATTTGCAGGCACGGAGCTACAAGGTACACATTTCCTAGCAGTGAAATTGCTCTGTGTGAGTGTGTCGTGTCCCTAAAAACGTATACACACTTTCACAGCTGCTAGCTCAATTTGGAAAATGAAATGTGTTTTAAGAGAAAAAGTATTTTTTATTTGTAAAAATACGTTTTCTAATTTTTTCGCTGTGATAATTCTTAGAAATTCAGTGGTTTTAGTATTTAGACAAAGACAACTAGTTAAGGTACCTCATCTAGCGAAAGAACCTTTAATAAAAATCACATTTTTACACATTACTCCTTTGCTGACTCACTTCTCTTCACACACACAATACTCTACCAGTAAACTCATAAATCTTAAACAAAAATACTTTTTCTTTTATGAACTCTCTCATTTTCAAAAATATAGTTCCGACGGGCGGTTTTCACTTGTGAATGACAAGAAGAGGCCTGTGATTTGAAATGGCATAAATGTAACACGTCAGGTTTCTGCTGTCACTGCCTCCCGTGTGCTTTACCTCGTCCCTGTCTGGCTGACGTGGCCAGCTGCTGAAGCAGAGTGGCAGCAGAGGGTTCCTTGCCTTGTGGCTGAGATCCAGGAATGAGGGGAGACAACTAGTCTCCCTGGATCATAAGACAAATACGTTCCCAACGTCAAGCTGGAAACTGACCTGTCCCGGGTGGCCACCTGTCTCTGAGCCAGAGGCCGGCTTTGCATTGCTGCCCCTGGTCCACATGTTTATTTCTCCTCAGGTTTGTTTTTTGGGTCCAGATTTCCTTTTGGACCAAGCCCCCCCGCACGGTTAGACTTGCTGACAGCGAATTCCAGTGGGTTTCATTCAGTGGTGCTCCAAGACAGATGAGCTGAACCAGTTTTCCAAAGGGGGACGTGTATGCCAGTTGTGGGACATGGGGAATTTTATTTGCTTTTCTGTTTTAATAGCTACATATGTGTTTTAATGTGCATGAGAAAATAAACGTTAGTATCACATCAGACTCAGTTTCACAGTCCTGCTTTGGATGAGCTAGGTCTTTTTTAATGACGTGTGCCATTTTAAGGACATTTGGCCAAATGACAGAAAGCCATTAAGTGAATGATTAGGTAGTATGTAGACATGGCAGAAGTCACAGATGTTGGAGAAACACAATGGTGAGGACACCTACTCGTGTTTAGGATTAGAATCCAAAGTACCGTTGCTTTTTCTCCCTGGATGTAGTTAGTTAACTTAATTCTTCTGACTTAAAATTCAGTGAGAGACTGAGAACTGAATTTCTTTTTTTTTAATATATTTTATTGATTTTTACAGAGAGGAAGGGAGAGGGAGAGTGAGTTAGAAACATCAATGAGAGAGAAACATCGATCAGCTGCCTCCTGCACACCCCCTACTGGGGATGTGCCTGCAACCAAGGTACATGCCCTTGACCGGAACCAAACCTGGGACCCTTCAGTCCGCAGGCCGACGCTCTGTCCACTGAGCCAAACCAGTTAGGGTGAGAACTGAATTTCTGTGAATCTTCAAGCCTTGCTTTCTAACGTAAAGCTTCTTGACACTTAGTTCTCTTATGGCAGTGTGCCTTATAGATGAAGATATTTTGCTCCTTTATTTTCCTAAGTACAAGTAGTCGCGTGGTGGTGGGAAAGGGAAGGAGAGTGAGTGAGTGTGTGAGAGAGACAGATGGGAGGACAGGTGAGCAGATAACCTGGACTCCTGGATCTCGCGAGAAGAGTGGAATTGTAGGACTGCACTTTTCTCAGGCACCCCATATCCCTCAGGAAGCCTCTAAGTCTGCCGCAACTCCGCACGGTTTGGGGAACACTCTTGTAGGTCCTCTCATTGGTAAAATGGGTTGCTGTATGTGTGTGTGTGGGGGGGAGCATTAAAATGGGCTTCATGTAGAAATAGTTGGATATTCTATATAAAAGACCTGAGACTCAGACATTTGAATAGGCAGGTGACCTCTTGCATGAATAACAGCTTAGCGGGTATCAGTCATGCACAGACACTTCAGCTATGGAGGCAGCCGTTCTGAGCCAGCATCCACGCTTGCATTGCGCGACGGGAAGGGAAGGCCCGTGGCGGCCCTGATGCAGCGAGGGTGCGACCTGTCCCGTGTGATTTTGTAGGATGGAAGCGTCTTGCCTGGAGCTGGCCCTGGAGGGGGAGCGCTTGTGTAAGGCGGGGGACTGCCGCGCAGGAGTGTCCTTCTTTGAAGCCGCCGTGCAGGTTGGAACCGAGGACCTGAGAACCCTCAGCGCCATCTACAGCCAGCTGGGCAACGCCTACTTCTACCTGCACGACTACGCCAGAGCCCTGGAGTACCACCATCACGACCTCACTCTTGCGAGGTAACGGATTTATGCTTTTCAGAGTCCTTTCTCCCTAAATGGCCACTTTCAGGAGATCTGTATTCCATTTACAAAACCAACTGAATACATGTAGTGAGTTCTGATGAAATAGCATTGCACTTTAAAGTGAACCTTTGGGCTCAGTTTAATTAAATGAGTGCATAAGAGTGAAATGACCCTAGAGTTTAATTAAATGAGTGAGAATTAAGTACATTTAAGTACAGAAATGTAAGTTTTCAGTTTTTATTCAAAGTAGGTTTCAAGGCTAATGGGTCTTTCTCACGTAAGCGTATTACTTGTCCTCTAGAGAAACTACTCTGGCCACTTCAGATTTTAGTGCTTTACTTCTCGTTTTCTTTTCTTTTTTCCCCTAGGACTATTGGAGACCAGCTGGGGGAAGCCAAAGCGAGTGGTAATCTGGGCAACACCTTGAAAGTTCTTGGAAATTTTGATGAAGCCGTAGTGTGTTGTCAGCGACACCTGGATATTTCCAGAGAACTTAACGACAAGGTAAAAAGGGAACATTTTCACTGAAATTGGTGCGTGTTTTACTTCTGTTTAATCATTGAATCAAGTTAATGCCAAAAAAGAAGAGATCCATAGAAAACAGAAGAAACAGACAAATTATTAAACAGAGGGAAAGCAAACGAGAGGCCCTTCTTCCTAGGGACCACTGTGGGGTTCTGTGTGGATGGCCAGCATCCCCCTCTGGGCCATGGCGTCCGGGCCGTGCGAGTGAGTGTGATAGGCTTTGTGCCCCTGCCCTCTGAGAGCGGGAGTGGAAGTAAACCCTGGCCTCCGCACAGGTGGGCGAAGCGAGAGCACTCTACAACCTGGGCAACGTGTACCACGCCAAAGGCAAGAGCTTCGGCTGCCCTGGCCCTCAGGACGCGGGCGACTTCCCCGAGGAGGTGCGCGGCGCTCTGCAGGCCGCCGTGGATCTCTACGAGTGAGTCGTGCTGCCAGCCGGGCCCGCGCGGGGGTCTGCTGTACGTTCTCTACCCCAGAGGAAGCGCTGCGTTTGGCAACGGTTTACAGTTATGGACTAGCAAGGAAAATAAAGCGAATTGTTGCTGAAAGGTTAGAGTTGTAGGTCTCCCCAGAGAAGCTTCCATTTAAACTGCAGACCAGCGCCACTTAGTGGCAGAAAAAAGAAGTACCATTGGTTAGTCTAAGTTACTTGGGGTGAGTTTAGTCTCTTATCAGTAGAATCTCATAGGACGGCTAGTTTAGGGGTTTCCAGACTGACTGCGTCCTTGGATCTGGGCAGAAACCCCCGGGTGGTTTAGTAAAATGTCCCCAGCCAGTTCCTACAGCCACCCTCCCCCATAGACCCACCTTTAAAATGCGGCCCTCCGTGGCTGTGAGCTTCTTTAAAACTATGATAGAGTTACATGTGTAAATCTAACAAATAACCCCCCATCCTGTCTTTTCTCACTCAGGGAAAACCTGTCGCTGGTGACCGCGTTGGGTGACCGCGCCGCGCAGGGACGTGCCTTTGGAAACCTGGGAAACACACATTACCTCCTGGGCAACTTCAGGGACGCGGTCATCGCCCACGAGCAGGTACGGTGCAGGCGTGGAGCCAGCTTCTCCATCCGTGCCCCCAGCGAGGAGTATTCCTTACTTTGTGTGGCTCTGTCTAATCCGAGTTTTCTCTTCCAGCGTCTCCTTATAGCGAAAGAATTTGGGGATAAAGCAGCCGAAAGAAGAGCGTACAGCAACCTTGGGAATGCGTATATATTTCTTGGTGAATTTGAAATGGCCTCCGACTACTACAAGTGAGTCTGCCATTTCTTAGTGTGAGATGAGCAGGGTGCAGCCTGTGCAGTCACAGGAGGCTCAGAACCTGCGCTTGGCTGCCCAGTGGCAGTGGGACCCGGGCTTCTAAGCCTCGGGGTCCTCATCTGAAACGACAGCTACAACACCTTGCTTTTGGGTTGTTGGGGGACTGAATGGAAGACTGTGTTAAGTACTTTGTTAGCATAGTACCCGCACGGGGCTCAGGGAGTATCACTGTGCCTGAGGATTAACGGCAGCAGCATGGCCCTTCATACGGTTACTTTTTACCTTAAAACTTTTCAAATGCAATTCTTAACTTGCTTATCAGCATGTGTGATATGTATATTTATATGCATTTTCCACCTGATTTGTAGAAAGGCCAAGAGAGAGCCTGGTAACAAAAATGTGCCCTTGATTCCCCCACGATCACTGGGCTCGTCCCGCCGTCGCACCTGTCTGCCTGCCTTCGGTCCTCACTCACCGAGGGGCAGCCCAGCTCCTCTGTGGCAGGCCTTCTAATCTGTCCAGGGACAGCAGCCGTGTGCTGGCTGCCTGCGTGGCCTGCTCTGTGCTTCTGTTGTCTGGAGTTTCCCCTCATCAGTAGGGATTAAGGCCCGTACAGACTTGGGCAGAATCCAGTTTGCATGAACCAGAGACACAGTGATTGATTTGTATTTTATTGTTAGAGAACCCGATGTGAGAGAGCTCTGAATATTTTGTTATTTTAAAGAAAGGTAAAATTATTTTAGGTCCATCTAAAAAGCTAGAATGTCATCCCACCTTACTTTAAACAAATATTAATTAATGGTTAATATTTGTTGGCCAATTAGATATGAAATATCCTTCCAAATAAAAGAAGTCACTCTTTCTGAATAAAATAGAACCACCAGAAAGGCTAGCCGTGCGGCCCACACTCTTAACTGTTAAACTGGCTTCTCATTGGCAGTTCCATTGGGTAGAATTCGGTTCATCTTTAAATGCACTAAATATTTTTCAATGGTCGGCGACTAATGGCCTCAGTATTTTAAATTTCAAACAAATGTAAGGAACATACTGTGCTTGGAAGAGAGGGTATGTGAACGTCTCTTCATTTAAGTCACGGCCACTGCGACAGCGAAGGTTTTCTTACGTGTCACCAAAGCTGTGTTCACACTCAAAGCACGTGCTCTCGTGTCACTCCTCCGTCACCTGGAAAATGAACAGGACGCGCGCCTCTCCCAGGAGTCGGGATTTGCTTTTGTGTCTCAAAGGCATCTTTTCATTTTGCCCGGAAGTTCTGGGGACAGTGCAGGATCTTAGGCTCTAAAACAGGTTCACCTTAAAGGCAGGTGGGAAAGGGCGTGTTAATTACGATGGTGGCCAGAAATGAAATGGTTATGTCAGCGTTAATTTCGTCCTCAGAAAGACACTGCTGCTGGCTCGGCAGCTTCAAGACAGAGCCGTGGAGGCGCAGGCCTGTTACAGCCTGGGGAACACCTACACGCTGCTGCAGGACTACGACAAGGCCATCGACTACCACCTGAAGCACCTGGCCATCGCTCAGGAGCTGGAGGACCGGTGAGTGCGCTGCTCCTGCGGTGATGGCGAAACAGGTGCTCGTGGGCAAGTGTCTTCTGTTTCCTTTCAGATTCCTTTCTAAGGAAGTTCCTGTCTCAGTAACATCCTCTGTACAGTTGTGTCTGAAGGACACATGTGTTAGGGGTTAACCTGAGCCCAGGTCAGTACCTGGTCCCAGTTCTGCCACCTGCAGCCGCCCTCCTGACAGATCGGGGGGGCCGGGGGACTGAGTGAGGACAGCCGTGTGGCAGGGACGGCTGCTATCGATCCAGCTCATTGTCGCCAGCAGGAAGGAAGGTCCCTTAGTCCAGTCCCCTCTACCCCCCTTTTTAAGAGAAGCCTTCTGATTGTTACTGTTGGTGACTAACTCCCTTCTTTCACTGAACGAACGGCTTATATGTGCAGGCCTGTGGTCTGTGTTGTGTACGTTAGGAAAGTAGGTTTCACCTTAGGACGGAGGAGAACCTCTTAACTGCCCGAGGGAGCGGGTCCCTCCCGACCCCCCCATGGTGCCCATGCACGGGCTGCGTGATCACCGGGGCTGCAGAGAACATGGGCGGGGGACAGACCCGCCCTGCGACTTGGCTTGTCATGCAGGGCATGTTCAAAAAGGTGTTTTAACACGGGACTCTGGGTCTCAGTGTTTTCTGGGTATTTGAGTTTGTCTCTAGGATTGAGATGGTATGTTTTTTTATCAAATACCACGTGAACGCAGAGTACCCTGTGTACTTCCATTACTGCTGGGCAGCCGGTGACCACGCTCACCTCCCTCGGGGTAACAGCAAGTTTGCTTTGATCATTTCGTAGAATCGGTGAAGGGAGAGCGTGTTGGAGCTTGGGAAACGCATACACAGCCCTAGGAAACCACGAGCAAGCCATGCACTTTGCTGAAAAGCACCTGGAGATTTCGAGAGAGGTAAGAAGCTGAAAGGCTGGTCTGCGCTGCTGTGACTCCCTGTCGGCAGGGAGCCCGGCACTGCCGGGGTCGCTCCTCTGCGGCCAGTGCTGAGTTGATCTTGTTCCCCCCGCGTCTGAGATGCCGATCGGAGGTGTGTTCGCACTGGCCTTGATGTGGAAGGTGAGGCTGGTTCCCAGGGACCGGAATGTGCCCCGCCACCCCCCTCCCCGCCCCGTTCTCCGTGGACAAGCAGTGTGTGTGGGAGGAAAGCACGGCTTTCAGATCCAGGACTGGCTCCTGTTACAATCCTGCCATCCGCTGCCTATTTGAGCTTAGAAACCTTTCTGAGCCTCGCTTCGGTCATAAAATCCAAATTATATATATATATATACACACACACACACACACACACTAGTATATGCCCAAGATAATTTCTAGTACTGGCTTAATACGTAAACGTTAGCTACTACTATAGTACGGAAACAAAATATTCTAAGGCAATTTAATTCATATGATGCCTAGTTAGTGTGTCACAGAAGAACCACGCTGTTATTTAATATTAGAGGCCCGGTGCTCAGCACTCATGCCCTGGAGGGGGGAGGGTCCTCAGCCCAGCCTGTGCCCTCTTGCAGTCTGGGGGTCCTTGGGGGGTGTCCGACTGCTGGCCTAGGGGAGCGGGCCCAAGCCGTCCGGGGGGCATCCTTAGCACTGCTGCGGAGGCGTGGTCATTGCGCGTCATAGGGACTGGTGGTTCCACCATTTGGTCAATTTGCATATTAGTCTTTTATTACATAGGATGATCACAGATTAAGAGCAGTCTAATATTTAGAGAACTAAAGAGCTGATCAAATAAAATTAGCTGTACTACTGTCATGTTTTAGAAACTTCCCTTTTCTTCTACAAAAACCCCATTTAATTCATAGTCTCATAATTCCAGTATAACTATTTTCATTCAGCTCACATTTTCAGCTAGTCTTCACCGTTCTCTGTCCTTCCTCTAACATACACATGCTGTGGTTGTAGGTCGGGGACAGCAGCGGCGAGCTAACAGCGCGGCTGAATCTCTCAGACCTTCAGATGGTTCTCGGGCTGAGCTACAGCACAAACAACTCCGTGATGTCTGAAAACATTGAAATCGATAACAGCTCGCACGGTAAGGAACAGGTCTTCAACACCCACTGCACCCTTAAGGTGTACCTTTAAATTGGTCAACACATGTTCACCAAATCCAGAGAAAATATAACATGGGAAGGTAAACATTTTATTAACACAGGTTAATGACATTAAAACAGATTTGGGAGATTTTTAAAAACTGAAATTTGGTTCTTTATAAAAAGCCTAACAGATCTGCAGCAAGATTACTCAAAGGAAAAAAAAGAGAGACGTGGACATAAGCTTCCCACTACACAGTGCCTGGTCCAGATGATCTCACTAGTGAGGTCTACCAAGCACGGAAGAAAACTGATTCCATCCTTCCACAGAATTCTGTAGATGTCAGTCTTTCTGAGAACAGTATAGCCTTGATTTCCAAGCTAGACAAGACAATACAAGAACGGTAAATCATAGGCCAGTCTTCGCTCGTGAGCATAGATGCAGAAACTCTAGACGAGTTGTTAGCAAACCAGGTCCAGCAGTGAATTTAAAATGTGGTTTTTAGAAGTTTTTTATTGACTTGAGAGAGAGAGAAACATTGATCGGCTGCCTCCTTGTAAGCCCCCTCCTGGGAATCAAGCCTGTAACCCTGTAATCACTCAAGTCGGACACTAAATATTGAGAAGGATGTCCGTTTTCCCCAACTGATGTAAATTTAATGCACTACCAAGCAGTTCGTGAGTTATTTTGGGAAACTTGATGAAGTCACTTTCATTCAATGTATATGGAAAAAAGGCCCGAGAACTGAGAGCAAAGCATGAAACACAAGAAATGGGGTCATGTCTTGACATCCTCCACAGGTATAAAGATTTTAAAGCTACAGGAACTAAAACCGTGTGCTGTAGGCATAGAGACAGACCCGCGGAACAAAGGTAGAACCTGTATTTATATGCCTTGCATATATGGAAACTGTTATCTCACAAAAATAAATCCTTGCTGGAGTCAAGATTTAAATGTGGAAAACAGCAGCAGTGAGGCTGACATTGCTGGCTCTGCATAAGGCCTGCACTGACCCTTACAGCGAATGAAGAGTTTCCCACACAGCCGTGTCTTTATGAGGCAAACACCGTCAGAGAGGGACTGCCCGAGGGAGGGAGTGGGCTCCGGAGCCTAAGCTGTGCTGCCTCTGCATGGAGAGTGTCTTCAAGGTCCCCGAGGGGAAGGACGTCTCGGGCAGAAAACAGAACCACTAAGGGAAAGATCGACGTTGAAATTAAGAACTTCATTAACAGAAACCATAAAGAGGCAAAACAAACAGAGGACATTGCCATAAGGTGTGATTAAGAAGGGATCTGTATTCTCGCTGTGCAAGAACCATGAATTAGGGCTAAGGTAAGTAACCCAATTAAAAAATGGGCCAAAGCGGTGAACAGCAGAAACACAAACAGCCAGAGGTAAGGTCCTCACAGATTTTGAACTTCTTTGGGTCAGGGGAAACCACAGTGAAGTAATACCGAAACCTGCGCGGTACAGGGAAAAGGTCTGGTAACACCAGGATTGAAACCACGTGGGTGATGGCGTCTTACGCAGTCTTGACTGGAATAGAAATTGGTCTGTTTTGAAGAACAACTTGGCAACACTCTGGTAAAGGTGAAGGTGTACCAACCTTATGGTCAGCAATTCTGCTCCAGTTACTCACCCCAGCAGCCAGCCTGGGAGAGACCCTTGCATCACTTATAATAAAAAATTGGGAGCAACCTAACATCTGTCTTAGTGAAGTGGTATGTAAATAATTTCCTAGTCTTAAGGCAGTGACAATTAATTAAACTAAATTAGACATATCAATTTGGGTGAGTCTCACAAACATAAGGGAGCTCCAAGGAAGGAAGTTAGAGTAGCAGTGGCCACTGGTGTCCGTGAGGTCTGAAAGCCTGGCGACCGCTGAGTTAGAGGGTCTGTCCAGTATGAGACCATTGGTATAATGTGTAAATAAGCTTTATTGCTTAGCTATTTACATAATAACAATATGAAAAATTATAGGAAGTAATAAAAATGTGAACAATTATAGGAAGAAAGAGGGACAGTGTTGGAGGAGTGAATGTGTTGGTAACAGTTTATTTTTTAAGCTGGCTAGGTATCGTGTTTTCCTTATATTGTGCCTTTTAAAATATTGCTTCTCTTTAAAAGATTGAGGGGAAATCAAAGTTTTTTATATTTAATGATAATTGTGTTGAAAAATTTTGAGGAACTTTTTAAAAAATATATTTTATTGATTTTCTACAGAGAGGAAAGGAGAGGGATAGAGAGTTAGAAACATCGATGAGAGAGAAACATCGATCAGCTGCCTCCTGCACACTCCCCACTGGGGATGTGCCCGCAACCAAGGTACGTGCCCTTGACCGGAATCGAACCTGGGACCCCTTAGTCCGCAGGCCGACACTCTATCCACTGAGCCAAGCCAGTTAGGGCTTGAGGAACTTTTAACCTATTTTCTGACAGGCAGTAAATCTGTCCTCTAATGAGATCGTAAATGAACTGGGTTACAGTGCTTGGCTGTTATTTTGGTTCTTACCCCGAAATGGAATGCCTAAAGCCTTTTCCTTATGTTTTTACTTATTTAAACCCCTCTCCAGTTTGTTTGGATTTGTGTTTAAGACGTTAGCACAAAGGCAGTTATTATAAACGCTTTTTCTAAATTAAGGGTCAGTGTTAGTAACCCAAGTTAAGTTTCCAACCAAAATGTAACTTTCTTACATCAAAATCTTTGAGAGGGAGGGCATAGTCTATTTCTATAGAAAATTTTCTTTTTTTAAAAAATATATTTTTTATTGATTTCAGAGAGGAAGGGAGAGAGAGAAACATCAATGATGAGAGAGAATCATGGACTGGCTGCCTCCTGCACGCCCCCTATTGGGGATCAAGCCTGCAACCTGGGCATGTGCCCTTGGCTGGAATCGAACCTGGGACCCTACAGTCTGCAGGCTGACACTCTACCCACTGGGCCAAACCAGCTAGGTCTAGAAAATTATTCTTAAAAGAACACGTTTGTACAGATTTCCTACTTCCATATGGGTTTGTATAACAGACTTTAAAATTCAGTAACAAATGCCAGAGTGATGCTGAATTTGTAGTGTTACAGTCTCCCTGGTTTATTTAAATTGCTTTTTTACGAAGGTGCACGCCCCAAGTTTGGACGCCGACACAGTATGGAAAACATGGAACTGATGAAATTAACACCAGAAAAGGTGGGTAGTTTTTATATTTTAAGTTTCTTAAACTAGTTATAAGAATATTTTACTTTTAAAAATTTATTTTTATTGACTTCAGAGAGGAAGAGAGAGGGAGAAACATCATTGATGAGCGAGAATCATTGATCAGCTGCCTCCTGCCGCCCCACACAGGGGACTGAGCCCATAACCCAGGCATGGGCCCTGACGGGGAATCCAACTGTGACCTCCTGGTTCATCGATCGACGCTCGGCTATTTTAGTAACTTTTAATTTTTAATATTTTTAATGTACAGTTGATTCTCATTATTTATGGATTCCATATTTACAGAGTTGGCTACTCACAAAATTTATTTGTAACTTCCAAAAAATATTCGTGATGCTTTTCCCCTCATGTACGATCTCATTTTTATTTTTGGTTGAGGTTATATTGGTTTCAGGTGCATAATAGTATATATTTCCCCTATGCATTCAAACTCACAGAGAGCAAACTGAGGGTTGCCAGCTGGGAGGGGGTTGGGAGGCTGGGTGAAAAGGATTTAGAAGTTGGCAATTACAAAACAGTGACAGGGAATATAGTCAATAATGTAGTAACTACGCATGCTGCCAGGTGGGGACTAGACTTAATGGGGCGGGGTCACTTTGCAAGTTACATACATGCTCATCACTGTGTTGTACACCTGAAACTAATATAAAACTGTAGGTCAACTCCAATAGAAAAACAGCATTTGGAAAGGAAAATCTACTTAACCATTTTTTAAAAAGGGTGTCACCTGTGGTTAAGCCAGACCATATAAATTTGATTAGATTTTGCCTATTGAGAATTTAGTTTCGTTAGTGAAAACAGTACAGCTCTATTGACAAAAAATGCTGCGTAAGTTTTAGGTGTTAAGTTTTGCGGTTACACTTTTACATTATCCAACACCCAGAAGGAAACCTTGGCTCTCTCTGACCACTCACATTTCACTTGTATGGGATTTTGGCAAACTTTGTTGCTTATTCTTAGGTTTTTAAAGGCCACCATACTGTTTCGATAATGAGAAATGTACAGAGTACATTTGGTACAAGCTACTGAAATAGTGAACTGCCGGGCAAAGGAATCTGTTTCCAAATGGAAGCTTCGCCCTAGCGGGGTGGCTCAGCTGCTTGGAGTGTCGTCCCAGACACCAAGAGGTGGCGAGCTCCGTCCCAGGTCAGGGTTCGTAAGGGAGGCAGCATCCCAGGTCAGGGTTCGTAAGGGAGGCTCCATCCCAGGTCAGGGTTCGTAAGGGAGGCAGCCAATCGAAGTTTCTCTCCTTCCTTCCTTCCCTTCCTCTCCAAAGAGCATGTCCTGACTCAGGTGAGGATTAAAAAGAAGGTCTAGGCCTGGCCCCCCGTACTGAGCGGGTGGCAGGCCAATATTCTAGGGAACAAGGTGCTGGCTTCCCGCTCTGCTTTACGTGTGCGTTTGTCACTCGGCAGGTACAGGACTGGAACAGTGAAATTCTTGCTAAACAGAAACCCCTCATTGCCAAACCTTCTGCAAAGCTACTCTTCGTCAACAGACTGAAGGGGAAAAAATACAAAACCAGTACCTCCACCAAAGTCCTCCAAGACGCCAGGAACTCCACTGAGCACCGAGTTCCAAACCCCCAGAGGGTATGTATGTTTAAAGTACGGTTCTGAATACAGTTCTCCCTTACCCGCGTTGGCTCTCCAAGGTTTCAGTCACCTGCGATCAACCACAGTCCAAACATGTTCACTGAAAATTCCCGAGTGAGTAACTCACGTCTTAAGTTGCTCACTGTTCTGAGTGGGGTGACGAGATCTCACGCTGTCCGGGGTCTCCGCACTGTACACGCTCCCTGCCTGTCAGTTCCTCCGTAGCCGGTTATCAGATCACCTGTCCAGGTATCGCAGTGCTGTGTTCAAGTGACCCTATTGTAGGGTGGCCCCCGAGTGCAAGAGGAGCTGGCAACGCGGGTGTGCCCGAGGGCGAGGGAGAGGGCCCGAGGCGACGCTGTCACCGATACTGGCACGATGCGGTCAGGACCTGGAGCAGTGCCCCGCGTCTGAGGTCCCGACTTCAGCCTTAGAAATACAAGGACTGAAAACTAACTGCCAATGCCTTTTAGTACGGCATTGCCATCACGTATTCCTTTACAAAGAAAAGGCCCATTTTTGACCCTCGTCTTGTCCCACTGGTGACCTGAGGATGCTGCTGGGATACTTAGCTTTCCTCTCTGCCTCAGAAACTCAGTGCCGACATGATGGGAGAGGAAGGCTTTTTTGACCTCCTGAGCCGATTTCAGAGCAACCGGATGGACGACCAGCGGTGCTGCTTACGAGACAAGGCGTGCGGGACGGCGGCGGGCACAGCGCCACCCACTCCCCCGAGAGTGAAGCGAAAACGTGAGTTGCCCCAGGCTTCCAGCTCCCTTCGTTACTTCCGAGCACTCGGTTCTAAGGGGAGCACACCGCCGAGCCCAAACACGGGCGCACGTGCAGGCCGGACGGCGGGTGTCAGTTCCTGAGTGCATCCGCCTGCCCACCCCGAGGGGCTGGGGAGAAAGCGCGTTCCGTGTGAGATGCAGACGCTCCTCTGGATGGAGCGCAACTTGGGATCAGGTGACCGCTGCCCCGGGGCCTGCCCGCAGGCCACTTCGCTCTCGGTGGTGATCAGCACGATGGTCCCTGTCCAGGGCGGTGTAAAACGGTCCCGCTTGTCCTGTCAGACACAGAAGGAAGAGAAACTACTCCTTTCCTTCTAAAGCCGAGCTCTGCTCAAAGGGAAATGCAGCACCACTGGAAGCACCCCCAAATGGGGGTGAGGGGTTCCCTGGATCCACTCCCCGTCCCTGTCCACCAGACAGCTAAGCAGGAAGGAGCCGTGTCATAACTCATATGCCTGACGTCTGGGCGGTTTCCCTGTCGTAGCACCGTCTGCCTCCGTGGTGTCCCCCACCACGGACGAGTTTCTGGATCTCCTGGCCAGCTCGCAGAGCCGCCGCCTGGATGACCAGAGGGCCAGCGTCAGTAACCTGCCGGGGCTTCGTCTGACCCCAAACAACAACCAGTCAGTCCTGGGCCACCTGGCGACGAGTGACAAGGAGCCAGACGAAGACTTCTTTGACATCCTCGTAAAATGCCAGGTGCGTGCCCCTGGCAGGATTAGAACTGTGCGGTGGGGAGGGCTGTTGGCAGTCCTTGCGGCTGGTGAGCTGGCGTGGAGAAAAGACTCAGAGGTGGGAGAAGACCCGCAGAGAGCCCGCCTGCCCTGCCTTAGGCCTCAGGAGAACCAGGGGCGAAGTTAGGGCGGGCCCTTTCCAGCCAGGCGGCCTTCGGGGAGACGCTGCGCGTGCAGCAGCGTTCACATCTTAGCTGTCTCAGTGACTACGAGCCAGTGCTTACGGAACGGGAAAAGCTGCTTGTTTTCACCGAGACACTTCCGCTGTGTGGCCCTATCCTAGCTGTGTCTCATTTAACAACCGTTCCGGGTACTGTTCCAGACCCCGCGGAGGCATTAGGTATGTCCGCATCAGTACTAGCATAAGCCAGGTGGCAAGGTAAAGGGCTGCAGGCCGGAGGAGTATCTATTCGGTGTGGGGGTTTGGGGGCACTTCTGAAGCGAGGCCTGAACGCGGCAAAGCAGTCGGCCACGTGAAAGGGCGTTCCAGACGGCAAGTCCCGGGGGGACGAGGTCGGATAGGCTGTGAGGGGAAGATACTGGAGGGTCTGCATGCTCATCCTGCTGTCAGGGGGAACTAACGTGGGAATTCAGCAGGAAGACAGGTGACTAGAGTGACAGTCAGATGGTGGGTAGGACAGGCAAGGCTGGCTCCAGCTGTGGGGTGAGTGGTGCCATTTAATGAACGGGAAGGCAGAGGAGAAACAGCGAGTTCTGTTTCACATATGTAAACCGAGGGCCCCTAACCAGACAGTCACGTTAAGAAGGCAACTGGCTATGAAAGCGTGACCCCCGACAGAGCAGTAACTTGGGGTCAGCAGCAGGTAACTGGTGTCAGAGCCCTGGAAAGAGGGGACACCTGAGCAGCAGAGGAAGAGGCAGAGGACTCGGCGCTCCAGATCCAACTGTCAGGATGTCTGCAGCAGCCGGAGCCGGAGCCCCGAAGTGGGAAGCCACGTGCAGCAGCCGGAGCCCCGAAGTGGGAAGCCACGTGCAGCAGCCGGAGCCGGAGCCCCGAAGTGGGAAGCCACGTGCAGTAGCCGGAGCCCCGAAGTGGGAAGCCACGTGCAGCAGGGGTTTCGAGGGATGCTCGCCTGTGTCAGGTGCTGCTGAGAGCCTTGTAAGATGGTGGCTAAGTAAGATGAGGGCTAGTCATTTTGAAAGGGACTAAGGAGGGAGTGGGTGGGAACCTAAGTGTGAACGGGGAGGCAGTAGAGAGAGCCGGAGCTGCAGGAGGAACGGAAGGAGGCGGAGTGAACACGCCGGGAGGTGAGCAAGCAGTTCTCCGGTTGCTTCTGTTTCTCAGCAGAGTAAGTAGGAGGGCCAAACCCTGGAAAGGAAGGAAGCGGAGCATAGCTGGCCCCTTGTGAAAGGAACAGGCCTGCGGGCCTGTGCTGAGGACTCTGGAGCTACACTACGTCACGTCGGGGCTGCTGGGCGTCCTCTGCGGTCAGCAGCTGCAGGAGAGCGAGCTTTAACCAAGGCGGTGTTTTGCCTGGAGAACAGGGAGGAGGGAGAGAAGCACGTGCCAGGCAGTGGTTTAGAAGTGAGGTGTGAGAAGGAGCCGTGATCCCAGGGACCCAAGAAATCCTAAAGCCAACGCGGACAGAGTTGGGGGGAGGGGCATGTGCAGCCGCAGTTGGAGCCGTCAGCGCCCACGCCTCAACAGCGGACGGAACCAGCAAACCACCCGATCTAGTGGACACATTGGGACACTTGCCAAGCACACAAGGGACATCCCCAGGGTAGATTGTACGTGCGGCCACCAGTTCAGTCTCAGGAGATTTAAGAGATAGCCACCCTTCCAACCACAATGGCATGAAGTTAGAGGCAGTAACAAGGAAATTGGACAAATTATGAAATTAAAGAGAAATCGGAAAACCTAGAGAGTGCTCTAAAGCTTACAGGAGGCAGGGCTTGGGGAAAATTTACAGCTGTAAATGCCGACATTAAAAGGAAATATGTCAAATCAACCTGTTTACAACTTAAGGAGCTAAAAGGAACAAACTAAACCTAAATCGAACAGAAATGTAACAGAAAAGTAGAGAAAGTCAACAAAACCAAATGCTGGTTCTTTGAAAAGACTGACCTCTAGCTAGACTAAGAAAAAGACGAGGCCTCAATTGCTAAAATCAGAAATGAAAGGACATTATCCTGCTTCCACAGAAATAAAATCATAGGATACTATACATATATGCCAATAAGTTGGATAACCTAGATGAGATGGTTTTGTGTTTCTAGTTATTTGTCCAACCAAGAAAATAATGAAGAAATGTAAAGTAGATCCATAATTTCTAAGGAGAGTATCCAATCAGAGACCTGCAGAAAGCCGGACCTGATGCCCGCACAGATGAGTCCTCCCACGTGTGAAGAACTAACATTGGTGTTGTTTCACCTCTTCCCCAAACTGAAGGGAACCCTTCCTGTGACTTAGGAGTCAGTCTGAGGCCAATATAGTGCCCTAGAACCAGCGCTAACAGGACACCAGTACCCTTTTGAATACAGATGCAGCAATCATCAGAATCCTAGCAAACAGAACTCGGCAGCATATTAAAAGGATTATACACCATGATTAGCTGAGCCTTACTCCTGGAATGCAAGATTGATTCAACATATGGAACCTGTTCTAATCCACCACACGAATAGAATGTAAGAAAAAATAACACAATCATCTCAATTGATGAATAAAAAGCATTTGACAAAACACATTCTAACTCAGAGTATCAGGAAACTACTGCAACATAATAAAAGTCATTTATGAAATGCCCACAGTTGTCGTCATACTCGGCGGTGAAGGACTGAAAGCTGTCTTCTCTAGCATCAGGAACAAGGCAGGGATGCCCACTTCTATTCAACACAGGACTGGAAGTTCTACCCAGAGCAGTTGGGCAAGAGAGGAACAAAAGGCATCCAAATTGGAAAGAAAAAAGGAAAATTACCTTTGTTCGGAGATGACAGGTCTTTATGTAGAAAACCCTGAAGATTTCACACCAAAACAGCTAGAAAACAGGAGATAGTCAGCATCCAAGTCAGTTGTTTGTCCGTGCTGATCAGCGCAGAAAGGAATGAAGACAGTTCACTTACAAGAGCATCAAAAAGAATAAAAAGCGGTAGCACACCTGGACGACGTAGACTACAAAGTATTTCTGAAGTTAATAATGACAAATAAAAGGTTGGTGTTCATGGATTGGAAGACGTAATATTGTCAAAAATGTTACCACCCAGAATGTGATCTACAGAGTCAATTCAATCCCTACCAAACTTTCAGCGACATTTTTACAGAAATAGGAAAATCTATCCTAAAAAGTCATGTGGAATCTCAAGGGAACATAAACAGACAAGAAAAACAAAGTTGGAGGGCTCACACTTAGTGATTTCAAAATTTACTACAAAGCTAGTGGTCAAAGCAGTGCAGTATTGGCATTCAGACAGACATACAGACCAACAGAATAGAGAAACCCTCTTTTTTGGTGAAAATAAATGCATACTTATTATGTACATATCTATTGATATAGGATATTACATTTCAATTACATGTAAAAATGATCTCTACCTGATATATTTGATAACAATATTAAAAGAAGGAAACAGTAACAAAATAAATACCAAATAAAGTGATTTAAAAATAAAAAAATACATTTTTAAAATAATACATTATATCTGAAAAGTTATAATTTTTAAAATGAAATTTAAAAACACATCAAACATGGACTGACTTATCTGATTGTCATCTTTGTTTTATGATAAATATTTCAGATATTGAATGTTCTTTCATTTTGTGTTGGATTGTTGAGACTGTGGATGAAAAAGGGGGAGAACCCTCACTTATATGGTCAAATGATTTCTTTAAGGGTGCCAAGAGCATTCAATGGTAAAAAGTCTTATCAACAAATAAAAAAAACTGGATAAGCATGTGCAAAAGCTGAACACTTCCCCAAAACCATATAAAATTAACCCCAAATGTATCAAAGGCCTAAAGGTAAGAGTTAAAACTATAAAACGTTTAGAAGAAAAGTAAGGGGAAAGCTTCGCAGCACTGGGCCTGGCAGTGATTTCCTGGTTATGACACCAAAGGCACAGCCAACAAAAGGTCAGAGACAAATTGGACGCATGAAAATGTAAAACTTTCATACATCAAAGGACACTGTCAACAGGTAAAAAAGCAACCACAGGAAATATTTGCAAATAATGTAACTGAGAAAGGATTAATCCAGAATACAGAGAACTCCAAAAACTCAACAACAAATCTGGTTCAAAAATGGGCAAAGAACCCAAATAGACATTTCTCCAAAGAAGATACACAAACGGCAGGAAAAGGTGTTCCCCATCCCAGATCCTCAGAGAAACGCAGATCAAAACACAAGGAGAGATTACCTCCCACCACTAGTATGGCAGCTACCAAAAGGCCAGAACGTGTGCTGGCAAGATGTGGAGAAACGTGCCCGGCAGGTGAGAGTGTAAGGTGGCGCAGCTGCTGTGGGCGACAGTGTGGCAGTTCGAGAGATTAAAAATAGAATTTCCGCGTGACCCACAACCCTGCTTCAGAATGCACACCCGCAGGAGCGGGAGCTGCCCGTGACGGGTTAATGGGTAAAACGCGGTGGACGGACAGCAGGAGCGTTCTCCCGCGTCAGGAGGCGACTCTGATCTGTAAGACGCCGAGGAATGAGCAGCCACAGGAGGACAGACTGCACAGTTTTGCCCCTGGGGTACTTGGAGCGGCCACGTTCACAGAGGCAGAAAGCGCCCTGGGGCTGGGGGACTGGGGGTCACTGTTGAACAGGGTTATGCAGGTGAAAACGGTTGTGACGGTGGCACACCACGAGTGAACTGAATGCCACTGAACGGTTCATTCAAACACGGTTAAAAGGGTAAATGTATGTTTAGCACAATTTAAAAGTTACTGGAGTCCTAGAGAGGATGGTCTGGGAAACGGGCGTGGCCAGCCCGGGATGCGCGAACCCTGATTCTAAAGACGGTGCGACTGATGACGACCGTCGGGCCTGTGGCCGTGGGCACTCATGGCTGAGGCAGGAGGAGGAAACCACCAGAGCGGGGAGGCCCAGGGGCCAAGGTGCCTGGTGCTGGGTGACGTGGAGAGGAGGAGGGACCCGTGTGTGTCTGTGTGTGTGTCTGTGTGTGTGTCTGTCTGTGTGTGTGTGTGTCTGTGTCTGTGTGTGTCTGTCTGTGTGTGTCTGTGTGTCTGTGTGTCTCTGTGTGTGTGTGTGTGTCTGTGTGTGTGTGTGTCTGTCTCTGTGTGTGTCTGTGTGTCTGTGTGTGTCTGTGTCTCTGTGTGTGTGTCTGTGTGTGTGTCTGTGTGTGTGTGTGTGTGTCTGTGTGTGTCTGTCTGTGTGTGTGTCTGTGTGTGTGTGTCTGTGTGTGTGTGTCTCTGTGTGTGTGTGTGTGTGTGTGTCTCTGTGTGTGTGTGTGTGTGTCTGTCTGTGTGTGTGTGTGTGTCTGTGTGTGTGTCTGTCTGTGTGTGTGTGTGTCTGTGTGTGTGTCTGTCTGTCTGTGTGTCTGTGTATGTGTCTGTCTGTGTGTCTGTGTGTGTCTGTGTCTCTGTGTGTGTCTGTGTCTGTCTGTGTGTGTCTGTGTGTGTCTGTCTCTGTGTGTGTGTCTGTGTCTGTGTGTCTGTGTGTGTGTGTGTCTGTGTGTGTCTGTGTGTGTCTGTGTGTGTCTGTCTCTGTGTGTGTGTCTGTCTGTGTGTCTGTGTCTGTCTGTGTGTGTCTGTGTGTGTCTGTCTCTGTGTGTGTGTCTGTGTCTGTGTGTGTCTGTGTCTGTGTCCCGGGGAGGGTGTGAGGCCTGGTGAGCCGCGCCTGTCCCTGCCTGCTGTGGGAAGCTGACAACCTCGTGTGTTCGTCTCACCGAGGTGACACAGGTACGAGCCAGTGAACAGCGAGAACGGTACGAGGCTCCGGGTCTAACGAAGTCCATTTGCGAGGAGGGCGGAGGCAGAGCCCCGGTGAGAAAGGCAGCTGGGCGCGCTCCTTCCCGCGCTCCTGGGGGTTAACCGCTCTCCTTGCTTTCAGGGGTCCAGGCTCGACGACCAGAGATGCGCTCCCCCACCCGCTGCCACGAAGGGGCCGACGGTACCCGACGAGGACTTTTTCAGCCTTATTTTACGGTCTCAGGCGAAAAGAATGGACGAACAGCGAGTTCTTTTGCAAAGAGATCAAAACAGGGACGCTGCATTTGGGCTGAAGGGCTGTTTGCAAAGTGACGCCCTGCCGGAACTGAAACATTCAGGAAGAAAATAAGCCGCTCGTTACTACGGGTGCATTTTTTAAAGCGACCGTGCCCTTCAGAACGCTGCCAGGAACCGCACCTTCGCGTTCCCTCGGAAGGAGGGGCTCCGGCAGTGACCGCGCAGGCTGCGGGCGGCGTTCGCCCTGGGCATGTCCCGTGCAGAGCTGTGCACACGGGCACGCACGTGCTTTGGGGACGCGGCTGAGACGGGGCTGCCCAGGTCCGTGATGGACCCTGCCTGGGACTGCCCTCCGGCAGCGGGCAGTGCTTGGCCTCGGGCGTAAAGTAGAAAGTTAGACACCAGGCGACTCCAGTCCCCTTTCTGAGACCCTATTTTTGAGCGCTTCACTGCCAGTGGCTTTTTATACTTAACATGTAGAGCAGTAAGTTGTCTAGGACGGATGTGCGTGACCAACGTTCAGTTATATAAAATAGTCCCATAAAAAATCTAGGTCCCCCCCCCCCAAGATCTATTTTCAATATATTTTTGGGCCAAAGCCATTATGAGACTCTTAAGAAATAAACTTCTTTTAGCCTGTTTTGGACTCTGTTTAATTAAAAAGAAAGCACCGTCACGTGCCACTTCCTGACGGCGAGTTCTTGGGAAACGCCTCAGGAGGCGCGAACACTGCAGCCCGCGCTGCCGTCCGGGTGGGCGTTTCACACCACGCGCGCGGCTGGGTGCGCTGTGACGTCAGAATGCGCTATGACGTCAGAACGCCTGTGATGTCACTAGGCGACAGGGTTTTCAGCTCCATCACAATCTGCTGGGGCCACCACCGTGTAAGTGGTCTGTTGTGGACCAAAACATCCATACAGATACAGACGTGTATGTATACATGGTTCAAAATTGTATCCTTTATTGCAAAACACTGCTGTGAAACTGCTTAGGACCTAAACCTGGAAAGCAACCATGTGGTCACGTCCCCAAAACAGGAAACAGAAAAACTCGCAAGATTTCAGTCTGAAAGGCGTAGGCTAGGCCCTCACTGGCCATGAAGCCTCTTCCCAGAAGCGGGAGGTTCACAAGGACACGTAGCAGGACGTGACGTAACGAAGTTCAGCAAAACGAGAAAGGACAGCGCAGAGCCTGACCCGCCGAGTGCCGGGCGACGCACCCGGAGCACACGGGACGCATTCACCTCTGGGTGCCGGCGGCACATGGGGGATCCGGGGCTCTTTCTACAAGTCCTCCCGGTGGGTCTGATCGGCAAACATGAGAGCTACTCCCAACGGCCACGGTTTAAAAAAATGAAGAAGTTACACAACCTGGAATTACATTAAGCGCTGGGGGGGAGGGTGGGGGGACACTCAACACATCCCTCTTGTCAGCAGCTTTGGGAAAGCACTCAGGTGACACCTGGATCGTATTATAACGCACATGTTCTCTGTGGGGTACGATGTCCTAGAGTTGCCTCCTTTAAAAAGTGCACACGAGTTTCATTTATCTTACAAGAATATTCAATGAGCAAAGATAAGCATACCAACCGGGGTCATATAAAAATGAGTGTTTACTGTGTGTATATGGTACTTCTTAGACGCTGTAAACACTCCACATTATTCCATTTAAAACCTGCTTTTAAAAACGGTCAGCACCACTCCGATTCTCTCAAAAGCGCCTCTCCCTAAGCCTTCATGTTAGTGATGACACTGGCTGGACCTCAGGCCTCCCTTTGTCATCAACGGGCCTGGGCACGCTCGGCTTGCTCTAGCGAGTCTTCCCTGCACTGCGGCCAACAGCAGGCTGGCTGCCTGGCTGGCGGTCCCAGGAGATCGCACCCCCAAATGGCCACCTGTCAGCTAAGCACGAGGATGAGCTCCTACTGTTGGCAGAGCTACGTGGGACTGCGACAGCAGCGAGGAGCACGGAAGGCACCGGCTCCGCCCTGTCTGGTCTAGCTGCCTGGCATGGACCGGGCTCAGGGCAGCTCCGCCCCGAACAGGTCCCCTCAGCCAACAGGTCTCGTTCCACCACCAAATCTATGCCAAACCGCAGGCGCCTGGTCATTGGTTCACTTGTTACATGCCTAGTGTTACAAATTTTCATGTGTATTTCTTGAAAAAAATTACCATCTCTGATGAAATACTAGCGATGTTTGCATTATTAAACTGGATTCCATGTAAAAAGCATACCAGAAGTACAGCATGGGGACTATCACTCAATAATAGTGCCATAACTATGCACGGTGCCAGGTGGGTACTGGAAATACTGGGGGACCCCTTCATAAAGTATATGATTGTCTAAGCATTATGGGTACACCTGAAACTAATACAAAACAACATTAAATGAAAGCTGTAGTTGAAAAACACAATTTTTAAAAGCCATCAGAAAGCAAACGCTTTGAGTACGTCTTTTTTTCCCAAACACCTGAAGGGCACCTTTAAGCCTATTCCCGACTGGCATCGTTCTTAGTGAGCAGCTGGACATCGCTTTTACTGTGAATGTTAAAACAGAGGACTCCTAAATGTATGTGAAATGTGCTTTCTAGCTAGCTACCAACCAGCAACATTTACAAGTGTTTTTCCCAGTTTAAAATGAGGAAGTTTTAAAAATCAGAATACCTAATCTGAGATGTTGGTTGTATCACTTGTCTGTTGTGAGGAAAAACACCTACTCCGTTTTCCCCGTGGCATTCTTCTCCATGTACCACCTCTAAAGATGGGGACTCTGCGGCCCTGACCACCTGGTTCGCTAGAAGGTAAGGAAGATACTGTCACAGCAACAGCCCGCGCTGCTGGGGTTCTGAGCAGCCAGGACAGGGGCCTCCAAAGCCTGCGTCCTTCCCCACGTGGGGGCAACAGAGCCACTCTGGATGCCATTCCCTACCTGAGCTGAGCTCACCGCACACGCTGCTACCCACAGTCCCCCGCAATCTCGTCTGTCTAAGCAGAGAGTGAAGGGGTGACAAGGAAGCAGCCCCAGCACCGGCTGCGAGCTGAGAGATGCAAGTAGAACATGAGACTACAAAGCCACTCATGGGTGCGCCACCTGCAGAGACGGTGCTGGTGATGCGGACCCACACGCGACCCACGCCTAGGCCAGGGGTCGGCAAACTCATTAGTCAACAGGACTGAAATTTCTTTTGAGAGCCACATTTTTTAAACTTAAACTATATAGGTAGGCACATTGTTATTAACTTAATTAGGGTACTCCTAAGCTGGCCTTTGCTAAAAACTCAAAGGGCCAAAGAGCCGCATGTGGCTCGCGAGCCGCAGTTTGCCGACCACGGGCCTAGGCGATGCTGCAGGCCGTGAAGAGTGAGCCTGGCTCGAGTGGCCTTTCCCTGACAATGGTTGGTGAGTAGCTGCCCCTCGGGGTCCGTGCACCGTGAACACACCGCCTCCTGACTGAAGCGGGTTTACCGGCCTCCTACCAGGCAGCACACTGGCTCCCGGGCTCCGGGTGCCTGTGAGCAAGAAAACTTCTCGTCCAACGTCCCTCACTCCCACTGGCTTCCTCCGTTCTTCGGCGTTAGTACCGCCTCCATACTGTTCACCCGAGACCCTGTTCCACAATTAAAACTTCAAACCTTACGGGACGTACCTTAACATCAAAGAGAATACATAATAAAACATAGAAGGAGTAAATGAACAGAGCTACGTCAGCTAATTCTGATTGTCAGGAAAAATATTACTGCTAGTTGGCACCTTTTTGGAGTACATGTCAGAAGCCTGTAGTGAACAGCTGTGAAGAGTGTACAGCACAGGATTCCTGACAAAAAGATGGCCTCCCAGCTGGGGCGAGTCAGGGCTCCTCCAGCCTCATGGGCCGCCGGCGGGGTCCCTCCCATCTGCTCCATCTGCTCCGGCGACGGCCGTGCTCGCTGGGCGGGGTACGCCGCCCTCCTCGGGGCTGCCTTTGTCCGGAGTCCTGAGCGGGGCCTTTCCCGCTGCAGGGCCTTCGGCCGCCGCCGGCGCCCCCTGGCCAGAGCCGGGCTCAGGGTGCCGGCTGCTCTCGGTGCTGCCCTCTGCTGGTGCGCCTTCTCCCGGGACGCCCTCAGTCTCTCTGGCCTAGAACGCACAGAAGCACATTTTGTTCACCTGTTTCCTTAACGATGTGAAAGGTCGGTTAACATGTTTAACAAGTTTCTATGCAAATCTGAACTCTAATGCTGTGACACCACATTCAGCCTCAAGGAACCACATGGAGGCGCGGACACGGAGGACGGGGCATGGTCAGGCCTGGGGACCAGTCCTGCAGGCTCCTGACCTGGTGAGAGGACGCCATCGGGCAAGCATGTGCTTAGCACAGACCAGTGCCAGATGCTGGGGACACTGCGGGGACAGACCGGACAGACCCTCCCTCCCCGGGACTCCCCATTTAGGTTGGGGAGAGAATCGGCAGCAAACACATTAGCAAAGCGTCACCCTGGAAGGGGGCTGGGGCGGGGGGCGGGGGGGCTGCTGGTCTGAAAGGGGCTCAATGAGTGAAGGCGTGAAGGAAGGAAGTGGCTGTGGGGGACGATTCCAGATGGTGAGCACCACGCTCAGAGGCTCTGCGCTCGAGGACTAGTGGGGAGCACAGCGAGGGAGCTGGGCGTCAGCAGGAGAGGTGGGCTGGGCAGATGGCCCTGGGCCACGGTGGCACTTCGGCTTCCACTCCCTGTGAGGTGTGACGGGAAGCCACAGGAGGATTCTCAGGATGAGTGACAGGTGAGCCTGAACTCTTAAAGCCGAGAGGAATGCCTTTCAGTGCTCCATGCAGACTTCTGCTCGTAAGGAACTGCGTAGGAAGAGCATTTACACTTTCCTCAGCTCTGCTGTGTTCGCACCGTTTTCCAAAGGTTTACACTTGCAACTTAAACTTTGCAAATGACAATACAAATTCCTGCCTCAAACAAAAATGGAACTGTCGCCCTAGCTGGTTTGGCTCAGTGATAGAGCGTTGGCCTGCAGACTGGAGGGTCCCCGGATCGATTCTGGTCAAGAGCACATACCTGGGTTGCGGGCTCAACCCCCAGCCCCGGTCGGGCACGTGCAGGAGGCAACCGATCCATGTCTGTCACATGGATGGCTGTCTCTCCGCCGCCCTTCCACGCCAAAAGTCCATGGGAAAATATCCTTGGTGAGGATACACACACACACACACACAAAGGAACTGTCCCTTTAAATGTTCAGTAATGGTGGGGAAAAGGCCTCACCACGCGGCAGGTCACCAGAGCCCCCAGCCAATGATATAGAAGATTGGGAAGGCGAGGTGCTTGATCCCCATAATTTTCCAGCCAAGACTCAGCTACTGTGGGCGCCCGGCTTGGCCCTCGGTGAGCCTTCTCTCTCCCCCAGGGCAGAAGCGTCAGCCATGCTCACTGCCTGGAAATTCCGTAGGAAGCCATCGGTGCTAGCAAACTTGCTAAAGAGCACGCTCACAGCAATCTCGCCTCTTCTCCCGAGACTGCACTGCCTCTGACCGCGAGGGGAAGAATGTGAATGGCGACACCGTGGGTGACACGCTGTAACAGTGCAGGCAGAGGGAAGCGCAGCCTGCAGCAGCACGGAGGCCCAGAGCGAAGGACAGGAAACGCTGGCGCGGACTTACGCTGCGCGCCTCGGGATGCTCCCGCGCCTCTGCGTCCGGTCTATCAACCGCCCGGAGCACTTCGGGGCTCTTGTGGCCGGTCTGAAATCGCCGGTCAGCAGCTCGCTCTCCCCCAACATCGCTTCTGCCCTCACACGGCCTTTCATACGGGCCTGGCCCTGTGAGGCCAATCGGGCCCCAAGAAGCGAAATCTGCATCACCTGCTCCACCTCGGGGTCCGTAGTCAATCTGCGGCTGGCGCCTGGCGCCTGGCTCAAGAGCCGGGGGGCGCTCTCTGGCGGGGCCGCCGAAGGGTCGCAGCATGAAGATGGACTGCCCGGCACCGTAGCAGAAACTCTGGAAGGAAAAGACACCGCGTTTCTGACGACGTAAGGGCTGACGTACAACGCTACGGGGCCTTTTCATTCAGGGTGCTAACAGAATTACGTCATTAACTCGTGGCATTGGCAGACATAACCCGTTCAGGAACTGTTTGTTCTTTTCATTAGAGGTCTCTTCCTTAATACGGGGCGAGCAGCCAATAAACACTGAGGAATCACTCAGCATTAAGAAGACTGTTCAAGCGGCGAGAGTTTGGCTGAACTGTAACAACGGCAGTCAGGCTGAACAGCAATTTCATGGGAAGGTACTAACTGATAGTTGCGCAGATGCTCCTATAGTCACACCCATCGAATAAGGTAAATGCTGAAAACCGTTCAGTTAACATCGTCATGCAAACATTCTCCTGTAGGTTTTTTTTTTTTTTTTTTTGCCAATACAAACGTGGCTCAGCTCCAGCTCCACAGGCTGAGTGGCAGCTGGGGGACCCTCCAGGCAGCAGTTCACCTGGGCCATGAAGCGGGGGGTCGAGGGGGGGGGTTACCCGAGAAGTCAACACTTCTCCCGGCACTCCCCGGGGTGGACGTGGCGTCTCTGGCTTCCCTGGCTTCCCTGGGCTGCGTGCTTGTGCAGACCGGCATTTTAAAGTGGCGCCAGCACGTGAGCCCTGGGGCGTGGCTCAGCTGGTGGGAGCATCGTCCGGGCACTGAAGGGCCTCGGCGTGGATTCCCGGGCAGGCGTGTAGGGAAGGCAACTGATGGATGTTTCTCTCCCCCCTTTTTCTAAAAAAACCCAATGAAAACTTATCTTGGGCCCTAGCCCGTTTAGCTCAGTGGATAGAGTGTCAGCACTCAGACTGAAGGGTCCCGGTGAAGGGCATGTACCTTGGTTGCAGGTTCCCTGGCCCTGGTCGGGGGGTGTGCAAGAGGCAACCAATCAGTGTGTCTCTCTCACATCGATGTTTCTCTCTGTCTCTCCCTCTCCCTCCCACTCTCTCTAAAAATCAACGGGAAAAAATCCTCGGGTGAGGATTAACCAAAAAACCCCACAAAATAAACAACAAAGCATCTCCTCAGGTGAGGATTACAAAAATATTTTTAAACAGACTAACAATGTCTCAGTATTTAAATTTTTTCCGTCTTACTTCTTAACCTGTTAAATATCAAGAAATAAAACCCCATAAACAAAGGCTCCTTGTGGTTTTCAACTCTGGAGAGTGCAGGCCCTGAAAACCAACGCCCGGAAGCTAGAGGCCGTTACCGCAGACAGAAGCAGCCACAGGCCTCCTTAGCAGGGAAGCAGCTGATGGTTTTGCAGTTTCAGTGTCGGAGCCTAACTGTACAACTGATGTCACCTAACCAGCCTGGCCCTAACCCTCCGAACCCCGTGACTCCAAAACCAAAGCGGAAACAGCCTCAAAGCGAAAGGACTGAGCCCCGGGGAGATGCTCCCTCACGCCTACCCCAGGCGCGTCCGGTTTGCTTCACGTGGCACGGGCTTTCCTGCGCCAGAGCCGAAAACCAACGGCACAAGCAGCGGACGGCCATGGCTGAGTGACGAGTAACATTTCTCCTCAATGACCGTCCGCTCCCCAGTGCCCCAACTGTCAGTGCGCCCACCGCTTCCGCACCCCTTTCCGAGGCTGCGGAAGCCCGGGCGTCTCCCTACCGGCGCTGCAAACACTCGAGCGACAGCGAGGAGGCCCACTTTCTCAAACAGGACGTGAGCACCACCTTAGGCCCTGGCCGGGTTGCTCAGTGGTTACACACCTCCTCCCTCCTTTTCACTCTCTAAAAATCAATGGAAAAAATATCCTCGGGTGAGGATTAAAAAAACAACGGACTGTGTGTGTATGGATTCACCACGTGCAAAGAACCAACTGAAAGGAGTCTTATTTTACATCACTGCCGAGGCAGCTACAATCCAGCTTGAGCACCACGGCCTGCGGAGAGGCCTCCACACGGAAGCACGCACACAGCTGAGCCGCCTAAAGGCCGCTTTGCACCCGCAGCGTGACCTGCCAGCTGGCTCCCAAGGCCTCTGCTCCGTAAACCTGTGGACTGTGGGCGACAGGGTTGTGTACTAACCACGACCGCCAACGCCATGACGATGAGCACCGGGACGTGCAGGAGCCCCGGGATCTCCTTCATGAGCGCTTTAATGAATTCGCCGGTTCCTTTGCCGATGTACTTCAACGGCTCCACCACAAAGTTGGTGAACGTCACTGCCAGCGCCTGAAAGTGGTAAAAGAACTTCGTTTTCCCCTCAAACGACTGAGGCACAGACTGAGCCAAAACGCCCTGGGCACCGAGACTGAAGTGACGTTACGTAAATTAAAACGCTGTCATAGGCCCTAGCCTGTCATCAGCCTGTCATCAGCCTGCAGACTGAAGGGTCCCAGGTTCGATTCCGGTCAAGGGCACATGGCTGGGTTGCGGGCTCGATCCCGTTAGGGGACGTGCAGGAGGCAGCCAATCAGTGATTCGCTCTCATCATTGATGTTTCTCTCTCTCTTTCCCTCTCCCTTCGTCTGTGAAATCAATAAAGATATATTTTAAAAATAAAATGCTGTCATATGCTTTAGAAAAATCACTGTGCAATGGAAATATATTCTTTCTAGAACAAAGGTTATTAGCAAAAAGACTCTAAAAAAAAAAAACAACTATTTTTGCCCTGGCCAGGTAGCTCACCTGGTTAGAACGCCTCCCTAGATACACCAAGGTTGCGGGTTCGATCCCCAGTCAGGACATACGTAAGAATCAGCCAACGAATGCATAAATAAGTGGAACACATCCATGTTTCTCCTGCGCTCCCTCTCTCTCAAATCAGTAAATAAAAATTAAAAACACCTGTAATTTTTAATACATGCAAGGGTGTTTGGACTCACTTTGCGTATGTAATTTTTACGAGACTATTCCATACCTTCGTTGGTGGTACCAACAAAACGGGGTTGACGAGCAAGAGCTCGTAGTATTTTTGGCACGGGTCGTCCTTGTAGGTCCAGGAACTCCTAAACCATTCTGTTTGGAGAAATGGACAAAACACAGAGTCATTTAAAGAGAGCTGCATTTCATTCCCGAGTAAGACAATATCTTGGTTTTATCCCTGCCACCACCACTAATCAATTTTACACTGACTCCCTATGATGCCAATTTACAAAGTTTTCATCGTATGTCCAAAGTGTTTATTTTAAAAATCCATTCAAATTCTACAAATCCTGTGCAGGTAGTAGTTTATGTTATAAAGATTTCTACACGGTAACTATTTGAAAACTGGGGAACTCTGAGTGAGACTGGACTGTACCCAAGCCCCTGTCCTGGCCAGGCCCCGGACTGGTGGTCCTGCCTCCACCGGGGAGGGCATACAGGACCCCCATTCCTCTGACAGCTGCCTGAGTCCTCAACAATGTCAATTTACAGTCAGTTCTCTCCTCATTTCATAAAATGAAGAAGAACATTAGTTCTCCCAGCTCTTCTAAGTCAGGCTCACATTCCGTACTAGCCTGAGCCAGAGGCGGCACCTGCCTGTCCATGAAGCAAGGCTGGGTTCGTTTAGTTCTCACGTCTTAAGAAACATTAATTTTGGACCTGAGTATAGAATATGCTCAGATTCTGTTCTGGATTCGTCACCAGGGACTTGCATTTATGTATAAGGTGTCTTTGAACATTAAACCATTCCCACTGCTAGATATACATAACTAAAGGCAGTCAACATTACTGCAAATGTTTATAAAAATCTGTACAAAAAAAAGTAACTTCCCCTGGTTAAAAAAAATTGTAAAGCTACAATATAAGATGTTGTAAGTCAATATAAGGAGATGAAGTCTAAACGGATACTCATTTATATCGAGAGATTCACTTCTTTTATAAACTTATGCTGAGACCTAGAATGAGTGAGACCCTGCGTGACAGGCAGGGGCACAGCGTCCTCAGCGGATGGAGGGAGACAGCGTATCAGCAGCGAACATACAGCGTCTAGTCCTGCCCTGTGACGGCACATGAGTACAGAGCTCACTGGTCGGAAACCTGAGACTCTCTTCTCTTTTTTTTTAATAGGAATATTTTAAAATGCTGCTTATTAGCTTGACTTATAAATCAAAACCCTGGAAAGTATTTTTTAACATTTCTCTCATGTTAAGAAAAATATATATACGTGTTTGCTCAATAACTCTAAAAAATCCCCATTTATCCCCCCCCCCTCCGCTTTCTTCCCCTCCCAATCCAAAAAACGAAATAAGGAAATATAGACTACTTTAATATAATTAAAATGCATGATATACAGGGATGGGCAAAAGTAGGCTTACAGTTGTGAGTACACGGAGCAGTATATTCTTGTATTATTATTTATTCATTATTGTATTATTTCCTTGTACTACAACTGTTTTCTCCCACCCTATATATAAAGGACCAGCAGAGAACAGACGCCCTGAATATAACTGTGAGAATTAAGTTATGTTTTATCCACAAATATAGTCAATGTGTTTTATAATTTAGCATATTCTAAATTAATAATTCAATATGCCATTTTGATACAGTAAATTGTGGACAATGTATGTAGTTGCATTTTTATATCTCTATGTAACCATACTGATAAACTGAGAAAAATGACACCCCAAGATACATCATCCGATTTATATACATTAGGCACCAAAGTCAGAAACCTGGGTTAATTTTAAGTATTCTTACTGCTTCAAGCTATCAGTTTTAAGGCAATTTAATTTACTTCTCTTTACCATCTCTGCTTGACAGTGATCAGCTCCTGCCATAACAAAGGCCCTCTGCCCTTTACTGGGGTAGTAAAGAGGGAAGGGGGTCAAATAGATGGTGATGGGAGATTTGACTTCAGGTGGTAAACACACAATGCCATCTACAGATGATGGATCACAGAATTGTGCACTTGAAACCTATAAAATTTTACTAACCAATGTCACCCCAATAAATTAAAAAATAAAGTCACATGCCCTAGCCGGTTTGGCTCAGTGGCTAGCGCGTCGGCCTGTGGACTGAAAGGTCCTGGGTTCAGTTCCACTCAAGGGCACTTGCCTGGGTTATGGGCTCGATCCCCAGCAGGGGGCGTGCATGAGGCAGCCAAACAATGGTTCTCTCTCATCACTGATGTTTGTTTCTTTCTCTCTCTCTCCCTTCCTCTCTGAAATCAATAAAAATATATTTTTAAAAAGTCATAACGAAGGATCAAGCAATCCTATATAATAAAAGCAGAATATGCAAATTGACCTAATGGCAGAACAAACGGTCACTATGACGCACACTGACCACAGGGGGCAGACACTCAACGCAGAAGCTGCCCCCTGGTGGTCAGTGCGCTCCCACAGGGGGCTCCCAGCTGGTGAGGGCAGCGGCAGCGGCGGTAGCCTCTCCTGCCTTCGCTGCAGGCGGGCAGTAAGGGGCGAGGGGCCCTGGACCGTGAGAGGGCGCAGGCCAGGCTGAAGGAGTTCCCCCTTCCCACCCCCCGCCCCCGAGTGCATGCACCTCGTGCAGCGGCCTCCAGTATCTGTAATGAACGGGCCTTCTCTTCTCCTGGCTCTACCCTGGACACCTCGGCCTTCCTGCTGGTTCTTCTGAGCTGAAGAGCCGGTCCTGGAAAGCCTCCTTCTGCTACTTGATCATTCTTTGTAATTTTTACTATGTTTCCGCATTCTCAAGAATTCTATTCCAAACAAGGCCCCCGGAGCCAGCAGACTTACCCCAGAGGCTCCCAGACCAGTCCATCTTCTCGGCACACGCGTTGCTGAACGGCTCCATCTTGGCGACTTCGGCCTGATGCTGCGCGAAAGCCACCTGACCGACACCCAGGGGAGCGTGAGCGCTGCCAGCAACGGTGACGCCCCACAACCCGAACACCCTCGTTCAGACACGGGTTGTTTAAAAGGTTTCAACAGAGAAGATGCACCTCGTTTCTAAAGAGGGCTCTTTAGCTCACGGCCAAGCACAGTGTCAGTGCTTCGAGCCCGATAAAGAACAGAGCAACTGACTTCTTGAGGAAGGACTTAAGATGAGGAAGGAGAACCTTGTCACTGATTTAAAAAATTAGTTCAAATATGGCTCCTACCACACCCCAAAATATCGCTCCGTAGGTTAAATGCTGCTGCCCAGCCCCGGTAAGATGGGGTTTTGCGGTGGGTGGTGTTCAGTGCAAGTGGCCACAAGCGATAACCATCTTTCACAAATTAAAGCCCCACGGGAGATCAGTGAGATGCCCACATTCAACCAAACAACCTTCCTTCCTTTAATCTTAAAGAATGACAAGTTCTAGAAGCTGTGGAACTGAGAGCAAAAGGCTTCAGAGAATCACAACTGTCTAATCCGATGAATTCAGTAACAATATCAGGCTGCCTGCCTCCCCTGCTAGACAGAGCTGAAATCGTCCTGTGCGATTAGACCCCTGTGACAGGAAGGGCGCTTCTTTAAATTTCTATAGATAGCACAGCATGGGCCTGATTTCTTTTAGGGTTAGAGTCAGGTTAGGGTTCAGCAGAATTTCAAGTTTGAAAGATTTAAAACTCAGAAAAAAGACTGCAAAGCAGTGTCTCAAAATACTGGCAGTGGCAACCTCCAGGTGACAGATTACAGGTGTATTTAAAAGTTAAATTTCTCTGCACTTCTTTAAATTCTCTACCTTAAACATACTATGTTTATATTCAGGAAATAACCTAACTTTTAAAAACTAGTATTTTGATATAATTTCTAGCAAATAAAACATATCCCAAATCACTAAAATAACAATTTTTTAATGTGTCTACCTCGCTCTATTCTGACTTAGCTGTTCAGATACCACCTGTAAGGAGCTGGATCATTAAAATTAGAACGGAACGTTCCCCCCATTACCTAGTCAAGGACCCAAAAACCAGGTACAGCCAAGCACTTGCCAATTCCACCCCAGCCCCATCTCCAACCACTGCCTCCAAGCCTCATCTGAGGCAAGGTTATATACTAACTCTACATGGATTACTCTTCTTTTATTAAGAAATACCATTTTTAAATTTTAAAACTCCCACCTAATTAATACCTTGTATAAATACATCCAATTCCATCCCATACTGATGAGGAAACTGATGAGTAAAACACGTTTCAACTGGGTGTACCAACGAACATACGTCCAGAGCTGGGTAGCAACTAGCATCACGATGCAGAGCAGACATAGAAGCACCTCAAACAGAAGGAAGAGACAGCAGAGTCACTGCCGAGCGTCCTCCCCACCAAACCACAGCATCAACAAAAACAAAAACTGGACTCAAACGTGCAAAATCGCCCGAGCTGGTTTGGCTCAGTGGATAGAGCGTCGGCCTGCAAACTGAAGGGTCCCGGGTTTGATTCCTGGTCAGGGCACATGCTGGGTTGCCGGCTCGATCCCCAGTAGGGGGCATGCAGGAGGCAGCTGATCAATGACTCCTCTCATCATTGATGTTTCTCTCTCTTTCCCTCTCCCTCCCTCTCCGAAATCAATAAAAATATATTTTTAAAAACGTGCAAAATCACTTGTACCATTTTGCTGAAAGTTCGTCAACACAGTATGAGTGACTTAGTCCAGGTTCTTAACACGATTATGGTGGCGTTTGCATAGTGTTTTTCCAAAACCTGTTCCTCGGGCCCCCCTCACGCAGCCTACCATGAACACATCATATGGATCCACGCCAAAGGAATCTTCAAATCGCCACTTCCATCTTTCAAAATCATGAAACTTAAAATTTATTAAAATATCACTTAGTGCATCATCCAGGGCGCCTGGCAGTGAGTCCTCCCCATTGAGAAACTTCTCTATTTCTATCCACGTCTGTCTTTTAAGGATAATCTCGGCATCGTAATGCATGTCACCTCGGTTTTCATCAGGCTGAGTTAAATTTGCCAAAAAAACACAAACAACAGGAAAGGGAATGTTATTATATTACCCAGCGAGATGTTTCAAGCCGAAAGCCAATTTGGAACTAAATACACAGTTAGTTCACAGTATTTCACACAGCGTAAGGATAACAGAACCCACCCGTCTGCCTCACAGGCCACGGAAAACCGAAGATGATACATGTGAAAAACATTTCAAAAAGGGTAAAACTCTGCAAACAATGTACATTTTACTAAAACACAGCGGCTGCTTCTACCCGCAGTCGTTACAGTCTATGACGTCACTTCAAACAGTGAGGAGCCCACCCCGAGCCCTGGCTCCTCAGGGACAGGCAGGGTAGGTTCCTGCCAGCAGCACAGTGCGTGCACTTCCAGCTCTGCACGAGCAGCACCTGCCCGGAAACAGCGTGGGGGCACTGCGTGAACGCACTTCCTCTTCCTCGTCAGGTAGGCTCCTCATCACCCGAGTGCGCCGGTGTGGAGGTGGAAGAAACCAGGAAAATTAATAAATACTGAAGATGCCCACTACATTGATTAGTTTCACACCACCAATACTCACAAGTCCAAGCTTTCTGGCTTCAATTAAAATCTTATTTAAGTATCTCCTAAAAACAGGATTGTTTTGACTTGCACAGTCTTTCCTCTTTTTCTTTTCACATTCATCAATCTGTAATCACACACCAAAAAAGCAACGGTTAGCCTCAAGTTTAATGTAAGGGTTAAGTTTCTAACCTTGTGGCCCCATCAAATCCAAGGGAAAGCGCTGTTTGTTTGGTTTTTCACGTTTTATTGATTTTGAGAGAGAGAGAGGCAGGAAGAGAAACATCAGTGTGAGGTTGGAAGGTTGGTCAGCTGCCTCCTGCACGACCTCTATCGGGGATCACGCCTGCAGTCTGGGCATGTGCCCTGCCTGGGAAGGGAACCAGCAACCTTCCAGGGCACAGCACGACGCTCAACCACCTGAGCCACGCCAGCCGGGGCAGGGGCTGCCTAGTCTTATTAAGCTCGCACTGAAACGTGGAGCCCGCCTGCTCCTGTCAGCTCTCTCCTTGCAGAGGTCAAGTAGACAGCAAAAGAGGAACACACACCCAGTACTTAGCCGTGACCAACAGTTTTTCCTGACCTTCAGCTATTTTAAAGCTGAAGATTTAAAATAAAGCAAGGAGGCAGCGATGCGGCTCAGCAGAACATCTGGACCAATCTGTCTCTGTAATGGCAGACAGTGAGGAGGGAAAGAGAAGGAAGGGATGGAGGAGGGAGGAGGGAGGGAAAGAAAAAGAGTGAGAGATGGAGGGAGGATGGGAGGGAGGAAGGGAGGGAGGGAGGATGAGATGGAGGGAGGGAGGAGGATGGGGAGGGAGGGAAGAGGAAGGGAGGGAGGGAAAGGAGAGGAGGGAGAGAGGAAGGATGAGATGGAGGGAGGAGGATGGGGAGGGAGGGAGGAGGAAGGAAGGAAGGGAAAGGAGAGGAGGGAGGGGGGAAGGAAGGAAGGAAGGGAAAGGAAAAGGAGGGAGAGATAGAGGGAGGGATGTCTCTGTGGCCTGTGAGACAGACGGGTGGGTTGCTATAAAGAAACAGAGAAACAGATAGGATGAAGCCAGAAGGAGGAGACAGCGAAGCATTTCCCGAATGTGCCTATTACGTTGGCCTTTTGTGACCGTCTCCCGTCAACGACTGATCACCCCCCGCTGCAGGCACGCCGGGAGGGCAGGCACCATGGCCCCGCCATCCCTCAGCACGTACACCTGCACCAGGACAGACGTCCTCTGAACTTCGCTCACGGACACTTGGGGGTCAAGTCACCAGTGAGGGCAAAGCATGTGGCGCGCACGTTAGAACCTGGGATGAAACACGCTGGAACGGGTGTTACAGTGAGTGTGGAGCCCGAGCACGGAACGGGGCCTCAGATGATACACCGGGTAACTGCGCACAAACTCAGGACAGGACACCGAGAGAGAGGTCACGTGGCCGCTTCCTCTGCTTCAGGCAAGATGCATGAACCTTTAAGACAAGCATGCTGCGAGTTTGACATGCTCGCTTCAAAGTTTTTAAAATGTCTCTTTAAGAGAAACAATGTTGTTTTAAAACAAGGAGTAAAGCCTCCATGTTACCCATCCCGTTTTTTACACTGTTTAAATCACAGTAAAACGTGTATGAAAAGGCAGGGCTGCACTTGGAGGCAAACTTTATCCACATTTCTCTGCTGGCATTCGGCTCAGAGGGCCACGTCCGCTAAGAACCCCAAGCAGGTGCTTAACGATCTCAGCGAACAAGTGCTCCCCTCAGTCTGGACCCCCCTCCCGCCCCCCCACGAGCTCTCCCACACTTGCCCCATCTCCCCTCAGGGGCAACACTTGCCTCTTCTCCTCCACCTGCCGCGTTGCTGTCCCTGCCTCAGTGTGAGCCGTCAGCTTGCTGGACCCCGGCCAAGCCCGCTCCACCCAGGCTCCTCCACGCCAGCTCAGCCGGCCTCACACCAACCGAGGGGTCCCCGCAGCACAAGCTACGTCCAAACCCCTCAACAACCTCGAGCCCGCTCCTCCCCGTGAACGCTACCTCAGCCACACAAACGGGAGCGCAGAAACGAAGCCCTAGTGACCACACACTCCCTTCCAAGCACCCTTTATCTGTAAGAGGAACTCGATGCTTCTAAGCTGGGGACAGGCCCATTTCTCCGTCTGCCACATTCGTCATGATCTACCAGACTCTAGCACTGTGACAGGCGACAGAGAATCAAGAATGAATCAAACACATTCTCTGTCCCAAGAAATTTCAGTCTGAGAAAGAAAACATTATTATATAATGAGCTAAATGTCGTTACAGGAAAACAAAAGCACTATTTCACAAAAAGACCAGAGTAACTGCTTAAGAAACCGAGGCCAGCGAAGCACAGAAAAAATAAGGCACAGCTGATCCTTGGGTAACACGGGTTTGCACTGCTCAGGGCTTATGCTGATTTTTCCCCCAATAAATGCATTCTGTACTCTAAATGTGTTTCTCCGGCTTACTTTACTGTGAAGATAGAGTGTAATTAACACACACAGTATGTGTTCATCGACTGTTTATGTTATCAGTAAAGCCTCTGATCAACAGTAGATATTAATAGTTATGTTTTGGGGGAGTCCAAGTTATACAAGGATTTTCAACTGTGTGTGTGGGGGGTTAGTGCCCCCACCCCGTTCGGGCGTCAACTGTATATATAAACTGCCCAGCACACAGAAACAAAAAGCATGCCAGCAAGCACAGAAAACAGAGAGAAACTTGACATACTATAAATAATATAAAATTCATGAATGAAAAAAACTAACCTTATGAAGTACAGAATCAAGTCTGCTGTAACATCCCGACAATTCATCAGCGTATGACGAGTCAGCACTGATCTCCTTTCTCACCTAAAGCAGAGTAGAGAAAGACTTATTTCTTTATAGTTCACTTGTAAAGAAAGTCTGTAAGTGGAGATTAAAATTTTAACTTCTCCATTTTATAACTTACCTTGTTATATTTTTTAACTGTATTGAACCACCAAAAACGTAAATTCATATATCAGCTAAGAATGAAAATCAAATTAGTTTGCTACCTGATGGGCTTTACATTCATCAAAACAGAAATACGCAGGTGGGGTGAGGTATCTCCGACTACGAAGCACCCTGTATGACGGCCAACCATGGACAAGGGCTCTCCCAGTTCTGAGTAAACCCAACAGCAGCCGACCACGTCCTCCCAAGGACCGCTGAGGTCTGACACACACCTGCGATCTCCTCATTGTCCCCGAAGCAGCATCGTAGTTGAGCATGTCTGTGGGGTCAATCCAGTCGTCATCATGAGCCAAGCCAGCCACCAGCCACAGACATTCACAAAGGAGCAGCCAACACAGCATCCTGCGGGAGGCTAAACACAAGTTCTAATAAATGTAATGAAATATCGGTATTTTTAGAAGAAATTGTAACTATCTACTTCCTTCTAGTGCTAAGATAATGCTTTCTTTCTGAACTAAAATAAAACCATGAAATGATATCCTATATAATAAAAGGCTAATACGCAAATTGTCCCCTCAACCAGGAGTTCGACCAGGGGTCGGAGCTGGCAAGCCAACCCGCCTGCTGCCCCCCACCCCACCCCGCAGCCGGACCCTCCCCACAGCTGGCCCCGGCCCCCATCAGTCCCCAACACCCATCAGGGTGGGTGGGCCAGACCCCACTCGTGCAAAAATTCGTGCACTGGGCCTCTAGTTCACCACACACACACACACACACACATTTTCACTGAGACAAAAATAGGGATTTTCCATATGATTCTGCCATTCCATTCCTAGGTATGTGCCCAGAAGAAATGAAAATATATGTCCACACAAAAACTTGTAAGCAAATATTTACAGCCACATTGGTCATGATAGCCACAGAGTAGAAACAACCAAATGTCCATGGACCGATGAATGGACACGACAACGTGGCACTCAGCTCAGACTCTCCGAGAGGCCCAGGCTGCCCAGGCGGTATAGCTAGACAAGGAATATCATTGGGCCACAAAAAGAAATACTTTTTAAAGGAATAAAGCATTGATACATGCTGCCATGTGGATGAACATGTGAAAGAAGCCAGTCACCCTAAACCATATGTTATATGATTCAATTCACACGAAATACCCGGAATAGGCAAATCTGCAGACAGAGACTGGTACTGAGGGCTGGGACAGAATAAGGGGCAAAAGGTGGCAGTTAGGTGCCACACGGATTCTTTCCGAGGTGATAAAAATTACCTAGAACTGAGGCAACTTATGTATATCTCTGTGAATATTCTAAAACCACTGAACTGTAAACTTTAAGTGGATGAACTGTATAGTATGTGAGTCATTTCTCAGTAAAACTGCATTAAAAACAAAACACACAGGTATTTTAACTAAATTGTCCCCGCCACCCCAATTTTTTTAACAAATGGGAAATAAGAAAGGTTCAAAATGAAGATTCAGACTCGCATCAAACACTGCCCTTGCCTCCTCCCACAACCACCCCAAAGTCACAACTAGATGATGGAGCAGCCACCGTGGCCAGCCATCTGCAGACTATGGCGAGAGGTCCTATCACTAAGGACATAAGGCGCCACATCGAGACTGGCAGGAAGGGCAGAGAGACGCACGCATGGAAGGGCTTGCTGCCACACCCCTGGTGCAGTCATGAAGGAACGGGAGGGAGAGCTTGGCTGGGAGGGCCCCTGAGGAGTGAGGAGTCCCAGCCCCCACCTGACTCCCCATGCCCGGCACCAGTGCTGGAACAGAAGACCCCATAACATGGGTTGTAAAAACCAGTGGGACTGCGTCTGAGGTGGACAAGGGGCTGCTGGAGGCCTAGAAACTTCTCTTGAGGGGCCACGCACACACTCTCCTGCTCAGACTCACTGGCCCTGGGCTCCAGTGCGGGCGGGTGGCACCTGGAAGAACACCAGGAACACGTGGGGAGACTGACCCCCTGGCTGCAGGGGGCGGGCTGGGGGGAGGGGGGAGACCAGAGCGCCGGCAGGCGTGGCCACTGCTCCCTCGCTGAGCCTGCCCCGCCCTCAGCTTGCAGGCACAGGCAGGTGCCAAGCTACTTGCCCCCGCCTTGTGATTCCGACACCGCCCCACTCAACTCCTGCCCGGCCCAGCCCCCTCCACACAGGCGGCTGGCGTGGCTGGCCACCACTCCTTTTGCACTCGGCGTTATCATGACCAGTTTCAGGGGCACAGCGCAGTGGTTAGACAATTGTGCACTTTACAAGTGTTCCCCCTGGTATTTCCAGCACCACCCGGCACCACACACCGTCACTGCAATGTCACTGATGCGTTCCCTGGGCCGCACTACCCCTTGCCGAAGGCCCCAAACTTGGCACAAGCGGCAACCAGTCTCAGCTCGCCTTTTAACTCCCATCCGGTGTCCCCAAGCCCGGCATACGCTGCAGCGAGGCTGGCCTGAAACATAACCTCAACTAAGTGGCCACAAGCATGGCGCACGTGGCAGATGGCCTCAGCACACGTGGTGCCAACCAAAGGCCCCACGGCTCAGCCTGCAGCACAGCCTCCCACGGCACCTTCACGCCAGCACACGTGGCAGCCAAGCACAGGTCACAGTGCAGCTCCCATAGGTGGCCCCCAGCCGGGCACACATGGTGGCTGACCTTGGCCTGCACCAGAGCCCCTCCCAAGAGCCTCCAGAACCCACACACCCAGTGGCTTGCTTCAGACCACAACAGGGTAGCATCCAACCAGCTCTACAAACGACTTCTCCACTGTAGTCATGGCAGCCCTCACAGCCAGTCACAACCACAGGTGTGCAAAGCAACCAAGACTCAACTAAAGCAGGTGAGCACACACAAGCCACGCAAAGAACTCTCCTGGAGCACCAGGCTCAGGTGAACAGGAGACTGCACCAGTGGGCCCCAGAGAAAACCTACTCCGTAAGGCCACCCTACCAAGGCGGGGAGACATCGCAGATCTACCGAATACATACAAACAAACACAGGGATTCAGCCACAACGAGGAAACAAAGAAACATGTCCCATGTGAAAAAATAGGACAAAATGCCAGAAAAAGAACTAAACAAAATGGAGACCAACAAACTACCAGACACAGGGCTCAAAGCACTGGTGATAAGGATGCTCAATGAGCCTAGGAGAAGAACAGACGAACTCAGTGAGAACCTCAACACACAGAGAGGAACAGTAAGAAAGAACCAGTCAGAAAGGGAAGACACAGTAACTGAAATGAAGACTACGTTAGAGGAATCAACAGAAGAGTGGACGCGGCAGAAGATCAAATCAGTGATCTGAAAGACAAGGCTGAGAAAACACCCAACTGGAACAGTAAAGAGGAAAACAAATGTTAGGAACCTTTGGTATTTTAACTATAACTGGTAATATCAAGCATACCAGAAGAAGACAGAGAGATCAAGGAATTGGAAACCTATTTGAAGAAATAATGCCGACATTGAAAAAAGATAGAGGAAGACATAAACAAATGGAAGAACATACCGTGTTCATGGATTGGTAGAATCAACATCATTAAAATGTCCATACTACCCAAAACAATCTATAGATTCAATGCACTCCCCATTAAAATACCAACGGCATATTTCAGACCTAGAACAAACTCTTCAAAAATTCATATGGAATAAAAAAAGACCCCGAATAGCTGCAGCAATCCTGAGAAAGAAGAATAAAGCAGGAGGGAACTCTAAACCAGATATCAAGCTATATTACAAAGCCACTGTCCTCAAAACTGCCTGGTACTGGCACAAGGAATAGACCAATGGAACTGAACAGAGAACCCAGAAATTGACCCAAGCCAGTATTCTCAATTAATATTTGATAAAGGAGGCAAGAGCATACAATGGAGTCAAGACAGTCTATTCAACAAATGGTGTTGGGAAAATTGGACAGATAACATGCAAAAAAATGAAATTTGACCACCAACTTACACCATACACAAAAATAAACCCAAAATGGCTAAAAGTCTTAAACGTAAGCTGGGAAACCATAAAAATCTTAGAGGAAACCACAGGCAGCAAAATATCAGACATATGTTGTAGCAATACTTTATCGATACAGCTCCTACAGCAATGGAAATTAAGGAGAAAATAAACAAATGGGACTACATCAAAATAAAAAGCTTCTGCACAGCAAAAGAAACCATCAACAGAACAAGAAAACTCACTGCATGGGAGAATGTATATGCCAATGTGATCTCCGATAAGGGTTTAACCTCCAACATTTACAGGGAACTCATACAACTTAACAAAAGGAAGATAAACAATCCAATCAAAAAATGGGCAAAGGACCTAAATAGACACCTTTCAAAAGAGGACATACAGAAGGCCAAGAGACACATGAAAACATGCTCAAAGTCACTAATCTTCCGAGAGATGCAAATCAAAACGACAACGCGGTACCATCTCACACCTGTCAGAATGGCTATCATCAACAAATCAACAAACGACAAGTGCTGGCAAGGATGCGGAGAAAAAGGAACCCTCATGCACTGCTGGTGGGAATGCAGACTGGTGCAGCCACTGTGAACTGTATGGAGATTCCTCAAAAAATTAAAAATGGAATTCCCATTTGACCCAGTGATCCCACTTCTAGGAATATATTCTAAGAAATCAGAAACACCAATCAGAAAGGATATATACACCCCTATGTTCATAGCAGCACAATTCACCATGGCTAAGATTTGGAAACAGCCTAAGTGCCCATCAGCGGATGAGTGGATTAGAAAACTGTGGTCCATCTACACAATGGAATACTACGCTGCGGTAAAAAAGAAGGAATTCTTACCATTTGCAGCAGCATGGATGGAACTGGAGAGCATTATGCTAAGCGAAATAAGCCAGTCAGAGAAAGATAAATAGCACATAATCTCACTCATTTGTGGAATATAGTGAACAACATAAACTGATGAACAAAAACAGATCCAGAGACAGAGAAGCATCGAACTGACTATCAAACCTCAGAGGGAAGGCAGGGGAGGGGGAGGGTAAGAGATCAATCAAAGGACATGTACGCATGCATACAAGCCTAACCAATGGACACAGACACTAGGGGGGTGAGGGCATGTGCTGGGGCGTGGGAGTGGCCAGGGAGAGGTCAAGGGGGAAAAAATAATATTGTAATAGCTATGTATGGGCCGGGGAGGGGGGCTACTTGAAAAATCAAGGGGACCACTCCGTAGGGAAAGCCTGTCAAATTCAAAGGCTAACAGGGGCCAAATAAACGAGGCATGCGGCCCATGGGCTGCAAGTTTGACATGCTTGCTGTAGGCTGTGTGATCGTCTACCCACTGTGTTGTGCACCTGAAACTAATACAGAATAATTTTGAATGTGAACTATAATTGTAAAAAAAGGTGGAAAATTGTATATGTTTTTCATCACAATAATAATAAAAAATAAAAAAATAACGACTGAAAACGTCCCTAACCTGGCAAAGGAAATAGACATACAAGTCCAGGAAGCAGAGTTCCAAACAATACGAATCTAAACAGGCCAGAGCATAATTAAAATGCCAAACATTAAAGACAAAGAGAATGTTAAAAGGAGCAAGAAAAAGCAGGCAGTTAGTCAAGGTAGCTCCCATTAGACTGTCAGCTATTATTCAAGAGGAAATCTGCAGGTCAGAAGGGAGTGGCATGAAATAGTCAAAGTGATGAAAGGTAAAGCCCTACAGTGGCCGGCAAACTCATTAGTCAACAGAGCCAAATATCAACAGTACAACGATTGAAATTTCTTCTGAGAGCCACATTTTTTAAACTTAAACTATACAGGTAGGTCCATTGTTATTAACTTAATTAGGGTATTCCTAAGCTGGCCTTTGCTAAAAACTCAAGGGGCCAAAGAGCCGCATGTGGCTCGCGAGCCGCAGTTTGCCGACCACTGGGTTAGAGTATGGTCCTCATACACCAAGGTTGTGGGTTCAATTCCCAGTCAGGGCACATACAAGAATCAACCAATAAATGCATCAATAAGTGGAACAAGAAACTGACGTTTCTCTTTCTCTCTCAAATCAATACATTTTTAAACCTGTTTTAAACAGACTGCTTATAAACACAGCTTGGTGTATATATAAAGCACATGGTGACCACAAACCAAAATCTACAAGATACTAGTGTACAACAAATAAAGATAAAGCAAACAAAACATGACACTATACAAAGTCTTTAACATACAAGAGAACAGAGCAAGAGAATTAAGAGGAAAAAAGAGAACCACAAAAACAATTCATAAAATGACAATAACTACATACCTAATCAAGAATAACTTTAAGCCGAAACCGGTTTGGCTCAGTGGATAGAGCGTCAGCCTGCGGACTGAGGGGTCCCAGGTTCGATTCTGGTCAAGGGCATGTACCTGGGTTGCGGGCACATCCCCAGTAGGGGGCGTGCAGGAGGCAGATGATTGATGTTCCTCTCTCATCGATGTTTCTAACTCTCTCTCTGTCCCTTCCTCTCTGTAAAAAATCGGTAAAATATATTAAAAATAAAAAAAACCTTTATTTTTTTTTAAAAAGAATAACTTTAAATGTAAATGGAGTAAATGCTCCAATCAAAGACACAGGGTGACTGAATGAATAAAAACAAGACCCCTACCTATGCTGCCTACAACAGACCCACATTAGACCAAACGGCAGATTGAAAGGGACAGAAAAGATATTTCAGCCAGCTGGCGTGGCTCCGTGGATGAGTGTGGACCGGTGAACCAGGAGGCGGGTCGATTCCCAGGTTTCAGGCTGAATCCCCAGCAGGGGGCGTGCAGGAGACAGCTGATCAATGATTCTGGTCATTGATGTCTCTATCTCTCCCTTTCCCTTCCTCTCTGATTAATAAAAACATATTGAAAAGAAAATATATTCCATGCAAATGGAAACAAAAACAAAACCTGAAGTAGCAATACTTATATCAGACAAACTAGATACAACAAGAGCTATCACAAGAGGTGAGGAAGGGTATTTCATAACAAGAGGATAAATCTCTTATGAACATCTACACACCCAACCAGGAGCATCTAAATATACACAGCAAATACCGACAGATACAAAGGCAGAGATCAACAGTAATACAGTAATAGGAGGGGACTTTAGCAACCTGTTGCCATGGATGCAGAGGTCACCCAGAAAAAAACAAGGAAACAGAGGCCTTAAATGGCACCTTAGATCAGATGAACTTGCCATTTTTAACACGTATCACCCAAAAGCAGCAAAATATACATTCTCGCCAAATGCGCCTACAACGTTTTACAGGATAGACCATGTCAGGCCACGAAACAAGTTTCAGTAAGTTGACAAAGGTTTTCGAGAAAGTGAAAAAGAACAGCTGACAGCGTTCACATCATTATATGGATCAAGGGGATGGTAAAACAGCCACAGGGAAAGTCAGTGTGGAACGAGGCTGGCGATTTGGAGAAACAGCACCACAGTGGGCATACACTAGGGGAGGTGACTCAGAAGGCTGGCAAGCCCGAGTTTTGACCACAGCCCCCACAAAGGCAAGCTATTGACAACCACGTCCCTTTCTCAATAATGAGCAGATGGAGAGCTTCGTCTAGAGCGAGGATTAGCAGAAAGGATGACAGGCCAGGAGGGGAGGCCCATTAGTGGAGTCAGCTGCAAATCCCCACGGTCGGTGATTTGAGGCTGGAACTCCTTGAGAGATCTTACCATGATTTCACATGACTCCAGACAAAGCTGCATCGACACCTGCTGGGTGCCGTGTCAAAGAACAGATTCTGACCAAGTCTGAAGTGGCCTGAGATGCTGCATTCCCAAAGCTCCCTCCCAGCGATGGCAGAGGTGCTTGCCCACAGACCACGCTCTGAGACGGTCAAAGACAAGTTACTAACCATCATGCGTTGGTTTAGCTTAATGGTGGCACCTGTGAGTCTACTAATTGTCAGTAATAGTCTCTCTACCCCAGTTCCTTTTCATCATTTTCCACCCCCATTATCATATACATATATAATAATAGCAGCTATCTTTGATGGGCCAAACACTGCTACTTGCATTCACTCAGTTCTCACAAAAACTCTTGGAGGTAATACTGTTACGTTTATTTTAAAGATTAGGAGCCAAGGAAGGTGCCCAAGCCCACTCAGCTACTAAATGACCAAACCCAGGCTTGGCTCCCCCTAAACTGCCCCTCAAGGGGCAAGATGCTAGTGGCCTTGAGGGCTATCCAGAGAGGGTGGGGAGGAGACACTGCTGGATCCACATGTCTACACAGCTGGAATTTTCTGAGTGGCTTGGGACCTGAGCTACTAGACTGACATCTCCAAGGAGACTGCCAGCTACTCAGTGGAAACAGATACAACAAACGGAAAACAAACAATCCAATTAAAAATGGGCAAAGGAGCCCTGACCAGTTTGGCTCAGTGGACAGAGCGTCAGCCTGCAGACTGAAGGGTCCGAGGTTCGATTCCGGTCAAGGGCATGTACCTTGGTTGCAGGCACATCCCCAGTAGGGGGCGTGCCAGAAGCAGCTGATCGATGTTTCTAACTCTCTATCCCTCTCCCTTCCTCTCTGTAAAAAAGCAATAAAACATATTTTTAAAAAATGCGCAAAGGACCTGAATAGACACTTCTCCAAAGAGGACAACACAGATGGCCAAGAGACATGAAAAAATGCCCAAAAAGTCACTAATCAGAGAGATGCAAATTAAAACGACAATGAGCTATCACCTCACACCTGCCAGAATGGCTACCACCACCAACTCGACAGACAAGTGCAGGCGAGGATGTGGAGAAAAGGGATCCCCAGTACAACGCTGATTGGAATGCAGACAGGTGCAGCCATTATGGAACACAGTATGGAGCTTCCTCAAAAAATTAAAACTGGAGCTGCCATTTGACCCAGTGATCCCACTTCTGGGAATATATCCTAAGAATCCAGAAACACCAATCAGAAAGAATGTGTGCCCTATGTTCGTAGCAGCATTGCTTACCATAGCTAAGATCTGGAAACAGCCCAAGTGCCCATCAGCAGATGAGTGGATAAAAACGCTGTGGTGCATCTACACCATGGAATACTATGCAGCTGTAAAAAAGAAGGATCTCTTACCCTTTGAGACAGCATGGAGGGCCCTGGAGAGTATGATGCTGAGCGACATAAGCCAGTCACCGAAAGAAATACCACATGATCTCACTTATATATGGAATCTCATGAAAATAAGCTGACGAACTAAATAGAGGCAGAGGCATGGAAGCATGCATTGCTCAAGATCACAGACAACAGTGCAGTAGGGGGCCGGGAACCTGGTGGAGGGGGCAATGGGAGGCATCTGTAATACTCTCCACGATGAAGATACGTTTTAAAAATTATGCCAAAATAAAATTTTAATTAAACAAAAAAAGTATCAGATCTCAATGAATTTACACGTTTAATGAGAAAGACAAAGCTAGCGTGAACAGCAGAGTCAAATTCCATATTAACCCAGCAGGACCTAGGCGTTTGGAGTTCAGTGCGCGTGCGGCGTGCAGTTTCCTGGGCCGGGCTCTCCAGCAGGCGCCCAGGTGAAGGTGGTGATGATGGTGATGATGATGATGATGATGCAGAGGGTCCGGGGTCCACACCATCATCACCTCCCTCATACAGAAAACGCGTCCGGAAAACCTGACTCATTTTTCACCACCTGCTCATAAACTTGCCTCTAACTTCTCACATTCAAATCAGATTTGGAATTTTTCAAAATCCACCACCACCACCAAACGCCGGCTCTTCGGGAAATGGTATTTATTCAAACGAGGCGTCAAGTTTTCAGAGATAACCCAAACCAACAAAACTCAACGTCCGTTCGGAACGGCTTCGCACCCGCTCGCCCCGCTTCCCCAGGCCGCTCTTTGAACCGGGGAACCAACAGCTACCGCGCAGCAACCGAGATAAGACAGCCGCGGGTCGGGAGATGAGGGGCAGCCCAGGAAACGCGGCGCTGCGAACTCCCCGCAGGCCAGGGCGCGCGCAGCCCCCGCCCCGGCCTCCCCGCCGCCCGCGAGACCCGCCGGGCCCAACCCCGCAGTCCCGGCCGCCAGCCCGGCCGCCTCACGAGCACAGCGACACTCACAGCGACACGGACGTCTGCGGTCGCCGGCGGCCGCTCCAGGAAAACAAGTTATCGCCCGGACGGCAGGAGAAGGTGTTCAGCGCCTGCGCGAACCGCCGAGCGCTTTTGTGGACGCCGAACCCCCGCGCGTCCTCCTCGACCCGCTCGGCCGGCAGCTGTGCGTCCTTCCCGGGCGCGCCGCTGATTGGCCCGCCGAGGGGGCGGGGCCAGGCCCTGTGGGCGGGTTTCCCGGCAGGGACTTTTGGGATTTTCACCTGCAGAACGCTCTGCAAATGACAAACTACGAAGCTAAACATATAAAACGGATATTAAGGGTATTTTTTATCTTGATTTATTTTATAATTTCTACTAGTGTAACACCTGCAATAAAACCCGGAAATCTACTTTAAGCATAATATTTTAAATGGACTATGATGAATGAAAGGGACTGTTTTGTTTTTGTCTTTAACTGCTGGCCTTGCAATCTCAGGAAGCTCGCCAAAGAAAAAAGGATATGCTTTACACACTAGGAGTTAGTGAGAGATGTGCACAAGTTATTGGCAGCAAATTTTAAAGTGTCTTAAATTTTGGTATATAATGTAGTACATCACCGTGCGTGTTGCTTATTATAATTCTTTAAAATTAAAATACACCTGACATAAAATTTACCATCTTAGCCACTTTTTCAGTGTATAGTTCATTGTCACTAAGTAATTCACATTGCTGTGCACCCATCCCATCTCCTTCACTTTTTCATCCTGCAAAACTGACATGCTGGACCCATTATACATCTCATCACTTCCCCCTGGCAACCACCATCCCACTTTGTAACTCGATGAGTTTGACTACTGGAGGAACCTCAGCTAAGTGGAAGCAATCGTGTCTTTTTGTGGCTGGCTTATTTCACGCAGCAGAATACTCTCAGGGATCATCCTTGTTGTGACGTGTCAAAATCTCCCGTTTTCACGGCTGAATATTCCATTGTGTTGTCTACCAAAGTTTATCCATTTATCTGTTGATGTCCTCTTGGGTTGCCTGCACCTTTTGGCTATTTCAAGTAGCACTGCTATGAACATGAGTGAACATGAGTGTACACATATCTCTTCAAGCCCCTGCTTTCAGTTCTTTTTGGTATTATCCCCAGGGGTGGGGATGCTGGATCCTATGTAGTTCTGTTTTTAATTTTTTGAGGACCACCATACCGTTTTTCCACAGTGGCTGCACCATCTTACATTCTCCCCAGGAGTGCACAAGCGCTCCAATCGCCCCACATCCCTGCCAACGCTTGTTTACAGTGGCCACCCTAATGGAGGGAGGTGGTGTCTCGGGATTTCCTTTGCGTTTCCCTAATTAGTGGTGTTAAGCGTCCTTTCATGAGCTTATAATTAGCCATTTGTTTGTCTTCTTTAGAGAAATGTCTATTCAAGTCCTTTGTCCATTTTTTAAAGAACACTCTTCTTTTTTAAGTGTTCTTATTAATTTGAGAAGGGAAGAAAAAATAAATTTAAAATAGGGACAGAGAGAGAGCGGGGAAGGAAGAGAGAGAGAGAGAGAGAGAGGGAGAGAGAGAGAGAGAGAGGAACATCTATGAGAGAGAATCCACCATTGATCGGATCCACTTGTCTCCTGCACCCTCCCCTGCCACACTACAGGGGAGGAAGCCTGCATCCCAAGCATGTACCCTGACGGAGAATGGAACTGGGGACCTCTTGGTTCACGGGTCAATGCTCATCCACTGAGCCACACCAGCTGGGGCCCTTGACCATTGTTTTAATCAGGTTGTGTGAGGGAAGGGGATTGACATTGAGGTATAGGAATTCTTTATTCTGAATATTAACCCTTTATCAGATATATGATTTGCAAATATTTTCTCCAATTTCATGGATTGCCTTTTCACTCTGTTGATTGTATCCTTTAGCTTATTACAATTAAAAAATTGTTAAACATTTAAAACATAAAATTTGAATCAGACCTCTGAAGCTTTTACCAAGGAGTTAATTTCTGCACTCCTCACTGAGAAGGGTCCAGAGATGTAGACACTTCAAGTTCTCTTATTTTCTCTTCCATTCACATGAACCAAATCTATCCACCTCCATGCAGAAGACAGTGTGGAGGCACGGGAAGGACATAGGTAACCAAGTATTTATTGCAATAATACAACTTCTAGTGCTTATTATCGCATACACTGCAAAACAGGTTCCATATCCCACATATAGAAGGATCTTTTTAAAAAATATATATTTTTATTGATTTCAGAGAGGGAGAGTGAAATAGAAATATCAATGATGAGAGAGAATCATTGATCTGCTGCCTCCTGCATGCCCCACACTGGGAGTCGAACCCGCAACCTGGGCACGTGCCCTTGACGGGAATTGAACCTAGAACCTTTCAATCCATAGGCCAACACTCTAAGCACTGAGCCAAACTGGCTAGGGCCATATAGAAGGATCTTACAGCCTACTCCTTGATAATGATGAATGTGGGATCCAAAGTTTTATGAACATTTTTACCATAAAGTTGAGCTAGTCTATATTAAAAAAAAAAAAAACTGCTTAAAAAAAACCCTATTTTTCCTAGTTTTAAATTTAACACTAATGACCTCCTGTATCTAAAATGTGTAAAATTAAGCATGAAAGTAAACTAAAGAAGAGACTGTAGCCCATTTTTAGTGGAGTTCCCTTCTGCATGCCTAAGAGATAGCAAAATTATGTACCTACTGAACATCCACAAGCTAATTAGATTTCATTTCTTTCTAAGAGCACTCACTTCATTTGCAGTCTAACTTAGAATTTATACATTTCGTCAGGTTTGTATTAACCAACTTTCAGAATATATTCATGATAGGAAGTTCTCTAGATCTTGAATTAAAAAGGTAGAAGACAGAAGTTACGCAGTTGTGCAGGGTTAAAAAGTAAATTAGTGAAAGAACTTCAGAAACTTAAGAAATTGATTGCTCATCCATTGGAACACACTACCTCCAAGTAAACTGGAGAAAATAACCCTCTAAATTGAAAGCCACAGACACTGAGAAACAGGAACAGTTTTAGGTGTCAAGAGGTCTTTATTGAAATAATAGCACAGTTACACTTCTAATACCCTTTCCACTTGTATACAATAGTTTAAAAATGCTTACTACATACAGTGCACAGACAGTTCAATAATTAGAACCAACTCAACTGCATTTAAAATAAATAAAATAGCCTATTTAATAACTTAAAGTAAAATTACTGTACAATATGAAAATAAAGATACGTAAGTGTTAGGATCTACGTTGCCGTAGAAATAAAATCATTATTCTGCGTTACACAAAACAGTGCAAGAAAAAACCCAAATAAGCTTTTGGAGTGCAAAGTTTAAAATTTCCATCTTTAAGTTATCATGCAGACATAGCATTTCAAGCCATGCTATAGTCTATGGCAAAGTTTTCATTTTTTAGAGGAAAATGCTGGCCAGTAAATTGACTGCACCGTCAAGTGCTGTGTCACACCCGCCGCTGCTCTGCCCTACAGTACAGATTGGAAGGGAGGTATCTTGTTGCATTCAAAAAGTTGAAATTAACAAGTTTCTGAAGCAAACACACTTACCTTTTAAGCATGAAACAAAATAATGTGACAAAATAGTAATTATATCCCTGGATTAAGAAAGGAAAAGGCCTATATCACATGAGGGTCTAAGAAGCAGTTTTCCTCCATCTTTAAACTCAAGAAGGATCTTCAGTGAAAACAACCATGTAACTTTCAAGAGACATAAAATTCTGACCTCTAGCTGGCAAGTGATACAATATCATGGGATCGTGAGAAACACGAAATAACTTCTGAACACCTATGTTTAATCTGTGTAAGGACTCGGTTGCATTACGTGTAATAATATGCTTAAAGTACACTTCCGTTTCATGTGCATATAAAACTGTTATTTCGGCAAAGACCAAGGAATGCTTTAATACTAAACCGTAAACACACCGTCCACCTTGACTGGAGTGCACACTGACAACACAGAGCTCTTCCGCAGACTTTGGCAACAAGACGACACACAGCAGGTCACAGCAGCACGAGCTCACGTGGAAGACTGAAAGCACTGCAGAATACACGCCCAACAGCTCCTACCAAAGGGGTACAAGGTCAAAGGGCCTCCTCATGCCAAGCCACTATCCTGTTCAGTCCATGTTCTTCAAATCTGGAATTGTCACAATCAGTAGTCTTCAGTCCCCGCGCTTTCACGGCCCAGGCGACACTGGGTGTGCTCTATCCACGGTAAGTCCAGAGGGTGACAGTTCTGTCTGCAGAGGACGACAGGAAGGACAGATCCTGGGTGTGCCATCTGCACTGAATCACTTTATCCTTGTGCTCCCCCACCACCATGATGGGAAGCTGTTTAGTGAGGTCTCCTAAATTAAAAAAGAGAAGGGGGGTTGACAATACAAAGTAAGTCTATGTTTAGATTTCACAGACTTCCTGTTACTTTAGGACATTACAGTATAAAAATCCTCAACTACATTAATACAATATATTGAAGAATTTAAACAGAGCCAGACTACTGGATGTGTCATTGTCAGTGGTGTTTGGTAACACGCACACAGCTGCCGCTGGCTCCTGGAAACTCAAGGTCACTTCCTCCTGACCTTGGTGCCACCACACCTCGGTCTCCTCTGTGGGCTTCCCTTCTCTTCCTCATTTAAAGTTTGGTAAATCTCAGAGGTCAGCCTTCGGATTTCTTGTTCCCTTTATCCCGCATTTCCTAGGAAATCTCATCTAGCATCACGGTACCATGACCATTAATGTGAGTCACACACATTCCATCTCCAACCTTGACTTCTCACCTGAGCTCCAGACTAGTCACAAATAGCTCTCTGACATCTCGCTCGGTTGCCTGACAGTCATCTTAAACTTAACCTGTTTAAAGCAAACGCTTCATTTTCTTGCCTAAACCTGTTCCTGCCCCACCGGTCTTGACCCCACGCCAATTAATGGCACCATCTTGTTGCTCATGCCAAAACCCTAGGGATCAGCACTGATTCCTCTTCCCCTCACTTTCAAACTTAACCCAAACAAATCAGTACATCCCCAATTGTCACTTCTTGTCACCTCCGCCTCCACCACCCTCGTCCAAGCCACCATCACCTCTCACCTGAATGGTTCCAACAGGCTCCTCACTGATATTTACACTTATAATCCTCCTCCCTACAGGACTCAAAATTATCTTTTAAAAGTGTAATTTAGAGCGTATCGCTCCCTGTTTTAAGTCTCCCACAGGACTCCATCATGTTTTAAAAACGCGTACAAAGCCCACCTGACGTCTTCCCCCTCCCCCTCGTCCCCAGCCACACTGGCGTCTTGCAGTGTCACGAACATGCCGAACGCGTCCCTGCCTCCGCCAACTGCGCTCGCTGTGGTCTTCCCTCGGGTCCTGGCATGGCCTGTTCCTTCGCATCATTCGGGTCTCTACACAAAGGGCACTTCCCCGGGGAGACCCACTCTCTCCTACCAAACTAGCGTTCCCTGGCACCCCAGTCTCTCTCCTCCCTTGCTAAAGTTTTAATAGCACTTCCCAATACTCCAAATTACATCATTTGAGTTACTTTTTACTGATGTCTAAAATGTGAGCTCCATCGAAAGAAAATTACATGTCTTACTCATCTCTCTGTCCCTAGTTGTTATACAGGTTTGCTTAAAATATAGTTTAACAATAAAACTATATTATGAAGACATTATTACACAGATTACACACTAAGTTTTTAAAAACAGAAGCAAAGAGTACATAACTTTAATAATTTGCTATAATTCATCTCAATACAACACCAGTAATTTGCTCAGTAAATACTATAAAACTAAAATCTGAAAATGTTGTTGGGTGAATCCCACCAGGTTAACAAAAAAGACAGATCCCAAAGAGAACAGGAGAGACTACAGAAAGGGAAAAGGTCCATCTGCATCACCTTGTAGGTCTGTCACCTTGATTTTCATATCGTAGGATCCTGTTAGCAAGTAGTGAGCTCCAGGAGAGAATCGAACAGAGCGCACGTCACTGGAATGAGGGTGGTAACTCTGTACCATCCTTCCTCCTCTGATGTCGTACAACATGCAGCTGGAATCTTCTTGTCCTGTGGCTAAGAGACGGCCGCTGGGGTCCACAGCTACGGATGCCACTGCACTGCCTGGACGGCGGGAGGAATGGAAGGCTCAGTGTGGAAAAATCAACAGAGATAACTGCAACAAGTAATTGTAATCGCTGAGCCACACACTGAAAATGTAATGCAGCTTGCCCCATTGCTCAGTTACGGAGAAATACAAACTGTCAGCCAATAACCAACTGCATCCTTTTTAGGGGCAAGGTATGAAGCCAGATTCTGTGAGAAATGAGACAGTCCGCCTTTTGCCATCTGGGAGAACCCCTGGGACAGCGCTGCCTACAGTGCGATAGATGAGCGACTTCCCTAATGCTGAGTGAGTGTCCAGAAATAGTCCTATGCCAGCTACAGCCCAGTTGGGAGAACAAGAAATTAACTAACAAAATACATTTTAGGGCACAGTGCAGAAAATGTCTCTAAGCAACACAGAACTAACTGCCAACAGGCGGGAGCCCTAGCTCTAGACCAGGCATCTCCAGTGGGGCAATAATGCTCCAAGGGGGTGCAAAGTGATGCGCAGGGGATGAAAAAGCACTAACCATCAGCTATGGCTAATAGTCTTCAAAGCTCAGCCCCACCCAACAGAATCTCATTCCTCATATTTAATGTCTCTTGTTAGGGAAAATATTAATTTAGTTTTTCTCCTTAGCAGGGGAAATAATGAAAATAAGGTTGAAGAACACTGCTCTAGACCAAAGTGGCCTGGGAAGGCTTCACAGAAAAAGGCATATAAGTTAGATCTTGAAGAATAATAAATGGTACGAGAGGGAGAGGAAGAGGGAGAGGGGGGAGGAGGGGAGGAGGGAGAGAGAGAGGGAGAATGTGTGCTCAAATGTATTATACACATGCAGTTAAAAATATCCATTGCTTGAAATTTCTGTTTTGTTTTGTTAATCCTCCACCAAGGATCTTTTCCCATTGGTTTTTAGAGAAAGCGGAAGGGAGGGGGAGAGACAGAGAAAGAAACATCCATGTGAGAGACACACCAATTGGTTGCCTTCCACAACCAAGATATGTGCCCCTGCCCGGAATCAAACCCGGGACCCTTCAGTCCTCGGGCTGATGCTCTATGCACTGAGCCAGCCGTCTAGGGTCATTGTTGGAAATTGTGATAGAGAAGTAAAGAGAGCTATTATGGTCATGAGGAATTAACAAGAAAAGCTTTATAGAGAAAGTACAAACATGCTTAAGGGTAGGAAGCTCATTTTGGCCTGAGCGACGTGGCTTAACAAGTTAACATAAAGGAGCTCGGAGCTGAGACAGAACAGGCAGTTAGGACACACCACTGCGCGTGGCGAACGTCACAGTGCAGGGTGTGGACTGTTCCTGTGCACAGGGAGTCACACTGCAGCTTTCTAAGGAAGAGAAAGCAGGACTTTGGGGAGAGTAACCCAAGTGAATATGCATCAAATTAAAACAGACAGACTGCAGAAGCGAGGGCAGTGGAAGACAAGATAAATAACAGAGTAATAGATGAATAAGGGCCTGCATGAGGAAAGACAGACTTCAGAAAATATATGAATAAGGAATCCACAGACTTGGCAATTCACTGCTTGGATGAGGGCAAAAAAGGAGTGAAAATGAGTCCTGGAGTTCAAATCTAGTTGCATGAGGAAATAAGGGAAGCGATATCCAAGAACAGGGAAAATGGCGGAAAGAGCTGATTTGCAGGGAAACACAGTGAGTTGTTTTTATGCACGCAAAGGTCATGCTGCCCAAAGAAATGCAGGTTCATTTACTCCACAGAGTCATTAGGTCCCGGCTCCCCTGGACCATGTACTAGGGTAAGTGCTAAATCTACTCAGGGAACCACAATAGATGTAATTGTTGCCGTTGTGAGACTTACAATCTATTGGCGGAGACTAGCATTAAACAAATATATCATCTTAAATGGTGGTAAGAGCTGTGAAGGGAATAAACGGAGTTCAGTGAGAGAAAAGAATGATGAAGTCCCAAGAAGGCCTCTCTGACAAGGTGTCATTGAAGCTAAGCCCTCCAGAGGGGAAGGACCCGACGGTGAGAAGACACGTGGAAGAACATGTCAGGCCAAGGGAACAGCAGGTGGAGTCACTGCAGGAAGGAGGAGTGGCACAGTCCAGGCACTGGAAGGAACGGTGCCAGTGATGGGAGCTCAGACTAGAAGGGCCCAGATGCCCGGCCAAGCAGGGTCTCCCAGGCACGGTAACCTGAGAGCGATGAGGAGCTGTGAAGTGCTGTGAGGAAGGTGTGATGTGCTGTGGCTGCTGTGTGGACCAGGCTGGAGGGCACACGTGCAAGTGCAGAGCAGAGGAAGGCAGCTCCTGCAGCAGGGAAGCTGAGGGGTGGTGGTGTATCCGTTGCTCTTGAGGGAGGGAGGGAGCAAAAAGTATGGGACAACATGTGAATAACAGCTTCCAAAGTCTCAGAAGAAAAAAAGTTAAAGCATACTTAAAGCCCAAAAGTAAAATTATAAACCATTATCATACTAATCTAAACTCTTATTTCAGACCATACAGAAAACAGGATATATTTTTTAAGTCTTCATTTGTTCCTATTCCTTTTTTTAACATATATATGGCAGAGGAGAGAAAGTATACAGTGCAATTTATTGTGTCTTTCTCATAGAAATTCCAGAAAAACCTACCAGTTCCATGTAATGTGGTACCAACAACACGAACACAGCTTGGTACTCGAAGATCCCAGAATCTAACCGTCTTATCTTGGGAACCAGATGCAATCATCCAGCCACTCCAGGTATAAAGTGCTAAAATATGTCCTAGAAAAGATCAGGTACTCAGTTATACTTTGCTATAACATATTCAGAGCTAAGTACTCCTTGTTACTGGGCACGTGATGGTCTGCTTAATCATATATACAGTGTGGTGGAGATTTTCCATATATATTGGCTGTGTCTATTAAAACTCTGTAAAATGCACATCAAACCATATTGAATGATGGTTTTGGTTATTCAGTATTTTAGGGTATCAGAATCAGCACTAAAAACTATTTCATCTGGGCCCTGGCCGGGTAGCTCGCTCAGCTGGTGAGAGCATTGTCCTGCTGCACCAAGGCTGTGGGTTCGGTCCTTGGGCAGGGCACATGCAGGATCAACCAATGGATGCGTAAGTGGAACGAGTCAGTGTTTAGTGTTTTTCTCACTCTCTCCCTTCTCTCTCTTTAAAAAAAAAAAATTGTATTTAAAATTATGGCAAATTTTCCAGAGGAAGCACAGGACTGTGGGGTTAGATCGCCAGCTGTGGAAGAGACAGACCTGGGGTCATATTTCAGTTCCGCACATCGAGCTGTAAGACTGGGCAAGTCATTTGCCGTTTCATGTCTAAGACAGATAAAACTTCCTGCCTCCTAAGATTGTTGTGAGGGTTAAAGGAAGGCATTATGTGTACAAGTATTTAACACGCAGGGAACTATTCGCTATCATTACTGTGCTCACAATTTAACTTTTGAAAGAAAAATGCCCTGTCTTGGAGCAATCTGTTCTGATGAGACACGCCCAGGATGAAATGCGGGGGTGGGAAGGACGGGCGGAACAGGAGAAAAGGGGCACCTGAGGCCGATGCCACATACCGGTGTGTCCACTCAGCGCATGCAGGCCCTGCCCGCGCTGACAGTCGGTCGTGTAAATGTTACAGTCCCCAGCTCCAGCGCTTATCAAAATAGCTCCGCCACTTTCCGGGCCCTCCATAAATGCCAAGTCTCTAATTGTCCCATCATGCATACTAAATTCCAGATCTGGTCCTGAAACAGCAGGAAGAATTAAAGCAAACAGATGCTGCTCAGCTTACTGTGACAATGTGAGATTACAAAGCTGCCTCAAGACTGACCAAGAACAATGGCAGGCGGTATGGTTTCCACTTGCACTTAGGGATTGATATTATAATCAATTTCTCTTTACTGAGCAAAGAACTTCAAGAAATCCAAATACTGATTCAGCCCAGGCCGGAGTGGCTTAGTGGGTTGGGCGTGTCCTGTGCACGGAAAGGTTACCGGTTAAATTTTTGGTTCAGGGCACATGCCTGGGTTGCCGGCTCAATCCCTGGTGCTAGAGGAAGCCAATCAATGATTCTCTCTCATCATTGATGTTTATCTCTCTCTCTCTCCCTCCGCCTTCCTCTCTGAAATCAATAAAAATATTTTTAAATATTTTTTAGTAAAATAAAACAGCTATATGGAGAGTTGCCTTCTTGATTTTTATTCCAAAGAAAATGAAAGAGAAGACAGATAATTAATGTACATTTCTCTCTAGAAAATGTACATTAATACAATTCTGGTAGTTATTTAAACGTTACTTTTCTGATAACAATAATTTTCTAGGGATTAGACACCACCTGGCCACCTGTAAGACCTTACTAAAAAAAATAATGCCAGATGAATACAGCCAAGCAATTAGAATGTAAAAAGTTCTTAAGGCTATAGCCTTAGACTTTATTAGAGACAGCAGAGCGACATAGGGCGCTGCAGCGAGGGCGAAAGGAAGTACACTGGAGAGCTGCTGCTCCCTTCCTTGGGCCTACCTGTTGCGTTACAAGTCTCTGCATTGAAGGGCAACACTTTGACGTATTTGTCGTTTGATCCTGTTGCTAATAACTGTCCACAAGGACTCCAGGCCACGCAGTAAATGGATCCTTTATGATGTTTATTCCTTTTAAAACGTACCACTGGCTGTTTAGGGATGTCATGTGCACTAAAAAAAAAGAAAAATTTTTAAGAAAGATATTTCAATTTCTTGCTTGCTAAAATTAATGAGCATGAAGTTCTACGTTACTGTTGTTCTTGAGGGAGGGAGCACAAAAAGTATATGACAACATGTTAATAACAATTTTCAAAGTCTTAGAATAAAGTTAAAGCGTATTTAAAATCCCAAAGTAAAATTATAAACCATTATTACACTAATCTAAACTCCTATTTCAGCCCACATAGAAAACAGCGGATAGAGCGTCGACCTGCAGACTGAAGGATCCTGGGCTGGATTCCAGTCAAGGGCACATGCCCGGTTGCAGGCTCCATCTCCAGTAGGGGGTGTGCAGGAGGCAGCTGACCAATGATTCTCTCTCATCACTGATGTTTCTATCTCTCTCTCTCTCTCCCTTCCTCTTTGAAATCAATAAAAGCATATTTTTTTAAAAATTAAAATTAAAATTTAACAAAAGGAAAGGAAATAAAAATTAAACCCTACCGAATGACAATTCTGCAACAGGGACCAATATAGCTAAATTAACAACTGAAACAAGAATGGCAGTACAGCCAGCCGTCTATCCTGACCTTGGGTCAATGACCTCTGGATAGGCGCATACTCTCAGAGTCTTTGAATTTGAACCAACAGCATACAGACCACCACCGGGATGGAAAGCCACTGCTCTAACAGCCTGGGTGTCCTCCAGGGTGTTAATGCAAACAAACTGCTTTTTTGATTTGTCGTCCTATGGAAAGAATGAATAGGAAAGTCATCCTATGAAAAAAATGAGTTTGAAAGAATTCGTCTTTACCCCAGTTTCAATTCATTTGAACTGTATTGTTCACTTTATGTTCGCCATCTACAATCATATATTCTTTTAAATGGAAAATCTAATTAACCCGAATTTTCCCATTTTTTGCTGTTCATTGCTAAACTAAGCTCAGGTCGCTTATAGAAATTCAAGTTTTTCTTCACTTACTATGACAAAATATAACAATAAACATTCCTATATTAAGTTGCCTTTAACTGTCAAGGAAAAAATATAGCACACATATATAGTTCTAACAAAAATAACAGAACATTATTTGTGTTTTTAAAAGCAGGATATAAAGGACTATTTTTAAATGCACTCAGGGTATAAAACAAAAAGAGTTTGCCATTATCTCCAGCAATGAATACATTAGTATTTCAAACTGAAATCGTAAAAAATCCTTCTTAAAATTATAAAAATGATTTTAAAAAGAACATTTGATTTGAGCCTCATTTTTATTGCAAATTGTCAGCCTGCCTGCCCACAGCCTGTTCTGAGGAAGCAAGCTGGAGCAGTTCTGCAGAAAAGCTTTGTGAACTCCAGCTATCGGTGGCATCTGAAGCACCCTGCTACCCTGACCAGGGGTGACTGGACCTGGTCCAGGGACTTACAGGCTGGATGCGGTCGCCAAATCCAGCCTAATCCTGTCTTTGTGAAGTATGAGTACCAAGTACACACACAAAGGTAAATCACTTCAGCTCTGTTTGCAGCAAGCTCTGGGACCCATAGCGACTATATCAATGAAGAGACTATGCCACTCTCTGCCCAAACTTTTATGTAGTCACGCAATAATAGAGGGTAAGCCTGATATGTCACATGTTTGTCTTATGTAACTGAATGAATTCTCATATTAGTCATATGAATTTATTTGACTAGAAATGCTACAATTTCTATTAATTCATATATAAGAAGTGTGACTGTTTGCCAAACGAATAGCATGGGCAGATAAGACAAAAAGGGAGGGGAATGACTGGTTAAACGGCCTATGTACAGTAATAGAATTACTAATATTTGCTTTACAGCAGACATGGCAGAGCCATAAATTTTATTTGCTCTTCTCTGGTGTGTTTTAGACTTTTTAAATTTGTTGCCATTTTGAAAATAGAGTTCACCTAAAAAATCTACATTTCTAGCTTTTCTTGAAAACCAAAAGGACTGAAAACACTAGGCAAGCATAAATCTTTGTGCAAGGGACAAATATTCCTAGGTGCTTGTCACAAAAACAGTCAATTTTATTCTTTTTTTCTTTCTTTTTTTTATTAAGGTATTATATGTGTACATATCTTACCATTGTCCCCCCCCCCACCTGACTCCCATAGATGCCCTCACCCCCCAATGTTTTGCATCCGTTGGTTATTCTTATATGCATGCATATAAGTCCTTCGGTTGATCCTCTCCCTAAGCTTCCCGCTGTAATTTGACAGTCTGTTTGATGCTTTACTGCCTCTGTATCTATCTTTGTGTTCATCAGTTTATAATGTGTATTTAATTATCCACAAATGAGTGAGATCAGTGGTGTTTTTGTTAGCTGTTTTTGTCCCATTAGCATCTGAAATCATGACCTTGTCTATGGGGTTAAAATGTGAACTATAGAAAACAAATAGAGTGAAGCTGTATACTGGTTAGGGAAGGATATCTGATTCCAAAGCAAAAAACTGCACTGACGAGAAGCCCCAAGGCCATATGAATAGTATCTGAATAAATTAACCATAGGGTTCAGAAAGCAGTGCACAGCCATGACTGGGCCCCTAATATAAATACTCCCAAATGTGCTTTCTCAGGCAACCTTTTCACTTAGCCCAGTGGAAGCTCAACTGCCTTGAGATAAATCCTAGCATTAACAATAATGATTACTTCTAGTAATGGTCCATTCTTTGAATTGAGAATTCCTTAGCAAACTTTGCAAGTTTATATAAAAACAATGAAACCTCCTTCCCCAAAGTATTACCTCTTCCCCTCTTGATCTTGACAGATTCCCTGAAGAATCTCCAGGAGGAGGCTTAATGACCAAATGTTCTGATGAGCTGTGTAAGTAGAAATTCAAATAAAGTTTACTCTGAACATCAAAACAGAAACTTAACTAAATATTTGTCCATTCGATCTCTAATTATTTTTTTTTGGCAAATGAACCTCACTGTCCCCAAAGTTACTCTCAGGAGCTATTTATTAAGTGGCCCTGGACTCACTAACAGCAAGCATAGTCGTAAGGAGGGAGTGAGAGCCATTCTGGAAAGGAGATTAAGTCAACGTTCACAAATAAATTTTATTGTGAAATGTTAAGTACCTCCCAGGCAGGAACTTAAATCGCTCTTTATGAAAATTATCTGGCCCAAGAGGAATGACTAACAGAAACTGACAATTGAGGGTCCCACCATAAAACAATGTTTCCACGTAATCATTTCTTTGTGAGATCAACAGGTAGACAGATCCATTCATGTAGGTAGATCTCCCACTCAATCAGCATGTTTTTAATGCCTCACTTTTTACAGATAGTCAAGGTTTCCCAAACACTTGAAAAAAGCCTCCTACATCAAGTCCAGAGACCAAAACAAACAGAAAAGGTAATCTGTAAGAAGAAAGGCAATCCAGGAAACAAACGCTTCAAAGATATAATTAAAACCCTTAGAGATATAAGAGGAAATAAGAATCCAGGAAACAAGGAAAAGATCTAAAAAAAATTAAGGAAAATTAGAGAAAAAGAAAGAGCTTAGAAAATAAAAATACGGTAGCAGAAAGAAAATCCAGGGTGGAAAAATCAGCAGGCCTCATGTAAAGGTTCAGGTCAAAATGGCATCAGACTTCTTGACGGAACTCGGAAATGTAGCAATGCCTTTGAAACGCCGAGGAATGATTTCCATCCTAGAATTCTATACTCAGCTATGCTAACAAATCAAATGTGAACTATGTAGACATTCCAGGTCTCAGAAACTTCACTTCTGATGAAACTCTTTTCCTGAAACTACATGAATCATGAAAACGGGGGATCCAATAGAAAGAAGAGGGTAAGGAAATTCCCAGGAGGATAATGAAGGTAAGTCCCAGGATTCTCTAGGACTGAATACAATGGCCTAGAAACAAGGAACATAAAATCAAGCAGGAGTGATCCCAGAGGGATGTCTCTAAGGAGGGAAAGTGAAAAAGAGGAAGTACCTGATAGTTTTTACTGTAGTAAGAGAGGTTTTATGATTTTACAGTCCTGTCAAAGCATCTGCAGATAGTTTAGTGATAGGTACTAAGAAAACTAAGCATATGCACACATCACATGCACACCAAAATTGAGGCACTTACTGTCCCATGGAAAACAAAGAGTAGTATGAAACGGAAATGTAATCCATCATACTACATGACCCAGTTGTAAATAACATTTACAATGTTAATGCTGAATACCAATTTAAACAAAAATGGATATATACTGCAAAGGAGTAGACAAAATGGATGTGTTGTGAGTGAGGAGTATAGTAGCTAAATCTAATTGGCAGGAAATCGATGGATAATAAAAATATAACAGAAGCATGTTATTCAGAAATTTTGATATACAGCAAAAGAAACAGCTGCCTGGGTTGAAAATGGGCAGCCTACCGGAAGTAGAAATCATGGACAAAGATGAGTAAATGGGATTTTCTTTTATATTATATGAAATGTGCTATTTGTCTTTTTAAACTATGTATGTATGTATATTACTTAGTAAAAATTAAATTTTAAAATTTGAATTCTACTTTTGGGGATATACAAGTGTTACAGGAACTATAATAAAGAAGCATACATTAGATAAACTTATGCTCTAGTATAAAACCAGAGTTTTTTATACTAAATATATAAACATCCAAATGCAAAAGCAAGTTATGCATTTTCAAATGAACCACTCTCAAAGGTGTTTAATGTTAAGAATAAATGAAGAAGTTTCCTTAACTTTTTCCCAGTGCATAACTTAAAACTTGTTCACTTATGACAGCAAGACAAAAGACTAGTGAAAACACAGATATGCAACAAGTCTTCAGCTGTGAAGGGACTAGAGCTACCAAAACTGTCTCGCACAATCATCCCACCATGTTATAAAACACCTTCTTTGTGCCCTGGAAGTCTGTGAATCAGATTATTTGTTGAAAGATACCAACGGCAAAAAAAAAAAAGAAATTAAAGAAAAATCAGGGAGAAGATAAAGGCTAAAACTATCATCTCTGAGTAAGATGGCTTACAAAAAATAGAACTGTCCTGGTGTGATAAGAAAGCAAAAAGAAAAACGAGAATATAGTCTCTTAAGAGACAAGTTAGTAGAAGAGAATATACAAATGAAGGTAGATTAGAAAAAAATTTGGTAAGTAAATGAGTTCCAAAAACTGTTATTGTAAGGCTCCAAAAAGCAGTTTGAATTTCTATTCTTCTATTATTAGAAGTTAGTATTTCCAGATTTTACTAAGTAAAGCACTTACACTTGGTTTCCACAAGAAGAGGGTTCCTCAGGAAAAGGTATGTGATTTGTGGATCCCGGATTACGAGGAGTGCTTGTGTAAATATTGGAAGCATCATGTGTTAATCTCTGGCTAGAATCCTGGGGTGGTGTAGAAAAACTAATGATAGAAGAATTATTAGATCCACTGCCTTTGCTCCCATTACATTGCTGGTTGATTGTAGATACCTCACTACCAAGGGTATCCATTCCAATATTTAATTCACCAAGCTTTTGAATGGACCTATAAGATAAAAAGCATAAGTATATTAAAATATAAACTAAATAACATTCTAACATATAGAAGATTATCTGTTTCTTCTCTGGTATAACTTTGGTTTAATTTTCAATTTTAAACTTAATTTCACAAAGAAGTCAATAAAAATATCACTACTTCCAAAATTTATCACCAATAAAACACAACAAGCCATTTTCATTTCCTCTGTCTAGTAATCTCAGGTCAACGGGGAAATAAATGACTAGAGCAGGCCACGATGGGACAAAGTCAAGTGTCAACCCTATTTGTCACACATTCATTCATTCTACAAAGTCTACTTGCTATACTTTGATCCAGGTACTAGGGAGATAAACCAGGGAGCAAAACAAGTCAGCCTCAGGGTTTTCCCACACCACAAGTCTCTGCATTAGGAAAATCTGACTCCTTATGTTGGACTCAGAGACTGTGAGGGCACAAAAAGGAAGCTGCCAGGCTTTCTTAAGATTTAGACCCACAACTGGCCCAGCATCCTTTTCTCCAGTCTAGATTCACTATGAGAGAGGAATGCATAGGTGATTCATTGTATTTTCTAACGTTATTGTGTGTGTGTGTGTGTGTGTGTGTGTGTGTGTGTGTGTGTGTGTGCGTGTGTATGTGTAAGGCTTTAACAAGACTTTCAAACAGCACTTTGAATATTATAGGAATTAGTAGCCATTACTAAATATTTATTGGTTAAAAAAATTTAACTAGGCAGCATTTCCAAAATATTCTATGAAACTAATCCTATGAAATGTTGCCCATTAAAAACGAAGTCTGGGGTCAAATAAATTTAGAAAGTGCTAAGTATAAAGAGTTGACAATGCTAACATATCATTTTGAGTCCCTAAAAGTGCAGAGATTGGCCTTAGCCATGTGGCTTAGTGTGTTGGAGCACAGTCCTGTATATCAAAAGGTTGCTGGTTGATTCCTGGTAGGAGCACATACAGGAGCCGATGGATGAATCTCTCTCACATTGAGGTTTCTCTTTCTCTCCCTTCCTCTCTCTCTAAAACTCAATAAAAACATATCCTTGGATGAGGATTTGAAAAATAAAAATTTTAAGTGGAGAGGATAGGGGAGGAGCAGAATATGCCTCTAATAAGTGCCAAATCAGTGGTGCCAATTATTAGTATTAATAGAAACAAAATATCAAAAGGTATAAAGTAATGATAGAGTACTGTTAATAAAATCCTATCATGCTTTGGCTGATTTTTTCATTAAGATCTATTATATAACATAACTCTCTTTCTCTTTCTTTTTCTAAACCTTTTGGAAGGAAGAAGCAAAATTTAAATATGGAAACTAAACTCTGTTGCCAGAATGATTTGGAAGAATAAAACATTAAGAGGAAAATGGATATTTTAATTCGTAGATTCTCTCTCTATTCGATTTGTCCTTGGTATTGGACAGGTACTTTAAAATCCCAGTACAGGCTCAGATATATAAAACTAAGGACCAGAAAAAAACTGAAAGAAAGTATTACATTAAAGGGTTAGAAAACAGAGTAGGTAAGAAAAGATTAAAAGAACAACAGAGAATTTATGTAAAGCTAATTTACAAAAGCTTAGGATAAACATCATACTTATAATAGAACTGATTATCCTATGGATTTTTTAAACATACCTTTTAATGTAATTTTAAATTCTGACCTCTAAAGAAATTGAAAATAGCTTTTAAACAATAAATATATTCTATACTACATCTAAATTATAAGAAATAATTTTAATTATATTTATAATTGTCTTTAAAGGAAGGAAAGGCCATTTTGAATAGTTCAACTGTTTTTCTAAGGAAGTACTCCCCACCACTACTGGGATCACCTTGCCACTTCATCTTCAGACAATCTAAATATCTGCTTTCACTGAAAATGAAATGGTCTGGAAGTCAAATTGCAACCATAATTTTCAGGAATATGAAGAGGACATCCAAGAACCAGAAGTGGCAATTCATCAAATTAGGATAATTCTGAGAGCCACTGACTTGATCAGAGGTGATAAGAAAACAATCCTCAAAGTGAATTTCGGAGGCCTACTTAGACTCTAGGCTACCATTATAAACATTCCTTGTGTGAAGGGTTGAAAACAGGATCAATTTCAGGCTCGCTGACTTGCACAAACCTCAGAGTGTCAAGCAGATAAATTCCAATATTATTGGGCCAAGGAAAGAACTGGCAGTCACCACTGTACTGCCTAATCATAATCCTGATGATAGCCAACAATTATGGCACACTTCCTATTTGCTGGGAATTAGTCTAAGTAAGTGTGTATACATTAATTCATTTAACCTGCCAACAACCTTCGCTCATTTAAATATACATGTTCTGGTTTATTAATTTTAAAACATGTTTTACATATCTCCTATAATTAAAAATAATATAAGTTCATACTCTTGGCAGAAATTATTAAGAATCATTTGAAAACACTGAATTAAAAAGAATCTGTGTAAGCACTCAAAATAACAATAAAAACAACAGCTCACACTTTATATAGTGCTTACTGTATATGACAGTACTGTTCTAAGCACTTTACATATGTGAACACATTTAATCTTCATGGCAACCTGTGAAGTAGATGAGAACACAAACAAAAAGAAGCTAAGTAACCTCCCCTCGGTCCTCAGCTACCCAGGATGCACCTGGCAGTCTGCTTCCAGCCTGTCCGCTGAACCACACTCTGGGGCTCTGGCTGCTTAGATGTGAAAGGACTTTAAAGGGAAGGGCACAACTAGATATGTCCTCAGAATGATGTGTCTGAAGATGTCACTCCACATTACTCGAAACACTTAAAAAACCTTAACATTTCAAACCCTGCATGGAAAATAAACACTTCTTTTAAATAATTCCTCATGTGTGAAAAAATGACTGAAAGACCAACCTATTAAGGAATTGCTCGGTGAGGTTCTGCTGCTGGTCAGGCCCATCCTCCTGATTGACACCTCCTTCAAGCAGCATCTGCTGGTATATCTGTCGCTGTTGCTCCTTCTGCTCTAAATGCTGTTGATAGCGTAATCTTTGCCTGTAATATTCTTGAAATTGTTCTGTTGAGTCTCGAAGCTTTAAAATTTTAGAAAAATATATTTGAGCAGACTGTGATTGAACATGTTCCTACTCAAGAGTAACTTCTGTAATGCTGAATAAAATATACAATTGGCTATATTTAACAATTAGAAAATACTACATATATTGCACTTGGAAAAATAGCATCTATGAGTCTTAATAGTCAAGTAGATTGGTCAACTGCTTTTTCCCACAGCAAGAGACTGGCCAAAATGAATGGTCATCCTGGACCCTTAACTAACCCAAGATAAAAATACAAGTTAGAGTGGTCACAAGGGGAACACGGTGAGAGAATATGAAAGCAGATAAAGACTAATAAGACTCTACCTACATTACTTGAAAAAAACAGTTACTGAGGGATTGCATTAATACCTAATAAACACAAAATTAAACTTGTCCACTATACTTAATTTAAGCAAGTAAATTGTTTAGTAAGTTACTCTAGAGAGAAACTTATAAAATTTCCCTCAAAAACAATGCTTTAGGTCAGTTTCATATGGGATAAATGGGTGTTCAACTTAGCAGTCTCAGCATTCCTACTTCACTCCTCTAAAAGAACTGCATAGCGCTCAAACTCACGGGACTTAACTATTTACTGAATTCCGTTACCGGCGCTATCGTACTAGTGTGTTTTGGTATTCTCATTTCCCTTGTGATTTCTTCTTTGACCCACTGGTTAAGAGTGTTGTTGCATTTTGACAAATTTGTGAATTTTCCCATTTGCCTTCTGTTATTAATTTCTAGCTTCATTCCATTGTGGTCAGAGAAGATACTTGGCATGAGTTCAACCTTTTTAAATTTATTGAGCTTTGTTTTGCGTCCTATCATACAGTCTATCCTGAAGAGCACTGCATGCGCACTTGAGAAGAACGTGTATTCTGCTATTGTTGGGGTGTTTTATATGTCTGTTAGGTCTAGATGGTTTATACTGTTGTTAAAGTCTTCTATATCCTTAATGATAGTTCGTTTAGGTGTTTTATCCATTATTGTAAGTGAGGTATTTAGTCTCCAAATATTACTGCATAACTATTTCTCTCTGCATATATTTGCTTCATATATTTTGGGGTTCTATTGTTTGGTACAAATATGCATTTGTATTTTCAATAGTACTTTTTCTACTTCACTCTAAGTACTATTACTTCTTACAAAGAGAGTCACACTAAAGCAGCAGTTGCCAAGCTTTCGGACCTCACGGACCACCAGTTGGCGACTGCCGCTCTGAAGGACACTGGGGTAGTAAGTATTACCTCATTTTTTTCTTGCCTGTCTGGTGCTGGATTCTGTGTTCCACTTGCCGGCTCTTTTTCTGAAACTGAACTCTGGCCCAGGATTTCACTGCTGATAGGTCGCGGTGCCTCAACAGGTGTGTCACTTCTTCCAGAAAGGTGCAAGGAAACAAAAGGGAAGAGGTGGGGATGACGGAAAATATATTTCAGTTAGAGAAATTTTAACTTAAAATAATTAACAGCCCAGCTGGCATGGCTCAGTGGTTGAGCGTCAACCTATGAACCAGGAGATCATGGTTCAATTTCCGGTCAGGGCACATGTCTGGGTTGCAGGCTCGGTCCTCAGTGTGGGGCATGCAGGGGGCAATCAATCAGTGATTCTCTCTCATCATGGATGTTTCTATCTCTCTCTCCCTCTCCCTTCCTCTCTGAAATCAATAAAAATATATTTAAAATAAAATTATTAACATTTAACATTTGATATGCCAGACATCAAAAATTAGGGTTCAGGAAAGCACAGCTAGCTAGTCATCTTCACAAAGACATCACTAGTTAGGAGCCTTGTACTCGTAGGTACCTGAACATACATACGCACATGCACCGAGAGGAGGAAGTTGAAAGACCTGGGAAGAGTTTTTAGCTACTAGGCTTTAAACTGGTAATGACCATAAGATAAACAGAACTTGTAAGAGTTGTTAACTGTACAGAGATAGAATCAAATGACCTTCATAAAGTAACATCTGATTTAATGTTGAAATTTATACAACACTTCCATATGTATCATCTCATTTACCTTCCATAATAACCTGTGAAACCGGTTAGAGCTCCCATTTCACAGGTGAGGACACAGACTTTTTAAAAAAGTGATTTTCCTAAAATTGCACAGCTAGTAAATAAAGCTTGGACTTGAGTCCAGGTCTTCACACTCCCAAGCCAACGCTGGCCCATGCCTAAGGATTGTTGTGTGTTTTTAGGTGTGTGTGTGGGGGGTGGGGAAGACATTTAATTTTGGGACTATTATTTTGAACAGCAAAAGCTTACATATTTCAACTGATTTTTCTTCCTTGTTGTTTTGAGTTTTGTGTTAAGTGAAAAGATATCCTTCAAAATACTACAAACTCCTTTACAGACCTCTCTTTCCTGTTTATCTTCTTGTTCACTATAGTAACTCAATCACTGTATCCCGGGATGTAGCATGGTGCTAGCACGTAGTAGACACTCTAATATTTTTAAATGAATACCAACATCAAACATGTAGGAGTCTCTTCACGTGGCATCTTTAACATAATTGAGCTTCCCAATATTGTTTTACTTACACCTCAAATATTTTTTTAAAACAAGGTAAACTTTTTCCGAAGTAAATGTTTATGCTTTATCCAGAGCACAGCAGCTCTCCTATTGCATGTTATGATCACCAGTCAAGGCACATACAAGAATCAACCAATGAATGCATAAATAAGGGGAACAACAAATCTCTCGTCTCACACCAAATCAATAAAAAAATTCTTAAGGAAAACACATCCACCCACACCCACACACAACCATTAGATTATCTCAGACTTGTGCAGATTTCCTAATTTTTTATGAGCAAAATCTTACCGTTCAGGGGATTCCTCATAAATACTGTGACATTCTGTATTCTCAAGCATGAGACTTCTACTGAGGTTTTGTACCCCTGGATAATGGAAGTTAGCAAAGGAGTGTGACATTGGAGAAGTTTTGTTCCCAAGGTCTGAGATTCTCTTATCGTGACTTGTCAGTCCACATGTGAGGCCATCTAAAGCAGGATTCAGAGAGCGGGTCATATAGGCATCCGCTGACTGAGGCCTTCTCATTGGAGATGATGGATAGGGAGAAAGTTTGCTGATAAGAGGAGTCAAAAGATCAGCGTATGCAGCTTTTGTGGGTTTCAGGAGTTTATCAACATGAATATTAAGCATTTTCTGTTCAAAAGCACAAGAGAAGACAGAAGAGGGGAGATTCTGAAGCCATGACAATAAACTCAGATCCAAATCGTCACAACCATTGCCACATAAGAGGTCGATGCCAAGAAGCACTTCACTTTCGGTGATTTCTTCTCCGGTTGCTTTACTTTGACAAAACTCTACGCAGCACTCATAAAGTAGGCCCTTCATTACCAGCTGAAATAAACGATTGTTACTTGCTTTAAAACCGGCCTCGCTTAGCTTCCTATCAGCAGGAATGAATTCTGCCACCATGACACAAGCCTCTTCGAAACAGTGAACCCGTGCAGTGCTGGGATTCCAGTCCTTAAATTCAGCGTGATTGGTCAGACGAGGCAAAGTCAAAAGCAAACAGAGCTTGCTGTAATCATCTTTAGAGGGGCAGTACTCTTCCAGGGCATGTAAACATTGCACGGCTTCTTGCATGGTAAATTCCAGCTGTAAGAAAATATAAGCTATCACTATAAAGAGATGTAAGATAGGAAAGCAATGAGAGTTTCATTCAAACACAAAGATACTTCACATACTGTCATAAACTACTCAATTGCAAAAGGATAACCTCTAGAGTCACAGAATACTCTTATGATTTTTAGGATATTTAACAACTTTCAAAGCAGAAACCAAAATATTTTTCACTACTAAAATAAAAAGATTAAATTATTTCATTAATTAGCACATTAAGCTTTTATCTACTAGTACAAAAACAGTGTTGTAATTCAGGCTTGACTATTATTTTCAAATGTATAATTTTAAGGGTAATAATTGAGTTTTCTAAAAATGAAAACTGACGCAAACCAATATTCAATTGTCTATATAACTTGCTGTCACTCCAGCTTATCCAAAAAACAAAAGAGCCATTCTCAAACTTGCTTAGGAAAATTTGTGTGGGGAAAGAAATAGAATCAAGAGAAGGAACACTGAACACTGGACAAACATTGAGTCCATTTGCTACAAGAACCATGCAGAGACAGAACAAAAGGAGGCTTAGCTGAGAGACCAATTACAATAATTTGTGTAGTAAATGTGATATTGGTCATAAGCTATCATTTATTTTTATTTTTTTCCATAAGCTCTTAACGATGTAAGGAACCTTACAGTTTACGTACTCCAGCTTTTATATCTTACATGTAGGAAAAGGTAGGATGCATATTTAATCAAAGTAATTCAATTAGTGGTGAAGACAATAAAAATTAGGGCTGTGACTTACAATCCAGTGTTCTTTCACTTTTAAACATCATTATCTGGCAAACATTTCTCTTATTATATATGAAAGTCCTCACTGTAATTTCTTTATGGTTTATTTCAATGAAAACTTACTGGCACTTAATAGAAGTTTCACTGGTTTTAGATGTAACCATAACTAATATTAAAACCTGAATAGTAATTCTCTAATCAAAAAGAATTTAGTGTCATTGAACTGATATTGTCATAAAGATAACCATTTTATCAAGACTGATGTCGAGTCATCGAGTCAAACCTCTGTTGCTGCCTAACCCACCGGAACAGGACGGGAGCACGTTCTCGCCCACCAGGCAGCCATTCAGTTACCATCTCTGCCCACGTCACGGACGGATGTAGCCTCACTACAGGCCGAAAGGACTGCAACTGCTAAGGAGCAGAGCTTACCCGATCGTGGCTCAAAAACACTTCAAAACTCATGGCGCTAATCTTTCGTTTTAGTGACTAAAAAGGACTTATGACTGAAACAAGACTAGGGCGCAAACCTTCAGGAATAAAAATCTTACATGCTGGGGCTCATCTTCTGCTGACATTGCATTGTTAACACATAAAGCTTCTAAAAACTTCTGCTTCAGGATAATGTACCGGAACCTGCGGGAAATAAAGTATAAAGCATTAAAATGATTAAAAAGCTGAATTATAGCAATGTCAAAGACTGGAAATGGAACTCAAGTTCCTGAAGCTGTTAAAACAAGCTAAGTGTGACTCAAAGAAGTAATTATTTATTTTAAAAAAGAACTTTAAAATTTTTAATTTTCCAATCTCTCATAAATCAAATTAATTGTAAGTTACTATTAAGTACCTTTGCTTTCAGGAAATTCTTAAAATATTTTATGAAGCTTATCACACTGAAGCCATAATAAAAATAATTTCAGTAGCAAGTAGTCACAATTTAATACTAGAAGGAAGGATTTATATTTCCAAAATTAATTCTAAACAAAACTCAAGTTTTTATGGAAGATGTCAAATGTAACATAATATGAAATCAAAATTCAGTAGGGGGTGTGCAGGAAGCAGCCCATCAATGTTTCTCTCTCATCGGTGTTTTTCTCCCTCTCTCTCCCTTCCTCTCTAAAAAATATCAATAAACTTGCCCTAACCAGTTTGGCTCAGTGGATAGAGCATCGCCTGTGGACTGAAGGGTCCCAGGTTCGATTCCGGTCAAGGGCATGTACCTTGGTTGCGGGCACATCCCCAGTGAGGAGTGTGCAGGAGGCAGCTGATTGATGTTTCTCTCTCATAGATGTTTCTAACTCTATCTCTCTCCCTTCCTCTCTGTAAAAAATCAATAAAATATATTTTAAAAATATATATCAATAAACATGTTAAAAATAGCAAGTTATAAAACATTAATTAAAAAAAAAAACCCTTCAGATGAAATCTTACCTTTTTTTGTCAAATTTTTCCATACATTCTAGAGGCTGAATGAACTGAAGAACTTCATCCCATTGACCATCAAGGATTAGTTGCCTATATAAAGGGAAAATCCATGTATTTATCAAATCTGGGTTACACTAATTAAAAGCAGAATAGATGACAAGATAGCATTAAAGCTTCAGTCTGAAGTCTGTAATAGGATGAATTTTTTACTTGGTTCCTCAACCACTATAATAAAAAATATTTTTTTACAACTGATTTGTAACAACATATGCTATACGAGAAGAATTTGTGAATCTACAACCACTCATTCTAACATGTGTGTTTTTTTCACTACTCTCTATTACTTACGGGCCAGTGTGTGGTATGTCTCTGTCTCAGTGTTTCTCAACTGGGGACAATTTAGCAATGTCTGGAGATATTTTTGGTTGTCACAACTGAGGTGCTACTGACATCTACTGGGCATAGGTCAGAAATGCTGCTAAATATCCTACAATGCACAGGATGCCCTCACCCCCAAGGACATGCACAACAAAGGATTATCTTGCACAAAATGTTAATAGTGCAGAGGTTGAAAAATCCTGCTCTAAATTGTGAATCATCTTTGAGGCATTTAATACTAAAGTCTACACTCTGAGAATGAAAACAGGAAGGAGTAAGATCAGGTTTCATTCTACTTGAGGTTCTATGGGAACTTTTAAGTTACAGGGCATTCCTATTGCTGCTCTTCTTTTATAACAGCAATCTCTCTCCTTTTGGAATTTTGAGCAGTAAGATTTAAAAAGGAAGGGATGGCAGGAGATCTACACAGGGTTGCCAACTTCTGATTCTGCAGAGAAGGAATATTAATAAAAAGCAATCACAATATAAATATCATGGTCATTCTATAAAGGGGCATTTTAATATTTAAAAACGTAGGAAAGCCCAGCCGGTGTGGCTCAGTGGCTGAGCATCAACCTAAGAAACAGGAGGTCGCAGGTTCCATTCTGAGGCCCGGCTTGTGGGCTTCATCCCCAGTAAGGAGCATGCAGGAGGCAACCGATCAATGATTCTAATCATTAATGTTTTTATCTCTCTCTCCCTGCTTTCCTCTCTGAAGTCAATAAAAATATAAAACTTTAAGAAGAAAAATTATTAATAAATAAATAAATAAATGTAGGAAGGAGACCATTTCAAAGGCCAGCCCTTTAAGATGAATACATTTTGTTTAATTAAAAACTTACTATTTTGTAATCCCATGCATTTTTTCTCAGACCAGCAAAACTTCTTCACAAACCACAGGTTTCAAGGGGGTATCTGAGAGCCACTGCTAAACTGAAAGACAAGGCCAGCCGGCCTGAGGACTGGTTCCTAACATATTGTGGACTAAGGTCCCCAGTGTGGGGTGTGCAGGAGGCAGACAATCAATGGTTCTCTCCCATCACTGATCTTTCTCCCTCTCTCTCTCCCTCTCTTTCTCTCTCTCCCTCCCTCCCTCCCTCCCTTCTTCTTTTCCTCCCTCCCTCCTTCCCCTCTCCTCCCTCAAAAAAAATTTTTTTTAAGATCCTTTTCTATGAACTAGGACCACGTCATTTCTTAAGGCTTTCCAAATCATAAAATGCCACATGTCCAAGAATCTGTACAACTTGCCAAGGATATTTGGTATTTGTATCACATAAGCATAAAACACTGTCCAGAAATTTGGGCTTTTCTTTTTCTGTCCAATTCAAGTTAGGATATATTTGGCTTTCCAGTTTGGCAAACGTTAATTCCCTTTTGCTCTGCAATTCCATTTCCAAGAATCTTGTTCTAATCCAAGATACAGAAAAAAAGATGCTCAGTAGAGCATTTACTTAAGAAAACTTGAAAACAATTTATTGTCTAAAAATAGAGGAACCATTAGGAAATTAATAAAATCTGAAAATTTGTATAGTATAAATTTCCAGTCACATAGAGAATCTTTATGATGTTAATGGATAAAGCAGGATACTAAACTATAAATGCAATATTTTTTCTTAATGCTGTTATTTTTTAATATGCACAGAAAATTATTAGTGGAGCACCTAGATGGTAGGGTGATTTTTCTTCCTTATTTTTCTATAATGAATATGTTTATATAATGAGAATGTTTTATTTCTATGACTAAAAAATGATATTTCAGAAATATTTTATCTTTCTGGAGTCCCTGCTTCCTTAATCAATTATTTCTTTTAACAATGCCACAACCACAATGTAACTGTAACTCACGTTTTTCTAATGGACTTCTAGATCTTGCTACTGAAACCACTCTACAGAAAACATTGTTTGGTAAATGTTCTAATATAAACACAAACATTTTTTTAAAATTATACTTACATAGCCGTTTCATGACTATAAAGAACTACCTGTGTTATACATATTACCTTATTGATACTTAACATTGCTTTAAAGGAGCCACACACCTCACAGCTAATGAATTCATACCTCAGGAAAAGCATATCATCTGAAAACAGGCCATTTATGACTCCACTTTCCTTCTCAAGAGCCAACATACTAATGTGAAGCTTCTTGGAGTTCAAAAAGTCTAACATAAGCTTAATGATTTCGACCTCTTTTACATTCACTGTTTCTTCAGCCGTCATGTTGGTAGCCTAAATATTAAACAGAACAAAACAAAAATTAGTACTATTGCTTTATGTCCAAGTGTTACTGACTGTCTGGAAAAGTACACATAACAGGCTTCTTGGAAATATTTAGTTCAGATATTTTGAAGTGAAATTGTAATACTTATCAAAACCAAGTCATTCTTTAAGGTGTAACAAAGGTCGGACTCTGATTTTTTAAGTCCTTATCTTTGAGAGAGACACTTTGGAATAGTTACAGATTAACTGATAGAAAGTCTGTGATTTGCTTCAAAATAATACAAGAAGGGAGTGGGAGGAGATAAAGATGGAACAAGAATAATCATGACTATTGAAGCAGGGCAATGGGTAATGGAGGTTCATTTGCTATGGTTTGAATGTTTGTGTCTCCCCAAATTTGTAAATTGAAATCCTAATCCCCAAAGTGATGGTTTTAGGAGGTGGGGCCTATGGGAGATGATTAGGTCATGAGGTCAGGGATCTCATGACTGGGATTCAAGCCCTTATACAAGAGGCCGCAGAAATCTGGCTCAACCCTTCCACCTTATGAGGATGCAATGAGAAGTCAGCAGCCAGCAAGCAGGAAGAGGCCCTCTTCAGAACCTGACCATACTTATGTGGGATGTTTAGCCTCCAAAACTATGAGCAATGCATTTGCACTACTGATAAGCCACCAATCAATGGTTTTCTGTTATAGCCAATCAGATGGATTGGGACAATATTATTCTTTCTACTCTGACACATGTTTAAAATTTGCCATAATAAAAGAGACTTAAAAAGCTACTAATAAACCAACCATGTTTAGCTATGCCATAAATACCTTGTCCTAGGTATTCATACTCATTCCATAAGCATTTATTGGTTTTTCTCTGTGACAGGCCCTGTCCTGTACTCAGAAGACACTGGCCCTATCCTTAAGAAGCTTACCAGATAGTCTAGCAGCAACATGTAAAATATTGCACCCTGCATTTTAGAACTCAACAAAACAAGGCTGGTTAAAATATGCAACTTTAAGTTATATTGGTATTAGCAACCTAAACAATGATATTTTAACTCTCTAAAATCCCTTCTAGCCCTGGCTGGTTTGGCTCGGTGGACAGAGCATCAGCCTGCGGACTAAAGGGTCCCAGGTTTGATTTCAGTCAAGGGCACGTGCCTGGGCTGCAGGCTCGATCCCCAGTGGGGGGCGTGCAGGAGGCAGCCGATCAATGATTCTCTCTCATCATCAATGTTTCTATCTCTCTCTCCCTCTCTAAAATCAATAAAAATATATTTTAAAAAATTAAAATCCCTTCTAACTCTTATTACCTTCTAGAGGCCTGATGCATGAATTTGTGCACCAGTGGGGTCGCTTGGCCTGGCCTGCAGGATCCTGCCGAAACTGGCTCTCTGACATCCCCCAAGGGGTCCCAGATTGCAAGAGGGTGCAGGCCAGGCTGAGGGACCCCACTGGTGCACAATCATGGCTGAGGAGGGACTCGGGAGGTTGGCCAGCCAAGGAGAGACTGCAGGAGAGCTCCAGGGCATGTCTGGCCCTTCTCGCTCAGTCCCAATCGGCTGGACCCCAGCAGCAAACTAACCTACCGATCAGAGTGTCTGCCTCCTGGTGGTCAGTGCACATCATAGAGAGCAGTTGAGCAGTCTTAGCATATCATTAGCATATTACACTTTGGTTGGACGGACGATGAGACACTTAACATATTAGGCTTTTATTATATAAGATGTAAGTTTATAGTGATACAACTGAGCATATTGGTCATAAATTCATAAAGATTTAGAACTAGGAAGAATTCTGAAGATCATTAGGTCAAAATTCTCATTTTACATGAGGTCACACAAGTTAAATGGTCCAAGTTGCTGCAGTTTTCAAATGTTAAGGCTCAGAGCAATACAAACAACCACTTGAAGGGGACTAGCCACAAAGAAATATCAGATGGAACAGACTGTAAGCATATCTTTCTCACAGGACCAACTAACTTTAACCAAGCTCACAGAAATAGAAACACATACATGTATGAACAAGGTTATTTTTTTTTCAATTTGTTTACTATTTTTTCAATTTATTTCTTCATAATGTGAAGTGCAAATTTCTAGCAGACCAGAATGCTCCCATCAGATGATGCTCTCCTACCAGAGAAGGTGGTAGGGTAAACAAGGGACAGTGCCTGGGAAGACAGTTCTATGACTCAAATATTTAATGATATCAGACTAAGCCAATCTCACACATCCACCTCTGCAATAAAGACACTCCTGCTCCAGGAAACAGGCAAATCCCAAATCTCTCTCCCAGCAAGCCAGCCACCCGATTCCTCATGCTTTGGGTTTCCCTTTGCTGTCTTCTGAGCTTACCCTCCTGTTCATAGACTTTATCCAAAAGGCAGTAAATGTAATGGCATTTCCACTCACTGAATTCTAACCACATTTCAAGAACTGTCTCCCTGAGATTACTTCTAGAGCACAATCATTAGCAATTTGAGCATTCCCCAAATCTTCAGATAATTTTTCTCAGCAAAGGAATGACTTTCACTAATTAAACTCTCATAAAAAGAATCTTACTTCCCCACTGCATCTCTAAGTTCTTAAAGGGCACTATGTACCAATAATACAACTTCATGCAGAATTAAGACTACAATTTTCTGATGTTGTTCAATACACACAATGATATTTAACATTTTATAGGTTACATATTATTCAACATTCAGTCTAAATATTAGGTAACTCTGGAGTTACTATGAATTTATAGCAATAGTCATATTTGAAATCATAACTACTAGTTTAATGCTGCCATCATTTCAGTCAATAAAACCTAAAGGAAATTCATTCTTACAAATACATATTTTACATTGAGTCTACATTTAAATTTTGAATAGATACAGAAAACATATCCTAGTTAACCTAGAATTGGTCAGGATTTTTAAAAATTAATTTTAAAAGACAAGTTTTAATTCTATACTCTCAAATTCCCAATAGAGATGTATTTTAATCACTCAATCCATAATTTTAATTATTATAAACTTCACTGTTGCTGTATACAATATAAAACATAGGCATCTGCTTGATGACTATATCTCAGAATTATTCTTTTCTAACCACCCTGTGTTATTGAAACATTTGAGTGGCTCCAAAATCTTAGCTATATGATTTAAAAATTAGATGCTACACACACACACACACACACATAGCAGTCCCCCCTTACCTGCAGGGGATACGTTTCAAGACCCCCAGAGGATGCCTGAAATCATGGGTAGTATTGAACCCTATATATACTATTTTTTTCCTATGTATACATACCTTTTCACTTAAAGGAAGCATGTTATGGCTTCTCTTTGGCATATCTAAATTGCCAGCTGCACCGCTCTTGTGCTGTGGGGCCATTATTAAGTAAAATAAGGATTACCTGAACACAAGCACTGTCATACTGCAACAGTCAATCTGATAACCAAAACGACTAATAAGTAGCCAACGGTCGAGTAGCGCATAGAGTAAGTGTGAATAAAGTATGACTCGTGCAGGGGCAGGATTTGGCGGGACTGTGCAAGATTTCATCATGCTACTCAGAATAGTGCACAATTTAACACTTATGAATGGTTTAGTTCAAAAACTTCCATTTAATATTTTCAGACTGTGATTGACTGCAGGTAACTGAAACCATGGATAAGGGGGACTACGGTAATATCTCTATTATAAAAACCCCTTGGTCAAGACGCTGTCACAGTGGAACGACCAAAGACTGGTCACCAGGAGGCTGTGTGCGTGGGCGGGCAGGGTGCGCGCAGGTGGGTGGGGCCACACGATTTCGCACACTGGGCTTTTAGTTTTTAAAATAACATTTAATTCATAAACAATTTTAATCTCCTTAAACTATTAATCATTACAAAACCAGAATTTTTCTCTAATTCAGAGGGAAAGAACTCAATAATAGCCCTAGCCAGTTTGGATAAAGCATCAGCTTGTGGACTGAAGGGTCCCGGGTTCTATTCCAGTCAAGGGCATATGCCTGGGTTGCTGGCTCAGTCCCCAGTAAAGGGCATGCAGGAGGCAGCCAATCAATGATTCTCTGTCATCATTGATGTTTTTCTCTCTCCCCCTCTCCCTTCCTCTCTGAAATAAATAAAAATATATATATTTTAAAAAGAACGCGATAATAAATGCTTCTTCCCACCTCCTCAGAGAGGCTATAAATCAGTAAGAATTAACTAGCTTAGTGTAGAGGACCCCCTGGGAAGGCACATGGGCATTCTTTAATTATTGTCAGCTGAACCCAAGGTGACAGGCAAGTCTTGGATACACATTTACCAAAAAGGCAGATGTGTTATCAGCACTGACTCTTACCTTTGCCCAGGTGTCGGGGAGTGGGCTTTGATATGTAAATCCAGTCTAGCACTGGGAATGAGGGAATGAATAAGACCTGGGCCCACCCAAGCTCCTTTTATCTTAAGTTTTGGTGAAACCCCCTGGTATTTGGGATATAAACAAACACGCTGTATCGGCTCTGGTCACTGTCTCTCCCTCAGAAGAGGACAGCGGTCCACCCGGTTCCCAGCTTTTTCCTTCCATTTTGTGTCTTGTCTCTTTCTTTCATATTTCCTCAATCCCCAGCCCCTCTCCTCAAAGAACCAGATCATCTCTCTTTCCGTGCTGGACATGGAAAAGAGAGACCCCATCATACTTAGGAACAACTAAAACTATCTTTTAAATGTGATGTACAGCCAGCCGGTGTGGCTCAGTGGTTGAGCAGCTACCTATGAACCAGGAGGTCATGGGTGATTCCTGGTCAGGGCATATGCCGGGGTTGCGGGCTCAGTCCCCAGTGTGGGGACATGCAGTAGGCAGTTGATCAGTGATTCTCTTTCATCATTGATATTTCTATCTCTCCCTCTCCCTTCCTCTCTGAAATCAATAAAAATATATAAAAAATAAATTTTTAAAAAATGAAATGTATATAGTACAAAATGTTAGTTATATTAGCTTAAAATATAAAAAAATCAATGAAGAAGTGTCTAAAGAAAAGTACAGAGATCTCTAAAAGCCATTAAAAAATGGAGCTCTGGCTCTTCAATCTAACTACTATTTAGCCAAAGTCAGCTCTGACAGCATCTTAGGCAGACCTGCCAGCTCATGGTACACATGAACAATGACTCACCACTCAGAACTCATGTAGGGCCAAAAATATAGTATATTTCATTAAAAATTAAAAGTAAAATGGGAGAAACTCAGAATGTTTTGGTATTTCCATATTAAATGACAGATTTGTCTGTAAAAATATATCACAAAAACGTTTTCCTTTAAGGAATAAATTTTTACTTATATCCAATACCTGGACTAGGTAAGGCAAGGAAACAAGAGTTTGTTAATTTAAATTCCTTATTGTTTAAAGTATTATATATGTCTCCTTTTTCCCCCATTGTCCTCTCTCCAGCCACTCCCACCCAAGAGTTTTCTTTAATAATAAGCACATCTGGCCCTAACCGGTTTGGCTCAGTGGACTGAAAGGTCCCAGGTTGGATTCCGGTCAAGGGCATGTACCTTGGTTGCGGGCACATCCCCAGTAGGGGGTGTGCAGGAGGCAGCTGATCAATGTTTCTCTCTCATAGATGTTTCTAACTCTCTATCCCTCTCCCTTCCTCTCTGTAAAAAAGTCAACAAAAATATTAGAAAATATATTTAAAAAAATAATAATAATAAGCACATCTGGCCCTGACCGGTGTGGCTCAGCTGGTTGAGTGTTGTCTTGTGCACTGAAAAGTCACCAGTTCGATTCTTGGTCAGGGCATATACCCAGGTTATGGGTTTGATCCTCGATTGTGGTAAGTATCAGGGGGGTGGCATTTGATCCAAATAATAATAATAAGCTCATGTGGAAACCAGCTGAAAGGTGGTTAATATTTCAGTACTTAAATAACAATTAATATTCACAGACACTAAGTTTCAGATGGACTCTCTGTCTGTGTTCATATTGATTCTTATCTTAGTGAAACAAGATTAGAAGAATGTATCAAGGAGGCAGAAATAAAATCATTCTCAGAAATCTAAGATCACAGATAAAGCGTTAGCAACAAGAAAAAAGATATAGCGGCAATAGAAATACCGGCAGTCCTCGGGTTACATCGGACTTGACTCAGGTCGTTTCGTGGTTACGTCGTCATCTCCCATTTACTTATAAGAAAAAAATTCCGTCATTTCGACGTATGTACATATGTGCTTTATGTTTTTTACTATTTATTTACCACAAGGAAAGGTCAGGAATTGCTATCTTTCTTTTAAACATTTTTACTGTTTCACTTCATTGCTGCTGTGTCTGTGCTCCATGGGAGTGATGTAGGTGGGCTCCGACTTACAGCGAAAATCGCGTTATGTTGCGCCGTAGGAATGGATCTCGGTCACCCGAGGACTGCCTGTAGGCCAACTTCTATGTACATTTCCATACACAGATATGGAAAAAGTTTTATGAAAAAAATATCAGTGGTAGCTTTCTAACCAATTATCAATAGATATGATTTAAATGTTCCTTTGCGATGAGATTACTTACTTATAATACACATTAAAAAGGAAGAAAAACATACAAAATTAAAAATCATTCGGAAGTATAAGGTTAAAGAAATTGGGATACAGCCACTATAAATTCTGTAGTCAAGAAAAAAGTGCTTAAGAAAGGCTCCATTAGTACACAACTCCATCCTACACAATAAAAGGTAGTTTCTTTTAATTTCCAGCCATTACAGGATGCCTAATACTGAACTATGGTGCTTTACAATTCCAATTTGCAGGGAAAATGTGGATAAGTAAATGAAGTCCTGTGAAGCCACTGAAGAAAAAAAGATATCAAACTACAACATAGGACTACTGCACCTTTTCCTTTAGAAAATGAAAAAAGAAAGAAATCTGCTGGCTATTCTTTTAACAAAATAGCATTCCAAAAACTTAGGTTGCTGCCAGGTCATTTAATTGTAAAAGTCCAACAGCCTAAAAGGCACAGGCCCATATCAGCCGGGAAGGAGACCATCCCCGGCCAGCCTTCAGGTGAGACCACAGCTCCTGTGGCAGCTTGACTACAACCCCATGAGACCTTAAATCAGAGGCACCCAGCTGGTCTGGGCCCAGATTCCAGACCCTCAGCAGCACTGCGATTTGTTGTTTTAATTTTAGGACACTAATTTTCGGGAAAATTTGCTGCACAACAATAGAGAATACAGAACTCCATTTTTTCCCACAAGTAAGAATGTATTTTCTTTCTAATGTCGAACTGAAATCTACTTGTGACTTTCATCTGGTTATGTCTTCAGGGTCAGCATAATACAAGTTTGTTACGTTAAAAATGTACACATATTTAAATCTGACAATAATCGTGTTTATTCCCCTACTTCCTTCAACCATTTTTCAATAGCTTTCATGTCTCCCACCATTCCGGTCATTCTCCTCTTAGCATTTGTTAATCTCCCTCTTAAAACACCTCAAAGTGAACACCATATACCAGGTGTGGTCTGGTCAGCCACTGTATACAGTGAAACTAACACTTCCCATAATGCAGGCACTATACAATGAATACAACAAAACAACTAAAATATAAAGAGTACCATAAAAGACTTAGAAATGCAATTTAATGGTCTCCTGCTAAGAATGGGTTTGAAGGATTGTTAATATCCTGAGATGCAGAGATGGGAAGGGACGGGGTACTAACATTTATTGTGCACCTACTATGTCAGGCCCTGTGCAAAATACTCCTATATAATATCTATGTAATTCTTACAATTCTATAATATCATTTTACAGATGATCACACTAATGCTCAGAGACATTAGGTATTTGTCTAAGGGCACACAGCAGAAAGTACAGCAGCAAGAATGGACCAACAGACCCTGACCGGTTTGGCTCAGTGGATAGAGCGTAGGCCTGCAGACTCAAGAGTCCCAGGTTCGATTCCGGTCAAGGGCATGTACCTTGGTTGCGGGCACATCCCCAGTAGGGGGTGTGCAGGGGGCAGCTGATCGATGTTTCTTTCCGTTTCTAACTCTCTATCCCTCTCCATCCCTCTCTGTAACAAATCAATAAAATGTACTTTAAAAAAACACCAAATAGTATGGCAATAATGCTGTTACTTAAAAAAAGAAAAGAAACAATATATTTTATCCAAGTCTTCAAGTGAAATTGATGTCAACTCCATAAGTATGTGCCATGTTACCTGACCACAGATTTATCATACTCATGCACACAACAGCTTATCTGTAACACTGCAAATACTCCTGTTTGAAAACCACAGGACAAAGTAAACTATTTCTCTATAAATCAAGAACCAGTAACCCACACTGAGGATTATTTAATACCAAATGAAACTCAAGTCACAGTTATTTGCCATAGCCTCATCTTCTAAATATGAGAACCTCCTACAGAAAGCAAGAACACATCCCTGACCCACACATAGAGAGGAAACACCTTCTCTCCATGTCACACAGTAACCAAGGACCACTTCGGGAAGTAAAACTGCACCTTAATACTTCCCAGGAGCCTTTCAAGGCCATTGTAAGAAATAAGGTCCTGGACCTGAAAATGCTAAATAGATCAAGCAGAAAATGGTAATTTTCCTTGCCAATGCTCCACTCTATTCAAAGGTAATCAATTGGTGCCTTACATTTTTTTCCCCGAGTGTTTTCAAATACATTATTTTGTTCAACTTCAGAGCTTACTTCCAGACTAAAACAATAGCAGGTATTATCCCCATTTCACAGATCTACAAATCAGAGTCAATAGAAGGGTAAGGAGCTCTTCCAAGACTGTAATCAGCAGCAAAGGGAAACTTAAATCCTGGCTGGCTGACTTGTGGGTTACTGACCTACTAAGGAAAACTGCATCTTTCCATACTTATTTTGAAGTGTTTCTCAAACTGCAGCGAATATCAAGCTGTCCATTCAGTAAGTACTTGATAAATTCCATTTCACAAACGGAAGAGGCTGAACACAGTTTTTAAGTAGGAACATAGGCTAATACCCCTTTTCTCTATGACACATTCCCATTACTGGCTTTAAAGAGGCGGGCGGGAGGAGACAGAACAGGGAAGCTGGAGGGTGGGAGATAAACAGTTTAAAATCCCTTCACACAAAAATTACATAATTAGTATTCCTAAAACTGGTACGATACTGTATGTCAACTGTAATTGAAAAAAATTTAAAATTCATATATAATGGCATCCAAATTCAAGGGGTTACTTTAAACATGTACTGTTATGCGTAATTTGTAGTTTGTCTTTTCCATCCTTGTACATTTTTCCTTTTCTGTGGGGAAGCAATCTGTCCCCTAAAGCCTAAGGTTCATTACATCTTCCTTCTAAATGAGACCTCGTTTATAAATATGCCTTATAAAGGAAAATGGGCCCTTAGGCATTGCTTCTCTCTAGTAAAATTTCAATGCAAACACATGCCAACACTGGAGACAAACAAAAAAAAACCTACTTGGATTTACCGTGAAAAAAAATTTCCCAGCGCATTAACAACTGCATGTTAACGTCTGTGCCATGAACTTCTTGAAGTGTTCTATGAAGTCCACAACAAAGGCAGGGAAGTGAGTGTTGGGATCACAACCTATGAATCTGGGTGGAACAAAGGCTTCTCCTTCATTATGCAGGGAACCAAGTTGCCAAAAAAAAAAAAAAAAGCTCGGCTCAGACACCACGCGTGGTTAGTGAGCGAGTCTGGGTCCAGAGAAGAAAAAATCAGATGCTGGTCAAACGCCGCCGCTGCCTGCCCCCGCCCCCGGCCCTTTTGGCCAAGGCCTGGCCCCAGAGCGACAGCCCCAACCCCTTTCTCTCCAATACAGGGAACCAGATTAACCCCAGAGCGGGCATTACAACCGCCCGCATCTCCCAGACAGGCGCCCCCCGCCCAGGCTCCACCCCGTCCCCAATTCAGTCGCCGCCCTTCCCTCGGACCCCAGTCCAGCTCCCCAAAGGCCGCTCCCGTTGACTACCGATGTGAGAACGGCCAAACCCGGCCTCGCGGGGCTGCCCCTCGCCCCCAGCTCCCCTGCCCCGCAGCTCCCCCTTCCTCCCGGCCAAGGCGTGCCCACTTCTCCCGGGCTCGGCGAAGGAGCGAGGAAGGAAGAGTCCGCGCCGTCTGCCCCTCTCCCGCCTCTCGGCAGCAGCGAGGTGGCCACAACCCCGGCGGCCGCTCGGTGCTCAGGAGGCGGGCAGAGCCAGGGCGCGGGCGTCGCTGTGCCCCCCCGAGCCGGGCTGGCAGCGAGGGAAAGGTGTGGTCCCGGGGTGGCGGCCTGGCATCGGCCCCGCCGTTCCCAGGTCCTCATCCCGAGGCGCGGGGGCCTCACCCTCGACCCATCCCACCCGGTCAGCACCCCAGCGCGCTCTAGACCCCCCACCCCGGCCGCGTGCGCCGCCCTGGGGGTCGCCTGGCTCGCAGCCCCAGCAGGTGGTGACAGGTGGCGACGGGTGACCATGGCAACGCGAGGTGTGCGGCGCGGCCCGAGCCTGCCTCCACCTCCTGGAGTCACTCACCTGAGGGCGAGCCCGGGGAGGCGGCGGCGGCGGCGGAGGAGGAGAGAGCGGCGGGGAGGCCGGCGGCCGGGGCCCGAAGTGGCCGGCTCCGGGTGGGGCGGGAACGCAAGGGCGGCGGTCTCGGCTTGGCGTCGGTCCTCCCTCCGCCGCGCGTCAGAGCATCAGTCCGTCAGTCCGTCCTTCCTCCGGGCGGCCCCTCCCAGCGCGGCGGCCCTGAGTCCAGCCTCCCGCAGACTGCGGTTGTCAAACGGTGCCGAGCCCGTCCCGACCCCGCCAGCCAATCGCCGCGCTTCCCCGAGGCGCCGCAGGACCCCGCCGCGCGGGGCGGCCAGGCAGGTGCCTGCGCGGAAAGGAGACTCCGGGCAGGACCCTCCGAGTCCGGCGAGGGGAGGACCCGCCTGGACCGACGGGCTCCGGCCGGCGCTCCGAGGATTAGCTGGACCCGAGGAAGGGCGGGTGTGGCGATTGCGGAAGACACAGACCCCAGGCCGCCCGTGACCGTGTGTTCCGAAATAGCGCATAGGGGGTTGTGGTTTCCTAATGGGAGTCCGCTGCGCATTAGAATGGACTGCCTCCTGGATAATTTATGAATACAGGTGAATTAAATAAATCTGCCCTCCTCCAGTTTTTCCAAGCCCCATCCTTCCTGAAAGTGCCAGCAGCTTGGTCAGGGGAGGGTGCCCCTTCTTGATTTTGTGATGACCTGCCTTGAAGGGGTAGGTTTTTTATTACCCCTTTGGGGTGTAAGCTCTTTGGCAGCAAAACCTTACTGCTTCCCACCCCTTCGGTGCCGTATGAGGGCACCCATTATCCAAACCACGCTGCATCTGGAAGAGCATCATCTGGACCAATCCAGAAGCGAAGGACGCAGGGTTGATTCGTCTCAAGAATGAACTTTTAACGATAAGAACTCTTAGTTTTTCTTCTTCAAAACACTCTGGCTATTGCCTATTTGTGTTCCCAGTTTGCAAACTCTAAGGCCCTTGAATGTCTATCATTTGTTTCTAGCCAGAGCCTTCTGATTCATCTATATTCGGTGTATAACTAGTATTCCACAAACATGCATGATGCTCAAATGAACCGAATTAAGCGCTCAGGGGTTGTGAAACCACGTAGAACTAGGGAAGAATGCAGCGACACAAACCTGTACTAGCCAAGAGTGACCTGAGGCCCCCCCAAAGTGGGGAAATGTGGTAAAAGAGACCAGTAAGAACAAGCATCAAATTGGCCCTAGCTGGGTAGCTCAGTTAATGAGAGCATCCATCACCCAGATATGCCAAGGTTGCAGGTTCAATTCCCAGTCAGGGCATGCCAGAATCAGCCAATGAATGCATAAATAAGTGGAACAACAAGTTGATGTTTCAATCCCTCTCTCAAAACAATTTTTTTTAGAAAGAATAGACATCAAAAACATTTCTGGAAAGGGAGAATTGGATCCAATTCAAAAAGAATTGCTAGCTTGACACACTCCCTTGACGAAAGGGAGTGTGTGTGAGGCAACCAATTGATGTGTCTCTCCCACATTGGTGTTTCTCTGTTTCTCTCTCTCCCCGCCCCTCTTTTTCCCCCTCCCTGTCTCCCTTCCACTCTAACAAAAATGAAAAAATATTCCCAAATTCAAGGAAAACAATTATAAGCACGAAAGCTGAACTGGAAAACTTCAGTTGTCTAGTCCTGATGTACTCCTGGAAGAAAACCTTCGTTAAGAACCCTCTCAATGATAAGTGACCAACAAATAAACACAACTTCCTGTTACCTCAGGGGTTGATCTCTAAAACCAGAACAAAAACTGCATAATGTTTATATTGAAGGAGTGGGCAGATAGCATATATCCCGGAAATAGTTTGTCAATTACTTAGCCAGTATATTTCACCTGAAAATCCACTTCTCAATCTTGAGTCTCAAATAGTAGTAGTTGCAAGACGCAGAACCTTTTAAGTATTTACACATTCAGTGGAATCTAGAGTTACTAATTAGGGACAATCTGACAAACATGCAATCACCTGTTAGGGTCAGGGTGCTATAAAAAAGAAAGAACCTGACGTATGGCACTATTTTGGTTTTGGCATTCATTAAACACAGAATGTTTGCCTATGTTCTCACGTAAACCTCACAACCTCCCTTCAAATGCCTGTTAATTATTCCCATTTAGAGATTAAGGGGGGAAAACTTACCCAAAGTCAAACAGCTGACACGTAGCAGAGCCAAGGTTCTAACCATTCTGACTCTTAAAATCTTCTTTTTCCACTCTACTTCACCCTGCAACAACTGGAAATATTAGCTTCAAGAAAATGGACTTTATTCTGTCAAATAGAGGGAATAAAAGGTCTTATATCCCTCATATTCTATAGCATAGTGCCATCTGCATCTCAACTTTCAATAAATAGCAGAGTTGTCAGAAGCAAATACATAACCATTATAGTTCCAGAAAAGGGGGATGGGAGGAGGAAAGACACACTGAAATACAAGACATCTAGTACATCTTATCACTTGTACTCCGACAAATGCATTGATTGTATATTTGCTTCCTAGTGTAACATCAAGTGTTACACGACAACCTTAATAGCTGTTAGCCTAGGTATCAGCTTTCCTTCTATACTCGGCCACTGGTTGAGATTAGATCTGCTTGTCTTTCACTCTAGTTGCTGCAAAGCGGCGAATTGTTCAGGAAGGACAAGGCTTTCTCAGATGAATGACTGTCCTTAGATCCCGGGGTTCTGCCTCAATCATTCGCCAAATATTTGAGGGCCTCCTCTGGCTCAGGAACTAGGTTAGGCATCATTTGAAAATGCAGGTTCTAACTTGACAGAATGACTCATGGTGCCTTGTGACATAAATGCCTGCAGGCTAAGGTGGACCCCTTTTAATATGATTCTCAAATCTCACTTCTAAAAAGGGGAATAGACATTTTTGGTTTTCCCCAAAGAGCAGAAAGGAGTCTGAGGACAAGCCTAAGTTAGGAAATCTTGCCTCAGGCTGTTTAGGGGAAGTTCAGTGGGGATAAGGGAACTTGTTTTAAAAGCTCTCCTCTCATCGTTAGAACACACACTCATAAATACACACACCAAAGAGCTGTATGCTTCCCAGCCAGCAGTGCCCGGTTCTGGGAGAACGAAGTACCTCCACTGGGGCTTCTCCTTCAAGCAGGTTCAAGGACTATGGAGGTAGAATATCAACCCTATCAGAGCTCCTGTCTAGACCAGACCCCTAAACAAAAGCTTACATGATCTGTGAATGGGTAAACCCCACAGAGAAAAATAGGTGGCCCGGCTGGTGTGGCTCAGTGGTTGAGCATTAACCTATGAACCAGGAGTTGACAGTTCGAGTCCCAGTCAGGGCACAGGCCTGGGTTGCCGGGCTCGAACCCCAGTGGGGGTCGTGCAGGAGGCAGCCAATCAATGATTCTCTCTCATCATTGATGTTTCTCTCTCTCCCTTTCCCTTCCCCTCTGTAATCAATAAAAAAAAAAGAAAAATAGGCCTTCTCTCTCCAGGGTGCAGACCTATGCCATTCCTTCCCCTCTCCTTCCCCTGCAGGCACGCACCCCCTAACTTCCAGGGGCCTCCTGTGACTTGCAACTAGGGGAGCAATGGGCAGTGGCAGCTCGTCCCGGGCTAACCCCCTGAACCCGTGTCCAGGGCCCCCGTTTCTCTGACTGCCCAGTGAGCCACAGCGGCCCCACCTAGGCTCTCTGTTGCTTCTATGCCCTTCCCTGTTGCACTCTCCTAAGCCTAATTTTGCTGCGGTCAATAAATTCTTGCTTCCTTTTCTACACACACAAAAAGGAAAAATACATTCTTGTTCTTTTCCTTTATTTTCTCACTCAATTCTTTTAAAGTTCCTGGTTTTCAGGCACAATGCTCAGTGTTGTCGGCCCTCAGAAGCCACTCTAAGGCTTCCTTGAAGAACTTGGAAATAAAATTGTCCTTTCTGAATTACCTCCGAGATCAACATTTCAATAAATTAGAGTAGAAACATGCAGTCACCTTAAAGCCTCCAAACAGACGGTGTTTGGGTGGCGGGTGGGTGTTGTCAGTGGAAGCGAAGACTCAAGCCCAGTTTCCAGTGTCAGTAACGAAGCCACCTTGCAGGTAGGTCCCCAGCCCTGAGAGTCATTACTCCAGTTTCTGTTTTAACTTCGTCCTTACCTTGCCTGAAGCCTAGGCAATGAATTTTAACTCCCCTCCTTTTGATTCACCTTCATACTTATGTTTCAGTTTCTCATGCGGGTGTGCCTGGCGAAGGGGAGGCTGCTGGCCACAGTTGCACGTTTTCCATCTGTAAATTGGCATCCATTTTCCCCATGCCCTGGTGTGGTGACCTTGGTTTCGGAGATCCACCCCGAGAGATGCTGATGAAATCGGTTTCCGAGCCTGCAATCCTGCGAATCATCTGGACTCGAGAGTACACTCTCCCAAGCAATGCAACCTCCTGAGGCCTCTTGGGAAGCGGCCAAGTGACTCTCCAGACAACGCCTCTCTCCATTGACGAGAGGCCAAGGGCACCATTTCCCCCTTTTAAAGATTTCTACACTGGGAATTCTATTACAGTTTTTAGTTAAGAAGACCAGTTTAAATACAGTCAAACCAACAATTTCAAGTGAATCACTGCTGTGTATTAGACATTCTGCTTGAGCATCTAACAAACACGTTCTCTAAAAAGAAAAAAAAGGTATGACGTTTTTGAAGCTAGAACTACACTTAAAACAAAGTGGGGGAGGGGAGCTATTATGGGTTTTAAAAGAGTTAAACATACCAACCAAATTCGGTGACACCTTGTTTAGAGCCTTTTGCAAACACACTGTGTGAGGCAGAATAACAGCCCGCACCCCGGGACCTGCGTATTACCTTAGTCTCTGCTAGTGTGATTAAGTTAAAGGGCCTTGGCATGGGGAGATTAGCCTGCGTTATCCAGGTGGGCCCGTTAGAATCACCTAGATCCTTTCCTGGCTCGGTCAGAGGGAGAGATGACCACGGAAGAAGGGTCAGAGATGCAACGGGGCTAGCTCTGAAGAGGAGAGTGGACCTTTAGCCACGGAACGCTGCCTCTAGAAGATTTTTTTTTTTAAGCAGGGGTTGGTTATTAGATGGAATATTAAGGAATTAATGTTAATTTTTGTTAGGGTATAAGAATATTTGGACTACCTTTTAAACTGCTGTTAGATTTTCATACTGACGTATTCCATAGATGCTATGATTCAGTATCTGACATGTGCTTTAAAATACTGCCCTTCTCACCTCAAAAAATAGTGGGAGGATAGGTAAGATGTTAAATTAGCAAAAGGTTGTCGAAGGTGGGGCTCATGATATTATCCTCCTACTGTATATATTTGAGATTTTCCGTAGGTTAAAAAAAAAGGACCTGCCGAAACCGGTTTGGCTCAGTGGATAGAGCGTCAGCCTGCGGACTGAAAGGTCCCAGGTTCGATTCTGGTCAAGGGCATGTACCTGGGTTGTGGGCACATCCCCAGTGGGGGGCGTGCAGGAGGCAGCTGATCGATGTTTCTCTCTCGTCAATGTTTCTAACTATCTCTCTCCCTTCCTCTCTGTAAAAAAATCAATAAAACATATTTTTTTTTAAAAAGGACCTAACCTAGGAGAGACTACTTGTGAGATAATGAAAATGTTATGTATCAGTCCTGTTCAGTGCAGTAGCCACTCGTCATGGAGCTATTGAGCACCTGAAATCTAGCTAGTGCAATGGAATACTTTTAATTTTATTTATTTTAATTAGCTAACTAGCCCGATGTAGCTAGTGGCTACCCCATTACACAGTGCGGCTCTGGATACTGGAGAGTGCCATGAATATCCACATTCAGTTAGTAAGTCAGCTCCTGAACCGTCAGTGCACATCTGTTTTGTCTGCCCAGCCTCTTTCCTTTTCCTGCCGACAGCAGGACCCAGCTCCCACCCCCACTCCGAGCCCTTCTTCACCAGAGGTGGGGCTTGAGGTCCATCCAGGCTATAGTACAACTGCTTCCTGGCCACCGTGGTTGGTCCAGGAATGACCAGAGCCATGGCCCTGGTGCTCCTCACTTGGAACTCTCTGCATTAGGAGGTGAAGCCGCTCCCCCGATTGGGAGTTATATGGATGGAACCCTAGAGCTACTTCCTTGCCATCATGTTCCCTGACACACTGAGGTTCCTGAGAGTAAAGCCAAAATGTGGATAAAGATGGACAGAGTCTGGATTCTCAAATTCCTCTTTCCCTTGTTTCAGTTAGAAAAGCCAATAAATTATTTGTTCGTTTGTTTGTTTATGCTATTTTTAAGTTCTATCACTCGCAACCTAAAAGTCTTAATATAAATTCCCATAAAAATACTTCTTAGCCCTGGCCGGTGTGGCTCAATTGGTAGGGCATCAACTTGTGCACTGAAAGGTTGCTGGTTCGATTCTTGGTCAGGGCACACGCTAGGGTTGCAGGCTCCATCCCCAGTAGGAGGTGTGAGGTGTGCAAGAGGCAGCTGATCCATGTTCCACTCTCAAATAGATGTTTCTCTCCCCGCCCCCCCTTCCTTCCTCTCTCTGAAAAAAAAAACAACACAAAAAAAACAAAGAAACTTCTTATATGTCAGGGTCATTAGCAAAATAGTAAGACTAATGGCACTGCTATCTAGACTGAATTGTGTCCCCCAGATTTTGTATGTTGAAGTCCTAACACCCCCCCGCATCTGACTGTACTGGAGGCAGGGCCTTTAAGGAGGTGGTCAGGGTTAAATATGGTCATAAGGGTTGAATCCTGATGTTACAGAGTGCTGCCCTTTTAAAAAGAGGAAGGGACAACAGAGCTCTCGGCCATGTGAGGACAGTGAGAAGGCAGCTATCTGCAATCCAGGAAGAGTCCTCACCAGAACCCGACCATGCTGGCACCATGCTCTGGGACGTGCAGCCTCCAGAACTGAGAGAAAAGGAATCTGTTGTTTAAGCCGCCCAGTCTATGACATTTGCTAAGGCAGCGAGCAGACTAACACAGGCACCCAGTACAACCGCCCAGGGGCTGGTTACCGGTTCCTTCTTCAGGGTGAAGTGGACCCTGATTAGAAAATATTGTGATATATGAATGTTGTATTATTCTGCTCCCATTCTTTCCTTTTTTAAAATATATTTTTATTGATTTCAGAGAGGAAGGGAGAGGAAGAAAGAGACAGAAACATCAATGATGGGAGAGAATTACCGATCGGCTCTCCCACATGCCCCCAACTGGTGATCGAGCCTGAAACCCAGGCATGTGCCCCTGACCAGAATCGAACCTGGGGCCCTTCAGTTCACAGGCCGACACTCTATCCACTGAGCCAAAGTGGCCAGGGCTCTGCTCCCATTCTTGATTTCAGCTTAGTCTGGAGTTGCTTTTCAACTGGTTTTTACTTTTTTATTTTATTTTAATTTTGCTTTAATATATTTTTATTGATTTCAGAGAGGAAGGGAGAGGGCTAGCGAGATAGAAACATCAATGATGAGAATCACTGATTGGCTCCCTTCTGCACACCCCATACTGGGGATTGAGCCTGCCACCTGGGCATGTGCCCTGACCAGGAATCGAACCTTGACCTCCTGGTTCATAGGTCAACACTCAACCCCTGAACCATGCTGGTAGTGCTGGCTTTTACTTTTTTAAATAACAAAAAGAGCCCTCACCGGTTTGGCTCAGTGGATAGAGCGTTGGCCTGCGGACTCAAGGGTCCCAGGTTCGATTCCGGTCAAGGACATGTACCTTGGTTGCCGGCACATGCCCAGTGGGAGGTGTGCAGGAGGCAGCTGATCCATGTTTCTAACTCTCTCTTCCTCTCCCTTCCTCTCTGTAAAAAGTCAGTAAAATATATTAAAAAAAAAAAGATCAGCCCAGCTATCTTGAATCTCACTATCAATTGAAGTGCATTATACTAACAGTATAGAGATTTTAGTGAGATTAAGCAGCTAGAATTATATTTTAAGTGGGAGAAAATGCTGATAAATCACACACAGTCAAATTATAGTATTGATTGTTTTTTAATTTTTCAGACTTCAAATAGGTTAAGAAAGTAAAATTCTCCTAAGTTCTGATTCATAGGTGTTCAGAAGTGACACACATTCAGTTTCAGAGTAATACTCAGTGATCCCTCTAAAGGCAATTGTAATCCTGAATTTAAGCTAAGTACAATAATAATTTAATACAGTAAGCTAAATACACACAAAAGCTCTACATCCTGATCTACAAAAGTAGGTTCCATAGCCACACACGGTTTAGTCAAGTACGCATTTCCACAATGAACAAGTATAACAAATGTTAGTAAGACACCTAAATGCTTGTCCTGCCGTCAGCTTTTTAACAATGCCGTTCCTGCTACTGAAAGCGTTTATTTTTATACAGGAGGGAAATCTGGCCTGGGAAACTGAGTTTCCTTAAAACTTGACAAATGGAATAAGCCCACGAGGTTTTAAATCAAAAAAGTCTTCAACATGAAGCACTCACATGACCCTTTTAGTTTCTCCCTCCCAAAAGCATTCTGTCAAAAGGAAAGCATATTAAAACAGGGCATTATCTTAAGACAGATAAATACTCCTACAAAAGACTGTATTTTCTTCTATCATCTCCTCCTTAAAAGAAACACAAACCATTTCACTATCTTTTAATAACCTCTTAGATTACTGTAGTCTTAAAGCTTTAAGTTTTAATTATCATGTCTTAGCTATCAGAAAGTCAAAGATGCCATTTAGAGTTCACATATTAAAGAGCATGCCCTGGAGGGGGTCAAAAGGGGACATATGTAATACTTTCAACAATAAAGAATTATTTAAAAAATGAAAAAAATAAAGAGCATACCCTACAACGGCACAAATACACCTGATACATAAATACTTCATTGTGTAGAATTCAGTGGTTGCAAACCTTTCGGACCTCACGGACCACCAGTTGGCGACTGCTGGTTTAGACAGTCAAAAGTCGGAAGGTACTGATGGTTTGCAAGATCCTTTAACTTATGTATGGTCATTAAAACCCAGTAATTCATTCAGGTATGGTCATATAATGGCAGGCAGTTAAAGGCTCCAATATCACGCTTTTTTTTTTTTAATTTTTAAAAATTTTATTTTTATTGGTTCAAGAGAGGAAGGGAGAGGGAGATAGAAATACCAATGATCAGAGAGAATCACTGATCGGCTGCCTTGGGGATCCAGCCCGCAACCCAGGCATGTGCCCTTGACTGGAATCGAACCTGAGACCCTTCAGTCCACAGGCCAATGTTCTATCTATTGAGCCAAACCAGTTAGGGCTCAAATATCACTCTTAAATAAAAGACATGAAAATAAAGGTGGGAAACTTTGTGCTTCTCCACCTTTCACTTACATCAATAGTTATCGGGACCTTACTATGGAACACATATGGTCATGTATTTGGTCTCCCCAGAAGATAAGGACGCTTCAGCAAGTTCAAAAGTTGTCAAGATCCATAGTTTGCTTCATCAAATGCTTTTCTAGCTCGTTTCAATTCTTCATTCATAGTGAGCAAGTCTTTAACCCTAGCAAACTTCCTCGGGTCCTTCCGAATCAAAAAGACGATATCTTCAACTTGTACCCGTCCTTGTCTTCCAATTGACATTGCCTTGTGAGTCTATTGCAAAAAAGCATAATAAATTCAATTGATTTTTAAAAATATAATATTTTATTGTTTTACTTTGCATGTACTTATCATTCTTTTTTAAATTTGGATGTTTAATACTGGTGAGTTTGAAGAGTTTTCTCTTCTATTATAGTTATTCACTTGCGGATTATCTTCTATTCATACCTCTGTCCACTTTCTATCCACTTTTTTTGATTAGCACTGTTTCTCTTAATGTTTTAATATTTTTAACATTTTTTAATATTAAGGATACAAAAGCTATCAAATTTACTGGTGTTTCTTTGTTTAATTTTTGATATATGTAGTTTTGGCTTTCACTGTGTAAAATAATTTTGTAATTTCTTTGTAATCACCCATTTCATTTAAAATTAGTGTCCATCTCAATATTGGTGGCTTTCTTAAAATCAAATCTCACCCCCTATCATTATATATTCATCCTGTGCAAAAGCAAAGGTTCATTACATTATTCCTGATGACTAAAAAAAGGGAAACTAAATATTAAGGCTTTAAATAAATTTGAGCACATCCATCAATTTTATGAAACCATTAAAAATATAGTGTTATGCAATGACATGGGGAAAATGTTCTAGGCTTACCTAAATGGCAAACAACAACAACAACAAAAACAGGTTATAAGACTGTATATAACTATATAATTTCAATTTTAAAAATATATGCAAAAAGACAAAAGAATATTCACCAAAATCTTAGCATTAGTTGTCTCTATAGTAGGTGTCTCATATATGTGTATGTACACAGACACACATATACAATCTCCATTCCTAATGATAAGTAGTAATCAGTAACTTCCACAAAACAGGCACTCACATGGATATCTTATTTCTAAAGGATGCTATAGTTCTAGTCTTATCTATAAGTTTGAATTTAAAATCTTTTTTTCAATTAACTAGGATCAATAACAAAAAAAGTATCTTACCATTTCCGTGATGAACTCTATAACAAGGTCTTCAAGAATATCCACCGACTCAGTATAAGGATTCTGGTCATCCCCAAACCCATACATCATACAGCGTACTGTGAAAGAAAAATCATTCTTATTGGACAAATTTAATCACTTGATCAATACTTTTTTCAAATTAGAATTGAACCAAGTTGTCCTGGCCAGGTGACTCAGTTGAGAATCATCCCGTACACCTAAAGGTTGTGGGCATAAGTTCCAGTCAGGACACACACCTAAGTTGTGGGTTTGATCCCGAGTGAGGGTGCATACAAGAGGCAACCAAGCCCTAACTAGTTTGGCTCAATGGATAGAGTGTCTGGCCTGCAGACCGAAGGGTCCTGGGTTCGGTTCTGGTCAAGGGCACGAACTTTGGTTGCAGGCTCCTCCTGGCCCCGGCCCTGGTCAGGGCTCATGCAGGAGGCAATCAGTTGATGTGTTTCTCTCACATCGATGTTTCTCTCTTTCCCTCTCTCTTCTACTCTCCCTCAAAATCAATGGGAAAATATCCTCGGGTGAGGATTAACAACAAGAATATATATATATACACACACACACACACACACACCCACACACACCATATATATATTAAAAAAAAAAAAAAGAGGCAACCAACCAGTGTTTCTCTCTTCCTTCCCCCTCTCTCTAAAAATCAACAAAAACATATCCTCGGGTGAGGAATTAAAAAGGAAATTATAGAACCCGGCCAGTGTGGCTCAGTGGTTGAGTGTCAACCTATGAACCAGGACAGCAGTCGCCAACCGGTGGTCTGCGGACCACTGGTGATCCGTGAGGTCCGAAAGGTTGGCGACCGCTGAACCAGGAGATTATGGTTCGATTCCAGGTTGGGGCATATGCCTGGGTTGTGGACTCAATCCCCAGCAGGGGTTGTGCAAGAGGCAGCCAATCAATGATTCTCTCTCATCATTGATGTTTCTCTCTCTCTCTCTCCCTCTCCCTTCCTCTCTAAAATCAATTTTAAAAAACATATAAAAATATTAAAATTTTTTTATGACATGGCTAAAGTAATGTCTGCCAGGATTCTCCAAAAATAATAATACCCTTATTATTTTTCCTGAAGATGTAGACTTCACTAGTAGGGAAATACATTTCACTGGAAAACATTTTAGAGAGGAAGTATGTAAACTGTATTTGGTTAAAGGGTCTGTGAAGACAAACAAATACCTGTGAATGCTTTGAAAGTTTCTGTTACATTAGCAAAAAAAAAAAAAAAATTTTTTTAAAGGATCAGGAGAACAGATCTTAGTAAGATATATTCCAGTAAGACAAGCTGTGAAGATTCCAAATTCTTGTCATCATAAAAATAAAGCAATCCAAGAATAAAAGTTTCTGCTAAGAACCGGCAAGCATCACTCTGAGGTGCCCTGGTGTAGGAATCCCCTTTGTATGCTGACAAAAGAAGTAAAACCACAAACAAATGGAGTACATGGCATCAGAGATGGAATAAGGAGCAGTCAGCTTTAGGTGAGGAACTGAGATATGGAGAGGAATTTGAGTGGTAAAAAAAAAAGAGACACACGTAATGGCCTGCAGTTTCAAGAGCCATTGGGAACTATTTATATCCGACTCAGCATCAATGAACCAGCTATTCAAGTGCTGCCCTATTTGTCAATACTCAGCTGTAACTACACGTAAGGGAGCCGGGATGGGAGATGAAGAGCAAATTCTCATGGTGCCTTTCAGAATCTGGCCTGGACCAGTCCCTCCTGCTGCTGACAAAAAGGGTCAAACATGTCGACCGAGGGAGTAGAATGGAGGGTGGATACAGTATAATCTCTATGCCACTATAAAACCCTGCACTGTTCACCACCTTCCTGCCTTAGTCCAGCGCTCCAATTTAATTTCCAGGCTCAGCATGTTCCGGGATTCATCCTAACCTTTGGTCAAAAGTCCCTGCTTCTATTGTAGCAAAGGTGTGGGACAAGGGAAGAAATGGAGGTATGTTCTTAGGCCTTGAATCAAAACACTGATCACATTTCCTCACCTGAAAAAAAAGAGTGTGTGTGTGTGTGTGTGTGTATGTGTGTGTGTATATATGAATATACATCCTATATAATAAAAGCCTAATATGCAGTTGTTCGACGGTTCGCTATGATGTACACTGACCACCAGGGGGCAGTGCAGAACTTGGCGGGTGTTGGCAACGCGGCACTGGCAGCAGGCAGCCATGGAGGCACTGCCGGCCCCAATGGGCCCTGATGAGAGCGGGACTGAGAGCAGGACCAGGACTGTGGCAGGATGGTGGAGCAGGTGAGTGGGCAACACCAGGCCAAGGCAGTGCGAGCAGGGCCCCAATCACGCCCCCCCGCCCCATGGCGACGAGCGGCAGTGGTGGGGAGGTGGGGCCACTGCCCAGCTCCCAGGCGCTGAGGGAGCCAGGCAGAAGGCCTGCCCCTTTCGATTGCCCTGTTCAGGATGGTGGAACAGGAGAGGGGGCGGCGCCAGGCCAAGGTGGGGTACCAGGTGGGGCTGTGAGGCTGGGAGGCGTGAGCTGGGGCCCGATCTCTGCAGGCCACTTGAGGGACCCTACCTGTGCACAAATTCGTGCACCGAGCCTCTAGTATTTATATATGTGCGTATGTAAATTGTGGTTAGGATCATTACTAGCTATGATTCATAAATTAAACAGAATTGTACAGGCAAGTCTGACAATAGAGTCCCTACAGGGAAACAATTCAGAACAATAAATCTACTTTGCTTTTGTTTAAATACATTTTTATTGATTTTAGAGAGAGGAGAGGGATAGAGAGATAGAAACATCAATTAGAGAGAAGCTGATTGCCTGCCTCCTGCAGCCCCCGACTGGGGATAGAGCCCACAACCCAGGCATGGGCCCTGACCGGGAACCGAACCATGACCTCCTGGTTCATAGGTCAATGCTCAACCACTGAGCCACATCGGCCAGGCCAGAACAGTATTTATTAATCTACTTGAATGCACATGTCCAAAACGTTTTCTCTACAATAAAACAATTGTAAATATTACTTACATTCTTTAGAAAAAAGTCTCTTTCTTTTACCCTGCCCACCTTCTGCACCTCCTCCAATTTCTTCATTTTCTTCCTCAAACTAGAAGGTAAAATGTATACAGAGAAATGTCAAGTCATTGCCCTGCACTGGTTTTTTAATAATTAACATTTCCCCTCCACTTTCAACACTGACATCATGCCAGGAAGCCTAAAGCAAGCAGCAAACACTCATGGAACCACAGCATTTTAGCCCAGTCTCCTGCTCAAGCAGCAACGGCTTTTAAAATGCCCCTACCAGCCCTAGCCAGTTTGGCTCAATGGATAGAGCGTTGGCCTGCGGACTAAGGGGTCCCAGGTTCGATTCCGGCCAAGGGCACAAGCCCGGGTTGTGGGCATATCCCCAGAAGGGGGCGTGCAGGAGGCAACCGATCAATGATTCCCTCTCATCATTGATGTTTCTATCTTTCTCTCCTCTCCCTTCCTCTCCGAAATCAATAAAGAAATATATTTTAAAAATATATATAAATAAATAAAATGTCCCTAACAAATAATCCAACTGCCTCTCCCGGGAGAAATCTATCGACTACCCTTTCTTCCCCCTCTCCCCGCAACCAACATGGTTGGCCTATTGCTAAGGCAGTTTTACTAATACAAGAGCTGGTACTGAATCAAAGCGAGAAAAGACTCCAGTGCGGGGACCGCTCCTTAAGTAAGCCTTCGCCCCACTTAACGACATGAACCCCGAGAACCAAAATTAGATAACTTGCTCACGGGCAACAGAAGTTGTGAAACCCAGCTCCCGACTTTCGGTCCGTACTTTACAGTAAGTGGGCAGTTTTGTTAGCGGCTGAACTGCTGGCTCGCAGGGAGCGCTAACAAACATTCGCTCTGGCCTCCGGTGACTCGGGGCTTAATCACAAGGGACAACAGCAGCCTGTAATTACTGGAATCGAGAGTCTAGGCGTTACAACGGGGGTCTGGCAGGTATGGACCCAACGCAAAGACAAAGGCCGCCTTCCCCTTCTCGCTGCACGTCCTGCCCCACGTCCTAAAGTGAACGGAAGGGAAAGGCTTGGCACAGCGTCGAGTCCCCGACTCGCCCGGCTTAAGTCACTCAGAAAAACAGACCCGACTCCGACCTCGGCCTCCGCCACTGCCGCCGGGGGAGGGAAGAAAAGAGCGGGTGGGAACAGAGGTGGTCACTCACAGTGGGGTCCTCTTCCTCATCCGCCATCCCACGGGCCAGCCCACTGCGTCGGGCCCAAGTCGCGCCGAGCCGGCTTTTACAACTTCCGCCGCCTCACTTCCGGTGACGCGCTGGCTTGGGTGGGGCCTAACCGGGCGGGGCCGGAAGGGGGGGTGGGGAGGGACGCGCGGTCCCGCCTAAGGGCGGAGCCGAGACGCTCTTCAGGGACGTTGACATGAGCTCCTGGCTCTGAAACCACGAAGAAGGAATTAAACGGCCAAGAAAAGGAAGCCCTGGCGGCGTGTACCTGGTTGTCACCCTAAATGTGCTTCTGCACGTGGGGTCACCACTATCTGATTCGGGACTGCCAAGCAATGGCTGATGGTTATGGGGCTAGCCGGCGGTCTTGGGCTGCCCCACGTGTGTGTGTAAACCATTTCAACAACTTAGAGTTCCACTGTTATTCATGCCAGGCTCTGTGCTGGTTACTGGGGATACTGTTCTTTACTACTAGTAAAGCTTCGCATTTTCAACCCCACCGAGCCATTCTCCAGGCAGGGGAGAAACCCTGGAAATGGAGTTGATTGCACTTACATGAGGCATAAAAATCCGATAGTAGGAGGTTCAGAGCCTCCAGGGTGGGGGAAACATCCACATACTGGAAGGGGACTTAGCCCAACTCCACAGGGACAGGCGCTCTTCACGCGGACCCTCCCAAACCGCACCTAGCATCTCTCTTCATTGGGCTGTTCAATTGTATCCTTGATCATATCCTTGAATAGACTGGTAAACCTAAGTATTTTCCTGAGTTCTGTGAGGTGTTCTAGCAAATAATCGAATACAAGGCAGAGGAGGTCACAGGAACCTCCGATTTGTAGCCAAGTGGGACAGAAGTTGTGGGTATCCTGGGGGCCTGTCGCAGGGGGACATGAATTACAGAGATGATATATGTTCTGGAAGTCTGTGATGGGGGAAGGGGACCCTTCCAAGAAGGTCTGAGAAGTTTCCTTTGAGAAAGTGAGGTTTGAACCAAGGCCTGAGCCGTGAATGGAGTTAGCCAGTGAAGGAGGGAGGAGTGTGTGCTGTGCCCCAGACGGACCCTGTACTTGCCCATCTCCGTGCCTTTGAGCACTTTTGCTCCTTTCCTTTCTATTGAAATGCTACCTGCCTTTCAGGCCCAGCTAAAATGCTCCTCCATCAAGCCTTGCCTGAGCTCTCAGCCGAAAGCACTTTCTCCCTTACACTCCCACAGCCCTGGCTTCATTTTCCTGCAACACTTCTCGCTTCCTCCTGTCTTTTCTGGTTATTTATGCACCCAGCTTATCTTGTCTACTAAATCTTAAAGTTATTAAGAACAGACTGTTTCTCTTTCATCTCTGAGCTCCCAAAGGTTAGTGCATTCCTAACACTTGAAAGTCCTGGAACAAATATTTGCAGCAGAAATGAATGCCTGTTTGACATCCCTTTTCAAATACGTTGTAATTCAAATGAAGCTATTGTCGCGAGCTGTGCCTTTGGGGACTGGACTTACTCTGTGGTTAAACCAGAATGCCATCGTCATGGTCCCCAGGACTGATTAGTGTTTGTCACAAGGACCGAAATAACCGTAACAAACGGGCCACTGTTCCTGACTGACAGCAGTTTGGCAACAATGGCCATTCCTCCAGTGAAGGCTGAAATGAACTGAGGAGGACTGTCTGAATTGAGTTCCCAGCCGGAGGAGGGGAGGGGGGGGGGTGTCTACTTACTTCTCACAGTTAGGCTGCAAGAGCTAGTGACCCAGGCTTTGGCCTGTTGTGAGGCTCTGAGGTGAAAGAAACATTAATGCTCCAAACAAAATGGTCAAAAGATCCGTCTCAGTGACAGCATCCTAATCGGAGACTGTGATAACAGGGGGGAGCTTGGAAGTCAGACAGACCTAGGTTTGGATCCTGGCTGGCAATGTTATCTCACTCATGTTCCTTCTTTGAGCCTCAAGTTTCTTCTGGAAAAAAAATATTCTGCAAAATAGTGAGGACCAGGACCAAAGACAATGTCCTTTACACACACATGCCTGTGCTCTGCTAAAATGTGTTTAGTCATATATCTTCTCCTATGAAGTTTGTTCCCTAAGGGCAGGGACTCATTTTTACCTTTATTTCTGCAAATCTAGCAAAGTGCCCGGCATGTAGTAGATACTGGTAAATATATTTTTTTTTAATAAACAAACAACAGCAAGAGTAATAGCTAACATTTCTGGGGCACTTCATGCCAGGTGTTGTAAATAATAATTCGCCGAATCCTTCAACCACCCTAGAAAGGAACAACCCTGGTACCCCAATTTTACAGAGAGAAACAGAATACTGTAATTTTTTAAAATATGAAATTCTTGGTATAACTGATTTTGAAGTAAAAACCAGGTGAGATTTGCTTTACATAAAAACAGGTAAATACTTTATAAAAACTGGGGGGAAACGTGGTGGAGGGAAAGGTGAGGAAGAAAACACGAATGAGTGGGAAGAAGGAGGAGGAAGGAGAAGACACATGAAACAAGGGGAAGCAGAAAAGGGCAATTTCTGAGCAGAGTGAAAAATAACTGCATAATCAGAGTAGGATGTTGTAGGTCTTTCACTGTCCTTTGAAATAGTAGTTAGACAATTAATCACTGTGTGTGTGTGTGTGTGTGTGTGTGTGTGTGTGTGAGCATATATCCGGCCTTCTTTTGAGTTTGGGCCCGTATATCTTCCATTTGTTTTTGTTGTTGTAGTTTGTTTGTGTTTTTATTTTAAATATTTTTTTATTGATTTCAGAGAGGAAGGGGGAGGGAGAGAGAGAGAAATATTAATGATGAGAGAGAGCCATTGATCGGCTTTACTCCTGCACGCCCCCTCACTGGGGATAGAGCATGTGCCCTTGACCGGATTCAAACCAGGGAACTGACGCTCTGTCCACTGAGCCAAACCAGCCAGGGCTTCCATTTGTTTGTTTGTTTGTTTGTTATTCTTACATTTATGTTCATTATCTCAGAGTCTGTCCTGCATCCTACTGTTTTGCCTCTAGGAGGCTCTGGTGGCTTTTCTCCTGCGTGACCAAGCAGGCCACAGCCAGCAGAGGGCACTGGGGCAGGGGCGGTGAATCCCTCCCTTCAGCAGCTTGGCTGCCACTGCGGGATCGTTAACCTTACACTTTCATCTCCGGGGGACTCTGTCGCTCTCTCGAAGGTCGGGTTGTGTGTAATTAAGTGTTGCAATGTACAAAATGTAATCTGTGACTTTGTCTCTACCCATCCCCACCCCACGCCCTGCCCTCACTAAAAACTCTGGTCAGCTTGTGAAAGTGTGGTGGGAAGCGCTGTCCAGATAATCCGATTTCTGGTGACAGTGGCCGAGGTGATCCCAACATTAATTAAATACAGGAGATAATCGAGACTCTCCAGAAACAAAAAGGCAATTATCTGAATGTTTCCCGACAACGTGGAGCTTTGTGACCTGAAATATGAGACTCGTTTTCGTTATAATCTCCTTATTTCATTTCGAAAGTTCAGACGCAGCCTGGCTATCCAGTTTTCCATAAGAAGTCAAAGAGCCGCGCGGCAAGGGCAGTCCTGGAGGCCCCTGGGGTCCCCTCTTGACACCGGAGGCCAGGGCTCTTGAGTGGAAGTCGGGGACCAAGCCTTCTCTATGGCAGGAGGGCTGCCGACATACAAACGTGCACAGCAGCTGCCACAGCACAAACTACAGCGCAAAGCTGCCAGTCCTTACCTTTTCACCCGCAAAGTGAACAGGTCAGGTTACGTCCCAGCACCTCTTCTGCTCCGGCACCCGGAAGAGACTTGGTTACCATGGCCACGCAGGACGCCTCCCGAACCACGCGCTTCTCAGATGGAAGCACGCAAGCCCCGCCCACATAGGGTCCCTTGCTCGGCAATCTGCTAGCCACCCCTGAATGCGTTCGGCGCTCGCCTCCCTGCTCTTGCGTCTGCGTACTACGGTTCCTACCCGTCGCTGCGGCCGGGATCGGGAAGTGTCAAGCAGGAGCTGGGTTCCTCCACCTGCGCTCCTGCCACCGCTGATCCCGGACCCCCTAGCCAGGCCCGGGCTCAGCCGCCATGACGAACGGTGAGAGCCAACGCCCAGAGTGGAGGATGTGAGGGGAAGACGAGGGGCAACGTGGCGGGCGGAGCCGGGACTGACGTGGCCGTTCTCCCCGCCCCCTCCCCGCTCAGCCCTTTTGGCCTCTCTGGGTGCCCTGACCCCCGTCCTCTAGATCCCTCCCCGGATCCCCGGTGCAGTTACCATCTAGCACCCCAGTGCCTCTCGTGCCCACACCCCGCGTCCTCGGCCCCTGCCCTGTGCTTTCCCTTGTCCCCTTCCTAGCCTCTTGGGATGGCCACTCCGGGTGAACTTTTGCTTTAGCTGCTCAAGTTCAGCACCAGCGAAAAGAGAGGATTTTCCTCCCAACCCCCTGCGTCCTCAGACTTGCTGAGAGGAGGCTCGTTATGAGGGCCAAGAAATCACAAAGGATCTCAAGCCCCACACTTTTAAGGGGTGAATGGAGAGCCTAAAAAAGTATGTCTTCTTCTGAAAAAAAGTGTTCTGTTTGGGTGATTCCATCTGGAGACCCAAGCTGGTGTTGGTAAGGTACTGCCTCTTCTGAATGATGTGTCCGTTGCCACCCTGTTTATCTGACCTAATTGCCCACAGTTTGTGGACATGATTTCTGAGTTCCAGGGAAGGGCAGGAAGCGGGGCTTGTGTAGTCCTTAGAGGCAGCCTTGCAGGAAAGGAGCGAGCCTCTTAGGCAGTATGATTGGAGCGGCACACGAAAGCATTTCTCAAAAGCACCAAAGACTCAAATTTCCCCTCCTTGTGAATTTTGGCATTGTCCGCAGAAACTTATGGGAGGAGACGACTAGTACAAGAAGGTCTCATTCGCCATAAAGACTGAGTGTAGGTGTTAACTTCCTGAACTCTCTTGTGACTTCCTCGCGGTGAGACTGGCCGGGAGGAGGCAGGGAGATGGAGCCCGCCCCAACTGGCAGCGGCTGTCCATTACCCTTTTGGAGCTTCCTGGCAGTCAGAGATCTGGGGTTTACTAGGCACAGGAGAAGGGACATCACCCAGAGCAAGAAATCACCTGAGCCAGGAAATAAGAGAGCGGCTTGACTCAGGATAATTACTGAATAAGCTTTAGTCACCCTCTTCCTGTTCTGTGGTCTGATATCTTTTTTCTTTCTGCAGTTAGGTGATTTATTGTACTTGTACAAGAAATAGCTAAGTTGACATAGAATTGTTCAAAGGTTCCCCCACAATTGTTCTACTGCATTGACATGTCGAAGCCTCGGAAAGATACACATCTTTTACAAGAATCTTGCTATTCTGGCAGAAATTTGGTTTGTAAGTGGAGGATCATGCATGAAGTGTCAGATAAACATGGGAAAGCTGTAATCATAAGGAGTCTAACTCTTGCCATTTCCCTTAAGTTTCACTTTTTGCCTTACCGTTTTCTTCAACAGATGCAGGCCTAAGAAGCTTGGCTAAATATCTAGCCCTTCTTTAGCACATGAGTGATTGATAATAAGAATATGTTTAATTCTCTCAACGGAGACTCCAAGGATTCTTAGGGCTCTAAGAACCCCCCGCCAGTCCTGGCCATTCCTGGGAGGCCGAGTCTACAGAAACTGATGCCCTTTTCTCAGGATTTCTAGTTCTTAAAAGGGGAAGGGAGGGGAGCGCGGGGCTCCGTGAAATTGTCGTAAGGGGGATGCCTGCAAGCAACCTTTGGGAACAGTAAGCTAAGCTTGCTGGTCCCAGGACCTTGGCTTCCTCATGTCAGCGGTTGGCTCTGTGTTGAGGTTGTCATCTCGATAGTGTGTCACTCTGTGCTCCTTGGAGTTCTCCAGCGGGACCACCTGCCCCAACGTGATGAGCACCAAAGGTTTTCTTTCCTTCCCGTAACAGTGTACTCCTTGGATGGGATTCTGGTGTTTGGTTTGCTCTTTGTTTGCACCTGTGCCTACTTCAAGAAAGTTCCTCGCCTCAAAACCTGGCTGCTGTCAGAGAAGAAGGGAGTGTGGGGTGTGTTTTACAAAGGTAAGAGCCCGTCTGCACAGGAAGGGGAGATTGCATCTCTGGACAGGGGGGTGTCAGATGGGCTGGGGTTGTATTTCGTTCCGCTTTTACATAATTATTTATTTTAGCGTCGAGGTAATTTTAGTATTTTACACGGAGGAAACGTATATAAATTTAAAAAGTTTAGGCTGGACTGGGATTGTTGGGAAGAATGCTTTGCCAGTGAAAAGTTTTCCTAACGTTCTGGAAAGAATATATTGGGCCCTAGCTGGTTTGGCTCAGTGGATAAAGCGTCGTCCTGGGGACTGAAGGGTCCCAGGTTCCATTCTGGTCAAGGGCACGTGCCCAGGTTGTGGGCTCGATCCCCAGTAGGGGGTGTGCAGGAGGCAGCTGATCAATGATTCTCTCTCATCATTGATGTTTCTATCTCTCTCTCCCTTTCCCTTTCTCTCTGAAATTAATAATATATATATATATATATATATATTAAAAAGAATATATTGGAGTCTTTTACGTTTTGACTTCATTAACTCAAATGCTTCTTTAAAAAATTAAAAAAATATTTTTATTGATTTCAAAGAGGAAGGGAGAGGGAGAGAAAGATAGAAACATATTTGATGAGAGAGTGTCATCAATCGGCTGCCTCCTGCACACTCCTACTGGGGATCTAACCCCTAACCCAGGCATGTGCCCTGACCAGAAATCCACCCATGACCTCCTGGTTCATAGGTCGGTGCTCAACCACTGAGCCACACTGGCCAGGCTCAAATGCTTTTTTACGTTTTATTCTGGGCACCTTCATCTGGAATCCTAACTACCTAAATATGTTTGCAAACTAGGGCAAAATATAAACAAACAGCATATTCACCTAGAAACCAGGGTAGTACTTAAATACATTCCCAAGTGGATTCTTGAGACCGTTGGTAGCTCTCTTCATCTGTGACTAGAAATTTCAAAATATCACCTTGAGCCTGGCTGGTGTGGCTCAGTGATTGAGTGTCGACCTATGAATCAGGAGGTCATGGTTCAATTCCCGGTCAAGGGCACATGCCTTGTTGCGGGCTTGATCCCCAGTGGGGTGTACAGGAGCAGGCTGTTGATGAGTCTCTCTCATCATTAATGGTTGTCTCTCTCTCTCCCTCTCCCTTCCTTTCTGAAATCAATAAAAATCTTTTTTGGAGGGAAAAACTATATCACCTTGACAGTGAGGACTACTATGAAGGACAGGCTGTGATTTCTCTTCTCTTTTTACGTTTGCCTGCTAGCTGCGGTGATTGGAACCAGGCTGCATGCTGCCGTGGCCGTCACCTGCGTCGTCATGGCCTTTTATGTCCTGTTTATAAAATGAATCCCAAAGCATCCATCTCATCAACTGCCAACCAAGGGGACCAGGGTGAAGAACCTGTCCGCGCCTGGACCCAGCATAGGAGAGTTCAGCGAAAATCATCCAAGTCACCAGGATGACCCCGCAGCACCTGCCCCTCCCACATGTGGGGCAAACTCATGGTTACAAACATTAGTCCTGCTTCCAGGGACCCCAGAAAGCCATTATCCTTACATCAGCCCTCGGCAGACAGCACGTAACGTCCAGGCAAATTGCCCCCTGCGTGATCACATTACATACCTCCTGCCTAAAAACCTGTCACCCGTTCTGTTCCTCAGCCCTGCCAGGATCTTTTCAAACAGAGGCTCACTAGGGAAGGAATAAGCTGTATTCAGATCTCTTGGGAGGAGATACTTTTCAAGACTTGACCTTTTTTTTTTTTTTTTTTTTTACTGTTTTGATTTAGATTTGGCAAATTGGAGGAAGGTGGAGGGACCGGGTGGGACACGGGATGTTTCGGCTTTGGAAAGTTACCTTTCGTGTATCCAGCTGGCCGCGTAAGAGGACGTGGTCCTCATTGCAAAGGGAACAGATGATGGAATCGCTGCTGTGTGCCGGACAGTGCTGCCCAGGTGACCGGGGCCTACGCAAGACCGGGGAGTTACCTGTCTGGTGAGACCGGGAAGCAGGGACTCACAAGAAGTAAGGTTTTGTTCACCAGTATCCCCAGAAGGAGACTTCGCCCCAGCAAATGGTCTATGAAAATGAATCCACCGTCTGTTTTCCTAAAACCTTTTTATATTTTCTAAATTACTGACTGCTACATGCTGTTTCTCAGTTTTAGATGCCACCACTAGGGAAAAGAGAAACGACTGAAGAAATCATTATTTAATATATTTGCAGCTAGGGGAGAAGAAATGTATCTAGTATATTAGTTCATATGACTAGTAAAGTTGTCTAGTATAAACTGATTGTGATGCTAAATGGAAGTTTTATCATGTTATCCAAGATACAAACTTACTCTTTGTTTAAATCTGGCTTATTATGGCAGTTTTTAGTCGATTACTTGTTTTTCTTGGCCAACTCTTAATTTTACTCATATTAAAACCCTCTTTAGCTGTCCCTTGTCAATTCTGTGTTATATGAACATGAGAAATTCAAATGAATGGGAGAAGTTGCTGATATTCATGGGATCCGTGAATAGAATGAGGGTGACAACATTTGAAGGGAAGATGTCTCCATTCCCTCCTTGTGTCAAAAAGGATCCAATGTGTTATTTTTGAAGCCTAGGAATTCTTTATTTAAAAAAAAAAAAGTTGGTCTAAAATTGTAAAAAGCGGGCATGGACGTAAGTCTACCAGTTGAATTGTCCATGAGAGCAAAACTTGACTGTGCACAACGTAACTGTGGTTGCCCCCGTGTGACAGCAAGTTGTCTTTTGTCTTTCTCCAAAAGGACAGAAGCTGCGAGGAAGTTTAGGCTCTAAAATGGGCAGTTCAGTCTTTGAGGATTTCTCAAAGTGCAGAAAGTCATCACATAAACACTACATGTCGAATCATCTCCGAGTTGTGGCTGTTATCTCTTCAGGAATTGGTCCACAGGGTAAAATTTCAGTGATTCATATGCTTTCAGTGGTCAGTTCTGAGGGTCTCACATGCAAGAAAGGAAAAGGGAATGAAGAGCTGTACGTCGTGGGTGTGAGCTTGGGACCTGTTGGCCACAGGGTGTCACTCCCAGGAAACACAAGTTCAGCATGTTTGCACTTGTTACTGTGTAGCTTTAATGGCTTTTTTTTCTAATAGGGCTAATGTCTCTAAGCTTGGTGCTTAGAGCTGTTTCATATTTACACTAGTTCCATTTCACTGTTCTAGTTATTCAAACCATTTTTTTACAGCCTCCTGGGTGGGTCATCTTAACTCTTGAATTGTAATATTTTGAGATGTTTTCATTCCAGAATGTACCAAAAAGTGCACAGAGTGAAGGCAATTTACAGCAAAAATAAAAAATAAAATAAAAATACACAGCTTATTTCATTTGACTTTATATACGCAGATAAGCAGGAACCTGTTTAACTCACTACTTTGCTTGATGTGTCATATTTTTTGACTGAAAATTAATAGAAGTGGTTCCTCTAAGAGGGTCTTTTAGAGGTGGGAGAATGGGGATAGCAGAACCCGCCCCAGACTCATACTGGCATCACCATAAATTCTGTATGCCTGGGTGGCGTGAAGTCAGCTTTTTATAGGTGAAATACAATTTTTTATTCACCACTGTCTGCACAAATTCTTGAAAATAAAATTTCTTTCCCTACTCTTTTTGTCCATTTTATTTGTCACATGCTGAAGTTATTGGACTTTGTTCCATATTCCCTTGGGTTCTGCCCATAGTATACCTTTTTACTTTAAATAAATGAATACCATCATTTGTGTTGACCCCTGTGAATGTATCATATGAGAGCTTTCTCCTTTGGGGGGAGCTGATATATATACCATCTTATACTGTATATGTCAGCATATATATGTGTGTATATGTGTGTGTGTGTGTGTATATATATATATATATGTAAATTTTGAGGTGTATCAAGTAAGGTAGATTATACTCCCCAATACATTTTACCTGCTACTGCTATTAAAATATAAGTATCAATGTTTCTCATCGATGTTTCTAACTCTATCCCTCTCCCATCCTCTCCGTAAAAAATCAATAAGATATATTTTAAGAAATAATAATAAAATAAACTATAAGTATCATCTGCCCTCACCAGCCATAAACTTCATTCAAATGATATTATCAGGTTAACCAGCCACAAAACCCTTGAGCCAATGGGATTCCGACACATACATTGGATGCTTTCCCCTTTGTGTTTATCCCAACTGCATGGTAAGGCTGGCAAAAGTATAAATTATAACTTAACAAATCATTTTCTACCAAAATCTGATTTGTCCAAAAATCTGATTTGCATCCCTACCCCCCCCCCCCCACACACACACACACACTCACACCTATTTCATTGAAAAAGGAGAAGAGCTGGCACGGCTCTATGGTGGAGCGTTGAACTATGAACCCTGCAGGAGGTCATGCGTTGGATTCCCAGTCAAGGGCACATGCCTAGGTGCTCTGATTGTAAAAGGAACTAATTCTACTCATATAATCATGTCTGTTTTTCACTTGACTCATCCTGGAGTTGGAAGGTCTGATGTGTTTTAATGGATATGAAAGTAAACAAAGGTTCAGCAATGTGACTGCCCCAGCATCAAGTTCTGAGGACAGGGATATGCCTTCCTCCCTTCACTCATGTCACAGGTATCCTGAGACCTAGTCTCACTTTCCCTTTGGTAGAAGGATGTGAAGGGAGAAGGCCCTGCTGGGGAAGCTGATGGTCAAGACCAGGGTTTGCCTTCTCCATGGGAAAGGAGTCATTCACCTATTACTGAGATTGAATCGTCTTATATCCAGAACTTGGGATCAAAGGTCAAAGAAAAAACGACAGACATGGATATAAGTCTGTAGCTGCACAAAGACCAAAAGAACACGACTCAGCATTTGTCCCGCCTGTCCCTGCGACATGGCTTCCCCTCCGAGCCGCGAGGGGGCAGCAAAGCACGCTCTCGACGAGGGCCTGTGCTCGGTGGTTCCTCCCAGAATCCTCCGCGGCGGCGGGGGAGGGGCAGAGGCGTTTAAAAGGGGGTGCGGACTTCCGCCCCCTCACGGGAGGGAGAGCGGCCTGGGGTGAGGTTGCTTTGAGTGGGTCTGCGGTGGCGCGTGGATGGCGCGAGCGGGCCGAGGGTGTGTGTGGATGTGTGGATGTGAGCGTGCGTGGGGCGTGCAAGGCGAGTGCGTGACACCTCCCTACGGCCCTCCCCCCGTCTACACGTTGATCTTATTTGATCGGGTTGTGACCCCAGCCCCGCCGGGCCGGCCCGAGATGAAAAGCTCCCCTCCTGCGAAGCCCGCTCCGGGCGCTGTGCAGCGAGGCCCTTGGGCGGCGGCGGCGCCGCGGTCCCGGAGCCGATCTGCGGGCCCGGCGCTCAGAAGTGATGAATTGATCAGATAGACGAGGCCGGGCTTGTCCCGGCCGCTGATTATCGAGGCGATTCTGATCTGAGCCCGGGCCCCGGAGCGGCCACCCGTGGTGCGGCTGACGCGGCGGTGGTCGGCGGCGAGCCCGGGCGCTGACGGGAGGGCGGGCATGTCTGAGCCGCCTCCCCGAGGCCCGCCTCGTCGTCATGACTGCACCCCACGGAGCCTGTTGCTAAGTGGCGGAGGTTTATAAATGCATATCTATATGCACATATAGCTCCATAAGAACTTGGAGGACTTACACAGATTCCAGGGACCCGCCCCAGATTTACTTAATCAGAGTATATCCTCACCTGAGGATATTTTTTTTAAATGATTTGGAGAGAGAAGGAGAAAAATATCGATGAGTTGCCTCCTGTATGTGCCCCAACCCAGGATGGAACCTACAATCTAAGTATGTGCCCTGACTTGGAATGGAACCTGCGACCTTTTGGTGTACGGGACTGTTCTGATCAGCTCAGCCACCCGGCCAGGGCTAGGGAAAATAATAATAATAAACATATATACACACATACATATATATATTTTTTTTTTTTAATCCTCAGTGGAGGATATTTCCTCATCGATTTTTAGAGAGATGGAAGGGAGGGAGAGAAATATCAATGTGTGCACATTGATTGGTTGTCTCCTGCTCACACTGATTGAGCCTGCAACTGAGGTATGTGCTCTTGACCAGAATCGAACCCGGGACCCTTCAGTCCAAGGGCCGACACTACCCACTGAGCCAAACCAGGGAGGGCTAAAAGCCGCTATGCATGGATCACAGTAACCAATTTTTTGATGATCAGTGTCAACCTGCATGAGGTGACTCAGCAGTCACCCCTCTGGGCCATTTCAGCCATTCTAAATAACTGGCCACTTGGCACCAGACACCCAGTCTCAATCGTGGAAGAGGGGTGCCCAGCCTGTGTGGCACCGTGGTTGAGCATGGACGGAAGCACCAGAAGGTCACGCTGGGATTCTTGTTCAGAGGACATGCCCCAGTTGCTCCATCCCCAGTAGAGGGCGTGCAAGAATGAGCCCATGATGACTCATCATCAGTGTTTCTATCTCGACCTTTCTCTGAAAGCAATATAAACTATTTTTAAAAATAGTGGAAGGAAAAAAAAATTGTGGAAGAGGGGCTGTGATTGGGGGTATTTTAAGGACCATGCACTTGAGTATCAGGAAGAAGCCTTTTCCTAGCTGTTATTCAACAATGCCAAACTTCTGTACCATAGTCTAGGTCTGCCGTTTCTTGCCCGATCTAACAGCAGGTTCCTGTGACTTGTAACTTTAGAGACCACATTAGTGCATCGTTTTTAGGTAGCTTCAAACCCAAGCACCAGATTTTTTAAAAATATATTTTCAGAGAGGAAAGGAGAGGAAGAGAGAGAAACATCAATGATGAGAGCGAATCATTGATTGGTTGCCTCCTACACGTTGGACGGAGCCCGCAACCCAGGCATATGCCCTTGACCAGAATCAAACCTGGGACCCTTGAGTCCCCAGCCGACGCTCTATCCACTGAGCCAGACTGGTTAAGGCTCAAGCCCCAGATTTGTTGAGCCAAGGTTTATAAGGATTAGGGGTAGATATCAGCACAAACATACACAGCAAGGAAACTGACTCCCAACAAGAAGATGGCAGCAGTTAGAGAAAACAATGGGCAAGGAGGCAGGACCAGGGAGATGGAGGTCCCCCGCCCCCCCATGGAAAAGTAAGCCCAGCAGATGACTAAATCCAGGAGGTCAGAAATAACAGTGCTACATAGAGCTACTAAAATGGTTGTATACTCATGAAGGCAATGGGCTATAGCCATTCTTGTTTCCCCAACACAGCTCTGCCACAAAGGTTTGCAAGAAATAGCGAATGGGTGTATCTGGATGGTTGGAACGACTCATTTACAAGGAAGGAACACCCGCCTCCTGCCCCAAACTGGGCTGTTCTACCCGAAATCCTTGCAAATATTCTCAACAAGACTAGTTTCTAGAAGTTGGGAAACTTCCACCTTTTAAGAGTAGTCTAGCGGCAGCTCTGGGTAACAGACACTTCAGGCTTCACCGTGCACAAATGTTTTTAATGGAGGTGGGCGGCAGGCAGGCTGTCCCATGGATTAATCAACCAGGGGCCTGTCAGCCTCAGGTGGAGAAGAAGCCACCGTCCATCTTTCGGGAGTAGCCTCCGTTGGTGGCTGCAGTGTGAGGGGACACTGGAGGGAAGAGGGAGTGGGCTGTGAATTTCAGATCCTTTGTCTGCACTGGGACCCGTAACCACCCATCCATTTATGGGCGCTAGAGAGAAGGTTCTTGTAACCGCTGGGGAACTGGCATATAGAAGACAGACAGGAGGTAGCTAAAGGTCTTCCACTCCCAGGTTTCTGCTGGAAATTTCTGTCCCCTAGACCTAAGGGTGAGTTAAGAGACTTGGAAAAAATGGATTTCGTTCCAGAGTCAGCATGCATGTCCCCGATGTGTCTGATATGTGACAATTACTGCTGTTACAAGACCCTTGGTTATCCCCCATGTTTCCTCCTAGCCATTCACCTCAACTCCCTGATTCCTGGGTCCATTTAGATCTTGTACCACCACCTGCCCTGTTACTTACCTATGGAGCCCTGGATGCTGTGGATGGACTCCCTCTTAGGGCTGATCCACTGTCTGATGTTAGCTCGGGAAGTGATGGGCGGTGGTGGGGCAGAGGGTACGTGTTCTCCGGGGGGTTGGATGTTGATGATCCTAGAGGATGGGTGTGGGTTAGAACAGGGTAGAATGAAGCCAAGCAGGAGAAAGGTGCGGAGGGAAAGAATTACCTGCAACCTCCAAAATAAAGCAGCCAAAGGCCCTTTTTACACTCTGGAATTAACCGAAGATTTTGTTTGTTTATACCAATAAAAACAGGAAGTTCTCTGTTCATTTCAGATCATAAAAATACAGAAAAAACAAGTGTTGGTGAGGCTGTGGAGAAAAGGGAACCCTTGCACACTCTTGGTAGGAATGTAGGCTGATACAGCCACTGTGGAGAGCAGTATGGGAGTTACCTCAAAAAGCTAAAAATAGAGCTGTCTTATGACCCAGCAGTTCCACTTCTGGGAATTTGTCTGAAGAAACCCAAAACACTAATTCGAAAGAATGCACCCCTATATTTACGGCAGCGTTACTTACAATAGCCAAGATTTGGAAGCAGCCGGTGTCCATCAGTGGATGAACGAACGGATAAAACAGCTATGGTACAGTCACACAATGGAATACTACTCGGCCATAAAAAGGAGGAAAATTTTCTATTTTTTGGACTGCATGGATGGACCTGGAGGACATTGTGCTAAGTGAAATAAGTCAGAAAAAGACAGGTACCGTATGATTTCACGCATATGTGGAATCTAATAAACAAACTGCACTAACAACCACAATGGAGACAGAGTCGGAGAGCAGGCAGATAGCTCTGGTGGGAGTGGTGGCGGGGTTTGAGAAAAGAAAGGGGACTGAGAAAAAAAGAAAACTGGACCCGACCAACAGTGCGGTGAGTGGGAGTGAGGGGGGAGGCCGAAGAGGGCATATGGGGGGTAAACGGTGACGGAAAAATAATAAAGGGAAAAAGACAGACGTTACTTACAGGTACAGAGGTAGACAATACGGAACCTGTGCCAATGAGCACCTGTTGGTAGTTATTTCCCAGGTGGTCTTTCCTTATTTAATGGGTGGCATGACCCTCGGGAAGGGGAGGCTCTGCCTCCACCACTTACCCGTGGGTGTCCGCGGAGGTCTCCTTGTGGATCAGGGCCTCACTTCTGTTCTTGAACGCCCCCGTGTGGTGGTTGTACAAGGCAGCTAAGCGGAAATCCAGATTATCCTTCGGAATCTACAGAGGAAGTTAAGCCCCTCAGGGTTGATGCACCACCTCTACCCACCTCCCCGTCCCCCCACCCCACGCCGGCTCTAGTCAAGTTCTGTTGGGCTCTACTCTTCCCCATAGGCAGAGAGAATCCCTTTTGGGCCTGGAGCCACCAATTCCTTACACACCAACTTGTGCAAGGTGACTCTTGTCAATAAAGAACTGTCTCATGGTTAGGTCTAAGGCAGTGGTCGGCAAACTCATTAGTCAACAGAGTCAAATATCAATAGTACAACGACTGAAATTTCTTTTTTGAGAGCCACATTTTTTAAACTTAAACTATATAGGTAGGTACATTGTTATTAACTTAATTAGGGTACTCCTAAGCTGGCCTTTGCTAAAAACTCAAGGGGCCAAAGAGCCGCATGTGGCTGGAGAGCCACAGTTTGCCAACCACTGGTCTAAGGAGTAGTGATCGCTCCCTGTAGACATGGGAATCACTATGCTGTCCCCAATTTGGACTCAATGGGCCTTACTTCGTTCGTGGTTATATTCAATCTTTGTTTTAATCGGAAGAGTGAGAAGTCCAGTGAGAAAATGATTTGCTTCAGATAACTGACTAGAGCAGAACCCAGGCCTCTGACTTCCCAGAGACCAGATAAGTTGGTATTTAGTTTTCAATCTGATAGGATCTTGGATTGAGGACAAAAAAGAAAGACACTAAAGAAGTCAGGGACGGACTTCCTTTCAAAGAGGATACTGATGAGTTCTAATTGGACGTAAAGAGAAACAGTATTTCAATAGCAGGTACCTCAGGTTCAAAAAAATAAGAATTCCGCCTAATGGAGGTGATGGTGGGAAGTGAGTTGAGCCGATTCCAGGGTTCCCGTTGCTGATCAAGGTGAGCTGGGTTCTTATATTGCGGGATCTGCAAAAGGAAAACCGCCCAAGGAACTGGTTACCTGGATACAGGTCCTTGCTGCTATGGTAGCTTCAGTGACATCCACCCCTTCATCCTATTTTAATTGAATCTCAGAGCAACATCTGTCAAGAGAAGAACAATATCAGACAAAACGCCCCAGGCTTTTGATCCTCTTAAGTCTTCAATCTTAGAACTGACAGAAAAGGGCCAGGAATAGAGGGAAAGGGGTGGAGTAGGACAGGGGCAAAGGGTGGGGAGCATATAGGAAAGATGGTGAGCTTAGGTTTAGACATCCCGAGTTTGAGGAAAAGGTCAGACATCCTGATGCAACCAACAGGTAGAAAATTGGAAGTGTGCAACGTTTTTGGAGAGCTCAGGGCTAGTAATTGAGATCTGGGGGTTATGTCCATGCAGCTGTGGTTGAAGCCTGCAAAAGCGAGTGTGGCCAAAAGGGAAAAAGTGGTTCATGAGTGTACAACAGTACAACTGGGGAACGGAAGCGGCAATCAGATACGGGAGAACCAGGAGAGTGCAGTGTCTAAGCAGGTGAGAAGAAGATTTCAATAAACAGAGAAGGATCGTTGTGACTGAAGGGCTGTCAAAGAAAAAGTCCATTGGAGTCCTGGCCAGTGTGGCTCAGTAGGTTGGAGTGTGGTCCTGTACGTCAAAAAGATGGCAGGTTCAATTCCCAATCAGGGGACATATTCAGGCTTTGGGGTTTGGTCCCCTGTCAGGGTGCCTGCAGGAGGCACCCAACTGATGTTTCTCTCTCTCTCTCTCTCAAAGAGTCCATTGGACAGTCACTCCTCTAAATAAAAACTCATAAGCATGAATGCATATAACTGATCCCTTCATTACATGGCTAGTACCTAGCCAGCCACCTAACACATGATGTTCAAAAATGAAATATTGGTTGCATCAGTGACTGAACTCCAGTGAGCACAACTACAACCTAATAGAAATCTCATCAACCTGTCCGAGGTTGGAACCCTCTTCCCTATACATGGACAAGCTGTGTGACTCAGCTCAATTAGACATTAATTGGACAGTATGTGCCAAGCACTCTGTGCTATCACCAAGAAAGATGAAAAATGAAACAAGAAAAATACAAATATATATGATGCAAGCAAAGGCAGCTCTCCTCCCATTCCTCGAAGGCTACATGCGTCTCATCATCTCTATCAGAAGAAGAATGAGATTGTCTTTCAAAGAGAAAGCCAAGCACAAATGCCATACTTTCCTTCCTTCTCCGAGAAGGGAAGTCCCTTTACTCAAGAATAACCCGTCTTCCCTGACCAGCCCTTCCCTGTGCCTCAGAGACCGGCGCCATGCTGTCATCCCCTGGACTCAGCTTCTCCCTCATTCCTTTATACCCATCTAACTACCACTCTGTCACCTTCCCTACAGAGCCAGACTCTTCCAGAGTCACACTTACTGTCTTTACTTCCTCCCCCTCCCCATCCCCTTTTCAGTCTGGCCTCTGCCTCAAGCACCCCCTGAAACGGCTCTTGCTGGTGACCAATGATTTTTGAGGCTAGGTCGGGTAGATCCTTTCCAGACCTGATCTTATCTGACCTCTGCAGCTTCTGGCACCATGATGCTGACTCTCTCAAATGTTCTCTCAACCCTCTGTGGGTCCGGCACCTCCGAATTTCCTCCTGCCTTTAACTGTTACTTCTCAGCTCTGCGCGGCATTCCCGGGGAGCTTCATTTCTGCTTCCCTCGCTCTCACATCTGCTGGATGAGCTCATGCCTTCCCATGGCTCCCACCACCATATGGACACTGTGGTTTCCAGATGTGCATCTTCAACCAGAACCCTCAGCCACACTTAAATGTCCCACAGGCACCACAGAAGCGACCTCTACATCATTGATCTGAATCTCTCTCCCCAGCCCTGCTTACCCTGGATGCCTCATTCAGTAAATGGTAGCAATTAAGCCCTCAGGAACCTAGGAGTCACCACAGACTCATCCGCTCTCTTGGGCTCATATCCAGTCAGCCACAAAGTGCCATCAGTCCTGCCCTTTGCTCTCTCCTCTCTGCAGCTTATTGCCATCCCCTGCGTCACTGCTTTCGGTCCATTACTCTTCCTCCTGGAGATTGCTGCCTCCGGAGGCTCCTGCCTCCTAGCCCATCCCTCTTGCCTCACTCCCACCCTATCCGATCCACTGCCACTCCTGCTTTCTGAAACACCCACCTGTTGTGTCGCTCTAGTGCTTAAAATCCTGATGGGATTCCCAGCACCTCCAGGAAGAAATCCTAGCTCAGTGGCATGGTGTACACAGCACAGTCAGCCCGGTAAGATCACTCTCCAGCTTCTGCTCTCTCCACTCCTCCACCTCCTTGGCCCCAAACAGGTCACACTTGCTCCCCTGTTCAGGTGTATGAGCACCTGCTGCTTCCTTTGTCTGGCTGGTGACCAATGTCTGGTTCTTGTTTCTTGCTTCCCAACTCACATTTCACCTCCTCTCTCACCTGGCCCAGCTCACTCATATTTTGATGTCCAAACTCACCTGCTTCCCTTTTACTCCCAGTTCTCACTTCGTATAACTCACAACACACATGAGACTGTGCAAGCATAGTTTCTCTAGAGCAGGTGCTATACCTAATATATCTATATCTATCGCTGCTAATCTATATCTCCTCTGTGTTTAGCGGTACCTGGCATACAGTAAATAATAAATGATGGATAATAAGCCAAAAGAAGCTCTTTGATTGTATCAGTAAGCCACAATGACTATTTAATTCTCCTTGGTTGGCACCACTTCAAACATCCCACCACTTCTATTAGAAAAAGGATCGTTTACATTCCCAAGCCGCTGCCACACATACACACGGTCCGTATCAACCAGAGGACAGGGACGGCGTGAAGACACAGGACCCGGTGGCTTTCAGGGGGCTTCCTCCCTTCCATGTCGCATAGCCTTTTAGAGGACAGTCTTCCAACAGGGCAAAGGGTCGGCGACCCCTGGGCCCGTTTCAGCCCCATCACACCCATCTGCTTCAGCGAGAGCCCCAGTTCCTCTGGTCTAGAGCTCCCCTTCTCTTTGCTCAAAAGCACCCCTGAAACGTGAGCCGACCCGACCATAGCGGCATGGCAGCAGGCAGAAAACCGACTTGTCCAGGACCTCGGGTTCACAGCACCTTGGAAGTCCTCGGTTTCCCCGGGCGGGAATCATCGTTGTTCAGCACAGGCGGCTGGAAAGGGTCTCGGGTGGGAGGCATGGTGAAAGGAAAAGCTCTTGGGAGGAACGCGAGGCCGGCGCAGCCGCACACAACCCTGCACGCAGAGAGGCTCGCGGGTCCCAATTGTTTGGAAGGCCCACTTTCGGTTGCCAGGCAACTGCCCCACCATCTATGACAGGTGAATTGCTACCAAGAAAAGGCGCCACCTGGCGGCCCAACGTGGGAGGCCCCGCGGGAGGAAGCCACTGGGAGCACAGAGGGAAAGAGCCGCTGACCCTGCCCCCGGGAGCCCTGGATTTGCCCTCCCGAACCTTAGGTGGGAACACAGAGGCCTCCCGGCATGCAGGACTAATGCAAAGGCGTCAGCTAGCAAAAGGAATTCCGAAAGATGACCCCGAAATCCCCTTCGCCCTCGCATCTAACAAAAGGACTTTTCGAAGCAGTAAGAGAATGGGGATGCCCCGAGACGGAAGAGCACACGTGTGGCGCTGGGAAAACTGCCGCCTGAGCAGACGCTCCTTGCTCCAACCCGGTTTAACTGTCTGAGTCTCAAGGCTGCGCATCAAGCCGGCCGTAAAGGCCCAGACGGATGTGGGGGGATGGCTGTGGCGCGGCTGCCTTTGCAGCAGGTAACACCTTCTAAGCCGCCCTTGCAGGCTGTAACTTCTAGAAGAGAGACGCCGTCTCCACCTTCCTTCCAGCGCTTTACACTCAGGCCGTGCTCAGTATGTGTCCTCCGTCGCATCTGCGGGAATTGGAGGTGCTCACAGTGCACGGAAGGGCAGTGGGAAACATGGAATTGGTGGCGCTGGCCAGGAGATGCTTCCGCCGCCGCGTTCCTGACTCGCCCCCTGGTCCCGGGCGCGCGCACTTGCCCGCGGCGCGCGCCGGCAGCGACGGCTGCCATGGCGACCGGCAGGTGAGCGGCCCAGCGTCGCGTGGTCCCTCCCGGACACGCGCGGAAGGAAAGAGAAGGCGGTTGACAAGGCGACGTGGGTAGGAGGAGACGAGGAAGGAGGGAGGAGGAAGGATGGGCGGCTTCGGCGTGGTGGCCCGGAGGTGACTGGAGTGAGCCCAGCCCCTTGCATCCTCCCCCTAGGAACCTCCCTCCCCTTTTTTTCCGCCTTCTGCCAGCGGGAGCAGCAGCCGCAGCACCTGAGTCGCGGCGGCCGCCAGCTCAGGACAACGCTATGGCTGATGCTGGGCGCAGCCTCCATCCCTCTGCCAGAGGCAGGGGAAGAACGGGGCGGCGCACGCTCCGGCTCCTGCGGCTGCTGCTCTGGGTCGGGACTGCCTTCCAGGTGACCCAGGCAGCGGAACCGGAGCTTCACGCCTGCAAAGAGGTACTGTCCTCCCGGACCCGACCCACTTTGGTCAGAAACATCTTGGATCCTGGTGGAGACCTGGGGGGACCTAGGCACAGGCAGTTTCAGAGGCCACGGAGTTGAGTGTTTTGGGGATGAAGATGGGGGGGGGGGAGGGAGGGAGGGAGGAGCAGATGGGCTCACGGAGAGGCCGGCCCACTGGAGGGCTCAGAGTCTGGGCAGGGAGCTGGGGAGGAAGGTCCACCATCTGGGACCCGGGCTCTGGGCTGCGGGGAAGAGACAGGAGTTGTTTCCCAGCTGGGGTGAAACGACCTTAGAAGCGGTTGAGAACAAAAGACGATGTATGTACTGAGGGGCGAGATAGAAAGTGGGCAAGGGGACAAGTGGGGCGGGGAAGAAGTCGGGAAGGCCACAGGCAAGGAGCAGACGGGAGTCCTCGTGCCTTATCGTGGCGTCAGAAGGAGTGTGAAGAGCGGGAGACGTGCGAGCGGCACGGAAAGGTCTCATCCCCTCTCTCCCCTCCTGTCCGGCACCCAGTCACCTTGCTGGCTGCTGGAGGCTGAGCCTCTTTGTAGCTTTGCTTCCCCCTGCGCTTGGCGGAGTGCACCTGACCGCACATGGCCCGCCTGTGGCCAGACCGAGTTCTGTGACATCTCACTTTCCGCCAATCTCCACTATCCTCCTCTGACTCGCCTGACATAGGTCATACGTCAAGGTGCTTCCAAAATGCTGTCAACATATTTCAGACATAGGTAGTGAACGCCTTTCCGCCAAAGGTGCCTTTTGAATGTTCTTTTTGGAGAGGTACAGAAAGATATTAAGGAGTAACCAAACTCAGTCGTTTCTATAATATTGAGATAACAATATTTGGTTGTGCTCTGAGTAACTTTTTTTTAACCATATGGCAGAGGCAGCAATAAATATTTACAAGAACTGCACTGGGGAAGGCAAAACGAAAGTCGTCCTTTAATTTCTGAGAAATGTGAAAGACTCCATAATATATCTACGCAAAAGTAATCCAAAATGTCATACTTGGCTAAGGTTTTGAGAAGCTGAAATTTTGTTGTTGTTGTCCCACATGTTTATGCATTTATTGGTTGCATCTTGTAAATGCCCTGAGCGGGGATCAAACCCACTCCCTTGGCGTATCAGGAAGAGAAGCTGAAATACTTTTTTTTTTTTTTAAGTTATCAGTATTAATTGGTTAGCAACCACAACCCCACCCCATAGGGAAATATATTATCATGGTGTCCTAACCATAGACAGTCTACAACATAACAGATCGTGAAGAAGTAGGGAGGGAGAGAGGAGAGGATTTCTGTGTGAGTACAGATGTTCGACCTCATTCGTGAATACGACGCAGGTCAGTGGGATTTTTGAACACGTTGATCAACCCCAATGACTCCCTGCTCTGGGCCATCCCACATACAGTCCCCTTTCCACCCAGCCACTTTCTCTCCTGCTTAAGATAGAACGGGACGAGACGATTTTGTCAGTGACCGTGGCTTCCTGGCCTCGGTGGCTCACGGTCTCAAACCGGCTAAGTTAAACAGTTCCAACAAGCCCACTGGCCTAAGAATCCAACATGGGAGTCTCCTGAGTGGAAGGTAAGAATCTTACAGTTCAACTGCCGCTGCTTGTTGAGATGCTTGTAAACTGTGCGAATTGCAGACACTTAAGAGATAGAACATTTTGTATCGTTTCGGTTTGGAGGCAGCGACGAATATTGATGCTTGAGAACTCTCACTGGGTTGCACGTTTGGCCTTTAGTCCTTTTGAATGACTGACATTTGCCTAAGCGAAAGATCTTGCCACTGAGAGTGAGCTCAGGGCAGAGCTGGGGGACTTAACATTCCAGTGCTCCGGTCCCTGCCTGTGACTTCCCACCCAGTTTTTGGATCTGCAGAATGGGCATTTCAGTAGCACCCACCTCAGAAAGGATTGCTTTGAGGGTTGAAAGGGAAATGCAAATAAAGCACAAATTGGAGTTACCTAACCCCCTTTCCCAGTCAGCTTCTCTGCCATTCGATCCCCATCCCGGGCCAGTGAAAGTGGCTCAGGACTCATGTCATTAGTCACGGGAGTCAGCAGGTCCTGTTTGCACTCCTTGAGCAAACAGTGGCGGCAGAACACCCTCAACTCCAAAACAATAAGGAAGCGGATAAACTCATTATCATAACAGTCTTCGTTTGGCAATATGAACTGACCCAACTAGTTTCGGGGCTTCCAATCCTAAGTGGTGAAAAACCAACTCAGGCTAGACTAGCCCTTCTCTGTGCTGTTTCTGCGTATGAATTTTGTGAGTCTGTGTTGGGACTCTTACCAGGCCCAGGCTGACCCTAATGATAACAGTGCTGCTCCAGCCTCGTTTCTGGAACCTGAGGCATCGCTCTGGATCTCGTCAGGGAACAGAGAGGTTTGGCTTGCGGCCTACACGCTTTTCTTACCTTCAACTGGGGAGTTCCAGATTTCTAACCCTGAGCTGGGGCTTGGCATTCCTTTCACAGTTTTCCAATCATCAGGGTCACCGGTGGAACTAAACATCCTGAATGGAGTTTGTTTGTCTTCGCGAATCATGTCTTTAGTCCTGTGCTAGCCCAGGTTAAGTGCTGATTGAGAGCCCAAGGGCCGGCCATTTCCTGTAGCATGATGAACCCAAATCAAATGCGAGAGAAGCAGAACATGGCTTTTGACAGATCTGCCTGGTCCCGAGGCTTCAGTGCTAACGGCCTCCAAACGGCCTTCCCAATCTACACGGAAAAGCCCGGAGGGCTGAGGAATCTGGCGGACGTGGATTGGAATAAAATTGGTTGAATGAGTGATCCCACTTGGTAAGGATGCTAGTGGAGCAAGTTAATGAACTTCTGACAGCCTCAGATTACCAATCTGTAAAATGGGGATGGTAATACCTAGCTCAGAGGCTGCTGTGAGGATTAAATTAGATAACACATGGTAAGTGCCTAGTACATAGTCTTGACATGTCATAGGTGCATAAGAAATAATGGCAGGCAGAAAAGATAAATATACAAATAATGACATGTAAGTGACGAGATAAGGTTAACAGATGGCAAACAATGCAGGAGTGGCACGCTAGAGGTTGATAGGAAAAGAAGACTTATCGAAGCAGTTGGTACTCGACCTGGAATAATCAATGGAATTTCAAAGGGTAGAGATGGAGGAAAGGTGCTTCCTTGACAGAGGGAGGAGCCTGAGGAAAGGTCCACAGGTAGGAAATACATTGAGTGGCCAGATGATGATTATCTCTGATCGCATAATAATCTGGCCACTCAGTGTCTATCCTATATAATAAAAGACTAATATGCAAATTGTCCCCTCGACCAGGAGTTCGACCAGCAGGCAGGCCGGCCCCTCCCCCTGGCCAGGCTGGCCGGACCCCACCCATGCACAAATTCATGCACCAGGCCTCTAATAAATACATATATATACACACACACACACACACACACACACACACACACATGCTGAGTGGCCAGATTATGATGATCTCTGATTACATAATAATCTGGCCATTCAATGTATATTATATATAATAAAAGGCTAATATGCAAATTGTCCCCTCGACCAGGAGTTCGACCAGCAGGCAGGCCGGTCAACTGCCCATGTCCCCTCCCCCTAGCCAGGCTGGCCGGACCCCACCCATGCACGAATTCATGCACCAGGCCTCTAATACACACACACACACACACACATATACTGAGTGGCCAGATTATTATGCGTTCAGAGATCGTAATAATCTGGCCACTCAGGTATACAAGAGCCTGAGAACTGCAAGAAGACCAGGTGGCTGGAATGTGGCATGGGTGTGGGGTCCACCAGAAATCAAGGCTGGAAGGTCAGAACGCAGCAGAGAGTCCTGCTGAGAGTGGGTTAGCATGAGCATGAAGTAAACACGGCTGGGGCAGGCCAGCGGCTGAGAGCAGACTCCTCGGGAACCATCAAGGTTGGGTGTTTAAGACATCCTGACATATTTGGTGAAGAGAGAAAATTAAAAATCTCCAATTGTCATGAAGAACTTACTCTAATTGGCAAGATGGGATGTTTCTGTTTACTACCAAAGGGGCTAAAGAAGAACAGCTTCTTGAGGTCTGAAGGCATTTAAGAAGGCATTTTGTCTATTCTCCTGGCTCAATGTAAGAGTATACTAAAACTCTGATAATTATCTGACTTTACTTAAAAAAATTTTTTTAAATAACAAAAGTGACACCTTTCATTTGCAGAAAAATTGGAAAATATAGGTAAATGAAAAGAAGATAGTATAAATCACATCTATAATCCTATCACTCTATCATTTTTTTAAATGAATTATTGTAGACTTTTTTTTTAGAGAGATGGGGAGAGAAACATTGATTGGTTGCCCTCTATATGTACCCTCATTGGGGATGGAACCTAAAACCTAGGTATGTACCCTGCCTGGGAATCAAACCCACAACCTTTTGGTGCATGGGACAACGCTCCAACCAACTGAGCCACCTGGACAGGGCCACTCTTATCATTTTTATGGTTATATTTGTGAGAAAGAAATATAGTGGTACAGTGTGGAATCTGGATAAAACCAGTTCAATTTCTAGCTCTCCCACTGAATTACTATGACCTTGGGAAATTTATTCAATCTCCTCCTACCTCAGCTTCTTCATCATTAAAATGGATATATTAATAGAGTCCACTTAATGACTATAGTATGACACTTGAGTTAACACATGTACATTGCTTAGAATAGTTCCTGGTGCCTGGTAGACACTCAGTAAATGTTGGCTGTTCGAATTCAATTTTTAGTGGAGGTATAATTTGCATGATCTTACAGTGGTAAAAAATTAAAAATTTAATGGTGGTAAAAGCTGACTGAATTGGGAAGGAACAAAGAGTAGATGGCGAGAGATATTTGGAGGAAAAGGTTGATGGAATTGGCTAAAGAGACGAAGGAGACATAGCACTTCAGGGTCCGGAGTTGTGCTGTTCGGGTGTGGTTGGCCCCAGTGGCTAGTGCAGCTGAGGACATGAAATTTTAATTTAAAAAAACAAAACTTAATTCATTTAAAGTTCAAGTTAAAATGGATACTCGGTTCCATTACTGAAAAATTACTACCTGTGTTTGGAACAACTTGAGTCTGTGAGCCTACTTTCTTAACCAAGTTTTATGAACTCTAAATTGTTGTAGAATATTCCTGTGGGTGACTATTTCACAACTGAAAAATTCACTCTCCTGCTGAGAGACAGTTGGGTTTCCTGTGTTCGGCCATTTCAAACAAGGCTGCTTTGCACATTGTGGAACCTGTCACCTGGCAAGCAGGTCCACATTTCTCGAAGGCATAAGCCCAGAAGTGGGGTGCTGGGTTGCGGGGTGTGCGCACCTCCAGCTTGAGAAAAGAACGCCAGGTTGTTTCCCACGTGAGGGAACTGACTTAGCTTACTCATCACTGACTCCAGAGGCTGAGATTCCATGAAGGCCCTCACTCAGTCCCTTTAGCCCCAGGCGTGCTAAGGGAGGGCTCCACCTGGGCCCACTCTCCCTTGGTAAGCGATGCCATTTCTTCAGAGTTCTTGGGAGCAGGTCCTGCTTTCCTGGAATTGTACAGTTTTTCCTCCGTTTTCAGTGTTTTGTAATCGGATGCATCCCCGGTCAAGTGGGTTTTCTTCTATTCTGGAAGCTGGACAGACATATTTGCATTAGGGTTACTCACTAAATGGAGTTTGGGTGAAAGTTACCTCCAGTGGCGGGCTTCTGGAAACTGGTAGCATTTTAAGGTCTCAACGTATCATCTTAGGGTAAAACAGAAGTGTCACCAGCTAGGAGTGGCCACTGCTCTCCACGGTACCTGCGAGGAGTCTGCGTATAGTAACGGCTCTTAGGGAAATGCCCTCTGGGCCATCTAACCCCATACATATCCAGACTTGGTGGATTCAGTTACCTTTCATTTATTTATTTTTTCATGTTTTTATTGATTTCAGAGAGGAAGGGCAAGGGAGAGAGAGACAGAAACATCAATGATGAGAGAGAATCATTGATCGGCTGCCTCTTGCACGCCCCACACTGGGGATCGCCCTGCAACCCAGGCATGAGCCCTGACTGGGAATTGAAACATGACCTGGTTCATGAGTTGATGCTCAACCACTGAGCCACACTGGCCGGGCTTCAGTTACCTTTTAGAGTTTCCCTTTACATTCAGGATCAATCCTAAAATGAGGGGCTTAATGCTGCCTAGACACTGGAGAAACTAACTTCTGAGAAAGGGACATTACCAGGGACTGTCTAGCCCTATGGAATTTAGATAATTTCTGCCAATATAGATCTTGTTCCTACTCTGATTGTCCAATAGCAGAGGTCTCCCTTGCCTGTGTACTCCTTCCTTTAAAGAAGACTGTTAGCTACAGAATCTTACATTCTTAATTAAGTAGATGTGGCTTCTCTGCCCCAAAATAACCTTTCAATAAAAAGGGTAATCTGCATCAGCTAGCGTTTGCTGAGTAACAAATCACCCCAAGACGTGGTGGCTCAAAACAACTATTTTTAGCCCACAATTCTGTAGGTCAAAGGGGTGGTTCTTCGGGTCTGGGGTAGCTGGCTGATCTGTGCTGGGCTGCCTTCTGTGGCTGTGGTCAGCTAGTGGGTCGACTACAAATGAGATAATCCAGGATGGCCTTGCTCATGTCTGATAGTTGGTTGGGGTCCCCGGGTTCTCTTCCAGGTGGCTCCTCATGCTGCAGCAGCTTAGACTCATTTACGTGTGGTTTCAGGGTCCCAAGTGCAGTTAGACAGCAAGCCCCAAGACCCAGGCTCTTTTCAAGACTCTGCTTGGGTCATGGTTGCTAATGTCCTATCGGTCAAAGTAAGTCACATGGTCATGCCATGGAATAGACTCCATTTCTTGATGGGAGGGCCTGCAGTCCCATTCACAGGGGCATACGGATAGGGATGGGAAGACTTTGTTGCCGTTTTTACAGTGCACCCCTGTGAAAAGCAGAGCTGATACAAATAACCACCCCAACTGACTTACAGTTACAAACCTGGCTAAGTGCTGTGACAGACAGTGAAAGATACCATGAGAGATGATTACAATGAGAACTAATTTACAGTGTATCACAGAACTAGTTTCAGCATATTGCTGGAAAGAGGACAGCTGAGGATTTTGAATCACTACCTGCTGGTATAGATCACTGCTTCAGGAATACAGCAAGAAAATGGAGCCCCGTACAGAAATATCATGCTCAAGGTAAAGCATGCAAAGTATTGATTTTGGAATGGGACTGACCTACAGATTTCTGCGTTTCCTTTCGACCTATTGAATACTATTTTTAAACAGTTTTTTTTATTTTTATAACAATGACCGATTCTCATTTTAAAAACAAGAAATATATATAAAAAAATACCCCACAAAACTTACTAAAATTCCCTAACTGGTTAAAATCACTGTAAATATTTTGCTACAGCTTCCTATACTTACAGACTTTCTGTTACTATATATGTATATGTATAGATATTACTACATAATTCCCCATAAATGGGATCATATTACATGTGTTCCATAATTTTTTTTTCATTCTGTAACATGCAGAGGACACCTCTACCTGTTAATAAATACAGGTCTCCTCCATCATTTTCAAGGCTGCACAGAGTTTTGTAGCATGTATGCAATTTATTTAACCAACCAATTCAGATAGCTTCTAAGTGTCATTAGTGTACACATACTGAAATGAACGCCTGTGCACATATACTTTTAACACTTGCTCAGTTGTCATTCTGTTAACTCCTTAAGTTATGTTCCTAGAAAGGGGGATTTCTTGATCAAATATAAAGTATATTATCCAATTTCTTCTTTGCACCAATTTTACTTCCCCTTAACTTTGGTTCTCCCCCCACCCCACCCCCGCCCTTAACTTTGTATGCTTTACCTTTTCTTATGCTATCAGTCCTTTCAAACCGTAAGTCAGTAAGTAATGCTCGTGCGTGCACGCGCGCACACACCCCCACACACAATTCTTGCTTGGTCCATAGCTGAAGAACTCCACCTGTTTCAAGAAGGACCCCAACTAAAGTTCCCAAGAGACCTCAGAGCATTTCTGGAAGCTATTCCTACAGCAAACAACATTAAACAATCCCTATACATTATTCTTTCTTTAAATCTATATTTTTATTGATTTCAGAGAGGAAGGGAGAGGGAGAGAGAGAAAAACATCCATGATGAGAGAGAACCACACGCTCCACACTGGGATTGAGCCCGCAACCCGGGCATGTGCCCCGACCGGGAACTGAACCATGTCCTCCTGGCCCATAATCTGATGCTCAACCACTGAGCCACACCAGCTGGGCCCTATACATCATTCTTGTTCTAAATCCCTTCTCAGCTGCTTCCCCTCCTTCTAGTCAGGATGAAAACTCTCCACTCTTCGCCCATGCTATGCCCACAAAATCAAAGTATAGCACACAAGTTATGAGGAGTTCCTTTAAACTAATTTTAATTATTCAGATCGGGATTGGAGGAGTTGAATTTTGAGCCAGGAGATTATAAATATGAACTAGAGGCAAAAAACAGCAACAACAAAACAAGCAGACAAATAAAAAACTAGTAGGCATTAAATAAGTAGCTTCTTTTTAAAAATTGTTAAAGCATGTTATTTCTCACTGTCGCTGTCTACCTGGTGCTGTGTTTATGTATACATCTGTAGCATTCTTATTCTATGGCATGTCTCTTTTAGGATAGTACCTTGTGTACCATATGTGACTAGCATGCCCAGGAACTGGTGGTGTGCGACCTCTCCAGCTTACAGTGGTCCCTGTATATACTAGGGCTGCCTTGATTGAATTTGTGTCCCCTCACCACAATGCTTTGAGCTGAATTACTTTGACCCTAAGTGGGCAACATCTCAAAGTGTTATGGTGGGGGAGGGTTAGGGCGCATAGAGTCGGAATAAAGAGAGACCCACTTGGAGAAATAAGCAGGGGCCAGGGAGTGAAGGGCCTTCCTTGTAAACTTTGCGGGGAGTCCGGTTGCTGGCTCTGAGGGCAGCAGGGGGGCAGTGGTTCGCTCTGCTTGCAGCTCAGATGGGTCACTCTGGCTGCAGCCTGGAGAGAGGCTTGGAGGAGAGGAGGTAGCAAAGGCAGGGAGTCTGTCCGCCAGGTTCACGGTCTCCATCACAGGCAGCTAGCAAATCAAAACACCAGCTGTCCTGGGAGAGTTTTGCATAGGCCAGGACCTAGCTGATCTGTTTCTTTCATGTATGATTAAAAAGCTCAGGTGGAAAACGTTATTGGAACATTTTGATCTCATTAAAACAAAACAAGAAGAGTACATTTTTGAAATATAATAGCATACAGCTCTGCCTCGTAGACAGATGTGTGTGCCATCTCTCACCTATCAGAAAGGGATTGGAATTTATAAAGGGACGTTTTGTTTCCTAGCGACAAAGCCATTTCGATCCTCGGGATATTTACAAGCCGCACTGAAAAGCCCTCTGCCCCTGACGGACTGGCCAGCTCCTGGGTGTCACAAATGTCAGCGGCCAGCCTGCTTTGGAGAGATTAGCTTTGGGGGAGTTGCTAGGGGAGAGAAAGTGGCAAAAGGACAGATGTTGTTTCATATGTATGAGAAGACGCATCAGAGAAGAGGGTGAGTCAGGGCAGGCAGTGGACAACAGGGGAACTGGGGAGGGTCTCGCTGCTGCCGTCACCATGGCTGTTAGGCCAGAGAGTCACCAGGCTCCCTCATCCCAGCCCCGTTGCCAGAGAGGAGAACAGGCCTGGGCACCCTCTGTGAGCCGTCCGGGCAGGGTCCTAGCAGTAGCTGGATGCTATTCTTTAAAACCAGTTTACAAAGAGCTTTCCTGAGCATGATCTCCTCTTGTCCCGAGAGGGTGCTATCAGTCAGTTGTTTTTGTTGTTGTTTTTTGGGGGGTGTAGTGAGGGGAGGTAAACTATTTAATCTCCTTCGCAGAGTGTTAGCATCCCCATTTTATGGGCAAGGGAACCGAGGATGGGGAGCTTCAATAACTGGCCCATGATCGCGCCGTTTTGGGGTGGCAGGGCAGAGGAGAGCCCAGATCTTGGCTGTAATCCAGAGCGCCTCGCACAGCTCCAGAGCTGCTCTAGACTCGTGCCCCACCATGCAGTCACTCAGCAACTCCTTATGGATGTCCGCCAGGTGCCAGGCAGTGTTCCGGGCTCTTGGGCTACCGCAGTGAACAAAAGCAAAGCTCCCTGTTCCCGTGGAGCTTACCTCCGATCAGGAGTCAGTAAAACACATAATGAGTAACTGCGCGATAAAGTGTGTCGTAGGCGGTAAGTGCTACGGAAAAAAAATCATTCAGGATGCCGGGGTCTCTGGGACAGAGGGGAGCAGATTACAGTTGTAAACAGGGAGGTCGTGCCGTAGGGATCATATCAGGAAGGGTTGCGGGGGCTGAAGGGGAAAACGCTAGGGGGAGGGGGGGCACGGGTGCTCACGTGTGCTCACGAATGGTGGCTGTGATCATCCCACCCCCTCATTAGCCTGTCAGTGTCTTCCAGGAGCCCCCAGGCCAAGGCTGCACCCCAAAGGGACAGGCAGCTCAAGTTACGGACAGGCTGGCCCAGAGCATGGTGACACGGATGGCCTCAGCCGGGTGTTGAGACCCAGAATCTGATTTGTGTAATGTGTCCACGGCCAAACCAGTGGGGCAGGCCCTGTTGGGGTGACCAAGCACTGTCCCTGCCGTTTTTGATCAAAATGGGAGCTGGAAACCCAGAGTAGATTAGCAAATGTTGAAAAAAGGGTGATGTAAGGCCAGGCTCCCCCACACTCCTTCAGACTGGGAGCCCTGGGGCTCCCGGCACCGTGTTGCTAGGCAACCCCCAGGCTGAGGACCATCAGCAGGGGCGAGCCTGCTTGAGGTCTGTTTGCTTTGGTTGCTGCTGGGTCTGGTGCCTGCCCTGGGGGCGGGAGTGTTGCCTGTGGGTAAAGCAAATGATTTGGTGAGGTGAAGGCCAGAGGCATCCTTAACCCTGAGTCTGCCTCGGCGTCTACAATTCCGCTTTGAGTGATTTGTTCTTAGGGCTGCGGTGTTCAACTTTGTGTGTGTGAAACTTTTGGTTTAAACAAAAAACAGTGTTGTTCCATTAAAGGGGGGGATCCTCACCTTCCTCACCCCCCATCAAAGGGATTGGCTTTCTAAACTTCTGGCCTCCGGAGCACGATTCGATAAATCCTTGCATTAAAGCATTCCAGCCCCCTGTTAAGACGTGAACAGCCTTTGGCTGGTAAAATATAGTAAGCTATTTTTCAGTTACTTTATGACAGAGTTTAATGCTTTTCTGAAAGCAGGCGGGTCACAGACTCCTGAGACGCTCTGATGAAAACCGCAGACCCTTTGCCCAGAAAAATGCACATACCTAAAACTCTTCTCCCCACACACCTAAATTCTGCATGGGGCTGTATGCAGGAAGTGGTCCAAGGCGGCAGCTTAGGAACCCTGTTTTGTGGGAGGCTGGTTTATGAGATAAATGCCGAAGTCCTGAGGCTTAGAAGAGAGAGTTTTGAAAGAGGAGGAAACAGAAAAAGACCTAGAGGAGAACCAGAATCTGGGGGCAGAGCCCGGGACTCTGTTTTCCTCCTGCTCTCCAGGCAGTCGTGATGCTCCGACAGATGCAGGTGTCCGCACCAGAGCTCTGGAGCTGCGATGGCTGGGCCACAGGGCTCAGGAGACCCTGCTACGCAGTAGGCAGTCCTCAAGAGGGGGGGAAGGAGGGGGGAGAGAGGGAGAGGCCCTACTGTGAGCGCCCGTCTGACCTGCTGGAGAGCAACAGAAAAGGTCCTGTGCCTTCCACCCTAGCCTTCACAGTGGGACAAAGCAAGGCACGATGCCCTGAGCCTCAACCAAAACCAAACCCTGCCAGGCAGGCCAAAAGCAAACAAAACCAAAAAAAACCAAAAAACAAAAAACAACAACAAAAAAAACACCCAAAGAACAGGAGTCCGGGAAACCACCCAGCTAGGGCTGGGTCTCAGAGAAAGTCTCACGTTCAAATTCTGACACTTCTCCGTGGCTTCCTATGTTCTGTGTTAAGTCAACGAGCTCATTCCTCCCTCCCAGCAAAGGGCCAGCCTCTCCTTGACAGACAGGCCTGTCGAATAGGACCTGCTCTTGTCTGAGTCAAGTGCTTTCCAAGCAGAGGGTTTACACCTGGGTCAGCAAATACCTACTGACCCCATTGTACCAAGCTTGGGGCGCTTGCTTCGCCTACCCTGCCCCCATCTTGACATTCCCCACCCCCCCAAAGGATCTGATTTTCAGGGACAGTGAGGAGATGGGGACTAGCCAGCAGGTGGGGAGAAGAGCAGGACACAACCTCCTCCAGACCCCAAGGCCTCTAGTGAGGATCCGGGTTTACTTAAGAACCTGTTTCTGGTAGCGGCCCTGTCCCAGCCAAGACAAACCCAAGTCCTGCCGATCCCCTGCTTCCTCGGTGCATGTGACTGTCCGCAGCCGTGGCTCTGTGGTTCTAAGACTCAGGACGTGAAACACCTGCTAGACTGTCTACTCTGCCTGGGGGTGGGGGTGGCAGGGGAGTGGCCCCTTCTCCCCAGCAGTCTCTGGGCAGCGATTCTCAGCCCTGTCAGACCTTTACTCAAGTGTCGCATTTATCCAACTCGCACAGCTAAGATATGTGGGTTTCATCCTCTAAAAAATAACTTCCACTGGGGAGGAGTGAGTGGAGGTGAGTGAGCAAGAATGGCGGAAATTGGTAAGTACCGATGCTGGACGATGGGTACATGGGGGCATTATGTTCTGTTTGCTAAAAATATATATTTGGGGGGAAAAAGAAATATATATTTGAAATTTGCCATAATAAAAAAATTTTTTAAGGGACTTAGAAATGTGTGTTTTCTCTAGAAATCTCCCTTCTTGATCAAGAATCTTAAAGAAATTCATATTCTTTACCTAGTAATCCCACTTCCAGGAATCTTCCCAAAGGAAATAGCTAGTGATACTAGCTATGGGAGTGCTATTTAAAATAATGAAAAACTGGACAAAAGTCCATGTCCGACAACAGAGAATGGTTAAAGAGACTACGGTGCCACCATTAAAGACATAGGAAAGTGCTTGTGACCTAAAATGTAAAAAAAAACAAAACCAGAATACAACCATACCATGTAACCTTTATTCTGTTTGTGAAATGTGCACACGTGCATGGGGAAGAATCTGGAAAGAAACACACTACATGTTACAGGCAGTGACCTGTGCTTGGTGGACTCGGGGCACGTGTTCTTTGTCATGGCAGCCTGGGTTGTCATCTTTTCTAGAATGAACCTTGTCTTACTTTGAAAGTGATTTTTAAATCTGGGTGTGCCATTTTGAAGGGAGAAAAGGCGGAAGGAAGAACATATTTCCGTGCAAGTTTCAGCCGTGAAATAGGATACTGGGCCTGGAAGAAATCTTAGAAGTTAGAAATGGCCTAAGTCCAATTTTCCCATTTTACAGATGAGAAGACGGAGGCTCAGAGGAGTCAAATGACCAGTCAAATGATCCCCTTGAAGGTCACCTCCCTGAGGACCTTCCGCTGCCCCATCCTTACCTCACTTCCCACCCACCTCAGGTCCCTACTCATGGCTGTGTCCTCAGCCCCTCATCCCACCTCCCACCTGCCCAGGGAGAGCATCTGACTAGCCTCCTGTGGGCATGTGCCCACGCCTTGGCAGAGGAGCACTGCCCACCTCATTCGACAATTCCACCAAGACCTAATCACGTGGGTCTGAGTAAATTCTTCTTCCTCTGGGGCCAAAAGATTCGTGTTCCCTATAGATAGCTGAATATTTGGCAAGACAGGTTCCAACTCTGAGGTTTTTCTCTTCTTTCTCATGCTCCCCGGAGCATGGTGTGTGGCTGGGTGATTTAGGGGAGGGCAGATGAACTAAGGTGCCCACCCCTCATCACCCTCTCCTTCTTTTCCTGATGAACAGGCGGCAGCCACTGCCTACTGTGCCCCCTTTAAAAGTGTGATCTGGATATTTTCATGTCTTTGTGCAGGGGGAGGGAGCAGGGACTTGTGTGCTTGATATACGCACCGAATATCCTTTGCGAATCTGTGCATTATGCAGACTGTACCCTCACCAAGACCGGTCACTGGGTAAACTGAGGCGCCGTTGGGGGACTGACTTGCTCCCAGAACATAACTGAGCACTGCTGCCAGGTATGTCTCTGACTGAACTGGCTAAGCTCACGTCTTGCATGGTAAGAGTGCGAACTGTTTGGTCTGAAATGGCTGTAAATGGTGTAAATATCCCCAGGTGACAGGAAGTCAGTGAGCACATGCTGGGACCACCGTTTTCCCAGCAAACCTCCCCCGAGTGGGTGTCATGGAAGGCCATGAAAAGAAATGGTCTTGGCCCGTGTGTCTCCAAAAGACCAAATGCAGTCAGAGTGGGCTGAGGTATAGGTGCTTTAGCACCGATGCTCAGGCCTCAGAGCGAGCCTGGCTGCTGGCCGACAGCCAACACTGTCTAGTGTAACTTTTAGATTTGGCTGTTACAGTCTGGCCCAGCGTGAGCCTGTGTTTGGTTCGAGGTGTGAGGGTGGAGGATCCCTGGTGGGAAGGCCTGGGTTCTGGCTCTGTGACCTTCCAGCTGTGTGACCTTGGACAAGACATCTCACCCCGTTGAGAGTGTTTCCTCATCTGTACAAGGAAGGGAACAACCCTGCTCTGCTTGTCTGGTTGAAGGCGGACTGAAGAGCAAGTGAAAGCACTATGCTAACGACCGTCTGCCTGCTCCGCTCAGTTCGCACTGCATTTACACACCGTGGGTTTTACCCCTCGTTCTTGCAGCAAAACCCTTTGGGACACATCATTTTTAGACCTGGAACTGACACACGTGGAATTGCCTGCCCTATTTAGCTGAGAGTCCTCGGCGATAAGGAAAAGACCGACTGGAATCAGGAGGAAAAAGAGACCCCGAGAGATATTAGCCAAAGGCACAAAGAATTGCCATCCTGGGGTTCTTCCTTCCCTTGATGACAGCGACGTCTAAATGCAAAGCCGAAGAGTCTCATCAAAAGTTAGCCTCACGGTCCCCAAACTGTGCCCTTGTCCTCGGCTGAGCTTGTGTGTGGCGGTCCTGAGCCCCCACCGGGCATGCCATCTGCTACCTCTAAGTGGTGCGTGTACAATATATATTTGGTAAATATTTACAATAGAGGAAAATAAGAGAGGAGCTCTACAATCGTTCTCTTATCACCTTAAGTGTCTTCAACTACAGAAACACGTTTCACTTCTTTCCACAAGTCGGGGGTGCCGCTGCTTCTCACACACACCACTTGCTACGTACCACAAAGAATTAAAACGTGGACGACGCTTCCTCGTCGTGTCAGTTATAAGGCACACATCTTAATCTCACCGAGGCTACCATGGGAAAGAAGCGGGCCTCTTGGGACAGAGGAAATGCAGTATGGCCACCTCTTCCGGAGGAAAAGCTTGCCCCTCGGGGTCCTGACGCATGCTGAGGTTAGCGGTCTCGTTTGCAGGCTCAGCTCCTTGCACTTACACACGTGATGCAATCATGCTTTCATCAGGGTTTGAGAGGAGACATATCTATTTTCCTTACGGACACAATAATACGAAGTAGTTCTGTGTTTTAATGTAGCTTTAGTGCAGACTGTAAAACACTTGTCAGAGCCACAGTCAAATGAATTCTGCGCTCTATTATTTATGACAAGACTTAAAAGCATAAACATTCGTTCTGTCTTCTCTCTCCCAAGTAATGGTTTTTGTTGTCCTACTCAGTGGTGGATTTGGCTGCTTTGCTGCTGTTATTTAGCTTATTCTTAGCTCAAGTAAAGCAACTGAACTGTGAGTTTCCCACCGCATGGAGAAATCAGGCATGAGCAGACCCCAGGATGAGAGCACACAGCCTGCGTGTGCTAGATATGACAATTTTTAAAATGGGAGGTGGGAAGGCATCGTCTTTCTGGGCAGAAGGGAGCCTGAGGAATACGGGGTAAAAGAAATACCTCTTCTGAGACAGTCCTTTGGAAATTTTTAACGGATAGTCCTTGCTCATAAATTCTACAGTTTGGGGTAAGAAAAACTCCACCTGTTTCTAGTCTGTCCAGTACTCTCAGGACAGTACTTATACATAACAGCAAAGAGAGTCACCCCCCAAAAAGAAAAAGGAAGGGTTTCTAAAGGCTAGACCATGACGGGGCGGAGAGGAGAGCTCTACATAATGATAGCTCCCATGATACCTTGCTCCCCACCAGGGTCTCAGGGTGTTACTGTGTTGATGAGGGTCAGTAGCCCTGGTGCTGGGGAGGAAGAGGGCGAGAGGCTGGTGCGGTTTGATCAACACTGACGCACGTTTTGCCCACTGTTCTCTCCTCTGCAGTCTGAGTACCACTACGAGTACACCGCATGTGACAGCACGAGTTCCAGGTGGAGGGTTGCTGTGCCGCACACCCCAGGCCTCTGCACTAGTCTCCCGGACCCGGTCAAGGGCACCAAGTGCTGTAAGCAGCCATCCCGCTCCAGAGCCACCTGTCACTCAGCGTTAGCCTCTGCCCCAAACCTCCTTCCACGCAAGCGAGGCCCTCCCTGACCGTGCAGCTGCCTTAAGGAATCAGATCTTTTTCCCACTTAGTCCCCATCCTCAACCCTTTTGAGATTATCTCACAGATGCAAACTGGGTATCTGAATTTGCTTTAAAAAAAAATTTTTTTTAATCCCATTAGGGTACAAAGTGTAAGTAATTCCAGCTGTGGGCCACACAGATGCTTTTTTCAGCATGCATGCATTTTCCTTTCCGCCTGTGCACGCCTCCGATCTACACTCCCCAGCCACAATTGGTCATTAGAAAGACTGCAGTTTGCTTTCGTCCTTGAAAAGGAAGCCAGAGAAGATGAATTTAAAACACACTGGGCATCACTTCAGGAAACAAGAACCTTCCCCGACGGGAGCTGACTGTGCAATCAGCCAGGCGATGGCTGGCCTGCAGCTCCTGCCCCCACCTCTGTGACTCCTCGTCAGAGCTTTCCTACAATTGGCAGCTCCTTCCCCTGCGCTGCTCTTTTGAGATATGCAAAGGGAGTAACAATACAAGTCAGGGACTAGAATCAAGGAACACTTGAAAATTTGGAAAGGAAGTTGAGGGCATTTACATTCTACAGTAAGCTTAGCATAGTGCCTGGTTCGGTAAGTGGGCACATGAATACTTGTTAAATTAGTGAATGAACGTTGCTGGGACCCGGGCAGAATGGAGGTGTGAATAATAGGAACCAATGAGCCATCTTCTGTTAACTGGGCCAACGTTACCGAGCGCCTCCTATGTATCCATTCACTTGTCAGCAAGAGCTCTATGGCGAGCTCCTGTGCCAGTCACTGAGCCGTCGTCCCTGGAGGAGCTCAGGGCCGGTGGCAGGCTCCCGTCCACAGGATGTGGTAATGTGAGGTGAAAAAGAACGGGAGCTCTGGGTACTTATTAGGGACCGGGGCCACTTGAGCAAACGTTTGGAGGTGGAAGAGCACGTGATCTGGGATGAAGACCCCACAGGCAAGGTGAGGGTGGGGCTGTGCTGGAGAAAGGTCTGCAGTGGGAGGTAAGCTGGGAAGGCTGGCTGAGAGCTTACTGCTGTAGCCAGAGAGGAGCACCTGATTACTTTTTAATTAGCTCCGTGTTTTGGAATGACACTTGTGACCCCAGAACGAGCAGAAACAAGAAACGGGGCACTAGTTAGGAGGACACTGCAAAGGGTGAGCTAACGGGTCATGAGAATCCCAACCAGCACCGTCAGGGGAACCGGAAAGGAGGCAGAGACTCAAGGGGAAATTCAAAGCTGGAGGGCCAGGTGCCCTTCAGAGGGGTCGGCGTGAGAGACCACGGCGTCCTCTTCCCCGGGGAGGTCTCGGAATGGCCACGGCTACTCCCTTGGGAAACAAGATTGACAGGGATAAGCCCAAATCCCTCAGCAAGGCAGAGCTTCACAGCCCCAAGTCTGTTTCTTTTTTAAAGAACAGCTTTATTGAGATATAACTTGCATGTCATAAAAATTCACCTCTAAGTGTAAAGTTCGCTTAGTTTTTAGAATATTCAGAGTTGCATAACCATCACCACCATTTAATCTCAGAACACTATCATCACCCCAAAAAGAGATATCAAATCCACCAGCAATCTCTCCCCAAGCTCCTGGCCCCACAAATTCACCATGTGCCTCTGTGGATTTGCCTGTCTGGACCTTCCGTGTTAATGGACTTGGACAAGACGTGCATGGCTCTAATGCTTAGTGGGCCCAATACCTAGACTCCACCCTCTGCTCCTCCCTTTAGGATGCCCAGAACCTGCCCACTTCTCCTAGGGCAGCAAGCAGCCTCACCACCCCACCCTTGTCCTTGCTTTGTGTTCCAGCCTTTTCTTGCAAAGCTGGGGAGTTTCTGGACATGAAGGACCAGTCCTGTAAGCCCTGCACTGAGGGCCGCTACTCCCTGGGCACGGGCATCCGGTTCGATGAGTGGGACGAGCTGCCTCATGGCTTTGCCAGCCTCTCATCCAACGTGGAGATCAACGACAGCACCAACGAGTCCACTGAGAACTGCACTTTGTGAGTGACCTCCCACCCCTGGGTTCCCGCCTCCCCGTGCTGGGAAGAGGCCCAGGGAGCACACCTCTTCTGCTCTGCAGGCGGGCAGGGAGGGTGGAGAGGAGGGAGCCCAGGATGAGGGCTGAAGCAGGTGCCCACAGCACTGTGCCCTAACAGTGCTGTTAGGTGGGACGTCCGTCCCCCTTAGCCCCTTCACTGACATAAGCTTCCTAGTGATGGACAAGCATTTGTGGCAGGAGAAAAACATGGGGAAATAGAGAGAGGTAGGTAAGATGGCCACGGGTTCAATGGCCCAGTCCATTTAAAACAAAATCCAGTTGCATTTCCACCATGGAATTCTGGGTCAGCCAATACACATCCTCATCTTGATGGCAACACAATGTGTGAAGCACTGGGCATCTTCCTAGCTTTGGTGCCAACTTCTAAAACTGGACTGCCAACCCCGAGGTGTGTGGGGGATAGAGCAGGACCAGAGCTTCGGTCTGTGATGGCTTTCAGATCCTTTGAGACTCCAGTGAGTGAAAATTTCCCAGCTCAAACGGAGACATTTTTAGTCATCGAAAAGCTCAGCTCAGCGTGCTTGTAGAACTGGTGAGCTTTTCTTGTCAAAAATCTTCGAATACATAATGCCAGGGGCAGGAATGAATGGCGTGCCTTCTGTTGTTCAGCACTATTCTGGATGCCTTAATCCTCACAAGAACCCTGTGACATAGGTATGACTTCCCGTTTCACAGGTGAGGAACTGGAGACTCAGCGAGTGTCTCGTCCTTTGTTACCCAGCTTACAGCTGGTGAGCCTGGAACCCGCACCCATTCCCACGCTTTCTACTGCCCCAAGCTGCCACCTTCAAATGATTCCGTGTGTGCGAGGCAACGCTGGATCCTAGGGAAGAGAGTGGGGGGATGCATGGATGTAAACGACAATCGTCCACTGCTCTTTGCCAAATAGTGGCGAAGAATATGGGAGAAGAAAGTACATCCATGAAAGGGTTTCTCATGCCCAAGCAACCAAAAAGACAAAAGGGAGCTAAGAACTCTATTAACACGTGGCTTTCTAAAACGGGAGCAATGTCTCCCGTTCTTATACTTTAACCTCCTAGACGTACCCTTGTCGGAGCCAGGCAGCAGGCATTTCAGAGTCCAGTTTTAGAGTTCAAACTCTGTGTCAAAATCATTAGCACGACAACAATGCCTTCGAGAGAACGCTGGGGAGGGTGAAAGCTGGAAGGAGAGGGAATGTAGGTTAAGACAACCAACCCCATCTGTGTCCTAACAGAGAATGTGACTGAGCCGGCCCAGGTACAGGCCTGGCTCACTCAATCAATTCCTACTCGAGCGAGAAAGGGTTTCTCTCTGTCTGGGGACTGCACTGAAGTCCAGAAAGCATTACCTCTCAGCGGAGCAGGGTGTGGGCTGGCTAATAAAACAACCTGTGTTTCCACAACACAGATCCTGAAGGGCCTGGATCTCAAAGCGTCCAGGACACCCCTGGGCGGGGGAAGGTGGTTTCTTCTCTAGAAATGGAGAGCAGATGCCCATCCAGAGAGGCTTTGTGATTTCCCCACCGCCCCACAGAAAGGCAATAGCTGAGCTGCTATTTACCTGAATCCATGTCCACCCCCTCCTGCCGGTTCTGCCTCTAACACCTCCCAGCTAGTACCTCCTTCCACTCCCAGCCTTCTCCAGGCCACTGTCCACTCAGCAGCTAGATTGATCTCCTTAAAACACAAATACAACCACAGGACTTTCCTGCTGAAAATTCTGGATGCTATGGACTCTTACTGCTCTTGGAATAAAATCCAGTACCTGCCCCAACTGGCCTCTGCTCTCTGCCCATTTCTCCAGCCTCTCTCAAGCACCTTCCTACTTGCTTACTGTGCTCTAGCCAGGCTGGCCACCACGCTCCATCCCTCCTCGGGGCCTAAATGTGACTTCCTCAAAGAAGTCATTCCTGACCCACAGGCTCCTGTTACACACTCTTGCTTCATCTTCTCCTTATGGCATTTATCACAGTTATTACTATGGGATTAATTATGTGATTAGCTGAGCTTCTGTCTCTTCAACTATAAGTAGAATGCAAGCTTCAAGAGGGAGGGGACCAGGTCTGTCTTTTGTTGTATGTCCAGCATCTAACATCTGGCACAAAGTCGACATGAAATAAATAATTGGGAACAAAATAGGACAATCCTTCAGGGGCTCCTTCTTGGTTCCTGGCTAAATGTTCCATGACCACGGTGCTGGAAACAACCCTTAGGTCCGAGACTGGGATAAGCAAGAGGGAACAGGAGTGAAGGAGGAGTAATATAGAAAGGATGTTGTATGTTAGAAGAGAAGAAAGGACAGAAGCCAAGCAGTAGGAAGGCGAAACAAGAATGAAAGCAAGATCTACGTAAATATCAAAAAGGGTTTCAAACATGGGAAGCCTCTAAATTTTCCTGTGCGGTTTCTTCTTTCTAACTTGAACTTATAAAATAATGCCACACAGCGTGAGCCAGGCGGTGCCTGGGTGGCCACCATGTGAGAATTCTTCTTAGAACACTTGCTTCTCTTTGCCCAGGGCCATGGAGAAACAAAGCAGTTACTAGTATAAGCAGATCACAGCTAAATGACCATGAGCAAATTTCCTAATTACTCCGGTGCCTCAGCTTCCTCATCCTAAAAATAGTATTCCTCTTATAGGTAGCGGTAAGAATTAAATGAGATGGTAAGAGTCAGAATTTGGAGCAATGCCTGGCACTAGAAATCGGTGAAGACATGTTGTTCTGATTGAGTGCGAAGTGATCTTCGCCAGGGACAGCTCTGACAAACACCAGAATGGTGATGCATTTTGCAAATGTAACCCATTATGGCACCCTTTTAATTATTCATCTGACTTCAGCAGTTATTTATAGCTGATGCCGGGGAGCACATCAGCATTCAGTGTTGTCTCTTTCAACAGGAGAAATCAATACCATTAGGTTAGTGCGGGAATCTTGCATGAGCCCAGCACAGGTACTTTGGATACGCTTCCACGTGAGAATAACATTAACTGTCGACGAGCTGGAAGTGCCATGTTACTCTGACAAACACAGGAGGGAACCAGGGGACTAAGCTGAGGTCCCCTTAATGGCACATTATTAGTCCTCGGAGACCTGAGCTGGTTTCAAGCAAAACAGTGAAATAGTGGGGGCATAATGTGGGGCCACCTCTTGGTTCCTTGATCCAGAGGTCGTTCTCTTTAAAAAATATATATATAAATTTTTTATTGATTTCAAAGAGGAAGGGAGAAATAGAAACATCAATGATGAGAGAGAATCGTTGGCTAGCTGCCTCCTACAAGCCCCACACTAGGGACTGAGCCCACAAGGCAGGCAGGTGCTCTGACCGGGAATCAAACCGTGACCTCCTGGTTCACAGGTTGATGCTCAACCACTGAGCCATGCTGGCCAGGCTCAGAAGTCATTCTTTACTGAGCATTTTCAGGCCTAAGCTTTAGCATGTGAATCACAAATCAAGAATTCCCCCAGCGACCTAGAAGGTCACATGAAGCTGGTGGGCTGTGGCCCTGACAGTGAATTTGGCCCCTGTTTCAACCCACAGGTCCAAGTGGGTTCCCCTGGGCGACTACATCGCCTCCAACACAGATGAGTGCACGGCCACACTGATGTATGCCGTCAACCTGAAGCAGTCGGGCACTGTCAACTTCGAATACTACTACGCAGACTCCAACATCATCTTTGAGTTTTTTGTAAGCCGTTGGCCAAGGGGGAGGGTGGGCGGCAGAGGCTCTCCGTGGCTCAGATGCACCTGCAGGAATCACAAGCCCAGCCCTGCTTGGGAAATCGCCACAGTTGTTATCCTCTGGAGAGAACTGTGGGCAAAAAGGAGCCGAGGCTTCAAGAGGCGAGGGAATCTGAGGGGAGGAGGAGAGTCTGGGAATCCTGGGGGTTTCGCCCTGCTCAGACACGCACACGGCACGTAATGGCCGCTCTGAGTTACCCGTTATGTCTTTGTTGTCAGTGCCTGATGTTGTGTGTGTGTGACTAGCTCCTGTCCTACTTCAAGACTCGTGCGTTCTGAGCTCTGTTCCTAAAGGAAATCGGCAACTCTTCTCCCACAAGAAGGGGCCTCTGGAAGGCTGCCGAAGCGCGGGGGAAGGAGCACATTTCCTTAGAAGACTCTGATCCCAAACTCCTGCTGCTTCAGGTCCAGAATGACCAGTGCCAGCCCAATGCAGACGACTCCCGGTGGATGAGGACCACAGAGAAAGGCTGGGAATTCCACAGTGTGAGCATCAAGCCAGCTTTCCCGCAGCCTCTGCTGGAGATGCAGCCGTTCCTAGAAATCCCAGAAAAGGGACCAAGGGCCTTTTCTCCAAGGAGCGCTTCCTCCCAGCCCAGGCCTCCACCCCTCCTTCCCTAGAGGACAGGGGTCTGACATGAGGAGGATACTGCAGTTTCTCTCTTGAGCTGACGAAATATGGGCGTGGGCCGTTTTGCTGCACCAGTGGCTTGACCCCCAAGGATCAGCAGCCTTTTTAAGGACCAGGTCTTCTGGGGGCAGGAGATGGATAAGTAGAATCAGAGAAGCAGCAGGAATTCCATTCACCCCACCGTCAGACCCCTTCATCAGTCTCGCTGTAGAGTTGCTCTTGGTGTATGTGACAGAGGGTGGGAGATGGTTGCAGAGGAGGCTCAGAAGACAGAGGAGGAAGGCCAAGACAAGGGCAAGTGCGAAGCTGAGGAAGTGAGGGGGAGGATCAGCATAGGCACTGCCATGGGGACTGTAAGAGGAGGGGTCCCAGCGAGAGACTGCGCCAACGCCTCCTCTCTGTGGTTGTAGGTAAAGCTAAACCGAGGCAATAACGTCCTCTATTGGAGAACCACAGCCTTCTCAGTGTGGTCCAAAGTCTCCAAGCCTGTGCTCGTGAGAAACATCGTCATCACAGGTATGGAGGGGGGCGGGGCCTGGGTCTGCTGCTGAGTTTCTGGCCTTGTGACTCTGTAGGAGGAAAGCGGGGGCCAGTCCCCAGGGGGCTCAGCCTCTAGGCTCAAGGTTTGCTTTGCTATGTTCTTCCTTCCCAGGGGTGGCCTACACTTCGGAATGCTTCCCCTGCAAACCCGGCACATACGCGGACGAGCAGGGCTCCTCTTTCTGCAAACTGTGTCCAGAAAATTCTTATTCGAACAAGGAAGAAACTTCTTGCCACCAGTGTGACTCCGACAAATACTCAGGTGATGTTTCTGAGGGCAGGGAGGGTTTGGAGGGCGATACCAACCAGCACAGGGAGAAACAGGCCGGGGAGCCATCCTTCTGGTCAAGCTCCAGACCGGCCATTCTTAACCCCTTGCTTTCTGGACCCTGGAAGAACCTTGCCAACCCACGTCCTGCCGATCGCTCTGGAAATAAAAATGAAATCATTTGATAGGCATTCACTGAGCTTCTACTATCTGCCAGGGCCTATTCTAGGTGTGTGGAATATATCGGTGAACAAAATAGACAAAGTGCCCTGTCTTCATGGAATTTACATGCTGGAGGGGGTAAGGCAGACAATAAACAACAAATACATCGAAGTTCATATTGTATGTTAGACAGTAAGAAGTGCATGGCATGGCATGGCCAGTGTGGCTCAGTGGTTGAGCATCAACCTATGAACCAGGGGCCCTGGTGCAGGCAATCCACTGGTTGGCAAGGGGGCCAATCTCGAAGACAGGTTCTGAAAACACTAGTAATGAGAGAGAGAGAGAGTCCCTTTTCTCCCCCTGCAAACACTCATAACTAGTGATTTCATTTATTCTTTCTCACACAGAACCACACACAAACCCAGCTCAAGGCGCACTCCCAAGCAGACCCCATATCCCTACACAGACACCCCCAACCTTAACACAGGTGCTAGAGTATGTGTTGGCTCAGCCCCGCCACTGACCTCGTGAACAAGACCCGCCACTGACCTCGTGAACTGCTTATTTCTACTCTATTCCTAAAACAAAAATCCTGTTTTTCTCCACGGGTCTTGCCAAAGTCGTCTAGATTTCAGCAAAACAGGAATGTTCAGATGTCGGGGGAAGTTTTTGTCTATACGTCTAAATTCCTGTTCTTCCACTGGACTTTCTTATTCCTCTTCCCTGCTCGGTCAATGGCAGCCTTTGTTAGTCTAAGTCTCCAGCCCTTGCCAGCCCAGCTGCCGTACAAGGGTTTGAATTGCAAGGTGGTTCTAAAAAACTACCTATTAGTATTTTGATCAACTCTGTGCAAACCGATTTTTATCCAGAGAGCTGTTATAAAGTGTTAGGTTGGGAGTCTGAATTCTTGGAGTCTATTCTCCTTCCGCCACCGATTTCCCACTCCACCCCTTTGGCTGGGGAGTGAGTTTTTACTATGAAGAACAAGGTCACCCTGTCGACCACCTACCAGCTAGGGGTACAAAGAGGGTTACATTTCTTTGGGACTTGATTCATCCAGAATACAGGGTCCATGGGAAGCTGGGACGCTGCAGGGAGAGTCTGATGAGAGCCGATGATGCGGGAAATAGTGACCGAAGACCCGGGGAACCTTTAGTCACCCATTTACAAATACGTCCCGAGTGTCCGGTAGGTGCCAGGGCTTGAGCTTGGTGCTAGGGTTAGAGCTGGTGCCTGCCTCCCGGCTTATGCTGAAAAGGGGAAACGTGGTTATCGAAACATCTAAGTGTAGTAACTTCATGGAGGAGGAGGTGCTGGGATAGGAGCGCCGAGTGCAGGGTGCAGTGGAGGCGAAGAAGGGAAGCGGTCATTCCTCCCTAGGGAGAGAGGAAAGGCTTCGTTAGCTGTGGTCTTGAGAGATGAACTGGGTCTTGAAAGACAAGTCGGTGATTTGATGGGGGCGGGAAGTTCTGGAAGAAGTGTGAGCCCAAGCCAGAAGGCTCGGAACTTCGAGGAACTAGCATGGCTGGAGCTTACTTGGAGAGGTGGGCAGGGAACAGATTACGGACCAGTCCTTCTGTGCCGCTGCTCAAAAACTGAGATTTGATCCTTTCAGCAGTGGGGGCCACGAAAGAATTTTAAGCTGGGGGCATGACCTGGCTCGTGCTTTGGAAAGACCACTCTGGTTGCCGTTTGGAAAGTGGGTGAGGAAAGGAATGGCTGGCTGGAGGCAAAGGTCCCAGCTGGGAGACTTTGCAACAGGCCCAGGTACCCAGGACCTAGACGAAGGCAGAGCCACCGGGGGAAGAGATGTTAAGTACTAAAGCCTTACTGAGAGCATTTTCCTCACCGATACCTACAACTTGATCATTAGGGTTAATCCCTTTGTGTTACATTTCCTAGTTAGAGATTCATTTCCTCAGAGAACAGCCTGGGATTTAAGAGTATGGACCCCAGAACTCAATTACTACGGTTCAGATCTCTCGTGTACCATTTACTAGCTTCGCCGCCTTGGGCAAGTTACTTGTGCCTCAGTTTCATCATTATAAAATGGAATGACAGTAACCATATCTACCTCAGAGTGTTACTGTATGGATTAAGTAATACAGAGGGAGGATTGAGAACAGTGCCTGGCATGTAGTGAGACTATTAATTCATTTACATTAAGGCCTGTCCCAGCAGTCCTCTGCTAATAAAAAAAAAATGCTATTGGCATAGATAGCAATAATAAGATGTCATTGTATGGTGCTTTACAAATTACAAAATATTATCTCATTTATCACTCATAGCATAGTACTAGAGTGACTTCCCCATTTACAAACGAATCAAGAACAGCTCAGAGAGGCTCAGGGATTTGCCCAGAATCTGAGGTGGTATCTGAACCTGGCCTGTTTCCTCTTGATAAAGTGTATCAGAATGAGAACACTATACTCCTGAGGCAAAGCACGGGGAAGACACTGAAATGAAGAAGAAGGTGCAAAAAGAGGAGTTGGAGCCCCCGAGATAAACTTTATTTCCTTACAGTTTGGGCCAGGCTAATCCTACAGGAATCACTTTTCATTTTCTCAAACATCTAGGCCAATCTTTCAAATGTGACTAGAACCCAACTTAAACACCGCGATGAAACCTGAGCCAGGTGAGTGAGGTCTGCGGCAGCACCTGGGTTAATCATTGATTAACACCACCTCAGCAGTTGTCCGTGTGTAAACAGCTGGACTATTTTTGCTGAAACCTGGGCTAGCATGTCAGGCTGAGCAAATATTTGACAAGCAGAGAAAGGCCCCAGTGTGGAATGCACTTTCTTTTTTTTGTCTTTTCATTTTTTAAGTATGTATGTATGTATGTATGTATATTTTATTGATTTTTAGAGAGGAACGGAGAGGGAGAGAGAGAGAGAAACATTAACGATGAGAGGGAATCATTGATCGGTTGCCTGCTGCACGCCCCCCACGGGGGATTCAGCCTGCATCCCGGGCATGTGCCCTGACGAGAATCGAACTGTGATCCCCTGGTTCATAGGTTGATGCTCAACCCCTGAGCCACACCAGCCGGGCTGGAATGCACTTTCTAACAAGCTGCTTGCAATTTGCTAAACCCAATACATAAGGGTCCTGGGAATTGGTGTGTTTTCAGCAGCTGCCCCCAAATTTCTCCTGGCCAAGTCGGTCAAAACCAGGAGTCCCTAATCCCTCTATGCTGAATTAGGCCTTCTGCTTGTTAACCAAATAAATGAGCTAAGAAGGCCCCAGCTGTTTCTCAGCCAGTAGTTCCCTCTTGCCCAAGCTAATAAGACGGGGACAGAAGAGGCGCAGAGGTGCATGGTTGTGGGAACTCCCCAGTGCAGGCCAACAAGGCGACAATGGGGAAATTTCCTGATCTAGGAACTCATTTGGTGCCTTGGGAAGAAGAAGAGCTCAATTGAGAAATAAGCCCTTAACTGGAAGGGAGAGAAAGAGACTTTTAATCCTTATTAAAAACCCGTGACAGTTACCTAATAAAATAACCCCTACAAACCCAGGTAATAAGAGTTACCAGCATTTATCGAGTCCCTCCTTACAAGATGCCAGGTGTGCTGGCGCCTGCCAAATAGATATTATTATTATTCCTCTTCTACATATGAGAGCGCTCAGGCTCAGGGAGGATCAAGTAACTTGCCTAAAGTGACACAGCTACGAAATGATGGAGCGGGATCCAGACCCAGACATTTCTGAATTAGCAGCTCATTCCACTCCACCACACTGCCTGTCAGGGAACAGAGAGTGAGGCAGTCTCACGTGACCAAAGGCTTGCCTGCAGGTGACGCTGCAGTCATATTAGAAATAGTGGTGACAGCAGTGGTACTAGTATTGCACTCACAGTCTGTAAAGCAGTGATTCCTATTCTGTTGCAAATTAATGTCTTGGAAATTTAATGCATGGGTTGTGTGTATTTTTGGGTAGAGAAAACAGGTCTCTTCAAATTCTCAAAAGGGTGCATAATTTTTAACAGGTGAGATCTGCTGTTTTAAAGAGGGATTAACTGAAACAATTCTTGCTACCCAGGGGTTCAGAGGGTTAAAGCAGAACTAAGAGGCACATGAGGAGAACACGCAGAGAGGAGAATAAATGAAACGAGAGCTGACATTTTTCATTAGGTGCAGAGGATGCTGGGAGGCGGGGGGGGGGGGTGGTGTGTGTGGGAAGAAAATACCAAGAGAAAAAATTAGAATAAGAGCATGAAGGCACTGTCCTAAGCTCTTCTGTTTCACTTCAACCCCTCAGGAGTAGAAACTACACCCAGTCAGGATTCTGACCTGGAAGATGGCGGGTTTCAGGGAACTTGGTTGGTGGTGGTGAACCTGTGAGATGCTCTTTCTAGCTACCCACCCTCATTGCCGGTCCTCCGGCCCGTCCACTTCTCCCCGCCCTGCCCCCCATCGCGGCTGTGGGTTCTCACAGCACCAGGGACGGTGCACAGGGGCGTCTGAGCAGGGCTTGGGGGGCTGTGACCTCTGCCACTGAGGCCGCGGGAAGGGTTGGTGTGCAGGCTTTTCTACTTTCCGCAGTATCTGTGTGGTGCTGTGCCCCGGGATCTTGGGGTCCACAGGGTCATGAGCAAGTGGTCAAGAGCTCTGCTTTCCTATGTGACCCGAGTATTTGTCCTCGCTTTTGCCATTTAGAGAAGGGATCCTCCTCCTGCAAATTGCGCCCAGCCTGCACCGACAAAGATTACTTCTACACGCACACGGCCTGTGATGCCAACGGAGAGGTGGGTAGCTCGGTCTCGGGGCCCCTCTTCCCGCTCCCTGGGCTTGGCCACATTCGGAGCTGCAGCGGCCACTGAAGCTGCCGCAGAGAAAACCCGAGGCCTGCAGAGTGCCTCGGGGCCAGCGGGGGCAAAAGAGATGGCCTCCCTCACTTTCAGACCAGAGACTGTTTTTGCCATCTGTCCCCCGCCGGTTCCTAGGCTCTGTTTCAAAGAGCCGTTTAATTTTTTCCGTTTCTCCCTTCGCTTAGCCTCTCTGCACAATGGCTGCCTGTCTGCTGCGCGCACACTTTCCTCACACACTCATCAGACTCGTCCCCTCTTCTTGGCTCAGGGGAGAACAGCCTGACTTGTCCCTGCTGGTTCCCTCGCACCCCCCTCCCCTCCTTTTCCCCCCCCCCTCCCCCCCCCCCCCGGCCAGCTCTCTACCGCAGAAAGACCTTCCTTTGCAGTCCGCTGTGCCAGGCACTGTGCTCCAGAGGGACCCGGAGATTCTAAGACAGGCTCCTGCCCTCAGGGCGCGTGGAGACAGCAGGAAGATGGGCCTGACCGAGGCAACGAGATGTGCAGGGCCCTGGGGACCCCGGGCGGGCAGGACTCCCCAGGGAAGGCCTCTCTGAGGAGGTCCTTTGTTCATTCCAACGGCCAGTCACTGTGCTAGGCACTAGGCACACAGCAGTTCACAGAACCAAGGAGACGTCTACTCTCAGGGAGTTTAATTCTTGTTGGGGAGCAAGTGGAGAAACAACAAATAACCAACGGGTCTGCAGGTCACAGCCACACCCGAGAACTGCCCGCTCGTCTCATTCCAACTGTGACTGTGACGCAGGCCTGCAGGGGCCCCTCCTCCCCCCAGAGGCTCCCCGCAGGCGGCAGGGTGCTGACGTTTACTGTCATGATGTGACAAATACACCGCATGGTAATGAGCGGGAGGAAGAAAAGATAGAACGGAATTAGGAGGCAGAGAAGGACAGAGCGGAGAGCTGTTGCAGAGAGGGCAGGGACCTGAGTGAGGTGGGGGAGCCATAGCCCTGTGCAGGCCCAGGGCACAGCAGCTGCAGAGGAGGCGGGCTTGCGCCTGGTGAGCCTGGTGAGTGCGAGGAACAGTGGCCAGCGAGCAGGGGGGGCTCCAGGGCACGAGTGGAGTCTGCTTGAGATCAGACCCTCTGGATGCACTGTCTGCCTCTCTAAATCAGAGCCTCCCGAGGGGACAGAAAGCTGCATTCACGCTGAGCATGTGCTTGGCTGTGAGCATGCACACGTGTTTGCTGGCTGGTTGAATTCTGCCAATTAAGCACAGGATAAAGGCTGGTCCTAGCCTTTCTCACAGTCATCGCTCACTCCCCACGCCCGGCCCAGCCCAGCCCTCATATTTGGAGCATCATCTCCTTCCCCGGCAGCGAGTGGGAATGGCCGTGTATCTTATCAGCTGCACCTCAGACTCAGTTCTGCAGCATCTGGTGTTCCGTCTGATCGTGTAAAAATTGCCGTTATGTGACTGTTGCCCGGTCTCTCCCACCATCTCTGAGTCTCCAGGTCTGACATACAGATGTATTAGCTTTCTGAATAAATGCGAAAGCAAAGACAGCACCCAGGAGACAAATCGGGAATCCCATCCATGCCTTCCTTCCTGTGCTCTGGGACTTACCAGCAGCTTTTCCTGTGACCTGGGTAGTAATAAGATTCTACATTGGAACCTGAGCTTTCTCTGAAGACAACTGGTCCCCCCACCCCATGTCACACAAATGTCACGAGGTATATCCCCCTTCATCCAGTCAACATGCATTCAAATGCATTTACTGAGCACAACCGTGTGCCAGGCGCCGGGCGAGGTGCTTGGGATGCATCAATGACCAAAATAAAGATGACCGCCCTGGTGGAGTTTGCACTATGGCCCAGAATCTCCCCATCCTCAAAGTCAGTTTTCCTAAAGATGTGCTAAGCTGCGTACAGGCTGAGCCGTTCTTGATCCATCTCTGCAGACGCAGCTCATGTACAAATGGGCCCAGCCGAAAATCTGTAACGAGGACCTCGAGGGGGCGGTGAAGCTGCCCGCCTCTGGCGTGAAGACCCGCTGCCCGCCATGCAACCCAGGCTTCTTCAAAACCGACAACAGCACCTGCCAGCCCTGCCCTTATGGCTCTTACTCCAACGGCTCTGGTAACCCCCTTTACTGCCTGGTCCCTGCATCCCATCCATTTGCACAGCACCCACAGGGTGGTCAGCTGTCCTTCTGAGGGAGGAAGTGAGGGCAGTCAGGGTGGGCTCTGTCCGTAGGTCACAGTCACACTTGAGAATGAACTGCCTGCTCTTCTCATTCCAACTGCGACTGCGACCCAGGCCTGCAGGGGCCCCATCCTCCCCGCTGGTGGCAGGGATGCTAACCGGAAGGTCTGGGAGCTGGGATGGCCAGCAGGACACATATGGACCTATGAGCCATGCTGCAGAGAGGAGTTGGGGGAATTTGTGCCCTATTCATGTGAATGCATGTACTGCTCATAATGTGACAAATGACATGAACTGTTGGATCTGACCAGAAGATACGTGTGTGTTTGGAGAGGAAACGTTAGGTGGGCGAGGAGGATAGCTGGGACATGGGAAGGAAGGGTCAGCCTGCGCAGCTTGAGCTTGTTGAATACATTGCCGGGATGTTTTGGGTCAACTTCATATCACTGTGCAGCAGTATCGGCACTCCCTTGATTGGCTGCCCACGACAGTTGCCACTTGTCTGTGTGACAGCAGCCCCGGTCAGGGTGGCTGCAGCCTTCTTGCTGAATGCATGGATCTGTGGTCCCTCCAGATTGTAGCCACTGCCCAGCTGGGACGGAGCCTGTCGTGGGATTCGAATATAAATGGTGGAACACACTGCCCACGAACATGGAAACGACCGTTCTCAGTGGGACCAACTTTGAGTACAAGGGCCTGACAGGTAAGGGCCTCTCCCCTTGCCACACACTCTCGGCTCCCTGCACACCCCACCCACAGGGGCTCTTCCTACGTCACATGTTTTCACACTCATGATGTCGAGGGGGAAATGAGCTAACCGGGCCACGCATCCCTGGAAAGTTCCACTCCTCGTGGGCATGTATTTTGCCAAATCTCCTTTCAGAGACAAAAGCTGAACGAGAAACAGCATACACGTGCCCCAAAGGTCTTGCTCTGAGAGTTTCAGAGTCTTTGACCGAAGTAGTGGGACAGGTGTAACATGGTCGTGTCCGGCAGTGGCTCCAGAGTGTCATCTGGGTGCACGCATGCCCTGCACCCAACACCACGGGGGCGTTAACTCTCTGCTCTCCTTTCCAGGCTGGGAGGTGGCCGGGGATTACATTTACACGGCTGCTGGAGCCTCGGACAATGACTTCATGATCCTCACTCTGGTCGTGCCAGGATTTAGGTGAGGAATGCAAAACTAAGGGGAAGCCAGCACCACCCTGGCCACATCCATGTCCCACATACCTTGGAATGCAGTAGGGAGAGGGCTCTGCATGCTGAAGGAGCAGTTCAGACAGAGGGGGCACGGCAATGGTCTGACAGTGCGAACCTGAACCTGACCCAGGGTCTTAGTCGCTGCCCATGCTAACCTACCTACCACTCTCCCGTCCCACCTAGCTCCTTCCATTCACTGGCTGCATGCTACTTAAAGTCTTCCTCCTCACAGCATCAGATACAGTTTTTAAAAAAAAATTTTTTTTAATAGGACCAGAAGTACCCATAGACAGTTCATTTTTATTTGGGGCAAGAAGATTGGGAGGGATTATTCTTATCATCCTATTTATCCACCTACTCAAGAAGACCGAGGACAAAAAGCAATTTGTTTGCCATTAAAAAAAATACGACAGGCGGTGTGGGACTATGGACTGAGCACTGGACTGGAAGACAGGGCACGTGAATGTTGTCATCTACGCCCACTGGCTTCGTGAATGTGGGAGTCACCGTGCCCCTAGCAGCGTTAGGCCCCTGGTCTATAACACGAGGAGGATTGACAGTGTGAATTTGGACTAACTCGGGCTGAGATGACTCTTCCGTCCACTTGTTAGCTCAACTGTGAGCTTGGGCCTGCAGGTCCTCAGAATTCAAGCCAACGGCCAAAGCCGGGAGAAGGCCCAGAGTGGATTTCCAAAGCCCGAGTGAACTCTTGTGCACTTGAAAGATGAGGGGGAACCAGTGACCGGGCTTCCTGATTGCCAGGCTGGCCTCCCCATCCCCTCCTCCCAGCTCCCTCCTTTCCATCCCTGCCACGGTGCTCGGTCCACGGTGGTGGCTCAGAAGGTATTCGTTTCCCTTCCCTTAATTGACGTTACTCAGGGCTGTGCAGATATAGCTCACGTGTGAGAGATAAGAAAACTCTTTAGGCTTCTATGGGGGCATGTTTCGATTTGCAAATCTGATCACCACAGTGAAGGCTTCTGTACCTCACCCACTCCTTCCCCGCTTTGGCTTTGTAGATGGCTCTCTCTTCCCCAAAGGAAGGAGCAGCCTGAGAACTTTGCTGAAGAGATTACAAACCGAACTGTCTGCTCATTCAGCCCAGGCAAAGCTCTCATCATCCCCGAGAGAGCCGCTAAGTGAATGCAGACAATGTGCATCTCATGACAGTGGTGCTTCTACAACGCTGATGCCCATGTCCATCACCTGGGGAGCATGTCAGTGTGCGGATTCTGACTCGGGGGGTCTAGGAGGGGCCCCAGTTCTGCATGTCTAATGAGCTCTAAGTGACGTGATGCTGCTGGTCTGGGGACCGCGCTCTGCTTGTGAGGCTACATGGCATTTTACATAGCAGCCCCACATCTGGTATGACTTTGGATCTCACCACAGTGATGGGAGGTAAATAAGAAAGATAATTACTACCTCCATTTTACAGATGAGAAAACTTCAGTTTGGCTATGTCAAGGTCACATAGCTAAGGGGCAGGATTGGACTTTGTACATGCTCTTTCCAACATACCAGGAGCTTAATGCCGCTGCCCCCCCCTCCCATCATGCCCCCCAGCAGACCTTCTGCCACTCTCTGGGCTCTGCAATAAGCACCGCCTGGCCTCTGAACTGACTTTTAACTTCTGGCCCACAGACCTCCACAGTCGGTGATGGCGGACACAGAGAACAAAGAGGTGGCCAGGATCACATTTGTCTTTGAGACCATCTGTTCTGTGAACTGTGAGCTCTACTTCATGGTGGTACGTGTTCCTTTCTTTGCTTGCGATGGGGTCCCCAGGAAGGGCTGTTGGGAGGGTTGGCCTCCTCGGCCCTACTGGGGCAGCAACGTAACTGACACCCCTGCTCATAGTGATTTCACAGGGGAGGGGCCCAGACGGTCCGTCAGGGGCTTCCCCGTTTAACGTGGGTCTGGCCAACTGTGATGGCCCCCGGGATGGCAGCGGCATGAGTGCCCTCTTCCCCGCAGCCACCCAGCCATCGCGCCTCCCTCACTGGTCTGTCTTGGGTTCAGGGTGTGAATTCTAGGGCCAACACTCCTGTGGAGACCTGGAAAGGCTCTAAGGGCAAGCAGTCCTTCACCTACATCGTTGAGAAGAACGCTACCGTGAGCTTCACCTGGGCCTTCCAGAGGACCACCTTCCACGAGATCGTAAGCGCCTCCCCTTCCTCAGGTCCCTGGCTCCCAGAGAGACCTCTGAACCCAGGAGGATCCTTAGCATCAGTTTGAGTGGGAGTGGGAGGGTCCGACCCCAAGGGTTAGAAGGGTCTTAAGGGGTCAAGCAGAGAACTGCCTATTCCAGGCCCCTGAGAAGCATCTGGCCTTGTCCAAACGACTTACATTGTCCCCTCAGCAGGCCTGCCCTGAGGACAAGTGTGTGCCTCACCTGGTACACCCTAGTCACCCCTGCTGTTGTTTGGAATAACAACAGCTCTGGTTTTACTTTTTTCACTCAACGTAATGCCAATTAAAAACTTGCCTCTTTCGTTTCTTTCTTCCTCTTTTAAAAATTTATTTTAGAGAGAGAGGAAGGGAGAGGGTGAGAGAGAGAGAAACAGCCATGTGAGAGAGAAAACATCCATCGGTTGCTTCCCACACCCGCCCCAACCGGGCACTAACGCTGGTATGTGCCCTGACGGGGAATCAAACCCGCGGCCCTCTGTGCACGGAATGCTAGTCCAATGACTGAGCCACACAGACCATGGGCAAGACCTGCTTTTCCCTATAACAATGTCTAATGCGTATTTCCCCCACGGCTCTTAGTCTTTTCAGACATCATTTTTAAATGGTCCAGATTTGCTTTCAAAATGACAGTAAATGTACACAAAGGGCAGCTGTTGAGTGAACAAGAAGAATAAGGTGCCTATCAGACTTTTCTCAAGTATTACAGGGTAAAAAAGATTAGGCAGTGATTTACTCTTTCCAGAGAACGCCATTGCTGCCGGCGTCTCAGGCCTCTGCCCGCTCTCCTGTTTCCTTGTTTCCAGGGCAGAAAGTACACCAACGATATCGCCAAGATCTATTCCATCAACGTCACCAATGCCATGAATGGGGTGGCCTCCTACTGTCGGCCCTGCGCCCTGGAAGCCTCTGACATGGGCTCCTCCTGTACCTCTTGTCCTGCTGGCTACTACATCAACCGGGACTCAGGGACCTGCCACTCCTGCCCCCCTAACACCATCCTGAAAGCCCACCAGCCCTATGGAGTCCAGGCCTGCAAGCCCTGTGGCTCAGGGACCCAGAGCAACAAGGTGCCAGCAGCGTGTCTGCATTCTCACCTCAGCCTCAGAGGGTGCCAGGTCCTAGATGGGGTTCTGGAGGGGCTGACCCCCAAGCGTTCCCCATAGCCTACTCCCAGGGTGGAGTCCTGGAGGACACCCCTCCAGGCTGTGACCAACTTACCTGTAGAAGTTGGCAGTCAGGGGCTAGGCCTCAGTCGTGGACAAGTCTCATCTTTAAGAGATGGGTAAGGGAGATCTGTGACTGTATGGTCCAGAGGGTTATTTGGCATCTGGGCAGGGGCCTGAAGGGAAGAAACAGTGGGACCTGTGGCTCCAATTCAGACCTACTTCACTCCGGCCTATTATCATGGGAATCTGCCCCCTCTCCTTCGGGAAGGTAACCCACCTTTGTTGGGACATATGGTTAATCGGCATTGCTGTCCTCTATCCAAGCGGTTTCTTATAAAGCAGTGCGGTTGGCCACGTACTGTCTGAACCTAGGGAAGTACTACGACTAAAAGCTCTTAAGCCTTCATTAATGCTTTTAAGTGAATTTGTGTTTTACTGACCACAGCCACATGGACATACATCTGTAAGGCATTATGTAAGCCTGCAGACGTTGCTCAGTTTAGCTGTGCAGTAAGTGCAACATTCTGCAGATCCTGGCACCCTCTTTGGGGCTTCCTGGACTTTAGCCACACACTTGTTCTCCTCAGGCTCCCCCTGCTGCCAAGGGAGGGAATGACAGTTGTGTAAGGCAGGGCTGAATGAGGACCCTAAAACGGAGTCAGGAAGGGGTTTATGGGGAATAAAGCCCCCTTTGAAGTTCAGTTTGCTACAGAGACCCTGGGAAAGAGGAATTAGGGTTCAATTAGTTTAAAATGGGGGGAGGATCAAGGCTTATAGTTTCTCTCCTACCACCTGGACTCCCTTCTTCGAGTTAGCACCTCGTTTGTTGTCTTCTGCTTGAAAAGAAGAACAGCTATCTTGTGCCTTGAGAGTTCTATAATCTAAGCATAGGGACAAAGCTATGGAATCTGATCCAACTACGTACGAGAAAACAACAGGTTTGGGTTCGTACATCATACAAGGGCTGATGATTGAATGGCAAGATGTATGTACCTAAGCCCCACCAGCCGCTGCTTCACTTCTTCTAGTGCCTACCCGCACCCCTTCCTGCGTCTTCTACCCCCGTGGGCTGCGCCGGGCGGGGTCTCTGCCGCGGTCCCCTCAAAGGCCCTGCGGCAGCCGGCCTGACCACCTCTTTCCCCTCAGATCCACTCTCTGTGCTACAACGACTGCACCTTCTCAGTCAGCTCTGGGAGCCGGTCCTTGGACTACAACTTCTCAGCTCTGGCAGGCCCGGTCTCTCTGGCTGGAGGGCCAAGCTTCACTTCCAAAGGGCTGAAGTATTTCCATCACTTCACCTTCAGTCTCTGTGGGAACCAGGTACGGTGTGCGAGAGCCGACGGTGTGAGAACGGAAAGGGGCTACCGGTGGACCGGAGCTCGGGGATGGACACAGGAGAAAAGCTAGCAAACCGTCAGGCAGGAGGAGACTGAGGAGATGAAAGGCTTTCAAATGATTACTTCTCTCTCTGAGGACTCCCTCTTGTAAAATCAAGTCATTTGGATTATAAAAATGTAGGAAAATAGAAGTGTTTTGAATAAGTTGTCCATTTACTCCTCCCTGACCTTCATTCCCTCACGAGTACATAAAAACTCTGCAGGAGAAAGAGAGAGAGATAGAAGCATCAATGATGAAAGAGAATCATTGATTGGCTGCCTCCTGCACGCCCCACACTGGGAATCGAGCCCGCAACCCGGGCATATGCCCTTGATCGGGATCAAACTCGGAACCCTTCAGTCTGCAGGCCAACGCTCTATCCTCTGAGCCAAACTGGCGAGGGCTCTCTTAATGATTTTTTAAAAAATGGAATAGGTTCCACTTGGTCCTAAGATGGCCCATCTCAAGGCAGGGAAGGGGCTAGTGATGGGGTCTGGGAGCTGCTGTGTGGGAAGTGCTTCAGAGACCAGCATGGCAGAATCACTGCACCACGGGAGAGACAGAGAAGGAATGGGACCCAGGCCAGATGTTCAAAAACCTTCACGGGATCAGTTACATATTCCAGCATCTGTTTAGAAAACTGACTATGATAAGGAAGGCCCTTAATGGATAGATTAGATCTCCCAATCAGTTGCCACCATTACAACCGTGCTCATATAGGGTCCCCACACGACTCCAACGAAACAAAAAGACTGGGGTCCCCTGGGCCAGAGTTCCAGAAACTAGGACACCTAGGCCTTATTTTTAGCTTTTTTTTTTTTTTTTAAAGCTCCTTATAATTAGATCTGGGATGAATCATTCCACTGCAACATGCCACTAGAAGGCTAAAACTTTTAGACATAAAAAAAAAGTTCCCATTCCCTTTGAAAGCTCCGTGGCCATTCTCTCCTTCCTATTTCTTCTGCCCCACATCCCCCTGCCCAGGGTAAGAAAATGGCTGTGTGCACTGAGAATGTCACTGACCTCCGGATTCCTGAGGGGGAGGCAGGTTTCTCCAAATCCATCAAGGCCTACGTCTGCCAGGCGCTCATCATTCCTCCAGAGGTGACAGGCTACAAGGCTGGCGTGTCCTCACAGCCTGTCAGCCTCGCTGACCGGCTTGTCGGTGAGTAGCCCAGCTGCTCCAGCCTGTTGGAGTGTGTACGCCTGTAAGAGAAAGTGAGGCTACCAGGCTCTGAGGTAAAGGGCTCCCCAAGAGGGGCCCAACCTCTGACCTGTTTCCTATTCACCCTGGGGTGCCTAGTGCCCCAGGGACTGCTGACAAACCTGCGGTTCACCCTTTCATGAGCCACTAGGGGATGTGATGAGATGAAGGAAGCTTGGACGTTGACAGGAGTGAAAGAATTGAAGTGGCTGCCAGTGAGAACTAATCAGGAGCCCTGATTTGGCAGGGGTGACAACATATATGACTGTGGATGGAATCACCTCTCCAGCTGAACTGTTCAACCCACAATCCTTGGGACTACCGGACGTGATCTTCTTTTACAGGTGACGATGGGAGGCCAGACTAATGCCAGTGAAACTTAGGGCTCCTCCACAATTTCTGTTGCATGCCCCACCCCCTTCTAGCCACTTAATACTTATCAAGCCAGACCATGCCCAAGGTCTCACAGGTCTGCCTAGCAATGAGAGCTGACGGCTGGGAGTCCCCTGATCCCAGCTTCTTGGTATTCCTAGGCAGCTCTGCCTTGGAGACAGGGAGTAACATTGGATGGTCTGTAGACTTCTCTTCTCACCTAAGGACACTCAGTGCTATGCACACGCTGACCTTTCCTAGACCAGCGCATTTCCCCTTGACCACAGCTTCCAGATCCCTACTTGCTCCAAGTAAACCACGGCCTGTGCACTCCCTGTGTGTCAGGCTACAGCCCAAGTCCTGACTTCCCCAGCAAGAGACCTGCTCCATGTTGATTTCACTTAGTGGCTCTCCAATGGCACAAATGAGCGACTCATTTCCCCCATGGGGGCTGGCTTTCACGGCAGGTCCAATGAGGTGACTCAGTCCTGCAGTTCTGGGAGGGCCACCACCATCCGAGTCAGATGCAGTCCGCTGAAGCCTGCCCCGGGAAGTCTGTCCCTGCCCAGGTAAAGGGGTAACAAAGCCGCCCCTCCTTGGACCTGTTCCATCCAAGAGGCAAAGATTACCAAAAAAGAGCAAACAAAAAAACAGTCTGAGATCCATTCCTGGGCTCTCGGGAACATGGTTGTGTTCCAAACCCTCCATCTTCAGATGTCGAGAATGGAGCAGAGGGAAGAGGCAAAGCTGCCTTCACATTCCCAGGCCGTTATGGGGGCAGTTGCATAGCAAAGTGGCGAACTGCTGGGGCTGAGAGCCAGGTGTCATTCATCTCCCCTGCTCACAAGCCCTGTTGTCATGGGTACATGTCTCCTCTTCTGTAGGCTTCTTCTCCCTTATTTATAACTTGGGGATAAGAAGACGTTCCCTCGGGGGGTTCTTGTGAGAATGAAATAAGACACTGAGACTTGAGGACTTCTCAGGGTGCCTGGTGTGTACTTGCTATAATTAGGATTAATAAGGGTTTAGGGAATCCCAGAAATCCCTCCATGACTAAAAGATCCAATTCTGAGTTCAAGAGCTGAGTGCAGTAAATGGAGAATTCCCAAACTAATTTGATTATAGCACCCCTCATCTCCGCCCTCCCCTTCTTCTTCACATAACACCAACTAACACCTCAAGGGGCACTAGTGCCTTGAGGGAGACCGTTTGGGAAACGCTGGCCTAAACAACTGACCAGGGAGATGGGGAGCAAAACAGGGCATTTGACTCAACAATGTAAGTTCCCTGTTCTTGTTGTTGTCAACATCACAGGAAAGGAACTAAATATCCACGACCTAAAAGTATATCCTTGACCCCCACCGCCAGGAAGCTGCATCCAAGTGGCTTTTGCAAAATGTCACATCCACGGGGGGAACAGGAGCCTCTGAGGCGTTGGTTGGGCAACATGCTAGAGCTCAGACACCTTACATTGGCTCTCAGCTGATGTCAACAGAAACACACAGGGTGGGGAGCCCAGTGGAGGTCGGGGAGGCATCTTGTCATCAGGGAAATTACAGAGTAAAACCTGAGTTAAGGCCTAGTTGGAAGGATCCTGGTGAGGCTAACAGTTTGGCAAGGAGAGGATGGACCAGGCAAGCTCTGCGATGATAGGACTCCAAGCAGACTTTTCTCCACTGATCCAGCGAGTGAGCGCAAGTCTCCTCTTTGCTTTCTAGCACGTGCTCTGATGGGACCTGTGATGGCTGTACCTTCCACTTCCTGTGGGAGAGCGCAGCCGCTTGTCCGCTCTGCTCGGCCGATGACTACCATGCTATCATCAGCAGCTGCGTGGCTGGCGTCCAGGTGGGTTTCTCTGCTTGGAGACTTCCCAGGAGAGAAGGGAATGTGATGTCTGAGTTGCCTGTTTTTCTCCCCAACAGAAGACTACCTATGTGTGGCGAGAACCAAAGCTATGCGTGGGCGGCGACTCTCTGCCTGAGCAGAGAATCACCATCTGCAAAACTATAGATTTCTGGCTGAAAGTGGGCATCTCTGCGGGCACCTGTACTGCCATCCTGCTCACCGTCTTGACCTGCTACTTTTGGAAAAAGAATCAAAAGTACATGATGATGGGTATTGGCGTTTGGGGATGGACAGGGCTGGGAGGAGATCATCTAAGAGAGTAAATTCATGGAGCTTTTTTCTGGAGTCAGCCACAGACCCCGTGACCCTGACCAGAGACTTGCTGAGCCACTTATCCCGGGTATGCCTTGGTTGTCCTGACTCCTGAAGGGGGATGGTACCACATGGCAGTCTATAAATAGCTGTTAAGAGTCTCCAAAGCAAAGCAAAGAGCATCCTTAATTTGTTGTTAATAATAATAAAAGTGATTTTATAATCCCAATATTTCCATTAAGCTTTTAGATCAAAGAAACAGCCAGCCTTAAGGAGCCAAGATTGCTTAGCTATATGCCCAACCTAACACCGCTTTCCAGGCTTCAGTTTCCTTGCCCATGGAATGGGAAGATCCGTTCACATCCCATCTTCTCTCCCTCTTTCTGCTCACTCCACAATTCGGTGTCTTGTCCTTCCCCTTCCTGTTTCACAGACTAGAGTACAAGTACTCCAAGCTGGTGATGAACGCTTCCCTCAAGGACTACGACTTGCCAGCAGCCGACAGCTGCGCCATCATGGAAGGCGAAGACATGGAGGATGACCTCCTCTATACCAGCAAGAAGACCCTCTTTGGGAAGATCAAATCATTTACCTCCAAGGTAGGGAGCCTGGCCAGCGCACCGAGGTCAGCCTGGAGGGCTGGAGAAGACACCAGTCCACGGGCGCTGAATGGCCCCACGTTGTTCCGGGACCACTGCTTTGCTCCCCACCTGCCACACTCTTCTGTTCCCCCCACCCTGACAATCCTGGCTTCCGCCTTCTGTATTTTCATACCAATACTCTTTTCCCGGGGGCCCAAGGCTGCTCTTGACCAGGCTCCTTCTCTCCCAACTCCAGTTGATGAACTGTTTGGGCCTTTCAACTTCCAGGAGGAGTAGTGAACCATCCATGTTGTAAGAATCATTTCCCCCCTTTCTTTTCTTTTGGAAGGAGGGGAAGAGGTGATCTCTAGATCAACTTCTGCTAGAAGGCAGGCTCTCCATTTGGCCAGTAGTGGGTGCTGTTCCCCAGATGTTTGGCCCTGGCCCCCTGGGGGCTGAGTCAGAGCTAAGTCTAAGCTGCTCAGCACTGAGCAATTCTGACCTGGGAGTGTTGGTTTCCATGGGTGGGTGAGTGAGTTTGAAGCTCATTAAAACAAGTCAGACAGCACTGTCACTGGGCGTGAGGCCAGCAGTGAGCATCCAAGCAACTCCTCCAGGGCCACAGCCTCTGCAGCCCCACTCAGCCAGTACCCACATGTCACTGGTGCCCTGAACCAACTCATCCCAACAGGTGTGGGCAGGGAGGGAGGTAAGACAATAGGAGAGGCCAGGAGGGATGGGGAGCAAAGAAAGGAGGGTGGGTGCATAGACAGCCGAATCTCATATCCTTTGTGCTGACCTACCAGGGTGGCTCCTTGGCCTCCTTAGGCCTTGGTTTTTTAATTTATTTTTTATTGGTGGGAGAACAATTTACCCTGGGACGCTTGAGTCTTTCTGGAACGTCACAAAGATGCAAAGCAGAGGGTTTTAAAGATTTTTCTTATCTTCTGGCTGATTGAAGGGAGCAAGAATAGAGGGAACCTTATGTCTATGTTTCCACAAAGCCACTGAAAGCAGGAATTCCATAAGGGTTCCTTCTGTCACCTATTTTCCATTTCTCTCCTTTGTTCCCCAAACTTGCCCCTGTGCAGCAGCCAGCTCCTGTCACCATCTCTCTTTCAGAGGACTCCTGATGGATTTGACTCGGTGCCACTGAAGACATCCTCAGGAGGCCCAGACATGGACCTTTGAGAGGCACTGCCCTGCCTCTCCTGCCTCCTCACCTTGGCACACCACTTTGCAAGCCTGTGGCGACTTGGTGCCAGCTTCCTGCAACACCCACTGCTGGAAATCTCTTCATTTGTGGCCTTATCAGAAGTTTGAACTTTAGATCTTTTGTGTGTTTTTTATAGAGTATCCAAACTCTCCTTTATGCTTGCCTCCAACCTGCCAAATATACCCAACTTTGTATATTACTCCCTCGCTTGCATCGTTTCCCAAAATGATCCAGCCATGAGAGCCATAGCTTCATCTGCTCATAACTCTTACGGCCCTAGAATGAGAAGCGTTCTCTTTTCTGAAGTATAGAAACCCTTCCTCTGTCCTCTCATTAAAGGGTGGAAGCAGCTGGGAGTTTTCCCTGATCATGTGCCCTCGCTCTTGATCTCTTTAGGAGAGAGACTGGGTGCGGAGGGTATTGGCGTCCCTGGTGCACCATCTTCATGGTGGCCTGGCCTCATCTCTCCTGGGTGAATAGCTCACTCTAAGTGTAATGGATAGGCTGAGGGCTGGGTGAGTAAGGCCTGGGCAAGAAGGCTTGATAAGCACAAAGACAGGCAATAAGGAAGGTTTGGTTTTGTTCTTTAAGCTAGGTAACTCCTTTCTTAAGTAAGAGAGAAATATTCTCACTGGAGCCAAAGAAAAAGTTCACTGGGAAAATGCCCAAGGCCCTAGTGGATCTACTTCCCCTGCCTTTTTTTTTGTTTAATCTCCCACTATCGCCCTATGACACTAAAGAAAACTAGGTAAGCCCCAAACCCCAATGTCCTACTTCTTTTTACCCGGAGGGATGACAAATCCTGTCAGTGAGGACAATTCCCCATCCTTGAGTGTCCCATTCCTCAAGACTTGGGCCATATCATGCTACAGGGATATCATACTTTGAAAGAACATAAGGAGGAATGCCATGGTTCTAACAGGGCCATACTGGGGGATCCAGCCCACAGTCGGAGAGACCTGAGGTGGTGATGTCGGCTTATAAGAGTAACTCTTTTACTCAGCCACAGAGTATATAACTTCTAGGCTGGCCAGAAAAGCAATTGACTCCCAGGCCCCAAACGCAGCAGCAGAACCAGATCAGTGTTTAAGCAGGAAAAACAAAGGGGGTTACTTGAACAAGGAGTTCACCCAACTGGGACACTTCACACTTTGAAGCCCCTGTCCTCCCTTTCTCCTGTTCTCATCTTCTTCGTGTGCCAGCCCACTGAAAAGACTTCTGGCCCCGATTTCTGGCAGCATCCCTTTTGAAAGGTGAGTAAAGTGAGCGTCCTCTGTGGCCCTTTTCTCCACTCTTACACCACCTATAATGGATGGACTTTAACTAGAATGGTAAAACCAGAGCAAGGGCTTAAATTTCCTTTTTCTTTCTACCACCGACCATTCTCCCTCCATCACTATCAGGCTAGAGTAAGCATCCCTTGGTCAAGGGCCCAGATGCCCATGGCCTGTGCCTGTCTCCCTTCTTGAGTGGTCACTGGTGACCAGGTGGTAGGAACAGAACGCAGGGGGCATTTCTAAGTGGTTTGTCTGCCACAAAATGGTTTGCTGCTCCTCATTAGCCACTGCTTTCCCAGAACTGGTCTTATAAAAGGGTCCGTGAGAACTGGAGCCCTGTGTGACTTTGGCAAACAACGGCATCACTGAAGGCAGGCAGCCCCTTTGACTCAATACCCCTAGAAGCTTTTCTTTGGCTATCCAAACGCTCCCCCTCTTGTGGGAGCCAGGCTCGCAGAAACTGTGGCCCGGTTGGGATTTCGCCAAAAGGATGCGGACAGCCAGCTCCTGAGCTTCAGCCCAAGGTTTTCTGCGGCCTCAGCAACACCCTGGACATCTACTTGCCCACTGAATAACTTGCTTTTGCGACAGGGGCCACAGAGGATACACTTAAGACTATTCTAGAAGCTGTAGGACAAAGGACACACCCCACTGACTTCTGTATTCTGAAATCTTGAAACTGAGTGTCCCCAGAGCAACCTCAAACCCCACCGATGTAGTCAGAGTACTTTAAGGATCTCCTTTGCACCATCCCTCAGTGTACTGACTCCTGTGGATCTCCCCTGGGTCCTGCCAGGAACCCCAGAGTGATGCTATTGAGTCTCCCTGTAGCTCCGCTGGCAACTTAAGACACAGGTTAGATACTTTAAATAGCTCTTTGGAGCTGCAATTCAAACACCACACAATTCTCTCAATAAAAATGCACAATTCAATGGAGGTTAGTGAACTCACAGAATTGTGCATGCATCACCACCATCAACTTTAGAATAGACACAGGTTAGACGGTATAGAGGAAAGCCTTATGCCTTTAAGCGTAGGCTATATGGTTTGTATAAGCTATCGAGGGGAGGGAGTGTGGGCTCAGCAGATGAAATATTTAAACCTTATTTGGTAACCTAAAGTCCTAGGACACACAAGTAACTCTCACCACGTCGATGTGACCTGTATTTGGCTGGGAATACAAATGAAGATTGTGGCATAGTCAAGGACCAGGGGATTTTTTATGCCAACAAAACCTTTTTTTCATTTATTTTTTGTCTGACGCTACATTAAAGATATGACTGACTATATTTATACAACAGAGACTTTGTAACGAATTTTTTCAGCTTTGTGAAACCAAATCTTTTTGTCTCATCAAGACTGGGTGAGTTTCCTTTTTTATTCTGTATGCCAAGAGTTTGTAGTTTCTTAGGGGATGAATATTGCATGTCACATTTTTGTGTGAAATAAACACATACCTTTCAAGTTGTTTTTCTTGAACGTGGGCTGGATGGCATGATGGGCGAGTGGGAAATGGGAAATGTCCTTGAATCTGAAAGTGCAGAAGAGAAGGGTTCTGGATCGACCCTTCAGAGAAAAGAGCACCCTCTGAAGCAGCGCACCCTGGGCTAGCAGCCGCTTATACCTGTCGAGGAATCAGCCATCAACCAAAGCCTCAGTTTCCACCATATAAAATGCATCTGATGAGGCCTCACCTCCCAAGATTGAGTGACGTCCAAACGAGAGGACACATCAAACACTTAGCCTGTTAGTTCCCTTCCTTTCCAGTTGAGCTTTCTCTCGGATGGCACCGAGGCCAGCTACATAAAGCGTCCACAAACACAAGGTAAATGAGCTTGTTTGGGCCTGAGATGGATTCTCACGGACTAGATAAAACCCTAGAGGGAGTCAGGAACCATTTCCCAGGATAGCTGGGTTTTCCTGTGTCTGTTTTTCCTTCATTCGAGTTGAGGGCACTTGATCTCCTCAGAGGAACGCCGGCAGCTGGTTGGTTGTGAGCCACATCTGTTCTGAGTGGTACCTGGGTTGCACTGGTGGTTAAGTATTTTAAATATAACCCCTGCTTATAGGGTAAAGTCTGTAAGCCGAGGTGATATTTACCTTCCTTTCAAAAAGGAAAGTAGAAAAGGCATCTGTGTGTCAAGCCTGAACTAAGTGCCCACCTAGTTCTCAGAACAGCCCTTAACGGCGGGTAGTGTTCCCATTATGACAGATGAACTGCCCCTTCAATGGATTTAGTCCTGTGGCATGTAAGGTCCCCAGCAGCATACCCTACACTCTAACCACACTGAACTTTAGACTGTCCCTCAGTCATAAGCCATTTCACACCTCCCTGCCTGGCATATGCCTCTGCTCCTCCCCTTCCTTCCCACCCCCCCCCCCCGCCCCATCTTCAAAGCCACCCCACTGTGAAACCTTTTCTGGTTCACCCACTGGGGATACAATAGGAAAGAAACAATTATATGGGAAAAGTGCAGTTAATTTTTACTCATTCAACCATACACTGTGCAGCGTCCCAATGCATCAAACAAGAAGCCGACATGACTCAACTTGACACGTGTGTGTGTGTGTGTGTGTGTGTGTGTGTGTGTTCCCAACACGGACAGAAGAAGTGAAACACATTGTCAGGTGACCAGGCAAGAAAATACTGACTTGGTCTAAGACGCTTAACTGACTGAAAACCACAGAGCAACAATGGCTATTGCAGAGAGATAGAAATCGATGGAGGCCTTGGTCAAATTGCAGTGTCGTCCTGATATGCCAAGATTGAGGGTTCAATCCCCGATGAATGCAAAAATAAATGGAACAACAAATCAATGTCTCTCTCTCTCTCTCTCTCAAATCAATAAATTAAAAAAAAAATGATGGAGGGTTGCATATACAAAACTTTATGGATAACTGAAGAGCTATTCAAGGAGAGCCTAAAATATAAATAATTTCATTTTATCGTTAAAGCTAATCCCACATAAAGTGCAATTTTCTGAACAATACCATGTGGTAGGATAACTGACACCTCACTCCAGTTCTAACAGAGGAAGAGGCGGGATCAAAGTCGCTAGGATCCTGGCAGCTTTCCCTGAACCATGCCATTTTTAAATGGTTCCTCCTTGGTTATCCAAGGACAGCAACATCACCTTTCTTTGTTGATGTGACTCTGAGAGAAGGGAGTGAGCACCGAGAACTGGAGGTTAGGTTGTCAGTGAAAGACCCTTCGGAAGCCGAAAACCAGGATTACAGGCTTTATTAGGGGAAAGACCTGCCGGGCTGTCTAGCAAGGGGAGAGCAGCAACCCGTGCAGAGGTGAGCACGCCTTTGAGGGGAGGAATGGGAAGGAATGGGAGCTTAGAATATGGTCCATATAAGGTTCACAGTGAGTCCCTCAGGCTTAGGGCAAGGGCTTGGGGTATTGGGCGGATGCTGATTGGTTAGTCAATGTGTATGTCCATACAAGGTGCCTGGTTAGGTATTCAGGTATTTCCAGGCTGCAGGTTACGTCATACTCTGCCCTCCAGTTGGGGGAAGGGAGGATCTATCAGTCAGTTTTGCCTAAAACAATGGGATACATATCACTGTACCGTGAGAACCTACCAGGGAGCCGAAATCAATCAAGGGGTGAAGAGAGCATCAGAGAAGACTTCCTGGAGGAAGAAGAGATTAGCCAGTTTGAAGGAAAAGGAGAGAGAAACAGAGGTCCAGGCAGAAGGAGCTTGTTTGAAGGCTCAGAGGCAAGGAAGAGGAGCCACAAGTAGCTCAGGGGGAAATGGCAAGAGATAGGGAGCATGATAGGGGGCAGGTTATGAAGGACTTTGCAAGCCATGTTTGAACATTCTCCTGAGAGTAACAGGTAGTCACTGAAGGCTTCAGGCAGGGGAGTTCGAGGTTAGGGCTTGCCAAACACTGAGAAATCCTATTTCAAATGAAAAAAAGGAACAAAAAGGGCAAAGAGTGTGTTAAAGTGAGGCCAGAGAGAGCCCTTCCACATTAACCAGCTCTGGAAGGTCGGCGGGGGGGGGGGGGGGGGGGGGGGCGCAAGGGTGTTGGGGGGAGAAGACACTGAGGATGGCATCTATGTCTGGACTCCCCACCCTTTTACTTTTTAAAAATATATATATTTCTTTATTGACTTCAGAGAGGAAGGGAGAAGGAGAGACAGAAACATCAATGATAAGAAAGAACCATTGATTGACTGCCTCCTGCACGCCCCCAAATGGGGATCAAGCCCGCAACCCAGGCATGTGTCCTTGGCTGGAATAGAACCTGGGACCCTTCAGTCTGCAGGCTTGATGCTCTATCCACTGAGCCAAGCTGGCTAGGGCCCCACCCTTTTACTTGCTTCCTCCCTGCAGGTACTCATTCCCCCTGGGCTGCCCACTGTTAGGTTTGATCAAATAATTGAATCAATACCCCTCCCCTGGGAGCTGACCTTTAGTCCACTTCACAACGGACATTCCTTTCTGCTTAGACCACATTCCACTTGCTGAGATCATTATCTCTCTCCTCTGGACTTTTTCAGAATCCGGAGCCGCCCAGAGAATTCTCCTCCCAGAAAAAGCCCTCCTAGAGTCCTTTAAAACCTCTGACTCCCTATCCCTGGGGCTCAGTCCATCTGGTTTTCCAGATGACCTAATCCTATCTAATAAAGACTGAGTATGCAAATTGACCATAACTCCACGACAAAGATGGCGGCACCCACAGCCAATAAGGAGGGAGTATGCAAATTGATGCGACAAGGCCAGAGGTAGAAGGCAGCTCTGGGCCAGAGCAAAGGTGGAAAGGCAGCTCTGAGCCAGAGCAAAGGTGGCTCTGGGCTGGAGTGAAGGCGGTGCCAGCAACCAGGGAAGGAAGGCCTATTCTTGCACGAATCTTCGTGCATCGGGCCTCTAGTAAATTCATAATTCTTTACCCCTTTCGGCCTCGTGCATTTCTCCCTTGGCAACCCTAACACCCACTAGTTGCCCAGCGCTTCCAAGGCAGTCGCTCACCTAGGATTCTGTTTCCTAAACCTGCAACAAGCTTCTACCCTCAGCCACTCCCTGCAAGTCTTTCATCCAATGGGAATGTAATAAGCATCTTTGAGATGTCAGATTCTGTGCTAGGTCCTATGGAGAAAAAGATACAAATATCCAATGGTATCTGCCTTAAAAAAAAAAAAGCCAAATTTTTCTTTAAAAAGTTCCTCAAGACCCTGTGTTCTTCTAAATAATGTTCACAAAAGTATAAGCCCAAATGAGACTCTCAAGCATTTACCAGCATTCAGGTTTTAGCTCCATTACTTAGCTTCCCTGGGCCCCAGTTTCCTCATAAAAAAGGGGCTGATCTGTTTCCCCGTTGGGGATCCTTGAACCCCTGAGTCCTCAGATACAGTACCCAAGTGCTCTTCTCAGTAAGAAAGGCTAACAGAAACCACACATCCAAAGGTGGTATGGCTTCACGCCATCTCTCCTTGACTAAAGTATCATCTCTCCATGACTAGAGTATCATTAGCTTCTGGCAGGAATTACTCAGTGTAGTAACACTGGTTATTCCCTGCTAATCAGAAATTCTAGTTGGCAGTCATTTATGTCTTAGTAAGAAGGGGAAAGGAATTACTGTTTTCTAAATCCTGTTTGTTAGACAAAGGTATTTCAAAACATGAGGGACAAGGGGATGAAAAGATTAGGAATTAATAGGTTAGCAGATAGCTAAGATTTCCCTCCAGCTCTAAAAATCCTGGGATTCTGACCTGATAAATGAAGTATGCCATTATATTCATTTTTATATTTATCAGGTAACATGAGCATTTTAAAGGAAATGTTTGTAATCTAATGATAAGACTAACAGTGAGGCCAGCTGGTGTGCCTCAGTGGTTGAGGATTGACCTATGAACCAAGAGGTCACAGTTTGATTCCCGATCAGGACACATGCCCAGATCGCAGGCTTGATCCCCAGTGGGGGGTGTGTAGGAGGCAGTTGATGAATGATTCTCTCATCATTGATGTTTCTATTCCTCTTGCCCTCTCCCTTCCTTTCTGAAATTCATCCTATATAATAAAAGGCTAATAAGCAAATCAACAGAACAGGGGAATGACTGGTCGCTATGACACGCACTGACCACCGGGGGCAGATGCTCAACGCAGGAGCTGCCCTCTGATGGTCAGTGCGCTCCCACAGGGAGGATCAAGAAGCCAGGATCAAGGCTGGTGAGCGCAGTGGTGGTGGCAGGAGCACTAAGGACCTGTCCACCTGCCCACTTTGGCCCACTCCCTGAGGGGTCCCGGACTGTGACAGGGTGCAGGTCAGGCTAAGGGACCCCCTTCCCCCAGTGCACAAATGTTGTGCACCAGGCCTCTAGTAAAAAAAAAATGTGTGTGTGTGTATATATATATATGTGAAAATCTGGAGAGGCCAGAACATTAGGGTCATCCTTTCAATTGTATTAATGTCCCCCTTAAAGCATTGGCACAGTGGACTTCCTGCCCTGGGCCTGGACCCCAGTGCAGCCTTGGGGAACACTCAGCATTGTCTGAAGAGAATTCAACTGCTTTCTTCAGAGAATGCAGCTCCCTAAGCTTCCTTTCCACTGGTTTTAAACCTGCCTTCACTCCAGCCCAGAGCCGTCTTCGCTCTGGCCCGGAGCTGCCTTCTACCTCTGGCCTTGTTGCGTCAATTTGCATACTCCCTCCTTATTGGCTGTGAGTGCCGCCATCTTTGTCGTGGAGTTATGGTCAATTTGCATACTCAGTCTTTATTAGATAGGATTAGGTCATCTGGAAAACCAGATGGGCTGAGCCCCAGGGATGGGGAGTCAGAGGTTTTAAAGGACTCCCTCCCTTCCACTCTTCCACACTTTGTCAGCACCTTGCCTTCGCTGATGCAGCAGCAGCCCTTCCTCTTAGCAGACCCAGCCCTCAGAGTTCAGAGAACTCAACTGCTTTCTTCAGAGACTGCAGCTCCCTAAGCTTCCTTTCCACTGGTTTTAAACCTAACACCCTAGGCAAACTGAATGGAGGGGGGCAAACCCAGAAACCCCATTTCCTAAGCCTCGCTCGGGGTCTCTACGTGTCTGCTCCCCCACTGCCACCGGCCCCGGCCTCCATCTCAGAGTTAGCTGGACAGAGGTGCCTTGGGGAGCGAGAGCAGCCCAGGCAGGTGGGTAAGACCAAGGTCTCCCCCACAGCTAGCTTTGGGGCATGGGGGGTGGGGCTCTCAAGTCTCTGTAAGGTGGGAGGATGGGGAAAACAGAATGCCTACTCCCAAATCCTCCCATCTCTCTTGTGACCAGGGAGATTCTTCGATGACTTCGGCTCCTCCGGCAACCAGAACTTTTACTGTAAAGGCCTGCATGTTACAAAATGAAGTATGAGGGAACCTTTGCTCACGTTTTCAAATATCCTAAGGCATGACCTCGGCACCTCGTCCGGCCTTCAAAGCTGGTCAATGTGTCCCGCTGGGAAAAGTCTTTCCGTGTCTCTCCAAAAGATGGCAAGTGCACTGAACTGACCTTACGATCTATTTTCTTTTCACTTTTGTTTTGTTCGGTGTGTGTTTCTTCCTTCTTTTACATGTATTTTCTTCTTTCTGACCCTATGCTCTTAGGGGCTGGTAAAGGGACAATCTGGTTTACCCAGTAATCAGATTAAGAAATGTATCCCAGCCCTGGCCGGTGTGGCGCCCTGCATAGAGGGTCGGTTCTCGCACCAAAGGGTCTCAGGTGGGATTCCCTGTCGAGGGCACGTACCTGGGTTGCAGGTTCCCAGCCTCAGTGGAGGGGTGTGCGCCGGAGGCAACCAGACAACTTGTCTCTCTCACATCGACGTTGCTCTCTCCCCCTCCCTCCCTTTCACTCTCTCTAAAAATCAATGGGGAAAAACACCCTCGGGAGAGGATTAACACAATTAATTAATTAATTAAAGACGAGAAAGGAAAGTACCCTAGTTCTAAGGGCTCTAAGGCAGGAGAACAGGAATCTTGAGTTGAGGTAACCCAGGGACTAAAACATGAAGCCATACTCTTGTCTCAACACGGAGAAGAGAGCAGAGGTAGGCGAGGGGGTCCGGTGAGGACCCAAGCCCGGGAGCCGGAAACTGGCGTCTATTGGGAGACGCCAGCTTCCAAGCTATCCCGTCGGCAGGCCCCGGTCCAGCCTGAGGTACGTCCTTTACATGAGGAGGAAACTGAGGCACTCACCTTCGCGGGGCAGTGAGAGCCCCCACAGAGAGGGGACAGAGCTGGGGAGAGAGCACTAGCGGGGGGGACAGAGCCCGAGAAGCCCACACCCATGCAGCCCGTCTCCTCCTCTGCGGCCCGCCTTCCTCTCCGAGGCCCCGCCTCCCGCACTTCCGGTGTAGAGGGGACGCCCGCGCGCAGGCGCAGTGCGTCGGTCACTGGTTGACTCCCTTGCTACGAGCTTCACTTCTCCTCATTGTTGACCGGGGAGGAGGCAAGATGGTGTTGGATCTGGACTTGTTTCGGGAGGATAAGGGAGGGGACCCCGACCTCATCCGAGAGACGCAAAAGAACCGCTTCAAGGATCCGGGACTAGTGGATCGGCTGGTGAAGGCGGACGGCGAGTGGCGAAAATGTGAGTACCGGACGACTCCCATCTAAGCCCAACTTCAGCTCTCGGATCTCGTTCCCGCTCCTGAAGCCACAGCTTCCGCCCCTCGTTTGACCCCCCCTCCCAGGTTGCGGTGGCTCCGAGGCGTTCCTTATCCCCCCAAAACGCTTGGATAGCCGGGACCGTCCCACTTTTTCCCTCAGCGGGTTGGTGCGTGCTCTCTCCCGTGCGTGCTCGGTGTGGGTCATTGGTCTGGGAAGGAGCATGGCGCATGCGCATCAAGAGCTGTCAAGGCTTCCCCCTGCAAGGGTAGCCCGGAGAAAGCCAGGGTGGGAGGTTTCCCCTTTCCCAACACTTACCTTTGGTCACCTCCGGCCTTTTTCTCTTCGTCAGCAAGGCCAGCGTGGTCTCCTACTTTCATAGGATGGAAGGCTGCAGCCCGAGTCACATCTGCAGCGGGATAGGTTCTCTCCACCCACATGGGAAACATTTGGGGTCTTTGGAGCCCGCCTCTGCCCAGAAGCAGTGATCCTGGAGCTGTGGGGCAAAGCCGTGCCCCGGGTTTGTGATCATACCTTTAAACATCGCGGAAAGTCTGTTCCGTGGAAGGTCAGGCAGGGGGAGAGGGGTGCGGCGAGGCAAGAAAAAGCGTGTCATTATTGAGGCTGTGTAATTGTGATTTGTGGAACTTTTACGGAAAAGATCTTGGTAGAGTTTGGCTAAAACCTGGAACCGAAACTAAAAATCATAGAATCCTTTGCTTACATTAACCGGAGTAGTCACCGATTGGCCGGATGCTGTCAAGCGCCTGTGATTTTTGTCTGATGCAATAAGTCTGCAACCAGCTGAGAGCCAAGTTTATGACAGCACACTGCAAAGGCAGTCACTATCCAACAGTGTGGTGGCTTCCTAGTGGGAACATTGCTTTTCCTGAATTCATAAGGCTATTGGGTACCAAGAGAGTATTTGTTTAACTCGGGTTGCCTGTTAATTCCATGTCTCGGTCACCCTAATGTGGTAGTTTGTGACTGTGAGATCCTACCACCTGAATCTGAATTGTAATGGAATTAAATTAATTGAAAGGAAAAAACTTGACTGAGCACTGTTTTACCGAATCAGAATGATCAGATTTTTGTTATCCGGTTACCCATTGTTCAGCAGTAAATTCCTTTGAATGTGTGAGCTCTTCTCTTATATATAATGCACACATCTACAGGAAGTTTTATCCCTTTTGTAATGAGTGGATATATGGTGAGGGGGGTGAGTTCTTCAGGGACAGGGCTGTGGTTTATGCATCTGTATGTCCCAGTTCCTACGGTATACATATGCATACAGGTTATACATGTACACATGTATACATATATTCCCGGTACTTAGCACTGCACCTGCTCCTTGGTAAGGGCTTGACAAAGGTTTTGTTTGATTGTTTTTAAAATATTTTTATTGATTTCAGAGAGGGAGAGAGAGACAGAAACATCAATGATGAGAGCAAATTATCGATCAGCTGCCTCCTGCATGCCCCCCACTGGGGATCGAGCCTGCAACCCAGGTATATGCCCTTGACCAGAATCGAACCCAGCACCCTTCCGTCCGCAGGCTGATGCTCTATCCACTGAGCCAAACCGGCTAGAGCGACAAAGGTTTTTCATAATATATATGAATACCTTCTGTGTTCAGGTCCTTTGCCTTTCTGTATGAAAAACAGTTTATTTCATTTATTTGCAACACATCTGTGATTTGATCCTTTTCTACTTCACACCCCTTTCCAGTGTTCTCTTTGCAGCCAAAGGGAGTTGATGAGTTTTCCCAAGCTGTTAGCTGCTGGAGTAGGACGTTGACAGATCTTGTATCCAAGTCCTCTTATCTCCAAACCTCACATCAGAAGTTGGGGCTCTCCTGTCATTGGCTGCAACAAGGACTTGTAACCGTGAGCCACACTAAGAGCTCATCGTGTTCCCTGACTGAGGACACAGCGAGCCTCAGAAGGCCCTCCGTGACAGCAGTACCTATTTGTCTACCTGTGCACCTCCCAGGTGTCACCAGGGCGTTCGAAGGAATTGGATAAAACGTGGAGCCCTAGCACCACAGATTTTAGCATGGCTCTTATACCTCCAAGGATTCCAACTTGGATTTCTTTTTTTTCAATGCAGAGTAATAGGCTGAGAACACATCTGGGCATCTGATAAGCATTTCTATGGACAACTTCTGAAGCTACTAGATTTCCACCTGTCCTGCAATCTGCTTACCACCAGAATTCTCTCCTCCCCCCAAAAGTGCCATTCTGAATGAGGTTTCTCTTTCCTGTAAATTGGAGTTGTTATTTCCTTTACTGCCCATTTCCAGTCAGGCCTCTGTCATTGGAACAGTTGTCTCCTTTCAGTTTCACCCCAGTCTCACCCAGTCCTGGCCACGCCCAGGGCATGTGATCTTTTTGGAATGAAAATCTAGTCATTTTTGCTTCCAGGCTTAAGTCTTGCAGTGACATACATACCTTAAATCTGTCTGATAGAAATACAGCTTGAGCCACAGGTGTAATTTTGAATCTTCTTGTAGCCACTTAAAAAATGTAAAGGAAAACAGGTGAAATTAATTTTAGGAATATGTTTTATTTAACCCATGATCCAAAATTTATATTATTAACACACTGGGGATCGAGCCCGCAACCAGGGCATGTGCCCTGACCGCGAATCGAACCATTATCTCCTAGTTCATAGGTCGACACGCAACCACTGAGCCACACCGGCTGGGCTAAAGTTCAGTTTAAATGTAAAGTTTGGCAAAGCCTTTAACAGTAACTATGTCTAGATGCTATTGCATTTCTAGTCATTATTTCACCTGTTGAAAGCTTGATTTTTACCACCTTGCTCCAAAAGCTTAGAAGCAAAAGTCGGTCTAATGAGCCACAATACCAGTATGTTAATTTGGGCCAGAATACCTAAGTAGGCTGACGAGTACCCTGTTTCCCCCCAAAAAAATCAAGATGTAAAAAGTAAAATTAATCTGAAGGCTGTAGGATGAGCATTATGTCAAAGCAAAGGGAATAACATTAACCATTTCTAGCATAGACATGTAGCAACCAAGTTCATGGGAAAAGAAATCTGACTGCCCGCTTTCTAGATTCCCCTGCACACTACGTAGTTTCTTAAATGAGTTTTAAGGGAATCGAGCAGTTTATCATTACTTGATTAATTCCTGGTTCCTCAGATGTATTACTCTACAACAGTGTCATCCAGGTTCTGATACATTTTCCTTTCGGCCTCAGAGCGGCCTTCTCCTTGTCACCAAATGCTGGGGAACCCTATTGTCACAATTTATGCCAACTAAATGTGGGGCTCTAAAGCTACAAGATTTCACAGCTTCTTGAGCAGAGACTATAGCTCTGCTTGTACTCTGCCCTTGGGCTGAGATCAGTCCTAAGGAGCCATCATTAGGAGAGGGAGGAATCTTTTTTTTTTTTAACATCTTCAAACACTTTTTAATTATGAACATTTTAACCATAAATACAGACATACAGGTAGTGAGAAGAGTATAATAAATTCCCATGTACCCATCACCCAGCTTTAGCAGTTAGCAACTTGGCCCATATCATCTATCTGCCCCTCCTTCTTCCTTTCTTACCACTGGATTGTTTCGAAACAAATCCCAGACGTCATATCTTTTTATCTGCAAATATGTCAATGTTATCTAAAATATAAGGGCTCTTTAAAATAACATGACCACAATAGTATTATTACATTACTAAAGGCCCGGTGCATGAAATTCGTGTGGCAGGGCGGGTAGGGGGGTTTGAGGTGGTGTCTCTCAGCCCAGCCTGCACCCTCTCCAATCTGGGACCCTTCGGGGGATGTCTGACTGCTGGTTTAGGCCCAATCCGGAGAGGGAGGATTCTTAATTATCTGCATATCTTTGGAATATTGTTGGGTTCTTTATTATTCAGGCAGATTCCGGGCCGACAACTTGAACAAGCTGAAGAACCTATGCAGCAAGACAATTGGAGAGAAAATGAAGGTAAGAGAACTATCAGCCATGAAAGCTTTAGCCGAGGTACTGAATCTTATTCTCAGTTAATAATTTCTAGTTTAGTGTCTGAGTCTACGGGATACCAAATTTCTTGCCCATATGGGGGAATTATTTTATTTAAAAATATGTTTTTATTGATTTTAGAAAAAGGGAGGAAGAGGGAGAGAGAGAGAGAAACATCAATGAGAGAGAAATATCCATCGGCTGCCTCCTGCATGCCCCCTACTGGGGATGGAGCCCAAAACCTGGGTATGTGCCCTAACCAGGAATCAAACCGTCGACTTGTTTCACAGGACACCCAACCAACTGAGCCACACCAGCCAGGGCTGGTGGAAACCTTTCTGTGCTTGAAGAATGTTAAGTTTCAGTTCTGCCCTTCCTGTGATATTGAAAATAGTATGTGTTTTAAAGAAAGGAAGGAAGCCAGTTAGGGAACTAAGGGGTGAGTCCATTTTCCGTATTCAGATATGTCTTAGTCTGTTTGGCTGCGATAGATTGGGTGGCTATAAACAACAGAATTTATTTCTCACAGTTCTGGAGGCTGGGAAGTCTGTGATCAAGGCCCAGGCCGTTTTGGTCTCTGGTGAGGGCTCATAGGCAGTCTCCTTGCTGTGTCCTCACATGGCGGAAGGAGCCAGGGAGCTCTGTGGGGTCTCTGATGAGGTTGCCCTGGTCACCTAATCACCTCTGAAAGATACCACCTCCAAATCCCATCACATTGGGGGGTAGGTGTCAACATACGAATCTGTTGACTTTCGACCTTTAGTCTATAGCAAGGTCAGAGTCCTCCCACACTGTCATCCGTTGTTTATGCTGTTCTTATCATAAGAACATAGATCCCACCAGTCATCTTTTCCAGGTATTTCTTGAGTTCAACCTGCAGTGCCAGAAGAATTTGCTACGGCGGAGTGCAGGTTCTTTGTTCAGCGCAGTCGAGCTCCTTTCTGAAAAGAGCGCGGATAGCGTCTCCAAGTCCTGGACTGTTCGTTGGCCACGTGGCTTGAGGCAAATTAACGTGTCAGCCTCGGTTTTTCTCCTCTGAAATGACGATGTGAATATTCACCTCTAGAACAGAATTAGGAGGACGAAATTTTTTACGTGTAGAGAACCTGGCACGATACCAAGAACATGGAGTTATTATCAGTTACGAGTAACAATGGGTGGCCTTCATCCAAAAAACCCTCCCATGCTTGAAGAATGTTAAGTTTCAGTTCCACCCTTCCTTTGGTGTTTTCAACCTTTCTTTTAAAATAACCCCTTAATCACTTTTTAAAAAACATACGAAATGGACCCTAGAGCCTGTCTCATTTTTACGTTGTAAACCTCTAAACTGAACCAAGAAATTAAACCTTAGGAACCTGACCCAGTAAAGAACATAACAAAAGGATTCTGCTAGTCTGGCCGGCGTGCCTCAGTGGTTGAGCTTCGACCTGTGAACTGGGAGGTCACGTTTCTATTCTGGGAGGTCACGTTTCTACTCCCAGTCAGGGCACATGCCCAGTTTGCAGGCTCGACCCCCCAACAGGGGGCAGCCAATTGATGATTCTCTCTCATCATTCAAGTTTCTATCTCTCCTTCTCTCTGAAATTGAAAGAAGAAGAAGAAGATAGGACTAAGTGTTTTCATTTAATACTAGAGGCCCGATGCATGAAATTCGTGCAAGAGTAGGCCTTCCTTCCCCTGGCTGCTTCCCTCTGGCACCGGGACCACTGGCAGGCACCTGGGACCCAGGCTTCCCTCACAGCCCTGGCTTCGTCCTGAAGGTTGTCCCGAAGGGTGTCCGGTCTAATTAGCATATTACGCTTTTGTTATTCTAGATTCTTGGGTCCCTTTACTGCTAACCCTGTAAGGAGTGTTCTCCTTTGCTGTCCATGGGAATGGTGCTAGCTTTCACTTGTATAGCACTTGAAAGTATTACAAACCTTTGTGTATACATCTCATTTTGATTTTGACCTTTGTTCTAAACCTTGAGTGTGAGTGGTACAATTATCAGCTTTATTTAAAGGGCTAAAGAAAGATCAAGGAAGTAACCTGAGGAAATTAAGGGGCTTGCCTAAATTATGCTAGCTGCAGAGTCAGAACTTGAACTCAGAACTTTCTGCCCCGAGGGATTTGCAGAGAGCGAGGGAGCCTCAGCTCCCTTGGGAAATACTGTGATTTGGGCCACTTTTTTCCTGCCTCAGTAGTCTATGCTTTTTCTTGTCCAGACTCTGATATTTTCAGACTTTCCCAGCTTTTTGAGATGATTTTGCTTGGGTCAAGGAAGGATGTGAGTTGGGTTATGGTTGGAATCCTGACTTCTTGCTTTGGTGGGTGGGAATGTGTAATGAGTCTAAAGGATTTCTACACCTTTGTCCTTAGAAGATGTTATCCTTTCTCGTGATTCAGTTTTGCACAGTGGACATGAGGTTGTATAAATATAATTGCCTATTGTATATATAGAATTTTTTAAGACGTTTAGGACATTGAGTATGCTTTCTACACATTTTATTTATACTTGCAAAAGAGACCCTAAATCTCACCTTGGGTTTTTTTGTTGTTGTTGTTAATCCTCATCCGAGGATATTTTTCCATTGATCTTTTAGAGAGAGTGGAAGAGAGAGAAAGACAGAGAGAAACATCGATGTGAGAAAGACACATCAATTGGTTGCCTCCTGCACACGCCCCAACCGCGCCCCAACCAGGGCCCAGGCTGAGGAGGAGCCCGCAATCAAGGTATGTGCCCTTGACTGGAATGGAACCTGGGACCCTTTGTTCCTCAGGCCAACACTCTATCCACTGAGCCAAACTGGCTAGGGCTCATCTTGTATTTATACAAGTTTTGCTGAGGTTTTATAGATTTTGTTATAATGGCCTTGGATAATTTAATTTATTAATTTAAATTATCTTCTCCATGGCTGTGGACAAGGATTAGAAATGATTTGGGCCGAAACCGGTTTGGCTCAGTGGATAGAGCGTCGGCCTGCGGACTGAAGGGTCCCAGGTTCGATTCCGGTCAAGGGCATGTACCTGGGTTGCGGGCACATCCCCAGTGGGGGGCATGCAGGAGGCAGCTGATCGATGTTTCTCTCTCATCGATGTTTCTAACTCTCTATCTCTCTCCTTTCCTCTCTGTAAAAAATCAATAAAATTTATTTTAAAAAAATGATTTGGCAGAATATCATAAAGAAGGGTGAGGCCAAAAATCAGAGCGGGGAGAAAACGAGCGCTGGGTACATCCCTGCTATTTGCCAGCTTGCATTGACTGCTCTAAACTTAGGTACAGATTTTGTGACGTTTCCCTCAAAAGGTTTCCCTTGCCTCTCTAACATCCCATCATCCCATCCATTTCCCCCCCATAGCCTCAACACTGGGACTGTTCTTAGCAGGTAGACAGGGATTCACAGATTCACACCCAGGCCTCGGCCCCAGCACTGAGCACCCAGCACGTGAGCTTTCTCACCCATTCTCTCTTTATATATACTGTATACACATATACACATACATATATACATATTTTGTAATTGATTTCAGAGAGAAGTAGGGAGAGGGGGAGAGAAATAGAAACATCAATGATGAGAAACTCAGCAATCAGCCTCTTGCACGCCCCCTGCTGGGGATCGAGCCTGGAATCCCAGCATGTGCCCTGACCGGAACCTGGTTCATAGGTTGATGCTCAGCCACTGAGCCACACTGGCTGTGCTCACCCATTCTTGGTGCCCACACTCTTCTACATCCAGGGCAGACCTTCTTCTCGTGTTCCCGATGATGTCAGCCCTCTGACCCTGATGGGTTAATCAGTCTGTCCAGGATCAAAAAGCTAGAAAGCGGCAGAACAGAAACTTGAAACTTTTAACTTCTCACTTCCAAGTTGCTACTCTTTCTCCCAAGTGTTGCCTCTTTTAGAGACAGTTGTGTAGGAAGTTCTGTGATTCGCTTCTGTGATGTTAATTTGATGTGCACTTACGATGCCAGAATTTTTTTATTTAATAGTGTTGTTCGTTTGCTTGTTTGTTTTTCCTGCAGAAAAAGGAGCCAGTGGGAAATGATGAGTCCATTCCGGAGAATTTGTTAAGTCTCGATGACCTCACTTCAGACACTTTAGCTGTAAGTTATTGTCCTTTTCTAGGTTGGGGTTTCTCTTCTTTTATCTTCACTTTCTTCCAAGATAAGTACATGCTAAAACTCTGCTGCATACGGCATTGTCCTTGAATTTCCGCAGCTGGGACAAGTCCCTGTTACTCTTGTTATATACTTTGTACTTTGTTTATGGGACAGCAAAGCGGGAGACAGATGGAATGGAGGAGTCAAGGGAGGAAGAAGAGAAAAAAGGAACTATGGTTAGCTTACATTGTCCTATTTTCCCAGAGTCAGGTAATTTTTAAATTTATTATGATTCAGTGAACAGTCACTCTGTAAAGGGCCTAGAGCAGTAATTTTCAAGTTTTTAGTTGCTAAGCCCTTTCTGAAAACTCGTAATACAAAAGCATAGCAAGAGCATAAACATAGCCCTCGCCGGCTTGGCTCAGTGGCTAGAGCGTCAGCCTGCGGACTGAAGGGTCCCAGGTTCGATTCTGGCCAAGGGCACATGCCTGGGTTGTGGGCTCGATCCCCAGTAGGGGGTGTGCAGGAGGCAGCCAATCCATGATTCTCTCCCATCATTGATGTTTCTATCTCTCTCTCCTCCCTTCCTCTCTGAAATCAATAAAGAAATACATTTTTTTTAAAAAAGAGCATAAACACCAAAAAGCGGTGTTAAATAAATAAATAAATCTTTTAAAAGCTGTTGCTGTGCTTGAAGAGCTAGGTTGGGGGCGCTCTTCCTGTCTAGGCCTACCTGCTCAGGGCTCCCCATAACAAATCAGTACAGTCTGAAATATCTGCAAGAGGGATACAAAGTTAGCTTAAGACAAAGTCTCTTGCTCCTGATAAATGTGTAATCTTCCTGGAGAACAGTGAAGTGCGGTGGGTAATAGGATGCTAAATCGATTGGATCAGGAAGAGCGAGCCCTGAAGAGAGCTACACGTTAAAATTCCTGAGATAAATAGGAACCAGAAGAGTGGCCAGAAGTGATCCATCTCTGCCTCAGGCTCCCCAAAAGGAAAGACCAGTGGGTCTGTAAGGGCAAGGTCGCTTGGAAAGCCTTCATTGTCACTTTTTAAAAGGCTATCACGAGGGTTGTCGGCAGAGCACAGCTGGGGTGGGGCGACAGCATCGCATTCCTACTCCTTGATGTGCTGTGGGCCTGGCTTATGCACCCACAGAACCTGAAAGTGTCACAGATCAAAAAACTCCGACTCCTCATCGACGAAGCCATCCTGAAGTGTGACACTCAGCGCATAAAGCTGGAGGAAGAGCGGTTTGAGAACCTCCGAGAGATCGGGAACCTTCTGCATCCCTCGGTGCCCATCAGTAACGATGAGGTAGGCGTGGGTGCCACAGCTAACACCGCTCCTCTCTTGGAAGGAGGACAAGGCCACACTGGCTTCTGTATGACGGGCCTTGTATCAGAAGCGGGTCCTTTGTGTATTCGCCCTGCCCACCAATTGAGAATTGAAAGCGTCAGATCCTTGCCTGATTGGGAAGTGGCAGAGACCGCAGGTAGGAGACTCCTGGCACAGAAATCTCTTCTGCATCTGGCTGCTGTCCTCCACTGTTGCCCCTGGTAGCAGCCAGTCTCGTGGGAGGGATCTGCTAAATCAACCTCACCCCTCACCCATACCCCGCTGAGAAGCTGCAGGTCGAAGGGGAATCTGCATGATAAAAGTTTCCTGCTGAGTGGGAGCTTCCCCAGCACAAAGCTGCTCTGAGCCCAGCCTTTGTTCCCTGACACCCCAGCCCAAGCGGGGCCCATCTGTGCCTCTTTCATTCATTCCCTGGTGAACGGAATGTTAAACTCTCCGCAGGCTGGGGTGGCAGACTAGGGAGGTCCGGGGCCCTGAGCCCGCCCTCCTGTGGCCCTGGGACCAATGAGAGCCTGGAAAAAAAATCTACATTCTCCTCTGCACCCCAGGCCGTGTTGATTGTCTAGGGTTGAGGTGTCCTTGTACAAAACATTTAAAGGGGTAAAAGAAAAAAAAAGAGAGAGAGAGAGACAGATATTTTGGACAATCATGCTTTGAGTTTCATGGCTAGAATCCCTTCTAGGAATCTAAAAATGATTATTTCTCTACTGAGCACAAATTCTCTAGCAAATTCCCTTTTCTGGTCTCTGGACACAATGACTAAAACCTCGTGTTTGAGTTAAGCCGTGGCTTTGCAAAGCTCCAGGTTCTTAGAACCGGGTTTGAGAAGATGGAGGCTGTAGAACTCAGAGGCCGTGCATCTTTCTCTCCTGGTCTTGTTTCCATAGGATGCGGACAACAAAGTCGAGAGGATCTGGGGTGATTGCACTGTCAGGAAGAAGTACTCGCACGTGGACCTGGTGGTGATGGTTGATGGCTTTGAAGGCGAAAAAGGGGTCGTGGTGGCTGGGAGCCGAGGGTACTTCCTGAAGGTGAGTCGGGAACCAGTGGGGGTGGGATTAGAAAGAAGGAATTTAAAAAACACGGTGCAGAAAACATAACCTACTCAAGGAGGCCCCCAAATCCACACTTGTGCTCGCCTTTCTACCACAGACGTATTGGCAATTCGATGCCCTGCCTTCTAGGCAGGAGAGCGCCCATTCGGAGTCCCCAGAACAAAAGCCACTGCGCGATGCCCCGCAGGGAGCGTATGTTCGCGACTGAATCAGAACAGTCTCTCCTTTGTCGAGCTCAGTGTAATCTGACAGTCAGACACGTAACGTCAAAAGCCACTGTGACAAGTACTGTCGACCTAAGAAACATCCAAAGCTGTAGAGAACGTTTTTTATGAGTTGATTTGAAACAAACTGATGACAATTGCCAGGAAGCAAAATCTCAACGGAGTTAGAAAATGCTCTGAGGAATGGCAGTTTTGCAACTTACTTTATACATTAGAATCAAAGGAAGAGGCGTAAGTGGGGAAGGGGGTGGGTGCATGAAATCCACTGGTGGTAGATCTGGGAGCGGGGAGAAAGCAAAGCGGTGAAATCTCTGGGATTGGTCAGAAAGTAAACCGGAGAGACACGTACGTCTTTTACGTTGGTGAGTACAGGATGGTTAACCGTGAACATTTCCAGCACAGAGAGATGAAACTGGGAGACAGGGTGACAGTGAGGGTTCTGTGGTCTCTGCCCTGGTGGGTGAGCCCTGAGGGTCTGGAAAAGGAGATGCCGCTGACATTTCCAAGGTGTGTTAGCTTAGATTCAGAAAGGCAGCAAACAGGCTCAGTTGAGGTAAAGACTGACCTTTGTCAAGGAAGCTACAAGCCTAGGACTTGACTACTCGCCAAGACGGGCTTTTAGTTGGAAATGTTGATGGTCAGACCATCCTCTGTGGTTAATTTCAGTCTCTTGCGCCTGTAGGGCCCACCATGCTAGCCTCCCCTGAGCTTGTCAGGTTTGGTACGTGGCCCTTTTTGGTGCACAGACCTGTGGCGTGAGCAGGCCGCTAGGCAGAGGCAAACCCAGGCTAGCTGGGACAGAGGGCAGGTACACTCAAAGAAGGCTTCTAGAAAGACATGGTAAAATAATTTTGGAATTACAGTTTCAACTGCTGGTCCCATTCATTATATGTGGGGTTTTTCCCCCAATAAATGCTGTAAGTGTATTTTCCTTATGACTTTTAAATTGATTTTATTTCCTTATGATTTTTTAAAATAACATTTTCTTTTCTCTAGTTTACTGTAAGGATACAGTATATGATACACAAAACACGTGTTGACTATGTTATTGGTAAGGCTTCTGGTCAACAGTAGGCTATTAGTAGTTAGCAGTTAATTTGGGGGGGAGTGAAAAATTATAGGTGGATTTTCGACTGGTGGGGGGCGGTCAGTGCCTCTAACCTAGTTCAAGGGCCAACTATACTCTCCATATACACACATACATAGGTATGCTCTACTCTGTGCAAATGAGTCCAGTGTTATAAGAATTAGTACAAGAAAACATTCCCATGCATGCAGGGCCACTAATCCTTTCCTCCTGCTTGGTATCCGAAAGAGAATTCTCTTTACAGTTTGCCTGGGGGATCTGCTCGGGACTGGCGTTAAGTATCTCTTGAGTTGGTTGTTGGGGTGCACTGTCTCCTGGCCTCCTGTGTGCCCCTGGGTAGTCACATTCTCCTGGCCCCGTTGCCTCGGAGGGAATTCTAGCAATTGAACTTGTTGGCGACAGAACCCCATCACTCAGTGCTGTGTCTCTCCTCAGGGGCCCCTGGTGTTCCTGGAACAGGCGCTCATCCAGTACGCCCTTCGCACTTTGGGAAGTCGGGGCTACATTCCCATTTATACCCCGTTTTTCATGCGGAAGGAGGTCATGCAGGAGGTGGCACAGCTCAGCCAGTTTGATGAAGAGCTTTACAAGGTGAGTTGCTGGGCAGAGTGGCAGCAAAACTTCTTTCGTTGGGAAGTTGAACTTCACAGAAACAAAGCAGCGCTGTCCAGTAGACTTCCTGCCGTGATGGAAGTGGTCTAGATCTGGCTTTTGAGCACCTAAAATGTGGCTAATGCAACTGAGGAAGTAAAATTTCCACTTAAGTAGCTATACGTGGCCAGTGGCTGCTGTGTTGGATAGTACAGACCTAAGGCCTGTTTGATCTTCCCCCAGCTCATCTGTATGATGTGTCTAAATGAGCATGCTTTGCCCGGCCAGCGTGGCTCCATGGTTGAGTGTCAACCTATGAACCAGGAGGTCATGGTTCGATTCCCGATCAGGGCATTAAAAATAAATAAATAAATAATAAGTAAATAAATAAATAGGCATGCTTTAACATCATGAGCATAGAAAAGAAGCGTATTGATTGCGTGGCCGGACAAAAGGACATTATAGAAGTGGCCAGCCCTCTCGTGTCCTCCCACTCCTGACCCCAGACCGGAAGCTTCCATAGGGCAAGCCATGCTTTTCTTGGCATAGATGTGGCTTCCTCTTTGTGGCTCCTGTCAACCCTGGGCCATCTCAGGGAGAGCCGGAGGGCTCAAGTCCAGCTTCCGAAAGTCATTCTTGTCAACTGGCCACCAGAGTGGCTGAGGATTAGACCCTCTGGACTAACCCATAAGCACCAAGAAAGTGGAGACCCTTTCTCCTTTTGCCCAGCATTGTATGTCTCACAAATATTTGTTGAGTGGGTTACATTATATTGCTACCAGCTCAGGTTTTATTGTCCACCTGCCATCATTGGCCATTCTACATCATTTACAAATGTATTTATTTATTAGATAACTAAAAGTATCACAATTTTTTTTACCTCCTTTTAATTTGCTTTTCTCCGATCTCTATTAGGGACCCCGTTTGGGACAGACCCATTCCCTTCCTTGTCTTTAGTGTCCCCTCCTCACTCCCAGGCAGAGATTAAAGAAACTTCCCCCATCCCATCGCTCATATCTCCCCTGTGGTCTCTGCTCTAGCTGAGGTCCTCCTCCCTCCCTCTTAATCAGTAAAGGTCCCTCCTCCTTCAGGTGATTGGCAAAGGCAGTGAAAAGTCTGACGACAACTCCTATGATGAGAAATACCTGATCGCCACCTCCGAGCAGCCCATTGCTGCTCTCCACCGGGATGAGTGGCTGCGGCCAGAGGACTTGCCCATCAAGTATGCTGGCCTGTCCACCTGCTTTCGCCAGGAGGTGGGCTCCCATGGCCGTGACACCCGCGGCATCTTTCGAGTCCATCAGTTTGAGAAGGTAAGTAGGGAAGTCAGGGTGAGGAGCAGGACCCTGCTACCTCTCTGTCCAGGGAGGTGAGAGGAGAGGCAGGAGCTGTGTGTCTCAGGCCCACCCTGGCTGCAGTCTTGCCTCCTGCTGCCTACATCTGTGTTTCGGGCAGAGCCTGAGCAGCACGTGGTGGAGTAGCTGCCAGCATCGTCTCTGGAACCAGTCTGCCTGAGTCCAAATGCCAACCCCCCCCCACCCCCCCCACTGTGTCACCTCGGGCAGTTTGCTTCACCACTCTGTGCTGTAAACGGAGGGTGATGCTAGGACCCACCTCATTGGCCCACTGAGAGGCTTAAACTAGTTAATATGAGAGGCACTGAGGACAGCACCTGGCGCATGTAGAAGCATGTGTTCCTGTTGCACAGCCAGCCCAGTGCAGCACCCAGTTCCCTTGCTGGGGCCCAGCCTCTTCAGTGTCCCCTGTAGTGTCGCCTGACTCCCGGTGGGATAGGAACAGGTCTTCGTTGCAAGAGTACCTCCCACTTTGGTTCCTTGGTGGACTTGCCCTGTCCCATTGTCACTGTCTCCCTGGGCCCCTCTCTGCAGATCGAACAGTTTGTCTACGCGTCACCACACGACAACAAGTCGTGGGAGATGTTTGAGGAGATGATCACCACCGCGGAGGAGTTCTACCAGACTCTGGGGATCCCATACCACATCGTGAATATTGTCTCAGGTACCAGCCTCCCTTTCCTGCAGCCCACAGTCATCGCCCGCCCCACACAGAGCAGCAGCTCAGGGGCCAATTAACTGGCCACATTAATTAAAAGATCACACTCTTCTCCCTTGGGAGCGTTTGCTGATAAGAATATCTGGGCGTGATTTCACTTCTGGGGACGGGATGTGAATTACAGAATTCTTCAGGTTTGCTAAAGGTTAGCCTTCTGAAATACCATCCCTCCTCCATGAATTCTAGGGGTGTTTCCTTACAGGTTCTTTGAATCACGCTGCCAGTAAGAAGCTTGACCTGGAGGCCTGGTTTCCGGGCTCGGGAGCCTTCCGTGAGCTGGTCTCCTGTTCTAACTGCACAGACTACCAGGCTCGCCGCCTCCGAATCCGATACGGGCAAACCAAGAAGATGATGGACAAGGTAGAGGGCCCTGGGGAGGCGGGCAGCGGGGCCTGCGGCGGTGCGGAAGGGGGTGGTCTTACTTCTCAGCCCTCGGAGTACATTATTCCCCGGCATCCCGGGAAAGCCTGGGCATTTCAGTCCAGATCAGAAAGGGAACCTGAAAATGACTTCCTCTGAGTCAGGACTGAGTTCTTTTAGGTGGAAACCGGACTCTGGCTCCATTCTACAAAGTCATGCTGACGTTTCTCTTTGGGGCTTTGCTTTCTGTCGCTCCAAATAAAGTCCTAGGCAATGCCTTGCCCTCTTCTCACCCAAGGAGGTCTACGTTGTAAGCTTATCTCTTCAAATCCAGTTTCCAGGCCCTACGTTTCCAAGTCAGGGACTTGAAAGGGGTTAAGAGGGGAGGCCCCTGCGGCAGTATTTCCTTTTTCCCTCAAAGGACCCAACTCTCCTCAAAATACTGAAAACTACATCGGCCTCATTTGCCACTCCTGGAGACATGAGGGGTCTTCCTGGACTTCACCTGATAGGCAGTAAATTCCAAACAGACTCCAGGCTTAGAACAGGCTCAGGAATGGGTTGAAGCCGTGGTTCTGAATTGGCTAGTGGCAGTGGGGGCGTCCGGCTTCTGGGGTGGTGGCTCCCGGTGAGCCGTTAGACCAGCTAAGGGTTGAGTTGCACTGCTCCCTCTGCTCAGGTGGAGTTTGTCCATATGCTCAACGCCACCATGTGTGCCACTACCCGCACCATCTGCGCCATCCTGGAGAACTACCAGACGGAGAAGGGCATCACCGTGCCCGAGAAGTTGAAGGAGTTTATGCCGCCAGGTGAGACCCAGCCCAGCCCATCCTCCTCCTCTTTCCGGTCTTCACGCTTCTGAATAGAGGCCCCTTTCAGAATGGACCCGGTCTTCTTGTTCACACACAGTCCCCCAAACTCTGCCTGTCTTCTGGTGCTGGGCACTACAGGGCAGAGCTGGGAAAGTAGCCGGGACAGGCCTCATGTTCTACTGAGATCCGCTGAGATTCCGACGGGAAGGGAAGAACGAGTGGAACCATCATGGGTGCCCTTTTGTTCAAAGGCATGGGCCTCGTAGGGCGCTCACCACCGGGGTCCGTGGGCTCCGGCTCCTGAGAAACGATGGGTGATTCGGTTAGCTCTTCCCTTCCAGGTCTCCAAGAACTGATTCCCTTTGTGAAGCCTGCGCCCATTGACCAGGAGCCATCGAAGAAGCAGAAGAAGCAGCAGGAGGGCAGCAAAAACAACGGGGCAGCGAGCGATGTCACCCTGGAGAGCCAGCTGCAGAGCATGGCGGTCACCGATTCCTGAACATTCCTTCCCCCCAGTCTGTCAGCTGGCATCCCAGAGCCTGCCCGAGGGCGGGGGAGCCAGACATAGCCACTCATCGCCTGCACCGTCCGACTGCACTGCTGAAACGGGAACCCTCTGCCACGCGCACCAGTGTTCCGGTCTGCTTGCATGGGCCTAGGATGCAACCACTGAGGACCGAGGAAGCCATGCCGTGGGACTCCCAGCGGATGCTGGGACTCGCCCGCAGTCCTCCGCCTAGGGCTCAAACCCTGGCTTACAGCTCTCCCTGGAACCACTCATTTGTGCTTTTCCTCCTAAATAAAGCTGTTCCATGTAGCAAGTCAGAGAGCCTTTGAGAAGGTAGGCGAGGACTGGAGTGGATTTAGTAAAGGCTCCAGGGCGAAGGCAGAACGTTGAGCCTTAGCCACATAAACTTATGGAACAAGGGCCAGGATCCTCGTATAAATCTGCTCCTGTGTCCAAGCAGTAAAGCAGGACTGGCTTGGAGACCAGCTGACGTAAAAAGCCTCCTAGCACTTCCGTTCAGTGGGAAGGGCTCTTTGGAAAGGGAGGGAGGCTGTGATGTCTTAGGGGAGATGGGACTATATTTAATCCAAAAGAGGTCCTACATTCAAGAGCATAAGGCAGGGCCTTACTAACAGCTGCTTCTCTTTGCCGTCATTCCAAAATGGGAGAGCAAGTGCATCGCAGCCTGTTGTTGCTGCCCAAAGGGTGGAGGGAGCCACAGGGTGCGGGGCTGGGGGTGTTTTAATCCCTCTCTGCAGCTCCCACCGCGGCCCAGTAGCCAGCGCACCCTTGCTCTGGGGAGAGTGATGTTTAGGCTCTATTTACTGCTGCCTTTCATCTGCAATCTCCAAACACTTTGCTCTAATAACACCTCTTGTCAGTTCGGTGCTTCCCTCCTAGGAGCCTAAAATACTTCCTATAGATGGTCTCTTTTATCTTCGTGACAGTCCCAGAAGGGAGGGTGGGGACGTGATTATACCCCTTCCTTCATATGGGAGACGGAATACAGGTGGGTGAGGGAGATGAGGCACGGCCAGGTGGAAGCCAGGAGTCCTGATGCCTGCTGTGTTTGGGGGAGGACTCTGAACTGGCCTGTCCCTTAGGAGGAGCCTTTAAGTCATCTCAGCATCCTCAGTCCCCAGCAGCCATCTCCCTTGGCCTGCCGCTGGAGCTTGGCACCCAGGAGAGCTCATGTGCTTGGTTTCCCACTGGGAACTGGGGGCTGGTCCTATTAATTTTGCTGCTGGAAACCCTCTCAAAACTGGGACACCCAAAAAGGGGACCGCGGTGGCTCTCGCCACAGGCAGGCTCAGCCAGCCCGCCTCTGCCGTAGCCCCTTGCCCTCAGCTCTGGGATTGCACAGCCAGGGCCAGGGGACAAAAGAGCAAGCTGCTCGCACTTAGAAGGACCAGAAATTCACATTCCTGTAACCTCAGCTGTTCACACGGGAGCAGGAGGCTGGGTTTGCTCACCACCACCCAGCCCTATTCAAAAAGCGCACTGGGCTTTGGAGATCGAAACTTCACGATGGCCTTGAGCAGGGGTCCTCACACTTTTTAAATGGGGGGCCAGTTCACTGTCCCTCAGACCGTTGGAGGGCCGGACTATAGTTTAAAAAAAATATATGAACAAATTCCTGTGCGCACTGCGGGCCTGGGACGAGTTGGCTGCTAAGCAGGACAGGCAGCGGCACCCTGCGGGCCGGATACATGTCCTCAGCGGGCCCGGGCCGTAGTTTGAGGACCCCTGGCCTTGAGCATCCCCGTCTAGCCATACAGGTCACTGCTGCTGCCCCCTCCACTCCCCACTCCTACCTTCCAGCTCCTGGGGCCTGTGACCTTCCACTGGGAAGGTAGAAGGCAGGGCCCTGAGGCCATGGGCACGTGGGCCTAGATCTCGGCTCCCCTGCACTGGCTGACCACCTTCTCACCTGACTAGTTTTCTGGAGCTGGTTGCACCCAGAACTCCCTGCTGCTTTATGCAGAGAGCCTCCTGCCCTATAATGTTGGCAGCCCAGCTCCTCATGCCAACCTTCCCCTACCTGCCCCACGGCTGGGTCAGGGCGTGGACTGGCCTGGGAGTGTGCCTAGTGACTAGGAATGTATGGAAACTCGGAATACAGGTATTGCGTGGACCCACCAGCCTGTTAGAAAGTACCCCCCCCCCGCCCCCCCCCCACACACACACACACTTTTCTGGAAGCCAGAGGAGAAAAACAGCTGAAAGTTGTGAAGGAAAGGATGACCCTATGGCTGAGGTCCCTCCCTGCAGGTCACAAGAACACAGGCTGGCGCACACATGGACAGACACAGTCCTCTACCTACAGAGCGCTGACCCTGTGCCAGCACCACTAGAGAAGGGGTCACGGAAGGAAGGGGACACAGCCCTTGCTCTCCAAGAACTCACCATCATTGGGAAGGTGTGGCCTGCCTGCCTCCAGGGTGAGCTGAAAACCCGACTCCTTCCCTCCCTGCAGCCATGGGCCCTGCTGATGCCAGCGTGTTGTGGGCTGCCTGGCCTGGAAGCCGAGCACTTGGGACCGAGCCCAGCTAACCTGGGCTCCACCCTGGCAGTTGCTGCCTTCACAACCCACGGCTGATGCCCTCATCCCTGGCAACTTGACCTGCCCATCTCAAGCCTCAGCTGCCCAAGTTACCTAAGTGAGCAAATAACCCCCACAGGCTGAGTGGAGTGAGTCACTGCCCTGGGTCCCTCACCAACCCTCGGTTCCCACACCCAGGAATTCAGGGCCCGAGATGCCGTTCTGGGTGCTTCAGGCAAGAGAGGAGACCCCAGGCCTCTCTCTACCAAGCGACAGGGACAACCAGGAGCCAGAAAGAAATGCTAAAGCAGGCAACTGTGCGGGCATCCGACGGGAGACCAAGGCCTGCACTCGGCCTGCTGGGAGGGTCACTTAGCAGCCCAGGAGCCCACACCCCCAGTGGTGAAGTCTCTCCTGGGAGCTTGCCCTGGACCTGTCCTGCTTTTCCTTCCCTGAAGGTCTTCTCTCCTTCACCCAGGTCCCCAGACAGCCTGCTCTCCTCCCACCCCCTGGCCGGGCTCCCGGGAAGAGCCTGACAGGCAGAGCTGGGATGGGCCCAGAGAATGCGCTGCATGTCAGAGCCTGTGCCAGGAGAGGAGCCTGCTCCACCCCCCTCACCTCCCAGCGTGGGGTTCCCCAAAGCTCCTCCCAGATATGCACAAAAGGAGGGGCACAACCCTGCCTCTCCAATGGGGGAGGCTTGATGGGGCTGACACCGCTGCCTCAGACATTGCCCTTTTAAGAGCCCCCCCTACACGGGGCGGGGGTGCAGGCAGGTTCTTGTTGCAGAAACCCGGGGCAGAATTCACCTTCTACCTGCGGGAAAGGAGAACCAGCCACCCAGCCTGCCAGTTCTCCTCCTCTAGGTCCCGGACCTGCCCTGCCCTGGCGCACAGAGGTAGAGGGTCCCAGCGACCTCTGATGCTGAGAAAGCCCCCTTTTCTAGAAGGGAAGTTCCTCTTCCGCTGCTCTGATTGGTTGGCTGACAAGCCCTGCATTTAGGAGAGCAGCCCGGGTCCCCCTGTCGACCTGGGGCTTCCCTCCCCCAGTAAACCTGCTGGCAGAAATGGGCTGGAAAATGGTTTTCCGGGATGTAAACTGCGGATAAGATGGTCTCAGCCTCAGGGAGACCGGTTGTTGAAACCCTGAAGAAAGGAAAGAATTTAGCACCCACTCAGAATAGCGTTCAGTCCTTCCCTCCTTCCATCTTCGCTGAGAAAGAAAAATTTTTCTATTCTTTCTCCCAAGCCAGCCCTTGTCTACTTGTACCGCCCTCCCGCAGTGCCCCCTGAGACCTGGCTCCTCAGCCAGCTCTCCCAGTAGTCCCTCCCCACCGTTCTGCAGCACACCCACCTGCCCACATTCCCCACCTTGAGGCAGCCGTCCCTCTGTCCCTCCTTCCCGCCTGGCCCTGCCTGCCATTCTGAGCCCAGCTGGCTCCATGCCCCCCTAGGTAAACAGCGGACACCTCAGGCTCGGCCACCTCCTGGACATTCTGGGCTCCACCCTCTCAGAGGGAGGGTGGAATGTTCCACGCAGGTAACAGCATGAGGGAGCAGGAGGAAGGCCTGCGTGCTGGTGTGCAGAGAGGGGGCAGGGCGGAGTGGAGGCTAGAGACATGGGCAGGAGGCGTTAGTGCGTTTCCAGGCTCCGGGGTGCTGGCCTCTCCCTGCACTTTCTCTGCGTGCTCTCTATCTCTGGTCCCAAATCCAGGAGATCATGCACCTCTGGCTCCAGCCCCCCACCTCCCAACATACGCACGGAGCCTTTCCACCACCAGGATCGCTAACCCAAAAGTACGAGTTTTAACTTCTTATCTGGCCCACTCTCCCCTGGGTATTCAGGCACCCAAAACAAGCTCCCAGGAGTCACCCTGGACCACCCCTCCTCAACCCCAGCGGCCAGCCTCACACAGTCCCCCTGAGTCCCTACCTCACTCAGATCCGCCCCTTCGGTAAGCAGCCTGTTCCCCGTCCTGGGTTGCCAGACCCCAGGCCCTCCTCCCGTGGGAGTGCTCTTTGTGCCAAGTAGTCTGTGGATGCCACAGCCTTGACCGTGCCTCCCCTGCCAAAGTGCTTCCAACGGCTGCCTCAACTTATCAAATAAAACCCAGACTTTGGCCCGGCCGGCATAGCTTAGTGGTTGAGCCTTGACCTATGACCAAGAGGTCACAGTTCAATTCCCAGTCAAAGCACATGCCCAGGTTGTGGGCTCGATCCCCAGTGTGGGGCGTGCTGAAAGCAGCCGATCAATGGTTCTCTCTCATCATTGATGTTTCTATCTCTCTCTGCTCCCTTCCTCTCTGAGATCAATATATATAGATAGATATATAGATAGATATATATATACATCTATATCTATATATATAAAAGCTTAAGTGACCGTCTGACTATTTGAGCATTTGACCCTTTGACCAGTAGCTATGATGTGCATTGACCACCAGGGAGCAGATTCTCAACGCACAGGCATGAAAACATGGAACAGACTGATGAATCTCAGACGGAAGGGGGGGAGGGGGAGGGTGGGAAGAGATTAACCAAAGATCTTATGTGCGTACATATATAGATGTGTGTGTGTGTGTGTGTGTGTGTGTGTATAGTACAACCCAGACTCAGACTTCTCAGTCACAGTCCAGACCCACCCACTGTGGCCACAGTTCAGATGGATGGGCCCTTCTGCTCTGCTTGTCCCCACCCCCAGCTCTGAGCTCCAACCCCCAGACTACTCACCTCCCCAGCACTGACCAGCATGGCAGCCCTCCAGATTTGTTCATGCTGTTTCCTCTGCCCGGATGCCATTCCTGCTGCCTGTCTGTGGAATTCCTCCTTCCCCTTTAGGGGGCTTCAAAGGCCACCTCCTTTCCAAAGCCTTCCCCAACCCCTCCCACCCCCCACAGAAACATTAACGAATACGACTCCACCAGCGCATTTGTCTCTGTCCTTGAGGCCAGAGCTGGAGTCTTGTTCAGGTGCGTCCCTCTCACACCTCGCCTGGTGCCCAGAGCATGGTTAGGGCTCTCCCCTCGGCTGCTCTGATAAACTAAACAACCAAGTTATTGAAGGTGTTGCTGTGGGATTTGCTACTCACGGCTCAGCCTCAGGCTCCATCGCTTCCCCTCTGTGCTTAGGAGCCAAAAATGATCTCAGCAAAATCTTAGGCAAACTGTACATCTGTATGGAATGCTGGCCTGTTGAGCCACCCTCGGCAAACAGGACTGGCATTGTGGGTTGAAACTATCACTGGGTTAAGACATCCAGCGCCATCTTTTAAAAAAATTTTTTTTTAATATTGATTTTTTTACAGAGAGGAAGAGAGAGAGATAGAGAATTAGAAACATCGATGAGAGAGAAACATCGATCAGCTGCCTCCTGCACACCCCCTCCTGGGGATGTGCCCGCAACCAAGGTACATGCCCTTGACCAGAGTCGAACCTGGGACCCTTCAGTCCGCAGGCCTACGCTCTATCCACTGAGCCAAGCCGGTTAGGACACCAGCGCCATCTTTTAATGAGCCTCAGAGAAAGTCAATGTAACTTGCCTGGGACATCAGGCCTAGGACTCGTGGCTGCAGCTGCGTTGGGAATGAAATTCTGTGGTTAATGCCAATGACTGCAGGACTGTCCACAGAGGAGCCTAGAGACCCAACTGCCTGGGTGGTGGCTCCAGGAATGGAGGGCCACCTGATCCCGCCTCTCTGCCCTCCATCCGTTTATCCGCTCATCCATCTGACGAATATGCACTGAGGGTCTCTTATGTGGCAGGGGCCATGCCAGGTGCTAGGATTTCAAGGTGCACGCGTTGTCCCCGCTCCTGGACCTTTCTGCTTGCTGGTGGGTAAAGCAGATGTTATCCAAGTGAACGAACAAATAAATACTTTACATAACTACAAATTGCTGTACCTGCCACGAAGAAGGGAACCTTGAAGGCTGCCAAAGTCAACAGCTGGAAGGAAGCCAGGATGCCCAGATCAGAGTGAAGGTGGGGACGGAGGCAGTAAGAAGAGGCTGGGCCCTTCCACACGGGGCTTTGTGGCCCAATATGAGGAAGTTGGCTTTTATTCAAGGCACGAGAGAAAGGCCCAGTGCAAGTTTTCAGGAAGGGAGCAACATGCTTGGATTCCGACTCCATAGCCTTCCTCTCCGAAGGACACCACGAGGGGCTCGTCAATCAGGGAAGTCCAGACGGTAGCACATTCAACAAGAAAACTGGCCTGGACTCTTCAAACAGTCCATATGAGGGAGGGAGGAAACCAAATGACCAAAGGTAATGAATAAACTTTTGGGTTAAAAGTAGCAGCTATCGCCCGACCATGTGGCTCAGTGGTTGAGCCTTGACCTATGAACCAGGAGGTCACAGTTCAGTTGGATTCCAGATCAGGGCACATACCTGGGTTGGGGGCTTGATCCCCAAGTGGGAGATGTTCAGGAGGCAGCCTATCAATGATTCTCTCTCATCACTGATGTTTCTATCTCTCTTCCTCTCCCTTCCTCTTTGAGATTATATATATACTAGGGGCCCAGTGCACGAAATTCATGCACAGAAGCGGGGGGCGGGGGTGTCAGCCCGGCCTGCACCCTCTCCAATCCAGGACCTCTCGGGGGATGTCTGACTGCCGTTTTAGGCCCCACCCACAGGGTGGCAGCAGTTGGACATCCCTCTCGCAATCTGGGACTGCTGGTTCCTAACTGCTTGCCTGCCTGCTGGCCTAATGGCCCCCAACTGCCCTCCCCTGCCCACCTGATAGCCCCCAACTGCCCTCCCCTGCCCGCCTGATCGCCCCTAACCACCTCTGCCTCGGCCCCCACCACCGTGGCTTTGTCTGGAAGGAAGTCGGATGTCCAGAAGATGTCTGGTTACCCGCTCTAATTAGCATATTACCCTTTTATTAGTATAGATGTAGTCCTTAGAGCTGAAAGTCCCATGAAGTGGGCAGCCCTTCCCATAGGGGTCAAGGAGGACACCACGAGGGCAAGCCATAGTTTGAGACTCTGTTAAGCATAGAATGAAGACTTGGAAGTTTCCTTCCTGCTTCTGAGAAGTGGAAGTAGCTGAGCAGGTGAGAGTGGATGGAGGAGGCAGCTCTGTCCTGTGGCCCTGGGGACAGGGTGGGGAGAGGATTAAGGACTATTTGCCCAGCGTGCTTGGAGCTGAAGGGAGGGGTTCCTTGCATCCCTCAACCTGTCTGCCCTCAGGCGGGAAGGGCACTCACCTGGAGGGGCCCCTCCTGCCCCTCCTGCCTCCCCAGGTACCCCCTGCCTTGGTGCTCGGCTCCAGAATAATGTCCCGTGATCAGAGCCAAGGCCGCTGCTCCCTTGCACCCAGGAGCTCGGTTCAGTACAAAAGGAGAGAGATAAACGAGAGCTGAGTTTCTCCATGTGTTGGCTTGAGCCTTCGGCAGAAATGAGAGTCTCATTACCCAACCCCGATTCAAAGGGTAATTAACAGATGGTATAATTTCCGAGCATTCTCCACACCACATGGCTATTAGGGCAAGAGCAAAATGCCCACGCAGCTCCTAGATCCACCCAAACCACAAAGTCAAAGGAAGTCCCAGGAGGCCGAGCCACCTCTCTGTCTCGGGAGCTGCCCTGGGCCTGGACGAGAAGAAAAAAGTTCATCTTGGTTAAAGGGGAGGAGGTTGCCCTGAGCCCTGGGTCCTCTGCCACCTCCTTCTCCTGTCCATCACCATTGCCAGGAATGTAGCCTAACCCTGGCCCTGTCTCTAGGCCTATCTCCTCTCTTTCCCCGGGGGAGAAAGAGCAAAGCTGATTTCTCATTCTTGGCATCACTGTGTGGGTCACACGGAAGTTCCTCGAGCCTGGGGGCCCCTGTGAGGGGATTCTTGGCTCCTCTTCTGTGATCAGAGTACAGTACTGGCAGTTGGTCCCGTGCTTTTTCAAACTGGCTTCTTCCAGACCCTCCGATTCCACTTGACAGCGGAGGGATTTCTTGGTCAGGGGAGCAGTGATGTTGGAGCGAGTCCCTGACCCCCTCTTCTACCCTGCAACCCTACCTTTACTTGTTTCATATTTGGAGCTTCTACTTTATCTTTTATTTGGGTTAAAAAAAAAAAAGAAAGAAAAGGATTCTACTGCTAAATAAACTTTTGAAAACCATTGACCTTATCCAAACCCCTCTGTTTATTTATTTTTTATTTTTCCCCCTTTTTTTTTATTAAGGTATTATATGTGTACATATCTTACCATTGCCCCCCTCCCCCACCCCACTCCCATACATGCCCTCACCCCCCAATGTTTTGCATCTGTTGGTTATTCTTATGTGCATGCATATAAGTCCTTCGGTTGATCTTTTATTTCCCGCACCTCTCCCTAACCTTCCCGCTGTAATTTGACAGTCTGTTTGATGCTTTCCTGCCTCTGTATCTACCTTTTTGTTCATCAGTTTATAACGTGTTTTTTATTAGCCACAAATGCGTGAGATCAGTGGTATTTTTCTTTCACTGACTGGCTTAGTTCACTTAGCATAATGCTCTCCAATTCCATCCAGGTTGCTACAAATGGTAAGAATTCCTTCTTTTTTATGGCAACATAGTATTCCATTGTGTAGATGTACCATAGCTTTCTGATCCAGTCCTCTGCTGACGGCCACCTAGGCTGTTTCCAAATCTTAGCTATGGTGAATTGTGCTACTGTGAACATAGGGGTGCATATATCCTTTCTGATTGGTGTTTCTAGTTTCTTAGGATGTATTCCTAGGAGTGGGATTACTGGGTCAAATGGGAGTTCCATTTTCAGTTTTTTGAGGAAACGCCATACTATTCTCCACAGTGGCTGCACCAGTCTGCATTCCCACCAGCAGTGCACGAGGCAAACCCCTCTGTTTAGAAGAGGGAAGTTCAGGCACAGGAATTGGACCAAGGCTGCACAGCTAGAGGGTGGTGGGGCGGACCAAAGCGCTGGCCTCCTCCCCGAGCCAGCTCTCACCACAACCAGGCTCCTGCTGCTCACCCACTTGGCCCTGCAGTCCCTGGATGGCGGCCCTGGTTGGGGTAGGAGAGAGGGGATCCCCTTCCGGAGCACCCTTGCCTCCTCTTCTTCATGGTCTTCATCCACACCAGAACTCCTGGGACCCGCTCACCCCTTTCCAGTGGAAGGTCCAGGCCATGGGTCAGCAGGCGAAGAGGCCCAGGAGCCCTGTGCACTGGGCAGGGCTGTGTGCTGGTCACAAAGCTGTGGGCAGAAGGAGGGGAGTGACAGCTGGACTTTGATGATGAAGGAAGAAGAGGTCCTCTCTCCAGACAGAGGCCCGTTGGGAAGTGAAAAGCCTTGGTCCGGGCCCCAGGAAGCCTGCATTACAGCTTTGGGACCCTGTACAAGTTTCTCCCTCTCTGGGCTACAGAACTGGCAATCTTAACGTGTTTACACCAGCTGGCTTCTGCCCCGACACTCCCAGCTCACCTCCCTGTGAAAAGCCCAGGTGGTGTCCAGGCCACAAGGACATTCTGCCCAGCAGTGGGATCCCAAGGGACAGCCTGGTTAGATCACAGCTTGATGAGGGGAGGGGCTCAGGGCCGTACTGTGTATTCCCAGGGCCCTGGGGTGTCTCTGGGAAATGGGGGAGGCTTGGTACTGTTGAGAAAGGCCATTTTAGCTTAGACCTGTGGGAGGGGACAGTATGGAGGGCTCTTAGCAGCCAGCAGCAGCCAGCAGTTATAGGTGATGTGCGGCACTTGGCTTCTGAGAGCCCTTCAAAATGTTTGGAAAACATACTCAGGGTAGGGCCACTGTTATTATTACTTGCTCTCTGGCTTCTGATAGTTGATTCCTCTCTAGGCGGTGGGAGGGCTATGGGGCTGGGGGTGGGTGGTTGGGTGGGTTCTGGACAACAAGAAGCTTAGAGCATCCACGCGGAGGAGGGCACTGGGTGGGGCCCACCTCCTTCGGTGCGGCTGGCGTCGCCACTTTAAGGCGGCGGCGGCGCGAGCAGGTCTATGGTAATGAGCCGCCGCCGCCGCCGCCGCTCTGCAGACCTCGCCGGCCCGCCGGGGAGGCGAGGGAGCGCGGGGCTAGGCCGGGGGCCGCGGCGACAGCAGCAGCCGCGGCGGGGACGCGAGGCGCAAGCGGGCGGCGCGTGGCCGTCGGGGGCGGCCGAGTTCGGGTGACCAGCTCCGTGGGCGCAGGTGGGCGATCTCGCCGAGGCGGAGGGGCAACCCCGGGGATCGGAGGGGCCGGCAGGGCCTGGAGCGCGCGGGGCCCGCGAGCGCAGGTGGGAAGAGCTGGGCGCGCAAGTGGAGACGCAGCACTAACCCAGGGTGGTCGTGGTGACCCGGGCGCGGGCCCGGCTCCGGGAAAGGTGGGAACCCTAGCGCATCGGAGGACGCAGCGCCGGCCCCGCCGAGGCACCAAGGCGCAGGCCCCGCGGGGCGCACGAGTGGCCCCCGGGGACCAGCGCCCCGACCCGGGCATGAGGCGCGGCGGGGCCGGCAGGAGCCGGAGGAGAAGCCGCCGCCGCCGTTGACCCGGCCGGCCGGGAGCAGGGAGAGATGCGGAGCCGGGCGGCCCGCACCCCCCTTCCCACGCCGCCGCTGCCGCTGCCGTTGCTGCTGCTATTGCTGCTTCCGCCACTCCTGGGAGACCAAGTGGGGCCCTGTCGTTCCCTGGGGACTGGAGGACGCGGCTCCTCGGGGGCCTGCGCCCCGGTTGGCTGGCTCTGTCCGGCCTCAGCCTCGAACCTCTGGCTCTACACTAGCCGCTGCAGGGATGCGGGGACCGAGCTGACTGGCCATCTGGTGCCACACCACGATGGGCTGAGGGTTTGGTGTCCAGAATCCGGGGCCCACATCCCCCTGCCGCCAGCCCCCGAAGGCTGCCCCTGGAGCTGTCGCCTCCTGGGCATCGGAGGCCACCTTTCCCCACAGGGCAAGCTCACCCTGCCCCACGAGCACCTGTGCTTGAAGGCCCCACGGCTGAGATGCCAGTCCTGCAAGCTGGTGCAGACTCCCGGGCTCAGGGCAGGGGAACAGTCAGCAGAAGAGCCCACGGGTGGGCGTCGGAAAAGGAATGTGAATACAGCTCCCCAGTTCCAGCCCCCCAGCTACCAGGCCACAGTGCCCGAGAACCAGCCAGCAGGTACCCCTGTGGCTTCCCTGCGGGCCATCGACCCAGATGAGGGCGAGGCGGGGCGGCTGGAGTACACCATGGATGCCCTCTTTGATAGCCGCTCCAACCACTTCTTCTCCCTGGACCCCATCACTGGCGCTGTCACCACAGCCGAGGAGCTGGATCGGGAGACCAAGAGCACGCACGTGTTCAGGGTCACCGCGCAGGATCACGGCATGCCCCGCCGCAGTGCCCTGGCCACACTCACCATCTTGGTGACCGACACCAACGACCACGACCCCGTTTTCGAGCAGCAGGAATACAAGGAGAGCCTCCGGGAGAACCTGGAGGTCGGCTACGAGGTGCTCACCGTCAGAGCCACCGATGGTGACGCCCCTCCCAATGCCAATATTCTGTATCGCCTGCTCGAGGGGCCCGGGGGCAGCCCCTCGGACGTCTTTGAGATTGACCCTCGTTCTGGGGTGATCCGAACCCGGGGCCCCGTGGACAGGGAGGAGGTGGAATCCTACCAGTTGACAGTGGAGGCAAGTGACCAGGGTCGGGACCCCGGTCCACGGAGCGCCACAGCCTCCGTTTTCCTGTCCGTGGAGGATGACAATGACAATGCCCCCCAGTTCAGTGAGAAGCGCTACGTGGTGCAGGTGCGGGAGGATGTGACCCCGGGAGCCCCGGTACTCAGAGTCACAGCCTCCGATCGAGACAAGGGCAGTAACGCCCTGGTGCATTACAGCATCATGAGTGGCAACGCTCGGGGACAGTTTTACCTGGATGCCCAGACCGGCGCTCTGGATGTGGTGAGCCCTCTTGATTATGAGGCGACGAAGGAGTACACCCTACGGGTTCGGGCGCAGGATGGTGGCCGCCCGCCGCTCTCCAACGTCTCTGGCCTGGTGACAGTGCAGGTCCTCGATATCAACGACAATGCCCCCATCTTTGTCAGCACCCCGTTCCAGGCCACTGTCCTGGAGAGTGTCCCCTTAGGCTACCTGGTTCTCCACGTCCAGGCCATTGACGCGGATGCTGGTGACAATGCCCGCCTGGAATACCGCCTCGCCGGGGTTGGACACGACTTCCCCTTCACCATCAACAATGGCACAGGTTGGATCTCCGTGGCTGCTGAGCTGGACCGGGAGGAAGTGGATTTCTACAGCTTTGGGGTGGAGGCCCGAGACCATGGCACCCCGGCGCTCACCGCCTCGGCCAGTGTGAGCGTGACCATCCTGGATGTGAACGACAACAACCCGACCTTCACCCAACCAGAGTACACGGTGCGGCTCAACGAGGATGCAGCTGTGGGCACCAGTGTGGTGACCGTGTCGGCCGTGGACCGCGATGCCCACAGCGTCATCACCTACCAGATCACCAGCGGCAACACCCGGAACCGCTTCTCCATCACCAGCCAGAGCGGTGGCGGGCTGGTGTCCCTCGCTCTGCCGCTGGACTACAAACTTGAGCGGCAGTACGTGCTGGCTGTCACTGCCTCGGACGGCACGCGGCAGGACACGGCGCAGGTAGTGGTGAACGTCACAGATGCCAACACCCATCGGCCCGTCTTTCAGAGCTCCCACTATACGGTGAATGTTAATGAGGACCGGCCAGCGGGCACCACGGTGGTGCTGATCAGTGCCACGGACGAGGACACAGGTGAGAATGCCCGCATCACCTACTTTATGGAGGACAGCATCCCTCAGTTCCGTATCGATGCAGACACGGGGGCCGTCACGACGCAGGCAGAGCTGGACTATGAGGACCAGGTATCCTACACCCTGGCCATCACCGCCCGAGATAACGGCATCCCGCAGAAGTCTGACACCACCTACCTGGAGATCCTGGTGAATGACGTGAATGACAACGCCCCTCAGTTCCTTCGAGACTCCTACCAAGGCAGCATCTATGAGGATGCGCCCCCATTCACTAGCGTCCTGCAGATCTCAGCCACCGACCGTGACTCTGGCCTTAATGGCAGGGTCTTCTACACCTTTCAAGGGGGTGACGATGGCGACGGTGACTTTATCGTAGAGTCCACGTCGGGCATTGTGCGGACACTTCGGAGGCTGGATCGTGAGAATGTGGCCCAGTACATCTTGCGGGCATATGCAGTGGACAAGGGCATGCCTCCAGCCCGCACGCCCATGGAAGTGACGGTCACTGTGTTGGACGTGAACGACAATCCACCTGTCTTTGAGCAGGACGAGTTTGATGTGTTTGTGGAAGAGAACAGCCCCATTGGGCTGGCCGTGGCCCGGGTCACGGCCACCGACCCTGATGAAGGCACCAATGCCCAGATCATGTACCAGATCGTGGAGGGCAACATCCCCGAGGTCTTCCAGCTGGACATCTTCTCTGGGGAGCTCACCGCTCTGGTGGACTTGGACTATGAGGACCGGCCTGAATACATCCTGGTCATCCAGGCCACGTCAGCGCCCCTGGTGAGCCGGGCCACCGTCCACGTCCGCCTGCTTGACCGCAATGACAACCCTCCAGTGCTGGGCAACTTTGAGATCCTTTTCAACAACTATGTCACCAACCGCTCCAGCAGCTTCCCTGGGGGTGCCATCGGCCGCGTGCCTGCCCACGACCCTGACGTCTCAGACAGCCTGACGTACAGCTTCGAGCGGGGAAACGAACTCAGCCTGGTCCTGCTCAATGCCTCCACCGGGGAGCTGAGGTTGAGCCGGGCCCTGGACAACAACCGGCCTCTGGAGGCCATCATGAGCGTGCTGGTGTCAGGTAAGGAGGGGCCCAGGTGACGCTGGGGAGGGGGTGGGCCTGGGCGGCTGGCCAGGCTGGAACTCCTGACACCCCCCGCCCCCCCGGTCTGCCTGGTGCCTGGCACGGAGGTTGAGGGGCAGATGCCGCTTGGGAAGGAGCCCTAGGAGTCCCGGCTGCTAGTACAGCAGGCTGAGCTGGGCTGCTGCGGTTGGCTGCCCCTGCCCACCAGCCTGTGACGTGCTGGAGGAAGTCGTGTGAGGCTGCCCTGGCTATAAGCTGCCAGGAATTGTGAAAAAGGGCGGGTGCAAGACTGGGGGGCCCAAAGAGCTGGGGGAGGGGAAGAGAGGCCAGTGGGCCCCTTCAGCACCCCTCACCCAGCAGGATTCTCCTGTGATCTCAGACGGAGCTGAGGCTGTGGGGCACAGGGTTGCTGCCACAGGGTCAGGACCCTGCTGTCGGGCCTCCTGGGCCCCTTCTGGCTCCCAGCTGAGCCGCACACCAGCTGAGGGGGACTTTGTCTCCAGCATTCTTTTCCCTCCAGGCAGAAAGGCCTGGCCTGGCTCCCCCTTCAGAGCTCCCACAGGAAGTCAGGCCAGAGCTCATTGTCTCTGTCCAAACAGACCCCACTGTCAGAGGCCCTGGTTCCGTCCGACTTGGGGGAGGGGCTGCAGGGAATCCCAGGGCAGGCTGAGACCTCTTCGGCCCCCTTGCCACCCCAGAGGCTGTTCTGAGGACATCGGGCCTTCCCTGCTGGCTGGGACCAGCCTGGGCTCTGGGAATGGGGTGTGGGGACCAGGATGAGCCAGGGGACTGATGGCCTTTGAGGGCAGAGCCCCCTGATCTGGTTGGGGAGAGAACAGAGTCCTGGAGTATGGGAGCCTGGCCAAGACCCAGACGGGGCATTCCTGCTGCTTGGCCAAGCGCTCAGCCTGTAGACTCCCTGGACTGAAGGGGAGGGGGAGGAGGATTGGGGTGGGGGTGGCCTTGTATCTTTTCTATCATCTATGGGGCGTGAGCGCCATCCTCAAGGAGGGGCTAGCCCCAGGATGCAGAGCCCTTCCCCGAGCCTGGGAACAACTGGGATCTTGTGAGGACTCCTTGTTAAAAGGCTGCACCCTGGGGATGGGTTGATTCTGGACCTCCACTCCACACATATCAGGGAGGGGAGTTTGGGCCTGAGGGAGGAAGAGGCAGGAGAGAGATGCAGGGCATGGCTTTAGCTCCTCCCCAATCATGGTCCTTCCTGGGCAGACCCTTCCCTGCCCATTCCTCTGGTGGCCAGGGTGTGGGGGCTTTTAGAGGTCATGAATAAGACTCCATGCCTTCGAAGCTTCAGTTTCCCCTCCAAGAGGAGGGAGTGGGAGGCTGGAGTTCCTATATCCTGTGTCCTTCTCTCTGCTGGGAGGCCGGGCGGTGGGAAGGACAGCCGCTCCCTCTTGTCCTCGCCCCAGCCTGCCCTAAGCGAGTGTGGCAGGACACTGAGGGGTGGTTGCAGAGCAGGCCCCACCCAGCCTTTGGGCTCCTATCAGGGCTGAGCCCCAGACCTCGGCTCCCCTCTGATAGAGGGGAAGGCCTCCCTGGCCCTCCAGCTTTAGCCCCACCCTCTCCCCTCAGCTCTGACCCTTGGAGGCAGTCACCACGGCAACCCCAAAGTTCATGGAGGTTGGGGTAAGGGGGAATTGACTCCCACTGCCCCTTTGTTTTCCTTCTCTTGTTCTTTGTCTCTTCTTTCTTCCCGCCCCTGCCCATGGGGGCCCTTCTACACCGCCCCTCTCCAGTGCCCTCTCGCCTTCTGTGTTGGTCTCTCCTCCTTTCCCACTTTCTCTGTTGCTGGCTCTTTTCCTGGGCCTTTGTCTTCCCCTGTTTGGTCTCCGTGTTGCTGCCTCTCTGATTTCCTTTCTCCTGTGCCCACTGGCTGCGGCTGCCCCAGCCCGGGCTGCTGGCTGTCCTGGACCTGCATTCTCCTTGCCTTTCTCCCTCTGCTAGGCACACAGGAGCTCCTGTCCAGGGCCCGCTCAGCCTCCTGCAGGCCTGCAAACGCCACTGGCACATCTGCCAGGGGAAGAGAGACTTGGAGTCTGATTCTGCCACAGTCTGGGACCTGGCACTTTTCCAGGTGTGGCTGGCTGGGCTCTGGGTGCAGGTAGTGCACCTCCCACCCCTGTTCCCACCACGGCCTTTGCACCTGAGGGGCGACCCAGGTCAAGGCAGGGGAGAGAAACAAAAAGGAAGGAGAGAGCAGTAGGTTAACTGCTGGGGATGGGGGACAATAGTGGAGGGGGCAGGTGGCCACAGATGGTGGACCAGATGGGAAGCAACAGAGACGCAGTGGGCGAGGGGCATAGGCGGGGCCTGGGATGGTGGTGGTGGGGAACCTAGGAAGGAGTGCTTGTTTCCAGGGCTGAGTGGTGGTGAGGTTTCTCTTGCTTCTTGGCCTTGACTGTCCCCTCCCCTCCCTAATCAGTTAGGAGCACTCTGTGTAGACTCTGGGGCTGCATTCTGCCTGAAGGGCCTCTCCCCTCAAGGAATCATCAGGCAGAGGCCCCAGGTACACAAGAGTCCTGTGCCAGCACCCTACCTGAGTGCAGGGCGTCTGAAAGAGGGAGCAAAGTAGAGCCAGAGGCCAATAGATCTGGGCAGGCTTCCCGGAGTAGGTGAGTTTAGGTGGCTGGGTAGGCCAGGTAGGAAGAACAGGCTGTGAGACAAGAGTGGGAGGAGCTGAAACGGGTGATGACAAGCAGAGGTGCTGAGAGAGTGGGCAGGCCTTGCAACCTCAGGCCACGAGGCTGGAGGACAGGTGGGTTGAGATATGGCTGAGATGGCCGAGATGGCCTTCCTAGCCCCACCTGAGCTTCCGGTGTAGTCAGCCACCTCCAGTAGATACGACAGAAAAGCAGAGTCCATTTGAAGACCCCTCTGTGACTCTCACCCGGCCCCAGAAATGCCATCTCCTGCCCCATTCCTGCTAGGGTTTTTTTTCTTTAAATATATTTTATTGTTTTTTTACAGAGAGGAAGGGAGAGGGATAGAGAGTTAGAAACATTGATGAGAGAGAAACATCAATCAGCTGCCTCCTGTACTTCCCCTACTGGGGATGTGCTCGCAACCAAGGTACATGCCTTTGACCGGAATCGAATCTGGGACCCTTCAGTCCGCAGGCCGACGCTCTATCCACTGAGCCAAACCGGTTAGGGCTAGGGGGTTCTTTTTTATATCTACTCAGGGCCCCTCCTGCTGTGTTTTAAAAACTGTTTCCTCATGACGGAGACTGGATAGATTCCCATCAACATCTTGTATTTACTGAACACCCACTATGTGCAGGCCTCTGTAGTAATTGAAAATATGAATGTTCCTTCTAGCCCTGCCAAGCCATTTCCCCCTCCCCTTGACCTGCAGCGTGCACTTTGAGCTAAATTTCCGCGTATCCGGTGTGTATGGCGTTGCTGGGCTTAGGCGTGTGGGTGGAGTGAGACAGCAGAGTGTGTTAGTATGTAGCTGTTGGTGAGTGTGTGGCAGGCATCCTGGTATAATGCCGTGAGCCAAGTGGGCGATGAGTAGTTAGACGCCCTAGGTCCAGAGAAGGCTTCAGCCCAGTGGGGCTCTGTCTAAGATCTCTGCTGCCCAGGCCTTTCCATCTGTGCCCCCCCCCCCCCCGCCGACCCCTGAGCACCAGAGCAGTGGGTGCTGTCGCCACTGGCTAGGTGGCTCAGCTGGATTTGCTGGGGTGGGCCCCCCAGGCTATCCTTAGCAGCTCAGAGAATTGGATGGGAAGAATGCTTTGTGTGGGGCGTTGCTATGGGGATAGTGGCCTGCGCCCAAGCAGCCATGGGGCTCAGTGGGAGGAGAACCGGGTGGCCCACTGACCCAGTTCATCCCCCACTCTCTGCTGTGGTGGAGGAGGGAGGAGCACAGCCAGGGTCAGGGCTATGGTAGTGTTGAGATACAGAGGCTGAGGGGGCAGGAGGGTTAGATTTGTGGGTCTCTCATGGTGCTCTGGTCCTGTGGAGAGGTAAGAAAAAGGCAGAATATTGTCCTCCTGCAGGGAAGCCTGAGGGCACAGGACCCATGGCTTGGGCAGAGGAAAGCGTACAGATATTAAAAGCACCATGCTTCACACCAGAGGGTTTGGGGAGAGACCACTTTTTAAAAGAAGAATATTTTTATTGATTTCAAAGAGAAAGGGAGAGGAAGAAAGAGAAAATCAATGATGAGAGAATCATTGATTGGCTGCCTCCTGCACGCCCTACACTGGGGATCGAGCCCAAAACCCAGGCATGTGCCCTTGATTGGAATCAAACGCCCTTGATCGGAATCAAACTCGGGACCCTTCAGTCCGCAGGCCGACGCTCTATCCACTGAGCTAAACCAGCTCGGTGAGAGAGCACTTCTGAATATTGAATCCCCTGTGCATGGGGGCTGATCCTCAAGGAGTGACTTGCCTACAGGTGGCATTTCTCCTTGGCACCTTTATGCCAGTTAGAAAAGAGAGCCTCTCCCTAGGCCGTTGGCTCAGCGTAGGCCTGTGGACTGAAGGGTCCCCGTTGAATTCAGGTCAAGGGCACAGAACCTTGGTTGCAAGCGCAATCCCTGGCCCTGGTCAGGGCACATGAGAGAGGCAACCAATCGATGTGCCTCTCACATCGATGTTTCTCTAAAGTGAGACCCTTCCTGGCAACTGAGCAGTGCAAGAGCGTGCGGGATTTCAGCTGCGTGCACTCCCTCTTGCTCTTGGTCCTGACCCGCATCGCCACCTCTCTGCAGATGGCGTGCACAGTGTGACCGCCCAGTGCGCCCTGCGCGTCACCATCATCACGGACGAGATGCTCACGCACAGCATCACCCTGCGCCTGGAGGACATGTCACCGGAGCGCTTCCTGTCTCCGCTGCTGGGCCTCTTCATCCAGGCGGTGGCGGCCACGCTGGCCACGCCCCCAGACCACGTGGTGGTCTTTAACGTGCAGCGGGACACGGACGCCCCCGGCGGCCACATCCTCAACGTCAGCCTGTCCGTGGGCCAGCCGCCGGGGCCCGGGGGCGGGCCGCCCTTCCTGCCCTCGGAGGACCTGCAGGAGCGCCTGTATCTCAACCGCAGCCTGCTGACGGCCATCTCGGCGCAGCGCGTGCTGCCCTTCGACGACAACATCTGCCTGCGCGAGCCCTGCGAGAACTACATGCGCTGCGTGTCGGTGCTGCGCTTCGACTCCTCGGCGCCCTTCATCGCCTCCTCCTCCGTGCTCTTCCGGCCCATCCATCCCGTCGGGGGGCTGCGCTGCCGCTGCCCGCCCGGCTTCACGGGCGACTACTGCGAGACCGAGGTGGACCTCTGCTACTCGCGGCCCTGCGGGCCCCATGGGCGCTGCCGCAGCCGCGAGGGCGGCTACACCTGCCTCTGCCGTGATGGCTACACGGGTGAGCCGAGGGAGGGGGTTGTTACCATCTTCTTTTCCAGAGCAAGGTACAGGCCACCGCGGCCACTCACACATCCGCCTCGCTCTTTTCCACCCACCTACAGAGGAAGGCAGAAAAGGGAGTCCTTCTTCTCCACTCCCCACCCCCTGCACCCCAAGCCAGTGTCACTGAGGTCAGCACTGGCTCTGGAGCCAACCCGCTTGGGTTTGTATCCCAGCTTTGCCACCAGTAGCTGTGTGTCCTTAAGCAAGTTACTTAACCTCTCTGTGCCTCAGTATTTTAAAATGGAAATGATCAGTCTGCTTACATCATGTGGCAGATGTATTAATTTCATTGGCGGTTGTGAGGATTAATTTAATTCACTTAATACGTGGAAAGAGCTGGCCTGTGGAAAATGTTGGCTGAGATCCCGTGACTTGCTCCAGGTCTCACCTCGAAGCTTGATTAGAGGTGAGGCTGGGCCTCCACCCTGATCCCCCCGCCCCCTGCCCCGCCCTAGACACAGTGTAAGTTACCTGTCTGAGCTGCCGAGAGTGCTTTTCTCCCCAGGCATTGAGGGGAAGGCGGGAAGAGCTGGGAACACCGGAGGGGCTCAGGTGTGGGGGATAAGGGTGTTTCAGATCATTGCACCTGTGCGACCCTGAGCAGGTGCCTAGAAGAGGGTCCTGCCCAGGAGGCCTCCCTGTTGGCCTGTGACCCAGTCGCTCTCTTGCTGGCTGCCTCTGCTTTGTGCTCCTGACCCCTCCCTGCAGGCCCTCGTTTCTCATCTGGACAGCCCTTCACCTCTCCCCATGGCCCTCCTTCCCAATGCCTTAGGCCTGGCTCCCTCTCCACCAGAGCCATGCCCACGGCTCAGCCCGCAGTGGCGCCGCCGCCTCCCCTGCTGCATCATCCTGCCCAGAACTTCCCAGACTTGACTCCTCTCAGCTGCTGCTGTGCATGGGGGGGGTGGGGGGGGGAAGGGAAGGGGTGGGTTTGGGGGAGGGGAGTGGAGTCTTTGTCCAGGAGGATGACAGGGGGGGCTTAGAGTAGGCGAACAACAGTTTCCATGGAAACAAGAGCCAGTCACTAGGCACAGGAGCTGAGAACCTATCTCTAGAATCTGGGAATGGGGAGGGAGAGAAAGGGGTGGGTTTTCCCATTGGAATTTTCAGCTCCTCCATTGAATCCTGGTCTGCTCCCAGCGCTCAGTTCCCAACTTAGCAACTCCCACGTGCACAGAGGTCCCAGTCTGGACCCCAGGGCTCAGGGTGGGAGGTCCCCGCCCCACTCCTGGGGAGTCCCCCCTCCCCCTCCCCTCACGTCCCCCCATAACTCCGACAAATCCAAGTGGAAGCCTGGTCTCATCCCCAGGGAGGGAAACTGATCTTGGCGCCTGACCAGACAAAAGCACCAGTGGGAGGGAGGGAGAGAGGAAGGCGTTTGGCACCAGCTTCGCGCTGACCTGCAGCTCTTCCTTCCGTGCACATTCACCCCTGCAGGGGCCAGAACACCCCCCAGCTTGCTCGGTACCAAAGGCTACTAGGGACCTGGGCCTTATGACCAGGGAGCTCACAGGCCCAAAAGGGGTATGGAAGGGCCTGGCAGCTTCAGGAACTTGCAGGAGAGGGGTGTAACTATAGGGGATTGTGGTGAGAACGGTCCAGGGGGCCAGGTACAGCAGCGGAAGGGCTGAGGTTTCTCAGAGGAGATGGAGGAAGAAAGGGGGTGCTGGGAGGGTTTGGGAGTGCTGTGGGGTCACAGGAGACCGTGGACGGTATCGCCTGGTGGGGGGAGGAGTCCCAGCCCCCCACCTCCTCTCAGAGACCTGGCCCTCACCCTGCCTTCCCTCTTGCCCAGGTGAGCACTGTGAGGTGAGTGCCCGCTCAGGCCGCTGCAGCCCCGGCGTCTGCAAGAATGGGGGCACCTGCGTCAACCTGCTGGTGGGCGGCTTCAAGTGCGACTGCCCGTCCGGAGACTTCGAGAAGCCCTTCTGCCAGGGGACCACGCGCAGCTTCCCTGCTCGCTCCTTCATCACCTTCCGAGGCCTGCGCCAGCGCTTCCACTTCACGCTGGCCCTCTCGTGAGTGGCTGGGCCTGGGGGTGGGGGAGCTGGGGCGAGTCCGGTGCCTCCTGTTCTGCAGACAAGGCGGGCGGGCCGGCAGCGAGAGTGCTGGGTGCAGGTTGTCGGCAGAACCGGGTCTGTGCACTTGGAGTTGCCTGTGCACTTGGCCAGCAGCCCTTCCTCACCCACCAGGGCCCACCTATCACTCCTCCCACCCAGCCCGCGGGGGTGGGGAACCAGCAGGCCAGGGTTTCGGTTCTGGTTTGGGCTCATCTTCCACATTCTCCCCCCATGGCCCACGGCCTTGACCGCGGTGTCAGCCGTCTGGATGGTACTGAAGAGGATCCAGGGCTAGTTGGGTGGCTGGGGAGCTGACATGCCAATGGGTGCCCCATTCCCTGCCCCCGTCCCCGACTCCCGCACAGGTTTGCCACCAAGGAGCGTGACGGGCTCCTGCTGTACAACGGGCGCTTCAATGAGAAGCATGACTTTGTGGCCCTCGAGGTGATCCAGGAGCAGGTCCAGCTCACCTTCTCTGCAGGTGATCCGGTTGCCCTGTGTCCTCGCCCGTCTCCCCGAGGCGCCATGCCTCTCGGCCCCTGACCCCAAGTCACACTCTCTCCCAGCCAGACCTGGGCCCAGGACCAAGCATGGGCACACCCTCCCTCCCCATTCCCAGCCCTCACCTGGCATCCCAGCTCACCTGGGTCCTTTCCCTAGGGGAGTCGACCACCACCGTGTCCCCGTTTGTGCCGGGGGGAGTCAGTGATGGCCAGTGGCACACAGTACAGCTGAAGTACTACAATAAGGTGGGTGTGGGAGGGGTTAGGGAGTTGGCGGGTCCTGCCCTTGGCTCAGGTGCTCACCCAGACCTGGGTGGCACTGTCTCCAAGGGGCGGGTCATGGCATGTCTGCCTGAAAGGGAGGGAGGGGTGGGCATTTGTCACCTTACTGGGGCATTTCCATTCCAGTGGGTAGTGCCAGATGCTGCCTGTTCTGTTACGCTCGCCCAACGCAAATGGACATTGCTTTAAGCTCACAAGTCACGGGACTGCACATATGTGCACATGTGTGGCCACAAAGGGGTATCAGTGTGTGCCGGTGTCTTTGTGCCTGGCCCACGAACCTAGTCAGCTCCTGCCCACTGTTTCCCTTCTCTGCCCTTCCCCGTCCACAGCCTCTGTTGGGCCAGACAGGGCTCCCCCAGGGCCCCTCGGAGCAGAAGGTGGCCGTAGTGACCGTGGATGGCTGTGACACGGGGGTGGCCCTGCGCTTCGGAGCTGTGCTGGGCAACTACTCCTGCGCTGCCCAGGGCACCCAGGGTGGCAGCAAGAAGTAAGCGGGGGAGAGGGCCAGATGCCGGGGTGGGGTGAGAGGCTGGGCAGGGAGGGACGGTTGAGAGGAGGCCTTCGGGGGCCTTGAAAGGGAAACCTATCCAGATGGGGGCCACCCTCACCTTGAGTCCCCCAGCCTGCTCAGCTCTCTGGGGGGTAGGAGCAGGCAAGATTGAGAGATGAGAGCAGGGTCTTGTGGATTGGTGAGGAGAGGAGGTAGGTATGGGGTGCCTCCCCCATCTCCCCCTGGCGCTGCTCTGCAGGGCCCCTTGGACCCTGAGGCCCTTCCTCTCCGTGGCCCAGTGGCAGGGTGTGGGGAGAAGGAAGAGCCACTGGCTGCCCTTTCTGCTTTCACGGCACCCCCGTTGTTGCTTCCCCCAGGTCTCTGGATCTGACGGGGCCCCTGCTGCTGGGTGGGGTGCCTGACCTGCCTGAGAGCTTCCCTGTCCGCACGCGGCACTTCGTGGGCTGCATGAGGAACCTGCAGGTGGACAGCCGACACGTGGACATGGCCGACTTCATCGCCAACAATGGCACCGTGCCTGGTATGCAAGCCTGGGGTGGGGCAAGGCCCGGAGCCCAGTGCCCAGGGGAGAGATACCTGGTCTGGGGACACCTGCAGGCGGGCTCTCAAAACCCCTCCAGCCACTGGCCCAGAACCCCTGCCTGAGCCCCCTTCTCTCCATCCAGGCTGCCCTTCCAAGAAGAATGTGTGTGACAGCAACACTTGCCACAACGGGGGCACCTGTGTGAACCAGTGGGATGCGTTCAGCTGCGAGTGCCCTCTGGGCTTCGGGGGCAAAAGCTGTGCCCAGGGTAGGAGGAGAGGCCGAGGCCCCGAGCTGTCAACAGTGCTGGGAACCCTGGCAGGGACAGGTTCTGGGCAGGGCCCCGTCGAGCTGGGGCTGTGGGTGGAGAAGCGTGTCTGGGCAGAGCCCTGAGACAAAGGGCCCAGTGATAGACAGGCGTGGGCACAGCATGGGGCGGGCCCAGGGCAGGTAAATGCTCTGGAGGCGGGACCGACGAGGGAGTGGGCGCTAGCAGAGGCAGTGCCCTGCCTCCCACGGGGCCGCCCCCACTGAGCATCATATCTCCTGAGGCGCTCGTCTGCTCCACCCCTCAGCCTGCCTTTATCTGCCTCCCCAGAAATGGCCAACCCCCAGCGCTTCCTGGGCAGCAGCCTGGTGGCCTGGCATGGCCTCTCGCTGCCCATCTCCCAGCCCTGGCACCTCAGCCTCATGTTCCGCACACGCCAGGCCGACGGTGTCCTACTGCAGGCTGTCACCAGGGGGCGAAGCACCATCACCCTGCAGGTGATGCACTGAGGGAGGGCAGGGGCAGGTGGGGCCTGGCCAGGGCTGCTGCAGCCTCCAGGGGGCTGGTCTGAGATGGGTCTTTCCTGGAAATGAAAAGGCAGATGATCAGTTTGGTGGGTCACTGCTGCCATCTATTGGGCCTGAAGGAAATAACACCTTGTCCTCTGGTCTCAGTGGGGCAGCAAGATGGGTTTGCCCGTCCAGGAAGGGGACAGTGGGTTGGAAGAAGAGCCAATCAAGGTGGTCTGATGACCCTCCTTTATTTCCTCCCTGTGCCAGCTGCGGGAGGGCCACGTCATGCTGAGTGTGGAGGGTACGGGGCTCCAGGCCTCCTCTCTCCGCCTGGAGCCAGGCCGGGCCAATGATGGCGACTGGCACCATGCACAGCTGGCACTCGGAGCCAGCGGGGGCCCTGGCCATGCCATCTTGTCCTTCGATTATGGGCAGCAGCGGGCAGAGGGAAACCTGGGCCCCCGGCTGCACGGGCTGCACCTGAGCAACATTACGGTGGGAGGCGTGCCTGGGCCAGCCGGTGGAGTGGCCCGAGGCTTTCGGGGCTGTTTGCAGGTGAGCATCCTCCCCGGCCTTCTCACCCCCTCCATCCCCCCCCACCCCCCCCACCGGGCAGGCCTGCTCCACGGAGTGCCAACACTGCCCCTGTCCTTCCCAGGGTGTGCGGGTGAGCGAGACACCCAAGGGTGTTAGCAGCCTGGATCCCAGCCGCGGGGAAAGCATCAATGTGGAGCCAGGCTGTAGCCTGCCAGATCCCTGTGACTCGAACCCGTGCCCTGCCAATAGCTATTGCAGCGATGACTGGGACAGCTATTCCTGCAGCTGTGATCCGGGTGAGCCAGGGAGCCAGGGAAATGGGGCCGGTTAGCAGGTGCCCGAGGTCTCAGTCTGGCTCTGCTGTGTGACCTGGGGCCAATCACATCACGTCTCTGAGCCTCAGTCTCCTGCACTGCAAAGCCTTAGCCAGCTGGTATGATGCTCACAGTGGAAGGAGACGGATAAAGAAAGTGCTGGGGGAGGGTGGGAACTGAGCCTCGCCTGTTCTTCTGGCCCCAGGTTACTATGGTGACAACTGTACTAATGTGTGTAACCTGAACCCATGTGAGCACCAGTCCACGTGCACCCGAAAGCCCAGTGCCCCCCATGGCTACACCTGCGAGTGTCCCCCAAATTACCTTGGGCCATACTGTGAGACCAGGTAAGTGGGCCGGGCACACAGTAGCAGGTCCCAGTGGCTACTACCTACCTCTGGTGTGTCCCTCAGAGCACTGAGAGCCTGGCTGTGTGGCAACCAGGGTCAGAAGGGCCACCCAAGGCCGCACCAGGCAAGGATGGCAGAGGCAGCTCATGTCCGCCTGGGCCCCTCTCTGCAGGATTGACCAGCCTTGCCCCCGAGGTTGGTGGGGACACCCCACGTGCGGCCCATGCAACTGTGATGCCAGCAAAGGCTTCGACCCAGACTGCAACAAGACAAGCGGCGAGTGCCACTGCAAGGTGACAGCCCTGACCTAGGCCTTGACCTCTGCTCTACACCTCCTGGGCCCTTGAGGGGGCCGTGGGGGAGGACTTCCTGCAGAGACTGAGGCCTGCGCTTTGCTCTAATGCGGCGGGCAAGTGGCTCTTAGTCTTCATGTGTCTGGGAGGTTGGGGGACCCAGGACCAGTACTTAACTAGGGAGCTCTGGGCCAGCTGGACGGGTCGTGTGCTGCTGACGGGCTAAACTCCCGACCATTGTCAGTTGTTAAATATTTTGAATACTGCTGGTGGGGCGGCGGGGAACCTGAGGTCAGGGGGCCTCTCTCCAAGGGGCCACAGCTGAAAGGATCCATGAGCAAAGAGAGCCTGAGCCAGAAACCCCCTCCCCCTCCTCCTCCCAGGAGAACCACTACCGGCCCCCTGGCAGCCCCACCTGCCTCCTGTGCGACTGCTACCCCACGGGCTCCTTGTCCCGAGTCTGTGACCCTGAGGACGGCCAGTGTCCATGCAAGCCGGGGGTCATTGGGCGCCAGTGCGACCGCTGTGACAACCCTTTTGCTGAGGTCACCACCAATGGCTGTGAAGGTGGGGCTCCCTCGACGGGTGGGTGGCCCCCCTCACGGTGTGCCAGGTCCCGGTGTCCGAGGGAGGCCAGGAGCAGACGCTGGTGATAGACCTGAGGATGCTGAGGGAGGGCTGGGGAGCCTGGGCAGAGTTGCAGGGGAGACCTGCTCCCGGGTGACCGTGTGTGCTTCCCCACAGTGAATTATGACAGCTGCCCACGGGCCATCGAGGCTGGGATCTGGTGGCCCCGTACCCGCTTCGGGCTGCCTGCTGCTGCCCCCTGCCCCAAAGGCTCCTTTGGTACGTGCTGAGGGCCTAGAAGCCTAGAATGTGATTTGGAGGACTTAGCCTCTCGTGGGGGCGGGGGGGGGGGGGGGGCGGCGGTGAGGGCGGAAAGCCCCTGGCTGCAGATCCTGGGAACCCCTTTCTGGCTTCCAGGTCCTAGAGGCTCCATGTCCCATCCTTCCCTGGATCATGGTTCCTCTGTTCCCAAGGGTGCCCAGAGGAATAGCGCCTACATCCTGGACTCTTACCAAAAGTGCTGAGAGACCTACAGGGTGCCCAGCACAAGGCTGGGTGCTGGGGATTCAAAGATGAACCCCACGGGGGTCTCAGCCTGAGCTCATCACCTGGTTTTGGAGTTATGCCACTAGACATAGTCTGGGGAGCAGGGGATGTTGGGCGCTGGCCCAGGGGACCCAGCCCGGGATGGGGTTTGGTGCTGGTCCTCAGATTGATGATGAGCAGAGTTCCCAAGCTGAGAGCAGAAGGTGGTGGCTGGAGGCGGGCAGGGACACTGGGGGGCTCAAGGAGGCCATGCGCCCATGCTCCTTAGCCCTTGTTTAGGCTCATCTGGCCGAGCCTCTGGCTTGAGTGTTTTGCACACCTGTCCTTCCATTTTTGCCTGGGCTACAGGAGGGCAGGACCCTCGTCTGCCTGTCTCCCGTCGCTAGCCCACGAGGTTTCAGTGGCCTCCGGGGCTCTCTTCCTGAGGCAGCCCTCTTGGCTTCCTTCCCCAGGGACCGCTGTGCGCCACTGTGACGAGCACAGGGGGTGGCTCCCCCCAAACCTCTTCAACTGCACATCACTCACCTTCTCAGAGCTGAAGGGCTTTGTAAGTGAACCTCCTCATGGCCACCTCCTCCCTCCCCGTCCCCTGCCCAGTCTCACTGGGCCCTCCCAACTTTGAGAAAGGGATTCTGGGATTCGAGCTCCTGCCTCCTGAGGCCCCAACTTGGAGAGGCCGTTTCTCCCCTTGGCTGAGGCCCCTGCACTCCAGTTCTGCCCTCCTGGGACCTCTCTGCCACCATCCTGTGCTGACCCCCTGCCCTCCCCTCCCTTCTGGTTCCGTCCTAGGCTGAGCGGCTGCAGCGAAACGAGTCAGGCCTGGACTCCGGGCGCTCCCAGCGGCTGGCCCTGCTTCTGCGCAATGCCACACAGCACACGGCTGGCTACTTTGGCAGTGATGTCAAGGTGGCCTACCAGCTGGCCACACGGCTGCTGGCCCACGAGAGCGCCCAGCGGGGCTTCGGGCTGTCGGCCACGCAGGACGTGCACTTCACTGAGGTGGGGCTCAGAGGGGGCAGGAGTGCCTCATTGTGAGGAGGGGGGTCTCTGAATGAGTCTGCTTCTGAGGGCAGAGCCCAGAGCACTCCCCGCCCCTGCCTTTGGGCAGCTCCCAGCTGGCATGAGACCTCCGTGAGATCTCCTGAGCCATGGCCTGGCACCTGGGTCACTTAGAACACCTCTTTCCAATGCTTTCCTTTATTTTTTAAAATATGTTTTTGTTGATGTCAGAGAGGAAGGGAGAGGGGGAGAGAGAAACATCAGTGATGAGAGAGAATCATCGATCGGCTGCCTCCTACACGCCCCCACTGGAGATTGAGCCTGCAACCTGGGCATGTGCCCTGATTGGAAATTGGACCATGACCTCCTGGTTCATAGGTCGACGCTCAACCACTGAGGCACACTGGCCGGGCCCCGATACTTTTCACAGAAAGGTGCCCATAAAAAATGCCGTTTGTATTGGAGGTTGGTCTGACCAGGCTTCTCTGCCCACAGTGCCAGGGTAGGGAGCGGGTCCAGGCACAGGGCCTGGGCAGCTCGGAGAGATGAGGAGGAAGGGTTAGAGGGAGGGGAAGGTGGGTGGGGAGCCAGGGCTGGTCTAGGCACAGGTTGGCGCCTGGTAGTGGGGATGAGAGGTGGAGGGCTGCGGGCACAGCCCACCGTGACCATGCACACCCCCAGAATTTGCTGCGGGTGGGCAGCGCCCTCCTGGATGCGGCCAACAAGCGGCACTGGGAGCTGATCCAGCAGACGGAGGGCGGCACCGCCTGGCTGCTGCAGCACTATGAGGCCTACGCCAGCGCGCTGGCCCAGAACATGCGGCACACCTACCTCAGCCCCTTCACCATCGTCACGCCCAACATCGGTGAGACTGCTGCCCAAGGCGGGGAGGGGTTTGCCGAGAGAGTCCCTGGTGAGGGTGGTCCTGCCAGGGCTCTGCTGGCCTCACCGCGGTCTGACCTGCGCCCCCTCCCTAGTCATCTCTGTGGTTCGCCTGGACAAGGGGAACTTCGCCGGGGCCAAGCTGCCCCACTACGAGGCGCTGAGGGGGGAGCGGCCCCCGGACCTTGAGACCACGGTCATTCTGCCTGAGTCTGTCTTCAGAGGTCAGTGGGGGCCTCAGGGTGGGTCAAGTGCTAGGCTGGGGTGTCTATGCAGGGTCCCGCTGAGTGGACAGTGTTCCTATCCCAGAAGCACCCCCCGTGGTCAGGCCTGCGGGCCCCGGAGAGGCCCAGGAGCCCGAGGAGCTGGCACGGCGTCAGCGGCGGCACCCGGAGCTGAGCCAGGGCGAGGCCGTGGCCAGTGTCATCATCTACCGCACCCTGGCCGGGCTGCTGCCCCATAACTATGACCCGGACAAGCGCAGTCTGAGGTGAGTGGCTGGGGAGACCAGGGGTAGGAGGGTGGGGGTTGGGGTGCAAGCTGGTGGGGGAGTGCTGAGACTTAGAGCAGGACCAGGGGTTGGGGGCATGTCAGCGGTGAAGGGTGTGCCCCGGTCATACAATTACCGACCCCCATGGTGATGGTGGACCCGCTTGCCCCGCATCAGGGTTCCCAAGCGCCCCATCATCAACACGCCCGTGGTGAGCATCAGCGTCCATGACGATGAAGAGCTGCTGCCCCGCGCCCTGGACAAGCCCGTCACCGTGCAGTTCCGGCTGCTGGAGACGGAGGAGCGGACCAAGCCCATCTGTGTCTTCTGGAACCACTCGATCCTGTGAGCCTGCACTGCCCCACCCCCCTGAGGCTTGGGCCCCGGGGCACCCCACCCTCCTGGCTCCTGACCCTGCCTCCCTCCCGCAGAGTCAGTGGCACAGGTGGCTGGTCGGCCCGAGGCTGCGAAGTCGTCTTCCGCAACGAGAGCCACGTCAGCTGCCAGTGCAACCACATGACGAGCTTCGCCGTGCTCATGGACGTGTCCCGACGGGAGGTGGGGCCCGCAGGGGTGCCCGCAGAGCTGGGGTGGGAGCCGGGCACTGGGCTGGGGGCTCAGGCCCTGCTCTTCCTGATGCCCCCCTCCCCTTGCCACCCACCCCGCAGAACGGGGAGATCCTGCCGCTGAAGACCCTGACGTACGTGGCCCTAGGGGTCACCTTGGCTGCCCTGCTGCTCACCTTCCTCTTCCTCACTCTCCTGCGTGCCCTGCGCTCTAACCAGCATGGCATCCGCCGGAACTTGACCGCTGCCCTGGGCCTGGCTCAGCTGGTCTTCCTCCTGGGAATCAACCAGGCTGACCTCCCTGTAAGATATCCCTCCTCACCCAACCCCCCTAGCCTTCAGCTCTCCGGCTCCCGGATGGGTCCTCCCCACCCCACCCCCCTCAACCTGCTCCTGCAGCAGTAACTGTCCAAGAGCCCAGCCCGGGGCCTGGCCCAGGTTTCCTCTTGTCTAGCTCCCTTACTTCCCCAGCACCCTAGAAACACCTTCTTCTGGCCCAATCTCCCCCTGAAGCAGCCCCCGACACCCAGGCCATCACCCTCTGTGGAAGCCGCGCTCTGGGGGTGCCTGGGGGGCCTGGCCTGACCTGGCCCGGCCCTCAGTTCACTTGCACAGTCATCGCCATCCTGCTGCACTTCCTGTTCCTCTGCACCTTCTCCTGGGCCCTGCTGGAGGCCTTGCACCTGTACCGGGCGCTCACCGAGGTGCGCGACGTCAATGCCGGCCCCATGCGCTTCTACTACATGCTGGGCTGGGGTGTTCCCGCCTTCATCACAGGTACCCTACCCGTTTCAGGCCTCGAGGTCCTACATCCCTCCATGGCCCACCACCATGCTGCGTTCTCCCCATCCGTATCCCCGGCCCAGAGGCGCCATACCCCGATGCCTCAGGCCAGGCTCTCCGTCGGTGTCCCTCTGGTGGAACCCAGTCCCTGAAGCCCCCACACAGGGGCCGGGTACCCCGTGTGGAGAGGATGGCATGGACAGATGGGGGACAGCACCTGTACTTTCTGTGCCTGGCCCTGCGAGCCCACTTGATGGCCAGACTGCTTCCCAGCACTGACCACGCCTTCCCCTGCTACTGTCCCCGTGCTGCCAGGTCTAGCCGTAGGCCTGGACCCCGAGGGCTATGGGAACCCCGACTTCTGCTGGCTCTCCATCTATGATACCCTCATCTGGAGTTTCGCTGGCCCTGTGGCCTTCGCAGTCTCGGTGAGTGCTGGAACATGGGCGGGTCGGGGAGGGGGGGGGCGGGGAACGGTGAGTTGAGTCCTCAGATCCTCATTGGAAACAGCTGAGGCTGCAGGGCCCGTAGGGTGGAAGCTGCTGTTCCCTGATGATCCCCCTCGTGGCTCCCCCTCCTCTGCTAGATGAGTGTCTTCCTGTACATCCTGGCGGCCCGGGCCTCCTGTGCTGCCCATCGGCAGGGCTTTGAGAAGAAGGGCCCGGTGTGAGTACAGGGTGTGGGTGCCGGGCAGTGGATGGGCAGCGTGTGGGAGGCCGCATGGCCCCATTCACAGTCCTGCCCGCTCCCCAGCTCAGGCCTGAGGCCCTCCTTCGCTGTCCTGCTGCTGCTGAGTGCCGCGTGGCTGCTGGCACTGCTCTCCGTCAACAGCGACACTCTCCTCTTCCACTACCTCTTCGCTGCCTGCAATTGCATCCAGGTACCCGGCCGGCCCGTGCCTGGGGAGCCCCACGGAGACAGGAGGGGGAGCATGGCTGTGGGTGCTCCACTGGGCGCTGACACAGCTGCTGCCTCCTGCCTGCCAGGGCCCCCTCATCTTCCTCTCCTACGTGGTGCTTAGCAAGGAGGTCCGGAAAGCACTCAAGTTTGCCTGCAGCCGTAAGCCCAGCCCTGACCCTGCTCTGACCACCAAGTCTACCCTGACCTCGGTGAGGGGCCCAGGGCTCAGGGAGGAGGAGGGCTCTCGGGGAATCTGGGGAGAGGCACGAGGCCTAAGGAGCCTGCTCTCTGTGCTTTAGTCCCACTTTCTCTCCATCCCTACATTCTTTCCCGGAAGGAGGAAGGGGTGGTATAGTGGTATGTGTGGCCTGGGAAGAGGGAGCCCTGAGGGATGGGGAGGGGGCTTTGACTTGGGAGAGAGGGCCTGGAGTTTGGGACAGTCAGGTGAGGAAGTGGCCAAGACAGGTAATCAGGTCATGAATACCCAACACCTGAGAACCCCCTGGACTCTAGGTGAATTCTCCGAGTCTCCCAGGAGGCTCTCAGGAGACAGTTCCTAGTGCTGTCTCTTTACCCACAAGCCCGTATACAGCCGAGTCTGGGGTGCTCGGGTCATAGGACTGGCACAGCGAAGGCAGAGCCACAAGCACTACTCGGCCCTGCGATGGGAGGCAGCGGAGATGTGGGCCTCTCTCTTCCAGACCTGGGGTGTGGGAGGTGGGACTTGGGACAGGCTCCCCCAGCCCTTCCGCTTCTAGCCTAAGACCCACCCCCTTTCTTGCTCCTCCACTTACTGACCTCTCTGTTCCCCATCCAGTCCTACAACTGCCCCAGCCCGTATGCGGATGGGCGGCTGTACCAGCCCTACGGAGACTCGGTTGGCTCTCTGCACAGCGCCAGCCGCTCGGGGAAGAGTCAGCCCAGCTACATCCCCTTCTTGCTGAGGTGAGCCCCAGTGACCTGGGGGGAGGGCAGCGGGGGCGGGGGTGGGAGTGGCTGGGGAGGGGAGAAGAGCCCTGTGCATGCCAGGTCCAGCCAGCCGGCTGCTGGGAATGCGCACCGAGGCTGACCCCGGTGGCAGCTTGAGTTAGCGGTAAGGGACACAGGGCAGGAACTGAGAACCAGAACGGGACACTGGGCAAGGGACAGGCTGACCCTGCCAGCATGGCCTTGTCTTCTTAGGGAGGAGTCCACACTGAACCCTGGGCAAGCGCCCCCTGGCCTGGGGGACCCCAGCAGCCTATTCCTGGAAGGTCAAGACCAGCAGCATGGTGAGGATGGGTGCCCTGACGGCTAGTCGGGTGAGGGTGCAGCTGCCTGGGTTTCGCTGAGAGTGGGCAGAGGCAGGTGGGCCAGCTCTGAGCTCTCTCCCCTCCCCAGACCCTGACACAGACTCCGACAGTGACCTGTCCCTAGAAGATGACCAGAGTGGCTCCTATGCCTCGACCCACTCATCGGACAGCGAGGAGGAGGAGGAGGAGGAGGCGGCGGCCGCCTTCCCCGGAGAGCCGGGCTGGGACAGCCTGCTGGGGCCTGGGGCCGAGAGACTGCCCCTGCACAGTACCCCCAAGGGTGGGCCAGCGCCAAGGCTGTGGCCTTTGGGGGCAAGGGGGTGGGCAGAGGACCTGGGATTCCTGGGAGGCAACACGAGGGTGGTGACTCTTAGCTGTCTGCCTTCTCTGGGACTCATCTACTTCCTTCCTCCACCAGACGGGGTCTCAGGGCCCGGGAAGGTCCCCTGGCCAGACTTTGGGACCACAGCAAAGGAGAGTGGTGGCAATGGGGCCTCTGAGGAGCATCCTCGGGAGAATGGAGATGCCTTGCCGTGGGAGGGGTCCCTAGGCCCCCTTCCAGGCCTTTCTGCCCAACCTCACAAAGGTGAGTGGGCAACCTCACCCCCCACACTTGCCCTGTGGCCAATGGGGCTCTCTAGGGCAGCCCCGTGCTCTCACCACCTGCTCCTCATGGCACCGGACTTCCTGGCCCGCAGGCATCCTCAAGAAGAAGTGTCTGCCCACCATCAGCGAGAAGAGCAGCCTCCTGCGGCTGCCCCTGGAGCAGGGCACGGCGTCTTCCCGGGGCTCCTCGGCCAGCGAGGGCAGCCGGGGCGGGCCCCCTCCCCGCCCACCACCCCGACAGAGTCTCCAGGAGCAGCTGAACGGGGTCATGCCCATCGCCATGAGCATCAAGGCAGGCACGGTGGACGAGGACTCGTCAGGCTCCGAGTGAGTGTGGCCGGGTGAGCGGGACGGGGTACAGAGGCCCTGGCTGGGCTCGGAGCTCCCCAGCCAGGCCTCCCCAGCCAGCTCTGGTTGGCAGTCAGGACCACCGGGCGGAGTGTGGGGCCGCTCCCTCACGGCGACAGGCCCACGAACCACAGTGCCCTGTGGGCAGCGGGCAGAGCGGGAGGTGGGGAGCTGGGTTGCTTTTCCGTTTCCTTCTTCTGGTGGAAGCTTCTCGCTGTCTCCTCTGCTCTGACTAACCCTCCGTCTGCCTTCTCTGTCGCTTCCTTTCCTGCCTCTCCAGATTTCTCTTCTTTAACTTCCTGCATTAACCCTGGGCCAGTGGTTGCTACACCCCGAGGCTCCCTTGCCTTCCCCAGCGGCACTCATGCCCCACTCCTGTCTTGTGCTTTATCCTGCCCCCCGCTCCCCGCCGCCTGCCCGCCTGCCCGCAGCAGCGATGAAACGTCCATCTGAGGAGCCTGGGCCTTGCCGGGAGGGGCACCCACCCCACCCCACCCAAGGCCATCTAGTGCCAACTCCCTCTCCCACCAGCCCCCTCACTGCACTTTGGACCCCCGGGGGCCAACATCTCCAAGACAAAGTTTTTCAGAAAAGAGAAAAAAAAAATTTAAAAAGGATCTCCACTCTCATGACTTCAGGGATTAATTTTTTTTATATGCTGGAAACTGACTCCCCATTCCCTTCCCAAAGAGGATAGGACCTCCAGGAGGCGCCCAGCCTCTCCTCGGTTTCCCATCTGCTGTGCCTCTGGGAGGAGAGGGACTCTCGGGGGGCCTGCCCCTCATTTGCCATCACCAAAAGGAAAGGACGAAGCCACACGCACCCAGGGTGCCGAGCCCTGCAGGCTGCCCCGGGCGGGCCTCAGGATGGCGAGGGCGCCAGGGCGGAGGGAGCGCCTCACCGCGCCTGTGCCGCCCCGCCCGGGAACTGAAGAAGCCCGTCTGGAGAGGGAGCCGAAGGACTCAGCGCCCCCGGACCCCCAAATGCTGCATGAACACATTTTGAGGGGAACCCGTGCCCCGGGCGGCGGCCGGGCCACCCCTGCTCCTCTCCCTTTCCTGGGCTCCGGCCACGTGCTGCAGCCCAGGCGTTTGCTCAGTTCGCTGACCCAAAAGTGCTTCATTTCCCTGCCAGACCCGCACGCGGGGAAGGCCCGTCACGTTCAGTTGCGCTTCTTTGCTGTTGTGTGGGTGGGACGGGGAGGAAGAGGGAATGCAGTGCTGGCTCAGTCGCTCCCGGCATTGGCCTCAAGTCTGGGTTCTGGGGTCCTCCCAAGATCAGACAGACGACCCCCGCTCAGCTGCTGTGGCCTCTGGGACATGCCCTAGTTTTAACCCCTTCTGGGAATTGGCTCTCTTCTTCAAAGGACCAGGTCCTGTTCCTCTTTCTCCTCCTCCCCCCGCCCCAGCTCCCTGCGAAGAGAGAGTTAATATATATATTTTTTATTTATTTGCTTTTTTTTTTTTGGTGTGTGCTGGGATGGATTTGTATCCGGTCCCAGGGGGTCTGACGTGGCTGTTACAGGTTGGGTGTGTACTCAGCAGTCCTGGCATGGGGCCCGAGGCCCTTCCCCTTGCTCCAGGCTGTCATCTCCCTGCCCCTCCTCCCCCTCCTCAGTTTTGCCAACTGCTACTCATGTGAGTCACCGTTTATGCTAAGCATGTAATCCAGACTCGTCATGGACTTGCCTCTGGAGCAGGTGAAAAAGCTCCTGTTTTTCATGTGTAAGGCTGGTCTCTGGCTTTCCTGCCCTGGTTTCTCCCCTCTCCCCTCAGTAATTCCTGCAAAGGGTTAAAAAATGTCACTGGTTTTCACTACTGATGATTTGACTTAAAAAAAAAATACAAAGATGCTGGATGCTAACTTGACATTAACCATCAGATTGTACAGTTTGTTACTGTAAATATTGTAGGGTTTTGTGCTTGTTTTTTTTTTGTTTTGTTTTTTGTTTTTTTCCATTTTCCCATACTACTGAATAAACTAGTTCTGTGCGGGTTGAGCACTGTCATCATTGCTTCGGTGTGACGCTCATCCTCCTGGCCTTTAAGAATAAGAGCAGGCAGGACTAGGAGGTCAGGGAATCAGATAACAAGTGGCTGGTGTGAGCTAGACTCGCTACCGACATCCCAACATGCTCCCCAAATAGCCTCATCAGCACAGAGCCCATGTCCCGGCTTTCCAAGGAAGATGTGGCGGGAAAGTATCGTTTTCCCGAGAAGGGACTTGTGTAGCTGAAGAGGAGGCTGCACGGAGCAGGCAGGTTTCCAGTCCCCCTCTCCCAACCCCAGGGCTTGCGTCCTGTGGGCAGAATTCAGGAGATAGGGAGAGCCGGAGTTGAGAGGCTGGTGGGAATTTCAAGGTGCTTAGTGACTGAGTACCTCCTAACTCTACTTCTCTGGGCCATTTTGTGTGTGTATTTCCCAGTGGAAAGGAAGCAGCTACTCACACTCCAAGCCAACTATGTCCTCTGCAACGTTTCTTCTGTCCCCAAGTCTGTGTTTTTCAAAGGGTCTGTTTAACAAACTAGGTAGGGGGCCTTTAAGGGTAGTGATTAAGAACACAATCCCAGGCCCTGTTGGGGGTAGCTCCCTTGGTTAGAGCATTGTCCTGATAGGCCAAGATTGTAGGTTCGATTCCCGGGCAGGGCACATACAAGAAGCAACTAATGAATGCATGGATGCAACAGATCAGTGCTTTTCTCCTTCTCTCTTTTTCACGTCAATAAATAAGAAAATGTTTTTAAAGGAACACAAACCCAAGAACTGGATTGAGTGACTTCATCTCTCAGCTTTAGTTTCTCTGCCGCAAAATGAGGATGATAACCACATTTGCCTAGTTGAGCTTTTATGAGAATTAAGTGAGTTAACACACATAAAGTGCTTAGAACAGTTCCCAGTGCATAGCAAGAGGCCCATAAACGTTGGTTTCCCTTGTTACTACTGGGTGGGGGCAGGGATGGGTGCATAGAGAAAAATAGAAAGCCAGACCAAAGGGGAGGAAGTAAGCAGGTAGCTGACCAAGGACTGCTGTGGCAGGCAGGCCTCCTCCCCAGTTGGCACTGCCTACTGCATGTTCAAACAGGTTTGGAGGGGGTGAGGGTGGGTATAAAACTCAGGACTGACCAAGAGGGCCAGAGGAACATGCCATGTCCTCTCTGGCCACCAGGTGGCAACAGCACATGGGTTTGCTGCTGCTTTTGCTTCTAAGAACCCACCATGGCTGGCCCATACCCAGGTCACACCTGCCATTTGCTGGCCACACCCACACCTATGTGTGTACCTAGGCTTGTAATCTTCCAGCGCTTCCGTCCGAGCGGGTAGTGAGGAACAGACCCTGCTCACTAGACACCAGTGCGGGACCCAGCTGGGAAGCACACGTGGTGCTCCGGCCTCTACCACATTTCTCCAGTCAGAGGCTCAGTGTGTCTCCACACCTCCTCCCCCAATTCTTGGAATCCTAGAGTTGCAAGAGTTGCTGCAAGAGGCTGAGGGAAAAGGTGAATGTCTGGACAGCTGTCACTGTGAGAGAGGTGAATGTGTGAAAAGAGCCTGAAGATCAGCCATACAAAAGGAGAAGCAAGCAGTGGAGGGCCCCTGGCCTGGGAACAGAGAGAGGGCATTTCAATACCTCAGTTGGGCACTTATGTGCATATAAGCTTGGGCGGGGTGGGCACCAGGTGGCATCCACTTCCTTCACCCAGTTGCCTGTTGCTTCAAGTCATGGCCTGGCCTTCAAGAAGGGGCATTCTCTCAAAACTCACAAGGAATTGAGTTGCTTCCGGTTGCAAAATCAAAGGCTGTGAGAAGAGGGAAACTATTGAATCTGCTATAAATGAGCCTTTGTCATGCATTGAACTACTGCCCCTCTTGCTCTCAGATATCTTTTTCAGTAAAGGGATGAAATTCTCCGCCACATACAAATCGTAACACTGGGTGCTGCAGGGCTTATAGATCCTGATGCCAGCCCTGGAGTCTAGTAGAGATAAGAGGAGACCAACAACCCTAATGAAGTAAAGGAGAACGTAAAGTGTCCCTGGTATCTTCTGAGGCACAAGGCAGTCAGGGAGGCTGAAGACTCCAAGGTGCCCCTCAGCCCAAAAGGACAGCAGACAAGATTCTGCTCCATTCTCTTGCCGTGAAGGGACACCCAAGTTTAACATATAAATACTTGCCCTAGCTGGCTTGCCTCAGTGGATAGAGTGTCAGCCTGTGGACTGAAGGGTCCCTAGTTCAATTCCGGCCAAGGGCACAGGCCTGGGTTGTGGGCTCAAGCCCCAGTGGGAAGTGTGCAGGAGGCAGCCAAGCAATGATTCTCTCTCATCATTGATGTTCCTCTCCCTCCCATTTCCTTCTTCTCTGAAATCAATACAAATATGTTTAAAATATAAATACCAAGACCCTGACTTGACAGCCTCACTAACTGTGAGTTAAGCTATACTTAACTTGACCTGGGCCTTTTAATAACACGCAAACCCTGGGAAAAGGCAGCCTGATTCCGTCTAATACCAACAAGGGGGTAGTTACAGCCCGATTCGCTGGAATCTCGAGGCCCTGAGGCCTCTTCAGGCTCCTTCGCCTGGCAAGTCCACCCTGGCTCCCCCTTTGGAATTACACAGGCGTTCACTCCAAATGTGTTAGAAACTGGAGCAGGATTTGCTTTCACATATACAGAGACTATAAAAATACGCTCACTTTATTTTAGAAAAGTAGAGACCAAAGGAGTCAGCTGATCATAAACTGGCCTGTTACGATTCCCAGGAAGCAAGTTCCGGAGGCCAGGTGCCTGCCTCTGCTTCGCCAAACAGGCTGGAGTCCAGTAGGGGATGTGCTTCAGGAGGACTGCTCCTGGGAGAGCAGGGCGGTCAGCTACAGAGGCCATTCCCACGTAAATGCCCAGTGACCCGCGGCCTGGGGATGAACGCAGAGTGGGGTGGGACAACCCACTCTCCTGCATTTCTCATCTGTTTGTTCATTTCACTGCTGCGAGGTGACCTCTTTTCTCTAATATTCCAATCCGGAGAGTTTGAGTCCTCTCCAGCTCAACCCTAATCCACCCCATCTCCCTGGGGCACCAGCCCCGGTGGCGGTGGCATCTCTTCCTCTTGCCCCTGAGCCAGAATCTGCAGGAGTCCGGAAGGGCTTGGGAGGCCGGAGAGGAGGTGAGTCCAGGCAGGGACTGTAGTGGTCGGTTACTGAATTCTCGCTTGCTGTCCTGATCTCTTTACCTAAAGAGACAGAAGGAGGAAGTGCTTGATTGCCCTTCTTCTTCGAGCCCATGTCACCCAGCTGAGTTCAAGTTTCTCAGGAAGAAACGGGGCACCCCAACTTCCAGGCCTCCCCACCTCTCCCCCATCTTGCTACACAGGATTCAGGGCTGATATGCCCAACAGCTCAGAAGCCCAGAGGACAGGGGAGAGAGAGAGCACCTTAACCAGCCTTACCTGGTAGGTCCTGGGGCTGCAGCTTTCCTGGGGGGCTGCAGATTGCTGCGAGTGGCACCAGGAAGATTTGGTCGCTGGGAAACAGGAACTTGATGGGGGCCCGCAAAAGAAATGAGTTATCAGGAAAGAAATACTGGATGAAGGCAGGGTGAGTTTGGCATTAGTGCTTTCCCGCTCACCCAAGGTAAAAGTATTTGAAAGGTATTTGAGAACCAAGGCTCAAACTCTTGGTCCAGCCCCACGCTCTCTCCATAACTCACCATCTTCAAATAGAGTTGCAACAAAGATGGAGAAAGCGGTCACTGTCACTAGCTCTGGGAGAGTGCAGTCAAGCTGGGCGAGGGTAGGTATTCTTACTCCTAACTTCTTGTCCTATATCCACTCTTCCTTACCTCTGTGCCCTGCAGCACCTGGTCTTGGAAGTCCTTTCCGAGTTGACACTGAATCTGAAGCTAGGGCACCTTTGCCGGGTGGTACACTCCGGCTGCTGAGTGGCACCCGGCTGACAGGCTTGGGGATGGCTGAGGGAATAGGTAGTCGACTGGAAGGTTTAGCAGCTGCTCCCTGTGGCCGAGACAGGCGCTGGCAGTTGCTGGTAGAAGGCTGTGGGGCCAAGACCGGTCTGACGGGGACTGGCGGGCCTGGGGCAGAGGAATTTTCGGGTAAGTTCCACACCCTCCCTATTCCCATTCACTCCCAGCTTTGCTGCCTGGGTCCTCTCACTTGCTGTTGCTCTCCCACTGGACCCAGCTTTCCCTCGGGCTGGAGGAGTTGATCGGGTTGGAGGAGTTGATCGGGTTAGAAGAGTTGACCGGGTTGGAGGAGTTGACCGGGTTGGAGGAGTTGATCGGGTTGGAGGAGTTGATCGGGCAAGAGAAGATGATGCTGGGCTTTTGGATGTGGGGAACAGATTGCAAGTGGGCGACTCCTGAAACACAGAGAGACAGAGAGAGAAAAAAGAGCTAAAATGGAAAAAGAGTCTGTTCTGCTGGCTGAGGGATAGAGGTGGAGTGTTGCCTAGATCCCAGTAAGGAAGGGCAGCAGCTAGCTGCCAACTTCATCGTCACCCCAACACCGTTTATTGAGAGCTTACTAGCGTTATAGACCTTATAGAGCTCTGCACAGACACAGCGGAAAGTGCCTTTAATCCCAACAATTCTGTGAGGCAGAATTTCACTATCCCACTTTACCAACAAGGAACCACTGTATGCCTGTACCGTGTCTGAGGCCACACATCCAACCCAGAGCCGCTAAACTCACCCTCTTCACGCTGGAGGGCTTCTTTCCAGATGTGGCCCGAAGAGCCCTGACGGACCCCTTCCTATCGCTGCTCCGGAGTCGGGGTGTCAGGCTGCTTGGAGAGGGAGTGCTCCAAGCAGAAGAGCTCACAGTGGGCAGCAGGTCTCGGACAGGGCTGTCCTTCAACACAAAGGTCTCCCTCCGAGGACTGGGCTTCACCTTGCGCGGCCCCGGGCTCTCGCCTGCCCTCTCGCGCTCCTGCAGGGCGCACTGCTCCAGCTGCGCTGCCAGCCTGTTGGCCTCATCGAGGACCTCCTCCATCTTCGCGGGGCTGAGGCGGCCTAAGCTGAACCTCACACCCTGGGGGGTGGGGGCCACTGCATTTAGGTCGCCTCGGTGGGAGAGGCCCCGGCGAAGGGGTTTCTCTGGAGTTGCCAACACTGGTATATCTTCCTCCTCACGACTGAGACAGAAAACAAACCAGTGCCCACACAGAAGAAAGCAGGACACAACCCCAAACCCCAACGCCCAGGCTGGCCTCTAGGTGATGAGAAACCTGCTTCCATGAAGCCGAATAGGCCGTTAGCATTTACTGACATTGGAGAGATTACGTGGGGATGAAGACGCAGCTAATCCACTTACCATTCTTTTTTTTATTGATTAAGGTATTACATGTGTCCTTATCGACCCATTGTCCCCACAACCCCTACTCATGCCCTCACCCCCCTGTTGTCTGTGTCCATTGGTTAGGCTTATATGCATGCATACAAGTCCTTTGGTTGATCTCCCACCCCCCACTTACCATTCTTAACACCCTGCAATCTCATTCCAGCTTCTCCCTTCTCCCCTTGCCCAGTAATGGTGTCTTAGGGGCCCAAGCAAACCAGCCACCAGCCGCGCCAGTGCATCCCAACTTGCTAAATTACCAACCCAGGCCCCAGAGGCCAAAAATTCAGCAGTAAGGGGTTAGAGACAGAGGCATCGTTGGAGGAAAGTAAGCAGCAGAAAGAGGCTGGTACCTGTCCGATGGTGACAGCCCTCCAAAGTCCAAGGTCTCATCCACTATAAACTTTACATCTGCAGGGGAAGAAGGAATGAATGCCCGTGTGCGTCCCTAAGGTGCTCTCAATCGCAGGGTCTCAATCTTCCCTTCAGGGTTTCCTTACCTTCCTGCAAATCGCCCATGTTCCAGCCGGCAGGAGCAGGACTCAGCTTGGACCAGAACTGGAGACAAAGCATACCTTTCTTCGGGTCTCCATCCTGCCCAAGGCTCCCAGCTAGACTCAGAGCGCAAGCCAGGGGTCACGCTGCCGTCAAGCAAGCGTCCCAGGAGTAGCGCCTGCTCCGGTTTACTGCCGTTACCTCCGGGGAAGGTGCGGAGAGCTCCCCCTACACCCTTATCGCCCTTCGCAGATTGCCCTCCCTCCCCCCTGCGAGCCCGCCTCTCCGCATTGGGGGCGCTCTACGCGCCCCATATTCCTCCCATCCTCTCCCCAAGCCACCTTTCCACTCCCCGCGGGAGCACACCCACAGCCTACCGCGAGTTTTCACTTCCCGCCCCGCCGCATCTCCCGCGGACAGAGCTTTCCTCCCACAACTTAGTCCCGGGAATCAGCTCCGAGGGGGCGGGGCTCCTTTCGAATCTCTCAGGCCCCACCCACTCCGACCACATGCGTGCAGTGATTGGCGGATCCCGGCGTCCTCAGCCCTCGGGGGGCGGGGCGGCAGCGGGCAGCTGGCCGGAAGTCTGCAAGTGGGGGCGGGCTGGAGAGCGGTTCCAAGAAAGACTCCATCCGGGGGTCTGCAGCGGGGACGCCGGGAGCGCGCACGCGTGCGCCGGAGGTCTTCGCGCGATGATGAGTGTAGGGTTTGCTCCCCGTCACTTCCCCTTTTCCGCCTCCTCCTCGTTTTGCTTGGAGAAGCCGGGGTTGTGGCTCCCGGGACCCGCGTGTTCACCTGACGCCCCTCGCGGCTGTGGGTCCTGAAACAAACGCTCCGCTCCGCCTGAGGAAATTCGTTTCCTTGGGCCCCCGCCTCGTGCCCGCGCCGCTTTTGCCAGATTGCCTCAGGGGTGACCTTCCCTGGTTACGGAAACACCTAAACATCTGTAATTTAGGTATGTTGAGGTTGTCTGAGGAGGACAGACACCTTCCACGGCTCTCAAAGCAGGAACGTTCAGAACCTGAGGCAGCCAAGGTGTGAAGACAGCAACGGCCAGGGGGCAATTACAGAACAGTGACGGCGTGTAAACTACAGCACAGGGACCCTAGTCCATGGTATAACTATGTAGGGGGCCAGGTGGGACTAGACTCATGGGGCGCTCACCTCATCTAATATATACATAAAAGCCTGCGCGACCATTACCACCCAACGGCCAGTCGCTATGACGCGCACTGGCCACCAGGGGGCAGAAGCTCAACACCGGAGCTGCTCCCTGGTGCGCTCCATAGCGGGAGCGCTGCTCAGCCAGAAGCCCGGCTCACGGCTGGCAAGTGCAGCTGAGGCGGTGGTTAAGGAGTGGGCAGGCCCACCTGGCTGGGGTGAGCGTGAGGGGCGCTGCGCCGGCTCAGGCTCCTCCCCGCTGCCTGCCGCTTGGTGCACTGCTACATCCCTCAGGGGATGTCCGACTGCCGGTTTACATACATGCATACATATGTGTATGCATGTATGTAAACCGGATATATATATATGCATGTAAACCAGCAGTGGGACATCCCCCGGGTTGTGAGAGGGCTCAGGCCAGGCTGAGGGACCCTGCACAAATCCGTGCTCCAGGCCTCTAGTAAGTAATAGAAATACCTAACCACCATGCTATACACCTGAAACTAATAATATTGGATGTCCATTGTAATTGAAAAATAAAATAATTCAAAAAATAAAGTAAACGTGATGGAAAAGAAAAAAAAAAGGGGGGGGGGGCCTTTAACGATGGAGAATTGGGTTCAAATTCAGCCCTGACTCGTGGGTGTACATGGGAGACAGGCTTGAGCCTATTTTTATATTTGGTCCCTGGGTTTTTCTATGAAGGGAAGATCCTGGCAGGGATATGATTCAGAGCATAATTATGAATATCAAGTTTTATTCCGTGTGCCGAGGAGCCTTTGAGGGGGTTTGTAAATTGCTCCCGCTAAACTCAAAGCTGTGTTCATAAACCCCTGAAGCCTCCTCATTAGGGGTTTTTCTCTCTGTTGTTTCCAGATGTTGCCTGGGAATAGACGGGGCCACAAGTCAACAGAGCTTCTCAGAAATGTCCTAAAGATTTTTTTCCAAGATTGTCCAAAGAGTTTGCCTGTAAACCAGGGGTGGGGAACCTTTTTTCCAACCAAGGGCCAGTTGATATTTATAACATCATTCCCGGGCCATGCAAAATTATCCACTTAAAAATTAGCCTGCTGTATTTGGTCAGATATTTAATTAACTCGCCCTTAATGCCTTGGCAGGGCCAGACCAAATGATTTCAGGGGCCTTATGCGGGCCGCGGGCCAGCCGTTCCCCACCCCTGCAAAGAGCCTGAACTTGAGTCTCCAGCACTTGTGACCATTATTTGGGCCATTTGTGGGCTTTTTTTTGTTGTTTTTTGTCTGCTTCCTGGTTTTCAGTGGTACAGTTGAGATGGTGAGGTTTACAGGAATGAGATGTTGCTGTAAAAAAAATGCCACAGGGAGCAAAGGAGCCTTGGAATTTAATGGAGTGACCAGGGAAAGGGTGGGGAGGCTCAGAACCTGCAAGCTTAGGTGAGGAAGACCTGAGAGAGGAGGATGGCTTCTTTGCCCCAGGTTTGTGGGTAAATGTGGAATTTTAGTTGCTTGTAGGATTCAGGTTCTATGGAGGTGGGGAAGCCAGAGCCAGATGCCTCCCTGGCAAAGTGGAGATTTGGGGGAAAGAAGCTGTTAACTGTACTTTTTTCTTCCCCTAGGAACAGCTTGAGGAAATGCTGCACTTCTTCAGCCACCTTCAGGTAAGCGGGGGAAGCAGCTTTAGAAAATGGGAAGTTAGTTTCTCCTAAGGAAACTCATCTTCAATTTTTTATCGCCGAATGATGATCTTGAAAGCTCTCCCTGGAGCACGCCTGCCTTTCCCTCCCCCCGTGCGTTACATTACCTTCCTCACTCTCAAGCTCCAGCAGCCCTTCCTTGATAACTTGTTTCCTAAGCCCATTTCTTTTAGGAATCACTTTTTCTAGCTCTGTGGTTGGACAAATAAATGTTCTCTTATTTAAAACAAAACAAGAACAACGGAACTACTTTCTCTTTCAAATGACAACAAGCTCAGAAAAACAGATTTTAGGTACAATAATTCTTCACTCGGCATAAAGCTACTAATCTGGAAACTATTTGCCTCCCTCAACTCAACCCCAAATGGTATATACATATGAACAGGTGGATAAGTAATAAGTAAGTGAATTAATGAAGAAGTTACACCCCCTTCCAGGCACATGGTAGGTCTTAATTCAGGAGGCACTCCACAGTGTTGAATGCATAAATGAAGAAATTAAGAATTCCATTGCAGTTCTCCTTGAATGCAGAAAGAGTAACCATGACTGTGGGTCTTGTTCAGTGTGCATATTTTATTCCTTCTCCGTGAAGGGTAAGAATATATGAACTTTAAGGGATGGCCCTTGAGCATTTTAACTAACAGCAGAGGCATGGGGCTGTGGGCTAAGGCCAGAGGTCTGGCTGATCCTTAGGGCATCATTGCTGGGCATTCACTCCTTCCCGACCTAGGCCCAGCTTGGCTGGAGCTCCCTCTTGGCCATCGTGTACATGACTGGTTGGCTCTGGTCTCTGCCCCTCACCCCCAACAGTCTCAGCAGGGGTTACGTGCATTAGAACCTACAAATGATTTATGTGACTGTTTTCTCAATTTTCTCAAGGATGGTACATAAATAGTCATATCCTAGATACATAGGAAGAAGTTCCTTTTTGATATACGATGGATGCCTTGGGGCATTAGCACTTAATTCTCATAGAACTTCAGTTGAGAGAGGCTGGAACAGATACTTCGCCTCAACTTAAAATAGACCTTCGATCTGAACAGAAAAGCATTTCACACTCTTTGCAGCAATACGGCTCCTTCCTCCTCAAAACCTCGCCTAATATTTACTAGGTCCTGGAAATGGTTTCTTTCTTAAGCCCATACCTACTACAGTGAGGATCTCTGAGTGAAAAAGGTGAAGGAAAATAGGGAAGGCTCCAGCTCAAACACACCTGCATACTTGGAACGACTTATGAGCTTCTATTTACTCATTTAGAAAATTAATATTAAAGAGACAAAGCTCTTAGTTCAATGGCTGCTGCATAGAAGGCTGTTTGCGCTATATACAGAGTGGGGCAAGCGTAGATTTACCGTTATTCATATGGAAAAGAATACAATAATAACAATACAAGAATATATTGTTCTGCATACTCACAGCTATAAAGCTACTTTTGTCCCACCCTATTACTGTGTGTAACAAACCACACCAATATTCAGTGGCTTGAAAAAAGCAGCCATTTATCTGCTCATGATTTATCATTTGGGCAGGGCTCTGCATGGACAATTAGTCTCTACTCCACAAGGAGAAGACTGGGCTTGACTATGGCTGAAGGTTCCAAGAGTCTTGGTGTCTAGAGCCTTGGTACTGTCTGTCAGCTAGGGTTTGGTTGTCCTGCATGTGGCCTCTAATAATTCAGTAATCTATCCTGAAATTCTTTACATGGGAGCCAACTTGCAAAAACAAGCAGAAACTACTAGACTCCTTAAGGTCTAGAACTGTACCAGCATCATTTCCACTACATTCTTTTAGTCAAAGCAAGTTGCATAGTCAGCCCAGATTCATGAGGAAGAGAAATAGATGCAAACTCTTTTTTTCTTCTTTTTAATGATTTTAGAAAAAGAGAGAGGAAGGGAAGTAGGGAGGGAGATTGGAAGGTGAGAGTGAAGGAACTGGGGGGCGGCGAGAGCAGAGAGAGAAAAGAAAAACAGAGAAACATGATTTGTTGTTGAAAGAGGAGTCTGTTCCACTTACTCATGCATTCATTGGTTGATTCTTGTATGTATCTTGACTGGGGATCGAACCCATAAACTTGGCAGTGGGATGATGCTCTAACCAACTGAGCCACCTAATCAGGGCAATGTTAACTCTTGATAAGAAGATCGACATGCCCAACCTAGGATGGGAGGAATTGTTGCTATCTTTTGCAGATTCCATCACAGAATGCCTTTAATATGTTATTTGTTATAAGAATAAAAACAAATGTAAGCAAGAACACCTCACCTTAATTCTTTCCCTGGGGCTTAATAATTAATATGCTGCAATTTCTTCAGTATCTCCAAGCCCTCAAGTCTTAGTGCTCTGTCTCTAATTAGCTAGGTATGTATTTATGTGTCCTGCTGTCTGGATGTGCCTCCTGTTGTTATCCAACTTTTACTGGAAAGCCCAGAGAGGAAGAGGCAAGTTATCTTCATCTCTTTCAGCACCTGGTACTGTATAGAGCTGAACTCAGTTCTGTCATACACTGTCTAGGAACAAGGACACTATTAGAAACCTCTGTGGAAGAGAAAGTGAATATCGGAAGAGAAAGAGAAATCTGAGGTTTTTTGAAATTGCAAATAGTCTAGCTGAAGAATTCCAACTTTCTAAATGGTTTTCCCACATGGAAAGGCACAAACAGATGGACACTTATGCACTGAGGAGCCTCGCATTTATTTAGATTCAGTCCAAACCAGATGCTGTACTGAAGCTCCTTAAGAACACAATCTCAGCACAGTCAGGCTTCCTGGAGGCACAGAAAAGAGAGAGTTTGTTATGGCCATAACAGCCAGCAGCCAGAGCACATACAGGGTGGTATGAATTCTCTACTTACCCTGCCTCATTGCTGGTCACTGGCTGGGAGAGAGGTAAAAGGACAACTAACACTAAGAAGACTAACACTAACCCAGTGGTCGGCAAACCGCGGCTTGCGAGCCACATTCGGCTCTTTGGCCCTTTGAGTGTACCTCAATCAGATTGAGGACGTTTTTAGCAAAGGCCAGCTTATGAGTACCCTAATTAAGTTAATAACAATGTACCTACCTATATAGTTTAAGTTTAAAAAATTTGGCTCTCAAAAGAAATTTCAATCGTTGTACTGTTGATATTTGCCTCTGTTGACTAATGAGTTTGCCAACCATTGCACTAACCCAACACAATACTGACACAGAGAGGGACCTGAGGGATGGCAAGAGAACTGTCTTTGCAAGCCAACTGGCAGAGAGAGTTCTTCTGAGAAGTTGGTACTTTAATGCATTCCTTAAGGTCTTCATTTGCTATTGATCAATGATAAGCTCCTGGGATTGAATTCATTCTCAGTTTTTATCAGCTAGGAGCTGCAAGTGAGAGGAGACATTGGGAACCCATTCTCTTTAATTCTCTCATGAACTTCTCTTTCACCTCACTCATCAGTTTGTATACAACATTTCTGTCGCGAATGGTTTGGAATCTGAAGGCGCCATCAAATTCTAAACCATGATCTGAGTTGCCATTTGCTTGTAATGTGCTGCTTGGAACTACATACCCACATTTTCAATTATCCTCTTGCAGGAGAAGGAATCCATAGACTTCAAAGTAGAAAAATAGGCACTGGGTCTGTTTTTCACCATGCTTATGGTACCGAAATAGAAACAATCGACAAGAGCAGCTTCCTTCTTTCCCTTGCCGCCACCATGTGGTGTTGGTGACCCTTGCCCATCCTCTACTCCTGGTTATTCCTTTGACATCTTTTCTTACAGCATCTGCCCACCTCCCTCCCACAGATCCCCCTGACAATTAGGCAGATGCTATCACTCTTCCCCGAGGAGCATAAATTCTTACCATGAACTTGAGTATTAGAGAGAGATAGAGCATGTGGCAAAAGTAGATTTCATCTATGATAAATTTCCTCCATGGGAATGATAGGATTGAAAGGCTCAGGAATTCATATCTGCCCATGTCTCAACAACACTAGCTAGAAACATGAAACATTCAGATACCTGTTTCTCTCTCCTTACCTTCCTCAAGGGTTGTCCATGTCTTCTTAGGGAGCCTCAAAGAGGAGCTGCAAGAATTCAGACATTTCCCAATGTTAATATCTCAGAAATCTCTGGGAAACCTTCTTTCAGAGTCCTGGGAAGGTGTATGCTTCTCAGTGTTTTTTCTTTGGGAGTCCACAATGCTAATGAGTAGTTTATGCATAGAGAAGAATAGGGTATGTAATTCATTCTACACACAGTTAAAGAGTGTCTGTTGTGTGTTAGAAACTGGGCTCAATGCTGGGATGGTGGGGGAGGAGAAAAAGGCAGATAAAATTTTCCACCCTCATAGTGCTCATAGTTTAATGGGGAAACAGATCAGTAAATTGATAAATATAAAAAAGTGCTAAATGCATTGATGGAGATCTGAACAAGGTGACAGTGTATGAATGAATACTTTAAAAGAGGTAGAGAGATGTGCAATATTTTCTTTTAACAAACCCGCGGGCAAAGTTCTCTGGTTTGTTAAAAAACCCAATAAACAGCTGCAGCTTTCTTGGACTGAGTCAAAAGATTGTGTGTGTGTGTGTGTGTTTAAAGTGATCTGGGTGTGGACCAGGAAACTTGGGCTCTTTCCACCATAGTGCCAACTCCTCAGTTAAGCAACATTGGAAATCTCGAGTAATCAATCACCTCCTTGTACATTAAGTTTCTCTTTTGCAAAATTGAAATAGCAACTCTTCCTATATTGTAGAATTATGTACATCCTGATGTTGACTTTGATGAAAGGGTCTGAATGGGGAAGCAAATTAAGCCCTTTTCCATCTAGGCTTGCGTCTCTGCCCCAACTTTGCACCTGTGGAGAAGGCATGAGTTCTGCCCTTACTCATCACATCCACCCGACAGTCCACGGACGCCTCCCCCAGGGCGTTAATCGCCTTGCAGGTGTAGATGCCCCCATCAAAAGGACCGGGCTTGCGGATTTCCAGTGAGCAGATTCCCAAACGAGTGAGGGCTCTGTACTTGGGGTTGCCTTGGATATCCATGTTGTTCTTCAGCCAGACAATCTTCGGCTAGAAGATAAGGATGAGGGTGCATCAAGGGGTAGTAAGAACCAATTGTTCTTTCTGTGCTCAGTCTCTGAGACACTTTGCCTGCAAGGTTTGGGGACACACCAGCCAGAGGAGCAGGAGCGGTAGGGTGCTTTAGGAACAGATAGTACAGGGATCTAGAAGAGATAATGGCCTCTGGGTAGTCCCCATCCCTTATATTTGGGAAGGGGTTCCCCCTCCAGAATCCTCAACAGCCTCCATGCTCCTTCTCTTGGTTGAAAGAGCACCTGAAACCTTGCCTTGTTCATCAAGTATTTCTGACTAAAAGAAAAGTGGTAACTTCTGTTCTATCCTGCTCAAGCAGCCCCTTTATGCCTCAGAAGAACTGGGCGTCAGATTTGCCTCTTTTTTTTATATACATTATTGAATCATTCCTAGTCTTTCCCACTGTTAGCTTGGAAGTTACTCCTGTCCCTCTGGTTAGAAAGTAGTTTCTAGAGAGGACTTATTGGTATTTTCTTTCTGAGATGTCTGGCCCAGGACTAGTACACAAAAGGTACTTGGTAAAGGTTTTTATGCCATGTGTGGAATGAGTAGGTTGCAAATAGACAGGGAACCTTGCTCAGAGTTGTGGCCAAAGGCTCAGTTTTAGGCAGCTCGCATGTGCATGGCCCCGATCAGATGAAATGCAGTGGGGGAGTAAAGAGAAACCAGCGGGACTACATCACCCCTGCCAGAGAGACAGACAGCTTTGGAGCTCATTCCCAATTGCCAGCCAGTCAGAAAGTGACATCTTCATACACGAGCAACAAACACTAAAAGGAATACTGGGAATATTCTCCACTTTGGCCTATTTTGGACTCCAAGTGCTCTGACTGTTCCTACGGGACCTGTTATGGAAGAGGCAGATGATGGTGATGGGAACAAACGTTCTGGTTGGAATGCTCTTCGACATAGCTAAGGTTAGAGCAGGCACAGGAAGCAGCATGGCACAGCCACCCATAGATCTCCCCACTCACCTTGGGAGAGGCACGGACGCAGCAGAAGAGCTGGGTGTCATAGCCGGTGACTGTAGTGCAGTTCACCAGAGGCTGGGTGAACTTTGGAGCTTCAGAGAAATCTCGCTGGGCAAACGCCTTAGTCTTGTAAACAGTAACTGAGGTGACCAAGAAAGGCCCTGATGTAGTGTCTGAGATCTCCATCCTCCTTCAAGTCTTTATCCTTCACTTCCCAGCTCAGGGTCTTTGCACCTTACCTGCTTTCTGGATGTGGGCAAGGTCGGCAGTGATGGGGGCTGTCTCACTGAGCCCACACTGGTTCTCAGCAAAGACTCGAAATGCATAGGAGTTGCCGATGATAAGGTTGGAGACTGTGAAGCTGGTGCGGTGATAACGCTCCAGCACTGTGAACCACAGCTTTGGGGTCCCAAGAAGATGCCATGAGTGAGACACCTGTTTTGTGAACTCAATCCACTTTAGCCCACCATGTGGAGCTATCAGAGCCCCATTCCAGAATGTGCTATACCTCCTTCCCTTCCTCCCTCCCCGCTGGGCCTCACCCCAGATTTTGTGTCAGCCTTCTGCACCGTGTATCCGAGGAGTGCCGCATTGCCTGTGTCTTGGGGAGGTGTCCACTCCAGGGTAGCATTGGAGTCCCAAACGTCCACCAACTTGATACTCTGAGGAGGGCCTGGCCTCTCTGAAAGGGCCAAGCATGGCACAGGGCATGTACAACTCGCATGTGTGGAAATGGCTTCAGGAGTACCCCTTCTCCTCTGCTCAGCTACTCCTCCCTCCATCCACTTCTGTGTCCCACACTCAGTGTGTGGGAGCCACCCTGGATTCCCCAGCTCTCTGTGATGCCTGGAGAGGGAGCCCCTGAGGACCACCCCATCTGGTGCTCTCCTCACCGTACCGATCACCAAGATGTCAATGGTGGCAGTGGCCTCTAGCCCGCCCAGCTGCACACTGAGCTGGTAGCGACCTGAGTCAGCACGTTGGACTTCTCGGATGAAGAGGATGGAGTCCTGCTCCCCATTCCGCACACTCACACGACTGGCATCCAAGGCACAGCTATTATGTGTCCAGGTGGCTCGAGGTTTGGGTTTGCCCTGAGAAATAGGGATAAGGCTGTGAGCAGCCCCAAGAGGCCTCTTGACCCTCCCCCCAGTTCCACATGGTGACTTGATTTGCAGCTACAAATTCTTTGAGTTAGAGATTGATGGACTCTCCCAGGAGACTTCCGTCTTTCAGCAACAGCCTAAGGATCATGGGAAAAGAGGTGGCTTTGAGTCTCCCACCCTCGGTGAGTTCAGGTCATGGACATGCAGGGCAGCAGGGACTAACAATAGCTGCCAAAACTCCCGCGAGCCTTCCCCGCTGAGAGCTCCCAGAACTCTGCAGCCCGAAGGACCACATCACGTGGGGCCCAACCCATCCCACCCTCAGGAGTGCCGACGGAAGGCCCATTTGGCCTCAGACTTCTGGTGATATGGCTCCCTTCATTCAAGACCAGGACCACTGCCCCACTGCTAGTAGGACTCTTGGTATCTGTTTCCAAATCAAACCTTGTCCTGATCCCAGCCATGGACCCAGCGTGGGGCGGGGGTATGATCACCTGGAACGGAATTCGTAGGTTCACAGTGTCTCCAACCTTGCGGATGTAGGTCTGCCTCAGCGCCCGAGGTAACCAGATCTTAGGTTGCTCTGAGTGATGGACATGGAGAGAATGGGGTGGTGAGCCTCTTCTGGTGGGAAGAGTGGTGCTCAGAGGGAGTGGGTACTGCCTTCAGCTGTGCTCCATGGGCAGGTGACCCAGGCTTAGCAAATTAAGTTCTCTCACAGGGACTGGGAAAATTGCTCCTATCATCTTGCTGGCATGTAGGGCCAAACAACTGGCTAAAGGACCCTCTAGAGAGCGCCAGTCTTGGCAGCAAGAGCACCTGAGTGGGAACCTGATGCTTCTGTTAATTTATAACTAGCAACTCCTGACTTCCCATCAACTAAGATTTCTTTTTTCTGTTTGTGCACAGACAAGTCCAGTCTGTGTGGTTTGTCTTTCCACCCTTTTGCTATATTTATCCTTAACAGCACTCCTTTTGTCAAGGCCACTTTCTTTCTTTTTTAAAAAAAATATATTTTATTGCTTCTTTACAGAGAGGAAAGGAAAGGGAGAGAGAGCCAGAAACATCGATGAGAGAGAAACATTAATCAGCTGCCTCCTGCACATTCCCCACTGGGGATGCGCCCGCAACCAAGGCACATGCCCTTGACTGGAATCGAACCCGGGACCCTTAAGTCTGCAGGCTGATGCTCTATCCACTGAGCCAAACCAGCTCGGGCAAGGCCACTTTCAATGTTAATCCTGACCTCCAAGTGTCAGCCCTGTCCCCCAGTTTGGTGCCAGACCCGAGGAGAGGGCTTTCCCTTCCAGAGGCAGAGGCAGCTCCCTAGACCCACTCAGACAGCACTGATGCCATTGCACAGGTTGCTGGTGTCTGGGTGCCGTCCTCTGCATGGCTGCTCGGCTCAGTGCCTGCACAGTGTTCTTCCAGTTTGTGGAGGATCACCCTGTACAGACAGAATCTGGGACATACTAGATCCACTGCTTACTTACCCTTGCTCTCCCAGTGAGAAGAGAGATTAGATCATGTTTATTAGCTTCCAGGATGAAGACAGGAGATGCTCAGGAAAGTGCTGAGTGTGAGGTTTGGAAAATGACCAGGTATAATTTTTCTCCTTGGCCTCAGGCTGCCTTGACTGAGAAAATGCAGACATCCCACTTGGGTTCCCTTGGGGGCCCAGCTAAGACAGACACCATTTTCCAGCCTTTTGGGGGCTCCTGTCTCCTCCTTTTTCAGGCACATATAGTCCCCTGCTGCTATTCTCTTAAATGGAATGTGACAGTGCCTCAGTTTCCACCAGCTTCCCAGCCTCCCCTAATGATTCATTCCTAGCAGTTGGACATTCACTCCTGGTCCCTGCCCCCCCCCCCGCCCCCACACACAGCACAATTGCTTGATAGTGGATTTCAAATTTTTTATAATATCCATTTCTCTGTTAATACATTCCTAAGCATTCACAGACATTTACCTGTAAATTGAACTGTTTAAATATATACAGTATATACTGCAAAATTTTGAATGATGAAATTTAAAATAGTGGTTCTGCTCTGTTCTTTCTACCCCTCAATTTTTAGATCGTTGTCTAGAGACCAACAATTTCACTCCCACAGTTCCCCCCATTACGATCTCAAGATCATCTGGCCTTGGTAACTGGACATAACCACAGACATTCAGCACACACTGTCCATTTCATTTACCTAGTTTCCTTTTCTGCTGTGTGCCTTACGTTCTCACTTGGGTTGTGCTGTCTTAGACTGTACTTTGCTCCTGCAGGAACAGAGGGGTTCAGGGCCTCCAGTGCTCTGAGCGCCCTTCCTCCCTGAGCTGCTCCGGGTCTGCTAGCCTCAGTAGGAATAGGACAGCCTTAGAGCCCAAGCAGCTGAATGACCCTGCTCTGCTTGCCCGCTGTTTGACTTTGACGGTTTGGGAGGGGGCGGGGCATGAAGAACAGAAGAAGTGTTTGTGCGATGTGTTGCTCTCCTGGGGCCATCTTGGCAAGCCACCAAGGAGTTGAGAACAGGCGGATATGACTTAAGGGTTTTCTGGAAAAAGAGGGCAGCAATTGAAAAAGAAGGGTCAAAACCTCATCTTGTTGGGCTTGGTTCCCCACTGTTGGGTAGGGAAATCACCCTTCACACTTACTGGGGAGAGGGCTGGAGAGGAGCCTCCAGAATGTCTCTGTTATGAAGAGCCTAGCTGAGCACCCAGCACAAGGAGCAGACTGGAAGGAAAGGGCTTGGAGAAGGAAACAGATTTGCTGAGAGTATCATGTCTAGTTGGGAAGTTGTGCTGGACCGGGACTCCTGCTTCCCCATCTGAGCATGGCAAACCTGTCCACACTTCTGTCCTCCAGCATCCACCTGAGACTGGGCACCAAAGTCAAGGCTCTGACTGATCTTGCCCCTGGAGGGAGGTGGCAAATAATGGACACCCTCAAGAACTGAAAAGGTTGAGGTGAGAAAAGAAGCCCAAGCTGTCATGCCTAGAAGATGTGCTTGCTGAGCTCTGCTCTGCTCCTCTCAGACTTTAGGGAGGAAACAGGCTTCTCTAGATGGGTGCGTGCTCATGTATCTGTTCCCACGTGGTGTTTCTTTTGTTTCTTAAAAAAGAACCTTGGTAAGTGTTAGCTTAGTTTCACCTGAACTACAGAGAAACATTAAAGAAATGGGTTTATGTGGCACATAAGCTAAGACAGGGGAATTAGGCGGAGGATGAGCAGAATGGCCCTGAGATCCAGAGGGGATCCCAACAGGGGCAGAGAGAGAAGAAAGGCTGTCAGCTAGGATGGTGATCTTCTCCTCCCCAGAGGTCTCCTGTGAAGTTCTTTGCCTATAAGTGAGACTCCCTGACCCAATGATGAGTAGATAGGGGACAAACTGAAGTTACTAGAATGCTCCAACTGAGGTTCAGTAGGCGAGGATATGGCTTTCAGCATGCTCCCAGGTCCCCATTGGAGGGCAAAGGATGGTTTGAGGGGAGAGCAGCTGACAAAGTGTGGGAGGTGGCAGAAGAGTGTTTGACAGCTCCAGGTGCCTGGGCAGCAAGCAACAGGCACTTCCCCAGCTCAACTCGGCCTTCTTGTCTGCCCTGCAAACGAGCAATCTGACCCTTTGCTGAGAATGTTAATAGGGGGGCTTATTTGGGGCATCTCTCTTCACACCTCCATAGCCCAGTGAGGTGTGAATTGTACTGACCTTGAGGAAACATGGCTTTCTCCTCCTCAGATGCCAAGAGGGATGTGAACCAAAGACTAGAGCCTGAAACAAGAAGCGAGGTTTTCTGAGGTTTTCTAAGACGAGGTGTGAGACAGCCACAGTTTGGTTTCCTCCCTTTATAGAGTTTTGGGGAAAAGGCATTTTGAAAGTCCTTTGAGAGCCATTGGCTCTGAGCTGTGTCTCTCTCAGTGCTGTGTTTCTCTGACAGGACGTCGTCTAATTCTTTTCTTAGAAATTAGTAGTGAAGACCATCGAAAGTCCAAAAATCTTGACTCTTCTTAATTAGGAAATTCCTCCTAGTTCACCTTAATTTTCATTCCACTGAAGTTGATGCCCATTTCCTTATTCTTTGCTCATGGGAAAATGTGTTCATATCCTCTCATAATTTCCTTTCACATGGTTAAAGACTTTTTTTCCAGCAGTTCCCTAAGGGCTGTGTAGTCCAAATTGATGTTATGAATTATGGCCTGGAGAGTGAAGAAACAAGATGTGCAGAGTGAAGGGGGTGTCTGCAGGTGTGTGTGTGTTGAGTGTGTGTGTCAGTGAATGGTTACCAGAAGATGGCGAATGCACAAGATGAACTGTGGCTTTGAAACATAACCAGAGATTTCCAGGGATCCAAAAGTACCAGCATTTCTTAGAGAAACATTAGCAGATGCTTAGAATGTGGCCTTGGACTTATCAGAAACCTGTGTGGAAAAGTGTGATGGGAAAGGCATATGGGACCTCAGGAACACCTTGTGAAGGACAAGAACGTCTTCTTGAAGACCATGAAACTAAGGTCAGAAAAAAATAAAAGGATATAGACATAGGCAACACTTTTCTGAGAAGACTTGTTTAGAGATCTCAGGCATTACACCCCTCCCTGTGGTAGTCTTCCCCTCTGCTGGTGACTTTCGCCCTGACTCACTGTCTTCTCCCCAGCGCAGCTCCAGTCATGATTCCTGGTGATTTCCATAGCCATCCTTCCAACCTCTGCCGGGCCTTACACCACGCCTGCTACTCCTCCAGGAATTTTATCCTCCCCTGCTTTACCCTTGTTCCTAGGTCATTGTCTAGATCAGTAACTGCAGCCCCTCTATAATCTGAATTTCAAGCATCCCATTCTCTCATCCCCACCTCTGTGACAGAGATGGCTAATTGCCCACCCAGATTTACATGATCTCTTCCGCAGTATCCTGATCTCTGAGAAGGGGCTGCCCCCTTGCCAGTGATATGTGAGTAAAATTGATGAGAATCACTCCTGAACCAAGGCTTTTAAGAAATTAGTTCCCTTTTTCTCCTTCCACTACTGGTCAGCTCAGCTAGGCTCAGGTGAGCAGCACGGAGCTGTCGGCATTGGGGGTGGGAACCAGGGACTGGAAGGGGCACCCACCACCTCCTAGCTCAAACATGCCTCTTTGCCGAGAGGCTCAGGGAGACCACCATGGAGAAGAAGCCACATGCTTCTCCCAGGAGGGCTCTGCTTCCATGGGGCTCAGATTCTGAGAAGTGGGGTTTCCTATGGGAGCCAGAGGGGGTGTTGGGGTAGGCCCTGGACTCATGACACTGCCCAGGGAGAGGCAGAGTGTCATGGACTATTCACTACTTAGTCTTCCAGTCACTTTAGCTTTTTATTTCCCTCTTTTAATATAGACAGCCACGATCTCCCCCTTATTCCCTTTCTGACTGGCATTAGTATAGCATGTCCTCCTAGTCCCCGTGATAGATATTTCTTAAAGGTAAAAGTATAAACAGATTATTAGTCATTGTAAAGTGCCACAAACACCATTTACCAAATTCTCAGCTAAAAAAGCAAACACCCAGCAGAGACACATGAATAGCAAATGAGAGTCCACCAAGGAAGGGCGTGAGTGCGGGGCTCCAAGCAATGCTTCTCCGTCCTAAGTCCCCATCCCTTTAAGTCGTTAGCTCTGCATAAACCTAAGGAAGTGCCATCAGGGAGTCGGGATATCCTCCCATCTCCCACCACCCTCCCTAACCCCACAGTCACCTGGTTCTAGAGGAGCCAGGAGCTGAGGAATAGGGCTGCTGGCCCCCTGTCGAGGTGAAGTCTGGGGTTCTTCTGCATCTGCTGGGCTGGCTTCTTTCACCTTCAGCGTGGGTCCTGAGGCCACCTCCGGTGCCGTGACTGCCTCCATGCTGGGCCACCCAAGGCTGGGCTCCAGCGGCAGATTTTCACTGTTGGTGCTGAGGGAGGGGCTGAGCACCTGCTCTTCAGCCTCTCCAGGGGTCCCCGCCATGGGGTTATGTAATTGGGCTGGCTTCTCCCCACCCCACTACTTGCAGAAGAAAGGCTGAAGCAGGGCTGGGGGAAGAAAGGGGGATCAGACAGCAGCCCAGAATAGCCACAGGAGGAGGGCCGAGGTGGCCCTGTTATCTTGGGAGTGAGATGACACCCCTCACGCAGCACCGGGGAGGGAGGAGAGAGCTTGAGCTTCAAATAGCTCCCCCTTCTCCCCCACGCAAAGACCATCCAGACAGGGCCTCTGGCTCCTGTGGGATTGGGTGACATCTTGACTCCTGACCTCCAGCTCATCCGACATGGTGTTCAGGTCCAAAGAAAGGGGCCCCAGAATTAGCTGAGTGATAGGCATACCTTTAACTGCTCTTTCTTTCTCGACTCCCATATTCAATGAGTTGTAAATTTTTAACTTGACCTTTTTTTGTTGTTGATACTTTCCTGAAGATATTTTTTTCCGTTGACTTTTAGAGAGAGTGGAAGTGGGGAGGGAGGGAGAGAGACAGTGATGTGGGGAGAGACATCGATTGGTTGCCTCCCACACATGCCCCAACAGGGGTGGGAGCTCAAACCTCCAACCCAGGTGTGTGTCCTTGACCAGGAATTGAACCCACCACCCTTCAGGTGCATGGGCCAACGCTCTAACCATTTAGCAATACCGGCCAGGGCTTGTCAACTTGACCTTTAAGGGTATGTCCCCATTCTCTCTCCCTCCCCCTAGTAACAGTGGAAGGTAGTCTGCACTCTGGAGCCAGACTACCAGGGCTCATGTTGGCCCCATCAGCAACTAGTTGTGTGACTTGCGACACATCACAGTCCGTCTTAGTTGTGTTTCCTCATCTGAAAAAGATATGATAGTAACCATAGGCTTGCTGTGAGGATTAAGAGAGGCAATCTGTGTAAAGTGCTTAGCAGAGTATAGCTGACTAAGTGCTCGATAAATGTGAGCTATTTTTAGGTCGGCACTTGCCCCTTTGAAAGCTCCCTCCCCTAGGAGATAAAGTACAAAGAAAGTGAGAGGCAGCAGAGGGAGGGAGGAGAGCCAGGGGCATAAGGTCAGAAGACTTGAGTGTGACTTCTGACTATACCGCTCACTCATTAGCTAGGTGACTCGGAGCCAATCACTGCCTCTGAACCACAGGTCTTTGGTCTATGAAGCAAGGATAATGAGGCTAGGGTTAGGTTGAGGATAAAACGATAAAAATGTAGGAAGTGGCCAACCCACAGTAGGTGTCAAGTTACATACTAAAGGTCCTATATGATTTCCAGGTTTACCAAACCATCATCCTACATGTGTGTACTTCGTCCAAATTATCTGGTTTCCTGTTGTGCTCTTTATCCCCAGAAGCCAGACTGTGTATCCCCTCGGTATATACATTTCTATGTCTATATAGACTTTAGAGCAGGTTTAGGTTCACAGCAAAGTTGAATGGAAATATGGAGCTCCCATATACCCCTCCCCATTAAGTCCTTATTTTTTTAAGGAAAATGGGTGTGGTTGAATGAATAGGCTCCTTACTCATGGTTACCTTTTAGCTCTCAATTTGGGGGCAGAGTCCAGAAGATCCCAATAGTCTGTGTTAGTCTTGGGGTGTGGGACAGAAGCCCTCTTTGCGACTTAGAGGCTCAGGACCAGAACACACTGTACACACACTTTGGGGTGCAGGAACCTGTTTATCAGGTTCAAGGGGGGAGGGGGGGGGCGGGGTCAGCAGGAACCTCTCCTAAAAGAAATATTTTGGATGAGAGGAAAGGGACAACTCTTTGAAAGGCCTTAAATGAAATGGATCAGGAAGGACTATGAATAAGAGCAGCAAGAGAAATGTAAGAGGGGCAAATGGAAAGATACCAAAGTTAAACTTCAGTGTTGTCATTTATCAAACCCGCTATAAGGAACATATAACTCAGGAGAGTAATTGTATGTTGCTGTGTCCAGAGGAAGAATATAGCAATTGAAACCTGAGGTGTGCGGGGTGGGTCAGTTAGACTTTCTGGGGGAAAACAAGCTGGTCCTACAAATACCCATGGGAAGTAGATCTTTATGAACATAAAGAGGAAGGGAAAAAGTAAGTAGTTTCCCCCATAAATTATCTTAATACCTTTCATGCTATAAATGCACAGTCCTGGCACTTTAATTGGCTTATGTGCTGGTTTGGTTTGATTGCTGAACCTAGAACTGGAAAAGCTATCATAGTAACAAATTGTAGTTTAGTCATTTCAGTAGGTCAGGTAACAAAGTCCCAGTCTGTTTTATTTCCAACCCAGATATTGCAAATATACAGAAAATTACCAGTACAAAGTTAAACACATCCAGATTTATTTACACAATGCTAAAGAAATTTGAGTTTTGTTTCCATTTTGTGGAATTTTATTATGGGGTCTGGCTTTGTTGTGTAAATGACATGGGTTGTTGAGACTTGATTATCCCACCTCACATGCAATTTTCTGTTCCAAGGGAACAGAAGATTGGTTTGTGTTTTAGCGCACATGCAGTAATGATCTTAATAACTGCTTTACACGTTAGTAGGAAGGCAGCTGTCCCCTAGTCTGGGGAAGAGGCAAAGATAAAGAACAAGAGGGACCACATGCTCAGAAAGGGAGCAAGAGACAAGAGGGGGTTGAACAACAGGCACATGGGGACCCTGAGCATTTCTGTGCACGAGGAGGAGGAGGAGGAGGAGGAGGAGGGTATGACTAAACCCTCTTCCCTAGATGTCCAAACACAGGAGGTGGGCAGACTATCAGGGAGCATTCAGTCACCTGACCACAAACGGAGGGCATGCGGAAGAGAACTGCAGTAGAGATCTGGGATACATCAGTAAGTCATTAGCATGTACACTATACAGTTTATACATGTATATATGTACATATATATAAAGGTACAGATTAGTTTGTTATTTTCTATAAACAAGAACACTTAAGAATGCACTGGTGTGAAAAAATGCATACAGCAAGTTGAAGACAATTTCAAATTCATGTTCCGATTCTTGTTAGAATGTGATGTAACCAGAAAATCAACATGCTGCTGCGATTTCAATCACCCTCCATGAGGGTGAGGCCTGGGCTCTGCTGGGCAGGATGGTGCTCCCAGAGCCGCCTGAGCTGGGCAAACGGTGGCAGATGGGACAGAAAGCCTGGCACTTGCTGAGTGCCAGGGCTGAAAGTCTGGCCCTTCCCATCACTCCATCATGTGGCAAATCTGAAACTTTGGTTTTGTTCAAAGGACATTTAGTCCATGCTTATTTTCCTGCTTGAGAGAAGGTAGGAGCAAAGTTGAAAAGCTGAATCTCTTCCTATTTGAGCAGTTCCAAGTCTCCAGGCTTCAAGTGGGATGAGGGGGCTGTACCGACAATTAGCAGGATGAGTTCTGAGCCAATGCACATAGGGGCAGGGCTCTTCAGAGCTCTCCTAAAAGGGAAGAGAGAATCTCTACCTGGATGACTTGCCTGGAAAATAAAGAACTGACTAAAGCCAGGCCAGCCCTGCCACCTGGGTTGGGTCTGGACAAGCCAACACTCCTCTCTGTGTCCCTGGTATCGTGACAAAGGCCTCAAGAAAACCAGCAGGAGCTGGAGGTGGCCAGTGAATTACTAATCTGTCAGGGGTGAAAGCCAGCTTGGGCATATAGAGGCCCAGAGGCAGATCTGGCAGGTTCTGTATGGTAACTAACCTATTGAATCTCCTGAGCCCAACCTAGAACACCCACACCCTCTAAACACTTGCTTCTTCTAAGTGTGTTTCCATCCGAATGGCAGCCTAGGTGTATGCATCCCTGGTCTCTGGTCTCACTGGAAACCAGAAGCCCCCTCAGGTCTAAGATACCTGTCCACAGAGCAGGAAAGATGGCAAGTTCTCCACCTGGATTTAAGAGCCCAGACCCACTCTGGATGGTCTGATATGTCCAGTCTCTCTTATGATGCTAAATTTTATTGCTGAAGCTACTAGAAATAATCTCTTCTGCTACTATCAAGCCCGGGACTTTCTACAATGATATGCTATACTTACTTTCAAAGATAATGCTCCTAACCCAACATCAAATTAGAGATCTTTTTTCTTAGATGCAATCATGGATTTAGGCTGTTTTGCTCATTGGCTGAGGATATATACTTGTGAGTGAGCAGGCTGATGTAGAACACTAACTAGCTGATAAAGGGAATACACCAGGCTTGTTAGCAGTCCTCAAACCAACTGAGCCAGCTAGCCAGCCAGGGATGGGAAATGAGGAGAATGGAGAAGGTGACTCACAGTGGAGAGTTCATTCCTGCACTCTTGAACAGTGACCCTTAATGAGGCGAGAAGCAGTTTCTAAACACACTATCAAAACTATCATTGTTTTTAGCCAGGAAAAACAGAATAAAATTTTTATCAAGGTGGCAAAAGGGCACTAAACACTGCTCTGAAAGAAATGACACTGATTCCTGCCCCATAGAACAGCCAGTCTGCAAGGAAGGAGCGAGCCTGTTGAGGGAGGCAGCACCCGCACACACCAATGTTCCAGAGTTCATGTTCTGCCTGCATGCTCGGGATATACGGGGGCCCCAGACAATTCACTCCATTTTTGTACCTCAGCTCTAGCTCCTAAAGATGGCAATTACAACCCTATCTTTTCTTTATTTCACAAGAATGTTGAGGTTCAAATGACATATTGCAAGTGAAACTGCTCTGAAAACTGCTAATTTCTACAGAAATCCCAGATATCATAAGCAAAGAGCCCTACTCTTATTGCTTAGAGAAGAATATTAACTTTCCTATATCTTAAAGCTGACTAGCGAATCACCACATCTCAGCACATCTACCCCAGTGAGTATATACTAGGAGGAAAGGTGTAGGTGAAGTAGATCTTTCCTGGACATCAAATTCACTTTGGGCAGGCCCAGCTCAGTGGCTGAGCATCGCCCCATGAACCAGGTCGGAGTCTGATTCCTGGTCAGAGCACATGCTGGGGTTGTGGGCTCGATCCCCAGTAGAGGGCATGCAGGAGGCAGCTGATCAATGATTCTCTCATTGATGTTTCTATCCCTCCATCTCCCTTCCCTTCTCTGAAATCATTTAAAAAAAAGTTAAAAAATTCACTTTGGGCAGGAGGTGAGATGTCTGGGACCAAGGCTGACACTATATCCTTTGTGACCTGGTTTATCTTTGGAATTATTTTTAATTTAAAAACCTGCAAAATGAATGAGCTTTTCCTAAAAGATGAGTGCTCTCTGGCTCTAACAAATATTAATCTTCACAAAAACTGCTCTACCTAACATTACCTTCTAACTGAAGCTCACTGACTTATTTAATTTTATGCAGTTTCCAAGTCTCTACAATTCTCTGTCCACTCCCTCCCCCACTTTCCCTGCTGCTGTTATTCCATTCTGGTGAGGAGAGAACTTTAGCCATCTGCTCACACATTCTGACAAAAGTTAATTTGGCACATTTACTTTTTATGGACTTTCTGGCCATAAAATGACCTAGCAGCAAAATGGCAGTTACCAGAGAATGTCCCAATCATATTTATTGGGAGAAACCGTGACCACCACAGCAGGTACCCAAGACCAAAAGCATACTAGACTATATTCCTGTATAGCAAATATTCAAGCTGTATTAAAATTAATTATTGCAGCTTTCCATGACTAGATGGCCACCCCGAAATCCACCTCACTACATTCTAGAATTGAATTTGAAAAAATGTCAAATGGAAAACTCCCTTAAATTTAAAATATGAACTTAATGTATCACACAAAATATCATCTTACACTGGAAGCGTTTTCAGTTGGTTCAGCCAAAAGGTTCATGCCAATAAATTACTTGGCAAAGCTGGGGAAGAGGGGTAAGGAAGAGAGCTGGTAATAAAATTCTGATTTTAAAAATAAAGCCTATAAATCTGAAAACGTGTCTAGTTCTGGCTCCACGTACAACAAGCCACCTAAGAGGAAGCACTTAAGCAGCCAATTGAATGATTCACCACTGAGCCAACACAGCAGGTAGCAGGGCACGTGGAAGTCCATGTTCCATCCTCAGGGGCTGCACCACCTGGGCAGACACCGCGGGCAAGCCCTGCGCCCTGTCCTTGAGCAAGTCTGCTGGCACGCACACAGCATGGCTTGAAAGATCTCGGAGGAAGAATTTCTCCTTTCATAGTGCTCTATCTAGTCAGTTCTCTGCTGCTCCCTTCTTCCTGCCCCGAGTTAAAAATATTGCCCTTTAAGTTCTCCTGATATAGTGTCTTGGAAGCACATGGTTAAGTTAGTCACCAGAGGGCAATTAACAAGGGTATTGCCTAATTAAGCAGGAAAAAAGGAAAATCACTGATCTATGGTCCCTGGAAAAAATAAAAAAGGTGAGGATCTAGTGTGCAACGTTCTTGGAGAAGGGCTGTCCCCAGAGGCAGAAAGGCTGCCCAGGTCATGCCAGTCACCAGAGCCTCCGTGTTCATCTCTGCAGCTGCTTTGTGTCACCAGCAGAGCCTAGGGACTGCACCAACTACTTGTGAGGGTTGATGCTGGAGTTGGCAGGTGCCCTGGAGCAAGTGCCATGCAAAACATGCAGGAGTACAGTTAGTGAAATGTTCCCTTCAAATTCCATTTCATTTCCCTTAAAAAACAAAAACAAACCCAAAAGAACCCATACTTTGCAAAAAGACAGAACTTGAAATAAGAGGTTAAAGATTTAAAAATGTCTCCTCCTCTTCTCAGAGCCAATTGTAAGTGTTTAGGGTTTTGCCCCCTCCCACCCCCTGCATGTCTTCAGTAGAAGTCCTTCTGGCTTTGACGGAAGCAGCAGAAACAGAGCTGGATCCCTCGCGATGGGAAATTTATTTCCCCAAGTCGGAGCCACAGGGAGTGTAAGAGGTACTGCATTTCCTTTGAGGAGCTATTCCAGGAGGTCCTGAAAAGACATAGATTGTATTATTTAACAGACTAAAAAATTCCTATTTTGAAAGCAATTACCTCGTTTCTGGCTGACCGAGTCTTAGTCATTAAGTTTCTGCTTCTAGCTTATACCCTCATTTGCCTCAATCACATCTTGATCATGCACAGGAAAGAATCACTCTTTTTTTGTACTTCTGGATCACCCTCAAGAAGAAATAGTCTCACCTCATCTGAGTCATCATGATAACCACTTTTATTGGTGTGGGAGGCTGTGTCCAAAGCATCCACACCATCCACACCATTAGCCTCTGCATGCTGCCGCAGCACTGAGTACCGATGCACCAGGAACCTGCGAACAGAACCCTCCATGAATCCCAATGTGCTGAGGAGGGTGTGTTTATTATAGCACCAGCTTTTCCGAGTTTTATACACTCAGAGAGTAAGTCACACATACAGGAAGCAGAGCCACAGTTGGCTTACGGAAAATATAAGATCTGAGAAGACTTGGGCCTGACGTTTCAGGAATGTCACTTCTTTTGCTAAGGGCAGACTCAACCATGTGCCCTTGGCTGACTTTCTGGTTTGACTGCAGTACCTCTGATTGACTTCCATGTTCTTACCTTCCCCCACAGACGTATTTCTTCACGATGAGCACTCCTGCTACAACTGTGACTAGCATCAGTCCCACAGTGGCCAGGATAATCGGAACGGAATTTGACTTGGTATTCTTGATAAATGAAAACACAAACAAAAAAATGTCAGGCATGCATATTCTAGGACTGAATTCAAGCTGCTGCTGATCCCGCTCATTTCTCTGAGTGATCTGCAGTCTTTAGGCACTTCATGATGCTACTCTTTCAGCCCCACGTGAACCATCCCAGGAGGATGAACCAGGAGAATCACACCTGGCAGAGGGTCTCCGGAGCTTCAGCTACCTTGAAGCTGTCAGAGGGGTGCAATCTCAGTGGTGTCAATGTCAGAGTTACCCTGGAATCCTTGGCAACTTCCTAGATCAGATGGTAATGTGACTGTTTCCTACTGTCACTGTTTATAAGTCTTAGAGCTTTTAAGAGTGGAGCCAGAAAGGGGCATGATGATAACAGAGGGCTAAACAAGTCTAGAACAGGGCCATCAGCTGGAAAGAAGTTGTGCAAATACTATATCACATGACACCAAGATTTATCTTTTTAATTTTTGGTATTTTTTTACAAATAAGCCTCCTCATATCCTTGTTTGAATGTGACCTGCTTGCTTCTGGGTGGGGAAATAGGGTGTGTTTTCATTGTATCCAAGAGGAGGCTGAGCTGGATTCTGGGACAAGTTGTGTCCCTGTGGGTGGGAGTCCTGTGCAATCACACACACAAACACCCTGAGGACAGCCACCAGGAGTGCAGGGCAGGGCGATAAGAGGAGGGCCCTGCTCCCTGACAAGTACCCACACCCACGCAGTCTTCTTCCACTGCCTTCTTCACTCTGCCCCTTGTCAGGCCCTCATCCTTCAGAAGTTAGAGAGGAGGGGACCATCCCAAGTCACACTGCTGGTGTAGTGCTTCTTTATCGGGGTTTCTTCTTTACCCCTCCCCCCCCCCAATTCCAGCAGATAGTTCAGTATTACAAACCTGTAGTCAGCCCTGTAATTTGCTTCTGTATCAAAACCAGCCCATTATTACCATTGTTCGGTTTTTCATTGTGAACACACCTGGCATGATTGGCTCAGAGATCCACCCTACCTATGGTCCAGTGCTCTGCTCTTTCACACACGTCCAGCCTTTACAGCCAAACTTCTTGAGTCTTTTTCCCAAATGACCCTGGGCCTCAGAATGTCCTCAACTCTAAGCTTCTAAAACTTGGAACCACTTTATGAAATACTATTTTTCCCCAACAAAAAAGTTTTCAATAGATGAACTTATTGGGTTATATGACCCATCCTTCATCCTGACAGTTTCCTGTGCAAAGGGAAGCCTGACAGATCATGAAACCCCACTTGTACCTAATCCACATCTACTTTGACATACCTGCTTTTCTGGACTCAAAAAGTTGCTTGTGCATTTCTTTTTCAAATCTTTCACTTCTCGAACTGGATTCACTCCGCCCTGGCATTTGTCTCCTGGAATTTTCCGGTATCTGAAAGGCAGAGAAAATTTGTTAACAGAATACAAGGAGGCATTACTGAATTATTGCCTATTTCCTGAAAACAAGGTCTGAAAAGCTCCTCATCCTTACACCATCTTTCAGGCCTGGGGGGAGATCCACAGGGATGTTTTGGGGATGTTTTGTGTACTTTCAGGCCTGGCTGCAGGCACATGCCTGCCTTTCTGCCTTAAGAGACTGAGCCAAAGAACTGTGATCCCGGAGAGCACGTTCGGAAATGGGAGGGGGAGGGAGCCAATGAGGCTCTGGCTAATATGATGGTTATTTAAATTTAAATGAATAGAAATTAATTTATTTCCTCAGTCACACTAGTGCCAATAGGCACACAGGGCTGGTGGCTACTCTACCGGACACAGGAGATTACAGAACATTTCCATCATCACAGGAAGTTCTCTTAGAGTGTTTTCTAGAGCACCCTAAAGCCCTGCACCTATCTCTGCGAGGAGAAAAGCAGCCTTTCGCTCTGAACAGGGGTACTCATTTGTCACAAAGGAGAATGCCACCTCACCCGTTCGTGGTCAGGTGCTCCTCTCTGCCATACAGACAAAACTCTAGGTCGTGGCCCTTCAGCTCTGGCTGTTCCACACACTTGGAATCATTTTCTGGACGGAAGTAGCCAAAATCACTGCAAGAGTCCACAAATAAAGTATCTTTTAAATTTGCTGAAAGACAGTAACTGACTAGCAATGAAGGTTTTTGTGGGGCAGTGGATGGTTAATATTCCAGTCTTGGGTTGCCAGAAAGTAGCTCAGGAAGGCCTGTGGCATCTATAAAGAAGGTCCATTTAGGAAAACAGACATGGAGAGGGCTTAATTGGGGAAAACAGCTATGGATTGGGCCTGCTGGACTTAGGACTAGTAGCTGGGAGCACGGAGGCTGGGAGTCCTGCACAGATCGCTCAGGTCTGGGAAGGGAATGCCTGCCGCCTGCATGGGGTGGGGACTCATGCAACTAAGACAGAGACATAGTGGCAACAGCCACAGATCTAAACTTAGCAATTCTTTTATTTACTATGGGGTATTTGCAAACCTTTTCTGCCTTCTCCACTTCCAACCCTCTTGGCTTTTCAGATGGTCCTTACCGCCAATGTGAATGCCCTGTCCTGCCCTCCATTCTATGCCAACTCTCCATAGCACCCCCCATCTGCTCTCCTTTCTGTTTTCCCCAAATAAGTAACACTGCCTCCTCTTCGAGCTGACCCCTGCATGAGCATCCTCGGCCCATCCTTCCCACTGCCCTGGGGCCTAGCTTCACTGACAGTGTGGGAGGGACTATCAGTCCCACTCATCTGGCGGCTTCTCTCTTCCTAACCCGTAAATGCAGGTGTCTTACAGGGTTCTATAACTCCCTCTCTTATTTTGTATCTGCTCTCCCTATGTGAGCTTAACTCTTTGTTGCAACAAAAGCTTCCAGGTTTTACCTCTCTGGAGCTCTAATTCTCCAGTTCCAAATACCTGCTGGACATTCACCAATTAAATCATCTGCCAGAAGAACCTCAAATAAAGAAAATGTTCCAAATACACCCCTTACTGTTTTCTCCTTCACACCACCCTCGCCTATCATTTCCTTAGGTTTGTCCATGACACTGCCTTCTGTCCCCCATCTGGACCCTAGTCACTTTTTTATCGTCACTACTGTGGCTTCCCCTCACGACCTATCTCCCAGCACACCCTTCCTGATCACTCACCCGTCCACTGGCTTTAGTGACCTGTTTCTTCCCAGATGCACAGGGTCAAATCCTACCGCTCGTCAGGGCTCAGCTTAAATGCCACCTCCTCAGCAAAGCCTCTGACCCACTCCTTCAGCGCAAGCTGGAATAGTGTCTTCTCGCCCTAAATCCCTGGGGCATTTGCCACCTTCTGTTTCACAACGTGATTATGTGTATCTTACCCAGAGAGTCCGCAACAAACCTTCTGTTTCCACTTTGCACTGCCCTTGCACAGCAAGTATTTAGTGAATATTTGGGGAATATAAAACTGTAGGGAGAGCAAAAGATGTAGAGGACACCACTCCTCCAAGAGCAGGGGAAACTTCTGGGAAAACTTCTAGGTATTCAAGATTTCAGGGAGAGTACCCGTCCCACTCACACGTGCACATTTCCCAAGCACGTGTGGCACAGAGTGGGCTCCGGGTCTCCACTGCACGTTCATGTCCCAGCTCTGCCACTGCCTGGATGAGCGACTGTGGGCAAGTCAGTCATAACCTCTCTGTACTTCGTGTTACTTCTTCCCTCTGTGAAAGGGAAAGGACAACAATGCCCTTGCACAGGCGGCTGAGATTAAGTTACATTGCTCAGGATAGTGCCGGTACAGTCAGTGCTCAAAAAATGCAGCTGCTGTCATTACAGCTACACGATGCCCTCCAGGAGCCTAGACTTAGTGGTAGAGGCACACCTGTACACAATGATTAAAACACAGGAAGAGCTGTGACAGGGGTTCTGTGGGAGCCCAGATGAGGGAAAACTGGCAGGCTTTAGAGAGGTGCTATCTGAACTAAGCACTAAAGGAATCCACCAGGCTTGGGGTCAGGCAGGGATGTGGGGCACTTTGCAGGCTGTGGAGCAGCGTGTCCAGTGGCTTGGAGCCCTGGAGAAGCACAGCATATCGGAAACCAGCTCAGTAATGAAGAGCCAGCCCAGGTGCAGTCAGAGTTGGGGACAGCCCTTCGAGTTTCACAGTATCTCTAGCCCTACTGTAACAAAACAAGTGATCTGAGTGACACTTCCCCTGTGGACACAGGGAGAGGAAGACCTCTGGCCATTCCACAGACAGTTATGAGCCACACAGGAGGACCCCCACAGGGTCAGACCTGGGTTTGCTTGGTCCTGTATTCTGTCACCTGTGGTTTGAGAAATATGACAAGTTCCATAAGATTACTACCTGTGATGTGAATCAGTCCCTCTTATTTGCCCTAAGTTATCTTGCTTAGACTACCTTGCGACTCCCTCACCCTTGTATCATTAACTAACCCCATGCCAACCACATCACTGATCCTTAAGCCTGGATGGTCCTGAGTCTGGGAGTTCACCTTGAGGGCTTCTAAACTTTGATGGGACACAGGGACCTAAGTATACTGCTGTCACCTGGTGTCTCCGGACAGAGCACTCCTTCTGCCTTCAGTCCTGCGGATGACTCAAAACCTAAGTGCCACCTGCTGAACTCAGGCCATTGGGCTCTCTGCTCAAGTCCAATATCCTCTTAGCTCCTGTGCCACCTTCCTTGGTGCTTTTATCTCATCGCCTTCTCTACTTTTTAACCTCTTCCTCCTTATATACCTCCCTCCTTACTACCATTGCCAAGTCAAGATTTCTGGGGGTTGCTGCTGGCTTTGCCCAATAATTAACTGTCCGATATAATATCATCTGTCCAGTTATTAATGACTGGTTCCCTTTCTCTGTGCCTCAATTTCCTTAAGAAGCAGCAGTTCTCTGCTCTTGGGGAAGGAGGGAAAGAAAAGGATTGAAATACTGTTCAGTCCTATAAGACAACTGTGTTCCACCTCCTCTAGCACGGGAAAGGGGCTGAGGGATGCCGGTACCAGAGGAAATCCTCCAGGGAGCAGAGACAGACGGACGGCTGCTTGGTCACTGCATAGTCCCGGCCATTCTGACAGACAGATGACTTGCGTAGCCGCAGGAACTGTTCTTTATAGCCTAAGATGCAGCCATCTCCATAATCTCCAGGGTCTGTGGAGTGAGCCAGCCATATCATATAGTCCTTCTCTTCACCTAAAGGGAAGACAGGTTGTTCGGGAAACTGCCTCACCCAGAGCTCACCTAATGAGGCAGCTGCCAGGCGACAGGAAGAACAAGGAGAGGAAGAGTGGGGATGTCTCACTCAACCCACTGCTGCATTTTGGAACTGTGAACCAACGTTACATTAGTTGAAGCCTACTATCAATGGGCATTTCCTCATACCAAAGGAGGGTTATTTGCATCTCACCACTCATTTGAGTATTAGGAAAACCCTTATTTGTTTCAAAGTGGGAAGCTGGATGAGGATCTCTAGGGTTCCTTCCAGACTGAGAGGCTGCTGGCTAGATGTCTTGTCACTGATGCCCTTGGTCAGCAGGAGCTGTCAGAGGTCAGCAACCAGATGCTTTCCTTTAGGACAAGAAGCCAATAAGCCAAAAGCATAGGTTCAATTTCACTATGGGTTCATTTGCTTCAAACAGAAGGGAAAACATTCTGTCTCTAGACTTTTAACTCTAGTCAACTGGATGTCAAATGAAGACTGTGGATGACAGATAACCTGTAATATCATCTATTCTTGGAAAAAGGACTCAAAGGCTAAGGTCTAAAAACCTATGGATCAGGTTTTTATCCTTTGGGATATGAAGACCAGCACAGAGCCTGTTAAAGAGCAGGTACTTAACAAATCTTTTCATGACGTTAAACTATGCATTTTCTTCTTCCAGTGAAAAGAAATTAAACTGAATTGGCTATTTAGAAAAATGGGCTTACAAGTTTTTCGTAGAAAAGGTCAAAGAAGACACTCACAGTTCCTTTCAAGGATATCTTTAAAATCAATTGTGTAGGAGACCCACTGGCGTGTCAGGAAAGATTCAGTGAAGCCCCAGATGCTGATATTCATGGACCTTGCTCCAGGTTCCGAAGCCAGGCCGGTAAAGTAGATGGGCTCCCTGGTGAACATATAGGTTTGCCAGCACTGACCTTCGTCTGTGGAGAACCTGAAACCCCAATCAGAGAAAGATCACAACAGAGGATCAACATTTATAGGACTATCAGGAAACCACTCTGCTGTTAGGTCCAAATCAAAGAAGAACCCTCATGTGTAGGTGATGGCTTAGTTAACAAGGTAAGAAAAGGGATTCATTCAGAGCATTTGGAAGAAAATGCCTTTACAAAATTTCTTTCCAAGGAAAGAGAAAGTAATGACCCATGTAAGTATGGACTTCCAAATCAACAAACAGAAACAATCTATTATGAGCTTTTACTTAAGGAGTCATTCCCCATCCAGAATGCTCAGACACTTCCATAATAATCTTGTGGAAAGAAGAATATTTTAAAGTGACAAAAAAAGTGTTAACTTGAGGAAGTCAGAGGGAAAAGCAAGCCGTTTAATCTGAGTTGCTCTAAATGCAGTCCCTTTAAGAACCTTCCCTATAGTTCTGCGAAAGGCACAAATTTAAATCAGGGCCTGCAACTTCCCCCCAGTGACCTGGAACATTTCCCACAGTTGCCCTTTATGCAGAAAGTGTGGGTGGAGCTCAGCTCATGCATACTTAATCACATTGATAGGACGGTTGCTTTGCTCAATGGCCACGATGATGCCTCCGGAATCCAGGATGGTGTAATAGTGGGGTCCTTCCAGCATCTTCGCCCAAGAGTAACCACCATCATCTGAGATGTACACGTCTGGGATCATGACTGAGATGGCATCTCCCACGCTACCTGCAACACAACCCATCGTCTCTTCAGCACAGAGCGGCAACAACAGACAGGACTTACTGCCAAGAGGCTAATTTTGAGTAAATTTATTCTGATTCCTTCCCATCGTGCCTCTTGTGATAGAAAAAAGGCCACTGAAATTTGGGAAAGGGGACAGTCATGTTACTCTCTCTGATAGGAGTCTATGAAATAACCCTAAGTACCATTATCATGCAAGAAATCCTACAGAGGATGGTAAAAGCCATGTTTGGTGGTTTTTTTATAGGGGAATGAAGTCCAAGTGTCGGTGTGCTCAGCTACTTCTTCCCGAGGAGAGGAGAGGAGAGGAGGGGAGGCTCCTTACCATGTGCGATGACTATGCCCACGGCATTTGGCTCTGAGAGGGGGGCCATTGGAACGTTTAGTTTTTGGGAGATGCTGTAGGAAGCATGAATATGAAGGCTGCACTGTGAAAAGAAACCAACGTTTAGATTAAAACCAAAGGCAGAAATTTTTACTCATCTATTGGCCTTCTACTAACTCTACCCCAGACCTCAGTGGGATACTCTTTTTTAAAAATTATGGTAAAATACACATACCATACAGTTACCATTTTAACCGTCTCTAAGTGGGCAGTTCAATAGCGTTAAGTACATTCACACTATTGCACACCACCATCCTTCTCTGGAACTTTTTCATCTTGCAAAACTGAGACAATAACTCTCCGTTCCACACAATTAAACCTGATGAATGCCTGAAGTATTTCAGATACTGTACAAGACGTGGTGCTGATTAGAAATAAGACCCAGTTCTGTGTGTGTGTGTGTGTGTGTGTGTGTGTGTGTGTGTGTTAATCCTCGCCCAAGGATATGTTTAGAGAAGGAGGAGGAGGAGCAGAGAGGAAGAGAGAGAGAAACATCAATCAGTTGCCTCCCATACATACCCCAACCGGGGATATAACCCACAACATAGGTATGTGACCTGACTGGACCAGGAATAGAACCCACAATCTTTTCGTGTACAGGATGATGCTCCAACCAACTGAGCCATCTCACCAGGATCCAGTCTTGTTTTTAAGAAATATTTCTCGCCCTAGCTGGTTTGGCTCAGTGGATAGAGGGTTGGCCTGTGGGCTGAAGGGTCCCAGGTTCAATTCCAGTCAAGGGCACATGCCTGGGTTGTGGGCTTGATCCCCAGTAGGGGGCGTGCAGGAGGCAGCCAATCAATGATTCTCTCTCAAACCAATGTTTCTATCTCTTCCTCTCCCTTGCTCTCTGAAATCAGTAAAAATATATATTTTTAAAAAAGAAATATTTCTCTAAAACTAGTTGAGGTATAAAGCAGAGCAAAACTTATTGCTTTAAAGAGGTTCAAATTGGTTAAAATGTTAATTTTGTCATTTATATTTTACTACAAAATAAAGAAGAGGTTCAGGCAAACTATTAATAAACCAAGAGGAATGGTTGATTCTAACTGAAGATGGGCAGTGAGGGTAGTTAGGATTTCCACAAGTTTTAATGAATCTGGGTGGGGGAGACAGGCCAGCTTTCCCAGAAACAACGAGGGCAAGGCCACAGGGGCAGAGGCAGTGATGAAATGGGAAGTGGGGGTTGATGGAGCAACAGAGGATGATAACAAGGGGTGTGTCAGTGATGAAATGGGAAGTGACATTGAAAAGGCAGGAGACAGTCTGCCAGGGGAGGAAAGGCCCTTTAGTCACCAGGTGGAAGCCTTTATTCACAGGCACAGGGGAGCCAGGAAGTGTTGAGGAGGGAGGGGCATGGGAGCGGGAGGAGAGCCAGGCAAGCAGAGGCCACTGGAGGCCGGCCCGCCAGCCTGCCCTCCTGGGGCATACAGGGGGATGGGGAAAAGGGAGCAGAAGGGAAAGACTCCACAGTACTGCTGAGTAGAAGGGAGAGAGAGCATTGTGGGTGGGGAAGGTACACTTAATCTCACACTGTGAGGCTCTGAAAACAAAACAGAAAACCCAGCCTACAAGAGTAGAGTGCATGTTAGCCACAGGTATTGAGGAGAGCTTAGAACTACCCAAACTGTCATTTTTTAAAGAAAAGTCTCTTAATGCTCCCCTAAGCACCTCTCAAATTCTGCAAGAGCCAGGCACAAAGATTGTTTTTCTTTTCTTTCTCTTGCCTGTCAAGACCTGTCACTCTCGGAATCTGGGATGTCCCAAGCAATGCCTTTGTATTTCTAGTTCTTGGTCCCTCCTGGGGGTCACCACACGCACCCACCAGCTAGCTATGTGGCATCTAAGGCAGAGGGGAAGACAAGGCCAAGTTCTCTTCTCTTGCTTCTGGCCAGCATGGCTTTGCCCTGCTCATGAATGGCTGGCCTATGGCTTTTGCAGAATCCCTAATGTCTCATAGCTGCCGTGCTGAGTCCTAAGTAATCCCCGACCCACATGTCCATTCTCTTTCCATTCAGCAGTTTTGCAAAACAAATTGTTAGCCCTCAGTTTTGTTTTCTTTAGAAGACAATCCATAGTATCTTGGCCTTTCTTCGCAGTTCCTAGTTCCTACGTTCTAAGTTAATTTCATTACTCTCATTTTCAAGCTTTCCACCTTTACCTGTAACCCTAATCAAGTACTAAATTTCACTATTCAAAGGCCTGGTCTAGTAAGAGCAGAACAGAGTGGCTGCTCTGCTCCAAATACATATGACAATTGGAGTAAAACAAACCTCATTCTTATTCTTTGCTGTAGCATCACATTCACTGTTCTCAGGCTTCCTCAGGTGCTTCCACCTTCCTCCTTGGTCGAAAGTGATCATAGTCTGGATAGAGTTATCTGAACGGGAAGAGAATGATATGAAGCCCTATATACCGGGAGAACCCTAATAAATTCTGTTTCTCATTGCAGAACTCACTTCTAACTAAGACCATACAGCTCCATTATAACCCTGGAGTCCCATAAGCTTATAACACCCAGCAAAACGGCTCAGTGTTGGTGAGTAACTAAGCAGCACCCCACACATGGTATCTGAAGAAGGCTTCCCCCGTGAACAGGACCCAGCAGATACCAGAAATCATCTAGACTGACACTTGAAAAAGGATTTCTTTTATCTCCTTACCAACACAAACAGGCTGATGGCCATTCTCCTTCCTTGTTTGCTTACCTTGGAAGTAAACTCTACAACGGGAAGGCATCCTGGTCTTAACTTTACAGACAAGGCCAATGTACTGGGCTTGTTTTAGGGAATCTCAAGATTTAAATTTTATGTGCGTAAGTCTTAATTAATAGTTCTTAGTTTTTGCTTCTCCAATGCCCCTATCCTATCCCTCATACATCTTTTCTTTTTTCTCTCTCCATGTCTCTTCCCCATTTTCTATTTTCAATGATATAAACTGTTTCAGGTTTAAATTCAGAGACAATATGCTTTTGAGTATTCCAAGCAAAATCAAACAAGCAAATCAAGGCAAACTCATTTACTATATGTATATATTTTAATCCTCATCTGAGGATAATGTTTTTATTGATTTTTTTAGAGAGAGGAGGAAGGAGAGGGAGGAAGATAGAGAAGCATCGATGTGAGAGGGAAAAAATTGATTGGTGGCCTCCCATATGTATGTACCCTGACCAGGAGGTCAAACTTGCAACCCAGGGTATGTGCCCCCAACAGGGACTGAACCTGCAATCTAGGTATGTGCCCTGACTGGGAATGGAATCTGTAACCTCTTGGTGCATGGGAGGACACTCCAACCAACTGAGCCATACCAGCCAGGGCTCAATAAATATTTTTGTGTGCCCACTATGTCAAACAAAACTGAGAAATCAAAACAAAAAACCACACACAACGAAACACCACATCTTTGTGAAACTACATTTTAGTAGGCTGAGACAAACACTAGACATGGTAAACAGGTAAATTACGTAGTATATTAGAAAATGGGAAAACCTAGAGGGGGACTGACAGTGTGTGTGTGAGTGGGGGAGGGCAGACTGAAATTTAAAATAGGAGAGTCAATGGCAGGTCTCATTCAGAAGTAAATATGAGCAGAGATGGGAAGGAAGAAGGTGTCAGCCCTGCAGATAGCTGGAAAACAGAGAACAGTCCGTGCACATCTCCAAAGCATAAGCGTGTGAACCTGGTGGATTTAAGGAGACTGGCAGAGAACTGAGAGCTGGAGTGACTGAGAGAGGGGAAGGGGAGAGAACAGGGCGAGGTGAGGTCAGGGAGGAAACGGGGGGCCAACATCACTTGGCCTTGTGGACCACTGCAAGGTCTTCACAAAAACAAACAGCCCACCTCCTATAAAAGAATAAATACGTAAATAAACAAAACCTTCAGAGACTCGCTGGGGTGGTCAGTCTCTGTGCTCTAGGCTGGAGTAATGTGTGTGTTTGCGTAGGTAAGCTTTAATAACGATGAGCACTGCAAAGCACTGAGCAGAACGCAAGAAGCTTGGCTGGCTACTGCTGTGCCCTCTCTCTTTCTTAGTTCTATTTACCATGACTTAAAGTACAGCCAGAATTTACACAGGTAGGCCGCTGGCTAAGGTGAGCAATATTACGGGGGGACAGGGCCATCAGTCTCCCCAAAGCCCTCAACTCTCACCATGTTCAGCTGAAGGACAGCTGTGCTAAGCAAGACTCACCTTCAGAGAGCACACTTGTTATGTAGACCCCACGGAGGGAAGTCACATTGGTGAAGTCTGTCTCGCCACCTGTGGTGGTGTAGAGATGTCGGTCCAAGGATTTGGAATAGACAATGCCTCGATCGTCAGAGGTAAAGATTGTGCCAAACCCAGTATCTGAAATAGGCAAACAAACAAAAACACTCTGTCTTGGGAGGGAACAGAGAGGCAACAAACGTCTAACCATACACATGACTGAATCATGGCACATTAGCCAACTATCTGTCTTCATGATGTAGACACAGACCAGAGATTCAATCAAGGTTTGATACCCAAGATCTTTTTTATCTTATTTTATTTTATTTTGTTACTCAAGATCTTTGAGACTCGTGCCCATCTTTAATTCTAGTATCCCTGTTAGTGCTTGGAATATGGCAGATGCTGAGTTTGTTGAATGAGTTAATCAGATGCTACAGAAAAGCTCTTCCCAGATGTATTTTGGTGGCAGAGGCACTGTATTTAGATTCATAGCTTACACTTCTGTAAATCTTTCCCCTCTGGAGCAATGCTTCTCAAACTGCCTGTGATGAAAGATCAATTTTTAAATTTCCACTATGTCACAAACCAATGCTTTTGTAAAATAGCATAAAAATTTATCACTAGAACAATGAAATATAACCATCAACTCTTTTATCATTAAACACATATAAAAATTACTTTGTCAAATAGCTGTAAGAGCTTCTAAATGCATGCTCTCACTTCCTCTACTTATTTGGTAAGAGTTTGCAAATTAGTACCCATCCTCTGAGCATTCTTTGAGTAGCATTGTTGCAGACCCTTGGATATGCACACAAACAAGACAATGTCAAAACAAGTGGCCCTTTTAACAGAGGTTACACTTTCTAAGACAAAATACTCAGTAGGGCACTAATAAATTCCTAGGGGTAAGAAAAAAAGCTACTAAAAGTAGGGCTTGCAGCTTCAATCTCTATGAATTCAAGGGTGGGCCACTGAAACGCTCTTACCTCCAGGCTCGTCTACGTGCATGAACACCATGTCATCATTGGCTGCTAGAATAGAGTAGAACTGCTCCTGCCCCACAGAGGGCAGCTGGGCCATGCTCCACGTGTCCCCTTGATCAGTTGACACATGAATCCTTCTTGTTGTATCCTGGAACAAATGCCAACATATATCTTTTTAATTTTCTTCCAAGGTACCATGTGCAAGGACATACTAGGTACATTATTAATAACTAGTGGCCCGGTGCACAAAATTCACACACAGGGGGCAGGTGTTCCTCAGCCCAGCCTGAATCCTCTCCAATCTGGGACCCCTCGAAGGATGTCCTACTGCCAGTTTACAGGGATTGGGCCTAAACCGGCAGTTGGACATCCCTCTCACAATCCGGACTGCTGGCTCTAGCCGCTCACCTGCCTGTCTGCCTGATTGCCCCTAACCACTCTGCATGCTCACCCCCAAATGCCCCCCCACCAGCCCCCAACTGCCCCCCAATGCCAGCCTGCTCACCCCCAGCTGCCCCCCCTGCTGGTCTTCTTACCCCCAATGTCCTCCCCCCCACCCCACCAGCCTGATCATCCACAACTGATCACCCCCGGCAACCCAAACTCCCAGCCCCTCCTTTTTTTCATTTTTTTTTCCAGCGCCTCCTTGAGCAGAGGCCAGGGCCGGCTGGAAGCAAGTATCTGGGATTTATTTACCTTCTATAATTAAAACTTTGTAGCCTTGAGCAGAGGCCAGGGCGGGCAGGAAGCTTGGCTTCCTCCATTGCTGGGACAACCCAAGCCTCCTGCTTGCTCCAGCTCCATGGCCATCTTGATTGGGTTAATTTGCATACTCACTCCTGATTGGCTGGTGGGAGTGGCTTGTGGGTGTAGTGGAGGTATGGTCAATTTGCATGTTTCTCTTTTACTAGTGTAGATTATAAGTATCATTATCCATTTCCTCACTGGGTATAACTAATATAAATGAAAGGTTCCAGTATCAACTACCTAGCAATTTCCAACCTCTAGCAAAGTTCCAGGCAATGGGACAATCCATTCTATTGTAAGCAAAACTATCCTGGCTTCTTCATTCTAGTGTGTCCTGTAAGATATTATCCTCCCAACCTCTGACATTTCTAGTTCCTTCATCGGAGCCAAGAATGTGATAGGAGCATATCTGATTTGGCTTTATAGCCATTCACATATGCGTGTTCAGATAATTCTTAAGTGAGGCTTGCTGCATAAAGATTTGGTCTCTTTGACACAGTCTTGGGATAATCCAAAGAAGTAGATAACGAAGGGTCTAGAAAATGGAGATGAAAGCCATGCTTGGGCGATCACAAGAAGTTAATATGTGACATCTCTTTATGGAAGTCTCTCACAACAGCCATATGAGAGGAATGTGCACCGGCTGGGAAGAGGCCAAGGAGTGTCAGAAATTAATAAAAGGAATCCGATCAGGGCTTTAGCTGTTAAAAGGAGTCTGTTAAGGATGTAATTAACACCTACTTCCTGATAAATAGTTTAAAATAGCTACTAGACACAACTAGGCATGAGACTGACTTCCAGGGCCTCCTTATGTTAAATACTCTTTAAAGTTAAGTGACAAGTACAGTTATGTATTTTTCTAAAACTTATACACTTAGATGTTCACTTTGAATCTTACTCTCATTGTGATAGGTAGAAGTTAAAGTTCAAAAGCACACCGTGGAATTTTAGTTTTGTATAATTGTAATACAGTGTAGGAGGCTATGTCTGGAATCAGTCTGATTTCCACCAGGATTCCACCTCAGGGTGACCCCAGGCAAGTTACTCAGTTTGCTCAAATAGAAATCGAAGTAACAGTATGGTATTAGCTTAAAGGGTTGTTGGGGGGGATGATTACAAAATTGCTCAAGGGAGTTACTGTAGTTATTGTCTGCTCAGCCATCTCCGATTCTCTCTAAACCCACTCTAATCAGTTTTTTAACCTCAGCACTGCGATGGAATGGCTTTAGTCAAGCTCACCAACAACCACCACTTTGCCAGCTCTAGTGGCTAATTCTCAGCACTCATCTAATTCAACATCTCAGCTAAGTTTAGCACAGCTGACCACTTCGTCATTTCTGAAACACCTTTTTCACGTGGCTTTCACAATCTCTCATTGTCCTTTTCGCCCTGCCTCACTGGTCCCTCCCTCCCAGTCTTCTTTGCTGGGTTCTCCATCTCCTTCCAACCTTTCAGTGGTGGGCTTCAGGGCATGCTCAGTCCTCCCACTCTGCTCTACCTACTCAATCCTCCAGAAGATATAATCTAATCACATGGCTCTAAACACCATATAATCTGGGGAGATACCCAAATACTAACATGACATTTCCATTTAGCTATCTAATAGGCATCTCACATCCAAAACTGAATTCTTGATCTTCCTCCCCCAAACTTGCTTCTCCTACGGTCTTTGCCATTTTAATAAATGGTACCACCATTCAGCCAATTGCTCAGGCCAGACTCTGAAGTTATATTCAGTTTCTCTCATTCTCTCACAATCCACATTAATCCATCAATAAATCCTATTGGCAATACATTGAAAAACACACCCACCATTTCACCACTTGCCCTCTCTCCCCCCTCACACTGCTCTAACAGCCTTCCAGCTGCTCTGGCTCTGCCATTCCTGCCCCGGCAGGCTACTCTGCCCATACTTATTCTGTCAAAGAAGTCAGATCACACCACACCCTGCTCACAACCCTTTTCCAGCTTCCCAACACAGAACAAAAGCCAAGGTCTTAATCACCACCTACAAAGGCCCTGCATGATCTGGCCACTGGCTCCCCTGCTTTGGACCGCCCTTGTCACTTTTCTTCGATATGTCAGGCATGCTCCAGCCTGAGTCTGTGCACATATTGTTCCCTGAGCCTAGATGTCCACATAGCTATGCTCTCACCCCAATCAGGTCTCAGAGAGCATGTCCAAACCACCCCACCTAAAACAGCCCTGCTCCAATTCCTGTCATCTTCTATTTCCTTATGCTGCTTTAGATTTCGTTGTAGCTTTAATCCTGACCTGATATTACATCATATTTATTAGCTTAGTATCTATCTCCCCTACTTAACTATAAACTCTGTGAACAAGACATTTATCTGTTTTGTTCACTGTTACATACTCAATGAATGTTACCTATTTCTATTATTATTACTGAAACAAATTGGATTGCTCTTTTCATATATCCATGTCCAAGTAAAGCCCACATACTGCATCTACATATCCCAAAAGAGATACCAGAATTTGTGTGGGGTGACAGGCTGAAGTGCCAGATTAGCCCAGAAGAGTCAATCAGTCTCTCTAAAAGAATCACCTGCAAATCTTAGAGTGATATTAAATACCAGTAGCCCAGTACACAGATTTGTGCATATTGAAAGGAAATTAATTAGAAGAAATATTTTAATATTGCTACCTGCCCTTTCTCTATAATAGAAGTGTCAGAGATGAAAGAAAATTAGTAAAATGTATATGAAAATAATATGTAAATTGATTAATAAACATGATATAACAAAGACATGATATAAAAACTGATAAAAACAATGACTGATAAATTGATTAAACTTATTCTAATATCTCCCTGTATACCACATTAAGAATAAAAACACTTTCAGAGTGCTTGACTAACTTCCCTTGTGATGAAGTATTTACAATACAACTTTAACGTCACATGCTCTTCAAACTTAAGAGAAAGCAACATATAACTGACCATGTCCAAAAACGGGTTCAGGTAGGAATATTCCTACTCTGTCTAGAGTTTGTCCTTGTAACTTATTAATAGTCATCACAAATGTTGGCATCACAGGAAACTGTCTTCGAATTAATTTAAATGGGAGGCCAGTGTCAAAAGGGGACAGTTGTGCCAATAGTTAGTCTTCAGACATATTCTGTCAATGCCACCGCTTTCTTTCAGCTTCAGAATGTCAACAAAAACAACCAAATTCATGATCAACAATGACAGATTGAAACACATGTGTGTGATTGGCGCCAGAGAGAGCTTTACATGTATTGCACATGCGTGAGTCAACATTTTTAAATTGCCAGTGTGCGTCATATGTACCGGCCAGTCAGTACGGTCCGTCACTTAGCCTTTTATATATACTAGAGGCCCAACGCACGAAGATTCATGCAAGAATGGGCCTTCCTTCCCCTGGCTGCCGGCACCACCTTCGCTCAGGCTGGAGCTGTCTTTCCGCCTTCCCGTGCTGCCCAGAGGCCCGAAAAGGCTAGGATGGTACGGAACACCCCCGGCTGCTCCGCCTGTGTATGCAAATTAACCCACCATCTTTGTTGGGTTAATTTGCATACTCACTACTGATTGGCTTAGTATCTATTAGTGGTTTGGACGTGCTCTCTGAGACCAATACGTGTAAAGCTCTTGGGCGTCACGAAGGTATGGTCAATTTGCATCTTTCTCTTTTATTAGTGTAGATAGATTGCAAAAAGGCAAGCAACTCTGTCCGTACAAGGAGTAAAAGGGATCTATAGGAGGCATCTTTACAGAAACATTGGAACCCAAAGAGGAGAGGCAAACACCCACCTTGTCAGCCATCACAGAGGCAAAAAGGAAACGTCCCCCAAGACCAAATGAGTAGATTTTCACACCAATGGTTTTGAAGCTTTTTCCCAAGTCTGAAGTCCTCCATAATTCCAGTGCCCCAAGGTCAGCTTCTTAAACAAGATGAAGTAGTAATTAAAATGTCACTTCCTTGTGAGCCTCTAGTTCAGAGAGCTGTTTTAGAATTGTTCTGTATTTTACAGCTACAGGATTTTTAATCCTATGCATGTTAATCAAATGAGAATATAAACTGATATAGCATTAGACACAGGGAATTCATATGTGGGTTTTATTTTTATACATGTGAGGTTATACCTTGGACAGATTGAATTAATCTGTCCAATACAATGTTGCATAAAAACATCACAGCCACAGCATCCTGTTTACTTTCTTCATGACATAATTTAAAATGATCTTATTCTATTTTAAGTTGTTTGAGTTTTGGTTTTCTTGTTGATCATCTATCATCCCTACTTGAATTTAACTCCATGAGAGTAGCCTTGGGTCTCTTGTTCTCTTCATCCTTAGATAGTGGTTAGCATACTACTGCAGGTGCTCAAATGAATAAATGAATGAATTTGTCAAATGAATAAAAATTATGCTTTCTGCTTTGAAACTGTGCCACTGATTGGAAAGCCACTGGCTTCTACTGATAAACACAATCCATGTTCTTTTGCAGAAATCACCAGGCATTTCGATCTGTTACTATTTGTAGCTTAATGTTTACTTTATGTAAATACACTGCTGAAATTAAGTATAGCGTCTCTTTGTACAGCCTGCAGTTTTATCTGATCGAGGCACAGTATAGTAATTAGGTTGTACATTTAAGATTTTAAAAAAATAATTAACAGCTATTTTAGCCTTTAAAATTACAGAAGAATGGAAGGAACTTTGATATTTCTACCTCTTATGACCCCGAATATTCTACCATGAATGGACAGGACCCCCTTCTGGGACTAAAATATACTTACTGCAGGAGCCATTCACATGGGTAGTAAAGAAGATGGTGTTTTCTGATCCCCTGCAATGAGGCAAGGACAAGAAAAAGACATGATTCCAGGTGTTAATGCAATATCAACCTTAGTCACAAAGCTCCAAGCAAGTCTAGTAAGCCTACTTCATAGGTACTAGTGAAAACAGCAACTCTGGACTCTTGACAGCTTACTGTCAGGGTTCCCCAGAGCCTGGCCCAAGGCATTTGCCACATCCACTGTACTTCTCTTCCAGCTTGTCTAACTGGTCTACCTACACTCTCCAGATCTGCCTCTAGCATTTGCTCATACTGCTTCCTTCCAAAATGCTTTTCTCTTGTGTGACCACATCTTACCCTCGCAATCGCCAGTAGGCAGCTTACAATCTAGCTCTTCCGTGAAGCTTTCCCTGTCACTGCAGCGTCTTTGCTGCAAACTTCTAGAACAGGGGTTCTTAACCAGGGATGATTTTGCTCCCCAAGGGACATTTCTGGTTGTCACTTTCGGGGAAAGGGAAGTTGTTACTGGTATATAGTGGGTAGAGGCCAGAGATGCTGCTAAACATCCTACAAAGCCCAGAACACCCCCACAACAAAGAACTGTCTGGTCCAAAATGTCCGTTGTGCTGAGATGGGGCACTGCTAGAAAGCGCGTGCATTCCTCCACCTCCCACTGAGCTATGCTACTCACTAGTGTGTGCCTTGTCTCTTCCACTACACTGTTGGGCAGGTACTAAGTTTTATGCTTTGTTGTTCCCCATCAGAACCTAGCTTAATGCTTTGCATGAGCTAAATAATTTAATTCTTTCATCTCAAATAGACAACTGGGTCAGAGGTTGAATTATTTAAACTCTAGCTTGGAAAGGGAGTTCGTAGGGAACTCAATTCAGACCCTGATAGTACTTATAGATTAGCCCCAGCAAAAGGGGCTGGCTCTGTGCATGTTCTTTGAGAACTTCAAATGTCAGCTCCTAGAGATCAAAGATCTAAAAGGTGAGTAAACAGTTATCAGCAACCCAGTTAGCTTATACTTAGACACTAATCAAATAAACGAGTTACAAAAGTAAAAAATCTTATATAGAATATAAAATAATATACTATTTTAAGCCCTAGTGGTTTGGCTCAGTGGATAGAGCATTGGCATGCAGACTGAAAGGTTCCAGGTTCCATTCCGGTCAAGGACACATGCCTGGGTTGCGGGCTCAATCCCCAGTAGGGGGTGTGCAGGAGACAGCCGATCAATGATTTCTCTCACCATTGATGTTTCTCTCTCTCTCCCCCCTCCCTTCCTCTCTGAAATCAATAAAAACTATTTTTAAAAATACCATTTTAAAATAAGTCTTTAGTTTTAAAGATGACCTATTTGTTTCTTTTGGATTTATTGAAGTATAACTAACAAATGAAATTGTAAGATATTTAAAGTGTACCTTGTGGTGATGTGTACATAAAGACAAGTTTTAGTGATCAAAATTCCTATAGTCTTGATTATATCCTACAGTGAGACAATTTGTTCTCAGTTACTTTAAAGACTACTTCCTTCCATAAAAGACCATGTAAGTAACAAACCCATAAAATGAAAGCAGCTATGGCCTGGGTACCAGAGTGGTGCTACAAAAACCTCACCTAACCAGCATTTTCCAGAAAAGCAGCGTTTTTTAGTATTTTAGTCAATTTTGGTAGATATATTTGTCTGTATCACAAATTTTCCTGACTCCCTAAGTAGAGGACATTAAATATGAAACTCTCCCTTGGGATTGTGGGTCACTGAGCATCAACCATCTGAAACTAGAACATGGTGTGCCCGTTAGAAGTTACTGCGGTGTATGCGCCCTGGATCTGGCACTGAATAATTTCATCCTGTTATGTTCTCAATCTTTGCTCTGCAGTTCTCCTGGCGAGCGCTGGTTGTCGGTACTCATGTACCCACCTCCGGCAACAATTCGCTATTAACTGGGGAACCAGATGAACAGATTTGCTGAAATTAGCCAAAGAGAAAGAACAAAGAGGCTCTAAGCAAGGGTCTGAGCCTAATCAAGAATTTCGGGGATATAAAGGCTCTTAATTCTTGTCCAAACATCTCCCAAATTCCTCAAACAAATCTGTTTATAGATAGAAGGGAAAAACTAAAGCCCAGAGAGGTTAGGCCACTGACTAGCAGCAGAGATAGGTTAGGACAAAGGTGACTAGACTCCCTAGTCAGAGCCCCTCTACAACCCCTTTAAGCAGGCACCTGAGGGGGTCCCTGAGAAAAGTGAATGAGTTTTGGTGCACGGACGGTGTGACTGGCTTCGGGAAGCTCTCTGGGCTTTCTTCCTGATTCCTCCTAACTGAAATGCGTCTCTAGATGAGGGGGTGTCAGTCTGGGGGCGCGGCGCAGAGAAGTACCTAAGTCCCCAAACCAAAGCTGTGTTTTATGCTATTCCAATTGAAGTCACCGTTTATGGAGAATAAACCTTTTATCAGTAGCAGCTACCCAGTCGCGAGCCTTGTTTGCTACTTTATGTTGTAACTTTATGTTCAGTGAGGCTGTGTCTTCTCTCCTGGCAGACTGAGAAGCTCCTCCAGGTCGAGGCCTGTGTCATACACCCTCTCGTATCCCTTGTGGCACCCTGAGAGTATTTGGCACATAGTAAGTGCTCAACATTTATTCATGTGACTTTCGGCTGCGCTGTCAGCAACGGTTTAGGGCTCTGCACAGATGGAGTCTTCTGTTACTCACCATTTGGCCAAACACACTGCTTTGTGGATTTCTTCCCATTTTCCCCCAAAATTCTTGGACACCCACAGGCCATTCTGAAAGATTATAAATGACTTATCAAAATTCCAGCTTTATCCTGTGCAGCTGCTTGTATGACCTTTAATAATTCATATCTCATCATCTGGGACAGTAAACACACACTCACGTTCCATCTGAGCTGCCTGAGCTCCAGAGACACATGGTTCACAGGGATGCCTTGGGAGGCTGGACAGTTCCAAATAACAAATGCTTAAGAAGTGCCTACTATGTGCCAGGCACTGTTCCAGACGTTGCATTGGGGGATACAAAGACGAGTAAGACACACTCCTTGCTCTCAAGGAGCTCACAGTTAACTAGGGACCCAGATAAGAAAATGTGATACAATGGGTTAAGTGTTACCGAAACATGGTCTCTCGGGGAAGAGTAGGGAAATGAAGAACATTGCCTCAAAGACAGTTTGTGAAGAAGACAGTTGAACTGAGTCTTAAATGATGAGCAGTGTAACCAAAAGAAGGTAAATGGGGAGAGGAGATGTTAGGACTAGCAAAGGCAAGGAGGCGATAAGCATGGTGGTATGTGCGGGGAGCACACAGTTCCCGGTGAGGGGATGAGCAGCTAACAGAGGAGAAAGGGAGGTGGAACCCTTGGATGACAATGGGAAAGGTGGACTGCAGAGTGTCTAAACCAGAAGCAGGAAAAGCAGTGACTAACTGCCACATTTCACTCATGAAGAGTTAGTGAGGCCCTAACCCATGGCTGTGAGGAACAGGCTCAGGGAGAATGTATAAGCTGGTTTCAGAAGAACTGGACTTTTCCTATAGGGCAGGATGGGTTGTGTATGGGGGGGGGGGGGCAGTTGATCACTCTGGGATTCTGGTTCAGGGATAAGAGGCACTGTGGAATCTTTAGCCATTACAAGGATTAAGAGAAGAATAGTATGTCTGAGAGAAGAGCAGAGAGAAGTCGATTTAACCGAGTCTGAGGTGCCTGTAGGACATCCTGCTAGAGATTCCTGGGGGGCAGCAAGACAGGAATCAGAGACCCCACGAGGAAGCCAGGACGAGACACAGGGACTTGAGAACCTGACACATCACAGTGGCGGTTAAATGGTGGAGGAGGTTACTGAGTGGAATGGGCAGTAGTGATTTAGAGTTGGTTGAAAGGAGTTGAAGAGCAAGACCAAGAAGGAATGGTTAAAACATAGGGAAGAACTAAAGGGAGTGATGTCACTGAAGCCAAGCAAGCAGAAGTCCCAAACGGAGGGACTGGCCAAACGTTTCAAGTGCAGCAGAGACAGTAGATGAAGACTGACCGTGTCAGTTACACTGCGCCCAGATTCGGTGGCGGGGACAGACATGTCCTGGTACAGCTGGGATTAAATGGTGGAGGCAGAATTTCCCTTCAGTGCTCCCCACCACCGTTCTTGTTTCTTTTTACTTTCTTCCTCTGATAATGCTCAGCATTTCTAATTTAGCTAACTGTACTTAGAAACAGGAAAGGGTCTGATATCACCTCTTTGTACTTGAGTACAAACTGGCACATCTTGTCTACCCCAATTATCTGTACTTCCTTAATGGGAAGAAATTTCAGATACAAAAGCAGGTTGTGCCCAGCTCTTGCTGAGGACAGCCTGTTTCAACAACCTTAAGATAACTTGGTAATGGCAATGGGATGGTCAAAGGGGAGATCGATGGTTCTGTCCATTCCTAATAGGTCTCTTTGCTCGCTGAAGGGCTTTCAGCTTAAGCTGGGGGAAGGAATTTTCAGGAATTGTTTCTTGAAGATCTGAAGCATACCCAGCAGGCTAGTTTCCTTCCTCTGGCCTTCCTTGAGCCCTCCAGCCTTACCCTGCTCAAATTTGCCCACAGAGGCCCAGAGCCAGACCTGTCTTCCAGTGCCCTTCACTTTCCCTTTGCCACCCCTTTGCTCAGCCACATCTGACATTCGTGCTTCTGTCCCCAGAACTGTCATCACAGCAATGGTTCTCAAATTTTAGTGGGCAGGCTTGTAAAAACCTCTCCACCAAGTCACTGATGTATTGTATGGGGATGGGGCCAAGGAATCTGCATTTAAACCAGCTTTCCAGGGTTTCTGATGTTGTTGGTCAGTGGACCACACTCTAAGAAATAAAGGGGGAGAGAGCCATATAAATATGCAGTGTAATTGTGCTTATCATAGTCTAGCAACTCAGCCACTTAACATCCACAATAAAGGAGACTGATCCCTGGGAGAGGAAAGCTGCAGGAGAGCCTCAGGGGATTTCAGGGGAGAGGGCGGGACACTGGCTTCTGGGAGAGCACAGGACTGTGGTGGGGCGCGGGGATTTCAGACTCTGGATACTTAATACCTGAGTGTTGAAGACAGAAATCAATATGCTGGATATACTACGCAATGAACAAAAAAGAAAAACTAGAAAGATGTGGTTTGGCCGCAGGAAAGGAACAGTAACATCAGGACTGTGACCATCTATGCGTGTCCCTTGCAGAACAAGAATGATTACATTAAACTGTGTTCTAGTTCAGTTTTCCAACAGTACACATCTATTCACTTTTACAAACTATAGTAAAGGTGACAGGAGAAGATCTGGCTGTGGGCGGTGGGCACACAGTGCAATATAAGACCTTGTAATAGAAACCCACACCTGAACCCTGTATGAGCATGTTGATCACTGTTACCCCAATCAATGTAATAAATAAATATTTTTTAAATTGTAATGACAACTTGATATCATACTTACCTGGAATAGATAGTACCTTTTACCAAATAGGGAAAAACACAAAATATATATATATATTTCATGACATACAAAGTCACCAGAAAGCAGTCTGATACTTCATAAAAGTATTTAGCTACAGGGGACTTTCAAGACTAGATGTTAGAGGATAAAAATGCAAAGGACAAGACAAGTTCTTCAAGGAGACTTACTTCAGTGCTGAGGGCTAAAAGATAATTGGAATTCTGAGGGCTATACATCATCTGAGTCAGAGGATGAAATGGGAGATTGGTCTGAACAAAGTTCTTTGCAAAATCTGACGATCTGAAGATTCTTCCTCCAGGACTTCCTCCAGACACCTCTGCCGTTAAAATCACCTGGTTAGGAAGAAGGCAATTCGGATTCAGGGTGTGGCACGCTGAAAGCTCAGGAAGACCTACCACTTCCACGAGACACCGGTTAAGAAAATTGCAGTTGCAAAAGTAAGAAGAATTATAAAGACAGATTAGTTAGTGCGCCCCACTCCTCAAGTGTTAGTCTTATCAAAAAATATTATCCTGAATTGAGCTAATGCATCGTGTCTACGGACGTGAGCCGGTCAGTTTGAGATCAGCCAGTGTGCCAAAGACTAAAATAAAATGTCTTAGGAGTGAACACTGTAATGCTAACCAGCTGCCACCTAAGAGTTTGGGTGCATCGTGGACAGAGGCCAAAAAGGAACCGATCCAGTTCTTTTGTGATCAGTATTAAATTGGATTTTAATTTTAAAGCACAGCAATAGCAAACTAAATACACTGCTGTGTCTCTGGATCATTCCAATGTTAAAACCCAAGTGCCCGAGTGTGGCATCAAGCACAGCTCTACACATGCACGAACGAGTCTCACCTTTCCAGAGTTCTCAGGACCAATAGCCATGCCAAATTCAGTCCGAATAAAGGTGTTATTGATGAGATTTGTAATATCCTTAAAGTTCTTTCCATAGTCCTCACTGAGAGGAAGAAAAAAAAGACACATTTAGGATGCAGTGGTCATGGACACGGTTGGGTTCCTACCCAGCTTCCATCCCCATTCCCTGACTTCACTGAGGCACTCCTCCTTCCCTGACGAGTTCCATGCCTCAGGGAAGCTGATGCCATCCCTCACTCCAGTGTGGACTTGATTAGCCTGAATTCTACCCCTCACAGGTGTGGGGTCGGGAATGGGGGAGTGACCCAGACTGGGGCAATGAGACAAAGGGGGGGACTTGGGCTCCATTAGGAAACAAATCTCCTTAGCCACCTGATGAAAGAAATGGTCTGTCTTTCTTTAGACCAGTGGCTGTTTTTGCACAAATACCCTCCAAGCAACCATTTGCTAATGTCTGGAGCCATTTTTTATGATCACAAATGCTAGTGGCATCTAATGGGGTGAGGCCAGGGATGCTGCTAAACGCCCTGCAATGCACAGGACAGTTCCCAACACCACAGAATGATCTGGCCCCAATGTCCATAGTGCTCAGACTGAGTCCCCAAAGTTGTAGTGTGTTAATGCAAAGCAAAAGGTCGCTACAGGGTCCTGACACCATGAGCACAACTTGAAAATAAAGCCAACGTAAGTGGAGCAGCAGCACCTACGACACCGGACTGCTGACCTGAAGCCTGTCCTTCCTCTGCATTTCGTTATGAGTCATTCATTCCCTAAGCTAGTTGGAGCTGGGATCTCTGCTAAGGGTAGCCCACGGCCTCCCAACTGACCTATTAAATGCAGAGTCCTCATGATAAAGCTAAGTTGAGTAGCAGGAGCCTTCAAGTTTCCCCCCAGAGGACACCATCCCCGGCACAAGTGTCTACTGCATACAGCACACGAAACGCAGGCAGGGGAACAAACCAACCTAACACCGGTTCTCGGGTTGTTAGAGATTTTCCCAGAAGTCCATTTCAACAATATCTCTGAGAGGTATTCAATTCCATGTTTAGATTTTGAAAAATACAGGCATAAAAATCAATAGCTGTCTAACTCTGATAAGATTAATACTATGTGCCATTCTCTTAAAAAGCAATGGAGAAAAAAGTGGTAGAATGCAAAATCTTAATATTCATTATATTTGAATGTCCCTCAGTGAAGACCACTATGTATTGCGAGTTAGTTGCCAAAGATAAATACGATGTGCAGTGGTCTTCACTGTAGAGTATGACTTAAATGATGGTACAATCTGGTAGCAGCCTCAACAAATAATCACAGAAGCAGAGAACATGAGAAATGCGAGGGACTGAAGGGAACATCTTGTCCAACTCCCTCATTTCACAGACAAGGAGGTTCAAGGGGAGGCAATTTATCAAAAGCCAACCAGTTAATTAAGGGCGAAATTGAAGCTATAATCTAATTCTCTTAACTCTCAGCTCCAAAGTAGAGACAACTTGTAATGATCTGTGAGGAGTTTTTCCCTTACAGACTGCAGTCTTCCTCTATTTTGCCAGGGCTAAGAGGAAACTGGAGACACAGGAGGGAATTATCTTGGAGTTTTGTTTAGGTCCCTGCCAGTATGCTAAAGCAAACTACACGTGACGTCAAGTTGTCTGAATAACTTCCCATCTCTTAGCAAGCACCACAGAAAATTCCTAGATAAATAAAAGAGGGACCAGGCACCACTTATTCATCAGATTCCTCCATCTCCTCCCCGCCTTCTTCTGGCTTTGAAGTACAAGAGGAGTTCCTATCTTCCTGACAGCAGGCCAAGAGATGTATAAACAATTCCTGCTCTGCAGTGTAAATGTCAGCAGCAGCTCAGGCAACCTTCAAAGGGGCTGGCAACCGCTCGATTATCGCCAGCTTACAAGTCTCCCCTCCTGCCCTATATCCCCCAGGGAACCTCCACAAACCTGTTGGCAAGTCTGCTGGCTTTTTAAGAACTTGGCACAACAAGCACATCCCTGCCCCTCAGAGAAAGAAAGCAACATGAATAAAGCAAAAAGTCATCAGCTCCAACACTTCGGTACTGTAGCCAGTTAAACAAATGGAGCACAATGGACCAATCTGCTGGCATGGAAGTGAGGTTCTGTTGAGGCCATGCTGGGCTCAGGGATATACAGGGCTGGGCAAACTAGGTCTACAGTTGAGTATGGGAAACACCGAGTTTATTCTTGTATTATTATTTATTAATTACTATATTATTTTCCATTTGAACAACTGTAAACCTACTTTTGCCCACTCCTGTATTTTAGCAAAACCCTTTATTTAAAAGTAGGTTTTTTCCTATCATCATACAACATATATCATGAAGAGGAAATCAATGAAACACCTTAAAAAATAAATCTACTTTTCAAATTCCAGATGATAATTAACAGAGCAATGAGCAGCAGTCAGATGAAAAGTTAACAAAACCCTATGAAACCATCTGCTTTAGAAACCAGTCTTTTTAACAATAATTCTATATATCAACCCTAATCTCTGCTCTTTCTGGTTACCAAAATAAAGGATCACTTTTGCATATATCTGTGGTATAAACATGAATAAGAATATGCACCTGTCTATAACTCAAGAAAATCGTGGCAGAATATAAATATTTTTGGAATAGAACCTAATACCCCCAAAGGACAAGAAAAACCTAGAAATCATTAAAATAAATGAAAAAAATACTCATCACATGGACTTCTGGTAAGATGCAGTCAACATTCTTAATGAGATGAAGCACTGGAAATGGGGTTTTTCCAGAAGACTCACATGTTGACATTTAACCCAAACATCCAGAGCCTAGAATTACACCCTTGTTTCTGCACTTTTCAGATATAGGAACCTGACATCAAGCATTTGACCTGCAGACATTTAATGAGAAGTAACAGTAAGACAGTCCTACAGTATCTCAGAGAATCTTACATATTACTTTTCTCAACAATCAAACCAACCCAGAGAGCCTTATTTGGTCAGCTTTCAAGCCTAACCATTTCTCCATTCCTTTAGTTCATTTTTGCCATGATTAAGTCACTATAACTTACAATATAAAAACAACAGGCATGACAAAAAACTCTCAAGAAAATATAATTTCGTAGTTTTCACTAATTGGGAAAGTGTATACAGTTGATTCTCTTATTCTCAGACTCTATATTTGTGAATATGCCTCTTCACTAAAATTTCTTTGTAACCCCACATCAATATTCGTGGCCCTTCCACAGTGATTTGCAGACATACGCAGGGTCACCCAGTGCACACGTTCCCAGCTGAGGTCCAACAAGGGGACGAGCTACCTTCTTATTTCAGCTCTTACACTGTAAATGAGTGTCTTCATCATGGTCTATTTAGGACCTCACATTTTGCATTTTTGTGTTTTTAGTGGGTGATTTTGCTGTTTAAAATGGCCCCCAAGCAGTGCTGAAGTGCTGTCCAGAGCCCCTGAACACAAGAAGGCTTTGATGTCCTTATGGAGAAAACAAGCTAGTTAGATAAGCTTCTTTCAGACACGAGTTGGTTGTGAGCTCAATGTTCATGAATCAGCAATGTATACTAGGCTGGCTGGTATGGCTCAGCAATTGAGCATCGACCCAGAACCAAGAGGTCACTGGTGCGATTCCCTGTCAGGGCACACGCCCAGGTTGTGGGCTCGATCCCCACTTAGGGGGTGTGCAGGAGGCAACCAATCAATTATTCTCTCTTATCATTGACTAGAGGCTGGGGTGGGGTCCTGCCAGCCCCACCCCCAGATTGGGGGAGTGGGGCGGGGGGAGTGGCTGCTGGCGGTTCGCTGGCCACCCTCACCTCCTGGTCGAACTCCCAGTCAAGGGGACAATTTGTATATTAGCCTTTTATTATATAGGAAAGATGTTTCTCTCTCTCTCTCTCCCTCCCCTTCCTCTCTGAAATCAATAAAAATATTTTTTTAAAAACCCACAAATAATATATATAGTAACTAGAGGCTCGGTGCATAAAATTCGTGCATGGGGGGGGTGGGTCCCCCTCCGCCCAGCCTGCACCCTCTCTAATTCGGGACCCCTCAGAGGATGTCCGACTGCCGGTTTAGGCCTGATCCCGAGGATTGGGCCTAAACCGGCAGTTGGACATCACTCTCACAATCCTGGACTGCTGGCTCCTAATCACTCACCTGCCTGGTTGCCCCTAACTGCCCCCACCCCGCTGGCCTGATCGCCCCTTAACTGCCCCCTGCTGCCGGCCTGGTTGCCCCCAACTCCCCCCCCTGCTGGCCTGGTCACCCCTAACTGCTCCCCCTCCCAGCCTGGTTGCCCCTTACGGCCCCCCCGCCGGCCTGGTCGCCCATGTAGTCTGCTGTTCAGTCGTTTGGTCGTCCCTCACTAACCCCCCTGCTGGCCTGATCATAGGCAGCCATCTTGTGAGGGTGTGAGGGTTAATTTGCATATTACCTTTTTATTATATAGTAAGATAAGAAACACACATATAACAAAGTGATGTGCCCTAGCCGGCTTGGCTCAGTGGATAAAGCATCAGCCTGCAGACTGAAGGGTCCCAGGTTCGATTCCGGCCAAGGGCACATGCCTGGGTTGCGGGCTCGATCCCCAGTGCGGGGAGTGCAGGAGGCAGCCAATCAATGATTCTCTCTCATCATTGATTTTTCTTTTTTCTTTTTCTTTTTATTGTTTTAAGTATTACAAATAGTAATACATATGTCTCCTCCCCCCCCCCCATTGACCTCCCTCATCATTGATTTTTCTATCTCCTTCTCCCTTCCTCTATGAAATGAATAAAGGAATATATTAAAACAAAACAAAACACAAAAACAACAACAAAGCGATGTGCTGACCAACTGATGAAAGTTAATGTTGTGATCAGAGGTTTATAAGAACCTACCTACCCCAGAATTTTCCTCTAGGAACAACGGTTCAGGATTCACTAACCAGAATTCATGGGGGCTATGGAGAGCATAACTATTGTGAAGTGTGAGAACTGACTGCATTGAGATTTCCAGCTAAAAGATCAGTTAGGGAGAATGTAGCTTATTAAAATGTGCCAAAGGACACAGAACTAAAATCAGTGACAGGCAAAACTGGCAGATTTCCAATCCATGGGTAAACTGAATTCCCAATTATACTTCAGTCTCTTTTTTCCCCCCAGCTGTCTACAGCAGTGAAAACTGAACTCAGCACATCACTGAAAAAGCTGTCATACAGGATGCCCTGAAGGAGCTGGTTTACTATACTTTCCTTCAATATCGGTTGTGTACCTTTAAGGTCTCCTTTTTAAAAAAATTCTCAGTAACCTGAAAAACTTACATCAACTATGGAATAAACTTCAATGTGAAATCTTTTAGAGATCCTCTTATTAATATCCAAAATTTGAACAACTCTCAATAGGAAATAAAAATCACAAATAAAATGGCCCAGTTGTTTTAGTAATTAGGTACAGGATTCTGGTGTCGAGTAATGCGTACATGTGCTTCACCAAGTTGATCTCACAGTGAAAAGTTACACTCAGGGGGCCAAGAACAAAAAGGTACAAAACATCTTCTATTGCCTTAAACCAAGTTATCAGCCTAACTAGGTGCCCTGTTTCCTTTTTAAGTTAGTATCTGCAAAGTGAGAAGCAAATGCACTTTACAATCTATTAATATTCCTTAACAGAGAATCAAAATGTATACCATTCAAACGTAAGTCCTTTAAATTGAAGACATTAACATACTATTCGTTTTAACCTCATCATGAATGCCTAGGAACTTTAGTTATTATTTCCCAAACCTTTCAATAATTCTTTTTCACACCCTAAAGATCAAGGTCTGTGAACCCGGCACGAGTAACAGAGACAGCTTCCTGCTATTCTCTGGAGCTTCCGTGCAGTACAGCTCAGAGAAGGTGGCATGTGACCCGCTGCCTTTACTGAATCTCAAATAAACCTTTGACCGCATGCGATTTAGTGGAGGGAGATAATCCAATGAATAGTTTAATCATTAAAGCTGTGAGAAATCAGAGTTTTCAGAGTGGATTCAACAGGCTTTTACTTTATTTCTCACTTGGGCAATCTCAGCATGGACAATCTGATCCAATTGCTCCCTGCCTTTCCTGTGTCTGAAGGAACATGTGCCTCTTGGCTGGCGTGTTCAATGAAATGAGTCACATCAGGCCAGGCCAGGCCAGGCGGAGACTGGCATATTTACAGTTTCCACCTAACCTCTGGAAGACTTTTCCCTTCACAGCAGGGAGGGAAGAATTCATATTCAAAATGACCTCGGTAGAAACAAACAACCAAACTGCTGGGTGCCGTGCAGAAAAAGCGCCTTCCTGTGAATACGATACTCGACCAGAGACAAAGAGGACTGCTCTAGTGTGTGCTAGGGGTTTCTCACAGGCCAGACACATTTAGGACGAAAGGGCTGAGTCAGATGGTATTTAAACCGTTTGGTTTTTGTTTGGGGCAGTCTTAAAGTCAGCACAATATTGGAAAGCAAAAGGATGGAAAAAGTCATGAAAACACATTGAGCTCCCTATAGGTCTGACTGGGGACCTGTCAGGCCCCTTGCTGGTCACCCACTTAAACAGCAACCTAGAGAATTCAGAAGACAAGCACTGAAGTGGCTAAAGCAACAACTACAGGACACAGCTCAACATGGGGAAGTTGAGGAGCTCAGTAAATAGCCTTCAAAACATCTAGGGGTTGCCCTGGCTGGTTTAGCTCAGTGTTTAGAGTATCAGCCCTCACGTGTCTCTCACATCGATGTTTTTCTCTCTCTATCCCTCTTTCCTTGCTCTCTTTTACTCTCTCTCTCTAAAGACCAATGGAAATCCTCGGGTGAGGATTAAAAAACAAAAACATCTAGGGGTCAATAAGAAAGAGGTTTTCATTTGCTACTAAAAAATGAAGTGGAAATTAGCGTCCTCTGGCACATATATGTGTCATATTTGTCACAGCAGCATTAGTAATGGTGAAAAATTAGTTGCAACCTAAGTGTCCAAGAGAATAATGACTTAGTAAATTCCATCAATCTAACAAAAATGATGGGTAACTAGCAGAGGGGATATGAAAAATATCATTGTATGAGCATCAATCAGAGTGGATATGGGTCATGCATGACACTTGCATGTTGGCAGGGGTGTGCACGCATCTCTAGAAGCCATGGAAGCATCTGGGGGCAGACAATCATTTTTTACCAACTGGCACAGAAGGCTTTGAATTCATTTTAACAACTGGCACAGCAGTGTCAGTACAGTCTGGCCATGTGCCCTCGCTGGCTGCTGGCATGGCAACAGCTAACCCCCACAAGTTCTTACTCCAGCCCAGGCACTGCACAGCGTTAGTCACAACAGTTCTAAGGTGGCCACTGTTACCATCTTCCTTTTACAGATGACAAAAAGACTCCGGGAGGCTAAGTAACTTGCTCAAGCTCATTCTGCTTGCAAATGATAGTGCTGAGATTCAATCCCAGGGCTTCTGTCACCAAAACCTGGCAACTTTGCACTGGACCATGTTGCTTCCCAAAACTATGTAGCTATCTGATATAACATTAAAGGATCAAGCCCACAACCGGGGCATGTGCCCTGACCGGGAGTCAAACCAGTGACCTCTTGGTTCATAGGTCAATGCTCAACCACTGAGCAACACCGGCCAGGCTATAGTACACTGCCCTTTTTTAAAATATATATTTTATTCATTTTTTACGGAGAGGAAGGGAGAGGGATAGAGAGTCAGAAACATCGATGAAAGAGAAATATCGATCAGCTGCCTCCTGCACACCTCCCACTGGGGATGTGCCTGCAACCAAGGTACATGCCCTTGACTGGAATCGAACCTGGGACATTTCAGTCCGCAGGCTGACGCTCTATCCACTGAGCCAAACCGGTTAGGGCTATAATACACTGCTTTTATTATGAAAGATAATTTGTCAAGAAAAACTATCATAAGGAAAAATTGTATGGCAATAAGGTTTCTTAAACACTGGAAAGAGTTATGAAGTCACAACTTTTTATGCATTTTTTTCTTCCCCAAACAGGGTACTTTTCATCTGTCTGAAATAGTTCAATTACTATTCTAATTGAATAAACAAAATCACCTATAAATTATAGCCCTTTCTAGCGCTATGATTCTATAATACATTGTCAATCCTTATAAAAAAGTATCAGTCTAAAAACTATAGAGAACCCAAGGCATTCATTCATTCAATTAGTATGGAATGCCTGCCTACTACTATGTATCAGTCATTTGGCTAGTTGCTGAGAACCCCAAGTTAGTCAAGAACCTTGGCTTTGTGGAGCTTACAGCGATTCCAAAATGGCAATTCCTTCTTAGCCTATTTTTAAGTCAACATCACTGTGTTGAAGGGCAGAGAACACTGGCTCCAGGCTCAGAATCAGCAATCAAGATTACACCTACTGGAGAAGGGGCCACCTCAGAAATTCAACATGGGCTCACTTGTGTCTGGGCCCGAGAGAGTACGATGGCTGCTGGGAGATCCCTTGGCCCTGAGAATAGTTTCTATGTCATCTGCTAGGATGCCATATTTTTGAGGGGTCCCTTGGGGAAAAATGAGATGGGTACAAATGATTGAGAAGACTATCAGCAATTTCTGAGAGTTAGCTGGTCTTGGATCTTACAGTTAAGGACAAGAGCCTACTGTTTAACCAAGCTATACCTTTGAGAACACATGTAAAACTTGGTAACTGTCACAGTGTGGTTCCAGAACATTCACTGCCACCATTGTTACCAGTGTGAACACTATAAGGCACTTCGGTAGTTCTGACTTGAGAAAATCCTTCTGATCTAGAAACAATCTAGATAAATCGGGGCTCAGAGAGTTAGATAAATATGTTTACTTGGAAGGTACAAAGTGTTACATAAATATATTTACTTGGAAGGTATAGTGAAGATTGTTACTTCAGGGATATAAAAACCATTTTGTGCTTATAATAAGTAGAAAGATTATTAAACTCCATGCTACCTTCCTAAAAATAAATATCCATTTAAATTAATAAAACACACACCCCTATACACTCTCCATCTGCCTTTACTGTTTTCCCAATTAGGCAGGTAAACTAATCTTCTTGGAACTAGATCCCTTTTCATACTTCTTCAATTTAGGTAAATATTAAGTGTGCTGAATGTGACAGTTTGTTGAAAACTTAAGATGGCTGAAAGATCTTTTAAATCAACTATTAGACTCCATCATGCCTAGAAAAGTGGGGAACTTACATTCAACAATGTATTCAGTCAGTGCCCCAACCATATGCATCTCACCTTCGATATAGCTTGGACTGTCCGAAAGTCATAATTACCAGTGGTACATGGAAGGTAGTCAAGACTAGAATGATCTGGAGAGAGACAAAAGCACACAGTTAAAAAGAAAGGTAGTCCAATCACGTGCTTACCTGTGATGTAATTAAATCAACACCTGAAAGACTGCCAAGAGCCCTGCTTTGCAGTAGCCTACACTGCAGTCAGAAAACCAAGAAGTCACTAAGGCTTGCAGTGACTCAAGGTCTCAACTCTTGGTTGAGATGGTCCCATCACCTACACTTGAAGCAGTGAGGCAGAGCCAATCAACTACCTATTACAATAAAGGAAGGATTTAACTATTTTGTATCCGTCTATATAATAAAAGCCCAGCGAACTTTAAGGTGGAACAACTAGAGCGACTGGTCGCTATGATGCACACTGACCACCAGGGGGGCTGACGCTCAATGTAGGAGCTGCCCCCTGGTGGTCAGTGTGCTCCCACAGGGGGAGCGCTGCTCAGCCAGAAGCTGGGCTCACAGCTGGCGAGCGCAGTGGCGGTGGCAGGAGCCTCTCCCGCCTCCATGGTAGCGCTAAGGATGTACGACTGACGGGAGCGGGCCTAAGCTGTCAGTCGGACATCCCTGAGGGCTCCCGGCCTGCACCCTCTCACAGTCCGGGCTAAGGAACGAACACCCTCCCCGCCATACACAGATCTCATGCACTGGGCCTCTAGTATTATAAGATATTCTCAGACAAGAATCAGCTCCCCTTCTGTGTACAGGAAGCTAGAGCACTGTGGGTGCTCAAAGGTCACTGTGTCACATATATCCCTCCTTTTCTCCTCCCTGCTCTCAGTTCTCCATGAAATTAATTTCTTAAATATCTTTCTAGATAAAAATTTGCAATAGGACAAATTCTGATTAGTACAAGAGGGAGTCTCAAATGGCCATGTAACAAGAAATCTTGCGATACCAACTATCTTAAATAAATGTATAAATCAAAGAAATTAGAGCACAACTCAAATTTTAGAAGAAACTGAGACATGCTTAAAGGCATTCTACCAGAAGTTTAAAAATTAATTAAGATAATAAATTTATAACGTGTTCTAATATTATATTTCTTTGGATTCCTGACATAGCCATCGTGTGCCTCAATGCTACGATGCATACATTCATGGAATACCAGAGGGCATGAACTGCGGCCCTGCCCTTGTTCAGGCAGGATAATAACAGAGCAGCTAACACCAAGCCCTGATTCAAGACCTGGGGCCGACGCATCCAAAGTGCACCCTCCTACTGGGAGACGGGCTACACATTGGAGAATAAGGAGCTGACTGACGCTCCTTCCACTCTCCCAATCCTGCACCACCTCCTTTGTTGTAGGGAAAGGGACACAGATGGAACTCAACAGCCATGAGCCCGTGGGCGCCACAGTCCCTCAACACTAACTGTGGGAAAATGCATTTTGGAGGAAAAATGCCAAGACGTGCGAGGCGCAGGTTTCGGTTTCCACACTGGTCTTCCCGTGTGCTGTGACGCTCACTTCTCAGCCTACAGCACACGTTTCCCTCTTTCTTCTTCTTGCTCATCTTGATGCCAAGCAGCCACCAAGGACTCAAAAGGTGTCTATCTTCCCATTATGGAAGAGGGTGGTTACAGGATGTTTCCCGTTCTAAAGCAAAACCAAACCAACCACAGTTTCCTGAGAGTTTGTCCTGGAAACATGTATTTCTGTGTCTGAGGTTGGAGACAGTTTCAGAAAGTAACAACATTTAGTGCTTAAACTCCCCAAGTCTACATCTTCTTCTTGCTGAGTTGAATTCACAGTCTCAAAATATTACTTACCCCAGTGCTATCTCCAACCCAAGACAAGGATACTGAGCCACTGAGATCATCAAATACATGCTGTAAGGGGGGGAAAAAAGAAATTCATTTACAAATGACATCTTTCCTTCCGTCTTTGACTCCCTTAAATAATTCAGAACACTAATACTTTCAAAGTAATTAAATTCATAATTATAAGGGGACTTGGATTCCCAGAACAAAATTTGCAGGACAGGATTTAACTACTTAACTTAAATTACAAATAACTTGGAGATTTTAATTCTTTCTCATACAAAGTAAGTCAAGCAGATGAGTTTTCTTCACTGCACCAGATGGAGAGATGGGGTAATCTCATTGCTTTCTCCAACAGAACTAAATATAAATATGTAGAAAGTATTCTTAGGATGCTTTAAAACAAGGGATCACAGCCCACACTGACAGCTATAACTGTAACCAATCAGCATAACAAATTTTTCTCAGCAGCCTTCACAGTACAGGTGCATGGTTAATAACTAGATGCCTTTTGCTCCTAGGCTCTCTCAAAATGACAAGGGACAGAAGCGAGAGCAAATGCCCTTCTTTCACATTTAAAATAGTACTTGATAATGATAATAGTGGTAATAATAGTAGATATTAGTAGATAATGATAATAGTAGATAGTAGTAGATAATGTAATAGTAGTAGATAATAATAGTAAATAATAATAATAATAATAGAACAACCTTGCCCTGACCGGTTTGGCTCAGTGGATAGAGCGTCAGCCTGCAGACTCAAGGGTCCCAGGTTCGATTCCGGTCAAGGGCATGCACCTTGGTTGCGGGCACATCCCCAGTAGGGGGTGTGGAGGCAGCTGATCGATGTTTCTCTCTCATCGATGTTTCTAACTCTCTATCCCTCTCCCTTCCTCTCTGTAAAAAATCAATAAAATATATTTTAAAAAAATAATAATAATAATAGAACAACCTTAATAGAGTTGTGGTGAGAGTGAGGAGACAAAAGAAAAGGAAAGCTGGTGTAGTGTATCCAAAATATGGTAAACATATTAAAATGCAGTTATATATTTTTGTTAATCCTCACCTGAGGATATTTTTCCATTGATTTTTAGAGAGAGTGGAAGGGAGGGTGGGGGGGAGAGGAAGAGGAAGAGAAAGAGGGAGAAACATCAATGGGAGAGAGACATATTAATTGGTTGCCTTCTGCATGTACCCTGACCAGGGCCCGGGACTGAACCTGCAACCCAGATACATGCCCTTGACTGAGAATTGAACCTGAGACCCTTTGGTGTTCAGCCAACACTCCAACCACTAAGCCACACCAACCAGGGCTAAAACACAGTGTTAGTAATCATTGTAGGTGCTTTTGGGTTTTGGTTTTCAAATACTTTCTTTCTCTATTTATAAAATAATATATATCCATTACAGAAAATGTAGACAATAGGGAGGTATAATGAATATAAATCTTTCATAATCCTATCACACAGAAATATCCAAGGCAAACACTATGTTTATAATCTTCTAGTCTCTATTGTTGTTGTTTTTAGCTAATAAAGAAATAATTCCAAAAAGGCCATACTGGCACTTGGTAAAAACTTCCAACCGTACAGAAATGTATACAGAAAAAGTGAAGATCCTTCCTCTTCGTCTGCCACGTGCCCCACCACCCAAGCCCCACTCCCCAGAGGGGTTAACAGTTTAGTATATATTTCTACTGTGTGAACAATTCTGCTTTCCTCTTAGGAAGACATATATCTTAAGATTTTTAAAACCTTAAACATGCCCTGCCTTTCCAACCATTAAGGAGTGGGTCCTTAGAAGCAGAGGATATCACTTTGTACCCTTTGGTGTTCCCTGTGCCTACCACGGTACTTTGCACACTCAATAAGCATTTGTTGAAAATGGTTCTACAGCCTTCCCAAACCACAAACGCAATCTCAAAATAGCACATGTCTCTAAATGGTGGGATGGTCTCTGGGTCACTCAAGCTGCCAATCTCAACAGAGATGTCTGAAGAAACAACTCAAAACACTGTTTTGCTTATCTTCTAATTTCCTTTGGTGGTCTTCCTGAACAGGCCTCTGAATTCACCTCTGCTATTTCCCCTCCGGGCTGCAAGTACATTTGAGGTCAGCAGAGTCTCCTGTACAGTCTGTAAGTGGCACAATCAGTGCTGCGCAGAGGGCTTGCTCAGTGAATGCGGGTTAACTCTCAGCCCTGCAGGACAGAAAGGCTATTCATGCTCACACACTGGCCAAGCATCTGCGGAAAAGCAGGGCTGTAGAGACATCTGGAACCGGCAGTGTAAAAACGGGCACAGCACTGTGTCTTGCAAGATCGTCCACACAGAGCAAGATGGCATATTCTTTTGAGTGAGGATAGGGTCTGAAATCACATCAAGGAGCTCCTTGAGGAGAAGCAGAAAGATCCACAGCTACCACAAGCACCAGACAGACCACACGGGCTGTCACCTAAACAGAGGCTCTCTCTCCAAGGAAGGCTTTGGTCACAGCAGCTGACCAGGAGAAAAGACAGATCCACCACTGGAGTCCTGCTGTCTTGCTCAGGCAGCAACATGGCTCGTCTTGAGCCAATCAGGGCCTGCACCTCTCACCTTATTACGGCAGTGGCGCTGTGGTGGGTGGGCGGAGCCTCCCTTTGCAGGGTGATTGATTGTGGGGCTCCCAGACTGTGAGAGGGACAAGCTGGGCTGAGATACCCTTTCCTCCATCCCCTCACTCCAGTGCATGCATTTCGTGCACTGGGCCTCTAGTTAACTATAATTGTGGTCTTCTGCTACTCTTAACAGTCCTGGTCATGGTTAGGGGACAGAATTCACAAGTGTCAGCACAAGGCCATCAATTCTGATGTGACATCACTTATCATACTTAACATACTATACATGTCACTCTACATTGTGGTGGCGTCATAGATATTTCAAAATATGTATTACTTTTAATTATAGCAATAAGAACATTGTCTGTCCTCCTCACTAGACCTGAAGAAGAACATCTGGTACAGGGACTAAGCCTATTCATTTTAGCAAGGATATATAATGCAGCACATAAAAGGCATTCAATAAATACTAAATTCATTTTCTTTAAGAATTACTTGTAAAGCTCTGAAAAGGAGGAGGATGAAAAGATAAAGCCAGACCCACTTAATTTCCCCACGACAGAAACGAGTCTAAATATGCAAAGTTCTATTCTGAGAAGACTTCTGCTTTTGGCCAAGAGAGACCAGCAGGGATCAGATTAGCCTTCCCACCGGAAACAACTGGAAACACAAACTATATGAAACCATCGTTTTCAAGACACTGGACTTCGAGGCAACAAAGTACAATCATCCCTGACAGACAAAAAACAAAACAAGGTCCTACCTCTGCCCTAGTTTACTGTCTGGAGAGTGTCCAGGACACAGTGCCGGGAAGGGGAGAGTCCAGATGTCCCCTCAGTTTAAGAAATGAGCTGGTGGTCTGGGGAGGACATGGAGGCTATAGCCACCATCAACTGTAGTCACCACCAACTCCATACACAGAGTTAGAAATTGGTGAAGATGCTCCGGACCCATCAAAGCATTTAGAGGCTCTGGTCGAGAGTGGACTACATAGATGATTAAGAATAAAGTCTGCCTGCACACCGAGGTTTAAGCAGGGATTACAGAGGTCGGAGCACACAGAAGCAAGAGCAAGATGGCGGGTCAAAGGCAGTTGTGCAGGAAGCACAAACATATGTAAGGATTTTGAAAACTTTCAAAGAGTAACATAAATAAACTATATTAATATTGCCAACTAGTAAAGTGCTGGGTATACAGTAGATGCTATTAAGTACTTGTTAAATAAGAATTTCAATCAGGATAAACAAAGTTAAGGTGGGAGCCAAAGGGGAATAAAAATAGAGAAAAATGTGTGTGAGGAAAACAGTACTTCTGTTTGAAATACCCAAGAAAGCTGAGACGAGGCCACAGGATCACTGACTCAAACAGGCATGGTTTCCAGTGGTATATACAGTTGAACATAATCACCCAATAAGTTAGGGCTCAACTGTTCTAATCAGGGCAAAGTAAGAGGAATAAAAGAAATATGAACAAAGGACAAAGCTTATGGCTCCAGAGAAATGAAAGGCAGATTAATCTCTCCAGGAAGAGAAAACCCCAAATCTCCAACACAACACAACCAATGCATATCCTATACTATTAAAATCCAGAACATATAAAATATGCTAAAATACTGAACATATAAAAACATTTAGGAGTCAAGTCCAGCCCACAGAAGGCAGAGTGGATGTCTACCTCAAGCACTGTCACAAAATGATGTTATGCGTTAGCTGTCTGTATACCTGACAATGCGAACGGAGAAGGTGGGGGAGGTTTGCAGCATGCTTTATTTCTGGGGGACAATAGCTGTACTGCAAAAGGGACAGATTATTTAGCATAAAGAGAACATGATCTGACCACTACATATTGCTAAGCAGTCAGCCAAATGTGTATTCTAGAAGGTCAAAATTTAAAAAAACCACACACACACATGTAAATATGCTATTTGTGTACTAGCAAGCCAAAAGCCAGTACTCAGAGGGACCACATGGTAAATACGTACTTTAGATTACTTAATCACATCCTAGGGAAGGAAGCTCAGAAACCAAGAAGTTGAAGACTAGCTATGTAAAATGTCACCTGACCTACCAGGAAACTCGCGCACATCTAGAGAGATTGATTAATCCCCTAGCAGTTACTGGCACAGGAAGAGACAAGCCAAAGTCCAAGACTGGGTGAGGTTTCTTTTAGTGTATGACGACGACTTTCAACCTTTTTCTCTTAAGGCACACATAAACTAATTACTAAAATTCTGCAGCACACCAAGAAAAATGTATATTTTTTGCCAATCTGACCAAAAAAAGGTGTAATTTTGATTCATTCACACCAGGTGGCTATTGCTGTGTTGGCTGTTGACTTTTTTTTTTTTATTTGGAAAAGAGGGCAGTGCCCCTGACTAAATAGTCAGGTATTGAATATTTTAAAAACTCTTTCTGCACCTCAGCACACCAGTTGAAAATCGCTGGTGTATAATAAAGCTAACAGTGCAAGTTAGTGGTCAAACAGCTGGGAAAAACTAGCTATTTGGAAAAATATATAAAGATAGATTCCTAATTCCCTTATCCCCACTCCCAAAGAGATTCTACACAGAACAGAGATTTAAATGTAAAAAGTTAAGTAATAAAAATCCTTCTCCCTCCTGTCTACACTCACTAGAAATCAATGGAAAAAATATCCTTGTGTGAGGATTTAAAAAATAATAAAAATAAAACTATATAATTTATTTTTATTTTTAAAAAAGGATATATGAAAGGCTGGTATAAGAAGTACTCATTAAGAAATCTATGGCATTTCTATACACCAATAGTGAATGTACAGAAAGAGAGACTAAAAAAGCAATCCCATTTACCATCACACCAAAAAAATTAAGATACCTAGGAATAAACTTAACTAAGGAGTAAAAGACCTATACGTGGAAAACTACACGACATTGAAAAAAGAGATAGAGGAAGACATAAACAGATGGAAGAACATACCATGTTCATGGATTGGTAGAATCAACATCATCAAAATGTCCATACTACCCAAAGCAATCTATAAATTCAATGCAATTCCCATTAAAATACCAACGGCATATTTCACAGACCTAGAACGAACCTTCAAAAAATTCATCTGGAATAAAAAGAGACCCTGAATAGCTGCAGCAATCCTGAGAAAGAAGAACAAAGTAGGAGGGATCTCAATACCAAATATCAAGCTGTATTACAAAGCCACTGTTCTCAAAACTGCCTGGTACTGGCACAAAAACAGACATATAGATCAATGGAATAGAATAGAGAACCCAGAAATCGGCCCAAACCACTATGCCCAATTAATATTTGACAAAGGAGGCGTGAACATACAATGGAGTCAAGACAGTCTCTTCAATAAATGATGTTGGGATCATTGGACAGATACATGCAAAAAAATGAAACTAGACCACCAACTTACACCATACACAAAAATAAACTCAAAATGGATGAAGGATTTAAACATAAGACGGAAAACCATAAAAACACTAGAGGAATCCACAGGCAGAAAAATCTCAGACATATGCCGAAGGAACTTCTTCACCGATACTGCCCCTAGGGCAATGGAAACTAAGGAGAAAATAAGCAAATGGGACTACATGAAAATAAAAAGCTTTTGCACAGCAAAGAAAACAATCAATAAAACAACAAGAAAGCCCACTGTATGTGAGAACATATTTGCCAATGATATCAACGATAAGGGTTTAATCTCCAACATTTACAGGGAACTCATACAACTTAACAAAAAGAAGATAAACAACCCAATCAAAAAATGGGCAACTGATCTAAATAGACACTTTTCGAAAGAAGACAGAAGGAAGACCAAGAGACATATGAAAACCTGCTCAAAGTCACTAATCATCAGAGAGATGCAAATCAAAACAACAATGCGGTACCATCTCACACCTGTCAGAATGGCCATCATCAACAAATCAACAAATGACAAGTGCTGGGAGGATGCGGAGAAAAAGGAACCCTCGTGCACTGCTGGTGGGAATGCAGACTGGTGCAGCCACTGTGGAGAACAGTATGGAGTTTCCTCAAAAAACTAAAAATGGAACTCCATTTGACCCAGTGATCCCACTCCTAGGAATACATCCCAAGAAACTAGAAACACGAATCAGAAAGGATACATGCACCCCTATGTTCATAGCAGCTCAATTCACCATAGCTAAGATTTGGAAACAGCCTAAATGCCCATCAGCAGATGAGTGGATTAAAAAACTGTGGTATATCTACACAATGGAATACTACGCTGCAGTAAAAAAGGAGTTCCTACCATTTGCAACAACATGGATGGAGATGGAGAATATTATGCTAAGTGAAATAAGCCAGGCAGAGAAAGATAAATATCACATGATCTCACTCATTTGTGGAATATAATGAATGGCATAGACTGATGAACAAGAACAGAACCAGAGACTGAGAAACGTTGATCAGAACCTCAAACCTCAGGGAAGGAGGGGTCAGTGAGAGTAAGGGGGAGAGATCAACCAAGGGACTTGTGTGCATGCTTATGAGCCTAATCAATGGACACAGACAACAGGTGGGTGCGGCATGAGTGAAGGTTGGGGGATCATGGGGGAATAAGGACACATATGTATAAAAATATTAAAATAAAAAATAATAACTAAAAAAAAAAAAGTACTCATTGATGTTCTAGCCGGTTTGGCTCAGTGGATAGAGCATCAGCCTGCGGACTGAAGGGTCCCAGGTTTGATTCCCGCAGGGGCACATCCTGGGTTGTGGGCTCGATCCCCAATAGGGGGCATGCAGGAGGCAGCCAATCAATGATTCTCTCTCATATTGATGTTTCTATCTCTCTCTCCCTCTCCCTTCCTCTCTGAAATCAATAAAGAAATATATTTAAAAAAAAAGAAGAAGTACTCATTGACTGTGTCAGTTTATTCTTCTGTTACACTGGCTAACAGATGTAGAGAGCCCCTACTCCCCTGAGCCACACTAACACCAGTGGTCTTGATTTAATTTAGGGCACACATCCCAACATCATTATTCGCTAACACACTGTTCAGAGTCTTTTTTTATCACCTGTTGAACAGTGATTTCCAGTGTCCCAGATGACACGGACGGCCATTTACTACCCCCAGTAGGGGAGCGCTGGACAGCAGGGCGTCACTGGCGGACATTTATAACCAAACTGGTTTCCAGGGAGTCATTGTATTAGAAAGTAGGGGGATAGCTTGTACGGCCTCCTCTGAAATAAGGCCATCTTGACAGCTACTGCAAGACTCACCCACAAGTTTACTGTCTATCATTTCAAAGCCTAAAACACAACATCCTTCATGGAAATAACTGTCTTCATTATCTAATTAAACCTGAAGCCTCATTAAATTACTGTTACTATAGCTTGGAGAACTTAAAGTTGGTCCCGAGAGTCACTGTAGCTTGGAAAAAACTAGGTAATGAGAAACTTCTGCCTGTCTTTAGTTACACATCTGATCGAAAGTAAAGCACTGAGAGAAATGCCTCCCACACACCCGAGCCGGGTCAGAGTCACAGGCAGGCCCAGAGAAAAGACACGTGGAGCAAGCAAAAGAAGCCAACAACAAAATGAAAAGACAGCCCCCCGAATGGGAGAACATACTCCCCAATGACACATCTGGTTAGGGGTTAATATCCAAAATAGATGAAGAGCTTACACAATTCAACACCGAGAAGACCAACAACCCAATTTAAAAATGGGCAAAGGAACTGAATAGACACATCTCCAAAAATGATATACAGGTGGCCAATAGACATACAAAAAGATGCTCAACGTCACTAATCAGCAGAGAGATGCAAATGAAAATGACAATGCGCTATCACCTCACACCCGCCAGAATGGCTACGACAGGAAAGGGGAACCCTTGTGCACTGCTGGTGGGAATGCAGACTGATGCAGCAACTGTGGAGAACAGTTTGGAGCTACCTCAAAAATTTAAAAACGGGTCTACCTTTTGACCCAGTGATCCCACTTTTGGGAATATATCCAAAGAAAGCCGGAACACTAATTCAGACAACAGCACGGTGACAGCCGGGGGAAGGGGAGGAAGAGGGGTGAAAAGGGGAAAGGGGGGGGAAATGGAGATGGAAACAAACTTCACCTCGGGCAACGGGCGCACAACACAGCGTGCAGATGATGTTTCACTGAGTGACATACTTGGAACCTGCATGATTTTGTTAACTAACGTCACCCCAATAAGCTCAATTAAAAAAAAAAAAAAGACACTGCAGATGACCAGCCGTCTTGTCATCGGGAGCAGCCTCTCTGGCAAGTAAATGGGGGAGTGAATTCAGGGAGATCTCCCTCACACACTCCCACTTTCACAAACACATGCACCCGGCGGCGCCTGCCATGTGCCAGACCCCACTTGGGGTGCTGGGAAACATGACCATACACTTTCCGTGCTTTCAACATGCTTCTTCCAGAAGTCTAAAAATGAAGCCTGCACATGCTAGACATGTAATCTACAGAAGACAGCCTGTCCCGTGAAAATAACGCTACAAAGGTGTGTTAAAGCCTAGCGCAATGCCTGACTGGTTGGGGAAGCAGGCACAAATCACTTTCTCTCTTGGGCACCCATTTCCTCTGGTACAAAACTGAATTATGCTCCTTCACTCACTGGAATGATAAGAATCAAATCAAGTAACATACAAAGAGAAGGCGTTGGTGACCGCCCCCCCCCCCCCCCCCCAAGAATGGGAATTGAAGATTTAGGCTTCCAACCCTAACAGAGAGCACAGGGGTGGGCAGGGCACAGTGACGACGGGAGAGGCCTGGAGCAGGACCTATAGGTGATGCTCTGAGCGGAGTGCTGCTCTGTTCAGTGTGGCACTGGCACTGCTAGGGTCATAAAAATGAGCCCAAAACAAGATCACAAACGTTCAGTTCTCAGGGAGACTATTCTTAGAAATGAAAAGGCTAAACATAAACTCTTATTCAAGTCTGCAGACTTGTCTGCAAGGCAGGATGACAGAGGTGAGCACTGGGCTAGCAGGGAATCTGAATTTTATTTCCAGCTGTGCCTAACGCCTGGTGAACTTGAGCAGCTCAACCTTACTCCACCACCAAGGCGAGGAGAGGCTGGAATGACAGCATTTCTAGTCCCTATAAGCTTTAAAAGTCTATGACTCATCATTAATTTTACCTCTCCATTTACTTTTCCACTGCTCTGTCTTCATAAAAAAAAAAAAAAAATCAGCTCCCTGCTGGACAACACGCTAGTGTTAAAAGCAGAGGTGACAGCAACCTCCATCATCTACAAACCTCCACAACCTGGCTGCTCACTGAGAGGAGGCGGGGGAGACCTCTGGTGCCGCCATCCATGCAATAAAAATCCATGCATTTGACCTCTAAGAGAAACTTGCAGACCAGCACTCTAAATCAATTTGCTAAGCTTGTTAGAATTGCCTGAAATTAGTCATCTGTTTTCCTAGCTTACATTAGAAGCAGCAAATCAAATCTGGGGACGGGACAGCAGCTAAAGGAACCAGATATTGCAAATGCGACTATCATTTCTGCAGGGAGGAAAAGTTTTTTTTCAACAAGACAATGGCGCTAGGCTTATAAATCTGGGCTGCCCGGAATGGGAGGATATGATCCCACATATCTCATCTTGAGGGCATTAGTGCCATTAATGTGAGCCGTGGTGTAGCATAATGTCATCTCAGTGATCCAGGCTCATTCGGTTAACTAAGAAGACAGTGAAGTATTTTAGAAAAATTTCCACTGGAACAACAACAAAACCTTTGGCACTTAAAAGGGGAGGCTTAAGTTTCTGAAAAATTCACTTTCCTAGGATAATTCATTCATTTCAAATCATGGCCAATAAATGAGCTAAATTGTAAAACTGTTAACATTTAATTATTACATCTTACTCCCATTTCGGAGAAAAGGAGGTGATGAGGGGAAGGGATGTGCCCCACTCGCCAGCTGCCTGAACCATAAAGGCTCACCACTCACCCACTGGGTGGGGGACTAACCCCTCATTCCCTCCGCCACCAGGCTGGCTTTCTTCCAGCCTCTGGGCACTCACCACGCACTCTCTAGCCCCTGCCTCTGAGCATGCTGTTCTCTCTGCTTGGGACACTCCTACTGGCAAAAAGTCTACTTATCTTCAAGTGTCATTTAAAATAATTTCTCAGCAAGTTCTTCCTAATGTCCCAGACTAAAAAGACCTCCCTCAATTATTCTCCTGTAGCTACTTTATTTCTTCTTGGTACTTATGTTGATAATTACATATCTGCATAATGTCTATTCTCCCTACAGGGATCTTGTCTGCTGTGTTCAACACCAGTTCCCAGGACCAGCAGCCAGAACAATGCCTAACAGGGGCAGGTACTCAATAACCCATTGTTGAACTGAAGACTAACAATAGTAGTCTTGAACTTTGACTGGGCACTTACGATGTATAAGATACCACTGTTACTTTACAAATGAAGAAGCAGGCTCAGAGAGGGTAAGTAATTTGCCCGAAGTCACACAGCTGGTCAGTGGCAGAGCAACGATTCAGACTCAGGTCTGTCTGACTCCAGGCTGCACACTTAATGGCTAGTCTTTTCCAAGCACTGCGTGAGATACAAGTGATGAAGGACTCCGAGAGCAAGCATAGCCCTACCTTTAAGGAGTTTATAATCTGGGGGGAAACACTGAATAGATGACAGTGAGTACAAGACAAAATACTATATAGTTAAGTGCTGGGTTACATGGCATAGTAACTGCTGTAGGAGAGAAGAGAAAAACAAGCCAGCCAGAGGAGGAACGCCCTCTGAACAAAGATGGAGAAGCAACACAGCACCTGGGTGAGCAAAAGGGACCGGTGAGAAGGTCACTTTACCTGGAACAGAGGATTAACATAGGCCAGGAAGTGGTGAAATGTTTAAGAGATAAGCATGGAATAAAATAATTAGGTTAACATTCTGGTCTTCTATGCTTCCAAACAAAGATCTTGAGAAGTACCTACCATAGCTCATTAATATTTCTTAAAACCTCACAGAGACCAGTAGCATGCAAAGCCAACGTGTGGCTACTCAGTTAAGGACGAGGGTGAAATCAGCAAGGCGCCGTTTCAGAGCAGTCCATGTAAAACCAGTCACTAACGCCAGCGAACTAAAGCTTAATGAAGAAGAGAAATAGTTTTTACATTATAAGTAGTCTTGTTTTTTATAATGGTGAGTTCTTTACAACTAGAAGTAAATAACGTTATACTTAAAACGCTCATAACCAGATGCCCAGGTACTGCTGACAATGGAATCAGTGTTTTCTCCTCCATCTCCCACAGCTTCAAGGAACTCACTTAGTGTAGCTGATCTCTCCCCTTCACTGGGCCCCTTTTTCTTAACCCCTGAGTCCAAAGACATAAGTAGTATATATTCCTTAATCCAGATTTGGTTCCTATAAATACCCATAACGATTCTCTAGAAATATAGCTAAGGAAAAAAATGTAAGCACATAACGCAGATATTTGAGTATCTAATTGATAATGCATCAGCTTAATGGTGATAACCACTATAAGATATCCTCGACAACTAAATGTCCCACACTATCTCATTTAATCTTCACAGTGACTCATTTGGTAGATGAAAAATATAAGGTTCACTGACGTTAATCTGTCCATGGCCACCGCTGACGTGATGCAGGTCCAATCTGAGACCACGTTCCCTCCTAACCGCTGCCTCCCAGAACTACCCGTCTTGTGAGCAAGTTAAAATTTTGATGTAAAGATTTTAAAACAGAACACACACGCCTCTGACATTTCTGCCAATCTTGGCTCACTCTCATTCTTGCCACCCCCGCCCAAGCCTGCCACCCAATCCTGCCAAGTGATAAAGCCAAATACATTTCCGCCTCCTCTGTGCCCTTTCATGCACATGTTCCTCTGGAGTGGGTATTTCGCAGGGTCATTTGGCTGACAAGTGGGCCACATGGACACAGTAACAGATCGATAGGCTTATTAAGAAATGACATAAATCACATGTATATGGCACATCAAGGTTTTCAAAACGTTTCCTCTTCCAAGTTTTATGATCCTGCATCATTTCATATGATGGGAACGTGAGGCATGGAAAAGCTAACTGAGCTCTGTTGAGGGTACTATAACCTTGGACGAGCAGAGGAGAATTCACAAGTGTAGGCCTTACACAGGGTCTGTAACTTTGCCTTATCTCTAAAGCAAACACACTGATTTAAAACACTGCTGCTAGGTAGGAGAGGATAAAGGGAGTATAAATGGAGCCGGAAGGAAACCTGACTTGGGGTGGTGAACACACAATACAATATAGAGATCATCTATTTTAGAATTGTACCCCCGAAACCTGTAATTTTGTTAACCAATGTCACCACAGTAAATTCAATTAAAAAATCCACTTATATCAAAACAAAACCCTCTATGAAACACTTCCAGAGGGAGGAGCACCGTGTTGGGACGTGTGCTCGCCCCCAGCTCTTGGCCCCTAAGCACGTTATTAACCTCATCGTCAGAGAGACCTGCCAGCCCATCAGCCTAGGAATCCAGGATCCCAACTTGTAGCACATTCTCAGCAAGAGTTCCAGCTTATCCTTGGTCACAAATATGCAGAAAGCAGAAGTCTGTTCAGGGGCTTCACTGACCTATAGCTCTGGTTTCTCTCACCTGGGCTCACACTCTCCTTAAGGTCCCGGCGGCCAGGAGTGCGCCCGGGGAAGCTCCGCACCGTAAGCGGGTGAGGCGGCCTGCCCTGACCTCTGTTCTCTGCTCTCCCAGGACCACAGCACTGGCCAACCTCTAGGAAGGTAACTCTTTATGGCTCCCCATCTCCACCTCTGGCTTCTTCAGCTCCAGCCTCACGTCTAGCACTATCTGTTATAACACTTTCCCCTGTAAGTCCTAATGCCAAGCTCCCCACCTGTACCCCCCTCTCCACCCCCTTCCCCCAAAAGTGCTGTCTTTTTTTTCTTTTCCCTCTCTCTCTGTTTTCCTGGAAATCTTAATCATACTCATCATCTCTCTCTCCAACAGAAAATTTCCCTTGACCTTGCCTGAGCATGCCTGGGTTCCCTTATCCTCATGCCGTGACAGGTCTCCCTGAGAACTCCACACCTCGATCCTCGATTCACCCCTGAGGCCTTTCTAGGCAGCACACTGAGTGGGTCATGCCGTCTCCGCAAATTCTACCAAACTCTCGGCAAGCATTCAATGGACACCTAAATCCTTCAGGGGCATCAATGCGAGTATCTTTAGGTTTAACTTTGCTTGTGCACAGGCCTGGACTCCACCGAACGTAGTTCCGTAGGTGTTTCAATGAACATCTGCTTTAAATGAATGAAAAGACTTTACAATTAACAAAACATTTTGACAAAACTCTTCCATTCCTCCAAATAACCCTAAAGCTGCTTCTCTGGTTAAAAATAACAACAGCTATGAAGGTGAGAGAAGTGAAGTGATTGTCCATGATCACAAAGCTACGCAGCGGCAGCGCCGGGACTCAACGTGTTTGCTGAGACGTCCCCTTTGAGCATTTTGTAAACAGCCTGGCTATGATTTGAGTCCCTTGGACAAGCAGCAGGTACCGGATAAACATTTGATTTGCACTATCTTGTCTGGAAAGTACTAAAGTTAATTAAAAATGTCCTTCCCCGTTCAGTTTCTGTTGGTCCTTTAGGGTGATCTTACCATTGAGCCAGACTCGCCAGCTGGCTCAAGTACAGTATTAGCACTTAGTTTTTTAGAACATACAGGAAGAAAAAAACAAAGCTCTTAACACAAGCAAACAGAAGAGAGAGAATACTCATAAAACCCTAGAAGGAAAAGGACATTCATTTTCTCCTGATGAGAGTAAACCAAGCCAGGGATTCACACGTAAGTTCTAACCACACAGGGCTGATTCTACCATTGGTAAGATGACCATCTCCTTTCAAACACACGGCCAGGCCTTCCCCGCTCCGTGCCCCCTCCCCGGTAAAAAACAAAACAAAAAACAACAGTCCCAGTTTGAGCAAAGTACTTGCAGGAGAGAAAAAACAATTTTACTGCTATCTGTCTACTGGGTTTGTTTTCTGACTACCCAAGCTAGTGGCGTTGATTAGATTTTTCAGCTGACAAGGAACGATAAAGTATTACTCCCCCCACAAAAAAAAAAAAAAGTCAAATGTCTTTCATAATTATATGGGGAAAATACTCCTGCTATCTTTAAGAACACTCGTATTTCACTGAAGCAAGCTCTGGAGGTGGTAACAAATTACCGCCAGATGTGAAATCCCAGGCTATGATCAAGTTCAACTGGCAAGCAGAGCAGCCCCAACTTGCTTCTAAATTTGGATTCAACCAATAAACATTTGTGATCACAACCTCTGGCCTCCTCTTCTTCCTTATGAATCACAGAATTATTTCAGACATTAAAAACCGAGCCCAAAATTTCTCGTGTTGTAGACGAAGGAATCAAAGGCCAGACACTGAAATGCAGAACAAAAAATAAATTGCATTCACAGAAAAATTTCTCAGCAAAACACCACAGGCTCTGAAACGGAGATTTTGTTTTCTGCTGTGGTTTCCTAAGGTTAGGGTTGAAGGTGGAGAGGGGAAAAATGGCCTCAATCCTAAACAAAACAAAACAAAACAAAACACCCCCACGTGTCCAGCATTCACTCACAACCTCCATCGGTGTGCAGGGTCTGTCACGAAGAGTCATTTAACCCAGCTGGCTCAAGGCCACACATCACCACCCCCACTCTGACTGTGGTCACCATTACAGCAGAAAGAAACCTGCCCAGAACTGACTAAAACTGAGCAGCTTGTTCCTTAAGCCCCATTAGTCCTCAGAACCATCTGCATGCAGATGAGTGAGGCCACAGCTAATGGGGAGAACAAGTTTTCACCAAATTTTTTGGAAAAAACAGAGAAAGAGTAACAGATGCAATAGAAACAGTGGTTACAGAAAGGGAACTAAAAATGCCTGGAAATATACAAATGCAGTATCTATTCTGTAATATTTTTGGAGCCATTGCCACACAGTGAGAAAAGCTGTATTTTTAATCACCTGTCAAAGCTGATGGCTTTGTCTACCTTAATATTAGCTTCTAGTCATATAAACCATCTGAGTGTCATTTCTCCAGCCTCAAAACTCAGTTCACTCTCTGTGAAGACAGAACTTGAGGGATAGGGTGGCTGGGAAGGGAGGGAGACGAGGCAGCATTACCCTCCTGCTCCGACCACTACAACTCCGTGTTAAGCAGAGCCCTTCACGTGACGCTCACACCAGGGTAACAGGCCACTTAGGACCAAGTCGGACAGCACAGTGTCTGCAGCCACCCACTGAGAGTCCAAAGCTTGCTGGCAAGAGCTGACTGGAAACGGGCAGAGTGGAGAAGGAGCTGTTAATACCCTCTGTGAATCTGATGTGAAAGACCAGATCAAACAGCAGGATGGAGAGCCTATTATTATTGGATCATTACAAAAAGAAAATGGGCATTAGTGATTGGCCAGAAGAATAAGTCTCCTTCCAATTATTTCCACAGACAGACAGGAGACTCCGATTTCTAATTAAATATCACTATGCACAGAGTCAAATATTTGAGTCAGCAGAGAAGTCACCCAGTGGTTACACTGCTTTCGTTTGAGCCGTTTGTCCCATCTGGCTAGCTCTCTACCTTCATCCCAACCAAACCTCAGATGAAGACGAACCTTTGCCCGGATAAATATACTTCATCAAACGTGCTGATACTTCTCACTGAAATCCCTAGTGCCTAAGTCATTGTAACATCCCTTCTGGGTCACAGGTCTGATTACTGTACTGCACGGGAGTAGAATCAACCAGGACCAAGAAGGAGAGCCTACAGAATTCCTAGTCCTTGGCCCCAAATCGAATGGACGAAATAGGACTCAAGAGAAGAAGTGAAGGGTGAGGGTGGGAGTGCTGGGAAAGGTAGCATGAAGAGAGGCTGAGGACTGGAATAAACGAGGCAGTTAAAAAGTTTTGGGAGCTCAAGGCACTGGCCTTCAGATTCCCAGTGACCAAGATCCACAAGGGCTCAGAGTGGCAGCCCCCCGGAGCCTCCCTCAGGCACCGTCAGTGCTGTCAGCCGGGACGCAGCCCTGCCAGCACCAGCAGACACACACACACATCCTTCTAGGCACCCCATCGCACACGGCCTCTCCACCGGCCTGTTTATTTAAGACATCAGATGCGTTGACGTTGGGTACCAGTTGGAAGTAATACGTAAAGAAGTAGTTAATGATAGGAGCAGAGGGAGGACAGAGAAGGAACATTCCTGGCTTTATTAATCATCCGTTTTCAAGACATTGTCAAATGGTCTGAACACAGGAATGAGAAACAAGGAGATTGTCAGCCATCACCGAAACTCCAGCCAAAGCACTGCATCTGTTTCTTTAAGGCAGTTTCATGCCTCACCTCAAAGGGGTGCCTATGGGGAGAATGTTTCGAAGACGTCCAACTCGGCAACCAACATTAATAAAATCGCCTAGGCACGCTCAGTTTATCTGAACGTACAACTTACATGGCGGGAGCGCTCCAAGCACACAAAGGAAAGAATCATTTAAAAGTGCGGCGTGAGGAGTTTGGGGTTAAAAGCAAGAGGAAGGTTATTTATTGAGTGTAAGAAACGAGTATTTATAAATGCACACGCACACTTGCTGGATTCCATGAGGGAAGAAGCCTGAGGTACAGGTCACTGGGGCACAGGAACAAAAAAGCACTACCATGCTTTCGTTCTGCTTTTGCTTCCTTAAGGTTAACCGCCCATCGTCTCACAGGCCAGGTAAGCCGCAGAAACAGAGCAGGGGGCTCGCTACACCTGCTGCGGCTTCTCATTCTCCAGTCGGAGCCTCTTTCCTTTGGGTGTCGGCACCCCAGCATCTGGTGTGTCTCGAACATCGGGAGGGTCCTCACATACATCATGAGTGAACGGGGCTGGACGCGAACAACAGTTAGAACAAGTAAAAGAGAACCAAGCACTTCTGATTTTTCTTGGGAAGTGAATCCTGTCATCTTATAAAAAAGTGACCCTAAAGGCACTTTCCCAGCTGTACAAAAGTACACAACATCGCTAATAAAAAAGCAGTTCTGGCATGCTGCTATTTTTACTTCACTGTTTATAAAGGTCCTATAATACGAAGTCTCTTCAATACAGTTCAGGATGATTTATTGGGAGTTAAAAATACGGAACTAAAAAGCAGAACAGAGTACTGCATGACAATTCCTGGTGAAGGAGGTGGCTCGCTAAGAACTGCTTCGCTCATCCACTTGACGTGTGCATGTTCCACAAAGGATAGGATCTCTGAAGAGACCACGATATTTTTGTTTTGCTTTGCTTTTATTTACTTTTTTCTTTCTTTCCTTTTTCTTCTTCTTCTTTTTTGTGTGAGACCATGACTGATTAACAATTGCAAAAATAACAATTTAAAATTAGGTCACTGGAAGAAGACTGAAAAAATAAAAAGCTAAAAAAAATCACTGGCAATACTAGCCAAATAAAATGAAAACTGAAGTTTCTTTACTCACCGGATTTCAAAGAATAAGGTTTCACATCTGCTCTTGATTTGGCCTTAAGAACATCCCAAGCCAGTTTTATTTCTCTTGCCACAGAAATCAATGCTCTACAAATGACATACCAATTCCCACTAATCAGGGAAGACTTCCACTAAAGGAATGAACCCAGAAGTAGCAGCAGATCCTGTCCACCAGGAAAAGACTCTGAAACGTGAGGTAAGAATACTGCGTCCAGGTGGCTCAGGAAGGAGGTGGTCCCGTGGTAAATGAAGCATCTGTGTTGCAAAGACTTTCTCAGCGCCACTGCATGGAGGTGGAAGTCTACAAATTCTTGGCCCCTCATCAAACAGGAAGACTTTCTAGTACTCATTCCATCCTATCTGCACCCAACCTGTCCCACCCGGCAGCTCTAGCTTGGCCACCTTCCTGCAGCTGCTGCATGGGCCGCAGTAAGCGGACTTAGCCCTGCCTGCCTGCGCCTTGACTGCCACTGCCCTGGGTCTCAGATCTGAGAACGCAGCGCAGGTAACGGGCAGAGCCTGGGCGGAGGGAGACGGGTTCGAGGGGAAGCAGAGATTCCACTAATATGAATGTGGCTACACAAGGACAGGTAGCTAGCCACTCAACTCTGTTCCCAGGCACCTCTTGGTAAGAGGAAGGGATAGAACTGAGAAAATATATAAAATTGAAAATATGTTATGCAAATGTGGGTAGCAACAATGAAATTCTTTCTGGAGAAAACACGAAGATGCCCAAGGTGCACTGGAACAAGGAGCCAGGACCTTCCTCACGACTGGCTTTGTCAGTCCAGTGGGGCACAAGGGTTGAGCTGCTGGTCTCCTGGGACAGGACTGCCACAATTTTTTAAGTTTTCCACGAGGACCGAGCTCAAAGCAGAAGATCCACGACGTGTTTCTCAGCTGCTGAAAACCGTGTTACAGTGCACAGACTTCCTGGTCAGAGTCCGATGCCACCATGGAAGGTCAAACTGAAGGCGTTTTTAAGGGAGATGGCATACATACTATCACCCCGTTCCCAGGCTTGTTCCTTTCCCTGTGCAAACAAACTCGGTTACCTAACAAGGGCTTGGGCATTTCTGAACACCCGCTACCCACCCTGAAAGTGCCGACCCAGAGGACACACCTTGGATTCTGCGCAGCCCAACTTTCCTGCAAGCACTCACTCCGGAGGCCACTGTTCCTCCGGAGGCCACCGTTCCTCCGCCTTCCCGGCACGGCGCTCCCCGGCGCCGATTGTTTACACAGACGGAAACCCGCCCCACTCCAGAGGTTTTGACAACTTGAGAAAAAGAATGCCGTGGAAGGCTCGGCTGGCCTCCCTTGTGACGAAACACAGCCGCGCGAGCCGCCGCGTCCCGGGGCCGCTCCGGGGCCGGACCCCGCCCGCCGCTGCTTCGGGGCCGCGGCCGGGGTCCCCTTGGCGGAGATGCCCGGGGCGGGGGTTGGGGGGAGGCGGCACCTCACAGTCCCGGCGGCGCCCCGGCCCGGCGCCCGCTCACCTGGTGCGTGTTGTTGACCAGCCTGGCGACGAAGTCCGGGACCCGGCCGCAGTCCTTGTCCTGGCCCTGCGCGCTGCGGCGCCAACGGCCGCGGGGAAACGGGCCCCCGGGCGCGGCCGCGCGCAGCCCCCAGCTCACCCCGACGGGGCCGCCCCAGCGCGACAACGGCGCAGCGGGCGGCGGCGGAGCGTCCAGCCGGTCCTGGCCCAGCGCGGCCCGCGGCAGCAGCGGGAGGACGAGGAGGAGGAGGAGGCCGAGGCCGTGGGGCCAGCGCGAGAGGCCGTCCGCAGCTGCTCGGGGCCGCTCCATCGCCGCCGAATGCCGACGCCGCCGACACCTGCCGCCCGGCGCCCGCCCACCCCCGCCGGCGCCGCGCCACACCCCCGAGCCCGAGCGGGCGCTCCTTGGATACGCGCAGCGGGCCTCTCCGCCCATAGGCCGCCCGCCTGTCCTTCTTCCCCTGCGCGCTCCTCATTGGCTCGCGTCGCCTCCGGCTTCGGGGTCCTGGATTCGGATGCCAAGATGCGGGACTGATTGGCTGGAACGTGGCAGAGACGGCTGAGGTCATCCCCCCGCCTCGCCCGCGTCTCCGGGCCCGACTTCCAGAGTTGGGAGCAGCTTCTCCCCGGCCCGCGAGGCTCCACGCTCCGATAGCCCGACCCCTCGCGGCTCCCTCAAGTTGGGCTGGGTTAGTCGCCTCTCCCCCAGAAACATCCCCAAAATTCTCTGGGTTGTGGCAGCGCCGGGAAAATCTCCCCAGGGAATCCCTGAGCTGGCTCAGCTGGAAAGCGGGGTTTGGTCACGAACCGGTGCTTCAGGTTTTGAGCATTGTCTACCCAAGCAGCCGCCTAGCTGCCAAGAAGGTGAATGCGAATTGTGTGGGCTAAGGCCTCGGGAGCAGATAGAATCGGGGCGTTCGTGACTCATGCGAACTTCAAGTACCTCCACCACGCATGGCCTCACACTTACCTTCCTCTTCTGCACGGAGTTAGGCCAAAGGTTGGGTTGCTTCTTGGTTTACCTGGAGGTAGAAAGTAGCTTAGACATTAGGGGCAGGTCAAAGTGGGCAAGACGACTGCCCAGTGCCTACTTCAGGCGTGATCGTTTCATAGATGCATATTTATCTCTGCCAAAGCGCCTAACCCTGCAGAGTTCATGTGCACAACTTTGGTTTTCCAGATGATGTGTCCTAAATGAGCACCCCGCCCACAATAAGTAAACAAAACCCTTATGCTGGCCCCTTTATTGCAGGAACTGCACACATCACTTCTAGAACATGCAGTCCAGGTGAAACCAGTTCTGAACCTTAACTGATTCCATCTCTTCAGAATGTTTGCTAGTTGTTCAAAAAAGGCAGTAAATAGAAAGATACCAAGTATGCAAGACGTTACCCCAGGGAGAGAAAGCTGCTAAAAATTACTTTTAACTATAAACTGGAGGTAAACCCAAATGAGAATCTATTCATTGTAGGACAAAATGGTGCACTGCGCCCAACCCAATGTTTACAGTAAAATCCTTCTAGTCACATTAATTTGAGAACAGAGATGTACAAATTTACATTTTTTTCCCCAGAACCATAGTAAGACGCGGGAAGTGAAAAATATTTTTGAATGACATCTGAGCAGGATGGGAAATCACTAGAATATCTTCGAGGTTCTCAATTACTGAAATGACAAGATAAAGCTCGCTGAAAACGTGAACATGTTCCTTTCCATCCACGACCATGTGTCACATTATCTTTCAAAATACTGATTATTTTTTAATCTACGACAACTATGGAGTAGATCACAAGACAGTCGGTTCCAGTAGAATGTGATTAGCTGTGGGGAGAAGAGGGGCTATACAAGAATATTTCTTTGTTTAGTGACACAAAGATGAATGGTCTATTGTCTTACAGTCCGAGAAGAAAAAAGCCAACTCAACGATGCCATCTCCTGGAGAAATCGCTAAATACACTTACATTTTTTAACTCCAAATAGTAAGTTGTTGCAATGATCTATACCTTCACTTTTTAATATATAGCTTTTAGTTACCATTACATGCTTCCAGAATATATAGTTCCTTCCTCAAAACTTATCAGCTGCTAGGGACACGGTACCTTGCATGCAGCACCGAGAAAATGAGCGAATGTTGTTTTAGTATTTCAGTCTGACACAGGCACGTCATACGAAAGTTGCCCTGTCCGATCTCCTTTGTGAAATAATGCACATAAAATCTTACCTGACTTGCAGGACTAAAACATGCAAAGCTTCTCCCAGTCAAACTTTATCGCAGAAAGATGAACAGAAAGCAGTTAAGTATCAAAACCATTACTTTTCCTAGTACTAGTAAGATAATTTCTTTGTAAATTGGACACAAGAAACCTTGTAGAACATTTTAAAATTCTACAAAAACCCAAAGTTGTATCTCTTTCAAGAATGCTACAATTCTATTATTTCAAGGGTGTGAAATTTATTGTTTCAGCAGTTGTGTAAGGTACAAATACCCTGCTCAGGCACTGCAGGCTGAAGCTAAGAGCTATTCCTTAGTATTTTCCCCCCTACATAATACATGTGACCCAGAGACACAACTTTCACTTCTCCCTAAATCCTGTTTTGTCCATTTCCACATGTTCTGGGTAGTGCAAGTCCATTTCAATTCTCAATGAGATTTCCCTACAACTGAGCAGATGTCTAGGCTGCAAGGGACATCATTGTAAAATCAAGAGTTGATTATTTAAAACCAGAAAATCTGAGTTCAAATCAATTCCCAACAGCTTAATTTTGTTTCCAGTCCCACAGCCTTAGATTCTTCATCTGTTAAGTATGATAACATCTGCTTCATATGGCCATTTTTGAGGCCCCCATAGATCAGGTTCTTTAAATAATCTCAACCAGTCTCATGTAACGGCAGCTCTACTGGGGAAGTTCATATACATTCCAAAGTGTAATGTAAACTAATTCTGAATTGTCATTCTCTCTTCCTGATTTCTAATTGATTGCCAGTGAGGCCAAGATCATGAATTCAATTCTTTTTTCTTTTCCTATTTTATTTTTTAATTCAGTTCTTTTATAGTCTTTAACTATACACACACACACACACACACACACACAACTAGAGGCCCGGTACACAAATTTGTGCACCAGTGGGGGTCCCTTGGCCTGGCCTGCAGAATTGGGCCCAACCAGCTCTCCGACATCCCAAGGGGGTCCGGACTGTGAGAGGGCGCAGGCCAGGCTAAGGGTCCCCACCAGTGCATGATTTGATCGGGGCTGGGGAGAGACAAGGGAGGTTGGCCAGGCAGGGCGGGGATGTGGGAGGGCTTCAGGGCGTGTCTGGCTTATCTCTCTCAGTCCTGATTGGCCAGATCCCAGCAGCAAGCTAATCTACTGGTTGGAACCTCTGCCCCCTGGTGGTCAGTGTATGTCATAGCAAGCGGTTGAGCAGCCTTAGCATATCATTAGTATATTGCACTTTGGTTGAACGGCCAACTGGTCAATGGACACTTAACGTATTAGGCTTTTATTATATAGGAGATATATATATATATATATATATATATATATATATATATATATAAATTCCCAATTGTCAGTTAAGATCCCAGAACTGGTACAACACTGTTGCTGGCTTACTCCAACCCATCAGTGTTTGGGGAGGACCTCAAAACATGTTCTTTTGCTGGTTGATTAGCAGCATCTCCCTCATATAAGGAAAGCAGCAAAAAATACCTATTTATTTAAGATTAACTATAGGACCAAAATGGGTTTACAGTGGTATTAATACCTTAATCCACTGGGAAGATCTAGGTTAGTTTTGAGTTCATTGCCAGCAGCACCCAAGGACTCATGATACAGTTAGTCTGTTGTGAATAGATGTTCTGAGAGGATAGGGATATGAATACCACTATCATTTTTGACCCCTAACATAAGCATTGTGAACAAAAGACTGCATTAGAAGAGAATACTCTATTAACAAATATTTTAAGTTTTTCTTTATTTTGGAACTGCCTTTATGTACAGACATCATAAAAAAAAGCACATACGCTGCAGATTTTCCAAGGACTAGAAGTTGGGAATAAAAGTTCAGGGCAACCAGGAGAACTGAAAGTGTCCCAGAGACGCTCTGAGGATCACATTCCTTAAATGTCCTTGATGACCTCTTCAAGTTCTTCCTTTGTGAACATGTGGAAATTCTGGCCAGGCTGCACGGTGGCTAGCTGGAAAGAAAACGGTGAAGGGTTAATAAGCGGGACTCGGCCAGCCTGCTGATGGCCTAGAGACGCTGTGCTGGTGATGCAGCTGGTCACTAGGACCTCAGGGATCTGCTGTCCCAGGGATATCCTTTCCGGCAGCAGCTTCCGAAAATAGTTCTCTGGCTCCAAAATAAAAATTCTCATTGACCAAATTTTCTATTTTGAGGTTAACCCACACATCTTAGTTAACCAAATGCCTACTGTCATGGTCACTTCTTGAAATTACTTCAACAAGGATCACAAAAGCAGCAGCTACTTACATGGACTCAGTATATTTTCCTGTTAAAGATTCCTTTAGAAAAGCATATTTACACACATGCGAGTTTGTGTATGTGACCTCGGATGACTTGGCCACTTTGTGCCTCAATTTTCATCGGTTAAAATGGGGATAATAATAGCACTTACTTCATGGAATAATTTTGATAATTAAATGTTAATAGTCTGCCAGTGTAGTTCAGTTGGTTGAGTGTCGCCACGCACCGTAAGGTTGTCATTTCAATTCCCGGTCAGGGCACATACCCAGGTTAGCGGTTTGGTCCCCACTCAGGGCACATATGGGAGGCACTGATCAATGTTTCTTTCACATTGACGTTTCTCTCTCTCTTTCTCTCTCTCTCTCCCCCCCTTCCCGCCCTCTCTCTAAAATCAATAAAAACATTTCTTTAAAAATCCATGGGGAAAAAAGTGTTAATATGTGCAAAGTGCTTAGAACAGTGCCTAGAACATTATAATAAGCACCAAATAACTAATTGTTAACTATCATTGTTAGGTATTCTCTTTAAAATTGTCCATATGGCAACTTAATGTTTTGTTTTTTTGTTTTGTTTTTTAAAGAGGACCAGCCATGAAAGATTTTATTAACAACTAGTGGCCCAGTGCACGGATTTGTGTCCCCGTGGGGTCCCTCAGCCTGGCCTGCAAGGATCGGGGCAGAACCAGCTCTCCAACATCCCCTGAGGAGTCCCGGACTGCGCGAGGACGGTTCTCCGGTGAAGCACCCCAGAATTGGGCTCCCTCCTCTCGGGTTCCAGGTGCGTCATCCAAGAACACAGCTGCCAAGTCACCACAGCTCAGCAGCTCCTGTGTTGAGCATCTGCCCCCTGGTGGTCAGTGTGCCTCATAGCTACCGGTCGGAAGGTTGCTTAGGTTTTATGTATATACAGATGACAGGAATTCAGTTGTGACCTAAGTTATTAGTAATAATCAGCACTGACCAGCAGGGGGCGGCTCCTGTGTTGAGCAGGATCGGGCCAAAACCAGCTCTCTGACATCCCCTAAGGGCATTTCTGGATTGCGAGAGGACACAGGCCAGGCTGAGGGACCCCACTGGTGCACAATCAAGGCCAGGGAGGGACGCAGGAGGTTGGGCTGCCAGGGAGGGACCACAGGAGGGCTCCTAGGCATGTCCAGCCCTTCTAACTCAGGCCTGATCGGCCGGACCCCAGCAGCAAGCTAACCTACTGGTCAGAGTATCTGCCCCCTGGTGGTCAGTGCACATCATAGCGACTGATCAACCGGTCAACTGTCTGCCCCCTGGTGGTCAGTGCATGTCATAGCGAGTGGTTGAGTGGCCTTAGCATATCATTAGAATATTACGCTTTGATTGGTTGACCGGACAACCAGACACTTAGCATATTAGGCTTTTATTATATAAGATCTTAAGCCCTTTGCACATGGCTGTTCCCTCTTCCTGGAATACCCTTCTCGTCCTTTCTCCAGGCATCACCTCTTTCAGGAGCTTGCCCAATGCCCCAGTGTTAAGTTACATATTCTTGTGACAATCCATTCTTACTGCTGTCACCCCAAGCTGTTATTATCTGTATGTCCTCTACACTACACAGTATACAACTTGCATGGGAATTGGATTTTCTGTGTCTGTATCCCTGGTATCTATCGTTGTACATGGCATACAATGGGTCTTTAATACATAAAAAGCTGAATGAATTCTACTTTTCAGAAACAACTCCTTCATGTGTACCATGCCTTCCCTCTTCCAGAACTTTTCCATCACTATCTAACCTCTATTTTTATTTAACATTTTTCTACCCACTAGTTTCTTCTCAGTCCACAAAGTATTTTCAAGTTTTTCCCCATCCTTAAAGAGACAGAAGTCCTTTTCTTTAATGCTACCTTCCGCTGTCAATACGTCTTGAGGAATCAGCAGATCTTGTTTGGTCCATTTCACCAGCTCCCTTTCACTCTGTAACTCATCCGCTTCTGGCTTCTACCATCACTGCTTTACTAAAGTTGCTTATTCAAAAGATATCAGTAACTTCTTAAGCCCTGAGCATACAAAACTGTGATTTTCTTGATCTATTCAAATCTTCAGCAACAGGAGCTAAGCTACTGGACAAAAAAACAGTAAAACCGAAAATACCTCTATGTTCGTTGCATTCAGCTTCTCCTCCATTACTTGTTTGAGGATGATGAGTGAGGACTTGATGGCTTCTTTCAGAGTCATAGACTTGAAACAAAGGGAGTAGCCATTAATTGTACATAATCCCTCCTCCCTTCAGAGTCCCCCATGCCTCCCTGAAGGAATGATTTAGCAAAGATTAACAAATCAAACATCAATAAGTACAGCGCATTCCAAGTTTCTCCAGAATTCAAGTTAGTGGTAAATAAGTAGAATACATTTACTCAGAGGAAAAGTCTTATTTTGAACCAGAACGAAGTCACCAATTTCATCTTTGAAGAAGGGGAAAGGACTATGCGTCTCTAGTTTTCTTCTTTTAATTTAGAAGCAAGATAGTATTGGTGATATCCTATAAATAATAATTCCTAAATGACCTAGCCCAATGGTTTAGAAAATCTGCTCTTTTTTATTACCTTTTGTACCCTATTTCCTGCCAACGTAAAACCAATACTATTAGGGGTTGATATGAGCAGGGATCCCTGTATGAACCAGCCTTCAACCACAACAAGTTACCAAGTCTTCCCCTCCCACAAAGATAAAAAGTACCAAAGGCCCACTTGCTTCAAGAAGCAGACTAGGAAGTATAACCTGTTAGGTAGAGCTGTGAAGAGCAAGGATAAACAAATTGTACCCATCTATGCCTTCACACTCCACTCAGCAATAAGGAGACACTACTAGTGTGTGCAAAACCATGAATGGATCAAAAGCAGCATGTTGAACCAAAAAAGGGCAGACACAAAAATACAAATTGTATGATTCCATTTATAAATAATACAAGAACCAACAAAAGTAATCGACAGTAGTGAGCGTGACTGCAAGGGACGGAGGGAGACGGACTGGAGAGGAGACAAGCATCCTGGTGGTGACAGTTTCTGGACCCAGATGGTGCAGGCAAGGGCACGTACAATGGTCAGAACTCTGTCTCTACACTTTATTGTATGTAAGTTACGTCCTGATTTAAAAAATAGTAAAGGTGAGAATTGTTACCCGTATAGACGTGGTACATACCACAAGTGGGATTGCTTAGTTACCTTGTGGTAAACTTCTTGCAAGGAGCTCTGGGCACCCTCTGAAGCAGAGCCAATTGCTCGAGCATCACACTGTACAAAGGTCCCAGATGGGTCCATATGAAACCTGCAAAATGCCCCAAAAGAAGAGGATTAAATTGCTTAAGAGTGGTGGCATTTTACGTAACAAACATGTCCTAAAAAATATAAATGCTTGGCCTGCAGTCAGAAAATTCCACCAGAATATGGAGGCAAAGATCAAAAAGATGTTCTATGCTTGGAGAAACCAAATCTTTTAAAAAGTGTTTAAGAATACTAAGAGCTTCTTAAAAAGGGGGATTTAGAAGGAAATACAGTGTATGTAAATTTGGCCCTTGAGTATGCCCATCTTAATATCTGAGGACAGGGATTGGGTCAAAATTCCAAAGCAAAGCTCCAAAGCCCACCCACCCTCTGACTACAGTAACAAAGAATTAGCACTGGGTCCAATAGGGGAGTTCTCCAGAGGATCCCCAAATCTATCTTTGTATAAACAGCATAGAAACACTGAACTTTACAGAGTTAAAAGCCCTTCACTTTTTATAACTCTACAGTAATTTTCTCAGTTGATTTAAACTACCAGTCTCCACCCCAAATTAAAATAATTCTCCCAGAAAAGCAGCAGGAAAAATACAGCGAAATGGTTCTTACAGCTGAGGTCCTTTCTCATCAACTCCTCCAAATAACAGCGCTACTCCAAAGGGACGGGACTAGAACCAAAAAAAAGAAAAAAAGGTATTAAGATAACAGGTCCCAAAAAACAGCAAGAAAACCTGACGCAGCTTCACACTCACCATGGCACCCGGATCTGCATCTTCCTCTCCAAACTGCAGAGCCAGATTGGACACAGCCTGGGTCACACTCTCCACCGTCATTGTCTCATTGTAAGTGAACCAATGGTTCTGGAAGAGGAGCAAAGCATGGTCTACCTTCCAAACAAGCAGGGCAGTAAAGCAGCCCCACCAGCCCACTGCACATGCCCCTTCCCCCTCCCCCGAACTGCTCTTGGAAACTGAAGCTTCAAGATCCAGGGTGTTTTCCTGACACTAAACTCGCATGCTTGGGACAAGATGAGAGGAGGAGAAATGGCTCTGGAGATCAGCTTTTACCAAAAGGGTCCCAAGTACTGCTGGGCTGGAGGACTGTTCCCTAGAAAAACAGTCAACCCCTCACAGCACCCTTGCATCTCTGCCCCTGCTGTCTTCCTGCCTATCCAAATCCACGCTAATAGCTGAGTGCCCCTTTGCCTATCTTGCCGTTCTATCGGTGTTTAGATTATTCTCACATAAGTACTGACAGCAAACTTGCAAATAAGTGCAAAAAATGTCCCCATCACATATTGTTTTCTTCCTAGTCTGCTCTCCGGCAGCAGGTGCTCAGTTAAAAAAATAAATCAGTGCTCCTCACCAGCATTTGTCACCTGGTACCTCTCGTTACTCCCCACAGGAGAGATGCTACGTGCAAGCCCAGCAGCAAAGGCAGCTGGGGGAAGAATGTCCTTTAGCTGTGCTTACCTCCTGCTATGGTGCTCCCACAGAAAGTCAATTAGGGAACAGAATGCAGTGTGATGCTTGCTTTATAGAAGGCACACCAAAAAGCAGCAAGAGACTGTCAGCACTATTTACCCGGGCTTCCTCACAGCTGCGATGGTTGGGTGGCTAGACTCCAAGCCTCTGAAAGTTGTAACTAGGGATTCTACCCAAATCACGCCCAGGAGCTATATCTGCTATTAACACAGATACCTGCAATACAGCCCACACAGCTATAGCACCTGTAAACAGGAACTCAAGCACCATGGTAAAAAGAAGAGATGATGCTAATTTTACCTGTGTCTCCACTCTGGCTTTATCAATTAAAGTCTTAGCATCAGCAATTAGCCCACTCATGGCACAACCTGTAATGTAAAAGCAACAGTGACCCAGCGGCCAATCTTGGTAGAGCTCTTTCGTCCACTCAGGAAACACCGAGATTCTGGAGTGGAACCATGGCACCATTCAGCAACCCCACAGCAATATGCCCACGAGATCAGATGGGAAATCATCTGCTCTGAACTCCAAGTATAATTATATTACAAACAAATAAAAAGCCGTCCACAATGGCACAGAAGTCCAGCTGTGAAGGCAGAAGACAGAGAAGAACAGCTAATCAAACATGAATTTCCACATATTACACCTGTAAGCTTCCCTTCGGCACTCTTTGTAGACCATGATGCACTTTCAAACTAAGCAAACACCAACATTCCCACAAGAGAAATACGGAAACAAATAGCCATCTTACGGTGAGCTTCGGTGAAAGATCCCAGAATAAAATCAAAGCCTTTTCATCTCCCTGGCCAAACCCAAGCCGACTAGTATCCTGGAAGGGAAGTTTGCCTGATGTTCCAAGATAATGAGCTTACGGCTGTTACTTTCCATGCCACGACTCAATCCAGATCACCAGCCCGGTCTCACTCCCCTGCTTCAGACCCATGACGCCAAATGGCTCCCTTGATGTATCTACTCAGATGTACCGCAGACTCAAATCAGACTCCCTCTGCTTCCTTGGCCTCCACAACCAATCAGATTTCAAATTCTACCTAACTCTGTGTGATTAACCCGTCTGGCATTAGTCCTCACCTCTCCGTTCTCTGGCCACAGCCTTGGTTAAAGCCCTCATCTCTTTTTGGATTAAAAATAATTTCTTACCTGTTCGCCTTGCCTCGTCTCAGGCCCCTTCACTCCCTTCAACATTACCACCAGAATGGTCTTTCTCAAACCCTACGGGGTACTGCCTCAGGGCTTAAAGCCTTTCCCATTAAAGCAAAAGGATCAAGTTTAAGCTTTTTCGCTTGGTCAGAAGGACTTCAGCCGTCGGATCCCAGAATCATTGCTAGCCACAGCCCATCCACCTCCCAGTCGTATCAAACCGCTATGCCAGGGCATTTTCACTTTACACAGGCCCTGCTCATTTCTATTCCCTCTGACTAGAATGCTCCGCTATAGTGGGCGTCTGTTCACTTGGTAAGACTTCCTTATCTTGTAGAATCAACTCAGCTCAGGCACCACCTTTATGGAATCCTTTTCTGAAAGCCCCACTACCACTGGCCTCAGCAAAGCTAATTATTCCCACCTTTGTCCCCCTACTCAGCACATAAACAGCCTTTCTTAATACCTAGGGCGCTTAACTGCATTTACTTATTTGCATGTCTACGCCCAGGAGTAGACTGTATGCTTCCAGAACACAAGGACCATGTCTCATTCCTCTCGGTATCCCTGGTGGCTAGCACAATGGATGGCACATAGTAGGCTCTCATCTGTTGACTGAAATGACACTGACCTACCTACAAAAGACGGGTGCCCTGAGATAAAGCTGTCACAATGTTCTAATCTTAAAACACTGAATCTCAGTTTCTATAGCTATCAAAGAGAATGTCAGGCTCCCAGAGTTGTCATGCCATTTGGTTCTGATTTCAGTTTCCAGCAATTAATTATTTTACCAATGTTTCATTAGATGACTAGACAGATTAAGAAAATGTAGACAGCCAACTAAAATGCCATGCTATAAATAAGTAGAATTACTCACTCTAATGATCCGAAGCTAAGGAAGGGGAATTATAACAGAAACAGAGAAAAAGGAGGGAAGTAGGGGGAGATAAGGAGTAAAGAAATAGCTCGGAAAACAGAAGCCAAGGACTGATCTGGTCAAAGTCTGTTATTCTTATACTCTCTGAAGCTTAGTCTCTGAAGATCCTTAGCATTCCTCTTTTCTTAGTGAACACCCTAGCTTCCTACACCATCCTCTGCTTCACCAGAATCCTCGGCTCCTGGTGGCCTTCTACCTGAGTTAATGTGCATCAGTAAAGACCCAGCCATCATAGGAAGCTGGCCTGTGATTCAACCTTCACGTATTTCACCAGCCATCACATTTGCAGTCTAAATGTGAGGGAGAAAGGAACTTCTGGGAGCAAGTGGGCGTTACAATTGCTTCCTACTCCTATATTATGCACACTGGCCTACTGCCTGGAAACCGACGGCTAACACGGGAATAAGACCTTCATCTAATGAACCTCCCTTGGCACATCAAAGAAGACTAATGAACCCAGATCCTACAGAGCAGCTTTCCCCTGCTCCTTACCTATGTGAGCATCAATCTCTACAATTTTCTCAATGCTGCTCGGCTCCATGAGTGGGGAGGTAATTCTCTTCTCCACAGCTAGGCACACCCCCTCTGATGTCTGGATCCCAATGGCTGTAGAACCAAGCTAAAGAGAAACATATTATGGTTAACATGTGCTGGTCAAAGAACAGTCTCACATACTCACCAGGAATCTTTCTGTATATCTTCGCAAGACAGACCTTCAACCAGCCATAGCTGGTACACATAAAAGGAGCCCCCTAAGTCAGTAATGTATTGCTCCTGTTGATGGCAAGAGCACGGGTTTACAGAATTCTCAAGGGGAAGTTCAATAAGGTCTTCATAGCGTCTGAAAAACGATCCACTTGAATGCCAATATTTTGGAGATGGGCAGATCCTAAAGTTCTATACATAGTGGGCAAGTAAGTAATAAAACTCTTATGTTTTCTCTGGACCTGGTTTCTTCTCACCTTTGCTATCTTTTTTGTAAAATATATTTTATTAATTTTTTACAGAGAGGAAGGGAGAGGGATAGAGAGTTAGAGACATGGATGAGAGTGAAACATCGATCAGCTGCCTCCTGCACACTCCCCACTGGGGATGTGCCCGCAACCAAGGTACATGCCCTTGACCGGGATTGAACCTGGGACCCTTCAGTCTGCAGGCCGACGCTTTATCCACTGAGCCAAACCGACAGGGCCACCTTAGCTATCTTGATCTGTTCCAAAAGGGGATATTCCTCAAATCTATGTGACCTCCAGAAAAATAATTTACTTTTAAAAGAAGAAAAAGAAATACCACCACCAAGGTAAAAATACTAATTTTTCGAGGTCACTAGCAGTCCACAATATAGCTTAATTTCGTCTCTCCATCTCCATGCTACCCTCCTAGTTACCTATCCCTGTCTCAGTTTCCTTGTCTGCAAAATGGAGATGATAACAATAAATCGAGGAAGGTAAATTAATACATTAAAATGCTTAAAATGAAACCTAGCACATAATAAACGAGCAACAAATATTAATTATTCTTACTTGCCTACCTTCAATTGCCTTCTACTCGGTCTCCCATCTTTAATTTCTCTCCTCCTATCTATCATTCCTCTTATGGCCTGACAGATCCAGTAAAATGCTATTTTTATTACACTGCTTCTCTGAAGAACTAATATCTCCCTATATTGCTTGTAACATCAAATTCAAATAAGCTTTCAGAGCCCTCAAAACCTAACCTCACTTTTCTCTTCCAACTTTATTACTCATTATTTCCAACAAAATCCCTCAAGGATAGCCCAAGCCATTTTCTCAGGCTGTGTTACGCCCTACCCTTGCATCTCTGCCTCCGCTGTCTCCCTGCCTATCCAAATCCACCCATTATGCAAAGCCTTCCAAGACTATGTGCCTCTCCTCTGAACTACCATGATCTTTAGTTAGGTCTACAAAGCAATGAATGCCCGTGTGAGCACCAGACTCCTGGAGCCTGTTATTGCAAAGGATGCCATGAATCATTACGCATAACATGCTTAACACGCCGGGATGAACAGGCTATTTTATAAAATACATCAAAATCAAGGTAGTTTTCTTTTGTGCACTTACATTTACCTCCAAATAATTCTATATTACAATTCTGCCTAAACTTCAAACCCTCCCTTGGTGGGGACTGGGGCGAGGGAGGCAAGAGGGAACATCTAAACTGGCTCTGTAGTGTTTAATGTCACTCATTCGAATAGAAGTAACCAATGTCCAGGTGCTCAGTGTAATACAATGATTTTGACACTGACATAGATTTCCACTCCTCCCCCCAAGAAACCTACTCTAAAAGCATTCCCCCATTCCTGTTAGCTATGTCTCACCCATGCCATCCGTACAGTACCTCCAAGTGACCATTTCTACCTGTCAGCCATATTTAGTCATTTCTCCAGCTCCTTTCATACTAAACCCTTACAATTATCAAACTGCTTTCTCATCAGCTACTTTTAAGTTGTCAAGGCAACAGCCAGGCTAATTTAACCACCAAAGAGCCTGAGTTTCACCAAGGTTAAGTTACATCCATCAAGGGCCACATCACTATATCCATCCTTGCCCAACCTAAGGCCAGGAGATCAGATACCATCTCATTATTGCTAACTAATCTAGAAATTGCTAGCAGTAAGGAGCTTAAAGGAGAATCCCCACAATCGAGGCTTACTCAGTTTTGCACATGTGGGCAGAACTGTTGTCTTAGCTGAGGCTCGAAATAAATGCCACAGCTTGGGATTCTGCCAGTCCCTGTACGTCACAGTAACGTATGGTTTCAATACGGGGCTAAGATGATCAGATACAGAAACAGGCACTGGAAGCTGGCCCATCATTTTCTGTCCCACTATCTACCACAATGCTTCCTCCTTCACTTGTACGTCTCTGACTAATCAGAACCCCCTTTTCCAGATTCTCAGACAACCATTTCCGCCAACACACTCTTTCTAGAAGAGGTAGCTTGAAAGGAAACACACTAGCTCTCTTCAATCACGTGAGGAAATGTCTGTGGAAGAGGTTTAAACACCCAGTCTGGTTCAAGAGCAAAATTAGAACCAATTAAAGGAAATGTCAGGAAGTTAGACTTTTGATTCAATACAAGGATACATTTCTAAAATACCACCAACTATTTTCAAATAGAATGATTTGTATGGTGAGAAAATATTTTGTCGCTAGACTATACAAACAGAAGCTGTTGATAGGGATACAGAGGCGACTGAAGCACAAAGTGAAGGGCGGGACTAGGCCGGTCATTCTCAGCCCTTGCTAGCCATTAGAACCACTGGGGGAGTTCTTACAGATGCTGACGCCTGGACCTTATTGCGGACAGCCGAAATCAGAATTTAGACCATCCGCAGCCCAACCAGTATCGTTACTCCATGAGCACTTCAGCTTATTTTCCAACTAATTTTTCGAATACTGGGTTTGAACTATTCGATTTTGTTACTAGGTTACAGAACACATCTCTTGTTCAGTCTGATATAGATTTGCAATCTCACCAATAATACAGGTGGTCAGTTAAACGATTTGTTAAAAATATCTCCCAGGTGCTAACTCTGGACTTCTATACCCTCCTCTGTATAGCCAAGGTTCTCAACACACACATATGCCTCCAATCCACTGAGAAAAGGTCACTTACATGATTATGAAGCAGTGATCTGTTCAAAAAGTTTTAAAATAGGTTTTAGGAATGGGATTGAAACTGTTATTAAAATGGTTAAGAGTGGTGGTTACAGGGAAATAAAGAACATTTCTAAAGGAACAGAGAAAGCACATTTACTCTAAATGGTCTGCTAGCAAAGCGTTACATTGCCATAAAATTTCGAAAGCCATGCCCTTTGATACTGTACCTTTATAGCCTCAATAGCATATTCCACTTGAAATAATCTTCCTTCAGGAGAAAAAGTATTCACACCCCTATAGTTAAGGGAAAAAAAGGATTAAAAATGTATCAGAATAAGCAGAAAGACACTAACCGCAAGTTCCTTGACGTCTAGTTCAGATGGCTACAAGACGTGCACGCCATCATTATTCTCCTTTCCCACACGATCTGCAGCTGTTGTTTTTTGTTTTTGGTACATTAACATCTTTTCAAGGAATGAAGCCCATACAGCAGGGGTGGGAAATGTCCGGCCTGTGGACTGTGTAAGGCCTGCAGAGGCATTGGGTCTGGCCCTGCCCAGGCATTAGGGGTGAGTTAATTAAATGTGTGACCAAATACAGCAGGCTAATTTTTACATTGATCATTTTGAAAGGCCCGTGAATGATGTTATAAATATCCAAATGGCCCCTACTATAGAGAACACTTCTGTCCACTCCCAGAGGCTTCAAACTGATCCGAGGGGAGCACAGATCCTCTGCCTCAATCCTGAATCAATCTGGAACTCCTTTAAAAAATTCACGCCCCCAAACTATCAGGTAATTCCCAAGGAAACGAGCATTTATCCTCATTCTCTTCCCATTGCATACGTTTGACGTTAATATCTTACTTCTCAGTAAAAGTCAGTCACAGGTTTTCTGTCTTTATTTGGATGAATTAGTGTTGCTACCTTAGCAGCAGACTGAGTGAGAGCTGTGTAGTTCCTAAAGCCAAACCTAGTTCAGTCACTCAGTACGTATTTATACCAATTATATGCCAAACTGCTTTTCTCTAAAACACCTCCGCACCTTTCCTTGCTCCAGTCTGTTGGAAATTCCTATGGAGAAGAGGCATCAATAATGGTCTTAGCTAGAAAAGCTTTTGCCCAAGCTGGTTTGGCTCAGTGGATAGAGTGTCGGCCTGAGGACTGAAGGGTCCCAGGTTCGATTCCAGCCAAGGGCACATGCAGGGCTGCAGGCTCGATCCCCAGTAGGGGGCATGCAGGAGGCAGCCGATCAATGATTCTCTCTCATCATTGATGTTTCTATCTACCTCTCCCTCTCCCTTCCTCTCTGAAATCAATAAAAAACATTTAAAAAAAAAAAACTTTCAGCACACAATGGGCACTTTAAAAATTTTAATGAATGAAAATAGTTATGATCCTTGGTTTATGGAGTCTGGACTTTGAAACATGTGACATGTATAGTATAGTGTTCTCAAATTTATCAAAAACTCTCTTTTAAAAGAAATCTACATATATAAAAGGCTAATATGCAAAGTATCCCCTTGGGAGTTCGACCAGGAGTTCAATCGCTTGCTATGATGTGCGCTGACCACCAGGGGGCATCACAGAGCAAAGAAAGGCCCTAGCTGGCAGCCAGAAGGCCCCCATCAGCCCTGATCGCCGGCCAGGCCTAGGGACCCTACCCATGCACAAATTTCAATCCCCAAAATATAAAACAGATAATGTAGGTTTACATTTACTACCTAACTACTATATGCCTGGCACTGTTACAAACCTTTAAATGATTTAACTCACTTAATCCTCAAAACAATCCTATGAAGTAGTATTCTAAGGTAGATACTATTTTACAGATGAGGAAGTTGAGACACAAAGAGGTTAAGTAATTTGCCCCAAATTACTCAGCATGTAAGAGGCAGAGCTGGAATTAGAATTGAGGCGATCTGAACACAGAAACCAGGCTTTAAACCATTCTACGGAATGCCTCTGGGAATTATTTTGACTAAATCAGGGGTAAAGGAGAATCCCACCATCCGCCAGCCAGCTGTTGGCCCCAGAGGTAATATCCCTGACCTCCCTTAAGAGGAAGTTTAGGACTCTGAAGAACAGGTTTTTTTTTATCACTGGGAGAAAAGTCTGAGTGATTTTAAAAAATTTAACTGCCCTAGCCAGTTGGGCTCAGTGGATAGGGCATCAGCCTGCGGACTGAAGGGTCCCAGGTTCAATTCTGGCCAAGGGCACATGCCTGGGTTGCGGGCTTAATCCCCAGTAGGGGGCATGCAGGAGGCAGCCAATCACTGATTCTCATCACTGATGTTTCTATCTCTCAGCTTCTCCCTTCCTCTCTGAAATCAATAAAAAAATATATTTTTTTAATTTTTTAAATAAACAAACATAACCGTGGGTAAGTTCTGGTTCTGCTACTTACTAGCTTTAATTCCCTCAAATGGAAAAACAAAAAACAAACCCTATCCTGCCTCTGTCATAAGACAACCACTCCTGAATTGCAGGAAGTGTAACGGGACTTTGGAAAGTCTAAAGTACCAGTCCAATGTAGTATTTTCATCCTGAGAGGAACTTCACTCTAGGGAGGTATTACTACGCCCTCCCTAATATGGGGCTCTGCTCTCACACCTCTTCTCAAACTTTACTGTTTCCATGGGCTATTGCATTTATGCCAAGTACCAAGTCCTACTTCCAAATCTCTATTACCAGTTCGACCCCTTCCCATACTAATCTAAATGCCTCCTGAGCATTTCCATTTGGATATCCCCTTAGCACCAAACATTCAACATTTTCCAATCTGAAATATCTCTTTAAATCCAACCATCCTTGCAAAATCAACTCCATCTCCTTCCAATCCTGCTGCATTTTAATTTTTTAAACACCTCCAATCTTCCAGTTCCCCAAGATAGAAAGTTCTGAATGACTGGACTCATTCCTTCCCCATCCTATATAATAAAAGACTAATATGCAAATTGTCCCCTAGGTAGTTAGACCACAAGTTCAACTGCTCGCTATAATGTGCACTGACCACCAGGGGGCAGCGCAGACCATGGCAGGCATCAGCGATGGGGTGCTGGCAGCAGGCAGCAGTGGAGGCGCTGCCAGCCCTGACAAGAGTGGGACCACAGGACCACAGCAGGATGGTGGAGCAGGTGAGCAGGCTGCGCCAGGTCAAGGTGGTGCCCGATCGCTCTGCAGGCAGACAGAGACCAGTGGCAGCAGCAGGGAGCGAGGGAGCCGGGCGGGGGGCCAAGCCCCACATGTGGGATGGTGGAACAGGTGAGGGGACGGCGCCAGGCCAAGGAGGGGTGCCAGGCAGGGCAACCGGGCTGCAGGGCTGCAAGGTTGGGGGCGTGAGCTGGGACCCGATCTCCGCAGCCACCCCAAGAGACCCCACCCATGCATGAATTCGTGCACTGGGCCTCTAGTATCAACCAAGAAATATCAATTAATATCAATTGCTCCTACACAGTAACTCAACACTCTCTTTCTTCCATTCTCAATGCCCTCATTACCTTTCACCTATTACAATAGCCTTCTAACTGGTACTGACTCACTCTTTCCCCTAATCCAGTCAATTAATCTCTATTAAACAATTATGACTATGTAACTTCTTAAAACAAAAATTATGGCACAGTTATCTACAGAATAAGACCCAAACTCCTTAACTTCATATTAAAAACCATGCACTATCTAGCACCATCCTATTTTCCTCATATCTCCCACTATTACCGTACATGTGTCACGTACCAGACAGACTGGAATTTCCCAAATATGCACTGTGCTTGCCCACTACCCCTTCTTTGTACATCCTATATTCTCTGCCTCAAAACTATTGACTTTCACTGTCCATATTTATTAAAATCTTGCTTTTTTAAGATTTTAAATACCAGCTCTTTTGTGAAGTTTTCCATGATCCCTCAATACTGAATTCCCAATGTTGATTCGAATTTTTCTAATGACATGAATACATTTCTGATTCATCTTGTAGTTACCTTGGTCAATCTATATATATCTATATCTATATCTATATCTATATCTATGTCTATATCTATATATAGATATAAAATGCTAATATGCAAAGTGTCCCCTCAGGAGTTAAACTGGGAGTTTGATCGCTTGCTATGATGTGTGCTGACCACCAGGGGGCAGCGCGGAACGAAGGCAGGCCCCAGCCGGCAGCCGTAAGCCCCCAATCGGCCCTGATTGCCAGCCAGGCCTAGGGACCCTACCTGTGCACGAATTTCGTGCACCGGGCCTCTAGTTCTTTAAAAGACAATCTTCCATATGGCGCAACGATCTTGACTGTGTTCACTGCTGCATGACCAGCAACGACAACAGTGCCTTGTACACAGCGAACATCCAAGTACATTAGCTAAGTTTTAAATAAAACTGACTATACTTTAGCTCTTCCTGGGAAGATACCAAAATGAATTAACACAAAGCAGCAATAAAGATGTTAAGTAAACCTTCAATGCTCTGGGAGCGAAATAGTGACTAACCGAGTCATTTTACAGGACAGTAGGACAAGATGTCAGTTTTAAAACTGCTCATACATCTTCTGAGTCAGTAAAAGGAGAATGTTGTAGTTCTGGGTGACAAAGCTTTTGACAGGGTCTATGAATAACTGATAAAGGCAGCTTCTCCAGCCGCCCAGGACAAAGAAAACACCTGCCTGGCCTTAAAGAAGGAAAAAGGTGTGTGGGGGGGGGGAGGGGGGGAGGGAAGGCGGGGGGAGAGTTATGTTTAAACCCAACTGATCAAAACAGAAACTGAAAGTAAAAATGTCTGCAGCATATGTGCAATTTAACATGACTTCACATTTCCAAGCCCTTCAAGTTTTTTTTTTTTAATAAATACAACAATCTCGATTTTGATTTAGAAACCAGATTTGGCCTTCAACATAAATTAACTTGCTTTAAACTCTTTAAAAAGTAAGAAAAGCCTAGGGCTAGTGGAATCAGCATGATGAGGGAACTTTTGAGAACCACTCGAAACACGTCTCTATAAAATCAGACTCCAGACACTATCCGGGCCCAGCCAACACTGCCTTCGGACTTTTGAGAAACTCTACGTCCCGGGAATCGGAGGAAAGGCTGCTCTATTCCCACGACTAAGAAATAGGAAACGAGGTCCTCCTAGAAGAAAAAGGGAGCTGAAATGATCAAACCCAGTAAATCCTCTCTAGCTGCCTTTTCTTCCAGGAAGCACGTTTACATTTTTTAAGAAGGCAGCACGAAAAGATGAACTGGGAAGGGGGTGACCCCTGGCCTTCTCCGGGTTAAAGGTCGGAGTACCGCCCCTCAGCCTCTTCCCGAAGCACAAAGCTGAGCTTCTCGCTTCCGCACCCAGTTAGGAGCCAGCAGTGACTCAGCGGGAGGGCAAGGGCGGCCGATTGGGCATAAGTCTAGCTTGGGGAATCACAGCGGGCGGCGGGGTGGGCAGATCCCCACGCTGGGCCAAACGCGGGTTCCTGGGGCGCCCCATGACACGGCAGAACCCAGGCCGAGGCTGGGCCCCTGGCCTGCCAACCCCTAATCCCAGCCCCATTTCTCCCCGCTGTACAGACCTGTCGTACTCAGACCGGGTGAGGAACATGGCGAGGGCAGGAGCAGGCGGCAGCGGCTACGCGGGGATTTTGAGGGCCAACACGAGTTCACCGGCACCTAGCAGCCGCACACCGCCGCAGAACCGAGGCCCTGCTCCCAACTGCGCGTGCGCCCGCGACCCCTTCGACCCGCCCCCCTGGGCCTGCCTCTTATTGGTTGTTGGTAGTTCCCGCTGAGCTGATTGGTCCAACGAGCTGCCCCGCCAGGCTGTGGTTGGTCCGGGGAGGGCGGGACAAAGGTCGTCCTTCCGTTTTAAATCGCAGGTGGTTGCTAGGGGCGCGGAACCGCTGGCATGAGGTGCGAGTTCTGCGTCCAGAGGTGTGGGAGTTGGGGAGTCTGAACCCCGAGTTGATAGTTCCCTCGCCGGCTCCCATAATCTCCGCCTAAGCACATTGGCTCCATTTTCGCCAAGCTCTTCAGCCGCCCTTGGACCCCCGCTCCTGCCGCTCTGGCGCGGTCCTCCGCGAGGTGCTGTGTGAAGGGCTCTGGGACTGGACTTGGGCCGCGATGGGGGGCGCTCCAGGGCGTCTGAGCGGCCCGGGTGAGCGCGTCCTCTCGCTTCAGCCTCCGCTACTGTGGCTGCTGAGAAAAGTGGTGGGTTTTAGTCTGTCCGAAAGTCTTCAGGTGTCCCGTGGTCAAGGTAGTTTTACCAGCATTTCCTTGTATCCGCCTACGCCCCATACCTCTCAGACTCCTCCTCCCCTAGTGCAGGTTTTAGACCTGGCGACTCAGCTCCGGATCCGGAATTCAGATGGTTCGCTGCTTTTTCTGTTATGCATGGGGAATTAGCTGATGGGGCCGCCTTTTGTATGGCCCCTCGTTTCCCTTCCCGAGGGTAGGAGAGCAACTTCACAGAAAGACCGTAAATGAATTATTTTGTTGAAGAAAGGTGACCAGTTAAGAAGTCATTGCATGGGCAGTTTATGTCTGAAAGGGAAATGCCAGGGGCCAGTTCCCGTTCAGGTGAGACCATTGGTCAAGTCCTGAGCCTCTCAGGCCTGTGTCTCAAAAGTTCATGCTCAGCCCTAGAGTAGGTTTGTAAATGACCAGGGCATTTCAGTGGTTGGGGAAATTTAGAAATAATGCCTTTTGGGTATTGACATCTGTTTTTCCCACCATTTATGTCCTGCCTTCATGAATTAGATAAGAATTTCGTTTTGTGGTCTCTACCCAGTCAGAGGTTCGATGCCTTAATAAAAAAATAAATAAAAAAGAGAAATTCCAATAGCACTTGTCGGAGATCTGTTAGATTTCTCAGGGTATCCTTTGGGTTTCTGGTTCACTAATGTGGCTTATTGAAAAGTGTTAGTTCGCTTTACTATGCTTGCTCTTTAGAAGTTCTTTGGAAATTAATATATAGTAACTATCTATATAGGTACTCTAGCATAGTATTTCCTGAACACCCAGAGATGCAAGGTGCTCTGTATAATGGAAGTGAATGTATCATAAATGTCTCACAAAATTACATGAATGTGGAATCCTTTCTGAGTAAATGTGTGTGTCCCTATAGTATAACAAGGGGAGCTGCAGGTAGTTGATTGTGGGTAAGAAGAGATATCTTGTTTCCTCCCCCAAGAAAGTTGAACTTTATGACATAAAAATCTAGCACCTGGTTTAGTTTCTTGTCCATATTCAAGTCAATAAATAATTGCTTCATTAAGTGTTGGACCAGCCTGGGCCATTCGGACTCAGTGATTAGAGCATCGCCCACGGACCAAAGGTTCACAGGTTAAATTCCTGGTAAAGGGTACATACCTCTGTTGCAGATTCCCCATCCCGGGTAGGGAAGCAACCAATTGATATCTCTCCTCTCACCTCTCTCTCCTCTCCTCCCTCCCATTCTTTCTAGAAATCAATGGGGAAAATATCCTCCCGTGAAGATTAAAAATATAAATCAACTAGAGGTTCGGTGCACAAAAATTCATGCACTTGGGGGGGTGTCCCTCAGCCTGGCCTGCGCCCTCTTGCAGTCTGGGACCCCTTGGGGGATGTCCACCTGCTGATTTAGGGCCACTCTCCTGGGGAAGCGGGCCTAAGCCATCAGTCCGACATCCTTAGCGCTGCTGAGGATGTGGGAGAGGCTCCTACCACCAGCGAGGAGCTCCCCCTGTGGGAGCGCACTGACCACCAGGGGCAGCTCGTGCGTTGAGTGTCTGCCCCCTGGTGGTCAGTGTGTGTCATAGCAAACTGTCATTCTGGTCTTCCTGCCCTTAGGGTCAATTTGCATATTACCCTTTTATGATATAGGATTATTAAATAGGATAACATTTTTAGAAAGGAGAATAGATCTCATTTTTAAAAAATAGAGTTGGACCAGGTGTCCCTCTGAAAAAAATAATATAGGAGCCATAGAAGACAGAAAGGAAAGGAATGTAGTAAAATATTAGCTAAATTCAGAAACTGAGAAAGGAATACAAACATCCTGGAGAGCTAAGCACATAGGTCCTGGAGCAAAATAAATTGTGGCAGAATAGCCAGGGTGGGCTGGAGACACTACCCAAACACAGAAACCAGTAAGGCCCTGCTGGCATGGCTCAGGAGTTGAGTGTTGACCCATGAGCCAGGAGGTCACGGTTGGATTCCCAGTCAGGGCACCTGCCTGGGTTTCTGCTCAATCCTCAGTAGAGGGCATGCAGGAGGCAGCAGATCAGTGATTCTCTCTCATCACTGATGTTTCTTTCTCTCTCTCCCCCTCTCGCTTCCTCTCTGAAATGAATAAAATATATTTTTTAAAGGAATTTTGAAAACCTCGTGGTATCTCTTTGAAAGAAATAAAATGAAAGGCGAACGGTTTAAAAAAGTAAAGTAATTGGGGATAGAGAAAATGTGGTGTGCACATCAGTTAACTATGCTTGCTCAGCCTGAAAAAGGAATGAAATTCTGATACATGCTACAACTTGGATGAAGCGTGAAGACATTATGCTAAGTCACATAAGCCAGACACAAAGGACAACTATTATATGGTTGTACTTATATGAATTACCTACACTAGTCAGATTTATAGGGACAGAAAGTAGAATGGCGGTTACCTGGGGCAAGGGAAGAAGGGGTGGGGGCTTAATGGGGACAAAATCTCAGTACGGGGATGACCGAGTTCTGGACATGGAGTGTGCTCGTAGTCGCACAGCAGTGTTCATGTACTTCATGCTACCGAACTGTACACGCAAACATGATTAACATGGTCAATGTTATGTGCATTTTACGACAATAAAAAGAAATACATTTTTTAAAGCAAAGTGATTAACACGTGAGTTCTTTGAGGACCAGTGCTGTGTCTTATTCATCCTAACAGCTGGTATATAGCAGATGCTTTAGGAATATTCCTTGAGTAAATAAACAAGTATTTATTGATTGCTACAAACATACTAGCCACATAGAGATTAATACATGTGTCATTAGAAAATTCAATATTTCTAATTGAGACTTCCTTGAAATTTACTTTAAAACTAATATTTCTATTTTTCTTTTATTTCCTTTGTGGGTTTGTTTTTTACCTTTGTAACAGAATGTTCTTGGTTACAATCTCTTTAGGTGAAATACTGAGAGGTAAGAAGGACTGTTTCCTCTTGAAAAAAATGCAGATTGTTTGGACAGTAATGAAAGTTCTGTATTCACCCACAGAATGAGAGCTCTCAGATGACTTGGTACTTTTTTGCACATTTTTGGCAAAAAAAAGTAAAATTATCCTCTAATTAAAAGCTGCCATAGTAATTTTAGAGATGAATCACAGAGTTCTAAACTATGTTACAATAAAATGTGATACTTTTCTATGTATAGATTAGAAGCCTTGCAATTCCACTGGAAGTAAGTGAAATAGTTTGGTAAAGTTAATAGCCCAGTAAATATCAGAAATACTCAGATTTGTTAGCAAAAAGTCATTGTTGGTCACTTTGTATCAGATGGCAGGAAATATACTTACATGGAGAATTTTATAAATTAAATCAATCTAACCTAGGTCCCTTTACTCTTTCTAAATATTGTAACCCCCAAATCCAGCTATCCACATTTATCTCTAACACCTACATTTGTTATTTACATAAAAAGTCTTTCACATTTGCCTGCCTCGCCTTGTATATGATTTTTATTTTACCTTTTGTAAGGCAATTGTTAGGTCAAGGCAGGGGGGAAGTCCAGAGCCTATGCATGCATCTGCAAGGTAGATGGTGACAGAGATAACTGGCGCCTTCCTAGACCCCTGCCCAAGGCAAATTCCACACCTCTCATGCCCTCCGCCCGCCCCTCACTAAACAGCTGTATAAAAGAAGTGCCTATGCCCCCTTTTTGGCGCGAACTTCCCTGGCCCACCTTCGGACCAGCGAATTTCGCCCGGGAGCACAAGATTGGGAGCACAAGATTAAAACCTCCCCTTTCTAATCGCCTGGACTCTGTGTTTTGTCTCCTGCGTCGCAAACCTCTCAGCTATTTTTTAAAAAGCAAAGATTTTTTGTAAGGATTTTGGGAGGTTTAACTAGCCTTGATTCTTGCAAGAGAATTAAAGAGGGTTACCTAAAGCGTAAAATTTAGATAAAGTTCAAAACAATTAGGAAAATGGTAAATTTCTATGTGTTGTTTCTAGGTATAGTTACATGTATATAGTAAAAGTATTAAAATATGCATGTGGCTAATAACAAATTCAAAAGAGGACAGTGGTTACTTCTGGGGAGGAAGGAGAGGGAGAGAATGATATGAAGGGCTTTAATTTTATGTGCAATTTTTGTTTCATGTAGGAAGGGTGGATTTGAGACAAGGCACAGTGTTAAGGCTGGTTGGTGGGGGTGTGGATTTTTGCTGTCTGTTCTGATTCTTTTCTGCTTGTGTTGTATTCTCGATGCATACTGTTGTAGACACTGGGAATAAATGCTAGTTCATATTTGTGTAGTGTGGGCATTTACACACATCGCACCACTTAATCCTCGTGACGACCTTACACAAATAAGTAGGACAGAAATGATTATCCCTATTCCGTGGAAAAGGAACCTCAAACTGTGGAACAACTTATTAAAAACTGGATTGGGTCTGCCTGGTGGTTGAGTGTCGACCTATGAACCAGGAGATCATGGTTTGATTCCTGCTCAGGGGCACATGCCAGGGTTGCAAGCTCAATCCCCAGTGGGGAGCCTGCAGGAGGCAGCCAGTCAATAATTCTCATCACTGATGTTTCTCTCTCTCTAATCAATAAAAAAATTTTTTTAAAAAACCTGAATGGGGGACTCAGTTATTCCTTATTTAGCCTAGCTTTGCCTGGCAATCTGGGGAAGTTTCCTTCAAGTCCAGGCGACCTAACCCCAGCCACTCCCTCCTACTCCAGCCTTGAGAAGGCAGTTACTTACTCAGTGGGGCATGAATTGATGAGTAGCTAAATGTTGGTTCAAACAGCAGTCATTCTGTAGTACCAGAGGGAACCTCAAGAATGACTGTGAGGAGGTGGGTCCTGGGCGCTGGCACCACCCACTGGCTCACTCAGTGACCTTGGACAGGTCACCTAACCTTTCACTACTGACATTTACAATCCAGGAACCGAGGGCGTAAAATTCTTGACTGCTCATTTGGGGCTTCTGATGGACACTTCCCGAAAGTTAGGGACCGATTTAAGGCCGGTCATCACGCAAGAACGCCAACTTTCCAGCACAAATTTGCGCCCCCTAGTCCTCAGACTTGAATTCACTCTCATGTAAATCGTGATGGCTATTTTAAAGGAGATTGGGTTCATACTTCTAAAAGATTAATAACTTTTAAATCGTGGCATACAAGTGCATTTTGTTGTTCAAAAAAATTAAAGCAACGTCTAACGAACAATGAAAAATGAGCAATTTGTATCCATTGCCCTTTTCGTCTGCACTGGCTCTCCCAAGATTTTGGAATCGAGCGATTTGTTACGCTTAAGGCTTAGAACCTTAGATTTAGATTACAGCTTTGATAATGCTTATCAAAATCCTTTAGGTCCTGGGTATGGTGATGTAGAAAAAGAAAAGAACATGGCTCCAAATCCAGGGAAACAGAGAAAGATGAGCTAGGAACCCGTGCGCCCCAGCGCTCCCAAGTAGTTTCCGACTAGGTGGTGGGTTGGAGTGGCCGCGGTGTCTCCCTTGCGTCTGGCGCTGAGCTTCTGGTAAAGACCTTGAACCCCTTTGGGCCAAACTGCCTGTAGAAGCCACAGGTCCCTTTAAGGAGCCCTGCGGGCTGGAAAAGGGGCGCAGGGGGCGGGAGGAGGGTTCCCTAGCGCACGCCACGTGACTGGGCGGCCAAGTTCGCTGGCGAGTTTGACAGAAGTTTGAATCGGCCTCGGGGGCTTTCTGCAGCCGGAGGGGCAGCGCAGCGGCCGCGACCTCAGCGAGCGCAAGCGACCCACCCCGCCAGCCTGGATCCCGGGCCACCGCGGGCTGCTCGCGCTCCGCCACCGCTCGCGTCCCCCGCTGGTCAGCAGCCCCCTGCCCGACCGCGGACCCCGCAGCCTCTGGGCGAGGGAGCCGAGCCCCCGCGCAGCGCCCGGGCCCCGCTGCGCCAGCATGTCCTCGACGGAGACCGCAGCGAGTCGCCCAGCGGACAAGTCGCCGCGCCAGCAGGTACTCCGCGTGCCCCTGGGACTCTCACCGCCCTCCTCCACCTGTGTGTTGGGACCCTTACTCTTCGCCCTCTCCTGGGCGTGGGTAGGAGAAGGGGGGCCAGCGCTTTCCTGGGGTCCCCCATGCCCTGAGCCCTGGACCGCCCTGTCTTCGCAGGTGGACCAGCTGCTCGCGGGGCTGCACTGGCGGCGGCTGGAGGAGCCGCTGGGCTTCATCAAAGTCCTCCAGTGGGTGAGTTGCTGCCCAGGCCGCGGGCTATTTCGGGAGCCTGGGCTGTGACGCTGACCCGAAGCAATGTGGCCGGAGTGGGGGCGGAGGGGGCTGCAGGGAGGTCCTGCGGCCAGCAGCCCGGGGAGGGGTGGGGGCAGCGACAGGTGGGCGGGGGAGGGGCGGGCTGGGGTTGCTTGTGCAGCACTCGGTGGCAGGAGGGTGAGAAGTGAGGCATGCGGAGTCTGGGATTCGGTCCTTCTATGTGCAAGGAGCCTGTGCCCAAGGCGCTCACATTTCACCCGGGCAAGAGGACCCGAGTGTAACCTTTCCAGAACTCTGATCCTGCACATACCACTCCTCCGTGGCGGGAGGCGGGGAGGGCAAGGGGGATGAGAGGAGGAATGCCACGGAGGGCAGAGGAGGGAGGGAGGCAGAAGATGGAAACCATCTGCGCCCAAACCCACCGGGACCTGGCTGGGCCTGCAGGTGCACTCAGGGGGCAGGGTCCCGGCTGGCGGGTGCCCTGTTGAGATCACCAGGGTAGTCTGGGTTCCTGTAACTGAGGGAGGGAGTGGATGAATGAATGAATGGAGTTTATGGCTCCAGGATTAAATAAAAGGAAAAATAAGATAGAAGAAAAACCTCAGCGTGCTCAAATGTGGCTTGTAGAATAATACAGTCCATTAGGCTGGGAAGCTGGGGCCCTGGTTTCCAGATCCGGACCTGCCTTTTCAGCCACGTGACCTTGGGCAAGTCACTTCTTTGGACTTCAGTTGCCAACATTAGTCCAATGTTGGTCACAACAGCCCTAGGGTCCCCTTCTCTCAGTGGGTTGGCGTGCTAGAATAGTGCCCTTCATTAGACTTCCCCTGTGACCTTGAAGAATTCACCTGCCCAGGGCCTCAGTTTCCCCCGTAATGGTCCAGGGCAAATACAGTCGCCCTGCTTCACTGGTCCTTTTAGGCACTGTTGTGCTCTCTGTCCTTCCCAGTGCCCAAGGCCTGCTGGGTCTCAGTAAGGAATGTGGACAGGTGCAGTCACTCTCTCAAATCATGGAGACTTGTTGGGAACATTCAGTGTACTGTCACGGAAGAGATTTTAGTTGGACTATGCACACACCAAATGGTGTGTGAGCAACGCATTCATGTGCTTTCAGCACAGAAGTCAGCTAGGGAGTAAGTTACCGTGAATACAGAGGAGGATTGAGTTCTAAAGGGCTTTTAACTCACTGAAGACAGGAGTTAGCACCGCGTCACCGATTCCTAAGTCATCGTTTGGACGAGAATCATCAAATCTGGAACTCAGGGGCACTGGTGCATTTGGGGTTATCTGTGGATATCTGAGACCCTGACTGGGGCTCCGGGCCAGCCTGGGGAGCTTCCAAATGCAAACTCTGGGCCCCGGTGGGGACTTTCCACTCACCCTGCTGCCTCAGGAGCAATTGGACAGACTGCTGACTGAGCTCCTTCACCTCCTCCCTTCCTGTTCTGACGCCCCACTTGCGTACGGGAGGGGGCCAGATAAGCATGCTATTAGGGCTCTGTGTGATGGCCATCCAGAGCTAGGGGGCCATTCGGCCTTAGTAATCTCTGTGATCCAGAGGAGCACCGCCTGAAATGTAAGAGCACAACTTTATCGTTAAACTAGACCAGTGGTCGGCAAACTCATTAGGCAACAGAGCGGCAAACCGCGGCTCGCGAGTTTGCCGACCACTGAACTAGACAAATGGGTCTAAGGAGATTTGAGAAAGACTGTCACAGGCCGGGGGACACAATGAGGTCACCAGACCATGGAATCATCTTCCCAGGGGGGTTCTGCAAAGCGCCCTTCTTCAACCTTCTCTCCTTGTCCCCAGCCTTTCCCCACCCCTGTCCCCAACACCCGCAACATTCCTATGAAGGCTGCACTGATCCCTAAGAGTTGACCCACCTTGATGACCCTTTGATGACCCCCAATCTCTTAGAGAGGGGGATGCACCTTTCTCCCGTAATGCTAACTCCAGGGGCCCAAGGCAGGGCTTGGAACTCGGCCTTCACTGGGCCAGCAACGCCTTAAGGAGACTGGACTTGCTTTTACGGCCATCCTCAGAGCATGCGTTTCGTTGCCTTGAGCCTCTGCAGATGAGCTAACGTAAAAGCACTTAGGAGCCAGCACCAGAAATGACAGCGAGAATGTCATTTGGGATTTTTCACTCATTTCCTGCTTGGAGGGATCAAATGCTCCTGACCAGAAAAGGAGAAAACAAACAAACAAACAGAAAAGCCACAAATCTTGATAATTGAAAACTTTTGTTGTCATTATTATCAAAAGCAAAGGTTTTACTATAATCCTGGTGAGAAGAAAGTAATACTATCTTTTTTATTAGCGTGTCTTGAAAATTCAAAAATTAACTAATCTCACCTCAATTCCAATTCTGGTCTCGCTAAGCCTATACTAAACTAATGAAATAATATGGGCATAGACCAATTGTTGGAGAATAGTATTTTTGTTTTGTTTTGTTGTCTTAAAGAAAAAGGCAAAAATAAAATAGGATAACGCAGACTTTGAGTTAGACGGGCTTTGGTTTAAATCCACACTCTTCTGCTTCCTGGCTGTGGAGCGCAGGGTGAGCGATGAAGCCTTAGGGGCCACGGTTTCCTGTCTGTCGAGGAGGGCGAGGTCTCCTGTGGGCTGGGGGGAGGGCTGCAGGATGTAGTATCTGTAAGGCATCGAGCATTCAGGAAGACCGCTGAGCCTGGCCGTCTAAGGGGTGTTCCCTTCCCTCCTATTCCCGACCTCCCCTGTCCCCGAACTTCCCCCTTAGGCAGACTGTCAGCTAGACCTGTCCTTCGGTGAGATTATTCAAATGTCACTGCTGAATGCTCACTTTGAGGGTAAGGTACCAAAGGGTTTCCTGGGTTACTGAGTCACTGCGGCCGTAAGAAGTCACATTATTGTCAACTGGGTGTGCCCCGGATCTATCATTCACCTTTGAGGTGCCAAAGCCACTTACTTGGCTGTGGGGTCTCTGATTACAGCAAGTGTGGGGGATGGGACAGCAACCCCTCAGAGTCCGTGACGCCAAGGAGATGATGGTGGAAGTAGGATCTGGGGGAGAATGTGCCTTCCCTGTTAGGACACTAACACTGACCGGGCATGTCAGGACGGACCCGGGAGTACCCCGACAAGCAGGTGAGCACCAAAGGGGAGCTTCGTCTTGAAACTGGCAGGTTCCTCCGCCTCGATCCAAAGGAGAGGCAGTGGCAGGAGGAGGGGAGGTGGCGGGCAGTGTATGGTTGGCCCCAGAGCTCCAGAGACCCACCCCCCACCCCTTGTCCCAGGAACTCCATCTCTCCTCGGTTCAACTCAGAGCCCAGTTTTCGGTGGCCGGGTGGTTTCTGTCCTTCCCCGCCATCCCCGTGGCTCAGTCACCGGGCACGGTTAGGGAAGACAGCCACAGAGGCGCCGAGAGGAGGAGGGGGCGTCTCTCTCTGCTCCGTGCCGTCCTCCCTGCACGCAGCAGAGACCTCTTCCTTCAGCCTCAGTCACTCTGGGATGCACGGGTCTCGTTTGTGTGTTTGAGCGTGACACTCCCCTTTCCGGTGTAAACGCTTGCGAGCGGGCAGAGCCTTATTTACCTTTATGTCTCCGGCACCTGGCACCAAGCAGATGCTCCATGACTGCTTGTCGATAAATGAATGAATGCAGTGGAAAGAGCACTGGACAGGGAATTGGGATGTGTGAGTTCCCAGCCTGGCTTTCGCATTGGCTAAATGTGACCTTGGGCAAGTCGCTTAATCTCCCGGGACTTGAGTTTCCACCTCTGTGAAATGAGACCCTGGCACTGGATCATCTCTGAGATCCCTTTTGCCCAGCTGCTCCGTGAACCTGCGCGATTCTCCTGCAAGTTCTCCCTCCCTCCACTTCTGTAGCAAACCGTCTGTCACCTGGCAACTCTGACTGCGACGTTCAGACTTAATCACATATTCGGGTTAATAAAGGGGTATAGACGGTGTTTAGCTTCCCGACTGTCAGAGAATCAGCACAGAAGAGAATACAGTTAAGATGAAAGGGATTGTGGGTATATTTTGCCCAGCAAAGAATCCTAAGTCAGGGTTCAGGACTGTCAGAACCTCAAGGTTGTCACCTCGACATAGCAGACCTTTTGGTGACAACGGAAGCATTCAATAACCTGCCGTCCAGTGTGGCACCTGCTAGTCACATGTGGCTCCTGCACACTTGAAATGTGGCTAGTGTGACTGAGCAGCTGTTTTAAATTTTATTTAATTTTAATTCATTTTCATTTAAACAGGCATAGTGGGCTAGCAGCTACTGTTTGTTCACTGCTAAGTATTAGTGCCTTAGAGCAACTCCTGATAGATAGTAGATGCTCAATAAATGTCACCTTTCTGAAGATGCCAGGAGGACCCGCCCAAGAGAATGCCGGTGAAGGGAAGGTTTCATAACTGCCCATTCCGTTGCCCCAAGTTAGGAAGCCTGGACCTACATTCTCAGGGAACCCAGAGGGGGCCCCTCGCTGAGGGCACAGACAATGGGTAAAAATACATCCATTTGTGCTGCGCTTTCTAGAACGTGACGCCCTAGTGTGTCCAGTTGGACATCAGAAGCCAGGAGGAATAAAGAAACCGCTCAGAGGAATCAGAGAGCCCCAGAGCTGACCGAAGTTTAGAGAGTGCCTCTGAGACAAGTTCCGCAGGGACACCCGCGCAGCGACTTGGAGGAGGTGAAGGGGAACGGGCGGCTCCGGCAGGAAGATGAGCACCGGGCTCTGTAGCAGCCTCAGGAGTTTCATTCGGAGGAGGCGGTGCTCAGGCATCGGAGAGAGAGGGGTGGTACTGCCTCCTTCCCTGTTGTTGTTTTTTAAGTGGAGACAAGTCTTATTTGTCGGAACTAAACCTCCTAGAAAGAGAGAGGTGCCCATCATGACATGTAAAAGGGGGATCAGTGGCTCCATCACAGAGAGGCTGTGCCAGGCCAGGCGGTGCAGGCCAGGCCCTGGCACCAGACACTGCCCTGGGGCCGGGCGCAGCTGCTGGCCCACAGCAGCCTTCCCCTCAGCAAGGGAGAGGACTGCAGAGTTGGAAATGCCTCCAGCTGACCTCCTCCAGACCCCTCACTTCGCAGGGGAGGACACTGAGACTCGGAGAGCAAAGCAAGGTCACCAGCTAATTTGTGACGGGGCCAGGGTTCTAGACTCCTAGCCTAGGCCTCTTCGCCGCCATGCCATCGGGGCATTCGCCAAACAGTGCGCACGTCACTCTGTTTCCCATGCAGATTAAGCTGTCTTTTAGGCGCTTAATGTCCCAGACACGTGTCAGAGAGAAACTTACAGAACACGGACAATCAACAGAATGAGCTCCCTGCGTAATTAGAACGATGACGTCACGAACAGGCCAAGGACACGGGGCTGAGCCGATGATGTGGGAGGATGAGGTTCCAACTTCTCACCTTTTCTCATCGAAGTTGGTTTCTCCAGAAGGACATTCTAGAACCACGGCCCTGGCCGGGTAGCTCAGTTGGCTAGAGTGTCAGCCCGATGCGCCAAGGTTATGTTCAATTCCCGGTCAGGGCCCATACAAGAAAGCAGCCGATGAATGGATAAGTAAGTGGCACAACAAATAGGTGTTTCTCTCTCTCTCTCTCTCTCTCTCAAGAAATTTAAAAAAAGGAAAAAAATCCTGGGATGAGGTCATTTCATTTCACTTAAGACTCGGAGGATCAGTACAGTGAGGAGAAAACAATTCACATTGCCTCAAACACCTCCGGTTCTGAACCCTGAGAAATGGCCGCATCAACCACTTACAGCGGGGGACACCGCCACCAGGGAGGCAGGGGGCTGGAAGGCAAGCGGAAGCTGCTTTCTCTGGCCTGGATGGAGCCAGGACCCTCAGCACCCCCAGCCGGCTCTGCTGCGGGCCGTGCGCAGGGGGCAGCAGCCCCGCCCTGCCCTCCTGGCCCCTCTGAAGGCCAAGGCAGGGGCTGTCCCCTTCAGCTCCGCCTCCACTGCCTGCGGCAGGAAGTTGGCCACAAGGTGACGATTCAGGGATGGCTCCAAAGAAGAAAGGGAAAGGACTCCGAGTGGGCCCCATGGAGGTTAGAGCAGGGGACTCTATCTCCAGCTGCCTCTCCCTTGGGGAGGAAATTCAAGGCCAGCTTTGAGCCAGAAGTTTCCAAAAGCCTGAATCGCTCTGTGCTCGTCGTCATCTTAAGAAGGCTACGGGTGGCCGGTCCCCCCACATCGCATCCAAAGGGGAGATGTGGGAACCCGCCACGTCTTCTCTCTTCCCTCCCAGACGCCACTCGAAGGCAGCCTTATGCATTTGGCTGCTGGGCCCGGCACCCTGTGCGGTGAACACAGCACCGGAGGCTGCCAGACCAACCCCAGGGGGACTTGATTAAAGGGAACCCCCGACACACACACACATACACACGCACACACACACACACACGCACGCACACACACACACACACGCACACACACACACACACACACGCACGCACGCACACGCACACACGCACACACACACACGCACACACACACACACACGCACAGATCTGCGCCGCTTCGTCGGAGGGTGGTTTTGGAGGGCTAGACCTCGGCCAGCTGAGGCCTCTCACTCAGAGGGCTCCCTCTCCCTCAGCTCTTTGCTATTTTCGCCTTCGGGTGCTGCGGCTCCTACAGCGGGGAGACAGGAGCCATGGTCCGCTGCAACAACGAAGCCAAGGACGTGAGCTCCATCATCGTCTTGTTCGGCTATCCCTTCAGGTGAGCGGCGCTGGTGGGGCCCGCCAGCCCCCGACCCTGAGCGGCTAGGCCTCTTCCTCTCCCACCTCGTGGGGTGTCACTCCAGTCCCGACCCTGAGCGGCTAGGCCTCTTCCTCTCCCACCTCGTGGGGTGTCACTCCAGCCCCGACCCTGAGCGGCTAGGCCTCTTCCTCTGCCACCTCGTGGGGTGTCACTCCAGACCGGGGTCCTTCCTACCCTTTAGGAATTTCAGACACACCGGCCAGAGAAGAACAGCAGGGGAGTCAGACAGACCAGGGTTGTAACCCTGTCCCCGTCCACAGATAACGAGTGGCGGGTACATACCCCCCCCCACCGCGGCCTGGCGTGGAGGTGACAGGAGCCGGGCGGGTCTCGCTGCCCCTCAGAGCCTCCCCCCCGCCTTGAAGGGAAGGGAGCGTGTTAGCATTTAGACCCCGAAGAGCTGGTGTGGGTGCTTACAAGGAGCCCCACGGGACCCAGGGGGGGAGGAGGGAGTCTTCCTCGAGGAAGGGGGAGCCCAGGTGTCCAGAGGACAGTGGGGACAGGGCCACCTTTCCAGACATTTCTAGTAGCAGCAGCCGAGTTAGATGAACGGCCTCTTGTCTCTACTGGGCTGTGTGTTTTCCGCTTTGTCTGTCTCACCGGGGCCTGCAGAAGGCTGGGGAATGGATGAGTGGGGCGCCACCGCGCCACCGCGGCCTGTGCCTTCCCCGGGGCAGCGAGAAGCTGGCCTGGCGGCGTGGCTCCCAGGAACAGATGGACCCTGTGCACTGGGGTCGCGGCCTAAAGCGCCCTGGACACTCCGGAAGCGCAGTCACCACGTCTAGGCTGAGCGGCCGCGTGTGGGTGCGGCTGGGCGGGACGGGTTGGACCAGAATCCAGGGAAGGTCCTCCCGGAATCCCTCCCGCCACGCCCGCTCCTTGGCTCTGGAAGAGTGGGGGGTGAGGAGGGCACAGACTAGCCCGGGCAGGATGGCCGGCTCAGGAGCCCCCCCCTGCCGCACTGCAGGTTGAACCGGGTCCAGTATGAGATGCCGCTCTGCGACGACGAGTCCACCTCCAAGACCATGACGCTGCTGGGGGACTTCTCCGCCCCCGCCGAGTTCTTCGTGACGCTGGGCATCTTCTCCTTCTTCTACACCATGGCCGCGCTCGTCCTCTACCTGCGCTTCCACCGCCTCTACACGGAGGACAAGCGCTTCCCGCTGGCGGTGAGTGGGCCCGGCAGGGAGGCTGGCGTGGACCTGGTGGCTCCCCGGGACCCTGCACCTGCCAGCTGTTTGCTGGTGGCCCCTTCAGGTACTGGGGCTCCCACAGCTCCTGAGGCCCTGGGAGGCCGGAGTCCCAGGGCTCTGCCTGCGCCAACCTCCCACCTAACCCTAGCCCTAACCCTAACCCTGGCCCTAACCCTAACCTTACTCTAACCCTGACCCTAACCCTAACCCTAACCCTGACCCTAACCCTAACCCTAACCCTAGCCCTAACCCTAACCCTAACCCTAACCCTAGCCCTAGCCCTAACCCTAACCCTGACCCTAGCCCTAACCCTAACCCTAACCCTAACCCTAACCCTGACCCTAGCCCTAGCCCTAGCCCTAACCCTAGCCCTAGCCCTAACCCTAATCCTAGCCCTAGCCCTAACCCTAGCCCTAGCCCTAACCCTAACCCTAGCCCTAGCCCTAGCCCTAGTCGTGTGGTCTCCTCCCCGGAGGCCCAGTAGCATCAGGAAGCGGCTCTGGCCCAGCCGGCCTGGCTCAGTGGTTGAGTGGCAACCTATGAACCAGGAGGTCACAGTTCGATTCCTGGATTGCGGGCTCTGTCCCCGGTATGGGGTGTGTGGGAGGCCCCCGATCAATGATTGGCTCTCATCAGTGATGTTTCTCTCTCTCTCTCCCTCTCCCTTCAATCAATAAAAAATATATATATATTTTTTAAAAGATGAGCACTTTCAAAAAAGCGTCTGGTATGTAGTTAGCTAAGTGTTAGCTAGTATTGATATTCTCCCGCTTCACTTTCTCCCCAGCACAGGCATGCGGGGGGGGAGGGGGTGCCCCCTCTGCCGCCAGCCGCAGCTGAGCAGAGGTTGATGGATGGAACAGCTAGGCTGTCCAGTCATTCGTTGTACTCCTGAAGCCAATACAATGTTGTCTGCCAACCGCGACTGAAAAATAAGTTTTAAAAAGGGAAAAATGTTTTCAAAAATTTTTAAGGAAATGCAGGGAAGGGAGAGTGGGGAGTTGAAGACATGTGGGTTTCGGGGTGACACTGACCACAGATGCCTCGATACGCTGTTCCCTGAGCTCGGTGTGAGGGCATGGGCAGGGGTAGTCCCCGTGGCGGGATTTCTTAGGCTGGTGACAGCGAAAGAGTTTCCGAGACCATCCGGGCTCCCTGAGGCTCTGGCAGGTGGAAGGGGAGCTGTCCCGGGACCCCGGATCCCAGTGCGTTAGAGCAAGAGGAGAAGGGTGGGAGTCCCAGGTATGACCGCATGTCCCGCCCCTCTGCTCCTCCAGGACTTCTGTGTGACCGTCTCCTTCACCTTCTTCTGGCTGGTGGCGGCAGCTGCCTGGGGCAAGGGCCTGACCGACGTCAAGGGGGCCACGCGGCCCTCCAGCCTGACCGTAGCCATGTCCGTGTGCCACGGAGAGGAAGCCGTGTGCAGTGCCGGGGCCACCCCCTCCATGGGGCTGGTCAATCTCTCCGTGGTGAGGCCTGCGGCCCCCAGGGGGTCTGGGGGAGGCAGGACTATCCCACTGCCCAGGCCGCCCTAAGATCAAGTTCTGAGAACCGAGGGTGTCCCCACAGCTGGTGTCCCCTACACCCGGAGTCAGTGCCCCCTGCGCCTAATGCTGGCTGCTGGCTTCGAGCTGGCCCTGGGAAGACATCCGGGGATGGGGAGAACCCGAGAGCACTTAGCCTCCTGTCCCTTCCTCCTGCTGCTGCTGCCTTCCCATTTCCCTTCCCTCACCCCACCTCCAGGCTCGCATGCCCCATTTCTCCTGCCTCTTTACAGCGTGTGTGTGTGTGTGTGTGTGTGTGTGTGTGTGTGCGCGCGCGTGTGTGTGTGTGAGTGAAGGAGGAGCCCAGACCCAGACTGAGTGACTCAGACCTCCAGGCTGGAGGAGGGCCCTGGGCAGTGGGGGTCCAGCTGGCATGCATATTTTGGGCCATCCCAGTTTTTATAACGTTGACATATTTTCATATCAGTTGGTCAATAGCTGAGGCCTCAAGCTTTTCCAATGTCCCCTGTCATCCCAGCCACCTCAGCCGTACCCTGAAAACGGCCTGAACCTCCGGGAGGCCCAGCGCTGTGACGGGAGGGTCTAAAGTCTGGCACAACAGGGAGTCTTCTAGACCTTGCTGGAACCCTGCAGATAGGTTCCCCCCCGCCCCGACATTTTATTGTGAAAACCCTCCTGCATACAGCAGAGCTGAAAGAAGTTTACCATGAACGCCCACATACCCATCACCTAGCCCAGAGGTCAGCAAACTCATTAGTCCACAGAGCCAAATATCAACAGTACAACGGGTGAAATTTCTTTGGAGAGCTACATTTTTTTAACTTAAACTTCTTCTAAAGCCACTTCTTCAAAATAGACTCGCCCAGGCCGTGGTATTTTGTGGAAGAGCCACACTCGAGGGGCCAAAGAGCCGCAGTTTGCCGACCACTGACCTAGCCTGTGCCATGAACATTTTACTAGACTGGCTTTATCACGTATCTGCCCGCCTCTTTCCATCTATCAACCCGTCTTGTTTTTAATGCATTTCCAAGTTAATTGCAGGCGTCAGTACACTTCCCCCTAAATGCTTCCTGCTGGTAGGTTTTTAAATATTGTGAATAAGTATCGGAGTATAGCCCTGGCTGGGTCCCTGGCCCGGCCTCCCGGCCTAGGAAAGGAGCACCTTGGACAGCTCTGGCCACACCCATTCCCGGAAGGCTCTGGGACCTGGGGCCCACGTGTATGTGCAGTGGGAAGAGAGACAATGACCGTGCTCCTTGCTGTGCTCTGCACAGTGTGCTCCACTCCAGGGGCCAGAGTCTCCTGGGGCCAAGCCACAGCCGGGGGCATCTGTACCCAGAGTTAGCCACGTTCACCCGAGAACCCCTTAGCGAGTGATGGCCTTGAACTGTCCCAATATCCAGTTTTCTGTTAGTTTTTGTGGCCCTCTGTACCTCTCCCCATCTGCCCCCTCCACAGGTACTCCCCTCCCGGTTCCCGAGATGCTCCCTCCCTCTTCTCATAAACTCCCCTCCCCCCATGTCTTTGCAGCTCTTTGGCTTTATCAACTTCTTCCTGTGGGCGGGGAACTGTTGGTTCGTGTTCAAGGAGACCCCGTGGCACGGGCAGGGCCAGGACCAGGGCCAAGGCCCCAGCCCGGAGAGCACAGCCGAGCAGGGAGCCGTGGAGAAGCAGTAAGCAGCCCCCACCTGGCTACTCCCGAACAGGATGCACCTCTTCAACCACCTCGGCTCCCAGGACCTCCCTCTTCTTGCTCCTCCAACCCCCCTCCCCCGCCCCTCTGGGCTCTGAGCTGTGAGACGTCATCCGTGGGTGGGCGGGCAGCAGCTGTCGGCAACCTGGGCAGCCCTCCCGGTGGCTTCCTGTCCCTCCTCTGCCGGAGCCCCCCATGGCGGGAACTCAGGGCTTCTTGTCTACTGCCTGGACCCAGGCACCGCACCCAGGGTCGTAGGGACCCTCACAGCCTCTGCTGCAGGCGAGGGTTGGAGGCAGGAGACCAGAGTCCGGAGGCTGGTTCCTAGCAGCCACCCCCATCAACCTGTCCAGCTTCAATAAAAGTGGGGGGAGGGGAAATTGGCTGGCAGCCTTCTTCCCGGTCCCTGGCACGGAGGGCCCACCAGTGCTTTAGGGACCTCTCTTCAATGGCTGCCATCGAGGCCTCGTGCTGGCACTGCTCGCCACAGAGCCCTAGCTCAGCGTGCTCCCCACTCTCCTCTGGCCTCTGCTGCCCACTGAGTCCACCAGGTGTGAGCCGGGGAGGCCCACCGGCCTGGCAAACAGCCTTCGGAGGGTCCCGATGCCTTAGACTCAGTGGGGAGCAGACACGTTGCAACTGCATTGAAATTCAAGAAACTAAAGCCAGGAAACTTGCCGGGGAGTCAGTTTCTTCTATTCCCTCAGTCCTCCTGACCCTCCAAGCTGGGGCTCTTCCCACCAACTCTCTCAACTCACACTGGCCCTCACCTCCTTCCTTGCCTCCCTGACCTCCCTCTTGGGCTTGGTCTCACACTTGGGATACAACCTGAGGGGCCTAAGAGTACCTCCATCTCAGCCCTTCCCTCAACCTCTCTGCCCCTCCCCCTCCCCCTTAGGTCTGAGGCATTCAAGGTCTTTTCCAAGTCTGGCCAGGCCTTCCTTTCATTTCCCGTGGGGCCAGACAAGGGCTTTGGAAAGGCCCAAAGGACCATTCATGAGGCTGCGTTACCCCGGACCCAGGACATGAATGGATGGGCCCACTTCTTCTTCATTCTCTGCCCCACCACCCTCCTTCCTGGCCCCTCTTTCATACTTCCCCTTCTCACCTTACAAATGGACTGTGCCCTCGCCCTTTGCCCTCCTGCCTCATCTCTCCCAGGCCCTATCTCCCCACCCCGTCCAGGGCAGGCCGATGCTATTGGTGCTTCTTCATTTCGGGACCCAGTTCCATGTCTGTCTTTGGTGTGTCTCCTCTTCCTGATACCTCCTTCAGTTCCTCTCCGAACCCCAGAGCCTAAGACACAGTGCCCCCAGGGTAAGGGCCATCTGTCGCCCACCCGGCTCCTACTCAGCCTGCCCTGGCCATAGGGTTGCCCAGAGAAGGATGAAGAAGGATGAATCCAGCCATTTTCCAATCCCAGTGCCAATCAGCCCATTATCATCCGAGAGGCGAATGTGCCCTGTGCCAGTCTCTGCTCAGGACTGAGTCAACCCCTCCGACCTCCTCACCTCCCTAAACGCCATTCACAGGAAGGAGTATGCGCATTACTGGGGTGCCCAGGAGTCAGGGCCTTGGCCTTGGGGCCAATCATTTCTTCTCTGGGGCAGAGTCCCCCCCCCGCCCCCACACTTGATGGGGGTAGATTTACACCCTCAAACACTGCAGAGCCCTTGGGTATAAGACTCAGGCCATTTGGTTTTGATTTGGGGAGAGGGATTTGAGGAAAAAAGAGAGGTTACGGGGATGAGAGTGTTTCTAGGTCTGAACCTCTCTCTGTCCTGAGCTGCCCCCCGTGGTTACTCGAGGACAAGGAGGGGCAGTTTTGCCTGCAGCTCCAGAGACGCAGAGAACAAAGGGGTGACCCTCATTTCCTTCAAGCTGGCCCCTGTGGGGGTCTGGGAGCAGCTTCTACTGGAACTTTTGTTTGGATTCTGTGTACATATTTATAATTTACTTAAAATGTGATGGATACCGTGTTCTCCTTTGGGGGCCGAAGTTAGCAACCGGCCCTTCAGGGGGGAAAGGGTGGGTACGCACTCCTGCCAAGGACTCCAAGCTCAGCACTTCCCTGGCCGGAGAGAAGGCTTTTCCCCTCAAAAGGCTGGCTTCCTGTCAGCCAGAAGACCTTGATATAGGTTATGGCCTCTCTCTCCCCCTAAGAGGAAAGGCAGGGCTAGGCCGAGTGCCCAAGGGCTGGGCTGTCCTCGGGATTCATGTCCCCTCCATCCAGGGCTGGCAGCACTGCTTTGCCTGCCTAGTGGGGCCAGAGGTGGACGAAGGTGTCCGGTTTCTCCAGCTGCTGCAGGAGGCTAACAGGCAGGCCCTTTGCCCTAGTAAACTCTGACCCCGCCAGGTTGCCCACCTAGGACCTTTCCTGACCACGAGTTCCTTGCACTGCTGTGGCCACAGGTCTCCTATCTCGGGATCACAGGGCATGGGCGGGAGGAGAACGCTGCATGCTGTTTTCTGGTGCTTGTTATCACACGTTGGAATAAACAGTGCTTCAAGCATTTGCCACGAAGGAGCCGAGACTGGAGCCCTCCCGGGGATTCTCTTTCCCTCTTCCTCGCCTCGCTTTAAGTTTTTGGACAAATGTCTGCATTGCCACCAAAACATCATTCTGCCCCTCTCCCCTCTGCACCCCAAGCTGTAGAATCTGCAAACTGAAGAGCGGCTCCTGGTGACATCTCTTTTGGTGGCATCAATTAGTCCAAAGAAACCGAGACACATTAGCAAATTTAGAGAAAACTCAAAAGGTGTGTGTGTGTGTGAGAGAGAGAGAGGCCTCCACAACGCCGTCTTCATTTGTTCTCCTACCATCTGTGACCCAGACAAGCTTCCTGCCGGAGTCGAGGGGGGCCACATGCTTGCCCTCTTCATGAGAAAGGTTCTTGCTAAACCAACTTGCACCTCTCTCCCCTCTGACAGTCACACGCTGCATTTACAGTCCCTAGAAAAACACACCTGGGCACAATATTACCTTCAATCTCACCCTAGGATCCTGGACACCCTAGGGATCATCGCTGGTTCTCGAGTTAAGATTCCCTGCCCTCAGAGATCATCCTTGAGGGGAAAGTGAGAAGGAATCTGAGAGGTCCTGAAGTCACAGACCTGGACTTATTTGCCTCGGATTCGATTCCCCCTGAGCCCAAGGCATGAATATGGGGTGACATGTGAGGGTTTGAGGAGGAATAAGAGAATTCGTATCTTTCTTCAGAGGTGATGGGGAAGGGCAGGCTTTTGTCTCTTGATTGTGTGAGGGTGGGGAGAAATGTTATCAGCTGAGAAAAAGGAGGAGGTGGATAATTAAGGTCTTTCCCAGGCCTTCGCAAGGAAAACGACAGATCTGATGAGAAATCTACTTTTGCCGAGGCTCTGGCAGCAGCCCTTGCAGCAGAGAAAATACTCATTAGGAAAAGAAGCCGGAGTGATGGATGGAGTCAGGGTCCAGCCGGGGTTTGGGAAGAGGCAGTCCAGGGTATCGATCGCGCAGGAGGCGAGAGACGATCAGCAGCGAAGCTGCAAACCCAGTTCCGGGGCTGGCTCTGGCTCCGAGACAGCCTTCTGTCATCCTGACAGGTGATCTCGGTCAGCTCAGCTAGGTCCTCTCACACCCGGACAACGCCGCTCCCACCCTCTGCTCCGCGCCAGGGCAGCGTGGGGTTCCCACAGAGCAGGCACAACCCGCGACCGAGGACCCTCCCCCACGCCAACCCCTGTGTCCTTCAGCGCATCTTGCAGCCTCCCTCCCCTTGCCCTTCTGATTCACAGCGCCCACCTCCCTGCACCTACCCAGTTCGATCTACAGGGGAGCGAAGTCGCTTCGCAGCCGCCAGCCCGAGCAGGAGCGCCAGCCCTCGGGCGGAGGCGCGGCTCGGGGGGCTGGGGCGCGTGTGCGGTGAACTTGAGAGTGGGCCGGCAGCAGGAAGAATGTGTGCACAGGGGTTAGGGGAGGAGGTCCTGGGGCTTTCGTCTCTTTTTGCCCCCCATAATTGTGCATTTCGGAGGAGCTCTCGATGCAAACTCCTGCAAGACTACATTTCCCAGAAGGCTCTGAGGGAGTGAGGGCGAGGGGCAGGCGGCCCGCGCTGCGCTTGTGCAGAGAGTGAGCTGAGAGGTGGGAGGGGGGAGGCGTGCCCGCGGCGGGGCGGGGGAGGGGGCCGCGCGGCGGCGGCGCCGGGCGGGCGCGCGTCCGCGGCGGTGATGGCGGTGCGTGAACGCGCGGCGGCAGCAATGGCCGCTCTGGAGCGGCGGGTGCCGAGTCTCGATGACTTCGCGGGACAGAGCTGGAGCTCGTGGGTGGAACGGGCCGACCTGCCCGCGGCCGACGGTGAGTGAAGCTCCCCTAGAGTCCGGGGACCCCATCACTGTCTCCCCTCCCCCCTCCGGGTCCCCGCCAGCTGAGGGGAGCTGCCGAAGGGAGCCGCCGTCCGGCTCTCCGGCCCCCCAAACAAAGGACCCACCGGGTCCTAGTGCCCGCCTGCTCCTCCTCCTTCGCGCCTCCGGGTCCTAGCGCCGGGTCTCCGCCCGCAGCCCACCCTGGCCACCTCTGCCTCTGCCGGTGCCCAATACCTGTCCCCCCATGTGCTTGCTTTTCTCTTTCTCCTTGCTTGCTGCCCCCAGCTTCCGCCCCTCCTGCACCTGCCTCGGGCTTTCCCCATCCGCAACAGTCCTCTCCACGTGTTTCCCACGCACCCCACTTCCGTGCCCTCCTCCCCTTCCCCCTTGTTCCTTCGCCTTCTGCCCCACGCCTCCTGCTCCTTTTCGGCTTTTGCCTGCCGCCTGGGATGCTACTGGACCCCTGCCTTCTCCGCATTCGTTCACCAGTCCATCCATCCATCCATCCTCCCTTCCTCCCTTCTTCTATCCATCCACCCATGCCTCCAACCCACCGTCCTTTCTGGGCCTCTTGCCCTACCTCTTGGCTCTCTTCCCTGAACCCCACCTTCTCCAGGCCCCTGGGTGCCTTTCGTGATCGGGCTGGCAGCCCCCTTCTCCTGATCTTTGTGTCCTGGGCCCCAGGGAGCACCTGGCCTCGTGGCCTTTGAGGTGACAGCGGGCATCACGCCCCTGAAGAAGTTTGCAAGTAAGAAGAGGCAGTGAAGGAGGACCGCTCCATGCGGTCTCTGATGACACTTGTTCTCCTCTGAGACTGGACTCGCTGCTCAGTTCTGTCCATCACTGCATTTTCACCCACTTGAGAGTGGGAGCTGCCCCTGTCTCCAGCATGCCTAACCCACCACCGCTCATATCTGGAGATGATATAAGATTGTCAACGGTCTTCTCCAGCTAGAAAGGGGCAAGTCTGTTAGCAGGCATCAGAAACAGACCTAGTGGGAGCCCATGCCACCCGGGACTACCCCATGCTGGGTGGGCAAGGATGGGGCCATTGTCAGGGTCTGGGTGCGTTGAGAACCGGAAATGGAATCAGCCGGGTTGGGTGACTCAGAATTGATTTTTTTTTTCCAAGGGACAGGGAGGGGGCGTAGTGGAGGGAGGGGAGAGGAGTAAGGCAGGGGGATGGGGAAGGAGCTGCTTTGCACAGCTAAGATGTTTTTGTCATCCACCCAGAAAGTGAGAGGTTCAAGGCCAACCCTTGCCCAAAACCCCCCTAAAGAGGGAAGGGGCTTGCATCACTGCCCAAGGGGACTTTGGAGATGCCAGAGGGCCCCAAGACAACAGTTGCTCTGCCCTGTGGCCATCCTACCAGTGCAGGACCTGAGAAGCGGGGTGTAACTCTGACAATGCCATGGTAACCCAGGTGGCAACAAGACTGAGTTCATGGGGATGGGGACCTGGGAGAGTTTCTGTTTGGGATGCCACAGAGTAGCAGAAAGGACCCACATCTCAAGAAGGGACTCAGAGATCTACAGTAAAATATGTTCAGGACTGTTGCCCATTTAAGTGGGGAAGAGATTTACTCACAGTCACTCAAGTAGTTGGCCGTGGAACCCTGAACCTCACCTTGGAGTCTATAGGAAAGGTGGCAGGATCCCTCCTAAGGGCACCAGTTCCTTCCAGAAGTAGCAGCTGGGGGAAGAAGGAGCCACTGAAGGTTCCCCAAATGGTGCTTGAGCTTCAGGATCTCGTCAGGGAGCGTGGGCTTCCTGCTGCCCTGGGCAGGCTGTAGGCCCGGAGTGGGCAGGAGCTAGATGGGGCTTCTGGGAAGGAGGTGGTCCTTCTGAGCTGTGTTTCTCCTCCAGGGGCTGAGCTGGAGGAGACTAACAAAAGCACAAAGAAGTTGGATGCCATGACCCTCATTAAAGAAGGTGGGCGTCAGGACCACCTTCCCCTCTTCCCCCACCTCCCAGGAGGTGGCTGTTTGGTGGTGGGGGCGGGGAGGGGGCAGGTCTCGGATCCTCACTTTGATAGATCTGAGTCGGCCCATTGGCCTGGCTGCTGGCACCTGTCATCATAGGGGGTTGGTGCCTACTCACCCGAAAGCCCACATTCTTAGGGACTGCTTAGATTGAGCTCTGGAAGCTGGGAGCCTCCAGCAGGAAGCCCGTCATGCCAACAGGGAGGGGAAGTGCTCCTCGTTCTCACAGGGAAGCCCTGGGGTCCCCAGCCCCGGTGATCAGGGCTTCTCTCATTGCAGACATGTCCATCTTCGGGCACTGCCCGGCCTATGATGACTTCTATCTGGTTGTGTGTAACCACTGCAGCCAAGTGGTGAAGCCTCAGGCTTTCCAGAAGCACTGCGGTGAGGGAGCCCTGGGGCGGAGCAGTGGGCGGGGGGGTGAGGAGGGGGCGTGGGAGGGAACCCCAGGACAGGTCAGCTGGGAGGCCTGTGTGTAAGGGAGGGTGGCCTTGCGGATATGGAGGTCCTGGGGGTGGCTGCATAGATGGAGGCAGGTTGGGGTTAGCTTTGGAGCACACTTCCAGCAGTTCTTTCCAGTGGCGTTTAGGGAAGAGCTAAGAGATCCAGGAAGCTGGGCCCTAGAATTTTGAGTCCTGAAGGCTCAGGTTCCGAGGGGAAGGAGGCCCGTTTGAAATCTAAACTCCAGATTCTCTGTGCTGAGTCTGTGAGCAGGGTGAGCAGGTCGGGAAGGAGGCAGCCGGTTACTCACCTCCGTTGCTCTCTCCACCTCCTGGTGACAGAAAGAAGACATGGGCCCCTCAGCAAGCTTTACGCCCGGGCCCCACCCCCACCTCCAGCCCCTGCCAGCTCTCAGAAATGCCATGTAGTGAATGGGCAGGGCCCAGCTTGTAGGGCCCCAGGTTCCACCAAAACCTCCTCCAGGGAGAAGGGCCAGGGGTCCCGGAGCCGTGGCCACCCACCTCCTGAGAAGAGCCAGAAGGACAACCTCTGGTAAGGAGAGGCTGGAGACGCCCAGAGACCCTGGCCCGGTCCGGGGAGGGGCTGCCAGAGGGGGCAGCTTGGGGGGGGGGCAATGGGTACCGTTTGCAGCAGGAGGCAGCCAGCTCCATCGGCAGCCCCTCCCGGGTGCTCCAGGGAATAGGGTCCCCCCTCCCATATTCTCCATCCCTGCTGGAGCCCACCCAAGTTCCAGGGCTGGGAAGGATTGGGCTCTAGGCTAGAGCCCAGGACCCAGGCCCAGCCTCCCGGCCCCCCATCCACACCCTCTCTCCCTGTGCAGCCTGTTCGTGCCTGTGGTGAATCTGGAGAAGATGTCTGGCTTGCCGAAGCCCGACGGCCCCGGAGTCAGGGTGGCCCCGCCCTCTGCCTTCCTCAGCCAGCCCGGCAGCCTCACCAAGGACTCCCCTGGGAAACCTCCCATGGCGCCCCCTCCTAAGGAACTTCCTGGCAGAGAGAGCATCAAGATAACCCCCAGTGAGGGCCCCAGTCACCGGGCTGAAGGCAGCCCCCCTGAAAAGGAGCCTGGGGGGGCCAGGCTGCCCCCTAAGACCCACCGGAAAATGGCTCGTGAGTAGTTGTGGTTTTGGGGGTCAGGAAGGTAGAGGGGACTCGTGCTCTGTCCCTGGACCTGATGGAGAAGGGGCAGAAAGGGGAGGACCTGCCATCACCGGTGGCCAGGGTACAGGAGCCGCTGGTCACCCCTCGTCACCTCTTGACGTGGGCCCGTTTGACCTGCTTGCTCTCTGGGAAGCTTCCCTCCAGCCAGGTCTCCCAAGGCTGCAGGAGCCTGTGCCCACGCCGGGGAATTACTCTTCCTCCCCTTGGGCTGCTGCCTGCCTTTCCTCACCCAGACCAGGCACCAGGCACTTCCCACAGCCGGGCCCCTGGCGCCCCAGATGTCTGGGCTGCTTCTGTGTTTTGATATGTGTTGCCCTGTTTGGGGCTTGGAGTCCCCAAAAGGCATGCCTGGGCTGCAGACGGGGCCAGCAGAGAGCAGCTGGTGCCGGAGATGTTTCCCGGATGCTACAGTCTTGCACTGAGGGGCGGGGCTCTTTGCCCGAGGCCCACCTGACCTCCCACCTCCTGAGGGTCTCCTGGAAACGCCCTTGAGACTCACTGGAACCGCTCTCCCCACAGGGAAGGAGTGCGACCTCAACAGGCAGTGTGGGGTAATAAACCCAGAGACCAAAAAGATCTGCACCCGCCTGCTGACCTGCAAGGTAACCCCTCCCACCGCACGGGTCTGGGCCCTGGGCAGGGAGAGGAGTGGAGCTGTTCTCCAAGATCCAGCTCCGGGGATGGGGGTGAAGCCCAGACCAGGCAGGGGGAGGGGAGGCTGCCCACAGTGGGCCTGGAGTGGGGGCAGCAGGCAGGGGGTGGCTTCCAGATCCCCCGATTCCGCGGAGGGCTCTGGCCCTGTGGGGGAGTGAAACAGAGACACACAGACACCCCCGCAAACACACTCACATCCCCTCTCTCTCCGCTTGCCCAGGCCAGAGCACACCGCTGCCCCTCACCCCTGCTCAGCTCACACCCCTCCCCACCCCTCCATCCTGCTGTGTTCTAGATCCACTCGGTGCACCAGCGCCGGGAGGTGCAGGGCCGGGCTAAGGACTTTGACGTGCTAGTGGCAGAGCTGAAGGCCAACTCCCGCAAAGGGGAGTCCCCGAAGGAGAAGAGCCCGGGGCGCAAGGAGCCGGCCCTCGAGCGCCCCTCCCAGGAGCCCCCCTCCTCAGCCCCGCTTGTGGCAGCAGTGGTCGTTCCCAGCAGCACCTTCTCTGCTCGTGCCAAGCAGACCTATCCCTACTGTGCACTGCCCAGGTACGTCCAGGATCCAGCCGCACCGCACCTGGGGACACTCGGCCCCAAGCCATCAGGGACCCCTGGAGACAGGCCCAGGGAGCGTGCTGGAAGACGCTCCTCATTCCGCCCCGAGTGTGGGGGGAGACCTGGGGCCCCGGTGGGTGCGGAAGTAGGTGACTCCCTGTTTCTAACAAGCCTGCCTCTGGTGTGCCAGTTCCAACACCCAGGATGAAAACGGTTTCCCAGCTGCTTCCGACAGGCCAGCGCCCGGAACTGGGGAGCCAAAAGGGTCCGGGAGCTGAAAGGGTCAGGGTCCTGGGCGAGGCGGTCCTACTGTGTATTCATTCGCTGGCCCCTTCGTGTGCAGAGGCTGCGCTGGACCCTGGGGAGAGCCCGCCTTGCGGAAGGAGACACACACGCCTCTCTGCCTGTAACACGGGCAGACACGAGACGCAGGCTCAGCTCCCAGACAGGCTCACAGGAATGTGTGATGCGAGAAGGGGGTTGAGAGAATTGACGGGGCTGACCAGAGCTGGGTGCAGTTAAGCTCAGAAGATTTTCTGGAGGAGGCGAATCTGGAGCAGATTTCCCCCAAGGAGGCAGGGCCTGGGAAGTGAAGGGCTGGGGAGAGAATTCCCCGGGAGCCACAGCCCCTGGTCTCTGCCTCTCACTCTGTGAGCTCTGTTGTTCCCTCCCTTCCTCTCCTCCCTTCCTCTTTGTCTGATGGCTCAGCAGGGTGTCTGCCCTGGCTTTTTGAGCTGGGCGGGTTCAGGGATACCCCCACCCTGACCCACGGCTGTCCCATCGCCCTCACATCCCCTTTGGCCCTTCCAGGTCCCGGGCCTCCTCTGAGAGTGAGGTGGATGATGAAGGCCCCTGTGGTGGTGATGGGGACCCAGGCCTGTTCCCCTTCCCCCTGCCCCGGGGTGGGGCCCAGGCCTCCAGCGAGGAGAGTGAGGAGGAGGGGACAGCTGATGACCTCCACCTCCCCCCTGACTGCCATTATGCAACCCGGCCCCCCAGACCACAGGCGGTAAGGACCTGGGGCAGGGACCTGTGGGGGGTGCCCACAGTGTGCAGGGGGGTCAGATGGTGTGTGCAGGTAGGTGCCCCCCCCCCCCCCGCATGTCTGGCCCACTGATCCCATGCCTTCCCTCCGTCTCCAGTTCTGCACCTTCGGGAGCCGGCTAGTGAGTCCAGGCTGCTACGTGTTCAGCCGCAGGTTGGACCGGTTCTGCTCGGCGCTGAGCTCCATGCTGGAGAGGCACCTCAGCTCACACATGTGGAAGTGAGTTTCCCGGGCTCGGAAATTCCTCTCCAGGCCCAGGGCCTGCGTGGGCCTCCGAAGCCCTAACGCTTCGCATGTACCCATAGATGTGGCTTGGCTGCTTGCCAGGAAGACCCCGGCTACAGGAAAGGGGTGGGGGGACTTGGCAGCCTGGAGCTGGGCTAACACAGGGCGTGAATGGTGGTCTGGGAGTGACTCACTCTGAGCCACACTTCCAGCACCTTTTAGGAAACTAGGATTAGCGGCCGCTCAAACATCGCAAGGGATGTTCTTCATGGGTCTCCATCCTAGCTCGTTCCTGCCTGTGTATCCCTGTGCCTTCTCCTTAGCCCTCAGTTCCAGCGTCTCCCAGCAGATGGCAGCACTGCCGGGGCTCTGGGCCGTTTCTAGGTGGGCCAGAGGCTGGTGTGTGTTGGTGGAGAGGCCCTCTGTTTGCTTGCCGTGACCGTGGCACTCTCTTTCTGCTGCAGGAAGATCCCGCCGGCAGCCGAGCCTCCGTCCCACCTCGCCAGCTCCCCACTCCCTGCTCCCCCGAGCCCAGCCTCTATGGGCAGCTGCCCCCACCTTCCAGGCCCACCCCCCAGACCTGCTTGCCCAGCTTCCACGCCCCTCACCAAGGACAGCCTGGTCCCCAGCTACCCTGCCGGCTCCCCCAGTGTGGCAGCCGCCTGCAGCCAGGCGGAGTGCACGGGCGGGAGCCAGGCCATCACCTCGCCACTGCCCGCCAACACGCCCTCACCGTCCTTCAGCAAGCTGCCTCCGTCCAAGGCCAGCAAGTCGTCCAAAGGCAAGGACGGGGCCGAAGTGGAGGCGCCTTCCCGAAAGCGAAAGTTGTCCCCTGGCCCCACAACTTTCAAACGGACCTGCATCCTGGAGCCCACGGGCAAAGGCAAGCCCTCCGGCTGCCGGGGCCTCTCGGCCAAGACCAAAACAGCGCTGGGCGTGGGGCTCAACGGGACGGTGGGGCCGAGAGTGAAGCGGGCAGGGCCTCTGGACTGTCGGGGTTCCCCTCATCAGCCTCCCACACCAGTCAAGGCTTCTCAGCTGGACAGCCAGGGAGCGGCTGGCCACCCAGCCAAGGCCCTGCCGAGCAGCTGCCTCTCCGAGGAGGAGGTAGCCAAGAAGCGGAAAAACCTGGCCACGTACTGCCGGCCAGTGAAGGCCAAGCACTGCCAGGCGGGCCCCCCCGCCGATCCGGCCTGCTCCGTGCGCCGCAAGAAGCCGGGGCCGGCCCTGGCCTTCGAGGAGAAGTGTTCCGCACTGAAGGTACCCGCCCAGCTCCCGGCAGGGCGCGGGCAGCGAAGGGCAGCACGGGTGAGGGTGGAGTGCGCGGCGGGAACCTGACTCAGACAGGTGCTGAGTGAGTGAGTGTGCAGGGAGGGGAAGACGGGGCCCTCGTCAGCGAGAGGTGGGTCAGCTCACTGCTAGGTGACCCCGGCTTTCGCTTCACTGTCTCAGCCCAGTCCCTCAGGCTAAAGAGATGCTGCCTTTGCCTCCCCCTCCCACGCCCCACCTTTGCTGTCCTCAGAGGGCCACTTTCTGAGTTGGCTGTGGCCCTGAGACCTGGAGCTACCTCTGTCCCCTGAAGGAAAGGGAGTTTGTCTCCATGAGCTCTGACAAAGGTTTGGGCGTGGGGTTGAGCTTGGACCTGAACGCCGCACAGCTGGGTGGCTGGGCCCATCACGCTCACTGCTTTTGTCTCTGGGCATCAGCATGGAGGGGCAGGGACAAAGCTCAAGGTCCACATAGGCGTGCATGCCCACCTTGCACACATACCCACTTCCAGGTTTTCGGGTGCCAGGCAAGTTTTCCAGGGTTTCTGGGAAAGCCAGCAGCCAGCTCCCCGCCCCCTCCTCCCCCCCCCCCCCCCCCGCCGCCCCGCACCCGTTGATGGAGCCTTGGCGTTGCATGGATCTGTCCATAGGTTCTCAGCCAGTAGGGAGTTACTGGAATGGAAGGGGGTGCTCTCGTGGTTTAGGCATGGGCCAGATGCATACCAACACCTCTGGTAACCATGTGGGAGTGGTGAGTGTGACACCTGCCCAGGGCCTGAGTGTGTGTGGCACACACATGTGCGTGGCTGTTCTCCAGGCCGGCCCTGCGGGCTGGCTCTCAGCTTCCTCCTGGCCCAGCTTTCCCCAGCAGGCCAGCGGGAGGAAGTGAAGCCTTAGCTCTGTGCTCCACGCAGTTGGCCCAGTAGGAGGACTGTAGGCCCCAGCCTGACCCTGTCTCTTGCCTCTTGTCTTCCTGCAGTCAAAAGCCCATTAACGAGAAAGTGCCTGCCCACTGCGATGGAGCCGTCAACACCTCCTCCCCTCCAGATCCGGGCCCCAGGCTGCTGCCGCTTTTTATAACTTTATATTATTTTTTTTAAGAAAAAAAAAAAAAACTCTTTAAAATACCTCAAGACTGTCTCCCTATTCTGTTGCTGCTAAGAAAAATATAAAAACAGAAACCTAGAAAAGAAGGGAAAATATATCACAAAATGAGTGTCCTTACTGTTCCCAGCCATACCCCAGGAGGCTGAGATGATAGAGAGCTAGCCTCCAGCTTCCCTCTCTCTGTCCCTTGAAACAATGTGGAAATGGCCGGGGTGTGTGTTACGGGGGAGTCTTCTTTCCCAGGCAGGGTGATGAGGCATGGCTCTGAGCGAACAGGGCTCCCCAGAATCTTGACCCCAGAGCTGACACCAGCCCTGTTGGGAAGGGAGCTTGACGGGGAGGGGAGCCACACCTCTGGTTCTGCTCTTGGGTCTTTGCCCTGAGGGTCTGTGGGGGTCAGCCTGTGGCCCTTTCATGGTCTTCCTGCAAGCCTGGGCCTCCATCGCGCCTCCGAATTATTGCTTCATTTCTTCAGCTGTTCCTGCCTCTAGCTAGCAGCCTCATCTTCACTGCGGGAGCTCGAATTGAGTTAACTTCTCAGAATGTCCCTGCCTGTTTTGGCCTCTCCCCGGCCATTGGGTTTGCCCTTCAGGAAAGGGTACAGCTCTCCCAGGTAGGCCTCCTTGAGCTGAACACACCTTTTTGGGAGGCAGGAAGGGAAGTGGTGTGATCACAGGACTCCCGTGGTGTGGGAGGCCCTGGTCCCTTAGGATCGCCTGGCTCCCCGGGGCTGAGCAGATGGTGTGGAGGCGGCTGGGGCTGGGAGTGCCCTAGTTCTTCCACTTGTCTCACTGGGGACAGCGATTGTACAGATCGAGTACCATCGCTGTTGGTCCTCACGCCTGAGTTCACTTGGGTGCAGGGCACGGTTTTCCCATCGTCCTTTCCTTTTCCTCTCCTTCGCCTTCAGGCAGGGAGGGATGTTATTCCCTTAACATGACAGAAGAAGGATGGATGGAGGAGAGAAAGTGGGCAGCCAGGGAATTCCAGTATTTACTGGTTCCAGTGTCATGTTTCAGTGTCGCCAACTTGTGACTTGGGGTTTGGGTGAAATCAGATGTCGCACATGTAATTTCCGCCGCTACCTGAGACATAAGCCCTTGTAGACAAAGGTACTGTGAGGTTGGCTTTGAAACACAGCGGGCCAGGAGCTGTCCAGTGCCCTGCGCCCCTGGGCTCTCCTGGGCGGCTCGCTTTCCCCCCGTCCCCCAGAGGGCGCTGTGGGCGCACCCGCCGCACCGCCGGGCGTCCGGGGCGGAGCCTCCCGCGGCCGCGGCACCGGGCGATCGCAAACCCGGAAGACGCGCTCGGGCGGTCCGGTCCGGCCCGGCCATGCAGAGCCTGGAGTTGGGTCTAGTTCCTGCTCCAGCGAGGGAGCCGAGACTGACCCGCTGGCTGCGGAGAGGCAGTGGGGTCTTGGCGCACCTGCTAGCTTTGGGCTTCACCATCTTTCTGACTGTGCTGTCCCGGCCGGGAACCAGTGAGTGCGGGGCGGGGCGGGGGCGGGGCCAGGAGAGGGGCGGGGCCGCGATGCTGGAGGGGCTGCGCGGGGGAGCGCCCGCCCCGGGGACTTGGAGTGGGGACCATTGTGGAGGGACGGGCTGGTGAGGGGTAGTCAGGGCTGGTGGGGCAGAGCTCTGGATGCTGGGGAGGAGAGGCAGACGACGGCAGCGAGCCCCCTAGTTCCTCATAAACAGAGCCTTCGTGGAGGGTACGGGAGGGGGGTTCGGTCCAGTTTGGGGGCCACTGGGCTGACAGCTGCGAGGTGCCCAGTGGGAAGCCGGGCTGAACTGGCGTGGGTTTGGCCTCATGGTTGCTCACCCTAACCTCGGCTGCTCCCCTTTGCCCTGATTCCGGATCAGGGTTGGGGATAGTACACTGACCTGTCTTTGGGCTCCAGCCAGCCTCAGGGGCAGAAGCAAGGGTGCCCCGCGTCAGTCTCTTCTCTTTGGTTCTTAGGTCTTTTCTCCTGGCACCCTGTATTCATGGCCTTGGCGGTGAGTTGGGCTTCCTCACGCAGCTGATTGGTTTGGCTCTGTCCCTAGGGAACAGCCAGCCTCCAGAAGGCCCAGCCTTGCTAAGGCTCCCGGGTGGGGAAGCAGGCCGCCTCCAGCTTTCCCTGCAGCCTTTGAGAGTGGGAGACGGAGGGCTGGGCTGTGCCAGGTAGTCAGTGGGGGTGGGAAGGCATGGAAGGTATTTCTCCACTAGGGCCTGGGAGGAGGAAGTGGGAGGGGTAATATCCAGTCACTCCTCCCCCCAAATTCAGGAGGAAGTTTTTAACATTTGTTGTTTCCATTGGCCAAGGAGTGGGAGTCACTGTCTGAGGGCAGGTGGGGGGAGCGTGGACTTGCATGTCAGCCTGAATGACAAGCGACTTTCGCTCAAGTGTAGACTCCCAGTTGTGCCCAGCCATGTCGGCCTGTGGGGCAGGAGGTCCTGGTGGGAGTTCTTTGGCCCCCACCTGCGTCCTGGTTTGGATACATGAGAGCACCTCCCTTTCCTCAGACACCCCCTTCAGGCTCCCGGGCCTTCAGGCTCACGGGCCCTCTCTTGTTCGCAGTTCTGCGTCTGCATGGCCGAGGCCATCCTCCTCTTCTCGCCTGAGCACTCCCTGTTCTCCTTCTGCTCCCGAAAGGCCCGGATCCGACTGCACTGGGTGGGGCAGACCCTGGCCCTCCTCTGCGCAGCCTTGGGCCTGGGCTTCATCATCGCCAGCAGGACCCGCAGCGAGCTGCCCCACCTGGCGTCCTGGCACAGCTGGGTGGGGGCTCTGACGCTGCTGGCCACGGGGGGCCAGGCTCTGTGTGGGCTCTGCCTGCTCTTTCCCCGGGCAGCCAAGGTCTCAAGGGTGGCTCGCCTCAAGCTCTACCACCTGACATGTGGACTGGTGGTCTACCTGATGGCCACCATGACGGTGTTCCTGGGCATGTACTCAGTATGGTTCCAGGCCCAGATCAAAGGCGCGGCCTGGTACCTGTGCCTGGCGCTGCCCCTCTATCCAGCCCTGGTGATCATGCACCAGATCTCCAGCTCCTACTTGCCGAGGAAGAAGACGGAAATGTGACTCCCTCCGAACCCTGACTCTAGCTGGCACCCTTGCCTTGGACTTCCGTGGTCTGTCTGGTGACCGTGAAGGGCTCCGCTCTCCAAGTGGTAGGGGTTTTATACTTTTAGCTGGGCTGATGGGTGACTCAGTGGACCGAAATGGGGAAACGTACTGGGTGCAAGTAAAAGGTGATGAGGAGCTGGATCCTGAGCCTCCACTCTGGATGGGAGACAGGAGGGTTGGGTACTGGTGGTAATGGTGGGTGCATGCCTGATGGAGGGTTGGGTTCCTGCAGTTATGAAAGGCAGCTGTGGCTCTTTGAGTCACTTCTGAGAAAGCACTTGGTGTGGTGGACAGAGCCCATGGTCTTGTCTATGGGTTAAGGCAGTGGTCGGCAAACCGCGGCTCGCGAGCCACATGCGGCTCTTTGGCCCCTTGAGTGTGGCTCTTCCACAAAATACCACGGCCTGGGCGAGTCTGTTTTGAAGAAGTGGCGTTAGAAGAAGTTTAAGTTTAAAAAATTTGGCTCTCAAAAGAAATTTCATCCGTTGTACTGTTGATATTTGTCTCTGTTGACTACTGAGTTTGCCGACCACTGGGTTAAGGTCCTCGTAGGCTCTGTTGTGTGACCTTATGCAAGTCCCCTGTCTCAGGAGCTCGGCTTCCTTATCTGCGTGAGGAGTGTTTCTAAGTGGCCTCTAACATCCCGTGTCTGTGACGCTGACCTCCACCCTCCAGCGCTGGACCGGGCCTGGACCACTTAGGAGACTCAGGATGTAATTCTTACATCCATTGCCCCCTCTCCACTCTGGAGGGGCAGACCTGCCCCGTGGCCTGTCGGGAATCTATGCTGATGCGGCCCCAGACCAGGGCACAAGGGGTCAGGCACTGTGGAGGGAAGGGGCCCAGGTGAGGATCTCCTGAACTCCAACACAGCAAAGGCACTAACGTCACTTTCAAGCCATGGGAGAGCCCTGTCGGTGTGGCTCAGTGGATAGAGCATCCGCCTGCGGACTGAAGGGTCCCGGGTTCAATTCCAGTCAAGGGCACATACCTCAGTTGCAGGCTCGATCCCCAGCCCTGGGCGGGGCACGTGCGGGAAGCAACCAGTCAATGTGTCTCTCTCACATGGACGTCTCTCTCTCTGTTTCTCTCCCCCTCCCTTCCACTCTCTCTAAAAATCAGTGGAAAACTATCCTCGGGTGAAGATGACCCAAAATAAAAATAAGTGGTACAAAGCTGTGGGAGAGTGGAAGGGTGCTGGTTTACCCAAGCCGCGGGCTCCTGCTGGGCTGCTTGGCCCCCTGGGGCTCGAGGGCTGAGGATAGGGCTGTGCTCCTCCGCTGACGTCCAGTCTTGGTGGCCAAGTCGTCCTGGGCAGCCCGTGTTTTGCCCTCCTCGGGCTCAGCTTCTTGCCTTAGCACATTCTGTGCGGCTATCCCGAAGGTTTTAGAACGAGAGAGGAGCCCAGGGCGCGGGGTAGGGCTCTCGTGACCTCGGAAAGGCCCCTCTTCCCCGTCACCTACGGTTTCCTCACTGTCGTCTCTTGCCAGCCCTCTGGCCCAGCAGCAGGGCTGAGTTGGGTGCCAGCTGGCACATGAGGGCCAGGCCCTCTTCCCCGCAGAGACCCCTCCTTGTTCCACATTGAAAGCAGTTCCCCAGACCTCCCTCAGCGATGCGCGGCGGGGGGGGGGGGGGGGGGCCAGGCTGGCTAACTGCAGCCCGGCTCCGTTAGGGAGAGGGGATCCCCTTAGATCATGGCAAGGAGTGCAGGTGGCTGACCCAGGAGAGCTGGTGTTGAGCCGGTGGTGACAGCTCCGGGGGCGCTGGGGGGCCTGGGGGATGGGAGCTGGAGCCCCAGGTCCCGGGACCAGGGAAGGTGTCCCTAGGTGGTAGCATTGGGGTGTCCCAGGCCTTTTGAAGATTCAAGACCTCCTCTCTGGGTGACTCCACAGTACAGGATGGGACTACACGGGCAGAAGCATCCCCGAGTGGACTCCCTGGGCACCTCCTGGTCACATGGCCTCTCCCAGGAGCTCTGTGGACCTTGAGCAGGTGGGGTCACTTCGGGCATCTCATGGCCTCCCCATCCGACACAGCCAGTGCCGGGAGTCTTGCCTTGTCTGCAGGGGCGGGAGGGCCGGTGCGGTTCCCAGCTTCGTCTGCGAGCCCAGCCGGAAAGGAAAGCCGGCGCCTGCCTGAGGTGTTGCCTCCTCCCAGGTGGTTCAGGGGCGGGTGGGCGGGTGGGCGGGTGGGCAGGCGGCTGACAGCCGGCAGTTTGCGTGGGCCGTGCCAGCTGATGTCTATTCCCAGCCCTGGGAGGAAGCGGGGAGTCATTTATATTCTGCAAGAAGAAGGGCCCGCAGCTGTCGCCTCTCTGCCTGGGAGGCCAGGAGGGCAGGGGCAGGGGGCCAAGGAGGTGCAGGTGGTCTGTTGGGCGGGTGGGACTGCAGTGTAGGGAGTAGGTCGCCAGGAGGAGCCTTTGTTCCCTGCTGGCCAGATTGGGGGGGGGGGCCTCCCTCCCCTCCCCTCTGCATTTCTCCCTCCTTCACCACCTGCCCTCACATCCTGGGCAGCAGCGGGACAACCATTAGCCCTCGGTGCCAGGGCGCCCATCCTCCAGCTGGGATTTCAGCGGCTGCTGGCTGCATGTGCCTCCTCCCCACGCGCTCTGCCCCCACCTCCCACGTCTTCCATCCCGGGTATTAGCTGGGCACCTCGGTGAAGAGGCGGGGGCCTCGGGGGAGAAGCACATGGCTGCCTTTTGTCTTTGGCCCCTGACTAAGGAAAGCTAGTAGTCAGCCTTTTTACCCTTAAAAAAAAAAAAATTCAGGGTGCTCAACTTAAAAAAAAGAAAGAAAAAAGCATGTCATTTGCACAGATTTGCCTATCAGGCTCACTAAGTCCTGATTCCAAATGTGATGATATTCAAACTCAACCTTGAGGACCTTAGAAATAGAGGAGGTTTTGTATACAGATCCAGGTGGTAATTGGGTTGCCATTCTGGGTTCAGGTGCCCCCGCCCCCATCTTTTCCGGGAGCTCCCCTTCCCTGGAGCCCCACCGGGGCAGGGCGGGAGGGGGTGCTTTTGAATGGTGGGAGCTCCGAGTCGGGGGAATTCTGCCAGCCTTGCCTTCTTGGCTCTGCAGCTGCATCAAAGGTGGGCTGGTACCTCTTGCCAGCCCGGGCCTCCTCTCGGGGCAGACCTCCCGCCCGCCCCACGCCCTGACCCTGGCCTGTCCCTCCTTTCTCCTCGTCCCCACCCTCCCACCCCCGTGCAGGGCTGCCACGGGCCTTGTTTTCCAGCCTCCCTGTGGGAGAGCCAGCTGGCTGCCGCGCCCGGGTCTGTTCTGAGTTAACAGTAATCAGTGCGGGGCGTTCAGCTCCAGACCTCCAAGCACCGAGGCTGCGGCAGCCAGTCCTCACCTTCCCCGCTTCCTGGCCTGCGGGGTGTCACCGTGGTGTGTCCCCAAGTAGGAGGGAGCAGAGGTCCGGACTCCCACCTCCCAGCCACGCCACGCCTGAGGCGTCTTCTCTCGGGCAGTGGCCCCCAGAGCCCTCTGAGTAACCAGTACGGCTTTTCACCTGACCAAGGTCAAGACGCAGGGAACACGTGCGTGCCCGCTGACGCTGGTAGTTGGTGGTGTTGGCGGCTGCTGACCCTGACCGGCTAGTCCGCCGGACCTTCCCGCTGTGTACCTGGCCTCCAGGGGACGCCCTGGTCCTGACCCCCCGGCCTCAGCCTTTTCGGGGGCCCCTGCAGGCTCGGGGAGCAGGAGGCTCCCACTGCCCGCGTCTGGTTGGCAGAGTGCGTGGGTCTGAGGTGAGCGGTGGGCTGGCCAGGAACGAACGCGCCTGCCGTCCTGGTTTCCTCCTAACACGCGTGTGGCCTGTGCTAATCACTTACTGGGCGACCTACCTCCCAGGGATGTAGCGGGGGCCAGAGGAATGCGTGTTAAGAGGCGTTGGAAGGTTCAAAGCATTAAACACATGTGAACAGGTGGGGTTTCTCCGTCTGGTCCTTCCCGCTCTCACTGCCGGGCTCGGGCTCTGCTTCGCTGAGGGAGGCAGTAAACGGTTACGGGTAATGACACTTAGGGGACCCCGGTCTCCGAAGGGCTGTCACGCCGGCCACCGTGAGAGAACACAGACGTGTCCTCCTGGATGCAGGGTCAGCTCTCGCGCTCCTGCCAGGAGCGCCACCAGGGCTGTGACTCAGCACTGGCCCCGCCGCCTGCCTGGCGGTTTCGAGTCAGGGAGCCGATGGGAAACCTGGGAGTCGGTTATCCGTGGGCCAGCCGGCGTTCCTGGAGCTGGTTGGCCTCTCCTGTCACTTCAGCTCTTCTGGGGGAACCAGAGCAGACAAGCCAGGGTGGGAGGGAGGAGCAGCAATAGACACAGCACTGCCCCCATCCTCCCAGCCCCCCCACCCGCCCTGACCCCCAGACCAGGCGCCGGAGACTCAGAGCTGCAGACATGCCGCTGGCGGTCCACAGGTTTCTCTTTCCTGGTTTCAGACGCTGGGAGTCACAGCCCCCTCCTCCTCGAAGCACTTTCATTGGAATTAAAACACACCCTCACCCCATGAACGCAGCTGTGTTTAAATTTTAAATCAGGGGAAGGATACTTTCCATTCCATTCGTCTGAGCACAGCCAGCAGCCTGCCCACAGTGCAGGAACACAGCCATGCAGAGCCTCTGGGGCTCGCTCTTTTTTTATCTGAATTGTTTGGGACCCGGGGCCGGGGATGGGACACGGGTTGGCACTGTGGGCATGGCCTCACCACCTCCCCCCAGACAGGCACGGGGGAGGGGGGACAGCTGACAGACAGGAGGACAGGGCCCCGGGGCTGCCCTGGGGGTGGTTTGAAGTGAACTGCCTCTAGCACCCAGCACCCGGCTAAGCTTAAAGCACACACGTGATCACCTCCAGTAAGTGGCCTTCCCAGATTCTTCCCCAGTAGAATCAAGAGTTGAGAATCCAGCCCCATTTCTGGTGGGCTCAGTCTGTACCAGGAACGTGGGGAGGGCGTCTCTCTGTTCTGGGCAAGGCTCAGCCAGTCAACCACTGGCCTTCTGCTCAGACCCACACCTAAAGCCAACGCCGGCAGGTGAGGGGACAGGGAGTTCCATTCAGATACGATGCCCCCAACCCGCACGCATGTCGTGCACCGACAGGGGCTCCTGCAAACACACGGCCCTAGCCTGGGATCCCTGACCGACCTGTGCGCCAGCGCTGTGGGGCGTCGGGATGCCCCTGCAGGGCTCCACGGCCTGGCTCGCCGAGGCCTGGTCCCCTCTGGCACGGGTCCACACGCTGGTCTGGGGCAGCCACTCAGCTGGAAGGCCTCGGGCAGGTCTAAGTATCTTTATCACTTGATGTCGTCCACCGGACCCTGTGTAAGCCCGAAGAAGGGAGGAGCTATGTGGCGGCGGCTTTCGCCTCCTTCTCTCAACCCAGCGGGCACGGCAGCCAGGCCAGCAAAGCCCCCTCGGCCTCCTGCACAGGCTGAGGCTTCCTGCCATGTGGGAGAGGACGGGAAGCCTCGCCATCGGTTTCCTGGGAGACAAGACAGGCTGTCCAAGAACTACAACAGCCGACGGGGAAGGAGCTGAGAAATCAGGACGAGAGAGGCGAGACTGTCACCTTAGCCTCGTCCGCTCCCCTGAGGTGCCACTGAACGGAGCCGGGGAACGGGCTGCAGGCGTGGCGCACAGACGCGCACTCACCAGAAGCTGGTGGCTGGGGAGGCGGAGGAGATGCAGCCAGGGACTTCCGTGGGATGATGGAGGAAGGAGCATCGAAACTTCTCAGGCCAGCCCTGGCTGGTTTGGCCCAGTGGCTGGAGAGTAGGCCTGTGGACTGAGGGGTCCCAGGTTCGAGTCCGGTCAGGGGCGCATGCCCGGGTTGTGGGCTCAACCCCCAGTGGGGAGCGTGCAGGAGGCAGCTGATCGATGGTTCTTTCTCATCACTGACGTTTCTATCTCCCTTTCCCTCTCCCTTCCTCTCTGAAATCAATAAAACGTATTTGAAAAAAACACAAAAACTTCTCAGGCCCAGCCGGCGTGGCTCAGTGGTCGAGCATCGACCTATGAACCAGGAGGTCACGTTTTGATTCCTGGTCAGGGTACATGCCCGGGTTTCGGGCTCAATTCCCAGTGTCGGGCGTACAGGAGGCAGCCGATCACTGATTCTCTCTCATCATTGATGTTTCTATCTCTCCCCCTCTCCATTCCTCTATGAAAACAATAAAAATATATTAAAACACACACACACACACACACACACACACACAAAACAACCCTCAGGCTCGGAGACAGGGTTGGGCACAAGCCAAAAAAGAGAGGGGCCACCCTCGCCCAGGAGTCTGCCCGGGACCTGTTCTCTACCAGCCTCATCCTCTTGACCAAACTCAGCCAGAGCAAAGCTGCTCTGAGAAGGTGGAAGATGCTGATACATGTGGACGGGAGGGGGAGGCTCCGACATCAACAGCTGTCACTTCCCTGGCTGCCAGGGTGTGGCCGTGGCGTCTCCAGCCCTCACTGGGCTGGCTGCTTCCTTCTATCCACAGAAGAAACCGGGTTGTTTTCCCAACTCAGATTCTCTTTCATGTCTTTTTTCCTTCCACCATTTCCTCTCCCCTTTGGGATCCAGCACAGCAGGCCCCTCCCAGAAGTGCCAGGAGAGTGGCCACAGGATGCACAGTTCAGAGTTCAGGAGAATCCAGTCCCACCTCTGGTGGGCTCAGCCTGTACGGAGAACGTGGGGAGGGCGTCTCTCTGTTCTGTGCAGGGCCGAGGATTATTAACCTGCCCAGTAGCCGAGCAGACCTCATTGACCCACACCAGGTAGTCGCCACTCACAACGTGGAGATAGAGGAGTAATAAAATAGTGTGACAGTGAGCTGCCCCACCGATTCATTCAACCCAGTCCAGGCGTTTTCCCATCATGCCCTTCGAAGGCGGGTGCTAGACAGGAACCGAGCTCTGCAGGGAGGCCAGCCTTCGCCCCAGGGATCCGGGTGCCGGGTGTGTCCCCCCATGCACAGCGGAATCTCTAAGCTCTCCGGCTAAGGCACCGGTGACATTTCTTTTGAGAATCTAGCTAAATTATGGTCTGCTGGCCCACACCAGCCCGCTGCCTGGTCTGGAAGGGTCTGTGAGCTGATAAAAGTTTCTACACGTTTATATCGTTGAAGCCCTAGCCGATTTGGCTCAGTGATTAGAGTGTCAGCTCACAGACCGAAGGGTCTCCGGTTCGATTCCGGTCAAGGGCACGTACCTCAGCAGCAGGCCCAATCGCTGGCCCCAGGGGGGACAAGCGAGGGAGGCCACCAATCCACGTGTCTGTCTCTTTCACTCTCTGTTCCTCCCTCTCGCTTCCCCTCCACTCTCTCTAAAAATCAAGAGAAAAAACACCCTTGGGTAAGGAGTAACAAATAAGTGAATAAAAAAGTGAGTAAGTAAATAAATGGTTGAAGAAACGCAACAGACATGTGAAAGTTAGGTGAACTCCACATTTCAATGAAGAAAGTCTGGAACTTTCTTCACACGCATTTGCCCATTCACGTGACTTCCTGCTGCCCGGGCACGGCCGAGGAGCTGTCACAGAGACTGCATGGCCGGCAAAGCCCCGCGCTCTCTGGCTCCTTACAGGGTCCTGCTGACCCCCGGTCTGTCTCAATGCCGGGATGTGGAAGCCACCGGCGGCCTTACCCAGCCCTGAAACATCCTCTCCCTACACAGGCCACACCCTTCTGAGCCACAGCGAACCCCACCCACAGGCTGAAAGGAGAAATGAACCAGTCACAGAGACTCAAGCCAGGTTTAATGATCGTCTAGTTTTCAGAGCCCACAGGCTCCAAGGTTTGCCAGCCTGGGTATACCCGGTGGGGGGAGGGGGAGACAGGGTCCCGGACACGGGAAGCCAGCTTGCTTCACCAGCAGGGCTACGAGGAAGTAGAGGTAAGAACACACAGAAAGAAATGAATCTGTCAGCCCTGCCCTGCCCTCCCCAGCTGGGGTGCACCTTCTCCAGGCCCCTTCCTAGGAGCCCCATAAATACAGCCAAAGGAAAAAGGCCACACACAGTCGGACAGACTGTAGAGCCCTGTCATACTGTCTCCAGGGACCCCTGCTTCCTGGGAGCCGTGCCTGGTTTCTGGGGCTGGGGGTGGGGCTGGAGGGGTAACCTCTCGGCCTGTTCTTAGAACCAGACCTGGCAGTCTCCTCCCCAGGGTTTAGGGAGCTTACATCTGCTGAGGACTCGGTCCCCCAGGAGAAAGTGACCCGTGGCTCCAAGAGCTGAAACCATGGAAGAGGCTAACCCATGCAGCCTTTGAGGGGAGGGCCAGGCACACCTACCAGGCTCTCAAACTAGGGGGCCGAGCAGGGAGACTTACAGCCGCGGGCCTTTTCCTGTTCCCCGACTTGGGCAGGACTTCTGAAGATGCCCTCCTCGCCCTCAGGAACTCGCTAGAAGGCCCCATCTGCTGCTCCGCTCACTTAAGGTTGTCAGCGCCCTAGGCGGCTCCTGGAGGGGTGGCTGCAGCGTGGGGGTGAGATTTCCCAGGCTCCCTGGGAAGCAAGCAGGGAGCCCTGGTTCCTCCAGCCCCAGTAACAAAATCCCCACGGGTGTCAGAACGTCATCGGACAACTTGGCCCTCCCGCCCGTCTCACCGGGACAGTTAAGAGCAGGAGAGCACCTCACAGCTGCTCGGTCCCCTGCCAGCATCCTCTGGGTCCGTCCTTGACCTCGCTGTGCACTCCCGTGTCATCTGCTGCCTTTCATCCAGGGGAGGTTTCTGAGGGTCTGAAGACCTGGCTATCTCCTCCTCACCCCTTCTCCCAAGGTCCTCAGCCCGTGGCTCCCCTAACTCCAGGCCTCCCGGAGAAGTTATTGGGTGCCATGGAGATGTGGGTGACGCTTCAGAGTTCAGAATTTACAGTACAGAGTGGATCTGGGGAGCCTGGCGTGATCACTGTCTCCTACGGGGAAGAGATGTGCGCGTGGCGTGGTGCACGTAGGTGGAGACCATTCGGAAATGCTTAGCGGGGACTGAAGGATCGCAGTCCTGAAGGCAGGCAAGGTGCTGCGTGCATGCGTACCTAGGAGCATGCGTGCCTACGAGCATGCAAGGACTTGAGGGAGATGCTGCACCTCTCGACAAAACTGGGCACTAAGAAAGGATGACCGGCAGCCTTGACCTCCCAGTCCCCGTCCCCAGACTTCACAGGCAGCGGGGCATTCCCTCCTCACAAGCAGCCCTTAACCGCAGGCAAACGACACCCCTTGGAACCTAAGGAGCAGGTCGGAAGATCTGGAGAGCGAGCACTGGGCAGGGAACTTGGTGAGAGAGGGGAGAGACGGCGACATTCTCACCTCCGCCCTGCGCATGCCTTTGACCCAGCTCAGAGCAACCCGCTCCCAGGGCCCACACCATCGGAGGGGCAGTGGCCATCTCCGTCCCCAGAGCACGCTGTAGCCGTGGATGGAATGGGATGCCGGCCTGTCTTAGGTTCCTGGCCGGCCCACCCCCACTGCACAGACCTCTGAAAGCATGGGGGGTGGGGGGGGCAGGGCCCCCCCTTCTGAAGCTTCAGTGCCACCGACTGTCTCCATTACGAACTCCGTTACGAGACTGCCTGGACCCTTGTGGAGACAGAATCTAAGCCACACTCCAAACTGCCATTCTGGGGCAAAGACCACCAAATTCCAGCCCATCAGCTACGGGATCCCACGCGTGGCTTTGCAGCAGGGGCGCGATCGGAGCAGAGCAAGGCAGCCTTGGTGACACAGGAGATACACACCTGGTCCCCCCACATTCCCCCGCCCAGCTCACCCAGCTGGGGCCGGCGTCCCAGGACCCTACCCTCCGCAGAGCAGCATCCTGGGGAACCTGAGTCCCACCTGAGCCGAGCAGACTGCATGAAGACAGCATCCCTGAAAGTCAGGTGGGACCAGCGGTGCTACCTAAGAGGCTGCGGCACCTCCATCCCGTGTGACGTGGCCCCCGTCCCCGTGTGTGGCAGGCATCCAGCCGTAAACGCTCTGCCTTCAGCAGCCCCCACCCTGGCCTGACAGGCAGGTGCTGGAACCAAATGAGCCAATCTGGAGTTCTCGCCCCCAGCTACTGGGTTTCTGCTGCACCTAGGCTCTGGGGAGGACCCCTCTGTGCCGCTGGTCCCAGGACAGGGCACAGACACCACACCTCCCATCGCTGCCATCTCTGCCGGGCAGCAAGCCAGGCTCCTTGGGAGAAACGAAGGCATTGGGGAAGTCTCAGAGCTGGGGGAGAGCTATTGATTGAGGGCTCAGCCTTTTCCTAATTCATTCTCCCCAAGGTTTCCAATTCCCTCCCCCTCCCCCCGCCGTGGAGTGTGACTTCCTGGCCAGAGGTGACACTACAGCATCCCCCTGTGGCTCCTACGGAAGCTCCCCCAACACACCCAACCTCACAGGTGTGGGTGGGCAGAGAGAGCAAAACAAGATTCCCCCCAAATGAGTTTCTCTTAAGGAGCTAGGGATGACCTCGAACAAGTTTAGGGAATGGGCTCTTCCCCCCACCCCTTCCTCACTCCCACCCAACTCAGACACGCCCCCCTCCTTCGCCCGCCTTGACAAATGCCGGGGCTTTGGGGAGGGTGCAGCATTGGCCTGAGGGCTGATATATCCGTATTTGAAAACCCTGGTCACGGCCTTGCCTTCTGTTGTACCCATGACCAATTCTCTCGAGGTCAGGGGGAACCCACGCCCCTGGGCAGCCAGCCTCTCCTCCATCCCCTCCAATCCTTCAGGGGCGCGTTACCTCTCCTGGGGCAGGACCACCCCACCACCCCATCCTGCTCACACCACAATGGGCGTGTCAGAGAAGACCGAGCTGACCGATTCCGGGTCTGACATCCTCCGCTGCCCCTTGCCTGTGGCCTCGGGCACCGGCAGGGTGTTGCCTGGCTTGAGCTTGCCATTTTGGTCCTGCCCAGGTCCAGCAGGTTCCAGGAAGGCCACCCGTCGGTCAAAATCCTCCTCCTTGTCCCCGCCGGCCATGGGGTCGTGGTTGGGTGTGGTGCTAAGCATAGAGGAGCTGAGGCTGTCTCCTTGGTGGCTGGCAGGCTTCTCCACCCCCCGGCACCAGCAGCGGCAAGGGGTGAGGTACAGGTAGATGAGAACCAGGACCACACTGAGGATACAGCCCACCAGGGTGGTGTAGGCTGTGTTGAGGGTGTCGTGGTGCCCGTGCAAGGTGAAATTGTACACCTTCAGCTCCACAGACAGGGTCTCGTTGAAAGCCTCCCCCACGGCGAAGCAGGTGTACACCCCCCCGTCCTCGACCTGCACGCGCTGGAAGTGAAGGCTGCCGTTCTCAAACACCCTCACGGTGCTGTTGGCCACCGCGTCGAGCGCGTCCAGCACCCGTTCGTTGCTGGGTGTCACCCACATCTTGGCCATCCCCTGCTGCTTGGTGTCACAATGGATGGTCAAGGTGTCACCCAGGTGGGCCTCCCAGGCCCGCTCCTTGTACTCGCTGCAGTTGAGGTTGAAGACGCTGTATGGCTTCTTGGCGCTCACGCAGTGCAGGTCCTCCTGGAAGTCCACCACGGGGCTCAGCTGCCGGCGCTGCCAGTGGGCGAAGAGCTGGTACAGCTCACAGGTGCAGTGCAAGGGGTTGTTGTGCAGGTACAACCCGTTCTTGACCCACGCAGGCAGCTTCTGCAGGTCGGACACTGGCAGGTTCTTCAGCCTGTTGGCGGAGAGGTCCAGCAGCGTCAGCTTGGGGAGCCTGACCAGTTCCAGAGGGAAGCGGGAGATCTGGTTCTGGCTCAGGTAGAGCTTCTGCAGCTGGGCCACGTCCTCGAAGGCCGAGCGGTCCACCGCCACGATGCGGTTATTGTACAGCAGCAGCACCTCCAGGGCCTGCAGCTCGCTGAACAGCGACTCTTCCAGCGTCCGCAGCTGGTTGGAGGAGAGGTCCAGGTAGCGCAGGTTGGGGACGGGGGAGAAGGCCTCGGAGGAGATGAAGTGCAGGTGGTTGTGGCTCAGCAGCAGGGAGTGCAGGTGGGGGAGGCGCGTGGGGGTCCACTCGGCCCGCAGGCGGCTCAGGTTGTTGTGGCTGAGGTCCAGCTGGGCGGTGTAGCTGGGCAAGGCGTGGGGCACGTTGGGTAGCTGCTGCTTGGAGCAGCTGAGGATGTTGCTGGCGCACAGGCAGACGGCGGGACAGCTAAACACCGGCCGGCCAGCTCTGGCCACCTCACAGAGGAGCAGGAACCAGGGCAGCGGCAGGAGCCAGAGGCCTCGCAGGTCACGCGGGGGTTGCATAGTGTCACTGGGGAGGGCGAGGAAGGCCACCAGGAAGGTCTGGGAGGGAGTCACCCCGGCATGTTCTGGAGGAGCAAAGAAGGGTCTTTCAGCACAGGCTTGAGGGAGAGAGGATACCCCCCTTCCCCCCCCCCCCCCCCCCCACTGGACTAGAAGTCAAAGGAAGAGATGCCGGGCAGTTCCCCGGCTGCAGGCAGTGGCTCAAAATGCGGGGACAGAGGTGGACACAGGGCTTGCTGGGCCGGGTCGCAGGAGTGCAGGGGGACGTGCGGAGACCTCAGGCTCTGTTGTTTCAAAGCTGCCTTGGGCCAGTTTGCAGGCGGGGTCTGCAGGGCCTTCAGGGAGGCGAGGGGGAAGGTCAACAGGGCACCGGCTCGGTAGGGGCGTCGCACCGGGGTTGAGTCCCCGGGCCTGTGGGGCGGGCTCCCCCCTCCGGGACCTCTGGTCACTGCACCTGCTCGGCGAGGGCGTGTGTCAGCCCATGGCGGGTCCGGGCGCTCCGTCGCGGCCTCCCCCGGCGGCGCCTCACCGGCCGGCCTGTCGCGGCGCCCGCCTTACGCAGGGGCCCGCGCCCGGCGACATCGCCTCCCGGGGACTCGGCGGGCTCCGCGGCGCTCCTTCCCGACGCCTCCGCCCGCACCGCTGCGCCCGCGGGAGCCCACCGACCACGGCCGCCGCCTGCGGGTGCGTGGTCCGGCGGGGAGCGGCGCGGGGAGCCGGAGGCGCCGCGATCCGAGCGCTGGAGCGGCGTGGGGGCAGCGAGCACCGCGCGCGCGCCCGTGGCCGCCGGAGCCTGGTGCGCGCGCGCGGGGGGGCGGGGCGCACGTGCGGGTGTTTGTGCGGAGCCGGACGGGCGGCCGCGCGCCGGGCAGTCGCTCTCGGTGTGTCGGGGCGGGGACCTACCTGGCGACGGAGACTGGCCCCCTCCCCCTCTATCGCTCTCTCCGCCTCCCTCCATCCCCTTCCTTGCGCCCCCAAACCGCTCTCAGGAGAAGTAGCTCTGAGTGAATTCGCTGCAACTGACTCCTGGGCAAGGAGCGCCACACGTCTTTTAATCTCACAAATTAAAGCAATCTAGCTCAGTGTTGGCGGGAAATTCATTAGGATCCCCCTCCCCTCTTTCTAGGGCTGCGAAGTCCCCAAAATTTGGGGAAGGGCCTTCCCCGCCGCCCCCCACCCTTGATGCCACCACTCCACCACCCTTGGGTACCAAGGAAGGGTACAGCGTCCCAGCCTGCAAGGCAGATGGACAGGAGAGGGGATAAGGGGAGGTCTGTGGCGCATGCGCAGACCCCAGGATCCCACTCTTCAGACACCCCATTCAGCAATTCCCGCTCCATCCCTGACACACACACACAGGGGCTGCAGACAAACCAGCTACAGGCTTCTATTCCTGGAAACTTCAAAACCCTCCCCAGCCTGGGGGGTCATTCTTCCCTTGGGCCTGGCCACTAGTGGCCTTTCTGACCCAATGCCAGGCCTTTAACACCCTCCCCCCGCCACACACCCCCCCCTCATTCTGGAGCGGTGCTCCAGCGTAGTTTCTCTGTCACCAAATCCTAAAGATGAAGGGCCGGGGGTCTTCTTGGGGGCGCGGGGCACTTGAAACACCCAGAAGCTGTTCACAGTATGTGTTGTTAGGGGTTAGGCACTGGGCCAGGGGCGTGTAGGAGGAGTGGAGACCTTCTGATGCAAGACTTCCGCTATTGGGTGGTAGTCCCTGAGGAAGAAATTCCCTTTTTATTCTTTCTCAGCTCTTACAGCAGCAAGAACACAACTGAAATGAATGTCGCAGTACATTAGCCTGCTAAGGGTTTTTAAAACAATTTCTATCTGTCACAGGTGTTTGACCATGACTTTAAGTGAATGCAGTATCTCTTCGAGGGATATTAGCATGGCAGCCATATGCATAGTGTGTCTTCTTCCTGCTCGTTCCGTGATAAATAGGGAGGGCGTCAGGGCGTGGGAAACCCTGAAATGGCCTTGTACCCTTCCTCTATTGCCACAGAACAACCCCCAAACTTGAATACAATGGTTTAATTAATACGATGATATAGACACTTAATGTCTGTCACAGACCGTTTCTGTTGGTCAGAGACTCAGGGGTGCTTTGGCGGGCTGCTGGCTTGGGGGCGGGGGTCTCTCAGCAAATGCATTCCTGTGTCCGATGGAGCTGCAGTCGCTGGAAGGCGAGGCTGGGGAATGGCCTTCCTCCGAGGCTCCTCTCCGTGACTCACTCGTGTGGCTGGCTGTTGGCAGGCGGCCTTGGCTCCTCTCCCTGAAGGTCTCTCCACGAGTCCTCGTGAGTGTCCTCACAGCCAGGTGGCCGACTTCCTCCCGAGCAAGATCACCAAGAGAGAGCTGGGCAGGAGTCACACTGAGCCGGCTCTCCAAGGTCACCCCGTCACCTCCACTTCGCTCGCATGGACCAGCCCTGATTCAGCGTGGAAGGAAGGAGAGCACACGAGGGGTGCGGAGGGGTGGGGCTGGCTCTCACACACATCGTCGCCGAAATCACATCTGTTTTTCTAATTTTGAAGGAGTTCAAACCTACACAAAAGTGGAGAAAAGAATGCAACGAACTCCCATGTAGCGATCATTCCCATTCAACTATTATTAAGGAAATTCCATCGTTTTCTTTTGTAACGGGTCCCGGAGAAACACATGCCCTTCCCACCAAACCCTCACCCCCATAACTTTCCTTAGATGCAGTGCCCGAGGCTCTCTCTTGCTCACCCTCTCTGCTGTGTTTAAGGGATGGAGGAGAGACAGACACAAAGAAAGAAGGCCCCTTATGCTGGACACCAGCCTCCAGTGTCTGCAGCTTGGAGAGGCCACCCCCCTCCCGCCCCCCACCAGCTCATTAAGAAGTAGCCATGCCAGGAACCCTTTACTCCCTGTTCCCAGTCCCCCACCCCCTAAAAAGAAGAAGAAGAAGAAGAAGAAGAAGAAGAAGAAGAAGAAGAAGAAGAAGAAGAAGAAGAAGAGGAGGAGGAGGAGGAGGAGGAGGAGGAGGAGGAGGGGGAGGAGGAGGAGGAGGAGGAGGAGGAAGTAAACCATGCCATTTTCAAATGTTAATGTGCGTTCAGATCACCTGGGGATCTTGCTAACCCGAGGATTCCGAAGCAGTCAGTGTAGGTGGCGCCTGAGAGTCTGCCTTTCCAATAAGCTTGGTGATGCAGACGCTGCAGGTCCACAGGCAAGCCGTAGCCCCTAGCTCCCTGTGGCTATGCACATGGGTTACAATTAAACAGCATGATCAATCACTTCTTCCGTTTCCAACGTGCAATAGCCACACGTGACGAGCTGCGCTATGGAACATAGTCACGGAAAGTTCCATTGGGTGGCAGAGTGTAGGACATGGACTCCTAATGACTTGCCCACAGCTGCCTCCTCGCCCAGAACAACCAGCTATTAACTCACAACAAATGGAGAACCTTGGCAGGAGGAACGGCAGCAGGTTGTTTACCGTGGGCGCTGATTTCCTCTTGCTGGAAGGTATCAGCCCAGGGTTCCCACGTACAATTTGGAAGGTCGTTTGGTTACCTTGGCATTTGAGCCAAGGAGGCTGGCTGTGTCTGAGGCTGGCTGTGTCTGAGGCTGGCTGAGTTGCTTTTCTCTCTACTTGGAGTATTTGTTCCTCCGTAACGAGTCCTGGGCATCACCGTCAGAGTTGGAGACTGCAGGAAGACACCCCATTAAAAAGCTCCCTTTCGACTCCTTTTCAAAGACTCCACGTGGCTGGCCACCCCTCTTTAGGGCAAGGTAGTCCTAAAGCGTAGGACACTGAGGAGTCCACTTCACATTATACATGTGTCCTGACGGAACTTTTACATGCTATTCTGTCTGCTTACATGTCCACTTCCCCATTAGACTGCATGTCCTCAAAAGCAGTGATTGGCCCTAGGTCTGGCTCTTAATCGGCATTCAAAATATGTGTTGCTGGCCCTGGCCAGTGTGGCTTGATGGTTAGAGTGCTGGCCAAGCACCGAAGGGTCATGGGTTCACTTCCCAGTCCAGGGCTTGTAGCTGCAGCCCAGAGGTTGCAGGTTCAGTCCCAGTCAGGCCCCAGTCACACGCTTGCTTGAGGCAACCAATGGATCTCTCTCCCCCTCCCCCCCCCGCCCCCTCCATAAAGCCATGGAAAAATTATCTCTCAGGTGAGGATTAACAGCAAAACGTTTGTTGAATTAATTCATTCATTAATAATGGCATTAAATCAACATATTTATTATATGTTAGTCTCGATGTCTGGTGTAGGAGGAAGGGCAGAGCACAGGGTCTGGGCGTGGACAAGTCGCAGCTGTACGCGGGCTGCGTGACTCTGGGGTTGCACCATCTGCCCGATGGGAACAAGACTTGCACCTGAGCCCTAACCGGTTTGGCTCAGTGGATAGAGCATCGGCCTGTGGACTGAAGGGTCCCAGGTTTGATTCCGGTCAAGGGCATGTACCTGGGTTGCAGGCACATCCCCAGTAGGGGGCGTGCAGGAGGCAACTGATGGATGTTTCTCTCTCATCGATGTTTCTGACTCTCTATCCCTCTCCCTTCCTCTCTGTAAAAAATCAATAAAATATATTTTAAAAATTAAATTAAAATTTTTAAAAAAAAGGACTTGCACCTGAGCCTCTTGGGATTATTTGGGGGATCCAGTGAGCTAACAGTTGTGAAAGTGCCTCATCACGTATCAGTACTACCTTTAAAGATGTCTCCTTCTCTCCATCAGAGTTAGGAGAGCCCGGACTTGATATCCACACGTGTACAGATTACCCCTCGCACGATTTTATGTCTTGTTCCCACATTCTAGAGTGTCACCCATTCGGGAGATTCATTCTTATTTTGTTTAAGTTCTCCCTCTCTTGGTTCACTATCTTTTACAATTTTAAAATATAACTTAAATGAAAAATATTTTAAGGCCCCGGCTGGGTAGCTCAGTTGGTTGGAGCATAGTCCCAATATGCCAAGGTTGCAGGTTCGATCCCCGGTCAGGGCACATACAAGAATCAACCAGTGAATGCAGAGATAAGTGGGGCAACAAATTGGTGTTTCTCGCTCTTTCTTTCTCTCTTCCTTACTCTCTAAAGATCAATAAGTAGCCCTAACCAGTGTGGCTCAGTGGATAGAGCGTCCGCCTGCGGACTCAAGGGTCCCAGGTTCGATTCTGGTCAAGGGCATCTACCTTGGTTGCTGGCACATCCCCAGTAGGGGGTGTGCAGGAGGCAACTGATGGATGTTTCTCTCTGATCGATGTTTCTGACTCTATCCTTCTCCCTTCCTCTCTGTAAAAAATCAATAAAATATATATTTAAAAATAAATAAATAAAATAAAAATAAGTAAAAAATAAAAATATATATTTAAAAACTTAAAACATTCTTGCAATTTGTGGAGAACCCCGGTGTTGTTGCTAACATCAGGACAGATTTGTAGTCCCTGGAGTATCTCCACAAAGAGGGGGCTCTCGCACGAAGCTGGTTCTGGGAGGGGCCGCAGTAAAGATGAGTCCTTTGCTAAGATCTGCTTAAATGGCTGGAAGCTAAACCCTTCACCCCATTGGATGGAGCCCTTTCTCCAGTATTCACCCGTGTTTCCATTTTTGGGTTGTCCCTGCAGGTGCTCAGTCTGGAAGATTCTTGTTGCCATTCCCCTACCCCCACCTCCATAAACCGTCACTCCTTTCTCTGACCCTTTAACATGGAACATGCCCTTCAGCACACTCAGCCATTATTTACTCTCCAGGAGGCACATTTTCCCTCTTTGGGGACAACTGGCCTCTGGCACCCTGTGGGCTGCTTCTGACCCCTTCCCACCTCAGCCCTGCTCATTTGATCTGCAGAAAGCACCTGGTGTGGGTGTGAACTGGGGGCAGAGGAGTCACAGCAGGTGGAGGGGTGCTGTCGACACCTTTCCACGTCCTGGGCTCCTCAGGTTTGTCAAATAAACCTCAAGGCACCTTGTTGAATATACAGCTCACGTTCATGGTCAGGGCTATTCTGCTTCCACAGAGGTGACCATTCCTGATGACTAAATCGTGAGCGCTTTCTTGACTTCTGACACCCACGTATGGTCATCTCAAAACACTCCTGCGCTGAGTCATCAGGTAGACGCGCCCTCGAAATACTGCTGACGAATGCCTGGTTCAAAATGTTCTTTCCGCCTTCGGGGGCGGGGTTCCAATGCCAGGTTCCAATGCCACAGTCAGCCTGCAGCTGACAGACATCCCAGAGATGAAGACTGGTTCTGAGGCCCTGCAGCCAACACGACTCCCTGCAGCTCCCACAGTGCAGCACGGGCAACCAGGCTAGTGGGGATCGAATCCTGGTTGTGCCGCTCCTTTGGTGACTCGAGTCAGTTACTAAACCTATAAAATGGGCATTCCAATTGTCCATCCAATCATGGCTCTTTCTCGTCTTTTTTTTTTTTTTTTTTTAAATATATTTTTATTGATTTTTTACAGAGAGGAAGGGAGAGGCATAGAGAGCTAGAAACATTGATGAGAGAGAAACATTGATCAGCCGCCTCCCGCACACCCACTACTGGGGATGTGCCCGCAACGAAGGTACATGCCCTTGACCGGAATCGAACCCGGGACCTTTCAGTCCCCAGGCCAATGCTCTATCCACTGAGCCAAACTGGTCAGGGCTTCTTTCTCGTCTTGACGTCATGAATTCACCATGGCCGGGAGCATTCAAGCAGAGGCTGGGTGGCCACTTTGCACAGATGCCCCTCCATTTCTTTGTTTATTCATTCTATCACATCCCCGCCCCCCCTCCCCCCACTCACATAAAACAAGAACTGAGTGTTCAGGAATGAAATGCAGTAACAGACACATAGGAAACTGTCTCTGTTCTCAGCTGCCATGATTTGGTGACGGAAACCGAGACTCAGATCATCACAGCACATGTGACAGCTGACAGAAGAGCCCGTGTGTAAAGAGCTTCGGAGGCCGGAGAAGAGAAGGGAGCACACTTGTAGAGGAGTCCTATGTAGGGCTAGAGGTAGACCAGATGGCCCCTAAGTCCTCTTCTGACTTTGGTGCCCTGTGCAGTGTTGGGGCCAAGGAGTGGCTTGGGAGGCCTTTATCCAAGCCACTCAAACAGCTTACAATACATATAAGAACCCCAATGGTCCAGCTGGTGTGGCTCAGCGGTTGAGTGTCCACCCAGGAACCAAGAGGTCACCAGTTCCATTCCCAGTCAGGGCACATGCCCGGGTTGGGGGCTCGATCCTCAGTAGGGGGTTTGCAGGAGGCAGCCAATCGATGATGTTCCTCTCTCATCGATGTTTCTATCTATCCCTCTCCCTTCCTCTCGCTAAAACACACACACACACACACACAAACACCCATGTACTTGCTATGCAAACAGTTTGAGGACACGTCTCCCCGTTCTCCTCACTCCCTGCCTTCCAACCACATGGCGGTCTCTTAGTTTGTTCTACATAGACATTCTGGAGCTGCTGCTCATGCTAAGGTTCTATATTTGCAAAGCTATCAAGTCACAGGTCTGAGCCCTTCTCTGAATGGACCACATACAGTCTACTATTTGGGCAGGAGAGGTGGGTGTCTGCCAGTGGGGAGTGCTGGTGAGGAGGAGGAAGGGGGCAGGCGGGAGCGCATGGGGCGTGTCCTCAAACCCAGAGCTGTCTCCCCATGACTGTCCTGACAACCCTGACGTTTGAAAGCATTGCAGGTTTTCCTTGTTTTCGTCGCCAGCTTCTTCTGCAGACAGTACACCTGCCCTCGCTTCCTCCCACCAAGGTCACCACTCAGCAGGCTTTGATAAATGTCATCTTTTTTCGAAAGTCGCCTTGGAAAAAGGCAATTTGACTGCAGTGAGGCAGAACAGGAAGCCGAAGGGCAGCCCTTTATCGACCAGAGCCCAATCCCGAGAACAAAGCCAAGAGGAGTGGGAGCTGCCTGGGGCTCCTGGTGATCGGCCACCTCCCCCTGGGACCTGTGTGCAGCGCCCGGGGCCTGGGGTTGGGTCTCCTCCTCCCTCTTTTCCTCTCCCAACCCTTGTCTTCTGCTACTTGTTTCCTGGCTGGTACCTCAAGGTCCTCGAGAACCCCTGCAGTGCTGGGGGTGGGAGCCTTCTCCACCGTGGGCTGCTGATTAGTGCAGGGAATAAATAACAGCAAGCTAATTACCTCCTGATTGCCGCTTGCTCACTAACGAGGCCGGGCTGGAGTGGAGATGCTGCAGCTGATCCTACTCCAAGCATGCGTCAGGGTTCAGGGAAATTTCCATGGCTTCCCAGTCTGGAGACACCTTCCCTTCCCCGCTGCCCCAGAGGTCTGCGTGGAGGTGTTCCCACTCCTGCTTCACCTTGGGATTCAGAGACTCACCCCAGACACTTTGCATCAGACCTTTGTGGGCGATGGGAATGGACTTCTCGTAGAAACAGGGAAAGGCTTTCCTGGAGGCTTGGGGGTTGGCCAAGGTCATAGGGAGATGGGTCCTCAGGGACCACGCTCTCCAGCACTTAGTATCCTAATTGCATCTGCTGCTCCAGCTGCTGGAGCTGAGTGGTTCCCATCAGACTTGCAAGCAGAGGGGAGAAATGCAGAGCCCTGGCATTAGACTCCACGGGTCTGGCTTCTAGTCCTACCCCACTACCTCCGTGACCTTGCCCATGCCCTTTAAGTGCTCTGGTCCTCGATTCCCTCTCTACGAAATGAAGTCTAGGCAAACCTTGGGCTTCACTTCTGTAGAACTCCTGACAAACACACAGAATCTGGCCTGGCAGGCATGGCTCAGTGATTAAGCATCGACCTATGAACCAGGAGGTCATTGTTCTATCCCGGTCAGGGCACATGCCTGGGTTGTGGGCTCCATCCCCAGTGTGGGGTGTGCAGGAGGCAGCCGATCCATGAGTCTCTTCATTGACGTTTCTCTCTCAAATCAATAAAAATATATTTAAAAACAACCCGCCCCTCCCCCCACCCCAGAACCTAGACCCTCTTCTAACAAAACAGCAGCCAAGCCCAAGGTGAAGAATATTCTGCAAAGTAACTGGGCTCTCCTCTTCCAAATGCCAAGACGACAGAAGCCAAGAAGACCGAGACTGTTCCAGATTCAAAGAGACTAAAGAGACAAGGCAAGTAAATGCGGCCCATGGTCCGGGGTTGGCTCCTGGCCGTCCACAATGATATTAGAATCATCAGTGACGTGTGGATGGGGTCTTTGGGCCAGCTCAGTGGTCAGCAAACTCATTAGTCAACAGAGCCAAATATCAACAGCACAACGATTGAAATTTCTTTGGAGAGCCACTTTTTTAAACTTAAACTTCTTCTAATGCCACTTCTTCAAAATAGAGTCGCTCAGGCCGCGGTATTTTGTGGAAGAGCCACACTCAAGGGGCCAAAGAGCCGCATGCGGCTCGCGAGCCGCAGTTTGCCGACCACTGGGCTAGACGGTGATTTCGTATCAGTGTCGGCTTCCTGACTGTCATGTTGTTCTGTGGTTAAGTGGGAGAATGCCCTTGCTTTTAGGAAACACACACTGAAGTGTTAAGAGCTAATGGGGCATCCCTCCTGAATGGATCAGAAATTACACACAGTGTGTGTGGGGGGGGGGGGGAGGGGGGCAGAGGGAGGGAAGGGCCACCATGAGGCAGGTGCGTTCCAATCTGAAAGGTAAGACACTGAGGAACTCGGTGGAAGGTGCTCAGGAGCTCTTTGTGCCCTTCCTGCAATTTTTCTCTAGATTTGAAATTATTGCAAGAGAAAAGGTTTTAAAAGGCCATAGATTGCATAGCGTACGGAACAGCTGTGCCTTCGGACACGGGCAGCAGAGAGACCTGGCGAGGGCGGGAAGGTAACAAGAGGCGAGAGGCAGGGAAGCGTCACGGGTAGCTCCGGGGTTGGGGCTAAATGCTCTGGATCGGGGCTCCACGTCTCATCAGAGTCACGTGGCTCAAATAATAATGCAGGTGACAGCCCTGACCGGTGTGGCTCAGTGGATAGAGCGTGGGCCTGCAGACCGAAAGGTCCCAGGTTCGATTCCGGTCAAGGGATGTACCTTGGTTGCGGGCACATCCCCAGTAGGGAGTGTGCAGGAGGCAGCTGATCGATGTTTCTCTCTCATCGATGTTTCTAGCTCTCTACCCCTCTCCTTTCCTCTCTGTAAAAAATCAATAAAATATATTAAAAAAATAATGCAGGTGACAGCTCCTTGAAAGCCATAAAATGTGAAGCTGAATATAACCACTCGTCGTCTCTCCTTCCTCCCGGAACTACAACTAGTGAACGTGAGACCGCCTCTCCGGTCCTGACTTCCTCTCGGTCATCGGTCTGGCTTCAGGGACGTGGCTCTTCTCAGAAAGGTTGTCCCCTTGAAGGCCTGGGAACCCCGAGGCCCCGCTCGCGGGACAGGGGAGTTGATGGCAACGCCTCTGCCGGGCCTGCTGTGGTGCGTGTCTGCGTCCCTGTCTGCACGCGTGTGCTCGTGTGTGCCGGTGCACGCGTGTCCTGGAAGCCGATTTCAGGCGCCGCCTCCGTGAGCAGCGAGACCCCTGGGGACGGACGGTGCGGCTGTGGCTGCAAACCCATGACCATCTGCTGGCGGGGCCTGGGCCGTCTCTTCTAGGAGGAGGTCCTTGGCTGTGTCCCTCCTGGAGCAACGCTGTGTACGCGGGGTGGGGTGAGGGGTGAGGGGTGAGGGGTGCGGGGAGAGGGCGCTGCGGCGCAAACCGTCCTCTGGCAACTTGGGGTCCCCGCGCCACAGGGCGCAGACGAGCTGATGGGGCGAGGGAATCAAAACCATCGCTGCGGCCTTATCCCCTTTCCGAACATTCCCTCCCGGGAGCCTTAACACCACAGCGACTCCTGCTCCCGGCATCTTTTCACGGCTCAGAGCAGCCTAGCGGCAGGGAGACAGGCCTGGCCCGCGCACAGGGCTCGTGCCGGGCCCCGTGGGACCCCCAGCCGGGCCGCCAACAGCACTCCCACGGGAGATGGTCTGTCATGGGCACCGCGCTCTTCCCCTTCCTGCCTCCAGGGGGCGCTGCTCCCCGGGCCGTGGCTTCTCAAGGGCATCCCCGCTGAAGCCCCCTCTGCTGGGCTCCCTCTCCAGGGCGGCCTGGCTACCTCGCTCCCCGCACACTCTGCCCACCCGCCACGGGTCAGCACCTGCGCCCCTGCTGCTGCAGGCTGCTCTGGAGCCAAGAGAGGGGACAGTGAGGGCGAGGCTTCCCACCCACGGCCTGGAGGAGCTGGCCCAGGCCCGCTGCCGGCTCACCTAGTCCGTGTGGACATTTCTTTTTTGTTTTTGTCTTTTTAAATATATTTTGGTTGATTTCCGAGAAGGAGAGATAAAAACATCAAGGAGGAGGAGGGATGAGAGAGAATCATTGATGGGCTGCCTCCTGCATGCCCCGGACTGGGGATCGAGCCCGCAACCAAGGCATGTGCCCTGACTGGGAATCGAACCCGGAACCATGACCGTGTTCACGGGCTGATGCTCAGCCACTGAGCCACGCCAGCCTTGACACTTCACAACTCCGTAAGTAAAGAGCCCCTTCCTCCGCTAACGCTGTCAGTGGGCCTCCTGGGGTCAGCCGTGGGGACAGCTTTCCCTGCCTTGGTGCTGCCCAGCTGACCTGCTTCCTGGGCCAGGGAACGGGAGAAAGAGTGAGAACTGTCGTCTCTTTTCTCTCTCCTCCCACCGCTGGCCATGCCCCAGGGGTCAGAGCATCCCCTACCTTCACCCCACCCTCAGGAAACCAAACCCAGGCCATGCCGCAGGGGGCAGAGCGGTGGGCTGGGGGCCAGCAGAGCAGCTGCCGTAGTTGTCATCTTGCTGTGGGGGTGGGGAGGAACCGGCCTGGTGAGGTCTCATCTGAGACCAGGAGGGTAACCTGAACCTCTCTCTGTCCTTCTAATTCCCTGGGCGAGAAGATCCCGAGGGTCTGAGTGGGCCAGGTCAGGGTCAGCCCAGGAGCCGTGGGTCCAAGTCTGGCTGCCCAGGCTGCAGAGCAGAAGGAGCTGAGCTCTCATGACGCCAAGCGGCATCACCGGGGAGGAGGACAGGAGCACAGCCCACAGCCCAGGCGGCAGCCGCCAGGCCCTGCCCCGCAGACAGGCGGGTATTGATCCCCGCACGCCCCTCCCTCTCTCCACTTCATGGCGCAGCTAATGGTCTGGAAAAAACTGGCCAGCTGTTCCTCAGCTGTGACATAACGAGTTCAGGGACGATCAATGCCCCTTCCGGCCTCTAATTAGGCCTGGGAGCGGGCTGGGGTGAGTGCGGCCTGTTCCTGAGGGCGCCGCTGCCCCTCCGGTCCCCAGCTGCCGTCTGCTGGCAGCCACCTGGGCCCAGGCATCTGCGCCCGGGGGGAGGGGACAGGCCCCGAGAGCAGCCCTGGGAGTCTTCTGACGTAGGGCCTGTCTCCGGCAGCAGAAGAAGGGACTCCGTAACCATGTCACGTGGGGGCAGACAGGCTGGTGGGGAGCACTGGGCCTGCATGTGAAGCTCTGTACCCCCAGCTTGCTGCCTCATCCTCTCTCCGCCTGGATCTGTCAATCTGCACAGTGGCCTTCAATCCCAACCCTCAGCTCCCGGCCCCTGGAGCCCCTGAGGCCCCTCCCATCACTGGTCCCAGGGGGCAGGGAAGGGGCTGGTAGCGCGTTTGGCTCCCAGCCCGGTCTCCCTCTGCTATTTTTACCCTCAGTCCAGGGAGGGATGGATCGGATTCTCAATGTGCTCACTGCAGAGGAGGACGTGAGGGTGGAGAGAGATGGAGAGGGGAAGGTGTACACTGGGCAGAGACAGAGGGGCAGGGAGCAGAGGCCCAGGCATGGAGGCTGAGACTCAGAGAGTTCTGAGACCAGGACAGGCGAGCAGATAAGAGATCAAAGGAGCGACGCCAACTAAGAGACAGAAAAAGTGAGAAATGGGGCCATCAGGGAAGAAAGAGGAGATGGGATGCAAGGAGCAGGACACGCCTGGTGCTGGGTGGGGTCAGGCCCCAGGTGCCCGATCAGATGTCCCAGTGGGGAGCTGAGGTGCTGGGCGCAGTGTCCAGAGGCCTGGGTGAGATGATAGGAGTCAGGGAAGGACGCTGGGTCACAGGCACAGGGACCGGAGCTGTCTGCAGGGACGAGGAGGGGCTGTGGAGTCTAGAGATGGGGAAGGTCCCTGCCGGGCCCTCTGGGATCAAGCCTCTGGGGTCTGCTTTCTGGGGAGAGGGTGCCGGCAGGGAGCTGGAAGCAGGAGCCAGGGCGATGCGGGGAGAAGAGGAGGTGACTGCTGGGGGCTCTGGAGGGAAAAGGCCGGAGGGAGGGGTCTAGGCTTTCTGCAGCCTCCGACTTAGGGGAGCCCATCCTGGCCCTGGGCTTCTTGGGTAGCCTGGGCCTGGAGGGGACATTCTTCCTCCAGCCTCCCGTCCTATTACCTGGCACAGGGTCACACACAAGCCAATCAGATGGAGCCCCTTGAAGGGGTCTTTCTGGGGCCCGTCCGACCCTGGTCATCCTTCTCGGTCCTAAGAGTGGATTTCTTCCTGATTGTGGTTCCCAGAGGAATGGCCTGGTTTGTGGCGAGCAGAGGTGCCCAGTGCTGTGTCCTGCCCCCATGCCCTGCGCGCCGCACCCCCCCCCCCACCCCGCCCCGGGCCCTGAAACTGTCAAGCTATCAGCACCCTGGAGAGAGAAGCCACTCAAGGTGTTGCTGACTCAGACTCCAAAGCCAGAGCGTGGAGGGCCTGAGCGAGCTTCCTGGGCCTTGTCCAGCCCTCCTTGGAGCTGCGCTCCAGGCGCTCGGCTCCCATAGGCAGACGCAGCCTCTGGACTCCGAGCTCAGTGCTCCTTCTGGGGCGCCTGCGGGCCCATCTCTTCCCAGCCACCTCCTAGGAGGAGGAGGGATTTTTCTTGGGAGCCTTGGCCCTCTTGCCTGGCCCTCCCAGCAGGGATGGTGGGGGGTCAGAAGGTGAAAAGTTGGGGCCCACAGGACAGCAAGTCCCCCAGGAGGGACAAAGCTTGTGGATTTGGAAAGGGAAGGATTCCCCCCTCCACCCCTCCCACCCCCCGCAGGTGACTCTTTGTAGCTCATTGGCCAACACTGCCCTCTTGTGGCTGCTGGTTGTCAGGGCCGCCTAGGGCTCCTCTTTCTCACCCAGGTCCTCACCATCCAGGGACCCGCCGCCTGCGCAGGGCAGAGGTACACCCTCCAGGGCTACCCTTCCAGGCCAGGCCATCCCAGAGACCGAGCTTGCATCCACCATTCTCCAGTACGGTCCTCAGGTACATGGGCGAGGGCTGACCATGGCCCCGCTCTGCAGGGCCACTCACAAGCCAACTCTCCATCCCCAAGGAGCGCTGGGTCTGGGGGTCTGGCCCTTTTTGAGACATAGGCGCATGAGAGTTGAATGGGGGGCGGGGTGGGGGGGGTCCTGTTTTTAGGTGGGTCAGGAATTCAGGGAGAGGGCTTTGGAGGACAGGACTGTCTGGGAGAGAGGCCACAGGGCCCAGATCCCTGTGCCCAGGATGCGGAAGGAAGGGGGGTCAGGCTGCCCAAGGGTGCAGCGGGCTGGCCAGGCTGAGGACGGGTCATTTCGAGGGGACTGTCCCAGAGATGCAGAGCAGGGGTTTCTACTAGAGTCGGAGATCAGGCATGCAGTGAGTGCCATGAGGGGAAAGCCAGCCCAGCTTGGCTCAGAGGCTGGAGCGGGAGCAGGCAGCCCCCCGCTGGAATGAGACGCTGGGTGGTCCAGGGTGCCATGTGCCTGTGGATCAGGCTGGGCAACTTCTTGTGACACCATGAATCCAGAGGGGAGAATTCCCAGGCACTCAAATTACCACTCCATCCTTGGCCTCCTCCCCACAGGATGCACGTGCAGGTCACTCTCGGGGACCTGAGCTGGTGCTCCGGGAGCCCTACCCCTTCGGGGGGCGCTGCCTGGGGAGCGTGAGCATCCTTTGATCTCTATGTTCTTCACCGCTGGCCTCCCCTCACCTCTGAGTCCCTCTGACTGACGTGTGTTCGGAGGCACCGTCTCCGTGGTGGCCCGTGTGTTTGCTCTCCTCGCTCCGGGCCTGTGGGACAGGAACGTTCCCAGCCTCGCGTTCACCCCCTCACTCTGCAGCTTGTGGGCTCAGTAAATACTTCTTGACGGACTCGCTAAGAGACAGGAGGCGAGCACATCTGTGGCCTGCGCTTCCCTGCTCAGAACATGGCACTATGTGACCTTGCAGTCTGGCTTACCAGCCAGTCTACCTCTCTGTTCTCGTGTCGGCCCTACACGCAGAGAATTTCTCAAACTGGACAACTCATGGTGCCCTGATATTCCGTGAACCTGCCTGTCTGTCTCCATGTTTTTGCCAGGCCTGCTCCTTCCACCTGGGCCACTCTCCTTCAAAGTCCCACTTACAACCCTACCCTTCCTTTAAGACCAAGGATACCTCCTTCATGAAGCCTTCCCAGATTTCCCAAGGGAGTGGGTCCACTTTTTCCTTTGAATCTCCAGTGCGCTTTGACTCTCCTTTGAAGATTATAACCCACTGCGTCTCTCTTCTAGATTATACGCACCAACAGGGCAAGGTTTGCATTTGTTTCACCTACGTATCCCTTCCTCTTACCCCCTGCACAGAGCTTTGCATAGAGTAGGTGCTCAATAAACATATCTGGAATGGAGTGGCATGGGACCTGCAGTTTGGACTGCTGGGAGCTGAAGAAGGTGGGAAGGGGGTGCCCTGAGGAGTGTGCTCAGAATGGAGAGGGAAGTCATGGTCAGGGAGGTGAGCAGGGAGTCTGGTCTCCTCGGAGCCTTGGCAGGAGGCGGAGCCCTTTGCTGAAGAGAAGAGGCCGCCGGGAGGGCCTTGGAGATGTGGGGGTTAAAGAAGGGCACCAGGTGTTGGGGGACTACAGGTCGGCTTCAGTGTCAGGTATGATGGACCCCAACGGCCTGCATCCTTAGTGACAGGCAAAAAATGGGTTGGGATCCAGAAGCTTGAATTCTGGTCACATCTGCCTCACCCTCTAGCTGTGTAGCCTTGGGCCAGTTACTCCCCCTCTCTGGGCCTGTTCATTTGTAATATAAGCATCTGAGCTCTGCTCTTCTGACTCCATTTTGAGGTTCAGAAGTAGAGGGGTAGCCCTGATGGGTTTGGCTCAGTGGATAGAGCGTCGGCCTGCGGACTCAAGGGTCCCAGGTTTGATTCCGGTCAAGGGCATGTACCTTGGTTGTGGGCACATCCCCAGTGGGAGGCGTGCAGGAGGCAGCTGATCGATGTTTCTCTCTCATCGATGTTTCTAGCTCTCTATCCCTCTCCCTTCCTCTCTGTAAAAAAAAAAAAAAAATCAATAAAATATATTAAAAAAAAAGAAGTAGAGGGGTAAAGCTCACTGGGGAGTTGACCCCCCCACCCCAGGCCTGAGCACCCGGAATGACCCCACCTAGGTCCTGGAGGCAACAGAGTTCAAGGCCATGATGAGGCACGTGGCTGAGTCAGCTGTGTCTTGGCTCAGAGGATGTGGAGGGGGCTGGCAGGGGGCGACAGCGTCTCCAATTCAGAGCACGGTAAGCGCCCAGTTCTCAGGCTCCAGGGAAGGGTTTCCGGGGACCCCCTTTCTTTTGCTGTCCCTTGTCCTCTTCCTTTGTCCCATCCCCAGACTCAGTAAATATAGACCTGGGATTTGATCCCCGCCGATCAACTGTGTGTCTCTGAGAAAGTCACTTAACCTCCCTGAGCCTCAACTCCATTCAGTAAATGGAGTCACTGAAACGAACTCAGAAGGCCCTGATAAAACTACTCATGTGAAAGTGCCCAGTCCTGGGCCTACGGCCAGATCTCCCTGCTGAGTGCGGAGGGAGACGATTGGGACAGACCGCCTGGCAGGCCACAGGACATGTGGCTCATGGTGCCCTGGAGGTGGGGTGGGCATCAGAAGGGCAGGGTGATGCGGGGGAGGTTGGATGGGCAGATGGGCAGAGGGCATTGTCCCAGCAGCCCCTGCCCGCCAGGGAGGAAGGGCCACTCCGCTGCAGGCCTCTCTACTCTGTGGTTCTCAAGGACCCAGGAGCTCTCTGGGAATTTTTCTGTGGGGGCCCGCCTTGAGCCCCCGCTGATGGATGGGGGCGGGCAGGCTCCCTGGTCTCAGAGCGGCCTGGCCTGCACATGCACTGTGGGTGTTCCTGCCACTCTTTTGAGCCCGGTTCATCTGAGGACCCCAGTTTCTAATCTGGTTGGGAAGGGTTTATTTTTGGGTCCCTGTAACCTAGCAATGGGCTCACATGACCAATGGCAGCTGCAGGCTGAATATACCGTTGGCTCCTGGCTCCTGGCAGGGGGTGTCGGCCAGACTGTGGGGGAATAAAGGGAAAGAAAAAGCTCTCACCTCTGCTTTCCTCATCTCCCCCTCATCCTCACCCGGCCCCCAGATGGCGGGCGGCGGGGTGGGGCCTGGGCAGCTGGGAGCTGAGCTGCAGGGGGCGGTCCCTGCTCTCGGCCGGGGAGGGCTGGGTGTCCGCGGAGATGGAGTGGGTGCAGAGAGGAGCCGACGTGGGCATCCTGGGGGGAGGCCGGGCTGGGGAGGAGGCGTTTGAACAGACAGTCTGGGTCGTGGAATCTCAGGGACACCCTGGTCGGGCCCGGGATCCCAGCATTCGCTCCTCCCCCGTGCCCCCTGAGAAATGGTTGATATTAAATTGTTAATATTCCTGGGAGAGAGGACACCTTAGGCGGCTCTGTGTGAACGGATGTGTCAGCCTCCTTCTTGGAAGCAGGCTCTGACCGGTGCCGAGAGAGAGCGGAGGGGGGCATGGTGGCCACCAACTCGTGAGGGCTGGAGGGAGGGGCTGTGGGCACATAAAGGGCATTCGCTGGATATTTACTGGACAAATGGACGCTGCAGGATGAACTTGGTCCACTTCAGAGTCTCATCTGAGGGGACCGGGAAGGGTGGGGTGCGGGGCAGGGGGTGGACATAGCCCTGTCAGGAGGTGCTGGTGGGCAGGGGCGGGCAGGGCTGGCCAGGAGGAAGTCTGGGGTGGAGAGAGCAGACCTCAGCCGAGGGCTGCCACCGCCCAGGCCTGTGACTGGCGCCCACTCCCAGGCCAGCATGCAGCGCGGGCCATGGTTCTCTGGGAGGTTCTCCGTCTTAGTCTTTCCACCTCCTCCCTGTGCAAGGCTCTGAGCGGACCGGCGGGATGGGATTTCAATAGCTCCCCAGGTTGAGGTAATTGAATGAGATACAGTAGGAGGGTCTCCCCAGATTGGGCCTTCAATAACGCATCTCGCCATCATTATTGTTAGCATCATCGTGATTATCCTCATCCTCATCATCATCAGCTGCCTCCAGGCCAGGATGGGCAATGTTTCCACCCCCCAACCCCCACTCTTGAGCCACCGAGAGGACCCTCTAGGTGGCCTCCTGGAGCTGCCTTCCCGAAGGCTCGCTGGGCGGGGCCTCAGGACCTGGGGGCTTTGGCTGGCCAGATTGCCTGTCCCAGCTCCCCAAGGCCACCTTTGTATTGCGGGGTCCCTATCCCTATTAGATTAGCTGGAGAGCGAAGCCCTTTGCCCATTTTATAGATAGAAAAACTGAGACACAGGTGGCCACCCACCGATAGAGGAGAGCACAATCAGAACCCAGGTGTTTTTGTTTGTTGGTTTACTTTTTAAATACATTTTTATTGATGTCAGAGAAGAAGGGAGAGGGAGAGAGGGAGAGAAACATCAGTGATGAGAGAGAATCATTGATCGGCTGCCCCCTACTGGGTATCAAGCCCACAACCCGGGCATGTGCCCTATCCAGAATTGAACCATGACCTCCAGGTTCATAGGTCAACACTCAACCACAGAGCCACGCCAGGGGGGTTGGAAGCAAGGCGTTCTGACCAGCCCAGTGCTCTTCCTCTAATCCTGTTCCGATGAGCCTGAGTCCACTCTGGTTCTGTTGGACCCTTGGGAGGGGCCCTGCCAGTCCGGTTGGGCCCGGGGGCGGATGGTGCGGATCGGTGACAGGCTTCCCATGACCCCGGAGGGTTGGATTGACACCGAGATGATCTTGCCAACATGACAGCACAGGGTTTGATAAGAGTCTCTCTGCTGTCTGCGGGGTTTAACTGGACATTTCGATTGGATTTCCCCGCACTCGGGTGTCTCCGGTTCTGGTGGAGGCTGTGCCCTGGGCAGTAGCGGCCACCTCAGGGCTTCAGGGGGAGCCTCACGCCAGGCCCCCCGAGAGGCCTGGGGCGCGGGGGATGGAGCAAATGCTTTGGCTTCAAACAGACCTGGGTTCAAATCCTGGCTCTGGCATCTACCCTCCGTGTGATGGGGGCGGGGAGAGTCTCGTAACCTCAGGCCCCTGAGTCGTCATCTGGAAAACAAGGCGAGGAATGGCCGCCTCATGGAACCGGTGTGATCACTGGACGGACCGCATGGCAAGGGCCCGGCGCTCGTGAGGGCTCGAGGAAGGGCAGCTGGGCAAGAGGAGATCCCCGGGTCAGGTCGCCTGGGCAGCCGCCGGGCCCCCGTGAGCTCCCTGGCTCTTCGGGTTGGTCTGAGAAGCGATGCCGAGTCCCCTCCTTTTCTGTTAGGGACAGAGGAGGCTCTGGATGGGCGCGTCTGAGGGCAGAGGGCTCCGGAGTGGGCATCGTGCCCGAACTCCTGTCTCCGCTCATGGCTCTGCCCTGGGTGGCTCTGGGCCCCCTCTTCACCTCTCTGGGCCTCAGAAACACGGCTGCCTTGGCCGGAGGCTGCCCTGGGTGTCAGGCCTGTACTTGGGGCGCTGACCATTTTCTTCCCAGCTGGGGGGAGCCACACCCCTTCCTCTCGCCTCCAGAGGTTTCTCACTGGGCCTGGGACCCTCCATTCCTACAGACCTAGACCCATGGGAGCCTCCTGCGGGCCTGACTCCGCCCTCAGGGGGCGGCTGGCCGGCACTGCAGGGAGCCCCCCCCCCTCGATGTCAGATCCCCCTTCCATCAGCGCTCACAGCCCGCACACCCCGCACATCCCGCACATCCCGCACATCCCGCACATCCCGCACACCCCGCACATACCGCACATCCTGAGAAAGCGATGATAACGTGCTGGTGAGGGGCAAGCCCTGAGCGAGGACCAGGCCTTGACCCCCGCCCCAAGCTGCCCGCCACGCAGACCCCTGCCCGCTCTACCTATTTTGCAGCTTCCGAAGGAGCCAGCCCGGGGCCGCCCCTGGAGCCTGGCCCCTGCCAGGCCTGAGCTGGGCTCTGCGCTCCGCGCCTGCACTGACCGGCTTGCTTGCTCAGAACCACGCCAACCCAGGGCCGTCAGGAGCCTCGGGGGAGCATCCCTCCCGCGTCTCCTTGAGCAGGCAGGAAACGCGGGCCAGGAGTGGGAAATGACTTGCCCAAGGTCACAGTGCCGGTCAGTGCCTTCAACGTGGCTTTTCTGATGCCCAGTCCTGGCTGACCAGGGCGGTCTCCCCTGCCTCCCATCACGCGTCCCACTGGGCTTTCGAGGTGCCACACCAGCAGCCCGAGAGAGGTGGGCAGGGCAGGGCCTGCTCCTGGGTGCCCTGCCCGGGGGCATGGGCGCCTGAGTGGCTCTGAGGGGCTGGGCGGGAAGTGGGAGGCCATTAGGACCCAGAAGCTCTGGGAGCATCCTCCCTGCCGCTGCCTCTCACGCTCACTGCAGTGGCTCGGGCAGCAGCCTTGGAGCGGCAGCCGGGAGGAGCTATCACATGGGACCTGGAGCTGCTGGGCAAAGGTAGGAGTTGCCGACTAGGCCAGGAGCAGGGGCCGCCGGACCTGGGGCTGGGTGCTGAGGGTTCTTATGGGAGGTGGCTCTGTGTCCCGGGGACCAGCCCAACCCTACCTTATGCCGGGGCTGGCTCCCAGGTATCTCGAAGGCAGTATTGGGGTGTGGGCATCTCCGAAGCCTAGAGATGGGGCTGACCTCCTGCCAACAGGAGTGCCCACATTCCGCAGGCAGAGAGGGTTCCCCATCTATCTCCTCCCGTGTCATAGAGACGGGTCCCCACGTCCCAGGGATGGGTCCCTTGGCATCCAGGCCGATGGGCAACTCTGCATCCTGGGTGTGGGCAGCTCTGCCAGGGAGAGGGGCTGCAGGTCCCTGGAAACCCCCGTGGCCCAGGCGGGCGTGCTCCGTCTGAAGGCAGGCCGGGCTCGGTGCTGGGGAGGGCAGCCCCGGGTCTGGGAGCCAGGTGCACGTGAAGCCCACACATGGTGCCCTGTGGCCTCGGGCTGGGCACTGCTGGGCATCTTGCACCCAGAAATGAGGATGTTTGTGACTTGACCATGTCCTTGCTCGAGGCCCAGACCTCGGCCCCCGGGGTGGCAAAGCCTTTAGGTCCCCGAGGTGAGGGCGGGGGCGGGCAGGGAGCGGTGGATGCGCGCGTCTGAGAGGCAGAATGATGGGAGCTAGGAGGGGACGGAGGCCGGCTTGCCTCCCACACCGGTGCCCCACAGCCCTGTGCTCCCATCAGCGAGGGAGTGCCGGCCAGGTCTATCGCTCCATCTGTCAGGAGGGGGGCTCCTGGGACTTCGGAGTCAGTGTGGAGACCCTGGCGAGGCCGAGGGAGCTGTGGCAAAGAGAGATGCCCACAGCTTTCTTGTCTAGGGCTCCATTATGTCTGCACGGCACCCACCCCCTGCCCCCATCTCCACGTGGCAACCATGTCTGCTTCCCTCCGTCCGGGACCCAGGTGGGCCCTGCTGGCAGACCCGATGTCCATCAGCCCCGGTGGGCCTCTACCCTTGGGCTCCCAGGGCCTTGGAGCCATGTCTCCTGGGCCCTCTCCCAGGTGGAAGGGCTGGGGAGTCATGGCCTGGGGAGGAAGGGGCAAGGATGCCCCCTATCTTTCCTTCTGCATTTTTCCTGGGAGACTGTCTTGTGAGAGAAGCTGATGTCTTCCACTTCGGGGCTCTCTCTCCCCCTTCTCGGCAGCCTCCGAATCTCTGTGGCCATTTTAGCTGTGAAACGGGCTTTCGGAGGCCCCTGGGGACGGTGCGTCTTGAGACAGTTGTCCAAAGCGGGGGCTGCCTTGCGTCCAGGAGCCCAGGGCAGCCCACACAGCGGACTGAGCCTTTCTGGAGGAGGTACTGGCGGCAGGGATTCAAATGATCAATTCGAGTTTGATTCCATTTACAGGATTGTCCTGAGCACCCGGCGCCTGCACGGTGTGCTAGACATTGAAGGGGTGCCAGGTTGGTGGTGATACCCCAAACCAAGGGTGGTGCTGGCTGTAACCGTGCAGGGGGATTGGGACCCATCTGGTCCTCTTTACTGCAGTCAGAGAAATGGTGGTGCTGGGGGTGTTTTAAAAAATTTTTTTAAGCCTCACCCGAGGGCATGTTTTTATTGATGTTAGAGAGGAAGGGGGAGGGAGAGAGATGGAGAAACATGGATGTGAGAGAGAAACATTGATCCGTTGCCTCCCGTACATGCCCCGAACCAGAGACCTGGGGACATGCCCTGACCTGGAATCGAACCTGCAGCCCTCCAATGTATGGGACAATACTCCAACCAGCCGAGCCACCGGCCAGGGCCAAAATGATGGTGTTTTAACACTGAGCAACCACCAGGCCCTCGGTAGCCCAGGAGCTCACAGAGTCATCAAAAGTTATCACACAGGGAAACCTTGGAGATCGGCTAGTCCAGTCCTCCCTTTTCACAGACGAGGAAACTGGGACCGGGGCCACTTGTGACTTGTCCACAGAAAGCCCATCGGACTTGCATATCCACCGGCTGCCTCTCAGTTGCATACCTCAGCACACTAGCCGGAGGGATCTGGGCTGCAGGAAAGGTATCTGGGGATGAAAACAATGAAAATTACGTGGGGCAACTATGTCAGTTGTATGCAAACGCAGCCTGGATGAGGAGCACATGGAGCAGAGCTGAGCTGCCATTTGATCAGGAGGCAGGAGAGACGCCGAAACCCCAGACTTCCTCTCCCACTTTCTTCTCTGCTTCATGCTCACCGTCCTTCACGATCTAAGTCATCTACCCACTCTCCCACCTACCCCCTTACCCAGATGCCTGCTCCCCCCCTCCCCCCCCCGCTCCCGCTTCCCCCAGGACTGTGATGTGGTAACAGTCCCGGAACAAGAGGGCTTTGGGCCTGGGGTCTTCCGGTGGTCACCTCCAGTGACCAGAGATCTGGGGCCCCAGGGGTTGGGAGGTTAGGGACAGCTCCCCTCCCACCGGCAGGGACACTGTGGCCTTGGGAAGTGGTGGAGTGGGTGCGGAGGACAGCTTCCTAGTGACTTCTGCCCTTCCAGCTTTGGGGTAGTGGAAGCTCAAAGAGCTGAACTCCAAGCTTCTTCTTCTTCTTCTTCTTTTTTTTTTAATGTATTGATTTTAGACAGAGAAGAAGAGAGGGATGGAAAGAGAGAGAGAGAGAGAGAGAGAGAGAGGGAGGTTTGTTGCTCACGATTTCTGCATTCTCTGGTTGACTCTTGCATGTGCCCTGACTGGAGATGAAACCTGCAACCTTGGCGTGCTGGGACGATGCTCCAAGCAGCTGAGCTCCCGGCCAGGGCCTGACTGTTCCTTCTTAGCCCTCCCAAAGTATCAGCCCTCGTCTTGGGGATGGTGTGTCAGAGCCGCCTGTCCGCTTTCAGGGATCTCCTTCCAGCGTAGCCCCAGAGCGGGCAGAGACGTTTTTCGAGACGGTTCCCATTCGACAGCTACTTACTGAATGCTGAGACGCTCCGGCCGCTGTGGAGGCACCCGACCTTGACACGTACTCGCTGTGTGACCTTCGGTAAGTGGCCCTCTCCAGGCCTCAATGTCATTGGCTGCGAAACGGAAGTCAGGACGCTACCTCCCGGACAGGGCCGCAGGCGAGTCACTGCAGAGTGCTCCGCACGAGGCCTGGCCTGCGGAAAGCTTCTTAGAAGGTCCCCGCTCGTCACTAGTCTTCTTGTTTCTGAACCTCAGGGTCCCCCGAACACGGCTGTGAGGTCCGCATTGTTCCCTTCGTTTACAGATGCCTTGATGAGGAAGCCGAAGTCCGGGAGGGTCACTGCGTCGGTAATTCCCAGACCTCGCGCTCTTTCTGCCCCCAAGTGCACCTGCCGCCGTGCGGAGACGAGAAGCCAGGAAACTTACACGAACAGCCTGAAACCCGGGGCGCTGTCCCGGAGCTCGGCAGGACCCTGGGCGAGGGGAGTGGATTTGGACTCTCTGGATAAGGTGTCCTGGACAGGGGAGAAGGGTATGGACCACAGAGGCAAGAACGTGGTGAAGAAGGATCCGGAGACCAGTCGGCAGGTGGAGTGTTGAGTGGGCGAGGCTCCCCCATCCCTCACGTCTGTCTCCTTCAAGGTCATGGTCACCACGGCAGACCCTGAGCTACCTCCTGGCGGAGAGATGAGCTCCTGAGCCTGTTACTGGCCAGAGGCTCCGTACAGCCGCCCCGCCTCCCTCCAAGGCTGGCCCCCAGAGCGTGTCTGAGAGACTCCAGCAGGAGGGGCCCTCTTCCGCCACCCCCACACACAGCGCTGGGAAGCCTGGGCCTGGGCTGGCCATCCCAGGGTCACTGGACTAGGATGGGGGATGGGCCTGTGACAGGAGGTGCCCTGGGTGTCCTCTTCCGGCCCCATGGAGTCCTCACCCATCCCCCAGTCATCAGGGAACTCTTCCACTCTGGGGAGGGCTCCCCAAACCCCAGGCCCCTCTACTGCCAGCGGGGCCCCGGAGGTGGGGCTGCGGGACGTGGCCTCGGAGTCCGTGGCCCTCTTCTTCATGCTCCTGCTGGACTTGACCGCCGTGGCCGGCAACGCCGCTGTGATGGCTGTCATCGCCAAGACCCCTGCCCTCCGGAAATTCGTCTTCGTCTTCCACCTCTGCCTGGTGGACCTGCTGGCCGCCCTGACCCTCATGCCCCTGGCCATGCTCTCCAGCTCCGCCCTGTTTGACCACGACCTCTTCGGGGAGGTCGCCTGCCGCCTCTACGTGTTCCTGAGCGTGTGCTTCGTCAGCCTGGCCATCCTCTCCGTGTCGGCCATCAATGTGGAGCGCTACTACTATGTGGTCCACCCCATGCGCTACGAAGTGCGCATGACGCTGGGGCTGGTGGCCTCCGTGCTGGTGGGAGTGTGGGTGAAGGCCTTGGCCATGGCCGCCATGCCAGTGTTGGGGAGGGTCTCCCGGGAGGAGGGAGTGCCCAGCATCCCCCCAGGCTGCTCCCTCCAGTGGAGCCGCAGTGCCTACTGCCAGCTGTTCGTGGTGGTCTTCGCTGTCCTCTACTTCCTGCTGCCCCTGCTCCTCATCCTGGTGGTCTACTGCAGCATGTTCCGGGTGGCCCGCGTGGCCGCCATGCAGCGCGGGCCGCTGCCCACGTGGATGGAGACGCCCCGGCAGCGCTCGGAGTCTCTCAGCAGCCGCTCCACCATGGTCACCAGCTCGGGGGCCCACCAGACCACCCCGCACCGGACGTTCGGGGGCGGGAAGGCGGCCGTGGTCCTCCTGGCCGTGGGGGGGCAGTTCCTGCTCTGCTGGCTGCCCTACTTCTCCTTCCACCTCTACGTGGCCCTGAGCGCTCAGCCCACGTCCACGCGGCAGGTGGAGAATGTGGTGACTTGGATCGGCTACTTCTGCTTCACCTCCAACCCCTTCTTCTACGGCTGCCTCAACCGACAGATCCGGGGAGAGCTCAGCAAGCAGTTCGTCTGCTTCTTCAAGCAGGCCCCCGAGGAGGAGCTGCGGCTGCCCAGCCGGGAGGGCTCCATCGAGGAGAACTTCCTGCAGTTCCTGCAGGGGACCGGCTGCTCCACGGAGTCCTGGGTGGCCCGGCCCCTGCCCAGCCCCAAGCAGGAGCCCGCTGCCGTGGACTTTCGAATCCCAGGCCAGATCGCCGAGGAGACCTCCGAGTTCCTGGAGCAGCAACTCACCAGCGACATCATCATGTCAGACAGCTACCTCCGTCCGGCCCCCTCGCCTCGACCTGAATCATGACGGGCTGCTGGACTCGCGGAGGGAGTGGGGCCGGGCACTGTCAGGACTGCAAGGAGCGGCCGGTGGCTCACCTTTCCCCAGCCAAGGGGCTGCGGGGCCTCTGCACGCGGCCTTTGCTTAGTTTTCTGGGTCGGGAACAGAGCCAAGCAGGATGGACATGTGGCAAACGCCTTGGACATGGCTGTGATCCTTGACTACTGGGGGAGGGGACCTGGTGAGATGGTGACGAGAGTCAAGGGTCACGAAGGTGAGAATACTGACGTCTTTCCACTAGTGAACTTGCCCCGCCAGGAAGCAGGGACGCTCGTAAGGGTAGGAGCTGGAGGAGGCAGGGCGGCAGGCCGGGTTTGGAGTCATCCCGGGGACCCTTCAGGATATTTCGATTTTGCAGGGTAATTGTCCAGGGCAGTAACTGCCTCCAAGCAAGGTAAGAAAATGACCCACGTGGTCTCCTCGCCTGGCCAGGTTTAAAACAGAACTATTCCAGCCACGTGTTTCGATGTGAGTACACAGACCTTTTCTAGGTTTAGGCCTGCGGTTTCCTTAAAGGGAGAGGACCAGCGGGGAAAGAGTCTTTCCTGAGTTCGGCCAGAAGCAAAGCCAGCCAGGGTGCTGCTCCCTCCTGCCCTGTGTTCTGGGAGCAGCCCTTCTGTTCCACTGCTCCGTCTCTCTCCTGCACATGGGGCATCAAGCTGGGGGTTCCTCTCCGCAGAGGCAAGAATAGGACAGGAAGGCTCTTCCTCCTTGTCTTCTAGGACAAAGGAGTGGACAGATTGGGGGTTGGGTGGCTGTAGGATTTGAATTGTCAAGGTGGTTGGGTACAGAGAAGCTAGGTGACCGCCGTTACCAATAATACCATAAATCTTTTCTTTCCCCCCCCAGGACTGGCCTCCCTGATCTCTCTCCTCATGGCCGTGACCCACCTCCAGCCCCTGGACCATCGGGTACAGAGACTAAGGTTGGGAATGGGTTGGTCGGGTGGGGTTTCCATGGTCCATTTAAATGCCTCCCTGCTCCCATTCATTGCTCTCAAAATTAGCTTCAGTGACAAAGACTTACTTCTCTCTCCTATCTGCAGCCCTGGGTTGGAGAGAGGGCATAGGAGTGGGGCTCAGCTGTTCACTGGTTGAGACTGTAGGAACTGTGTTGGTTGGCATTGTGGCGGCATTCTCACGGGAGGGGGAATCATTGCAGATTGGACAGGACATCCACCTGGGACTACTTGTCCACCCACTTCCCTCAGCTGAATCAGGTGACATTACAGGGTTGAGGCAGGACCCGGGGGGTGGGGTGGTCTCTGTTTGAACAAATTCCTGGCTCCCTGAGCATCAAAGGGGAAGATGGCCTGGTGGGAGTGGGATAGTTTCCCCTTTGAACAGCCAATAAATACTTTTTATTACAAAAGTTATACCGATATCAACATTGACGCCTTCAGCTCAATTCAGTGCATCATAGTTGAATACCCACATACAGGAGGTGAAGTCACTGTCTTCAAGGGGTTCATAGTACCTTGTATTTTTACAGACCATTCACATCTGGTAAAGCCTTATAGAGTTCTGTGAAAAATATCCTGGGGAATATATGAACGCGGTTCTAACTTCTGAGAGTTCAGTCCGTTGCCGCGAGATACTTACCATGGAGGTTTCCTGCTGATTATGGAAAGTGTGTGGGTTGTAAATGAAAACTTAGTTGAGAAAAAAAATAATAATTTATTAAATGAAAATGGGCAAACAGCTTTCCCCCTTTAGATCTAGGAAAATTTCCAGGTTTTTGTCTTCCTAGTCTAGCGCCTATTACATTGAAGAAATCCCTTAGATACTATATACACCCAGGAGTCTTTCGTGATTGCAAAACATATTCTCCTCTCTCTTTCCTTTTAAGATAAACTCGTAAGGGTGGACTCTCGTTCCTAGGTGAGGGAAAACCTCTTCCAACATCCCTGATCTGCGTGTAGGCCCTAACACTGCCAGCAGGTGGCAGTGCGAGCCAGTGGAAATAGGAAGGGTGCCTCTGTGTGTGTGGGGTGGGGCGGGGGTGCAGGGCGGAGGAGGGGGGCATTAAACATTGGGAGCCATTTTGTTAATTTCTTTTGCCTATTTCTTTGACTTTGCAACCCTTCTTCCCCATACATCAAAGGAGATAATTTTAAGTGCAAGGATAATTCTAATGCAGGCTGAAAGTTCCTGACACCTGTGATCTCACTGGTGTTTACTACAGACTTTGACATACGCTGGTTCGTTTGCCTTTTATTCCCCCCCTCCCCCCCTCTTCCGTGAATCATGAAGGAAATAAACATTTCTCTTCTCTTATGCTAAGAACTTTCCCAACAGTTTCTGCCATGACCACCTTCCAGGAGTTTTCCAGTCGCCTGGTCAAGTTCGATATGTGATACTTGGCTGTGAAAGTTGTTCCTGGAAACATTTTGGCCCCTAATCCCCTGAGGAAGCAACAGGCTGAGACAAGCGTCCTGTCAGTGGCTTTTGCCTGCACCCTGGTGGTGTTGGGGTAACTCTCAATCCTAGCTGAAGGCCTTCTGTAGTCAGGTCTCCCCAGGTAACACCTTACAGAGGCGGGAGAGAAAAGGGGTGAATTTGGGGGTCACACAGACCTACTTACTCACGGTGTGCACTTGGGAAAGATGCTTAACTTCTCTGAGCCTGTTTCCTCATCTGCAAAAGTGGAGATACCGTTACCTACCTCGCAGGGTTGTTGTGAGGATTAAAAGAGATAACACGTGGAAGCACGAAGCCATACCTGGCAAGTAAGTGCTCAATAAATACAGGGTTTTCTCCCCTTTCCTCTTGCCCTTTCCCCCATTGGTATTGATCATGGGAAAACGTGTCCCTTTTATTCTAACAGCCATTAGGGAATGAATAGGGGTCTTGTCAAACTTCGGAAGAAAACTGGTAGGAAGTTATGGGGGTGGAGGCTGTTGAAGGTGGCTCTCATGGAACCTTTCTAATTATTGAATCGTCACCATAAAAACCGTCCTTATATTCTAAGGCTTAGGGTATATTAGGGAAATAATTTTTAATCACAGGGCAAAGTTTTTGGGGCTATAAGAGTTCCTCTCCCTAGACTGTTTGGTGGAGAGTACGTGGGGGGCTATTGGGAGAGCCCCATAAGGTAATGTAGGGTCACCTCCACGGTAGTACCCAGGATTATGCGTGGAAAAGGCTGTCAGTCTGGGACTTTCATAGGGGATTTATTACTTTTCAAGTGATGCTAGAACTGAAAGGCCAATTTTACTAGAACTTCCCTTTTTGTGTAGCACCGCAACAGGAAATTTTAGGAGATTCACAGGGTGCACTGGTTTGTTTCGGGGTGTGGGGCTGAGGTTGACGAGTCCTGGTAGAAGTCCTAAGGCCCTTGGGCAGAACGAGCTGCTGAGCGCGACGACTGGCTTATCCTGGGAAAGGCAGCGTGGAAATACCATGGAGGAACTACACGCTTACCTTTCAGGCAGAGTCTGCTAGCGATTTCAAGTAGCCCTTTGCCAACAACGCAGTAGCTGGACAATGCTCAGATCCACAGAAATTTGCACGTAACGGCACAAGGACCAGCGAGCAGGAGGCAGAGGGACAGAGGTGGTAGGAAGGGATCGCTCAAGTCCCAGGCACGGTCGGTCTTACAGATCTCAGCTGTGAAGCGTGGTCAGAACCCGGCTCTGAAGTCTGCTCCCATCCCTTAGATCTGGATGAGTAGACCCGGGTGGAGAACGTGTCCTACGCTTGGCCAGGGACCCCGGGTTTGGCCAGTGAGAAATTCCCAGCAGCAATTCCCAGGCGGGTGGTGGGTTCCCCCCACACACAAACACCAACCCTCATCCAAAGCGGGGCTGTGCCCTGGGGAAGGCGCCATGAACTGAAGCTAGTCCCTGGTTTTTTTTTGTGGTTTTTTTTTGGCATTTATTTAAATATGACAGCCGAAAACATGCAAAGGGATTAAAGCGATTTCCACGGGACCTGGACCGCCCGCAGAACCACCTCCGGGATTCGCCAACCCCCTCCCCACCTCCCCGTACTTCCGCTTCCGGTTGCATCTCCAGTTTCCCCAGCTGGAACCGCTTTAGCCTTACCGGCCGCGGGGCGTTTCCGGAAGTGGCGTAAACACCGGATATCCGGTTTCTCCGGGCGCTCCAGGAGCTGACCGAGAGGGCCTCCGCCCCAGCAGCAGACGCCGTCTCGGCCGGCCGACCCGCAGTTTCCGCGGTGCGTGAGTGAACCCGGGCCTGATCCCCTCTCCCGCCGCCGCCATGGGCTGCACGTTGAGCGCCGAGGACAAGGCGGCGGTGGAGCGGAGCAAGATGATCGACCGCAACTTGCGGGAGGACGGGGAGAAAGCGGCGAAAGAAGTGAAGCTGCTGCTACTCGGTGAGGGCCTGTGGGCGGGGCCGGCGGGGCTTTCGGGGAGGCCTGGGCATTTGGGGGCCGTGAGGGGCGTCCGGCCGGGCTGGCGGGGAGGATCCCGAAGCGGGTGGAGGGCGTGTCGGGCGTGGGGTCGGTGGCTGAGTCTCTGCGGGACGGGATGCGGGAGAGGGTGGTGGGAATGAGGGAGAGGGTGTGACTCCGAGCGGACTTGCATTTAGCGAAGAGAGTTGGGAGCGCGGGGAAATAGGACTGTGTTGGGTGTATAGGAAAGGCTCCTAAAGGAAGGGAAGGAGACCAGGGAAGGTTTTGCAAGGGAGTTGGAGTGGTGGGTAGCCTGGAGGACGCGATGGAGTGTGGGGCTTGTATAATGGCTCGAGAGTTCGAAGCGAGGTGATACTTTAGGGAAGGGCAGAGCCGGGTGGCCCGAGCGCTTCATATAAATGGAGGGGCTGGGCCAGAGTGGCCCCGGAAGGCCCCGGCGTGTGTTCGAGAAGGGCGCATTTTGAACAGTAGGGAAGGTGGAAGAACCCTGGCTTACCCCGTCACACGAAGGTGTGTGGTCGAGCTAAATGACAAGTTCTCGGGTGTAAAGGAAAAGAGTTCGGTTGCAGAGGCTGTGTCTTTTTTTCCCCACCTTTTTCTACCCTTTTTATCCTCCTAAGGTTTTGTCACCCCTTCCCTTGGTTTTGTAAAGGGGAGATGGTGTGAGCCGGGGAAAGTTCAGGACTGCCTTGCTTGAGGTTTGTGTCCAAAGACGTAGTGGACAGTGAAGTCCGCATTGGCAGTTGGTAGGGATGATGTGCAGTGGGAATGGAGTTACCTTAGGATAAATTAAGGAGCCAGACACATTTACTGTAAAGACTGGGACAGACTTCTGGTGAGCCGTTTTATTTTCTTTCTTCTCTCTCTCTCTTTTTTTTTTTGTCCCTTCAAACTAAGAGCATTGACTTCAGGAATTGCTGTTTATTTTACCCCACATTCGTTTTAAGTGGCTTTTGGGTACAATCAGCTGCATTTTACTCAGCGTGATTGATTTTAAAAACGTTTGAGAGGCTGGCTGCTAGATGCTCAGTAAACCCTATGAAGAACCCTATCGTCAGCTTGTCCATAAATCAAGCCAGTTGTTTCATTGTAAGTAATTTCTAGGAATCTGTTGGAGAAGATTTCTAGCCATCTGTTGGAGAAGAAGTAGGAGTCGTGGTTTCTGTAAGCAGGAGAACTTTATTTTTTAAGACAATTGACTTTTGAGAAAAAGAAGTTGCGTTAAGAGAGGGTGCTCCACCATCACCGACTTTTGTGCTCCAGGATGTGCTGGGTGCCCTGTTACTCCTCCTGTTAACCTGGTGGGTGGTTTGTAGATCGCAGAAGCCCTGGTGACAGCTTTCTGGATGGAGGGGGCAGGTTACACATTGGAGCTGGAGCTTGCAGATTGAATACCTGATCTTTCAGAAAGCATGAATTCACATTGTGGTTCTGGACAGCCCTCTCTGTTTAACAAGCATCACTTGGGAATGAGCATGGCCCCTGGCACATGCTCTTTAAATACTATTAATATCGGGCAAACCTTGGTCTGTGGGGCTTTTCAGGTGTTCGATATAAATCACAATCCTTAGGGCATTAGCATCGTCTGTATTGATCAGCTGGTTGTAAAATTAAAGGTGTCTCTCATCTTCTGTGAGTGTTTTGATTTATATTGCCCATCAGAGACCCCCTCAGGGCATTAGCCTATTGTGATACAGTTGCAAACTGGGAGGCTTTCTTCCAAGTGGCAGGATTTGGCAGGCGTGAACTTGTCCAAATGTCTACAGAAATCTTTATTCAGGACTTTTAAATAGTGCATTTAATTAAAAACAAATGAAACATATGACAGGAAACCTCAAAAGCTGTAAGTAAAAATAGAAGTTCTAAAGCATTTGCTTTTAATTTTTACCAATTTCATGGTTTTAATATTCTTGAGCAAGTGTAATCAACCACTGTAAGTAGGTTACAGATACAGATGCTCTTTTGGAACCATATCATAACGCGCATATGAAAGGCAAGTGTTCTCCCTTGCTGTTTCTATAAGCAAAGTGCACCCGTCACAGTATACAAAGAATTTTCCTTTTGCTGTAGAATACTCCTGGATGTACACGGAAGTCATTTGTACTTCATCACTCTGACGCTGTCAAGTGTAGTCTAAGTTGCGCTCTATTTACTTCCCTTGGCTCTCCTGGCACATAGTGTGTGCTCATTAAATATTACTGTACTTTCTTCCTCGCAGGGATGTAGTTTAGCACAGTGATTAACAACAGGGGCTCTGCAGTCAGGCTGTTTCATATTCTAATTCTCATTCACCAGCTCTAACGTTGGGAAAGTTATTTACACAATTCTCTCTCAGCTTCCTCATCTTTTAAAATGGAGAAAATAGAGGTATTTCATAGTATTGCTGTGAGGATTAAATATGGTAATAATGTGAAGTAGACCACAGCTTGGTACACTGTTTTAGCTCAGTGAATATTAGTTATTTTTGCTATTACATCAAAATGAATGTTACACATTACAGGTCCTATGAAATTCAGATTAAGAAACTAGTGTGGGCTGAATTAGTTAAGGAATACTTTCATGTTATTACCTTTTATTTGAATTTCCTTTAGGTCTATTATTGGAAGGATCTTGATATGCCAGATTAGTGTTTAATCATAATATTCTGTAGAAAGACAAAATTATATTTTGCAGAGCTTTCCAATCAGAGTGCATAGGATGGCATACAGGTGTGCTGCTTGCAGACTTTTAAAATAGTTTTGAAGTTTTTATAATTTTTCATGACAACAGTTGAAATGATAATTTTGGTATGATTTCCTCTGTAAAATTTCTGAATTTGGTATTGAAAATATTTCATTTGGAAGATTTATATTAATTAGTGTTTAATACCATCTGTAATACTTTGTGTTTGATTTTTCATGTCATAATTTTATGACATATGAAAGACATATCCAGCTTACCTCAATAAGCCTCACAAATATTATGATTTTCAGTCTGTGCCATGATGTGGCAAAGTTGGGACGCACTGGTATAATGGACAATAGCACTGCTTTTGGAGTCACATAAAACAAAACTCAGTTCCACCTCCATTTGTTAACTGTGAGACCCAGAGCATGTAACAACCATATGAGTTTTAATTTTCACACATATAAAGTGGGAATGATGATGCCTGTTTGATCATATGAAATGAGATGGTGCATGTAAAATGCTTAGCAAACAAATACTCAGTAAATGGTGACCTGTTATTACAATGTTTGTGAAGCTTATCATTTTAGCTACTTTTTTCAGAGGTGTTTCAGGCAGATATCTAATTATTTTTCAAATACTAATATACTCTTTTTAAAGATCTTCAAGGAAGTTTAATAAATATCAAGGCTTTATGGTGAAGAAATTAAATATCACTTAGTTTTGTAAGTTCTTGCATGATCTACTCCTGTGCTAGCTCCAGATTTTCATTTCTTGTAGTTCCTCTTAGCAGATCTTGCGCAAACATTATACAAAATGAGGGTGATGCTTTGTTCTTTAGGATTCTGCCAGTGGTGGCATGGCAGAAATTAAGTTATGTGCAGATAGTTGGAATCATCTAATTCACATAAACTCTGTGTTATACAATCGATGATTCACATTTAAATATCTGCGTATCACTGGCTGAATCTGCTTATTGAAAATTAGGCAGTCCTTTGATAAGTACCATATACATTATGTCCTCTTAGGATGATAACCTTGCAGTGTGCCATTTTTTGGCATAAGAGTCATAGACAGTTGTTAAATTTCTTGTGAGGATGCATCTTGTTTCTGAGGGGGAAAAAACTGGCATAAAAAGTAGAAATTCACATTATAAAAATAGGTTTGTTTTTTTTTATAAGCACTTACTGTTCTTTGTGTCTTTTATTTAAATGCACTCATCATTCTGCAGTCTGACAATGTGGTCCTTTTTAGGAATTATAAGATTGTAATCTTCCCCAAATAGGCTAATTCTGTAGCGATGACAGAGAGTAGGGTGCTTAGTACTTATTAGAATTTATAAGGTATGTAACCTTTTAACCAGGGCTGCATCTGTGTTGTTTTAAAAATAATTTTTAGCCCATTAAACTTATTGCAGTATTACCAAAAAGTTTTTCAGTTCTGTGGCAGTTGTCTGTATGAAAGTGGTTCCCCTTTTGGAGAAGGTTGGCGAAACCCCGAAGACCTGTGTTCCTTACTCAGTTCCTCCCCATGGTGCTGAGCCTCATCCCCAGTTGCTGGGAAAGGAAAAGGGGGTGGATGGGTCTTGGCAGGTACTTCCTCTTTCCCCCCAACCCTCTCTTTTCCTTTCTGGTTTCTTCCATGGCATTTTTAACAAACAAACAAACAAACCTGGGTTCCCTCATTGAGACCAGGAGAATCAGTAGCTGTGCAAAAATGGAAAGTTCAAAATGCAAAAGAAAAAAACCTAGGCACTGTGAAGAGTGTTTAGTTCCTCTTTTAGAGGACAGTTTTTTACTTGGGATTTTGAGAAATCTATTTCCTGTACTTCAGATGGCTTGTCTTTCTCCTCTTTCCCAATGAATTCATTACCTGCAGGCCACCGCTTACCAGGTTGATAAACCCAGTATAGAACTTACCTCCCCACGCCCCTTCTCTCCCCCAAGTCCACCTGTCGGGAACTTGCCTGTTCTGGCATCATCATTCTCAAGTCGTCTTGGCTGAAACAGATCTAGATTTTTAACTCTTCTCTTGCTCTCATCCTTATAACCAGTCAGTCACCAAGTCCTATGACTCATTTGTTACCAGATATTGGAGTTATTGGACCTGTAAAATTTTGTTGTTATTGACCGACTTAGGGTCCCATCATTTTCTTTCTCTTAGTAAATGTATTTTTAAAATATCCCAAAGTTCCCTCTGTTACGATTACTATGCAGTTCCCTTTCCTCCATGAACCCTTTTTGAAGTTCTGTCCCTTTCTTTGAAAGCTCATAGTACTTTTTATGTCTCTTATAATCTGTCTACCTTATATTATGATTATTTTTATACTTACCTGATCCTAACTACATGGTCCTTGGGGACCAAGAGGACTAGGTATTTCTCATCTTTATATTCTAAATAATGCTAAGGTGTTTTGCCTGTAGGGAACAGGATCTCTCACACTTGTCCCAATTAAGGAGGAGTTTATTGAAAGGACACAGTGGGCAACTTCACAGGCATCAGACATCCAAAGATAGACAGGAAATGAACAGAGCCAGATCCCGTGTGGAAGGATTGTGGTGCTCTCCCCATTTCTCCTAGGACAGAATAGTCACTTGTCCTGTTTCGTTGGTAAGCCACCTCTTCAGATCAGCTTTCTCTGCTCACTTATGACTTCTTTGGCCCTGCCCCCATCTCCACCCCCAATTTTCAGCTTTGGCTTACTCTGACACCTCTGGCTCACACACTGCTTGACCTGGCAGCTCAAGTGCTTCATGTCCTCTGAGTCAGGTTCCCAGGATCCGCATTTCAGGTTCCTGGGAAAGAATGTCAGGTTGGCTCAGCCATGTCAGGTGCCCACCACTATCTAGCCGGCTGTGGTGGGAATATGGCAGGGTTGATGAAGTATTATGAGTTCCGTTAGTCTGACCCTTTCAAAGACTGGGTGGTAAGTTCTCTATTAAAAAGGCTCTAGGGGCCCAGCGCGCAAAATTGTGTGAGACCCAGAGTCCCGTGGCTTGGCAGGACCCAGAAACCCACCCGCGCCTCCGGTTAAGTCCTCCAGAGTCAAGTCCCCGCCCACTCGTGCGCACCTCGCATGCGCAGCCTCCTGCTGACCGGTCATTATGGTGTGATGGTGTGACGACCACAGGCTTTTTATATAACAGATGGATAGAGAGTTAATGATTAATAGATGACAATCCTACAGTGTAGTAGACACTCATTAAATACAAGTTGGAATGAGATGAAATATTGAACTAACTGTATCCCTGCTTTAGCCCTAGCTGGTTTGCTCAGTGGTTAGAGCGTCGGCCCACAGACTAAAGGGTCGTGGGTTTGATTCTGGTCTAGGGCACATACCTCAATTGCAGGCTTGATCCCTGGCCTCGGTTGGGGAGTGTCCAGGAGGCAACCAATTGATGTTTCTATCTCCTCCCTTCCACTCTCTCCCAAAATCAATGGAAAAAATATCCTCAGATGAGGATTAACAAAAAACAACAATGCTTTAGTTTTTAATTAATTTACAAGAACATGCCTGCTAATTCTCAATATTAAGTTGTCATTTTGTATGGTTGGCAGATGTAATTAAGTTCAACTTGAGGTAGGGTGCAAGATTTTAAACTCCCATTATCAACACATCCAACTCAGAATAGTTATTTAATTACTATTAAATAACTGAATTCACCTGAATTTAATTACTTTCTATTTTAATTCAGGAGCTAATTTTTTAATGCGTATAATCAGTACAGAATCTGTGCTTCATCATCCCTGCTTTTTCCCTACCATTTTTATGAGCACCAGAAAATTGTCCAAAACTAAGGAAGAGGTAAAACAGACTATTTTGCTCCTTGTTGATAATCTTGCTTAGAGGTTTTTTGTTTGTTTGTTTAGGGAGTAGGTAAAAACATGGCCCGGCAGATTGCTCATAGATTTGAGCTATCATGCTCTGTCTTATGTTTCGTTGGCTTCGTGTAGTTTTGTTTTATTAGGGATTGGGACATGTCGGGGAGAGTGCGGAAGGGAAGAAGAGATGCGCTAAGTACCAGGAGCAAGAATGTTAGCCACAAAGACAAATGTCTAGAGCAGTGGACTCTAAATTTGTTCAGATTACTGGGGCTTGCTTTAAAATTTAAACAGAATAGAGAAATAGACTGAAAATTGGGAGATCAGTCCTAATCGCTGAGGCTCAGTTTCCTTGTTCTGCATGAGGTCTGATCTCAGGGTCCTTTGTCTGTGAAGTTAATATTATCAACCAGATGGAGGATTTTAGCAAATTATAAAGAGGGCTGTTTTTGCATTGCTAGTTCTCTTACGCTTGTTTGCTTGAACTTAGTTTAATATAAAGCTGTTTAGGAAGATAGTTAAAAACTGAGGTTAAAAACCTGAAAGACATAAATTACATAAAGTGCCCATAGTGAAAATGTTCAAGAGAACGTAAAGAAAAGAAATTGTTTTAGTATTTGATTTTAACCTCCAGTTTTTAATCTGTCTTACTTTTTGGTATATTTCTTTTTCAGTGTTTAGCAAGTTAGAGTTATCTTTAAGCCTTTATCTATCCAGGCTATCCTGTTACCTGTTTAGCAATCATCTGTATCATTTCTGTAATTCAAGCTACTTGAACTGAGTAACATTGTGTTAGGATCCCTGTTTAATCATTCTAGTTTTGATACAGTGCGCTGTGTAAATGAAATACCCTATTTTCCACGATTTGCTATTAAGTTGTAACAGAAATGAATATATCTAATATGAACTAAGCAAAGAAGGATTCCCAAAAGACCCAATTGGTTTGACATGTATCTGAAAAATGGTCTAATGGTCTTAGACAAGTTTCAGGAGGATGTAGACTTCAGACATAAATTCCCTTTGATTTCCAAGTTAGACTAGGGAGGTACTTAAAAGTTTAATAAAGATTGTTCAAGATTACCTGAGATATTAGTGTTCATTGCTTGCTTCTTTTTGTCACCAAGTCTGCTCAAATGGTTAATGTTTTTAATATTCATACAAAAGTCTTAGGGTTTTTTTTTAAGTGATGTTAGTATTTTACATCTCAGAATTGCTTAACTTAAAACTAGACAGTGCTCTACCTTTTTTCTAGCTGCTCAGGGAAAGCTACAGCTGTAGAGTCAGGCATGTCTCGCCATGATCAAAACATCCACTCTATTTAAAGTGTGCTTGTATCTTCTGCTTTGTTCAGGTGGCCAGAGGTTAAGACTTACTACACTGGTGGTGTAGGGACCTTTAAGTCAGACTGCTTTAAAATCAGCGGGGTAGCTTGATGCTTGCCAGCTTATAATTAATCGTTCTGTAATGGTTGGGTTTTAACATTAAAACAGTATTCCATTGAATTCCAAAAACTTACTATGGAAATGTTGCACTGTCCATGGCTTTCTGTTTTAGTCATGTATTGATATCCCTAGTTTTTAAAATTTTTTCTTATTAAATGGATAGTGTTATATGGAAATGGATTTTGGCTGGGACCTTGGGAATTACATTTTATAAATGACTGTAAGTTATAGAAAGATTGTTTCAGAGTAACATACTTTTAGTAGAGCATGGCCCCTCTGTTTCCTGAAGTTAGAACATGGGAATCATTAACTTCAAAACAGGGCTCTGTTTGAGGCAATGCTATAATTACTACCATGATTTACATCGTTAATGCAGTTCTGATGTCTGTGATGTGATAGTGCAGCCTGAAATGCTTTATGGAAGTGATTTCAGTGTTGAGTTACGCATTTTGGGAAATAACAAATTGAATTCCTTCGGTTTAATGATGGAAATCTTTTTTTACCATTTTGCAGCATTAATACAGCCTCACATATTTTAGTTCATTTCAGGTTGTTAAAAAATAATTTCGTTCCTTCCTCTACTTCTAAGAAGAGAAGTATATTTCTTTTTATTTGTGTTACTATGGTTGTAATGAAAATCCACATTCATGTCCTCATCAGTATTTGTAGTTCTTTCAACTTTTTCTAGACTATTTAAAAGTTTTTTTAATACACTTTTTATTTTGGGATAATTTTAGATTTACAGAAAAACCACAAGATAGTACAGAGTTCCCATATAGTGTTCACCTGGTTTCTCTTAATGTTGACATCTTACACAGCAATGATACATTTGTCAACACTAAACTTCACGCTTTATTGGGACCTCAGCCGTTTTCCACTCGTGTTCCTTTCCTGCGCCAGGATCCGGCCTAGGGCACCACATTGCACTTGTCTGCGCTGCTTTCAGTTGAGCTTCTTGGCTTTCGTGTGGCACTGTCCAGAGGAGCCTGGTTTATTAAGCTGCTTATGATCAGCTATCTCTGATCGTCTTATATGTGCTCAGGTGCTTTCCTAGCCTGGAGATTACAAATAACTGAGAATAGAGCTCTGAAGCAATTCGAGCTGTGGAGATACACAAGTAAACAGTGATAATGTATGTGGAATGTGGTTACAGAAGGAGTAGCCAAGTTCTGGAAGGAGGTGGGAAGAGACATATCAGGGAGTCCTCCCAGAGGAGGCGATGTTGGAGATGGACCTTGAAGGATAAATAGGAGCTCTTAAGACAGTGACTGGAGAGAAGCGCACCCAGACAGAGGGGGTAATAGCGTGCACAAAAGCTCAGTGATACCTGTGAGCCAATGGCTAGGCTGGCCTGCAATGAAGCGTTGGAGTAAGAACGGAGGAGGTGAGGCTGGAGAGGTATACAGGGATTAGAAGAGTGCTCATTTGAGTATTTTACTTTTCTGTCTCACAAGAAAATTTTGAGGCAGGGCTAGTAAGAAATGTACCTTCGCAAAATTAGTTTTCAGTGATGTATGTGTACAAACTCTATAATTTAGGGTTAACATCAAATGGCTTTTTGTTGACCTGCTTTCAAAGAAGTGAAAGGAAACTTACTCACCAGAAGCCAAAATTAGAATACTGAGGCAGCCAGAGGCTAATCCCCCTCCTTGCTCACAAGTGCCCGCTCCCTCAAGCATTCTCCTTCTATTCTGCAGAAGTGAGGAGGAACCCACGCTTGTCCCACTTACATGGCCAGTTGCCCAAAGAGAACACCGGATCTTTAGCAGCACTCAAGTTACTTGTTCATTTTCTCAAGTGATAGTGTTTTGAGGAGAGCTATTCGGCTAAGTGAGCTGCCTCTTTTTCTCTCTTAATCAAACCAACATCTTCCTTAGGTGATTTAGGAACGTTAAAGTGGCTGTTAGCTTTCTGCTTTATAGTTTACTAGTGGCCTAGTACACAGATTCGTGCACATTGGAAGGAAATTAATTAGAAGGTGGCCGGCAGGGCAGGACTGGGCTAGCTGGGGGCCGGACACGCCCTGGAGCTGACCTTCCACAGTCCCTCCCAACCAGATTCTGGGCAACAGTGCCCAGCAACAGCATAATCCATGGCCGAAGGTGGAATTGCGTGGCCCCGTGAGGAATTGGGGTCCCTCCTCTCTGGTTCCGGGCTGCTGCCAAGTCACCGCAGCTTGGCAGCTCCTGTGTTGACCATCTGCCCCCTGGTGGTCAGTGTGCATCATACCTACTGGCCGGTTGGAGAGTTGGACAGTCACTTAGCATTTTATATATATAGATAAGGCTTGTAAAATGGTAGGATTGCCCATGTAATTGGAGAAAGATGTGAAGCTACAAACTATATACTGTTGTGTAAGGCAGACATATTTTGGTTGTTAGGGTTTTGGTTTTTTTTAATGCCCTCCCCTCCCCTATTGCATATTCACCTTCTAGAAATATTTCATGGAAAAGTAATTGATGTTAGGAAGAGATACAGGTGACTTCAGAGATGACTGGGCATCTTTAATGTTTTATGCTGGGTGATAGGTACACAGATGTTTGTTTTGTTACACATATGTCACAATTTTTCCCTTTTATGTATTCCATATTTAATCAAACCAACTTAAGATTTTTTTAAAGGCCAAAAAAAGGGTAATTGATTGTAATTAACTTAAAGTTACTTCCATTCAGTTTTTATTTATTTTTATGTGTTGTTTTGCTCACAAGGAATGGAAAACTGGTTCAGGCCCGCTCAGAGAGTTGGGAGGGAACTGCTGTTAGACTGGAGAGAGGTGGCCGGGAAAGCAGGAAGAACGGAAGAGTCCGGCCGTGGGAACCGAGGCCGCATTGGCCAGGCTCCTGTCGTCTTCCCTCTTCGGCTTCTTTTTGCTTTCTTGTCTCTTCCTCTCCCTTCCATCTCCTTGGGCCCGTCCATTCTCTTTCCCCACCTTCTGTCTTGGTGTCTGTACGCCTCTCTCCTCTCTCATGGTGTCTGTACGCCTCTCTGCACATCTGTCTATTCGCTTTTCTCGAGGCCAGCTTCCCCGGGGCCCTTCCCTTTCTGACACTGATGTGCGCGAAGGCCCCTTAATGGCAGCCTGGGTCTTTCAGGCATCGCAGCCTAGTAGTTCGGATTCCTCTTTCCCCACTTCCTTGTACGGCTTCCTCGGTTCCTCTGATTGGAGGTCCTACTCATCTTTTGGAGCGAGGTCAAGCAGGACGCAGGTCCTTTGTCAGCCTTGCCTGGGTGACTCCCGCTTCAGGAATTCACTTCCTGATCCGTCATGGGTCATGGGGAGGGAGTGGCCCAGATCATGGAGGCCAGTTTTATCAGAAATTTTTTACATGCACTTGAAGCCTTTTGGCAATTGTTTCCTAGAAAACCCTTTTCAGAGAAGAGACGTTTCCTCTGTCCCAGTCACACTCACTGCCCTCTTTGACCCTTAGGTATTCATTCATTTACTCACTCACTGAACAGATAGCTAATGAGGACTCGCTGTGGCTCATGCACTCTCTTAGGTGTTGGGATACAATACGAGGTGGATGGGACAGATTCGTAGCAGCTTCACTGAAGTGGGTGGTGGGTGCACGGGAGCTGGGACAGGCTTAGAGTGAGGTGTCGAGGGAAATGGGGGGAATAGGAGAGGTTTGTGAGCGAGTCCAAATTTATTGTCAGGTATAATTGTGGGTGAGAGACGAGGGCATAGCCAGGAATGGGTGTGGGACTGAGTAAAAATAGCAGAGGAATGGACATCTGTTTCTGTTAACTGCCCACATTGAAAATTCCATCCACTGCAACTGGCATTTGCAAAATGTGATTAGGTAACCACTGAATCGCATGGAAACTCAAGCCATTCATCACGTCCGCAGTTACGTGCCTACCTGTCCTAGATTGTGGCTAGATCCGGGGGGGGGGGGGGGGGGTGCGGGGCCAGACACACAAAAAGAAGGCACTGCTTTGTGCTTTGTAAGAGCGCTTTTGAGCATAGGACTACTGGAGACCTAAACAAGTACAAACCCAATTCATTACATCAGTTTGACCAAATCATTAGTGTGAGTGAGTGACACAAGCCTGGAGGGTCGGGTTGGGCCTGGTCAGAGTGCCCTTGAGGGAGAAGTACAGTGCTGTAGAAGAGTGTTCGGAGCTGGCCAGAGATCACAGTAAGGTGAGGTGGCTAGGAAGGCGAGTTTGGAACTTAATTTTGGAAACTAACCTCTGGGACAGATACTGAAAGGCAGTGAACAGTCTACAGCCGCCACCAGAGTGGGAGTGATGATAAGGTGCAGGGAGGATGGCGCGGGCTTCAGCAGAGAGTGGAAGCTTGAGCTAAAGAGGGTTTTCAAGGATATTTATGTGCAGAGACTGGGCAGGGTTAGGGGGATAGTGGGCCGGGTGGAACAAGGCATTCTGATATTTTAGGCTAAGGAAATGGGCTAATTTCACACGAAAAGCCGTTTCTAACTTCTCCCACGAGACCATACGTTCCTCGGCTTGTCTGTATTTGAAGTCCCTGCCCAGCATTTTTTGACACATACAAGAAATGCTTGTGGGGGGGTGGGGGCGGGGAAGACTGAGAAACAATCTTTGTTTGCTCCACGACATCTTTCACGTCTGTAATTCTGCTAACCTTTTCTTTTACTGAATTAGGAAGTGACCGGTTTTTGTATTAAGAACGGTACCTTGAAAAGCATTCTGAATGAAATGTCATTTTCACCTTAATCTGAATTTTCACTGTTAGCTACAATAGAAAGGGTGTCAGACACCCTTTCCTCCGTGTGCTGCACTGTCTGATGCTTTCTGTTTTCTTTCCCTGCTTGATCCGGAGTGCCTGATTGGAGACATGCTGATCACGGGATTGTGGTCACTACTGTGAGTGGTGGGGTTAATAGGATGCTGTGACCCATGGTCTGATTTCAAGCCTACGTGTGTCAGAACTAGACACTGAGTCTGCTGTGAGCTTTATCGAGTCATTAGAACCATCGCGTTAGAGTGCAGCCACAGAGCACCTAGGCCACAGCCCTTCACAGCTGCTGTCTAAGGGACAGACACGCGAGGCCAGGTGGCTTGCCAAAGGTCCTGTGGTTAGTCATGGCAGAGCTAGGACCGAAGTCTACTCTTCCCAGAGTTTATTACGCCATGGCATCACTTACTACAAAAATATTTCTAAGTGCCTGAGTTGTAAATGAAAGTGAGGATAAGTTAGAAAAACCAAATTTATTTGCTGGTCAAGGTTTCACCCTGCTGTGGTACAGAAGTCTGTTCTAGTCCGGTGTTCCCGTTTGTCTGATAATGGGGCCTGTAGAAGGACCAAGAGTGTCTTGGTCAAGCACGGGCTGGTCATCCACACACAGTACCCTGTGGGGACTTAACTACCGACCGCCAGAAGAGGGGCAGTGCTCTAGCTATAATCCCGGCTTTTAGACACTTCAAGATTTCTCCATGGAAGCAGATACTTAAAAGGAAGGAGCCGGAGATTTTCAGGTGCCACAAGAATCGCCACTAGTACACGAGGTAGCGCTACAAGGACAGCACGAGGAAAGCGGGAGAGGTACCGATGGGTGAGAGAGAGGTGTGGGAGGGGAGGTGGTAGAGCCGAAAGTATATTTAAGGAAGAGAGTTTTTTTTGGTGGTGGTTGTTCCTCTGGGTGGGGTGGAGAAAATGACTCATGCTTCGACATAGTTTGCTGTAGTTTTTAGGTTATAAGTTGCTGTTTAAGAGTGTGGATCCACATTCCATCTAGGATTTGATTGTTGGGAAGCAGCTGCTACTGGGATTTTGAGCCAACCAACATCATGTCCAAGGAGTTTTTATTAAATGACATTCTGCGGGCCCTAACGTTACTTGGTGGTATTCTGACAGTGAAAACAGCATTCACAATGATGGCTGGTTAATATTTACTGGATACTATCGTGTGTCAGGCACTGTTCTAAGCATCACCAGGTGACCGTTGAACAGGTAAGTAAATCCTGTCCCTGGGCACAGCAGTGTAAAGGAGCAGAATACACGCCTGCACCCTCTATGGACTGGCCTGACGTTTTCTTCTAGTCAGAGTGAAAGAGGAAAAAAGAGAAGGCGTCAGGTGACACTGTTTTTGGAGGATCAGCCCTCTTTCGGGGTTTAAAATCAGTGTGTGTGTAAGCTGAACGTGTTTGTTTATGTGATGATGATTTATTTATGTTAGCAATTCCCTGGACTTAAAAAAATCGTGCAAAGAAATCATCACATGGGGAGGAGATGGAAGGGGGGAGGAGGGGAGTCCTTGGTGGGGGAAGGGGGCATCTGTAATACTTCAAGCAATAAAGAGGAGTTTAAAAAAAAGAAATCGTCAGCATCTCTTATCTTTCAGCCCCATACTGTAGTGTGTGTGATGGGAAGAAATGGGTGGGGCATGTGATGTGGTGTCTCCTCTCAAGGAGCTCCTAAAAACAAACCTTAGAACGCATTTAGGTAAACGTAATGATTCTAGACTAGAGCACGTGCTGTGAATGGTTTTCATCTCACTGTCGGGGTTATGCTAACCTGCACACACACTTCTTGTTCTGTTTGATCGTCTCTAAGATGATTTTCTACATCAGTTCTACCCCTTTATTTGCTGCAGATCGCCTTGCTTCTTGTATTGAGAGCGGGACCATCTAGCTTCGCTTCTTCTGCCCTTTTTCTTTCAGAAATCCCTTCGCTTTAGCCCTCATCCTTTCTCCCTATTGATATAAGGTGATCTTTTTAAGGATAATCTTCTAAGTCAAACTGTTTCCATCCTCTCCTGTCTCTGGGACCTTTCAGACTTCGCTCTCCTATATACCCTACCCCCTGCCCAGTTCCATCCCTTCTGCTGCAGAGTCATCTTCAGTTCTTCTCCCCAAGCCATGGATTCTGTCATTGCACTCCCTTTGTATGGATCCCATTCTTTACATCCTTATGATTACTGCCCTGGTAGATTGAAGATGGGCAGGCGAATCGCCCCTTAAATCTGTGGTGAATTTTGAAGGAAGGTAGGTAAAAGGATATAGATAACATTAGGAAGTTCCAAACACCATATCTGTATTGGGAGGGGAAGGTGAGACATGCGAAGCATGTGGGGAATACTTAAGAGTGGGATGTTACTAGAGGGAAGCTCACTACTGCAGCAACAGAGCGCAGAGGGTTGAGGTAAAAATGAAGAGTCCAGCCCGAATAAAGGGTTACGGAAGATGTTAGAATTTGGGTAATTATGAGGTGAACTGGTGCCTTTTTAGTGGTGCCGTTTGGAAAGAATGAGAAGAAAGGGGGGCTTTGAGCTAGAAGTTTGAGAAAATTACAGCAATACAGTAGGTGCAGCGTCAGGCTGAGACATGAGAGGAGGAGAAAGGATTAACTTGAGAAATGCATAAGGAGAAAGAAGATCCTGATGTAAGGAGAGAAGGCTGAGTGCGTTCCAGGTGACTCTTAGGTTTCGTCCTTGGAAGAAAGGTAAGCTGGTGGCACTTCTCATGGTGATCTAGAAGCCGAATGGGTCCCAGCCTTTTGGTAGAAAGCAAATCACTGGTTATTTGTATAAAATGCCCTGGAACGCCCACTGAAACAAACCCTACTCCATTCGGTGGTCAGTAAGGGGCACCTTCTTTTAAGAGACGGAACTGGGTACCTAATAAAAGCTTGGGTGAAAAAAATACACAAATACATACATACATACATACATACATACATGTATGTATAGTGTCATAATGAAGAGAAAGACAAACTGACATTTTATCAGGTAGCCTTGGAAAAGCATAGAGGTAGGGCCGTGGTTGGCAAACTGCGGCTCGCGAGCCACATGCGGCTCTTTGGCCCCTTGAGTGTGACTCTTCCACAAAATACCACGGCCTGGGCGAGTCATTTTGAAGAAGTGGCGTTAGTAGAAGTTTAAGTTTTAAAAATTTGGCTCTCAAAAGAAATTTCAATCGTTGTACTGTTGATATTTGGCTCTGTTGACTAAGGAGTTTGCCGACCACTGAGATAGGGCAACACATAACTGGTATGCTTTTGTATTTTCCTCCCCAGAATTGAAATCGAATCATTAGGTTGTGTGTGTGTTTTTTAAGATATGCAAGGGAGAAATCACTTCTTTCTAACAGTGTCCTTACAAAGTTCTCTGTGCTACTTGAATATTAACTATTTTAGTGCTACCCCTGATAAGTGATTAGGTGATAAGAACAGAGATAATGTCACAGTTAAAAATCCTGTTTGATTCTGTACAAATGTAGATTGTCTGAAATTTTTAAGTTATTTGGATTTTATTTTCACTAACATTTTTGGTTGATAGAGTTGAGAAATGTTTAGTAAAGGATCATACATACTAAACATTAGTCATTTATCTGTTCAGCAGTGTTTATTTGCATGACCAACTCACGTCAGGCCCAGTGTTAGGCCCTGGGAATACAGGGATGCATAAACCGTCATGGAGCTTAGATTTTAGCGGAGAAGACAGAAAATGAACGCGTCTCTAATAAGAAGTGATAAGTGCTTCAAGAAAAGACGAGACAGAGTGAGGGGGGAGAGGGCGAATGGGATGGAGCTTTTTAGGGAGATTAGTCAGGGAAGGCTGTTCTGAAGAAGATTTTGTAAAAACTTACTCCAGGCATAGGGAGTAGTGAATGCAGAGACCATGAGTCAGAATCAAGCTCACTGAGAACCTGTTTGGTATGTTGGAGGAAAAGCAAGAAAGCTTGTCTGACGAGCAGAGAGAACAAAATGGAGAATGACGGGAGTCGACGATGAAGAGGTGGACGGGCCAGACCGCAGTGGGCCTTCCTGCCCCGGGATTTTACTGGGCACGTAACTGAAGGCAGAGGAGAATTTGAGGGGGAGTTGTGACATGATCTGATTTACATTTTACAGATTTCATGCCTGCCACTGAGTGGAACCCTGACCAGAGGAAAGGCAAGGTCTGAAGCATTTAGGAAGTCTTTGCAGTAATCACCTGTGGTTTCCAGTGTGCTCATCATGATCCATTGTGGGGCAAGAAGAACCTGTTAGAACTATATATTTATTTATTTAAAAACGAGACGTTCCTAATATTTAATATACATACTGGTACTGGCACCCACATTTCATCTCTGTGTTAATTATGTCACTTACCATTTTTAGCTTGAGCGACTGAGTCAGTGCTGGTGTCATTTACTGAGATGGGGAAACAGGATGGGGCGGGCTTTGGTGGGAAGGTGAGGAAGCAGTAACTCAGTTTGGGGCATTTTAAGTTTGCGATGTCTAATAGAAAGCTAATGAGAGAGAGATGCCAGTAGGTAGTTTCCATGTAGGAGTCTGGAGCCAAGGTTAGAAGCCAAGATGAAAGATCTAAATTTGGAAATCGTTAGCATAGAGGCAGTATTCAACAACTTTGGAGCCAAACTGTGTGAGCGCACATTTTTAGCTCTGCTGCTTCCTGACTGTAATTGTGGACAAGTTAACATCTCTGCTGTATGTACCTCATCTGGGGATGATATCGACCACACAGGGTATTGTATTCATTGGGTTAATACAGGCAAAGTGCGTGGAACTGTGTCTGGCACTCAGTACTCACTACATGTTAACTATTATTACCACTTTATGACTGGTGTTTAAAACCATGAGGTTAGATGAGGTTAGATGAGATAGCCTAGAGAATGAGTGCAGATAGAGAAAAGGGCTGAGGAAATAATAACCTGTAGAATTCAGACAGGAGGATGTGGGCTCCAGAAAAGATTTCAAGGGGAGAAGTTATCAGTGTGGACAAGTTCTGTTTAAGAGGTTGAATAAGATGAGGAACAGGAATTGGCCATTGGATTGGTTAACATGGAAGTCGTGAGACGTGGGGAAGTGGTTTCAGTAGGGTGGCGGGTGTGAACATCTGCCTGGAGTGGGTCAAGTAGAGAATGGGAGGCACAGAATGGAGAGCATGAGTATAGACAACTCAAGTGTTTTGGTATAAAGAGGGAGAAAACATGAAGAGGTAGCCAGAGGACGATACCTGGAGTCGGAAGGTTGGAGGGTGGTGGGTATGTGTTGATTTTAAGATGGAAGATGATCGAGTAACTTTGTATACTGAAGAGTGTGGCCCAGTAGGAAGAGAAACCTTGATATTTGAGTGGCATGGGATAATTGTAGCAGCCAAGACCTTGAGTAAGTACAATGAGGTGGAGAAGGCCACAGTTGAGGAGATTAGTCTTAGACATTGGCAGAGACAGTTCATCCACTGATGAAGGTAGAAATTCATGGAGGCACACTGGTGGATTTGGTTATGGGAAAATGTGCGTGTTTCTTTTAGTTCTTTAATTTTTCCAGTTAAAAGAGGCAGGATCGTCAGCTGAGAGTCGGAAGTGGGAAGGGGTTCGTAAGGGTTGAGAGGTGTTGGTGTTACACAGCATCTTGGAAGGTGGGCAGATGACGTGGCTAGGGGATTGCAGGTGGAACGAATCTCAGGGAGTTCAGTGGGCCCCCGACACTTGAGGTCCTTAAAATGGTTCTGGCTGGATGAGGAGGGAACTGTGGGGGTGGGTACAGAGTGACAAAGTGCTGGGGACAGTGCCTCCTCTGCTTCTATTTTGAACTCTAGTCCCATGGCTGAGAGGATCGCTCTTGGGACATTCCGCAGGCCCCTGGGGTTGGCAGAGGAATTACTCAACATGATTAGGCCAACACTGAATCATTTCATTTCTGCCTGTGTCTGTATCCTGGACACTGTATCCTGTTTCATGTAGAGGGTGAGTTCCTAGAGGTGCTGGCTTGTCTCCTGGAGAATGCCTGCTTTTCACAAGCGGTGTGCAGTAGGCCCTGGGACACTGTCCATGAATTTTGTTTGGTTGCTGAGTCATGTAAAGTATAAAAAACCTGATGGAGAAGCTCACCAAAGTTTTCCCCAGGACCTGTGGTTTCCATTAATCTGGAACTACTCCTCTTGTTGATTTCATGCTTTTGTGTTTGATTCCAGATGAATTCAACATTTGGTTTTCCTTTCTTTCAGGTGCTGGAGAATCTGGTAAAAGCACCATTGTGAAACAGATGAAGTAAGTTGAGAACAAGGCCTTGTGTAAGACTGCACTTCCTCATAATGCCTGAAAGTTCACGGGGTCTTCTTGTGTTAGGTCCATCGTAAAGATTTGTGGTTTTCTTCTTTTCCAAGAATCATTCATGAGGACGGCTATTCGGAGGAAGAGTGTAAACAGTATAAAGTCGTCGTCTACAGCAACACGATACAGTCCATTATCGCCATCATACGAGCCATGGGACGGCTAAAGATTGACTTTGGGGAAGCAGCCAGAGCAGTAAGTGCTCCATTTCCTCTCCACTTGCTCTTTTTCAGTAGATGCAGTTAAGCAAAATTTGCTTCGAGTTTTAGGGAAATGAATTTAAGCAACAAGGTTAAGATGTAGCAAAGTACTATGTGCTCATTGGAGAAGTGTCAGCAGTCTGTTGGGGAGGTATTCGCTTGTCAGGTCTGTAGGAAATGGGATAGAGTAGAGGTTCTGGGATAACTTTTACCCACTTCCTTGACAGCACTGTTTATTACCTTACAGTAGCAAATAATAGCAAGTTGATATGATGTAAAAGAGCCGTGACAGGTAGCTCTGCTTTCTGAGGTGTAAAGACTTAAGGCAGATAGCGCTCTCCCAGAATGTACTTGGTAAGGACCGAACACCACGTCTGAATTTCAGAGGCAGTTTTCGGTATTCAGAAATACTGTGGCCCTGTACTACATGGAACTATAGGATCGAAGTTTCTCTTTCTCTTCTATGTGTAAGAGTTTATATTTATAGCTCCTCTATTATCCTTCTAGCTATTTATGGTTGGTTAGAGAGTGAATGGGAAAGAGTAGAGCTGGGTGGGGGGCAGGTGGTTTTCATGTCTGCTTAGGGTAAAGGTATGAAGTTCATTGCAGAGGGGCCTCTTTACAGACCTTTATTAAGAAGGTCTATTGTGGGGAAGCAAGATTGGTCAGTGGAAGAGATTTAGTGGTAGGGGAAAGTGTTTACAAAGTCAGGACAGCAGAATTATGTGGCCATAGCTCTCTCTGTCTTTTCAGTTTCTAAAATTCAAACCATGGTATTAAATAAGAATAATTAATGCTTATTGAGGGGCTTTTTAATACCTGCATGAGTGTGGGTCAAATTTCAGAACCAGGGGACTATAAAGTCTTCAAATCCTATATAATAAAGAGCTAATATGCTAATTAGACCGGCCGAACGGCTGTCCAGACGACGGTCCAGACGACCTTCCAGACGAAGCCAGGGCTGCTGCACGAACTTGTGCCTCAGGGCCCCAGTGTTACAGAACGCACTACACCATCTCCATAGAAGGGCCTGCTCACTGTTGGGTATTGGCCAGGTTATGTCATTTTGGAGCTTTTCTCAGTCATTCACTCCTTTATGGTAAATATTTATCTCTGGAAAGAGAGGGGGGCAATGTGGATGTTAGACCAAGTTTCTTAGAGAGGGTTGGGCCTTAAAAAATACAGTAAAGAATACAGGGAAGGATCTTAAAGGAGGAATAGTACTCGGCAAACGCCATGAAGGCTGAAGACCCGAGTTTGGCAGGATTGCTTGGGGTGCACTCGGGTTAGCTTTGTGTTGCTTTGCTTTGCGCTGGTGGATTCACACATCTTCGGAGGTTTGGGCTGTGATTGCCACTGTGATACAATTGATTGCTCCCCTTCCCCCTTTTTCTTTACCAAGAAGATGCTGCTTTCATGTGTGTTTGTATAGTCATTTGGAAATCTCCTGAGGCAGATGTTAGATTTGAGTGGGCAATCGTCCCATCAGACTGGTGTTCATTTTCATACCATCTGACAATTGGGGCTGAGAAAAATAAAGCAAAACAGTCACAGTTCTCCTAGCCCCTTTCGGTCCTCCCCGCCACTACTTGTACAGCCAGGTCCCTGACTCATGAAGTTTTGATCAAACCTCTCTTTTGTAGCTACCTTTTCCTCCTGCTGCCTTTCCCCGTCTTATTAGAGGGTTATTACTGCTCCGGGGGAAATCCAGAGACTGCATTTGCCCTGGGGGATCTGTTTCTCCAACGAGGCTTCCAGACTTCCAGAATGCCTCCTGCTCCTGTCTGACCTGAAGGGGAAAGAAGGGAACACTTTTTTCTTAAACTGGTTTACTTCCTTGGACGGGTGCAGACTTTACCTCTTACGTGCTAGTCTTCATTTCTATTTTTATTGGAGGCTTGTTTGAGCAGAATGCAAATGAGTTACATGTGTCTGTCTCACAGGCCAGTTTTTTTCCTGCCACATTGTATGAGTAACCAGGATGGAGATTAGTAGACCAGTCAGAAGAGATCTTTGCAGGGGATGGTGGTCTGTGGAGGAGGGGTGGGTAGGGGTAGGGGCGTGAAACCATTCCTCAGCTCAGCTCTGCACTTCTGACTGTAGTGGAGACGGGGTGAGACTCAACACCTCTTTAGAAATAATATAACATATAATGCGTGTGTGTGTGTGTGTGTGTGTGTGTGTAAAAAAGACTCTTGTCGCGTCTTTAAGAACTGGAGAACCATCTGTCTCTCTCTTCAGGATGATGCCCGACAGTTATTTGTCTTAGCTGGCAGTGCTGAGGAAGGAGTCATGACCCCAGAACTGGCAGGAGTGATTCGACGGCTATGGCGAGATGGTGGCGTGCAGGCTTGCTTCTGCAGGTCCAGGGAGTACCAGCTCAACGATTCTGCCTCATAGTAAGTCATTTCCCTCTGTCACAGAAAATAGCTCAGTTCAGGGCCCATCCTTAAGGACATGGTGAAGTAGCAGACACTCTTGAAGTCTATAGAGTCCTCTTAGAGATTGTTTCCGTTTAGTTGGAGAGCCCTTGGTCATTTTGTACGACTTGGAGAAAACTTTTTCCTCTTGGAATGTGAATGGGAGACCTGGCACCAGGAAAGGAGCTCTGTGGTAGTTGGGGAACCTCCTGCAGCTGGCTCCTGGTTCTCTCCCCGCTCAGGAATCCCTCTGCGCACCAGGGCTTTGCATCGATTGCCAGCCAGCGAGGGAGTTTAGGATGGTGATTCCCTTTCTATGCATCCGCCTCTTGGGCTGGGTTGCGCTATGGGTTTCCCGGGGACTAGTCACTACTGATAAATCTTTTGCCAGATAATGCAATAGCAGACTTTATATAGAAGGAGATGTTGAGCCTTGGAACGAAATTGAAGCATCTGTTTGTCAAGGAAATTCTCTTGGTTTACGTGCTTTTAGGAAATTTGTAATGACTAATTCTTTTAAGCTATAATGTGCTATCTTATTTTGCTTCTTTTACATTTTTACTTCTAATACCTGTATTCAGAGTGTTTTTTTAACATGCATTTTGGGGGCTTGGTGAGTTCTTGTGACTTGTATTCATTTCTTTACTAAATGAAGACATATTTAAGCATTAAGGTATTTTCTCCTGTATTACATTTTCTTACTTGCCCCATTCTCATTCCAACTTAAGTTGTTATAGAAGAAATTGAATGAAATTTGAAAAACTTACTCTTTAAGAGAAAATTTGACCTGTGAACCATTTCAAGATTCTTGCCCATCTTTTTTTAATATTTTTAAGTTGCAGTTATGGGTAGTTTAAAGAATTCTCCCTGCAGTTATCAAAGCTAGATTGTAGTTGTTTCTTCCATCATACATTTGGCAATCTCTAAATCCTCCAGCTACACCTGAAGACTTGTGGTTTATAGAGGTGCTGTTTTTGTGTGTTTTTTCATAATTGATCTAAGCTTGACTGGTTCCTTACTAATGACTAGGGGCCCAGTGCACAAATTCGTGCACCTTGAAAGGAACTGTGGGCTGTGAGGCTGCAGTGGGCACAGGGGCAGGTCTTGGCCCATCCTGTGGTCCCCCACCTGGCCCCTCCCACCATGGCCTGGGTCCCCTCTTTGCTGGCAGCCCCCGCTGCCGCTGCCCCCATGCGCTTGGCATCGGCCCTGGCCCCACTCGCACCCACTGATGGCGTGGAGCGATTGGGGCCGGCGCCAGCAGCAGGTGCAAGCAGGGCCGGCGTCAGCAGCAGGTGCGAGTGGCTGCTGCTGCTCCGATCACCCCTCAGGAGAAGGGGGGAAGTGGAGAAGCCCTCGGGTGATTGGGGCTTGGGGCCGGCAGCCACCACTGCACCCGCTGACTCCACCAAGTGATCAGGACCAACTCTGGCACCAGCAAGCAGGTGCGAGCGGGGCTATCACTGGCAGCGGATGTGAGAGGCAGCTGCTAGCCCCAATCACCCCTCAGGAGTAGGGGGAGGTGGAGAAGCCCTGAAGGGTGATTGGGGCCGGCAGCTGCCTTTCGCACCCGCTGCCAGTGATGGCCCCGCTCACACCTGCTGACAGGGCTGAGTGATGAGGACTGACGCCCGGTGCAGGTGCAAGAGGGGCCGGCGCCAGCAGCAGGTGAGAGTGCCGGGCAGGACCACAGTGCACGGGAGCAAAGAATTGTCAGTAACCACCAGAGGCTCGCCCGATGACAGCGACCGGCGCCCCGTTTGGTCTGGCGCCCCTACTCACTTGCTCCACCATCCCACCATGGCCGACGCCTGCCATGTTCTTCGTATCAGGCCATAAATCTTTTTTTTTTTTACATTTTTATTTTTTTTTATATATATATTTCATTGATTTTTTACAGAGAGGAAGGGAGAGGGATAGAGAGTTAGAAACATCGATGAGAGAGTAACATCAATCAGCTGCCTCCTGCACATCCTCTACCCTCTACCGGGGATGTGCCCGCAACCAAGGCGTATACCCTTGACCAGAATCGAACCTGGAACCCTTCAGTCCACAGGCCGATTCTCTATCCACTGAGCCAAGCCGGTTAGGGCGGCCATAAAGCTTTAGAAACCCTGAAATGGTGAAAAATTTAATTTAGCTGGGAATCAGTCTTTTAATTATTTTATGACAAATTAAATTTCTTTGAAGGTATTTATAGTTTGTTTTTGGCTTAGATTTTTAAAAAAACTACAACTTTCAGTTTCATAAATAAAAACAGGAAATACTCATTCTTACTGAGCATAGTTCTCTTTTTAGTAATTCACACATGTTCTTTAAAGTCCTATCACTTTGTGTGGTGTTTAGAGAATCTACTCTAGCTGTCTCCTCTGCTAGGCTCACGTTTTCTGAGTGCTGTGATGGGAAGCTGTGATTCGGTCTGCCACTTTAGCTCAGGACCTACTTCTGGCAGGAGCCAGTTTAGTCTGTTGACGTGCTGTGCACATGGTTGGCTTCCCCAGGTAAAAATAAACGTGTATTTTATTTAGTTACCTAAATGATTTGGAAAGAATATCCCAAACCAACTACATTCCAACTCAGCAAGATGTCCTGCGGACAAGAGTGAAGACCACAGGCATTGTGGAAACGCATTTCACCTTCAAAGAACTGTACTTCAAGTAAGTCACCAACACGACATCTTTCTTCAGGTGGTCTCTCTCAGTCCGGGTGAAAGTGCTCCAGGCAGCAGCTCTTGTTTTAGAAACTTACCGTATCCGTCAGCCTGTGTTTGAATGTTTCAACTAGGGGAATCCTAGCATTTCCTTTTTCTCCAAGTAGCATAAATACTTTGGTCCATTTGGAGGAACTAAAATAAAAATTAAGTTATAACTTGGGTGTCAATAGAAGTAATCATATGGCTACCACTGTGTTTTATTTCATTTTTATTGATTTCAGAGAGGAAGGGAGAGAGAGAGAGAGAAACATCAATGAGGAGAGTGAATCATTGATCGGCTGCCTCCTGCATGCCCCCTCCTGGGGATCAAGCCCACAACCCGGGCCTGTGCCCTGAGCAGGAATCGAACCAGTGACCTCCTGGTTCATAGGTCAGTGTTCAACCACTGAGCCACGCCGACTGGGCGCAATGTGTTTTGTTTTTAATTGTATTATTTTCAGCCACTTTTTTGTTGGAACCACCAAGACAGGTATTGGGTGTTTATTGTTTAGAAGGGTAACAACAATTCCAAAAGGGCAGGAGACCAGTCATGTGGCTTTGTTTGGCCATTTTGGCATTAAAATGGAAATGCTTTTCTCACCAGTATCAGTCCTTTCTTCCTGGTTGCATATCCCTTTAAGTTTAGTGGAATGGAGCTAATGTAGTCAGGACTCTAGTTTGATCTGTGCGCAGTATACGCACAGCTGAGTTTAATACAGTGCAGGGTGGGAAATATTTCTGGGAATAAAGATATTTGGAGAGGTATGATGACATACAAACAGTGGTTGTTTTAGAGAAAATTCTACTATTTCAATACAAAGAATTTTCTCATCAGCATTAGTAATTTTAAAATAGGTTTCAGCTCACCTCTGTGGTGTTGGTCTTTTGTAAATATTAGAACTGTTTTTGGTTTCTGTTTTCTGCTTCTGTGACCTTTGAGATTAGAAGTAGACTTTCCCCCTTCAATGTCTGATGTTCTTTTTAGCTACCTCTTTATGCTTGTATGCAGGACGCAGTAGTGAGCATTGTTGCATACAAATGTAACTTTTAGCTCAGAACTTCTATTTTCTTTTCTCTGAAAAAAAATTAATTTAGAGGATTTATGAAATTTACACAGTTAGGTATTGGATACCAGTTGAGGCCTTGAAATTGTAGTATACCTAAACAGATTTGAAACCTGGAAATAACAGTCCAGCCGAATATTTATAGAAGAGTATTTATCTTTAGAACTGGTGAACTTATTTAACAAGAGTGGCAGAGGCCCTGGCCAGTGTTGCTCAATGGGTTGGATCATAGTGTCATGCACTGAAGGGTCACATGTCCGATTCCCAGTCAGGGCACTGGCCCAGGTTGCAGGTTCGATCCTCGATTAGGGCACATATGGGAGGCAGTGGATCAATGTTTCTCTCTCTCTCCCCCTCCCCTTTCCCTTCCCCTCTTCCTCCCTCTCACTCTGTCTCTCCCTCTCCCTGTCTCTCTCCCTCTTCCTCTCTTTTTAAAAAAAAAAATAAAAACATATCCTCAGGTGAGAGTAAAAAAGAGTAACAGAGGCTACTTGGGTTATCACCCTTGAAACCATGTCTCTGTGTACTATAAGGTTAGCAATCCATTTATAATTAAATGTCACAACCTTTATTTAGTGTGGGAAACTTTCTTGTTGGTGTTGGCATAGATTGATCTCTAGTTACGTAAACCCTACTGGTCTTCCATGTCAGGATCAGTGGCCAGATCTCATTAAGGTGCTGCACCTACTTTATTGTTGGCATGTAGCTATCTTATTATGAAGTACTATCACTTCTTCCTTTTCCTCTTCTCTCTAGGCAAAGCCACTACCCATTTATTCACACATTTATTGAACATCTACTATAGGCAAGGCATTGTGTAATTGCTTACTTGCCTCTCAGTTACGAGGTAATGTTTATAAAATGTCCATCTGTTAGTGAATGATACTATAAATGTTAATATGTGCTTCAAGTCCAGGTTGGGAGCGTCATAGTGTTCCACTAGCTTTATGAACTTTTTAGAAGAAAATGGAGGTGTGAACTGAAATTATTGGGGTACCAGTGTATGTCTCCCCTTGAGAGACATCCTCGGTGAAATATATGATGTTAGCGTTCCGAAAACCTATAGTGTGACCCTGTATCAAAGCCAACTTGTGATTGCATCATTACAGGTATCATGACCAAAGATCGGAAAAAAAAAAAACAACACTGTAAGATCAATCAGAAGAAAAAGTTGGTCATGGAGAGAGAAAATGACCATTTTCTTCAAACACACATGGAGAAATTACTCAACTGCCACAGTCTCTGCAGGGGAAAAAATCTCTGGAACTAGGTCCCTAGCCACTGTAGATCTGATAACTAAACCAGCCTGGCAGAGTTTTAACCTTAAACATTTTGTCACCGTCATCAAACATGCATCTTCAGGATGTCTGACCATTTGTATGCCTACCTCCTCTGACCCTAGTACCAGCTGAGCCACAGCTGTGCGGGTGCTTCTTGTGCTGGAGGAGGTGGATGAGGACCTTGTTGACAGAAGTTCAGCAGGTGACTCAGGATATCAAGTGAGCCCCCAGAAGGGAGCAGTGGACTAACACGCAGGGATGGAGCAAGAAGCGTGCCAGCACTTGAGGCTTTGTTAGTGTTAATCAGGTTCAAGTAAGACGGAGGGTTGAGAAACATAGATACTGACTTGTTAAGAGTCCTACCAAAAACCATAATTTCCTTTTTTCCATAATCTCTGAAATATCTTTCTTTAAGAAAAACATACCTCAATTATACCTACATTTTTTTTAAAAAGAAAGAAAGGGAGAGGTTATGGAAGAGAATGCAGGTTGGGGGTTTATATTTTGTTATGCTCTCAAAAGAGGTAAACCATTTGAGAGGTGCAGTGGTTTGTGGGTAAGAGCCTGGGTGCTGGGGTCAGTGCCTGGGTTCAGATCCTCAGTCCCCATTTGTTAGTTGTGTGTCCTTGGGCAAATTAGTTAACACATCTGTGCCTCAGTTCCTTCATCTGTAAAATGGGGATACGTGCAGGAGTCAGGAGTGCTATGAGGGTTAAATCAGTTAAAGCACTTAAGATGTTTAGGGTGGTGTCTGGCATCATGGTAAACACTCAGTAAATATTAGGTATCGTTATTATCTTCAGTTGTATTATTCAGCTCTTTATTCCCCCTGCCCTTTTTCCTCTCCTTCCTTTCATTCATTTCAGTGCGTACTCTGCTGGCTTGGCACATCTGATACAAGCTGATAGAGAGGAGGCTCAACTGTCTCTGAAATGAGAAGTTTGATTATTCCAGAGATTTATTTTCTCATGTTTTGTTTTCCTTTTAGCCACAGATAATTATTTTGACTTACTTTACCTGCTCCTTTGTCTGTGTTTTCCCTTCCAAGTGGGGTTTGGAATATGCAGTAGTGGGAAACCCCTCACCATTTCCGTTTAGGGAGGGGTGTGTGATCTTGCTGAATCTGTGCTTTCCCCCTCCCTCAGGATGTTTGATGTAGGTGGCCAAAGATCAGAACGAAAAAAGTGGATTCACTGTTTTGAAGGAGTGACAGCAATCATCTTCTGTGTGGCCCTCAGTGACTATGACCTCGTTCTGGCTGAGGATGAGGAGATGGTATGTCGGAGCCTCTGGGAAAAGCCCGTCTTGTGCATCCAGGAAATGGAAAATAATTTTTACGCAGACTTGGTGCATCCGTGTGCTCATTGAATCAAAACTTATGTCCCTAACTCTTTTCCTTGTCAGTGAAATTAGATTTTCAAAATACTCACTCATGCCCCGTTGACTCGTAAGAGATACGGCCATGGCAGCACATTGAGTATGCGGGCAGGATTAAGTCCTCTGATCAGCCAGTCCTTCTTCCCACCTTCTGATCTCCCAGGAATTACAAAAATGAGGACTGGCCCCGACTTTTTGTTATCAAGTGTCTGACTTAATGCCACGGTGCCATTCAGGCCTTTTAAAACTCGGTCTGTTTTTGCTTCTTGTGATTTGACCTGTCGTTCTTTCTTTCTTTCTCAGAACCGAATGCATGAAAGCATGAAACTCTTTGACAGCATTTGTAACAACAAGTGGTTTACAGACACTTCAATCATTCTCTTCCTCAACAAGAAAGATCTTTTTGAGGAAAAAATAAAGAGGAGTCCATTAACTATCTGCTATCCAGAATACACGGGTAAGCGTCTTCAAAGATTTTGTCGGAAGCACCCACCTGGGATCAATACTTAACGACATTCCCACAACTGCCGTTTGTCTGGAACAAGCCTGCTGTCCTCCTGGGGGGTGTTTGCCGGTAGTGGAGTCAGCATAAGTATGTGATTAGACCCCTTGAGTCTAACGTGCTGTTCCAGACACAGACGCGTTTACCAGTTTGTTTTATCTTTCTGTTCTCATTTTTGAGGGATATAGAGAAAGATAAAAATCAAAATTCGGCATAAATACGTTCAAGAAAGTGCAGGGATAAGGTGCAGTCTCTGCACTCAAGGAACGGACAGTAGTTGTAGCGAGAGATCCGCATGGCCACACAGAGAATCTCATTATAGTATAAAATGTTGATGCGTAGAAGAACAGAAGCAGTGGTTACCTCGATGGGATCAGTGCAGTCTTCGTCTCGAGGAAGTGACACTTAGAGTGAGACAGGACAGGATGAATTAGAAACCACCAGGCGGACGGGGGAGTAGGAAGGAGGAATAGCATATATGGAGGTAAAGGGGACATGATTTGTTCCGGAACCTAGGAGGAATTTGGTATGGCTGAGCTTTAAGAGGTGGGAAGGACTGGTTGGAGGGATGGGATGCTCATGCAGCGCCTAGTTTCTCATGCCGAGACCATGAGGAAGGAACTATTGAAGGACCTTAATTGGATACATGGAATCGTAGGACCTGTGCTTCAAAAAGATTATGCAGTAAGTGGTAATGAAGATAGAGAGTAGGGGAGTTGAATGAGTAAGGACTCTCTGGGTGCAAATAAAAACTTGTGGTGAAGATACAGGGATATATCATAGACGTCCAGGGCAAGAATGCAGACATGTCTTAACAGTGCAGTTAGAACTAGGAAATAGAAAGCTGTCAAGAATTCCGATTTCTTTTCTCTCCTCTCTCTTTTATTTTCCCCTGTGTTTTCTTTATTCTTCTCTCCTTACCAACTCTTTCTGCTGCACAGTTTATGTGCTAAAAGAAGGTCCTGCCACTGTTTCTGTATCTCCCCCATTTAAAAGACCAGGCCAGACTGGTCCACAGTCCCAGGTTCACATTCCCAGGAGAGACGTGGCTGCCGGGGCTGCACCACTACGACTTTTACATCAGAGTTGGGCATTTCCCGGGAAAGGGGCCCCTTCGCTGAGCAGACACTGTCAATGCCGTCTAGAATAAGGTGAGGGCAGGGGCGTGGGAAGAGGCAGAGCTACTCCCCGACTTCTGTCTTCATTGGATGCTGGTGCTGGTGCTGTGCTCTGAAGTCATATTTAGGAATGTTGATTTTGAAGTGTCTGGAACATCCAGATGGAGATATCTAATAGGCAGTTATTGTGTGCGTGGCCTTGGAGCCTGGGGAGAGGTTGAGGGTTAAGGTGTATTGGTTTGGGACACAGTGTGGAAATGAAAATGATGACTCGGTGGTGGTTATAGAATGAGGAGAGAAAAGGACCATGGATGGAATGGGAAAATACCAGCCTCTCTCGGCAGGAGAGAGAGAAAGGTTTGTAGAGGGTCCAAAGAGAAGTGAGGAGTCTAAGAAGTGAGGAGTGGGCAACAGTGTTTGTGCAGAAAAATACGATACACGTTGGAAAGTGACCTCGGGAGTTGACCGTGACTGAGAGCAGTAAGGGGAGTGGTAAGAGGGGAGAATGTTTGTAGGCTTAGCGGTGAGCGCCTATAGCAGAAGTATAGTTATAAAGAGTGGATATGATGGATAGAGCGAGATTTGCAAGCAGGCAGGAACAAAGGCATCCGGAGTCTAGGTAGGGCCCTGGCCGACGTGGCTCAGGTGGTGGAGCGTTCCCACGCACCAGAGAGTCGCTGGTTCAGTACCCAGTCAGGGCACATACCCAGGTTGCGGGTTTGAGCCCTAGTCAGGATGTATGCAGGGAGGCAACTGGTGGATTTTTCTCTCTCGCATCAATGTCCGTCTGTCTGTCTGTCTCTCTCTCCCCCTCCCCCCTCCCTCCCTCCCTCTCCCCCTCTCCTTCTACCCCTCCCTCTCTCTTTCCCTTCTTTTCTCCCACCCTCCCTCCCTCTCTCACTCTCTCCCTTCCTCTGTCTAAAATCAATAAAAAACATACCCTTCCTTTGTCTCTCTAAAATCAATAAAAAACATACGAGTCTAGATAGGATGAGTGGACGAACAAAGAATGGCATGTCCATGGAGCATCATTCAGCCATAAAAAGGAACAAAGCACTGATGGCTGCTACAGCTTGGGTGAGCTCCACAAACATTATGCTGAATGGAAGAAGCCAAATACAAAAGGGCACACTTGTGTGATTCCTTGTATCCGGTCCATCCAAAGTGGGCACGGCCATGCAGACGGAAAGCAGATGGGCTGGGGGTTACCAGGAGGTAGGTGGGGGATGGGATGTTTTCTGGGGCTAACAGGTTTTGAAACCAGAGAGAGGTGGTGGCTGCATAACATTGTGAATACAGGAAATGCCACTGTATTGTCCGCTTTGAAATGGTTGTTACGTGTTAGTGGATTTTACCTCAGCTTTATAAAAGGAGTTTAGGTGGAACAATTGAGTTTGGAACCAGGGAGAATACACCTCTAAGACCAAAGGCACAAAAGTAAGTGCAGATAGCAGTAACTTTTTAAGCAAGGTGTTGAGCTAAAAGGTTAAGATTAGAGTTTAAGCCCCATGGCCTGTTTCTCAGGGAAGTTGGAAATGTGGTCCTCTGGTCGGAGTGAGGCGGGAGTTGAGAGCTGGGTGAGTCTATATACAAAGTAGGCGGGGGTGGGGGGGAATCTTTTTAAAAGTTTTTTAGTATGTATTTTTATTGATTTCAGAGAGGAAGGGAGAGGGGAAGAGATAGAAACATCAGTGATGAGAAAGAATCATTGATGGCTGCCTCCCGCACGCCCCCTACTGGGGATCGAGCCCACAACCCATGACCGGGCGGGAATTGAACCGTGACCTCCTGGTTCATAGGTTGGAGCTCAACCACTGAGCCACACCGGCTGGAAATCTTTCTTAAGTAAAAGGATTGACATTAATGTTCAGTCAGGAGTCTTCTTCACACATAGCAAAGAGCCCTCGATGTCACCACTGTGTGTGTGTGTGTGTGTGTGTGTGTGTGTGTGTGTGTGTGTGAACTTCCAAGCCTGTTTTCTGTTTACTGTATCCTACTGAGGGGTTCCCAGTCCTGGTTTCCCAAGTACCAACACCTGTTCCTACCAGACAGACGTGTGTGTGTGTGTGTGAACTTCCAAGCCTGTTTTCTGTTTACTGTATCCTACTGAGGGGTTCCCAGTCCTGGTTTCCCAAGGACCAACACCTGTTCCTACCAGACAGACATGTTTTCAGTCCTCCATTGCCTGTAAACTACACACGTCCTGCAGGTCTGCGGGAAACCATTTCAGGCCCCTACCAGACTGTCTTTCTTCAGTTCTTAGACAGCCTGTTGAAATGCCTTTTGTTATTTCATGTTGATGTGCTCGGTGCTGGTATTTTTTGTTACGCCTGATGTCACTGACAGCAAGCAGCCTCTGGTTCGCAGGAATCCCTGTTTCTGTTGCCTTTTCCTGGCTCTGCAGCCAGTTCCGATGCTACTCTCAAGGCTCACAGGTAGACAAGATGGTGTAGGAAGCAGGTGATTAAGGGTGTTAATTACAAATGTTGACAATGGGGTTTGGTCCTCCCTCCCCCACCACCACTCCCCCACCTTAAGAAAATTACAGCATTATTGAGGTATAATTCACATACCATAAAAATGACTGCTTAAAGGGGTGTGATTCAGGGCCCTTTCCCTTTGCATCTGTTAGTGTACCTTTGGTTCTTTAAATTATTGCATCAAGGCTCTGAGGCTAAGCCCCCTTAACAGTGGAATAGTTTTGAAAAGAAGCGTGACTTACCCTTTTGAATTCTTTCACATCTCTTCAAGGAGTACAGGCTTTGTGACCTTCTAAACAATTGTGTTCTTCTAGAAATGTATGCTCCTACTCGCCTACTTTCCTTTTGTACTTTGTCGGGATTTTTAGCCAAGAAGTCTAAATGAAAGGGGAAAGAGAAACTTAAAGTTTGCTTTTCTGGGTCTTGGTGTGTGATGATTTTGTTCAGTTTGTGATACGAGTCCACTCTGAAGAAAAACCTAATGACGAGAGAAATACAGAAATGTGTCTCTATTCCATTGGCCCAGTGCCTGCCCTCCCTTTGTCGGTGAAGGATGAGGCAGCTATTTAATTTAACCGAGGATGTGGGGTGTCTGCCTCAGGTTCCAGCACATACGAAGAGGCAGCTGCTTACATCCAGTGCCAGTTTGAAGACCTGAACAGAAGGAAGGACACCAAGGAGATCTACACCCACTTCACCTGTGCCACCGACACCAAGAACGTGCAGTTTGTTTTCGACGCTGTCACAGATGTCATCATCAAGCACAACTTGAAGGAGTGCGGGCTTTACTGAAGCGTGGGGACGGGAACCAAAGGTAAAACCGGGGCCGTGGTTACCAGCGCGGCAGCCCTGACTCACGGCTCGGTACACGTTCTCTAACGAAGACGGTTCTTCCTTTCTAGTGACCACACGTGGAGTGTTGAGACCAGCCCTCTCCTGCTGTCTCATTGTGCAGCAGCGAGCATGGCTGGGACCAGGGACGGCGGCAGCATGCAGGACTCTCGTGCGCTAGCACAATCTTCTGTATTCGGGACTCTTAATTGACACGCAACGCTCATGTCAAACATGGAATTGGACAGCCGTAACGTATGAATCACGACATCACTTGGATTTCAAAACCTCAAATGTTAGGGCAGATGTGAAGTTGAGGTGCTGCATTCCAGAACTTCAATATGTAGCTTCTTTTTTTCCTTGTTAACAGACCATCAGTAGTTTATTTTTCAAGGTGTTTTTTTTTTTCCCATCAAGAATACAAAATTTTATTTCTTTGTTTGCAAAAGAATCTTTATTAAAACACACACAGTCTTAACTATGCACAAGATACGAGCAGACCATCTTGAAAATATTCCTCTTAGTAGGAACTCTTTGTTTTTTAACTCTTGGTATGGTCAGAATATAATATTTCTGTACTTGTGTAATTCTTCAGTTATTGGGACTATAATTATGGCTTTTTTGGATGAAACGTGTGTTACTATTCTGTTGAATGTACCATAATGATTTCTAACTGGTAATTACAGTGGAGAGTTCTGTCTAGCTCTCTTTTTTTTAAGCTTAGGGTTGAGGGTTAACCGGGTTTATGCTGATCACCAAGTTACTAAATAAATGCTTCTGTAGTATGATAAAGTCAATTTCTTGGATACAGACATACCCAGGGCAGCTGCCAATCAAATGCAAATTGCTAAGTTTTGTCTTTTTTTTTTTTAATTGCTAAGTTTTAAACAGAACCAGTGACTTTGCTGCTGCGTCCCTGCTAAATTGGCCGCTCTGATCCTTGCTCGTCTGTCTCAGTCAGAGCGAGTTTTGTAAACGATGTCCCTTGTGTTTCATCTCCTGTGGCCTTTTTTTCGGTTGGGAAACATCTGAAGTGTATTAACAGTGCATGCTTTAACTTTGGAAACGTGGTGCCAAAGCCCTTTGCCATTGTTTACTGTAGCAATGTTAATTGTAATAATCCTTAGGACGTTCTTTTGCCGAAACCATTGCATTCGGGGGCCTTTTTCCACGTTGTGTGTACAGATTTTAATCTGTTCTAGTGGCAGCAGTATTAAAATGATGAGTAAAGAGTCCAGGTTTGTTCCTGTTTGTAACTAGTCCTTTCTGGAAGTAGTTTCTTTTGTTTCTTTTTGCCCCTGCCGATGTGCTTTGGCCTTTGTCTGAGTGGGCTTAGGTAGAAGGTTCGCTGGAGGCTAGCCTTTTGGTGTAATTGTATTGTTGAACCTGGGCCAGCCTGAGGTCTTATGTCCCATCTGGGTAAGTGACAGGCCGTCACAGCCCATTTCCCACATTTACATTTCGGTTGTGTGGGGAGCTGTAGTGGCCTCTGCCTGCAGGTCCTTTTGTACAATCTACAGCAAATGTCATTAAATAGTGGACGGTCCATTGCGGAGGCAGATGAAGAGAATGCATTTTGAGCAGTCCCTATCACTGGTCTAAGCAGTGCCTTTTGGGTCCAATCTTTTAGGATTGGATTCTGTTTCATCTTTTGATGTCACCTTTCACTAGTTTAAAAAGAAAGAAAAAATGTTTGGTGGTCATCGAAGCTGGTTCCAGAAGTAAGCCACAGTAGTTCAGTGCCTTTATTGGTAGTTTTTTTTTCTTTCTTTCTTACTCTTTTTGGGAAAAGTATTACTATGCAGATGGTGAACTGTGTTCCCTAAGGATTTTATTTTAGGGTTGTGAAAACTGGACCTAAAAGAAAGAAAATTACCAGCTTTAATTGTGATTGACTTACGCCCACAATGTAAATAGGGATGATAGTTCTTGTTTGTTTTGACTATATCTTCCCCTTATTGTGTTTTGTAAATAGAATCATCTGGAAATGAGAATTGCTCCAGTGTTGTTTTAACTGCAGTGTTTCTATAGTCTGGGCTGATGGGATGGTGGTGTTGATAGCCCATAATAACAGATAACTCCAAAATGTTAATTTTACTTTGAAATGCATTTTGTATTTTCATTTGTATATGTCTGTGTTCATTTTTAGCCCTTCTGTTAGTGAAAAATAGTAGTTCTCCACTTTTCTGCCTCTCACCATTTACTCTTGTTCTGTGTTTACATGAAGATCAACCCCCACCCCCTCCCCCATCCCAAATAACTTACCTGAATGTACATTCCTCGGTAGACACAGGGACACAGTTGCAGTCAGTGGTTTTCAAATATGCCTTAAGTCCAAAACACCTGGATCCATCTCAGAGATTGACTCTTGGCCAGCGGCCTAGCAGTCCATAACTTTAAAAAGGTTATTCTGATCGTCAGGCTTGCAGATCACTATTGTATCTTGAAATACAAGATTCTTTCTTATAGCTAGAATGTGGGGGTGAAACATCCTATCTAGTAGCCTGGAGAAAAGATTTTATATTTGTAATTAAAGAAACAAAAAGTTGCCTGTGTCTGGCTGTGAAGAATGCTAGAGATTTGTGATGGGTCATGTTTCAGAATTCAGGTGGCCAGGCTCTGGATCATCCAAGAAATCGGCACATCTAAGAAAATTAAATTGTAATAAATAAAGAACAGTATTTAACAGACCTGAGCAGGAAGGACTGCGGTAGTAGCTTCTTTTTGTTGACAGTCATGTCTTCCTCGCCTGATTCAACCTTGGGCTGTGGAATTGCCGCCCACTAGACTCTATATAAAGAGGGGCGTTCTGCTTCCTGGCCAGTCCCCTCTACCTTATTAACTCAGCCTTGCAACAGATTTCACCTCCTGGCATGAAAATTCCAAAAACATTTACAGTTTTTGTACGTGGACTTTGAGGTGCCATTTTTATTTTGGACAGTTAGATTTCTCAGTCTAGTTCAGTGTATCATTTTATTATTTCCACTGATGGATTGTTCTTCTTCATAAAGTGCCTTCTAAGCATAGATGGACCACATTTTAAAAAACTGTTCTCTTGCCTTGTTTATTTTTTCTTCTGCCTATTGGTTTTATTATATGCGTATTTTAGAGTATTTAAAAATAATTGCTGGTTCTTCCAGTCCTTTTGCTCACCTTAATTGTGTACATCCTGGTCATTGTTCTCCTTTGTGGTTGTGACTGTCTGTGGACATTGTTTGCCTGACCTGGCTAAGTACTCCACCTGTTTATCTGTTTGCTTAGCGTAGTTCTGCAGTTCCCTATGGCAGAGCTCCTCGCTGTCTGGCAGCCACATAGAAGCTAAAGTTAGTCTCATTCCAGTTAAACGCTGCCTTTGATGGATTTTCCCCTTCCAAGTGTTCAAACACTCTCAGTTAGTCCTCTGCTCATTTATAAAACCGAAAACAGCACTTACTCCCTTCCCTCTTGCGAAACCTTTTAGGTGTGATACTGATATGACTTAGTGTGGGGTTTTTTTTTTAATGTTTTTATTGACTTTTAGAGAGAGAGGAATGGAGAGATAGAAATGTCTATAAGAGAGAAACCTCATCGATCAGCTGCTGCTTGCCCGTCCCCTAATAGGGATCAAGCTCACCCGGGCGTGCGCCCTGACCGGAATCAAACTATGACCTCGTGGTTCCTGGGTGGACGTCAGCCACTGAACCACACCCGGCTGGTTGTGGTACTGACTTTAACAGCAGAGTTGTCTCAGTTCCCCAGTATTCTTCTCGAGGCTTCACAGTAACATGAGAGATGCGACCTCGGACTAGCCACAGCTCTCTGCCTGGCTTCAGGGCCATCCAAGCACAAGAGAAAAGCAGCGGCTTCGAGGCCTCCCGTTGGAGGTGATCTTGCTGTCTGTCCGCCACTGGGAAGTAAAAGAAAGACGCAAGGCCCTGGAGAATGCCTTCCGGGACGGTCAGATCCTCGTCTGGGCGCCTTTGCTTAGGTTTTAATATCCCCCCCGCCCCTCCCCCCCACCACATACCCCTGCAATTTTCTCATAACCTTTTATGAGTTACTTCTGCTGAGGAGCATGTCCTTCTGAACAAGTCCGGGCAGTTTCTTCCTGGTGCTGCGTCAAGCCTGGCTCTGGCCCGTCTTCTCAGGAATAAGGTAATCCGGAAGGTTCCACGGGAGTAGATAGATGAGATCCACGATTACGACGTGGACGTTCCTTGGCCGGGCTCCTCTTTATTTGCCAGGAAGAAGCACTTTTTGTACATGACTGAGATTATCTAGTTTTTATACAAAATTAAGGCAAAACAAGAAACTGGGACTTGTGAACATTTATTTGACTGCATTTATTTATGCGTCGGAAAGGGAAAGATTCCCATACCACACTGAAAATAAAATCCCGTGACAGCTCTTTTTGGAGGGGCCTGGGACAGGGTAGGGGAGGGGAATGATGGAGGAGTCCAGGAGTAAAGGCTGGTGTGCCCGGTGCTGATGTTTGCCCGAAGTCCAGTGGGAATCAACAAGGTGGCGGCGGTCATAAGGTAATTAGCAAGACACACCGTGTCAGTGTACGAGCACTCACTAAGCTGTGAGGTTTGAGAGCCGGAATATTACATTCTGTACACCTGGGTTTTTCTATCTCCTAACCTCTATTCTCCTCCGTCGTGTGCCCATATCCATGTATGAGAGGTTCCCCCCGTAGACATAAGTCACCAGAAATTACCTGTTCTAATTGTTCATTCCTGCTCATGTAGGATGAAGGTCCTGAGGCCCCAGAATCTGAGCAGGTTGGAGAGTTGTTGGGTGTGCTGGGTTCTGTTTGCTCCCCATTTCCAACCAGCCATGAAATCTTTCGGTCTTCCATTCCTATTCCGTTAACTAAAAGCAGGCTTAGTTGTACCTTCCGACTGCGGCGTTCCGTGGCTCTCATCAAACAGAAGAACTTTTAAAGGGGCTTCGGAAATATTCGTGACACTCAAGATTGCACTGCAGAGCCGTTGCAGCTGCTTGTCTTTTCTCGGCATCTCAGTGTCCGTGTCCGTTTTAAAGGCCTGAAGTGAAGTTCCGCTGTGTGTGGAGCAGGTAAAAGGTCTTTGTTTTTCTGTGTTACTTTTAAATATATCTTCATTGATTTCAGAGAGGAAGGGAGAGGAGAGAGAGAGAATCATCGATCGGCTGCCTCCCGCACCCAGGCATGTGCCCTGTCTGGGAATTGAACCGTGACCTCCTTGTTTGTAGGTTGATGCTCAATGAAAGGTCTTTGCTTTATTTTTTGTTCACACCATTGCTTGCTTTTTCGTGACCAAAAGGTTGTCAGTTCAATTCTTGGTCAGGATACATGCCAGGGTTGCAGCCTCGGTCCCCAGTGGGGGGAGCATGCAGGAGGCGGCTCTCACATCGATGTTTCTCTCTCACACTCTCAAAAAATCTTAAAAAAAGAAAAAAAGCCAACAGTGTGGTGTGATTGGGGGGAGGTGGGGCCTCCCTGTTTATTTGAAGATGGGTTAAATGGGATACATTTACACTGGAGGCCTGTGGAGACAGGTCATGTCTGTAGTGAGGATTCTAACCTGGTGCTTCAGAGCTGCAAAGATGGAACTGTACTCTGTGTGTTGATTTCCTTTGTAAATCTCTGAACCTAATGCCTTTTAAATATTCTGAGAAGGGCCCATGGGATTCAGGCTGCCAGAGGGATCCATGTCCCGTATAATAAAGAGCTAATGTGCTAATGAGACCAGTAGCCGGGCTGCGAGGGCCAAGCGCCTTGCACAAATTTTGTGCATCGGGCCTCTAGTACAAAAAATAAAAACCCCAAAAAACGACGAACAACAAGGACCTCAGAACCCCTGTATGTGGAATTCAAGCAAACAGGTAAGTCATGGTTGGAGCGAGCCATCCAGAAACTTCCCTGAACAGCTCTTGGATACAAGAGGTCTCACCCAGGTTTTTTCTTGGGCTTGAGTTTTGGTTTCTTTTAAAATATGTATATATTTTTATTGACTTGGGGGAGAGAGGGAAACATCAACGATGAGAGAGAATCATTGATCGGCTGCCTCCTGCATGACCCACACTGGGGATCAAGCCTGCAACTTGGGCACGTGCCCTGACCGGGAATCAAACCGGGACCTCCTGGTTCATAGATGGACGCTCAGCACTGAGCCACACCGGCCAGGCTCTGGCTGTAGTTTTTTGAGTGGCAGCAGGCAGAGTATTTTTCCTCAATTCTCCCAAGTTGGTTTCTTTTCAGGGATTCAGACTACTGAATGAATCCAATTTTAACAGCTGCAAGTGTCTTCTTCAGTGTTTCAAGCTCATATGGCTCTCTCGTATCAACATTGCTAGTAGCAGCCTAAGTGTGAATGTGTGCTTCTGGCCAAGAGTGTATTTTCATTTTAATTGACACATTCTTTCAGATACTAAATCTTGCTGCCAAGAGCCTTCTTCACTGGTAGTTGTAAAAATGCTAAATCCATACTGCACCGCCTCCTGTCAAGATAAATGCAGGCTTGTTTCCCCTCAAAGGAGTTCAGAGGAATCATTCGCTTGTTGGCCTGTTGGGGAAGATGTTTTCAGCCAGACGTTACATGGACCCACCCAACTGCAAAGATGTTTATTGCCTAAAGCAAGATCCGCTGCCTTCTTTATTCTGAAGCAAATAGCAGTTGAAATGAGGATTTCAGGATTGCTCACTTGTTCTGGATTCTATGGTGGAGTAGCAGCAGTAAGCTCATTAATACTCCAAGTGGGACTGTGCTGATGACCGACCCTCCACGCTTACTTAGAAAGCGCCCTGTATAGCTGAGAAACCGTTACCTACAGATAAAGAAGACTCGGTCTTGTGGGGGGCAGAGGGGTAGTCCGCTTAATAAAACGATGGTTCTCTGTGTGTGCCTTTGAAACTAACTCACCTCTGTTCAGTGATCGGGATGTCTGAGCTGAGGCACTTAGACGTCTGTTAGTAAAAAGGGGTAGTAGGTTTATCGAGGTTTTGTTTTTAATTGATTTTTGCTGTTTTGCTTAGGATAGTTCATCGCAGAACCTGGTATTGGATTTTCATAAATGGCAGTGTTTACATAGGTTTTCTTTCTGTGGCTCTAACCACAGAGTCTGTGCCTTCCCTGCAGCTATGTTTGCGGTAATCAGAACAGGCCCGTGAAGTAGGAGAAAAGTTACCATCACTTTACCGGTGAGGGACTCGTGAGAAAGGAAATGTTTACATTTTGTAGTCAGTTGCAGAACCAGTACCGGAGCCTGAGTCTTTTGGCTCCTGGCCTCCTGCTCTTTAAACTCGCTGACTACCCTGCTTTGAAAAGAACATGAGAGAGATGTCCAAGCACGTACACCTCCCCTCCAAGGGAGCACGCATTCATTCCCCATCTCACGGTGTCGTGACCGGACATCTGCTTAAAGTTGCCCATATTCCAAGCCTGCTCGCGGAAGACACACGTGGGAAATGGTGGAGGTTAGAAGAGCCCGCAGTCCTTGAGGTTTTCTTTGATGATAATATCTGTGACTGCGTCAAAGACAAATTTGACGTTTTGCGTGTCTGTAGCGCAGGTCATGTGACTGTAGATTTCTTTGACATCTTTTCGCATGTTGAGGTCAAGGAACTGGCTCTTGATATAATTCCCTGCATCCTCGTAAGAGTTGTTTCCTGGTTTTCCAGAAAAATAGTGAAGGAATGGGATAAATTAACCCTTAGCTGCTCGCTCACTTTTTAGGTGACTGACTTGACCCTCAAAGTGTCATGAGTCAAAGCAAATGCACATGGGGGCCTGCTTTTGAAGGGAAGGCCCTCTCTCGTATTGCACTCCAGTGTTTCTCACTTGAGTTGAGCAAAGAAGTCGAGGTGGGAGGTGTCTGTCTCCACCCTTGGTCTCTGGTAGATCCCATTGGAACAGGCAGGCAGTGGCCCTCCTGCATCTGACATCTGAATGTAAACCTAGCTCTGTCCACTGAGCCACGCCAGGTAGCGTGATGATTCTTTCTCATCGTTGATGTTTCTAACTCACTCCCTCCCTGAAATCAATAAAAAAATAAGTTTGGAAAACCTAGGACTGGATGCCTAAGTTTCTCTGATGAGACAGCCAAGTGTCACTTGGACATCACAGAGCTCCTAAGAGGAAGGAGTGCTAAGGGATGAGGGGTCATCAACTTGGCAGAAGCAGGGGGGGTTACTTGGTATTCCTCAGAGACAAGTTCCTTCCTGCGTCCTTGGTGTGGGAAATGGCATCACCCGTCATCACTAAGAAAGCATGACCTGCCCCCAGCCCTTGACACTTACCATCATACTCGGGGAAGCAAATGCTGAGATGCACCTTCTTGATTTTTTCCTCAAAGAGGTCCTTCTTGTTGAGAAAGAGGACAATGGATGTGGCCGCGAAGAACTTGTGGTTGCAGATGCTGTTGAACAGGTGCAAGGACTCATGCATGCGATTCTAGGGGGGAGGAAATGCATCAGAGACACCAGGCTGGGCTTACGGGATGGGCGTTTGCCTGCTGTTCTGGGAGAGACTAGTGCCAAATGCCAAAAGCAAGATAGGGAACAGCTTCTCTCTCTAGTTCAACCAACAGCATCTGGCTTCCTCCTGATCTTCAGATCCTGGCCGTGTGACTGGGGGGTGGGGGGGGGGGGAGCATCGCGCTTTCCTGGGTCTGTTTCCCTATCTCACAGGGTTATTACGCAGGTTAAATGAGGTCATGTATGGAGCATGCCTGTGATCGTGAAGGCCAAGAATGTCATGCAGGTCTTGGGGAGCCAGGGCACACTAAGGATTGTGACATCCGCACGTGCTACTGATCCAGGGTTGAGACTGGGCCCTTGTTAGCGTGTGCCCATTTGCGTCTCCAGGATGACTTTGATGGACTTCTGTGATAGGGTCCCGGATCTCAGTTCGGGCAGGAATGTAAATGGTGCCGAACGGTGAGGGCGAGAGAGCCCAGTGCCACGCCACAAGCACTTCTGCCCATTTCCTTCTCTGAGCGCCACTTTGACCGAGGAGAACAGGGGCTGTGTATCTGCAGAGCCCAGAGGGGCCCCAGGCCAGCCTGGTCTCAGGGAGCAGGCCATTAGGGTCTTGAAGGATGCGCTTAGCTAACTTGCTCAATCTTTTCATCTGATGAGAAAGAAAAAGCTAACGTGTAGCCTTTTGTCATTGCTCATACTCCTGCAAAACCTGTCAGACCTCGTAGACTTGAAGAGGTCTTGGAAAATGAACGGCCCTGTGAGACGTTCCGCTAGGGGGCATTTAGGGTGCCCTGATGGGACGGGTTCTAAGGAGAAGGGAGGACGCCTGGAGCAGGGATAGGAGGCCGCTCACCACTTCGTCATCTTCCACCAGCACCATGTCGTAGGCACTGAGGGCCGCACAGAAAATGATGCACGTGACTCCCTCGAAGCAGTGGATCCACTTCTTCCTCTCCGACCTCTGCCCGCCCACATCAAACATCCTGAGGGAGGAAAGCTGTCCTCGGCGGGATGGCCCCCATGTGCGGGGATTGTGCGGGGGTATCTACCCCCAGGGAGACGGCCGGGTGGCAGGGAGAGGGAGGGAGTGGGCCACTGATTCAGGGGGGCTTTAGTGAAGGTCAGGGCGCACGCCCATGCCCTCTGATGTCTGAGGTGCTTCCAGGGCACCACGTTCTCACCTGAAGTTCAAGTCTTTGACGGAAAACTTGGTCTCAATGATGCCTGTGGTTTTGACTCTGGACCGTAGCACATCTTGCTCACTGGGGAGGTAGTTAGGGGCCGTAATCCGGTCTAATTGGTTCAGGTAGCTAGAGAAAAGTGGTTGGCATCGGTGACATGGAATTTTCCACCGCCAAGATCAAGAAAGGTCAAGAAACTTACCCAAAGGCATACAACTAACTTGGCGATAGAACCAGGACTAGAATCCATGTTGTTAAAGCTAGGGTTCTTCCCTTCAGGTCCTCGTGTGTCCTCACAAAAGGCAGTGTGGGGTGGGCCGAGGCCACGTCCATCTGAGGCAGTGGTTCCGCCCCATTGAAGTCAGTCAGGTAACTGCCATGCATTTCCCCTGACTAAGGGGTTTACTAGACTCTCGCGTGAGACTTGGTGGTTTAAAAGGTGCCAGAATGTCCACCAAAAAAATAGGAGTGGACTAAGAAACTGGAGGACACACGAGACGCGAATCACTGCAATGTTTATATCCTGAATCGAGTGGGGGGAACAGTTGACCTATTGGGGAAACTTGAATGAACACTGACTTGGCTACGTGGTGACATTAAGGAATTTTAAATGTTTAGTTGTAGTGACGATGTTGTGATTTGTTTTTAAAAAGAGCCCTTATTTTTAGAGATACATAATGAAGTTTTTAGGACGAAATGATAGGATATCTGGGATTTACTTCAGTATAATCCAGTGGGGGAGGAAGATAAAATGAAATAAGAGTGGCCATGAGTTGATAACCCTGAAAGCCTGGTGATTTGTTGTATTATTCTACTTTTGTATATGTTTGCCAGTTACCATTTTTTGAAAGTTCAAAAAAGAAGGTGGTGAGGGAAAGAAAAAAAAAGCAGGAGGAAGGCAGATGCGAAGTGAAGGGACCGAGAGAAAGAGGGAAGGAAAATTAATACAGGTTCCTCCTGTAAGCCGGGAATCTCACGTTTACATCCTCATCTGAACCTGGCTGGCGTGGCTCGAGTAGTTGAGTATTGACCTATGAACCAAGAGGTCACGGTTTGATTCCTGGTCAGGACACACGCCCAGGTTGCGGATTTGATCCCCAGCGTCGGGGTGTGCAGGAGGCAGCGGATCAATGATTCCCATCATTGATGTTTCTATCTTTCCCTCTCCCTCTCTGAAATCAGTAATTAATTAATTAAAGCAGTCCGGAGCGTGGGAGCTGTGGCCCATGTCCCGACCTACAGGCATTCAGTTCCGAGCACAGGGAAACACTACAGGGCCCAACAAGCAACAGGCCGAGTGCAGGCCCGGGGTCCCAGCTTTCAGCGCCGGGAACTTCAGGCCGGTGCGATGTCTCCTAGAAGGGGACCTACACCTCGCCCCATCCCCAGCGAGCCTTACTAGGCCGCCGAGTCGTTGAGCTGGTACTCCGCCGCTCGGTCGAAGCAGGCTTGCACCCCGCCGTCCTGCCACAGCCTCCTGATCACCTCCACCAGCTCAGGGGGCATGGTGCCCTCCTCCAGGGAGTCAGCCAGGTTGTTGAGCTGCCGCCCGTCATCCTGTAAGGCAGAACCCTGGCTGAGAACCACAGGGAGTCCTGGCTTCCCAGGAGGCTTCTGGGAGTTCTGCTGGAAGGGCAGCACTTGGATGGCTCCCGAAGCCGGAGGCGGAGGCGGTGTCCAGGGGAGCGTCTACCTAAGAAAACACTGATTAACTTCCGAGCAGGCTTCCGAGATGCAGAGGGTGGCCACGCATCCACCTGGTGTGCCCAGCGGATGGCAGAGGGCCCGGGGCTTCCCCTGGGTGTCTCCATCCTCCACCCTTAGGCCAAGAGCGTGCGCCCCAGCACGTGCCCTCTGCTTCGTGGCGACCGTGAATTTGCAGAGCAGACCGACCGAGAGGTGGACACGCCGGGCGGCAGCAGCCTGTCACCGTGGTGAGGTGTAGGAAGAGGCCAGCCCTGGAACGAGGGATTGAGCTTGGAACAGTCCACGGCAGGGCGGGGAGCCCAAGGAGCGATTTAAATGGTATAATAAGACAAAGAGGCAGAGAAAACATTTACTGTAAACGTAGGCATTGCAGCCCAGCTGGCCTGGCTCAGGGGTTGAGCACTGACCTAGGACAGTGGTCGGCAAACTGCGGCTCGCGAGCCACATGCGGCTCTTTGGCCCCTTGAGTGTGGCTCTTCCACAAAATACTACGTGCGGACGCGCACGTACAGTGCGATTGAAACTTCGTGGCCCATGCGCCGAAGTCGGTTCTCGGCTCTCAAAAGAAATTTCAATCGTTGTACTGTTGATATTTGGCTCTGTTGACTAACGAGTTTGCCGACCGCTGGCCTAAGAACCAGGTCACGGTTTGATTCCCGGTCAGGGCACATGCCCGGGTGGTGAGCTCGATCCCCAGTGTGAAGCCTGCAGGAGGCAGCCAATCGATCCTTCTCATCACTGATGTCTCTCTCTCTCCCCCTTCCCCTCTGAAATCAATAAAAATACTTTTTTTTTTTTTTTAAAAAAAGGCAGGAATTGCATGCTTGCTCCAGATGTGCACCTGCCTCCCGAACGAAAAAGATTGGAAGCTCAGCAGGTGGGATTCGAGTTACACCCAACTTTCCGCCCCGTGGTTCCTCCCAGCCTGTTGGCTGCTGGTCTGCTCCTCCTAGCTGTTCTCTCCCTCCAGGCTTACCCACATCCCGCCGGGCACGTACCACGCAGCTCAGTTGGGCATAGTCGATGCCCAGGGTGGACATGGCGCGGACGATGGCCAGGATGGACTGCAGCACGTTGCCGTAGATGACGGACTTGTACTCCAGGCATTCCTCGGGCGAGTAGCCGTCCTGATGAATGATCCTGCAGGGAGCGTGCCCGCCCGCAGCAGGGCCTGAGCAGCCAGGCCTCGGGCTGGGGATCTGGGAGGCTCTACAGCAGTGGTTCCCAGCGTGGGGCGCACGCCCCCCAGCGGGGGCAATTTGAGAATGGGTGATTCACAGTGAATATTTTTTCATCTCTTATGGCTCTAGGGGCCTCATATACAGTATATAAATATAGATTGTGATGTATTGATGCATGTCAGTTCTCTATTATATGTTTTGAAACTTTATTTGCTATTTTTTCATATCACTTATTTTTTTTAAACAATTTCTTAGGGATTTCTTCCTCAGGATCTCAGCTGTCCTTTCGTTCTTTTATTTTTGTCTTTCGTGGGTGTCATGTTCTTTGGAAGCTTGTTTAGACCAAGTGAATGGCCTTGTAGGCTTCCTGCACGTGAGTAGGAGCTCACTTTTTGAATAATAAGAATTCTATGTGGGGGGGGCGGCGGCCATTAGGGTCTTAGAGATACTCAGGTGGGGCGTGGCCAAAAAGGGTTGGGAACCGCTGCTCTAAAGGGTCATAAGGACCTGATCTCTGTTCCAAAGGGGACAGTTAGAGGCAAGGGGGTGCAGATGAGGGGCGTTGGTCCCTTCTGTTCTGTTCCTTACATCAGGTTCCTTAAGGCCCAGGCGCCCCCTCCGCCCCTCTGCTGGCTCTGCCACTCCCCGCCCACCCAGTCCTGGGGCTTCGCTCACTCACTTCATCTGCTTGACGATGGTGCTCTTCCCCGACTCCCCGGCCCCTGCGGGAGAAGGGCTCCTGCTCCAGATGTGTACCTGCCGCCCTGCTCCCTGCCCCCCGCCCCCCGAGGAGCACAGCGAGTGGAGGCCCTGCCTGCCAGCCTGAGCCCAGGCCATGCAGAGCGGAGGGCCTGGGGCTTCTTGGTTGGGGAGGGGTCTCCGGCGCATTGAGTGTCCAGCCGCGTTCCTAGCCACCACCCACTGGCCGTCAGTGGCACTCCCTGCTGACAGTCGTGACCACTGCACGTGCCACCAGACATTTCCAGATGGCCCCATGGGTGGGGCCGGGGCAGCCTCGTTGGAACCCGGATAGTGGGGGGGTGGGGGAGGGATTGCTTGGACACACTCTCCTCTCGGACCCTTTCACTCAGGAGCCAGAACTCGGGCAGGGCTGGAGGGAGCTGGGTCCCTTCACTGACATGCTGTGTTTCTCCATCGTGGTGGTGTTCCCTGTATTGACAAAAATGCCCTAATCCCTCCTTCACGCTCTGCTCTCCCTCCATGGACACCCACACACCCTCGGCCCTCCCCCAGCCTGGGCTGCTGGCTCTCAGCGGCTTATCCTGAAGGTAGAAAAAAGCTGATTAGGCTTAAAAGATCCCAGCTGGCCACGCTCTTCCCCTGCCTCTCCTGCCTCTCGCCTCAGGGCCCTGTGGCGTCCGGGCCCAGACACAGAGGTGTGCTCCTCCAGGGTGTCCCCAGGGCCAAGCCGCACACCCCGCCCAGCTGCCCTCCGCACAACCCGCCGCCCTCCCTCCCTCCCTCCTCCCCCACCCAGCGGCCCCTGCGGTTTTCCTGAGCCAGGTGGCTGAGCTCTATTGTCTTGGTTCTATTTACCGAGACCAGTGTCTCTGACTGACAACCGAGGTGTGGTCTCTCTGCAGCCCTGACCCCTGATCAGCTCAGGAGCTGAAGGCCGGGCCCCCCTCGGGGCGCCTGCTCCTGCTGTGTGTGCCCAGAGCGAGAAGGAGCCGGGCTCCTCGGCAAGTGGGCCGCCCCTGCGCCTACATGACGCCGATGGTGCACAAGGCAGGCCTTGCGAGGCCCTGTCCTCTGGGGCCTGTCCGCAAGCCCCAGGTGCGTGGTTTTGCCAAGCCCCGAGGTGTTGGGTTGGGTTAGATCCAGAGGGGGCGGGGCCATCCTGGCTCTGGTTCTGTTCCTGGTCCAAGGACTCCCAGAACCATCCCAGCGGCGCTTTGGCATCTGCATCTCAGCCCTAGAGCTCTGACCCCCCAGCCTGAGACCAGAATGGCAGTGGGACAGTGACCGGCCTGTCTGCCCCACCCCTGTGGGGTGGGCTGGAACCCATCTGCACCCAGGCCCAGGCAGAGCTGGATGGAGCGGGCCTGCCCCTTCCCTGGCTCATCCCCCATCGCCTCACCCAGCAGCAGCAGCTTGACGGTCTTGGCCTCCTTGTCTGCGTCCTCCTGCAGCTTCCTTTCTAGCTCCTTGGACCGCTTGGCCAGCTCTCTGTCCTCAGCACTGGCTCCGCTCCCCATCGCCCACTGTCTCCTCAGGCGGCTGCTCCTCTAGGGTCTCTGGGTCTGGGAGAAGGAAGATAAGGGAGCAGTAAACTGGGGTGGAGGGTGGAGTGTCAGTTGCTCAGGCCTGAGAGGCTGGTCTGCAGGGGCTGGGGAGGGAGCCCGCTCCAGGCTCGTCCCTTGCCCGTCCTGGCGAGATTGCTGCCCCGGCTGGAGATCTGCTTAGGCTGGGGATTGCGGCCTTTACATCCAGCGCTGCGATGGCCAAGCCAATTAAGAGCTCAGGATGACAAAGGGCAAAGACTCCGAGTTTCTGTGACCAGGGAGGCGGCCTGCTGGGTTCCAACATAGGAGACCGGGGCGAGGGTGCTGGGGATCTGCAGTGAGATAACGGCTGCCCCTCCTTTTCAGGGGCTGACCCCCTAGAAGTCTCTCTCACAGATTCACTGGCAACTCGGAGCCAGAGATGAGAGGCACAGACGTAGGGAGGCCCACGCAGAGGTAGATAGATTCTGGGGTCTTGTTTCAAGGCACCGAAGCACACCCCTGGTGAGGGCTTTTTGTCTGGGGTGCTGCCCGTCCTTGGAAAGATTAGAATTGTTTTTCCAGCCTGGCTGGTGTGGCTCAGTGGTTGAGCATTGACCTATGAACCAGGAGGTCACAGTTCGGTTCGATTCCCAGTCAGGGCACATGCCCGGCTTACGAGCTCCATCCTGAGTGGGAGGCATGCAGGAGGCAGCCAATCAATGATTCTCTCTCACCATTGATGTTTCTCTCTCGCTCCCTCTCCCTTCCTCTCTGTAACCAATAAAAATATATTAACAATAAGAAAGAATGCAGAAACTCAGGCCTTACCCCAGACCTTCTCAGAAGCTCCCTTTTTGGCAGGACAGCGAGGGCCGGGAAGCACTGCCCGGGGACGCCAGGGCACTGGTGTTCCCTCGCACCTGCCTAATGGTAAGACCCACCTGGAGCGCTTGTGTTCATCAGAACTCCAGTGCCAACGAGGGGAGGAAAATCGTCTGATTTCAAAGACGTTCAAATGCTACACGTTTTTAAAAGGGTGTGCTTTCGGGTCAATAAGTTCCAGTAACAATGCTAAGTCCAGAGCCAGTGCAACTGTATTTCACACTAATATAAGGAGTTATCATCATGTGGCAAGTTTGAAAAGCCCTGATCCGGAACAGTGGTTCTCAACTTTTGGTGTCCATTGGAGTTTACGTAAAGAGCTTAAAAAAATAATAATACTGATTTAATTGGTCTAGAATGCAGTCCAGACATAAAGATTTTTCTTTCCTTTAAAAAAATTATTTTTTATTGATTTCAGAGAGGAAGAGAGAGAGATAGAAACATCAAGGATTAAAGAGAATCATTGATCGGCTGCCTCCGGCACACCCCGCCCCCCACTGGGGATGGAGCCCGCAACCCGGGCATGTGCCCTAACCGGGAATTGAGCCTTGACCCCCTGGTTCATAGGTCAATGTTCAACCACTGAGCCACACCGGCTGGGCCAGGCATGAAGATTTTAAATTTTTCTCTAGTGATTCATTGGTAGGGAACCATTGAGCTCAGAGGATTTCCCTTTCTCTTCCCTTTTAGAGCTGGGGGAGAGCGGTGGCCTGTGGGACGGAGAGAGGGGGAGGTAGAACCTGGGTCTCCCACCGACCAGGAACCCTGAGCACCTGTTGACCATCTCGCTCCTCCCGCCGCCCTGCAGCTGCGTATCTGGGGATCTGACTGAGAAGCACTGGGCCTGGGGCCCAGACTCCCGGGGCTGATGGAGAAATAGCCACCAAGGCGCCGTCCATGGTGATGTTTTCCCAGTGAAAAATGGACACGTGCTTAGTGACGAGGGAAAACAGGAGCGTGCCTTTGAAGTGGTGACTCTCCGGGAATCTTGGCTGTCAGGTTTCAGGCATACCTGCCCGCGCCTACCTGCAATGCTGGTAACACACACCTGGGCCAGAGCTGTGCGGTGCCCTGCACTAGCCACAGCAAGGAACAGCCAGGGGCTGTACGAAACCGTTTATGGGGCTCCTGTCAATCAATTCTCACAGTAACGTCAAGCCGAGTGCTCATGGCCCCATTTTGCAGACCGGATAACTGAGACTTGGGGGTTAAGTCACTTGTTCAGGGTCATAAAGCTTAGTAAACAAGACATGCCACGTGATCTTTCTATTACCCTCGCATTAGCTGCCAAAGGAAGGACACTTGGGCAAAAAAGGCAAATGCAGGATCTTAATCACAGCAGTAGCTCTTGCCTCGTTAAAGGAACCTGACTTGTTTCACACCCGGGGAAAATGCTGGCGCTTGTTCCTTTTTCAGCTGCCACCTCTGCAAACTTCCGTGCTGCTTCTGTGTGCTTCCTGGCTTGCTGGCTCCCCTTGCCCACGACTCAGCTGAGCCAGGGAACTCCTGATCCTCGCCTGCTTGCACAGACCCGCTACTACGCATGCACCACGCCGATGCCAGCGGCCTGCCTCCCGTCTCCAGCTCCTGTGCCTTCCCTGTGGCAGCTCTACTTCATGGCATTGGGGTTCAGGGCCCTGGGGGAGTCGGTAGAGCATGTAGGTGCCATCCCTATTTCAGAGGATGGGGAACAGAAGCAGAGAAAGGTGATCCTCATAGTATCAATGGCATTGGGGTTTGGGGTTCCCCAGGATAGAAATGGAGAGGAAACCCCAGGGAAATTTCCAGACTTGACACAAGGGAAGCAGTCCTGAGCTGGCTTCGTGGCTGGCTCTGTTTGGCCGCTTTTATAAGCTGGGGACAAAGCGGGCTTGTGCAAAAAAGCAAGATGGGCTGGCTGGATAAGGCGGCTTGGGAAGGGTTCAGGGGGTGGACTTTAACATGTCAGGGTGGGGTTACTTCCTCCTGCTTTTGAGTTGCTTGGCAACTGTCTCCAGCCGGTGCTGGGGGGGCAAGATGGTGGTGTCGCTCATTAGCGCCGAAACCTTGATCAACTGAGCATGTGCCAGATGTGGTTTCGACATCTTCTGGCCACTGGGTCTTGTCTTCCTGGTCATCCGGTGTTTTTTCATTCCTGAGCCCAAGTCCTTGCCCTGCCTCATTTCCCCCGGGAGGTTTTATCCTCCTGATCCTTAAGGGATGAGGGTCAGAGGTCTCCTGTGACTGCTTCCTGCGGAGCGAGGGAGGAATAAAAGTCTCTCGCTGTCTGGTTTGAAGAGCAGCAAGCGCTCAGGATGGGCGGGAAGCCTGGCATGACCATCAGCTTCATTAACGCGGAGCTGTTGCCCTCTGGGAGAGACAAACGGCGAGAAGGGCACAGAGACAAGGCCCACATACTAGCAGGAGTAGAGGGACCATCGGGGCTCCAGAGGGGAAAGCCGGGTAAGTGAAGGCAGGTACCCATTAGTGGATTCCAAGGTTTGATTTGGGTTGTCCTTTTTTTTTTAGCAAGATTTTGCATTTATTTTCAGTTTTGAGTGCTTGCTTGCTTAAGGTTCAACCAAATGAACGAACGTTTTCAAAATACCTAGAACTTTATATTGGATAGGTCAGTGGTCGGCAAACAATAGGGCACGAGCCGCAGTTTGCCGACCACTGGGATAGGTCCTCGTTGTTGACACCATTTATTTCAGCTTTGGAGCCCTCTTACCAGCAGTTAGAGCAGCATTGTGTTCTGACTGAGTGCTGGTGTTCAGGGTATACTCCTTTATTAAAAACATTTTCATTGACTTCAGAGGGGACGGGAGGGGACAGAGAGGTAGAAACAGTAATGATGAGAGAGAAGACAGAGAATCATGGATCGCCTGCCTCCTGCACGCCCCCCACCGGGGATGGAGACCACAACCCAGGCACGTGGTCCCGACCGGGAATCCAACCGTGACTTCCTGGTTCATAGGTCAAGGTTCAACCACTGAGCCACGCCGGCCGGGCCAGGGTATACTCCTTTTAACCAGGTAGCCTGTTGTGGTGATTTCTATGAAGTTTACAGGGTTTCGCCTAGCCGCAGTCTGTAATTGCAAGGCTCAGAAAAAAATAGTGTTAGTTCTCAGTGATCCCAAGGCCAAGGGTGGGAGAACAATCGGAAACAGGTTGGGAGAGTCATGGGCAGATCCTGGAGGAAACTAGAAGAATTCAGGATCTAGGCCAGTTTGTAAGTAGCACACAAAACAAAACCAAATGACAATGAACAGCACTAGACCTGATGTCTACAAAGACATAGTTTCTATTAAAACGTGTTTTTCTCTCTCTACAATCACCCCCATTTTATCAAAGAGAGCCAAGTGAAGACCAATTCACTGTATAAGCCGAGTTTTAATAAATCTGGCCTGGTCTTTTCATAAGTGCAACAAGAATAGCATTTGTAAAAAAAAAAAAAGGAATAGCATTTGAGCCCGGCCAGTGTGGCTCAGTAGTTGAGTGTCGACCTATGAACCTGGAGGTCACGGTTCGATTCCCAGTCAGGGCACAGGCCCGGGTTGCGGGCTCGATACTGTGTGGGGCGTGCAGGAGGCACTGACCCATGATTCTCTCTCATCATGGATGTTTCTGTCGCTCTCTCCCTCTCCCTTCCTCTCTGAAATCAATAAGAATGAATTTAAACAAAGGATGACATTCGATCACAGAGGCTCTGTTGCAATCCGCTTCGCTGGACTTCCCTAAGGAGCCTCCAGACTGGGGTTTGATAGCCTCTCAGGGCTAAGAAGCCAAGCCACGCAGCTGCCTTCGGCCCTTTCCTGCAACGCCCAGCCACGTGGGTGAATTGCTCAGGTTCTCGCAATGTCTGCAGGTTCTTCTTTGCCATTTCCCAGGAACCCAACCTTGGTTTCTCACCTGGAAAGGCTGCGGGACCCATGTAAGCAAGGGACCAGGCTGCTTTCCTAGTGGCTTTTGTCAGGCTCCAAAGTCAATCGTAATTCTTTCGAGCTTTTTGGTGAGATCCAGAGTCTATGTGTGTCTCTTTTATTTTATTTTATTTTTTATTTTTAAAGTGGGTTTCTTCTTCTTTTATAAAACATATATTTTATTGATTTTTTACAGAGAGGAAGGGAGAGGGATGAGAGTTAGAAACATCGATGAGAGAGAAACATCCATCAGCTGCCTCCTGCACACCCCCTACTGGGGATGTGCCCGCAACCCAGGTACATGCCCCTTGACCGGAATTGAACTTGGGACCCTTCAGTCCGCAGGCCGACGCTCTCTCCACTGAGCCAAACCGGTTAGGGCTATGTGTGTCTCTTTTAAACATGACATTCCAGTCAAAGCCTCATGAAAAGCTTCCAATTGGGTCCCATTATAAAGAGAGCAGATTCCTATAGGATTTATGCCAACAGCCATATTCCCATGAAAATGATGACCCTCGTTCAGAATTCCCAAACTTCTGTGGGATTAGACAGAAAAATGTAAATGTTTCACTATTGTCTACGGAGATATAATTTATCAAATTCTTGTAAGTCGTAGGTGGTTTAAAAGGAAACAAGCTTTCTTATACCCAGAAAACAAAAAGGTTAAAAATCAATATTTCCAACAAGAAGTTATAAAGATTACAATCATTCTCTGTGCATTCAGTCCCCTATAATGAATTCTTGTTTATTTGGTCACCTGCCTGTGTTCCCTAGGGTTCTATAAATCCTCACCCAGCTTAAAGATCTGGTCCAAAAATTCTTAGAACCCTGTATTTTAAAATAAGCCAGAGGCCTCTCCATGAATCTTTCTGGAGCTGAAATATATTTGCAAAAGCATCAGACTCAACAGTGACCGTCTTTAAGGGACAAACACGTTAATGAGGTGGTAACAGAACCCAGGAGGTGTGGGGTGGACTCTGACGGTGTGCCATGAGGATTCCTCTCGGGCACTGACAGAGGCAGCCCCCAGCGTGTGTGAAGTCCCCAGGCCCCTGGGAACTGCTCCAGGGACCCCGGGGAGAGAGCTCTGGGGTCAGAAAGCTCTCCCAAAGGAGTTTGCTGTTGTCACCAAGAAATGCAGTTTCTAAAAGTCACACCATTCAAAACAAATAACAGAAACAACATATTTCACTTACACCTTCATACCTGCACTCACACCCCCACCCCCAAACACTCAACACTTTCAGGTTTCGTTTGCCAGCTCTAGATCAAATCTAAAACCAGTTCCAAGTTACAAACAAACGTCTACAGCCAGGTTGAGACACAGACTTAACAAATAACAGATACAGTTCCAGGATCCATTTCCTCATTTTCTCACCCTAAAATGAAAGCGCTGTCGGTCAGCTCTGCCGGGTCAGCGGGGAGCACTGCAGGTCTGGCTCTGGAACAGTCAGCTCCGAAGAAGGAACCTGGGTGCTCGCCACTGGCCGGGGTCACTAAACTGCGGGCAGAGCGCTCACTCGGGACTACGTCCCTTCGTAGTTACCGTTTAAAAAAACTTCTTTAAAATAAATTTCTATTGATTTCAGAGAAGAAGGGAGAGGGGGAGAGAGAGAGAGAAACATCACTGATGAGAGAGTCATTGATCAGCTGCCTCCCGCTTGTCCCCCACTGGGGATCAAGCCCGCAACCTGGGCATGTGCCCTTGACAGGAATCAAACCCGGGACCCTACAGTCTGCGGGCTGATGCTCTGTCCATGGAGCCAAACCAGCTCAGGGCATAGTTACCTTTTTTTTTTTATATATATATATCCCCAAGACAATATTGGGGCCAGACCACATTGCAAAAGAAAACCAATATTGATTTTTTTTTCAATACTGAATTTTTTTAGTGAAGAGTAGCCCAGCAAGTAGCCAGGGTGTCAGCAAGTCCGTCTCACTGAGGGCAAACAAATACACAAACAGAACACAAAACAGTGTCTGGGACTCTGAGCTGAGACCCTCTGGGTGGGACAGAGGGGAGCAACCTGCCTGCCCACCAGTATAGCTACCGGGGGACTTGAACCCACTTTCAGGAACACAAGGACAAGACAAAACCACCCCAAGGGGAGAGGAAAAGACAAACTGGCCGGGAAACACGAGCTGTCTGGGCCGGAGGAGAGGGCTGGGAGCATCGGAGGCAGACCCGCCCATCACACTGACGCCGAGTCAAAGGCCCAGGTTTGAGCCCTCATCAAGCCAGATGAGGCCAGCTCGTGACTTGTGTTCCGGCTCTGTCCTGCTGCCGTAGGGACAAGGGGTCCCATCTGAGTTGCCATGAAATGTTACCGGTGTGGAGGTTCTCGGGTTCCCCAAGATAGAAACGGAGAGGAACCCCCAGAGAAATGTTCAGGCAGATTTTATTAAGATCATGCTCGAGCACAAGGGAGGCAGCACAGAGGAAAGGAAGGCCCTCCCACCGGGCTCCGGGGCGGGGTCTTCGTGGCCAAACCTGACCACCTGTGCAGGTGGCACAGCGGTTTTCACGTCGTCCGACCATGGTCTTCACTTGGCTTCCGGGCCGCTCGCTGTTTCTCCACTCTCAGGCCCAAGTCCCTGTACTGCCTCAATATTAAGAAATGACTTGGCATCAGAATCAGCTGGCGCTCAGGTGTCCAGTTCACAGCCCTTATAGCCAAATCCTTTTCCGTGAAAAAAAAAAAGCATCACCATTTCTGAATGAATTTTTGTCTTTTAATATATATATATATTTCTTTATTTCAGAGAGGAAGAGAAAGGGAAAAAGGGATAGAAACATCAAGGATGAGAGAGAATCACTGACCGGCTGCCTCCTGCACGCCCCTCACTGGGGAGTAAGCCCACAACCCAGGCATGTGCCGTTGGCCGGAATCGAACCTGGGACCCCTCAGGCCCCAGGCCAACGCTCTATCCACTGAGCCACACCGGCCAGGGCTTTCTGAATGAATGTGACCCTGTTTCCTGAGCTGAGGGGCGATCTCAGGATCTGTTTTACAACCCGTGGGGTGGTGAGGACTTGAGTGCCGCCTTGTCCCAGTTGGAGTGGGAAAGGGGGAGAGATGAAAAATGGGGGACTTCCCTCAGGACCTTGGGGTCCACAGGCAGAGGTGGGGTAAACTCACAGAGAAACAACTTGATTGAAGGAACACTGTGCAAGTGCTGGAGAATTCAGAGCTGTTGTAAGCTAGCCTCCACCCTGGGAGGGGGAAAGGCAGCAGTTCACACGGCTGACTGTCAGGCTGGTCCATTCTGCAGGAGAACGGAGGGAGGGAGTGTAAAGCGAACAGACGTTCACCAGAGAAGCAGCACACAGCGGAAATGGGGGACAGGCATTTCCGGGAGAGGAGAGAGCGTGAGAAAAGGAAGGCATGAGGCACAGGGTACACAGTGTGCTCAGAGGAGCCTGGGGAAGCCCTCGCAAGTCTGGCTCAGTGGATAGTGTCGGCCTGCAGACTGAAGGGTCCCGGGTTTGGCTGATCCCTAGCCGGGGGCGTGCAGGAGGCAGCTGATCATCATTGATGTTTCTATCTCCCTCTCCCTTCCTCTCTGAAGGCAATAATAATTTTTTTTTTTTAAGAGAGAAGCCTAGGAGGTCTGATGTGACTGGATGGAGGAAAAGAGTGAGGTGCCCAGAGGGGAGGCTGGGAGCTTTGAACAGGAAAGGGAAATTGGGGCTAGCCAGTGAGGGCCTTGAAGGACAAAGTTTTTGGCTAAAACTCGTGGGAGGCTTATAAACAAGTACAACAGGACACAGCTGCGCGGTGCCATAAACAATGCTGGGTGCCTGGGATGGGGGTGGGTGGCCGCTGGGACAAGCCGGGAAACTGGAGCTGAATAGCTTGGTTCCGGAAGGATCTAGGCGTAGAGTGTGGTCTGAGAGGTGGTCCTGGCCAAGGATCTTCCTGAGGCCGAAGGTGTTCTCTTCTGAGTCTGCCATCTGCAGAGAGTGGTCTCGCCCAGATGGAAGGCTGACATCACACATGAGCTCAGAGAAGCAGGTCTTGGGAGAATGAAGGAGCACACCGTCAGGGGGGCCTGGGTTTCGGGAGGGCCATGTCAGGACCCACCTGGTAAAGGGGTTGGCGGGGAGGAAGCTGGGTTTAGAGCTGGGGGCAGATCCCAGAGGCGCCAAGACAACACTGATGCCCCAACATGAAAAAAGCCCAGGCCATAGGGGATGGCTCACTCCTTCATTTCCCAAACTCTGTTCCACGCAGACACGGGAACCCCACGCAGATTCTTGCTGGTGTGTGTGGGTGGGGAGATTGATGCTGAGCTGTAATCAGGGCAGACTTCCTAGCAGAGACAGTGCACCAGATGGCCTGGAAACGGGGAGGGCGACAGGGAGAAAGATGTCTTGCTCGTGGGACTAGGGAGGAGCGTGAAGGGACTAGGGAACCGGTTTGCCTGGTAGGGTGGAGGCAGGGATTGCAAACTATGGGCTGGCTAGGTAGGTAAATAGGTCGGTAGGTCTGGATTAAGGGGGAATCCTAAAGAGACCTGGCCCAAGGCAAGGTACCACCCCTTAAAACTATGTCAAAATTCGCATTTTATCAGAATATAGTGGGCATTCTACAGAGTTACCTGGTGCTTGGTTTTTAATTTTAAAACGTATTTTACTATTTACTGTAAGGGCTCCAAGACCAATTTAGTCTGGGGTTGAGACTCAGGAGCGTCAGTTGGGGGTGGGTGATGGAGACTGTTAAAGATTGTTAGACTTGGGTTTTCCCCTTTCCCTTGATTATAAAAGTAATGAATATGCCTTGTCGATCATTTTTTAAATAAGTATAAAGAAGAAAATAAATATCAGCCATAATTCTGCCACTCACAGGTAATCATTGGTGAACGTTTTGGTGTGTTTATTTCCTATGTCACCCAAGTAGGGCCATACCGTGGGCACCGATTTTAACGTCCATTTTTCATCTCACTTTACATTGTAAACATTTCCACCTGGGTAAGAAATTCTCCGAGAGTAATTTGTAACGGCTGCGTTTCCTTGTATGTATGTGACCTATTTGAACATTCCCTTCCTGTCGGCCTGTAAGTGGCCAGCCCTTCGTCTGATAGCCATTGGAGTGGCTACCAACTTCATGCAGGCTTCTCTGGCAGCTCTTTTTATTTTTATTATTTAAAAAAAATATTTTTTTATTAATTTTAGAGAGGGAGAGAGAGAGAAACATCAATGATGCCTTCTACTAAGGCATGTGCCCTGACTGGAAACCCCGACCTACAGGTTCATAGGTCGATGCTCAACCCTCTACCACTGAGCCACACTGGCCAGGCACTGGCAGCTCTTGTTAGAAGCACAATTCCCTGGAAAAGGAGATTACTGGGTCAAACATATGAATTTTTAAAAGGTTCTTGATCTTACATTACAAAATGGCTTTCAGAAGATTACGTCGATGTTTATGCCGCCAGCAGTGTATGTGTGTCTCCCAGCTCACTAACTCTTCTGGCCTGCCTTAGGACTTTCCCCCTTAATCTCTGCTGATTCAGTGGGTGAACGCGCTCTCTCCTGGTCCTCTTTTAGTTGTATTGATTCTTTGTGAGGCGAGCTTTCTCCCCCATGTTTACGGAGGCCTTGTTTGTTTGTTTGTCCAGCGTGGGGAGCAGTAGGCAGGGGTCAGCGGAGGTGACAGTAGATGCAGGTAGACTAGGGTTCAGGGTCCAGCAATGCAGCCTGCAGAGAGATGGGGGAGGCAGAGTTGGGGAAGGAATTTGGCTGTGGGGGTGGTGAGAACTGGAAGGAGCTGGACAAACAGCATTAGTACGACTGGGTGTGGGGGGGCAAAGGGCTCCCACAAGGTGGAGAAATGGGGAAAAGACTAATGGCCTCTAATCCACTTAATTATGCTCAGTGACGTTCTGGGGACATTCCCCAGCAAGTCTCCTTTAGGTAGGACTCTGCTACTTGGGAGTGAGGGTGCTGGTTGGTGGGGGGTGGTGGTGTCTGTAGTCCCCCAAACAGCCCAAGTCTACTTTGTGGGCTGCAAGGTGAATCAACCCGTGGGAGTGTTAACAGGGGACCAACGCCACGGCAAAGCCATAAAACACACATATTAACTGGGTAGGAACTACAGGCCAGGCCCTGTGCTAAGCGCTTGTATGAGCTCATTTATCCTAACCACCAGCACGGAAAGCGGGGTCTCTTAAACGCATTTTACAGACGAAAATAGTTCAGCTAAGTTAAGTAACTTTCCCAAAGGCGGTCAGGAAGTAGGCGGAGGAGTCCGGAATTGAACCCCGGCATTCTGGCCACAGATCCTCAGCTCGTAACCAACAAATATAGAACTAAATGTGGGAAGGGGAGCCAGAATGCCGGGCACACCCTGCCTGCCTCCGCCTGCCAGGAGAAAGCAGACACCCCGGTGAGAAGGCCGGGGGCAGGGCCTCTGCTAAAAGTGAATCCCGGGACAGTAATAACAGCCATCTTTCATTGGGTGTTGACTTGGTGCAATAGCGCCTTTGATGAGGTAGTGCGATTGCTCCATCCCGGTTCCCGGCGAGGAGGCTGACGCACAGAACTCGCACCGAGCCCCGCGGGGCAGACGGCGGAGCCGCAGCCCACGTGGTGCCAGGAAGAGAGACGATGGCGGGGGCGGGGCCGGCCGCGCGGGGGCGGGGCCTGGGCTGCGGGGACGCGGGACCGCGCCGGCCAGGTTTCGGTGGGGTCGCACCTGTTGCGTAACTCCCCCACTGTCCCGCTGCGGGGGGCCGGTGCCCGGACACCCAGAGGGAGTGCAGAGAAGCCCAGGCGAGTCCCGCCCGGCTCAGCCGGGAGCACGTGGCCTGCCCGCCTCTGGTGCGGGGCCGGGGGTCTCCCAGGCCAGTGCAGCGGCCCCGGTCCGCAGGGGCCCGCCCCCTGCCAGCTGGCAATTTTGAAGGACCAGCCTTACTTCACAGTGCCAGGGCAGGGGCTCCTGGAGCGACTTGGCCGGGGTCTGGACTCCAGCTGCCGTCCCCTCCCTCGCGACCCGGGCTTCCCGGCTGTGCAGACCCCGGCTGGCGGCCTCCCGGGTCCGCTCCGGGCTCGGGAGCATGGCCTCAGGTGAGTGTGTGTGTCTGTTTGGGGGAGGGTCTCTGGGATGGAGACGTGCAGTGGCCCGGGCGACGCGAGGATGGGGGTCTCAGCACAGCCTGCGGACCCGGGGAAGGCGGCCAGCGCCTCGGAGGGGGGACGGCCCGGGAGAGCTGAGCCTGGGTGTGCAAAGACGGAGGGAAAACCGCGTCTCTTCTTCCCAGACCCCAGGGAAGCCAGCCCCCGCCCCAGGCCTCCCCTCCTTCCGAGAAGGTGGCTTGGCTGGGCAGTGGAATTTCCCCAGGACGGTCCCCTCCCCACCGGACGGGGGTTCTGGGTTCTACCCCTTCCTCCCAGAGCTGGGCGGCCCTGGGGCTGGGGTTCAGAGAGAGAAGGAAAACCCGGGGACTCTGCCCCAGAGGGCTGGGGGTTCCCGGCCTGCGCCTGCCCTGAGCCAAATGTGCGCTGAGCTCGGACTGGGTTCTTGTTTATTTTTATGTTTTTCTCTCCCAGGCGGGCTGCACCAGCTCGCCTGGACTTTGAGTCCTTGCCCCGGAGCCCTGGCAGGGGACGAGGGCTCCAGAGAGGGTTGGTGGCGTGCTGGGGGCCGGCCCTTCCCGATCGTGTTCTCACCTCCACACCCCAGGCCCCCGTCACTCCAGGGATGAGGAAGGGAGGGGTGGGGAGAGGAGGGATCGCGGGCAGGATGGCGGCCCCCCTCGGGAGGTTGCCTAGACAACATCAGAAATCGTGGCCAGGGCCTCTTCCGCCGGCGGGGCCTCGGCTTCCTGCATCAGTCACTCCCGCTGGGGGCGGGGCGGAGGAAGGGGTTGGATGTGGCAGAGGCTGGCCCAGCTAGTGCGGCTCTGACTCCCCCGCCATCGCCGTGGCCAGAGCCATGGCATCCTATCCATCCGGCCCAGGCAAACCCAAGGCCAGATATCCCTTTAAGAAGCGTGCCAACCCGCAGGCCGCCTCTGCAGTACCAGGTGAGTGTGTGCATCCTGGCCCAGGCGCTGGCTCCGCTCCACCACCTCTCGCCTGGCCACTGGCCCCCTCAGAGGGAGGAGGCCCCTTCTGCACCCTCTCTGCGGGGATGCTCCTTGTCCTCAGTCCCAGACAGCTGGCGTGGGAGGTGGTGTGGGGAGAGAGGTGGGGTGGAGGGCCACGGGTTTCTGTGCTGGGGACGCTGTCCTCTGTAACAGGGAGTGGGTATGGGTGCAGCAAGAGGTGTGTTTGCACACGTGTCAGCATGCGGATGTGCTAGGACTGTTTGCATGTGGAGTGTGTGAGCCCAGTGTGGGGGGGTGTGGACTGCCCACACGGCTGGTGGCTGGGCCTTTGCCAGGCAGGCTCAGGCTGTCTTCCTGAGGCGCGGCCCTCTTTCCAGGACCCCAGATCTCAGCCCCTCTCCCGGGGGGGTTAGGGGGTTGGCATTAGGACACACACATTGCTGCCGGGAGTCCCAGGGCTGGGGCTCAGCTGTATGGATCGTTTGTGCTCATTCTTGGTCCGTCTCGTGAGCTTCCTCGGAAGTGTGGGGTGTCCTTGGGCTGGGCCGTGGGGGGCTCAGGCTGTGCGGTTGTCCAACCGCTGCGCTCCCGCACCCTTTGGTTGGGCTGCCGCTCTGGTAGGCATCTCTGCACCATTTGGAGCGGGCAGTGGTGGGGCTGTGCCAGCGTGCCGGGGCTGGGCTGCCTGGGTTGTGCTTGCTGAGGTACCTGCCTGCTCTTGGCTGTCCCCAGGCCTTGTGGCTAAGGAAAGACCACCCCCCACTTTGTGACCAGGTCAAGCCAGCCCCCCCCCCCCCCACCTCCCCCAGCAGCTGTCTGTACCTGTAGCCTGGCCATCCGCCTTCCATGTTTTCTTAGACACGGGGGATGCTGGCCCAGTCTGTGCTCAGGTCTCTGCCTTCTGGAGGGTGACCCTGGGGCCAGGTCTCTATACCTTGGGGTGGCCACACGCACAGGGGGGCAGAGCATCTGCTACTTGTGGGTCAAAGCCTGGGGCACCTTTCTGCCCACGGAGGCAGTCCTAGCAGTGAGTGAGGGCCTCCTGGTTAAGAGGGTGGGCGGGATGTCCAGGGTCTTGGAGTTGGTGGAGTGGCTGGCTTTTGGTTGACCCCCGGCCCCATGAGAGGGGAGGTGACGTCTGGTGCTGTGGCTCAGATGCCGGGGAGAAGGGATCAGCACGCGGCTGGGTCTTCCAGGCCTGGCCTCAGGGAGTGCGGAGGTCACTGTCTGTCTGTCACCTCCAGTGGACCCCGGCCGCCCTGTGCGGTGGCCTGGCAGGAACCGGTCCTGGTTACCTGCAGCATTTCTGTGGAGGCCAGGGCCACCCCGCTAGGAGAGGAGGGTGAGATTGGGGCCTGTGGTTGGCATCCCTGGAGGGGTTAGAAGTGGGGAGCTGTGTGGGGTCAGAGTTCGTGGGCAAGCAAGGACCTTTGGCTCTGTCTTACGTCTTGGGGGCAGGACAGGTGCCTGTCTTCCCTCCACTTCCTGCTCTGCCCTTTTCCAAGTTAGAGATAGTGCCCCCCCCCCCCCGCCCCCATCCCCACCCCTGGCAATGTGTCCCCTTGCTGTCATTCACTGCTCAGTTGCCTGGGCCTGTGCTAGGCCCAAGATCCCCCCCCCCCCCAGTGGGTGGGACTGCGTGTGGGACGTGTTTGGAGGGTCCCAGGAGTTTCTAATCGCAGATCAGGGGGCAGCGTATCTCTGCGAGCCTTATGGCAGCTGTGGCCAGACAGGACACGACCCGCTTATCATCCCATTATAGACAGGACTCCAAGCCTGCGGGAGGTAGAGACTTGTGAATAGGCGGCAACAGTCAGTCTCAAGTCCTCCAAATCCTAATCCCCCTTCTTCCAAACCTCTCTCCCATCCTGGGCAGTGTGTCCCCAACGGTAGGCTTGGGGAGGCGCAGCGACTTCCCTGCCTGGACTGAGCTGCTTCCCCGGCAGCTGCTCCTTTCCCAGGCCAGGCCTGTCTCTCCCGAGGGACCTCATAGCTGGGCCCCAGAGGACAGTGGTTAGGAAAACGGCCACTGGGCAGAGGAGGGCGGCCTGTGTGGCGATAAAGGCTGCTTGCCCCCTTTCTTTGCCCCTCCCCCCTTCCTGGGGTAGCCAGGTCCTACCCACTCACTATACCCCAGGGCAGTGCATTTTAAGGAGACTTGGTCCCTCCCTGCCAGCCTCTCCTGCCCATATCAGCCCACCCTGCTCCTCCCCCTTGGGGGCCCCACTTTGGGCTGGGCCCTGTGAAGGCCCTGTTTAGTTTTAGGGTTTCTCTTATCCCCAAACTTTGATGATGCTCCTTCCCTGGATTTCCGGGCTCCCCTGAGCTCCCCCAGCCCCTGCTCCCCGGCATCCCAGGGTCTCCCCTGCCTGCAGCTGCACTTGGTACAGCCCGTGCCGGCCCCTGAGCCGTCCTGGGGGACTGGCTGCAGCTCCACTCAGCAGCCAGGCCGGCGAGGGGCACAAGGCTGCTGGCCACTCAGCAGACAGGCCGGCACAGGGCGCAGGGCTGCTGCCTGCACGGCCTGAACTCTGCAGGTAGGACCCAGGCAGGCATGGGGGTGAGTGGGGGCTGGGTCCTGGATCTGGGGCAGGCACCTCCTCTTCCCTTTGTCCAGTCTTGGGACTCTGGGGCATCGGGGAGGGGCCTGGAGACTTGAAGGCACTCTACCTGGGCAGAGCCTCCAGTCTGTCCCTCAGCCACCGTGCGTGCGGTGGGGAGGGGAGTGCTGGAGAGGAGGACCCTGAGCTGGGAGAGCCCAGTGGGTGTGGAGAGCTTCCTGCTGGGAGGGTGGGGCTGGGAGCCCAGGAGGGTCGTCTGGGGTGGGCTGGGAGCTCGGGCAGCCCCTCTGGACCAGCAGCTCGAGGCCTTCCTTGTCAGCCTCCTAGTGGTGCAGCTGAGTTCTGCCTCAGGGAGAGACCCTGTTCTCTGGCTCTCTCTTCTCCAGCCCTTCCCAGGGCCTCCGGCCCAGATCTCGGGCCTCTGAGTGGCGCAGGCTGTTTGTGGCAGCTCCCTTTAGAGGGGCAGCCAGCAGTGGGAGGGGCAGGCTGCGGCCAGGCCTTGTCTTGGCAGCCCGGGGTCCTCGGGGAGAGGGCAGGCCTCTGGGGAGGCCGTAGGGTTCCTGCTGCAACCAGGTCCTCCCGCCTTCACCCCCTCTTCCCTCGAGGGCTGGTCCCCGGTGGGAGCTGAGTGGCGGCCGTGGCTTCTGGGCTCTTAGGTCCGGGACAGGGGGTGTGGGCCCTGCCCTCCGAGAGGACGTGCCGTCCAGAGGCAGGTCTGATCCCGACCTCGGCCCTGGGAGCTGAGGGCTGGGGATTGCTGGCGTGGGCCCCCAGGTCCTTCTGAGCGGCTGAGGCGTGGGTGTGCCCGTGTGCACCCGTGTGTGCATGTGCGTGTGTGCAGACACACTTGTGCCTGTCTGTAGGAGGTACTTTCATGGCCTGAGGCAGGGGCCCCTAGTGTAGGACTAGATTCTGATTCCTGGAGGGAATGAATCACTTGATCTAGGGGCAGACTTGGGACTCCCACCCCCACGCCTGGAGTGGGTGAGGGGTCTCCGTGCTCTACTGAAAGTGAGGTCCTTTGGGTGCCTCACGCAGGCTCACTCGCTCCTCAGCCTCTGGCACTGGCCTCTCTCTGGGGCTGGCCTGGGACAGGCAGAGGCCCAGGGCTTCCAGTGCACCCCGGTGCTGCCCTGCACCCTTTGACCCTGGTGTCCTGTCTCCACAGAGGCTCGGGGTGGGCTGGGGGCCCCTCCACTACAGTCTGCCCGGTCCCTGCCAGGCCCCGCCCCCTGCCTCAAGCACTTCCCGCTGGACCTGCGCACGTCTATGGATGGCAAATGCAAGGAGATAGCCGAGGTATCCCCTGGCACCTCACCCTGTGTCCCCCACGCTGTCCCCACGCTTGGCTGTGCCTTGGCCCCTAGCCTCTTCCTGGTACCCCAGCTCCTGCCACCCTCACCTCCTCCCAGACTCTGCAAGGGAGGGCCCAAGGCTGAGGGCCAGGTCTCGCTGATCTGTCCTTCCTGCCGCCAGGAGCTGTTCAGTCGCTCCCTGGCTGAGAGCGAGCTCCGCAGCGCCCCATATGAGTTCCCCGAGGAGAGCCCTATCGAGCAGCTGGAGGAGCGGAGGCAGCGCCTGGAGCGGCAGATCAGCCAGGATGTCAAGTGAGCCCGGGCCCAGCCCTACAGGCAGGCAGCCTCTGGTGGGGGAGGTATAGCCAGGCAGCCTGGGGTGACGGGCACAGCCAGACAGCTGTGTGTGTGTGTGTGTGTGTGTGTGTGTGTGTGTGTGTGTGTCGGGGGGCTCAGCCAGGCAGCCTCCAGTGGGGGTGCATCCAGACAGCTGTGTGTGTGTGTGTGTCGGGGGACTCAGCCAGGCAGCCTCCAGTGGGGGGTGCATCCAGGCAGCTGTGTGTGTGTGTGTGTCAGGGGGGTGCATCCAGGCAGCTGTGTGTGTGTGTGGGGACACAGCCAGGCAGCTGTGTGTGTGTGTCGGGGGGCTCATCCAGGCAGCTGTGTGTGTGTGTGTGTGGTTGGGGGGTGCATCCAGCTAGCTGTGTGTGTGTGGGGGGACACAGCCAGGCAGCTGTGTGTGTGTGTGTCGGGGGGCTCATCCAGGCAGCTGTGTGTGTGTGTGTGTGTGTGTGTGTGTGTGTGTGGTTGGGGGGCACAGCCACGCAGCTGTGTGTGTTTGGGGGGGCATGCTTTCTGAGCTCCATCTCTGTCCCTCTCCCACTCCGTCCCCTTTGGGGCCCACGGGGAGGCAGCACAGGGCAGTGGGGTGAAGCACGGGCCTTGGAGTCAGGCTGCCGGGTGCTGGTCTGCCTTCCGCCGTCAGTGTGGCCTGGAACTCGGTGCTTAACATCTGGGTGGGTGTGCTTTCTCATCCCAAAGTGGGGCCGGGACAGCACGTGCAGCGCAGTGACAGCACGTGCCCAGCACCTAGCTGGGGGCAGGGACCTGGGAGCCAGAGCCGTCCCTCATCATCTGACCTCTCACCCCTCACCTCCAGGCTGGAGCCAGACATCCTGCTTCGGGCCAAGCAAGATTTCCTGAAGACGGACAGTGAATCGGACCTCCAGTGAGGAGGGCAGAGGGCGGGCACACTGGGGCCCAGGCTTGGCCTGTCCTGCTGCTGGCTCCAACCCCTAACCCCTTCCTTGTACCTCCCTCCCGGCAGGCTCTACAAGGAGCAGGCTGAGGGGCAGGGAGACTGGGGCCTGCGGGAGCGCGACGCGGTGCTGGAGAGGGAGTTCCAGCGCGTCTCCATCTCCGGGGAGGAGAAGTGCGGGGTGAGTGCGCAGGGCTGCGGGCCGGGGGGCTCCCTCAGTTTGAGGAGCTGGGGGTGAGGCTAGAGAGGGTGCTCCTCTCCGGAAGCTGCAGGGGCGGAAGGTGTGGGAGGAGCAGAAAGGGCTAAGCGTCTCTGAGGTCAGGGCCTCCGGGAACAGGTGGGAGTGAGGCGGGCCTGGGTCTGAGCCGGAGGGCGGTGATCGCACGTCCTTGTCTGCAGGTGCCCTTCACGGACCTGCTGGACGCGGCCAAGAGCGTGGTGCGGGCGCTCTTCATCCGGGAGAAGTACATGGCGCTGGCGCTGCAGAGCTTCTGCCCCACCACCCGCCGGCACCTGCAGCAGCTGGCGGAGAAGCCTCTGGAGACGCGGACCTATGAGCCGGGCCCCGACACCCCTGTGTCCGCCGGTGGGACCCCCAGCCCTGCCCAGTGCCCTGGTGTCCCCAGCGCCCTGAGCTCAGAGCCCAGGAACCTCTGCCCCGCCTGCTCCTTCCCACACCCAGCCTCATGCCAGCCTCCTGGCGTGGGGGTGGAGGCAGGGGCCGGATCCATCCTGCTGGGGCCTTGCCATCTCTCCCCTCTGCGGGGCCCCTGGGTGGGTGGTGCGTGGTGGCCCTGACTCCATCCCCCCCCCCCCAGATGCCCCGGTGCACCCCCCGGCGCTGGAGCAGCACCCGTATGAGCACTGTGAGCCGAGCACCATGCCCGGGGACCTGGGCCTGGGTCTGCGCATGGTGCGGGGCGTGGTGCATGTCTACACCCGCAGGGAGCCTGATGAACAGTAAGGGGGTGGGGAGTGCCGGGGAAACGGGGGATGGGGGGGGGGGAGGCACTGCATTGGCTGGGCCGTTGGCAGGGCCTGCTTGGCATGCTCTCCTCACCCAAGCCCCCCCACGTGCCAGGTGCTCAGAGGTGGAGCTGCCGTACCCTGACCTGCAGGAGTTTGTGGCTGACGTCAATGTGCTGATGGCCCTGATTATCAACGGCCCCATGTGAGTCCCCGTGGGTCCCTCCCAGCCCGGACTCTGCTGCCCTAGCCCCGCCCGACACCTGTCACTAGTCTCCTTCCAAGTCACCGAGTTCTGGTCACCCGCCGTGCGCCGCCCCCTTGGCAGCCTCCGCCCTGCACCCTCCCAGGTGCCTCCCTGCAGGCCCTGAGCCGCCCCCCTTCCCCCTCCCCGCCGCCTGCAGAAAGTCGTTCTGCTACCGCCGGCTGCAGTACCTCAGCTCCAAGTTCCAGATGCACGTGCTGCTCAACGAGATGAAGGAGCTGGCCGCCCAGAAGAAGGTGCCGCACCGAGATTTCTACAACATCCGGAAGGTGGGTCCTCACCTGGGGCCGGGCCCGCGCTCTGCCCAGCCTGCCTCCCCGATCCAGCGCCAGGTCGGAGAGGCCACTCCATCCCGCTGCCCAGGCCCTCGGCCCCCCCCCGGCCTCGCCGGACCCAGCAGCCCCCGTTGCACCCCAGGTGGACACGCACATCCACGCCTCGTCCTGCATGAACCAGAAGCACCTCCTGCGCTTCATCAAGCGGGCGATGAAGCGGCACCTGGAGGAGATCGTACACGTGGAGCAAGGCCGCGAGCAGACGCTGCGTGAGGTCTTCCAGAGCATGAACCTCACCGCCTACGACCTGAGCGTGGACACCCTCGACATGCACGCGGTCTGTCCCAGCGGCGGGGGCCGGGCAGCCGGGTCAGCATGCAGGCTCGGGGCCAGGGGTGACCTGCCCGTCTCCCCCAGGACAGGAACACCTTCCATCGCTTTGACAAGTTCAATGCCAAATACAACCCTATCGGGGAGTCTGTCCTCCGAGAGATCTTCATTAAGACGGACAACAGGGTTTCCGGAAAGTACTTCGCTCACATCATCAAGGTGAGGTACTTGGCTGCCCGGGCCCAGGGATGGGGGCGGCCCTCCCCTGCCTGAGCGAGAGCCTGGGTGTCTGGGGCTTCCGCGGTGGTGAGGCGGAGGGTCAGGGGCTCGAGGAGGCCTGAGTGAGCATGCGTGGGAGTGGGTGCAGACGGGGCAGCTGGAAGCCCGAACGTGACAGCTGCCCCACGCGTGTCTCTAGGAGGTGATGTCGGACCTGGAGGAGAGCAAATACCAGAACGCGGAGCTGCGGCTGTCCATCTACGGGCGCTCGAGGGACGAGTGGGACAAGCTGGCACGCTGGGCCGTCACGCACCGCGTGCACTCCCCCAACGTGCGCTGGCTCGTGCAGGTGCCCCGTCTCTTGTGAGTGTCCTGGGGAGTGGGCGGGACGATGGGGCAGAGGTCAAGGGGCGAGGGCCTGCCTCCGGGGAAGACTGACCGTCTCCTGTCCCTGCTGAGTCTTCTCAGTAGAAGGCCTTTCCTGCGTCCGCTCACGGTCCGCCCAGCCTGGCCCACCCATATGGTCCCCATGTGCTTCTGTGGTCTCGAGCCGGGCTCCGACCCTTCCTGGCTGCTGGTGTCTGCCCCCTGACCTGACCTGCCCGCGCCTGTGTGCCCCTGTCCCGCCTACAGTGACGTGTACCGCACCAAGGGCCAGCTGGCCAACTTCCAGGAGATGCTGGAGAACATCTTCCTGCCGCTGTTCGAGGCCACCGTGCACCCCGCCAGCCACCCGGAGCTGCATCTCTTCTTGGAGCATGTGAGGGGCACACAGCTGGGTGTTGGGGGGGATGGCCTGCCCCAGGCCCGGGAAGCTCGGGCCTGACCCCAGGGTCCCGCGCCAGGTGGACGGCTTTGACAGCGTGGACGACGAGTCCAAGCCCGAGAACCACGTCTTCAACCTGGAGAGCCCCCTCCCCGAGGCTTGGGTGGAGGAGGACAACCCGCCCTACGCCTACTACCTGTACTACACCTTCGCCAACATGGCCACGCTGAACCACCTGCGCAGGTGCGGCTCCGCCAGGACCTCTCCTCCTCTCTCCCCCTCTCCCCCAGCAGGCCTGCCCTGGGCTGGGCCCCCCAGACACTGACCCACCTCTGGCCCCACACATGGACCTGCGGGCTGCTTCTCTGCCCTCGGGCTCCATGGCTCTTGCCTGGCAGCAGGAATCTAGCCCATTGTCCCAGGCCCACAGCCTCGGGTGGGGGCTGGGAGCCCAGCGAGGAGGGGTGCAGGGAGCCCGGAGCTGACTCTGCCTTTTGCCCCCAGGCAGAGGGGCTTCCACACGTTTGTGCTGCGGCCGCACTGCGGGGAGGCCGGGCCCATCCACCACCTGGTGTCCGCCTTCATGCTGGCTGAGAACATCTCACACGGGCTGCTTCTGCGCAAGGTCAGGGCCGCACCCTAGCCCTGACCCCCTTCCTCCCACCCTTTGGAACCCCCCTGTAGCTGATCTTCCTCAGCAGCCTCCGCCCTGAGGCCCCAGCCTGGATCCTGGCAGTAACTGACCCTCCACAGACCAGGCCCCGCCAGGACTCCCCCCAACACGACTGCAGCCTGGTGCTCCCCAGCCCCGAGGCACCTGACTGGCCTCCCTCCCTGTCGCCGCCCAGGCCCCGGTCCTGCAGTACCTGTACTACCTGGCCCAGATCGGCATCGCCATGTCCCCGCTCAGCAACAACAGCCTCTTCCTCAGCTACCACCGGAACCCGCTGCCCGAGTACCTGTCCCGCGGCCTCATGGTCTCACTGTCCACCGACGACCCCCTGCAATTCCACTTCACCAAGGTCAGACCGCAGGGCCGCAGGCAGGGACACCCCAGCACTGGGCTCTCAGGGCTGGTGCTGCCCCCTGCTGGGGGGGGGCCCGCAGCATGCCAGGGCGAGTCCCAGGGGAGCGCCGGCGCCGCAGGGCCTGGGGCCACCTGTCTGAGGGAGCCTGCCCGCCTGTGCAGGAGCCGCTGATGGAGGAATACAGCATCGCCACGCAGGTGTGGAAGCTCAGCTCCTGTGACATGTGCGAGCTGGCCCGCAACAGCGTGCTCATGAGCGGCTTCTCCCACAAGGTACCACCCTGCTCCCTCCCCGCCTCTTGCTGGGAAGTCCCAGGGTCCTGGGGCGTGGCCCCCCAGAGCCGGCTGCAGCCTGCCGCTCCCCCCTCCCCCTGCAGGTGAAGAGCCACTGGCTGGGACCCAACTACACCAAAGAGGGCCCCGAGGGCAACGACATCCGTCGCACCAATGTGCCAGACATCCGCGTGGGCTACCGCCACGAGACCCTGTGCCAGGAGCTGGCGCTCATCACGCAGGCCGTGCAGAGTGAGATGCTGGAGACCATCCCGGAGGAGCCGGGCCTCACCATGAGCCCGGGGCCTCAGTGAGCCTGGCCACGCGGTGCCCGCGTCTCGGCTCCTGGACCACGTTTTGTCCTCGGACACCCCCCCCACCTGTCGTGGCCTCTGCATGTGTTTGTTCTCCTCTGTTGTCCTGCATGTCTCCGCCCCGTCTGTCTCCGTGCCTCCCCCCGGAGGCAGGGCCCAGGATGCGCTCCGCCCTTTCTCGGCTCAGGGGGCACCCCGTGGCCCAAGTTTGAGGGCTGCCCTGTTGGTGGGCCTGTCCCAAGATCCTCCAAAGCCTGGCCAGGGCTGGTTGTGGGGGGCTGGCCCCTCCGGCCTTTGGAGTCCTGCCCGGGCAGATCTGAGCTTTGGCGAAGGGATTGAGTTGAGCCCCCCCCGTCTTGTTTTCGTGGATGAAGTCCAAGGTGGGGCCAGTGCACATCTGCTGTGGGCACAGGGCTGCTGGCGGTCGGGGGCCTCCGGCGGGGGTTAGAGCTGGGCTGAGAGCAGGCGGGGCCCTGGCATCCTGGACTTGGGCCTTGGAGGCGTGGGACCACCACCTCTGCCCAGTCGGTGCCCAGCAGCCTTCTCCGTCCTTCCTCCGGGCCGTGTGCTCTGCTGTCCGCTTCCTGTGCCGTGTTGGGGGCCACTGCCACTGGAGGCTCCTGCATCTGCCATCAGCCCTGGGGTGGCATCTCCGATGTGGTCCCTAGAGCTCTGGCCAGACCTGAATCCTGGCTGGTCCCCTGTGCTGTTGTGTGGACCGAGGCCTTCGCTGTGAAATGCAGTGTTTCGTACAATCCCGTCCCTCCTAGTGCATGAGAAATAAAGAGTATTTAAGTAAAGAGGCAGGTGGGGTCTCTGTGGGGAGAGGGGCAGCCGGGTCAGGTGGCTGAGGTCAAGCCAGGAGCACTGTGGAGGGAAGGACGCGATTCTTAGGGGTGCGACGGGGCCTGGCCGATGTGTGTGCTTGTGCACACGGAAGCTGTGGGAGGCAGAAGAGGCCCCTGGGGGGACCCGTCTGCCGTCACAGGCCTCATCCAGCCTGCCCCCCCGAAGGGGACACTGCCCATCGACTGCGGCCCCATGGCACCGCCCGGGAGGTGTGGGACTGTGCACTTACAAGCAGGCCTAGGCCGTGGGCCTCACACTCTGTGACGCCTGCACGTCGGGGAGCTTGTTTAAAATGCCATTTCCAGGCCCCACCCTCCGATCCCCATTGAGTGAGCGGAAGGTGCAGCGTGGAAATTGAACCAGCTCGGCTTCTTTCCTGTGTGTGACACCACGTCTGGAGCACCAGCAGGGAGGGAAGTGAGTGTGCCCTGTGCCGGGCAGGGTCCTGGGTTGGCACCGAGAAGCCTGTCACTGCTGCTGCTGAGTGGAGCCAAGGAGAGGCTGGCTGTTTCGGAAGCAATTAGCCCCAGCTAGAACAGCGTGATCCGCGTAACTGAAGGCCTGGTGAAAGCTGGCTTCCTCCTCCCCTCTTGTCAGCTCGCTTGGCCCAGCTGCTGCGTCTGTGCCAGCCACCTCCTGGCATGACACTCGCCCAGTGTCCCCGGGCAGAAGCTCTCCTCGTGCCCTTGCCTCCGGAGGGCCCCTGGAGGGCCGGGCCTGCTCCTGGCCAAGACCCAGGGTCCTCCAGTCTGCGGAAGGCTTCTCTGGTCGGTTTCTTGTAGCCGACGACATTTCAGAGCCGCGTCAGGGCTGGCGGAGGAGCTTGCTAGAGGCTGTACCACTCTGGCTGATTTCTGTTGGGGAAACAGCAGGTGCAAGTGGCCTGTGGCAGAACCAGGACTGGGAGCCGGGGGAGCTCAGCATCCAGGCTCCCGCACCCCACGCTGGGCCCCCTCTGCCTGGAGGACGCTGCTGTTCCAGGGTGAAGGGGAACTCCTTTTCAAGGAGTTCCATACATTTCACAATAAAAACGTGCTCTGTCTTCTCTTCGTTTGTAAAACAAGGGAGCGGCAGGATCAGAGGATCTTTCTAGAAGGTCCCTTGGAAGGAAGAATTGCCTGCGTCGTGTGCCAGCATCAGGACAGCAAGGACTCCATATTTACTCCCTGAGTTTGTCGTGATAGAACCCTTCGTACCGTCTTCTCGGTGTGTGCTGACGCCCAGCCCTGAGAACGCCACCAATCCCCAGTTTCTTAGCAAGCTCCCCACTATTTTTTTTTTTTAAACCATTTGCTTCTGGATTTTTTTTTTTTTCTCTGAAATCTCTTTCCAACATTTATTAAGAATATTTTTTAAACAGTAAGGCCTTAATATATTTTCCTCCCCGGGAAGAAGATAATTTTCATCCCAGGAATCTGGGAAATACACAAAAATTGGAACAGCCGCAGCAAAAAGCCCACTGGTTGACTAATAGCAACAAACATTTTGCTGGTCATCTGCATGCCTGCGATCTATGTTTTAAAACATATTTATACAGATCTTTCAGTTATTTTTAGAGAAGGGATTTCTGAGTGGAGATACATGTATAATTTTGTGGTTTTTCAAATACTTTAACAGATCTTTCCGTATTTCATTAAAGTATTTATAAACATACATCTTAATTCCTGTTCACTGGCCCAATGTTGTGAGTGACTTCACTCTGGAGCCACACACTGCTTTCTGGCTGTGTGATGTTGGGCAAGGTACTTTCCCTCTCTGTGCCTCCAGGGGGCTGGGGAGGGTCCAGGTGCCCTGGCTTCTCTCCAGGGGGCAGGGCCTACGGCCAAGGCCTGGGAAATGGTGAAGACCTGAAAATTTTGGGGGCTGCAGAATAGGGAACGGCCAAGGTCACAATTGACAGGTGTTTCAATGCCTTCTGAGCGCTGAGCTGCACGTCAGCTTTAACCTTTGTTAAGTTTGGTATCCACAGAAATGTCATAATTGAAAACAATTTGTAAATTGGGTTTTTGGCAAGAGTTCCAGACTCCGCAGGATGACTGAAGAGAAATCGTAAGACCAAAAAAAGAAAAATAAATCCTAGCCAATAGTAAACTAAATGAGTTACTCATACTCAAGTAATTTCAAAAGCAAATGCATGAAAGCCCGTGTACGCTGAAAGCCAGGAAGAGAGGTCTATTTAATGAGGGGATGCGGGTGCGTTTTAACTTCTGTTCCCAGGAGGGTGGGGCCGAGGGGAACCTGGGGCAGGGTCTGTGGAGGGCTGCCAATGGCCCGGCCATCAGCTCCGCCTCTGGTCTAGCCGAGCCCCTTTCTCCCGCCTGCCCCCCTAACCCTGCCGGGCACCTAGTCAGAGGTCTGTGCAACCCTCGTGTGGCTGGAGGTTCTGGCTCCGGTTAGAAGAAGCTGGCCTGGATCTGAAACCTGAGTGTTTCCCAGGGCAAGCTCCCCACCCCCTCCCCGACTTCCCAGGTTTGGGGTGCTGTGCAAAGGAGAGAGAGTACAGCCCATTTCCAGCCTTGCATTCAGAGCCAGGACTCAAATCTAAGTCCACTGGACTCCAGATTCCAAGCAGAAACACAGGCGTGCGTCTCTGGAGGACCAGCAACCCCAGAATCTTGAAAGACCAAGCTAGTCTGGGAGATCCGGATCCCACATCATCCCAGACCGTGAGCGCCACCCGCTGAGATGACAGGCCTTTTGGCCTCGGCAAAGGGAAGAGGCCGATATGGGCAACAGGCTGCCCGTGCCCGTCTGGGTGGCCTGCAGGACCAGCACCTGCATTTTCTTTTCTGCTGGGAGAGCAGGGCCGCCCGGTGTATAGCACCACCCACTGGTGAGGGGTAAACCTGAAGAACTTTCTCATAAAGTGATGTGCACTCCCCTAGCTTCTCCGTCCTCATCAGACTGCTCCCTGCCCCGCCCACCCCCCCGGGCTTCTGCCAGTCTCCCAGATCGCCCCCACGGGTCTCTCCTTCAAGGCCAGTTCTGTGCTGTTCTCTGGTGTTTCAGAGGCCTGTCAACTGCTCCCGTTTCAGGAAAATTTCTTGCCTCCACATGGGTTGCCCCCCCACTCCTTGCTGTCTCCATCTCCCCCCTCCCCCACCCCATGGGGGCCAATGCCTGCTGCTGCTCTGCTCACAGCCCAGAGTCAGGGAGGATTTGGGGACAGAGGCCTGTGCAGGGCAGAGGTGGGGGAGAGGAGGGGAGGGGGACGCTCCTTTGCAGTTCCCCCTGGGCCTCAGTGGGTAAATGGATTAGCAGAGGTCAAGCTGCAGATGGGGACTGTGCTCAAGGGCTGCTGGGGGAGGACCCTCCATTTGTCACGGCAGCCAGCGATGACCCGGCAGTGAAACCGACCCCCTCTGACCCACTCCCAGGAGATGCTACCTACAAGCCTACCGCAGGCAATCAAAACTCAAAGCACAGCATTTTCCCAAAGGCCCCCCACCGTGGCTTGGGAGCGGGCAGTTGGAACAAGTGCCCTAACCCTAACCCTAGCCCTAGCCCTGAACACACCTCTGTCCCTATCCCTAACCCTAATCTTGTGCCTTTACCCTAGCCCTAGTCCTAGCCCTAACCCTAACCCTAACCCTAGGGCAGACGCAGCCTCATGCTGGGGAGCACAGCGTGGCAAGCAGAGTTCAGGCTTGTTTGGTCCCTGATCCCCTGGAGGTTGTGAGTGCACCCCTGCCTCATGCAGGTGATGGCCTGGCCCGGGGGCCCCCCGGGCACCTGCAGCCGAAGGGCGCACATGGCGCTGCGTTATCACCCATGTACTGGCTCCTGCGTCTGGGAGGTCTTGGCGGCACCCTACAGGCCCATACACACCAGGTCAAGCCACAGTCACCCTTGCTCCGTTCCTGGCCTGTCCAGTAGCTGAACAAGGCTCCGTGCCCACAGAGCTGCCTGGGCGCCTCCGTGCTGTTGGGGGTGGTGGGGTAGGTATTCATGCCTAGGTATCCCGTCTGTCTTGGGTGCTGGAGCCCCCACTGTGAAGCATCCAGATGTGTGGCCTTCTCCTTCCCCCCTCTGCCACATCCCGTCTTTGTGCACAGGTACCTGGTCGGGCTGTGTGGGCACCGGGGTCATGTATAAACCAGGACTGACGCTCGTGGGCATGCCGCCTTTGTGTGAGTTAGGAAAAGGCGGGCCCTCAGCGCAGACACAGCCCTGTTAACTCACAGAACCGATGGCGTCGTTGGGGAGAGGAAAGGGTGTCCCTCCCTCCCGGTGGCTGCAACTGTGCGAGATCAAGTTCCTGGGTGTAGGCTGGATTTCAGCTTCCACTTGCCCCTTGACTGGTAGCCTTTTGCAGTTCCCAACTTGTCCATAGGGTGGCGGTACTGAGACCTTAGACTTCTCCCTCAGCTCCTGGCTGGGCTGATGGAGTACTCTCTCCAGGCACCCATGCTCACCTTCTTTCATCCACTGCCCTCCTCCTCCTCTCCCCTCTGACCTCTGTCAGTCTGTTCCATGTTTCAATAACTTAAATTGTCTGATTTCACCAGGCCTATACCATAAATATAGTTTAATGTTAGCTTTAAAAAATATGTTTTCTCAGTGGACTCTAGGAATGTTTCTGTTCCAAGCTCAAGATGTGTAAAACCCAGAATGGCAAATCCTAATGTATTGTGACAAATATTAGAGGGCTATTTAGAAGGCCAGCACTTGGGTGTGTGCATGGCCAACATGGAGTCAGGATTCTAAAGTCTTGGAGGAGCTTTCAGACTGGCTGGTCTACCAGTGACAGGTGCCCATTGAAACTCGATTTCAGGGGCGCCACTCTGGGTGTAACTGGCAGCCTGAGCCTCCCTGAGCCCTGGGGACTCTGCAGCCCAGAGGGGAGGCTGAGCGATGCCTGGAGGGGAACGAAGGAAAGGGAAGGAAAAGGAGAGGAGCCTCTTTTATTTTTATTTTTTGCGATTCAGATTTGTTTCCCGAGCGCACTGTCCACTCCCTCGGACCGGCCGAGGTCTGAACGCGGACGGGGAGCCAGGCGAGTCCAGCCTGGCGTTCCGCGTCCTGGAGCCCAGACCTCGGCACTGCAGTCCCCTTGGCTCCGGGCGGCAATGCCCCGTTCCAGGTGCTCCCCAGCCGCCCAACGCCGCGCTTTAGAGCCTCCCGGGGCCGCGTCATCAGGAGAACGCGGGGATTGGGTAATTGGTGGGAGGGGCGGAGCGAAGGGGCGGAGCCTCCATCAGCCCTGGCCCCCCCCCCCCCCCCCCGACCCAGGCCGTGGACTAACTTTCAGCCCCTCTCTGCTTGAGTGCCCGCCCTGCAGGCGGGAACGCTGACCATGGCCATGACTTTGGGTTACTGGGACATCCGAGGGGTGAGCGAGGGGTCCCCCGGCGGGTGGGGTGGAGCCGGCGGCCGGCGGGCGCGCGGGGAGGTGCTGAGTAGCGGCAGTCGGTTCCACCTGAAGGTTCCCCAGGGCTGCCTGGAGCCCAGTCCCCTCCCCCCCATCACCACCAGTCCTCAGGCGGGCCAGGGTCAGGGCCACGGCCAGGAAAAGGGCGAGGGCGCCGGCGCGGGCCCGGGGTGTCTGTGTGTTGCGGGGAGAGGATGGGGTTGCAGTTGGAGCTGGGCGAGCCCCGAGTCGGGCCTGGGACTCTGACCTCTGTGCCGCCGTCCCTCCAGCTGGCTCACGCCATCCGCCTGCTCCTGGAGTACACAGACTCCGCCTACGAGGAGAAGAAGTACACGATGGGGGACGGTAATGGCATCCCTGTCGCGTTCCAACTTCGGCCCAACTCCTGCTGCTTTGGTCCCCAGAACCCGGCCCGGCCACCTGTGGCTCCCCTCTGCGCCCTCCACTGGCCCTGCCCCTTCCTTCACCCTCTGAGGGTGGACCTTGGCCTCAGGCAGGGCGGGGGGGGGGGGGTGGCGGCGCGGTGGCTGGGCCCCTGTGTCAGTAACTGCGATGGCTCCCCTGGGTTTGCCCACACTCATGGAAGCCTGGTCCATGCGGGAGCCTGGGACTTCTCAGCGTTCTTCCCCCCAAACCCGGGGGAGAGACTCAGTGCTCAGATTCCAGACTCCCCTGCTCAGGGGCGGGGCCACTGACTCCTTGGTGGGTCCCCCGGAGAGAGGGCTGGCCTGGGGGACGGTCCCTTCACTCCATCTTCTCCACCACAGCTCCCGACTTTGACAGAAGCCAGTGGCTGAGTGAAAAATTCAAGCTGGGCCTGGACTTCCCCAATGTAGGTGCAGGGAGGGGGGCAGTGGGCGTAGGGAACCTGCCTCTACTCTGAGGCCTCCTTTCCCGGCTTAGACAGAAGTTTGGGGATCCAGGGCCTCTGCTCAGCCCCCAGCTCCCTGGTTCTTGTCGCTGCTTCCCCACCCACCTCGCTCTGTGTGCAGCTCATTCCTTCCTGTGACAGCACATCTGCTCCGTGGGCCACACACCGAGTCCAGGTTTCATCTTTGCCCCATGCAGGGAGGGGCTTCGGGGTGGCCTGTGGCCTCCTGACTTGCCTCTGTCCCTCCCCTACCCACTCCCTTCCTCTCTGCAGCTGCCCTACTTGATTGACGGGGCTCACAGGCTCACCCAGAGCAATGCCATCCTTCGCTACCTTGCACGCAAGCACAACCTCTGTGAGTGGGGCTGGGGCGGGTGCAGGGGGTCGGGCGGGCCTGGCCCTGGGCTGGGGGGGTGGGAGGCTGAGGGGGAGCCTCTGTTGTGCCAATAGGTGGGGAGACGGAAGAGGAGAAGATCCGCGTGGACATGCTGGAGAACGAGGCTATGGACGCGGCCAATCAGCTGGCAAGGGTCTGCTACAGCCCTGACTTTGTGAGTTGCCTCCTGCCGATCTGGATGCTTTGATAGGAGCTTAGACCCTTTGTCACATCTGCACTGGTTCTACTTGCCACTTGAACTCCTCGGAGCTGCTGATCCTCCAGGCTGGACCCTGTCCTGTCAGCAGAGTGACCCTCAGGACCCCCGGTGCCTCACATGAAATCTCTCACTCAGTTCCCCTCCATCTTCGCACAGAGCGCAGACTCCCGCGGCCTAAGCTCAGCTCCTAACAGTGTGTGCAGCTTGTTAGCCCAGCCCCGCCTCCGTGACACCTTTGGGCATCAGCACACTTTCCCAGGAGGCAGTGCGGGGCACCCACAGGGCCTCCGTGCCCCCCAATCCTTTCTTTCAGCCTCTCAGGTTCTCCCCGTCTGTCCAGAAAGTGCTCACCTGTCCTTCTGTCACCCACCAGCTGGGATGCCCTTCCCTGGGCCATTTTAACTCTTTGCACCTTTCATTCTGCCCAACCTCTGGGTCCAGGCTCTGCAGGTCCTCCCGGCTCCTGGGTCTGGCCCGGGCACGGCGTGGAGATGAGCGGAGACAGGGTCAGGCACAGGCTGGTGTCTCTCTGTGCTTCCCAAGTGCCTGTCCCAGCTGGGAGGTGGCACCTAGGAGGAATCTAGTGACCACAGGTTGGATTAAATGATAACCTGGCACTGACCCAGGTGCAGCTGGGGACAGGGCTGCCCACCGTGGCCGTGGGGCACAGCCCTGGGAGGCCTGGCCTCTGCCCAGGGAGTCCCTGGCGCGGGTGGTGACAGCCGTTTGTGCCTCAGGAGAAACAGAAGCCCGAGTTTCTGAAGGCGCTCCCTGATAAGATGAAGCTCTTCTCCCAGTTCCTGGGGAAGAAGGCGTGGTTTGCAGGGGACAAGGTACGGGGAAGGCTTTGGGGTGGGGGAGTGGACATATTCCCCGTTTCAGAGTTTGGCGCCCACTCACCCTGTGCCGGCCCGCAGCTCACCTACGTGGACTTCCTGGCCTACGACGTTCTGGACCTGCACCGCATCTTTGAGCCCAAGTGCCTGGATGCGTTCCCGAACCTGAAAGACTTCATCGCCCGCATAGAGGTGATCCCACTGATCCTCTTCCTATGTTACCTCTTTAGCCTCCTCTTCCTCTTTTTTAAAAATACATTTTTATTGATTTCAGAGAGGAAGGGAGAGGGAGAGAGAGAGAGAAACATCAATGATGAGAGAGAATCATTAATCAGCTGTCTCCTGCACACCCCACACTGGGGATCTAGTCTGCAACCCAGGCCTGTGCGCTGAGGGGGAATTGAACCGTGACCTCCTGGTTCAACCACTGAGCCACGCCGGCCCAGCTCCCCCTTATTCTTGATGCTCTCTAGTCCTGGAGCTAAAATGAAGCATAACTAGCATTCATTGAGAACTTGCTTGATGCCAGGATCTGTCCTCAGCGTGTTACATATATTGAGTTTAACTTAGCCTTTAGAACATCCTATGTAGTAGGAGATTTATTACCTCCCTTTAACAGATAATGAAATGAGGCTGAAAGGGGAAGTCATTTGCTCAAGGTCACAGAGCCAGTCCACTGGGTCACAGCCCCGGCACTGGTGTGGGGCCCCCAGTTGCCGTTGGCATCCATGGGCAGCAGGCAGAGGCCCCCTTTCCTGTGCCAGGAAGGCGAGCTCAGGGCCTCCTCCAGCCTGCACGTCACAGCTCCGGACTTTGTGGAGGAAGCAGAGCGTTCCCGAGTTTGTGTGTAGGAGATTAGCAGAGTTGGGATGTGGTAGGATTGATATTAAGTCTCAAAGACACAGACAGTGTTTCCTCCCTGTCTCCAGACGGCTCTGCAGCATGGGGTGCCCTCTGGGCAGTGCTGAGCTCTCCGGGCTGTGGTGCTGGGATCTGCAGTGAGGTTGCCGCTGCAGAAGGATGTTACCTTGACATCTTCTGTGGTGGGCACTTTCCGTCCCTGCCCCTCTCCCCTTCTTCTCTACAGTTACACAAGGCACTGTCTCAGAGGTGAGGTGGCACGTTTATTCTCGGTGGTATTCGCTGACGTGCCCCCCTCCTCTGTATGAGGCGCTGTGACAGGCATAGCGAGGATGCAGAGGTGCCCCAGCCCTGGCACCCCCCTCCTGGGTCTCAGTGAGGAAGTGCAGGAGTCCCTGCTGTGTGGTCCTTTGGTCCCACGTGGGTGGTGGAGGTGCACGGCCTGAACCTCGTCTCACAGCTCATCATCGGTTACCTTAGTCACCTCACAGATGATCAGTAAAGTCTGCTGGCCTGGTGGCGTGGCTCAGTGGTTGAGCACCGACCTATGAACCTGGAGGTCACGGTTTGATTTCCAGTCAGGGCACATGCCCGGGCAGTTGTGGGCTCAGTCCCTGGTGGGCCGTGTGTGGGAAGCAGCCCATCAGTGATTCTCTCCCATCATTGATGTTTCTATCTCTCCCTCTCCCTTCCTCTCTGAAATCAATACAAATATATTAAAAACAAATAAAGTAGGCTTGATCCCAGATTTGGGAAGTTGAGGCATCCGTAGGCCCAGATTTTTCAGCTTACAGTCTGTTTCCCTTTCCCCTCCCCATCAAGAGATCTGCTCTGCCATCCAGTTCCCATCGGCTCTGGTTCGGGTCCAGGGCCGTCAGCCTGGGATATTATGCAAGAGCTGGCAGACTGACTGGCCGGGAGGGATGGGGCACAGCTGTGGGCTGCAGCCTGCGGCCTGTGGGGGCCAGGCCTTGGTTACAGGCTGTCCTAGGCCCTTCGAATCCTGCAGAAGTTACTGGACACTCTCTGTCTTGGACATGGTGCTCACACACACCGTGTGTCCAAGGCCTGGTTGGCTGCAGCTGCACAGGAGGAGGCAGGTTGGGACCCAGTGAGATTGGGCTCAGGAACCAGGCCACACAGCTGGACTTTCTCCTTTAAGGGGATACTTGGGGCCCGGCTCTGCTGCTCCACATCCTCCTATCAGCTTTCACCCCCGTTTTGCTGAGTCATGGGCGAGACCTGGTCTGCTCTGCAAGCTGCACAGGCAGTCTGAGCCCTTTGTTCTGCCTGGGTCCCTCCTGGGCAGCCCCTGGGAAACAGGAGCCTCCCTGTGAGAGAGGAGACTGTGTGTACAGTCGGGGAGGGTCAAGGCCTCCTGTGTGGGCGGGAGGAAGGGAGTGCAGCTGAGCACAGGGTGGGGGGAGAGCCAGGCTGCCTTCCAGCCCTGCCTACCTACAGCTGTATGCGTGTTTGGAAGGGCTTCAGCTCTGTGGCCTCAGTTTCCCTTCTGATAAACGGGGATAGCAGAACCTATCTTGCAGGCCAAGCATGTCAAACTCGCAGCCCGTGGGCTGCATGCCACATTTATTTGGCTCGTGTTAGCCTTCGAGTTTGACATGCTTGCTGTGGGCAGTTGTGTGGAATGTTGTAAACCTGTTTCACAATCTCTAATGGCTATAAGGCCCTAGCACAGTGTGGGAACTGTGACTAAGATATCACACCAGTTACAGGAAATTGCAAGAGTTAACTCAGCAGAACTGGGGACCCCAGGAAGACTCTTATGCCAGGATCCTGAACTTGGAGCGTCTGGAGTGGGGCTGTGTGAGCGCCTGGGGTAGGGGGCAGCAGACCCTGAGGTCTGGCCTCTCCCTCCTCTCCTCCCCCTCCCGCCCCCCCGCAGGGCCTGGAGAAGATCGCTGCCTACATGAAGTCCAGCCGCTTCCTCCCAGCACCTATTTACACAAAGATCGCCGTGTGGGGCAACAAGTAGTGCCCAGAAGTGCAGGGCAGGGCATGGGCGCGAGGAGCACACTGGGACTGGAGAGCAGCTGGCCCTCCCTGAACCCACGGGACCAGCTGTCTTGTTCTTTTCTCCTTTTCTTCCCTTCACCCCCAGTCAGGACCCCCAATCCCAGTCCACCAGGATTTTAGAGTTCTCCAGCACCCCTTGTTCCGTGAAGGCTCCCCCTGACACTGTCCTTCCTGCACAAAGCCAATCGGACTGGCCGTCCTTTCGGTGATTGCTCTGTTTTGAGGAGCCCAAGCGAAGCCTGATCACACCCGCTGTGTCCCGTCTTATTTCCTCCTGGCCACCGAGCTCACTCTCCAACAGGCCCTGCTGCGCCCCAGGGTCTGCCTGGTGAAGCTGGCAGTGGCGGGTCCTTGGGGATCCTGGGTGAGACGTGTTGTTCCCGTTTCTGACACCTTTGGAGCAGGACACATCATGGGGCTCTAGAACATATTCCTACAGGCCACGGATCACAGAGGGACTTCAAAAGCCGCCTGAGCCACTCATAGCCCAAAGCACACGTGTGTCAGGATCCAGGGTTGGGGCTGGAATCCATGGGCCCGGACAGCTGACAGTCTGCAAGGCCCACACTGCGGTCCTGCGGGGAGTCCCCAGGCTCCTGATGGAGCTCCCCACCCCCACTTCTGATGCCTTTGCAGCAGCACAGGCGGTTGGTCCCTCAGAGGCCGCCTCTTCCCGCTGCACTCCCTCACAAGTCCTGTGTGACCACCATGCTCCGGGTTCTGTTCCGGTCAGCATCGGGGACACCTAGCTGGTGGGCAGGACATTTCTGGGGCTGCGCTCAATACCCTGCCTCTGCAGGGGCTGGTTCTGGATTTTAATCAACAACTGCAACCATAAAGCCAATTGATTAATTTTCATTGGTTCTTGTTCAGTTTTTTAAATTTCAGAGGGAGAGAGAGAGAAACATCAATGATGGGAGGGAATCATTGATCGGCTGCCTCCTGCATGCCCCGCACTGGGGAATGAGCCTGAAACCCAGGCATGTGCCCTGATGGGGAATCGAACCGTGACCTCCTGGTTCATAGGTCGCCGCTCAACCACTGAGCCACACCAGCTGGGCTTCATTGGATTCTTCTCGCTCTTAGACACATGACTTAAGAGCTGGGTCCTCCAAAGTCCAAGACAGGGAACACGGAGACCCCATCTCCTTCCCTGTGTCCTTGCCCTGGGAGTCCCCCCCACCCCCACTGAATGAGGGCGCCCAGGGTTCCAAGGTCTGGGAGGCGCTTTCAGACGGGCTGGTCTGCCAGGTGCTGTTGAAACTGATTTGAGGGGCCACGCTGAGTGTAACTGGCAGCTGGGGGACTCTGCAGCCAGGGGGAGGCGCGCGGTGCCTGGAGGGGAAGGAGCGGGGAGCCTTGTGTTTTTGTGATTCAGCTTTGTCTCCCGGGCGCACGGCCCGCTCCCTCAGGCCCGGCCGGCCGAGGTCTGGACATGGGCGGGGAGCCCTTCGGCGTCCTGGCGCTCAGACTGTGTTCCCCAATTTCCACGGCTGGGTGGCGGGCACGTTCCGTTTCACGGCGCCTCTGGGATGGGGTGGTGCGGGGTGTGGGCGGGGCTTGGGGGCGGGGACCCGGGACGGAACTAGGGGGCTGTGCGCACGGCAGGCCCCGCCCCTCCCCTCCGACGGAGCTTCGTGCTGGCGTCCCGCTCCCCAAACCCCTCCGCTCAGAGCGCGAAAACCAGCACCATGGCCATGACTCTGGGTTACTGGGACGTCCGAGGGGTGAGCGAGGGGTCCCCCGGGGGCTGGGGGGTGGGATGGAGCCGGCGGGCGGGGAGGTGCTGAGCAGCCGGGCCCCGTTCAACCTGAAGGTCCCCAGGGCCGCTTGGTGCCCAGTCCCCCCACTCCGCCTGTCCCCAGGTGGGCGCGGGCCCGGGGTGTCTGTGTGTTGCGGGGAGAGGATGGGGTTGCAGTTGGAGCTGGGCGAGCCCCGAGTCGGGCCTGGGACTCTGACCTCTGTGCCGCCGTCCCTCCAGCTGGCTCACGCCATCCGCCTGCTCCTGGAGTACACAGACTCCGCCTACGAGGAGAAGAAGTACACGATGGGGGACGGTAATGGCATCCCTGTCGCGTTTCGACTTCGGCCCAACTCCTGCTGCTTTGGTCCCCAGAACCCGGCCCGGCCACCTGTGGCTCCCCTCTGCGCCCTCCACTGGCCGGAGCAGGCCCTGCCCCTTCCTTCACCCTCTGAGGGTGGACCTTGGCCTCCGGCGGGGGGTGGGGGTGAGGGGGGGGGTTGGGGGATGGGAGGGGGGCGGCTGGGCCCCTGTGTCAGTAACTGCGATGGCTCCCCTGGGTTTGCCCACACTCATGGAAGCCTGGTCCATGCGGGAGCCTGGGACTTCTCAGCGTTCTTCCCCCCAAACCCGGGGGAGAGACTCAGTGCTCAGATTCCAGACTCCCCTGCTCAGGGGCGGGGCCACTGACTCCTTGGTGGGTCCCCCGGAGAGAGGGCTGGCCTGGGGGACGGTCCCTTCACTCCATCTTCTCCACCACAGCTCCCGACTTTGACAGAAGCCAGTGGCTGAGTGAAAAATTCAAGCTGGGCCTGGACTTCCCCAATGTAGGTGCAGGGAGGGGGGGCAGTGGGCGTAGGGAACCTGCCTCTACTCTGAGGCCTCCTTTCCCGGCTTAGACAGAAGTTTGGGGATCCAGGGCCTCTGCTCAGCCCCCAGCTCCCTGGTTCTTGTCGCTGCTTCCCCACCCACCTCGCTCTGTGTGCAGCTCATTCCTTCCTGTGACAGCACATCTGCTCGGTGGGCCACACACCGAGTCCAGGTTTCATCTCTGCCTCATGCAGGGAGGGGCTTCGGGGTGGCCTGTGGCCCCCTGACTTGCCTCTGTCCCTCCCCTACCCACTCCCTTCCTCTCTGCAGCTGCCCTACTTGATTGACGGGGCTCACAGGCTCACCCAGAGCAATGCCATCCTTCGCTACCTTGCACGCAAGCACAACCTCTGTGAGTGGGGCTGGGGTGGGTGCAGGGGGTGGGGTGGGCCTGGCCCTGGGCTGGGGGGGGGTGGGAGGCTGAGGGGGAGCCTCTCTGTTGTGCCAATAGGTGGGGAGACGGAAGAGGAGAAGATCCGCGTGGACATGCTGGAGAACGAGGTGATGGACCTCCGCATGTACAACATCAGGACCTGCTACAGCCCTGACTTTGTGAGTCCTTCCGGGAGGGCTGGGCTGTGCAGGTGTTGGTCGGAGACTGGACTATTGCGTCCCATCCGTGCTCGTCCTGTTGGCCATGGAACTCCTCGGAGCTGCTGATCCTCCAGGCTGGACCCTGTCCTGTCAGCAGAGTGACCCTCAGGACCCCTGGTGCCTCACCTGAAATCGCTCACTCAGTTCCCCTCCATCTTCGCACAGAGCGCAGACTCCCGCGGCCTAAGCTCAGCTCCTAACAGTGTGTGCAGCTTGTTAGCCCAGCCCCGCCTCCGTGACACCTTTGGGCATCAGCACGCTTTCCCAGGAGGCAGCGTGGGGACCTCCGTGCCCCCCACTCCTTCCTTTCAGCCTCTTAGGTTCCCCCGTCTGTCCAGAAAGTGCTCACGTGTCCTTCCGTCACCCACCAGATGGCACTTTTATTTATTTCTTTATCCTCACCCAAGGATATTTTTCCATTGAATTTTAGAGAGAGTGGAAGGGAGAGGGAGAGACAGAGAGAAACACAGATGTGAGAGAGGCCCATCCATTGGTTGCCTCCCGCATGCCCTGACCAGAGCCCGCAGCCTGCAACTGAGGTATGTGCTTTTGGGCGGAATTGAACCCAGGACCCTTCAGGCCCCAGGCTGATGCTCTGTCCACTGAGCCAAACCGGTTAGGGGAGCAGTTGGAACTTATCGTTTCTGCCCTTCCCTGGGCCATTTTAGCTCTTTGCACCTTTCATTCTGCCCAACCTCTGGGTCCAGGCTCTGCAGGTCCTCCCGGCTCCTGGGTCTGGCCCGGGCAGGGCGTGGAGATGCGTGGAGACAGGGTCAGGCACAGGCTGGTGTCTCTCTGTGCTTCCCAAGTGCCTGTCCCAGCTGGGAGGTGGCACCCAGGAGGAATCTAGTGACCACAGGTTGGATTAAATGATAACCTGGCATTGACCCAGGTGCAGCTGGGGACAGGGCTGCCCACCGTGGCCGTGGGGCACAGCCCTGGGAGGCCTGGCCTCTGCCCAGGGAGTCCCTGGCGCGGGTGGTGACAGCCGTTTTGTGCCTCAGGAGAAACAGAAGCCCGAGTTTCTGAAGGCGCTCCCTGATAAGATGAAGCTCTTCTCCCAGTTCCTGGGGAAGAAGGCGTGGTTTGCAGGGGACAAGGTACGGGGAAGGCTTTGGGGTGGGGGAGCGGACATGTTCCCCGTTTCAGAGTTTGGCGCCCACTCACCCTGTGCCGGCCCGCAGCTCACCTACGTGGACTTCCTGGCCTACGACCTGCTGGACGTGCTGCGCATGTTTGAGCCCAAGTGCCTGGATGCGTTCCCGAACCTGAAAGACTTCTTGGGACGCTTTGAGGTGATCCCACTGATCCTCCTACTGTTCTGTGTCTTTTGCCTCCTTCATCTCCCTGGTGCTTCTCTCGTCCTGGAGCTCAAATGAGGCTTAACTAGCATTCACCGAGGACTTGCTTAATGCCGGGATCTGTGCTCAGCGTGATGCATGCACCGGGTGAAATGTAATCTTTAAGACATTCCTACACGGGAACATTTCACCCGTCCATTTTAGGAAATGGAACTGAAAGGGTGGGTCGTTTGCTAAAGGTCACAGAGCCAGTCCACTGGGTCACAGCCCCGGCACTGGTGTGGGGCCCCCAGTTGGCGCTGGCTTCCATGGGCAGCAGGCAGAGGCCCCCCCTTTCCTGTGCCAGGAAGGCGAGCTCAGGCCTTCCTCCAGCCTGCACGTCACAGCTCCGGACTTTGTGGAGGAAGCAGAGCGTTCCCGAGTTTGTGTGTAGGAGATTAGCAGAGTTGGGATGTGGTAGGAATGATATTAAGTCTCAAAGACACAGACAGTGTTTCCTCCCTGTCTCCAGACGGCTCTGCAGCATGGGGTGCCCTCTGGGCAGTGCTGAGCTCTCCGGGCTGTGGTGCTGGGATCTGAGTACACATGTGGGGGCCACTGCAGAAGCAGGTTTTTGTTGTTGTTAACCCTCACCCGAGGATAGTTTTTCCATTGATTTTTAGAGAGGGCGAAAGGGAAGATGGGAAAGAGAGAGAGAGAGAGAGAGGGACATTCATGTGAGAGAGACACATTGATTGGTTGCTTCTGGCATGCACCCTGACCCGGGCTGGGGATCAAGCCTGCAACCCAGGTACATGCCCTTGACTGGGAATCAAATCTGAGACCCTTCAGGATGCGGGCTGACACTCTAACCACTGAGCACACCAGCCAGGCAGACGGATTTTATCCTCACGTCTTCTGTGGGCCCTTCCCTTTCCGAACTGTCTCCTTTTCCTTCTTTCCAATTATGCAGGATACTGCCTCGGAGATGAGGTGGCACATTTATTTTCAGTCGTATTCACGGATGTGCCCCTCTCCTGCATTATGTGAGGCCCAGGGAGGAGGCAGAGGTGGCCCAGCCCTGGAGTCCCCCTGCTCACACTGGATCTCTGTGAGGAAGTGCAGGAGTCCCTGCTGTGTGGTCCTGAGGTTCCACGTGGGTGGTAGGGGTGCAGGGCCTGAACCTCACTTCACAGCTCATCATCGGTTACCTTAGCCAACTCACAGAAAACAGGATCGGCTTGATCCCAGATTTGGGAAGTTGAGGCATCCGTAGGCCCAGACTTTTCAGCTTACAGTCTGTTTCCCTTTCCCCTCCCCATCAAGAGGTCTCTGCCAGCCATTTCCCATCGGCTCTGGTTCGGGTCCAGGGCCGTCAGCCTGGGATATTATGCAAGAGCTGGCAGACTGACTGGCCTGGAGGGATGGGGCACAGCTGTGGGCTGCAGCCTGCGGCCTGTGGGGGCCAGGCCTTGGTTACAGGCTGTCCTAGGCCCTTCGAATCCTGTAGAAGTTACTGGACACTCTCTGTCTTGGACATGGTGCTCACACACACCGTGTGTCCAAGGCCTGGTTGGCTGCAGCTGCACAGGAGGAGGCAGGTCGGGGCCCAGTGAGATTGGGCTCAGGAACCAGGCCACACAGCTGGACTTTCTCCTTTAAGGGGATACTTGGGGCCCGGCTCTGCTGCTCCACATCCTCCTATCAGCTTTCACCCCCGTTTTGCTGAGTCATGGGCGAGACCTGGCCTGCTCTGCAAGCTGCACAGGCAGTCTGAGCCCTTTGTTCTGCCTGGGTCCCTCCTGGGCAGCCCCTGGGAAACAGGAGCCTCCCTGTGAGAGAGGAGACTGTGTGTACAGTCGGGGAGGGTCAAGGCCTCCTGTGTGGGCGGGAGGAAGGGAGTGCAGCAGAGCACAGGGTGCGGGGAAAGCCAGGCTGCCTTCCAGCCCTGCCCACCTACAGCTGTGTGAGCGTTTGGAAGGGCTTAGCTCTGTGGCCTCAGTTTCCCTTCTGATAAACGGGGATAGCAGAAACTATCCTGCAGGCAGTTGTGTGGAAGTTGTAAACCTGTTTCATAATCTCATGGCTACAAGGCCCCTAAGCACAGTGGTAACTGTGACTAACACAAAACACCTGGTACAGGAAATGGCAAGGTTAACTTAGCAGAACTGGGACCCCAGGGTGTGACTGCCAAGGAAGCCTTGCCAGGATCCTGAACTTGGAGTGTCTTCAGTGGGGCTGGGTGAGCCCCGGGCGTGGGGGCGCGGGGGGCGGCAGCAGACCCTGAGCTCTGGCCTTCTCTCTCCCGCCCCCAGGGACTGGAGAAGATCGCTGCCTACAGGAAGACCGGCCGCTTCCTCCGCACACCCGTGTACTCCAAGGCTGCCCTGTGGGGCAACAAGTAGTGCCTGTAAGTGCAGGACACGGGAGTGAGGAGCACCGGGGCCTGGAGAGCAGCTGGGCGTTCTGCATTCTTTCTGCTCTTCCGCCCTCCCCCGCCCCCTACACACATGTCCACTGACCCTTGTCTGCTCCCAACCGTGTGGTCCCACCTGCCTGCCTGAGCCCCAGCAAAGCCTGGTCACACCTGCTTGTCTTGTCATTCCCTGCTGGCCCCCGGACTCAGGACGGACTGTGCTGATGTTTGGGGGTGTCCATTTCCCCTTTGCTGTCCGCACTGGCTGGGCTGTAGGGATGCACGTGTGGGGTGATGCAGGTAGGGTTGTAAGGTTTCTTGCTCGTTTCTGTCTTCACATTCCATGCACCTCAGCCTGGGGTCTCTAAGAAGAGGGACCCTGGGCCTGGGCCTCCTTCATTTCTGCATTTGTGGAATGCCTCCTGGAATCCTGCAGGACTCTGTGTCACGGTTAGGGGGCCCTTGGGTGAGGAAGGGGTTGCTTAAGGGGCCCTTGGGTGAGCTGTCTGCTGCTGGTGTGGGATCCTAGTGGCCTGCCTTCTGTCACCTTTCCCAGAAGTGTTCCTTGCCCTGTACCCTTCCTCTATGCTCTTCCAATACATCTCAAGAAAACGCTCCCACTGCATTGTAATTGTCGTTTCACTGGCTCTCCAACTCGATCGCAAATTCACTGAGGAGAGAATCCATGTCTTATTGGACTTTTTACCTCTGACATGGGTCACTCGCAACAAAATGTGGAAATTTGAATGATCTCTGGTAAGACCCTGGCAAACCCTACAACCGTTCTTGGGCTGAGCGCTCTGGATAGAGTTCATCTCATCCGCCAGCGGCACAGAACGAGGAACAGAACACTTTGCAGGTTCGGGCCTGGGAGGAGGAGCCTAGCTCTTCCTAACGTGAGCACTTCATAGGCTGCAGCTGCTGTTTGGATAACTCGAAGTCTCACCTGGGCCCCAGGTGCTGGGCCCGAGGCCAGCAGGTCTGCGTGGTCGGGAGGAGGTATGGGCTTTGACGATAGGACCCCTGCACAGGTGTAGGGCTTCGGGGGTCGCCGTGGGGTCAGCACGCCCCTCCAGCGGTGCCTGGGGAGTGGCGTTGGGCCTTATTAAGTCACAGCCTCGAGACAACTCGTAACGAGAGGAGCTCTGAAGAAGAGTCTCGTTGGGCATCCGTCCCGGTGATCCCTGCCTGCAACTGTACTTCTCGCAGTTAGTAAATACAAAGGGAGCCACGGGAATCACGTGCCAGGTCATGAAGAGATCAGTGATTAACTTAAAACGGTAAAACTGGTAAAAGGTCACCAAAGTTTACGAAGTGGGTAAGATACAAGTTAACCCAAAAGCTTGTTAAACTTCAACTTAAGCGGGGGGCGGGTATGGATACAAAAGAGAAAGAGATGGAAATTAGGAGTGACACCGCGATAACAGATAAGCAGAGAGAATAAAAATGGGAAATCGGAGTTAAACAGGTGTAGGTCAGAACTGGGGCTGGCCACGGTCTCTGGAGAGGCCTAGATAGTACATGTTTTTGGCTTTCTGGCGCATGTGGTCTCTGTCAATTACTCGTCATTGCAGTGTGAAAGCCGACATAGCCCATACAGAAGTGCCTGGCTGAGCCCGGGTTCCAACACAGATGGCCTGCTGGCCACCTCCTGATCTAGAAGTGCCGCTGAAAAGGAATGCCCATGTTAAAGCCTAAAGAGTAGCTCTGAAATGGAGCAGCACAAAAGACCTCAATCCTTAACCAGAGGGAAGGGCCCTGGCCGGAGTGGCTTGCCTGAGCACCCGCCCATGCACTGAGGTCGCCGGTGGATTCCTGGTCAGGGCACATAGGTCATGGCACATGCCCAGGTTGCAGGCTCGATCCTTAGGTGGGGGCGTGCAAGAGGCAGCAAATCCAAGTTGCACTCTGCCTCGCCCGTCCTCTCTAAAAATCAATTTTAAAATCTTAAAAAAAATAAAGATAAAAAAGAGGGAAGATGTGGTAAGGAAGGAAAGTCACAAAGGAAACCATTTGGAAAACACTGTGGTCACAATGACAAAAGCTCAGTATTCTCTTTTTTAAAATATATTTATTGATTTTTCACAGAGAGGAAGGGAGAGGGATAGAGAGCCAGAAACCGATGAGAGAAACAGTGATCAGCTGCCTCCTGCACACCCCTTTCTGGGGATGTGCCCACAACCAAGGTACATGCCCTTGACCGGAATTGAACCTGGAACCCTTCAGTCTGAAGGCCGATGCTCTACCCACTGAGCCAAACCCGTTGGGGCAAAAGCTAAGTATTTTAAAGTGTGGGGCAGAAATAGCAGAATGTATGGACTTCACTCTGTTGGGGCGGGCACGGCACCGGGTGTTAGACCTTGGGGTGAGGGTGTGGTGGGGGCAGGGAGGTGTCAGACCAGATCTGGGTGCAGCAACCTTGGTACTAGAGTTCTGGCTAGGAAGCCACTCAGAACCAAGACTCAGACTACGAGAGCATATTTGTTTATGAAACCAGAGGTGGAAGCAGAACTTCACAGAAGAAATGGACTCAGAAAACAAGCTACAGAGGCAAAGCCCTCGGGGCTCAGAAGTGGGGAAGGTAAAGCTGACTTGCCTGGAGGAAGGGGAGGGGAGGCCCTGGGGTGCTCCTGGGAGAGTGTGCTGGGTCCTGTCCTAAGGCTTTTGGGGTGGAAATGTTAGGAGAGGTCCCGGGGGGGAGATCTCAATAGAATATTCCGCAGCTTCCCAGGTGGGTCCTCTCAGGGTCTAAGTGTCCACGGATGGATTGGTCCATGCCCCGGTGTGTGTGGGGGGGTCATTATCCAATGCAGCTGGTCCTGAGCTCAGCCCTGGGGTCACTAGTCTGATTTTACTGCTTTTATGGGGCTGGAGCTGAATTTAACTGAGACCTAGAGGTTTCTCTCGGTTAAGGTCAGGGGGTCCAAACCGCATGATCAGTGATGTGCTAGGGCGAGGTCCCCCTACAATGGTCCATTGCTAGGCATCCAGGGCTTTCCCCCTGGTGACCCGTACCTGGTCCATCGTCCTTGCTCTGCTCACGTCTACCCCAAAACTGAGGCAACCGAAAAGGGGATTTGATTGTGGCTGGATCCGGCAGAGGTCTCAAGACTTGGGATTCTTTGGTGCCTCGTGACAGTGCTCAGAGGTCGTTCTGGGTGTATGTCCCTTTCTGGAATGGGGACACAAGCCGCACTGAGAAGGCGGCACTGGTGCCCCCGCATGGGTCTGTAATCTCCTGTGTCAGTGACACGCTCCCCTGCTCAGGGTCCGGCCGCTCTTATCGTCCCAACAGAGAATGTTAAAGCTGATGGAGACCTCAAGACAGCAGCGTGTGGAGAACGAAGTTTATTCTTCTTTCAGGTTCCATGGCAAAGAGTCCGAGTGTTATAGGCGGTTAGACAGACTCCAGCAGAGCAGGAGAGGAACTCACCGGGTGCAGAACTCACCAGGGCCCAAAGCCAGGGCTGCCCAGCGGGGGGCAAAACTGGAAAAACAAGACTCACACCCCTGGGGCGACCTTTCCTCCCCTGGTCCCCTGACTCCCGCTTGGACACCCTGACGTTTTCCTCCCTACAGGTCACACCTGGGCCTCAGCTGTATTTCAGCTCCAGGCCCCAAAAAGCAGCAAAACCAAGTAAATGGCTGCCTCAGGCCCAGCTGCATTGACTAATGACCCCTGCCCTGCACCCACCAATGGGAGACCATGACCCAAAAGAGCACACCTGCAAGGAGGGTGACTCTCCTATTAGACCCTCCCCTGCGGCCTCCCCTAAGGTTCCCACCTGCAGGAAAGAGAGGAATACGCTCAGGAGGAAGCGCCCAGCGCTCGCTCTCCCCCTAAGGAGTACGCCCCCGCCATCCCCCACAGGAGCGTGTCCCCTAACCTCTAAGGGACCCCACGAGACCTGCAACCAGGGGAGCAATGGGCAGCAGCAGCTCGTCCTGGGCAAACCCCCTGAGCCTGTCTCCAAGGCCCCCTTTTCTCGGACTCTCCAGCGAGCCAAAGCGGCCCCCCCCCTCGGCTCTCCTGTTGCTTCTTCTAAGCCCTTCCTCTGTCGCTGTCCTAAGTATAAATTCTCACTTTCCTACGCGTTGTCTCTTGATTGAAATCTTTCCTTCAAAAAGACAAAGCCCTACCTGGTTTGGCTCAGATAAGAGCGTTGGCCTGCGGACTGCAGGGTTCTGGGTTTGAGTCGAGTCAAGGGCACAGGCCCGAGTTGCAAGCTTGATTCCCAGTAGGGGTCCTGCAGGAGGCAGCCGATCAATGATTCTCTCTTCTCTCATCGTTGATGTTTCTACCTCTCCCTCCCTCTCCCTCCCTCTCCCTTGCTCTCTGAAAAGAGTAAAAATATATATTTAAAGAAAAAAAAGACAAGAACCACCCCAGGCAGCTTGGCTCAGAGGCTAGCGTGTCGGCCCGTGGGCTGAAGAGTCCCGGGTTCGAGTCCTGTCAAAGGCTTGTACATTGGTTGCAGGCTTGACCCCCGGCCCTGGTTGGGTCGTGCAGAAGGCAACCAATCGATGTGTGTCTCTCATATCAATATTTCGGTCTCTCTCCCTCCCTTCTGCTCTAAAAAAATTAATGGGGAAAATATCCTCAGGTGAGGATTAAAAAAGAGAGAGAGAGAGAGACACAAGAACTAAGGTCTCGTAGTCTCCCCGGCAACAAAGGCCGTCGGGCAGCCCCGGTCCCTGAAGTTACATGGGACGAGGCCCCTTCCTTCCCTCTTGTGGCTCCTGTGTCTCGCAGGGCGTTTCCCGTCTCTGGTGGAAGCTGTGTCATGAGCCTGGGAAGAAAACTAGAGAAAAACCCAGGGAGACAATGTCCCCTTTGCAAGTGGGGCCAGAGGTGCCTAAGTCACCGCCGTTCACAGTCCGTTCGTGAGGTTCCCACGTGTGGCTCTACCCGGACACCTACGTTTCAAAAGAATGCATTTAGGTGGCCAACTGCCCTCCCTCCCACACCCAGAGGTGGGGGGTATAAAAGTTAGGCCCCAGGTTAGAGGAGACCTTGGGGTTAAGCCAGCGGTTTAGGCGTGGAGGGTAGAGGCTAAGGTATTCAAGATAAGATCTTATTCTCACGTACACCCCAGGGGAGCGGCATATCACTTCCTTGTTGCTGAAACAGGAAAAGCGGAATCCCTGGGAGGCCAGGGGGCTGGCCACGGAGGCTGGGCAGCCAGGAGGTGGGCCTACCTGCTTGTTGGGAACACACATCCACCGGAGGTCCTCCCCGGACATGGGGCATGGGGTGCGAGTGCCTCACCACTGGTGCCTCTGAAATCCTGCCCCTCACCAGAAGACCAATTCCCAGGGCCTGCTCCTTTAAGACCGAAGTGCAGCACCCCTGTGTGCAATTCAGAAATTCAGAGCCTCAGGCCTGTGCATGAGCCACAGTGAGGGGAGGGGAGGCAGCGCAGGTGAATTTAGGCGAATTAGCGAGGATTATGTTCAGCTGGGTACAGGTACCGCTGAGTAATATCAGAAGCCTAAATAGGATAGACGCTGACTTCTCTGTAAGGACAGATCTGAAGGTGGACAGTTAGGCACTGGTAATGCGGGCTTCCTAGGAGCCTTAAGGACTTGGCTTCTGAACTGCCTGATCCCTCGGGGGAACATTCGGGTCAGGATTTTGAAAACGACAGGCTAAAAGCATAATGTGCATGACCCCCAATTCGTCCGGTAGAAGATGCTAAGGGAAGGGGAGTGGAAAAGGGGAAAAGGAGGTGAGCTCCGTGATGTCCTAGGAAGCAGCCTGCGCACAGACTTGCAGAGAAACCCTCTTGCATTTATTTTCGAAGCTCATGGGGTGCCCTCCTTTGGTGAGATGATTCAGAAGAGATGCTGGGAAATAAGTCTTTTATTTTTGTTGACATCAGCCAATCTCTGGATTGGCTCTTGTCTCTGTCCCTCTGGTGACTGCACTTTCAGGCTGACTGGCACCACGCTTTGTTAGACGCTGTCTTTCTAACCCCTGCAGCCTGATGGAGAGACCTTTACTGATGACAGACACAGACACCTGCCAGCTGCCACCTGGTAACTCAGGACTTGGAGGCGGAGAACAGGAGGGGCGGGTCCTGATGGATCCAATTTCTCCTGTAATTGCCGATGGTCATACTCCTACTTTAGCAGACCTGGTGCTCCCACTTTGTGGGGTAGCCCCAACAGCCCCCCGATAAAACAGAGTCCTGTCCGAAAGGCCCACCTTCCGTGGCTCGTCCCGTTTGAAACAAACGTTGGTAACGTTATCCCGCAGAAGATAAAATAGAGACCTATTCTCATGTCCTCAGACGTCTACCACGACACACACACGTGGTCCTGTGGATGCATTTCCATCCCTCCGCACCCTGGGGACTCGCCCTTCTAATGGCCTCCGCTTGGCCCTCTGTCTCCGCGTGGGGCCACACAGCAGTGCCTGTTCACTTGAAATTCAATTACACACACATTCATTTAATCTCTTATTCTGGATTTATTTATTACTATTATGTTTTCCACAAGGAAATAAGATTTAATTCTACAAATTTACAAGCCAAGACAAAATAGAAACGAAATGTGGACAACGAGGCCAGCAGTTCGACTCGAGGCCAAGTCACCGCAGCCTGGCCGCAGCAGCCCGTCATCCGGGCAGGACCGGGTCTGACCCACAGGCTGCCTCGGCTCCTGCCCCTGGTCCCGCTGTTTCTGGGATCCACTCTGAACCTCAGAACTTGAGGCAGAAGCCAGGGCCTGTGGCCGAGGCCCCCTGGTTGGTGGTGGTGAGGTGGAAGCCGGTCTTCTTCAGGCCATCGTCACCCAGCTGGCTGTAGCCCAGGCCTCCCTCGGGGGGTCTCGGGCTGGTGCCACTCTTCGCCCTTTGCTGTTCGCTCTTGGCGGGCCACGTGGGGAACATGGAGGGGTCGATGGGGAGGGGGGTCTCGCGGAAATACTCGTGCTTGAGACCGTCCTCTGCGCTGAACCTCCGCCCAGGAAAGTAGGTCAGGAGCTTGTTCATGAGGTCGAAGCCCTGGTCGGAGAGCAGCGCCCCGAAGCGCTTGCGCAGGTTGTTGTAGGGGTACTCGGCAAAGGTCATCTTCTTCACGGCAGGCAGCTGGTTGTAGCCGGGCCAGATCTTCTCACTGGGCGTCCCCAGGCCCTTAAACACTTGGTCGATCTGGTCAATCTCCGACTTCCCGGGGAACAGTGGCTTCTGCGTCAGCAGCTCCCCGAAGATGCAGCCCACAGACCACATGTCCACGGCCGTGGAGTACTGCTGGGCCCCCAGCAGCAGCTCTGGGGCGCGGTACCACAAGGTCACGACGATGGGGGTGTAGGCCTTCAGCGGGGACCCGTACTCCCGCGCCAGCCCAAAGTCCCCCAGCTTGAGGATGCCGGCGTGGCTCAGCAGCAGGTTGGAGGTCTTGAGGTCGCGGTGCAGGATCCAGTTGTGGTGCAGGTGCTTCACTCCACACAGCAGCTGGATCATCAGTGTCTTCACTTCCCCTGGCAGGAAAGGCTGCTTCATGGTCTCCATCAGGCTCTTGAGGTCATGCTCCACGTAGTCCATCACAATGTAAATCTTGTCCATGTTGCTGCCCACGACGATCTCCCTGATCGTCACGATGTTGGGGTGCGGCGCCTTGAGAATGGTGTTGATCTCCCTCAGGGATCTGATCGGAAAGCCCTCCTTCTCCCTCTCCATTTTCAGCCGCTTCAGAGCCACAATCTCATGTGTCTTCTTGTCCTTTGCTCTGTACACCACCCCATAGGTACCCGCCTGAATCCTGTTCAGGTACTGGAACTCTTCCACACTGCGACAGCCCTGCAGGGCAGGCAGGTACTTGGGCAGATTGGCCAGGCCCACCAGACTGGCATTGCCAATGAGCCCTGGCTTCAGTGCCCGCTGGGCTTGGATGCGGGCTTGTAGTTCAGGTGCTTTCCTTGCCTTCTCAATAGCATCCTTCGTGAAAGTGACGGCCTGGGAGGGCTGAATAGTGCTGCCAATTGGCAGGCGCTCTGGTTGGGAGGAGGAAGGAGTCTTTGGCTGAGGGGCCGGGGGGCTGACGGAGCTCAGCTGTTTCTCCCTCTCCTCCATGTGTCCTGTTGCGGCCTCCATCGCCTGTTTGATCTGGAGCGTGGTCAGTATGCCAGGGCTCTCGGAAGGAGGCCCAGGGGTCACTTCTGGCTCCTCTTCCGCCTCCTCAGAACGGGGTACCCGTCGCTTCTTTACTCCTGATGCTTCCTGGGAGGTCTCAGAGTCATCCCCAAACACTTCCTTTAGCTCTCGTTTTCTGCTCCTGTCCCTGCTAGACGTGGAATTCCGTCTGGAGCGCCGGCCTTCCTCTACAGCCTCAAACAGTTTGTCCGCAAATGGGAGCGTAGAATCATCAAGAAAAGGCCTCAGACGGTCAGCTGCTTTCCTCTTGTCCGTGCCCTTCCCCACACAGTCCAGTGCCGCCGTGACGGCTGTGGGCTCTGAGAAACGCAGCACCCTCTTCACGGCCTTCTCCGCCCATGGCTTTAGCGCAGCCCGCTCCCTCTCAGACAGCGCCATTGTCCAGCACAAGGAGGACAGCTCAAACGCAGTTCCGCACTGCACCTCACAAACTCAGCCCCGGAGACGGAGCCCCAACGTTGCCGACCACAATCTTTTAAGCGGTTTATCGCTGCCTCCTCCTCTTGCTCCTCTTCCTGGAGAATCTCATCTAAGGTCTTCAGTTTCCAAGAGTCCTTTTCCTCACCCATTGGAGTGAAGCCGCCCTGCGCCGGTGCCGATGCCGATGCCGATGCCGATGCCGATGCCGATGCCGCAGCTGGTGTGCAGCCTGAAGAGAAACTGTGCCCAGTGTGTGCCTGGAGCGTGTTTATATCCTGCCCTTCGGCGCAGGATGCTGACGTCAGGGAGGGCCGAAGCCCCAGGTTCAGGCTGGGGAAAAGGGTGGAGCCAGTGGGGTGCCCCGCCCCGTCGTCTCTCGGGGGAGGGGGGGCCTGGTCGCTGGCTCCGCCCTGGTGGCTCATCCCCTGCAGTGCGGACCAGAGCCCGCTGCCCAGGGCCTGGCTTCAACAAGAGCAAGGCCGCCCCAGGGGCGTGCAGGAGGCAGCCAGCGGTTCACTCCCACATCAACGTTTCTCTCCCTTCCTCTCTTCAGAAATCAATTTAAAAACTGGGGGGGTGGGGGGGGAGGGGTAGCCCTAGCTGGTTTGACTCAGTGGATAGAGCATCGGGCTTGTGGACCAAAGGGTCCCAGGTTCAATTTGGGTCAAGGGCACATATGGGGTTGCTGCCTCAAACCCAGTGTAGGGTGTGCAGGAGGCAGCCCATCATTGATGTTTCTATCTCTACTTCTCCCTTTCTCTTTGAAATAAAAATAAAATTAAAAAAAAATATATCTATACTAATAATGCTAATTAGACCAGGTGACTGGCCATGTTCCTGGTGTCCGACTTCCTTCCTGACAAAGCCACAGTGGTGGGGGCCGAGGTAGAGGTGGTTAGGGGCGATCAGGTCAGCAGGGGAGGGCAGTGGGGGCCCATCAGGTTGGCAGGGGAGCGATTAGGGGTGATCAGGCAGGCAGGCAAGTGGTTAGGAGCCAGCTGTCCCGGATTGTGAGAGGGATTTCAGACTGCCAGTTTAGGCCCAATCCTGCAGGGACAACCGGCAATCGGACATCCCCTTAGGGGTCTCAGATTGAAGAGGGTGCAGGTCGGGTTGAGGGACATCACCCCATGGATGAATTTTGTGCACTGGGCCTCTAGTGTGGAGAGGGGCAGGACGGCCTGTGTGGCTCAGTGGTTGGGCATCAAGCTATGGACCAGGAGGTCATGGTTCCACTCCCCATCAGGAGGAATGCAGGAGGTAGTTCATCATTGATATTTCTCTCTCTCCTTTTCCCTTCCTCTCTGAGACACACCCCGCGCAGGAGATTTGGGTCCTGCTCCCAACGTGGCCCAGAGCTCCTAGGCGGGGGCATGGTCCAGGGCCCAGGGTGGTGCCATCACCCATCCCCCAGAAAGCGCACCCGCTGGACGCCCGCCCTCAGCAGGAAGGCAGCCCCGCCCCCAGCGCGGGAGGAGGAGCCTCAACTGCAGGATCCGGGGGACCCTGCCACCCACTGGCAGAAGGTGGGTGGGGCCTCCGCCTGCGGGGATCACTGTGGCGCACAGGGAGCCCGCCCTGGCCTGCGGACCCCCGCACCCCGCAGCAGGGTTGGGAGGTGGGTCCTCTTGTTCTGGATTTAAATCTCACATGGGACTCACCTGTAATTATTTTCACTGAAAATCCCCAAAGAGCCCATCCTGTTGGTTTTCAGAGGAGTTTTGTTTCAGTTTGGCCTAAGCATGGAGCAAGCCCCACCACGGACTCAGGCGACACACTCTCCAGCCTCGGATGTCTTGGCTGGTGCTGCGGCCTCCCTGAACCTGACCTTGGTCCAGATCCTGGCACTTGGACCTGAACGCTCTTGCTCTCTACCTGTGTTAAGGTCAGGGCATTCCTTCTTTCTGTGTTCTGACGCCCAACCAGAACAGAGGGGAATTGTAAAAAGTGCCTTGAGAGTATTTAGCACTTGTTGAAGCCAACTCTTCCTTGGTCCCCATCCTCACGAGAACAAAGGGAAGCGGTGCACTGAGCGTCCTGCTGTGTGCGCCCTACACAAGCACGCACACAGATCCACGTAAGAGGCAGCTTATGGTTTAGTGGTGGAGACAGGCATTTAAACGAGCAAGTAAGACTTCAGTGTGGCCCGGCTGGTGTGGCTCCATGGTTGAGCATGGACCTATGAACCAGGAGGTCACGGTTTGATTCTCGGTCAGGGCACATGCCCGGGTTACAGGCTTGATCCCCAGTGTGTGTTGGGGTGTGTGTGTGTTGTGTGCAGAAGGCAGCCAATCACTGATTCTCTCTCATCACTGATATATATATCTTGGCCTGGGGAGCCGGGGGAATGTTGGTCAGGATCAAACACATCTCAGTGGCTTAATACACGGGTTTTAGGAACTCAAGCTTCAGGTCCCATGTGGTCAACAGGGACTCTGCTGTCAGGTGTGTGGAGACCTAGACTGAGCGAGGCCTCAACCAGGCTGAGTCATCACAACTGCCGGAAGCTGATGCGGCGGTGCTTTTGGATAACTTGTTTGTAAGTTACATAACACAGGTCTGCTTTAGGCGCTCTGGGCAGAGTGGCTTACTTCTCCTGACAACCGGGAAGGGAGGGTTCATTGGTCAGAGGACGCACAAGGTCCGGGGGCCAGCCTATCGTGGCAGAGCCAGGATGTCCAGCCCCCTGCAAATTCAGAAAGGCTGGAACCAGTGCCCCGGGCAGGGGCGGGCAGCATCCCCGAGAGAGGTAGCTGGACAGAAATAGAGCGATTTGAAGGACTTTGTAAACTGGAGGAGATGGCGTCCTTCCCCAGAGGATTAAGAATCCCTTGATTATACTTAAGCAGGAGAGTGACATGAGCAAATTTGCAGATTGGAAAAATCACTGGCTCAACCCCAATGCTCTCCTTCTCCCCCACATCCCTCCAAACCCCCAAACCCATTTATCAGTGTGGCTTATTGCTCAACCTAGTCCTGCTGCTAAAGGATAAGGGATGTGTAATTTCTCCTCTGAGGCCAGGCTCTGGGATGCTGAGCCCTAAGCTGGCTTGAGAGGCAGACCCATGTCCACACACATCAGTGGTCCCCACTCCACCCATCCTGTCAATGACATAACGCTACAGCTTGTCTTTCTGAGTCCATAAGCTATTGCCTTCTGAACTGGAAATGCCTTAATCCAGTTGCTCAATCTTCAGCAATGAATACAAATGAGCATCTCTAATGCTTTTTGGGGTATGGCTCCTTATGCACATTTTTAAAAAAAATCCTCACCCAAGGATATTTATTCATTGATTTTTTTAGGGAGAGTGGAAGAGAGGGAAACACACAGAGAGAAACATCCATGTGAGAGAAACACATCGACTGGTTGCCTCCTGCATGCGCTCCAACCAGGGCCTGGGCCCGGGAGGAGCCTGCACCCAAGGTACGTGCCCTTGGCCAGAATCGAACCCGGGATCCTTTGGTCCACAGGCCGGCGCTCTAGCCACTGAGCCAGACTGGCTAGGGCTCACCTTTCTTTCTAGGCTTGGGCAAGGCCCTCTGTAGTAGCCACTGAACACAGTTGGGGGGTGGGGATGTCAGTGTTGCAGGGACTGAGCCACGTCTTGGTAATAATTCTCCCGCATCCTCTCTCCCCTCTGGCCTTTCCTCCCTAGAGAAATCCGTGGGACACCAGTAGCCTAAGGGCTATTTATTGAGAAGAAAGCACACAGGTCCCTGGGGTAGGAGGGGACGGAAGAGGCGTGCGAGGCAGCCTCCTGCTCAGCATATCCTCTTGCAGCCCCACAGGGCCATCTTGTTGTTCACGGGCATCTTGAAGAAGCGGTCGGACTGCATGTAGGATGCGATCTTCTCCAAAGCCTGCGGGGGGGGGGGGGGGGGGGGGAGCGCGCCAAGCCTCAGAGGCCAGCACAGCCTGCTTCTAAGCAGCGGCACTCACAGCTGCCGGGCCCCGCCCCCCTTTGGGGGACAGAAGCCGGACCCTTCCCAAGACGGAAAGGTTTGGAGGTGCCCAACCATGGATCCCTTGAGGCAAAAGCTGGTGTTGGGCAAGACCCGCCACCGTGGGGTCCCTGGGGCCCCGGGGAGCCGGTGAGCGTTTCTGTAAGAGAAAGGTGCTGTGAACATCCATCACCTCAAAACGGCACATGAAAGCCTTCAGGTTGGGAAATTCATCCAGGCACTTGGGCTCAAACATACGGTTCTGATCTAAGACATCGTAGGTGAGGAAATCCACAAAGGTGAGCTAGAGACACAGGAAGGCGGTGAGGTCAGGAGAGTGCATGAGCACCTGCCGCGACAGAGAGCAATCCTCTCCCTCCCCCTCCTCCTACCTTCTCCCCTGCAAACCACGAGAATTTCCCCAGGAACAGGGAGAACTGCTTCAGTTGTCCGGGGAGCTGCTCCAAGTACTGGGGCTTCAGCTTTTCCTGGGGGGGGGGAGAGAGAGAGAGAGAGAGAGAGAGAGAGAGAGAGAGAGAGAGGACAGCTGTCATCATGTCCCAGCTGACTGGGGTTGGCACCAGGGTGGACGCTCAGGGCCCCTTCCCCCGGCAGCTTCCTCTCCAGGTGCCTCAGGTTGGGAAGGCGGGATGCACAGGAGGGGTTTGGAATGGACAGGGCCACCACCCCCGTTTATGACAAGCAAACTGCTTGTCGCCAAGTCAGAGTTGTGCTTCCTATTCCGACGGCTTGGGTTGGTGAGAAGGTGGCAGGAGCAAGGAGACTTGACCTTGGGTTCCTAAGGCTCCTTTCCCGCCTGCCTGCCTGCCTGCCTGCCTGCCTGCCTGCCGGGGAAACTCACATGGTCCGAGTTGTAGCAGATTCGAACCAGTTGCATGCGGAAATCCATGATCTGGTTCTCCATGATGTCCACGCGGATCTTTTCTTCTTCGGTATCCCCACCTGTAGGCCAGACGACAAGCGATCACCCCTGGCATACCCACCCCCCAGAGAGCGGCCAGCCTCCGCCCCCTCCCCAGCCCTACCCCACTCACACATGTTGTGCTTGCGCGCGATGTAGCGCAGGATGGCGTTGCTCTGGGTGATCTTGTTCTTGCCGTCCATGAGGTAGGGCAGCTGGAAGGAAAAGGCGAAATGCACAACCTGCCTGTCTCCTGGGGCTGGTGAGACTTGCAGGGACGTGAACAGGAGAGAGAGAGAAGTTAGGAGGGAGAAGCACGTAAGTAGAAGGTAGTGATTGGGCCCCCACCTGAATTTAGGCAGGGTTGTGTGTGTGTCTGTGTGTGTGCGCGCGCGCACGCCATGAACCCTTCTTGCAGAAGTTTTTTAAAGGCATAAAGCAAATTACACATATTTACACAATTTATAAAAGCATTAAGAAAACAAAATTGTAACAGTAATATGTGCCTATCAGTGAATCAAATACCAAGCAGGGGTAATAATTACCACAATGTCCAAGTATGATGGATGTACATATTTATTTACAATACCTTCCACACATCCAACAGAATATGAAAATGCCCGATTGCTAGTGACCAAGCCAGCGTCACTTATTGCTCATATGCACAATAGAAGGGACTGGTAACTTCAGTTAGTGCTTCGTGGGAGTGAAATAGTTCTTTTCTCCAAGTTCTTGAAGTCTTTTTATTCTATAACATAATTCTTTTCTCCAAGTTCATGAAGTCTGTTTATTCTATCCAGGTGAAGAGCCCTGTTGTAGATGCCCCCCAGGCCAGAGAGGGAAGAAGTGAGGGTCCAGGGGACCGCTTTCCCTCTGGCTCCCCTTCTCCTAAACCACCTACGTTTGGAAAGTCCAGGTCCAGCTTGAATTTCACATCCAGCCATTGGCTCTTGTCAAAGTCAGGAGCTGCAAGAGAGAGAATGGAGTGGGACCCAACCTCCTTAATTTCCCGCCCGAGGGCAGTGGGGAGATCTAGGGAAATAGCCTAGTCCCAGAAGCGCACATCCCCAAGCCCCCTGCTTAACCATTTCATCGCGGGGCCTCCTTGGTTAAGCGTTAGGACAGGGTTGGGCCGAGGGAGAACCCAGCTCCAGGTGAGCGCTTCCGGGTGGGGGCCCTCGTCGCACTGGACTTGGGAGCGATGCCACCTTCGGGGCACAGGAAGGCAGGGGCGGAGCGCGCCTTACCTCCCCCGCAGATGTACCGTTTCTCCTCGTAGCAGGTACCGGTGAACTCCAGGAGCAGGCGAATGGCGTGCGCCAGCTGGGGGGACAGCCCGGGTCGGCGCCTGCGCAGCCCGCTCCCTTCACCCCCCCGCAATCCCCACCCACCCACCCCCCAGCCGCCAACGTCCCCCTCCCGGGCTGCCGAGCCCCGCGTCCCGCCCAGTGGTCGTTAAGCCGCCCCCCGCCCCCCATCGGCCCAGCGGCTGGCCGTCCTAGGCTTCTCTCCGCGGCCCGGGTCCCAGGGGCGGGGCCGGCGGTCGCCTCCGCTGCGGGGACTCGACAGGGACTCGGCGGGGCTGGGGTCGCGGGAGGGCGGCTGGGCTCCGAGGACAGCCCTTCCGTGGGGGGCCGTTGGCCTGAGCCCCGCCGCCTCTGCGTGCATCTCCCTGACCCAGCGGCTCGGCCGGCGAGAGCACACTCACCCCGCGGATATCCCAGTACCCCAGAACCATGGACTTAGACGACATGGTGGTGTCCTTTCCCGGCCTTTGGGAGGGAGGCGAGCGCGGACGGGGCGGCACTTTATACCCGATGTGGTGGGCGGGGCCACGCGAGAACCTGACTCCGCCCCCCGCTGGGTTCCCTCGTAACGTGTCCCCTGGGCCACGCGCGGGCTCGGCTTCTGCAGCCCCCGAGGCTCAGGGAGGGGTGCAGCGCGCGTGCTGGGGGGCTGGGGGCCTGGGGTTGGGACTCTGCGCTCCCCAAGGGTGGGAGCCGCACTCCGTTAACGGTGCCCACAACCCGAGCAGTGAGGGCTCTGGTTACCCCGGCAGAGTGAGATATTTACCTAGTTGGGGGGGTAGGGGGAAGGTGGGCAAGGCTGTGGCTCTAATCACCCGGGAACCCCACCCTTGTGTGCATGTTGGGAGGTGGCAGGAGTCTGGAGCTTTTCCAAGGTTCCTAGCCCCAGGGTCTACCCAGCCCGGCCACTTAGGACCCCAAACCCTTTCTCGCCTCGCCCGGATGTGGGAAATCCTATTTCTCCATTAGTCTGGCTGAAGCAAGGATGGGACTTTTTAAAAGGACATTTCACTAAAAAGAAGAAAGGAAAAAAAGTGCCACACACAGGGACAGATACAGTCATAATGGCTGAATCTCTCCTCCCAAGGTAACAAACGGCCAGTCACAAATTCGCCTGAGGTGTAAGACTAACATTCACTCACTACCCGTCACCTAGGTGCTTCGTATATGTTAAGCTTCACAACTTTGCGAAGTAGATTTGATGCCCATTTCACAGAAGGGGATAAAGGAGGCCTGGAGGGGTTTGGGCAAGTTGCCATTCTAAGCTCTCAAATTCTCAAGGGCGGCGGCCTAGGTCTGTCTAATAGCACAGCTCATGTTAGTTCCACTGAACTGGACATCCGGGCAGACCCTCACCTGATCTCAATCTTTGCTGGGAAATCTGAGGGGCGCAGGGCTAAAACACTTTCTTTTTGTTGGGAAATCTGGGGCGCGCGGGGCTAAAACACTTTCTTCCTGGTCCTGGAGGGTCTCCCTTTTTCTAGGGCGCCTGCAGGCCCCCCAAGCCCAGAGGTCAATGGGTTAATATCTCTTCCCCATCCCAAGACATTAGCTTTCTGATGAACTTTAGCCCTGGACAGTCAGACCCTGAGGGTCTTGCCTGTTCTCTCTTTGGTGAGGGAAAAGAGATGAGATGAAACTCGAGGGAATGACATAGGCTGTCTACACCTCGGGGGTCTGGGGCCTCGGCAATGTTAAGGTCCTGGACAAACGCAGCTAAGAGATACTTACGGAAACACCTTAAGAACCTCAGGGTGCCTCTAGCTGGGTTGGCTCAGTGGTTGGAGCATCGCCCCGAGAACTGAAGGGTCCCGAGTTCGATTTCGGTCAAGGGCATGCGCCTTGGTGGCAGGCTCAATCCGGTCGGGGCGTGTGCAGGAGGCAACCAATCGATGTGTCTCTCTCACATCGATGTTTCTCTCTCTCTGTCTTTCCCCCTTCCTTCCACTCAATCTCAATAAAAATCAATGGGAAAAATATCCTCGGGTGAGGAGTAACAAAAAAAGAGAAGAAAAAGAACTCTAGGGGGCCCTTGATCCACAGTACATGAAGCCTTATGTGTAGACTGAATCAGTAGAAGTGCCTCTGCTACGGGAGGGGAGTCCATGACACTTATGAGCTTGAAGACACCGTGTACCCTAATCCCAGAAGCCACATGAGTGCTGAAACTCTTCATAAACCTTGGAGAAAACGGCCCAGAGAGTGAGAGGCCTTGCCAGCCAGTTGGTGGACTTTGAACTTGCAGTCCAACGTTCCCTACGCTCTGTCACTAGAGACAAGCCGGGGCGGAAGCTCAAGGTCGGCTCACCCACCAGGAGGGGACAAAAATTGTATCAGAGGAGGAAGCTGCCAAGCAGACCAGCAGCCAGTGCGGCTGATCAAAACCTCCCACTGCCCGCAGCCCGGCACGCTCTGCTCCTGCGGAGCGCCGTGCCCTCGGCGCGGCTGGGCGCCTTGGATATACCGGAGAAATGTGCGCAGGAGGGCAACGATGGTGAGCATCCTTGGGAGTTTGTTTAGAAAGAGGGTAAGCAGAGCCTGGGCCACAATCCTCAAAGGCTGGCTCCGCGTTCCAGGTGGCAGTGGGACTCCCACTCCCACTCAGTCTGGTCCAGTGATGGATGCAGGGCTGCTGCTGGGTCCTGCCCAGTGTCCCAGCTCCTCCTGCCTCCCTGCCTCTGGCCCCCATCAGGCCCAGAAGAAGCTGAGAGGGAGCCGCATGCCAGGCTTGAAGACGCTTTTATTGGGGAGGAGAGGAATAAGCAGAATCCTGACAAAGCTAGGCACGCGTGCTCCGGGCCTAGGACAGACACAATAAATAGATGGTCGCTGGAGAGGGCTCCCCACGCAGTGAGAGGGCACCATCCGCCCCACCTCTGGGCTTGCTCGTCCTCTTTGCTGTGTGAGCTGGGTGTGGGGTTCGCTGCAAACTGGGGACCTGCAAGAGGACTGCTGGGGGCTCTAAAGAGAGTCAGCTCCTCCGTCTGGCTGTGAGAAGGCCTTGGTCTTGGAGATGTCTGAGTTGGTGCCTATGGGCTTATCTGAGGAAAGAAGGATGGAGATGAGGCTGGTGCCAGGGAAGGGACCCCCCCGCCCCCCAGAGCTCCTGCGGACACTCTGCTTGGACCTCCAGGCCTGTCTGAGCCCATGATGTCAAGTCCCTGGGGGAATAGCCCGTGCCCAGTACCTGCCACACTCAGTTCCACCCTAGGCCAGGCCTGCTGGCTCTCACTGTCACCCAGGGAGCACCCCACATTTCCACTGGGGTTCCCAGGGTGTTCTCACCCCCAGCATCCTTCTGATGGCCTCCAGCCGGGCCACAACCCGGGGGGCATCCTGTGGACACATCATCTGGAGCTCCCCCGGGCTCAGGTAAAGCAGCTGCGACCCCGACAGGGCCCCGAGGGTGCTCACGGTGCTGGGGACAGACAGAGGCCGTCAGTGCGGGCAGAGGACGTGGGCCTGAGTCTGGTAGAGAGGGGCTGTTTGGGCTCGGAGGCTGGGGTTGTGGGAGAATTCATGGAACAGGGCGCGTGGAGGGGAAGGAGTAACGTACGCATTTTGACTTAAACCAATTGCAGACTCCTGGTCTGGAGGGAGGCGTGCAGGAAAGAAAATCTTGTGGGGCAGGTGGGGGTAGGTAGGTGGGGGGTAGCAGCCGAGGTGCCTCCGGTGTCCCCCCAATCCTACTGCCTTCCCCATGGCAAGGGCTCCCCACTTAGGCATGAACACAGTCCCTCTTCTGCTGTGACAGGGCAACACGTGTGGGACTGTCGTGTACCACGTAGTACCGTGGAGGTAGCGTGTAGGTCAGGAGGCAGGTCCTGGGGTTCTGGGTCTCCTTGCTTACTGTCTGAACCCTCCACCAAGGCCCCCCACGCACCCCCGGGGCGAGGCGCTCACCCAGGGGAGAAGTTCTCTGCCTGCAGCCAGGCTCTGACCTCCTCGGGCCTGGAGCTAAGTCGCAGCATCGGGGCCTAGAATTGGGGGCACCGGGAGTCAGAGACCGTCTCCTCCCAGACCCCCCCAGGGCCCCCATCGCCTGGGCGCTGCTCTGGGCTGCCGGCAGGTTACTTGCCCCGCGGCGTGCGTGCCCGTCAGGGCCCAGGCTTAGCCTCGGCTCCGGCTCCTGATAAGCTTGGCCACGTGAGCACGTGATGACATTAAATCCACCAGGACGGCCTTCTCCCCTGTCCTGAGGCCCCCGCCCCACCCGCCCCAGCCCCAGAGCCGAGGCTGGTTGAGCCCAGGAGTACCCGAAGGGCCGGGCTCTGGCTCCTGGGGCCCCCCGACTGCACGGGCTCCAGGATGTTGCTGGGAATGTAGCCGCTCTCGCCCCTCTGGTCCTTCACCAGCCACCACCGCTTGCTGTGGTCCAGAACCTGCCGGGAGTCACCCTCGGTCACACGAGCCTCTCCCTCCCCGACAAGGCTTTCTCCTTCCCAGCCTTCCCCACGTTCCCGCTCTCTCCAGGCCACCCACCCCAGCAGCCCACCCGCACCCCCACCCCAGGCTGCCTGCAGCGCCCGCCCAGCCCGGCCTCACCTCCAGCACTTCTCCCGGGGCCACTGTCAGCTCCTTTGGGTTCCTAGCTTGAAACTCGTGCAGGACTTGCATTCTCAGAGCTGGCTGCGCTGGCCTTGGGGTGAAGGGTACAAGGTTAGGGTCCCCGCACGGAGGGCCATGGTGTGTGTCTCCTCTTGAGCCAATTGGGAGGTGCTCCCTGACCTGACATGGCCCCCCCCCCCCCCAGGGTGCTGGAGCCCCAGCTGTCTCCCACCCGAGCCTGGAGGCGACTGCTGGGTTTCCACAGGGTTGAATGACCGGGCAGTGTTAGTGGGGCTTAGGGGGCGTTGTCTGCAGGCAGCAGGGTCTGGGATGTGGCTGATCTCTGAGGACTCAGTTGGGGACTTCTCTCCCTCTGAGCTCTGCCCTTATCCCTGCGCTCTGGGAAGTCAGAGGCAGGCGCTAGAAGAGGGGTTGCAGCCCGGAAGGTAAAAACCTGCGTTCTCACCCAAGGGGGAGGGACGTGCCTGGGCACGGATGCATGTGGCTGAAAGGGACCCAGAGGGTGTCTGAGAGGTAGCACCCACAGGTCCACAGGGTCACCCCCTTCTCACCCTCCCCTTAATGGTAGGGCCCTGGCTAAGCCCAGGGCTGGCTCACCAGCGGGAAGCAGAGTCCTGGTATCCTGAGGGTGCCTGTGGGGGTGGGACAGAGTGAGCGAGGGCAGAGTGAGGGAAGGCAGCTTGGAGGCAGGGAGCTGGCCAAGAGCCACTCCCACACAGCTGCCTCACGTCCCCTCCCCTGCCTGCTTGCCTGGCACCTACATATGGGTTCTCAATTGCCATGTGACCATGGCGTGGACTGAGAAGGCAGAAACGAGCCAGAGGTCGGGCTTTGAGTAGGGCTCCATGCTAAGCTCCCCTTACCTGGTTGGAAGGTTCTGGAGGCTGCCAGCCATCACAGAATGTAGGTTGGTAGGGTGGGGGTTCATGGCCTGTCCAGTTGTCCCTGGGGAGAGAACCAAGCTGAGCCCACTGCAGTCCAGGCCGTGGGACCGAGAAGTAGACAGAACATAGCCTCGGGGTCTCCTAGGGCAGGGGCAGGGAACCTGCTTTCTGCCAAGGGCCGTTTGGATATTTATAGCATCATTCGTGGGCCATACACAATTATCAACTTAAAAATTAGCCTGCTGTATCTGGCCAGACATTTAATCAAATCGCCCCTAATGCCTTGGCCGGGCCGGACGGAATGATGGCCCGAGGGCTGGACGTTCCCCGCCCCCGATCTAGGTAGCGGAGGACATGCCCACGCACACCGATGAAAGGCCCCAGAACACCCACGAAGGGGCCAAGCGCTGTGCGTGCGCAGATCCCGCAGGGCAGGGATCTGTGGCCAGCTTCACCTCTGCCCACGGAGTTCAGCTATGTCAACTCCATGGGAACACGCCGGGCACGCCACACCGACTGGGGGTTGGACTTAAGGTGGGGGCTGGGCAGGGTGGATGTTTGCTCCTGCACGGCACTGAACGCGGCCGCCTGGGTTGCCGCTTCTGTCACATGTGCTGCCCGTGACTCCCACCTGTCCCCGGGAGCTGCTGTCCCCGGTACAGCGGAGGGTACATAGGCGGCAGCTAAGATCGTGTGTTCACTGGGAACACATAAATTGTTTTATTTTCTGAATCTTTTTAAACGGTCCCTTCTCTTTGCCTTAAAAACACGCTCAGGTCTTCCTGCGACTGTGTCACTACTGCTTTTAATCTGTCCTTCTCTTACCTTCTCTGTACCAACGTTTTTGAGAATGTGTCTATACGCCCTTCCTACATTTCATTATTCCTTGCAACCCGATTCTTACCTCCGCCATTACTCTACCGATACCAGTTTTTCTGAAGTCCCCATAATCTCCTGATTGCCAAGTCCACTGGCTTCGTATGACCCGTGTCCTTCCAAATCACAGCATGGAGCATTGTTTACAGCTTTGGGTCAATTTGCCTAAAATCAAGCCACCTAAATACAACTTGCCTGAAATTCAACTCTTTTGAGTGTTTTTACACCCTCTTTAGACTATTGCCTGTATGTTTGACGTTCAACTCATTCATTCACCAACTTCTTGTTATTGTGAGAAATCAGAAAACATTCCAGGGCGTATCTGACCTACTTTCGTATTTAAAATGATATACAGAGCCAGAAAGCAGGAGGGGCTCACCGGGGCTGGGGGGAGGGAGGCTTCGGTACAGAGTTTTGTTACTTGCTGAATGGTTACAGAGTTTCTGTTTGGGACCAGGAAAAAGTTCTAGAAATGGATAGTGGTGATGGTTGCCCAACATTGTTAAGTATTTAGTGCCACTGAATTATACTCTTAAAAACATTAAAATGGTCAATTGCATCTTATGTACATCCTCTCACAACCAAATAGACAGACTGCGTTGAATTATACTTTATGTCGCTGGGTGTCCAACCCCTTTAATGGGGCTGAGTTGAAAAGAACTCACTAGGCTAGATGCTAGAGCAAGTGGCTCACTTCCTGGGTGGTTTCTCTTTCTCAAACCCTCTTCTCTCTCGTGTTTTTTTTTTTTATGCCTCTGCTCTTTTGTTTCTCCTTTTAACTCTGGGGAATTTCTCTTTGCCTCCTTAATCCTCTTTGCTTTCTCCAGTTACATATAGACGTTTCCCTTCTCTCTCTCGGGGACAGAGCGGCCTTGCTCACTAAGGTAAGTTCCAGGGCTGCCCGCGGAGGGCTCACCTCTAGGTGGCGCTAACCACCATTTCTGTACTGACTGTTCTCAAACCCTCACAGCCAGGTCGGACCTCTCACCTGAGGGCCAGGGGCCCCCCTGTCTCTGTGGAATGTTCACTGATACCCCAGCCCAGCACACCCAAGCTGGGTTTATCCCCCGCTCCCCACGGCTCTCATCGGTTTGGCCTTGTTCATCTGCCCATCTCAGGGTTACACGGAGGTGGCATCTCACTTTTGATCTTAATTCCTCGGCCAGTTGGTTGCCAGGTCTTACAGATGTTACATTTGCAGCAACTCTTAAGTCAGTAATTCTTAAGTTCTGGGCCCGACTGAGACAAGTTTTCACTTTGTTCTTGACAAAAGTGAGAAAATATTTTGGTAGAAATTTGCCAACTCTACATTCTTGGGAGAATTGTTCTTTTTTTCTGAGATAAAGCCTTTCCTTCTGAGGCAGGTGATGGCAAGCGATGGTTTTAAAAAGAAATGTCCCAGCCCTGGCAGTGTGGCTCAGTGGTTGAGCGTTGACCCATGAACCAGGAGGTCACAGTTCAATTCCTGGCCAGGGCACATGCCCGGGTTGTGGGCTCCATCCCCAGTAGGGGGCATGCAGGAGGCAGCCAATCAATGATCCTCTCTCATTGTTGATGTTTCTATCCCTCTCTCGCTCTCCCTTCCTCTCTGAAATTAAATATATATAAATTGTTCGTACGTGGTGTAACACAGAGTTGGGGGCTCTATGTTAGGGTTTGTTTTGAGATGTTTCTGGTCTGTGACGGTGTAGAGCTCACCGCACCCAATGTCCTGCCCTATGCCCCCACGCGCCCAGCCTCGTCTTCCCTCACCGGCTGGTGGTCCAGGCCAGGCCCAGACTCTTCCAGAGTTTACTGTCAGGCGGGCTTAGGGAGCACTTGAGCATGTTGACGGCTTCGGGGGTGAGGAGGGGTGAGATCACTTGTCCTGCGAGGTCCTGCTCAGGGCACTGCGACAGGACCTAGAGGGAGGAGGGCGGTGTCCCGCAGCCCAGCGGAGTGGGAAGGGCCCGGAGTCTCGTGCAGCTTCTGCCCTGCCCTTGGCCTCAGGCCTGCTGCTCATCCCGGCCTCAGAGCCCCCCTGTCCTTGGCTCCACCCCCAGCCCCTCCAGTTTGCCGAGGGCGCTGTACCCAGCGGGATGGTGTGTTGGGGTCGAGGAGGATGTGTGGGGGTGAGTGAGGGGCAGACCCCACAGCCTCCCTCTACCCTCTGCCCGCCACCCTGGCCTCTGCTTGGTCTACGCTTCAGCTTGTACCTCTTGGCCACCCTGACCTCCCCCCACTCACGAAGTGCAGAGTCTGGAAGAGCATGTGCAGCAGCTCGGCGGCACTGGGATCCTGCAGATGGATGGCCAGCCTCCCCTGGGGACATGGGGTACCGTCACCACCCTCCATCCACCCCACCTGCACCAGGGCCCCAGGGCCTCAGGGCCCATCAGTGTCCCGGGCCTTGGTTGGGAGCCTGGCACTCTCCAAGGTCCTGAGAGGGGGGAGGGGAGGTTCCAGGGGAGAAGCCTGGGATGCCTATGAGGCCTCAGAATGGGGGTCTTGGGGGCAGTGGTGTGAGGGAGGCTGGGAACTTATGGGAGCCACATACCAGGAGGTTGAAGCTGTACTTGAACTTCTGGAAGCAATCCATGTACTGCGCCTGTGTCCTCCCTATGGGGGATGGGGATGGGGAGAAGGCGGTGGGCCACAGATTATCCCGAGGCACCAGCCCTGTCCCCGGCCCTCAGCACTCACCCCCCGGACCCGTGTTCTTCTTCTTCCCCTGTTTCTTCATCTTCTTCGCGCTGCCGTTCGCCTGGGCCTTCCTCAGCAGCTGCACGAACACCTCGATGTCCCGCAGGATGCGGTTCAGCACCTCCTGGACACAAAGACCTGGGGCCTCAGGAGGGCAATCAGGCCCCCCTGGAGCTCCCTACCTGCCCCAGCCCAGCCCCAGCAACAGCCCCAGGCCCAGCCCCAGGCCCAGCCCCCCACCCCCTGCCCCTGCCCCTGCCCCAGCCCCAGCCCCAGCCTCTGCCCCAGCCCCAGCCCCTGCCCCTGCCCCAGCCCAGCCCCAGCCCCTGCCCCTGCCCCAGCCCACCCCCAGCCCCAGCCCCTGCCCCAGCCCCTGCCCCTGTCCCAGTCCCAGCCCCTGCCTCTGCCCCAGCCCCAGCCCCCCACCCCCTCCTCAGCCCCAGCCCTTGCCCTAGCCCCTGAGCCCCTCCACCCCCTCCTCAGCCCAAGGCCTGCCTTGGCCACCCTGGGGCCTGGTTTCTGGGGGGAAGAGTTGGTGTCCCCCTTCGCCAGGCTCGGGGAGCTCGGCAGGCCCAGACAGTCTGTGGTTACCTCGTCCCTCACTGGATCCTCGGGGGTTGGGGGGCGCCTTGGAGGAGGCAGAGCAAAGGTGCTTGGTTCTCGGACACTGGAGTGTCGTGACAGGGACCGTGGGGATGGTGGCATGCCTACAATGTAAGAGGACATGGCCTCTGATCTTTAATCGAAACCTTCTCCTTCCCCGTCCCCACACCCCACACCCCACACTTACTGTGCTCTGGGGCCATCCAGTGGCGCTGTTCTGGGGGGGGGCCCCACTCCAGGGGGGCTGCCTGCTCCCTAGGGTGTGGCCTTTCTAGAGGAGCCCCCCTCCATCTGTCCTGGCTGGGGTGAGGGACTCCAAATCGGGGTCTGCTGAGCACACGATGGGGACACAGGCTTGACAGTGTTTTGGGGACAGAGGCTCTGCCCACACTTCTCTCCAGGCCTCCACCTGGAACTTTCCCTGCCTCCCCTCTGCCTCCCCTCTGCCTCCCCTCTGCCTCCCCTCTGCCTCCCCCCGGCCTCCCTCTGCCTCTCCCCTGCCTCATGTGCCCACCTCTGAGCTTTCTCAGGTCCCTTGTCAGGCTCTAGGGACAGTCTCCAGTGTCCCGTGGGCCAGGCCCCAGCCCATCCAGCCTTGGCCCCAGCTTGGCCCCTCCCAGCTCCAGGCCCCGGTCCCTTGGGCTGCAAGCTCCTGGGCTCTCACCTGGGCTGGATGGAGCTCTCGCTCCTGCAGGTGGGCGGGGCAGAGGCTGCCTACCTGAGCTCCAGCTCCTCCTTCAGGGCCTTCTGCAGGCTGGTCCTCAGCCGCTCTGCCTGGAGGACGCAGCAGGTAGGCAGGTGTGTGTGTGTGTGTGTGTGTGTGTGTGTGTGTGTGTGTGTGTGTTTGGGGAGAGTGATGGTTGTTGGGCCCCACAACCCACTCTCTTTTTGACCCCACCCCAGCCACTCACCCCCACTTCCGGGCACTGGAAGAGCAGAGTGCTGCTGCCCTTCGGGCCCGCCCCCTGCACGGTGATGGACAGGACAGACTTGTAGGAGCAGGAGTTGAGCACCGCGTCCATGGCCTGGATGCTGTCCAGGCGGTAGGAGTCCAGCTCCTCCTGAGCCAGGTGGAGAGGTGGCTGTGAGGTCGAGAGCCTGGGTGGCTCGTGGGGGCTCCTGATCGGTCTCACCCCAGCCCAGCATTGGCCTGGGGCTGGAGTGTCCACTCCCCTGCCCCCTGGCCTCTGGGCCCGGTCTCTTCCTAGGCCCGTGCACTGCCCACGGGAGGGCGGCTGCCGTTAGGGGCAGGGAGGGGTGGAGCCGACGCCCGGTGCTCGCTCTCCCACAGCTGGGTGAGCGATGGCCCGTGCAGGTGTGCGGAGGGCTGACCTTGGTCTCGATGTCCAGCAGCTGGAGGCAGCCGTCTCCGACCTGCAGCAGCAGGTTCTGGCTCCACACCCGGCCCTGAGCGTCCAGCTCCTGCAGCCGCTGCACGGCGTCCTTGGGCTCCCGGAGCCCCTGCATGCCCAGCTTGCACGTCATCAGGTGCTGAGGGGCGGGGAGGCCAGGGCTGGAGCAGGTTTGGAGAGGGGGGCGGAGGGGCCGCGCGGGGTGGCGGGAGGGCAGCAGAGGAGGAAGCAGGGCCTTCCCACAAAGCAGCCTTCGGGGGCCGGTGAGGCCGGAAGCTGGCTGGGACGGGCCCCAGGGGGCTGAGGGGCTGTGCGAGGGGGTTTAGGACTCTGGAGGGAGGACGTGGCCTTGAGCAGTCCAGGGGGCTGAGGAGGCTGCATGGTGGTCAGTGTGGGCTTCGACCACCCATCAAATAAAGCGCAAACTCCTCTGGGGGCATGCAGGGCCCTCAAATTCCGTCCCTGGCTTCCTTTGCTCCTCTGGAAATCCACTATCGCAGCCTGGGCCTTCTCTCTGACCGGCATTCCTGTCTCCATGCCTTCGCTCCTGCTGGTTGCACCCCTTCCCACTGTCATCCAGTGCCTCCCAGCATCTTGGGAGGAAACCCAGGCCCCACCTCCTCCCGATTCCTGCCCCTTGGGGTGCGCAGTGATCATATCTCTGTGCAGGCCCTTCCCTCCGCTGGTCTGATCCTCCCCTAGGTTTCCGCTGTCACTCTCCCTCCTCCCGGAGACCCCTCCCCCTCCAGTCCAAACACAGCCTTCACAGGTCACAGTCTTGCCTTCTGTCCCCTCCAGGCCCTTGTCCGGGCGTGTCGTCTGCCTCCTCCCTGGTCCCACTGCCCTGCTCTCTGCCCAGGCCCCAGCGCCTCTCCTGGGGGAGCCGCCTGCATGCCCAGGGCCTTGACACAGTGAGCAAACACCCTGGCATCCTGGGCGTGCCTCCTCTTGCTCTCACCCGCTGGGCCCAAGAGAAGCCAGTTCCCAGCCCTGGCCCCGCCATGAAGCCCAAGATCCTGGTCCCAGCCCCTGTGGCCCCGTGGAGCCTCCCGACCATCGCCCATGTCCCTCCCTCCTCCTTCCCGGGACAGCCCCACTCTGCTGCTGCTGCCCCGGGTTTGCTCTCCCCACCACGTCCTTCCGGTCTGTGCTGAGTTGGTTGTGCCCACAGCCCTTCAGGCAACTGGATGCCACAGGGCCAGTGTCCTCCTCCCAGGCCAGAGCCTCCAAGCAGCTCTACCCGGCCACCCTGGGAGCCCAGGCCTAGACACTGCCCTGTGGGGCCTGCTGACCTCACACATTCCTCCTTGCACCTGGCCCAGATGCAGGGCAAAGAGCAGTGCCCTGGGGCCAGGTGTGGCAGGGATGGGTCTGAAGACAGGTGGGGGTGGGAGTGGCTGCAGGTGCCTCCACTGCCATCCTTCAACCTCCCGCCCGGCCTCCCTCCCGCCGGCTGCCTGGGCCTCCCCAGCACTGAGCCGATGCCCAGCGAGGCTGCGGGCTGGGCCAGGCTGCTGGCTCCACGGCAGCACTTGTCCGGGTGTCTGATGTGAGACAGGGGCAGGGCCTTGGGCACCAGGAAAACGGGCTGGGATCAGGAAACTGTCCAGGTTACTCACCTCCACCCGGTGCTGCAGGCAGGCGGGCTCTGAGGCCAGGTTGTGCAAATACTCTTTCCGGTGCACTGTGGGGGGACAGCGTGGGGGGGTGGGGGGGGGTGGTGGAAGGCCCAGGTGAGACCGAGGCAGTGCGGGGTGGGCAGCATGCAGAGGACCAGGGGAGGAGATGGAGGGAGAACTTACTGTAGATGGCTTTGCTGCTGGGCCGGGACATGGTGACGCGGCTGAATGAGTCCCTAGAACCTAAACTGAATCAAAGGGACAGCCGTCAGCCGCGGAGAGAAACCCCAGGGCGGAGGGGGCAGGTCCTGGATCCTGTGTCTGGTCCCTGACCTGCCTGAGGCCTGGCCCAGGCTCCCACCCGGGGTCTCTGAGACCAGACCCAAAGCCCTGGCCCCAGAGGCTTCTCCGAGCCATCTTCAGCCATGACTACTCCACCAAGGAGCCCTCCATCTGGGCTGGGCCGGGGGGGCCCCAAGGCAGGCTCCCAGCCTCCCGTTATTTGGCCAATAAAGCCCATTTCGATGGGCCCTGCACACCTGGGTGGCTGGGGACCTGGGCCCGAGTGTGAAAGATGCTGAGAGTGGGCTGCACCCAGCTTCCCGCTGCCAAAGACAGCCTCTGTCCAGCCGGTTCGGTTCTGTGCGTTGGGAGGTCAGTGTTGGCTCTTAAGCTGCGAACCGCTCACGAGGGTGTGGGGCGCGGTGCGCCCGTGCGTGCACATTTCTGGGGCCCTGCCTCAGTGACCTGTGCCCCCCCGAATGCCTTCCCAAGTCTCTTGTCATTTGTCTTTCCGTACTCTGAACCCTCTGCCAGGTCCCTCGCACTCAACCCTACATTTCAGCTCGAGGATCACCTCCTCGGTGAAGCCCTCCGTGAGCACCCACCCCCCCTCGCCCAGAGCACCCTCCTCACGCGACAACAGCCACCCGGTTAGTGCCGAGAGCCTGGGCCGAGGCCCCGGGGAACACGGCACCATGGGGTTCTCATCTCCGCCACATGTGGCTCCTTACGCCCGGCCTGCTCTGCGGACTTCACCTCCGTCAGATGTGTAATCTCCAAAACGTCCTCGCCCGGTGGTACTGCTGTGATGCCACTACCAGGCGAGGACAGTGAGGGTCACAGGCCTGAGGTCACAAGTGGGTGTTTCGCAGAGAACGGACAAGCCCTGTTGGCTGCCACTCGGTGCCGGAGTGTTTACGTGTGTGCCTGTCCCCGTGGGCACAGAGGGGCCTGAAGATGGGGGTGGTGGCATGGCGTGTGTGTGTGTGTGTGTGTGTGTTCGCGCGGGCGGGGCCTAATTGAGGGTGTAGGTCAAGCATGTCAAACTCAAAGGCTAACACGGGCCAAATGAACAAGTTTAAGTGTATGTGGGCCACAAAAAAACAAAAGCTTCCATTTTCATAGAAACGTACAGTAAGAAAAAGAACAAGAGCAGTGATAAGATCGATGTTTTCTTCCCGGCACTTGGCGCCCCTGCTACTCTCCCTCCCACTTTGGGGGAAAGCTTGTTCGCAGTGATTACTTTCCAAACTGCCCCAAGGTGAATGTCGGCAATTCTGGATCTGGCAGGAGACGTATTTCCTTTCATAAATGCAATCACCGCCCACACCGTTATATGGGCTGGGCCGCAAAAATATTCCTGGTGGGCCGCACGCGGGCCGCGGGCCGCGAGTTTGACATGCTTGGGGTAGGTCAAAGGTATGTGCTGTTTGAATGAGGCGGCTAAGCATCCTGAGCAGGTCTCTGTTGTGTGGGTGTGTCCTTGCATCTGTGAGGAAGCCCTGGAGAATCTGGGCAAAGGGTGAGAGCGGCCCACACCCTAGTTATTGGGCCTGGTATGAAAACAGCGAGTCTCTGTTGGTGACGCATTGGGAAATGCGTTGCCAGTAAACAGTTGAGGTGCTGTGGGGGAGGCGCAGGTCTGTGTGTCTTGTTGCGGGGGGGGACCCCTTTCCTCTCCAAGGTAAGGGGTGCTGGCATCTGCTCCCCTCCCCTCTCCGGCTCTCGCCTCCCTCCCGCCCCCTCCCCCCCCCCCCCCCCCCCCCCCCGCAACGTTTTCTGCTCCTAGATACGGAAGAGAACCTATGGCCAGCCGTGGTCAACAACTCCTCCTGCTCCCCCGACGCCAGGCTGGCCCCGTGGGTCCCCGTGGGTCCCCCTGCAGCTTCTGCTGCTCGGATCCCGATGCAGGAGGGGGGAGGAGGCTGGCTTTGGCCTGTCTTGCCCCTGGCTGGGGAAAGGGGGCTGTGGCAGCCCAGTTCCCTCCACTTACCCCTGAGTGAGGGGCTTGGAGTGGGGAAGAGGCGTCTACATCACGGCCGCAGGGAGACCCTCCTGGAGCAGGCTGCCCTGCCTTCTTCCCAGCCGGCCAGCCCACGGCTGAGTCCCTCACCCTGCGTGGGGCTGCTCCTCCTGGCTGCACTGGGCTGAGGCCCTGGCCTGGGAAGCTCTGAGCTGCCCCCACCACCCTGGGGTCCCCGGCAGCCACCTGGGCCCTGACCTTGCCGAGGGCCTTACCTGAATGGACCCCCGAGGGGGCTGCTGTTGGCGGTGACCCGGCGCCGGTGGTGGGAGCCGCTGGTGGTGGGAGCTGTGTCGCCTCTGCTAGTGCCAGGCAGAGGCCCTGTGATGAGGCAGCCCTGGCCCAGCAGGCGGCCACACCTGTGCTCTTTGGACTCTGGTGGGCGGGGAGGCTTCTAGGCTTGTGGTCAGCAAACTGCGGCTCGCGAGCCACATGCGGCTCTTTGGCCCCTTGAGTGTGGCTCTTCCACAAAATACCATGGCCTGGGCGAGTCTATTTCAAAGAAGTGGCATTAGAAGAAGTTTAAGTTTAAAAACTGTGGCTCTCAAAAGAAATTTCAATCGTTGTACTGTTGATATTTGGCTCTGTGGACTAAGGAGTTTGCCGACCACTGGGCTAGGCCATCTGCCTACATCACAACCTGGACCAGAGGCACTGTGTGCGCCCAAGGTGCCCAAGCTCAGCCAGGGACCCTGCCTCCCAGCTCCCAGCTGGCCTGTGGCTCCCCTCCCTCTGCCTTTTGGGCTCCTCTTCTGGGGCCCCCAGTCAGCATCAGGCACTAGGCCTGGGACAGAAGGAGAGGGCACCCCGGGCCTCTGTGGTCAGGGGGCAGGTGCTGGAGGGGCACCCAGGCCTCAGGGAAGCTGTGGGCTGGTGGCATGTGCGCCTGTGTGTGCATGTGTTGCATGTATGGGTACGTGACCGTGTGTGCCCAGGTGGTCCAGGACATGAACCATGTAGGAACAGGTGGGGACCGGGCACCGGAACCTCAGTGGGCGTTACATGGAGGGCTGAGAGTTCCTTCGGGCAGGACCTACCTTATTCGTCCTTTCTTCTGTCCCCTCCCACACAGCAGGGACCCCCCCCATTCTCTTCTGCTTTCTTACCTCCCCACCTATCCCATGCCCTCTGACCTCTGGCCGGTGCCTGGCTGGCTTCGGTAAAGATGGGAAAGCAGGCACGATGCTAGATGCTGGGAGACGCCTTGGAACTCAGCGTGAGTTCAGTATCTCCCTCCCAACAACCCAGCCTCCCCTCCCACGCTCCCTGCTCATCAAGGGCACCACACCCAGCCAAGCACCCAAGCAAGGGACTGGGACCATCCCGAGTCCCCCCTCAGCCCCCACCGCCCATCCTGTGAGCTTCACTCCCTTAGCAAGTTACTACAGGGTCCCCCTCCCCCCCTCACCCCGTCACCCCGCAGCACACCAGCCTGAGCTCAGCCCCTCTGCCTGTGACCGCGGGGCAGCCCCAGCCTCCCTGCCGCCACTCTCTCTCTCTTTTTTTAAAATATATTTTATTGATTTTTTACAGAGAGGAAGGGAGAGGGATAGAGAGTTAGAAACATCGATCAGCTGCCTCCTGCACACCCCCCACTGGGGATGTGCCCGCAACCCAGGTACATGCCCTTGACCGGGATCGAACCTGGGACCCTTCGGTCCTCAGGCCGACGCTCTATCCACTGAGCCACACCGGCCAGGGCCCTGCCTCCACTCTGATTCTTTTTGGTCCTTCCTCCTGCAGGCGGGATCTCCCTGCACTGGAGGCTTGGTCGCCGCTCTCTGCTGTACACGTCCATTAGAACTTTGGAGAGAGCTGTCACTCACTGGGTACAATCTTATCGCCTCCAGGACACCGAGAATCCCAGGGATTAGATTTCAAGGGATTTTAGAGACTCCTTATGAAAGCTTTCTGTGTGACGTTCTTTGATAACTGGGACTTGGACCACTTGGGCATGATGTTGCCCCCGAACCAAGGCCTGGATAAATTAGTCAGCGGCGGCCCACGGGATCCTGAGTAGATGATGAGAGATTTATATCCTCTCTAGTCAAATGTCATGAGCAGCACCCTGGAATAGCAGTGTCAGGAACTTGAGGCTCCTGCCTCTGAGTCCCGCCTTATCTCTCCCCACGCCCTGTCCCTTGAACTTTGCCTTCAGCTGGAGAATGACCGGTGATTCCTAGTGGAGTCATGCCTCGGGACCTGGGTGCCCGCTGTCTTCCCGCCGGGAATGCCTGACCCTTCTTCCTTGCTCGCGGGAAACACCTAAGGTGTTTCCATGCTACATGTGAGCTCTGCCTCCTCCGGACGCCTCCCCACTGCCCAGGGCTGAGGGGCACTCTGGCCCTTGGCTCCCAGACAACTTGCACACAGGTCCCTCCATTTTTATTTTTAAAATACACTTTTAGCCCGGCTGGTGTGGCTCAGTGGTTGAGTGTCCATCCAGGAACCAGAGGGGTGCCTGTTTGATTCCCCGTCAGGGCACATGCCCAGGTTGCGGCCTCGATCCCCAGTGGGGGGCGTGCAGGAGGCAGCGGGTCAATGATTCTCTTCCCCCCTCTTCCTTCCTCTCTCTGAAATCAAGTATATATGGAGGCAGAGGAGGGAAGGGCTTCTGGCAGCAGGAGGTGGCTGGGGAGGGTGACGGGGGCCATGGTCACGTCTCTGGGGCCAGTGTGCTGTCAGGGGCCTGAGTTTTCAGGATCAAAGACAGACTTAGATGCTCCTGGGAACCGCCCCTTCCAGGGACTGGGAGGCCGGGCTGGAATTTCAGACTGACCCCCCCTTGCCTAGCTCGCTCTGACCCCGCCTCCTGACCTCTCAAACCCCGAATCCTGCACTGAGGCCTTAGTTCTCTTACCTTTCCTAATCGCCGGCACCAGGATGCCATTCTAGATGTTTCTCAGTGACGTTGGGTCCGCCTCTCTCCAGTCTTGGACCCACTGGGTGACTCCAACATGTGCCTCCTCCTCCTCCTCCTTGCCCTCCATTCTGCACCCCACCCCTCATCCAGGGTGATAGGTGGGGCCACGTGCCCTGGGCCGCCCTCGCTGGGCCTGGCCTCGCAGACTGCCAGGGCTGTGCAGGACGTGCGGCTCGACCAGCGCCTCCATCACACAGGTCTGCTCTTGCCTCCAGTTCAAGCCACTGCTCCAGGTGCCCACCATGCAGCCATTCAACACCACGGTCAAGGGCAGCTCAGCGATGTGGGCAGGCACCGTGTAGCAGGTGGAAAAGGCAGGCTCCAGAAGAGTAGATACTGTCAGATGCTAGTTCTGTGAAATGAACAAAAATACATGAAGCTCTCCGAACCACGGTTCTCTCATCTGTGACGTGGAGGCAAGCACGGCGGTTACCTAACGCTGTCCTGGCCGGGCACCGTGCTAAGCAGGTCCTATGCCCTGCGCAGCTCCAGGCGCCGGGAAGAGGTGTGTGCCCCCTCTGCTGGGCAGCAGGGGAATCGCAGGTGGGAGACCAGAGGACAAGGAGGGAATCAGTTCCAGGGAGAGACCTCAGACAGGGGGAACCTGAGGCCGTTTTCCTTTTAGTAACATTACACAGTAGTTACTAAGAGGGCCGTTTCATGAATGGGGCGCCGAGGCTTGGAGAGGTCAGGGAATGGTCTGGAAAAGCTTGGGTATGAGCTCCCGTACTCTGGTGTGAATGGCTTTCAGTTTGCTCTTGCCCCCCTGCCCCCTCAGCGATCTGCGGTGGAACCCCGAAAACGAACAGGACCTCCCACTAGGCCTCCCTCCTCTCCTTACCCACGGGCCCTGGGCGGGTGCCCCCGCTCCTGTGGCTTCAGCCGGGACCTGGGAGCTGGTGATGTCCCTGCGGACGCTCAGGCCTGGCCTCTGGGCCTCTGACCCAGCTACGTGGCCATCTCTCGGTCACCTTCGGCCAACGTCCCTCAGACATTTCCAGCTCAGCACGCTCCAGCTGAGCCTGCTCTCCTCTCGGCCCCCACCTGCTCCTCCTCCTGGGTCCCCATCTCAGCCCGTGGTACACCCTCCACCTGCGCCGCCGGTCACTGCGTCCCGCGTCCTTAAATCTCCACCCTGCTCAAGGCTCTCCTTCCCTGCTGTTGCTGTCTCAGACATTCCCCCTCCCTTCCTTCCTCCACCACAGCCTCCCAAACCTCCCCGGGGAGGTCTCCCCGCCCTTCACCACCTCTGCCAACAGGTCTTTCCAAGATTCAGAGCTACACACGTCCCGCCCCTGCTTACAAATGCCGCAGCTGCTCCCGCTGCTTTAAGAAAAAACAAAAACAAAGCCAAACCAATCAAACGCTTAGCTCTGACAATGGCCTCCAGGCCTGCTTCTGCCTCCTCTCAGCTCACACCCCTCCCACCCGACTCCAGACCTCACCTGCATCTGCCTCCCGGTCCTTGCTGGCTAAGGCCTCCTCATTCCTCATCTCTCCTCATACTGCCCTCCACCAGAAGGTGCCCTGGGCCCCCTTGCCCCTCAGCTGGTCCAGGGGTTGTGATCCGAGATCCATCTCTTCCTGTATCTCCATCAGAGGCCTTAGCGGGAGATGTTGGTGAAGACATTCCCTTTCCGCTAGACAATGAGATGCCAGAGAACAGGGTCTATCTTTCCTGTGTGATACCCATAGCCAAGCCAGTGCCTGCCATCTCATAGGTGAACAGGAGTGAATGGATGAATGAGTGAATGAATGAATGAAGGTTAATAGGAACCAGAGGTTAGGACAGAAGAAGGGTGGGGAGGAGGGAGTGGCCCAGGAGCCTGCTCTGAGGAGGGGGTCAGCCTCTCTTGGACCCAAATCTCTCCCACGTCCGGCTGCAGGTCAGGGCCTTGCCCTTTTCCTGTGTCTCCCTGACAGCCGGTGATGCCCGGAGCCCAGTTCCCGGAGGGCAAGGGGCTGGGGGGCTGATCACGGACTACACATTACACTGAGACGTTCCTTCTCGTCCAGAGGCCCAGCTGGCCTCCCCAGGGCCCTTGGGGCTGGTGGGAGGAATGCAAGCCTGGGGTGCTGGGCTTGATCGCCTTCCCCATGCAGCACTGATTAGGCGCCGACTGTGTACAGGCCCCTTTGCTACCTTGAGCTTGTGCATGCTCCAATGTGACATCCTTTGGTCTAGTGACAGATGGGACTAGGATGGGCACCAGTTGCAGGGGGCAGGGTGGAGCGCTATAGGAGAAGGGCAGCGGGGTGAGGGGCCGGAGCCGCGCAGCCAGCGGAGGTGAGACTTGAACTGGGTCCAGAGCAGAGAGAAGAGGGGGCGTTGCTGGAGAGGGACGGCCTGTGCTGAGGAGGGAGGTCGGGGCACACAGGGGAGTGTGATCAGGGGCAGACGACAGCCGCTTTTCCTGAGGCTGGGCGTTTGGGAGGGAGTGATGGGAAATCAGTTTGCAAAGGGACTTCCTCCCTACCTTGCCATTCCCTCAGAGACCAGCAGGGGGCAGGACAGACATGCAACATCTTCCTTAGCCCAGGTCTGGGGTGGAGAGGCCCTTCTGGGAGTGGGGAGGAGCACCAGGCCCAGAGGGAACAAGACAGCTGTGCACAGCTGGGGGAGGGACAGGTCTGCTCCTTTCCTCAAAAGGCCAGTGTGGGGCCACTGAAGCCGGCAGGTCAGGTGACCTGATTGGACAGCCCTGGGGGGCAGGCACCCTCCCGAGTCAGCTCTCCAGCTGTGCCCCTTTGCCTTTGGTATCCCAGCCCCTCCCTCCCAGTGGAGGGAGCCCCAGCATCACTAGGTATCTGACTGGGAACGAAACCAAATCCAGGAATGGTACCGGCGAGAAAGAAGTCCCACCCCTGTGCTCAGGGCTGAGGGCAGGTTGTCAGGATGAGGAGAAGTCACTCCTGTGGGCATTTGACCAAGACTTACCCAGCATCCTCTGTGCTGGGGACAGGGACATAAAGATGGGAAGGCAGCATCCTGGCCCAGGGCCCCAGGGCACAGGACAAACAGCTCCTGGAAGGGCTGGAAGGGCAGGAACAGAGTGCCCGGACACCCAGAGGAGGTGAGAATGCCAGGCCTGCAGAAGTTGTGACCAAGGAGGTGACATGCAGTGAGGCCTGCAACACAGTCAGATGCTGCCCGAGCAAAGGTGCAGAGGTGAGGCCTGTTTAGAGAATATCGATGATTATATATAGCGACATATGCTTCCCCCAGCTTCCTAGAGGTATAATTGACAAGTAACGTTATGTGATTTTAAGGCAGAACTTATCAGAAATTGGTATACAGGGTGTGGTAAAAATAGGTTTACAGTTATGCATAGGGAAAATGATACAATAATCTACATATATAAAAGCCTAATATGCAAATTGTCCTCGCAAGAGTTCGACCAGGAGACCGATTGCTCGCTATGATGTGTGCTGACCACGAGGGGGTGGCATGGAATGAAGGAAGGCCCCAGTGGACAGCCAGAAGGCCCCGATCGGCCCTGATCGTTGGCCAGGCCTAGGGACCCTACCCATGCAGGAATTTTGTGCACCAGGCCTCTAGTTAATAAGTAATGTAAGAATAAGCTCAGGTTTCGCCTACTCACAACTGTAAACCTACTTTTGCCCCACCCTGTCTGTATATATTACAAAATGATGACCACAATCAGATTGGTTAACTATATGCTTTTTAATGACCACTTGCATGGTAAACATTTTTTTAAAAATATATTTTTGTTGATTTTTTTTACAGAGAGGATGGGAGAAGGATAGAGAGTTAGAAACATCGATGAGAGAGAAACATCGATCAGCTGCCTCCTGCACACCCCCTCCTGGGGATGTGCCAGCAACCAAGGTACATGCCCTTGACCGGAATTGAACCCGGGACCCTTCAGTCCGCAGGCCGATGCTCTATTCACTGAGCCAAACCGGCTAGGGCTGCATGGTAAACATTATGCTGTATATTTTATTTACAGTATTTGTCATTCTCACACTAAACCTCAAGGTGCCATGATCCCCACTTGGCAGATGAAGAAGAGACTGAGGGTCAGGGAAGCAAAGAGCCCCAGCAGGAAGCTCCGAGGCTGAATGCCCGCCAGGCCCCTGTGACTGCCCTCTGCCTCTGCAGGACTGGCGTTCAGGTGCCCGAAAAGCCCTCCTCGCCCAGAGGACCCACCCAGCACCCCCAGCCAGGCTGTGAGCCCTTCTGGTCAGAAACCTGTTCTCAAACAGCTGTCTCTTTGTTGGCTCTTTGGCTTTTTCTTTTCCTTTTAGAAAAGTTACTGTGCAAACCCCGTTCTTGCGGGTCAGAGATTTTGTCCAGGCCTGGGTCAGAGAGAAGGAGAAGGAGGACCCCCGAGGCCGGGCGAGAGGAGAGAGGGTTGCACCAGAAGCCGAGGGCAAGTCGGCCTGCCCCTCCGAGGCGTGTGCTGGGGTTTAAGAGTTGGCGCCTCTCCCCAGCCTCCACTTGCCTCCTGTCCGAGTGGGAGGGAGATGTGAGGGCAGACCCCCCTCTGTGGGCCTCCTCTTCAAAGATGAGAGAGAGGCCTGCTCCGACAGAGCCCCCCTCCTCTGCAGGAGACCCTGCAAGTCTCCCGGCTCTGGCCTCGGTGCAGTCAGCCTCACGCTCTCCGGTGGCGCCTCCTCGGTAATCATCCAGGCTTAACCTCGTCTTTTCCTCGCCAGGGGCAAGAACCAATGTCTGTACACATATGGAGTCATGATGTTGTACACCTGAAACTACTATAATGTTGTGTGTCCATTATCCCTCAATAAAAAGCCATTTAAAAAGGATAAAACTCGTGCTAACTACTAGAGAAAGGCATATAAAAATTAAAAGCATTTTACCCACCCTTGCCCCATCCTATTCCCCCCGAGAACCACTCTTAACAATTTGTTGTTTATCCCTAAGGTATGTTCTTTATAAGATATATATATATATATATATATATATATATATATATATATATATATATGAGACCATCTCATAACCACATTGTTTTCCAGCTCAGTTTTTTCACTTAACGCCGTATCTTTTCCACATCAACATCTGTAGATAGACCCATTCTTTGCAATGACTGCAAAGTCCATTGTAAAGACTGGAGTGGCCAGTTTCTTCCTTTTTGATGGGCATTTAGGCTGCTTCCTTTTTTTTTGCCATTATAAGTAGTGCTGAGATGAACAACTATCTTTGTAGATTCATTGCCAGCTGACCAAGATTGGAATATATGTTCCCAAATTGCCTTCCACAGCCCTGTCCCGGGTTACAGCTTCACGCAGAGCGTGTGAGAATAGCCACCCCCCCACATCTGCAGCACCACTGGTGTCACCAAGCGTTCAGCGCTGCCATTTCATAGGTGAAATGATATCTCATGAAAAATTTTTAAGATTTCATTAAGAGCAAGGCTGAGCAGATCTTCTTATATTTGTTGGCTATTTGAATTTATTTTTTTTCTCCTTTTTTTTTTTTTTTTTTTTTTTGTGTGTGTGTGTGTGTGAATCCCATGTTTTTGGCCTTGGACCATTTGGGGAGGATTATTAGTCATCTTTTTCTCATTCATTTGTAGGAGCTCTTTCTATCTTAAAGACACGAGCCTCCCAGAGGCTCGTGTCTTTATTATTTCCTTCACAACAAACTCCAAGTGTGGAAAGATTTTGTTAAGTGGTGGTTGCTCAGCTGTTACTTCTTTCTCCATCTGATGCTGGTACACGGCCCTCAGAATGTTATCAGCACAAGATGGCCAGTGTTTCTGCATTGAGTTCATGCAATTTGGGCCAAAAGCAAAGCCCTTGGAAATTCTGTGTATCCCAGAAGTCTCAGCATGGCTAGGTGTAGGGTGTCCAGTAGGTTTTCTGAAGTATTTTAAGTGGCTTGCATACTTCTCCCTTTGTTTACAGGCACTTGGGGATGTGGGCCCCTCTTGCTTTCCCTGTGGCTAGAGGACTTGACGGAGTCCTGGGGATTGGGAGGAGCTGGAGGAGGACAGGGTGGAGGCAAGGAGAACGACCCCTCTGGCCTCTTCACTTTCTTTGGGGAATCTCCCCAGAGCCACCCCTGTTCCCTTGAGGGTGGGTGTAGGCCCTAGGGCAGGATACGAGATGGTTTGCAGAACCCCAGATTGAGGAGTGGGGAGCAGGACCTCAAATGTGGGCCCGTGTCCTGAGGAGAAATGGGAGGCGCAACTGGAAGCAGGTGGGAGCGGAAGCCCCAGTGTGGGGGGAGGTGGTTTTTGGGCTTCAGGGTGCCCATCTCCTGGGGACACGGTCCCTCTGGGTTCCTGAGTGTGCGTGTGCGTGTGTGTGTGTGTGTGTGTGTGTGTGTGTGTGTGTGTGTGTGGTGGTGGTGGCAGGGGGGAAGTGCCTGGGATTTCAGCAGGGGCAGGGCCAGGGCCCAGGAAGGAGGCAGAAACCTGGGGAGCCTCACTCGCTCGGCTGGGAAGCCTCCAGCGAGGTTGGTTGGACTTTTATGGGATGCCACATTCCTGGGGCGTGTGCGAAGTGATTCATGGGGTGAGCCATGGACATGGGGTGGCAGGGGCAGAGGCGAGGAAGCAGAAAAGGGCTCCAAGTTGACACCCTGGAGCCCCGATTCCCAGGGCTGTGCAGGCGCTGGAGGGGTGGAGGGAGGGACTGGCACCTCCGTTGAACCCAGGATGACCACCTGGGCTGAGGTGGGAGAGGAGTCCTCTTGCCTCTTCCCACTACTGTCCCCAGCCCTCCAGGCCCTGAGGCCTTGCCCTGTCCTCTGCCTGCTGAGTGGAGCCCGGCTGGGAGGGGGCAAGGCCAGGGCGAGGGCCAGAGGCGCCCAGCCCCCTGGGTTCTGCCCTGGAAACGTGCCCCGGGAAGTGACTGACCTACAAGCCCGAGCTCGTTTAACGCAGGGCCAGGAGGTGACACCGGCCGCCTGGCTCTCTCCTGAAACGTTATCTCCCCGGCCCCGATGGCATCTCTGAAGAGGCGGTGAGGAAGCACCACCCCTCCTGCCTATGGTTTACTTTGGTCTCCGGGGAGATAATCTCCCTAAACAGATAAACAGGCCATGACAGTGAGTTTGAAGGGCGCTCCCAGGCACAGCGAGGCTCAGTAGCTGCATTAGCTTCTGTTTCCTGCGTCCTGGCCCTCGTCACGCCTGTCCCAGCCGCTGGTGACACTCGCATTGTGGCAGCTTCAGAGCCAGAGCCGGGCAGGCGACACCGCCCTCCCCGGCTACTGTGAGGGTGCGGGCACAGCTGGTGCAGCCCCGTGTGTGTGGATTTGTGTGCAGCTAATGTCGATGTGTGTGTGTCTCTGTGGAGAGAGTCTCCAAAGACAACATCTGTCCCATTTTCTTGTTTTTCTAGAGCTGGCTCGACCGAGGCAGGGTCTGTCCTAGGACTGCGTGCTGGGGGTGGATGTGGCCAAACGTAGCCCTTGATAAGGCCACAAACCCAAGGCCCCTCAATTTGCTCCATGTGGTTTGGGGTATTTTAATGCCTCTGCCACCCATGGAATCGAGGGCTTCTGTTCAATTCATTTCCTCAAGGAATGTCCTGAGCTCAGCCCAGCACACTGCGCTCCAGGGCCAGGCAGGCCTGCGGGTCCCAGGGAGCGAGGAGAACCAGGCGAGATTCCCACGACCCCGAGCCACTGCTGGAGGGGCAAGTGGAGAGCAGGGACGGCGTGGGCAGCTGTGGGCACTCGGCTCTGGGGGCGCAGAGGGCTGCTCGCTCTGCCTGCGATGGGCAGCAGGAGGCTCCCCTGCCACGGCGGCCCTGAGCCCACAGCGAACAGGAAGGGCATCAGCACGAGGGGGCAGGCACCAAGGCCGAGGTCCCGCTGTGCAAGTGTTCAGGGGACGAATGAACGTGGGGAATTTGAGAGCTAGACCTAGATACGCACAGGGTGGGCAGAAGCAGGCTTGCAGCCGTTCGCATGGGAAAGAATGCGCTAATTAATCTATGATAATGAAAGCATAATATGCTAATTAGACCGGACGTCCTTCCGGACGACCTTCCTTCCGGACAAAGCCACAGCAGGCGGGGGCCGAGGCAGAGGCGGCGGGGGGCCGAGGCAGAGGCCCTCGTGCGGATTTCGTGCATCGGGCCTCTAGTCAATGATAATTACGAGAATAAACTGTTTCGCTGTACTCCCCACGGTGCACTGCTTTTGCCCTGCCCCGTGCAAAGTCCAGGCTCCTTGCACCCTTGTCAAACGGGGACCAGACGTGGGGCCGGGGAGGTGTCCCGAGGAAAGGGACTTCAGCTGAAGGGGGGTGTGAGCTGGCACAGGGCGCCTGGAGGGGGAACAGCTCGGGGGCGTGGGGCGGGGGGGACTGACTGGGCTGGATCAGGAATGGCCTTGCAAAAGGGCACTGGCAAAGGAACCTAACAGCCGCCAACCTCTATTCCCAGCCTTTCTCTTTGCCCTGGTCCCTGGGGCTTCTCCTGGCCTCTTTGCTGGGTGTCCATGCTGTGGTGAGAAACGGAGCCTGGGAGGCTCTCTCAGCACACCCCCCGCCCCCAGGCCCAGGGCAGCTGATTGGAAGCAGATGCGGGGGGAGGGGGGGCCTGGCCGCGGTGGGCCCGGCTCCCCATGGCTGACCTCAGACCTGCACCGCTGGCATGTCCAGGCCGCAGACTCTCTGTCAGCAAAGCCGCATCCGTCCTGCAGAGGGACGGTCACTGCGGCTGCCCACACCCCCAGCCAGCAATTTCCCTGCTCCGGTGAGAAACCTCCCGGGCTCCCGGCTGCAGGAGGGAGAGGGGCCCGTAGGTTCTTGGAAGGCACAAGGCTGGGAGGGGTCTCTGGCACCCTCACCTGGCTCCGCGGCACACACGTGCCGGCATAACACAAACAGACCCCCTATCCCATGGGCCCTGCCTGCGCTGTGCTGAGCGTGTAGACCCTCCACTGAATCCCCACAAACAGCTGCGCGAGGTCCTCCTGGCAGCGACGTGCATGAGCGAGGCACCGGGTGGGGGCCTGGTCACACGCTGGCGTCTGAACCCCCAGGTTATGGGGACCTGAAGGCTATGACTCCACTGGACCCTGAGAATGGAGGAGCAGCTCTGCTCTGGTGGGGGGGCAGGGGACGGGGACCTCTCTCTCAGGCCGCCACCTCCACCAGATCCTGCCATCATGCTCCCAGCCCACTGTGCTCCCGAGGGGTCCCGCGATCCCCAGAGCCCTCCCAGAGGTGCCTCCCCAGCACCACCCTGAGCGCCCCTCACTCTTAGGGCACCATAGAAATGCACCCTCTGCTCCCACAGGCTGCCCACTCCTCCCGCAGACTCACCGCATCCCCACTGCCCTGGTCCCTGGTCCCTGGTCCCCTGATCCCCTGGTCCCTGGTCCCTGGTCCCTGGTCCCTGGTCCCCTAGTCCCTGGTCCCCTCATCCCTGGTCCCTGGTCCCCTGATCCCCTGGTCCCTGGTCCCCTGGTCCCTGGTCCCCTGATCCTCTGGTCCCTGGTCCCTGGTCCCTGGTCCCCTAGTCCCTGGTCCCCTCGTCCCTGGTCCCCTGATCCTCTGGTCCCTGGTCCCCTGATCCCCTGGTCCCTGGTCCCCTGATCCCCTGGTCCCTGGTCCCCTGATCCCCTGGTCCCTGGTCCCCTGATCCTCTGGTCCCTGGTCCCCTGATCCCCTGGTCCCTGGTCCCCTGATCCTCTGGTCCCTGGTCCCTGGTCCCTGGTCCCCTGATCCTCTGGTCCCTGGTCCCTGGTCCCTGGTCCCCTGATCCCCTGGTCCCTGGTCCCCTGATCCCCTGGTCCCTGGTCCCTGGTCCCCTGATCCTCTGGTCCCTGGTCCCTGGTCCCTTGGTCCCTGGTCCCTGGTCCCCTGATCCTCTGGTCCCTGGTCCCCTGATCCCCTGGTCCCTGGTCCCCTGATCCTCTGGTCCCTGGTCCCTGGTCCCTGGTCCCCTGATCCCCTGGTCCCTGGTCCCCTGGTCCCTGGTCCCTGGTCCCTGGTCCCTGGTCCCCTGATCCTCTGGTCCCTGGTCCCTGGTCCCTTGTCCCTGGTCCCCTGGTCCCTGGTCCCCTGGTCCCCTGATCCCTTGGTCCCTGGTCCCTGGTCCCCTGATCCTCTGGTCCCTGGTCCCCTGATCCCCTGGTCCCTGGTCCCCTGATCCTCTGGTCCCTGGTCCCTGGTCCCTGGTCCCCTGATCCCCTGGTCCCTGGTCCCCTGGTCCCTGGTCCCTGGTCCCCTGATCCTCTGGTCCCTGGTCCCTGGTCCCTGGTCCCCTGATCCCCTGGTCCCTGGTCCCCTAGTCCCTGGTCCCCTCATCCCTGGTCCCTGGTCCCCTGATCCCCTGGTCCCTGGTCCCCTGGTCCCTGGTCCCCTGATCCTCTGGTCCCTGGTCCCTGGTCCCTGGTCCCCTAGTCCCTGGTCCCCTCGTCCCTGGTCCCCTGATCCTCTGGTCCCTGGTCCCCTGATCCCCTGGTCCCTGGTCCCCTGATCCCCTGGTCCCTGGTCCCCTGATCCCCTGGTCCCTGGTTCCCTGATCCTCTGGTCCCTGGTCCCCTGATCCCCTGGTCCCTGGTCCCCTGATCCTCTGGTCCCTGGTCCCTGGTCCCTGGTCCCCTGATCCTCTGGTCCCTGGTCCCTGGTCCCTGGTCCCCTGATCCCCTGGTCCCTGGTCCCCTGATCCCCTGGTCCCTGGTCCCTGGTCCCCTGATCCTCTGGTCCCTGGTCCCTGGTCCCTTGGTCCCTGGTCCCTGGTCCCCTGATCCTCTGGTCCCTGGTCCCCTGATCCCCTGGTCCCTGGTCCCCTGATCCTCTGGTCCCTGGTCCCTGGTCCCTGGTCCCCTGATCCCCTGGTCCCTGGTCCCCTGGTCCCTGGTCCCTGGTCCCTGGTCCCTGGTCCCCTGATCCTCTGGTCCCTGGTCCCTGGTCCCTGGTCCCTTGTCCCTGGTCCCCTGGTCCCTGGTCCCCTGGTCCCCTGATCCCCTGGTCTCTGGTCCCTGGTCCCCTGGTCCCTGGTCCCTGGTCCCCTCGTCCCTGGTCCCTGGTCCCCTAGTCCCTGGTCCCCTCATCCCTGGTCCCTGGTCCCCTGATCCCCTGGTCCCTGGTCCCCTGATCCCCTGGCCCCTGGTCCCCTGATCCCCTGGTCCATGGTCCCCTGGTCCCCTGGTCCCTGGTCCATTTCACTTCCCCTGTGCAGCTCAGCATCTCTGCTTGATCCCCTCCTTCAGGTGGGTCATTTTGTATACAGTCAGTCAGTCAACAAGCATTCACTGAGCCATGGGGCCCTGTTGGTGGGGCTCAGGCTCTGAGCCAGACACTGGGGGACCTCAACGCAGACTTCTGGTCCCCATTCCAGACGTTCACGGCTGGTGCTCCCGGAGCCAGGAGAAGCCTCCACTGTGCCCTGGCCTCAGCTCTGCCTCCTCTCTCCACCTGCTTGCTGCGATGGACTGCGCAGGAGGCCTGCCAGGGACCGCTCGGCTCCGGTCTGCGTGGAGGCACCTGGGGTCTGTGGGCAGGCGAACCGGCACTGAGGCGGGCCGTCGAGGGCGGGAGCTGGGGCGGCCGAGGTGTGTGGTTTCCTGGGGACTTTCAGACACAGGAACAATGAGGGTGTTGGTGGCTTAGGGTCTGGAAAGCAGAAGGGTGGACCCGGGGCAGGAAAGGGCTCAGCACTGGGAATGGCACGAATGGGCGTGAGCACGCCCAGCGGAGCCATACGGGGGTCATCCGGCCGGACGTGGCCTTGCGGGCTCAGGTGGCACAGGACCAGCTTCCTCTTTCTGACCATGTGGGGACAGTGTCAGCAGGCAGTGGGGCCGCTCGGAGTTTCAGTTCTCCTGGCTCCGGGGCACAAGCTGGGCCTTCTACGTCCCTCCTTGGGGGCACGTCAGACCGGGGCTTCTCGGGCCATTCAAAGGGAGAGGAAGCTTCGAGAGGAAGGTATCGACTTTTGCCAAGTAGAGTCGATGGGCTGTGGATGGTTTTTAATTAAAATCGCAAAATCAAATAAATGCAACAGTATTGCACCCCGATTTTTGTTGCCACTCAGAGTGGTCACTAAACCAGCAGCTTCTATTTATTGAGAGCTCATTGCATGCCAGCTACTTCCATATCCATTGTTCTACTTAATCCTTGCACCTGGGTAGATGCTTCTTAGCGAACGAGGAAACCGAGGCAGAGAGGTTAAGCAACTTACTCTAAGTCACACAGCTAGCAAAACTATCCACTGGGTTTGTAACCCATATTCACTCTCACTCCAAAGTCCTTCACCCAGATCCCACCCCACAGCTGTGTCCAGGGAGTCCCCGTGTCTGTGGGTGCTCAGGAGATGTGGGCCTTCAGGGAGGGGCACTGGGGTCTGGACCCCAAGGTCTGGAGGCCCGGGGTCTGGAGGCCCGGGGTCTGGAGGCCCTCGATCTGGAGGCCCAGGGCCTGAGAGGGTGGAACAGCCCTCAGGTGCCTGTACCCACAGCAGCTGGGTCCAATTACTGTGTGGATGGCGGTCTGCAGAAAGCCACCTTCCCCTGGACTGCGACAGCACAGGGTGACCACAGGCAGTGAACCCTGGGGCCCCTCGAGTTCCCACTGCCCACCCGACAGGGTTTCACAAACCAGTTGACGTTGACGGGGCTGCCAGTGTGGAGAGGCAGGAAGCCTGGGGGCCCTGTGGTCTGTGGCATTGCTCAGAGTTTCCTGGGCTGGGCTCCTCCCACGGGGGCCTGCTCAGGGTTCTGTCAGGGCAGCACCCGGGTCCTGAGGCCAGCACCCCAGTCCTGAGGCCCTCCTCGGCCCTGTTTGGCCCTGAGAGGCAGACCCTCCCGGTCCAGGGCTCTGCGGGGCCAGGAAGTCCCCGGCTCTGGGTGCTGAGCTGTGGGAGAGCTTTGAGATTCTGGCGATGGCTTCAGGGTGTCTGAAGGTTCCCCAGGACCAGCGGGGGGCCAGCAGGGGAGGTGGGGCAGGGACAGGGAGATCCCACACCACCTGGAGCCCTGAACCCCAGCGTCACCTCCCGGAGCCCCTTCCCTCCTTGCCTCGCAGGGAAGTGTAAAACCTTGGCAAACGACAGGCCTCTGCTAGTGCTCCTGACCTTAGCAGGGGCAGAGCCTGACCTTGGGCCTGGTCCCCAGTCCCCGCTTCTGGAAACTCTGCCCAGGCTGAGCTTGTAGGTTCCCACAGAAAAGGGGAAAGGCATTCCAGGTAGAGAACAGCCTGAGTGAATGCACAATCACACACCCACACACACACACACACACACACACACACACGCACACACACACATTCACACACCCACACCCATACCCCCGCCCGTCCCCCCCCCCCCCCCCTTCCCTAGCTCCTTGTGCCAGGAGCTGTAATAAACATCTCACATGTGTTAAGTCGAGGCAGGGGGGAAGTCCAGAGCCTATGCATGCATCTGCAAGGTAGATGGTGACAGAGATAACTGGCATCTTCCTAGACCCCTGGCCCAAGGCGAATTCCACACCTCTCATGCCCTCCGCCCTCCCCTCACTAAACAGCTGTATAAAAGAAGTGCCTATGCCCCCTTTTTGGCGCGAACTTCCCTGGCCCCCCCTCAGACCAGCAAATTTTGCCCGGGAGCACAAGATTAAAACCTCCCCTTTCTAATCGCCTGGACTCTCTGTGTTTTGTCTCCTGCATCGCAAACCTTACAACATGTATTAACTCATTTACCTTTCTCACCATCCCTCTGAAGCAGGTATTAGCTTGCCCTCATTTAGTGGAAGCGGCCATGAGGCCCAGAGAGGGAAAGGAGCTTGCTCATGGCCACACAGCCAGGAGTGGGGAGCCAAACAGTCTGCACTGAGCTCATGAGTGAGGCAGGGATGGTGGGCCTGGAAATGATGGGGAGACATCAGCGCGGGGGCCACATGTGCCTGGCCCACTGCCAAGGGGCCGGTGCCTAGAACAGTGTCGGCACATAGTAGGTGCTCTAACCGTGTTCCTGAGACGTGAGCCCTGCAGAAGGTGTGGCCAAGGGCTTGCGTGTCTGGGACACTGAGGTTTGCACAATAAGGGGTGCTGGAGTGGCTGGGTGGGGGCAGCATGGGCCCAGGGCTGAGGCCTCCTAGACTGCCTCCCTCACCCCGGCTTGAGCTCTGGTTCCTGCCCGGGCCTCTCCTGAGACAGCAGGCTCTTTCCCAATGGGCCTGCTGGGCCCCCACTGGCAGGAGGGCCACCAAGTAGACAGGCAAAAACTGTGCATAGTTTCTTAAGCCCCATGTCCCCTCCCCTTCCCTCTAGCACTGGCCCAGCAGCATGCCCCTCCCTGGGGATGTTCTTTAGCTCTCCAGGGGCTCAGGGTCTTGGGGCTCTGGGTCTCAGGGCTCAGGGTGTTTGGGTTCAGGGACTCGGGGCTCAGGGTCTCCGGTGCGCCAGGGTTCTGGGGGCACCCAGCCTGGGAGAGAGAGCTTGCTGCCGGCAGAGGCTGCTGAGAGACCAGCCTGTGTGGGGCTGGGGATCTGGGGTGAGAAAGGATGTTTCCTTGCTCTGTGGAACTCAGTCCCTACGAGGAATGTGGCTTTGGGCCAGGATCCCTCTGGGCAAGAAAGGATGACTCGGCAGAAACAGCATCCTGACCCCACAGGATAACTGGAGCCACTGCGTTGGGGGCCGGTGCCAACTGGCAGGACTGGCGAATTCATGACAACAACCCCCCCCTCAGCCTTCACCAACACCCCCCCCCCCCCCCACCTTAGAAGCCTGTCTCTGAGCAGGGTTTTCAGACTCAGGGTAGCAACTCACAGAGCCCTGGGAGGGGCTCTTCCCGTGGGGAGGAAACAGCCTGCTGAAGATCCCCAGGCCTGGCCAGAGGCAGGAGCCCAGCGTGAGGGGGGCAGGGAGGGGGGGCACTGGGCAGCGGCGGGAACTGGCCTGGCTGGGCCCTGGGGAATTCCAGCCCAGGAGAGCCAATTGGAAGCACATGTGTTTAGACGGCACAGAAACTCACCAAGGCTTCTCCGATGGGCCCAGCTTCTCAAAACTGAAGGATCGATCACCAGGAACCCTGGGAGCTGTGTGCCTTGATCACCAGAGGCCCTCACGGTACCGGCCAGGCACCACCGGGGATGCCAACAGCCTCCACCCACTGGGCACCCCAGGTCCTGAGTGGAAGTGGAGGCTGGTGAACATGCCACCGTTGTGACAACTGCAGCTGCTGCTGGTGTTAGTGATTAGCGAGGTGTTTCCCAAACACCCTGCCCACCGCCTCCCCCGGCTCGCTCTCCGCTTCCGAACCTATAGAGAAGGTAGCCCCTGGCGGTGCCCTAGTTTCTAGGAAGGAACCAGCATGCAGAAGGGAAGCAGCCGCCAGAGGCCAGCCAGCTGGGAGTGAGTACAGGAGACACCTCAAGGCTGGGCCCCTGCGTGGCCCATGCTCCTGCTTCTGCCCCTTGGAGGAAGGAGGGAGGCAGAGCGCCTGTGACGCTGCCCCCGTGTCTGGGTGCCACACGGTGACCGAGGGTCACCAGGGTTGGCCCATGGACACAGGGACCCCTTTCTGGGCGCCTTTGCCACACCCGGCAGGTTCCCTGTGCGACGCGTCGCAGGCGCTTGGGGTCTTTGGGGCTGGAAGCACGCATGGCCTCCTGACTTCCTAGCTGTGTCTCTGACACTTCACCTTGTCTCTCTGGACCTGGGTGAGAGAGAACACTGCCTCCCGTGACCAACCCACCGAGATAAAAGGTAGACCATGAAGTCATGGCTGCGGGCCTGGCCAGGTGGAAAGCAGAGGGGGCTGGTGGTGGACGGCTCCCGGATCAGGCAGGGGCCGAGGTGCCATCCGCTAGGATTTCCTTTCCTAACACACGACAGCGACTTTGCACCAGTCCCTTTGCCTGTAGCCACCACCTGGAGGTGACCCAGGAGCCTTGGGTGGGGACTCAGAGCCGAATAGCGGCATATTCCTGGGGAAATCCCGAGGGCAGAGCTGTTTAAGGGGCCAGATGACACCCCGTGTTTTGCAAGCGCCCTGATTGCTGACTTTCCTGTTGATGGCAGTTCCACCCCGCTCTGTCTTGGGCTTCTGCTAGATGACCGGTTCCCGTTGCCCCAGCAACAGAGCAATAACGGAGGTGGCGGCAAACGGCTGTGTGAAATCACTTGATCAATGGTTGCCCACAGGCGGTAAGCCAACCGCGGTGGTTACAGCTATGCGAGGCTTACTCCCGGCTTGCAACTGTGTGCGGCTGAGATGGTCCACGGAACAGGCAGATAACAGGCCCTTGGCAAATGCGTCTTGGCTGATGGGAGAACGCTCTGAATCATGAAGATGTTATATAATGCCCCCTTACGGTTTTATCACAGAGTCTATTTGGTTTTATTCAAAACCCTGGCAAAACAGTCGTTTGCATAGGATGTGTATGGCCAGGCTACCTCCCAGCTGCCCCATGCCTCGGCTTTTATGAGGAGTTATCAATAACAGAACATTCTTCCGTGTGGGCTGTTGTTATGGTTCTGCCCTGGAACGCTGAGCCATGGTTATTTTTTTGGAAACACCATTCGGTTCATAATCTCTTAGCAACAGAACTCTGAAGGCTAACGGCCCCCGGCCACTCCCAGAAGATGATGGGACTCGTGGGCAGAGCAACCCACAGCAGCCGAGCCGGAGCAGCCTCTGATTATGGTTTAATTGTTTTAGGTCATTGAACGTCACCGGTACCCACCACGGGCCAGGCCTGCTCTGCGTAGGCCTGAGAGCGTTTGCTGTGGCGGCCGCTTCTTGAGGGTCTGGGGGAACTTTCCGGCACCGGGTGCCTGAGGCCATCACGGCCTCAGCTCCTACGTGGTCCAGGCCCCAGAGCGTGTCTGCTGGGGAAGAGAAAGAAGGCGGGAGCAGCAACCTCGTGCCCGGTGCAGGCCTGCGTTCTGCGTCATCACCGCCCCCTGTGCTGCCGTGCGAGGGGAAGTCACTGGTGTGCCCACAGGCCGGCAGCGGTGGGAGGATTGGAATCTAGGGTGCGTGAGCCCCCAGCCCCCCTCCTCCCATCTGTCTTTCTTTTTTTTAACAGTAGTTAATTGTATTTGTTTAAGGACTCATATTTCAAGCATTAAACCAAGCCTGGGTTTTGGATCTGTGAGCCCTAATTCACAGATCTAGGAAAATAAAAGCAAATTGCGGCCTGGCTGGTGTGGCTCAGTGGTTGAGCATTGACATATGAACCAGGAGGTCATGGTTCAATTCCTGAGCACATGCCTGCGTTGCGGGCTTGACCCCTAGTAGGGGGTGGGCAGGAGGCAGCCGATCAGTGATTCCCTGTCATCATTGATGTTTCTATCTCTCCCTTTCCCCTCCTCTCTGAAATCAACAAAAAATATATATTTAAATAAAAAAGTAAATTATGATCTGTGTGCGTGGATGAAAACTAAAGGTTCGTGGTTAAACGCTCAAGAGTTTTTGAATTCCTACAGCCTAGAACCCCAGAGGTCACAGGTGCTTTAGGTCCTGCTGCATGTCCCACAGGGCATGCGCACTTTCACCAGCCCCCAGCTGCAGGCCCATGTGCCAGTTAACCCCTGAGCCCGCAGGATCCGTGGAAGGCTCCGGAAGACTCATGCTCCATGCCATATGCCCTGTCGCCTGCTGAGAGCCAATTCTGGCATGTAATAATTACAAGCGTTTTACCAAAAGGTTGGTGAAGCTTGGGGAGTTCAACAGGTTGGAGTCGCGTGTAGTTTACCTGTTGGAAAAGGCTACACGGCACTTCCCCCAAACCTGAATAGGATGGTTGTTAACTGCCAGGCAGCTCAGGCCATTGTATTGCCTCCTGTTGGCCAAACACCTGCACAGCTGTAGGCTGTTCCCCAAACTGACAGTGTCTCTGTATACCCCTTGATACCGGACCCTTTGCCGTGTGTATGTCCACCTCGCCTTGGGACAAATTGTACTAATGAAAGCAGGTTCCTGGGTCAAGGTGAGAGCCTTCCAGCTCCTTCAGCTGAAGGTCCTCTGACCCCCAATGCCTTTCAAAAATATCTTTCGTCCACGGACTCCTTCTTAGTCATCTACGCGCAGTCCCTTTCTCCAGCATGCTGCACCCTTTGTGAGGCTGGGAAAGAGAAACCCGGCAATTGACGCCCAAATGAGGGGCCCCAGTAGTCGCTGTTCCTGACGCCCCACGAATCCCAGAGAGAGGTTCCACGTGGGTTCCATGAGACCGGCCCCACGTCCCCCAGTGGCCTCATCGGTGTGTCCTTTCAGCTCGATGACTTCCGAGGCACTTCCACCCGCCATTGGATACACACACACACACCCCGTTTCCGCTGTCATTTTCCATCCCCATCTCTGGATTCAGTTCCTGGAGAGAAACGCCTGCCACCTTCGCTCCACACCCACGCTCGAGAGGCCACGTTGTCCCCGGATCCACCCACGGCAGCTGCTGGGATGAAGGGCGAGCCTCTCGGTCGTACAATGGGGACATGTAGCCGGTTCCCAGCACGCCCACTTCCACTCACGCGGTGCTTGGGTGCCCACTTGGTTTCCAGGTGACGTGCGAGAACGCCCACCGGGCTGGGGACCACAGTTACGGTGCCGCAGGGCTGCGTGTGGCCCTCGGAGGAGCCATGAACCTGAAGACGACTCCCTCCTGCCAGGGCACCCTGCAGTTGCGGGCACAACCTTGGCACTGGCGGCCGCAGAGCCACCTTTATCTGCCACCGGCGGAGGCGTCTGAAGACACGCGCTCCCGTGGTGCGTCACTTCTCCTGAGCTTATCTTCCCAAACACGCACGAGGGCAAGTTCATCAGCCAGAGACCTCTCCCGAATGCCGATGGCACCAGCCACGCCGACTTGTCGAATACCCGCTACAGCCATCCTCTCGTTGGGACCGAGGTTGTCTGGGGACAACTGTAATAGTCGTGGGCCGGAGTCTGTGCTGGCCAGAGGGGTGCCCAGCCTCCACTCGGCTCCTGCCGCTCACACAGCCGCGCCCGAAGGGGGGCTGGGCCTTCACTGGATGTGTGGTCACCTGGGGGATCACACAGGCCAACGCCACACACACGGCGCCTACATCCCGGAGCCTCCGAGCCCCACGCCGCCGATGATGGGGGCTCGCACTCCCCTTCCTATGCCGCGTCCTTCTGGTGCCTCGCCAAGGCTGAGACCACGGGGGACGCCCTGTTGGGGGAGGAATAGAACAAAACAACAGCCACCATGAGCCAGAAACGGCACTTACCTTCTCTTACGGATGCTTTCGAACCTTAGAAGGTCCTAGTGTTTTCCCCGTTTACAGACCAGGAAATGGAGCGTCAGGGCAATCGAACGACTTGCTCTAAGTCACCGAAAACCGGTTCCTTTTGTGCCACCCGCAGTCCCGCGCCTCCCTGTCCCACGGCTGTACTCACGAGCACAGCTGGACTTACTGGAAAGTCTCCAGGCTTATGCTCTGGGCCCTCACGCCTGCTCCATCCATGTCCCTAGAAATCTACTTACATGGCCACATTTTTTTTTTTTTTTGTGAAATTTGAAAAAATAAGATATTTTTATGGTTTTTTTTTCCTAAATCAGAGACCCTCTTCGATCCCACAGAAACTGGATTACCCTGCTCAGGAGTGTATACCTTCAACATCCTACCTGACAACCTACCTCTTCCTCTCCTCCTCCCCCTGCCTGGTATGTTCCTGGCCCTGCCACTGAGACACCAGGCACCTCCTGTCGGCATCTGGCTTATTGCACTCCACGGGCACCGCTCGCTAAGTGGTCTCGGGGGGGGAATGCGGCCGTTGTCCTGGTGTTTGCAGCTGTGTGGTAGACGAAGTCCTGTGTAGTGGCCTGTTTCCACACTCCAGACCGGGATCTAGAGATGTGGAATGTGGCTTGCTCCCAGGCACCCACTCACCAACCCAGCCCCCTTCCTCCTGCTCTGAACTTGGCTGTGTCTAGGTTTCCTTTGGCCACGACATTATAATTTACTCACAGGCCAGGCATCATCTCACGGGCATCTGGTCCTTGACTCCTGCCTCTCAATCGATTTCCCTTAACCCCCCAAATCCTATCAACCACCTCCCAAATCTCTCTCAGCCTTAGTCACTTCTCCCTATCTCCACAGCCCCCACTGCACTGGGGTCTCCATCAGCTTCCCAGGGGTCACCCTGCCCCAGGCTGTCCCCCACCCAGCTTCCAGAGGAAGACTGGAGCGATCCCATGAATTCTCATTCCTTTTTTCTTTTTCTTTTTCTCCTTCCTTCCTTTCTTCCTTCCTCCCTCCCTCCCTCCCCCCCTCCCCCCCTCCCCCTCCCTTCCTTCCTTCCTTCCTTCCTTCCTTCCTTCCTTCCTCCCTCCCTCGCTCCCTCCCCCCCTCCCCCCTCTCTCTCTCCCTCCCTTCCTCCCTTCCTTCCTTCCTCCCTTCCTTCCTTCCTCCCTCCCTCCCTCCCTCCCTCCCTCCCTCCCTCCCTCCCTCCCTCCCTCCCTCCCTCCCTCCCTCCCTCTCTCTCTCTCTCTCTCTCTCTTCTTTCTTTCTTTCTTTCTTTCTTTCTTTCTTTCTTTCTTTCTTTCTTTCTTTCTTTCTTTCTTTCTTTCTTTCTTTCTATCTTCATCAATCAACCTTTAATGTCCAAAAGAGGCAAGGATGCAGAGCACAGGAGATGTGGCAGGGTCTCAGCCCCGACTCCAGAAATGAGGGGGATGGACACAACCCGGGCATTTCCAACGGACCACACAAGCCTGGGAGGTCGGGGAAAACACGGACTTGAACATTCATAAAAGGGTTTGGTACAGGGAGCTCGCTCATCATCCCGATTCCCACCTCCCCTGTCAGCATCAGAAGTTTCTCAGCAAACACTAAAGCCTTGGAGAGGGGACAGTCTCCTGCCTTCCCACCAGCCCCAAGGATGGAGTTGGGAAAAGAAAAAAGTGAGCTAGGCCCACCCCCACCGCCCCACACACAGTGTCACCTGCACACAGGAGAGTTTTAAATGTAATTTACAAGAATCAGCAGCTCAGTCAGCAATGACTTCCCCCTCTCCCCACCCCCACTCCTACCCACCCCACCCCCATTTGATCAACTGATGAGGTTTCTCAGCGCTCTCCTTGGCATCTCCTCCCACTCGCGGCCGGGCCCATCTCCTGATACCTGGCTTCCTCACAGCCCTTATCACTTCCAGCCCTGCCTCCCACAACCAGCCACAAAGTCACTTTCCGCCCTTCGCGCCTCCCCTGCTGCCCCCACTCCTCGCGCCCGCCAGCCGGCAGCCTGCTCCGCACTGGCGCCTCCCAGCTCCGCTCTGCTGCTCTCATTTCTTCTTTTAAACATGTTTTCACTGATGCTTTAGAGAGAGAGGAAGAGAGAGGGATAGAGAGAGAGAAACATCAATGGTAGAGAAACATCATCAATCGGCTGCCTCCTGCACGCCCCCTACTGGGGTTCGAGCCCGCAGCCCAGGCCTGTGCCCTGACCCGGTGAGCCACATGGGCTGGGCATGAATTCTCATGTTTCAGAGATCATGTTTGAACGCTTCAGCTTGACCTGTAAGGTCCGTGTTGTTGTTTTCCCCAAACTCAACTTTTCCTTCCTGACTCAGAGCCTTCGAACATGTTCTACCCACTTCTGGTGCCAGGACATTCTCCCCTGCCTCCCTCTCTTCCATCGACTTAACTGCTTTCTCCGCTTATAATCTCCACACGTCACGGCCTCCGGGCTGCCGCCCTGTCCGCCCACTCCGGCCAGAGCTCCCTGTCCTGCCGTGCTCACTGCGGGGTCCACATTGTGTTGGTCCGGAATACAGACATTGATTCCTCTCTCCCAGCATCCTTGAGGTGTGCGCTTCTCATCAGCCGGCAGCCGCGCTCCACGGGGTCCTTCAGGCATCCGCGCTCCTTCCACCCCGTGGCTCCGCGGTACCTGGACGCTGTCACCTGCGGAGTCGAGGCTGGGCTGTTGCCGCATCCGGGCGGAAGCCAGCAGGAAGGGAGAAGAGTGAATTTATTACCAACGAACTAGCCCAACGTGGCGCGCCATAAACCACCAAGGAGTTCCGTGTCCTCACAGATGCTGCGGGTCGGCGAGGAATGCTGGGGAATCTGCACAGAGCGCAGGGCGGGGGGCTCGTCTCTCTGCCCCGCAGCGTCTGGGCCTCCGATGGGAAGACCCAGGTGACTGAGGGTGACTCAGACGATTGGGGCTGAATCATCTAGTGGCGTCTTCTCCCACTGGCCCTTGGGTGGAGGGCTGGGCTCAGCGGGGCCTGTCCTGGGGCACCAACACGGGACCTCTTCCCCTTGGTGACCTCAGGGGAGCTGGGCTTCTTTTATGGGAGCTTGGAGCTCCAAGAGCAAGTATTCTCAGAGAGCGAAGGCCATTGCTTTGCCCTTGAAGATGCCCAAGTCCAAGTGGAAGGTCACAGACACTCGCCTCTCGACAGGAAGAGGTTTGAAGAATTTGTATCGCGTTTTAAAACCATTACAGGCAGAGCGGCATGTGCCAGTCTGGCTCACATTTTCCCAGTCTGAATGCACGAGGCTGGGAAACGCTGTTCCCCCTTAGGGCAGCCACGTGCTCCCACTGGGAGAGGGAGAATGGACAGGGGTGGACTGCTTGCAGTCTGTCACGGTCCACTCCTCCGGCCACCGGATACGTGTGTACCCCTCTTCCTCCACACGTGCAACTCACTTCTCCTTGGGGAAAACCAAAGTTCCGGCCGGCAGCCCCTGGGATGGCTGAGTGGGCGCTTGCAGAGCGCTTGCAGGGCGCCTGCGCCCAGGACCGATGCTCCATGACTCAACCTACGGACTCGGCCTGCTGGTGAGCGCGTCCTCAGAGGGGAGGCAACCACAGGCGGCTGCGGCCTGCGAGGAGTGGGAGTTACCTGCGTCTCCTTTATCTCCGTCCCTAACGCAATCCATTTACAGAGAAGGAACATCAATACATGTTAGTCGAGAAGAATGGCTTTCTTGCTCCATCGGAAATGAATTCCAGATGGATTAAAGACTCAACTGTAAAAAAAAAAAAGAGAGAGAGAGAGAGACCCACAAAACGCTAGGCAATATCTTTCAAGACGCCCCATGGTCAACCCCTTTTATCCGGGAACTCCGCTTCTAGGGATTTACACGGTAGGGTCTACCGGTGTGCCGACTCCCCACAAGCGAGCGAAACCATATGTCACGAATGGTCAGCCAGCTTGTTTGGGAAGAGCTGAGTGGCTGGAAACCACCTAAATGCCCATTCGCGGGAAGCGATGGGATAAGGGGAGTGACACGCAGCTGTTCAAAAGAACACGGTCAGTGTACTAGGACGCACATGGAAAGGGGTCCAGGGACCGGTCAGTCACTGGAGACAAAAGGCACGCAGGCGAGTGGATGCACAGTGTGAATTCGCTCGTGTCCGGAGAGAAAACAAGTTCATAGAATTTCCAAGTGGAAGCGACACCTGCAGTGTAGGAAGTCTTCCAGCGGTTACCTCAGGGGGCGTGGCTTTAAGGCGAGAGGGGGAGGAGGAGGAGGGCCTCCCCACTGGGTGGGTTGTCTTCGCTGGGAAACGCGCATCCCTTTTCTAGCAGAATCGCATTCAGAACAGTCTTAACTGTCAAGGAAGAAGGGGCCGGGGTGGGAGGGAGTCCTAGGGTCCTTTCCCCGTGTGTGTGTGTGTGTGTGTGTGTGTGTGTGTGTGTGATGTGTGTGAGTGTGAGTGTGTGTGTGTGTGTGTGTGTGTGATGTGTGTGAGTGTGAGTGTGTGTGTGTGTGTGTGTGTGTGTGATGTGTGTGAGTGTGAGTGTGTGTGTGTGTGTGTGTGTGTGTGTGTGTGAGTGTGAGAGTGTGAGTGTGTGTGTGAGTGTGTGTGTGAGTGTGTGTGTGTGTGTGTGTGTGTGATGTGTGTGAGTGTGAGTGTGTGTGTGTGTGTGTGTGTGTGTGATGTGTGTGAGTGTGAGTGTGTGTGTGTGTGTGTGTGATGTGTGTGAGTGTGAGTGTGTGAGTGTGTGTGTGTGAGTGTGCGTGTGAGTGTGAGAGTGTGAGTGTGTGTGTGAGTGTGTGTGTGAGTGTGTGAGTGTGTGTGAGAGTGTGAGTGTGTGTGTGAGTGTGTGTGTGTGAGAGTGTGAGTGTGTGTGTGTGAGTGTGCGTGTGAGTGTGAGAGTGTGAGTGTGTGTGTGATGTGTGTGAGTGTGAGTGTGTGTGTGTGTGTGTGTGTGTGTGAGTGTGAGTGTGTGTGTGAGTGTGTGTGTGAGTGTGAGTGTGTGTGTGTGTGAGTGTGTGTGTGAGTGTGTGTGTGAGTGTGTGTGTGTGTGTGTGTGTGATGTGTGTGAGTGTGAGTGTGTGTGTGAGTGTGTGTGTGTGAGTGTGCGTGTGAGTGTGAGAGTGTGAGTGTGTGTGTGAGTGTGTGTGTGAGTGTGTGTGTGTGTGTGTGTGTGTGTGTGATGTGTGTGAGTGTGAGTGTGTGTGTGTGTGTGTGTGTGTGTGAGTGTGAGAGTGTGAGTGTGTGTGTGAGTGTGTGTGTGAGTGTGTGTGTGTGTGTGTGTGTGTGTGTGATGTGTGTGAGTGTGAGTGTGTGTGTGTGTGTGTGTGTGTGTGATGTGTGTGAGTGTGAGTGTGTGTGTGTGTGTGTGTGAGTGTGAGTGTGTGTGAGAGTGTGTGAGTGTGTGTGTGTGTGTGTGTGCGTGTGTGTGTGATGTTAGGTTTCTACAAGAAATAGAAGTGGTTCATGTGGCCAGTCTTAGGCTAGCCTACGTTACCACAACAAAAGGAAAGAAACGCAGACTTGGCAACCCACTGAGGATCCATAAGGCTGCTGGCGGGCACCAGGCCGCCCACCACCGCCTTCCCGAGGCTCTCCCAAGTATTGGAAACATTTCACACCTTTACAAAAATGTTTTTAAAGAAAGAATGCACTCCATAGAACGAGATAAAAGAAATGAAAGATGAAGCGAAAGGAATGCAGGGCAGGAAAGTAGACGAGGCCCCGGCCCCGGCACAGCGGGAGACGGCCTGCTCCTCCGGAGACGCGGACGCGGAGGTTTCCCCCTTGGAGCTCTAGGATGCAGCTGAGATGCAGCACTCACGAGAGGTGATGTGACGGGAGAAGGGACATGGGCCATGCAGCACGGAGGCTGGCGGATGCAGGCAGAGCTGGCAAGGGCTCCGGTGAGAAGGAGGCGGTTACCCCAGTGCTGAGCTGCCCCAAATCAAGAGGGCCTCCCTGGGCAGAGCAGCGGGTACTGGGCGGGGCTGTGCTCTTCCCGTGACCCCCGATCCTCTGTGCTTGATCCTTCCCAGGAGGGTCATCTGTCAGCCTCAGCAGCTGTGGGGGCAGACCTGCCCCCTCTTTCCCTGTTATTTCCCTGGAGGGAGACTCAGCCGGCCCTCACCTCATCACCTCTGGGCCCTGGAGAGCTGGGCAAGCAGCTGGCCTCCCCCCAGGCATTCACACCTTGCCCCCCTGGGCCCCCCTTAACCTGCTGCACCTGCACGCCTTTGATCCCTTTGGTTTCCTTTCTTTTGAAAAACCTGACGGCAGTGCAGACCTGGCCTGGTGCTTTGGAACCCCCTTCCTGTGAACTTGAGATGTGGGGATGCAGAATCAAAGGGCAGAGGCCTGCTGCTGTCACCAGGCTGTGTTCCTGGCACTGAGGCAGGCAGAGGCGGGTGGAGGCTCCCCAGGCAGGCGCGCTGCTCTGGCTCTAGGCCAGCGGGCACCTGAGGCGCCCTCCACTCACCTGAGACAGCCCCCGAGGGCAGACCCTGGGCTCCCGAGGGCCCCAGGCTGCTTCTCTCCAGGGAGGCTGCAGGCTGTGTGTGTGTGAGTGTGTGTGTGTGAGTGTGCGTGTGAGTGTGAGAGTGTGAGTGTGTGTGTGAGTGTGTGTGTGTGTGTGAGAGTGTGAGTGTGTGTGTGTGAGTGTGCGTGTGAGTGTGAGTGTGTGTGTGAGTGTGTGTGTGAGTGTGTGTGTGTGTGTGAGTGTGAGTGTGTGTGAGAGTGTGAGTGTGTGTGGGAGTGTGTGAGTGTGTGTGTGTGTGTGTGAGTGTGTGTGTGTGAGTGTGTGTGAGTGTGAGAGTGTGAGTGTGTGTGAGTGTGTGTGTGAGTGTGTGTGTGTGTGAGTGTGAGTGTGTGTGTGAGTGTGTGTGAGAGTGTGAGTGTGTGTGTGAGAGTGTGAGTGTGTGTGGGAGTGTGTGAGTGTGTGTGTAAGAGAGTGTAGTCTTATTCTGACTCCAGGGTTTGACCCCACAACACATACACACACTCTCACACACACCCACACACACTCACACACACACACTCTCACATACACACACACTCACACTCTCACACACACTCTCTCACACACACACACACACTCACACTCTTTTCCATTTCCTGCAAGAGATATTCCTCTGAGAGAGAACAGGTTAAAAGAATACAGGCAGTGGAGGATGCAACCGGAGTGGGGTTCCTTGGTACCACGTTCCTTCTGAGGTCCACAGTCCTTTTTGATGTCCAAAGAAAACAGGCAGTTTGTCAGGTGGCTCCCTGGACTGATGTCTGCTTAGAGGTAACGGGTCCCATCGGCTCTGTCAAGACTGAATAGGCTGCCCCAGTGTCCACCAGGAAACTAACAGGTTTGCCCCCCACTTGTAAGGTTACCCTGGGGGCTTAATGGAAAGGAGCCCCAGCCCTGTCAGTCCTCTTCCTCTAAGTTAAAAGATCCTTAGAACCTGAGTCTCCCCTTCTTCACAAAAACCTTCACAATTTCAAATTAGCTTTCAAACCTTTCTATGTCCTTCAAAAATGTATAACCATGCCTCAAACCTTCTATTATTTTAAAATATTTAGAAAAGATAGAGGGAGGAGGGAACAGGCCCAGTACCAGGTTCCCAGGCCTCCAGCCGCTTGAAATTCAAACTGCCACATTCTTCCTAAAGATAAAAGATCTCAGTTTCTGATAAGCCTGAAAAGGGGAATGGGGGAATTTCTAGCTGCCCTCTTTAAGCCCCCTAACAGAACACGGTGAAAAGTGTCCAAGGAGTCGCCGGGGGTTCTTGGGTCCCATTGGGGCGCAGGGGGTCACAAGGGAATGTCCCTCCTCACCACCACCTCCAGCTACTCAAAACAACCCCTGGAGTGGATGGGCACCCGGTGAGCAGAGGCTGGGAGCCAGGCGCAGGTCCCAGGTGGTGAATGGAGGTGCTCCCACTGAGGCCTTTTCATCTGGCAGTCCACTGGGAAAAGCGCTTGCCTCCTGCCAGCGAAGGTGGCGTGTGGGGAACCGGTGACCCTTACACTGCAATCAGACTCCCTGACCTCTCTGAAAAGCTCCTCTGCTTGAGTGTGTTTCCATGAAAAAGTACTGATTTTAAAACCAAACTTGAGAGTTATCACACACAAAAAAGGACCATTCTCCTTCTCCTTCTAAAGGCTTTACAATGCATTGTAATCATTAATAATATTAAACTCAAACGGCCAATTGAGACAAACAGTTCTGAGACTGTTCCTCCTCCACTGATTAAGACTGGGTGGCGGCAGGTGTCAGAAATAAGATTCATTTAGTTTTTCTCTTTTAACTTTCTGGTTACTTTGCCAGCTCTGGCTTCCTTCTTATAAATAGTTAACTTTAGAATTTGGTCCCTGCTTTAAACCTCTTTGGACCACAACTGTTACAACTTCGTACCTTCAAATTAATAGACATGGGCAGAAATGTTATTGTTAGGTCGAGGCAGGGGGGAAGTCCAGAGCCTATGCATGCATCTGCAAGGTAGATGGTGACAGAGATAACTGGTGCCTTCCTAGACCCCTGCCCAAGGCGAATTCCACACCTCTCATGCCCTCTGCTGCCCCTCACTAAACAGCTGTATAAAAGAAGTGCCTATGCCCCCTTTTTGGCGTGAACTTCCCTGGCCCACCCTCGGACCAGCGAATTTCACCCGGGAGTGCAAGATTAACCCTCCCCCCCTTTCTAATCACCTGCACTCTGTGTTTTGTCTCCTGCGTCGCAAACCTCTCTGTGATTAGTTAGGTGGGCAATTCCCCCTCTGACAGAGAGCAAGCACCCCTGGGAAAAAGGAATCCCAGTGGCCACTCAGGGGGGTTGCTATCCGTCAGAGCACTCAGCCTTAAACAAATTAAATGTTTCTTTTTCTTTTTTTTTTCTTCTCACAGACTTCCATACTTATATGAACAAATAATTATACCCAGGCAGACAACCAAAATATCAAACAAACATCTGTACTTACACCCTTTCAGTGAACAAGTACTCTTACAGTCTTGGGATCTGAGCAGATAACAGGAACCCTGCCCAAGGCCCCTGATGGGGGCCTCCCTTTCCCACCTCCCAGGACAGGATTCTCGACCCATGTTTCAGCAAAACAGAAATGGCACTCATGTTGGACAAAGGCAACAAGACTAATAGACGCAACAAACAGATAAATGCCCCATCATTCAACCTAGGGAGTTTCTCTGGAGCTCAGTCTGCTTCCCATAATGAGACCGGGACCAGGAGGGAGGGTGCAGGGAGACTGAGGGCTCAGGAAGTGAACACCCTGAGGGAGGGGAGGGGTGTGCAAACGCCAAGCCGGCTACTCGGAGTCTGCCAGGGACTGTGAAGGGAAAGTCATCCTGCACTCCGGCGTTGACCTGGGAAGAAGAGTGCTTAGTCGGGGAGGGGCAGGTTACACATCGAGGGTTATTTCAGGAGAGGTAAAATCCTGCAAGGAACCTTGATAAAAAGATCAGTAACCCAGTCACACAGTCAAAGGTTAAACAGGAAGGGAAGAACCACTCAATGTCCCCCAAGAGGATTTCAACAGCCTGACAAAACCTTGACAAATCAAAACCTAACAACATAATACACTTAGGGCCCAAATATGACAAACACAAGACAAAAAGACAAAACAAACAGTGCCAACACCGACACGACAAAACACAAGACAGCCAGTCCGGACACCGGTACCGGGCCGAGGACACCGTCGTGTCCTGCGGCCAGAGTCTGGAGGTTATGCTGCGTCCAGCCCTTCGACAGACTCTTACCCTTGAGATCTCAACCTAGGCGCCTTACCTCCTGTGAGACCAGTCTCCCTGTTTTCAATAAATCCTTGTGGCTCCTGTCTCCGGCTAAGGTCCCCGAAAGGAGGGAGAGCCTCCAGCCCCTTCTGGGGGGTTCCTCTCTCCTCTCTCAGGAGGGAGAGCCTCCAGCCCCTTCTGGGGGGGGGTCTCTCTCCCCTCCCTCTCTCTCTCTCTCTCTCTTTCTCTCTCGTATCTCGCTGGGGCCTCCAAATGTTGTGGGGTCGAACCCTGGAGTCAGAATAAGACTACCGGAGGCTGATGATTGATTAAAAGAAGCAGGCAAGAAGTTATTGAGCTGGCCAGGACAGCCGTGAGAGCACCACATGCAGGTGGAGTCCACCCTCCCGACGGCGCCGTTTCAGGTGTAGGCAGTCCTTTTAAAGGTCTAAACCACAAAAATTTTCTTTTGTCCTCAATTCTCAATTCTAAAGGCTGGGAACCCCCCTGAGGGCTGTTTAGAATATCCTGCTGGACATTGGATTGGAATGTGGACCTATCTTGTGAAATCAGATTGTACAGAAGCAGAATTGAGCAAAGTTAATAATCTCTAAAAGTTATCTACAGTTTCTACACCGAGTCAGTGGGAATCAATCTCCTGTAGTTCTGGCCCACAGCACAGGAAAATTACCTTTGTGATGTGGGATGGATTTACGTGAGTTTCCAGGTCTCAGTCTGGAAGCTGAGGTAACTACCCTATTGTTTAAGCAAGTAAGTGCATGCAGAAGTCAGAATAGCAGGGTTACAATTCAAACAGCAGTTTTTACCCAAGTATGGTTGCTACCATACTTCATATGAGTGTGTGTATGAGTGTGCGTATGTGAGTGTGAGTGTGTGTATGAGTGTGAGTGTGGGTGTGTGAGTATGTGAGTGTGTGAGTGTGAGTGTGTGTAAGTGTGTGTATGAGTGTGTGTGCCCCTCAGGCCCTGGCAGGGACTCCACAACCTGCTGAGGCAGCCCCGCCATGCAGTGTTTGATGGCCAGGGTTCTGGGTGGCCCCTGGCATCTCAGTGGCCCGGATTTTGTGTTCTTGCCGCTGACTCTTAGAAACCAAGGCTGGCAGCCAGCCCCCACGCGGGGCGCCAAGCTGGTCTCCGTACACAGACGATCACATTCCCCATTCGGACCAGTGTGAGCACGCTCACCATCCCCCCTTTACAGAAAAGGACACTGAGGCCCAGGAAGTTCGGGTGGCTTGTCCAGGTCCCCGGCTGGTGGAGTTGGGACTGGGTCCCTGGCCTGCTCTACCCTTCCATGTGCTCTGGGAGCCTGGCCCGTGTGGCCTGGCCCGGCAGGCGCACCTGCTGCATCCGGGTGCCAGAGGAGAGCGCGGGCACAGTGGCTGCTTCCCTGCGGAGGGATGGCCCCTGCATCCTTTCCGAGGCCCTGCCCTGGCCTTTGAAAAGCATCTCTTGAAAACCACGTGGTTTCACTTACATGGGGAATCTAGAGGACAAAATAAACGAAACAGAAACAGACAGACACAGAGAACAGACTGATGGTTGCCAGAAGGGAGGGGGGTTGGAGGACTAGGTGAAAAAAGGACAAGGGATTAAGACGTAGAAATTGGCAGTGACAAATATCCCGGGGCTGCGGAGGACAGCACAGGGAACACAGTCCATAGCATTGTAATAACTATGTTCGGAGCCAGGTGGGCACTTGAAATATCAGAGAGATCGCTTTGTAGAGTGTATGACTGTCTAACCACCATCCTGTTCACCTGAAATGAATGCAAAATAATGTTGAATGTCAACTGTGATTGAAAAATAAAAATGTAAGAATAAAAATCCTCTGTGGAATGTGCTGTCCGCTTCCTGTGGGGCCCAGCCAGCTCACCAGCAAGGACCTAGGCCTGCTGAGCCAGCACGGACTGAAGCTGGGGCCAGAGGGCTCTCCTTTCTAATTCCTGCTCATCCCCCTCATGCCTCATCAGCCCACTTTGCCTCCCACCCATCTGGCCCTTGCCAGCTGTCTGGGATGTTTAGGGGATGAGTGTCACAGCCAGGCAGCTCCCATCCACCTGTGATGCATCAGGAAGTGGGCGCTGAGGTGTTGGCTGCCACAGGCCAGTCATAGGGCCCTGGGGCCCTGGGACAAGGTGTCTTGGAACAGGGTGATTTTGCACTGCGGGGAGACTCCCCTTCCCCGGGGACTCCTGACCACAAAGCTCACACACTCACTCATGCACGTGCCATGCAGAGAGGCACTCCCCGCCGTGCCCTGTTGGCTGTCCCTGGGCCAGCTCAGCCATGCCCATCTTCTGTCTGCACGCAGAAGGCAGCTGAACTTGCCGTGTGGTATTCACCCACAGTCTGGCCATGGCTGGAAAACGTTCTTGGAAGGTGAGGCCTGTACCTTACGCGCGTTTCTGGCCTCGTGCTGAGTTCCTTGGGCTTAGGCTGATGAGTTCGGCTTGGGTGCTCCAGGAGTGTTGAGCCACAGCGCCAGAGTGAGCTGTCTAGAGCTCCAGCCCCAGGGGACACATGGTGGGTGGAGGGGAAGGAGGAGCAGGTGCAGGCGGGATGGGCAAGTCAGGAAGGTGCAGGGGGTCTTGGCAGGCACCAGTGCCTCCAGCCCTTGAGGCCATGCTTGCCCATTTACCTCCACCCCCGGCTTTCTTCCCTTCCTCTTGTCACCCACCTCCCAGCAGGGGCTTTGTGGGATGTGGGTGTGGGGACCCTGCCAGTTCTCCTGGGGAAGAAAGGATGGATTCTTTCAGAGACATGGACACCCCCCCTCCCTGGGCAGGGAAGGGCCTAAGACCCCCCAGGAAGGGCTGTAGGCCGTGGGTCTCCAGGGTGCTGTCTGACCAGCACCTCCTCAGGCCTCTGGGCTCTGCACTTTGCATATTTATTGCCTCTGCGGTTTCACTCTTCCAGGGGGATAAAAGGGAGCTCGGGGAGGGGAGTGGCTCCTCCCGGTCACACAGCTCCAGGTGGCAGACTTAGGACCGAGCCCAGGGGTCCTGAACTGCTGGTCCAGGCTTCTGTCTCCACAACAAGCCTGCCACCTGGGCCTGCAGGCAGGGGTGCCAGCACCCTCGCCCAGCTCTCTCCAGGGCGGCCTGGCTCCTCGCCCTCACTGAGCCTTCTGCCCCTCTGCCCTGCTTCCAGCACTTTCTCCCGTCGGGGCGCTCCACCCCTGCTGGCTCTGTGCCCCTCACTCCTGCTCAGCCCGACCCACACCTGCCACACCCAGAAGCCCAGAGGCTCTTTCCCAGCAGGCGCAGGCGCGGTTTGAGGCTTGCACATCTGGGCAGCTGTTGCCCCACTCTCCGCTGCAGGAGACAAACCGGAGGCATCAGAGATGATCCCTGTCTTTTCTGGGCAGAGCCATGGCCCCCGAGAGCTGCAGTCCCTTCCACGAGGCAGGCCCCTCAGCTGTGCGAGGGGTGGGAGGGAGCCAGGCTCTCTCCGGAGTGGGCTCACCTGTCAGGAGCAGGGAGGGCCCTTTAAGGCAAGTCCGCCAGGAGGCTCCCCTCCCTCCTCAGGTGGAAAGAGGAGGTGGCAGCCCACTGTGAGAGACTCAGAAGCGGTTCTATGTCCCTGGGGTGGGATGACTTTATGGGGCCCTCTGCCTTCCCCGAAGGGTTGGTGTTCATCCCTTTTAAAGGCACGTGATGGCCGAGCGATTAAAAAAAAAAAAAAAAGCCTGAAAAATAAAACCAAAGCAACAAACAGCTTTTCATTTGTGTGGACAAATGAAACAGACGTGTGCAGGGTGGCAAAGCAGGGCCGCTGGGGGCTGTGCTGCCTGGGCACCCACAGGAGATAAGGGGCGGGCAGGGGCACGCGGCCAGGCCTGGGAGACGCTGGCTGTGTGCCTGCGGGGGTGGGAGGCAGCTGGGCCGGAGCCAGGGCGCAGATGGGCCGGCACCCCCGCAGCCTGGTTTCCAAGAAAACACGCTAGAACCCCTCCGTGACCCCAGAGATAGCGCTCCATCCACGTCCTTTCGTAAGTGGGAGCCCTCAGGGGCAGAACCCAGAAAAGGGGGGAGCACAGGACAGGCACACCTGTCCCCCAGCCTCCATGGAGCAGGTGCTGAGACCCCTCGCCTCCTTAGGCCTGTGCCACGTGGTCCTGAAGGACCCTACAAAGCCCCCTCCCCCGCCCCCCGTCACACATAGCCACCCGCAAATACGCTCCAGCACGCGTGGCGGTAGCATAAGCACACACAAGCACAGACAAACGAGGCCGGGACACCGTCCCCCGAAAACACACACCTGCACACAGTGACTCGCACTCGCCCTTCCTCAGCATGGAACCACACAGCGGGCTGTGCGCTGCGCGGGGCAGGAGTGAGTCAGCGTGTGTGCCAGGGGTCTGGGTGGCACACGCTCACACACAGGCTGGTTCCCCCGGCACAGCCACAGTCCCATTCCACCACGCTCACGGGCACAGAGAACACACAGCCGCAGGCGAGGGCACAGGACTGCACGGGTCACAGGCAGTCACGTGGGTGGTGCAGCCCCCCAGGCAGGCGCTGCATGGTGCTTGGGGGAGCAGCTGGGGGAGCCCGTTCTCTGAACCAGGCGGGCGAGGGCCTGGCTGTGACGGATGAGAGACAACGAGGGTCCACGTGGCCCTCAGGCCGTCTAGTTCCCTTCAGGGCAGCAGAGCGTTCCTGGGTCCTGATGCGTCTCCTTGGCCTCCCCCCCCCTCGCCCTCCCTCCTCGCCCGCCCGCGGGCAGGAAGCTTGGACAGGGCCTGCAGTGAGTCAGCAAGAAATGCTGTGGGAACTTTGCTGAAGCTTCCGACGGGAAGCAGCTGCCCTTCGTGGTGATGGGGCTGCCTGTGGGAGGGCCCCCAACCAGGGCACAGAGGGTTCCAGGCCTGGCACTGGGTGGTGATGCCACTTCTCAGCCAACCCTGTTTGCAAGGAGGCAGATGTGGGGCTTCGCTCCTGCCCAGGCTGCGCTCGGGCCTTTCTGGCCTGCCCTGAGCCTCTGCCCCTTCCTCCCCCCCTCATGGTCCTCAGCCAGGCCGGGTGCACAGGGAGCCTTGCAGCTCAGCCCTGCACCCTGTCTCCACCATCACCGGCTCATTCATTCACCCACTCACTCATTCATTCAGCCACCTTCCAGAGCAATGGGTGTGTAGGGACAGAGAGGGACATAGGCTCTTGTGGAAGTTTCTGGGCTCCAGCCCCTGAGATGGGGGCCAGGATGGCTGCTGATGGGGGTGCCCTTCCCTCAAGGCACTCCTGACCTCCGACCTCCTCCCCCACCCAGGAGGCAGGTAACCCAGTCAGTGTGCCCCCGTTCCCCCCCACCGAGGGAAAGCACAGGTGGGCGCGAATGTTAATGATAGATCCTTTCTTGGTCTCGAAGCAGATAATCAATAAATATTTGCAGAAGCAAAACGCACGAATAAGCCCAGACTCCTGGGCGGACAGATTGGGGCCACTCCCTGGCATGGGGCATGGGTGCAGGGGACCCCACGGGGACCTTCCTCCTGCTCCCTGCACTCTTCTCAGGAGGAGGTCCATTCTTCTGCCCTCCTTGATGCTTTGCTGTGGGGGTTCAGCCGCTGCCGGCCTCTGGATACCGCACCCCTTCCTCCCAGCCTTGTCTGAGGACTGCATCCCGGTCTTGCTTCATCCCCCTTTCCCGGCTGTCCCTGAACTGGAAGAAACCAGACCTTCTCCTAATCCCTTCTGGTCACTTGATGGAAACGAGGTGTTAACCGGAATCACAGCCCCAGGAACGTTGGAGGCTCTGGAGTCTCAGAAGGTCCTTCCCTCCTAACCAGCTGTTCATTTGAACAAACCAGATAGAAACACATACATATTACACATGTATGTGTACACGATAAGATGGATTCCACGCAACATCCAAAGGAACCACAGAAAGCATGAAGGAGACCATGGGTGGCCATTTTGGGGGTTATTTCAGAGTGGATAAAACCTTTCATAAAACCAGAAAAAGCCTGATGCATCGAACCACATGAAATTCACGAAGTTCTGGACAACAGAAGCTCTGTATACAAAGTCAACACGTAGGGGCCGAGCTGGGGAAACTGTGCGGCCGATGAAACAAAGGGTTTGTGTCCCGGATCACAGAGAGCTTTCACAACTCAGCAACAAAGGAACCAAAGCCCCAGCAGGTAATTCACAGGGGAAGAATTGTAATCAGTGTTTGAAAATCAAGTGAGCTCTAGCAAGATGGCAGGCGTTTGGAAGTTGAGTAGTATTTAGCACTGACAAGATGCAGGTTAGCAGACACCTTCGTAGGCTATCCTGTTGGAAAGAGAAATGGGTAGAAACCATATGGGAGGGTAATTTAGCAATACCTATGAAAGTTTGCATATGCAAGCCCTTTGACCCTACAGTGGAATTTCTAGGAATTTATCCTAGAATAAGGGTGTACACTCACCCCCCACGATGCTCATGGTGCATTTTAGGGAGTTGAATTTGCTCCTCAGACACTGTGTTTGGGCTCTACCCGCCTTGGGATTCTACAGGCTCCTACGCATGGGGTTTATACAGTCCATAAACCCTCCCTCATGACACCTACAAACTTCCGTTGGTTACCTCCTCACTTCCCATCCCTCCCTACTTCCTCTTTCCCAACCTCCTAATTTTTATTGAAAAATGCCTCTGACTTTGGAAAAGCATTTGCACCTCTCACCCCACAGGGTGGCCTAGAGTAAGTCTGTCAGGACATTCCAATCTGCCCACCTCAGTGACGGTTCAGTGCGGGCACATGACCTGAACTGGTCCAATCGGGATGCATCTCGTGAGTTTTGCCGGAAGCCTAAGCCTGAGATTTTTCTTTTCCTATGCGTAGTGCCATGAGTAGATGGGGGCCCTGTAGGAGGAAATGAGCCTGTGGCAAAGCTAACCCACAGAGCAGAACTGAGCCAAAAGAATCACAGAAAAATGGAATCAGGGCCTGATGATATCATGAACCCCTGGATCAAACCGCACCTGAATCCTACCCAGTCTTTTCTGCTGCAGGAGACAATACATTCTCTACAATGTCTGAGCCAGGTCAGGAGGTGATGTTTGCGTGCTTGCCATGGACGCTTCCCCTGCAAACACAGAGCCCTTCCCCCTCTTAGACAATGCGGTTCCTTGTCTCTGTGAGGCTCCACCTTGGGAAACAAAGGCCCATTCATCCTTCCCGGGAGCTAGGGAAGCCCTAGCTCCCTTCACCCAAGGTTTGATTGCTTTGGCATGATCGGGGTGGTCTGTGGAGGAAAGAGAAGGATGCCTCCCCATCTTTGTGAGCCTCCGGTAGCAAGTCAGATACTAGTATCTCATTCAATTGTCTTACCACATTTGTTTCAGCTGAAAAAATTAGAAAAACTCCAAATGCCTATTAATAGAGTATCTAATTCCTGGTCCGCCCACACAGTGGTATCCGCAGGAGCCTTTAGAAATGCTACTTATACTGCTGTGGAAGGCGCCCAAAATATACCAATTATTGAAAAAAAAAAAAAAAACAGGTCGAAGGGCAGAATGTATAGCATCATTACACTTTCACTTTTAAAAAAATATAAGTATAGTCTCATTCTAGCTGAATAGAAAAAGATCTAGGAGGAAGATTGCTTTCTACAACAGTTTTTTTATTATCTCTGGAGGCTAGGATTCTGAAGGATTAGCATTTTCTATTTTTCCCATTTCTTTATTGAATTTTTATGGTGTGTTAAAAAAAATAAAGCTTTTTTTTGCTAAAGTTATCACATATCTGGCCTCTGCTTTTTAGTGCCTTTTTTTTTTTTTTTTTTTTTTTGGTGGCGATAACTGGAGGCCTATAGGGTGCTGCCATTGCCTGTGAGTCCAACACCCCGCTCCTCCCAGAAGCTCTGTTTCAGGTTTATACAAGACACCTCCAGGAGGGGCAGGGCCTTGGGGTCAGTGCCCTGTGCTCGATTGCTCGATTGTCCCTGCCTTGGTGTGTGGTGCCAGGTAAAGGGATGGGGCAGCTGCCAGGGAGATGGGGGCAACTCAATAGCCAATTTTGTTGGAGGAAATCATCGGCTTGGATAGTGGGCTCAATATTGAGCCTCAAAGATGTCAGATCCTAATCCCTTGGAGTCTATAAATGTTAACTTATATGGAAAAAAAGATCTTAGCCGGTGTAAGATGAAGACTCTTGAGATGGTGAGAAGTATCCAGGTAGGTTTCAAATGCAATCACCAGGGTCCATATGAGAAGAGGTAGAAGGAGAGTTGACACAGAAAAAGAGAAGGGACCACGGAGGCAGAGGCTGGAGTGTTGTGGCCGCAAGCCAAGGAATGCTGGCAGCCACACGAAGTTGCAAGAGGCAAGGAACAGAGCAGATGAAGCATCTGGAGGGAGCATAGCCCTACTGGCTCCTTGATTTGGGCCCACCGATGCCGATTTTGAACGTCTAGCTTCCAGTACCAAGAGAGAACAACTTTTTAAGCCGCCCAATTCATGGTCATTTGTTTCAGCAGCCACAGGAAACGTTCAGATAGCTCTAGAAATTGAGGCGTGCCTGTGGCTGTAGCAATGCTCTTCCCTGCTGATTGCCTCGCAAATTACACACTGCTCAGGCTGACACGAAAATGGGGCTGCTTTCTCTAGACACCCTGGAGCCCACCCTCGGCTCTCCACTGGGCCACCCGCTGGGGTGAGAGGCCAGAGGCGTCGCCTAGCAACCACAGAAGCCTGGCAGGGCTCCCCACTGTGCCCTGGTTTCTCAGTGCACAGAGCGAGTACGTGACTGCATTGTTAGAGTGCAGAGGCTATGAAAAACACACACACACACACACAAACACGAAAGCCAACCCTCTGCTCAAAATAACTTCCCAGTTTCTAAAAATGGAATGCTGCCGAGTAGTAGCATTTTTCACACTCACAATAGTCACATTTCTTACCCCCACGTGCTCGATGGGTTTGTGACTAGCCCAAGAAGGAACTGCTATTATTGGCAATTTCCATCTGATGTAACCCGCCCATCAAGGGTGACAGCCCTTTGAATAAGAGGCCTCCCCACCTCCTCCCACGAAACTTCCCCAAGAGCAGTAGGTTTTTGCCTGCTCTGATATCTATAGTCTGTTTTGGGTCAGAAAATAGCAATGACAATAATGGTAATAATAAGTCAACTACTTATGTGGCTCTTACAAGGTGTCCTAAGCACCTTACATGTACTTCTCATGACTGTCCTACGGGGTCGGTATGATATTTTTGTATTCATTTTAATGATGAGAAAACGGAGGCACAGAGAAGTTAAAAACTTGCCCAAAGCCACACAGCGAAGGGGTGGCTGGGCTGTGGTTGGAAGCCAGGCGGAAGGGCTCCAGGGTTCTCTCATCTGCTATCGTAGGTTGGCTGGTTGGAGTGGGCTGGGGAAGCTACAGTGGGCCAGCCAGCGGCCAAGGCCTTTCCTCTGTGCCCAGTGACCTGTCTTGAGCAGGGAGCAGTCTGAGGCCTGGGCCTGACCTGTCCGGGTCCGGGCTGCCAAGGCCTGGAGAGGCGTCCCCAGCGCACTCTCTGCGCTGCTGCGGTCCAGCTCCTCCTGCCGGGACCTTTGCACAGGCTGGGGCTGTGAGCAGGGTGGGATCTGAGCCTTCAGATTCGGGCACAGCCCTCAGATGGACGCCACAGAGAAACCAATGCCAGTCCTCAGCCTGGGGTGTGGGCCAAACCTAGGTTATCCCACTTGCTTGCTGTGACAGGACAGGGAGGGTCAATAGACCAGGAGCCTTGAGGGTGGCTCTGGGTGCTGAGACCAGAAGGTGACCCTGCAGCCTCCTTCTTCTGCCTTCCCTGGGGGAGTTGGAAAGGGAAGTGGAGGAGGCATGGCCTGGGGGGGGGGGGGGGCGCGGGGAAGGGGGAAAGACCCAGGGGTGAATAGGAGGGGTGCCCATGCTTGCTGCCTCTGGGCAGGGCGGGCTGGGCTGCTTGGGATGAACAGAGAGACTAGAACTAGGAGTGAGGAGACCTGGCCTCTGGTCCTCGACCTCCCAGGTTGGAGGGAGGTCCTATCTCTGTATCCCAAACTTGCCCTGTAAGCCAGGGATCAGATGCGCTTTGATATGTGAAAGACTTTTGCAAAAGCCTATTGTTCTGCAAATCCGAGCAGGCCGAGTGCTGTGTTTCCCCATGAGTTTCCTGGAGAGAGGCAGCAAGCCCTAAGCGGGGAAACCCAGCGCTCACCCCTCCCTGCTCACTGTCTCGCTTAGACTCTGCTCCCTCCCTGGCAAACTCGGGGTTAAAAAGACTCATCTCAGAGTTGTTGCCTGAGTTAGAGACAAGCACAGGAGAGTGCCGCTCCCCTCCCCCCGACCCCCCTGCGGATGGGGCCGGTGGCCTCAGTGCTGGATCCTGGGAGATGACAGGAAACTAACTGAAGGAGTCGCAGCCTGGCAGCTCTGACCTGGCCTGGCCTGACCACACTTTTCTTGCCCAGAAAAACAGGCGCCCCGAGAAGACTTCCTTGAGTGCCTCGGGCGGGGAGGATGGGCACCCCTCTCCAGGCCACCCCTCCCCCTGTCCTGCACTGGCGATGAGTGGCCTGCAGAGAATCCCGCCAGAGGGTTCGTGTGTCCCAGGGAGGCAGGGTGGATGCTGCTCCCACCCCGCCCCACCCAAGTCTTGGCAGCACCCGTGGGTGTGCTATGAGGGGAGTCCCGAATTGATCTGGACCCCATGGCCCCGCCCCTCACCCCTTTCTCCTTCTCTAGGGACCAGAGTCCAAGTCCAGCCTCCGCTGCACCTGCCCCTGCTGTCCTCTGTCCTGGGCTCCCCTGACCCCTGTCTCTAAGGGTCAGGGCAGAGGGCGGCAGCGTCCCTGCTGGGCCGGCCGGGGAGGAGGCAAGCTCTGGGTACCCTGGCCAGCCGCCCAGGAAGCCTGAGCATGTAATTAAAAGATTGTATCTCCTTGGGTCTGCCTTTTGGGACAAGAGCTCCCAGTGTTGTCCACGGCCTGTGACCTCCGTCTGGGCACTGCGGCCCATGCTGCCCAGCTCTGTCCTGTCCCTTTCGGAGGGGCTGGCAGCAGCTCAGTTCCAGCTGCTCTGAGCACAGACCACCTGCTCCGCCCCCGCCCCCATCCTAGAGGGGGTGTGCTCCTCCTTCTACAGAAAGGCCACCCACCTAGTCAGTGCACGTGGCGCCCTGTGTTTGACCCTGCCCCACCTGACCCCTGCTGGGAGGCCCAGGGGGACACGTGGAGGTCCAGGGAAGCGCTCTCCCCCACAGTCCTGGGCAGTGGTTTTGAGGAACCCAAATGGTCACGGGACACTTTGGTCTTTGCCAGTAAGACCATGAGCATGGCCTTGGCAGCCCACGGGCCCAGCCCCCCAGCCCCAGGAAGTAAGGCAGGCGGGAAAAGAGACCAGCTTCTGGGACACCAAGGGGAGGGAGGAAAGGGCAGCACAGGGGGCCAAGGTCAAGGGCTAGGTGCCCCGGGATACTGGGGCAGAGGGAAAAGTGCTTAAGGGGGTGAGCCAGTGGGTTGGCCACACGGCCCCAACTGTCTGTCTCTCCTCTTCTCTGTGGCTGCACAGGAGCTGGGGGTTGGCATGTACTTTCTGGGCCTGGTGGCCTGAGTGTGACCATGGGGGACCCCCCCACCCATGAACCCAGCCTGTGAGGTGTGTGGGCCCATCCTGGCTGTATTGCCTGGATGGCAGCAGCCTGAAGAGAGGCAGGGCCCTGCCCACAGTCTCCCGAGTGACTCTCAGTGGCTGGGCACTTCTCTCTGCCAGGCTCCGTGTCAAACATCTAATGGGCAACACTGTTAGCCCATTTTACAGATGAGAAGACCAAGACTCAAAGGTCTCACCCAGAGCAGGGCAAGGAGTTGAGTCACGTGAGTCTGACTCCAGAGTCCCTGTTCTTAGCATAACTGGTCCCTCCCACCTTCCCCCAGCCCCCTGTGGTCATAGGGGCCATCAGACTGCTTTCCCCACCCTTTATCCCCAGGCCCCCCCAGGGAGCCATAAGCCTCAGGCCACGAGGAGCCAAGGAATTCTCCCTTTGTGCTCAGCTGGGCCTCTTTCCTGCCCTTAAAAGAGGGTCAAGGGGAGGGGTTTGGGAAAGCCTTGGGGTGAGTGCAAAAGCAATCTCTGCTGGGGCTGGGGGCTGGGTGTTTCCTGCTGAATGACCCTGGCCAGGGTGGGGGTATGTGAAGGGGGAGGGATTGGTCTTTTAGGGGCAAGCCCAGACGCCACCTAGACACTTCTTGTTCTTTTCTTGGAGGAGTTGAAATCCTTGGGGCATCCAGGTCATGTGACCACCAGCTGCAGGCCCACTATCCCCCCACTATCCCCTGGAATGGGCTGGGCCGTGGCTCCTGCCTTCCTAAGAGTGGCGTCTGCCCTTTCAGGGGTGACAGGAAACATCTGACCTTGCTGTAAGGTCAGGAAAGGCCCAGAGGGCAAATGCTTTAAGAATGTAAGAGCCAGACAGGAAACGAAGGGAAAGGCATCGCCAGGGGTGGGAACAGCATGGACAAGGGCAGGTGACAGAGCAGAGCCCTCTCAGGAAATGGTGAGTGTTCTGGGTGGGTGGAGCAGAGGAGCCGCGCGAAGGGGAGGCACGCAGGAGAGGCGGATGGCATCCTGGCCATCTGACAGTGGAGGCGCCAAATGCCAGGTGGCAGGGCAAGGCCTTTGTGCCAGGGCCACGGGCTGCCATTGAAAGGCTTTGAGCAGGAGTGCCCCGGGGTCACGCTTACTTTTGACAAAAGCCCAGCCACTGTAAGAGTGGCGTGCGGAGAGCATAGGAGGTGCCGGTTGGCGGAGCCCGGCATCCACACACTTGGCGGGAGAATTGTGCGATGGCGGGAGAATTGTGTGATGGCGGGAGAATTGTGTGATGGCGGCCCAGCGACTGGGACCGGTGGCGCAACAGTCCTGCCTGCGCCAGAGCTCGTCTTCCCGCTCCGGGCCCAGAGCCAGGTTGGCTGGCGAGCTGAGCAGCGCGAGAAACAGATGTGGCTGGTGCCATGCGGCCGCGGAGGCTGTCCTTGGTGCCGATGAGTCAGCCCCTCCGTTGTCTGTGCTCCGTGCCAGCGCTCGCGGCAGCTTCCTGGGATGGGGACGAGGATTCAAGGAACAGGGCGGGGGCGGGAGAGGGGTGTCGGTGAGGGAGCCTGCACGTGAGAGCCCCCAGGCCAGCCTTGCTTTTAACCTAAAAGGTGGAGGCCAGGGTTCTGGGAGCCTCTCTCTGCAGGGAGGCTGGGCAGCCAGGCTAACCCCTCCAGCGCCAACCCTGTCACGTCCTGTCCCTTCCCCAGGCCTTGGCATTCAAGGGGCGCCCCAGGCAGGACCCAGAGGTCAAGGTTGCATTTCCTTTCTCTCTCATGGAAACCTGTGCTTGGCTTCAGCTCCCCAGCCCGGGGGCCCGGGGGCCCGGGGGCCCGGGGCCACTCTCGGTCCTGAAGCCGTGCCCATGAGCCGGTGCCTCCGCCAGACCTGCCCGCAGGCTCTGCCAGCGGCTCCCTGGGCCGATGCGCATAACCACCCGGCATCAGCTGGCCTCCGGGAAGGTGGCGGCAGCTCAGGCCTCACCAGGGAAAGGGCTTCTCACCGTAGGTCCATGGGAGGTGGGGAGCATGTGACCGGAGGGGCTGGAGGCTGCTCAGACCACAAGCTGGGGTAGCTTCCTCTCGGGGTGCCCTGGAGCTGTGTTTAAGGGTCCCCCCTGGGAGTGGGCTGGCTCTGCAGGAGGGAGGGCCTGTGATGTTGGCCCTCGGCTAAGGAGGGAGGGCGGGAAGACTGCTGGCGCCATTGTCTTCACCAAACGCAGGGCCCAGAGGTCGGGGTGAGTCACCGGTTCAGACTTGGCTGCTCCTCCTGGCTCCATCGGAGCCCGGGAGGAGGTCTGGGGGGGCCCAGACTGGCTTTGTGGAGGCAGGACACAGGGCCAGGGGGAGGGACAGGTGGGCCAGGGAGCTTCCATGGGCAGTGGATACAAAGGGCCCAGGAGGGGAAATGACGCCATGAGCCGGCCCGTCCCCCAGGACAGCATGCGGAGGGGGAGCTGAGGGGCTGCTGAGTCATGTCCTCATGGGGTGGCCCAAAGCGAGCAGGACTTGTGACCCTCGGGTGACTCGAGGGCCAGTGAGGTCACTCTTTCTGCTGGCCTCGGCCTCTCCAGCTTCTCTAGATGACAGGATGCCCTCCTGACGCAAGCTCCTTCCAAATGACACCAGGCCCGACGCTGGCCTCCCCTCCTTCCGTCTTCCTTCCCCGGCCCCGGAGGAGAGAGGAGCCTGCTCCGGGCCGGCAGGGGACAGGTGCACACGTGGTTAGTTCCCGTGTAGTGGGTCAGCATCCGAGCACGCAGAGCTCCAGGGGCAGAGAGAGAGGGGCCCACAGAGGGGTTGGCTTCGCTGGGTTGTGACGGAAGGCTTCACAGAGGAGGTGGCGTTTCTTAAAGAAGGAGTGGTGACTGGCTGCAAGGAGAGAATGGGCAAGGACCTTCCCCCCCAGGGCTGGGGTAACTGAAGGAGGCCCGAGGGAGGAGCTACCTGTGGGCGTGGTGGGCGCCAGGGCAGAAATAAGCAGGCACAATTGCCTCGGATGGGGCAATCCCCAACCCACCGTCTGGACCTGAAGGTGGGTGAAGAGTGAGAGAGGACCTTGGTCTAATGTGAAGAGTATGGCATCAGACAGGCCTGGGTCCGAGTCCAGATTCTACCACTGTGCAGCTGCCGAGTGGCCACTCGACATCCCTGAGCCTCAGTTTCCTCATCTGTACAATGGGGGCACTGTGACTCTGGATGTCTGTCACAGTGCTTTGCTGGGTTGGTGACATAGACCATGGCGATGTGGAAAAAAGGACAAGCCAGGCCTCAGTGCTCCCTGAACCTCCCTCACCCCCATGCATCCTCAGTTTGGGGACGTGAGGTTGGAGGGGAGGAAGGAAATGGATATTTACTCCGAGGGCCTGCTGCTGCCTTTTCTCGGGCCTGAAGGCCTCCTGCTATATTTTGGAAGCGAATTCAGTCACCACCTCTCTCTGCCCCCCACCCCTAGCCCCAGGGTTGCCCTGGCTCAGCCTGGGCAGCATCCCCAGTAGCCCGTGACTCAGCAAGTTCTTTGTAAAGGGTGGGGCTCTCGTTGGCTGTGAGCTCAGGTCAGGCATCGCTTGGCCCTCAGCACAGGCCTGGCCTGTGGCCTCTCTGAACCGTGTCTGCTCCGTGGTCCTTGAGGTCCGTCTGCGAGCAACGGGAGGTGGCAGGACAGGCCTTGCCCAGGGACTCAGCTGGCCCTCGTTGCACTGAGTAGGTGCCATAATACCTGTTGGATTGAATTCTCGCCTCTGGTTGGGTGTCCACCAGCCACGTAGCCGCTTGTGGGCCTCGCCAGTTTCTGCGCCCCGTCCTTTCCCTGCCACACACCGTTCCTTCTCAGACCCCCTTCAGCTGGCGCCTCCAACCTGTCTCCTTCCCCAGGGGCCCAGCAGCCCCAGAGCGCTGGCAGCTGCGCATGGCCTCTGTCTTTCGTTCAATTCTGGTTTTTCCTTCCTCTGTGTGGTCTCAGTGGCGTGACTGAGGCGAACAGTCCTTGGCGTAGGGTCCCGTGTGCCCTCTTGTGACAGAAGGTCCTGTGCCCGTGGGCCCGTGTGGGGCAGAAGGGCAGAGGGCAGGACCAGGCCAAGCCACATGAGGCCGAGACTGCGGTGTGGGGAGAAAGAGGTTCTTACATAGAGCAGGGCCCACATATCCCGGTTGCCCAGGGCAGGTCTGTTGCCCTGGACCAGTGGTCGGCAAACTCATTCGTCAACAGAGCCAAATATCAACAGGACGACGATTGAAATTTCTTTTGAGAGCCACATTTTTTAAACTTAAACTTCTTCTAACGCCACTTCTTCAAAACAGACTCGCCCAGGCCGTGGGATTTTGTGGAAGAGCCACACTCAAGGGGCCAAAGAGCCGCATGTGGCTCGCGAGCCGCGGTTTGCCGACCACTGCCCTGGACAAATTATTTAATAGTTCTAATGAGTTATGCCACGCCTCCAGGGCCCAGTAGGGCAACTCAGGCAGGTTACACCTCTCCTCTCTGGAAGGCCCTGCTGAAGACTGTGGTTCCGCTGCAGTGTGGATTGCAAGGGAATGTCGGACAGACACCGGGAAGGGCAGAGAGGGAGAGAACTTGACAAGCTGTAAAGGTTCTAGACACACATGACAACACAACCCTTGTGGGGTACTTACCATACTACTAAGCAACCCCATGACGGGCATCATAGCATTGCCTCCATTTTACAGATGCAGAAACGGAGGCACAGAGAGGTTAAGTGACTCACAGAAGGTCACACAGCGAGTCAGCCAGGTTTGAAAGTCCAGGTCCCTGTGCTCAACCGCTATGTTATAGTGCCTCACTTCCGGTGCTTCAGTAATATCTACCAGAGGGATTTCTTGTTTGCTTTTTAACCATTACAAAAAAAAAATTTATTATAGAAATATTGACACCTATATCATGCAAACATAAAAGTATAATAAACTCTGTATATTTATCACCCGCACCAATTTCTTTTTTCTCTTTTGGGAATGATTTTAAAAATCTGAAATGTAATACCAAACGTTTACTTTTTGGCACATTTATAGAGAAAACAAGTTTTGAACAGCAGTGAAGAGTTTAATCACAGTTGCAGACTAATCGCCATAGGGATTCTGTAAGGATAAAATAAGGCCTCCTGGGTAAGTTAGCGCTGTAAGCTGGAAATTTACAGACAGTCACGAATTGCGAAGTAATTTGGAAATAGTTAACTTGTGACAAACTTTGGGGCCGCAGTAGAAAACAAAAGTATTTGTAGACTTCTCCCAGATTCTTTCCTTTTTTGTTTCCGTTTCCGATGAACCAAGTGTAATAAGAATTGCTCTGATGGTCAGTCTTAGTCATTTGTTTTTATGCTCAGGATCGTCACCCAATCCAGCCAGCCCTTCTTCTAAGGTGTCTCATCCGGTGTCTCCTGGCTGTTGGCTAGGGTTTTCCCCACAGCCGAGCCATGGTCCCATCACACCCAACTGACTACAGCCGCTTCCTAGACATCGCTCTGCTGGGAGCACTCTGGTCTGACTTCCAGCCTCCCCTTCGCTGCTGGAAGTTTCCACATGGTCCACCATTCCCCCAAAGGGCCTACGATACAGCCAATGAGATAAGGCAGGAAATGGACATAGAAAGTTGGATAACGGGAAGCGAACCGGCCAGATGATGATAGAATCCCATGACTAGGAAACTGCGGAGAATTCACGAAAAGGCAGCTCTTTTAGCTGACACTGTAGCGCTCAGGCCCTGCCCACATTGCCTACGAGGGGCCATGGCATCCTCATTTAAGACAAGGCAACTAAGGGAGAGAGAATCAGTGGCCTGCCCCAAACCCAGGCACTAGTGGGCCCCTGCTCCCCTAAAGGCCAGCAGCGACTTCCTACGAATGCATTAGGCGGGCGACATGCAATCGTAACAGCCATCAGGGGAGCTGCCGCTTCCCAGCCTGGCGCCTCCCTGTCTCCCGCGTCCTCTGGTAGCTGTGCCGGTGCCCAGAGGCCCACGCAGCCTCTGGAGAAATCGTCAGCGGCCCCACCCTCGGCCGGGGCATGGAACGGAGAGAACCCCGCCAGCGCCCTGCCTGGGCCTGGCCTTCCCTGGTGAGAACTCGCTGGCCCACAGCAGCTGCTGGCCAAGGCGCAGCTCTGCCTCCAGCAGACACAGCCAGAAGCTTCTGGATGGAGCTGGGCTTTAAGGAGCGGCGCTTTGATCGCTGACAGGCCGGCGGGGAGTCTCTCAGAGCGCCCTAAAGCAGCATTCTGCCTCCACTTCCCGTCAGACAGCCACTCCTTGCAGCTGTGCCCCACGGTGCCCCACAGCTCCCCACGGCGCCCCACGGCTCCCCACAGCTCCCCACGGCGCCCCACGGCTCCCCACGGCTCCCCACGGTTCCCCACGGCTCCCCACGGTTCCCCACAGCAAACCAAGACGGTGCCAGGACGCCTCCCTGTGCCCCCCCCTCCCCCCGTCGCGCGGCCCAGGGAGGCGTCCTGGCACCGTCTTGGCTTGCCGGTGTTCTGGTTTCCCTCACCCACTCGGGAGGTTCTTCAGGGCCTGACAATGTCTCCTCCTCCCTCCAATCGTTTCTAGGACGTCGAGTCGCCCTCTGAAAGGAACAGGATGCCGACTGGCTGGTTGACTGAGCTGTGGCTAAGCTATGGCCTCGCTGAGCATTCTCTACACGTACCAGCGTGTTGGGGACTTTCACGTATCACGTGTTATTTGTTCCCCACAGTCACCTGTGAGGTAGGTGCCATAGTCACTATCGATGTAAGGAAACGGAGGCCCCCGGGGTTCAAGAACGAGGAGTGAATAGCGTGGCTGCAGAGCCCATGGCTCCCCCCGGCGCCCCACGGTTCCCCACGGTGCCCCACGGTTCCCCACGGCTCCCCACGGTGCCCCACGGTGCCCCACAGCTCCCCACGGCTCCCCACGGTGCCCCACGGTGCCCCACGGCTCCCCACGGTTCCCCACGGCTCCCCACGGTTCCCCACGGCTCCCCATGGCTCCCCACGGTGCCACGCCATGTCCACATGAAGACCACTTCGTTGTCGTCTTGCTGAAGAGACCCCAAGCTGGCTGGGGTGTGAGTTAAGGTGCCTCCTCAAGAATGAGGGTGGGACTCCCTCGCAGGGTGAGTGTTCCCAGGCATGCGGGACCCTAGGGCAGGGGGTAAGGGGCGGGGCAGGACTTCGAGGGACGGTGACTCCTCCAGGATGTCACTAGCGTACGACAGGAGGTGCTGGACACCCACGAGACTAAACTTGTGCCGAATGCCCCCGGGGGTGTGAGTCCAGCAAGGCCGGTCCCCTGGCCTGGGCTTGGAGTCTCCCCGGCCCCCGCCTGTCTCTGCAGGATGGGACGGCCCCTGGGACCCGGGGCCATGGCTTTCCCAGCCTGGGCTTGCGGCTGGCCAAGTGAAACGCCAGGATGCTGCTGATGTCAGCAGGGAGGAGGGGGTTGTGATTGGAGAGGGCCGTGGTAGGGACTCTGGCAGCCTCTGGCCATGCCTGTCCCAGCCGCCTCTCTGGTTCTTATGGAATTCCCTGCAGTTTTCAAGGGTGGCGGTTTGCCTGGAGCAGGACTGGGTGAGAAAGGGGGACAGTGAGGTGGCGGTGGGACCGGAGGTCGAGGTCACGGCGGGAGGCCAGCTGCAGCCGCAGCAGCATTTGCTGTGTTCTGATCACGGGCCAGGCGTGGGGTGGAGCACTCCGTGGACATCGCGCTCTGAATCCTCACAACCACCCAAGGCAGGTGCTTATCCTCCCACCGAATCGGTGAGGAGGCCAGGCCTCAGCAGAGACCTGAGCCCAGAGCTGGCTGTCTCTCACGCCAGCGACCTTGCCCACCACGGCAGAGAGAGAAGGGGGCTCAGGAGGGAGACCCAGAGCCCAGGAAGCTCGGCTGGCTCAGAGCAGAGACCACATCGTCCCGGGTTTCCCATTCCATAGCCTCTCACCTTGCCCCTTGACTGCACACTCCTCTGATGGGCAGGTCTGCCTCTTTGAGGTACCCTCCTGCCGTGTATTCGCCGCTGGAGAACCTGTCTGCCGGGGATGCGATGGTCACACTGAGGCAAAGATGACCGGAAGGTGCTCTGGGAAAGCACCAGGAATCGAGTCTCCCCCCTCCCCCCGCCCTCCCCCCTGGGCCGCTGACTAAATGGAGGGAGATATGGTGAAAGAAAGAGCCTGGGACAAGTGCCTGGTGCATAGTAGGTGTTCATTGAACATTTCTTCTTTAAGAGCAGAGATGCTAATCCGACCTCGCAGCCCGCGATAAGGCTGGATGGATATTCTGTACGCGGAAACGCCTGGGAAGCTGGGAAGGGATTTAACGGTAAGAGCCTTCGTATGCTTTCAGGAATGCCTGTGCTTTATGAGAGCCGAGCCTGGGGCCAAGCGAGGAGGCCTTGCCTGAACTGGGGACAGAAAGTCCCTGCTGGTCCTCTGGGAACACACCGAAAACCCCACAGCAGGTCTCCTGCCGCTGCCTACGAGACTGGATGCCAGGCTGAGCTGGCAAAAGACTCTGACCAGGAACCCCCAGGCTGGATGCCTCAGAAGTTCAGAGACTTTCCCAAAGAGCAGGAAGTCCTGTTTGCAGGTGGGGGCGGGGGAGGGGGGGCTGCGGGGCCCAGAGGCGGTTCACAGGAGGCTCACCGTGATTGCACAGGGAGCTCCGGGTGGTCCCACTGCTGCTCTGCACACGGGCTTCCCGACCAGCAGACAGACAGGCGGACAGGCAGGCAGGAGAGCCATGGAAGGGGCTGTCAGTGGCATATCACAGCATGTGGGAAGCACAGCTCTCTGCTTTGCCCTCTGTCTTTATCAGCCACTTCACTCCGAGCCACCCCCCGCCCTCACCCCCCCATGCACCGAGAACCAGTGGCAGCCCAGGTGCCAGGGCTGACGACGCACTCCCCGTGCCCACAACTCTGAAGAGGGCGATCGCGGATTTCAATCTGGTTTCGTACGGCCCGACACCCAAGTTCTGTGTCTGCTCAGTGGTGTGACTTCCACGTGGCATCGTCTTAAAATTCGTATTTTTATTTTAAATTGTGGTTCACAAACAACAACACAGATCGTGAACTTGACCCGCTTACTCTTTCAGGGCGGAGCTGAGCGGTGTGAAGCGAGTGCACATTGCGTGACCGATGTCCGGAATATTTCCATCTTGCAAAGCTGGGACTCCGTACCCTTCGAATAGTAACTCCCACGCCCCCTCCCCCCGGCCCCTGGCCACCACCATCCCCCCTTCTGCGGCTATGGGCTTGACTACTTTGGGTCCCTCATGTAAGTGAAACCATCCAGTCTTTTTGGCGACTGGCTTACTTCACTTAGCATAACGTCGTTAAGTTTTATCCACGTTTAGCCTGTGACAGGACTCCCCAGTGTTTCAAGTCTGAATAACATTCCACTGGAGGCTTGTCTCACATTTTTGAAAATCCACGCATCCTTCACGGGACCTCTGGGTTGCTTCCTCAGCCGGGCTCCTGTGAACAATGCTCTTCTGAACACGGGTGAGCAGGGACATTGGTGCGTGCGCACATGTATGAAGGCAGGAGCACACGTGTAAGTTGAGTGTGCGCCGTGCACCCCGCCGAGGGGACACCCAGGTTGGGAAAGGAATCGACAACCTGCCTCAGAGCAAACCGACGCCTTGCAGCAGCCACACTTTCCAGGTTTTTAAAACTGTTATCAAATTCACGCACCGTGGAAACCGTCGTTTTAAATAGCTTTGGAAATGTCTCAGAGGTCAAAATGGGGAGCCTATTTTATTCATTAAATGGGTTTGCAGTTCAACCCTGTTTATGAGCTCCATATGGTTAAGCTGCCAGTCAGCCGTCCTCAGAGCTGGGCGGTGGCACTTGGCCAGGCCCCGTCTGTGGAAGGACGATGTCCCTCCTCAAGGGCAGCCTGCTTCCCCTCTGGCTGGAGATCAGTGTGGGCAAGGTTTTCAAGCGGTCGGAAACACAAATACATTCTGTATCTTGACCCTGAACACAAAAACGCACGTATGTAACCGAACCAAGCATTTTCTAAAACGGCACTTGACCTCATGCCGGCCGCGTACTTTCCGGCCGGGGCTACTCGACGTGAGGTCTGCGAACTGCTTGTCGCCAGCAGCGAGAACATTGCGTGCAGAAATTCAGAGTTGGGGTTTAGCGCACGGAAAGACGCTTGACGTCGTTAGCGGTCAAGGAAATGCGAACACTGACCACGGTGAGATGTCACCTCCCACCCGCTAGGACGGCCACGTAATGAGTGTTGGTGACGGTGTGAAGAAATGGGACCCTCAGACACTGCCGTGAGAAGGTGAAACGGAGCGGCTGCTATGAAAATAGCACACTGGTTCCTTGAAAAGGTAAACCTAGCCCAGCTGGGTACAGCTCAGCGGTTGAGCATCAACCCAGGAACCAAGAGGTCACTGGTTTGATTCTGGCCAGGGCACAAGGCCGGGGCGGGGGGGGGGGGGGGGGAGGGGGGAGGGGGGAGCGTGCAGGAGGCAGCTGACAAATGATTCTCTCTCATCACTGATGTTTCTACCCCTCTCTCCCTCTCCCCTTTTCTCTGAAATCAATAAAAATAAATATAAAAGGACAGAAAGATAGAAAGAAAAGATAAACCCTGAGTTACGTGACCCAGCAATTCCACTCCTAAGCGCATCTACCCAAGAGAAATGACAACCTATGTTCAAAGCAGCATGGCTCACAACAGCCCAAAGGTGGACACAACCTACTGTCCATCGGCTGACCATGGACCAGGCGTGTGGTCACGTGATGGGTGGGTGGGTGAGGGGGGATCCAGAGGGAAAAGGGCTTAACTGCTCAGGGGCAGAAGGGTCCTTGCAGGCGTGATGAAAAGGTCCTAGAATTGGCTGTGGTGATGGTGTACAGCTCTGAATACACTGAACACCAGGAATTGTTCACTTTAAACGGGTGAGTTGTATGCTATGTGAGCTATACCTCAATAAAGCTGCTAACTAACGAGTGTTTTTAGAGAGGCTGTTACAGCAACTGGACATCACTGTGCCGTCCAAGAGCCTGGTCCTCCTTCTAGTGATTCATTTCTACTATTTGACTGAATGTGACGAAAGCATCAGTCCGTGACCCTGGAATTTAAAAAAAATGAGGCAGATTGCCCACGACAGATCACGTGAAAGACGATGTGCTAGTCAATGTCATGATTAAAATAAACTCTAGTCTTAAAACATGAAGCTGATTTCGTTACCCACTAATGAGCTGTGACCTGTAGTTTGCAAAGTACCAACAAGTTCAGCCTGGAGCACAGTAGCGCCAGATGCTCTGGGCAGCATCAGCCAGCACCTGTGGGTTTCCATGGCGACACGGTTTCCGGCCTGCTTCTCTGTCTTTCCTTCCTGCACCCTTTGCCTGGGCACCGACTGCTGCAGACTTCTCTTTCTGTTTCACGCTGGTTGTCTCTGGGGCCCCGGCCTCGATCATTCCCAGGGCTCTTTGACATGGGAAATTCTTCTTTTTCGCTAAGCCTCTCAGGGGCATAATGTTAGTTTCCAAACATGTTTCTCAAAAGAGGATCGTCATTTTTCCCCTTATTTGGCCTGATTTTTTATGTCCAGCTGGACCCAAGCTATTATTTATAATACACGGTATTAGGTTAATCTTGTTTCTCTCCCCAAGCCTCTCTGTTTCTCTCTCTCTCTCTCGGCATTTGACCATTTTGCACTATTAAAGTGACCATTTAGCACAAACAAATGAAGGGAAATAAGATAATGAGGTGACTTAGAAAAACAGGTGGACCTGGGCCCTGTTTGGCCAACGGTTAGCACAGATTCAAAGAAACCTACATTTCATTACTCTCAGCCACTTTTCCAGCTGAGTTGGGACTGGATTCGTGTCTCCACCACAGTAACCAGGCAGGATAGTTCAGCACTCAGGAGCAAGGCTCTGGGACTGGCATTGTGGGTTCGTATTCTAGCTCCACTATTTCCCAGCTATTACTTAACTTCTCTGTGCACCTATTTCCTCTCTGTAAACTGGGGATAGTAATTGTACACATCCCACAGGCCTGCTGTTAGAATAAAATGAGTTAACACAAAAGGGGCACATAACACAATCATCCTATGAGGAACATTGGGCTACCCTATTTTACAGCAAAGTTGGGCCTAGAAACGTCAGGTTAAAAAAAAAAAAAAAAGGAAATAACGCTACTGTCTAAAGTAGAGCAATACAATGAATGACGTAAGACTCCATCAGCAATTTCTCACCCAAGATCAAGGTGAAAATCAGATAGGTAGTCAAAGCATCTCCCTACTATGGATGGGAAAATGCTGGCGAGATGGTTCCTGATTCACACCCTTGGATGGGAAAATGCTGCCGAGGTGGTTCCCGATTCACACCCTTGTTTCAGTCACAAGAGAGTCTTCCCATGTAGCCTATGAAGCTAGCCTTGAAGCCTGTAAAGATCTAATTGTAATGACCCCAGTTCATGGCTGGGGACTTAAGCCAACTCAGGCAACCAGTGAGTGACAGAGAAGTGCCTGGAGCTCAGGTCTTTTGATGACCACGAGTGTTGGCCGCTGACCACAGACAGTCCCACCCAGCTCAGGGCTGCGCTGGTGTTGACAGTTCAGATCCATGCACAGGCCATGCTGGTTTTCCAGGGAAGACACTCCCATGGTCTCGGTGTGGCGCTCAGCCAAGAACACGCCACACTTGGGCTCCCTACTGGGGTTACCGGGTCAGAAGTCAGGTCATGTCTTCATAGCCGCCTTCCCTCCTGGGGGCAGCCCTTGGTGGCTTTTCCCACGAGTGGTCCTGAGGTGGGAACCATGTCAGCCCATCAGAGAGGTTCTCCTGATCTTGATTCTGAAAAGGGGAGGAATTGGGGTATCTATCCTTTCTCTCTTGGTTGGCACTCAATACATATTTATTAAATTGAATCTCATTGAATCTGATTCCAGTGCCAAGAATGTTTCATGAGTCACATAAAGTCTGAACCTGCATGTGGAAGTTCAAATAACTTTACTTATTCCTTACAGATGACTTTGAATCATCTCTAAAAATTGCTCAAATGGGTGAGTTTTAAATAGAAATCAAACTTTCCTTAGTTAAGTCTGGTTCACCCAGTGACAGTTTCATTGTTTTGTTACCTCCATCCCCCTACCCTCCACTAAACAATAAGCCCCCTGAGAGTAGGAAAGATGTCTTTATTATTATTATTACTAGAGGCCTGGTACACGAAATTCATGCCCGGGAGGGAGAGGAAATTATCCCTCAGCCTGGCCTGCACCCTCTCGCAATACGGGACCTCTGGCTCCTAAACGCTTGCCTGCCTGCCTGATTTCGCCCCTAAAACTCAAGCTTCTTCTTCTTCTTCTTTTTTTAATATTTACATTTCTTTTTTATTTTAAAATTCAAGCTTCTTGAGAACATGATGTGTTTAACATTCCATATTCCTTGCAGAGAGCTAAGCATGGTAAACACAGCAAATATAACTTATGGGCTTCTATACAAACACTTTCCAACCAGGAATGTTTCAATAGACAGTCCCCAAAACCTTGAAGTGGAAAACCTAAAAGTAGAGTGCTCAGATTTCAGGCATCAGGTGCTACTAGTAGGATTTCTATCCCAATTAAACTCTAATTCTGAGCTCTCAACAACAGCCTGGACACACTGCCCTTCACTATCTCCAAAGTTTCTTATTCGTCACCATCCCATTTTCCTCTGCTTCAAACCAAGGTAACAACATGAAACCTTTCATTCTGATCTTCCTTGCCGCAAGGGAACAGCAAACCTCGATCTGAATAATTTCCCGCCAGAAGTCACGTCCAAATACTGGGAGACTGGGGACGCTAGGGCTGACTATGCACATGCGCAATAATAGGCTCACGTTCTAGAGGTAGGCGCCCAGGCGTCCTCCACAATCCCACAATCCTCTGGTCGCATACTTCCGGTCTTTCTAGCTCCTCCTTAAATGGTGTTTCCTTCCCTCGCGTTGCAAGTAAAGGGCCTCTTGTTGGAGAGGATTTTTCTGTTCTCTGACGTTGATGGCTGTTTACTACTTGGAATCAGTGAAGTTTCGGGAGCACTGCCGCTGCCGTGAACATGTCGGTCCCAAGCGCACCCATGAAGCAACCGCCCGTTTGGTCCACGGCTGGCGCCGTCCGGTTCGCAGTGAGAAAGGTACTGTGCTCCGCTGTTTCCAATCGGATCTTCCTCTTTCTTCCCCAGCACCCTCCAAACCTACTTACGGCCGACCACCCCAACCCTGCAGACCCTTAAGACCTTCCCCCTTATTTCTTCGACTTTCCCCCATCAAGCTCGCACCCTATCATGTTGCCGGGGGGCGCCCCTAACCGCTCCCTGGGGTGCGGGGCCAGCCTGGGCGAGGGATCGTGGTGTTCTGGTCTCCACTCTTACGGCTTACCAGTGGCTGGCTTTTTATATAGAGAGATTATTATAATTAGTAGTAGTAGTATGCCCCCAGCAGTCAACACAGAACCTGGCACGTAGCGGACGTTAAACAAGTGTTGGCTTGATGGATGAAGGTATAAATGGCTGGCTGGAGGGAGAGATGATGGATGAATGGCAGACAGGCCTGCTGATCAGTGGCCAGGTCGGTGGACAAGGCCACAGTGTTGAGGCTACTGCATTGTGGTACAGTCATTAGCTAATCTCATGAGGATGTTGGTTAACTACTAGGTAAATGTTTGCTGAGCTAACCTGGCAGGAAAATTCAACTATGGATTGGTTTTGAAGAACAGACATGAAACACCACCCTTACCTATGCAGCAGCTAATTGCTTTCCCTTGTCCCATTTGATTGGTCGTGTTATTCAATGATGATATACATTTCCAATAGATGCGGTTAACATCCCTCTCAAGAACCCTGGCCAGGAAGCCCCAGGAACTATCCAGACTTGAGTCAGAGTCATGGATTTGGTGACTTTCACCCCCTAGGAGGTGTCCGTGTCCCTTTGTTCCCAGCTCAGAACTCCCGGACCAAAGAACGCCCCACTGTTCCTCCAGAGCCCCTCCCCTGCCCCCTCTCAGGAGAGGTCAGAGAGCTGCAGAGTAGACACGTTGGACAGATGGCCTGCTGCTTGGGCTATTGGCAGTGTCACAGGCTGCCAACCTGTTAGAGGAGGGGCTCTCTGCTCCTACTCTTGTCTCCCTACCTTCTCCGTGGGGCCTGCCAATCAAGCCTCTGCCTGCTCTGCTCTCCCCCAGTCTGACATCCGTAAGTCACCGTCCCGAAGTCACAAGGGCCTGGGCCCGCTGCTCCATGGCTACTTCTGCTCTGCCACCCCACCCCCACCTGACCCTCCCCTGCCCGGCTTCTGGATACTGAGGCCTGTTTGTCTTCCCTGACCCAGCTCAGTGCTGCAAGGCCCAGGGTATGGTTAGTTAGTTCTCACTGATAGAATATTCTGGGTGGCGCCAAGCACCTCTTGGTTCTGTTTCCACCCCCTGGGGCAACACTCCCATCTTCTGCATGAGGGTCCTCCCGCATTTGAAGACGACTTTACAGACAACTGCTGCATCCCCTGAAGGCTTCTCCTCTCTAGGCGGACAGCTCATTCTGGCACCGGGGCTTCTGGCTTCTGGCTTTCCAGACCCTCACATTCTAGACCTTTTCTGGTTTGTCACATTTACTCTGGAAAAGTCTAAAAACTGACGCACTGTCCCAGGTTGAAGAAGATGTGCCAGTAATTGCTTGTGTGGGAGCCTGGATTGGGTTCTGGACCAGAAAAGGGAGATTAGGGGGGACGATGAACTTCATTTGAAAAAGACCTGTGAATTAGTAGTATCAAGGTTCATTTCCTGGTCTGGACCGTTATACTGTGCTGTGTAAGGTGCTGACATTTGGGAAAGCTGGGTGAAGGGTATACAGGAGTTCTTTTGATAAATTTTTTCTAGAAGTGTATTTCTAGGTGAAAAGGCACAACATAGTCTTTCCGAAGTTGGATTTGCACAGTGTCAGTTTAGCTGGAACTACATTTCCCAGAATTCCCTGCTCTGCAGAGTTGGGAGCTGGGTGGGCCACAAAGAGGTTTGGGCCAGATGGGGAGGCAGGAGCAAGAGTGCTGGGGAGGCCCGGCAGGTGGAGGCGCTGCTACGGCAGCTCAAGCCTTGTTGCTCACCTGCAGGTTGCGTTGTTGTCTGGGGCAGTGGCCCTGCCTGCAGCTCCTACCTGATCCGCCTCAGCTCCTCTGACACAGCCGCCTGGAAGGGCACCACTGGGAAGGGTCGTGTGGGATCTGGAGGCTGCTCATTGCGTATTTCCTACATGCTGAGCATGTTCCTGGACACTGCCCTCCTTCCCTCACTGCTGCCCTCACTTCGTCACGCCTGTGTATCAACATGAGCCGTTCATCGTCTGGTTTTCCCAGGAAGTACTTCAATGACCCATATTAAATTATTTCAACCTATCGGTAAGGAGCTTGATTAATGTGTTAGGGTTACTAGTACATCTGGATGAATGTGGTCTAAGCTTTTGTTACTTTTTAAAAACATTAAATATATATGTATTTTTATTGACTTCAGAGAGGAAGGAAGAGGGAGAGAGCGATAGAAACATCAGTGATGAGAGAGGATCATTGGTTGACCAGCTGCCTCAATGGGGATCGAGCCCACAGCCAGGGCATGTGCCCTGACCTCCTGGTTCATAGATTGACTGCTCAACCCCTGAGCCACACCAGCCATGCCTTTGGTTCTTTTTTGAGTAATCCACTCAGACCGCCTTCAAAGCTGGTATATCAGCTGCACATCTCCAGAAAATTTCCCGTCTGAGCTGCTTCCAATCCAGGTCTCCGCTGGCTCATTCTTGCAAATTGACTTTTTGAACCTAAAGATTTGACGTTATATTTCCCCATAAAGTTTCACCTAGGGGCGTTTGGTTCATTTTTTTAGCTCTCTTGATCAATGTGAATATGGAATATGACATCTATCCTATTATCTCTACGGACTTTGCATCATTTTGCACTTGAAGAGATCACAGTGGCAGAGTTACCCGGGTCAGCAGGAGGGGCAGAGGCACACGGCCTGCAGGTCAGCACGAATGCGCATTGTCCAGCGGTGCTGGCTGCAGCCCTTCGCCTCGCGTTACCTCTCACCCACATCACTCCACTTCAGCTACAAGATGTCATTTCAGCACTTTCTTGACTTATCCAAACAGATAAAACAGCTGCTTAGTAGTCTTCTCATGTCCCAGATTAATTTCTCGAGTCTCACAAGCCCACATTGATGTGTATCTAGGATGGCCATTCCAAAGTCCCACAAACCTGGTGCCTTAAAACAACAAAAACAGATTCTCTCCCAAGTTTAGGAGGCCGGAGTCGGAAATCGAGGTGCTGGCGGCTTGGTTCCGCCCAGAGACTCAGGGAGCCTGTCTCCCAGATTCTGGTGTGGGGACAGTCCTTGGTGTCCTTTGCCTTGTGGGGCATCACTGTAATCTCTGTCTCCATGGTCACCCAGGCGGCTGTGTGTCCTCCTCTCTTCTTAGGATTCCAGTCGGATTAGATGTAGGCCCGCCCTACTCCAGTATGACCTCCTCATACCTAATTCTATCTGCAATGACCCTATTTCTGGAAAAAAATCACAATCTAAGGTGGACATAAGTTTTGGGAGGACACCACTCAGTCCAGTAAAACAATGAAACAAAAATCTCTCTCTCGCTGCTGCCTGTGTGTGGTGGCCTAGTCTGTGCAGTGCATGGCGAGGGACCCAGGCTCTCTCTGTTGCTGCATCTGTGTCCCTGCAGCCTGAATGCGGGCAGTCCCCAGTCTACACGGGCCATGCGTGGGCTCCTCCTCCAAACCCTCCCTGCCACAAGTCAGTGTCAAGCTCCAAAGTCAGAGGAAACTAAACTTACCCGAATGCATATCTTTCCCTTTTTGAAAATTGAGCAACAGTGCACATTTCCCTGCTACTGGTGCCTTTTGCAGATTTCTCACAAATCATGGACTGTGGCTCTGCAATCATGTCTCCAAGTTCTGGAAGGTTCATCCTGAACCGAAGCTCACGTGACGTGCCAGAGGCTCCCACACCTCACCACCGACCTGGGACTGGGCTGGCTTCTCCTGGAACTTGCCTTTGCGCTTTCCAGCTTGAGAGTTACTCTCCTCGAGGGAGAAAAACATTCTGCATCCAAAGTGATGTCCCTCCCACTAAGTGTGGGGCCTGACTCTCCCTTCCAGTTATTTTTCTTGCTCCAAATAGTTTCTAAAACAGCCTTTCTGCGGTCCTAGTCGTACGTTTGAGCCTCAGCTCAGTTTACGCATTAGTATTCCTGACCCCAGTCTTACAGGTTTGTGCCTTTTGGCTTTGGTTTTGGCCCTCTGCCTCCTCCCACTGCCCTACATACGCTTTGAAATTCGGGTCAAACTATGCATTCAAAGTAGTTTCTTTAGATGACCTTCTTCCCGACTCCACCTTCTTTCTCAGTGAGGTTCTTGGTTTATCCCTCACTCCACAAATACTGGTGCAGCACCTACCGGGTGTCCGGCGCAGCGCTCGGCTTGTCCAGGGAACAAAGCCAGGTCGGTGCTTGCTCTTCCAGACTCAGGGCAACAGCCAGCATTCAAAAAAATTAGACAGATAACCATCCAGTTGCAACTGTGGTAACTGTGAAGAAGAAGAGGTACATAGTGGGATGGGGTCACTGGGTTAAGGTGGAAAGGTTGAGTAGGAAGAATTTACTGACGTCAAATGGGAGAAGGAAACAAACCAATTAATAAAAATAATGGGCCAAAGACCTGAACAGACATCTCGGCAAAGAAGACAGACGCGTGGTAAATAGCATCTGGAAAGATGCTCAACATCATAGTCATTAGGAATTTGCAAATTAAAACAAGAAGGAAATACCATTCACACCTCTCAGAACGGCCAACAGCCAGCACAGGACAACGCAGCCAGAACACTGACCAGGCCAAAGGCTGGCAGGCACGGGAGCCACAGGAACTCCCCTTCATTGCTGGTGGGAATGCAACACGGGGCAGCCACTTTGGAGAGCAGTTTGGCATTCTTATAAAACTGAACATCCTCTTCCCTGAGGACCCAGCCATCCCACCCCTTGGCATTTACCCGAATGAGTTGAAGACTAGAACCACAGGCACACAAATGTTTAGAGCAGCAATCCCACATTGGATGCCCCACAACTATATTCAAAACAAAACAAAACACGAAGAAAAGATAAACATGGGATTCAAGGTCACAGTTATTTTGAAAGGGGAGCATTTCTGGAGAGTGTGTGTGTGTGTGTGTTGTGGGGAGATATGCTTAGGGATGCTATTGTTTTAAGTATTAGGATCCTGGTTATGTATTCCATGATCAAAATAACCAGCAGACTAACAAGTAAATAAAAGTGGCCACGCCTGAACTCATGATGAGAAAGTGTCATGAGACAAGGATTACATTGAATCCAATGCTCTGCACCTTAGAGCAATTGAACAATAAATTAAAAGGCAGATAGAGAGAGAGAAATCACCTGCAAAGAGTCCCACCCTCCATAGTGTAACCCGTGGTAGGCCGTTTTGCATATCTGTGTGTTTTTAAAAATTATAGTGTATCTATGATTGTTTTGCATCCTCCTCTTTTTTTTTTTTTTTAAATTAATAGATTTTAGCCCTAGCTGGTTTGGCTCAGTGGATAGAGCGTCGGCCTGCAGACTGAAGGATCCCAGGTTCGATTCTGGTCAAGGGCATATGCCCGGGTTGCAGGCTCAATCCCCAGTAGGGGCCATGCAGGAGGCAGCCAATCAGTCTCTATTTCTCTCTCCCTCTCCCTTCCTCTCTGAAATCAATAAAAATATATTTTACAAAATAGACTGTTTTTTTTAGAGCAGTTTTAGGTTCATGGTAAAACTGAGAAGACAGTGCACATATCATCTCTTTACTTCACGTTGGTGCGTACACATGTTTTTACTTCGTTAAAGCTTCTCAGAAACAACACTTTTCACCGTCAACATAATGTTTCCTTATATGGACATAACATGGTTTACTTAGCTTTTCTGTCCCTGGTTGCTAGGTTTATTTCCAATTTTGTTGGTGGATAAATAAAGTGGAGATGAACATTTTATCCCTTCCCCCATATATACTATAGATTCAGCATTATTTAGCATTATTAAATGCTATATTCTCTATTTAGCATTATTAAATTCTATCCCCCCATATATACTATATATTTAGCATTATTTCTTTAGGGAAGATTATTAGAATTATTGGATGAACAAATATGAATATTTTAAGGCCTATATTACCAAACTATCAATTTGCTTTCAAGAAATGTCATGCAAATGTATTCGTTCGCCAGAAGAATTCGAGGAGATCTGCTCACTGCCCTCTTACCAGCTGTGGTAGGCAGAGCCATGCCCCCCAAAGATGTCTAATCTGTGGAGCCTATTAATCAGGCCTTGGTAGGGTGGCTCAGTTGATTGGAGTGTTGTTCCATACAACAAAAGGTGTCTGGTTTGATTCCCAGTCTGGGTACATAGGGGAGGCAGCCAATCCATGTTCCTCTCCTCACATCAATGTTTCTCTCTCTCACTCTCTCCCCCTCCCCCTTCCTTTCTCTCTCTCTCTCTCTCTCATATCAATAATAATCAAAAAAAGAAAGGTGTTAATCAGTTGAACTCGAGATGGGGAGACTCTGCTGGATTATCTAAGCAGGCCCAAGGTCATCACAAGGGTCCTTAGCAGTGGAAGAGAGAGGCAGGAGAGAACCAGAAAGCCACGTGAGAATGACTCAGCACCAGGTTTCTGGTTTCGAGGAAGGAGGAAGGGGCCACAAGCCAAGGAATGTGGGAGATGTCTAGAAGCTGGAAAACTTGAGGAAATGGACTCTCCCTTAGAAACCCCAGAAGGAACACAGCCCTGCCTTGTGCCACCCTGATCTTAGCCCAGTGAGACTGTCAGACTTTGGACTATAGATCTGTGAGAGAAGATATTTAGGTTCTTAAGCCACTAAATTTGTGGTGATTTGTTATCGCAGCAGTGGGAAACCACAGGGTATCTTCATCCCATTCCATTCCGTTCCAAGGGCATTTAATTGCCATTTTCATTTGTATGTCTTTGAGTTTGGGGGTAGAGCACGGGTACCCAGAAAAGACTCTTCCGGGAAGCGCTCCTCTTCTTTCTAAACACGTGTTCCCAAATCCACAGGCTGCCTGAGCCAAGCTAAGCCTTTTAGAGCCTTTGCTTGTCATTTGAAATATTTTGATGAGAGGAAACAAGCCCCATCGTTTTGTATTGGTGCGGAGGGAGAGGTGAGCCATAGCTCTGCCAGGGGCATGTTTCTGCTCTTCGCACAAAACCCATTGGAGAGAATGATGCTGACGTGGAGAGGAAAGTCAAGAAGAATCTTAATATAGAGATTGCAACCCGGACTGGGACATGGAAATCGACAAGCTCCCAAACAAAGGGCCACAACTAGCCAAGCCCCTCTCGTCCTACACTCTCTGCCTGATGAGGCATCTCCAACCTCTCCCCCAACCCCACAGGGAATAGGAATGCCCCTGAGCAGGGCAGCATGGAGCCTGAGGAGGAATTCCTAGCCTCTCCCCTGCCCCGTGGGAGATGAATGTCCCTGAGCAGGGACAGGACCAGGCGGCCCTGCCTTCATCCCCATGTTTCCTGTTGAGCCCAGAGGAAGGGTGGAGCTTACCGAGCCTCTCTAAGAATCTGGAGCCATGTGGGTGGGGTCCAGTACGCCCTTTATCCCTCATGGCACCCCAAAGAAACTCACAGTGAGATGATCAAGGTTTTCAGGATTGAAGTGCTAAAATAAAAAATAAAAATAAAAAAAGCCCAAGTCTGCCAAACGTATGATTACTTAACCACAAAAGTGATTGTTTTAAAAATTCCCTGATGATAAGAATCACTTGGGATGGCTATTAAAAATAGATCGGGGCGGGGGCGGGTTTGGGGAGGAGCTCCGTGGCTGTGTCTCCATCCTGTCCCCAGGCCAGGCTCCAGGCACCATGGCTTCCCCTCGGAGGCGGTGGTCGCGGCAGCTGAGAAGCAGGAGAAGCTGGCTGGTGGCCAGAAAGAAGTGGAGGAGGCGACAGGTCGTTGTGGAGCATGACGCCAGTTGATGCCTGTCCGGGTGCCACGCCGCGGCCCTGAGCCGGGCCTGCTCCCTGCGGCCCCGGAGCTCCGGGTGAAGGTGACCCTGCAGAGCCCCGACGGCAGCAGTGCAGAGCCCTGGACTGGGATCGAGACGGGACCCCCACGCAAACCCCGGTTCCCTGAGCCGCAAGGAGTGGTGGAGGAGCGGAGCAAGTGCCTTTTGCAGGGAGGCTTGGGCTGGAAACCTCACGCTGAGCTTTCTGTTCCTGGCGACGTGGGAGCATTTGGGACGGGACACGGCCAAACTTCAGCCGTGTGCCTGCAGCCATGAATTAATTGATGGTTCCGTTGTGAGGCAACTCTCAGGCATTGAAAAGTGCTCGGATTTGGTTTGTTTTAGAAAAGTTGAAAAAAAAAAAAAAAAAAAGAGTCCCAAGCACCCTGTTGGAGAGCCAGTGGACCTGGGCTGTGACGGAGAATGGGTCTTTGCACCCGATTGCCCAGGAGAGTCCTCCATCCAGCTGGTTTGGGAGCCTCTATCATGAGGTCATTCCCAAGTACGAAGTGGTGGGTGAGATGGGGGGCGTGGGGGGAGATCCTTTCCGCACACGCCCCATCCACGCCTCATGAGGGGCCTCGTGAATGTGGGCAAGGGAGATGCTCCCCGCAGGCCGAACCTGGAGAGTCGGGCTGGCGCCCAGAGACCTCCCTCCCTCTGTGCTGAGACGCGGCGTACGCCCCGGCCTCAGCCCTGACCCCGCCGTCCCGTCCAGCCGGATGCGGTCTGAATGTCAGGCCAATGAGCACGGTATGCCTCCTCCTTTTAAATGGCGGTTGTTACAGTTGCCGCTTCCCACCAGCCTTGAACATGAGGGGAGGTGGAGGTGGCTGGTGCTCCTCCACATAACCAACGCTTGTCTGTTACAAGATCATGAGGAGCCGGGAGAAGACTTGACCATGAGGGACCGGCACACGCAGGAATCCTGGACTTGGACATGCTGTCAGTTGGCCTCTAAGTGAATGCTTCGAGCAACACTCCAACCTACTCATTTTCTCCAAATGCGTAGAAATAGTGTCTAACATGCAGGAGATGTGCTACGTTTGAGGCCCTGTTTGAGGGCTCACTCGCTGCTCCCAACAGCCCTTTTAGGTAGGGCTATTATCCCCCCAGTTACAGGGGGGAACCGGGGCTCAGAGAGGTGAAGTCCGAGGTCGGGCAGCTAGTAAGCCCAGGGGTGCGCACAGGCAGTCTCCAGGGCCTGCGCCCCGAACCTCCCCTCTCCAGTGAAGAGTAAGGCATGAAAGAGAAGAAAATAAAAGGACACGTTTCAAAAGAAGATAAACATCTCCGTGGCCAGGAAACAAAAGAAACAGGAAAACAAATGTGAAGAAAGACTGCCAACCAAAGCAATCAGCAGGAGATAAACTGCCTGCACACGAAAAGAAAAGGAGAGAGCAAGATGAAAATGATGGTAAAGGAAGCGTGCTTGGAATCCTCAAAAGAGGAGGGCAGAGATGAACAAGACTCAGTGGATACGATTAGAAATCCTGGAAGCAAAAAAACATCCATCTAGGACTTGACATAAAAACCGAACAGATGGAGGAAGCTCTAGACCCAACATAGTTGAATAAATAATTGGTGCTTTGGAAGACGGAGGAACTCACCCAAACTCAGCACAGGAGATTAAAAAAAACAACAACAGCAAAACTCAGGGAATTGTGAGAGGGGAATTACGAGACGTGGGAAAGAGTGTGAGAGTTTCCATGCAAGAGGAGGCTCAAAGGAAGGGATGAGAGCGGACGGGGAAGCCTGAAGAGATACCGGAAAAACTGCAGAATCCTGAAACAGAAAGTGCTCCTGGATGCTGAGTGGGAAAAGCCATACATCCACACCTACACGTGCTGTTCTAAGCCTCAGAACAAACAAAAAGCTCGAGAATAAACAAAAGCCACCCGAGCAAAAGGAGAGTTCCCATCTAGTAGGTTCTGGACTGGGAGTTGCAGTAGCTGGGTGACGTGAGTCGCATCCCGCTGGGAAGGGGCTGATTGCACTGTGGTAAGAAAGGGCATTGAGCCCGGCTGGCGTGGCTCAGTGTTTGAGCATTGACCTATGAACCAGGAGGTCATGGTTTGATTCCTGGTGAGGGCACATGCCTGGATTGCGGGCTCGATCCCCAGTGTGGGGTGTACAAGAGGCAGCCGATCGATGATTCTCTCTCATCATTGATGTTTCTCTCTCTACCTCTCCCTTCCTCTCTCTGAAATTAATAAAAAATATATAAGAAAGAAAGAAAAAAAAAGAAAGAAAGAAAAGAAGGAAGAAAAGCACCGAGGGGCATTATTTGTGTGGAAAGAACAGCATGAGGATGTGCTGGGAATCCAGGCAGTTACTTACGGCCCTGCAGGCCCAGAAGAGCATCGCCACCTTCTGAGTAGCGTTTTTTCCTGATTAACATGTGAGCCCATTCTCTTCTGCGTCCTGCCGCAGACACTGTTTATCAGCCCAAGGAAGGGTACTTGGCCTAATCATAATAGCTCACCCTGGGCCTGGGCTGATGGACCATGCTCAGTGAATAAGAGCCCTTCCTTGACATGTTTGACCTTGAGACCAGAAAGAGCAGGTCTTAGCAGCTTTCTGGAGGGGAATCCGTGAACCGAGAGCCAGAGGAGCTCCCTAAAGTCGCTTCCTGCCGAACGGACAGTACCTGTCAGAGAGAGAAGGTTGGCATGTAGAGAAAGGCAGATGAGATGGAGTGAACCTTGTCAGGCTGTGAGGATCTGGTCCCAGCTGCTGCTCTGCTCTTGCAGTCTTTTGTGAATCATTCCTAACTTCTTTTCAGCTAAACTTGTAAAATTTAAATTTCGATTATTTTTCAACCAACAGGGTCTTAGTTAATGGAATGATGAGATCGACACTTGGTTATTCTTTCGCTATTTGCGTGTTTTCTTTTGGGGAAATGCTTTCGCTTATTTATCCCCTGGGTCTTGTGGGGTTTTTTCTTTGTGTTTTGTTGTTTGTTTGTTTGTTTTAAAATATGCAGTATTCCCAAACCAAATTTCTGTTCTCCACATCCTCTCCCCCCGCTTTCTCTTCTGAAGGCGTCCCCATCTTCACACTCCCCCATGCCGAGGAGCTCCATACCATCAACTCCTCACTCTAACTCCCCCACCACATCCCATCAGTGCTACCTGGCAGTGCCTCTCTGATCAGCCCGTCGGCTGGCAGGGCGGCAGGCGGCACTCTCCTTGCTGCTGAGGGTGACGTAGAATGATTTGGCAGTTGTCACCAGAGGACGGGACCGTCTGTTCTCCTCCACGGAAGCCTGCAGGTTTCTCTGTCCTCCTTCCAGACCCACCAGAGTCCACGCCACCTCCGTGCCCCTGTGTGTGTGTGTGTGGAGTGGGGTCTGTACAGCACCCCCCTCTAGGAAGCAGGGTGGAGGGGCTGTTCCCTGTCAGTCCTGAGCCACATGGCAGGCCCACAGGCTCCGGGTCCCCAGCTCTCATCACCTCCTGCCAAATCCCAGCTCCTGGGGTCAAAGGAATGTTGAGCAATCTTTGGAATTTTTCAGCAAGCAGCAAGCACTTTCAGATCCCATTCAGGCCTCCTGAGCCGGGCATTCTGCCCACACCCCGAGCCTCAAGTCTTCCTGCGCAGGCATCTGGGAGCGCTAGGGGACTTTTCGGTGTTTGTTTTCTGCTCCTGCTGGCGGGATTGGAGGACACCATTACAGTGAGGTCATGGAGCCCTGCCCCGCTGCATCCACGGGCTGAGAGCCAGGAGCCTGCTGGCTGGCTCGGGGTGCTGGGGGCTGGGCTGGGTCTGGAAGGAATGTGGGGCAGAGCCCAGGCTGCACCCTCAGGACCGCCCCCCCGCCCCCTGACCCATCATGGCCAGGTCTTACCTCCTACCCAGGGGTCTGCCCGCTGCCAAGGGCCTCAGAGCCCTACTCTCTGTCTGGCCTCCTGCAGGGACAGGTGGGGAGACCATTTTCGACATGCTAGAAGTAATCGAACAGTGTCCTGCAGCTAGCTCTCAGCTCAAAGCCTGTGACACCCCCTCCCCCGCCTTGCACAAAGTCAGGTTCTCCTATCGTACCTTTTCATGGCACTGCATGCCTCTCCTTCGGAGGTCTTGCCTCTGTGGTTAAGAATCATTATTTGTGCATTTGCTTAATGTCTGTCTCCTCTGAAGACAGTAGGCCCCACGAGGACAGGAGCCCTGTCCATCTACACTGAGTGGCCAGATTATTATGATCTCTGAAAGCATAATAGTCTGGCCACTCAGTGTATATCCTATATGATAAAAGGCTAATATGCAAATTGTCCCCTCGACCAGGAGTTCGACCAGCAGGCAGGCTGGCCAACCACCCATGTCCCCACCCCCTGGCCAGGCTGGCCGGACCCCACCCATGCACGAATTCATGCACTGGGCCTCTAATACACACACACACACACACACACACACACACACACACACACACTGAGTGGCCAGATTATTAGGTGTTCAGAGATCATAATAATCTGGCCACTCAGTGTAGTTCACCGCTGTATCCCCAATACCGAGCGCAGTGCCTAGCACACAGTAGGTCCTTTATGGATTTCATTGTGCCAAGCAAAGTTTCCCAAGAAGGTATAAGGATTCTGCCTCCAAAGACACCCCTCCCAGGGCATCAGCTTCCCTGGGATCTTGTACCGATTTGGTGGAACCTCCAGATACGGCCCCGCTTTGAGCCTCAGTTTCCCTCTGTGTTCCAGCTGCCCCATTCCCAGCTGCACTTGCAACAAGGTAGTTGGGAGACCAAAGGGTCATTGTTTAATTAAAAGTAAAGTTCCCTGGTGATCAGATTCCAAGTCCTGGGCAGGGGCGACCTGACCTGGCAAGGGAGGCCTTTGCAGAAGGCAGCCGCATCAAAGGCACACTGCCTCTGTTTCTTTTGTTATCCTGGCACCTTTTGTTATCCTGGAATGCTGACACCTGACCCCAGCTGGGTTGGCTAAGTGTGTAGAGCATCGGCCTGGAAACTGAAGGGTCCCAGGTTTGATTCCGATCAAGGGCACATGTCCGGGTTGCAGGCTCGGTCCCCAGTTGGGGGGCATACAGGAGGCAGCCAGTCAATGATTCTCATCATTGATGACTCTCTCTCTCCCCCTCTTCCTTCCTCTCTGAAATCAATAAAAGTATATTTTAAAAAAAAAAGAATGCGGACACCTCAGAAGGTACTGGAAACAAGACCGTCTCCTTGCTCTGAGGACTGGGCCAGCAATCTGCACTCCATCAAGCAGACTGTTTTTATGATTCTTGTACCTTGGTGCTAATTTCCCGAATTTTCTCTCATGGTAGGAAGTAGTAAAAACTCAGGAAAGCTCCAGTTGGCCTCAGCTGTGCAGGAGGGAGCCAAGGGCAGGGGTTTGCCTCTGCGCTTGTGCCAGAGCTGAAGGGGCAGCACCCCAGGGCGGGAAAACCAGAAAGGGGAGGGGACCGAAGGGACAGGGAGCCATTTTCCACTGTCACACCCCCCTCCACAACCCCCACACCCCCCGCCCCCGTCTCCAGGCACCAGGGGAGAGCAGAACTTAACTGTAGAAAGCCTGGGGTTTTCTGTCATTAAAAGGAGTTGGTTGCCGCCCTGGCTGGTGGCTCAGTTGGTGGTGTGTTGTCCCATGCACCAAAGGGTCTCCAGTTTGATTCCTGGTCAGGCCACATGCCCAGGTTTTGGGCCCAATCCCGAGTAGGGGGCATGCAAGAGGCAGTTGAACCATGTTTCTCACATGATGTTTCTCTCCTTCCTTCCCTCCCTCCCTCCCTCTCTCCTCCTTCCCTCCCTCCCTCTGTCTCTCAAATCAATAACAACATAAATTTTTTAAAAGGAGTTGATTGCCTTAACCACCTCATAGGGTTGTGGTAAGATTCTGTCATTTACACGACACATATTTATTGAGTTCTAGGAACTTGAGATACGAAGGGAGCAAAACCAAGATCTTTGGGGCTTAGGTTCTAGTGAGAGAAACAGACCACAGGCATTAACCAGCGTAAGCGGTGAGTCGCGTGGTGTTCTGGAAGGTGTTAAGTGCTGTGGGCGCAGGGTCAGGCTGAGGGGGTCCTGGCTGGGGTGAGGAGCAGTGTAACTAGTGGTCCAGGTGGCCTCACAGGGAAGGGGATGCTGAGTCACGTGGGTATAGAGAACGTGCACCCCTGGCTCAGGCAGGGGACACCAGGCCCGAGTGCGGAGGAGCAGGCATCGGCCAGGGGGACGGAGGGAGAGTTGGCGGGGGGGGGGGGGGCGGGGAGCAGAGGTGAGGGGTGGGCAGTTCACAAGCAGTCATTGCAAAGACGGGCTAAGTGAAACGGAGCCATGGAGGTGCTGAGCAAAGACTGAAGGGCAGTGAGAGACTGGCGGGAAACAGTAACGGAGGAGAGGAGTGGCGGGCTCGGGCCTGGGTAGAGTGTGAGCAGGTGGTGAGAAGAGGTGGGATGCTGCCTGACGGGGAGAGGCGGCAGGATTCGCCGGTGGTTCCGGGGGAGGATGTGAGAGAAAGAGTCAGTAATGACTCCACGGTTCTTGGCCCGGGTTCCTGGAAGGATGGAGCTGCCGTGAGCTGAGATCATGCGTGTTGTTGGAGCTACTGACCACCTCCTCCGGGCCAGGGTCTGGGTCAGCCACTTGGCACACTGATCTCATTCAGTCCTGACAACCCTTACCCTGGGCCGGGCAGGGACACCAGGCCCTGAGTGCTGAGAACGGGCGTTGGCCAGGGGATAGAGGGGGAGAGCGGTGGAAGCAGAGGTGAAGGGGGCGGGGAACACTGGCAGCCATTGCACAGACTTGGTCAGTGAAACAGCAGCCATGGAGGGTTTGATCCCAGAAGGTAGGAATTGGTCCCCTCCGCCCAGAGAGGGTAACTTACTGACTGTGGTCACTCAGTAGGTAGGTGGCAGAGCCCAGATGCCCCAAGCTGGTCCGACCCCATGGGCTGTTGGGACATCCTGTCCCCAGGACTCAGGACATCAGTTCCCGCACCTTGCCTGACCTTGTCTGACCTTGCACCTCACTTCCTCTTTCCCCAAGCTGCCTCAAAGCTACAGAGCTCCCAAGGCCTGATGTTTCCTATATGCAGGGACCTCTTTTGGACACACTTGAAAGCTCCTTATTTGGATGTGTGAAGTGAAGTGGGGGGCAGGCCGGGGGGGGGGGGGGCGGGGGTGGCGGCGGGCAGGACTGGCGTGTTTGGGGCCTTCCTCAGAGGTCCTGGGCAGCCAGGTGGGCCCGTGAGTCAGAGGATGACAAGGGTGGAGAATGCAAGGGGAACCAGCAGCTGTCGCAGTACAAGTCTGGGATTCCTGTGAGTACAGTCAGCTCTGAGACACACACCCCCACCCACCATCACAGCGCCCACGCTGGGGTGCTGCTTCCCACTCAGCATTTCCTTCGCCTTCCCAGACCACTAGATTCATGGTTGACTGGCCAGACAGGTGGACGCCGAAGCGTGACCCTGACCTTACTCATCATTGGATGCCGTGTGTGTGTGTGTGTGCGCGCGCGCGCGTGCACGCATGTGTAGGGAGAAGGTGTTGGAAGGTTGAAATCCAGAAGCACAGCATGACCTCAGGGACCGGAATGCCACCACCTGAGCCCAAGGACACCCTAGACCTCCCTTTTTTATTTTATTACATATTTATTGATTTCAGAGAGGAAGGGAGAAGGAGAGAGAGAGAGAAACATCAGTGATGAGTTTGTCTCATCACTGATCGCCTGCCTCCTGCATGTCCCCTGCTAGGTGTTGAGCCCACAACGTGGGCATGTACCCTGACCGGGAATCGAACCATGACCTCCTGGTTCATAGGTCAATGCTCAACCACTGAGCTACACCAGCTGGGCTGGACCTCCTTTGGAGAGTGACTTCAAGGAAGACACAGAGAGACCTCTCCTGCCCAGGGCCTGGCCTGTGCACCAGATTCCACGCCGGGGCCACTTAGCCAGGAGCCCAGGCTCGGGTCCTTGGGTGGGTTCTGGGCTCCTCACTGAAGTTGTGCTAAGGAGCTGGGAAGCTGTGAACAGGTGGAAGCACTTACACTGCGCCAGGCTCTCTCTCTCTCTCTCTCTCTCTCTCTCTCTCACACACACACACACACACACACACACACACACACCCTGCTGGAATTCTCATATAACTACAGAGTAGGGATCATCCTCACTGAACAAAACTAAAGTTCTGACAGGTCAAGGGAGGGTCAGAGGCCACACCGCTGGGTTCACTGCCTGTCCTCTCCGCTGCCTAACTTCAAAGCTCCTGGGCCCAAGGTCTGATATCTCCTGCACCCACACCTCAGCCTCAAACCCCATCCAGACGGGGCCCAAATGTCTCCTGAGAAGCCGTCCTGGGCCAATCAGCGTTCTTACCAGAGGCCTCCCCATCTCTGGAGCCTCCTCTCCAGTCCGGGGTGGGGCAGCCTGCCGATGGCCTAAGGCAGTGGTCGGCAAACTGCAGCTCGTGAGCCACATGTGACTCGGTTTGCCGCTCTGTTGACTAATGAGTTTGCCGACCACTGGCCTAAGCCTTAGGGTTGAGAAGGGAGGGATGGTGCTGGCGTGTCTGCAGAATCTTCCCGACTCCCCTGTGCTTTGAGGCAGAGAGCAGACAAAAGCTGAGCGTGTGGGCAAGAAAAGGGCATCTGTGCCCTTAGGGGTGGTCCTGGGCTGAACAGGGCAACTGCTGTCCTCTCTGTTGGCTTCAGACCCATTCTCTCCCATCCCTCCCTAAGCCTCCATTCCAACCAGGCACCTGTCTCAGGCTCACTTCCCACAAGGGGGAGACCTGATGTCTCCACTGGCCCTGCGCTGGGCCTCCCTCCCTGTCCCTGGGTGTCTCTCCTCTTCCCAGGCGTCCAGACCCTACCAAGCATCTCAGGCCAGTTTCTGCCTTCGGAGAAGAAAACAGGGTCTTGTTTGGTCCGTGGGACTACCTCGCCCTCAAGTAGTTGCCTACCTGGTGCAACCCTATAGCAAAGGTGCTTACCCCGAAGTGCAGAATCGCTGGAATGAGGCTGTTTGGCCTCAGAGGGACACTGTACCGTGCCTGGCCCCGACTGTGCAAAAACTTGAGGGAGGTTTGGTCTCCTGGACTCAGGGCTTTGGGACCTCGGGGCCAGTTCGGAGGTCCTCGTAGCCCTGAATCCCCAGCGCTGATGGACATGGCCAGGGCCCACCGCTGAGCCTGGGCCCTGAGATGTGGAATGGGGGTGGGGATGCTGAGCATGGTCACAGTCAGGCACCTGGAATGTGACGGAGCACGCACCTTCCCTGCTAATATGCTGCTGCCGTCCCCGGAGCTGGATGCCCCCCCTCGAACCTCCCTTCCAAACTACCCTTGACCACTGCACTGGTGTGGAGGGGAATCTGCGCAGATTCCATGTGCGGGGAGGCCCTGCAAAGAGCCAGGGGATTTGCACAGTGTCAGGCCCTGGTGGAGGCCAGAGACAGCCGGGGAGGGGGTGGGGCAGCACACAGACAGCCTCTGTTGGCCTGGGAGGCGGGAGAACAGTGACCAGTGCAAACACTGCTGTTTGCAAACAAACAGCTCAAGCTGGAGGGAGAGCTCGTCTGTGTGTGTCTGGTTGGTGCTGATGAGGCTCCCGCCCTCCCGTAGCCCCCACTCCCGCCCTCCCCCAGCCAGGTTTCTCCTTCCCTTGCCCACTGCAGCCTTGGAGCTGGGGTCGGGAGGATGGCCCACAGCCTCTCCGGTGTGGCCCTCCCTCCTACTGGTCATGGGAAGTCAGGTCCCGTGCCCATCTCTGCTGGCCTGGGCCTTGAGTTCTCAAAGCCCTTCTCTGCCTAGCAACGGGGCTGCAGCTCTCTGCCATCCCCTGTCCGAATCCCAGACTATCTGGAGCCTTGGTTTGTGGCTAAAGAACTCGAACCCACAGAGGTTAGGTGACTTGCCCAAAGTCACCCAGCTGATGAGTGGATGAGCTGGTTGGCTCTCCGTGTTCTTGGAAGAATGTCCTTCCTATTTTTTTCGATGGGTCCCTCCCAGCCCCTGGCCCACCCAAGAGAGCCCAGGCTGGGCCGGGACAAGGCTGTCTGCACACATGTGGTGCTTATCAAGCGAGCGTTGCCTCGAAGGGTTTCGCAATGAGCGTTGTGTTCTGGTCACCCCAATGGATTTGGAGCAGCAGGAGGGCAGGGCCCCTCTTGCTTTTCTCTAACAGGTCACTGCCCAGCTTACAGCCAGGGTCGGGGCCCGGCAAAGCCTGCTCAGTGAGAGGGGACGAGTGAAGGCCCAGGGAAGAAATGGGGAGGATGGCCCAGACTGTCTCTCTCCGAGGGAGCTGGGCACTGAGTTATGCAGGAAGGCGGTGAGATGTTTGTAGGCATAGGACTCGCAAAACAGGGAGGTGGCCACATTCATCCAGATTGGCTTTGGAGCGGCGCTGCTCACAGAGCCAGCTGAGATCTCAGAGCTGAAGGCTAGCGTCTCCCCAGAGAGGCCAGGGAGGGAGGCCTGCGGAGCCAGCAGTGGCAGGAGCAGGCCCGGGAGGCGCCGAGCTGGCCAAGGGTGCCACAGGGACGTTTGTGGGCCTTGGGGAGCAGGCGCTGGGACTTTTCTGGGAGGCCTTCCTTCTAGGATTAATGAACCCCTGCTACTCTCCACGCATCCAGCCAGGCAGCCCAGTTATGGGCTGTATCCAGACTTCACATGAGCCCAGGGTCCTGCTGGGAGCCTGCGCCGGGTGGGGTGGGGTAGGGTGGGGTGGAGGGGCAGACACCAGAAATAGAAGCCAGTGTCTGCCTTTCAGGGGCCTATGAAGTAGCAGGGAGAGTAAACAAGCACACACATCAGATCAGAATGATTAAACAGCAAACCGTGGGTGACCAAATACAATAGGAGGCCGTGGGGGAGGGTCCCTACCCGCTGGGCCTGGACATCAGGCATCTGGTCTTTTATTTCCTTTCTTTCCTTCTACCCTCCCTACCCCCACCAGGCCAGCCACACAGTGTCCCCACTGAACGGAGCCAGCAGGAGCCAGGGAGTGACTTCCCATAAATCAAGACTCTGAGAGACCCTGGCAGCATCCCAGCTCCACCCCTGAGCGCTCTCAGGGTGCTCACACTGTTGGCCACCAACCCAGGCTCCACCATCTTCAGCGTACTGACTGATGGGCCTATCATCGATCGTTCATCGGTGCGGGGGCAGCCAGCACACGGCCGGGGGAGATGGCACACAGGCAGGAAAAAACAGAGCCATTTGGCAAAGTGCGAAGGACCTTGCATGGAAGGACACGATCGGACCTGGCCTCCAGGGAGATTTCCCAAGCAGACGCTTTGGTTCCCACTCCCAAACCTTCACACTTTCCCCGTAGCTGGAACTTCCCCACCTCCTCTCACAGACAAGTTCCTTTATATTTTGAAACTGACTTCTAGGGAAACGGTCTCACTAGGTCTGACTAAGCCCGTGGGATCTGCCTACTCGGCTCAGGCACCCCTCATTCCTATGGGCCAGGATCTGACCATCTGGTCTTTGTTCTGTATAAACATTTTCCACCCAGCAAGTTCCCCTGACATCGGCCCCGTGCCTAGCTCTGGGCGAGGGCAGCAGGAGACAAAGAGGTCTAAGAGGGATGCCAGAAGTCAGTGTCCTTGGGGAGAGAACACATAAACCCACCAGAATGAACTTGACTTTACAGGGAGCCTGGGCTCAATGTCAAAGGAGCAGAAGAGTCATTACCCTTTTCTTGCTTTGTTTTGTAACTTAGTTTTTGTGCATAGCAGCCCTGTCCATCGTCTCTAAAAACTAGAAACGAACCAGAGGTCCCTCAAAAACCATTACCTTTCAAAAGTGCAAAGGAGGAAGAGGCTTCCGAGGGCTGGGAGGTACCCCAGCTTCTTTTTAAAAATATATTTTTTATTGATTTCAGAGAGGGAAAGAGATAGAAACATCAATAATGAGAATCACTGATCAGCTGCCTCCTGCATGCCCCACACTGGGGATCAAGCCCACAACCTGGGCATGTGCCCTGACCGGGAATCGAACCCTGACCTCCTGGTTCATAGGTTGACACTCAACCACTGAGCCACACCGGCTGGGCTACCCCAGCTTCTCGAGGAATGTAGCTGTTGAAAGGAGTCAGACAGATAGAGAAGGAGAGAGGGATTCTGGGAAGGGGGAATGGCTGGAGCCAAAGGGTGGAAGACTGAAAGACCATTGATCGAGTCTGGCAAGTGCATGGCATGCATGGCACCATGGAGCCATTGGTATTGACTGTGGCGCTGTTTCCCACCAGCTCTGAATGCAGACACCTTCTCAATTTGCCATCACTGACGGGTTCAAGCTGGCACGTGGGGACGTGTCTATTGGCCCTTGTTGGCCTAGAGCAGTGGTCGGCAAACCACGGCTTGCAAGCCACATGCGGCTTGTGAGCCGCGGTTTGCCACTCTGTTGACTAAAGAGTTTGCCGACCACTGGCCTAGCGTGTTCAGGGGCCTGAGAAAATGGACTAGGCTGGAGCAGGAGGCTTCTTGGGAAGAGAGGGGGAAAGGCAAACTCATGGAGTTGTAGGCTGGCCAAGTTGGAATGGGCCAGAGGCTCTGGCTCCCTCGTCTTCACTAAGGAGGCGAAGGCTAGAGAACAGCGTCCTTGCCCGAGGTGTGCAGAGTTCTTGGCAGAGGTGCTGGAGCTCCAGGCTCCTGACTGCTTAGGGCCAGATGTTCAGACAGGCCTTGGAGGCTCAGCTGCCGAGCTTGTCTCTAATCCTGTACAGGTGGCCACACAGGAGGCCATGGCCAAGGTCTTCTGAGCTTACTCTGTACTGCAGCACACCTTCTCTCCTCCCTGGCCAGGCTCCCACTTCTCATGTGTGGGAAGCCCCTGTAGGGCAGTGTTGAGGGGAGGGCATGCCCAAGTTCAGTGGGGCCTCTGGGGCAGAGAAACCAATGGACTCCCTCTTATCTCTCTCCTCCCCAAAGAAGGCACTTTCTCCCCCAGGAAACTGCCCAGACAGAGTGATGCACCAGTGAAGGACCCCCTTGTCCCCAGCTCCCAGGCCACAGGGAACCCTTGACAGCTTTTGAGCATGGAAATGTCATGGATAAAAGTGGTATTTATAAAATACTAGAGGTCTGGTGCCTGAAATTCATGCATGGGTAGGGTCCCTAGGCCTGGCCGGCGATCAGGGCCCATCAGGGCCTTCCTTCCCCCAGCTGCCACCTGCTGGCTGGGGCCTTCCTTCATTCCATGTCACCCCCTGATGGTCAGCACACGTCCTAGCGAGCGGTTGAACTCCTGGTAGGTGGAACTCCCAAGGGGGACAATTTGCATATTAGCCTTTTATTAGACGGGGTGATTGTGAAAGATTTGTCCATCCTGTGCCCTTCTGGGACGGAACACCTCCCCTTGGGACATTCCCGAATGAGTCTGAAGCTCTGTGGAATGGGGATCTCTCAGGCTTACGGGCTCCAAGGGACAGAGTACCCGCTGAAAATGAGGAGCTCACTGGGACGGAGAGGGTGCATGTCTGAGTTGGGGTGGAGAGGAAAAGGCGGCCTTACCCTCAGGAACAAAGTCATGAGGTCAAGGCCATGAGGTTCCCAGAAGGGATTAGGAGCAAAGGCCAGGAATAACACGCAGCTATAAGAGCTTTGGATGCTGTCAGACCTTGTAATCCCAACCCGGTGAACTGGTTGTTGGTTTTGCTGTCCATTTCCCTGAAGTAGATGTGAGTCAAGAAGTGTGTTGTGGGTTTGTCTTTGGAGTAAATGAAGTGGAGAACTAGGGAGAAACAAAATGAGACCTGAAGCATGGAGGCATGGAATAGGCTGACATACCTTGATGTGGGGTTGGGGGATAAGAAGAAATAAACCAAGGAACTTTGATAATTATATGCATAGCCCATGGACATGGGACATGGGCAACAGGGTAGTGAAGACCTGGAGTGGGGGGTGTGGGTAGGGGTTGGGAGGAGGGGAGGAAAGGGGAGGAAATGGGAAATATCTGTAAGACTATCAACAATAAAAAGTATATTAAAATAAAAAGAAGTGGGGAGAGTGTGGCCCTCTCTGTAGGCAGGTTCTGGGGATCCAAGAAGGGGGAGGCTGGAGGGAAAAGACTTGGTGGTGGCCAGGCGGGGCACAGAGAAGGATTGCAGGAACCCTCTTAAATCAAAGGGAGTCAGCCCCCTGTCCTGACAGCGGTGCTGGGAAACCTACAGCAGACAACATGCCTCTGAAACAGGGGGGCCATCCCCCCACCTTCCTCAGCAGTAGTTCGTGGAGTGCTCTGGAGATGGGACACTAACCATGGGCTGGCGATGACCTTGCTTGCCTGGGATTGACTTTCTTTCTCCCCTTGACCATTCCCCAAATCATAAACAGTTCTCCCGCTTATAGAAACGGGTGGGTGGGGACAGCACTCTTCCTGCCCATGGAGGGGCCTCCGAGTGAAGGTAGGAGGGGCTGGGACCAGAGAGATGCGCTCATGTTTCTTTTCAAAGGTCACCACTGACGTCTCATTTTCCGACCCTAGCTTCCACTTTTCAGCGCTCACCCTCCTGGGCAGCTGACCGTTGCTCAACCCTTGTGCTTCTTCAACGTTACCCCTGGGCTTCCGGCCTCGGCACCTTCCTGGTTCTCCGTCTACCGATCCACTTCCTCTTTGTCCATTTTTTTGAGTAGCTCACTCTTCTTCCTGAATCCCTTAAGCCAGGTGGCCCCAAATTCTCGTTGGTCTCTTCTCCTTGACATCCCGTGGTCTTCCGGGGCCACCTCCCTGCTCAGGCAGCTTTGATGTTCACCTGCTTGTTGGTGACTCTCCAGCCCTGAGCTCTCCTTCCGTTCCAGGCCTTCACTTGCAAGGGCCTGCTTGACAGGTGCACTTGGGAGCCCCCACAGCCCCCAGGCTCACCATCCACCGTCGGAAGCTGCCATGGCACGTGGGAGAGCCGAGCTGGAGGCCACACTTCAGGAGCTGGGCCTGGACACAAGGCTGCCCTGGTGGCTGGAGCTTGGCCTCGGTTCACCAGCATCGGCCATCACCATCCTGTAGGAGGCTGCCCACCCTCCCTCTTGTCTCTGGCCACTCTGCCTTCTGCTTCCCCCTATCGACACGCAGGGTTGAGACAACCCTGACAGGTCTGAGTTCCTGATGCTGAGGACTGAGGACTGGAGAACGGAGACACCCCACAGAAGGACATGGTGGTGTGTAAACACTAAATCCATCTGGAAAAAATTCCACTTCTGGAGGGTGCTCTGTGCTGAGACCTCCCAGGCTGAACAAGGAGAAAAGCTACTCTCTCATTCATCCCTGAATATGAATTGAGCTCCTTCTCCGGACCAGGGACTGTATTAGGGGCTCAGGATACAGTGGAGAAGACAGAGAGGGTCCTGCTCTCGGAGTGCTCACAGTCTAAGAGGACTGGGCATCCAGCAGGTGATGAGAGAGTGACAACTGTCCCAGAAGAGAAACATGAGCCCGAGGAGGAGTGAAGGGCAGAAGCTGAGACTAATGATTACTGAGAGCTCAAAGGAAAAGAGGGTCCATCATTCCAGGCGGAGGGAACAGCATGGTTGGAATGGCCCAAGGCAAGAGTGGGCCCAGCACTTCCGAGGAACTAAAGGAAGCTCAGAGTGGCTGCACAATGTTGACAAAGTGGCCCACAAAGAGGCCACCTCATGCAGGGCATGGGGGGGAGTGTGGAGGGGGACCATGGATTTCAGACTTTAGCCTTTAAACCAGTGAGAGCCACGATGAAATGTACATTTCAAGAAGATATTTGGGCTGCTCTGTGGCAATCTAGTAGGGATCAGAGGGAAGGACACTGTGGTAGGTAAAGATGATGGTGGCCTGGACTGGGGTGATGCTGTCGCTGGAGAGGAGTGGCCCGATTTTAGGGATATTTAGGAGAACTCAGGAGTTAAAGGAGAGCAGAGGAGCCAAAGACAATTTTGCTTTTCTCATTTGCATAACCCTGTGTACGGCCAAGTGGTCCCATGGGAAGTTCCGTTGTGAATATATTAAGTGGAGGTGCCTGTGGGGCCTCAAATAAAGATGTCAAAGTCACGCAGGGTTGCCTGATAAAATAAGATGCCCTGTTAAATTTGAATTTCAGGTTAAACAACAAATACCTTTTTTTACAGCATGAATCTGTCCTAAAGATTATATGGGAAATATTCATACTAAATTTCATCATTCAAATTGAACTGGCACCTGTATTTTTAATTTGCTAAATCTGAACTTGACAGGCAGTTGTATACATGGACTGAAAGCTCAAGAGCAAGGTCTAGACAGAGGTGTATGATTGACAGTTGTCAGCAGAGAGTGCCACTTGAAGCGTCAGAAGCATAAGGGGGTTCAGGGTCAATAGAGAGAGGAGATAAAGCCTAGAACGGAGTCTGATGAACTCCAGTATTTAGGGTTTGGGTCGAGGAGAAAGGAGGAGGAGAAAACGGGCCAGTGTTCTAGAAGCTAAAGGCAGAAGAAAGAAAAATGACCCACAGCAGGAAAACCAACCAACCAAGGGCCAGACACATTCACTGGATGTATGGAGAAGTCCTTAGTGGTCTTGGTGGCAGCAGCTCCTGTCTGTTTTGTGATGGGGGAAAACACGTCGCCATGCGTTGAGAGGCAAAGAGAGGGTTTGAGATGTTTTCTTAGGAAAGAGAAAGTGGTAGTGGGAAGAAGGGATAGAATCAAGGGAAGGCTTGATTGACTATTAGATACTTGACCTTGTTTACATGTTGATGGGAAGTCATGAACAGAAGAGGAGAAGTTGAAGATGAAGGAAAAGGGGACAGGGAGGTCCCTGAGATGGCAGCAAGGGCTGGCATCCAGAACACCAGTGGTGAGAGTAGGTGGACTCCTGTTAAACAGGAGGCAAAGTGGAAAGGAGGGTACAGGCAGGTGGGTGGGAAGAGAGGCAGGAAGTGGGAAGATCTCCTGCCTCCAGGTTCATATTTTATCCTTGACGGGAGGGCTGGCATCATCTGCTGAGAAGTAAGATGGAAGGAAATATGTTGACGGTTTGAGGACAGGGGAAAAGGCTTTCAAAAGTGGATGTACAAGGAGTTGAACAGGTGTTGACGAGGGAAAACACAGCAGGCAGCGCCGAGGACCGAGTCAAGCTGGGCGACCACCAGTGATGGGCGACCACCAGTGATGATGGATCCGGGCAGCTCCGAGCTGGCTCATGTGCAGCGGGGGGTCTGCCAGGTGCTACGTCATGGGGGAGAAGGAGTGCAGTTCTGAGTTGTGCAATCTAAGCTGTGAGAGAGACGGGTGTGGAGAAAGAAGGGGGTTGCTGGGTTGGGAGACAGTAGAGGGGTCCGTGGACAGGTGTAGGCGAAGTGATGGAGTGAATAGGCAGAGAGGAGAGAAGGAGGTCAGAGTTAGTGATTTTAGAGGTGGGGGTGTGCTAGCTGGTGACTAGGCCTGGGGAGAGGCGATGGGAGTGGGTGGCCAGGACACAGAAGGTTGTCTGAGCTGGGCCAACAGAACAACTGAGAGGCCAGGGTGTGGGCTCGGTCACTCATGGACACTGAAGTCATCCGTGGTGTCCTCCACACATCTTACCTCTCCTGGAAACGCCTCCCTGTTTGTCAGGCCACATGGGTTGCTAGGGTGGTGGGTGGGAGGAAGGGAGGCGGTGGGGTGAACACTGGGAGGGACTGTGAAGTGTTTCCATTGTAGAAAGAGATTGTGTGTAAGCTTTGGACGAAGCCCAGTCAGCCCTCTGAGTCCTCCTAAGCTGGAGGCATCCATCGCTGTCATCCACACGCATTGGAACGGAGAAGATCGCCTACCAGCACAGTGTGCCTCATGGCCCTCCCCCAGCCCCACAGCCTGCCCCTTCTCTTGTGTGCTTTCGGCCACTCTTGCTGGAAATTTCAGCCTCACTTTCTCCATCCAATGGGTCATCACTCCTGCCTCCTCTTCCTGCTGTCCCTGTTCTGATTCATACTGTTGTCATCTGCTTCCTAATGTGACAATGGCTTTCTAAGTGATGTCTCCACTCCGGCCACGCCCTCCCCACCCGGCCCTGACTCTCCCCAGTTCTCCAACTTCCTAAGAAGCCAAGGCCAAGCAAAGGACACTCCTGGTCATGCCTTCTCAAAATAGACACTGCACACAGCCATCCCTAACATCTCCCTGAAACACGGCTGGGCTCATGTGACGCCCATCCTCCAAGTTTCCCCGGGAATCTGTCCACAGAGCAAAGATCAAACTCCTTAGCGTGGTATTCACCATTGCTCTTGGCCTGGCCTGGGGTCCTTGCCACCCACATCTTCCCTCCCTCCCTCCATGGGACGCGTGGGCTGTAACAAGCCATGTTCTTTCCCGCCTCTGAGACTTCACATCTGCTGTCACCTCTGCTGCTATGCCTTTCTGCTCTGCACTGGTGGCCTGGAGGGCGTGGCTGCCCTCATACCCTTTCCCTGGTGCCTTCCCCGACCCTCCCACTCAGAATGAACCAGCCCTTTACCTATAACGAGGTGTGAGATCGCCAGCACCTCTGTTATCTCTGCTTAGTGTTTATCTGCAGTCTCATAATAATGGATAACTGTTTAGAAGTCGTTCATGTAACACTTGTTTTGCAAATATGTTTAGCCGTGGGAGATGCTGAGGATACAGAGAACCAACCAGTCCCTGCCCTCAAGGTGTTCATGTTCTGGGGGGGCGGGGGGAGCTTACAGGTGATGACAAAGCGTGACCGATTCATGGCACCTGACCAGGTCACGCCACCATGCAGTTTCCAGACCATGCCTGTCTCCCCTGCTAGGATCCAAGTTCGTTGAGCTCAGAAAGATGCTTAATTTATCTCCGAGTCCCCCCGCACCCCCCACCCAGAACGTGGCACGTCACAAAAGCACCCCCTGTGTTTGTTAGGGAGCTGTGTCTGCTCTGTTCTTCACTCCTGTCCAGTCCTGTGCCTTGGGCTGGGCTAGCGAGGCAACAGCTGCTGAAATGAAGAGCGAGATGCTGGGAATCAGCAGGTACTCCGGGGACCAGAGAGCGACCAGATGGCCCGGACACGGCTCAGCCCAGACAGTGCTCACAGTTCATGTGACTGCTGGTGAGACCCAGATCCAGTGTCACTGCTATCCCCACGGGCCCCCTGGCCGGGCTGGCCAACTGACCAAGACTTCCCAGCCCAGCCTGGAGCCACTCTCCCCTGCACGTGGCCAGGCGCAGGGAAGGGACACTTCCCCAGCAGAGGCAGGTCAGGAACTCACTGGAGAAGGGTTGGGCGGGAGGGGTGGGGGGGCTGGGACACAGTAGGAACTCCTCCCAGGCTGCTTTGGGAGGCTGTGTGCTCAACAGTATGGCGTCAGCCCCTGGGTCAGCCACCTCAAGAGAGGACAGAGGAGACCTGTTCCCCGTGTCTGAGGAGATGTGCAGAGAGGGCATCTACCCCTGGGGCAGAGTGCAAGGGGTAAAGTTATAGAAAAAGCTGGAAAGTGTCCTAGATTCCTGGGGTGAGGAAAATCCCGCCAGGGCTTGTCTTTCCTACCAGGAAGTGGGGAATTCCCAGCAGCTTTGAAGGGGGAGGGGGGGACAGAAGGGAGAAAATACCAGAAGGTCAGGTTTTATGAAGATCAAGGGCATCTCCTCCCGAGGCAAGTCCCTGTTTGTCCCCTGGAGGAAGAAGTGGGCTATTGATATCCAAGGTGCCCCTTCCAGGCTCTAGACCTAGAAGAGGGTGCCCGGGTGCCATGCAAGGCGGGTGCCCCACCCTCAGCCCCGCCTTCTCCCTCCTGGCTCCTCAAGCTTCCTTTCCTCCTCCTCCCTCCCAACCTTCCTCCCTGGCACACCTGACTTCTCTCTGTTCTTCTCATCTTCCCACTTGGACTAGGAGGAAGGGAGGGAGGGTCTGGGCTTGCTCTCTGTAGAGGGTCCGCAGGGTCACAGTGAGAAGGGTATGGGGTCTGGTCTGTGCACATTTGCCTGCGGGGGTCACAGGCACGCATCCGCCTAGGCTGGTGCTCTCACCCTAGGCTGGCTCCACTGTAAGCTGAGGGTGCCCCTGGGTAAGGTCACTGTGAAGAGCCATTGTATGTACATAAGGGCTCTCTGCAAATTAGCTTTACAGATTCGATCACTCAATTACCAAACCTCCATCAGCACAGTGTTTATAGACGCCTACTCCGCGGACAGTGTTTATAGACGCCTACTCCGCGGCTGGTGCGGCTCTGAGCCTAGCATTCCTGTCCTGGATCACACTGCAGGCGGCGAGGAGAACCACACTAACAAACAGAGGAATCAACGTGTGATATATTATAAATATAATTTACTGCCTTTCAGGAGAACAGAGCAGGGTAAGACAACGGGGTGGGATGAGTCCCTTGGAGGAGGCTCAGGAAAAGCTTCTAAAGGGAGGTGACATGTGGACAGAGACCTGGATATGGGAAGGGGGAGGGCCAGGTGCCGATCTGGGGGACAGCTGCCAGGCAAGGAACGCAGTGCCAGTGCCAGTGCCAGTGCCAGGAGGCAGGGAGGCCTTTGGCTCCATGACCAGCGGAGCCTGTTTGGCTGGAAGGAGCGAGCAGGGCTGGGTGTGGGGAGCGAGGTCAGATCAGAAGGCAGCATCGGGCCTGGAGGGCCTTGTTTATCATACTGAGGAGGTGGGTTTTAGACTAAGGAATGGATTTGAGCAGGGGAGTAACATGATCTGAGTTAGGCTGTTGAGATTACTCTGTGTTGGAAGTTCACTGCCAAGGCCGGGCCAGGAGAGCAGATCAGACAGAGGCTGTGGTCCTCATCCATCGCCACAACTCACCTGCCCTGGGTGCCCACCCCAGTGATCACCCCCGGGCCTGGCACACAGGCTCAGCTCCCCTTCGCTCATCCCTCCGCTCCTCTTCCAATCACAGGGTCACTCCCTCCGGGCCTGGAGTCTGTCCCCACCCTGCACAGAAGCTGCCATCAGGACCTCCAAGGGGCTTTTCCAGAGCATTCTGTGTTGTCCGTCCCACGCCTCTCAGCTTCCTGGCACCCTGGCACTGCCCGCACTACCTGGGGCTCCTGTATGAGGTGCAAACACAAATACCTGTGCGAGGTCCACTCTCCACCGGCCTCTCCCCGCCCCTGCCTGCGACATTGATGCTGCAGCCCCCAAGTTCAGCCCCAGACCCTTCTCATCCCACCCTGCCTACGGCTCTGGTTCCATCGAGACGCCTCCTGCCGCTGTTGCCGGCCCAGCAATGCCACCCACTCCCCGTGAGTCATCCGTCCCCAGCGCTCACCACGTGCCCTCGCTGGGCACTCCTGCGGGGCCTTCTCGGGAAAGGTGAAGCAGACAGATTGAACCACTGCCCTGAAGGAAGTCACATTCCCGTGGTGGAAGCAGAAAAACAAACAACTTGATGGTAGAACGCTGGCTTGTGGTAAATGCTATGATGCAAATGAAGGCGAAGTAGGCAGTTAGCATGATGAGGTCAGGAAGGACTCCAGATAAACTCCCGAATTATTCAAGGGTGTGAGCCACGTGAAGGTCTGAGGGGAGAGAGTTTTGGGCAGAGGAAAGAGCACGTGCAGAGGCCGAGGTGAGACATGAGCAGGAGCTGGAGGGGGTGGGGGTGAGGCTGTCTCATGAATAACCTGACTTAGCCTCCGATTCCCAGTGAGGGGCTCTGCAGGCACCACCACACGCTCAGTGGGTCCAAAACTTGCCCCACTTTCTTCCTTCCCAACCTGCTCCTCCTCTTGTCCTCTAGTCTAAACTATCAGGCTGGTGATCTGGGAACAGCTTCGACTCCTCTTTCTCCCTCACCCACACACCCAGCCACTCAAGTCCCACTAAGTCCCCTTTTCAAATGTCTCTCCCGCCTGCCTGCCTCCTCTGTCCTTCTCATCCTGTCCTGAGGACATTGCTGGCCTCTGGCAATTCTCTGATTAGTCTTTGAGCAGGGGAGTGACAGGCTCTGAGCAGGGGAGTGACAGGATCTGATCCTGGCTGTTAAGATTAATCTGTGTTGGAAATTCACAGAGTTTATACTTCAAGAAAAGCTAAAAAGCACAGGCAGCGTGTACTATGTCAGGGAGGCGAGGGCTGGGTGCAGGGAGCCGGGGGGAGCAGGGCAGGCTCCCTGAAAGAGGGCGCGCTCATCCTCTCCCAGGTCAATGACCATATATAGCGGAGCCCCAAGTCCATCCAACACAGACCTCTCAGCGGAGATCTAGCCTGGTCCACCCCTCTGGGCACTCGTGTGTCCCCGACTGTCCCTCCGGGAGCTCACACTGAACACATCCAAGTTTTCATTCATCATCCCCGCCCCCGCACACCTGGCCCGCTCAGCAAAATGGCCCCACTGACCACCCCCTTAGTCAGAAGTCTGGGGGCCACCTGGACTTCTCTGCCCTCCACCCCGGCGCCTGAGCAATCGCCAAGTCCTATTGGCTGGAAAGAGCTCCAGACACTCCCTCTTTGCCTCAGCTCCCCGGCCATCCCTGGATTAAGCCAACACTGCCTCCTGCCCAGACCACATAAACGCCACTTCCCAGGCCCGGGCCTGCTGCTGGCCCTCCTGTGATCTGTGGGCCATGCCCCAGTCATTCTGGACCATCAAGACGCGCTCTGCTCCCCGTGAGCCTCTGCTGTAACCCTTGCATGGGTTTCCCACGGCTCTGAGGATGAGGCACAGACTGTGCGTGCCGCTGCCTCTCCTCACCACTCCCCTGCACACCCTCCGTCCAGCCTTTATGGCCAGCCTTCAGTTCCTAGAAGGCACTGTCTCCTGCTCAGGCCTTCATGTTCCACATCCACAGGTCCCAGCATCCTGCTGCCCCTCTTCTCCCTGCTCCCCTGGCCCACCTAACTCCTACTCATCCTCAAGAAATCAGCGGTCACCTCCTCCAGCAAGCCCTCTATGATTTTTTCAACCCTGAGCTCACCTCGCTCCTCTGCAGGGGCCCGTGTATGTCTCTGCACCGTCCACAGGCCTGGCATGTCCGTGGGCCCTTGCCTTGTCCAACTTGTTGGCAGCAGAAACCTCGGCTCTTGGCACAGAGCTCGGCGTGTGGAGGTGCTCAGCAGATATTTCTTGAATGGATGGGTGGATGATGTGAGAATGGAAATGGGGTTCACAGGATGGGAGCACCTGGAAGGAAAAGGCATTCCGGCATAGAGGTTGATGGAGAAGGGGCACAGGGGAGGCAGGGAAATGGAGGTGGCCTGGGCACTGTCACATTCAGGAGCAAAGGGGCCACCCTGGTTGGGGCACAGGGCGTGAGGGGCATAGAGGTCAAAGGGTCAAAGGGGAGGCTGGGGCCACACTAAGGCATTTGGACTTGACTCCAGAGTCAGTGAGGAGCCTCCAAAGATCCGAAGCAAACTGACGCGGTCGAAGCCGTGCTTGAGGTCATTTTAAGAACATCAGTCCGGTGTGACCTGCAGGTCAAACCGCGGGGCCGGAGGAGAGAGGAGGGTTTGGAGACCACCCCACTCTGGGGGGTCAGGGAGCCGGTTCTGAGCCCCTGTTTCGCTGGAAGACCCCCGCCCCTCCAACTGAGGCATCTGGCGGCGTTGGGCTCTCAAAGCAGCGCTTCCTCTTCCGGAGGCTGGAGGGGTTGTTGCCCTTCGGGGTAGCTCACCCCCGGGGTCGGCTCACAGCAGGAAGTCCTTGTTCACAGGACGAGGTTTGACTTGCCCTTCCCGGCCTGCTGCCTGGGCACCAAGACAGCAACGTGGAGAGTGGGAGGGAGACCCCCTGACTGGGCCGGGGCACCCCTGTCCCAGCCCATGCCGCCCGCCGGGGACCCGCTGAGCCGCCTAACAGGCAGCCTGGCAGTATCAGCTGTTGGTGAGTCAGGCAGCCCTGGAAACACCGTCGCACCAGCTGGGGTGTGAGGGCCACTCCGGCCGCAGGCTGCTCTGAGGGTGCTGGAGCCAGTGAGGACAGCCGAGTTGGGGACAACGTCTGACAAGGCTTCCTAAAGAAGTGAGAGCTGCCCTGGCCGGTGTGGCTCAGCGGTTTGGGCGTCGTCTCGTGTACCGAAAGGTTGCTAGTTCGATTCCCGGTCAGGGCACAGGCCAGGGTTGCAGTCTCAATCCCTGGTGGTGGCATGCAGGAGGCAGCTGATCAATGTTTCTCTCTCTCTCTCTCCCACTCTCTCTCTCCCCCTTCCTTTCTCTCTAAACATCAATTTAAAAACGTTTTTAAAAAAGGTAAGTGAGAACTGAAGGAGGGAACAGAGGGCACAGGACCCAGGAGGGTGAAGGCTGCAGCCGGGACCAGGTCAGAGAATCCGTCCCTCTGACAGATGCTGGCAAGAGCTTACCCGCAGCACCGGCACCGGTACCGGCAGGAGGGCTCCGGCTCCGGAAGTTGTTGGAGTTGAGAATGTGTCCTAAACAAACGTGACCTCACGCGATGGTCTGGTTCCTGGTCTGGTCCCCGGGAGCCGGGATGTTCGGAGAGAAGGCTGCCGTGCCGGAGCTCACTGCGTGTGCGCTTCCAGTCTGTCCGGACGGCAGAGCTCATGGTGAATGCTCTTAGCACCAAACAAGCCAAGCCACACAGAACACCCAGGGCCACAGGACACCTTGGCGGTGATGGGCACGCCCACTACCTTGACTGTGGCTACGGGCATGTGCATATGTCCAAGTTCATCAAATTGTGTACATTAAATATGTGTGGTTTGGGGCATATAAATTATACCTTAATAAAAATGAGAGAGAGAGACAGAACCCCCACATTTGTCATCGCCTTTGCTCAGGACACGGCCCTGAGGAGGCGTTACTGTGACAACTGTCAGGTTGCAGATCTGCCAAAGGTCACACAGCAAGTGGCACCACCAACTGCCCTCCTTTTGGAGAGAGTCCTTGCTTATCAAGCAACCCCCTGACTCACTGGTGAGCCTCATAAAGGGACAGAGGTGATCTGGGTGGGGACTCAGTCATTCCATTGAACTTGTGTCTCTCGGTCTTTGATGCATTCCCAGGACCCCACACCTGGACCACGTGGTCCTCCTGGCTATTGGGGAGCCTATCACATGGCCTGTCCTGCCCTAGAGGAGGTCCCGGCTGGCGCAGGCGGCAGGGAAGGCACAGGCTGCAATCAGCTGGGGCACGACAGAGGCCGTCAGAGTACAGTGCCATCGGGCCGAGAAGGAGGAAACCCCGTGGGTGGTGAAATAGGAATTCTTAAAGGTGGCAGCTGAGTGGGCCTTAAAGAGGGGTCCGTTCCATAGGTGGGGATGGGGCAGTGACAGTTCTGCCGCCCTGCCCCTGCCTACCTTGCCAGTCCCCTTCCCATCAAACCTCCTGTCCCCACACCTGGGACCCCTGCCCCTCTGCCTTTGCTGCTCCCTCTGCCTGGGCCGCCCTCCCCCTCTCCTGGGGCTCCCACATCCACTGGGCTTCTTGCTGGGGCTGGAGTCAGCAGCGTGTGCCTTGTCCCTCAGCCCTGCGGGCCCATGTGGGCTCCTGAAGAGCTGACTGCGCTCTATTTTGGAAATTCCATCGATAAACCTTGAGCCGGGCCATCATGAACACGGGATCAAGATTTGTCCAGCCGATGGGTATCCGATTTCTGTAGCGTGTGCGGTGGATGACAGAAGACAGGCCGAGGCAGGGGCTGGGACCCGCCTGAGCAAGGCCTGCCGTCGGACAAGGGTCCATGGGGAGCCCCTGAGCGCGAGCCACGCGGCTGTCGGTGCCCCCAACAGGATGGCCCTGCAGGGACCCGAGGGCCCGAGCAGAGCCCACGAGGGAGGCAGGCCTGGGGTGGCTCCAGCACCTGGTGAGCACGCGGGTCTCCAGAGCCTTTGGTGAGCCTGCCCGGGCTCCAGGTGCTGCCCAAACCTGGGCTCACTGACAGCCAGTTCACGCCCAGGCAGCCCGGGCAGCCTGCCGGGGCCCATGACCTCACCACCATGCAGAGGGCCTGTGACAAGCATGTGACCCAGCAGCCAGCCCTGGGTCAGGCCACAGTGGGATGGAAGGAAGGCGCTCAGCTTAGGAACAGACTACAGAAGGTCGGAAGTGACCTGGGTTCTTGAAATTCCTTCATTCCTTCCTTCCTTCCTTCCTTCATCTGTTCCACACACTTTTATGGAGCACTAGCATACTTGGGACCTGGGGGAGACAGAAAGCTGCCTCTGTCCTTAAGAATCTCACAGTTTAGTTGGAGGACAGGTAAGGAGTGTGCACAGGCCCGGCTGGCCTGGCTCAGTGGTTGAGAATTGACCAATGAACCAGAGGTCATCACGGTTCAATTCCCGGTCAGGGCACATGCCCAGGGTTGCAGGCTTGATCCCGGTCAGGGGCATACAGGAGGCAGCCAGTCAATGATTCTCTCTCATCATTGATGTTTCTATCTCTCCCTCTCTGAAATCAATAAAATACATTTTTAAAAAAAGAAGTGTACACAGAAAAAGGGAGACACATGTGAGAGAGACCAGAGCACCCCGGGGTCCCGAGGAGGGAGAAAGCAGCCGACAGACTTCCTGAGGAGGGGACATTTCCGATGGCCTTTAAAGACATGATTTCATCATGAGGACTTGGGAGGAGGGGGTGGGGTGCAACAGGCCAGGAAGAAAGAGGCGAGAGCTCCCGGGGTGGGAAGGAGGGTCTGGCTCCTCCCTGGTCCCCGCAGTGCTCAGCATCATTGTCTAGTTTGTTGAACGAGGCAGTGACTTCTTCCCTCCCCGCCTGGACCCACCACCCAGCACCGAGCTTCTCTCAACAGCACTTAGCTTCCTGATCCTCTTTCCTTCTACCAAACCCACATCTCTGACCTCAAAGGGGAAACATCCCTCCTCCTGACCCACAGACCTTTCCTGGCATTCTTGATCTTAGCCCTGCCCGCCCCCAGGACCCTGCTCCTTCAGGGGCCTCTTTCTCTCCATCTGTTCAGCCTCTTTCCCTCAGTAGTAAAGTCTCTGATTAGATGCCGCCTTTCATGAGGACAGAAGTCCATGCGCGTACCACACATGCCTCTCCACAGTCCCTCAGAACCTCAGGACAGCGCCTATGCTCAGAAAACACTCATGAGTGGATGGGTAGGATCTGTCAACCCCCAGCTTCTTCACGGTGAAGCCAATGTCAGTTGTAAGTCCTGCAGGCACCTGAGGAAGGGGCTGGCCTGGCCTCTATCCCACTCCTATTCGCCTTTCCTGTTGCAATCATTCCAGAATAGTTATCCAGAGTCCGCTACACTGTCGCTCACCCTCCTGGCCCTTGGGTGCTGTTCCCGCCTCTGGATTGTCCCTTCCCCCTTTCTGCACCTGGTGCACTTCTGCTCCTAACCAGCTCCAGGGTCTCCTCCTCCGGGCAGCCTTCCTGGCTCTGCCCACCCCAAGCACCTCCTCCTAACCCAACCAGCACTGTTGCTCTGTGTGGGAGCCGTGTGTTTACAAGCCTGAGGCGAGGGGTGGCTCTTGGTCAATGATTTTAGCCCTAATGCCTAGGGCCCGGCAATTAGCAGGTGTGCATTGTTCATTAACCGAATGAGTAATGAATGTCCGGAGAAACGCTGGCATGTCAGAGGCCCGGCTCCAATTTTTTTCCCCCAGTCCCCACTCCCCCAGCGTGTCTGACATTCCAGGATCCCCCCAAAACTCAGCGCCAGGAGGGCCCCTATTTGAAGTCGACTTAAAAAAACCAGGCATGTAGTCCATTCAAGAAAGAACTGAAATATGATTTCTGTTGTGTTCTAAAAATACTTTTCTGCGGGTTTCTGCTCTCTTCATAATAAAATAACTTTGGCATGACGGTCTGCTGGCGTAAGTGAAAGCACACTTCAGTCAAACAGTGTTTTATGAGCTTTCAGGGAAGCAAATATCTGACCTAAGGGGGTGGGGGGCGTGCAGGGAGGGGCGAAGGGCTGCCGGGGAGACAGGCCACCTCCAGCAGATCAGGTGGGGGTTTCCAGCTTTTTCACGGGATGTTGTCACAAGCATCCAGGACCCGTCATCCTCGATCTATCAGCAAATTTTATTGTGCGATTGCAGCCGGGGAGCTACAGCCGAGTGAACAGAAGGTGCGCGCGAACCTGGTTGACTCTGGTGCCTTCTGACCATATCATCGCTGTCACTCCTGTGAACCGTGGTAACGGACATTCACTGGGCGTCCACTCTGCAGCACAGCGGAGACCCTGCATTGACTTCTCACACACGCTCTAAGTCAGAGAGTATTATTCCCACTCGACACACGAGCCTGGCCCCCGGTTTCACAGCTAGAAACGAGCAGATCTGGGATCTGAATGCAGAGTTCAGATCTCAAACCCAAACTCCGTTACTGATGATGGCCAACAGCGGCAGGAGTGTCCAAGGGTGGAGTGTTTTCCAGGAAATTTTTAATTTGATCCTGTTATTCGTGACGAGAGGTCACAACGATCATAATCCCCATATTACAGACAAGGAAACAGGCTCAGAGCATCCCGGCAAGTTGCCTGCAGTCCCTGTTAGTAAGTAAGTGGCATGACCAAGATCTGAGCTGGTCCTGGCCAGGGGGCTCGGTGGTTTAGAGCATCGTCTCCTACACCAAAGGGTTGCGGGTTCGATTCCGGATCAGGGCACGTACCTGGGTTGCAGGTTTGATCTCTGGTTGAGGGCGAGTACGGGAGGCAATTGATTGAAGTTTCTCTATCACATCGTGTTTCTGCTCTCCCTCTCTCTCCCTTTCTCTGTCTCTATAATCAATTAAAAAGGCATGTCCTCAGGTGAGGATTAAGAAAAAGAGCTCTGCTGAAGCCAACCCGTGTCCCTCCTGCTGCACCCTGTGGAGGCCAGATCATCTCGTTTGGGCCTCTCCCCACTTCTAGCACAGAGGTGGGCACTGAAGCCTTGTAGAAGGAATTTAATTCTGGGAACAGAGTTCTCAGAGCCCTCCTGTCACACCATGTCCCTGCCAGGTCTCCGCCCCGACTCCTGACTCCTGTCCGTGGAAGGAGAGGGGAGGACACTCTGGGCCTGATGGCCAGCCTGCTCTGCCCGCAGCACCAGGAGCTGGACATGAGGGGCGGGAGCCTTTCTGATGAATGGCAGCTCTGTGGGCCCTCTGGTTAGGGGGAGGAAGGAAGCTTCCTAGAAACAGTGCCTTCTGCTCCTATCAGATCTTCAGGACTCTGAGGGAGTGTGAGCAGGGCCCTGTCCATCCCTCTGGCCCAGGATTAAGCCTCCCCCCACCCCAGGATCCTGAGGAACATTCACAGCAGGAGAGGAAGCAGCCTGGGCCCTGGGCCCTCCCTCCCGGCCTCCCCACACTGCTCCCAGGCTGGGGCACTGCCCTGGAGCCATTCATTAGCACAGCAGCTGGAGTCTTCTTTGAACTGAGCCTGGGGCACTGAGCAGACGGCAGGTGCAGTGCCCTCCGGTCTCTGGTCGCTGCGTCCATGACGATGACCGTGGCACAGGCTCTTCCTTCCGGTTTCCAGGTAATTCTCTGCCTCATTTGCTCCGAAGTCACGCACGGCCACAGACAGGAAGTGGGCCCGTGGACACCAGCAGGCAGCATCCTCTTGGAGGTTCTCTTTTTCTGATGCGGTTGGAGCAGACTCATTTTAGAAGGGTCCTCAGCTGAGGGGCCGTGACTCCAGGGGACAGGGAGGCCCTGGGGAAGCCAAAATCCACGTGGAAAAGTGACCTCTGGGTAGTTTGGGTCAGTGATCAGCTCTGAGAGGTTCCTGAGAGCCACCCTGGGCAGGAGACAGTGCCCAGCCTGGCGGTGGCAGAGCGCTCTGGGCGGAGGACAGAGCCGGGCCGCGGACAGACAGCTCCCAGGCGTCCAGTGCCAGGCCCTGAAGCCAGCACCGGTGTTTCTGCAGCGGCAGGGCGAGGGGCAGCTGGCTCCTCCCGCCAGGGGGAGGGTGGTCTTCACATCTACCTGGTGCTTTTCCAAACACGAGGACTTCACGGCAGCCCTGGGAAGCCAGCTGCTGGGAGCTACCTTTCTATTTAATTAAGAAAGCCAGTCCAGCCCTAGCTAGTTTAGTTCAATGGATAAGAGTGTCAGCCCACAGACTGAAGGGTCCTGGGTTCGAGTCTGGTCAAGGGCACACACCTCGATGGCAGGCTCAATCCCCGGCCCCCGGTTGGGGTGCATGCGGGAGGCAACCAATCGATGTGTCTCTCACACACACCCTTCCACTCTCTCTCCAAATCAATGGGAAAGTATTTTCAGGTGAGACTTAACAACAACAAAAGAAGCTGCTTTGCCACCTTCCAGGCAGGACGGGATGGGGAGGTGGGGGCTCGGCGCTCCCTGGCCCGCTCTGCAGCGCCTGGCCGCGGACACGGGGACAGGACAGCCTGTGTCCCCTGCAGCCCCAGGCTCCTAAGGCTGCTGCAGTCCACCCCAGGCCACTTCCTCTCTCTTCCGTGAAAGAGCCATGGGCCACTTCCATGGAAGGGAGAGGAAAGGAGGGAGGGAAGGACGAAAGGGAGCAGAAACGGGAAGAAATAGAGCGAGAAGGAGGGGGAGGAAGGGAAAAGCGGAGCAAAGAAGAGAAGAGAAACAAGCCCTTTGTGACAGAACTCAACTCCCTGTAAAAGATCTCAGGGGAAACGGCCTGTCAAGTAATTTCAAGGAAAGGACATTTCGACAACCGGCAAATGAGGCTTCCTCCCACTTCCTGCCACCCATCTCCATTTCTCTCTCGGACCTCTCTCCTCCTGCCCTCGGTTCATTCCTCTGGCATGCGGGCCCTCCGGGCCGCCCTTCTGCCCGCCTCCCGCGGCAGCTGAGCGCTCCCTCCCTGATGGTGCTCCATTAGGAAATCACTGAAACGCCAAATCTCAGATTGTTCCAGATTCCTCCGTGCCTCCCCCAGGACCCAGCTCCGGACATGACTCCAGCGGTAGTCAGCACAGAGCACAGCCGCTCATCTGACCAGGGAGGCACCCACCCAGGCCGGTGCCAAGGCATGCGTGACTCCGGCAGAGGGGGCTTCACCTGTCTGGGCCTCCATTCACTCATCCCAGCAAGGTGGGGTGCAAAAGCTCTAGTTCTGGGGTTCCCACATTGCCTGCCCACAGATGGGCACATGCAAGCTTGTGCGGGTGAGAACAGCCAAAGAGCCCCGTGCAGGGGACATCATCCCACTGGCTTGGCCCTGAGATCCGGCTGGGACCTGCCTGCCCCAGGCCTCCCAGCCCGCCAACCGGGGTCAGGGGTCAGGAATCCCGCTCAGTGCTCTACGCAGGAGATGCTGCCCAGGGGTGCCCAGGAGCTCGCCACCAGCATTTCCAGCCTCAGTGTGCCCTTGTTTGGTGGTAAAGCTGGTCTGAGGTCAGGCAGATTCACCAATTCCCTTTTTACAGCAGGGGTGGGGAACCTTTTTGCTGCCAAGAGCCATTTGCATATTTATAACATCATTCTTGGGCCATTCAAAACAATCAAACTTCAAAATTATGTTGCTGTGAAAAAAGAAAGCGCCTAGATTTATTGAATTTTGAGTCCCGCCTGCAGTTGCTTTGGCAGGGCCGGACAGAAGGATGCGGCCCCCAGGCCGGACGTTCCCCAGAGATGAGACAGCTAGGAGTCAAGTTATCCAGGGCCCTGTCTCCTCTCTGCAGCTCCGGCGTCGACAGCTTCTTTCCCAACCCAGCACTTCTGTGCTGCTCGTTGCCCTGGAGACCCCAGTTGTCAGCTGTGTGACCTCACCACCATCTTGGAAAAAGCTTATCATGGCCATTGGGCAAATGAAGAAAAGAGGGCTCAGAAGGATGAAGGGCTTTGTCCAAAGTTGTACAGCCATCGAGCGGCAGAGCTGGGACTACATGTGGCATTGGGACTCCCAAATCCACGGCCCCAGGCTGTGTCACAGCTTAAGCTCCATGGGAGTGGACAGGTAATAATAATAATAAGAAGAATAGCCTGGCTGGTGTCGCTCAGGGGTTGAGTGTCAGCCTATGAACCAGGAGGTCACGGTTTGGTTCCCGGTCAGGGCACATGCCTGGGTTATGGGCTCGATCCCCAGCGTGGGCCGTGCAGGATGCAGCCCATCAATGATTCTCTCTCATCATTGATGTTTCTATCACTCTCCCTTTCCCTTCCTCTCTGAAATCAATAAAAATGGCTTGTGTTTTTTTTAAAAAAAAAGAAGTATAGCACTTCAGGTTCTGTGCTAAACACCTCAGGTATCGCCCCACTCATTCCTGAACACTTTGATGAGAAAGATAAATTAATGTTTCCATTTCACAGATGAAGAAGACGCTGAGGCTGAGAGATGTTTGTCCAAAGTCACACAGCAAATGACAGAGGGGTCCAGGTCAGACAGCTTGTGGACTCAGGGTCCAGGCCTGGGTAGATGAAGAATTTCAGCTGGGGGGATGGGGACCCAGGCCTTGGGGGACAGGGAGGATGGGGACGCAGAGCTGTCTGGCCCTCGCTGAGGCTGGGGCAGGGTTGAGTTGGTGAAGGAGGAAGCAGGTAACATTTGACTCCTTTCCAACAAGTCAAGAGGTTTATCTTGACACGTTACTATACTTCCTGTAACCGCTTATCAGTCCTAAGAACTGTGACCCGTTATCTTGCATTATTATTGGACAGGGAGCGCTTGACAAACACAGCTGGGGGGAGTGAGCCCTCACCCTCCTTCCTCAGGGCTCTTAGCTCTGACTGCTCCCAAGCCCATGAAAGCAAGGACCACGTCGGCCTGTCCATTACCATATCCCCGGGACTAGCACAGTGCCTGCCACATACGCAGTCATCACAGGTGCAGGTTTGCCGAATGAATGAATGACTCCCTCCTCCTCCCGCTCAGTTGCTGTTCATTGGGTACCCACTGTGTGCTAGACACTGTTGATGGGGAGACACGTGAACATGGGACCAGCCTGAAGGAAGACTCAGTCCCGAGTGGGGGCAGAACATAAGTCTCAGTACCACTTTAAATACTTTTTAGAATAACGTAGAGAATGAATCAATCCACGAATGACAAACAGCTTATCAGAGCCACCAGGGAGGAAGGAGCCAAGTCCAGTGGGAATACAGGAAAAGGAGCCACGGATCTGCCAGGGGAGTGGACGGAGGCTTGGCTGGTGGGGGATGTGGTGTGGTTTCAGCCTAGAGGAGGGGGAGTTTGCCTTTAAGACAGGTGGGACCGGTTCATGCAGAGGCCAGTCCTGCACAAGGGCATGCAGGTGTAAAATCCCTGCTTGAGGCTGGAGCAGGTGACAAGAGATGCCTCTTTGGGACCAGCCACCTATCCTATATTTCCCAGGAGGTGGGTGGGATTGAAACATGGCATCATAATGAACTGAAGAAAGGAAGAGGTTCTGAAGTTGGCATTGTAATTCAGAGACTCATCTTGTTAGTTTCTGTTCAGAGGCATTCTGTGTAGAGACAAAAAGTGATTCATTTTCTCAGTAAAAGCATTTCCAAAAACGCCAAGGGCAATCTACGGCCAGGGTGCCAATCTGTTCGGGGTTTTGGCGGCCAGGAGGGAGCAGGGTGCCAGCCAGTGTTCAGTATTTACACCACCCGCAGGTCAAGTGCAGGAGTGCCTCCTGGCTCACTGCAGAACTCCCAGGTCCCAGTCCCAGGACACCGTCCCTCCCCTCCTGGCTAGGTAGCTAGCCTCTGGCCTCTACCCCCTGCCCCCAAAATTGGAGACAAGGAGAGGGGTGGGCTGCTTGGGGGCTCCTACGAAGCAGAGGGCTGCCTGCAAACCTGCTGACTCAGGCTCCACCAGGTGCTTGTCCTGCACAGCCAGGGAGGCCCCGCCTTAGTGTTTGCCCAGCTCTCAGCCCATTCCTTCTCCGATTTGGGAATTTTCAGGCCTAAGGGGAAAGTCCCTTGAGAGGAATGTTAGAAAGAGAGAGAGCTCACCGGATCCGCCTGGAGAGCGCGGAAGGAAGGAAAAGCTCTCTCCCCAGCGGCGCGGCGGTGGCGGGTTGGAGGGCGCCGAGGGCGCGGAGTTGAGCAGCAGAAGAGGCGACTGGAAGACGGGCGGGGAAGCCCAGCCCGAGGGTGGGGGCGGGGAGGCGGCTCAGTGGGCCTCTGGAGTGTGTGTGTTGCGCGCTTGTGTGTGTGTGTGTGTGTGTGTGTGTGTGTGTGTGTGTGTGTGTGTGTCTGGCGCCTGTCCAACGTAATTTCCCATAAACCACATGCCTAAGTCGCTTAAAAGGCTGTGCCGAGGAGCTGGCCGGCGGAGCCGGCTGGGGAAAGTGAAAGTTTGCCTGGTGCTCTCGGCGCCGCCGCCGGCTCTCCGCACTCCCGGGACAGCGGCGCGGCCCTCGGCGGGGCGCGGACTGCGCGGCGGCCAGCGAGCGAGCGAGCAGGCTAGGGCGGCCGACGCGCCGGGCCGGGACCCAGCTGCCCGTATGACCGCGCGGGGCGCCGCCGGGCGCTGCCCTCCCACGGTAAGCGGCGGTCGCGGCGCGGGGCCGGGTTGAGGCTGGAGCTCGGTGGGCGCGCGGTCCCTGGACCCGGCTGCCCTGCCCGCGTGCGCCGGCTGCAGGGGCGCTCCGGCTGCAGAGGCTCCTGGGGCCCCGGCTGCAGAGGCTCCGCTCGCCTTCCCATCTTTGCACGCGAGCGGCCCCGCGGCCCCAGGCGCCGGTGCTGAGACCCGCTGCGGCCCTGCGCGGCTCCTGGGGCTGCGGCGCTGCCCTGGGAAAGCGAAGGCTCCTTGCCCGCTGCACCGAGGGGCACGCTGAGCCACCCGCGGGCGGGAGAGAGGGGATCCTTGTCAGCCAGAGGCCCCCGCCCCTCTCCCTTCTGACGGATCTACCGCCAAGGGACAGTGGCTGTGACCGCGTGTAGCGCCTTCCCCTGTGGGCACCTTCCTCATCGCCCCGCACATGCTTGGAGGCCTTGCTGGGGAGTGGGCGCTTCTGGATGGAGAGAGTTCAGGGGTCACCGGCTTATAGGATGCCAGGGCTTGTGCCCAGGAACTGCCAGCACCAGAAGGAGCCGGGCAAGCCGCTGCTTGTTCCTGCTCACAGACGAGCTGTTGGGGACCAGGGTGGCTGGCTCAGGTCTGCCTGCCGGGAACCAGACCCCAGAGCTGCCGGAGGATGGCTCTGGATCTTTCTCTTGCAGACTCCGGCGCAGTTCACTGGGGAGAGCTTGGGCTTGGTGGTGGTAGAGGAAGGTGGGGGAGGTTTGGTGTCGGGGAGGGAGCTGCTAGGGCTGCATGGGCCGAGGGCAGAGGCTGCCACAGCACCTAGAAGTGAAGGGTGGCATGTGAAGGAACAGCAAGCAAGCGGCCTCCCCGCGGAGGAGAATGGGGCAGGGTGGGGGGGGGGGAGCCTGGGAGAAGAGAAGCGGAAAAGGGGCTGCAGGGTCGGGGAAGGGGCTGCAGGTGGGGTGAGGGAGGGCAGAGCCGATCCAGAGGGAGGACGGGCCCAACTGCGAGAGGAGACAGGGCTGAGAAGGCAGCTGGGCGGGCGAGGTGAGGCGCAGCAAGGCCGAGACAGGGGCTGAAGAAAGAGGAGGAAAGCAAAGGGAGCTGGTTTTATTTTTAATTTTATTTATTTACGTATTTTAATCCTCACTGGAGGGTGTGTTTTCATTGATTTTAGAGGGAGAGGAAGGGAGAGGGAGAAAGATTGAGAAACATCGATGTGAGTGAGAACCGTTCATCAGTTGCCTCCCGTACATGTATCTTGACCTGGGGTGGAACCTGACCGGGGGTGGAACCTGCAGTTTTGGGATGATGCTCCAACCAACTGAGCCACCCGGCTGGGTCTGGGGGACAAGGCGGGGGGACGGGGGGTGCTAGTTTTAGACGGGGCAGCCCGGGGGTCTGCTTACGCCAAGGCCTCTGTGGGACTTGGTTGATGGGGAAGGCGGGACAGGATGAGAGGCAGGTGAGGAGGGACAGCACCTCTGAGCCCTCCGCAGGGATTCCTTCCTGGGTGCCCCCAGAGGCCGAGGCTGGTGGGTGGGAGGAAGAAAGGAGGAGGGAGAAGAGGCAGTCCAGCCAGATACAAGCTAGACTGTTAACCCTCGGGTGCCCATTCGGATCCTCCTCTGAGGCAAAATTGGGGCCCCAGGGGCAGGGCATCGTCACAGTTGGCTGCACTGTCCTCACACCAATGCCTGAAATAGCTCCAAAAGCCAGGCAGTTCTGAGGCTAAGCATTGCCCCTCCCCCGCCCCCCTGCCCTTAACCATCACTGTCTTGAAGTGCCTGGGACAAGGGTGTCTTCCTGAGCATCCTTCCCCCTGCTCCCCCCGGCCCCCGCCCCGGGATGGAGCCACGCTGTGCCTTCCTCTCTGCCACCCATTTCTCCCCATCTTTCCCGGCCCCCTGAGGCCCCTCCTCCCTGTAGCCTCCCTGGTAGCCCAGCCAGGGCCTCTTCTCCCTGGTGAGAGCTGGCGAGCACTGAGCTTTCAGTTATATGTAAATCAGCGTGTCACTGTGGGCTGCTTCAGAGCCTCCTTGTGGTTTTCCATGCGCTGTTTATTTGCAGTATTTGTCTCATCCTCTGGATTACTGAGGCAGAGCCCAGAGCCTAGGAAGGTGCCAGCCCTCACCCCACCCTAGCAGCATTTCTCTGAATCTGGGGGAGACTTGGGGCCGAGGGGGGGCTGAGGGGTGAGGATGAGGGAGAGAGGAAAGAAGGGGAATGAATGACAGGGTGTCAGGAGCCAGTTCTCTGACTTTCCTCTGGGGCTGAGCAGTTACTGGGTTGAAAGACAGGAGAGAGCTCAGACACATCCTGGCCGTGTTAAGAGCTGGCTGGCTGGCTGTACAGCCTGATGGGGCTCCGCTAGGCAGGTGTCAGCCGGGACGGACTGGCATTGCCGCTGCCTCCTGTTGATCTTGACACACAGACACCCAGGGCTCCAAAGGTCTCTAGCACGGGACAGGTTCCCGGCGAAACTGAGTTTGTTTCCAGTAGCAGAGCCAGAACTGTGTGGGATCAGGAGGGAAGAAGGGCTGGGCCCGAGGGATCTGTTTCTGGCTCACAGTCTGGAAGCCAGTGCACATACATGAACTTGAGAGGAATGGGCAGCTCATAGGATGCCTGGCTCCGTGTTTGATGTTGCAAGAACAGGAAAATGAGTAGAAGCAAGTCCCTCATTCAAGGAGTTTCTTGTGAAACTGGAGTTTAGGCTGGTAGGCATCCCTTCCAGGTCCTCATTACAGTTCAATGTGTAGTCGGGCTTGGCCTGGGTAAATCTGGGAAGGCTTCTTGGAGGAGGTGACACTGAGGTTGTCATCAAGGGAGAGCAAGCTTGTGCTGGGACTGTTAGGCAATCCCCAGAAAGCTGGATTTGGGAAAGGCTGCATCCTGGGGTGAAGGATAGCACCTGTAGCCTTGTAGATGTGAGGAGGGGGCGGCTTGGGGAGCGTAAGAGCTGAGGAGAAATGGTGCTCTCTCTGTCACAGACATGGCTGGGCCCCCGGCTACTGCTGGTCTGTCTCCTGGTGAGCAGGAGTATTACCGAGGAGGAGTCGAAGCACTGTAGCCACATGATCGGGGACGGACACCTGCAGCTGCTGCAGCAGATGGTGAGTGTGTGGCCAAGCCGATCCTACCTTCTCCTCAGGGGGAAACTGAAGCAGGAGCCAGGGAGAAGGTCAAAGAGACGGGTGGCATGCTCCCCTCATGCTCCCCTCATTGACCTTCTGAAAGTCAGGGCCTCTGACCCCCCTGCAGACACAGGCACGGTGGGCTCCCAACTGGTTGCCTGGGTAAAGGATTGCCTGGAATGTCAATCACAGATTCTCCATGTGGAGCCTGCCGTCTATCCCTCATGGGATGCTTCTCTGAGGAGCCAGCCCAGGCTGCCTGCTGTGTCCAGATGTTGCCGCTAGCTCCCAATTGGGACACCAGCCTGGGGCCAGGGCCTCCCCAGATTTGGAGTGGAGGCTCCGGCCTAACCCCCAGCCCTCCGCCCCCGTGGCCCTGGCTCCTGCTCGAGCCCTAGGGCTGGGATGGCCAGCTCACCCTGGCCATGAAGGAGCCTGTGCCTCCTGGCCGGGCCAGCAGAGTCATCAACAATTCCCAACGTGGCTCAGCCAAGCAGAGTCCGTTTGCTGTCATAGTCGTTCTGCTCAGAAGAGCGTTTACCATCCCTCTGGCCAGCCAGGCAGGGTGGGGCACCACTGGTGAAGGCCAGCTCCTGGGCCCTGAGCTTGGGGCCTGCAGGCTGGGCCTCCTGCCTCTTTTCCTCCTGTGCTCGCTGCCACAGAAACCCAGGGGAGACCAGGAGCCACTGTCCGAGGCTTAGAATCACAGAACCACTGCTGGCGGGGGAGGGAAGGGGATTTGCGGGACGCAACAGGGGTTTTTCGGGGCATTAAACCCCAGCTCGTACAGATCCTGAATCCCCAGAACTTGTCTAGCCTCTGCTTGAATTCCTGCTGTGACAGGGAGCTCACTACCACCCACTGGAGCTGCTGTCATGGAGGGGAAAGTAGAAGTAGAAGGAAGAGACTTCTTATCCTTTGCCAGTCCTCCCTTGGGCATGTGGGAGGCACAGGTCTGCCCCTATTTCCTTTCCAGGTGTGGCTGGGGAAAGTAGATGAGGCTCAAAGCCCGATCCACCCAGAAACCCTGGTCCCCATTGTTAGGAGAGCTCAGCCGAGCTGCGGATGCCCTGCCACCACTGGCCGCTCTCTCTTACAGATTGACAGTCAGATGGAGACCTCGTGCAAAATCCCCTTTCAGTTTGTGAATGAGGATCAGCTGGTGAGTTATGGCTACTTACAGGCCCCAATGGGTATGCACTCCTCAGGGTGGGTAGAGTGGGAGCATGAGGGCTGGAGAAATCCTAGAGCCGGGCAGGATGAGGTGTGAGGACCCCTGGGTGCCCAAGTCTGGGATGCCAGGGTCCAGGGCTCGACAGGGTGAGGGGCTCAAGTCCCCTGCTGCTCCCTTTCCCTGGCCGGGCACATGACAACGTCTTCCTATGGGCCAGGCGCTTTTTTTTTTTTTAACTATATTTTATTGACTTTTTGGGATAGAGTTAGAAACATCCATCAGCTGCCTCCTGCACACCCCCTACTGGGGATGTGCCCGCAACAAAGGTACATGCCCTTGACGGGAATCGAACCGGGGACCCTTCAGTCCGCAGGCCGACGCTCTATCCGCTGAGCCAAACCGGTTAGGGCCTGGGCCAGGCGCTTTTCTAACTTAATCTTGATGGAACCTCGATGTGGTCCACAAGTCTTGTTTATGGTCCCCAGCGAGATGAAGGGAGCACAGCTAGTACGCGGTGGAGGTCTGACCCGCACCGGGCAGGCGGGCTGGCTCCAGGGCCGACCAACGCTTCTGGCACAGGCATTGCTTATGGAGGTCACCTCCGTCTAGCTGACAGACCAGCAGCCAGGAGACCGGTCCAGCCCTTTCCCTCGTCCTCCTGCCCCACCTCCCAACCAGACACCAAGTGATGCGGGGTTGGCCTCCCCATCAGTTGCTTTGACAATTTCTAGTCCTTCCCAAATGTCCTCGCTGCTGCCAGTGCACCCCTCATCCCACCACTAAGGGGAGCTCTCGGAACCCTAACCTGCTACTTCCTTTTCCCTCCCCCAAACTTGTCAGGGGCCCCCTCATCCAGAAGAAAGCCTAGATTGCTTAGCCTGGGGTTTATTAGCACCAGGCCCCACCCACTACCCCCATCCCTTGCTCCTTCCTTCCCACAAGCCTGTAATGCCTGGCCAGCGCCCCCACCTCAGCCCTGTTCCCGAGTTTGTTCCTCTCTGTGCCCCACATCTAGGCACCGCGATGCCCAGAAGTTGTCCCCGTCTCTGAGTTCCTCCACACCTGACCCATATATACTTCTGCCAGATCGGGAGGCCACCTCCCAGTGCAAAGAACACCCTCTGTATTTCATTCATTGGGTGCCAGGAATGCTCCTTCCAGACAGTGAAGCTCTCTCTAATCAGAATCCACATTTCCCTCCCTGCACCCCAACCCCCACGGTGCCAGATCCCAAAGAAAGAGAGCGAAAGGCCAGCTGAGGGCAGCAGCCTCTCCCCTACCCCGGGGTTGGGATCGGGGTCGGGGTCGGGCAGGCTGCAGCCCTCCATCTGCTGGGGTGGGCGCATGTGCCAGACCATCAACTCCAGGTTCTCCTTTTCCAGAAAGACCACGTGTGTTACATTAAGAAAGCCTTTTTCTTGGCGCAAGACATCATGGAGGACACCATCAGCTTCAAAGACAACACCTCCAATGCCATCGCCCTGGTGAAGCTCCAGGAGCTCTCCGTGAGGCTGAAGGACTGCTTCCCGCAGGTCTACGAAGAGCAGGACACGGTAGGAGGCCCTGGAGCCAGAGCCCGGGGTCAGGGCAGGGGCTGGCTGTGTGGTCCCCGCCCTCCCACACCCCCAGAGCAATCACTTTCCTCACCCACTCCACTGCGAGCTCTCTCTCTCTCTCTCTCTCTCTCTCTCTCTCTCGTTGCTCCATCCACACATCTTTGCTAAGGGCTGGCTGTGTGGGAGGCGCAGTGCTAGGCCTCGACAGAGTCTCCAGGAGCAAGAGCTACCTGGTTCCAAACCTCATGGAGCGTGCAGTCAAATGAGATTGGCAGCCATTAAACAATAACAAGCAAAACAGAATTACCAGCCATGTGGACTCTTCCTCCATCCCACAAATAGTTAACGAGTGCCTACTGTGTGTCACGTACTGTTCTAGACACCAGGAAACCAAAGACGGGCAGAAATCCCCACGTTCACGGAGCTTACATTTGGGGGTGGTGAGACAGTTCACAAAATACAGGTCCAACATGTGGCATGTCGGATGGCAGGAGCTGCGTGGCCGGAGAGAAAAGCGGGGGAGGGAAGACCTGCAGGAGTGGAGCGGCGATGGGGGAAGGGGGGCATGAAGGAGCCCCTATGAGAGGGAGAAATAGGACTCATTTAAGAGGGGGACGAGGAAGAGCCAGGGAAGGCTTCTGAGGAAGAAAGTAATTTTTTGAGGCCCAATGGTGGGTAAGTTAGGAAGCAACAAGGCTGGTCAGAGCATCCCAGAACAGAGCATGCCATGCACGGGCCCTGAGCTGAGCAGGAGCGTGCACATTCAGGACCCAGAGGGGTGCAGCATGGCCCAGGTGTGGAAGTGAAGGGCGGAGAGGATCCCTGAGGCCCTGACCGTGTGGGATTTGGCCTAAAGAGTGAGGCAGCGTGGTGAGCAGGCCAGTGACTGGACCTAGCTGGCCTTGAGACCCTTCTGGTTGCTGTGCAGAGAAGGGGCTGTGGGAGCAGGTTTGGAGGCTGGCAGACCAGCAGAAGGCCCAAGTCCTAGCCTGAGATGGGATTTGGCCACGTGGAGGTCAGTGTCACTGGCTGGTGCCAGATCAGGCTGAATAGAGCGGAACTCGGCTCCAGAAGATGCAAAGACAGAGGTTGCCAGAGGCAGTGTGGGATTGAGGGAGGAAGCCTTTTTTAATAAGAGAGGTAGTAAATCTGTGGTTGCACAATATTAAAGTTCTTAAGACTCGCTTGGGGAGCTTATTTAAAACCCAGATTCCCAGTGTGCACCCCTAGAGCAAGCATGTCAAACTCGCTGCTTGTGGGCCGCAGGCTGCGAGTTTGACATGCTTGCAGAGTCTGATTCATGGATCTGCAGATGGGGCCAAGAATTTGCATTTCAACAAGCCACCCACCCTGTGAATGCCCACGGGACAGACTCTAGGAGGCAAGAAGGCCTGGGAGGTAGAGGAGCTAGTCTCCTGCGGGACACTGGGGAGGGATTCGGGCTACTGAGGAGAGAAGACAAAGCTTGTGGACACAGTGGGCATCAGGGGCCTTCTGGCTGACGGGCCGTTTTCTCCAGGAAGAGGCCAGAGAGCCAGGGTGGCTCTTTACAGCGCCTGGGGGAGTCTGGCAGATGAGGAAATGGCTCCAGACTGGATCATCCATTTGGCCAGAGTCACCTCGCTCGGGCCCAGGTCTTCTCATTCCTGCAGCCCTTCATCATTCATCTGGTCCACAGTGATGAGGGGCCTGCTGTGCCCGGGCCATGGACACGCAGCCATGCCTACAACTTCACAGCCTAGCCAAGTTCTACCCTGTGCAGCTCCGTTAGGGGAAGCTTGGTATCTGGAAATCCTCAGCGAGTAGGCCACAGATGATGCCATAGGCGTGCATGGCACTGCCTGGTGTGTGTGTGACAGGCGGGCCCCCCACGGAGCCCTGAGGAATGCCCGCGTTAGAAGTCAGGTGGCGGAGCCTGGTCAGGAGACGGAGAAGGAGCTGCCGAGGGTGGGAGGAAAGGCAGCGAGTGTGTGTGAGGGGTCCCAGCGCTCCAGCCTGCGTCCCCCAAGCAGAAGAGAAAAGAGTAGCTCAAGAGATGGGGTTGGGGCAGCCTTGGACCTCCTTCCAAGACACACCAACGCCAGAGAAGGACCCACGGCCATGGCCTGCTCCAGGCCATGCTCCACACCACGGCACCACCCACCCACCTCCCTGATAACCCTCACGCTGGCTCTCTTGGCTCTGTGGTAAGGTCAACAGTTCTTGACATGGCCAGCCAGGGCCTGCAGGTCCTGGCTGACCCCTCTCAGCTGCATCTCTCGCCGCTCTCTTCCTGGATGGTAGTACTGTAGCCGTTCTAGCTTTCTTTTCGTCTTTCAACAGTCCAGGCTCTTTCCTGCCTCAGGACCTTTGCACAGTCTGCTGCCACCGCCCGGACAGTTCTCTCCAACTCCGCTTCCTTTCCTGGTTGCCTTTTGCTCATCTTTTAGTCAGTTCTTAGGCACACTGTCATACACGCTCCGGTCATTCAGAACTCCCTCACATTCAGGACTCACCGCACTTGTAGCAATGGTTTGGGTACCTGTGCCTTGCTGGACTCAATGTCCAACTCGGCCAGGAACCACCTCTCTCAGTCACTGCATGATTCCCAGGTAATGACCATATGCCTGGCACATATCCGTGACTAAACGAGATAGCTCCTGGCCTCCGGACTGATTCTGCTGCAAGCGAGGGGAGAAGGGAGGGAGAACATGAAAGAGGAAAAGGAGGCAGATGTGAGAAAGGCCACGGAAGTTAGACAGACAAGTTAAAGACGCTGGGCCAACGCTGAGCCTCACCCCGGGGACCTGCTCTCCTTCCAGGCCTGTGTCCAAAATTTCTCTGAGTCACCCCTCTGGGCGCTGGAGAAGATCAAGAATGTCTTTAATGAAACAAAAAACCTCCTTAAAATGAACCAGAGCATTTTCAGCAAGAATTGCAGTGACAGCTTCGCCAAGTGCTCCGTCCCAGGTAAGCAGCAAAGGGACCAGCACGGGTGAGGCAGGGGAGAGCGTGTGGAAGACTGGGGACTGGGTGGTGGGATGTGGGGCTGTGGGGACCCCCAGAGGCAGCCTGGCTGCTACTCGTCTCCTGTGTGTGTAGATGTGCTTATTTTGTGTACATATGTGGCTTCGTGCATCTCTGGGTGGTCCTTGGCACATGTCTCTTCTGACATGTGTGTGCATGTACACCTACATATGTCTGCATGTCAAGGCATCAAGAAGGACCATGCTGGTGGCTGTGAGATTAGGGAGCGGGAAAGGGGGCCCCTCTGGGAGAGCCCTGTAGGCATGGAGGCTCTCCGGCTCCACAGGGCGGCTGAGCACACGGGGGGTTCCGTGGAGAGAGCAGAGGCTCCGCCTGGGAGTCAGGCCCCTGGCTCTGAGAACCCCGCTGCCAATCACCAGGATACCCAGGCTCCCGAAGTCCTCAGGACTCCCTGAGTGTCCCCTCAAGGGACAGGCTGGATTTGAAGTCTGAGCATCATTCCAACTCTCCCAGGGCTGGCACCGGCTGCACACGTGCGCCCTCCGTGTCCTCGTCTCTGCGTCTCGTGTCATGTGTCCGTGCAACCTTGCTCCCCGGGGCAGGGACTGAAGCCCTGCCACCTGGCACCTGCTGGCGGCCAAGTCCAGTCTCCTTGTTCCAATCCCAAGGCCTCAAGCCTTGGCCTCAGTCCAGCCCCAGCCATTCCTGCCTGCGGCCGCGGCCCCTGCTGTGCATAGCACCACCTTGCTGCTTCCAGCAGTGCAGTGGGGCTTGGGGTGTCTTGCGTTAGCCCTTGAGGCCTCTGCTCACCCCTGGCTTGGCGTCTGGCCCCCTGGAACCCCAGGAAGAGCTTCGCTCTGGTCTTCCCCAACCCCAACCCCCAGGCTGCGCCTCTCAATCCTGCTCTTTGTTCTCACCCACCAAGACCCTGCATTTGCACCTTCCCTGCTTGTGTCAGTCCTGTCATGCCCTCGGCCCCAGCGCTGAGTTAGCGGGTGCGGGGACCCTCTCAAGTCCCTCCGGGAACGCTGTGCTGGAGGCCGGTGACTCTAGCTCCTCCGTCTTCCTCTCTCCTTCTGTGGTTCTTTCAGATGTGGTGACCACGCCTGATTGCAACTGCCTGTACCCCAAAGCCACCCCTAGCGGTGACCTGGCCTCTGCCTCCCCTCAGCAGCCCCTTGCCCCCGCCATGGCCCCTCTGGCTGGCTTGCCCTGGGCTGACGCTGAGGGGACAGAGGACAGCTCCCTCTTGCCCAGTGAGCAGCCCCTTCGCACAGAGGACCCGGGCAGTGCCAAGCAGCGACCACCCAGGAGCACATGCCAGACCTTTGAGTCACCAGAGACACCAGGCGCCGAGGGAGGCCCCGTCGGAGGTTCACCTGAGCCCCAGCCCTCAGTTGGTGCCCCCGTCTCTGGGATGGAGGACGTTCTCAACTCCGTGTTGAGCGCTAACTGGGCCCTAGAAGAGGCCTCTGGAGAAGCTAGTGAGGGGCCTGCACCCCGAGGCCCAGAGCCCGCCCTCTCCAGGCTGGGAGGAGGCAGCGTGCAGGCGGAGGCCATCAGACACAGCAACCTCATCTCAGCATCTCCACTCCGCGCATCAGCCAAGGGCCAACCGCCAGCAGATGGAACTGGCACCCCCCGGCCCAAGGTGGGCCCTGGGAGGCCCGCTGGCCAGGCCCGGAGTCACACAGCTGAGAAGAGAGACCGTCCACCTGTGCCGCCCAGAGATGCCCAGGAGCCAGGCTCTGCCAGGCCCCTGCTCCTGCGCCCGAGAGGCCTCAGCCGGCCCTCCACCCTGTCTGCGCAGGCCAGGCTTCCCAGCAGCCACGCCTGGGACAGTGTGCTGCCCCTTGGGGTGCCACAGGGCAGGAGGAGCACCCGGGCACGGAGGAGCACCGCCGGGCTGGCAGGAGGACTAAGTGAGGGGGCGGCCGCACCCCATGCCCATTTTAACCCCGTTCCTTTGACAGACATAGGCCGGGTGCTGCCGTCCTCCACCCCCCGGCCCGTCGAGTTTGTCCACCCCCTGCTGGTGCCCAGCGGCATCCTAGTCCTAGTCCTGCTGGCCGTGGGCGGCCTGCTGCTCTACAAGTGGCGGCGGCGGGTAAGAAGAGCCCGGTGGCCGCCTCCCGGGGACCGTGGCACAGCGGGCGGAGGAGCAGGTCCGGGCAGGCTGGCTGGGGGGCAGCCTGGGTCCTTCAGACGCTCACACCAGGAAGCTGGCTGAGCGCAGAGAAGGGCAGGTGGACAGGGAGGGTTTTTTCAAGATTGGGGGGCTCAGGGTAGAAGGTCAGCGGAAGCGCGGGGCAGCAGGGAGCCGGAGAGAATATTCCTGGGCCAGAAGCACGTGGAGGAATGTGATGCTGTGTGGACCAGGGCAGGGCCTGGGGCCGGGACGTAGGAGACAGCCTAGCAGGGCGGAGACTGGGGTCACCAGCACAGAGGCCTCAGGAAGCTCCCCTGGCCCTGTGGCTGATCCCCACTTGTCAGTAGCTGGGGGAGCCCTGCCTGGGGATGGGACCATGTCCCCCGGCCTCCCCAGCTGCTCAGTGAGCTGCCCTTTTCTGTCCCCAGAGCCATCGAGAGCTACAGACCGTGGATTCTCCCCGGGAGCGACCTGAGGGCAGGTGAGAGTCGGGGCTGGGGTGGCTCTGTAGGCATCGGGGGCCTGTCTTGGCACCTGTTTCCCCTCTACATTTGGAGGACACTTCCTCCCACTTGCTCTGAGGCAGTGGAGCTTGGAACAGGATGGGGGAGGAGAGAAGGAAGGGTCTGGGATTTCTCCTGATTTCGTCACAGGGTGAGGCAGGTCTGGGTCTCCTGGACCTGAGAGGGTTAGAGCACATGTGCGGGGGGCGGGGGCCCCACTTAGGGGGTTTCCTCACTCCCCGGATTCACTGGAGTCTGACGTCAGCCCTGTGCTCCACCCGCAGCCCCCTGACCCGACGTGAGGACAGACGGGTGGAAACGCCAGTGTAGAGGGAAGGCTAAGGTAAGCCTCTGGTTTTGGATCCCTCTCCACCCCTTAAAATTAGCTCCGTCCTTTTCCCTCCCCCTAACAGGGAGATACCGCCGGCTCCCCCGAGGCCCACACACTTGGCTCGCGCCCCTCTCTCCTCTTTCCACCCATCACCAGGGCGGCCAGCCTCTCCTTTCTGGGTCCGCAGGGCCCCTCCATCCCCTCCACCCTGTCTGAGGCCAGACCCATTCCCTCTGCACTGGCTTGTTGTTGTCGTCCTCCCCCACCTCCTCCTCCTCCCCCTCCTCCTCCTCCTCCTCCTTCTCTTCCTCCTTCTTCTTCTCCTCCTTCTTCTTCTCCTCCTCCTTCTTCTTCTTCTTCTCCTCCTCCTCCTTCTCCTTCTTCTTCTCCTCCTTCTTCTTCTCCTCCTCCTTCTTCTTCTCCTTCTCCTCCTTCTCCTTCTCCTTCTCCTTCTCCTCCTCCTCCTCCTCCTCCTTCTCCTCCTCCTTCTCCTCCTCCTTCTCTTCCTCCTTCTTCTCCTCCTCCTTCTTCTCCTCCTCCTTCTCCTTCTTCTCCTCCTCCTCCTCCTCCTTCTTCTTCTTCTCCTCCTCCTTCTTCTTCTCCTCCTCCTTCTTCTTCTCCTCCTCCTTCTTCTCCTCCTCCTTCTCCTTCTTCTCCTCCTCCTCCTCCTCCTCCTCCTTCTTCTTCTTCTCCTCCTCCTTCTTCTTCTCCTCCTCCTTCTTCTTCTCCTCCTCCTTCTTCTTCTTCTCCTCCTCCTTCTTCTCCTCCTCCTCCTTCTTCTTCTCCTCCTCCTTCTCCTCCTCCTTCTCCTCCTCCTTCTCCTCCTCCTTCTTCTCCTCCTCCTTCTCCTTCTTCTCCTTCTTCTCCTCCTCCTCCTTCTCCTTCTCCTTCTCCTCCTCCTCCTCCTCCTTCTCCTCCTCCTTCTCTTCCTCCTTCTTCTCCTCCTCCTTCTTCTCCTCCTCCTTCTCCTTCTTCTCCTCCTCCTCCTTCTTCTTCTTCTCCTCCTCCTTCTTCTTCTCCTCCTCCTTCTCCTCCTTCTCCTCCTCCTTCTCCTCCTCCTTCTCCTCCTCCTCCTCCTCCTCCTTCTCCTCCTCCTCCTTCTCTTCCTCCTTCTTCTCCTCCTTTTTCTTCTTCTCCTCCTCCTCCTTCTCCTTCTCCTTCTCCTTCTCCTTCTCCTCCTCCTCCTTCTCCTTCTCCTTCTCCTTCTCCTCCTCCTCCTCCTCCTCCTCCTCCTGCTCCTCCTCCTCCTCCTTCTCCTTCTCCTTCTTCTTCTTCTTCACCTTCTTCTTCTTCTTTTAAATAATTCTTTATTGTTGAAAGTATTACATATGCCCTCTCCCCCGCCCCACCCCTATTAAGTGTTGACTTCTTATTTCTGCCCTGAGCTGCTACTCTTGCTGCCACCGCCCACACCAGAGCCCCCCAGATCCTCCTGTCAGATCCTCACCCTCCTGGAGAGTTTCAGTGGCTGTGCATCGCCAGCCACTTCAACCCGCCCTCTCCGCTTGGCCCCCAAACCCCCCGGCAGCTGCTGCTCTGAGTATCTCTCACCAGTTTCTGTTCTGCTTGCACCCTGGTCTGACCCTTCTCCCCAGCCCAGATGACCCCCATCCCTGCTTTGAATTCATGGAGCCTTAGAGCCTTAGTGTTGGAAGGGCTCTCAGAGGTCACTAGGCCGAGCGTCCCACCCCAAAGGGGCCTCCCCTCTCTGCCTCCCAGTGTCCGATCACGCACTCAGAGAGCCAGGCAAGCTCCCCGCCGTCTCCGATAGCATCCATAGCACTGTGAGGAAACCCTTCCTCAGGCGAGGTCTAGTGGCTTTTCCGCCACTTCCCATGCCCCGTGATGATCCTCCCTCTACTGTCATGAGAGCCCTCTAAAACCTAAAGCCAGCTATCCACGTCCCCTTTAAGACTTCTCAAAGCTCGCTGTGGCCAAGTCCCTCAAACATTCCTTATATGATGTGGTTTTCAGACCCCTCACCATCCTGGTCGCCCTCCTTTGGACACACTCGTTTGTCAGTGTCCCCTGCCCAGCCCTGGACACAGTGCTCCAGACGTGGTCTGACCAGCTCAGAGTGCATGGGACTGTTGCCTGCCTTGACCTGGACAGTATTCTGCTATGCGCACAGATTAAGTTTGCATTAGTTTTTTGGACTTTTTTTTTTTTTTTAACAACTGCATCATATTGTTGTCTCATATTTAGCTTGTGGTCTATTGAAAGCCCTAGTTCCCTTCCCCATAAGCCGCTGTCAAGCCAGACCTCTGTCCTCTACTTGGACAGATTCATTGTTTTAACCAAAGATTAGTTTATATTCGTCCTTGTGAAAACTGCCCTGTGGGTGTCTGCCCATCACCGAGCCACTGAAATTGTCCCCCTCCCAATCCTGTCTCCCTGACCCTCCCAAGTGTGTCTCCCGCACATTGGCCGGCGTCCTCGCCCCCGTGGATAAAGGTGTGACCCTCGTGACTCCTTGCCCCTGGCTCTCGGGCCAGGCGGCCCCGTCCTCCTCCTTCCCCTCCCCTCCGCCCACAATTAGCCATAGGAAGTCTTCCTTCCTGACACCTCCTCTGGTCCCTCCTGTCACTCACACCCCTCTGCCCTTTTGTATTTGGTTAATACTGTATGGATTTGCACTTACTCGGGTGTTGTTTTTATGCATTTCAATCCTTGTTTTACGTGTATGTGTACATCCCGCACCCCCGAACCAGGCTGTAAGCCCCTTGCGGGCAGGGACTATGTCTTCCACTTTTTTGGCATTTCTTTTTCTGCCCCAGGTTCCAATACAAAGAGGGCTTCTCCGCACGTGGCCAAGCATTCAATAAACATTGACCGACTGGCTTCAGGGCCGACAGACCCGTGGACTCTGGCCAGCTGTGTCTAGTTAATCAGCCTTCTGACTAACCTGTTAACCAGCTAACTCAGTGACTCTGACTGACCAGCTGGTAACCGCCTAGTTGGCTACCTGTTGATTGGGGGAGCTGATTGGCTAACGGACTGGCTGGCCGACGAGTTGGGGCAACCTATCAAGTTTCACCCCCTGCCCAACGCAAGCCAGCGCCTTAGGGCCTTCCCAGGTGTAGGGCGCCAGGCCTGGCCACGCCCAGGACATGGGGGATCCGACGAATGTTCCACACCAGGGCAGCCTATTCAGAAAGGAGCACAAGTAACACACCTGGGCCCCGAGGTCTGCTGGAGGGTGTGGAGAGCGGGTCAGAGGGACACTGGCAGGGTGGTCTCCGAGCCAGGCACTCGGAGTCTCAGGGAGAGTCAGGGCCAGTGCCAGCCTGATGGCCACTGTGACAGGAGAGGTGGGTGAGGGGCCCTCAGAGAAAACCTCCCTCCCTCCCTGTCGGAGCTCACCCACTGGGTCCTTCTTCCCTGTGGCCCAGCTGCGCCTAGTGTGGCTCATGTCCAGTCCAGGGCTCCTCCCTCCTGTCCCTCCAGAGCCTGGGAACGGGCTGGGAGCCAGAGGGCTGGTCCCATCTCTTGCCTTGCCCATCACAGCCTTGGCCAGCAGGGCCTAGGATGGCCCGGGAGGGGAGCTCCACACAGGGTCCAAAGTCAAGCTGCTGGCCGCAGTCCAGGGGATTTCTGGTCTGAGAACAAAGCGTTCTGAGGATGCTGGGCAAGGGGACAGGCTGGGGGCGGGGTGGGGAGAGAGCAGGGCCCTCAATCACATGCAAGATGCAGGGAGGCCCATCCGGAAGGAGGCTGCTTAGGGTGAGCATGTGATAGGGAGGGATTTCCTTATCCTGGGACCACCTCTGGTTCCTCCTCTTCAGTTACCTCTGCTCTGCTGTCCCCAATATGGTGTGTACCCCCCCTCTGTGATGAATGCCTAGAGGTGGACATGAGAACTCTCTTTGCTAGAGTTAGCCGGGCTCGCCCTTGGCTCACCGGGCAGAGGCCAGTGACATGGTCTTGCCCGAGGAGGGGCCTGAGGGCACTCGAATGCCCCCTTCCTTCCCTCAGACCCCTCTGCCTGAGCAATGCCTTGCATCGCTGCTTAGACCCCCACCAGGCCCGCCCCTCCCGCTGTGGTCCTTGCTGCCCCAGGAGGAGGCAGGAGGTGAGGGCAGTCTGGCCCGCGGCTTGGACCCCTGCCAGAGAAAGCGGCCTGGCCCTTGCGGTGTCTGGGTGGCCGGGAAGGCGAGGGCAGGGATGGGAGGAAGTCCTCCCTACAGCACCAGCCCACAGGAACGCCAGGCGCCCCCACGCATGTCCTCGGTGACCCCTCCCTTGCTCCCACTCGCTGATGGGCCTCTCTTTCTCTCTCCCACAGCTGGGCGCACAGGACAGTCTCTCCACGGCAGGAGATGTTACGGGGCGTCCACCCGCCGCCTCCTCCGCCATCCTCCTGGGAATGTGGCCTGCCGGCCAGGACCAGAGAAGAGCAGCTGGGCTGGCCCCTCCACCCTCGACCCCCCAGACTGGACTGACTAGGAGAGGGCTGGAGTCTGCCTCATGCTGCTGATATTTATCGTGGGCCCTGGGGGCTCCCATCTGCTTGAGGGGGGCTGGCGAGCCCGGAGGAGTACCCTCTGCCCCTGGGGCTGTGCCCTCCTCCCACCCCCTCCAGCCAGCACCTGGGCAGGGACCCAGAGGCCCGTGGATGTGGACAGCAGGGTGGGCGCCGAGGAACGGAAGAACCCTTGCACCCAGAGGACCTGTCTGGATCCCTGCCCCACGGAGCAGGCCCATGTCACAGAGATGCCGGAGACTGGCAGGGCGGGACAGTGTCGGCTGGTCTCCGGGAAAGGTGGGCGGCCCAGAGCCGGGATGAGAAGGCCTGCCCGCCGCGCCGACAGCCCTCCACTGGCAACGCTGGTGCCAGGAGGAGAGGGAAGGCCAGCCCTGCCCTCGGGACCTGCTGGGCTCTTGATGCCAAGGTGAAGCCCAAGGCTGGCCACTGCCCCACCGGCCCTCCAGAGCCTGCCGGAGCTGCCCCGGGACGCCGTACAGGGGCGCCCCTCTCGAAGGAAGCCATTGCACTGTGAAGACTGGACCTGCCTGCTGTACAGCCCGCCCGGCCGTCCAACGCACATCTGTCCGCCCTCCGCCCTCCAGCCTCCCCAGCTTCTGCACTGACTGCCCGAGCCGGCCTCACCCGTCCCACCGACCGAGGGAGCCCCTGAGCCCTGACCTTCCGCTGATCTGGCCTTCGACTCCCGGGGGTGGACGGGGCGGGAGGACGCCTGGGCCCCCGCCAGAGCAGGTCTCTAGGCTGCTGTTGGCCCAGGTTTCTGCATTTTGCACTTTGACGTTCCCAAGAGGGAAGTGACTAGTGGGAGGGAGAGAGTGGGGAGGGCAGAGACAGACACAGGGAGGGTCTTTGAAATGATGGGTATGGCCCCTGATGTTGGGGGAGGCGTCCCCGCCCCTGATCCTGGCCACAGCCAGGCCACTGCCCGCGGGCATCCGGGGCTGAATGGGCTGTCCCTGTGAGGGGCCTGGAAGGCAGTGATACCTCCAGCTCTCACCCCCACGCACCCACCCAGGACCACAGTCTCTGTGGCCAGGCAAGCCAGGGTGGGAGAGGGACTGAGCATCTATTCCCAAGTCTGCCTTGAGGGCCTCAGCTTCCTGGGCCAGCCCCCGGCTGCAGCTCCAGAGCTGGGCCGCAGGTGACAGGGCGGTCAGTTGCCCTTGGTCCCTCTGTGTAGCTACATCCCCTTCTCTCCTGCTGCCCTGGGCCCTCCATGGAGAGACCCGCCCTGCTGGCCGCTAGGCAGGGCCCCCCACCTTCCCTTCCTGCCCTTGAAAGTGAAGGTCACTGGTCCCTGACAGCTGAGGGAGGAGCAGAGGATTCTCCAGTGGGGCTCTGCCTCCTAGTCATAGACTCTATATCTGATGCCAGAAAGTATGTATTTAAAAAGTGGAAGGAAACAAACAAACAGAAAGTGGAAGGAAACAAACAAACAGAAAAAGGTATTTCTGCTCCACCCTCACGACCCTTAAGCGTATAGTATTTTCAGAGTCAAGAAAGCAAAGAGCTTCCTTCGGAAAGGGGTTGGCTTTGCTTTCCTGCCTCGGGCGCGGGAGGGCCCAGGGCCCCTGGGTGGCTCCCCGGCCGGCCGGCCGCACGGGACCCTTCTTTTCTCTGAGAAAGCCGAGAGGGAACATTGGCTCACACACTGTGAGATTTTGTTTTTACACTTGGAAGTGATGAATTATTTTATATAAAGTCATTTAAATATCTATTTAAAAAATAGGAAGCTGCTTATATATTTAATAATAAAAGTGCACAAGCTGCCACGTGTGAGTCCTGGGAAAAGTTGCTTTTGGGGTGGGGGTGGCAAACACGGAGGGTGGGCATCAGCTGCTGGGTGAGACCCCGCTCAGAAAGCTTCTTCGAAGACACGTGGGGAAGGAAGGTTCTCTCCAGGCTCCCGCCTTGTTACCCAAACCTCCCGCATCTCGCTTCCCAGACACCCTCCTCTGCGCATCGGTTTAATAGGGAAACACAGAGCAGCCAGACCTCAGCCTGGCCACCGGCCGCTGCCCGGCCCAGCCCAGCCTGGGAAAATGGCTGGTTGGGCTCTGTCCAAGGGGGAGGGGCCTGCAAGGACCAGGCTCCTGACCTCTGACCCCTGCTGTCCAGGTCCTGGCAGAGCTCTGAGGTGAATGGGGAAGGTCTCTGGGCTGGGAAGTGGGTGAGGCTGGGAGGGGGAGAGAGGCAGCAGGTTGTGGGAGGGGCCTCAGGGCCTGATCCTGCCATGAATGGAGAGGAGACCAAGGATGCCTAGGAGGCAGGGGGAGGCGGGGAGGGGGTGAGGGATGCTGGAGGGGCAGGCGATGGAAGCCCAAACACACACCCTGGGCAAGGCTGTGACAAGAGGGGCCTTCCCACTCCTGAGAGTGTGATGGACAAAGTCTTGGGTCACTGGTTCTCACCCCTGGCTCCCCTAAGAATCACTTGGGTTGAGTCAGAAGACACGGATACCCACGCTCCGCCCTAGATGAACTAAATCAGAATCTCTGGGGGAAGACTCCGACCTCAGGCATCAGAAACTTTAAAAGACATTGCGAGTGATTCCAACGTGACCTGGAGTGAGAAGCACGTAGGCTACGCCGTCTTACGTGGTGGCTGTTGAAGCTTCATTAAAATAAATGAGTGGCCATGCATTTCCTCAGTCGCACTAGCCACATGTCACAGACGCAATGGCACCCAAGTAGGGCATTTGCATCATCAAGGGACTCCTCTTGGACAGTGCTGCCCAAGACACTGTGTCTCTGCACTTAGGAGACCAAGGTTATAGGACAAGGACCGGCACCAGCCAGCTTGGCCAGGATCGAAGTTCCCAGGAGCCTCCGTCATCTCTCCCGGGCTCATGACCGCCACCCCGACCCTCGCCTCATTGCCCTGAGCTAGCTCTTCCCTGGGGACCAAAAGCCCCTCAGAAAAGAAACTTACGCGTGTATTTTCCTTCAAGGCCCAACTTGAAAGTCTCCTCCTTGAAGAAGCCTTCCTTAGCCCGACCCAGGCCCCTGAGGCCCACCCAGGCTGAGGCCTTTCCTCCTCTGTGTTCCCAGGGAGCCTTTGTGTCTGTCGGTCGGTCGCCCTGGCTGCGTGGTGGCAGGACCTCTTCTTTGGCTCCCGGTGCCGAGAAGTATCTGGCACACAGTAAGTGTTCAATAGATGTGCCGAAGATGGACCTGGCCCTGGCCTGGCCAGTGGTGCGGTGCGTAGAACATCAGCCGGTGCGCCAGAGAGTTGTGGGTTCAGTTTCCAGTGAAGGGCACGTACCTGGGTTGCAGGGCCAGTCCCCACACTGGAGGTGAGTGTGGGGAGGCAACTATTAGGTGTGCCTCTGTCTCATCTATGTTTCTCTCTCACTCTCTCTCTCCCCACCTTCCACACTCTCTCTAAAAAAATAAAATAAGAGATTGATACAGTTTTGAATGCATGAACAGGAGTGTAGTCATGTAAATTCTGACTTAAGTGGTGGCCTTTTCTAGTGCCTTACCGGTATTAGCTGATGGCATGTATTTTGAACTAGTGACCCAGTGCACGGATTCATGCACATTGAAAGGAAATTAATTAGAAGGTGGCTGGCAGGGCGGGACTTGGCGAGATGGGCCGGACGTGCCCCGGAGCCAACCTCCTAAGGTCCCTCCCCAGCCAGGCTCACCTGGGGTGGCACCATGGCTTGAAGGACATCTGCGGGGTCCCTCCGGCAGGTGGGGTCCCTCAGCCTGGCCTGCAGGGATCGGGCCCAAACCGGCTCTCCAACATCCCCCGAGGGGGCCTGGAGTGCGAGAGGGCACTCTGCGAAGTTGCTGTGGTACAGGGTGTGGAACGCAAACACAAGTGTGTAGGAAACCAGATTCGGGCTGACAGTGCCCCAGCAACAACATGACCCACAGCGGAAGGTGGAGTCTCACAGCCCCATGAGGAATTGGGCTCCCTCCTCTCTGGTTTCAGGGTGCGTCACCTGAGAACCATTGCTGCCAAGTCACTGCAGCTTGGCAGCTCCTGCGTTGAGCATCTGCCCCCTGGTGGTCAGTGCATGTCATAGCAACCGGTCGGACAGTAGGAAGGGTACTGAGCATATTAGCCTTTTATATATATAGATAACTACAATTCATGAGCCATGCAGAGAAGGCATTTTCAGCAGGAGGGTTTCCCAGCTTCTGATGGAGATGTGGCTGGGTTAGAACCCTCACTGATCCCTGGGCTGTGGACTGAATATATATTTCAAGGCCTTTATGCAAAGATTGGCAAAAACGAACAGACAAAACAACCCCCCAAAACCAAATAAACCCTGCTGCCCACTTGCCTCCCCAGAAGCTCCAGGAGGCATCCAGAAACAGGGGTCCGAGACCTCAGCAAGCCTTTCCTGGGCTTCAGAGGCCAGAGCTGCGGGAGAAATGTCATCGACAGAACAGTCCCTTTGGAAGCAGAGCAAGGGGTCTTAGGGAGCTGGCTTGGGTCTCTGACTGCTTAGCCTGTGAACTCAGGCCAGTATTTCACCTCCCTGACCTGAGATTTCTCATGTTGTATGGCTTTAAGAACACAAGCCAGGTACACCTGGGCTGACGTTCAAATGAGAGGCACGTGTGCACTCCAAAGGTCTGCCCCCAAATTAAGTGTGTTCCGGTGTTGTCCCATCAGTGGGTCTCACGGAGCCCAGACCGAACACAGCGCCCTCCAGGCAGGCCCTGGGGACCCAGGATGCTGCCAGGGCCCGGCTGTTCTCAGTGGCAGGTGGCAGAGCTGGGTGCTTCCTGCTGGGGTAAGGATTCAGGGGTTTCTGACTGGAGGGAGGGGGCAGGTAGGGGACCGGAGAAGAAAGTAGGGTGGGTTGGATGCCCGTTAGCGGGCAGGGTCAGCAACTCCGGTTTTAAGTGTGCAAGCCGAAGGGCCCGGCCAAACCCCAGACCATTATCCGGCCACAGAAAGGAAACTGAATCAGGCGACCAGGAAGAAGCCTGAGGTTAACCTCGTGCAGACAGTGGCCCACGGCAGGGGAGGGCTTGCTGGGTGTCTGGGGTCTGGATGGGTGTCTGACAACCCCTCAAACAAGACACGAAAGTCACTGGAGTGTGGGCAGTGGCCAGGCAGCCCCGAGGCCCGGCAGCACTGGCAGCATGGGGACAGAGCCCCGTTTCCCTGCTCCGGTGAGGTGCCCTCTGCCGGAGCAGCGCTGTTGTCCCCTGGTTTTCGGCTCCAGTTTCTGGGAGGGGGTGGATCAGGCCCTGCTGCCCTGGATGCTGGGACTGCTGAGGGAGCAGGAGGGCCACGCCAGCCTGGAAAGCCCCAGGGCAAAGTGACCGACCACAGAGAGCTCACTCCCAGCACCCTGCAGGGCCGTGGCTGCCACAGGGCGGCCCACATGGGTAGGTCGCTGCCAGCAGGCACCTGGGCTGAGCCGGTTCGTTGTCTCTATTAGGAGTCCGGGAAAGAGTCTGTATACCATCAGAATTAAATTGATGTTAATTTAACTGATGGTTATAACTTAAGATGCTAATGGTACCTCCCAGGGAAACCATTAAGAAAACAGTAGAAAGTATCTACTAAAAGAAACGACCAGGGAATTCAAATGCCATCCCTGAGTATTTTTCTTTGAAAGCCTCCTCGTTTTCTAGTTGTCATCGACACGCTGGGGAGCCTTAACTCCGTGAGGAGGGGAAGGGTGCGCATGCTCCTTCCCCCTGACCCCATGCACCGCTCTTCCCTTAAGATAAAATACCCAATGTCCCTTCGTTTTCCAAGCGCTTTCCCAAATAAGACTATATCTCCTCCTCACAAAAACCCTGTGAGGCAAGCTTTATAATATCCATTTTATAAGTGAGGGCTCTGAGGCTCAGAGAGGTTAGGGAAGTAGCCCAAGGACACACAGCCAGTGTGAAAGGTGGGACTAAACTGAGGTCTGTCTGATTCAAGAACAGGGCTCCTTCCTCCAAGTTCAGCTCAGCACTTGGCCCCCAAGATGCTGGCTTCCTTGTCCTTTGCTCCTTTTCCTAAATTTTAAAATATCAAACATGAACCAAAGTAAAGAGACAGTAAAAGGACCCTGCGTGTACCCAGCACTCAGCTTCAACCATTATGGGCAATCTCGACCCATCAATTTCTCCGCACACTATCCCCTGCCCACTCCCATTATTTTGAAGCAAATCCCAAATAGGTCTTTTCAAATGTGAAATTTTCAATACATGTCTTAAAAAGGTAAGTGTTTGTTTTTTAAATGTAACCACAAATATTATGACCACTTCTGAAAAATAAATAATTCCTTAATATTATCAAGTATCTAAGTTACGTGTTTTAATTTCTCTGTCTCTTTTAAAAGTTTGTTTGAATATGGACCCAAATATGATGCATACTGGTACAAGGCTATTAGTATTTTTCATTTATAGATTTCCCCTCCCTCTTATCCCCTACAAACAGTTTATCTGCTGAAAGAAAAAAAAAAAGGTTCACTTGTGCTGTACAGCTTCCCAGAATCTGGCTTTCTCTGATTGCAGGACCATAGTGTCACTAATGTGTCCTCTGCTTTTGTAAACGGGCAGTTAAATCTGAAGACTTGACCAGATTCAGGTTCAATGATCAGGAAGTTTAGAAAATGGATCATCGCCCTTGTCCTCATGACATTTTTATCTGTAAAACTTGGAGGCAGTTTAAAAGTCCGCTACCAGGGGGAAAGCTACATAATGGTAGTTCACTGTTACAGTGGGCTTGTATGCAGTCATTGATAATCATCGTTTCCAAAACGTATTCAGTGATATGAGGAATGTTTACTATATAATGTTCAGAAAAGAAGCAGGAATCAAAAAACTCACATGGTATGCCATCTATTTTATACAGAGGGAGAAGATGAAAAGAGACCACTAATTGCAAGAAAAAAAAACAATTATGCTAATAGAGGCTTTGGAATTATGGGGGATTTGTTTTCTTTATTCTTTCTGTAGAGTTCAAGTTTTAATAATATGTTCATATGACTTTTATAATCAGGGAAAATAATTTAAAATAACTTGTGAAACTCCCATATGTCACCTTGTGATTTTCCCGAAGTCACCCACAGGACCACAAAGTGTTTCCTGCACACACGCAAGGCGGTGTGACCAAATGAACAAGTGACCGCTCAGCTGCTGTTTGGCGACTGGCTTTTGATGTCTCTGGATGCTGATGTTGGTTGCAAAGGCCAGTCTGCCAGTCACGGGGGGTGGAGAACCGTTTATCAGAAAGGCCCCCGGAGAAGCCCTGGCTTAGCTGGCCTGGTCAGTGGGCGTGGGTCCAGAAAGCCCAGGGCCACCCCCTGTGCCTCCTCCACATTACTCCTCACAAGACCTCCCACTGCAGAGACACCATGTCCCCAGCAGCGAGGACAACTGGGGACAGCTCCATGCACGTGGAGCAGGGCTAGGCCAGGGCACAGCCCCCATTAGGGCATGCTGGGGGTCCCTCGCCAGGACAGAAGGACCAGGCGGCAGGTTTGAGCCAAACAAAGAAGTGAGAATTCCATTCCTTCTGCTCCCCAGTCCAGGTTAGCCCAGATCAGTGCTAAAGAAGCGTCAGACATTGGTCTGCGTGAAAAGAAGACTAGATGTAAAGGTACAGGAGGCCTGTTTCTAGTTCTGACACTCTAATCGTTGCTGGGACTGGATTCAAAGTTCCTGGGCCATTTGAACTAAGAGAGAGATTGTTTTCTCATTCATAAATGACCATTTAAATTTTGTTCTCACATGTATACCATCATACCATCAGATTGTGGCGCGCACACACACACATACACACACACACACACACACAGAGCTTGTGAGAGCCACACCACAACCCATAATTCCACTCATGCATTGCAACTCCCAGGAAACCGCAAATCACTAGGGTGACCCTCTAGCCAACCAGTCTCTTCCATGTTATTGCTGGTTCCCGTTAAGTGGATGATAGATTTTTAAAAGGTTTCTTTTTCTGTTTGTCAAGTTGGCACAAGCTGATTACAGGGAAGTGGGAAAAGACCAAAAACAAACAAACAAACAAAAAAACCTATAAATTAAATAAATAAATAAACAAATAAATATCACTACCTTGGCCACACCTGCTTGTGATGACCATGCCAACATGCTGCTGTATCTCCTTCCAGCCCTTCAATAGTCTATTTACCTGTTCACAGAGTTGCTATCGCATTATACATACAGTGTTATATCAGTGCTGTATTTGATATCATAATCAGGAACCCTTTCCCGTATCATTACAATTCGGTGTCGATAGCCTTGTGTTCTTTTATCTCTATGGTTCTCTGTGCTGATTAAGCAATCGCCTAGTACTTGCTGAGCTTCCGCTATGCATACAGCAGGTATGGTGAACCGTTCGAAGGCACGTGGCTATCACGATTCTGTCGGTGAGAAGAAGAAACACAGAGACGGGCAAAGCTTTCAGACCAGACCAGGGAGGAGGGGAGGGACAGACAGGAGGGGGACCACGGGGACCATATTTTCTGAGCTGAAAAGTGGTCCACAAGATCTGACCAAGGTGACCTTGGGCAGGTCATTGAATTTCTCTGTGCCTCAGTTTCCTCTTTTGTAAATTGGAGATGAGAGCAGTCCTTATCTCTAAATCGTCCTGGAAAATAGCCCTATGCGAGTGCTTGCTGTTTCTTTACTGGAGGGCGGGGAGAGGGGGAAGATACAAAAGTATTTCAGAAGCTTGGTTGTCAAAATATTTGCATTTCCAGCACATTCTAATGTAGGGGTTGTGGTGCAAAATGTTTGAAATCTGAACTGTCCTGGGAGACACAGAATACGGGCAGCCCTTGGAGGAAGGGACTGGGGAAGGGAGAGAGAAAAAGGGACACAAAAAGAGACAGAAAGGAAAAGAGACACAGAGAGACAGACAGACAGACAGAGTCGTTCTAGCCAACAATCAGGGAAGAATACAGCGAGGAGGAAAGATCGGAAACGGGCTTTAAAATCCTCCTTTCAAACCACAATCCTTTGATTCAAAGGGTGACACACGGAGGGAGAGGGACCAGTTGGGCTGACCCCCTCGTCGGAACTTGAACTCCATGGGCAGAGCCGGCCCACCTCCTGAGTCAGAACCAGAGAGAAGACGCGAGCAACTTCTCAACCAAGATTTCCCTCCTCATTTGAACCAGGAGCCAAAGCCTGAGCTGGGACTTGGGTTCCAGGGCAAACATTCTTCACTGTTTTTTCAGCACCATGTAACCTGATCCAGGGCTATCAGCTGAGGTCCAAATAGAACATGCTTGAACAGCGCCCGACTCCTTGGCTCACCATGGCCGGTCATCTGGCCCAGGAATGATTCTCTTCATTTTTCGAATGATTTGACAAGGAGTGACTTTCCCATTAAAAAATTCTTTTTTACTTGAGCAGCACTTTTTTTTTTAAAGAAAAAAAAAAAAAAGACTACTAAGGACAAGCCTGCTGTTGACAACCCTGATGGTGAGACGAGACTGACTGGAGTCACACAGCCTGGGCTCAATTCTGGGCACTTTAGCAAGGAGCCAGGGGCCTCTGGAAGGTGCTGGTGGTGGACACAGGCCAGGGAAAGCTGCAGATTAAGAAGAAAGACTGGGCCGGCCACTGTGGCTCAGTGATTGAGCGTCCACCTATGAACCAGGAGGTACCGGTCAGAGCACATGCCCAGGTTGTGGGCTTGGTCCCCAGTAGGGGGCGTGCGGGAGGCAGCCGATCAGTGATTCTCTCTCGTCATTGATGTTTCTATCTCTCCCTCTCCCTTCCTCTCTGAAACCAATAAAAAAATGTATTTTAGAAATTAATTTAAAAAAGAGAAGAAAGACTGGGATTCAGCTAGTCTTTCGATTTGCTTATATTTGATCACTTGGACTGTGGAGTAGCTCTTTTTTAGGATCGACACAAAAAGAACGCAACCCAAGGAGGTTACATCCTGGTCCGATGGCATGGTAACCGGGGCTTTTGTGCCAGTTCTCCCCTGCGGGACCCCAGCCCCCGGAGGGAAGGAACTCTGCCGAACCCTTCCTCAGATCCCCACCCGCTGAGGACAGGACCCAGCTCGGAGCAGGCGCCCCATCACTGCTGGCTGGGTGCGTGACTGTAGGGCCTTGGATGATGCCTCCGCTCTCCACACCTGAGCGCTAGGGAAGCGGCTTTAACGGTCCTTCCCAACCAGGACGAGTCAGAGGCAAGCTCTCGGTGACTCCCTTCCGACGCCTGTACACGCTGTGCCAACAGGAATGTGGGGGCATCCATCCCCTTCTGCCCCCTTATTTCACGAAACAGATTGCATTCGTTTCCATCGCTGCTGCGCCAAGTGACTTCAAAGCACATGAAGCTATTCGCTAGTCATCCTGGAGGTCAAAGGTCAGAAACCCGCCTCACGGGGCTGACGCTGAGGTGTCAGGAGGTGTCTCTGCATGGCGTCAGCCTTCAGGGCCATCACAGTCCGGCATTCCAAAGAACTCTTAACTTCAGAAAAGCCTTCAAAGATGAGTCAGTCTTCAGCGAAATTCTCTTGGGGACCTAAGAGGAGAAAGTCACGCAGCGCATGAAACAGCAAAGCTTCCTAAAAGTACCCTGGAGACATCCCCCCCTCTCTCCAGGCCCTGCGCTCAGTCTCTCCACTGGCCTGCCCAGCCGCTGCCCCCCGGCAGCCAAATCTGTAATTGTTCCCAGGGAAACGTGCAAGCATCAGGATTTAATTTGGACACTGCCCACTCTCAACCAATCAGCAGGCTATCACTGATGGGGGGAGAGCCGGGGGAGGGGGGGAGCTCTATCCACTTCCTAAATTCTTGGGTGTGTTCCTGGATCTGTCTGCCACAGCAGGGCCCGTGAGGCATCCGCGTCCAGCACCCCCTTGCCTCCCCTTCCCTCCCCCCCGCCCCCGCCCCGTGGTCCCATGTAGAGAATTTGTAGGACCAGCCCTCTGTCGCAAGAAGCAATGGGCAATGGATGGGGGAACTGCTCGAGGCTGACTCTGCGGAGGCCTCTGGTGAGGGGCGAACCCTGCCTGGCAGCCCACCTGGCCTAGAGCTCTCAGGGCCATCCCACCTCCCCTAGCCAGCCAGCATCTCCTCAAAGGCCGTCCTTCTTCCTCTTCCCAAATGAACATTGTCAACCAAACACATGAGCCTGGGCGAGGTCTCACTTGGTTCAGTAACTCTCGGCTATGCATTCCTGCAGCTCTGACATGATCCAGGCCTTTCTGATTCTCTAAGCTGGGCTCGTAGGCTCTGAGCTGTGTGTGCAAGTCACCCCGTGTGCATAATGATGACAAGAGTTGCAATGTAGGAGTTTTTCCCGCTTTGTCGCACCTAATCCTCACACCAGCCCCTGTGAGGTAGGTATTCCTGTCATCCCACAGTTTCCCCAGGAGAAGCCTACTCAGGCAAGGGCAAGGGACTTGCCCAAGGCCGCTCAGCCAATAAGTAGTGGAGTCAGAATTCACCGTCTGACGCACAGCGAGGCAACTCACTCATCTTCCTAATCACCTCGATTGTGAGTTGGACTCCATCCACCCTGACACGTGTCCTATCGAGCTTTCGGGCATCCTGCCTCGTAGGCAGAGGGCTCTGGGTCCACAGATGAGGCTGGGCTCAGCCTCTGAACCTTCCAGACCTCCCTGTCCAGCCGGGCTCCTCCCTTCCATTTATCGCAAGACAAGTGTGTCCAGGAGGCCAAGTTCATGGCCCCTAAGAGCTTAGTTAAATCCTAACTTCTAGCCACGGGCTTCTCCAGGAAGTTGCTTAGCTCTTTCAGTCTGAAGAGTTGGCATGACCCAGGGTAAGGTGGTTCTTCACCTGGCACAATCAGTCTAGTCTTGGGGGCACTGCCCAAAAATTCAATTTCTGGTCCCAAAGGTGACCTGGGCTAGATTACAGAACGATCACACTTCGAGGTCAGCGTCTCGGATGGGCCTCTGCTGGGTGGACATTCACAGGGAGTAGTCACACGTTAAAAAACTTCACACATGGTCCGTGCTAATTGTCTGCTGTGCTATTATAAGAACGTTTGCTTAGCAATGTCCCTATTGTTTGGCACTTGGGCTGTTTCCAGTTTCTCACTTGACTCCACAGAATAAAATAGATCACTTCCCATTTGCTTAATTTTTTTATTTACTCCCTTGTAGATAAGTTTCCTAAAGTGGAACGAATAGTCCAGAAGATAAGAACATTTTTATAGCTTGTAATACACATAACTGGATTGCTTGTTTAAGGAATCACACCAACTCATATTAGCACCAGCAGTATATTTCCCCACAATACTGTTAACAGGAAGTTTATCATTTTTATTTGTTTTTACTAGTTTAACAGTTTCTAGAAAGGTATCTCTTTTTCCCCCTTTCTTATTGAATTTATGGGGGTGACATTGGTTAATAAAATTATATAGTGTACAGTTCTATAATACATCATCTGTATATTGTATTGTGTTCACCTCCCCTAATCAAGCCTCCTTCCATCACCATTTATCCCCCCTTTACCCTCTTTTATCTCACCCTGACCTTCCTCCTGGTAATCACCATACTGTTGTCTGTGTCTGAGTTGTGTTTCTGGGGATTTTTTTTCTTAATCCCTTCATCTTTTTCTTTTTTAAGATTTTAAAATTAATTTTTAGAGGAAAGGAGAGAGAGAGAGGGAGAGAAACATCTGTGTGAGAGCAAAACATTGATCAGCTGCCTCCTGCATGCCCCTTACTAGGGAGTGAGCCTGCAACTGGGGCATGTGCCCTGGCGGGGAATGCAACCTGCAACCTTTCCGTGCACAAGACAGCACCCACCCAACTTTGCCACACCGGCCAGGGCTCCCTTCGCCTTTTCCACCCAGCCCCACGACCCCCTTCCCTCTGACAGCTGTCAGGCTGTTCTCTATCTAGAATGACACCTTAAAGTTGTTTACATTTGCTTTTCTTTATTGTTTTCAAGGCTGTATCTTTTTCTATGTGATGTTTGTTCTATCTTTTTATTTGGGAACTAGAGGCCCGGTGCACAAATTCGTGCATGGGTGGGGTCCCTCTGGGTGGCCTGCAGGGATCAGGCCAAAACCTGCAGTCCAATGCAGCCTGCAGCTCCTACCTGCCGCTCCCACTCATCCCAGCCCCACTGTGCCTGCTGCGGTCTCGCACCCAATCAGTCCCGACCGGGAGAGGCTCACACTGCTGCAGCAGCACTCACCAGCCATGAGCCCTGCATCTGGTGCCCTCCCAAGGGGAGCGGTCTGTGGGATCAGGCTGAAACCAGCTCTCCGACATCCCCCAGAGTCCCAGATTGTGAGAGGGTGCAGGTCAGGCTGAGGGACCCCACTGGTGCACGATCAGGCTAGGGAGGGCTCCAGGGCATGTCCGGCCCATCTCGCTCAGTTCCGATTGCCTGGACCCCAGCAGCAAGCTAACCTACTGGTCAAAGCATCTGCCCTCTGGTGCACATCATAGCGACTGGTCCACTGGTCAACTGTCTGCCCCCTGGTGGTCAGTGCATGTCATAGCGAGTGGTTGAGCAGCCTTAGCATATCATTAGCATATTACGTTTTGATTGGTTGTTCAGTTCTGCAGTTCAGTTTATTTGCATATTACCCTTTATTATATAGGATAAACTATTCATCTCCTTTGGGATTGAGACATGAACTACATATTTGTATCAATTCTTTCCTATTTCAAAATAAACTTCTAGTAGTTCTATTTTTCACATAGTTTTTATTTTTATAGCCTTGTTTTATATGTATATTCTAAATTTTAGAATAATCTTTATATATGAGTATTCATATCTTGTCTTTAACAATATTTTTTATTTCTTCAATATTTATCACCACTTCAAGCATGAGATAGCCATGTTGTTTTCCCCATTCTTAAGAATACTAGCATATACTAGTATTTTGCTCTAATCCATCTACAATTTATTATTCCATACTAGAGGCCCAGTGCATGAAATTCATGCACAGGTAGGGTCCCTAGCGGCTGCTGGCTGCCGGTCCGGGGCCTTTCTTTGTTTCGCACTGCCTCCTGGTGGTCAGCGCACGTCATAGCAAGTGATCCAACTCCTGGTCGGTCAAACTCCCGAGTGGACACTTTGCATATTAGGCTTTTATATATATAGATGATGTGATGTATTACTCTAGAGCAGTGGTCGGCAAACTCATGAGTCAACAGAGCCAAATATCAACAGTACAACAATTGAAATTTCTTTTGAGAGCCAAATTTTTTAAACTTAAACTTCTTCTAACGCCACTTCTTCAAAATAGACTCACCCAGGCCGTGCATTTTGTGGAAGAGCCACACTCAAGGGGCCAAAGAGCCACATGTGGCTTGCGAGCCACAGTTTGCTGACCATGGCTCTAGAGTAATTAACTTCCTTTCTATTATCCCTTTGCCCGAACAGTTAGTTAGCAATGAAATCTCTCTGCATTGCATTGTTTCTCCTCTGTTGTAAATTAAGTGTATAAAGTAGAACATCTGTACTATAGGAATTTCTTTTCTGTTTCATTCACACAGCAAATATTTACTGATCACCTACTATGTGCCAGGCACTGTTCTAGGTCTTAGGATACAACTGTGAACAAAACGAACATCCTACTGGAGGAGTCAGGGGAGAGAGATAAATTTCAGGAATAGAGATAGATGGGTAAATAAATAACAAGTGAGGTAAGAAAGAATGATAGGAAGCCTGGCAGGAAGGTGAAAAGTTGAAGTTTTCAATGGGGAATGTAAGGAAGTGACATTTGAGCAAAGACTTGAAGGAAGGGTGGGAACAAGCATGCAAATACCTGGGGGGGTGGGGAGGGGAGAAGAGAAGAAGGTTCCGGTGGAGAGATCAGTAACTGCCAAGGAATGCTAAGTGTCCTGAGGACCAAGGTGCCTGGTGTGTTCGGCTGTGGTGCTGAGGAAGCCTGGAGGAACGCAGCGCAACCCACAGACCGGTTAGGAGGCCCCCGGCAGTGGTCCAGGCAGGAGGCCATGGTGGCCTCGGTCAGGGCGGTGGAGGCGAGGGGCTGAGCAGTGGTCGGTTCTGGATCTATTTTTGACCTTAGGATGACTCCACATATTTGGGGCAGACCACTGGATGGGGTGGATTTGCCATTTTCTGAGATGCAGCAGACTGTAGGAGGAACAGTTTGCAATTTGGAATTAATTGGTCCTGTTTTAAGCTGAAGATGCTTTACATTCCAAATGAAGACGGTCCCTGCTATTTACTTCCTGCTTGTGGGCCTAGGGTTTGATAAATGCTTTTTCGTGAGGCATATGAAGGCCTGTGAGAGAGTCCTTATTTTTCCTATTATTCTGTCAAGCTGGTATCAACTCTTCAGCTTCTATGATTATTCCGTAAGGCTGTCACCTAGTGTTGGATTGCAGCTGTTAAGTTGGAAAGCCCTGTCACATTTATGAAACTTGGTTTTCTCAATAATGGTCTGGTATCTCTCTCCTTTAGTTTTCCTGTCATGGTTTAATAATATTCTTGGAATAGATCTCGTGGCTCAAAGAAAATCCTCAAGTAAATGTATTTTTGGTTTGTGGTTATAAATGGAATCTTTCTCTATTTTTATTTTATGTTTTTATTAACATAACCCTATTTCACTGACAGAAATGCAATTATGCTATGTGGCTTTCCTTTGGCTACGTCTTTGCTGAATTCATTATTTCTAGTAATTTCGGGGCTGCTTTTCTTGGAACTTTCAGGTATATAATCATGTCAGCTACAAAAAAAGCGGTAATTTTTTAATTCCTATATTTATAGCTACTACCAGCATTTTCAATGCCATGTTGAAAAGAATGGTGCTCCATGAGCCTTAGTCTTACTTTCAAGGTGAGGGACTCTTACATCTCCGGTAAATGTGATAATGGCTTTCCAGAATGAGTACATGGCTCTTTTCATCAAAAAAAAAAATAAATAAATAAAAATCTCTCCTGGCCGACGTGGCTCAGTGGTTGAGCGTCAACCTATGAACCAGGAGGTCACGGATCAATTCCCGGTCAGGGCTCGTGCCTGGATTGCGGGCTCGATCCCCAGCGGGGAGCGTGTAGGAGGCAGCTGATCAGTGATTCTCTCTCATCATTGATGTTTCTCTCTCTCCCTTCCTCTCTGGAATCAATAAAAAATGTATATATTTAAAACGTCTTAGCATTTTAAACAGCCACACTTGTGCTGGACTGAATGGACTACGCTGGGTGTGAGGAGCTGCTCCCAGTGGTTTTCAGAAAGCTGCCTGGCTGCTGACAGGAAGAGAGAATCGCACTGGTTTGCATCTCCCTGGCGCATACCAGATGTTTGCCTTAGCATACCATACATTCCCAAGGCATGCACCATGGAGGGGGGGAGAGGGGGGAAGGGGGGCTCTCCCCAGGCGCAGCTGTCACAAAGCTTCCTCTGCCTGCAGTCCCTCTGACCCCTTGCCAAGTGCACAGGCTCATCCTGGTCAAAGACTTCTCTTGGGCATCACAGGCCTTAGAACCGGATTCCGGATTCCGGGTTCCTGTGCACGGTGTGCCATTGTCCCACGGGCCTTCTCTCCTCCGGCCAGATGGCCTTACCTGTGCTCGGACCCCACAGTCCCCAGCCAGTTGCAGAGCAACGTCACCTGCTGGCAGCAGTGTTCTGTGGCCTCGGTGTTCGGGAGGGGGAAGGGGCCTGTGGAGCCGGGCGACTTCTTTAAAACCTCTCCATGTGTGCATACGTCTCCCCCACCGACAGCCTGCTGCAAACAACCCTAACCTGCCCTGTTTTAGAATAATATACTAATATTTTAAATACTAATATTCATATCTTGACTTTAACAATATTTTTCATTTCTTCAATAATTATCACCCCTTCAAGCATGAGATAGCCATGTTATTTTTCCCATTCTTAAGAGTACTAGCGTATACTAGTATTTTGCCCCCTGTGTGTCCCGCCCCCCCCCCCCCCCCCCTGCAGGACGGGTATATGGCAGGGATAAGAACTGGCTTCTGCGATGGGGGAGGGGGAGCTTTTCCAGAGGACATCTCTTTACTCAGCAAATAGTTAGCGAGCAAAGGGAGGGGGACGGGCCTTCCAGGGAGAGAGAGCAGTTTAAACAAAGCTAGAGGAAGGAAACCCAGAGATGTGTGCCGGTCCTGTGAGCAGTGGAATTCAGGAGATAAAATCTGGAAGATAACAGGAAACCCATCGAGAAGTCGTTGGGTTCTTGGCAAAGGAGTTCCGGTTTACTTCTGCAGGCAAGCGGGAGTCAGAGAAAGGTTTTGAGCAAGAGACAGACATCATCAAAACTGCTCCCTAGAAAACTGATGTGACAGGCAGTGGCGCCTGGAATGGACGGAGACACCGCCGCATAAAGCAGCCGGCAATGACTGAGCGCCTACCGCGCACCCAGCACCACGCCGAGCCCTTCAGGTACAGTGTCTCCTTCCATGCGAGTAATGGATAGTGCACTCAAGACTAAGTGCCTGGCACGTGGCGTTTTCCCGTCCTCACGGTCACCCTGCGAGCCCAGGGTTATTATTGCCTCCATTTCGCAAACCAGGCCTGCGGTTCAAAGGGATGAAATCTGAAATCTGAAGTCAAATGGCGATCGGCGGCAGAGTCGGGATTTCAATCCGCCTTGGTCTGACTCCAGAGCTGACTCCTAAGGGAGGGAGATGTTAGGGAGCAATTGCAAACGTCCTGACAACTGGTGACGAAAAGGGGAGAAGCAGGAGAGCGGGGACGGAGGAAATGGATGTTCCACGGACTTACGGACACCGAATGGACATACGAGGCAACAGACAGCCGGGCTGGGAGAGAGCCCGGTTCAAGCTAGCTCCCGGGTGAGAGCATGGGCGGCCCACAGAAAGGGGGCGTCGTAATGAAAAGCAAGAACATAGTCCTTGGGGAATAAAAACAAGCCCGGCCGGTGTGGCTCAGTGGTTGAGCGAGGACCTCTGAACCAGGAGGTCATGGTTCGATTCCCGCTCAGGGCTCATGCCCAGGCTGCAGGCTTGGGTCCCAGTGTGGGGTGTGCAGGAGGCAGCCGATCGATGATCCTCTCTCATCATTGATGTTTCTATCTCTTTCTCTTTCCCTTCCTCTCTGAAATCAATAACAATATATATTTTTTTAAAAAACACAAACATAGGAGGCACAGTAAGTTAAGGAGATTCAAAATATGTTTAATTTGATGTGTGGATGGCGTTATCAAGTAGAGCTATCTTGCAAGCATTTGGGAAAATCATCTTATTCCTTGCACCCTGTCCCCCATTTATAATTTCTCATTTTTTAAACTAACATTTTTATTGGGGTAAAATATGCGTACTACAAAATTTACCTTTTAACCATTTTTAAGAGCCTTGCGGTTTCTCCATGAGCGTAACGTTGCCTTCTGGTTTCCCTCCCAGCGTATGTGAGGAGCTTGTAAATCATCACCGGATTCTAACAACAAGTCAAAAGCTAAACAAGCTGCACATTCAACCACCCTTCCCAGATTCCGCAGAAAAGTGGAGGTCACAGGGCCAAGTGCTGCCCTGGACCTGGGGGAACAGACACGCAGACACAGAGTCACACTTACCGGAGCAGACGCTCACGCGCAGAGACCTCCGGACCCGGCAGCAGCGGAGGGAAACCTGCACTGGGAGGGACAGGTTGCTGGGGCTCCGCGGGCAGGAGTCTGAGTTCCGGGGGTCCGCATGCTCTGGCTGAGCTGCGGCTCCAGAAGCTCTCACCTACGTTCTCACAGAGAACATGCCCGCGGGCTGCCAGCAGGGGGAGGGGGAAGTGACGGAGTGAAATATGCCAGAGCGCTCTGCTCTTCACCAGGCCTGCGATCCTGAGCAACTGCTTCCCCAGAGCCTAACCTGCTGGCGTTTCATCCACCCGCGGAAGGGGAATAGCCAACGCCCGCCCTCTCTAGCCGCCTTGTCCCACCTAAGGGAGATAAATCGGAGAAGCACTCGTGGAGGTCACAGCCCAGGGACACAGACATGCTAAAGGACAGACTTGATCATAAGCCCGTGGGACACTCCCCCTTCCCCCACACCTCACCACCACACCAGCAGCGGCCTACTCACCAGGGCTCCTTTCCCCCCAGATACCAGGGCTGGCTTTCACCAACCATCACAAACATTTTACAAGGCATACCAAAGGCAAAAATTACGGTTTGAAGAGACAGAACAAGCGTGAGAACCAGACTCATGTATGGCAGGGAATGTCGGCATTCTCAGACCAGGAATTTAAAACAACTGTGATTAATATGCTAAGGGTGCTAATGAATAAAGTGGACAACATGCGAGAACAAATGGGTAACGTAAACAGAGATATGGAGAGTCTAAGAAGGAATTTTTTAAATGCTACAGGTCAAATGCACAGGAACAAGGCACCCTCTTGATGGCTTTATTAGGAGACTGGACATGGCTGAGGAAAGATCTCTGAGCTGGAAACTGTGTCAATAGAAACTGCCAACATTAAAAATCAAAGAGAAAAAAAGACTCGGGGGTAGGGAGGGGGGGAAGAGCAGAATACCCAAGAACTGTGGGACAACTTTAGAAGCGCCACATTTGCATAATGTATAGAATACCAAATGAAGAAAAAGAGAAAAGAAGAAATATTTGAAGCAGTCATGACTGAGAGCTTCACTCAAATCAATGTCAGATGCCAAATCAAACCACTGATCTAGAAAGCTCAGAGAACACCAAGGAAGGTAAATGCCCCCAAACCCACACCTAAGCCTATCGTATTCAAACTGCATAAAAATCAAAGATGCAAAAAGTCTTGCAAGAAGCCAGAGGAAAAAAACACCCTGTCTATAGAGGACTAAAGGTAGGACTTAATTTGACTTCTCAGAAACCATGCAAGCAAGAAGGCAGTGAAGTGAAATATTTGAAGTGTTGAGAGAAAAACCCACCTCGAGTTCTGTACCTTGTGAAATGATCCTTCAAAAGTGAAGAAGAAAAAAAGACTTTTTCAGACCAAAAAAAAAAAAAAAATTGAGGACATTTGTTGCAAGTAGATCTGACTTGCAAGAAATGTTAAAAGAAGTTCTTCAGAGAGAAGTCAAATCTACATATTTAAAAAGGGAGAGCATTGGAGAAGAAATAATTAAAGGTAAAATTAAAACCTGTCTTCTTCTAATGGATCTAGCAGATAAGTTTGTTAAAAAATAATAGCAACAATGTATTTGATTATGTATAAATATGTAATACATCTACCTATAATATATATATATATATATATACACACACACACATACACTGAGTGGCCAGATTATTATGATCTCTGAATGCATAATAATCTGGCCACTCAGTGTGTGTGTGTGTGTGTGTGTGTGTGTGTGTGAGTATGTTAGAGACCCGGTGAATGAATTTGTGCATGGGTGGGGTCCGGCCAGCCTGGCCAGGGGGAGGGGACATGGGCGGTTGGCTGGCCTGCCTGCTGGTCGAACTCCTGGTCGAGGAGACAATTTGCATATTAGCCTTTTGTTATATAGGATATACACTGAGTGGCCAGATTATTATGCGTTCAGAGATCATAATAATCTGGCCACTCAGTGTATATGTTTATGTATAAGTGAAATGAATGACAGCAAAAATACGACGAACAAGAGGGAGAAATTGGGAATATTTTGTTATGATCGGATACTTCCACTACTTCTGCAGTGTACAGCGTTATTTGAAAGTGGACTTGGATTAGTTGTAAATGTGTATTGCAAATTCTAGGGCAACCACTATAAAAAGTTACAAAAGTATAATTGCTATGCTAAGAAAGGAGAAAAAGTGGAATCATATAAAATACTCCATTAAAATCACAGCAGCCAGCCCTGGCCAGTGTGACTCAGTCAGCAGGAGCGCTGCTGGTCCCAGGTCATCAGCTGCCTCTTGCACTCCCCCTACAGGGGATCAAACCCACAATGAGGGCACATGTCCTGACCGGGAATTGAGCCATCAACCATTTGATGCACTAGAAATGATGTCCAACTAATTGAGCCACACTGTCCAGGGCCGAGTTCTTTATATATATATTCCTGATACAAACCCTTTGTTGAACATATGATTTGCAAATGTTTCTCCCAGTCTATAGCTTATCTTGTCATTCTTCTTGTTTCCTTTACAGCAAAAGTTTTTAACTTTGATGAAGTACAATGTACACATATTTTTCTTTTATGGATCGTGTTTTTTTGGCCAAGTCTTAGAGCTCTTTGCCTAACCCAGATCATTAAGCTTTTCTTCTATGTTTTTCTCTAAACATTTTGTAGGTTTATGGTTTTTAAAATATATGTATATTTTTATTGATTTCAGAGAGGGAGAGAGAGATGGAGACATCATGAGGAGAGAGAATCATTGATCGGCTGCCTCCTGCACGACTCCTACTAGAGGGTGAGCCTACAACCCGGTCATGTGCCCTGACCGGAAATCAGACTGTGACCTGAGACCTCCTGGTTCATAGGTCGACGCTCAACCACTGAGCCATGCGGGTCAGCTATAGTTTTATGTTTTTAATCCATGGTCTATTCTGAGTTAACTTTTGTATACGGTGTGAGGTTTGTTTCTTTGCATAGGGATATGCAGCTGTTGCAACCCAATTTGTTGGGGGGAAAATACTATCCCTTTCAGCAATGAGTTGCCTTTGATAAATATCAATTGGCCACGTTTGTGTGTGTCTGTGCTTGTTTCACTGATCGATGTGTCTCTCCTGTTGCCAATACCACACCATTTTGAGTGCTGTAGCTTTTTAGTAAGTCTTATAATCAGGAAGTGTGATTCCTCCAACTTTGTGCTTCTTTTTCAAAAATTATTTTGGCTATTCTAATTCCTTTGCCTTTCTGTATAAATTTTAGAATCAGTTTGTGTATTATCTACTAAGAATCTGTTAAAGTTTTTGTTTGAATTGAGTTCAGTTTATCAATTTGGAGAGAGTCCAGTCTATCCTCTATTGAGCCATGTAATCCACGAACATGGTATGTCTCCCCTTTTATTTACGAGCGTTCTCTCATCAGTGTTTTATAGTTTTGATTTCTTCCGTCAATGTTTTGTGCTTTTCAACATAGAGTATCTATATATGTTTTAGGAGATTTATACCTAAATCTTCATTTTTAAGCTATTGTAAATGATATCTTTTTTTAAAATTCTGGTTTCCAATTTTTATTGCTAGTATATAGAAACATGATATATTTTTATGTGTTGGCCTTACATTCTGCCATCTTGCTAAACTCACTTATTAGTTATAGGTGATTTGTGTGTGTGTGTGTGTGTGTGTGTGTGTGTGTGTATGTGTGTGTGTGTGTGTAAGTAAATGAATTGTTTGGGCTTCTCTGTGAATAGGGACAGTTTTCTTTCCTCTTTTTTAATTCATATGCCTTTTTGTTTTGTTTTGTTTTTAAAATCATCGATGGCCCTGGCCAGTGTGGCTCAGTGGGTTGAGAGTTGTCTCATGCACCAAGAAGACGCCTTTTGGTTCATTTATGTTTTGCTCCGGAATCTAAAATGCAGCTGGTGGTCATGTTGAGTGCAGTGATAACCAGCTTTTGTATCTTATTGCCAATTATTAAAACTAGTCTTCCCTGTTGACACACTCCCCGCGATTGCTGCAATCAATATTGACGTTTTCCTACAGCTGCAGTCAACCTGATCTCTTTCTTCTTCTGTTTTGCAGCCACACCTAGAACAAGACAAAATCTACCCACCAGGTGAGCTAGGGCTTCTGTGCACTTCAGAACGAGGTCGATTTCTAGGGGATTGGGGCGTTTCTGCCTCCTTTTCCTCCAGAAAGCTGTAAAGGCTTGAGTCCCCCCTAATCCGTGGTTTCACTTTCTGTGGTTTCAGTTGGCTGCCGTCAACTGTGGTCCAAAAACATGAAGGAAAATTCCAGAAATGAAGTTTTACACGGCGTGCTGTTCCGAGTAACTGTGATGAAATCTCTTGCCCTCCGGCTCCGTCCTGCCTAGCGCGTGATTCATCCCTTTGTCCGGCGTGTCTGCGCTGTCTGTGCTACCGGCCGGGCCGTCCGTCACTCAGTAGCTGTCTCCACTATCAGATCGACAGTCCCAGTATCGCTTGTTTCCAAGTCACCCTTATTCCCCTTCATAATGGCCCCAAAGGGTAAGAGTAGTGATGCTGGCTCGGAATATGCCACATTAAAGTAGAATTGGGCCCTAGCTGGTTTGGCTCAGTGGATAGAGCCGCGGCCTGCAGACCGAAGGGTCCCGGGTTTGATTCTGGTCAAAGGCGCGTACCTTGGTTGCAGGCTCCTCCTCAGCCTGGCCCCAGGTTGGGGCACGTGCAAGAGACAACCAACCCATGTGTCTCTCTCACATCGATGTTTCTCTCCGTCTCTCCCTCTCTCTTCCACTCTCCCTAAAAATCAATAGGAAAACATCCTCGGGTGAGGATTCACAAAAAACAAAATGCACGTAGAATTGGAATATGCCAAAGACAGACTGTGAAGTGCTTCCTTTCGGTGGAAAGGTAAGCATGTATCGGCAAAAGCATGGTACGTAGAGGGCTTGTTCCTGTCCGTTGCAGGCATCCACTGGGGGTCTTGGAATGTGCTCCCTGCAGATAAGGGGGGACGACTGTAGTTCAGACAGGAGCTGAATAGGCAGCCCATCGGAGACCCCGGGGCGAAGGCCAGCCAGGTCACTAGGGTGCAAGTGGACAAAGGGGGGGTTTCCACCAGGCAGCCCCTCTCCGTCGGATGGGGGAACAGATGAGAGGTTGGTAAGTCATTTCTTTTGTTTCTTTTTAAAAAATGATCTAAAAATGTTTCTACGTGTTCAGTTGAAGTCTAAAGGGATATCTATGAAGCAGAACGGGAAATTAAGTAATAGATGCATTCGAAGAGTTAGAGCTCACGTATGCTTTTTACCTGCCAGCCGCTGCTCTAACCGCTTTACATGCATTAACTCAGGGGCGACAAAACCCCCAACAAGGCAGGCATCGCCATCGTCTGGGTTTTACCGGGAAACTGTCGGAAGGGGTGTGCCGAGGAATCCGTGTCAGGAGGGGTGTGCCGAGGAATCCGCGTCGGAAGGGGTGTGCCAGTAGAATCAAAGAAGAGGCTTTTCACTTTTGTGGGGCCTACCTCTGTTGGCTTAGATTTTTTTTTTTTTTTTATGAGCATGCGTTACTTTCATCATTGAAAAGTGACTTTTCTTCAAATACTCTCCAGGGAAAGGTCATGGCACTCACTGTAGGATCGTCAGGGTGTGAAACCAAGCCCAGGTGTGCAGAGAAACACGACCCGTCACCTCACCACGTCGAGGACAACACAGATGTCGGTGTGCACCGCCGCAGGCCTCCCCTCCGTGTTTATGAAGAGACTGGCTGACGCTGCGAAGCTGCTTTAAAAGCTGCCTTTTCGGCGGAGGAGGGGGTTTCATCACGGCCATCTTTCCACGTCACCGTGCAGCCTTCCCCTGGCGCACAGCGTGGCCGCTGCCATATTTTGGGGGGCCTCCTTTCGCGGTGGGAAGAGGAACAGGGGGATGCGCTCACCTCTGCTGAAGGTGGCAGAATAGCCCGATGGCTAAATCAGCCATATCTGGTTTTCTTGGCTGTGAATCCTTCAGGAAAGAATGTGAAGTATTTTCCCCACATCCTCCCAGCCAGGCGGCCAGAGCTCCCGGGCCCTGGAGGTCTAAGAGGGGGGAGCTGGTTCTCTCTGGGGCAGTGGGGGCAGCCTCACCTGTGGGGCGTGGCTCCCGGGACCGCAGAAGAGGGGGCCCCATGCACTGCAGAAGTTGAGGTCCCACTGGAATGTAAGCATCCGCCCACGTCACAGGACGCCGGAACCTGGTATGGAGATGGCTGTGAGGAGACTGGAAAAAACACCCCTAGGTGGCCAGCTGCTGGGAGGGGCCGGCGTGCGTGGGCAGCTCAGCAGCTGGCCTGGAGAAGTGGTGCCCACACACAGGCAGGACCAGCCTTCAACACGGGGCACAAGGAGCAGCCATAACCGTGCCCATCTCCACCGATGGTGGGCCAGCGGCCCCACTCCCACAAGATCCAGCCCTCTGTTTGCTTATCTGGCGATTTCTGGGCTTTGTTTTGCTTTAAAATATATATTTCTATTGATTTCAGAGAGGAAGGGAGAGGGCGAGAGAGAGAGAAACATCAATGATGAGAGAGGATCATGGACCGGCTGCCTCCTGCACAGCCCCTACTGGGTATCGAGCCTGCAACCCGGGCCTGTGCCCTTGACTGGGAATCGAACCGTGACCTCCTGGTTCATAGGTTGACACTCAATCACTGAGTCACATGGGTCAGGCTCTGGGGGTTTGGTTTGTTTGTGAAATTCAATGAGCCAAAGGAGGAAACCCTAATGATAGGAAACTTCTCACCAGCTTGGAAAACTATAGAATATTGGCATTTCTTCCCCACAGAGTGACATGGAGCTATTCCTTCCTCAGATGCAGCACCTCAAGGAACATTCGTGCGCCTCAGTGTCTTCCTCCTGGGTCGCTGGCTGTCCGTTCCCAGCGTCTTCTATGTCCTTCAGGGGCTCAGGTTCCGCTGGATCGGCCAGCTCCGTGGATGAGGGGCCTGGACTGGGCCAAGACAAATAGGGGTGGGGCCCCCGGTTCGGGTCCTGAGTCACTAACCACTAATCACTCACGTGAATCACTAATGTCCTTCGCGGTTCCCAGCAGGTCTCTTCAACTCTCTGTGCCTCCCCGCTCTGGTCTGTCCGGGTCTATGAACCCGTAGGTCTTTGCCCTGGGGAGCCCTGGGCCTCGAAAAAGTCTAGATGAAGTCACTGGCACATTCAACGACGTACCCACGGAAACGGTGAGTAGGTCAATATTTCCCGGTGTGCCCCAGTCAAACCAGGCTGCAGGCAACGTTCCAGAACATGCCGGCACTTCCATAGTTTTGCTCTCGCTGTTCCCCTGCAATGCGTGCCCCTCGATTCTGCCTCTTGACATGCTGATGGTCCTTTAAGCTTCAACAATCACCACCCTCCTCATGGGCTGCCATCCCTCCTCTGGGAGGCCGGCTCTCTGTCTTCTTCCACCGGAGGGCAGGCGGCACATGCCTTTGATGGAGGCAGCCATCCGGGGACACTTTGCAAGCTCCCTGGAGGCACAGGCTGGGCCTCATTCATCTCTGTGTCCGTCCCCCCCTCCCCGGGACCCAGCCCAGGATTCTGCAAGTTCACGTGCAGCTGAACTAGTAGAACCGGAAGTGGGCCCTGGGCCTCATCTGGGATGGAGTCTCCTTCAGGCCCTGCTGCCTGAGGGGGGTGATGGGAGTGCTGGGCCAGGCGACCTTAGTGACTGGGACTCTCTACTCTCCTGCTTGCGCGGCCCCTCCCCCTCGGCCAGCCCCTCCAGGAGCAGGAAACACTGTGTATTTGGGACTCTCTTCCATCAGACTTGGGCTCCTTAGGACCCTAGCCCCACCCACTCCATCCCTGGGTCCCTCCAAAGAGGGCAGAAGCCCAAGTGGGTCCACAGGGAAGGGTCAGAGGGACCATGGGGCGGGGCCAGCGCCCCAGCTCCTGGTCTCTGGCTTGGCGCTCCCCCCCACCCTTCGCGCTTGCTCTGGGTCTAAACTACAGAGCTGCTCCTTGGTCTGGGCTGTTTGGAGTGTGGACGGGCGTGAGCTCATGCCCCAGGCTGAGCCTCCCTCATGCTGCAGAACAGGACAGCGCTGAGGGTGGGGATGAGGGAGCTTAACTCTTTTCCTGGGGAAGTAGCCAGGCTGGGCTGGGGTCAGGCGCTGGGAGCCTTCAGCCCTTACATAGCTGCCGGGGCAGAAGCAGAAGGGCGGTTCCAAGGTCGGACAGACAGGCAGGGGGACAGCCTCGGGAGCCCAGGGCGGCCATGGGGAGGCCTGGGAGGGTGAAATGGTTAATGGCTTGTTGAAAAACAAGGAGAGTCCCTCCTCCAGGGGCCCAGCTGGCTGCAAAGCCAGGAACAGAGGCTCCAGGAGTGATGCAATGGACCCGCCCTGCACACCAGAGAGGGTGAGGAGGCGGCTCCGCCCAGCAGCCGCTGCACAGCCCATGGAGGACCACTCGCCTCCAGCCCCCACACCAGACGCAGGGCAGGGCCTTTGGGGCAAAGTGGACAAAACTCTGGCCACCCCAGACTTGGGAAGTTGCCACTTCTGCCTGTCCCATTCCATGTGGCCTTGGTGGCTTTGCAGTCACCAGGGTGCCTCATCAGCGCAGCCAACCCCCACCTCTGCCAATTCCAGGACCGGTTCCAGCTCCGGGCAGGTGGCAGGCAGGGGCAGAGAGGCCGGGCCTGTGAGAAGCAGACAGGCCTTGCAGCACCTGATCCCGGCAACCTGGCACCTCCACCTGACCAGCCTACTCTCCATTGCCTTGGCACAGGGTATCTGCCAGGATCACAGTATTCCAGACACTTCCAATGACTCAGGGCCATTCCAAGGGTGGGTAGGCTGATCTGAACTCGAGGTGGACTGTTGTCCCTGCCCTGGGGTGTGGCACAGTCTCAGGGGCAGGGAGAGGATGCCATGTATTTCTGAGAAGGACTTTGCCGGCTGGGGACCCAGGCGGGGTAAGGAGAGAGCCCCTCTCTGAGAAGGCATGAGGGGGCCCAGATTTTGTGACAAAGTCCTGCCGCTGACTCTAAGTCCCACGAGGACAGGCACGGTGTCTCTCCTGCTGACCGCAGGCTCCCTGGCGCCCAGCACAGCTCCTGGCAAGCAGCCTGCGCTGCGTAAGTAACGGACCCGCAGAGAGCCGGCAGGCTGAAGTCCAGTCAGTTTTACAATTCCTGCAGCCTGCTGTTGGTCAGCTCCTCAACACACACACACACACTCACAGGCACAGGCACAGAATAATACACAGAGTGGCACAAAGAGTCATCAGAAGAAGATTGCCTTGAACGTTGTTTACAATTTCTGGATGCTTCTCAGCCTTCACTTGCACGGGCTGCAGCGGATACATCAGGGTTTCTGGTGCAAACCAGCCTCAGGCATGTAGGATGCTCGAGGGGCTGCTGGGCACGAAGTAGCCAGACCGGGGCTAGGCCAGGGCTAGCCCATGCAAGGTGGGCAGCTGCAGCCTCCTTCCCAGGCAGGACAACCCCAGCGTGAGCGAGCTCCGCAGCCGCACGGACAGCCCCCTCCCTCCGGCGGCGAGCAGGGCTCTGCTTCCTGTCCTTCTGGGAGGCAGGGCGCAGCGGGGATTCCAAGTTCGCAACCCTAACCCCCTTCCCGTCCCGATTCCGCGCCTGGACTCACATCTCGGGAACTGACGTTTGCACAGCACTTGTGACCTGTGCAAAGCTCCTTTCTGTTCCTTCTCGTGTGGGATGGATCGTCACAAGCCCCAGAGGAAGGCCGTCACCCTGTTCTGCATGAGGCAACACAGACCCAGGGAGGTCCTGGCTTCCAGAGGCCGAGTTGGTAGCAGAGTCAGGACTCGGATGCCCGGCTTCCCCCCACAGCATGCGGCCTCCCCGGGAGTCAGCTGTCACGGGCTCTGGGCCCTGCACCTCCAGTCCCCTGACAGCCACAAAGTGCCTTCTCGTCGGACCCTGGGTACAGCCAGGACAAGTGGCCCCACGATTCACAAGTTGCTGCTTCTCTCTGCCGGAACCTGGCGCTCTTTCCCTGCGAGCCATTCCCCTCTGATGCCCACCCCGACGCACGCTCTGTTCGTATCGCACCAAGTTGGAAACAACGCAGCCGCGCAGCCGAAGAGAAACGGCTAAGCAAACTCCTGCGGCAACGCGAGCGGGCCCTCGGGACACGCTGGCAGCAGGCGTGTCAGGACCGCGGAGGGGGACACCGTGTTTGGAAATATTGATTTGAGGAAAGCAGAGCACAAACGCCATGCTCATCACGGGCGTGTCGAAGCGCACGCCTGCGAGCTGGTAAGAGCCAGAAGTGCACCGAGAAGTCGTAAAGAGGTTTTTATCTACGTGGGGCTTTCTTTTCTTTTTCTTCTTTTGCTTATTGATTTATTTATTTTAACTTTTTCTTTTACCTTTTTTTATTGTTTAAAGTGTTACATATAGTAGTACATATATCTCCTTTTTTCCCCCCATTGACCTTCCCCCAGCCTCCCCTACCCCGTCACATGCCCTCATCCCGCCCCCCCGCCCAGTGTCTTGTGTCCATTGGTGTACTAATATGCATGCATACACGTCCTTTGGTTGCTCTCTTTCCCCCGCTCCCCAACCCTTCCCTGCCTTCCTGCTGTAATTTGACAGTCTGTTCGGTGCTTTACTGCCTCTATATTTACCTTTTTGTTCATCGGGTTATAATGTTCTTTATTATCCACAAATGAGTGAGACCATGTGGTATTTTTCTTTCTCTGCCTGGCTTATTTCACTTAGCATAATGCTCTCCAGGTCCATCCATGCTGCTGCACATGGTAAGAACTCCTGCCTTTTTACCGCAGCGTAGTATTCCATTGTGTGGATGTCCCACAGTTTTCCAATCCACTCCTCCGCTGATGGGCACTTAGGCTGTTTCCAAGCCTTCGCTGTGGGGAGTTGTGCTGCTGTGAACACAGGGGTGCGTGGGCTTTCTTTTCCTGTAAAGATTATGCTCAAAACAACAAGCAGCAGCAAATAAATAAATGCGATCATAATGAGCGGAGAAGGAGGAGTCTGCGTCGGTCCCCAGAGGAAAGGGCTGGAGTGGCAGGCTGCAGACGGGAGGCGGAGCCTGGAAGTGGGGAGTCGGGAGCTGTGGAAGGAGGAGGCAGGCACACCCAGGGGGAGCAGCGCCCAGAGCCGCAGAGGTGCAGCTGGGAGCATCGCCCCTCGGAGCCCCGGGGGCCCGTGGGCCAAGAGCAATGTGGGTGGTGCCTCCCGGAGCCGTGCATCGTGGCGGTTCTGGGACACCTTGCATCTCAGAGGACCAAGGTGGGACCTGGCCTGCAGGAGGCGGCGGCCTACAGAGAGCGCGGCCTTGTTCTGGGGGACGCCGGCCTGCAGGGAACAGGCCGGTGTGACAGGCGCCGACCGAGGCTCCCTGGGGACCTGGGAGCAGCGCACTGCACAGACAGACCATACTCCAGGCGCCTCCGCTGACACCTTATCTCAGCGGCCCTCCACCCTGCCCTGCTCCCTCCCACGCTCCCCATCCTGGTGGCTGGCACCGCCACTCACCACGGCTCACTAGGCTGCGGGCCCTGGCCCCGGCCCTGGCTCTCACTCCACCCTGCTTCGTGCCCTGTGCCTCACCCGCACGGAGACAGTCACAGTTCCCGGCACAGGCCCAGCCGTTCCGCTGCCCCGCCTTTTCCCATGCTCTTCCTTCCGCCCAGAGTCCTTCTCTACCTTGTCTGGCTGCTTATCTGTCAAGAGTCGGCTTAAGCAGCGTCACCCTCTTCAACCCCTTTCTGCTCATCCCTTCCTCCCTGCCCCTCTGCCCTGCCCTGCCCGCCCTCTGTGCCCAGGCAGACAGACGGCACCCCCTCATCGGTCCCCGCAGCCCCACATCCAGCGCCGTCCTGCACAGCGTCAGCATGGGATACGCATTTCATGGAGTAAAAAAAAAACCAAATGCGGCCCGGCCGGCGTGGCTCAGTGACTGAGCGTCCACCTATGAACCAGGAGGTCACGGTCTGGTTCCTGGCCAGGGCGCACATCTGGGTCGCGGGCTCCACCCCCAGTGCGGGGCATGCAGCAGGCAGCCGATCAACGATTCTCATCATGGATGTTTCTCTCTCTCGCTCTCCCTTCCTCTCGGAAATCAATAATAATAATAATAATAATAATAATAATAAAGAATGTGAAGGGCACTTTTGGGGGAGACAAAAGAGTGATTTGATTAAGGAAACCAAGCCCACATGTGCCACCACATTTCTGGTGACATTTCCCGAGTCACCTCTACCCTCAGCCTTTTCCTTCCTAGAGCAGGGTCCCCTCTGGTCTCGAGGGCCTGCGGAGCGCCCCCGCCACACACCCCCCCCCCCCACAGGCGCACCAACCCTCTCGGGCCCCTGGTCTCTGATCCGTGTGCAGCGGCGGCGCAGGGTCACCCAGGAGCCGTGGCGGTGGCATGAAACGCTTCTCACGGGTGTAATGTCATCCCGCTCTCAGGCTGGGCGAGCCCTTTGATCTCCGGCCCACACGTGGCGGGGGGGGGAGGGGGGGGACAGCCACCCATGTCCTCCGCAACAGGCTGGTTTCCAGGAATGCCCTTGGCCCTGGCCTGTGCCCCTCCCACCTTCCAGTGAAAGAGCACTCCCCATGCCCTAGGTCAGCTGCCCCAACCCCCCCCCGCCCCCCCCGCCGCCCCCCACACACCCCAGGCACTCAGGAAAGTGGAGTCAAACCTGTTGGTCACCTTCTTGGCTCAGATGGTGAAGGCGCTGCTTCCCATAGGCTGGCCCTGCCGCCAGTCCTCAGCAGCAGCCTCACTGTGGGCCTGGGGGTGAGGAAACCCGGGACTTGAGTTCAGGGGTAAAAGAGAGGCTGGATCTCTCTGTCTGAATGCTAACCTCTCTGACAATGGGAATTAAAAAAAAAAAGTATATATATATATATATATATATATATATATATATTACTGATTTCAGAGAGGAGGGGAGAGGGAGAGAGAGAAGAGAAACATCAGTGATGAGAGAGAATGATTCATTGATCTGCTGCCTCGTGCAGGCCCCCCACTGGGGTTTGAGCCCGCAACCCAGGCATGTGCCTTGACAGGGAATCCAACCCTGACCTCCTGGTTCACGGGTCGATGCTCAACCGTTGAGCCACACTGCCCGGGCGACAATGGGAATTTTAAAAATCAAATCCCAAGGGCAGGCTCACCGATGCTTTTATTTATTTTTTGAAATAAGCTAACTGAAGCCACGTGCTTTCCTCTTTAAAGGATGTGGAGTTTTGCCTCTATTCCACCTGGCTCTGCCTCTGCTCTCTGGCCTCTGACGACAGTCCGGGCAAACGCACAGAAGGAAAGCTACTTCGGGCCGCACGCCAGTGTCCCGGGTGGGCAGGCGTGGCTTCTGGCCCCAGGCGGGAGGTGAGGGAAAGGTGCGCACATCTGGCACGCTGGTCCCCCACCTCTCTGTCCCTTCTGCTACGGAGCAGCCCCGAGAGGGAAGTCGAGGGGCTTGAAAGAGCGGGCAGATGAGAGAAGCCTAGCAGCTCACGACCAGGGTGCACAGAGGGGCGCACCCTCCCAGGCACTTCCACGGGCCGGGCTGCTTCAGACAGAGGCCTCCTGGGGCTGGGTGGTGGGAACACGGGCTTCTCTGACTAAGACTTCTGGGGCCCAGAGGCAAGTATTTCACGTTCTTCCCAACCTTGAACATAAACCAGTGGGGAAAGGGTCACTTCAAACCACAACTGCTTTCTTGAATGAGAGACCTAGTGAGATTCTGGATATAAAGAGGTGGACTGGGGGGCAGAGTGTGTGTGAGTGTGTGTGTGTGTGTGTGTGTGTGTGTGTCTGGCGGGGGGTGGGGGCGCGATTTAGGAAAAAACAATGGAAAGACTTGAACTCTCAGCACAGCAGAGAGGAATCTGGCTTCCCGGAGTCGATCAAGGAAGGGAGGTGAGGTGGAGGGTCGGAAGGGTGGACCAAGGGGGAAGCTAGGTGGGACGCAGCGGGCCAGGGAGCTTCGTGGCGTGGTGTGCCCAGTGAGAAATCCCAGGTGACTGGAGAGCCAAAATAACTTTTCAGAACATTTCAGAAATGTGACTTTAAATTGTTTGCTGTGTGATGTAATCTCTCCCCTGTGGCCAACAAATTTTCATTAAAAGTTCTGCTCCATGTTACAGCGCTATTTTTGTGGTTGTTTTGGAATCGGGGTGGGGGCTGGAAGGAACAGGGGCTGCGTTCCCTATGCGATGGAACTAAAGAAGCAGCCACAAGACCAGAATACTGAGCAAAGTTTCGACGAGGCAGAAAACTAGAGCCAGAGGTAACCGCGAACTCAAAGTCCCCCCAGTAACGCACAGAAATCCTGGGAGGGCATTGGACTTCCACAGAACGTGAGAGTTCGAGCCAATGTCATCTGAATCTCAAAGGACACGCTACCTCAGCTGACATTAGGTTGCAAATAGGCTTTGCCTCTCCAGCTGGACTGAGCCATGCAAAACATAGACTGTATCACTAGGGCCTTTGCTATCCAGGGCAAGAGTGGGGACAGCACATAGTAGGGCCCAGTAAAAGCACGTGAATGGTCCATGGACGCCCTGGGTGCCTCACTGAGAACTGGCAGAGTTTAATATTTGGGGGTCGGGGTGAAGTGGCACTGAAGCAGGGAAGCCATTCAGTCTGGAAACTTCTCCCCCTACCTCCATCATCTGACCTGTTAGCCAGCCCTATCCCAATGGCTAGATAACATCAGCTCTGTGGCCTGGAGGTCTGTAAACAGGCAAGGCCCAGGGGAGACGGTGGTGGAGGAGGTCACAAAGGCTGTGCAGAAATCACACTGCTCTGTGTCTGCCCACTCTTGTAGATCCAGGGAGGTAAACACTGCCCCTTGGTTCGGGGCTTCAAGTCCAAAGGTCCTGGGGCGGAGGCGTTGAATTAGTGAGCTGTTTTTGGCCGCAGATGTTTCCTAGGACCAGCTGCAGGATGTGTCTCGTGGGGGTCTGGTCTTTGCTCCCAAGCATCCGCCTTACGCTGTTCTGAGGCCTTGCCTGGAACCCCACATCCCAAAGACCCCCCAGTTCTGCGGCTTCCCTGCAGGAACCACGCGCGGCTCACAGGGCTGATGGCGCCACCTGGCGGCGCAGAGAGTCCATTCACCCTGCGAGCTGGAAAGACGAGGGGCAGTCTTCGGCGGCCCGGCCCAGCGTGGTGACGTCACGACCGAGCGCCTTTTCGCCCCGCCCCTTCCCCCGCCCCGGAGCTGCCAGTACCCGACGTGGCGTCACCGCCCTCTACCCTTACTTTGCGTGCGTGTGTGCGTGCGGCGGAGGTGGCGGCGCGGGCCAGTCGGAGCTCCGCGCTGCTGCTCCTGGGGCTCCTGTCGCTGCCGTCGCGGTCCCGCTGCCTCGGACGGCCCAGCGGACCCGGCGTCCGCCCCAGCTCCTCGGCCCCGGTCGCGGCTCTGCGTGGGCCTGCCGAGAGGGTGGGCGAGCGCGTGTCGGAGGGCGCCGCGCGGGCGGTCGGGCGAGCGCTCGGGAGCGGGCGAGGCGGGGGCGGCAGAGCAGCAGCGGGCCCGGCCGGCCGGGGAATGTCGATGCCTGACGCGATGCCGCTGCCCGGGGTCGGGGAGGAGCGGAAGCAGGCCAAGGAGATCGAGGACGCCGAGAAGTACTCCTTCATGGCCACCGTCACCAAGGCGCCCAAGAAGGTGCGGGGGCTCGGGTGGCGGCGGGGCCCGGACCCGGGCCTCGCGGGAGGGGCGCGAGCGGGCCCCGCGCTCCAGCAGGTCCGCGACTCCAGGGCCGAGGTTGGAGGGGATCGCGACGGCCGAGAGGGTGGTGGGGTGGCGGGGGAACCGCCCCAGGCCCGTCCCGAGCTGGCCAGGCCGCCCCTGACCTCCTTTTCCTTTGTCCCTGGGCCCTGGTCCTCCGGGATCTTTCTGAAATGCGTCCCTGGCCTTTCCCGGATGAAGGGCCTCGGAGACGGGAGAGTGCGAGGGAGGTGAACCCACTGGCTGACCCCTGTGACCGGCCCCAGGGGGTGGGAGTGCACAGGAAGCCTCCCGGCAGGTGAGTGGGTGAACCAGGTAGCGCCGCGCTGGGAGCACAGCTGCGTGCTCGCTGGGAGGCCAGAGCCCCACAGGCGCGGGGCCAGCCAGCTCTGTTATGCAGGTGAAAGCAATGAGGGCAGCGTGAGGTTGAAGAGAAAACTGTGATTTTCACCTCCTTCGCTGGTCCACTTCTTCCACGCACGTGAGAAATGAGCATTGGGAGCTTGGTGACAGCAGACACCGTCTTGGGTACACGTTGATCGTCGAGTCATGCGAACAGACGATCCCTTAGGCTTCCCTGGAGCAGGGAGCTGGGGTGGGTCGCACGGGTGGGTGGGAAGACAGGATTGCTCATGCTTGACGGCTCTCGGGGAGGCAGAGCAAGTTTCCGCTGTTGTGCTGCGGGTTGAGCCCAGAGGATGTCCTTCTAACCCTCTTGCCGTGGAAGGTTAAACGACAGCCTGTGGGGCTCTCGGTCTAACTAGCTCTGGGAGCGGTGGGACCGCGATCCCTCGCGCTTCCTGAGCATTTGCTGCCAACCACATCCTGACTTTCCACATACCTGGCGCCCAGTTAGCAGGAGACGGGAGAACCTTTGCAGGCCCCGGGGGAAGCCGGATAAACATTTCCCACCGGTGTCAACAGAGGGGCCGAGGCCTGCAGTGCTCCCTGGGCGCAGCGCTTGTGTAAGCGGCCGGGCTTGCAGGCTGGGCTCGCAGGAGCAGTTACAGCGCTTGAGGCTCCTCCACCTGAACTGGTTACGCTGTCATTCCTTTTTTTTATTTTTTTATTTTTGTAAGGAATCTAACACTCCAGAAATCAAATGCAGGGTTGAAAAGACAGCTCATTGTTGTGTGCTTTAGCTCCATTTCCCCCACGAACTTAAGGTCTTACAATAGAATGCCTTTTAGAAGGTTGGGGAAGACCCCTTGATTCTAAGGGGCCCATGGAGCCTACTTTTTAGTGCTCAGGGTTCAGCTGACTGCTTGGCTGGGGCAGTAACCCTTTGTAATGGGCACTGTTTAGAGACAGCCACCGCCGCCGTGCTGAGCAGAATGCTTAAGGGTAGTACCTTCGAGGAGTGAGGGGAAAGGCTGGGAAAGCCCTGGTACCCTAACCCCCCCCCCCCTCCTCTCCAGGCCAGCCTGTCTTTTGTCTCCGCATTAGGCGCCTCTGTTCGTACTTGCCTTTATTTTACCAAGCCTTTATTCTCGCAAGTGCCACTATCAATACGACAAAGTTTGTATCCTAGATCGTAGATCATAAAGGCAGGGACTCTTGCGCGCCATTGAACGCACTGTGCGTGGCTCTATCCCTAGCGTAGAGTAGGTACTCAATATTAATTGCCCACCTGGCTAACTGGTACTCCAGATGTCTATATGGCTGCCTACCAGGAATGGGTGTCCCTTCTCCCCCTTTCTTCCCTGGAGGGAGGAATATTGCTAATGTGTATTATTGTCCGGCCAAGGGCTAATGACTTTAAAGACTCATTCCATTAGCTGACAGAAGCAGCCTGGGCCAGGAATGAGGGAAGACCCCGTGTGAATTTCCATTTGCTGGTAAATGTATCCCCGTGTTTCTTATTAATCTTGCTCTCTCTGAGCTTTATTGTGTAGCACTTACACAGTACGATATTAAAGTGCTTTATGATAACTAGTTACCCTCCCGCTAGTGACTATAAAAGGCATTTATTTAGTTCATGAGTTGGTTGAGGACTAGTCAAGGTCACGTAGCGGCGAGTCCTAGGTGATCGTTTTTTCAGAACGGCAGCTGAATTGGACAGTATGACGTAACGCACTTCTGTGCCTCTGCCATGTGTGGATACTGTGAGAAAGTATGTGAAAAGTAAGAAAAACGTAGCTTGGCGGTACTGAAGGGTGTGAGAAAAAGGCCTCTTCAAAGGGTGCTGTCCTTCACCTGTGAGGATTCCGATGTGGCTGTGGACCAAGTGATGTTGGATCATTCCAAGCCCTGAGGCCCCTTGGGAAATGAGGACATTTTTGGTGCCAGTCAGAGGCTGTAGGTCACTTCAGGGTGACCTTGCTGGTCCTCAGCTCAGATTCCAGTGTAACTGGTGAAGTTTTATTCGCTTTATTTGAGGTAGAATGGATGTCCATCAATTAAAAGCATAGGCACTGAGATTCTACTATAATCATTCAGTTTTATATGCCTTGGGGCTCCCCCGGTGCTGTGGAGATAATAGGACTTGTTGGTTTGATTGTTGACCTGGGTGTCTACCACCTTAAGCAAGTGAGCGTCTGCACCTCAGTTTCCTTATTGGCCAACTAAGTGCTTTTTGTTTGCAGCCGGGGGAAACAGGCACAGGTTGGAACCAAGCAGAAGTGGGTTTGTTTGTTTTTTTTTAAAGACTATTAGGAGGCAGCAGTGGGGTGGAGGGGGTCAGTGGGGAACAAAGGGGAACATTTGTAATACTTGCAACAATAAAGACTTTTAAGAAGTCTGTTAGTATGTTACACTCCCTCTTTTTAGTGAGCATTTGAGCTGCTTATAATATAGGACTCATACAATATAGAGAGGAAGTCAAAACTATAGAAATTAGCAAAATTGTTAACCCTGAGGGCTAAGATGGTTGGTGAGGCTGATCATCACATGTAACTCAGAGCTTCCTAGGAGCCCGGGGATAAAAGGAATCCCAGAGTTACAGTCTTCCTAGCAGACATAGGAAAGAATACATACCAATTCCTGCGGAAGACAGCTTGTGCTGACACTTAGTTCCATGGAGGTTTTTGTAGGACGTTAATAGCTATAGTGTGATTCAGTAGTAAGGCTTGTTCATGGTGGTCACTGGTGATTGCAGATGGTATCCCCAGGGAATTTTGGGTGAGAAAGGAGTCCTTTAGTTGTACTGAATAGTGTGAGAAGAAGGCTTCTTCAAAGGGTGCTGTCCTTAACCCGTGAGGATTCCAGTGTGGCTCTAGACTAAATAATTTTGGATCATTCCAAGCCTTGAGGCCCCTCAGGAAATGGGGACATTTCTGGTGCCAGTCAGAGGCTGTAGGTCACTTCAGGGTGACCTTGATGGTCCTCAGATCAGATTCTAGTGTAACCGGTGACGTTTTAAATACTTTGTTTGGGAAAGAGTGGATGTCCATCAAAAAGCAGAGGTATTGAGATTATTCAACAACAATCACAACTGTCACAACTAAAGAGGATCCTTGTTTAATATTGGCAGTTATCGGTCACACCGAACAGGTCAGCTGGTTGCCCATCATCACTGGGTGTTTATCCTTCAGTTTCTGCCTCTCTGTGTGGCAGAGGTAATAGCAGTTCTTGGGCTTTTAGAAATAGACATTGTATCAGGTCGATTCCTCCCATAGGGTAAGCCCAGGTCTCCAGCTTGTTGATGAAACTAAAATAGACGCGTTTCTCTGGAAGGCCTAGCAGGACGCTTGCTCTTCTCTGCACTTCCGAACATTTGGAGGGACTCGGAGGTGACACGTGAGGCACTTGCCCTAGGAGTTTTGCAGTCCGACTTTACCAAACAGTGCAATAGGGGCAAGACGAGAAAGAACACGAAAGAAGTTACGTTTGCTTGTAGGATATTCTCTTTTTAAATAAAGCATGTATATCAAAGGAGTCAGCTGAACCTAGGAAACATACCAGCCAGAACCCCAGTGAGTACCAGTTAGATGTTAACGTGTTCGGTGGTATCTAGTGCAGTTTTACAGCATTTACACCAATACCTTAAGTCACTGAGAAGAGATTTAATAGGTTGACCTGGATCTTCTCCAGACATCGTTAGTGTCTCTTGATTGTCTTTCATGGCAGTCTCTGAACAGGCATCAGATGTGTAAGAAGACCCTATCTTGTTTAGATTTCTCCACAGATACGGATCACCTCTCTTTTTCTTACTTGATTCTGTTTAGTTAGTTCAACACTAGTTTCTGTTATCACTTTGTTTTAAGTTCATTAAACTTTTAGCTTGTGGCAAGATTACAAATGTGGGCCATTTGTTTTATCAGGAGGATACAGATTGGATCCAGTGTGTGTTATCCAATGTGACATCCTTCTGACGGTGTTTACGAAGTTTTTAACGTGTTTTGATACATGCAGTGTAAATCTTTAGTTGCCTGTGACACCGAGGAAGTTTACTTTGTTACCTGATGTAGTTATGATCTGTGAACAAGTATTTTAGTGCTTTCTTGAACCTGACATATAAAGGAACTGGCCAGTAAAGGAGAGTCATTTATACCAATCTGTTTCTCAAACTTGGGAATCTGAATATTGGAATTTTATTAAGAAGGGCCACCCTTATTTTTCTGGGTATAATATTTAGAACATGTCCTAGTGAGGTGGTTCAGAAGCATCCCCTCATGTATGAAGAACGACATATTTGCACTGACCAGAGTTTTCCCCCAGCCTGAAATCTGAGAACCCAAACTTACGGACAAATTCTTACCACAAGACTCTTATCAACACTGTCAGTGCCTTGCATATGGTAGCAGTTAAAATTTCACATAGAATTGTCACTTTTTCTCTTCTGATTCCGTATTTCCCTTTGACTCATTCAGGAAGTTTTCTTGCTCTCCCGCTGTTGCTTGCCTGTTACATGAAATGTGTTGAACTTTCCATTTTTGTTCCTAAAACTGAGTAGTAATGCGACGTAAGGCAGGCACTTGATTCTAGAGTCGGGTTTACCTTCAGTCTCTGCCATCTAATGGACTTGGAACTTTGGACCAGTGATTTAAGCTGCCTGAGCCTCATTTTCTTTCTTTCTGTCCTTTTTTTCTTTTCTTCTTTTCTTTCTTTATCTGCAAATGACTTTATTCCACTCTCATTCTTGAGAGATAGTTTTGTTAGGTACACAATTTTAGGTTGACATTTCTTTTTCTCAACACCTTGAAGGTATGATTCCATTACTTCCTGGCCTAAATGATCACTAAATAAAAGTTGTCCTTCTAATTATTTATTTGCAGGAGATCTGTCCCCTATCCCCCTCCTTTTTAAAGCTACTTTTAAGGTGTTTTTTACAACTGCATATGACTGTGGTCAAGGGCATGGACTTTGAGCCTCCATTTTTCTATCTGTGAAATGGGGAATAGTGATAGCACCAAGGGATTGTCAAGGGGAATAGCATTTAGTAAATCTCACTGTATTTGCTCTTTTATAATTAGGGTGTCCATATATCCTGGTTTGCCTGGTACAGTTCTGGTTTATGCCTCTTATCCCAGCATGTTCTTCAATAAGTACCTTCTTCCACCTAGTTTATTTGAAATATTCATATTATATACACACACACACACACACACGCACATATATATATATAATACTCTTAAAAAGCTAAAACAAAGCTGTTTCTATTGGGTCATCTTTTCAACAGGAAGAAAATTTTTCCTGACAAAAATGTTATTTTATGTAGAGCTGACACCTATTGAGCACTAGAGTAGTTGTTGATTTCCCGGAGGCGGATAGACAATGGGAGAACTTAGAGCTTGTGATGGAAGTGGGATCCGAGCTATCCAACGACCACATAGAATGTAGGTGTCTGTCAGGCACTGGGCTAGCTGAGTCCAGGAATCTACTTCTTCATTCTGCAACTAGAATCCCAGAATTATGTGAAACCATTGCAAATACTCTTCTGAGCTACGACTTTATCTTCTTATGTAACCACCTCAGATCTCATCTCTCTGCCTGCACGGTCCTCCTCCAGGCACTGTTTCTCTGCTCCACACAGCCTGCTCCTAATTGTGTGTAACTGAGTTTCTCTTGCGGAAATGCGTGGCCTTTGCTCCACAGCAATTACAGAATCAGGGTGGAACACGCTGGCCTTGGTTGACACTCAGACTGGTTTCATTTTTGTTCTTATCTCTGTTCATTTTTTCTAGGGGATTCAGCCCAGGGTGTAAATCTCAGAATGTATATAATGATTGGTACTGTTTAACACTATACAGTGGGCCTTAATCATTTACTGCTCAAACAGGACACAAAGTGAAAAGCTTAATGAACTGGTAAAAGGTAGTATGTGGAGGGCGGGGGTAGAGTGGAAAGAAAGTTGACAGAACCACACATCTAGGACTGTCCAAGCATGTTCCCACTTGCTTTTATTTAATTAAAGTATAGGTGACATACAATGTTATATTGGTTTCAGGTGTACAACATAGTGATTCGGCATTTATGTACCTTATAAAACGACCCCAAGTCTAATAACCATCTGTCACTGTACAAAGTTATATTATTGACTGTTTTCCTGTGCTGTACATGACATCCTTGTGACTTATTTATTTCATAACTGTACCTCTCAATCCCCTTCACCTTTCTTGTCCATCCCCCCCTGACTTCCCCCTCACCCCCCCCCCCCGCAACCATTAGTTCGTTCTCTGTATCGATGAATGTTTCTGTCTTTGATTCCATACATAAGGGATATCACACGCTATTTGTCTTTCTTGTCATGAAAGGCCCAGTGCCTTAGCTAATGTGTCTCCATGTTCAGCCTGTAGGGCTGAACGGGCTTAACATGTTCTCCTTGACCCGTTCCCTTCTTTTAAAATGGTACCCGGTACTCAGCTGTGTGCTACACTGAGGCTGAAACAGGAGGGGCTGGGACTGCTCACGTCCCTGCTGCTCCTCGTTATGTACATACTGTCGCAGGTTTAGTTCTTGACAATCTGAAGAACTGCCCAGCCAGAGCAAGCCCTGTTGGTCCAGTTCCCTTCTCCTGACCCTGCGTGTGTGCAGTGGCGTCAGTGGGATCCCACCGAGCGGTGTGCTCGGGGCCAAGGGAAAGGCTCCCGTGCTCCGTGTGGTGCGCAGCTCTGAGCTGGATGGTGAATTGGTGAGCGGCAGGATGAAGGGGTGACGGCCTGGAGGGGATGAATGTAACCGTGTTTCATATCACTGTGCTTTGAGTACTGTCAGGATTTGGAGAATGTTTAATAAATGTCTCCCACTCTCCTCGTCTTCGACTGGTTGTATTAAGGTGAACCTCTGGGACACAAGTGTCCATGGACTTGCTGGGAAGTACTTTATCCTTTTCCCACAGCACTGGCTTATCCTCACATCTAAGTTTTCGGGCTGTGACCTGTTCCCATTCATGATCTTAGGGTCCTGAACTCAGAAAGGGACCTTTCAGGGAAGTTGGAGGACAGAGATTCTGCTCTGCCCTCTTTGACCATACCTCGCACATACGTGTAGTGTGCAGTGCCTGGGCACATACTGACAGTGTCTGTTTATTGAGTAGAATACTGTGACATGATTATCCCCAGGAGAAAGTGTTGGACTTACTTGTTGGCTTTGGCTTACTTTTCCCTTCAGTTGGCTGGGTTGTTTTTCTTATTTAGGCCTCCCACATGGACGATGATGGAGAACCAGGAGCTGCAGATGAGAAATTGATGGGAATTTTCAACATCTTAGTGGATCCCTAGATCCTGCCAGAACTACCTTAACATGTAAGGTAGGAAGGAAGCTTGAGAATACGTGGCCCCAGCTTCTTAGCTCAGTAGCATGAGAACCACAGGGCAGGAGGCCCAAGCTTAGGGGTATCCTTAGACACAATAGAACAAGTAACTTGAAATTTCCATCAGGTTTTAAATCCTTAGCATTAGGGGCTCTGCCCAGAGTTGAAACTGGAAGTCTGATTTTCGGATGCTCTTGATTGAAGAGTAGAGGCTCACCCTTGGGGTGTTTGGGATTTGGGGACCAGAGTGAACAGTTCCGTTGTGGAATGGGTGTGGAGTCCTGGAGGTAACAAACATCCAGGCCGCGTTGAGCAAACTTCTGCTCCTTCCCATTCATTCTGCAACCCTGGCTGCCCTTCCGAACCAAAGGCTGAGCTGAACGTTCAGAAGCTACATGTACATGCCCTTGTCTTTGAAGTGTACCTTCTTCAGACCTGCGGTCGCCGGGGAGCTGGGCCAGTGCTTGTCCTAACCAGGAACTCAGGCTCTAGTTGGCACCGAGGATTTTGTGTGTGACGTTTCCCTAGAGTATCTGACCTCGGCAGGATTCAGGGGAAAGGGAGACCTTCGAATTTTGCAGCTTTGGAAATAGAAACAGGTGCTTCATGGAGATGGCAGGCGCGTTCATTTGTTCTGGTAACTAATTCAGTTTCCTGTGGGTGGCCAGGTGGTCTCCACCTTCCAGTTCAGTGCTTGAGTTTTTCGTGCCCAGACTCCTTAGGAAGCAAGACACGAAGGTTCCCAGTGTTCCGTTCTTATGGCGAGCAGCCCAGCTGGCTTGTCGTGCTGGATTAGATGAATTGTGAATGTCAATTACACTGATCAATACAGTGGCCTTGGTAACAGACTTGTAGCTGCTCTAGAATCTGTTTACTTCACATTTGTAACAGAAAAGAGACCAAGCTGGTTGGGAACATGATGTTCTGAGAGCAATAAACTGTATTGTGAACCCAAGGAAAACGCGTGCTGGGGGCACTGACCCTGTTGCACCCCTTCCCCAGGATTTTCCAGAGGGACGCCTTCCTCTGGGGGTGCTTCCGTTCTTATTTGCCAGTTGAGGATGAATTGAGGACGGCAGAGGCTTGGCTTTCAGTGAGATGGGTTTCCGAACCATAAAGGTTAGAAGGGGAGCGTCCGTGTTGGGAGGCACCTCAGTTCTCCGCCTCGTTTGTAATTGGGGGCGGAGAGTTGATGAAACGCGTTTCACCCCCTGAATTCAGGGGAAGGAACCCTCCTCTGGGGAGCAGAGGCTCAGATTCTGCGCATTCCTTTCTGGCTGCACAGGGAGGGGCTCGCTGCGTGGGGGCATGTGTGGAATGAGAACACCTTGCCAGTTTTACTGAGTTTGGACGAGGCCGTGGTGAAAACAGTCCCTCCCGCACACCAGCCCTGTCCTGCTCCTGAACCTGCGGGTCCCTCCGATAGGTGGTTCGTACCTGACAGGCGGAGGTGTTGCTAAAGGCAGTTCTCTTCCCTCCTTTGCCGTATTTTATCTCCGAACGAGGTGTAGCTACCCCTTTGTTCCCGGCGTCCCGTGAGTCGTTTTCTCAAGAGCCTGGTGAACTGGGGTGCCGGAGTTTGCTTTTTCAGGTCCTGCTGAGATTGTCCTAGATCAGTACTTCTTGTGGAGTGGGAAGGAATGGAAGCTATCAGTCATCTAGGGAACTTTTTCAAAATATGTGTGACCAGGGCCCTAACCCAGACCTACTTAATCAGGATGGGGAGGGGTTGAGGGTAAGGGGCAGGTAGAGGATGTGTGATGGCACGTGCATTTTAAAACAGCTCAAACCTGACGAGCCCAGATTTAGAGCCCCTCTTTTAGACTGTGTAGCAAGGCCGGCCAAAACTGTTAGGAACTCTGACATTGGCAAGGCGATGCAGCTACCACCTATCTTGGATGACTTTGGCCTTGAGGAAAAATCTTGTCCCATGTGAAAGGTCCTGACAATAACCTATACTTAATCTTTCTTCTTTTCCACGGTGTTCAGAGTGAGCTGTGACCAGAAGTCACGCTGCCCCGTGTCCCAGCCTGTGGTGGGCACTTAGAGTTATCCGTGAGCGGGACAGTGATTCATATCCTGTGCGGCTCACATTCCTCTGAGGTTATTCTTTGGCTCCCGTAAGTCAGTGTAGCGGGTGTTCATCATTTGGGGTTTGGAGCTCTATCAGAGCTGTTTGCCTTCCAGAAATATGGACGTATATATGACAGTCTGCATATAAAGGGGGGTTGACAGCCTGAAGCCCATCCAGGGACCCTAGCTGACAGCTAGAATGCTCGCCTGGGATTGAGAATGTGGTGATGGGCTTAAAGCCAGGCCAGGGGTTGGGTGCTTAGGACTGTTAGCGCCTAGCCAGACCGGCTTGTCGGTTCCTCACCTTCCAGCCCAGGGCCTTTGCCAAGAGCCTGGTGGCGTCTCTAGAAGAAGTAAGTAGAAGAGAGGCTGGACCGCCAGGAAACCAGTGGCATTCCTTGAGTCTGTGTTCTCTTTGAAATCCTAAGAATGATCTGACTCCCATTCCCCATTCCCTACTTCTAGTTTCTGGTTGGCTGAGCTTTGTGGACTCAGTGGATTAAAAATCAGGTCAGAATATGAGGATCTCCTTAACATGATCATTTATATTATGAATTCCTGGACTAATGGGGATAGTAAAATTATAAAGCTCAGCGGAGGGCATTTTAATGAAATTCTGGCTTCAAAACAAAGTCACAGAAGGAATTGATTGAGGTGCTGAGGAAACAGTCAGAGTAAAGATCAGAGAGGGATGATGGGAAAAAGGAGGGCAGGGCTCGGAAAGCCGGTTGACTGAGCGGGTGAGACAGGTAGCCAGGAGGCAGGTTCCTTCTTAAGCCAAAGGGAGTGGATTTGAGACCCAGACCCCCAAAATTTCTTTTTAGTCCTGTCACTGCTGCTTTATTATCAAATCAGGATAAAAAGGGGAGGGCTTTCTAGATACCAGTTTTAATGTCTCTCTTCGAGGAAAGGTTGGTGTTTGACCTGCATGAATGACCAAACCTGCCGCAGGGTTCAGGCAGTATGAGACGTGTACTCCAGAGGCCTGAGTGAAAGTCGGTTTGGGGCCCTGTGAGAGAGAATTCTGTGGAACAGAGCCGGCCAGGTTTAGAGGTGGGAGCACAGCGGGCATGCCGGGTCCTGTGGTAGCTCTTTCTTCACCTCCCAGGAATCGGACCTTCCGTGTAAGGAGGTGGTCTGTACAGGGCTATTCCTGTTTCTCTGCCTCAGGTCTAAGGCGAGCTTTCCACACCCCAGGGAGGCACTGCTGAGTCAGCGCAGACTCAGGGTCTTTCCCAGAGGACCGGGGGGCCTCCAGAAACTGCTCTCCAGCATCAGCGTATGGAAAAACAGTTCTGCTAGGAAACTCCCAAGCTGCTGTCTATAAGGGCCTTCTTTGCTCAGTGCTGCATTAAAGCCACGGCTACCTAATCTATGGGGAAGTAATCACACCCCGTTACCTTTGTTTTTTTGTTTTTAAAGAAGCCCTTTAACGTGATCAAACTTCTGATCAGCTTCAAGTAAAAATCCTAATTTACTGGTGGTTTTGGGGTTATTTTTATGTCAAGATTTAAGCAAAACCTGTTTGAAGATCTATAGATCAGTGATGGTCAAGCAGTGTTCTTTATTGGTGAAAACTTGCTGAGTAACTTTTCCTGTACAGATTCTGATATTGACTTTTGGGTTGCCATACAGCCTAAAGCAAGAGATTTTTGTCCTTGGGTGTCTGCCCACTTTACTCATTAGGAAAATGGCTGTTCAGGAAGCTCTAAATGAAGAAAACCCAGACTTACGTATTCCGGTCTGGGGGGTGGGGTGGGGGTAGGGGGTAAGTGTATTCATTCCGGAGCAGAAGGTAGCTCTTCTTTTTAAACAGCCTCAAAGAAGTTGCAGGCAGCAGTTCCTTTCAGCCAGCTTGCTTCTTGCAGGCTAGCTAAGATCATCATTTACTCCTGAGACTTCTTCCTAAAATTGAACATGTACAGCTCAATTTAGAAAGTCAAGAAGGATGGCAAAGACGGCCCCCTAGAATGGAAAACACGGTTAGCGCTTGACGTGACTAGTTCTCTCTGACAGGTTCCTGTCCGCGACGGTGCCCGTAGTCTCCGTGGCGGCTTTTGTGTTTTGCTCTGAGAGCTGCGGGAGCTGCAGCCGCTGATCTTCAGAGTCCTTTCGCCTTGCTCCTTGGACTTGAAAACATCCAGTGTCGCCACAGAACGGATTCTGAAAGGTCCGTTCCACTCCCAGGGCCTGCTACTCCAGAGTTCCTGTGTCACATTCAGTCCTTCAAATCCGATTATTTCATTTAGTGCTGAGTTTTGATGGCTTCTTCCTCCGTGGAGCCTCCACTTAATGGGACTCGGTGGATGCTGACTGCACAACCGAGATGCTTTCCATCTCATTAACTTTATTGGGTGTTAGTCTAGGGCTCAGAAAGCGGACCTGCACGGACTCGACGGCCCCTCACTGGGAGCTGCTGTAGTTCTGCCATAGGCTGTTTGGCTCGGACTTGCATGTTCGCCTCTAGTTAGGTGCGGCCTTCCCAGGTGCTGCACTGACTTGCAGGGGGGATGCACTCACTCCGGCAGACATGAAGAGGGTTTGAATCTAAGATTAACTGGCTTTCGGTTTCATTTACGGTAGACCTCCAGGTCAAGAAAAAAGAATCACTCTTGCACGCCTCTGCTCTTGTTTCCCCGGGGTGAGCTAAGGCATTACACATAGGCATGTACTCAGTCTGTAGCCACCTTCCCAAACGCCAGCGAGACTGCACCTTCCTTCTGGAGCTGTCCACTATCGCTTGCTTTCCGAATGAACTTCTTTCCTCAGAAAGATGTACTTGAAGAGTACAGTACAGATTGACCTGTTTGTAAGCAGTTGACAAGTTTTCATCTTAAAGAATATACCAGCATATCTTGCCAGTTGAACTCTGTGAGAGACCAAGATTGTCAACATGAGAAAAGAGATACAAATCGGAAAAGTTAAAGTTAAAAACAAATGGTCATGTGAAATTTGAAATGGAAATATCCGTACGAACTCATGAGTAAAACAAGGTGGGTTTCTCTCTCCGCGGAAAGAACTGGAAGCACTGACACTTCAGATGACAATGAGCAACCTCCTACCCAGGTGTCAGTTTCAAAATACCATTCCCCACTGGAGGAGGGCAGGGCTCCGTGAGAAATGGCTGATGCCAGGTCTGAAGCAGAGAAAGAACAAGGTGAGCCTGGTGGGTCTTATGTCCAAAAGGAAGGAAGTGCTCAAATGGGGTCATGTCAGAAGGTCGGAAGGATCAGCTGGAAGGAGCCCCCCCCCCCCCCAAGCCCAATTTGGGACAGTTACACTGCTTGTAATTGAGTTAATCTTGAATAAATAAAAATATGAATGACGAGTTTAAAAAAAAAAAAAACACGTGAGGGAGAAGAGAAGCTTTTCTTTACCAAAGAAGGCAAGGTAATAATATATTTAGAAGGAATAATAGAAAAAAAAATCATGACTCTATAAGCCATCCGCCTCCCCCAATATAACCCGTTCAGGCAAGGATTATGAACAGATGGTAAAGTCACGAGGGAGCAGGATATTCACAGGCTGACAAGTCTCCCTCCACAAGTTAACCTTTACTTGCACAGGAGAAGATGCACCTTTCAGACACTGACGGCCTCACTGTAACCAAGGCTTCAGCTGAGTGTCACATTCAGTGGAACAACCCAATTCGGTGTGTCCTGAGATGATGCAAAGTCATTCATACAACATCATCTGTGAAATGCTCCTGCCAGAACTTTAACCTCTTTCTAATCAAACCTCAAAACTGAACTTCCCGATGATAGGAAGGAAACAGTTCAGAGAAAGAAACCTAATGTGGAAAATGGAAAGATTCAATCGCGGTGGAGGGCATATAGGTTTCATTATACTATTTTTCAAAAAATCTGTACATTGAAAGTTATAATAAATTCAGAGAAATAAATAGAGCAGTGGTGGTGGGCTTGGGGGGGGGGGGCGGGAGTGCCTTTGGTGTATCACTAAAGTTATAGGTATGTTCCAGGAACCGAGATTTCTTCGGTCACCTGTACAAAAAAAATGTTTTTAATGTAGACTTGATGACAGTTCAATGCCAGGCACAGAGAAGAATGGCAGACATGTTTTCAGACAATATTGATGGTGGTTTGAGGATGAGGAAAGTATGGACAGGTCGATAGCTAAATTGACATTGAAACCTCTTCCGGATGTGTGTTACGCTGTGTTGTACGTGTGGTTTTCAAAAGAGTAGGAAGCCCTTCCCTGCCCCACTTGTAGCCAGTAACCTCTTTATCTCACTGTTGGCAGCGCAGATCACTCATTTTCACTAGATCACGTCAGGAGATAATAGAAGCAATGAGGTGTGTTGTCTCGTGTGAAGAGAATGGAGTGGCTGTCGGGGTAAAACTGCTCTTTGGCACAGATTTTCAAGCTTTATGTTCTTCCCTCACCATTAAGTGACTCAGCAGTTGTGGGCCCTGGTGTCGCCTCTCCCTTTACTCCCCCGCCCCCCCCCGCCCCCCGACGCTGATGAAGCATCAAGTTGAATCCCATTTGAAAGGAGTGTTCTGACTGGAACTGGATTCTAGCAGTGTGTGTTATGTCCTGTTCCTGTTGAGACACGGAGATGGGTGGAGTGGGGGAGGGATATGTCTGCTGTGATTAGCTTGCCCATTCCCTGCTCCCCAGAAACTCAGGCCCCATCTGGGGTGACTGGGAACTTAAGAAACTTGCGACGGGACTGGAGGACCTGGTTGCTCGGAAGACTGGGAATAGAAGTGACTGACGGGGCTGTAGATCGCTCCGTGGCCTGAGCATGATGCCCTTGATAGGAAGTGTTTTCTAGGGGTGTACCTGGAACTAGTCAGGAAGGGGGTGCCCTTCTTTTTGGGGACATTTCTTTTATCCAGTTGGAAGTCTGAAAGATGTTTGGACTTACATAGTTCTTGCACCCAGAAGCTGGTGTTTGTTGATTACTGTTTATTTGGATCCACTTGAAATGGGAATCAGACCGATCACTGGTAAGTTCTTCTGCCGGTTTAGGCTGACCGCCATATGCTCTTCCTTCCCTCTGAGGAAAGAGCCAGAGAGGAAAGAACCTATAGACTCTAGAGAAAGGTAGGTTGGCCAGAAGATGTGTGAGAGGGCTTACAGAGGATGTGCTGGGAGTCTTGGGAGGTGCTGTAGCACAATGCTTAGTAATGGACCTTGTCCAGCTTTCTAGCTTCTGATCGTCACCTGTTTGCTCAGTTGCTAAGTGTTAGCTAAGAAATATGCTGACTATAATTTTTAAACATAAAAATGTGCATGTTCCTAAAGAAGCAGTAGCATTCTGTGACAAAACCATTTGTGTTATCATTAATTTCACTGTGGGTCAGAGCACATCTACAGATTGGAAGGGACCATCTTTCCTTTCATCAACCTTCCTGGAATGGCACTGGGTACTTAGTTGGTGCCTACCAAACGTGCTGCCTAAAAGAATATGCTCCGTGAGTATCATCCTGCTCACCATCGCTTGGCCGGTGAGTCACAGTGGAATTCTGGTAGTTTTTCACTCTCATTCAAGAGCTAAAAGGCAAAGTTGGGTGGGGCCTGGGAAGTGAGTATAACTGAGCTATTGGACATCTGAGTAGCTAGATCCTGTGGTTGTGGAAGTAAACTTCTCAGTTTCTCATTAGCATCAACTGCACGAGTGGTATACACCATTCATCTTCTCTGGAGGCTTACAGCTCTTGGGGGTGCCTGCGATCCCTTTTTCTTGGTGAGTTTTGTACAGCAATTCTTTCTGCTCACTGGATATAGCACGTTAAATTTACCTGAACTTAATTAGTTCTGAAGGCACAGCCAGTGGACGTCTGTATTTGGAGAATGGGTCCATCGGACCTTGTAGCCTGTCTCGGTTGTGGAAGTACTAGTAGTTCAAGAATGAATGCTGTGTGCGTGGTGTGGGTAAGGCTATCTTATGGGGTGGTGAGTATCCAGACGCAAAATAGTTCTATAGCAGGACTTTTTGATTTTCAACTACCTAGCTCAGTGGTTGGCAAACTGCGGCTTGCGAGCCGCGGTTTGCCGCTCTGTTGACTAATGAGTTTGCCGACCACTGCGTAAGGCATTACCCTTACCCAGAAGTTTTGACTTCAGGTTAAAAACATTAGTATATTATTAAAATGTTTTTTAAGTGTTTTTTCCACCCGCAGTTTGCCGACCACTGACCTAGCTCCTTTTCCTGCTCCACTTCCCCACCCTACGTCATCTTTAGTCCTAGCATTTCCCTGCACATCTGGGTTTGACGAAACACTGAAGGACACCAATGAAGACTTGGTCATTTGAAGAAATCGTGATAGTGCGAAGTCATGTAAACAGAACAACTTTGCAGTCATCTTTGGCTTCGATACAGGGAGGCCACCCAATTAGAAGCTGGTAGTGATCTGTTTCACTAGAGAGAAAACCTGTGACGTCCCGCAGTTGCTTTTGACAACAGAGTTTTTATTTACACTGTGAGGATGAAAACACTCCAGGAGGTACTTCGCCAAGAGACAGACCGCGCTCCTAGCTGTGCAGCCACAGTTGGGATACAGGTTCTCTGCAGCCTGGAGGTTTGGGGTGGGACACGAGCCGAGGTCATCATGCATCTGTATAAGCAGTGAACAGATCAAAAAGCTACAAGACGGGACAGCCACCCAGTCCGTGTCGTGACTTGAGTTAACATTCCGCGCACTTCAAGGATGGACCGCATTTATCGTTTAAGGGGTGGGGTTTGCACTGCTTCGTAAGCTACTGGCCGCACAGTCTGGTGTTTTTAGGTGGGAAAGATTCGCTAAGCTTTAGGCGACTGGTGAACTCCAGTAATACAAGGTGGACTGTGACTGTTCACTTCTTAGGTGCTGAAGAAACACACTTCTGTCTTGCCACAGCTGCCCCTCCTTTTTATTAAAAAAAATTGCAAATGTTACTGCAGTTCCCTCCCTCGCCCCTGGTAGGTGGTGTCTGGGAACAGACCCGGAACCTTTTGAAAAAAGATGCGCAGGGGAGGAAGCCTTACATAACAGCCTGGCCAAGAGCAGCTTGCCAATGGGCTGTCGCGGGAGGAGCCGCGGGAGGAGCAGCGAGAGGAGCACAGAGGCCGAGGGAGGACGGGCTACCTCCGGGGAGTGTTCAGAGACCGATGATAGTCTCTTGACTGTGTTTCTTTCCTGCCACCAGAATAAGCGGTGAAAGTCGTTACCTTGGTCCTGGATTAGTCTCTTAAGTAACACTAGCTCTGCTGACTGCAGTCACGTGAACGTGCAATGGGAAATCCTGTGCAGAAGGCACACGCCGAGCTGTGGCCACTTCACTGAGGGGAGGTTCCGTATGTGTTTTTGTTTTAAGAAAGGCAGTTGTGCTTCTGACATTTAAACTATTTAACATCCGTTTAAATTTAACCGTGGAGAGGAGGGCTTACATTTCCAGAGGTGTTTGCTGAAGACTTTGCTTAGTGGATTCTCCATGGGAACCTTTTCCGGTTTAGTCAGACTGGGAGGGAAATCCAACCCATTCTGCTTTCCAGGAGCTGAAGTTTAAAGAAAGGGTTTATCAGGGTGTGAATAGGACTTCAGGAGGAAGGTGTAAACCATTTGTAGAGTAAATTCACTTGAGAAACACGCATTTGCCTATAAATAACGTTAACTATAAGCTATTGGCTGTTATTAAAGCCGTTTTCCAAGTATCTTTAAACAGTGACCAAGTTCTAGTTTATTTCATTTAAGGAAGTTTTTAATGCGGTGTTTATCAAGTCATTATTTTCTCCTTCCTTCAAATTAGTCCTAATTAGCTGGAATTGACTGTGGTGTGTCTGAGTGTTTTAATTTCTCTCTCATTAGAATAGTCTGGTATTTTACTAGATCTGGGAGGTCGGGGTACTACCTTGGCTTTGTGGAGGGTAGGTGTATGGTTGGCCTCTCACCCCAGTGCTCATCACCTTCAAGCATCTCCACGATTCTCTCCAAAGAGAAGACCGTTGCTAACTTCAGGATAAGAATGTGTACAAGAGAATATTCTGAAAACAAGAAAAAACAAGCAGAAGCAATATGAGATTATGCCTGTTTGTTGCTTTTTATTGAGCTAGGAGGGCAGGGTAAAGGGTTTAATATATCAAGGTTATAAGAAGAAAGAAAACTTCATGGAATATGGGAAGGGAAATTTGTGAAATTGGACAGAAACCAAAATAAGTTGGGTCTTTAGCCACCCCTCCCCCCAAAAAACAATCTCTGCCCAAACAATAGGGCAGAGACAGTAATTAGCACTCCAGGAAGCGTCAGAAGGTAGCCTCTGCCTGCCCTCATGTCTGGCGGGGATGCGGGGAGCTGCTGGCTCAGTGGAGGGAGCTTCACGGTAACAGCTTTTAGGGAGGACAGTTATGGCCTTAAAAATGGAACCTTTCATAGAATCCTTGTAAGCGTGCAACCCTTTTGTCTTCCTCTTACAGCAAATCCAGTTTGCTGATGACATGCAGGAGTTCACCAAATTCCCCACCAAGACAGGCCGCCGCTCTCTGTCGAGGTCCATCTCTCAGTCCTCCACCGACAGCTACAGCTCAGGTAGGTGAGGGCCTCAGGCACGACTCTCTCCTGTTCTGGAGCCGGAAGCAAGTTCTCTCCCAGGATGCTTATCTAGAATCTGCAGATACCTCCTGGCAAGGCTGCCCATCTCTGTGCTGAAAGCTGATCTTCAGTGGTTGGGCAATGGGAATGTTCCCAGCCAGCCTTGTCGCTGGGGACGCTTTTGTCATCTTGAGGCTTTCTTCCCCAGCCTGTCTCGGTGTGTGGTCTGTGGCTGTGCCTGGCTGGTAGTTCTGGGAGGGTTCCCACTCCCACGTTCGTCTGTTCATCCGTTCATCCGCCCACATTGCCAAAGGAGAAAATCAATGGTGTTTTGGCTGACAAAACTGGCCTTGAAAAGAGGTGTACTTTGAAAGCATAATTTCTGATCTTTATATAAGATATACCCTGCCTCCTGTCTTTTTCGTTCTTGTCTCCAAGAACTACTTGAATTGTACCAGTGAAGATTAGTATATTCCGGCTCCCTTCATTTACTGTGCTATCCTCTCTGCTGCAGTGTCCTCCCCATTAACCTCTGGAGTGGGGAAGACTACATGACTGTGACTCCAGCTCTGTTTCTTCTTAGTTCTTCCCTCCTGACTTAGCCCCATGGAGGCGGTCCTTTTTAAAAAATACGCTTGTTCTTATTTTTTTGTTTTAGAGAGAGAGGAAGGGAGCGTGATAAATAGAAACTCTGATGAGCGAGTAACATCTATCGGCTGCCTCCTGCACTCCCCCTACTGGAGATTGAGCCCGAAACCCGGGCATGTACCCTGACCAGGAATTGAACCTGTGACTTCTTGGTTCATGGATCAGTGCTCAACCACTGAGCCACACCAGCCGGGCTGTGGTCTTTTGTGCCCTTCGCACCTTTAGAGTGGGTACTAGAAGGTTCACTTGAAAAGGATGTAGAAGCTGAGGGTTTGTGTGCCGGAGGTACACAGCACTGGATGGTGCAAGGGGCCCCTCACTCAGCCCCCACCTCCCTTGTGCACAACTTAGTATAAAAGCCCTTGTAAGATTGTCTTACACTTTCGTCCATTTTGTGATTCTCAAGGTGTGGCCCTCTGAACAGCAGCAGCAGCACCTAGGAACTTGTTAGAAATGTTAGCTTTGGGTTCCACCTGAGCCCTCCTGAAGGGGTTTCTGGTGATGGGGCCTCGCCAACTGTGATTTAACAAACCTTCCACAAGATTCTGATAGACGCTTTAGGTGCTTACGTTTGAGATGGTAATCTATGGAAATAGCTTTCCTTATGTACCCTAAATTATTCTCCCATTTTGCCACGTCTAGTTCCCACTCAGGTGGGAACCAAGTAGCCGATGCTGTGGGACTCACTAGACCTTGGCTCCTCATCGCGGGCATTAATGGCCGAGTATCATTGGGGTGGTGACAGGGCCTTGGCCCTGAAAGGTCGCAGCAGTGTCATTCCCCTGTTTATCAGGCCCCGGGAGCAGATCTGGGAGTGAGGACCCAGTGGCTGCAATGAAGAGGGTTGGCCTACCTGAAGTGAGCGGCTGGGGGCCGCACTCTGTCGAGTTGGGGCCGTTGAGTTTCTCTGTTCTTGTTTGTCTCTTTCCTGGCTCTAGCTGCGTCCTACACAGACAGCTCTGATGATGAGGTCTCCCCCCGGGATAAGCAGCAGACCAACTCCAAGGGCAGCAGCAATTTCTGTGTGAAGAACATCAAGCAGGCAGAATTTGGACGCCGGGAGATTGAGATCGCAGAGCAAGGTAAAGGAAGGGAGTGGGCAGGGACCAGAAGCAACCACTTCCGGTCATCGGACCCACACAACTTGAGGCTTGAAAGTCTCGGGGAAAACCCAGTATCCTGGACTTCTGTACAGTCGCATCTCTGTGCGGAGCTTGAGCCTCAGGACTCTTGTCCTTGTCCTCCTGCTTCCTGTTCTCAGCATGTGGTCATAGACGGCAGTTTCTGTTCCCCCGCCTCCCCCTTCTCCGTGGCACCAAGTTCAGAGATATGGTTGCAGCATCAGCAAGTCCGGGCTCCCTGCTGCGAGGTGGTTGGTTCTGCGGGATCTGCCCCAGCCATGAGCTCCGGGCCCAGATTCCCCAGAAGCAGCAGAGTGGGAGGGTTTTCAGCAGGATTGGGACCTAGGGCCTCAGGTGGTCTTTGGTCCGAGCACCCTCTGCTGGAGCAAAAGTGAAAGTGACTAACAGTCGGTCAAATCATGTTTGCTGCATCCCACACCCAGGAAGGCCTCCTCACTCTGTGTTGCTTTCCCCCTGAAACAGTGGTTCTCAACCTTCCTAACGCCGCGACCCTTTCATACAGTTCCTCATGTTGTGGTGACCCCCAACCATAAAATGATTTTCGTTGCTAAACGAAATTCATTACATGAATCGTAATGTACATATCTGTGTTTTCCGATGGTCTTAGGCTCTACAGCTAGCAGTTCGCGACCCACAGGTTGAGAACCGCTAGCAGGGTCGCCTAAGACCATCGGAAAACACAGATATGTACATTACGATTCATCACAGTAGCAAAATTACAGTTATGAAGTAGCAACGAAAATAATTTTATGGTTGGGGTCACCACCACATGAGGAACTGTATGAAAGGGTCTCGGCGTTAGGAAGGTTGAGAACCACTGCCCTGAAAGTGTGTTCTGTACTGGGCGGGAGTACGGAACCAGGGACTGCGATGGGCTAGAAGCATGCAGACAGGAGCCAGGGCGCTGCGGGGGGCGGCCTTCTTCCTGGTGCGATGGGCATATGCAGGAGCCCGGGGCCTGACGGCTGCCCTCTCTCCCAAGTGCATGGTGACACTCACCCTCCATTTGGTCTTCATTCTCTGCTCAGTCCTCTGCGTAGAAGGCAGAAATTCCAGGTGATTGGCTGACAACCCCTCACTGATGCTTTGAAGCTGCCAGTTATCAGATCAGAACTCTGCTGAGTTTTTCTACCTTGTCTCGCCGCGTCTCAGCAGATCCAGACCCGCCCTCGCTGTCACTGGGCAGGAGCTGTGAGCCTGCCAGTGCAGACCTAGCTCAGATCCTCTGTTCTTTCACAGACATGTCTGCTCTGATTTCACTCAGGAAACGCGCTCAGGGGGAGAAGCCCTTGGCTGGTGCTAAAATAGTGGGCTGTACACACATCACAGCCCAGACTGCGGTGAGTTTGTTGGGAGAAAGCGGGGACTTCTGATGAGGGGGGGAATAACAACTTTTTTTAAACTTACTTTTCCTTCCCAGTCTATCCAGCCTCCAAATGCTATGCTGTTAGGCGGTTACTCAATAATGGGGCTTTCTACTCTGTACGGGTGCAGCCTACTTTTAACAACCCTGAGTTAGGGAGATGTAGTTCTGCAAAAGTGGGATTGATGTAAAAGTGTTACGAGGACTTCGAGGAACATAGCTTTTGGGTAATGTTCGATACCAGTGTGCTGTCTCGCTGGATCACACCCTCGTGGCACTGTCGCTGCGGAGTTCCTGGGTAGGTTCTCTTACGTGCCCTCCTGCCCTCGTCCTCACCCTGTCTCCTGTACGTCTTCGCAGGTGTTGATCGAGACGCTCTGTGCGCTGGGGGCCCAGTGCCGCTGGTCTGCCTGCAACATCTACTCCACGCAGAACGAAGTGGCTGCAGCACTGGCGGAGGCTGGTGAGTCTCAGCTTTTGTTGTTATTACCAACTTTGCCTCAAGATCATTTTCCAAACATAAATTCATGGATCACCATCGTCTCTGCAGTGCCATGTCTGTCTAGGGGCTGTAAAATTCGGAGGACAATAAAAGTATCAACAGGAAGAAACTGTATAATAAAATGAATGTTCGTGCCCATGATAGAATATTATATAGTCATTAACAGTGATCTTTGAAAAGACTCTAATTACATGGGGAAGTGCCCAATTCTAATGTTAAATGAACGAGGAAGAACGTTAAAGTGTACGAGCTCAGCGGGTCTCCATTTACCCAGGGTCTGATCCCTTTTGGAGAACACGAGCGGTGCCTTCTGCATCGACAGCACATTAGCTAAGTTGGTGTTCACTGTTACTGGGGGAATATGTGACCACTCATGAGTTCCGTGAAACATAAGACGATGGTTATGTCAAAACGTTCCAAAGAAAATCACCGTGAAGTTTCCTTAAGGGTCTCGCATCTCCCTAGGATGCTCAGAAAGCAACTTTATAACACCTTTGTTTGTCTTATTTACTCTTGTGTTTATTGCAAAAAACTGAGGAGGTTCCCAAACAAAATAAAACACCATAATCCTGCTACCCAGAGACAATGTGACCGTTTAAAAATGTTCCCTATTCACTTTGCACAGAGGTGAACTAACTCTCAGTATGTACACAGTTTTATCACCCAACCCTAACAGAAGTGGTTCTCCACGCCCCGGGGAACTTGGGCAGTGCTGTTTGTCGTGCTCAGCCACGTGGACGAGCGGTTTTACCTCCGAGGCGCTGTTTTGACTTCTGCCCTTCCTAAGTTGTTGCCCTGCTAGCGTAGTTTCTGTAGCCCTTCCGGAGAGTGGATTGGTACAGGACACGCCCCGAAGGAGGAAGCAGCTGACCCGTGTCCGTCTGTGCAGGAGTCGCAGTGTTCGCGTGGAAGGGCGAGTCGGAAGATGACTTCTGGTGGTGCATTGACCGCTGTGTGAACATGGACGGGTGGCAAGCCAACATGGTAATCATGCACATTCATGCTGCACATGACAAGACAGTTGTTTCCTTTTTTCCCTCAGAGCATGGTTCCCTGAATATGTTTTGGAAATTTGGTCTGACACACTTACTTTGTTGCCAAAGTATTTAGCCTGCTAGCTATTCGGAGAGGGTCTGAGAGCTGGTCTGAGTACTGACTGAGCAGGTGGGGGCAGGGGAAGACTCGGCACGGCAGAAGGAGACAGCAGGAAGTGATGTGGCACCTCTGCGGAGTAGAGTCTCGTGTCTTCATTCCTGCCCCGACTCCTTTTGCATCGAAAGGGGCTATATGTTTCAAGACTCGGCTAAAAATGAGTGTGTGAATAGCCTAACACTCTTCACTAGAGTCTAGAACAAACTTAGGAATCCTTTTAACCATTTGACACCAACAAATTGTACTGCTTACTGCCCCAGCCTGCTCCCCGGAGCTCGGAGCAGTGCTCTTCCAGAATGTTCAGGGCTCTCTCACTAGCGCAGAAAGTGGTTCGCAGTTCCCCCCAGCTCTAGCAGCCTGAATGCCCATAGAAGTCTTCTGGCTGTTCTGTAGATCCTGGATGATGGGGGAGACTTAACCCACTGGGTTTATAAGAAGTATCCAAACGTGTTTAAGAAGATCCGAGGCATTGTGGAAGAGAGCGTGACTGGTGTGCACAGGTAACAGACTCTGGAGTAGCCGCCCCGTGTCCTTGCTCAGCGAGTTCTTCTGGGCTCTCTCAGGCTGTAGGGCGTGTTTCAGACCTGTAGGTGTTGAGTTTTTACTTTGAAAAATCCAAGAGACCCAAAAGGAAGTTATTCCAGGTTCTAGTTCACATTTTTCTCTCCCACTTATTCCACTGTGATTCTCAACCAGTGTTGGGAGGTAGGGAGTGAGTATGTCTTGAAAAACTGTATTCAATATTGTATTATAATTTTATACTTGAAATAGGAAAAAAATTCTCTTGTGAAACGGGATGTCAAATACGCTACAAAAAAGGAAACTGGGCAAAACAGTCTCGGCTTGTCAAAGTCCCTAAATGAGGCTTGCAAAAGCGTTTCTCGGTTGGGGGCACGTGGCACGTTGCTCTCACGCACAAGGGAACCGAATCAGAATCTTTGATCATCTTTGTTTATGAGAAGTAGGCCTGGTAAAGATGGAGAAGATGCTGGCCTAAGGAAATATATCCCCTTTTATGGAAGGGAAGTAAATCTCTTCGGTTGAAAGGATTTTTTTCCTTCCAAATAAAGGGGAGAGCGGTGGGAATGACGAGGAAAGTGAGGAGGGGTGACGAGGAAATCATCTTGCTTACTCACATCCTTGGGCATGTCAGGCTGGGAGGGCGGCATGGAGCTTGGAGAGGGTTAGGCAGATTTTGCCACGCGTCCTGTTTGCCTGCTAACGGCTTTTGTTTTTGTGGCTTCTTCTCCCTTCAGGCTGTATCAGCTCTCCAAAGCGGGGAAGCTCTGCGTTCCGGCCATGAACGTCAACGATTCTGTCACCAAACAGAAGTTCGATAACTTGTACTGCTGCCGGGAGTCCATCCTGGACGGGTAGGTGGAAGAGCATGGACATCGGGCTCACGGGCGGGCACGCGGGCGGGGCGCAGGGCTCTGTCAGGCGGCCAGTCGGCGCCCCTGCTCTTCCTCCGGGTCCGTTCCTGCCGGAGCCCCGCCCCTCCACCTCCAGTTCTTGTGGGCTTGCCCCCCACTTCGAATTCTGTGCGAGGGACTGTGTTGGAGCTACTAATGTTCGAGTTGAGCCCTGTCTGTCTCCACAGCCTGAAGAGGACCACAGACGTGATGTTTGGTGGGAAGCAGGTGGTGGTATGTGGCTACGGCGAGGTAACTAGCTGGGCCGCAGCGCCTGTCTCTTCATGGACTTACCTGGATGCCGCGGGAAGGCTGCGTGCTCAGGGTGGCGGCACTGACGCAGGTTTAAAATACTCTTAGGTGGTGTATCTCAAAGCCAGAGCAGATGTCCTTTACACGGGCTTATGAATAAAGACATACGAAATGAATCAAGTTCAGATTTTACCACTTTGTCTTATGGGATGGAATGTTGGCATCATTTCCTCCATTTTTTTTTTTAATGTTCTTTATTGATTTCAGAGAGGAAGGGAGAGGGAGAGACAGAAACATCAGTGATGAGAGAGAACCATTGATCAGCTGCCTCCTGCATGCCCCCCACTGGGGACCGAGCCTGCAACCCGGGCATGTGTCCTTGACCAGAATCGAACCCAGGACCCTTCAGTCTGCAGGCTGATGCTCTATCCACTGAGACAAACCAGCTAGGACCATTTCCCTCATTTATCACAACAGCCTTTTCTGAGACTTAATTCAAGTGACTATGTCGCATTTTAGCCCCGCAAGTGCCTGGCCGTGGAGTGAAGGGTGGAATCCAGCTGGCACGCAGTTGCCTGTCTCTAAGCTGGGGTGGGTGAAGGGGGTTGCGTTGTCATCAGCAACGGCCTGCAGAAGTTCCTGTGCTGTTAGGCTGTCCTTGAGTTCAGTGCATCTCATATGAGGGTGACCAGGTCTTTCTAGACTAAGAAACTAGAGTTACAGTTGCTCTTGGCCTTGTTTCCCTACCGGTAACACTTTTGTTCCCTTGATCTCATTTACTGTCCCAAGCCCCGCCCTTGTATGCAATAGGGAACGTGTGACTAAGGTCGCAGCGTAGTCCGGACCTGTCTCCGCTCTGCCTGGGCTGGAGCCTTCGTGCCAGGGTTTGCGAGATGATTGATGACTTCAGGGAGTTAGGTCCCGCCTCCCACAGAGCCTCCCTGCCCGGTGCCCAGGCCCTGGTGGACCTGATGCCTGACTTCTTTCTCGTGCTCTGTAGGTGGGGAAGGGCTGCTGTGCTGCTCTCAAGGCCCTCGGAGCCATCGTCTACATCACAGAGATCGACCCCATCTGTGCTCTGCAGGCCTGGTAAGCACGGTGTTCCGGTCACGCCATGTACTTTGTTTCTGAGAGCCCGTGAGTGATCGTATGAACCATTCCTTGCAGAGCCCTCAGAGGAGGAGGCTGGGATCGCCCTGTCCCTCCAGTGTAATCCCAGGGCCTCTTCATTTCCTGGGTGCAGTCTTGGGGAGTCTGAGTAGACCAGTGGGTGTCATTTAGCATAGTTGTCACTCACCGTCCCTGAGGGGTGGCACTGGATCTGACTTCAGAAAGGAACTTCTAGTCTCGTTTAGTGGCAACTTCCGGCCCCCTGGCTTTGCTCAGAGTGTCCTTCCTGTTCTTCCAGCATGGACGGGTTCAGGGTGGTAAAGCTCAGTGAAGTCATCCGGCAAGTGGATGTGGTGATCACCTGCACAGGTGAGTGTCGTGCTGTCCTGCGGGGAGTGCTCACTCGGGCTGTCCCCAAGGTGGTCAGGCTGACCTCACTTACCGAGGCCCGCGCTCGCTCGGTGTAAGGGCTCTGAACGGAGGGAGCTCTCAGTCTTGGCACGTCCTCAGAACAAAGAGCTCTCCCCGCGGCCGGTGCACTGCGCGTCTTACCACCAATAGCGTCACCTGAAGAGCTGTTTGTTATGCAACATACATGTCTTTTCTCATGTACGTGCCCTTTAATGCCAGTGGACCTCCTCTCCACGTTCTCACTGACCGCGCCCAGCGCCTTTGCTCAGCATCTCTCCAGCCGCTCCCTTTACTTTCAGGAAACAAGAACGTAGTGACGCGGGGAGCATCTGGACCGCATGAAAAACAGCTGTATCGTGTGCAACATGGGCCACTCCAACACGGAGATTGACGTGGTGAGGCTCCTCGCGCGTCTCCCACTGGGCCTTTGCCCTCTTCCTTCCCCGCGAGCCAGTCAGTCACCTGTGCCGTCTGCCTTTCAGACCAGCCTGCGCACCCCGGAGCTGACGTGGGAGCGGGTGCGTTCTCAGGTGGACCATGTCATCTGGCCCGACGGCAAGCGCGTCGTCCTGCTGGCAGAGGTACGCACGGCAGGGCTGCGCCAGAGCCGAGCACGCGTGGAGCTAGAACCTGGGGGGGTCGGGGGGGTGGTAAACAGTGAGCCTGTTTCCCGGGCCTCTGTCTTTGCATAGCGACATAATTCTCAAATGGTCTGGTCCCCAAAGTAGAACCATTCACAGAACTATCTACTTTTGACTAAGTAACTCACTGCTTCCTGACTTCAACTGAGTCTTCGGCTTGTCGGACTCAGGACTCGCAGAAAGCAAGTCACCCCTGGCCTGGAAGGGGACGCTTCCTCCACCAGCTGAGTCTGGGCGGAAAGGGTCCCTCTGCATTTGCGTGACTGGCTGACTTGGGCACGTGGGATGGGACACACCCTCACCCAGGGCTCCCTTCTCCCTCCCCAGGGCCGCCTGCTCAACCTGAGCTGCTCCACAGTCCCCACCTTTGTCCTGTCCATCACGGCTACCACACAGGTACGTGACATCATGCCTCGTGTCCTGCACTGAGACGAGTGGACGGGCCCAGAGCAGTGGTCCAGGGAGAGGGCCCTGCTGTGTTGCTGTCTGCGAAGTGTTGGTTTTCTGACCCTCTCCTCCCACGTAGGCCTTGGCACTGATAGAGCTCTACAATGCACCCGAGGGACGCTACAAGCAAGACGTGTACTTGCTGCCCAAGAAAATGGGTGCGTTAAACCAGTGGAAACCCCTGTTGGTCCCGGCCTGTTGCGTGGTTTGGTCAGATGAGCACATAGAGGCGTGGGAGTCAGGGCAGGTTCTAGTCCCTGTTCTTCAGTGAGGCTTTGGGCCTCAGGACAAGTTCTAATCTCCGTGACCCACAGTTTGTTTCTTAATCAGTAAAGTGAGAACAGTGCTGCGTACATCGCAGAACTGTAGTGAGAATTCCAGCTTCTGAGTAAGAGTGCTCAGCACGAAGGGTGTGGGCAGGTGCTCTTCCTCTGCGCAGCCTAGGAAGTCCAGTCAACTTCCCACTCTGCCGCTGAGTGCAGCCCGGACCACAGTGAGAAGCGGAGAACAAAGGTGGGCTTCCCTGGCCGTGCTCTGTGGAGATGTGCGGCAGCCTCTTGTCATCCAGGGGACAGCTGTGCTGTGTCCGTGTGACATAGTACGTCGCTCCAGTTCTTCACCTTCCTGAATTGTGGTGCCCTTCCCCCCAACTATAACTGATCAGCCCAACTGATCAGTCCTCTTAAAGCTAAAAAACTTCTGGTTCTCCTCACCTCCAATAGCTTACCTGAGATTATTTGTGTGTTTTGTTTTTTTAAATCATATTCATAAAGATAAAGCCCAGGAAGTTTATCATGGAAAAATGATGTTTGTGCCAGCTGCCTTAGAAGCCCCTGATCCTAAGGTTAGAGGCCGTGGTGGGTCTGACCCTAAGTAAAGGTTGGTGACACAGGCCCTTTTGAGCGCCCCGGTGCCGCCTGTGATTCATCGCCTGACTCCAGTCCGGTTGGGGAAGTTGCTGCAGGAAGGGGAGAGCGGTCCATGCCACTGACGTGAGGCCAGAGCTTTGCCAGAGAAGGACGGGGAAGTCCGGGTCTCCCTGTTGTCGCCTGGCGGATGGCTTTCCAGGCGCACTCTGGCTGGACTGGGAGACGTCCCTGCCGAGAAAGGCAGTCGAGGTTTTAAGCACATTTTCAAGTTATAGATTCTCCCCAAGGTATTCTGTCCCTTGTCCATAATCAAACAGCTTCAGATCGAAATAGGGAGGACATGGCCCAAGAGCATGTCTGAAACGGAGTCTGCTCCCGTCACCTTGTTCTTCCTAGATGAGTACGTGGCCAGCTTGCACCTGCCATCATTTGATGCCCACCTGACAGAGCTGACGGATGACCAAGCAAAATATCTGGGACTCAACAAAAACGGGCCATTCAAACCCAATTATTACAGGTAACTTGGGGGGAAAGCAAGTGAAAAAGCTCTTTTCCCCGATATTAAACCAAGCCGACTGCCAGCTTTCTTAACTAAAGCTAATGTCATACCTGATTTGGAAGAGTTCAAGAACTCTGACCGCACTAACAGGGTAGGCAGAGAAATGCTCTATCTCTTAGCAAATGTAAAGAGCAAAGCTTTCCTAACATTTTGGAGCTTGGGTCTCACCCCTAGAGATTCTGATACTGTTGGTCTGGAATGGGGCCAGGCTTGTTTTGTAAAAGCTCCCAGATTATTCTAATGTGCAGTCAGTGTTGAAAACCACTGACTCCTGTTATCAGGGAGCAGGAGATGAGACCAGAGAGGGCAATGTCAGCAACGGGTGGAAGCATGATCCCTGGGGAGCGACTGCAGGGACCCAGCCTGGCCGGGGAGGGACCCAGGCAGTGTGTTTGGCTCTGATTCTTCGGGGCTCCCTTGTGGAAGACAGTGCTAAGTCATCCATCTCTCTTTACAGATACTAATGGACCATGTTACCAAGGACCAGTCCACATGAACCGTACAACTCTACAAGAAATCTTTTTTAAACAACTTTTATTTCCTTCTTATTCCTTTCCTCTTGGTGTGTGTGTGTGTGTGTGTTTTTTTCTATAATTTCATTCTTGTTTTTTCATCTCATCATCCAAGTTCTGCAGACTACATAGGAACTTGCTTCATGGCTCTTTAGGTGAAACTGAGGTTCAGGGTCCTCACCCTCGTCAGTAAAGGAGGATTTTATTCTCCCAGCCCAGAAAGGGAGTCTGTCTTTACCATTTCTGGGGACTTTAGTCTTAAGTGGGTACCTTATTCACAGGAAATGTAAGGTACCTTCTGGGTGGAACAATCTGCAATGTCTAAATTGCCTTAAAAGAGCTCACTTCCTAGCTGCTGAGATCAGTGCTCTTTGACTTCCTCAGAGGAGCAGGGAGGGACCTACCAGCCAGGTAGGCCAGTCGCAGGTGGTGCATGTCAGCCCCCCCGGATGTTCCAGCCCTGTCTCCCGTGTGCAGGTGGTGTGTCTGGTTCAGATACGTGCACAGTGAGTGTTGCTTGTTAAGATCCAATAGGCCCACGTGGATTAGCACAGCCCTTCCTCCACGCCCACCAGACTTTCTCATTTTTCACATTTTTAACCAGACTGCACTCTGTTGAGTTCTGTCCCCTAGCATTTATTTCTGTTGTACCAAAAAAAACAAAAAACAAAAAACTAAGACACATGTTTAGTGTTAACGCTGAGAAACTGCTTGGGTGGCTAGTTGGTATCAGTGTTTCTTTTAAAGCTTTGGCGCTAAGAGGGCAGAGTTGAGTCTAGAGCAATATGGGTCTCAAACTCTGATAATCCCTGTTTCTAGCCCACAGTTTATAAGCTTCAGCGATTTGGGGCCATAACAGCCAATTCTCCCAGCTCTGCCCTATACAGCTTGCGCTGAAGGCGAATTTCTTGAGCCGTTACTCAGTATAAAGCACTGGGCTCTATCTTTAGGATTTATCCCTCAAGAGCAAATTTCTGGTCAGCTATGCTTTTGCAACCTAACATATTTAAAGGGAGATAGAGTGGGAGGAGGAAGGATACATCCACATTGGGCCATGGTGAGGGAAGGCCGGCCCCAGATAACTTTCTGGGACTTTAGGCCCCACATAGCATTAGTTTTGCAGAAGTGGTGCCACTTTTGATTGACAAGTGTCACAAAAACTTTCTCAACTAAGATCTTAATGGGCAGTTTGTGTGGAGAGAAAGTGATCAGCTGCCCTGGCTCATGCTCTGAACTCCCCAGAGAGGCTCTCGCAGTCTCAGAGCTGCATCCCTGTGCCGTGCATCTGCTCCAGCATTTCTGCATGGTCACGCGAGCTTCAGGTCACACGCTTTAAGTATACACGCCCAGGACCCTGAATCCTCAACTCGCTCCAGCCTGTGACCCTTCAAAACAGGGCCAGGATTAGTGCGAGGTGCTAGGAGTTGCCGTCTCTCGCGCCATTGATCAGGGAGACAGACATTAAAACAGGAATACCATACCAGGGGACAATGGTCTTGCCAAACTTTTTTCCTTTTCCTCTCCTGTTTCTTCCCACTCCTTGCCAGTGTGACCATGCTTGCTTCTCTGTAGATTCTAACGGTTCCAGCCCTTTCCCCCAGGGCATGTAACCAGCCAATCAGAACACCACATCCTTTAGGGGAAGTAACCTGGCCAGCCGGGGAGTCCAGCTCTGCTGGAGGGAAGGGGCCCAGGTCCTGCCGCCCTCTGGCCTGCCCCTGCTCCCAGATCTATTACTGTGTCCATAGGAACAATAGGTAAGGGCTCTGTCTCTGTCAAGCCATGTAACAAGGACACTGTGGGCAATGTCTGGCCCAGAGGGAGCATGTGGAAAGCAACTTGGGAGGAACAAGTTTATTTTGTATTGAATGATTTTTAATGAATGCAATATTAATCCTTGCAGATGAGCAATAATCATTAAAGTCAATTAAACCGATAAGACCGCCTTGGAAGTCTTGTCATTCTTGGTTGAACAGCACAGCTTCATTAGAACCTCTTTTCTAGACTGGGACCAGCCCTCTAATTGTTCTGGATGGTGGGCCAGAGGGCACCGACTTCGTGATCCTCTGATCTTGCTTACGCCTCATCCTGCTGAGCTTTAACCAGGCCTCTCTGCTTCAACCACCAGGTGGCAGCTTTTCTCACGTCTGGTTTGTGTCACACGGTCTCTGGCCAACAAATGATAGTAAAACATAAGTCCACAACCCCTTTTCTGAACCACCGTGTTTTGAAATTGAGAGTGTTCCAGACTTTTAGGAAATATACAATATATTAGATAATACCTATTAGGGGAATGTGGAGTACCATCCCATATCAAGTGTGTTATTTCTTCAATTAAGTATATTAATATTCACGGAATAAGGGGTAAATGATTGATAACCACCCATCAATTCAGATCAGGTTTTTCTGCCAAATTAATTTTTGCCAAACAATAAAAAAAGCTTTTTTGATTTTTAGAATTTTTTTTTAAATTTTGGAGTTGTGGATAAAGGCTTGTAGCTCTAGAATAATTAGAATAACGCTCACGTGGTGGTGTGTGACTGGCTCCATCCTATATGCCTTACACAGTCAGCATACTTGGTCCTCGTCCTCACAATAATCCCATGAGGTGTAGGTACTACTGTTACCCTATTTTACAGATGGGAAAATTGAGACAGTGGGGTGAAGTAACTTGTCCAAAGGTATGCAACTCTTCAGTCAGTAGAGCTGGAATTAACCCGGATAGTCAGGCTCCAAGATCCATGCTTCACACCGGCCCATATCGCTTCTAGGAAACGGCCCCAACCCAGGTTCTAGGATTGAAGTTACGTACGAGGTTGGTTTAAACTATATTCCCGGGTCCTGTCGTCGGCCTGAAACTCGCAGGGCCGTGAGGAAGTTAGATATCTCTGCAGAGTAACTGCAGTTGATAGAGCTAGGATTTGACCCCAACGTCTTTCTGGCTCTCAGGGCCCTTCTCCTAAGTCACCTTAAGGCTCCCCAAGGGTACTTTCAGGGTGTCGTTTCTCAGCAGGAATTCTTACAGCAGCAGAAACGGTGTGGACAGGAAGACCCCAACTGCGGGTGCCATGACTTTCCCACGCTTCCTGAATAATCCTGGCAACGCAGAGAACCTGCTGCCTCCTCCTGCACCGCCCTCTGCTTCCCGCAGCCAGAGCCCACTTACACTGGACCCACTCCTGAGCCCCAAGATTCACTGATGAGCAGTTGGGCCTTTGTGCTCTGGATTTGGTTGGCATGTTTAGGGATACAGTTCAGGATCTATTACTAGAAGTGGAATTACTGAACCAAAATCTCTATTCTAAATATAGCCAAAACAGTACAGGGTCTTTAAGGTCTGAACGCCCCACCAGGTAACAGAGAGTGTGTTAGGTCAGTCTTAGGACGTGACCAAACCACAGTCACTATAACCAGATGTCAGCTGTATATGAGTTATGTGGGATTTTTCTGACTGTGTCTGAGAAGCCTCAGCATTGGTCCTTTTCCTGCAAATTCCTTAGTTTTTCCTATGAACTTGGTCCAGCCCATGCCGGATGAAATATGTATTTACACGGAAGTACCTCGCAGGAGGGGCCCAGGCAGAAATCCTACAAACGCTGCATCACAGAGACTTTCTGAGAATTGAGCTGGGGGTGTGGAGAGCCAAGCGAAGTGTGGTTCTGGAGAGCAGAGATGGATAGAGTGCCTCTAAGGATCCCACAGCATCGTCACGCCGTTCTTACACATCACCTCTAAGATGTCTAATGAGCATCTCAAACTGGACATGTCCAAAACAGAAGTTTTGATCTTCCCCATAAACCAGTTTTTCTTTCTCCCAGATTTCCCTATTTTTATAAGCAATGCAACCACACACCCAGTTTCTCAAGCCAAAAATCTAGGACTCGTTCTTTCTTCCTCTCTCCAGCCTTTCAGCAAGTCCTGTCGACTCTACCTACACCATACAGAAATTTTCAACCCAGTGCTCCACCCTGCTGCAGACCACCATCATTTCCATCTGAATAATCTCCTAACCTGTCAACAGCCTTCGTCCACTCTTGCAACTCGTCAATCTCTTCTCCAAAAGCAGCCAGATTGGTCTTTTAGACATCAGACCACAACACCGCCCTGGGTAACACCTCCACTGGCTTCCCATTTCCCTTAGAATAAATGTCAAACGCCTTTCCATGCCCTGCAAGGCCCACCATTTGTCTGGCCCCACCATTACCTGGCCTTCGTCTCCTACAAGACTTCCCCTGGCTCATTCGGTTCCTGTCCCTAACCTCAGGGCTCCCCTTTCGCCTTCACTCTCTCCTCGCTCCCCCCTCTCCCGGTCTCCTCTCTCTAGATCGCGCCCGCAGGCTTTCCGGCCCCGGGCAGCCTGCCTAACGGCCACGCCCCTCCCTCCGGCGCCACTGCCTTTTGTTGATTCTCTGCACCCATTTCTCCAACATCTATGTGTGCTCGTTGTCTCTCCCACAGGCACTATGAGGCGCAATTAACCGAGTATAGAGGAGACATTAAAAGTGTTTGTTAAATAAATGATGAATGAATGCTTGTCACAGCTCTGTTTGATGGATTAATACGACCCCTTGTGAACGTAAACTCCCTGGAGACGGGGAGCGTGTTCCTTTTGTTCACTATGTCCCCCGAAGCGTTGGACAGGACTATAACAGTGACAAGTGCAAAGAAAGCCATGTTAAAGGAAGTTGGGGGACAACTAAAATGATTGAAGGAACGAAGGGATAAAAGGGCATCTAAACAGGGACTGAAATGAAGTGGAAATTAGAAGGACCGAAAAAAGTGTAAGACTTCAAGCGGAGGGAATCTCGCGAGGTGTAGGGCAGCCAAGATGGCGGCGGCACTTGCCGCCACACTTAATATGGCAACCGGGGAGCGTTCCTGGAAGAAATCTCGCGAGAGTGGCATCGCGGCTCCTGTCCGGGAATTGAGCCGGGGGTGTGGAACAGCCAAGATGGAGCCCGCAGCCGGCAGCCCCGGCCCGCTGATCATGAACAACAAGCAGCCTCAGCCGCCGCCACCTCCGCCGCCCGCCACCGCGCAGCCGCCGCCCGGGGCACCGCGGGCCGGCGCGGGTCTCCTGCCGGGGGGCAAAGCCCGAGAGTTCAACCGCAACCAGCGCAAAGACTCGGAGGTCAGGAGCTTGGGGGGCGAGGCTAGCCGGCGGCGGGGGGCGCGGGCCCGGGCAGCTCTCGGGTCCACGCTGGGGTTCCCGGAGGGCTCGGCGGGACCTGGCAGCGGAGTTGTCATTTCGCATCGGAAGGGCAGCACGGAAGGCTGGCACCCCGGGTCGGGGGCGTGAAGCCGGGTCCGCGCCCCGAGCTCTGCCGCCAGGGAGAACCGCCGGGAGCTTGTGGCTGCTCGTTCGCTCCTCCCGCGCCGCAGCTGTGGCCGCGCCCTCGGAGCCCCAGCCTCTAGGGAGCCGCCCCCCGCCCCGGCTCGGGGGCGAAGAGTCCGTGGCCCGCGTGCGCTCCGGGGGGCCGGGCGGCTGACCCGACCCCAGCCCTCTCTGCCTCTGGTCCCGCGGGCGCGCTGCACTGTGGTCGGCGAGTGCGGCGGGGAGGGGACCTCGGAGCCGGACGAAGCCCGTGATCGCCGGTAGTACCACGGCGCCCGGAGGTTGCGGGAGGGGGACCATCCGACCCGAGCCGGGCAGGGTCGGCCCCGGTGCGACGGTGACTGGAGGTCGGGGTGCCAGGTGCGCCCCATACTGAACGGTTCAAGATCAGAAATGCCCATTATTAAACCCGAGTGAGGGCTCAGCGTTCCCTGCTCTCTGGCTGGTGGGCTGTGCCTCCCCTTCCGCAGGCACCATAGCCTGGAGCTGACTAGTCACCTCACCCCGAGTTGGAGTCCCTCCCACTGCCGCCCGTTGTAGAATTCATGAATGGAGACACTCCCGTCGCCGCGTCCTGGGCTCCTGCATGGGCGCGCTCCCAGAGCCCTTCTGTACGTCCCCCCCCCCCCCCCCGCGGGCACGTAGGGATGAGAGGGCCTCCTCGCTGTCCCGGCATGTGCACCGCGTCTATGGGGACCGAGGACACCATCCCGAGACGTGTGAAGGCAGGCCTTGGTTTTTATCGGCCAGTGCAAACCTCTGGCTGGTACTAGTAAAACATGTCAAAACCTGGCAGGTCCAAAGCAGACATTCCCCCTGAGCTCTCAGGGAATTATTTGGAAAAGCAAAGAAACCCACCTCTTAGGAGCCCTTGCGCAGGGGGCAGGCTGATGGAGGGTGTGAGAGCGGTGGGGAGACCCTGCCTTCACCACCAGAGGACTACAGTTTCAAAGAGCTTTACATTCTCCTTAAGCAGACGTAAATGGTGAAATAAATACCCTCCAACGCGTTTAAATTTCTCTTTCTACCCTTTCATTTCCATTTGGGCGCGACACAAGGAAGGGCAGTCGGTGAGCACATTTGAGCCGATTGTGTTCTTAGAGATAAGGATGCTTTGTCGGCTCGGCTCGTTCTCACAGTTGCGATTAGGGCTGGGAGCCAGGGCAGGGCCTGGAGGACCGGGGCTGCCCTGATGGGAGCCCGCCCAGCGCCACCTAATTTTGATGAGTGCTTGAAAGCCTTCCCGGTAGCCCTAGCCGGTTCGGCTCAGCGGATAGAGCGTCGGCCTGTGGAGCGAAGGGTCCTGAGTTTGATTCCCAGTCGGCACGTGCCTGGGTTATGGGGTCAGTCGCCAGTGGGGGGCGTGCAGGAGGCAGCTGATCAATGATTCTCTCTCATCATTGATGTTTCTATCTCTCCCCCTCCTCTCTGAAATAAAATAAAAAAAATTTAAAGGACGGTTCCGGGTTCGATTCTGGCAACCAATTGATGTCTCTCATATCAATGTTTCTCCGTGTGTCTCTCCCCCTCCCTTCCACTCTCTCTAAAAATGACTGAAAAAATCTCCTGGAGTGAGGATTAACAACAAAAACCTTCCAGGTAGAGTTGGGTCACCTCCCATTCGATACATGAAGACCTGAAGTTCAGTACCTTGTGAACGTGTACCCTGTTGCCTCTGACCAGGAAGTGGAGTTCTCCATGTCATTCAGTGTTTGTGGGCACGTTATGTCGTTTCGTGGGTGGGCGGCCTTCGTCTTCCCAAGGAGCTTTAGTTAGGCTGAGGACTTCCCCTGTTTCTCCACGTCCCTCTTCCCAGCAGAAGGCCTCCAAGACGGCGTGTTCTCAGTGAGCACCTGTCCCCAGCAATGAAATGATTCTCTTTGTCACATTCTCTCCTGCCCGGGAGAGGGAAGCCCTTCTGTTCAGCTGCTGCCTTAAGGGCAGGGAGGCTGAGGGTCGATATCCATGCTGTGCTGGCTGGTGACAGCCCACTAGCCAGAGAGAACTGAGGCTGCCGGAGCCTCGGCACCATATGGAGTGGTCATTCACTGCATGGAATGCATGGAAGCTTTGTGCTCATTCATCCAACAAGCACTTATTTGAGTCAGCTATTCACTCACTACTCACTCAGGGCAAGTAGTGCTGGGCATTGTGGAATCAGTGGTGAGCAAAATGGACAACGTTCCACCTCTCCGGGGACTTGCGGTGCCAAGGAGAGGCAGCACTTAACAATAGGCCGGCCCCTGTATCCTTGTGAGTGACAGGTGCTCTGAAGGAAATGAGCAGGTGCTGGGGACCTGAGGGGGCCCGGGAGGCAAATGTGATAAAACATCGACACGGGAGGCAGCGCGTCCTTAACGCAGCGGTGTCCCTGGAAGCACGTGTTTCTTCCTGTGGGAAGCAGCGACCCACACATCTGTGTCCCATCTCTCCTGTCTCACAGGGCTATTCCGAGTCTCCGGACCTGGAGTTTGAGTATGCTGACACGGACAAGTGGGCGGCCGAGCTCTCGGGTAATGATAGACCCTCGTGTTGTTTGGGGGTGTTTTACCTTATTGGTCTTCAATAAAATTGAGAGTGAATGCCATTTTGGAGCCCACTTTCCCCCCTAGTTGGTCTTAGTTAGTAATGATGCTTACAAAACAGGTTAATTCCTGGATGCAGGCCTGTGTGTCTCCTAACTTCGGCTTGTCCTTTACTTTAATGAAGCCTCTCTGGGGGGTCAGCTCAGTTGGCTGTGGCCCAGTCCCAGTCCTGGGCCATACGCGCTCCCCTGACAGGTCTCTCCTAGGGCAGTGAGTGGTGAGGAATGCAAGCAGGGGTGCCTGCATCTGCGCACACCTGTCGCTGCCACCGCTGCTCCTGTGTAATGTGAGGTTACCCTGAGCTGCTCCACAAGCCTCCTCAAAAGGTAGCACCCACTGAGAGACACGTCAGTAATGGCAGTCAGCCACTGGCATGGCCTGCTGGGATCCATGTGCACCAGGGGGGGCGACCCCGCATCTAGGCTGCACTGGCATTCTGGGTGTCGGCTGCAGGGGAAGTCAGCTTCCTCTGCGTCCTGTTCACCAGAACACTAAGACCCTAGTGGTTACAGAACGTAGTCCAGGGGTGACTGCGACCCGGGACAGAGTTGGGCCTGGAAGCAGACGCTTTGCCTTCTGTGCTGCGTGTGAGCCCTGGGGTGGGATGTGGACAGAGAGCTGATGAGACTTTGTTCTGGTCAGAGCTTTACAGCTACACGGAGGGGCCAGAATTCCTGATGAACCGAAAATGCTTCGAGGAGGACTTCCACATCCATGGTGAGATGGTTCCCTCCACGCCTTGGTTCCTTCACCCGTGTCGTGAGAGCTGCAGGGTTCCTCCTAGTCATCTCGGTGACCTCAGTCATCCCGGAGTGGCCTGCAAAGCCTGCTGAGCCACGACTGTGCCGGGCCAGATGTGCCATTCGGGGTGGGCTTGTAAGTCCTCTGATGGTGGCTTTTCAGATTGTGAGTCTTAGGAAGAAAAGAAACTTTATGTGATTAAAATTGCACCAAAAACAGCATCGTTTCAGTCTGGAAATGGAGGTTCCTCGGGCAGCAGCATGACCTGAGCCCTGATGGGGAGGATGGCTGGCTCTCTGAGCTCTCTGTCCCGAGGCAGGCCTACATTGGATGGCTGAGCTGGTGCCGGGCCCTTGTGGGGCTGTCTGGCCTCAGGTGGAACTGGCCTCTTGTCCTGCAGTGACGGACAAGAAGTGGACCGAGCTGGACACCAACCAGCACCGGACCCACGCCATGAGGCTCCTGGACGGCCTGGAAGTCACTGCCAGGGAGAAGAGACTCAAGGTGGCCCGGGCAATTCTCTACGTTGCCCAAGGTACTGAGTGGACCCCAGGGCACGGGCCTCTTTTTCAGTGAGCTGGCCCAGTCAGATTCGGGAGGGACTCTGAGCTGTGCCCTGTCGGCAGGCACCTTCGGGGAGTGCAGCTCAGAGGCGGAGGTGCAGTCCTGGATGCGCTACAACATCTTCCTGCTCCTGGAGGTGGGCACGTTCCATGCGCTGGTGGAGCTTCTGAACATGGAAATAGAGTGAGTCCTGAGGGGCCCGAGCGGGGGGCGGGGGGGCGGCGGGGGAGGTTATGGAACTAGACTTGAGAGTCTGGTCCCAGGCCTGAGTCTAAGCACATGTCCCAGTGTTTTATCTCCGGTGGGGCATCCCTTGTCAAGGGACCCTCTCTTCCCTCTGGGGCAGCACTGACTCAGTCTCTCCTGCAGCAACAGCGCCGCCTGCAGCAGCGCCGTGAGGAAGCCGGCCATCTCCCTGGCTGACAGCACGGACCTCAGGTGAGGCCGGTTGGCCTGAGCAAGGTCAGAGCAGGGCTTGGGGCGTCCTTAGGTTTTCTCGGTGTGGGCCGTGTACGCGTTCCTTCTCACACCCTGACCTGTGGGCGTGATGGGCTTGGGTGGGATTATTCAGCCTTGCTGGGGGCACTCCCAGGCGGGGCTCTGGGTTGAGTCTCCCAGAGGAAATCGGGATAGAACCGCAGTGCTGCTGAGAACTCCCTGTGGCTTTTCTATGGGGTGGAACGCTGGATGCCACTCCTCACGCTCCCACCTTCTCGTGCACAGCTGCCCCCACCTACTCAGGGTTAGTCCTGACAGTTCATGATGCTCGTGGCTGCACAGGAAGTAACCGCAGCTGCTCAAGAGCAAGAGCACCTCCCCGATCTGTGAGGATTAGAACCTGTCTCTGTGCCTTTGGAAGTTTCCAGACTGGGTGTTGGTGGTGCCCTCGCCGTAGTTAGGGTCCCGGGCATCACCCTGCTCGCTCCTGATTTGCACTCTCCGTGGTAAACACAGGCTGTTCTCACCTCCACCCTGCTGCTGTGGTGGATCCAGCCCCCACTTCCGCAGCTCTCCCACCACTGGGCCTTTCTCATTCCGGGAAGCTCAGGGCAGTACACGCTTGTGGCCGTTGTTCACATTAATCCACTCAGCAGCCGTTTGCCAGCACCTGCTGTGAGTGAGCACTTTGCTAGACAGGGAAATACAAAACAGACCTGGTCCCACCTTAGCAACGTGACACAGAAGGAAGCCCAAGGGCTCTGTGGGACGCTCAGTTTCCTGGAGGTTACAGCCCTCCCATCTGCCAGCCTTTGCGCCCAGGCCTTTCTTGCGTCAGCGCATGAGGAAGCCAGGGTGCTCCCTTGACCCCCCATTCCGCCCTGTTATCGCGCCCCCAGGGTCCTGCTCAACATCATGTACCTGATTGTGGAGACGGTTCACCAGGAGTGTGAGGGCGACAAGGCCGAGTGGAGAACCATGCGCCAGACCTTCAGGGCCGAGCTGGGTAGGACCGCGGGGCTCCTGTCCTGAGGCCCCTCCTGGAGCTGAGGCTGGTGGGCTTGGGAGGGTCCTGCTCCTGCGTGTGCTCCTGACGCCTGTAGTCGCCTCCAGGTTCCCCGCTGTACAACAACGAGCCATTCGCCATCATGCTGTTTGGGATGGTGACCAAATTTTGCAGTGGCCATGCCCCTCACTTCCCCATGAAGAAGGTTCTCTTGCTGCTCTGGAAGACAGTACTGGTGAGCACCTCCTGGAAGGGGAAGCCAGGGGACAGGACCGGAGAGGGGCTTGGACCACTACTCCCCCTGGGGTCACCCTCCCTTTCAGAATGGGCCAACCCTGTGGAGCTAGAAGGTGAGGCGCTCCAGTCTGCCTTTTTTACATGAAGAGCATGGCAACCATACAGAGCTGAACGTGTCTGTGCACTAGGCTCGGTCAGCGCCGTTTCTCCTCCCCCTTCCCAGCTTCACTGAACTCTCCTGGGGGTGGATATAGTCCCTTGTTCAGAGGCCGTGAGGTGTACGTAAAGATGTCATGGGTGCTCTCACACCTGGCACAGCCTGTGGGCATGTTGACCCCGGCCTGCTCCCCTCTGATGCAGTGCACGCTGGGCGGCTTTGAGGAGCTGCAGAGCATGAAGGCCGAGAAGCGCACCATGCTGGGCCTGCCCCCGCTGCCCGAGGACAGCATCAAAGTGATCCGCAACATGAGGGCTGCCTCGCCACCTGCGTCTGCCTCCGACCTGATCGAGCAGCAGCAGAAACGGGGCCGGCGGGAGCACAAGGTGAGGGCGACAGGTCCCTGCAGCTCTCAAGGTTCTCTGCACACAGTGGCCTGGTCCCTGGCCAAGCTCAGCTGGGAATGGCCTCTGAACGGCAGGTCAGATGTAGACTCCAGGCAGGGACACTGTCCCCAGTGCAGGGTCCCAGCTTACGGTGGGTACTCCGGGAGGGACGAGGGCAAGGCATGACTGGTCGTCTGGTCCCAACCTTGACTTCCTGTCTGGTTTCTCACTGCCCTTTCTGTGTCGTAACCTCTGTAGCTTCCTCGGCCTTTCCTGGTTCCTCAGTGGGCTCTCGTGTGCTCTCCCGTCTCCAGGCTCTGATAAAACAGGACAACCTGGACGCCTTCAACGAGCGGGACCCCTACAAAGCTGACGACGCTCGCGAAGAGGAAGAAGAGAACGATGATGACAACAGCCTGGAGGGGGAGACGTTCCCCCTCGAGCGGGACGAGGTGATGCCGCCCCCACTACAGCACCCCCAGACCGACAGGCTTACCTGCCCCAAGGGGCTCCCATGGGCGCCCAAAGTCAGGTGAGTCTCAGACCTTCAGAAAGCTCTCGGCCTGAAACCAGGGCTCTCACACCCACGGGCCTGGCACCTGGCCTGGGTCACGTGAGGTCCTCTGCTGGGACAGGCTGGGCTTGGCTCTGAGATGAGGCTCTCAGAGTCCCCTGTGCTGGCCCGGGTCTCGGGGGCTGGCCTGGCACAAACAGGCCCTCGTGTGGCTCTGGAGTGGTGATCGGAGGTGGCTCTTGGGTAGGCATGGTAACTAGTGAAGGAAGGGGGTGGGGAAATGAGAACAAGGACATTTAAGTGACCCCATCTCCATCCCCTGGGGTTGGATATGGTTAACAGAAAAGTTACAGGTTAAGGAAGAGCACCTTTAGAGCCGTAATTCAGGTATTGAGATGCATGTGCATGCATCAGTGGGCAGGAAGGCATCTGGACATATAGAAATGGCGTCTGTCTGAAATGGCTCCAACTTAAGAACTAGATGGACATGTGAGAGGATATAGCGGTCATTTTCTCCGTCCAGGTAAAGCCCCGGTTTTCCGTGATCCATGATGGGAATACACACAAGTCTTCAGAAAATGCAAGATACGCTGATTGTTTGACAGAAAAATGTGACTCATGAAAAAAAGCAGTAGCTTATGGCTCTCGTTGTTGTAAAAATTGTAAATGTTTGAGGAGTTCTGTTGACAAAGGTCTTAATATCTGCATAAAGTATGCTTTTAATGCAATGTATCACTAATTTTACAAGTACCTTGAATAAGTTACTAGTACACATAACATAATTTCAGGTCGTTGATTCAATGTTATGAAGGACATTAAAATAGTCTGAAGGTTTCAGGGTTTTTTTCCATAAAGAAAAACAGTTGAGGGAGACTTTTTCTTCTGCCTCCACAATTTCTGGATGTTCTGTATTTTATTAACCATGTCACCTTGAAATGACATTTAGTAAAAGCCTTGCTCTCTCTCTTGGGCAGAGAGAAAGACATTGAGATGTTCCTCGAGTCCAGCCGCAGCAAATTCATAGGTTACACTCTGGGCAGGTGAGTGCGAGCTGAGTTCCTTTTGAAGAAAGCTAACGAGAAATCCACTCTCTTGGCCTTTGGTGTTTGGGGACCCAGGCGGATTGATGTCTGGGCTTAACACAGGGCCTTCTTTATCCTCCAGCGACACAAACACAGTGGTGGGGCTGCCCAGGCCAATCCACGAAAGCATCAAGACTCTGAAACAGGTAGGTGGTGTGGGTGAGCTTTTGGCCTGGTTTGGTCCCAAGTGAGGGAAGTGAGATCGGCCCGTTGGGAGAAGCCATTTAGACTGTTGTCGGCCTGAAGCAGCCTGGGCCGGAGGCATGGGTGGACGGTGGCAGTACCTCTCAGCAGTTCTTCGCAAATTCTCCTTGTTTTAGCTGAGCTTTGTTGGGGACTTAACTGGTGGCTCAGTCAAGATTATCTTACCTGACAGTTGTTGGAATTTTAAGGCCCCACTAAATAGCCCCCTTTCCTTGCTCAAGTTCTAAGGCTATTGAGCTAGAGGAGTAGGCAGGTGGAGATAGAAACACCAGCTTTAAGGCTGGCAGAGAGATTAGAGAATGAGGCGAAGGACACAGCAACCATAGGTGTCCCAGTCCTGACTTCCCGAATGAGGCAGACTCACCCACCCAGAGCCAGGCAGTGCTGGCGCCCGCCAGGCCTGCTCGAGGAGCAGAGGAGTGCACGGGCTTCTGTTAAAGAGAACAGCGAAAGGGGGGTGGGCTTAGAATGTCCTGTTCCTCTGCCCAGCCAGCCAGGCGGGGGGTGTGGGAGGGGCGGGGGTGTATTGCACACCCACATCCCTCCACAGGGGAAGGAACACCAGAGTGGGAAAGAGGTGTCTCCCTAACAACCCATCTGGAGTGTAAATATTTATGTTTTTGGAATGTATTTCTGAAATGTTTAGTGCTGAGTGGGCCCCATGCACCTAAGCTTTTTGAGCACTTGATCCTGAATACTTGAGCACTTGATTCTGCTTGGACTAATTTTTCTGTCACTATAGCTCTCTGAAAGCGCTTTCTCTCCCTTAATCTGCTTTTCTTCTAATCTTTCGTGTGCTTTTACACTGGTTTTAAGAGGCAAGTGCTGCCCAGCTGGTGTGGCTCAGTGGTTGAGCATCAGCCTATGAACCAGGAGGTCATGGTTCAATTCCCGGTCAGGGCACATGCCCGAGTTGCGGGCTCAGTCCTAGTAGGGGGTGCTGAGGAGGCAACCGATCAATGATTCTGTCACATCATTGGTGTTTCTGTCTCTCTCCCCTCCTCTCTCTGAAATCAGTAAAAACATTTTTTTAAAAAAAGAGGCAATTGCGCACTGAGAAAAGTATTTCGGGTTCAGGAGGGTAGTTAGGGATCATTGTGGAGATTCCCTCTTGGAGAAGACAGTTTGAAGAAGTTGCTTGGGTCTTTGCCAGGGTATGGGGCGTGTAGCCAGAGAGCGGGAGCTGTTCCCCAGCGCCTCTCCCCTTCTCCCCAGCACAAGTACACGTCGATCGCGGAGGTCCAGGCGCAGATGGAGGAGGAGTTCCTTCGCTCTCCTCTTTCAGGGGTGAGTTGGGGCCTTCCTCAGCCAACAGGATCCCTCCTCTCTTCCCAGGCACAGTGCTGGGCCTAGACCTCGAAGCTGCCTGGTGCCGCCTGGTGCCGCCCTCAGAGCACCCCCCCCCCCTTCCTTCCCCTGCTGGGGTGGCCTGTCTGGTGCAGGGGTTAAGAGCACAGGCTCTGAGCCAGTCACCACCTGTGAATCGAATGCCACCACTCCGTGGGTGACGACTTTGCCGGCGACTGCATGTCTTTGTGCTTCAGTTTCCTTACCTGTGAGGTGGCAATAATAATCATACCCTCTTCACAGTGTAGGGAGGATTCATTGACTTATTACAAGTAAAGTGCCTGCACGTTGTGTCAGTCAGGTCTGCTGTCACTATCAGCTTCTTTGTTTACATCAATACTTCCAGCTCCTCCTCCAGCCAGCGAGTCAGCTGGCTCAGGAGACTGTCAGGGCCGGGGTTGTAGCTCTGCCATTGTGGTCAAAGGGAGAAGAGGAGGTCGAGCAAGTCCCTGCAGAAACACTCTACCAAGGCCTGCTCCCCAGCCTGCCCCAGTACATGGTGAGTGCCCTCCGTAGGCTCCAGCCTGCCCTGCCAGTGCCTTCAGTCCCTCCTGAGTGCCCTGCCCCGGGCCCCTGCGGAGGACCACCTCTCCGGGCTGAGTCCTGCGCCTGGGCGCTCCTATCCCCCCAGATCGCGCTGCTGAAGATCCTGCTGGCTGCAGCCCCCACCTCCAAAGCCAAAACGGACTCAATCAACATCCTGGCCGACGTCCTGCCTGAGGAGATGCCGTGAGTACCTCACCCCCGTGTGTGGAGCAGGTGGGGCAACAGAACGGGGCCGTGTCTCCCTTTCGGTCCCCAGGTTTGGGAGGTTGCTTCCTTTTTTGGACTCAACTTCTCTGCAGGTTCAGTTGAGGGTATTCTTGGCTCAGAAAAAAAAAAGTACTGGGTTAAATATCTCGATTTGCTGCCTGGGGAGAAGGTCAGCCCAGCTGACCCGGATTCTAGTGTAGACTCTGCCCTGAGTGGATGCCTGAGTGACCGGGAGAGTCCTCACCCCTCTGCAGAGTGAGTCGGGCTGGGGCGACATTTCCTAAAACCCCCAAAGCTGTGTGGCTGGGACATCAGGACGTGGAGATGCAGCTTCTGGACACCTTGCCGGCCAGCAGCTGAGCCTCCACTGGGGGTGGGTTCTTCCCGTTCACAGTACCTGGCCTGCGGGCCATTTGTGAGTGTCTCAGGTGACAGTACCTGGCCTGCGGGCCATTTGTGAGTATCTCAGGTGACAGTGAAATCCTCGGGCTCTTCTTCCCTGGGGCACTGACTGCCTCTGTTTGATGTGAGAGGACAAACCGAGACGTGTTCTACTTTGAGAGGGACGTGGCCTTGACCTGGCCTCCTGCCTGCCTGCTCATCCCATCCCGCCCAGCTCCCTGGTGGCGGGGCTCCTTGAGTCTGGGGTGAAAGGCAGGTGAGGCCGGAGGCAGGGCTTGGCTAATACCACAGGGGGTGCCAGAACACTGGGCCATTGTGATGGTCCTTGGAAAGGGGGTTCCAGAGTCAAATACTGTACCTCCTCTTAAAAGACTGACAGTGAGAAGTCTTGAATCAAGAAACTGATTTAAGTGTCTCATCACTATGTTACACATCTGGAATGAGTATAATATTGTGTCAAGTGTAACTGAAAAATAAATTCAAAAAAAAAAGAAAGAAAGAAACTGATTTAACTCAATGCTTCCTAAGTTTTCCCCATAGCATGAAGTGTGCCGTGTGGTGGTATTCCACAGAGCACGCGTGAGAACACGGTCCCTGTAGTGGCAGAAGCTTGGGGGGGGCTCTTGAGAAGTTCACTCTGGAGGAAAGGCAGGGAAATAGGCTAAGGATGTGTTTGGACATCACAGGAAGAGAACTGTGCTGAGCTTGGGAGCTGGGGGGGGGGAGCCCTGGGCCTGACCTGAGATGTCCACGGGGTGGGGGTGGGGTGGGAGCCTTGGCCCAGAGAAGGCTCAGGAATCGCGTCTCCTGTGAGCACCTGGGAGGGCGCCGAACAAGCGGCTGGCTCACCGGCGTTGCGTTCCAGCACCACGGTGCTGCAGAGCATGAAGCTGGGCGTGGACGTGAACCGCCACAAAGAGGTCATTGTGAAAGCCATTTCCGCCGTCCTGCTGCTGCTGCTCAAGCACTTCAAGTTGAACCACGTCTACCAGGTACCTGCCAGGCCTGCCTGCTTCCTGGCCCTGGCCACGGCCTGGCAGAGCTCCCTCCAGCCCCTTGGCCTTCAAACCCCTTGAGCTCTGCACAAACGTTGGGACTCAGTCTTCCAGCCGAGGCCTTCTCTCCTGTGAGGAAAGACAGGAGAGACGGGCGGCCCCCAGGGGCGTGCTGATTGTCTTCTGTTGGTTTCAGTTTGAATACATGGCCCAGCACCTGGTGTTTGCCAACTGCATCCCTTTGATTCTGAAGTTCTTCAATCAAAACATCATGTCCTACATCACTGCCAAGAACAGGTGACAGGGACCAAGGCTCGGGAGGGGGGCACGGGGACAGATGGCAGGGCTCCCAGCTGGCCGCTCCCACTGAACCCACTCAGCACCTGCAGGCCAGCACTCTGCCAGGCTTCTCAGAGATGAATGAAGCATGGTCCCTGCCTGTGGAAAACACCAGTGTGTCCGATCTGTGTCTAGCTATCTGGTGACCCGTGACTCAGTCTGTGCCTGGGTTGGAGGGGGCTCATCCTGGGCGCCAGTACAGCCCCTCGCTGTCCCGAGCCTTTTAAATTAAATTAATTTATTTATTTATTCTGAGGAGGCCAGTCAGGCTGCCTGCTCTCCTTAGGGAGCGTAGCCATGTGCGCTGTCACCCCTGTCTGCTGACTCCTAGCCCCCATCCCTCTCACCTGATGCACCTGTACTTGGTAGTGCCTGCTCATCAGTGTGGTACATCACAGGGCAAGTTGTCAGCCGACACTGTCTCCCGAGGGGCGTGGCATGCACTCATTGCCTTAAGAAGTCTCCCCCCTTACACAATGTCAGGCTGGTCTCTGGCCAGAGGGACCCCACAGATTCTCTGGGAGCAGGTGCTTCCTCACTTAGAGCTGGAAACCAGGGCGGTGCAGACAGGGTAGATCCCGCTTGCATCCCACCAAGGGAGAGAGGAGATCAGAGCCAGACCCAGCCTTTGCTCATGGTGGGCGCCTGCCTGCCCTTGTCCTCACAGCATTTCCGTCCTGGATTACCCTCACTGTGTGGTGCACGAGCTGCCAGAGCTGACTGCCGAGAGTCTGGTGAGTGGCCAGGCTCTACCAGCTGTCCCTTTGGTGTGAGGGTGGGTGGTACAGAGCCTGGCTCCCCCACCTGGGATGGAGGTGTCTTCACAGATGAGGTCCCTGTCGAGTGCCTGGCTTTTAAAACACTAATTGCATACAAGCGTGGGGAGGGACCTTGTAGGGCAGAAAGATTGGGGGGTAGGTTTCCTTTGTTGGGAGCATGGTCTTCAGGGGCTGATGACCCAGAGCTCACCAGGCCGAGTTGCTTCTCTCCCCCTCGCTGGAACTCTGGGCACTGCTCTGAGGGATGGAGTTTACTGGGGGCTGAGGAGAGGAGTGGGTGCCCGCACAGGCAGGGAGACCTGCAGTTCTGAGGTCATGCATGCGCCGGCCTTGGAAGCTGCTGAGCCCCTGCCCTGAGGGTCGTGGTCCTGGGCTTTCCCTGCAGGAAGCAGGCGACAATAACCAGTTTTGCTGGAGGAACCTCTTTTCTTGTATCAATCTCCTCCGGATCTTGAACAAGCTGACCAAGTGGAAGCATTCGAGGACGATGGTGAGTCAGCGCGGTCAGCGTGGATCCTGGAGCTGACGGCGGGCCACGCCCGTCCTCCCTGAGCAGGAGCAGGGGTCCGGGGCAGGCTCGCTGCTGCGGCTGCATCTTTCCTCCTCACTTTCCTGCAGCCGCGCCATTGTATTTTAAGGACTGATTGCTGGTTCCTGGACAAGTTGAGCTGGGGGCTGGAACCATTCCACTCACAGGAGGGCCTCCTCTTGATCCGGGGTCTGGGAGTCCACCTTACCCCGAGCCTGTGGATGCCTTTGGGTGCGGAGGGCCGGGAATCCTCGGGAGCTGTAGGGACGTGCACACAGCATTGTTTCTGAAGGAATTCATAGCTTTCTTCAGATTCCAAAACGACTCATAATTAGGCTGGCCCGCGGGACGTGGTGGTTTTAGCAGTGAAGTCCCGTGTCCCAGCAAGCCCCTCAGTCTGGAGAAACTGGGACAGTTGGTCACCCTGCCCGGGACCGCCAACGGGGTGAGCAGTGGCTGGTGATGCAGGCATTACTTGTGCCCACCCGTGCCCTTCCAGATGCTGGTGGTGTTCAAGTCCGCGCCCATCCTGAAGCGGGCCCTGAAGGTGAAGCAGGCCATGATGCAGCTGTACGTGCTGAAGCTGCTCAAGGTGCAGACCAAGTACCTGGGGCGGCAGTGGCGCAAGAGCAACATGAAGACCATGTCTGCCATCTACCAGAAGGTGCGGCACCGGCTCAACGACGACTGGGCCTACGGCAATGGTGAGGCCCGCAAGTGGGTGCGGCGGGGTCGGCAGCGGCGACCTCTCCCCGCTGCTCCAGGCCGCCCTGAGGAATCCGGGCGGGAGCGCGAGGAAGGACCTTGAGAAGCTGCCCAGACACGGTGTCTGATCGTCCTCATTCCTCTGTTCCTCCCTCGAAGTTCTGCCTTTTCCAGAAATTGTCATAAGTGTCTCTCCTGTCTTTTCTCCACCTCCCCCCTGCCCACAAGATCTCTCAGCTCTTGACCAGCCTCAGACTCTGCTCCAGTGATCTTTCTAGAGTGCGGGTCTGCGGGCACTCCGAGGAAAGGCCTTCACTGGCCTCCGATTGCCCTTGGAATTGGAGCCAAACTCTCAAATGTGGCATATGAGGCCCACATTCTTCCCTCCTCCTCTCCTCCCTCCTTCCCTCCCCCTTTCCCTCCCTCTTCCTCTCTAACCGGACCCAGCTTCTCTGCAGCCCAGCCCGTCACTCCGGGTCTCGGCACACGGGGCACTCAGTCTGTGCACATAGCCTGTGCCCCTCTTCTGTGCCTTCTCCCGGCAGGGTGCCTCCCCCACACACGCCCCAACTGTCCCGTGTCCATGTGTTTCTTCCCGGTTGGGCAGCCGCCTTGGCCTCCTGGGCAAAGTGGGTTCTTCTAGATGTCCCCTGGCCGTGCTGCCGCATCATTTCAGTTCCTGGCCCGGCCCCTGCGGCCTTGTGCCTGGGCAGGCAATCGGGAGAATGAGCTAATGAGGGACCTGCACGCTCCTCTGATCCAGAGAGCCAGGGACAAGGTGGCTTTCTGAGCAGTGTGTCACACCTGTGGCTCCTCCGTAGATCTGGCTTTTCTCCTCTCACCTGACGTTCCCTTGTATCCGGGAAAGAAGTCCTGTCAGTGTTGCTGAGGGTGGGGCTTGGAAGCTGACATCATGTCAAGTGGGGGAGTGGCCTGGCCCTTAACTTGTGAATGCAAGGGGAGCTGCGGGAAAGGCCTGGCTCCTGACCATGTCTTCCTGCTTTGTCCCAGACCTGGATGCCCGGCCCTGGGACTTCCAAGCAGAGGAGTGTGCCCTCCGTGCCAACATTGAACGCTTCAACGCCCGGCGCTATGACCGGGCCCACAGCAACCCCGACTTCCTGCCTGTGGACAACTGCCTGCAGAGCGTCCTGGGCCAGCGGGTGGACCTCCCTGAGGACTTCCAGATGAACTATGACCTCTGGTTAGAAAGGGAGGTTTTCTCCAAGCCCATTTCCTGGGAAGAGCTGCTGCAATGAGGCTCCTGGAGGGGACCCAAGAGGAAAGGTGATGTGTCGAGGTACCCAGGGCCTGTCCTGGTTCACTGCAGTGCGCCCAGCCCCCTCCAGGTGGCAGCACCACCTCACTGTGCCCTCCCCAGACTGTTCCGGGCTTGGCCTCTGGTTGATCCCAGCATCCTGCCTGGGAGCGTCATCTCTGCTTGCCGCCCTCTCTCTGTTCCTCCTGCCGCCCTCTCTCGGACATGGTTGGTGCAGCTCACTTCTCATTCAGCCCAAGGCTGGGAAGAGTTGGGATAGGCTGGGATCCCATCGCATCTGAATTTCGGGGCTCACTCTGACTCTTCTTGAGACATGCAGATCCTTGGCAGATCCAGTTTGCCAAGGAGGACACTTAGCATTGGGGCCAGGGCCAGAAAGTCGGAGTCCTGCTTTTGCTTTGGGGTTTCTGATGTCATTCCAGCCTCCCGCTGAGTTTCCTCCAGAAGCAATCGCAGAGGCTCCTGTGGCTCCCTCAGCACTGGGTTTGGACAGGGTGAGGTGGGAAGAGAAGCTTCCCTCAGCCAGAGGTGCCCTATCCCTCTTGATCTGCAAGCGTCTGTAAATACCTATATATAAACCTGTGTGTATTCTCTTGTGTCACGTTGGGGTTTTTACCGTGTTTGTGTATTCTGTTTACATTAAAAGGAAGTAAAAGTAATCCCGACGGCCTTGTCTGCAGAAAGTATGGCCCCTGAACATGTCCTCCAGGTCTAGAAATGGGTTTTCTTGCCAGCACGGCTCCTGCCAGGCTGCCCGCCTTTCCCATCCATGGGGCACTTTTCCAAAGTGTTGTCTCCCCGCATCCATCTGGAGGTGCCCGCTCCAGGGCTCTGGGTTGCTGGGTGACACGTCCTGCACCCCGGGGTTTGATGTCCTGCGGTAGGAGCTCCAGGTTTCTCAGGATCACAGTCCTGAGCTGGCCTCAGAGCCCTGGGCGTGTCTGCCTCCTCCTCACTCAGTCTTGCGGCTCTGCTGGGATCTCCCCCTTCTGCTGATGATAAAGCAGCATCCTCTTCAGAACTGCTAGCAGCTCCCCTAGCTCACCTGTAGGCCAGGTGTGGGAGGTTCCGTCTCCAAGGGCTCTTGGCTTACAAAGGAAACGTGTTCTGGGGGAACCTCCCCTGTGTTGGTTCTTTCATTCAGTGCCTGTCCTGCCCAGGTCCTGCTGAGCCCAGTCTAGGCCCCAAGCTGGGCTTCTGGGACAGCGCGGTGAGGGGCAGCAGGGGTGGCAGCGCGGCGAGGGGTAGCAAGGGTGGCAGCCAGCAGCATACGTCTTAACGTAAGTCACACAGCCTCTGAGATGGGACGTCCCTGGGACTGATTGGCATTTTGCCCCAAAGTGACTTGCACAGGACAAGGGAATCTGACACAGCTTGTGCATGCGTGATGGATTTTTGGCCGTCTCCTGCCAGGACCTAGAGGAAGTATGTTCTGTGAAGTTACTGTCTCGGTAAGATGGATTTGCCCTTTCTTACTCCCCAGGCATCCTGGGCAGCCAGCCTGCCTGCGTGCGGCTTTGTTCTCCCTCGCTGATTTTCCCAATCCCTCCTCTGAAGCTTCCTTAACCAGAGGTGCCATTTTCCCTCTTGGTTTGCCAAGGCCTGTAAATACCTGTATGTATCTGTGCAGACAAGCACACAGACTGTCAGAGCTGTGAGGGCCGCAGAGCCTGGGCGAGGAGGCCAGGGCCAGGGGCCTCCTGGGAGGGAAGCCTTGTCAGAGCCGGAGTGTGCTCGTGGCAGGGTGGCCATTTGGACCCGTCTTTGTACAGAAATATCTTTTGGAGCCAGTGACCACCCGATCTCTGTGGCTTTGTACCTCATCTGGGCCATGAGCTGGACAGGGTCTGTGAAGGCCCCTTTGTAAATGGCTGAGATACATAAAAGGTTGATGATTGCTAACCAGGCTCGGGGCCCAGTGCTCCTTCAGTCCACTCAGACGGACAACCCCGTGGCCATATCACTTTGAGGATGGGAACTTGTCAATCAAGAGTTACGACTTAGCCCGGCCGGTGTGGCTCAGTGTTTGAGCGTAGACCAGGAAGTCACTGTTCGATTCCTGGTCAGGGCACATGCCCGGGTTGCAGGCTCGATCTCCAGTGGGGAGCGTGCAGGAGGCAGCTGATCAATGATTCTCTCTCATCATTGGTTCTTATCTCTCCCTCTCCCTTCCTCTCTCAAATCAATATATGTGTGTGTGTGTGTGTGTGTGTGTGTGTGTGTGTATGTGTGTGTGTGTATATATATATATATATATATATATATATATATATATATACACATTTTTTTTTTTTTTTTACGTTACCATTTAGGGGTGCCAGATAGTCAGGCAGGGCTGATATTGATGCTTCCCGAAAGCCTGGTTTCCACACAGCAGCCAGCAATCGGCACTGGTGCTTACTATGCGCCAGCCACTGCTCTGAGTTTGTCTGTAGCGGATTGCTTATAATGCCTCTGAAAGGTAGCGTTATTGCAGTGCCTAGTTTGGCAGCTGAAGAAACTGGCACACAACAGGTAAAGAACTTGCCCAAGGTCACAGAATAGTGAGAGCCCGAGCCTGGATGCAAACCCAGGTCTCTTTGGCAATGTGTGGATTCCACTCGCCCACCCTTCCCCTGTTCATCACTGTTACCCGGCACTTACCAGCAGAGCACTGGCGTGCTAATTTATTCACCTTAGTCAGCACTTAGCCTTTGCTCAAGCGTGAACCCTGGAGAGATTCTTGGCTAATGTCAGTTGATTTAGGCTCTGAGTAGCCACCCAAGCTTGACCTTGGCCTGGCCTCTGGTGCGTCCCACATGTGCCCCCCTCAAGGTAACTTGGTTATCGCTGCTACCTTGTCTTCTTTTTCTGTCCAAGCCTGAACGTCCTTCTCTCCCGGATCCCAGTGGGCTGTGCGGCTGCCTCTGTCGTGCCTGAACGTTATCTCCCTGGAGGCTGGCTTCCTGTCCGCCCTCTGATGAACTGGCTTCTCAGAGAAGCAGTAGCTGTGCCGTTCCTTTGGCACTTGGCACAGTTGGCTCCAGGCTGCCAGCTATGGCACAAGCACCCTCTGGGAGTCGGCAGCCCTGACGTTCAATCTAGCCTCGACGTGTAGTTGAGGGACCTGAATTCGTCAGGCTCAGCCCAGCTCGTCTCCTCTGGATGAGCTGTTTAATAGCAGCAGGTGAGGCCTGAGTAGTGGGTAGCGGACCTACACACCAGCTGGCAAGAAGCAACAGAGAAAAGGCAGCTATTCTTTTTTTTTATTATTAATCCTCACCCGAGGATGTTTTCCCGTAGGTTTTTAGGTGGGGTGGAAGAGAGAAGGAAAGACAGAAACATCGATGTGAGAGAAACACATTGATTAGTTGCCTCCTGCATGAGCCCCTACCAGGGTCCAGGCCGGGAGGAGCCTGCAACCAAGGTACATGCCCTTGACCGGAATCAAACCCGGGACGCTTTGGTTCACCAACTGGCCAGGGCTAGCAGCTACTTTTAATATTGCTAATGACCTTCCAACTGTAACCTGTGAATTTACATTCACTTCCTGTGTCCCCTGGAAAATAGAAACCACCTCCAAGGACCGTGTCATAGGCCTTAGATCCCTGACCCTTAGCTCGCTGCTCTGAATGCAGAGACTCTCAAGAGCCAGCCGCTGGTCCAGCAACCCTGCCAGCATGCCCCGAGGGCCTATTCCGGGCTGGCCCGGCCCAGGTGCCCTGGGGTCCAGGGGACAGAACACCGCTCACTTTCCTTGCCGAGCTCACAGTTGATAGACAGCCATTAAAGCAAGTGAGAGCCATAATGTGGAGACAGATCTGCAGGGGCACGCAGGCCCCACTGGCCCCAGCCCATGCCTCCTACTGGAGAAGAGACTGGGCGGGAGCCTGCAGTTGGTGAGTAGGAAGGGTGGGCCCTAGAGCAGACCTCCCCCAGCCCCCACCCCCGGAGCAAACAGCCAGAATGAGCCTGTGGCAGAGGCTGGGGCATGGTGAGGTGTGTTCTCCCTCTGCCAATCCAGGAAATGCCCAGTTCCTGGCGGTGCCAGCCTCTGCTCCTGTCGGGCTGAGAGGGTCTGTGCTTCAGGTTGTAATTCAGGTTGATGCGTAAAGGACGGAGGTGGGAAGGATGATGGAGTGCCTCTCAGAACCGTTTCTGATGCTGATGCGGGACTGAAACGAGAAGCCTGGTCCAGGCCTGCTTGGCTTCCCCGCCCCTTCGCCCCCCTTCTTCGGCTGGGTTCCTGTGCCCTGCCGGGACCAAGACTTAGGGCTTCTCCGCGGGGCCTCCTGGGCAGAGAGGAGCTTAGCAAAGGCTAGCAGCTCTCTCAAAGCTGGGATTCCAGGAGGGGCCACTTCCCCTTTCCTTTACCAAGAGGGTGACTAGAGGCTCAGCCTGGCCTTGGAAAGCATGGGGCCTGGGCTGAGGGCCACGTTCACCTCCAGTAAGGCTGGGCCATGGGCATCTGGGGCCCTGGGGGCTGTGCCTTAGTGGTGAGACGCAGAGAGTGTGGAGGAGGGGACAGGAGGATGGCTAATGGGAAGCAGGTGGAAGGGGTGCCTGTGTCCCAGCCCGAGGACAGGCCGCTGGGATGGTCCAGTCAGTGGGAGAACCCGTCAGCGCACAGATAATCCCCGGGAACAGGCTCCGAGATGCCCATTCATATTCATTATGTGTGAAGCGGGCGGTTGTAAAGTTCGCTTTCCCTTCATTTAGCTGTCACTGGACAGAAAAATATGAGCTGTGGGCAGATGCCCCTGGATGGGAGCCAGTAGCTGGTCTCGGCCTCCCTGTGCCCTCCCCCGCCGGCCCCTCCTGGCCTCTGCCCGCCTCCTGCTCCCACTGCAGGGATCCCGGGCTCAAAGGTACTTTCTTCCCTCATCTGTCTCCTTCCCACCCCCGCTTCCTCGCTTCCTCGGCTTCCCCAGGTCTCTTCCTCTTCCCTCTCTCCATCCTTTTCTAAGCTGTGCTTGACCACTGCTCTGGCTCGCACCCGGCACAATGCCTGGCACAGAGTGGTCTGTGAAACAAACTACTCTCTGACTTGCTGGGTCGGAAAGTCCAAAATTGTGCTGGCCTCTCCTCGTGGCAAGAAACTTCTGGCCGTAGCCCTGGACTGGGGAACGTGGGTTTGCGCCCCGGCCATCACTGACCAGCTGGTGGAGGCAGCTGGGTGCCTCTCCCTTCCACTCGGACTCTTCCCTTCCTTAGGGACCAGGGCTCACCTGGAGCCCAGAGCCAGCGCCAGCACTGAGAGGAGAGAAGCCGCCGGAAGCCAGGCCCTGAGGGAAGGGAAGGGAAGGGAAGAGAAGGGGACACGGGTTTCCTCTGGGGGACACGTCTCGTCCAGAGACTGTCTCGGCAGGAAGGTCCATCTGATGGGGGACTCGCTCCCCTTTGGGAATAAGCCCAGCATGGGAGTCTGTGCTTGGCTCTCTGTGCCTGGAAGAGGAGGCGCTGGGGGGGGGGGGGGGGGGGAGGGGAGGAGGCTGCTGGCTGAGCTGAGCTCGGAGCAATGTGGTGGGATTTACCGAGGGTGGGAGGGCCAGCCCTGCTTTTTCCTGCCTTCCGGGCTGTGGAGATAAGGCAGAGTGGGGATGAAGGATAGAATGGGTAATACTCCGCAACCACAAGAAAGGGTCCTGGCTTTCGTCTCTGCCCCGCAGCCCAGACATGCTCCCCGGGCGTCTGGGGGAAGGAGCTGCCCCACCCCCATGGCTCTGGAGTCCCGCCCAGGGGAGCTCACAGCCCTCAGTGGGCTTGCTGGTCTTCCATTCACTCCCCTGCTGACCACCAATGTGCCCTTCTTCATGAGACCTGGGCACCTTGCACACATAGCCACAGAGCCTGGGCAGGTGACAGGGCTGGCATGGCAGGCACCAGCCTTGAGGGCCTGGCCCAGCCTGGGACCTGAGCAGACCAGCCCTAGAGCTCCCCAGTGCCAACCCCTGAAATACGCAATCACCAGGTCCAAAACACTGCACCTTTATTATTATGCTGGGCAGCACACTTGTGTTTACAAAAGCATCTTTACAAAAGTGTGGGTTGGATCTCAGGGGCTCAGAGTGTGGGGGACTCTTTCTTACCAACGCCCAGCAAGTAAACCACGGGAGCCTAGGGTCTCCGTGGCATAGCTCTGGCCTGACCCCATGGAGGAGAATCCAAGTATTTGGTGGTTTCTGGTAGAATGTCTGCCCCTTGGAGGGGAAGAGGACTCCACAGCATGTTGGGGAGGGGCACGGGGGAGAAGGAAGGGGTGGCTGGAGCAGGGGAGACCTGAGCACCAGCTCCCTTCAGCTTCCAGGCCATTGTCAATGCCAGACGCTGGGTGCACGCCCCCTGGTGGCGGGAAGGGGGAGTGAGGCCCCAGGTGGTCTCCGGAGATTCTGCTTTCCCTAAGTCACCAGATCCCCTGTCCTGCTCCCATTTTCCTGCATTCCCCGAATGAGGAGCCAGTGAAGCCAGTTCGGTAGGAGGGGCAGCAGTGACCCTCGGATGAAGTCTGAAGGAGGGAGGACAGAGTCTCCAGCCCAGCGTTTGGGTGCGGGGACCCAGTGTGGTCGGAAGAGTCCCACTGGCTCCCAAGCCCTCTCTCCTGGGCAGCCGCCTTATTCTAAGAGAAAAGACCCAGCAAGAAGCTGAGGGCCTCAGCTGCTCTGTCCGCCCTGGGAACCATCTGGAGCTCGGAGGCCAAGGTGTGTCTCTCTGGCATCCAGGCCAGGGTGGGGTGGGAGCAGCCAGGCACAGGGAAGGGGGTGGCAGCTTAGTCTGCGTGTCCACACGTCTGATCACGTGGTCCAGTTCAGCAGGCTGGGCGGCTCCTTCGGCTTCACCCTGAGCGAGACGAGGCTTGGAGACTTATAGTCGGCATCGGGGGTGGCCTCAAAGCTGTGGTCGCCCAGGGCAGGGGCGAAGCTGTGGAGGGAGTAGAGGCCAGGATGCGCTCCGGGGGAGGCCGGCACCCCCATGAAGCCAGCCACATTCCCGTGCGAGTGGGAGTATGGAGACATGCACGGGGAGGGGATGCCCTCTGGAGACACGAGGCAGGGCCCGGCGGGGCTCCCAGACGCGGGGCTGGACCACAGGGAGTTCTGCAGCTGCAAAGAGAAAGCAGGCCCGTGAGTCTGGGCCCCGGGACCGCCCCCTAACCAGGGCTTGCTCTCTGCCCTTAGGGCTCCGGAGCCTCCACTTGGCACAGGTCTAGAATCTGCCACCCTCCCTCCCAGTCCCCCACCCCCACCCGCAGAGGCACCTCGGGCCCCGGCACTGCTTCTCAAATGAGTTTTCCTCAGAGTCCTCTGTGCCAGCTGCTCTGTGCTGGCAGGGTGACCAGGGGCCCGCTGGCTAAGGCATGGTTTGCCCAAGTCACACAGGCCCCGAGGCCACTCCAGGTCTCCCAGGGCCAGAGCTCACACTCTCACCGGCTATCCCGAACGCCCGACTCAGCAGGAGTGCGGGGTGGGGGGGCGTCTCACCTGGGGGTGACTGTCCGTTCGGGGCAGCACAGAGATGTCATAGGCGGACGAGAAGGGGTTCCGCCCCTCCTGGATCTTCCCATAACGCTCCCGCTTCCGCCACTTGGCTCTGCGGTTCTGGAACCAGACCTGGGGGCACAGAGGGGAGGCCGAGCGGGTGACGAAGTGGCCCTGAGGAGGGGAGGGGGCCGGGGGAGTGGATGGCGGCGTCCCACGGGGTGGCAGCTGGCTATCCTTTATGTGTCGGCCTCTGGGCTAGTCGTTCGCAATATCAAAACTGAGCCAGACCAAAACCATTCCCTGATTTCTAGGGCTCTAGCTGGAGCTGCAAATAGAAGAAGCTGTGTGTGTGCGTGTGTGTGTGTGTCTGTGTATGTGCGCCCGCACACATGCGTGTATGAGTGTGTAAAAGGAACCTCACCCAAGCCCCTCACGCTTGCCCACCGTCATCTCCCCATGCAGGCAGGTCAGGCCCTGAGTTAAGAAGCTGGGCATAGCCTACCCCCAACCTGGGGGGGCAGAGACCCCACCGCAGGCCTGGGCACGCTCAGGGAGGGCAGCCCACCAGCCAGCTCCCTGCAGCTCCCAGCCTTCGTCTCTCCCCTCAGAGAAAGTGTCCCTCCTCTAAGGCCTCCATCACTGGGAAGGTCTGGACCTTGTGGCTGCGCCCGCACCCCTCCAGGGCTGAGAAGGCCAAGGAGGGGAAGGGTCTGGGTCCCAGAGCAGCTCCATGGGGGTAGCTAGTCAGAGGCCAGCCCAGAGGCTGGCTGAGGCCTCGGAGGGAGACTTGCTGCTCGGACTTCGTGCTTATGTAATCTGGCTGTCCTGACTGTTGGCCACCTCCCTCCGATGGCCCCAGGCTCTGGGGAGCGCGGGTGGACAGTTCCAGAAAGCAGGGGTGGTGATGGGATGGGAGGCTCCGTGAGAGTCAAGCCCAGGAGGAGGTGGGAGGCACATGGAGGCAGGGGGACCTGGCACAGAAGCGGGGACAGCCCGAGCCCCTCTGGTCCTGTGTGGGATCCAGCCGGAGGGCCTTCTCGATTGGGTGGCACTGGCCTGACGGCCCCCACATCCTGCCAGAGCTGCCCTGCGCCAGCGATTTCACAGGCTCTAGAGAGGCCCCCGCAGGGGTGACCGTGAGCTCTGCCCCTACAAAGTCTCCCGTCTAGAAATCCCCTCGCGCCTTTCCCCAGAAGCCCACCCGAGCCCTCTCCTAGGGCCTCCTGCTCGGCAGGGCAGGGACCTGCTGTGTCAGGCCAATTCCCAGCAAGGCCACAGTGGCCACCTCCTCCTGGGCCTGACTCTCACGGAGCCTCCCATCCCATCACCACCCCTGCTTGCCACCTTCAAGTTCGTTCCCACTTCCAAAATGCCACTGACTTCCTGTCTCCCTCTCCCTTGTTCCCAGGCCCCCGATCCCACCCGCATCCCCATGGGCTGGGCTCCACACTTGTGAAGTGGGCCAAGGCCACTCCAGAAGTCTGACTCCTGCTGGGAGCTTTGCTGGGTGGGGCGGGGCTCCTGGCCAGCGTCTGAGTGTTAGTAGGACTGAAAGTCACTGGCTCAGGATGGCTTTGGGTGTCCCTGAGCCTGAGACACCCCCCCCCCCAGGAGACCCTCCCATCCCACTCTGGAGCAGCGCTGATATATGCTCAGCATCTCACTGCTTCCGCGGGCTGCCCTTTGGGGCTCCCTGAACTGGGAAACCAAGACCCAGACATTCTATGGCATGTCCCCAATCACCCAGCCAGCTGGTGCGCGCAGTGGGGACTGCCACGCAGAGGCCACCACCCTCATACCTAGGCATAAGCCTCAACTCGGGCTGCCAGCCTGTGGCCCCAGCAGAGCTGGGCATGGAGGGCAGGCACCTGGGACAGGCAGTTCTGGGGGTGCCGGTGCCCACCTCTCCCAGCCCTTCCATGGCCTGGCCGGCTGTCTGGGTGCCCTCACCTGAACCCGGGCCTCGGTGAGGTCGGTGCGCAGAGCCAGCTGCTCGCGGGCGTACACGTCGGGGTAGTGCGTTTTCTGGAAGACCTTCTCCAGCTCCTCCAGCTGGAACGTGCTGAAGGTCGTGCGGTTGCGGCGCTTCTTGCTCTTGCTCTTGGCCAACTCCATGGAGTCAGGGAGTCTCGGGGACAGGGGGACGCGCAGGCTGGCCAGGCAAGGGCCCGGGGAGCCTTGCAGGGTGGAGGGCCCGTCTCTGGGGCCCCTTCGGCAGTCCAGGGGCAGCTGGGGGAAGTTGGCAGCCTTGGGGGCCTTCTCCTCGGCTGCAATGGAAACACAGAAAGGATGGAAACCGAACCAGAGGCTTTTGTGGGTGGAATGGAGGGAGGGGAGGACTGTTGACGCTTCAGTCCCCGCCTCCCCCTTCCTTTTTCTTCCCTTCCTCAGGCAGCCACCCTCCATGGGAGCCTGGCATGAGGAGGCATCCTGCTGAGCCTCCAGCTGGGGAGGGAGCCCAGGGGAACCCGGCTGTCTGTGGTCTGGGCGGATCTGCTGGGGCCAGAGGGGGTCCATTTCGGGAAGCGCTCTGGGGTGGCACATCCCACAGGGTGTGGAGGTGCCAGGATTGGCGCCATGGCAGGGCCTGGCGCAGGGGTGGGAGGAGGGGGTGAGGACGGGAGGGTGGACCTCTATCTCCCTGCCCCTGCCAGAAAGTGCCTCCTGGTCCCTGACTCTGCGGGCCTTGGTTCCCATGTCCTCATGCCCATAACACGGATGCTGACAGACAGCCTTTGCTGGTCTGGACCCCAAGTCTCAGGGCTAAGTCAAATCCCCTAGCCCTGGGGTATGAAGGGCAAAAGGGGGCAAAGAAGCTTCCAGAGGCATTCTCTCTTTCCTGCCCACATTGTGATGTTTGGGCAAGTAGTAAGCTCCAGCAATAGAGGCAGGAGGTAGGCTGTATGCAGAGAAAGGGAGCGGGGCGACCAGTGTTGAAACAGGGCACAGCCTCAACCCCATCATTCCCATCATAGCCTGCCCCCGACCCTCCTCAAGAGCCTGGCAAGCAGGGGGACCTGAGTGGCAGCCGGGGAGTCCCCAGCAGCCCGCTCTCACTGTGCCAGGACCAAGGCACAGTGAGAAACAGGCCACCCCACTGCCCGCTCTCTTCCTCTGGGAGGCCCCCAGCAGCGTCACCGTCACCGTGAGATCTCCACACAGCAGTCTGCTGGGATGGCAGGAGCGACGCCACAAAGACGCCCCAGACTCACACGGCCCCTCCCCTGGCCTGGGTCCTGTCCTCAGCAGGGCCTGGCCCCGGAGGCCCAGCCAGCTGGCCCCGAGAGGCAGTTTCTTCCCCAGGGTTTGTGTCAGGATCACAGCTGTCATGGGGGGGGGTGGGGCTGGGGAGATGGCTTCTGGGGTTCTGGGTCTGATGAATCCCTATGTGCGTGTAGAGGACAAGTTGTGCAAGGTGCCCCTCAGCTGGAAGGTGGTCAGGGACCTCCCAGGACCCCCCAGGAGCTGAAATAAGTTGTGTGTCCGGGAGGCTTGGGGGAGTCAGGTAGGTGTCCCTCGCAGCCAGGCTCCAGGGTCCCTCAGGGCTCAGGTGGAGCCTCACAGCCAGCACAGGAGGAAGCGCTCCCGCTCTGGTTTTGTTGTCCTTGTCCTAGGGGCAGCGCCACGTGGTAGGAGCTTAGCAGGAAGGGCGTTTGGAAGTGAATAACTGGCAATGGTCAGGGAGACGGGGAGCTGACACATAGCAGGCCTGGGCCTCAGGTTCGGAGGAAGGTCCCGCTGGACTCAGGGTACAGGGTGAGTGTGGCTCAGGGACGGGGGCTCGGGGAGTGCGGACAGCACTGCAGAGGGCAGTGCCCTCGCCCCAAAGCTCTGGGGCTTGCTCTCCTGCCTCTGGGGCCCTCGACATCGGTTCCAAGGGGATCTTCCCAGAGGAAGCGACCAGCTCTGGGGCTGCAGGGCCTGCCTCCCTGAGTCGGCCACCCGGGATCAGGGATGCATGTGCAGCAGGACCTCTCCGATGGCTCCCCCAAAAGCACAGCCTGCGGTGGCCCCCCACGCCTGCCCAGTCTCCAGCCCTCTCGGGGGACCAGAGCTTCTCCCTCCTGCCATTGCCCCCAAACCTCCCCATCTGCCTGAGGACTCCCGGGAGGGCGTGGTCCCCCTCTTTGGAGGATAGCGCAGCGTCCAAGAACATCAAGCAGCACCCCCCAGGATGGAAGCACAGAGAAGAGGTGGAGGTGGGCGGCAGAGCCAGCAGTCTGAATTTTAGCGTCTAAGGCCGAGCGCCTACAGGCTGTGTGGGAGTCACTTGCACCTGGTGGGGACACTGGGCCGTAAAGGGGGGCGCTCATGTTGGACACTGGGAGCCTGGGGCTCAGCGCTTTCGTGTCTAGGGCCTGCCTAACCGCAGCACCACAGCAGCCAGGGGTTGAGGGTGGAGGCGAAAGGCAGGTTGGTGCCAGGACAAGGACCTCCGAGGGGCCACGGAGCTCCGTCCCTAGCTCACTCTCACGCTCCCAGCACTCCCCCCCCCCCCCCCCCCCCGCAACGGGGCTGCCAGCGCCCTGCTAGCTGCAGCCTCGAGGCCGGCGGCGCGGGAGCACACCACTGGGGCGCCTGCTCGGAGCCCTACTGTCCCCACGATGGCGTCCACTGACGCCCCAGAACCAACAACCCGGCTTTGAACTTTCTCGGCAGCTTGCTCCACGCTCGCGCCATTTCCCAAGCGACCCTCAGTGCTAGCGGAGGCCAGGGCTCCTGCAACCCTGGCTGAAGACCTGAGGCCCGTGTGGACATCATCGTCGCATGTGGGGCCTGGTGCTCTCCCTAGAGTTTCCCAGCCTTGCCCTAGAGGCCTCTGCCAGGGGCCAATAACCCGGAACTTCCCTTGAGGCATGGTCCGCCCGGGAGTGCGGCCCCTACGGGGACCCAACTCAGGGCCTCCGCCCCAGCAGGCGAGGTCCGAGGTCAGGGAGCCAAGCGAAGGGACACAGGGCGCGGCCCCGGGCAGAGCAGGAAGGACCCGCCATGCAGCTCTCCGGCGCTCTGAGCAGCCATACACAGAGGGCGCGAGGTACACCGCGCCGCCTGGACGCGGCGGGACCCCGGGCAGGGCTGGGCGCTCACCCCCAAGAGCCGTAGAGCGCGGCGCGCCAGGCTCTGGGGGCGCGCAACTGCCCGCCTGCGGCCAAGATCGCGCCGCAGATGGGGAGCAGCTGCGCGCTCACTGGTCTGAACTGGAAACATCCGCGCCCGCTCCTTTAAAAGCCGGGAAATAAGGCGGCTTCCCGTTTGCCCGCCACGTCCCACCTGGAGACTGCACGCCGGGGCCTCCCCTCCCAGCAGCCCGGCCCCGCCGCAGGTACGCAGGCCGCGCGCCCGCCGCCGAGTTCCAGCCGCAGGGCCGGGGGCGCGAGGGCTCTTCCCAGGCTCCCCTCGCACCGCGGCGCCGCCTTTTCGTTCGGCCTGTCCTCCGCTCAGCTCGAATCGTTCCTTTTCTTCTCCCACTCGTCCTGTTGGCTGGTTTTTGCTCTCTTGGGATGTCCCCTTTTCTTCCGTCTTGTCCGCTCCTACTCTCTTCGTTTTTTCCCTCCTCCATTTACCCGCTTCGTTCGATCTCCGCTTGCTTCCTTTCCCTGTTCGTTCTTCATCTGTTCCTTTCCGTCCTGCCCAGCTCGCCAGCCGCCTCTACTTCTCATTATCACCCCGCTCCTCCGCTACTTGGTTCAACTTCCCTTTCCCTCTTTTTGGTTGTTTACACGCTTCGGTTTTCTTGCCGCGCATTTCGTTGCCGAGCCCCTCGCCGGCGCCGCTTCCTCCCTCCGCTCCTTCTGCTCCAGCGCCCTCCGCAGGTTGCTCGGCGCCGGGCGGGCCCTGGCGCCCGCGGTCCGTGCGGGATCCGGTGCGCCCAGCAGGGACTCGGGCCCGCGGGTGGGTCCTGCCCGACGCCGCGCGCCCAGCTCGGTTGGGTACCTGTCCCCGGCGGTGCTGCGGGCGCAGCGCGACCGCCGCCTCTGGCTGGGATCAGAGGAGCCGGGCCAACTGCTTCTCATTAAGTCCCAACTGTGGTTTTTATCAGGAGAGCCTCTTTCAAAGGGCACAGACACGAAGCTCCGCGGCCTCGCTCATTTCCTCCGCTGACCCCCACACACCTCCCGCCTCCTCTACACATTCCCACCGCCGGCTGGGCGAAGGCCGGAGCTGCCTGTCCACTCCACGGAGGCCCGCGAGGCGCCAGCGGGGCGGAGGCGGGTTGGGCCAATCTCGGGGGATCCAGCTCTGGGCCTAAGCTACGACGGGATGTGGCAGCGCAGATGGGGCGGCGCGGGCGCCCAGATTCCTACAGGTCGGGACATTCAGGCTCCATCTCGGGAGATGGCGCGGTCCAACCGGCCTTCGCGCCTAGAACGCCCAGGCGCCGGGATTAGGCCGCCCGGGCTGCTCCAAAGGGCCCGGCGGCGGCGATCCGGTGCGGGGAAGCCCAGACTGCGAGAGGGTAGCAGCCATCGCCGCGCATAACCACGGGAGGCCAGGTTAGTCTGAGAAATAAGAGCACAGTTATTCCGTAGTGAGCTTGGCCCCGGCACTGGGAGACCGGCCGCCGACACCCGTGAGCGCCCTCCCCGCGGAAGCTGGGCCTGGGAGGCGAGGCCGGCGGAGGCCAGGCCGCAGCCCTCGGCAGGCCCGGCTTGGCCATGCTGGGTCGGGGCCCAGCCTCGGGCTGCAACAGGAGCTACACGCAAAAAAAGCCGCACTTCTTTCACCGCATCAGGGCCCAGGGCTCAGTGTGGCACCGGGGCCCTGGCCGGTCCGGGCTTCTGGGTGGGTGACAGCTCCAGCCCCACTCCACCAAGCGTTACTCTCCTTCCCGGCTCTGGGCGCCTTGGGGTCCGACTGGGCCCGGAGCTTTCGCCGCTCCACCCTTTCTCGACCTCCGCCTCCCATTCCCGCTGCCAAAGGCACACGTGGCTGCCTCCCGCACCGCTGGCTTTTGCCGGGCCTGGACCAGCGCGGGGCCACTTCGCTTCCGAGGGAGCCGTGGTGCGTGCGGGAGGGTCACAAAGTGGAGAAATAAGCGGGCGGGAGAGGGAAGCGGGGAGGCTGGGCTGCCGGGGAGGGAAGGGGAGCAGGTCGGCTGCGCGCTCCACCCCGCGTTACCTTCCGCCGGGCCCTCGTAGAAGCGGCTGCCGTTGAGCGCCGGGCCAGGCCCGAGGTCCTGCAGGTACTTGGCGGGCGGCTTGGCCGGCTCCGGGAGGTAGGGCTCCAGAGGCCCGCAGGCCGGAAAGCGGGTCAGTCGTGGGCCTCGGGGCGGCGCGGGATGCAGGTGAGACGCTGAGGCGGAGGTCCCCTGGCCGCCCGGAGGCTCGTCCCCAGCGGCCGCATAGGGGTCGGGCCCGGGCCCCAAGCCGAAAGGCGCGCAGCGCTCGGGGTCCATGCCGGCTCGGGGCGCACAGGCCGCCGGGGCTCCCGGGTTCGCGCAGCCCGCGCGGCTTGTGAGCGCCCGCCAAGGGGGAGGGACCTGGGCGCGGGGCGCGGAGCCCCCGGGAGCGGCGTGCACCGCCGGGGGTGGGGGTGGGGGGGTGAGGGGGGGCGGCGGGCGGAGGACTGGAGGGGGCAGCGCCTCGGCTGGAACCATCCACGTCACGTGCAGCCCCGCGCGGGTTAACCCCTCGGAGGCCGGGAGCACCCAGATTCACCCCAACCCGTATATCCGAGGCAGTTGGAGGAGCAGGGAAGGCCCTTTTGTCTGCCCGTCTTGGCGAGGCCCTTGTTCAGAGCAGTAACCTTGGTCCTGATATGCGGTCTAGAGGGGTGACGTAGTTCGGGATAGAGTCCTCCCTCCATCTTCCCCAAAAGGAACCGGTGGCCCGGCCGCCCGGGATAAGGACCACGGCAGGTAAGGGCTGGGACTTGACTACCTCTTTGCTGGGACCTGGGGAAAAGTTGCCTCCAGCAAAAACACCTCCCTTAGAGATCTCCTTTTGCACAGGAATCGGAATCCCTGGGTCACTGGGAGCGTGGTTTGAAACACCTCTGATCTGGCGCTGGGGGCTGGGCTCTATGTTAGCTGCGGGACCTTGAATTAGCCGGCTGCTGCCCTCATCTAACTGGTTAACCGAGTCCATCCTCAGTCTTCGTATATTCCTGGTGGGTCTGAAACAGGGGCAGGGCTGGTGCAGACAGGGAGACTTGCAGGGGCAACTAGAGACTGCCTGGGGAGCAGGTGGTGGAGTACTGGCCGGTTCGGAGTCTGAAGAGCAGGCGTGGAGTGACGGCCTTCAGTGGACAAATGACCTGGAAGTGCCCGGGGACCCACTGTAGAGAGGCCCCCTGCAGCTCAGACCCCAGGGCTCTGCTGCCCTGGCCTGCGGCTTTGCGGGGAGGGGAGGGGAAGGGAGGGGAGGGGAGGATCACAGCTGAGAGTTGGGGCTCTCCAGCCTCCAGGAAGCATAGGACCAGCACAGTAGCTCAGAATTTCTGAAAAGGGAACCGACCCCCACCCGAGCGAAGATCCGCGAAGAAATACCAGAGGGTCCTGCTCACTTCTGTGCACTGAGGAGTCCCCATGCCTGGGTCACCCTGGTTTCCCATTTATTTTCAGTGCCTCAGGAGACCAGGGAGAAGGGTGGGGAGTCAAACATCATTTGTATTTCATTTGAATTCTCAGTTTTTAAAGGAATCCAAGAAGCCTGGTGTGAACACCTCCCTCTTCCGCTGGGGGCCGAGGGGGGGTCCTTGGCTGTCCTCAGCCGGAGTTGGGCTATAAATCAAGGCCAAACAGGAACCAGAAGCCTTGCATCTCAAAAGTAGTCATTAAGCCATTATTAAACATACCATAACTTCTCTGAAGCCTTATTGGTTTAAACACCACATTGGAGGCATTATGGCCATTAGGGCCCCTAATCACAGCCTGCAGACGGGCCCGCGATGAGAGCACCTGGGGCTGAGACTTCCAGCAGAGAGGGAGGCTCGGCTCCCAGTGAGGTTCCTCTCTGGCCTCGCTGCCACAGTCGGTTCTTTGGGACCCAGTGAATCCCAGCACTAGGCAAGCAGCTTGTATGGTCACTTTTGACCACGCGTCACATTTTCCCATAGTTACTGGGTGGCTTGTGTGGGGGTGTCAGTTTTCCTTTCAGGAGGATGTTAGTGTTGGGAAAGGACACCTTCGTCTATTCAGCAAAGGCATCTGGCCGCTCCCTGCGGAAGACACAAGTCTGACACGGGACGAGTGTCCCCACCAACAGTGTAAGCGAGGCAGCCTGGCTTAAAGGCCAAGCGTTTTGCCTCCGGTGATAAAGTAGGCCTTCGTTTGTTCGTCATAAAAATGGGCCATGCTTGTCCTAATCGGTTTGGCTCAGTGGATAGAGCGTCAGCCTGTGGACTGAAGGGTCCCAGGTTCGATTCCGGTCAAGGGCATGTACCTGGGTTGCAGGCACATCCCCAGTAGGGGGTGTGCAGGAGGCAGATCATTGATGTTTCTCTCTCATTGATGTTTCTAACTCTCTATCTCTCTCCCTTCCTCTCTGTGAAAAATCAATAAAATATATTTTAAAAAATGGGCCATGCCCATGGATGAGGGATATTTGAAAAGCACTTATGTTTCAATGGATGTGATGAACTGTGTTAACTTAAGAGACGGTTAATATCGTGACACTTCAGAAGCAGCAGTCCGGACTTCTGGGTTCTATCACTGAAGTAAGGAAAGGCTCCTGACCCCGGACTGAACAGGCCAGAGGCTGGGGCTGAGCAGACAGACTTGGGGACTGCTACCCCCTTCCCAGACCCAGCTGTTCCCCCTGGCACTCTCCCACTCAAACAGGCCAACTGGCATGCCGGGACGTTGTTGCCGGCCGAACTGAGGCGGCAGGCGGCCCCAGATGCACCCTCAGGTCGGATGGGTGGCTGGAGTTGCCCCCTGGGAGGGTTCTGTCCCCAGACCATGCAAGTCAGGGCACGGAGAGGAGCCTGTGCAGTCCCCTTTTAAGTCACTGCTGCAAACTCTTCTCTGGAGCTGTACATGGTCTGGGACGCGTTTGATGGGGCAGGTGCATCGAAAATGCCAAAAAACAACAACAAAAAACACACCGCAGTGACTGAGTGTTTCCTCTTAGGAGGGCTGAGAGGTCCGGAGGACCACAGGACCTCACTGTGCAGACAACAGACAAGAGCGCTAGCCAACATACAGCCCTTCCCGTGTGCCAGGCACTGCCTCACGGGGCCTATGTGCACTGATTCATTGACGTCTCACAGCAATCTCAGGAAGTAGGCGCAGCTCTCCCCGTTTCACAGAGAGAGAGAGACGGAGCCACAGAAGGGAGCCGGCTGCCCAGGGTGAACACAGCCATTTAGTGGCAGGGCCAGGATCTGCGTTCAGATCCAGGGTCTCCCAGGCCGCCTTCAGCTAACGCCAAGCAGCTGACACCACGCAAGGCTCACCCTCCTCTTCCCAGAGGGAGGATGGTCAGGGCTTCTTTGGGAAAGGGGAGAAGGAAGGCCAGCCTGATGGGGGACTGGGCTGGTCCTGGATGGAGTCCCACGGCCGCCTTCCTGATCGCCAAGTGGCAGTTTCTGGAGACCCGCGCGGCGCCCAGCTGCGGTGGCCCTGCAGTAGGTGGAGAGCGGTGTCTGCTCAGAGAGACGAAATGAAACAGCGCGCCTAGCACCTGAGAGGTTTTACGACCCGCCAGCGCAGCCAGATGTGAGGCAGAGCTTAAAGAGAATCTGTAAGTGCACCGTTCACACTGTTTAATAACCAGTTGGGTTGCAATAGCGCTGGGCACTGATGGATTGTCCATGGACCCAACGAGATGAACTGACCAGATGATCCAGAAAATTCTAGGTCCTGTCATGAAAAAAGAAAACCTCTGTGCCCACTGAGAAGGAATTACTTTTAAAATGGAAATGACACCGACTGGCTGTTTCTGTGCAAGTGTTTCACGCTGGCTAATTGCTTAATCCATCCTTTAATAAGAGGACCTACTGCGTGACGGGCAGAGAGCAAGACAACGGACCCCTGTTTTCATGGCGCGTGTACTCTGCTGGGAGGGCGGTGTCTCCTCCGTATGCGCACAGCCATAATTTGGACGTGAGGGAGGAGAGCGGGGTTCGGACTTCTCGCCTCCACTGTGCGGGCAGTTCTTGAATCCGGACCCTTCCGTCCCTACTAGCACTTTTCCTTTCCACTTCCCTCCGCCTACACCCCAGGAAGGCCCAGCGGAGAGCCAGAAGGGGTCGGGACAGCGGGAGAGAAGTAACCTCACCTCTGACATTTGTTCAACACACACAACTTCCTTCCAGACAGAACAGCTCCGTTGCTTTCTTTCCTTCAAAGGGAAGATAGTCAGGATCGCCCTCGCCCTGTTTCGACTCTGAAACCCGACATGGATCCCTATGAAAGCTCTGGGTTTGGGAGCAAAGTCGGTTGTTTCTCATTAGCGACATTCTTCCGGGAAGGTCAGGCTCAGGAATGGTAAATAAACGTGCAGATCCGGTGCTTCCTCCTCAGCCAGGACATTTAAAAGAAAGAAAGAGGGAGGCTGCGGGAGAAGGCTCTGGGCTGCGGATACCCAGAATCCTTGCCTGTGGTTCCCCCCATCCAGGCTGAAGCCTGTGCCTCCGAGTCAGATTTCTGGGAAGCGAGGGACCTGTTTCTCTGCTCCTGCTGATTTCATCTGTCCCGCTGGGGAGGCACTTACACGGTCTGTGCCTCACCTTTTCTCCCCTGGAAAACCGAGAGGAGCGATTCTGTAGTCCAGCTTCGCTGGAGCCACCCAGACAGTGTTTATTCAGACATTTCTTGAGCCTGGCTCCACCCTGAACCTCTCTTCCTCTCTGTCCACCTCCCTGGGGGTGAGAGGTGATGCTCCGCCTGGGATCGGCAGCATCCGGAGGGCGGGTGTGCCCGTATCTGCCTCACTCGCGGCCTTTGTGTGACATCTGTAACTGGTTCTGGGGCAAGCGCCCACATGGACCAAGCGTCATTTTGGGGGGCGGGGGCGGGGGAGTCTTTGATGAACTCCTCTGCTTTGTGTAAAACAGAAGGGAACAGGTTGCAATTTCTTGGCAATTTTAACACTTTGATCAGTTCATCGTACGCGTTCGTTTCTTCACCAAATCCTTTACCGAAGGCAGGCCATGCGCTAGCCGGGGCTGCGGCATGAGGAGAGCCGGACACGACCACTCGCTCTCAGGGCTTTGCCGGACTAGCCAGAGAGCACGGAACGTCATGAGGCCGTGCGACAGGCACCTGTCCAGGCCGTGGGCTGGGGGGCAGCTGTCAAGGAAGGCTTCCAGATCGAATCCATGGAATGCTTCCAAGTTGAGGGGTGGGGGGTTAGCCAGGGGAAGGCGTGCGGAGGGGCAGGGGGAGAGGGCGTTCCAGAGAGGACAGCCGGAGGTGGGAGAGGAGAAGCTGGGCTTGGGGACCGGGCTTTGTTGAGTGTTGCTGGAGCCTGGGCGGAGGAGGGGTGGGGTTGGGCCAGGAGGAAGCGAGACAGCGGTGTCCGTAGGAATCCAGGGAAACTGGGGGGAGGGGGGGGGCGCAGGTGGCTCCTCAGGCATCGGCCCATGTCTGCCCCACCCGGCTCTGGGTTCTCCAGTGGGTGGCGGGGAGGAGGAAGCCCAGGCCCGAGAGGTCCCCCTACTCTGAGGGGGGAACCCAGGCCAAGCCCAGCAGGCAGGTCCGAGGAAACCATGAATAGAACAACTGTTGCCAGGAGCCGAGAGGCGGAGAGTGGAGTGCACAGGCCTGTGGGAGCCTGCGACACGGGCCGGGTGGGTGCCTGCAGGGCTTTCTGGAGCTGAGCTTTGGCTCTTGTGGGGAAGCCGGCCAGGGCCCCGGCTGACCTCACTTCAGCAGGAAATCCATTGGTTCCAGAGCGCCGATTCCAGATTTGTTATTTTCCAGGGCTAACAAGTATGTGATTATCACATTTGGGGCCCTTCTGAAGAAATGCAAGCACAACACCACTGAGCACCCTGAGAATGGGAGTGGGACCCAGGGTGGCACCCAGCCCAGCGTTCTGGAAGGTGCCCCCCACCATGGCACAGACGCATCCGTCCTGTCTAGTGTTTCTCCCACTTTGGAGGAAGACAGTTAGGCCTGAACTTGACAAGGGACCAGAAGGAAAGCGGGGGGAGGGGGGGGAGTTCTGCCCAGCTCCTCTGGGGTCTCCAGCGGTGAGGTGGGGGGACAGGTAATAATAATGATACCCACCCCAGGCCAACGCCATCTCACCTCATCTTCCCACTGTGATTGAGTCCGTCTTCACAGTCCCATTTCACAAAAGAGGAAACTGCGATTGGTCTGTGTATTAGCCACCTAATGCTGTGTAACAAAGCACCCCAAAACTTAGCAGCTTCCAACTAAGTCCGTGACTGTGGTCCCAGGAATCCAGGAGCAGAATGGCCTAGTGGTCTATCTTGGGGTGGCCCATGACCCCAAGCTGGATCTTGGCCGGGTTCGTTTTCTGAAGGCTTGGCCTGGGCTGCCTGACTGGCCTCCCAGGGGCTCGCTCACATGGTTGGCAGGTTGGCGTTGGCTGCTGATGGCAGTCCCTCCCCATGGCTGCTTGCATGTCCTCCTAACCTGGCAGCTGGGCCCCCCCCCCCCCCCCCCCGCTCAGCGAAGGGTCCAAGAGCCCAAGGTGGCAGCTGCAATGCCTCTTAGGACATAAGCCTTGGAGCTCACATGCCCTTACGTCTGCCATGTTCTACTGGTCACGCGTAGATTGCACGTACAAGATCCCACAAGCATGGCTCCTTGGGGGGCCATCAAGGAGGCTGCTGCCATAGGCTGATTCAGAAAGCTGCCCAGGCCCCAGCGGGCTGTGCTCAGCTGGGAGTCTAACCCACGAGGCCTGACTCCAGAGGTGAGGCTCAGCTGGCAAGTGGCGGGTCCCAAGAGTGGGTATGTTGGTGGGTGAAGGAGAGGACCTGAGGGGCATGGCGGGGCGTCTGGTGGGCAAGTGGCAAAGCCCACTGGGCCGTGAGAACCACAGTCTGTCCTGAGGAAGACTGAGGAGGTCCCAGACAGGGGCAAGCTGTGCCCTGGATTTTCTGCACCCCGAGTGCTCGGCTGTCACAGTAGACACGCTCCTCAGGGCTTCCTCAGCACACTGAGCTGATCTTGGGGCTCCACGGGGCTCATCATGTGGGTGAAGGAAGGAAGCAGACGCACCTTTTCTCTGAGGAGGGCATGACAGCCCCTATTCGCGTTGTTGGAGGCTTAGCACAGTGACCCCTGACCTTAGGCCTTGAGCTGACCGAGGGGGAGGAGGCGGTGCTGAGAGCCCGCTGTACATTAGGTCCACACCAGCCACTCTCCATTTTAAAAGTTCATCTAATCGTCTCAGGAGGTGGCTGTGTTATTTCTACTTTACAGATGAGGAGACAGAGCTCAGAGAAATGAAGTCACCCACGGTCACTCACTTCTACACGATGGAGCCAGGAGGGACTCCCGCCAGGGGCCTCACCAGCTGGCTCCGTCCCCAGCGTGTCCCGCTGCCGTCCCAGTGGATCTGAGCACTCGGGGCAGAGACTGTGCTGGGCAGAATGGGGGCCCCCTCACTCCAAAGCTGGGGTAGACTCTTCTTCCTAGGCTTTTTTCTTCTGGGGACACAAGATTTGGACACATGGGGAGCTACGCAGTAACACGCTGTTTGCGAGTCTGAGACAGGCTGCCCCTGCTGAGGGACAGACACCTGCCCCCTGCAGACACGCAGGAAGGGCTGGTGCTCTCCAAGGTCACTTCTAGGTGGAGAAGAAAACCCCTGGGTGGTCGTGAGCACTAGTCCCTGGAGTCCTAAGTGCACAGCCCCAGGGACCACGGAAAAGGGCCGCTCCCTGTCACGGACATCTGGGAGGTCCGAGCTGGAGCCGAGAACATGGGACAGGCCAGCAGCATGCGGGCTGGTGGAGAGGAGGTGGTGGCCGAGCCCCGGCCACGTGGACAGGACATCCGTGCAGGGCGCGTGGCTGCCTCCAGCGGAGGGTTTTGTGAAGGAGCCGCAGATTTGTCACTGGGGGCTGGGCAGGCCCGGGATGTGCAGGTGCGGAAAGCGGAGCCACTTTGCTTGGGCTGTGGGGCGCCCCGAGAGTGTGGAGAAGCAGCGGAGCAGGGCCTGGCCCCTCAGGAGGGCTCCGCGGGCGATAGCATTATTCCTGCTGCTGTTCGGCAGCAAAATGAGCGCTGTGCTTGGGAAGAGAATTTTGGTAGCTTGAGCAGGATAACAGCAGTGATAATACCTAACATTTATTGAGCACTTACTTTAGGCCAGGCCCTCTCAGTACATTAGCTTACTTAATTCTAACTTCCTTTATTTAAAAAAAATATATATATATATATATTTTTTTTATTGATTTCAGAGAGGAAGGAAGAGGGAGAGAGAAAGAGAAACATCCATGATGAGAAGGAATCATGGATTGGCTGCCTCCTGCAAGTCCCCCACTGGGGATCGAGCCCACAACCCGGGCATGTGCCCTTGACCAGAATCGAACCTGGGACCTTTCAGTTTGTAGGCCGATGCTCTATCCACTGAGCCAAACCAGCTAGGGCTCTAACTTCCTTTTGAGGGAGGTACCATTATCTCCATTTCACAGATGAGAACACCGGGGCACAGAGAGAATAAGTGACTCACCCGAGGTAGCCAGGGGACATGGGAGAAGGGGACAGTCGTATGTGAGAGAGCAGTTCAGGGGGCATGAGGTGACGAAAGCCGGAACTGGGGTGTGGCCAAGGGAATGAAAAAGGATGTTGGAGGAAAGAGGTATTTAGTAGGAAGAAATGACAGACTTATTGCCATATGGGCCAGGATGGGGGTGAGGGATGGTCACCAACCCAGAGAAGGGGGGCTGCAGGGACAGGACACAGGGATGTGTCTACAGGGGACATTTGAGCCTCTGAGACAGTTTTCCATCCAGAAAGGGCTCCTTCACTCGGTATGCATGGTCACCTACGAAGTCAGGGCATCTGCCCAGTCCCGGCTACCCTCTGGCTGTGGGGACTTGCCAGGCTCTGGAATGCTGTGATGGATGCCATCCTGGTGACAGCACTGGGCACACCAGGTGCTGAGTGACAGTGGCCTGGCTGCTGGCTCTCTGGGCCCTCAGAGAGGATGGGCCACCCCACGGGGCCTGGCTGAGAGGCCTCAGGTGGGATTGGAGGTGGAGAGCCCAGCCTGGAATGGGCATGAGTCCTGGGAGGCAAGCAGGATGCTTGTGGGGAGGGCGAGCAGGGGAGAAGACCAGCCCTGTGAGTTTTGAGTCCACCTGTGGAGATTATGAAGCACTCTGTCCCTTTAAATGGGTGGGGAGGCTCAGTGGTTGAGCTTCTACCTATGAACCAGGAGGCCGTGGTTCGATTCCCGGTCAGGGCACACGCCCGGGTTGCAGGCTCGGTCCCCAGTGTGGAGGCAGCTGAACAATGATTCTCTCTCACCATTGATGTTTCTATATCTTTCTCTCCCTTCCTCTCTCTGAAATCAATAAAAATATATCAAAACAAATAAATAAATGGGTGGGAGGGCCCAAGCCCTCAGCTGCAAAGGAGGCGGCTCTCTCCACAAAGGTCCCCCACTTCGGGATTGAGGTGACGTGATGATCTGAGAAGCAGCCCCTGCTTTGCGGGCAGGGCCCCATGGCGGCCAGGGTACTGGAGGGGGAGCAGAGGCTGGTGAGTCTGCCGCGGGGGCCCGAGGCCCATTGGTGGCGTGTGAACATAGCGTGTGCATGTGTGGACTGTGTGGCACGGTCTCCCTGCTCGGAAGCCTCAAAGCCCTGCATCTGCTTTGGGGGGCCCTGGCAGCCTACATAGGCAAGCCCTGGGCTTTGCGGGGTCCGCACTGGGAGGGGGGTGTGACTCCGCCTGGGGAAAAGCAGTGCTGTAAGCACATTCACGCCAGATCCATTGGACACAGAGACCGGATATTTTGCTGTTTGATAAACTTCGTAAAACGGCAGGGCTGAGTGGTCTTGCTGCTGCCTGAGTGGAAGTGCTCTAAGAACCCATGCCAAGAAGATAAATAAGGCCCTCGCTCCCAGAGCGGGGCTGACACAAATGTGCAGAGAGAGGTACATCAAAGTCGAGCGCGTTTTCCTGACGGCCAGGGGTTCCGTGTGTGGCGAAGTGTGTGCGTGCCCATGTGTGTGCAACGGGACAAGTGTTTGGCAGACACTAGGCCACATCGAGGGGCCTGGAGATGTACCCTGGGCTCTTGCCAGCCGCTCAGCAGGCCTGCCTGGGACTTAGCGCGGATTAGGCCGAGCCCTGCTCGGTACAAAGGAACAGCAGTCCTCAACGCTGGGGAAGCTTCGGGCCCTACAGTCATGAGCTGGGCTTAATCCCAAGTGGGATGATTGCACCAAGGGGTCAGGAGTCTCTCAGTGGCAAGGTGACCAGCCCCTGAAAGGTTGACTCGGTACTGATGACAGGGGGACAGGCTGGAGTGTAAGGCATCAGCCCTTACACTCCGACTTGGTGTGGGGGAAATACAGGGACCCGGAGATAGAAGGTCAGCTCAGGGTGCGGCTTCAACCTCATCTCGTCCAAAGGTTCTCAGAGTGCGGCCCCCCACGCCAGCATCAGAGCATCAAGGAACTTGGTAGAACCCAGTCGGCATGGTTCAGTGGTTGAGCGTCAACCTATGAACCAGGAGGTCACCCCGTTCGATTCCCCGTCAGAGCCCGTGCCCAGGTTGCAGGCTCCATCCCCAGTTGGGGGGGGGGTGGGTGTGGGAGGCAGCCGATCAATGATTCTCCTCATCATCAATGTTTCTCTCTTTTCCTTCCTCTCTGAAATCAATAATAAATATTTTTTTAAAAAAGAGAAACTTGTTATAGGCAAATTATTGGCCCTACCCCAGACCGGCTAAGTTTGAAGCTCTGGGCGGGGCCCAGCAATCTTTGCTTTTACAATTTTTCCAGGTGTCTGGGTGATGCTGCTGCTGTCTGAGAGCCACTGATCTGGGCTGTCATCTTCAGTGTGAAGGGCGGGAATGGAGTGGGGGCGCGGGGGCTGCCGAGAGCATACAGCTAGTTAGGACTCGGCCACGTTTCTCCTCACCCACGTGGTCTCAGCTATTTCTTTTGCAAATAGCACAGGGCGTGGGGGGGGGGGGCATTTAATGAATCTTTTTCTTAGAGGTGATTGCTATGTGTTTATATATTTTCCATTTGTTAGTAAGCTGTTTAGATCAGCAGTGTTGCTGGGGCCCAAACCACAGGAGTCTTTGCTGTAAAGTTCAGACTCAGAGAAGTGGACATTCCAGGTCGGCCTGAGCCCAGGCAGCCAGGCCACCATCCCCCAGACACCCCCAAGTCACCAGCACCTTCTCCCCCTGTCTGTCCCCAGATGCTGTCCCTAAAAGTATGCCACCAACCCCACGGGCTTGCTTAGTGCGGATGTTTGCTCCGAAATCCCTCCCTCCAGTTGCCAGGCCCCGTGAGGGCGGACGGGCCCACTGGCCCTCCTGCCTCTGAGACCTGCCTCTCCTTCCGGGCTCAGTGGCTCAGTGCGCCCAGCATGTTTCCAATATTGCATCAGCGTTTCCCCAGCGGAGTAACACTTTAATGGGGTAGATTTGTTCCCTGGAAGGGAAACATGTGGGCCCTTGTCAGATGCCGTGAGAGCAAGTTGCCCTCCACCAGGGCCATCTGGTCACCTCTGGGGCTCCCATCCCTGAACTCAGGAGAAGGGCAGTCCCCCAGCCCCGTGGTGTGCGGAGTGAGGGGCCCTCGGAGACTTCTGGGTGAGTGACTCCTCTAAAGGGCAGCACGAGGAGAGCGTGTTCCCAGCAGCCCAGAGGCCTGAGCAAGTCACACCAGCGTTCTGTGGTCTGACTTTCCTAAAATGGCAGGAGCCCGTTTGCTTGGTCCAGTGTGGACAGGACCTCACTGAGGGTTTTGGATGGGAGGAGAGGGGGAGGAGAGCCTAGATGGAGATGGTTGGCAAGAGGGTTGGGGAGAACCTGGCAGGACAGAGCCCCCAGCCCCTCTGGGCAGAGTCCTCCCTGGCCCCAAACTGCCCTAAAGTAATCCTCTGCCCTCCTGGGAACTGGGTGTCCCTTTCTGAGTCCTGAAAATGCCCCCCTTGGGGGAGCTGGGATAGTGCGATTCATTGGGGAACATAACCGGCCCCATCAAGGGTCCTAACCTGCCGTTAAACAATTAAAGTTAATTAACGTTTAGTTCATTAATTTTGAGCATTTCACAAAGCCCTGGAGATAACTGGAGTTCCCCTGGAGTGTTGCAAAACCAGGTTTGGAAATCTCAGATCCAGAGACCGTGGGCACCGGATGGCGGAGACAAAGGAGAAAAGGAGGGAGGGGAGACAGCTTTCTGTTTTCTCTGGGCCCCGGGATTCTGGCCGCTTTCATGGTCCATTCCCAGCTGACGTGCGGAGAGCAGAGATAGAAAGGCTGGCGCCTCTCCGGGCCACCCCACCCGCCAAGGGCAGTGTCACCCCAGGGAGAGACACCCTGTTCCCAGCCTCCTTCCCCCGCTGCACCAAAGCCCAGTGGGATTGTAGGCCGTTCGCCTGGAGGAATGCGGAGTTGCTGATTTGAGTTTGGCCCCAGAACATGCCTCCTGCCCCGGAAGACTTTTTGCTAAGTTCATCGTCGAGTCGTGGCGCGGGTGTGGGGGCTGCCGAGCGGGACCCCGGGTTTGCCGCTTCCTCTCCGCTCCACGCCCTGCGTTGCAGAGAGCGGGAAGAGGGGCTGTGCGTGCGGGGCGAGCTGGAGTTGCGGGTGGAGTGGGTGGGGGTCAGCGCGCAGCGTCGCCTGGGCACTGTGCCCGGAGCCCCAGTCCCGCGCGCGCGCGCGCCCTCATGGTTCGCCGCCCTGGCCCAGGAGTCCGCGCCCAAAGTAGCAATACGGTCGAAAGAGAAAAAAACTTTCCAAGTTGAATGCCAACATCAAATCTCCGTACAACTACCAAAGGGCTCAGTTTCTCCCCAAATCTCTGGGAGCCGGGAGGGCTGAGCCCGCGGCCGCCCCACCCGGCGCGTTCTTCTCTCCAGCGGGGTCTGAACCCACCGAGCGCGCACAAGCCGAATGGGCGCCAGGCGGGCGAACTTGGGGCCTGTGAGCCGGCGGCAGCGCGCAGGTCCTCGGCCGGCAGTCGGAAGAGCGAGGCGCAGAGAGGGAGGCGGTGGCCGAGGAGACGCGGTAGCTGGGACCTCGCGCGATGGACCGAGGACCCGACAGGAGGCCCGATCAGGAGGCGATGCCGGCCGCCCGGACCCTGCTGGACTCACGGCCGCTCTCCTTGCCACAGGTTTGGGGAGTGGCCGGCAGCGGACCCCGCGCCCTGTCCCCCATCGGTTGTCTGTGTCACGCTGGCTCCCGCGCCTTCCCAGCTCCTGCTAGCCGCGGGCGTCCGCTTTCGTTTTCTCTGGCCCTTTCTCCGTTCCATTCTTCGATAAACTTACGCGTGGGTTTCCTTTTCCGTTCCCGAGTCTTCCAAGGTGGATGACTCAGTTCGCAGCTCCGTGCTGGTGCTGCCTGACCACCATTACAGGTCGGAATGAAGGTCCCCCCGGGGTTGGCAGTGAGGCGTGCGAATTGCCATCTAACAGCCTTCCAGGCTACTTGCCACCAGGAGAAACGTGGATGAAGTTCTACCCTCGCATCTTAAGGGTAATATAGAGGACTTGATTAGTAGCAAAATTATAGTCTCTTTCTCTCACTCCACATAAAAAGGAACTGTAAATTTCCGACGTATTCTGTATCAGTTTTATGTGCTGTAGCATTCCCCCCCTCGGGACATAAATTTCCATGTCTGTGCAGCCTGCTCACAAGGTGGAACCACATGTCTGTTTTCAGTGTCTGTATGTGCTGCCGGCCGGCCGGCCATGGGGCCACGATAGCCTAGCCGGCTCCTGGTGACAGACGCGGGGAGAGCCTCTCTGGATGGGCATGGATGGGAGGGGTCATTTGCGTGTGGACACCTGGGCGGGGGGGGAGTACCTTAGGATTCACATGGGTAAATGAACCAGCCAAGGGGATGTCACTTCATATGTAGTCGGAAATTACAGGCAATTCACAAGCAGAAAAAGGCAAGAAAATGAAAGAGAGGTCAAGGAAAAGAGAAATATTGAGAGAGAGAGAGAGAGAACAAATGTAAAGAGACAGATACAGAGCTGAAAGACACCAAAAGGGGTGGAAATGTCACACAAAGATTATGAGGGAAAGAGAAAAATGAAAGAGAGAGCACTGTTAGGAAAAGAAATATCTGAAGAGAGGTGGAAGGAGCGGAAGAGACACAGGAGAAAGAGTAGCTCCAAAAGATGGAGAAGGAGGCCAAGCGCCCACTGCGGGTGGGTGGGGAGGAGAAGATAGACATTCTGGAAGCTGGGAGTCGCAGGCTCGGCGCCTCCCCAGGGCCTGGCTTCTCGGGTTTCCCCCATCGCCAGGGAAAGCCAGGGGAGCCTTTGTGGGCTCCGTTTGTTTGCTCCAGACCCGGATCTGGTGATGCCGTTGATTTGGTTTTTAAACAGCGGGCTTGCAGCCTCTGGGCCAGGGCGGGGGTCTGCTAGCCATCCTTAAACCTGCAGATTGGATTGCATTTCGGCCACTTTGATGGCCCTGTAATTGTCTCCCAGTTTTCCAATTTCCAATTCCCTCCCCCCGGCTGGGGGTGGAGAAGGGACTTTAAAGACGCCTTTGATAACGTCTCACGGTTACAGATTTCCATAACAATTTTCTTTACCAGATCGTTATGTCTGATGCAGCCCCAGATGTCCCGGGGAGGAAAAGGGAGCTAGTCCCCTCTGTGGCAGCCCGGCCGGCCCTGGAGACAGACATGGGGAGGCAAACTCCAGGGCGGTGGACCCAGGACCCTCTGCCTGCCTCCAGCTCTTCCTGGGCCACACGTTCTGATTCCTCCGCGGGGCCAGGGACCATCCTCCGCACCCAGCTCTGGCATGTGTGGGGCCCTGCATGTCTCTCCTCCACCCAAACGGCCCTATTCTGAGTCCCTCCCATGCTCTCTGCTTGGTGACAGTCTGTGGAGTCGATAAACCGCGCTAATGTCTTAGTAGGGCAAATCAATTCCAGGTGCCCCTCCTGCAGAATTTTAGCAGGCTCTTCCGGAGACACCGCGTCCCAGGAGCATCGGCGACTTGCCTTCTCTCTCGCACACAGTCACTGAAGGTTGCTGTGTGAGGGCACAGGGAAGGATGCAAAAGTCAACCAAGTGCGCCCCACCCTTAAAGAATGCAGCCTCGGCCTCCGGGCGGAAATGAAGCGTGTATGCAAATAGCTCGGCCCGAGGCTGAGTGAGTGTGAGAAACGGGAGAGAGAGGTGTAATAAAGTGGCTGCCCAGCGTGCCTAGCAGCAGGATGATTCTGGCTGGGACATCTGGGAAAGCTTCATGGAGGAGGTAGTGCCTGTTCTGGCGGTCCTGGGGGACCCGCGGGGTTAGACTGCGTGGTCACGGGGCGGGGAGGGGGGAGTTCATGGTAGTGCTTACCATTCATTCCCTCTTGGTGACCCCAGCCCCGGGAGGACAGGGCCCTGGAACCCCAGACTAAGACCTCTCTGCTGATGGGGGAGACTTTGGAGGCAGAGGTGTCCCCTCCCCAAATTTAACCTGGAACAAATACCTCTCATTCAATTCATTTCACCCAACATTCCTTGAGCCGGGGCACGGAACTGGGCATGTGCTGTGTGTGTGGGTGGGTGGGGGGGTGGGAATGGAGGAGACAGATTTCTCCCTCCTAGTATATCATCTACAGAATTCTAGGGTGTAACTTACCAGGGGCTGCTGGGCAGTGAAGGGGCCACGCAGGCAGCAGCCAGCCCCCCTCCCTGCAGCTGCAGCCCTGCAGCGGGGGCAGTTGCAGTTCTTATGTACCGGCTCCCATGTGACATTTCCTCTGGAAGAAAAGGAGGTGGGGCTCTTTAAAAAGAAAGAAAACCCCGGGTTCAGAGGGGCCTGTGCATTATGAAAAATGGCTAAATGAAAACTAACTGGAAGCGTGAGAATGTGTCGGGAACCAAAGGCTATGATTAGGCCACAAGCCCACTCCGAGCACGCACTCTCGATTTCAGGAGATCCCTCCTGTCTGTCCCTGTCTGTGGCCGTGGGTAGAGCATCAGGTCCCAGGCTGGCGTGTCCTCCGGTGTTCTCTTCCCATACCCTGCTCTTCCCCCCGCACCTCAGCTGGTTAGGAGTGACTGGGTTCCAGCTGTTCCCAGAACACTCAGGGACCCTATCCTCATGACAGCCCCAAACCAGGTTCCAAAGGTGGGGGTGTCAGAAATCCCACCCCATTTTTTTTAATATTCCATGAATTGCAATATGACCAACTGCCACCAGGGGGCAGGACAGAAGCGTGGGGCTCTGATCTCTGAGGGCCAGGCTTGATCCTAGTGGTGTCCACCGAAAGTGTGGGGAGCAGGGCCCCTCTAAGTACTGCCTTGCCAGGTAGGCGAGGGGGCATGTGCGCGGCCCTGCCTGCACGAAGCTCACGGTCTCGTGTGACTTCCACCACACAGTTCCTTACTCCTGAAGTAGCAGCCACGTCTGTTAGGGTTGTGAACCCCAGCCTCTTCCAGCAGCCCTCTCCCTTCCAAGCAGTCCCTGCTGGGCCCCCGCTGCCTGGTGTCCACTCAGGGTCCCCACTGGCTTCTCCAGCTGCAAGAACCAAGGCCAAGGGGGCCTTAGGCTTGGCTCTGCCTCACCTTGGTGACAGGGCACGCTGACTATTGTGGGCTCCCTGTAGGCAAGGCCCCGGGACAGCGGGGTCCTGGAGCCGGAGGCTGAGACCTCTCAGCCAGGGGAAAGCAAGCTGCTCCTGTGCCCTCTTATCTCGAGGGCCACCCAGAGGCCTGCCACTCAAAGACCCGTGTGCATGTGTGTGCGCTGTGGAGTGGCGTGGGCGAGGGGCTCCGGGCATTCATGGGTGGCCGAGATGTCCCCACCTGCACCCTGCCCTCAACACCTTAGCCCCTCCATGGGAGAGGATGAAGCACCTGTCCGCTCAGGGCCCTGTGCCAGGCGCAGTGGGAGTGGAGCCGGAAACTAGACATGGGACTCCACCGCGGGAGGACAGGAAAGAGCGTTCCAGAAACATGCCCAGAGGCGCTGAGCAGTGGGCTGGCCCAACAACAGGCAGGCAGCAGAGGCAGCGAGGATTCCAGGGGTTTGAGCTGTGGCTGGGGGGGGCGTGTCTGTCATCTCACTGCTGAGCCCCAGTGCCTGGCACCGAGTAGGCATTTTTTTCTTTAAAATTTTTTTTATTTTAATGAATTCATTTTTTTATAATTCTCACCCAAGGATACTTTTCCATTGATATTTATATATTTTATTGCTTTTTTACAGAGAGGAAGGGAGAGGGAGAGAGAGTTAGAAACATCGATGAGAGAGAAACATCAATCAGCTGCCTCCTGCACATACTGGGGATGTGCCTGCAACCAAGGTACATACATGCCCTTGACCGGAATCGAACCCGGGACCCTTCAGTCCACAGGCCAACGCTCTATCCACTGAGCCAAACTGGCTAGGGATCCATTGATTTTTAGAGAGAATGGAAGAGAGAGAAAAAGACAGAAATATTTTTTTAATATATATATTTTTATTGATTTTAGAGAGAGAGAGATAGAAACATCTATGATGAGAGAGAATCATTGATTGGCTGCTTCCTGCACACCCCACACTGGGGATTGAGCCCACAACCCAGGCATGTGCCCTTGACCAGAATCAAACTCGGGACCTTTCAGTCTGTAGGCCAATGCTCTATCTGCTGAACCGGCTAGGACGCTGAACCGGCTAGGACCAGAGAGAAATATTGATGTGAGAGAAACACATCGATTGGTTGCCTCCTTCACGTGCCCCGACCAGGGTCCGGGCTAGGAAGGAGCCTGCAACCTACGTACGTCCCCTTGACTGGAATGGAACCTGAGACCTTTGTGTCTGCAGGCTGGTGCTCTATCCACTGAGCCAAACCGGCTAGGACCCAAGTAGGCATTTCCTCACTGTATGTTGACTGAATAGAGGCGGTGGGAGAAGTAAGGTTTTCACACCAGGTGCTGGGCTGAGCCTGGGACAGTGGAGGGGGGGTGTGTGAGTCCCACAGCAGGGTTGCTTCTAGAATGACCCGCCACCCTGGGTCTCAACCTGAAGTCCTATCTCCCAAAGCCCTTTAGCCCCAGGCTGGCCCCCCCATCTGCTGCTCCCCTGGGAAAGCACCGGCAGCTCCCCTCCTGCCCCCTCTCCTGTCCCCAGCAGGGTCTCCTCTCCGTTCTCCCGGGCCTAGCCCTGGCCCCGCCATGACCCCCCAGCCTGACCTCCAGGGCTGCCCACTTCCCTTTCACTCGGCCATTCCTGATAAGGAGACTCAAAACAGCTTTGCCCTTTCACCTCTGCATATCTCTCCATGGAGCCTGCGGGTCCCCGCATCCTGGGTCACGTCCTGCCGGTCCCTGGGCCTTCCCCAGGTTGCAGGCTACCAGCCCGAGGACTGTGGGGATGCGGGGCTGCAAAGGCCACAGCCCTGGGGAGACGGTGTCCCCTGTCCTGGCCGAGGATGGTCCAGGCGCCTGCTCTCAAGGCACAGAGCGGCGGACAGGATGGCCCAGCTGGCCGAGTGCTCCCCGGCATTTTGACTGACATTCTTGATGGAATTGGCCGGATGTTTCTCCTTCACAAGAGACACAGCCCAGGGCGAGACAGCTGTGCCCCCAGCCCGTGCAGCTGGTGGTGCTGGGAGCCCCCTCCCATGCTTCCTGCTTTGGGATAATGTCGTCGGGCCAAAAGGTCTCCAGGGAAGGGCGTGGCGGCTTCTCCCGGGGCCCCCAGAGGTCAGTAGGACTGGCATCGGAATCCCTCTGTCCTCTGCTCCTGAGCTCCGTTCTCTGCCTGGGTCTGCGGACTCCCACAGCCACTGTCATCTGACTCAGGCGGGCAGTGCTGCGTGCGTGGGCCCCCTGAGGTCTGGTCGAGGCCAGGTGGTGTGCAAGGCCCCGAGTCATGTCCAGATCCACCATTTGGGGACATTATTGTCCAGAGCTTCCATCTCCATGAGTTAGAAGTATGATCCAACGCAGTTGTCATTTAAAGGGCCTGCTGTGCCCAGCCGGCGTGGCTCAGTAGTTGAGCACCAACCTATGAACCAGGAGGTCACGGTTCGATTCCCGGTCAGGGCACATGTCCAGGTTGCGGGCTCGAGCCCCAGTGTGGGGCGTGCAGGAGGCAGCCGATCAATGATTCTCTCTCATCATTGATGGCTCTATTTGTTTTCCTCTCCCTTCCTCTCTGAAATCAAGAAAACTATATATTTTTTAAAATAACAATAGTAAAATAATAAAAATAAAGGGCATGCTGTAATGTGGGCTGATACAGAAGGCATTTCATGAATTTGCAGTGTTTGGGAGGTCAGTGGGGGGACATCCTTGGCAACAGCATCAATTTTGTGACCATGAGGTGGCCAGAACTGCATGCTCAGAGTTCCCCTTTAGTGAAATCCAGTCCTGGCAAAAGAGGAAGGCTGTCCACCTGCAGCCTGCAGGGGCCGGAGGGGAAAGGAAGTGTTCCCCGCCTTGATCTTTGGGGTGATTATGAGCTTTGTGTATGAATACGAGGCGTCTTTTATAGCCGTGTTTTATTTCAGATTTTGGTCACGTGAATAGCACCTTCCCGATTTTGGCCACATCTGAGTGCCACTTGCACTATTAACATTTTTCTTTAAATCAATCCGGGGCACGCGCGCGCACACACACACACACACACACACACACAGAGGAATATCTTTTAAGAGGAAATCCTACATCCCTACCCTAAATGGAAGCCTAGTAGCACTTGTCACAAACAGAGGAGCCGTAAAAACAAGTACAAGGAAACCATAGCCACGTGGGTACATTGTCGCTGGAGTGGCCCATGGACGCTCAGAGGCTGGGGTTTGCTTTCTGCCCTTAAACAGGGATGCCAGCGAGAGTTAGAGGGTGTGAAAGGCCCGCTGGCCATGTTTTTGGGGACCAGGTGCAGCTGTTACTGACAGGGCACGTCGTAATCACCTATGAAAGAGAATCGGAGAGGAAGCGCTGTCTCACCCTCTCTGCAGGGCGCCACCGGAGACTGCCCAGGAGCACCGAGTGGGCACGTGCCTCTCGGCCAATGCTGACCACGCCCTCCAGTGCCCCTGCCTCAGACCTGCCCACCTGTGCCTTCTTCTGTCCCCCAGAGAGGGCTGACCTGGAGGAGTTGCTAGGGGAGGGGGGATGGAGGCAGTCTCGCTTTCTCTGATGTTGCCCAGAATATTCCAGCCTTGAGGAGACGACCCTGCAGAGCCCGTTTCCACGCTCCTCCGCGGGGCCACGGGGTTTCCTGTGATGGTTACAGGAAAAGCCCACGCGTGGGAGCACGCAGGGCGTCTGGTGACACTGCCGTCTGCTGACGGTCCTCTAAGGATGTGTTCAGCTCTGCCCACGTCCCTGAGTTCTAGACGCGTCTGTCCAGCTGTCCGTTTGTCCTCCTGCAAACCTAGCATGTCCACGAGTTAGAAGTGGCCGAGCAAAGCAGAACTCTTGATTCCCGCCCCCCCCCCCCCCAAAACCTGCTTCTCTCCCTGGTCCCCCATCTCAGCTAAAGGCACCGTCACTCTCCACATGCTCAAGCCAAGACCCACTGGGCCACCTTCTTGCCCTTTCACCCAGATCCCACCCATCCATCCTATTGGCTCCGCCTCCCCAAAGCACCTCGAATCCAGTGACTGCCCTGACCCTTGTGCCTGCCACCCCCCTGGTTCATGCCCCACCATCTCTTGCCTGGACACTGTGCCTCTGCTCCTTCCTGTTCAACACACCAGAGCCAAGTGTTTTGAAGAGATCAATCCGATTGTGTTACCCACAGCTCAGAGGCCTCCAGTGGCTTCTCATGGCCCCCAGGGCAAAATCCAAGCTCCTCCCATGACCTGGGCCCTGGGCCCTTCCTTCCTCATCTCACACACTCTGCCCCGGCTTTTCCTGTTGCTCCCATGCTCCATCCCACCTCCAGGCCTTTGCCCCTGCTGTTCCCTCTGCCCGGAGCTCGCCCCCATCCTCACATGGCTCTCTGCCCTCCTTTCCTTGTTTAGATCTCCATGGCAATCCCTCCTCGAGCCCCCCCCCCCCGCCTCCCCCCCTGCCCAGCAGGTCTCCGGAGCTCGCTGAGTTATCATTTTCCCACCATTCCCTAGCTTTCCCCCCGAGAATGTCTTTATTTCTCTTTCACGTGTGAAGGACATCTTCACTGGATACACGATTCTAGGTGGTTGTTTTCCATTTGACACTTGAAATGTTTCTTTCCACTGTCACCTGACTGGCATGGAGTCCAAGAAGAAGTCTGATGTGCTTCTTACCCTCGTTCCTCTGAAGTAAAGCGCCTTCCCTCTGCCGCCTTCAGGATTCGCTGCTTGTCCTGATTTTCGGCACGTTGAAAGTGGCATGCCTACGAGTGGATTTTGGGGTACTTGTCCCGCTTGGTGTTCTCTGATGACGTATCCTTATTGGCTTATTTCTGTGTACATCGCACCTGTGTAACCCCCTCCCAGATCTGGAACTAGTCCTTGACCAGCGCCCAGGCCTCCTGGTGTCCCTTTCAGTCAGTTTCCCCTAAAATGACCCCGAGTTTAACCTCTGTCACTCACTGGTATTGGGAAGGACTGTCTTTTGTTTTATCCTCTTTTTCTAAAAAAAAAAAAAGTGTTATAACACCTTTCGTAGTACTTGGTTAAATGAAAAGTAAGAACATTGCGTTATAATTTCCTGGTCTGTTAATACCAAATTTGGGAACCAGTGAGTTAGATGGCCCCCTCCTCGGAGTGCCTGCCTGAGTCTCCTCGGCTGAGGGAGAGGCGGGCTACTAGGGGACGAGTCTGCGTGTTAGTGACAGTGTCAGGCCTGGGCAGGCATTTAAACCCCTGCTGATGGGTGGGTGGGTGGATGGTCTTTGTGTAGGAGGAGGATCCGTTCCTGCCCTTGAAGAGAGAGCCCCGCCCTTGTCTCCAAGGAGCTGGCTGGTGAGGTCAGATGCCCAGGCTGCCAGCCTGGGACCATGTCTATCACCTTCTGGGGACCCTGGCTGACTCTCACCACCCGCCCCCCCCCCCCCACACACACACACTCACTAGATGCTGGCCACGTCCACAGTCCCATCTCTGTCACCACCTTCGCCCTGTGGCCAGGCCTTGCTGCCCCGTAGCTTCTTCCCGCAGGCCCAGCCCCTCCCGCACTAACACTGGGGCTGCTCCCACCACTGGCCTGCCTCCCTCTTCCTTCTGCCTGAGCTGGGGAGGCGGGGGGGGGGGGGTGTCACTCCAAAATCAATGCTATGGACAATGTCAGCACCCAGGACTGAGGGCTTTTATGGGGGGGGGGGGAGGTAGTTCCTTCTGGGATGGGCGCTAAGGGGCATATTTGTACAACCTTGGGGTTGGGGATGTGGAGGGGGATCCCATGACCCTCAGACACTGTTGCCCCTTCCCCTCCCCTCACCCCACGAAGCCAGGCTGGCCACAGGCTCCCAGATTCCCTGGGGGATCCAGAGGGGCAGGACCAGTTTAGAGACTCAGGACTGCACCCGCCCTGCGTGACCAGACTCCCCCTCAGCCCTACAGCTGCCCCCCCACCCGGGCCTGCTCAGAACTCAGCGACGTCTCATCCTGGCCTCCCCACTCCCGGCCCTTCCCCAGTGTCAGCAGCAATTTCCTGGCAGGCCCGGTGACAGTAGCCGGAGCCAGCCCAGGGAAACCCAATGCCATGGTGTCAGAGCGGTGTCCCTCAGTATCTGGGGAATGGGGCTGAGACTGTACAGAACTGGGCCGCCCTGGGGCAGGGGGCTGCCACCCCCACCCCCACAGCTACCCTGTGCCTTCCGCACTTAGTGGATCACTCGTGCCCACTCCCGTGGCATCCAAGGACCCTGACAGAGACATCTCTTTCTGGCTCCCAGGAAAGGCTGGGAAAAGTCACCCACAGCTGGAGGCAGCGCCCACCCGGGGTGACCGTGCCCTGCTGGACAGGCACAGCCCTCCGTCCCCAGAGGTGTGAGGGCCCGGCCTGGGGGGGAGCAGATGGCTGTGTCTCTTCACTCCTCATTCTAACCAAGCGCCAGTGTTCAGAGAGGCGTCTTTTTTTACACACACCCCCCCCCAATTTATTGATTTTATTTGTTATATTTTGGTAATCCTCACCAGAGGATATTTTTCCATTGATTTTCAGAGAGAGTGGAAGGGAGGTGAGAGACACAGAGAGAGAAACATCCATGTGAGAGACTCACATCAACTGGTTGCCTCTTGCACGTGCCCCAACCAGGGCCAGGGATCGAGCCTGCAACCGAGCTAGGTGCCCTTGACTGAAATCCAGCCCGGGACCCTTCAGTCTGCAGGCCAGCGCTCTATCCAAATAGGCTGGGGCCCTATTTATTGATTTTAGAGAAAGAGGAGGAGAGAGAGCGGGAGAGAAACATTGATTTGTTATTCCACTCATTCATGCACTTGGTGGTGGATTCTTGTGTGTGCCCTGACCAGGGATCGAACCCACAACCTTGGTGTATAGGGACGACACTCTAACAGTTCCAACTGAGCTACCCAGCCCCGGCCAGAGAGGCAAGTCCATCCTGGGCCCCATCACTGGCCGGCGGTCCACGCCTCTGCCCCTGCCTCCGGGTCTGTGCGGGGGTGCTCACTCTCTCTGAGCCCGGGAGGCCTGGGTGTCCCCTCTCCTCTGCATCCCCCTCCGGTAAATAGGCTCTTTTCCCAGGACTGGTCCTGAGGGCGGAGACTGGCCCTATTCTACTTAGTCTAATTGCCTCTCAACAGGCGTAGAGGCTGTAGACACACATTCATACATAGATTCCAAAGTTAAAGGACAGCACTGCCGCATGGACTGTCTCCCTGGGTGACGGCGTGTCCCCACCCCGGGCAGAGCAGGGGCTAAGTCACGTTTGGCTGCATTGGATCAGGTCATCTCGCCCTGCCATGGCGGCGGCGTGACTCACGGTGGACGTGCGGCTCTGAGACTGGTCCCAGCCTGCGGGGCTGGGCGACGCACCCAGAGGCTGGGGACAGTGCGTAAGGGGCCATGTGTTTGGTTTGGGCTTAAGTCCTGGCTGACGGGCAGTGAAGCTCGTTCCTCTTGGCTGGCAGACTTGTTGTTGTCAGAACTCTCACGAGGCAACTGAGTGTGTGCCTTCCCTGTGCCCCCTTAAGTCTCCTGGGAGGTGGGAGACGGGGGGGGGGCGGGGTGGCCTGTGCACAGCTGCCTGCTCAGAGCCTGAGACTGCGGGCCCTGCTCTCCGGAGCTCCGTCCCGCCTCACCTGAGGAATGTTGCGCTGGCAGAAGTCCTGTCCCCTTCTCTCCAGAAGAGGACACGGAAGCTGGAGAGAAGGGGACAGGCAGCAATATGCTCCGTCTAGACCCCAGACCTCCCCATCCCAGGCTCGTCTAACCGGCTGCAGCGTTGGAGCCCTGGACTGCGTCCCAGCCAGGTGTCCGTGTCTCCAAATTAAACAATGCACGTGTGCCCAACTTCGGGGCTTCTATGGACCCATCAAAATTGCTTTTCAGCCCCGGCTGGTGTGGCTCAGTGGTTGAGCATCGACCTAGGAACTAGGAGGTCAGGGCTTGTATCCCGGTCAGGGCACCTGCCCAGGTTGCAGGCTCGATCCCCAGTAGGGGGCGTGCGGGAGGCAGTCGATCAATGATTCTCTCTCATCACTGATGTTTCTCTCTCCCCCATCCCCCTTCCTCTCTGAAATCAATAAAAAAAAATTTTTTAAATTGCTTTTCATGGAAGGGATGGACAGTGGTTTGATCATTTTAATTTTGCCAAGAATAGACTTTCTAGAAGTTCTACTTTCAAAGCGTTTTGTGACAAGGAGGAAGCCCCTCCTCTGGAAAAAATTGCTCCCTGCTGGCTTTTCTAGGCTCCGGGGTGAGGGGCTCCCTCAGCTCCCTCCTTCCCCTGCTTCCCCTCCTTCCCCTCCCTCCTCCCTCCCCTCCCTCCTCCCTCCAGGTTGAGGATGGTGGCCGCTTAAAGGGAAAACCTGTCTTTGCCTCCCTCCTTCCCATCCTTTCCACCCCCCTCCGCCCCAGCCCAGGCCCCCCAGGTCCTCCCTTACAGCCCTTATCTGTCCCAGGATCTGACCCCCAGATGCACTCCACTCAGCGTGCTCCTGACCCGGGATGGCAGTGCCGGCCGCCTGCCCCGGGGCCAGCTCCGGCCTGCTCTCCCCCCTTGAAGAGCCCCATGGCTTGAAGCTGATTAAAACAAACATAGCTCATATTTTTGTTCTTAATCCAATTCTGCACTGGGCTGGGGTCGGGGAGGGAGGATAGGATGACAGAGCACATTCCTGGCTGTGTAAGGGGGGAGAGGCAGCCCAGGTATGGCCAAGAGGCCCCCAGGGGCAGGGAGCCCCCAGGGGTCCCAGCCGGTGCTGTGTGACAATAGCCAATGGGCCCTCCCTGAGCAAGACTCAGCTGCTCCCAGGGCGAGAGGCAGGGCCGTTCTCCAGGGGCTCCAATGAAGGCCTGTATTCTTCAGTCTGGAAACGAGACAGGACCCTCTTGTCTCTCTCCTCTACCCTTGGCCTTGGAGTCCCTCAGCACCCCGACGCGCATGTGATGCCTGCCCCTCTTGTGGACCAGGCTCTGGGCCCCGGAGAACTCTGTTACTGTCGGAACCGAGACTGAATTTCCTGATGGGGCGAGACGCCCGTGACCGAACACAGAGAAGAGGGGTTACCCACAGTCTGGAGGCCAAGTGCCTGGGTTTCAGTCCTACTCTGTTACTCCCGCGATGGGGCCCTGTGGGCAAGTTATTCAAGCTCTTTGTGCCTCACTTTCCTCATCTGTGAAATGGGAGCAGTAGCAGTTCCCACCTCATAGGGTTGTGGTGGATGTGTGTGTTTGGGACACACACTGGGGTCAGTGTCAGGCACTGAGCTGCATGCTGGTCTGTGCTGTGGTGTAGTCCGGCCCTACACTATACACTGCGGCTAGAGGAGGGCTAGATTGTCCTTGTTGCCAGTGAAGCAGGCGGAGGTAATCCTAGACCCGCCCTTTGATAGCTGGGTGGTGCCAAGTCAGTCATGCCTGCTCCCTGAGCCTCAGTTTGGTGCCTGTGAAATGGGAGCAAACTCAACGTCGGAGGATGGTGCTGAGGTTCAAGTGTCGTAACAAACACTGCACGGCCTTAACGCTGGGCAGGGCAGGTGTCCATTGAACCTGAAATATTAGGTGATTTCATTGTTAAGTGAGACCTTGAGCGAAAGCCTTGTCCAGGAGAGACAAGTAGTTGGATCAAATAAAGAGACAGGAAGGAAAAGAGAAGAAAGGAGAGGTAAACACAAAATGGAGTGGGTCGGAGAATGGTTACAGGGATGAGGCTAAAGAATCGGAAAAGGGAGGCAGAAGAGGGAGAGGAAAAACTGCTCCCCCCCACCCAAAAAAAAGGCAGAGAAAAAGAGCTAGATAGGAGAGAGTGAAGAGGGAGGGGCCGTGGGGAAGGAGGGAAGGGGTCCTGAGAGAGGGGACAGCTGGCAGACCCCAGGGAGGGGTCTCGGTGCCTACCCTGGGGGCTGCGGGGCCAGGCTGTCTCGAGGGCTGTGTCTCTGGGCGGGAGAAAGCAGCAGCAGGCTGAGATCCTGGCCGCTCCTCCCTCCAGTTGGCTTCTGGCAGCTTCCAGGCTAGGAGGCCACCTCCCAACCCCCCAACCACTTACAGCCAAGAGGTCCCTGGACGGGCTGGGGTCAGAGGTGCTCCTGCAAGGCTGCTGGCCTGGGGAGTTCTCGCTCTGCATCGGAGAGATGCTTAATAATGCATTCCCCCAAATCCTTACAAGTCTTTCGGGCTCAACCAGATGGTAAAGATCCATGTCAGTCCCAGTCTGGACAGCTCGTCTGTCTGCCTGCCTCCCGAATGGGCGAGTCCCTCCCAGGGCCAGACCCTCGCTGCCCTTCAGGGGTGTTGGCTGGCCCCTTCCAGGACTGATCTGCCGTTACTGCGGCCGCCAACTGGTCAACTGATAACAACTTTGCAGGACCTTACTGCGCGCCCTCGCTGAGGGGCAGGGGGCCAGCCGAGGGGGGCCAGCAGCCTGCCTGGCCCCAGAGGGTGGGTGTGAGGCTGGCCAAGGCTCAGGGGTCTCTGACCCTCTTCCCTGCCCCCTGGCACTGGACTTGAGCTGTGACAATCCCCCACACCACAGCTAGAAGCCAAGCCACATCAGCGGGTCACGGGAAGGGGACTGGAAATGGCCCATAAACATCCTGGCTCCCGTAAATGCAGAGTGGGCCTTTGAAAGCCAGAGCACTTTTATGTGCTAGTTAAAGGGCCTTCCTGTTGGGTCCCGGGATTTACAGGGAGGCAGTGGGGGGGACGGGGTGAGGTGAGGCCAAGTGCAGCCCCCATCTCCTCCCACCCCCCAGAGGAGGAGTGTGTGTGTGTATGGGGGGGGGAGGGCGGGCGCCTGGCAGCTTCTTGGGTATGGCAGTCCCCTCTCCGCCTTGGTGCTTTGAGATGCGGAGCCAGCTCCCTGGGACAGGGGGGGACCAAGGCAGTGACGTATTCCAGGCCAGCCGGGCCCACAGCCAGGGGGCAGGAGCCCCTGGAGACAGAGGCTGGGGGCAGGCTACTGTGTGCTTGTTTTTTAAAAATATATTTTTATTGGTTTCAGAGAGGAAGGGAGAGGGAGAGAGAGAAACATCAATGATGAGAATGATTGATCAGCTGCCTCCTGCAAGCCCCCCTCCTGGAGATTGAGCCTGCAACCCAGGCATGTGCCCTGACCGGGAATTGAACCGTGACCTCTAGTTCATAGGTCGATGCTCAACCACTGAGCCACAGTGGCTGGGCTACCCTTTAGTGTTTAAGTGAGTAGGGACTAGGATGATACCAGTGGCTTCATCTGGAGAGAATGTTCCATGGCTAGTCTATCCACACCCGGGTCTAATCCCAACACCATCTGCCCCATCTCGACCCTATGAGTTAGGAAGGCCCACCCATGACCCTGCCCCACGGGGCACCTGTAGGAATGTGATGTCCATGAATTTAAATGCAAAAACGTCCCCCCAAATTAGTGTGTTATCGAGTTTACTTTTCTCTCTGAGAGAGCTGAGAAGGACACTCCCTGACCCTTGTGGGGGAAGGTGTCCCTCCCTGGCCTTTACCAGTATTCTGACCCCCACAGGGCCTGGCCTGTCTGTTCTGGCAGACAGAACACACTCAGGCTCCTAGGTGGGCAGCCCTGGGACCTTACCCGGGCAGGGGGACTTCTGCATTGACCTCCCCATGACCCCTGTCCCCAGCCTGCTGGCCCAGGTGCCACCGTGGCCTTGGGCCTCTGGCATTCCTTCCTGACTCTGCAACTCCCCTCTGCTCCTCTGTGACCCTATTGAGTTTCCCCAGGTCTGGTCAACCAAATACTGCCGTACAGGGAGTCACATTTCCTGTATGTGTGTCAAAATATCAGAGCGGATGTGAAATAGATCAGACATGAATAAAAATAAACTTTTACTGAGTGACTGACTGGTCTCCTCCAGGGGGAACCAGTGATTCGCTCTTCATCTGGGGCCCAGAAACTTGGCCGGGGCCTTGGGGACCACATCCCACACGCAGCCCCCACGCTGTCTTGCCTTGCCTCCTTGGGCTTGGTACCGGCTCCTCTCCCAGGAGGCCTGCTGCCCACGGGCATGGATACCCCTCTGAAATAGGGCTGAAGTGAGCAAGTTACCTCTCGGGACTCCAGTTTCTTGGTGGGGTATCAGGACTTGGCTCTTTCAGCCCCCTCCTCCTCTGATAAGCTATGATTCTACCACCCAGGGGCCTCAGCTGGGCTACCTACCGCAGGCCCATCTGGTTACCTTGTCTGCTGGGCAGACATGATTACATCTCAGCTGCGTTAGGGTGAGGCCTGGTGGACAAGAGTTCAGGGGTCTTTCTGTCTGGGCACCCCTGTCTGAGTTCACCATGAAGGCTTGTCAAGGTCATCTGCAGGTCAAGGTCACCTTGCCCATCCCCCTGCCTCTGGCTAATGGGTTCAGTCAAACAGGGCTCGTTCTCTTTATTGCTAAGAGTGTACGGGAAGCAGCATCCCAACCTCACATCAGAAATGTCTTCCTAAATATTATCCTGAATCCTTCTGCACTTGTCTCTCCTATCACCCGTCTCCCCCGCCTCGTCCTTGCAGGGAGAAGGGAGGGTCAGGTAACCGTGGGAGCTTGAGAGGGTGCACTGTGGTTGTGGACAGCTCAGGGGGTTCCTGCACCAACCACCTTGTGACCCTGAAACAGCTGGGAGAGAAGAACCTGTCTGCCACCCCATGGAATTCCCGCCCGACTCCATGTGGGAGCCATTGGTTCCTGTCTGGCAAAGAGCCCAGCCTGGTCTCATCCAAGGACCGGCCTTAGCACCTGAGGCCAACAGCCAGGCGGAAAGATGGCACAGCTGCCCTGTTGAAGGACCAGACTTGGCATCTCTCCCGGAGCAACGAGGAGCCCCCCCTGGAACCAGTGTGGCAGCATCGTTCCCGTGGCCACAGGTTCCTCCATCAGACCTGGCTGCGGACTTGCAGGACCGGTGAGAGCCGGAGGAGTTCAGGCGGCTCTGCAGCACCTCCTCGGTCCTCACTTTTCATGCGTCATGGTTGATCTTTGCCGTGTGGTGGAGGTTCCTGCCACTCTGATTGATGACTCGGATCTTCAAAGGAGCAGCCACCCCTGGAGGGAGAAGAGCATTCATCAAAGCCATTCCTGGGGGTACCCGTCAATGTCAGCCCTCCAGGGCCCCCCTGCCCTCAGCTGCGTCTCTGTAGCTGCCAGCGTTCTGCGTGACTCAGGAGCCCCTTTGCTTCTCCACTTGATCTGGCCTAGGTGAGACTAAATCTATTGCTCTCATTGTTGCAACCAAGACAAGATTATAGGTTTTTCGGGAAGCACGTTTTAAGGGGAAACATTACCCAGGGACTGGAGGTGGTGAGGCAGGCCAGCCCTTGGCTCTGCTGGTCCGTGGCCCTGAGTGAGGCCCCACAGATCCCCCCTCACCCCTGCTCTCTGACACTGTCTGAGTGGGTGCTGCCAGCTCCCCCCCCCCCGGGGGGAGGGCTTTCTTCAACTGGCCTGGAAGAAGGCTCTCTATAATCGGTCCCTCTGTTCTCCTAAGGGCCACTGATGCACTGGCAAAGGCTGCTCCTGCCCCAGCGTCCCCCCAGAGCTTCTCAGGCCTGTCCCTCTTGCTCAGAATGAAGAAACCTGCTTCATCCCCTCTCCCGGCCCCATCTGCCATGTCCAAGTTCAGTCTGAGCACCGCCTCTTGCTCCTGGTTGATTTGCAGAGCAGAGATTGCCCCTGCAGTTCAGTGCAAACGCCAGGCACATACTCAGTGAGCGAAGCATGTCTGTGGGGCGCGATCAGGGACATGTGAGTAACCAGCCTTGCGTCCTGTGCAGCCGAGCCTTCCCGGGCTCCCAGGGCTCACTGGTGCTGGCGGCACCTTCTCCCAGGGTCGTCTTGCTGAGTGCCAGCCCCTGAGGGTTTTAATACCACTCCCCGAAGCTCAGGGTGCATTTGGTGAGTTTAAATGAATGTCCCAGTACCGTGGCTACAGCCTGAAGCCAAGTCTTTTCTATCAGCTGGAATCACAGCCCCGGTGCGGACAGGCCGACGGGGTGCAGTTGGGGGCGGTGGTGGGAGCACCCCTCTGAGATGATGGGCCAGGCAGCCTGTGCCGGAGGGCTTCGCGCTGGGCAGGGCTCCTGTGTCCCTACAGCTCTGGGAGAGCTCAGAGGGAGTGCGGGGAGAGTTTCTTCACTGGTCTGCTTAGGTGGACAGAGTGTGCACGTGTGTGCGTGTGTACATGTGTGTGTGCATGTATGTGCGTGCCTGTGCATGTGTATACACATGCCTTTGTATGTGTATGCGTACCTACGTGATTCATACCTGTGTGCCTGTGTCTGTGTGCGTGCGTGATTACGTACTGCGTGATTACGTGCGTGGTTACGTGTAAGCGTGTGTGTGCCTAGTTGTGGGCTGCTCCTTGGGGACGCTGGTGGCACGGGGGTTTAGGGTGTGACGTGTTCAGCGCAGAGGAGTTGGGCCCCAGAGCAGACACTTCTCTGAAGGTGACTGGCCCTGCCTGTTCCTGCCCCGCCCCCGCCCGTCCCGCGGCCACCACACGCTTCCACGCGCCCTTCCCTGGGACAGCTCCTCGACCCACTCAGGGCCCCTCCTTGGTGAAGCCTGCTGACCTGGCCCCACCTCCTCTTGGGTCAGGGGTCCCTTCCCCTCCGTGGGCAAGTGTATGCATAGGCTCAGGGGCCCGCTGTATATGTGCCCCCTACCCCGACAGGGACGTGCCTCAGCACCTGGCACAGCGCCCGCTCAGGGTGGGCACTGCTGTCTGTGCCCGGAGCATGAGCTGAGAAGGCCGGCAGGGCATGACTGGCATCAGCTGGAGGAGGGGCTCTCTGAAGGAGGCTCGGGGCCCCACCCAGTCCTGGGTCCCAGGCCCCAAGCGGGCAGGAGCCCCAGGCTGCTGGTTGGCCTCAGATGCTGGAGCTGGCCTGGGAGGTCACCAGTGACATCTAGCGGTCACAGCGGGACGCAGCCCCGCCAGGTTTTCCAGAAGGTGAGTCTGGGTCCCACGTGGTCTCTGGGCGGGGCTTCCGAGCTGCCCCAGCCAGTGTCTGCCCTCTCCGGGCTGCAGGACCGCAGTGCAGGGCAGGACCTGAGGTGGGTGCCAGGACCCAGGCCTGGAGAGATTCTGGGCCCCACACCCTCAGCGAAGGCAGGGCTGGGATGGCTCCTTCTGTGCCATCTGCTGCCCTGCAGCTCCGGGCTCGGGCCCATCCACCCCAGCCTCAGCTCCCCAAGACCTGGGGCAGGCTTTGGGGTCCTCACTGGAGCAGCCACAAACCCACTTTGGTGTATCTGCCAAGACTGCCAGTGCCAGCTAGTGGGCCTCATTTACCTACATAGCACCTACTGTGTGCCAGGCACCATGGAGGACAGCCTGCGGAGGGGCTGCCTGAGGAGCTGCCTGTCCTGTCCTGGCCAGACCTGAATGGGCACAGAGCAGCCCTAGGATACGCCTCAGAGGAGCAGGGGTCCCTGCTGACAGCTGCAGGCAGCGGCACAGGCTGAATGGGGTCCGGAGTGGCTCGGTAGTGGGCAGCCTTTGCCATGGGACATTTCCAAGCTCCAAAAATGATTTTGGGGGCCGGGTGGGTGCCCCGGCATAGAAGAGGGGTTGGGTGGTGACCTCTTTCAGGTTCCCTGACCCTTGATTCTGAAGCCTTTGCTTTCATGGCCATTAGGACACGGGGACTCTAGCCCAGGGAGCCTGGTTTGGGAAAGTGCGACCCAGCAGCTGTGGCCCTCGAAGTCACAGGGGAACCTGTCTGCAAGTGGCCTTGGGGAGACGGAACCTGAGTTGTGCTTCTAGGAGCCCAGCCTGACATGTCTTCTCTAGGGGCTGCCGGTGTCCTGGGCAGACGCGCCTACGGAGAGGTTGGCTCCCAGCTTCCTCCAGGCCCAGAGCTCTGGCTCCTGTCCTTCCTTGGAAGTCCCGGAGCAGGGGAGAGACCAGGCTGCCTTCCTTTCATCTCCTTGTGATTACTCAAACCTCCGTGTTCCGGGAAGCCTTCCTGGATTAGCGCTGCTCCTGGCATCCCCAACCCTGTCCCTCCCCCGGTTTGTCTACCACAGGGTCCCCCTCCAGAGGCTGGGAGCTCCCAGATGCTAGCAGGAAGTCTCGTTCACCCTCTGCTCCCTCTGCTATCACGGAGTCCCGGGGTCCTGTATTAACATTTGCAAATTCTATCCTATTTCAGTGTGCCAAGGGAGTTGTCGGCTATTTAAAGAATACTATAGCAGATCCTTTGGTAAAGACTGGGATCACTTTGATTTGTTTTTAATGTAATTTCGGATTTTCATCTCTCGGAGAGAAGGGGGGGGTGAAGGAGAGGCTGCGAGCAGGTTTATATCTTCCTCAGCCTGCATCCTCCTCCTGCATGGCTCAATTTTATTCTTTATTTAACAGACTTGCCTGTGAGGCCTGTGTGAGCCAGGCTCTGTGTGCTAGGGCGGGGATACAGAGATGGATGACACCCCACCTCCCTCGCCTCCTAGAGTCAGTGAGGGAGACGGGTGCGTGCTGGGTGCACCCACACAGGGATGTTCAAGGGGAGTTACAGTGGGAGGTGAATTACTTCCGTCCAGGACTGGGGAAAGCAAGGAAGTCTTCATGGAGGAAGCAGTTTTTAACCAGTGTTCTGCAGGAAGTTGGAAGAGTTCAAATGGATAAGCAGATAGAAGAAATGGCAGGTGGGTGCGGCTGGAGTGCAGGTTGGGGAAAGCAAGGTCAGGCCAGGATGCCTTTGGGGCCAGACTGAGGAGCTGGTTTTGACTCCAACAGCAGAGGATGAAGGTACACGGTGTTTTCACTCAGAGGAGTGACCCGCCCTCCCTGACTGAGGAAGCCCCCTTGGCCGTGACAGGAATGCACCCACGGGGGTGGAACTGAACGGAGGCGCTGGTGTGTAAATTCTGAGCCACAGGTAGCAGGCTGTGGACCTGGGCTTTTGGAGGAAGAATGGAAATAAGAGGGCTCGCTTGGTAAGGGAGAGGAGCAGGAGGTGAGAGCGGCTGGATTGGGCAGCGCATGGTCGGTGAGGAAAAGGGCAAGAGGGCAGGGCGTTCCTGATTTGAGAGCTTCGTTTCTCTGCACTGGGAGTTGGGTCACCTGCCGAGAGTGACACCATGGTGGTAGGGGAGACAGAGGGCCGGCTGAGTTTTGGTGTCCATGAGGGTCTCAGGTTGCCAGGGCCAGAAGAGAGGAGTGCGGGTTGGAGCGACTCTGACGGTGGGGTGGGGACGTCGGAGCTGGGTGCTGTGGACAGCAAGGTCTGGAAAGTCCAGGGATGTGGGCAGCAGTCATTCACATGCGGCCCAAGCTGCAGGGAAAGAAAGAGCAGAGAGAGGAGAGCGGGGAGCGGTGAGGCGGGTGCTGGCCCAGCACATCAGCGGAGCTAGAGAGTGGGGAGAGGGGAGGGGATCCCTGGCAAAATCACGCCACCCACCCGGGACGTCCACCAGGTCCTCTCCATGCTCGCTCCTTCCTGAGATGAGATAACACCTTCCTCAGGCGAGTACCTGTGTCAGACTGTATACGGAAGACTTGACCTGGGAGACTCAAGTTGAACTGAAAACTGCTGATGCAACAGAGGTGCTGACCCAGTGGGGTCCCCCGAAGTGTTTCTTTCTTCGCTCACCTTGGACCCAGAGCGAGAGACAACCTCATGCAGCTGACGACCATCTCCCGTCCCCATCAGCCAAGAGGAGAGGACAGTCAGGGCCTCCGAGGACATAAATGACCTCTCCTGGGGCACAGAGGACTCAGTGCTGGGCGGCTGCAGCCGGCACCTGCAGGTCTGGCTGCAGGCGCCCAGCCTGTCCCTGCTCCTGCTCCTGCTCCTGCTCCTGCTCCTGCTCCTGCTCCTGTCCCTGCTCCTGCTCCTGCTCCTGCTCCTGCTCCTGCTCCTGTCCCTGCTCCTGCTCCTGCTCCTGCTCCTGTCCCTGCTCCTGCTCCTGCTCCTGCTCCTGTCCCTGCTCCTGCTCCTGCTCCTGCTCCCGCTCCTGTCCCTGCTCCTGCTCCTGCTCCTGCTCCTGCTCCTGTCCCTGCTCCTGCTCCTGCTCCTGCTCCTGTCCCTGCTCCTGCTCCTGCTCCTGCTCCTGCTCCTGTCCCTGCTCCTGCTCCTGCTCCTGCTCCTGCTCCTGCTCCTGCCCCTGTCCCTGTCCCTGCTCCTGCTCCTGCTCCTGCTCCTGCTCCTGCTCCTGTCCCTGCTCCTGCTCCTGCTCCTGCTCCTGTCCCTGTCCCTGCTCCTGCTCCTGCTCCTGTCCCTGTCCCTGCTCCTGCTCCTGCTCCTGCTCCTGTCCCTGTCCCTGCTCCTGTTCCTGCTCCTGCTCCTGCTCCTGCTCCTGCTCCTGCTCCTGTCCCTGCTCCTGCTCCTGCTCCTGCTCCTGCTCCTGCTCCTGCTCCTGTCCCTGCTCCTGCTCCTGCTCCTGCTCCTGCTCCTGTCCCTGTTCCTGCTCCTGCTCCTGCTCCTGCTCCTGTCCCTGTCCCTGCTCCTGCTCCTGCTCCTGCTCCTGTCCCTGCTCCTGCTCCTGCTCCTGCTCCTGTCCCTGCTCCTGCTCCTGCTCCTGCTCCTGTCCCTGTCCCTGCTCCTGCTCCTGCTCCTGCTCCTGCTCCTGTCCCTGTCCCTGCTCCTGCTCCTGCTCCTGTCCCTGTCCCTGCTCCTGCTCCTGCTCCTGCTCCTGTCCCTGTCCCTGCTCCTGCTCCTGCTCCTGCTCCTGCTCCTGTCCCTGCTCCTGCTCCTGCTCCTGCTCCTGTCCCTGTCCCTGCTCCTGCTCCTGCTCCTGTCCCTGCTCCTGTCCCTGCTCCTGCTCCTGCTCCTGCTCCTGTCCCTGTCCCTGCTCCTGCCCCTGCTCCTGCTCCTGTCCCTGCTCCTGCTCCTGCTCCTGTCCCTGCTCCTGCTCCTGCTCCTGCTCCTGTCCCTGCTCCTGCTCCTGCTCCTGCTCCTGCTCCTGTCCCTGCTCCTGTCCCTGCTCCTGCTCCTGCTCCTGCTCCTGCTCCTGTCCCTGCTCCTGCTCCTGCTCCTGTCCCTGCTCCTGCTCCTGCTCCTGCTCCTGTCCCTGCTCCTGCTCCTGCTCCTGCTCCTGCTCCTGTCCCTGCTCCTGCTCCTGCTCCTGCTCCTGTCCCTGCTCCTGCTCCTGCTCCTGCTCCTGTCCCTGTTCCTGCTCCTGCTCCTGCTCCTGCTCCTGCTCCTGTCCCTGTCCCTGCTCCTGCTCCTGTCCCTTCCCTGCTCCTGTTCCTGCTCCTGCTCCTGTCCCTGCTCCTGCTCCTGTCCCTGTCCCTGCTCCTGCTCCTGCTCCTGTCCCTGCTCCTGCTCCTGCTCCTGTCCCTGTCCCTGCTCCTGCTCCTGCTCCTGTCCCTGCTCCTGTCCCTGCTCCTGCTCCTGCTCCTGTCCCTGTCCCTGCTCCTGCCCCTGCCCCTGCTCCTGCTCCTGCTCCTGCTCCTGTCCCTGCTCCTGTCCCTGCTCCTGCTCCTGCTCCTGCTCCTGCTCCTGTCCCTGCTCCTGTCCCTGCTCCTGCTCCTGCTCCTGCTCCTGTCCCTGCTCCTGCTCCTGCTCCTGCTCCTGCTCCTGCTCTTGCTCTTGCTCCCGGGCCCTCGCCCTCTGCAGGAGGCCTCCTGCTGGCTCTGGGAGCCTAGGTGCTGGGCTGTGCCATTTGCAAGGGGGATGAGCCCATTATCTCTACATTAAGGGAACTAATAGCTCATTTCCCAGGAAACCTGTGAGCGATAAAAAGTAAGTGGGCCGTTTTATTTCTTTTGCTGAGAGAAGCTGGCAGGCAGGACGGGACCACATGTGTGGGGTGGTGGCCTTCATTTTCTCCCCAGTTAGTGGGAGTGTCGGTGCTGGCTGAGTCCCCAGAGCTTCAGGGGAGGAGGACCCCAGTCCCAAACGAGGACGAAGGAGAGTTGTCCTGTCATCTGTGCCTTGGCTGCCTCCCACCACGGACCCTGCCCTTTCAGCTCCCCGCCCCCCCCTCCAGTCCGCAAAACCGAGCCCAGGAGAGGACGCACCGCACTTGGCACTTAATGAGAACGTGCTTGTCACCTCCCCCAAGGACCGTTTCCCGCAGTGCTGCACCTCCCCCTGTGGGGTGACAGGCTTTGCCCCCTCGCAGCTGGACTTGGAGGTCAGGCTCTATTGGGGGGCTTGAGGTAGAGCCAGCCCTCATGCCCTAGCCACGGGTTCAAATCCTGTTGTGTGGAGAACCCCAGCTCGTGGCTGCCTGCCCTGGAGACCCTTCCCTGTGGCCAACGCACCTGTTTCCAAGTGAACTTAAACCTGCGCCAGCAAAGCCGCCGAAAGCTCCCTGCTACCTTTTCTGGTGTCACCACCTGCGGGACCGTGGGAGTGGGGATGACACTCTTCTAGACTGTGGGCCACAGTGCCTCTCTCCTACCAGGAAAGGACACACACGTCCCCATAGGAAACTTGGGCTCAAGCAGGAGGCACCTCAGGACAGCCACACCCCAGGTTTCCAGGTTTGTGCTCCTATCCGCAGAGCAATCGGCTTCTCCTAGCTCCATCCTGTGTCGCCTGAAGGCCAGCACCCTAGGTCTGGTTCGTGTGCTATCTCATCAGTCCTTTATTCTCCTATCAATGAACATGGGCGGTGGTCCTAATGTGTGCTAGGGACTCAGGTAGCAGCCAGTTAGAGAGGAGTGCGCCCCCTGCTGTCCCTGGCTGCACGATCCAGCGGAGGGGCTGGGAATGCCCTTACTCTCTGGCCAGAGCCTCGCCTTGACATAAGGTGATGATGTGGTGTTACCTAGCCATGTCACTTTGGCCCATGATCCTGCATGGGCTGGGAATTGTCAGAATGACAATCCTTGCAGATTTTGGAGAAGGAAGGGGCTTACAGTGTTCCAGGAGCTTGAGAGAGCCCTAGGTCCCTCCCACATTCAGAGTGCGGTCTGTCCATTATAGCAGGAAGCTTTTGTCACACGTATTTTGTACATAGGAATGACATCATTAATAATGAGCCAGCTGGAGTGTTGGGGTCAGTCCAGAAGCTGTGGGAACACAGATGGGGAGTGGTTTCTCCAGCTGAGTCCCAGGGAGGCTTCAAGGAGGTGGCATTCGAGCCAGTGAAGGTTGGGAAAGGGCCTTTCCTTGAGACTCAGAGGTTCCCCGGTCACACCTGGAGGACTGTGGCTTGGCTCAGCACACCCAGCCTCTGAACTTGCTGGGTGCCTCATAACACCCAGCGACACACCCGGTGCGCGGCCACTGACACAGGCACCTGGTATGCAGAGGGAGCTCCAGGCTCTGCTCTTCTTGCAGAGTCTGGTCCAGGCCGGGCTTTGTGGGATTCAGACTGCCGGAGCCGAGCTGACCTGTCTGCTAGAAAGGAAGCTGCAGAGTGAGCCCAGGACCCCAAGGGCTGGCCAGACCCCTGTGTGCAAGTGATGCCTCATGCCATCAGGCCCGGGTGTCGATGGGAGATGTAGGGGCAGGGAAGGGACACATGGGTGGCATTGGGCTTTGCAGGGGTACATGCACGTGGAGTCAGCCCACGTCTGTCTGAGGACAGAGATCCCTCCCGTCTCTGTGTGAACTCTCCAAGATGGCGTGCTGGCCTTCCAGGTCCCTGTCCCAGCCTGGGTCTCTCTACCTGTGCCCTGAGCTGGGCCTGGGTGGCTGCCAGCCTGTGGCAGGGCAGTGACCAGAGGGCTGGCTGCCCTGGGGCAGGGTCCTGCATCACCAGCTGCTGCTCAGGGGTGCGGCTGAGGCTGGAACAGCTGCAGAACCCGCCTGACACAGATGGAGTTCCCGCCACTGCCTTGTCCCCTCTTCCCCTCTAGGGTCACCTTCTCCTCTTCCTTCTTTTCTGCTTTGCTTCCTGTACCTCTTCTCTACCCTGTCCCTCCTGCTCTCTCTGGCCACGTTTGGGGCCGAGTTAGCTGCGCTGGGGACATCTGGGCGCTTCCTTTCAGCTCTTTCTCTCTCTGTTCCTGGCCCCTTCCTCCCACCCTGCGCCCTCCCTTCCCTCCCATCCCTTCAGCAGTAGCTGCTCTTGGACGACACGCCACCAGCTCTTGTCCTGTTTCTCTGGTTCCTTTTCTCTTGCCTTTACCCAGACGCACTGCGTGGACAGGAGGGACCCAGATCCACTCCCTTTGGGTATGTCCCCACCTCTCCCCACCTGCCACTTGTGCGATGCTGATCCTTCGGTGCCTCCTCCAGCCCGGGCTCAGGTACCATGGGAAACGGCCTCACCGCACACAGGCATTCCTGCCGACACAACCTCGGAGCTGCCCACACCCCAGGAGGGCCTGCCCCCAGGACGCACAGCGGTGCCGCAGCGGCCTTGCTCACAGGTGACCATGCCACGGGGAAGGTAGCCGGCCAGGCAGGGTCAGGGTGGCAGCCAGCTGCCTCTCACAGTGCTGGGTCCCCGTCACCTCCTGTCAGGGCTCTGCCCAGGCCGGCCAGCTGGCTCTGGGCACCCTCATTCTCTGGCTCAGCACCCGGCTCCCGGCTGCAAACCCTTCTCTGGGAAGGACTGTAACTGAGGAGCCTGCAGGAAGCCCCAGCCCCAGGATGGCTCCTACCTAGCGCCCTGCGCCCCCGGCAGCAGCCTCTCCCGTCCCGATGATTTAGGGGCTCCCCGGCAGCCTTCAGCAGCTCCCTGTGCCCTCGTGGGAGGGTGATAAATCTGCAGTGACTACTGTCTGCTGACCGCCATTAAACTGTCATGGCCTCTGCAGAGGGCCAGGTCTGCCCGCTGAGCCCACTGAGCCGGCCTTGTCAGCCAGCCGACCTTGGAGGAGTCCCAGGGCACCCGCGCCTGGGAGTTATTTATGGGCCAGAGACTCCAGGATCAAAGCCACTGTCCATCAGAGAGGGCAGGGGGAGCCCTGGGAGACGCTCGCTGGTCCATCCTCTCATCCTAACAAGCTCAGGCCACTGCTGCTGCTTACCCTTGAATGTTGGTGCCTCATCCTCCAGGCTCCCCAGCTCCCTCCTGCTTCCTTTCCCTGACCAACTCCAAGTCCACTTTGCCCCTGCACACGCACACACACACACACACACACACACACACACACATAGGCGCACACACACACACACAGGCACACACACACACACACAGGCACACGCGCACACACACACACACACACACACACACACACACAGGCACACACACACACACACACACAGGCACACACACACACACACAGGCACACGCACACACACACACACACACAGGCACACACACACACTAGAACAGGGACTCTGGGGGCTTTGGTGACAGAGTTGGGGTACCAGAGAGGGCTCCAGCAGCTGTGTGTCAGGTGCCTCCCCCGGGGCCAGGGACCTGAGAGGGCAATCAGGTCCTCCCTCGCCCTGGGAGCTCAAGTCCATGGTGGGGTGTAGGGCAGGGGGTAGGCTAACGCTGGACCTCGGGAAGCTGTGCTGGAGCTGGCTCTCCCGCTGGACCTGGGTGTCCTGAGCAGTACTCGGCTCCCAGGCTCCCAGCTGCTACTCTGGTAGGAAGAGGGGTGCTCTTGGCACCAGCAGGCACCGTGGAGGTCCCCTGGAACCTTGTTCAGTGGGATGCCATGAACAGGAGCCAAGCCCTCCTTCGGGCTGAGTGGGGCCGAGCCGTGATGGCTGCAGACGTGACCGAGGCCTGGAAAGAGCCTGCGTAGGAGGCAGGCAGTGGTGACACCCTCGGGGCGTGTGGGGAGGCCGCCTATGGAGAAGCTGGGAGGAGAGAGCAGCCGTTAAAGGTGGTGAGGTCGTGGTGCTGGGGGTGGGGAGGGAAGCGGGGGATTCAGACAGCAGACAGCTTGGAGTTGGGGGTTACAAAGGGGGGATGGGGGGCCATTCAGAAACTACACAGTGATGTGAATGTGTGGAGGATAAGAATCTCAATCCAACTCGGGTGAGAATGATCACATTTTCATTTTTTAAAACAGCTTAAATTCTCTCATCTTTATTGCTACAGTCACTTTGAGGGCTGTTTTCCTTCTTGCGAGTTCATGGAGAGCCCAGAAGTGGGGGTGGGGGAAGGTGGGGTGTGGGGGGTAGTAAGAGCAGGAGTGGGGGCGGGGCTATCTGCCTTTGCCATTACTGGCCCTGCAGGTTGTCAGAAAGCCCTAATCCCATGGCTGCCCTCACGGCCTGGGGTCCTCTGCCCCTTTCACACCAGTCCAAGGGGGACACTTGGAGATCTGAGAGTGGCAGGAAGTCTGGTCTCTGAGAACCATGTGCCTGCCCCAGGGGTGAGGAGGGAGGGGCGTGGGACCACCCCCTAGAACTCCTGGGCCCCTCAGGGCGCTGGCTGCTCTCTGGAGTGGGGGTGGTGCAGGTGCCCAGGCCCATGAATGGATGGTTGGCCCTGAGACCTCTCAGCAGGCACTCTAGGGGCTCTCAGGGGCAGCTCTGCTGGCCGGAGACTCCCAGGCGGAGCTGGTTTATGTCTCTTCCCCACTCTCCATGCCTCTGGCAGAGAGCGGCTTGTTTTTCATGGTGCCTGGTGCTGCGTGATTTTCTAGACTGTATTTTCAGTCTCAGTTTGACGTCACACTTTCCTTTGGCCCCCAGGGATCAGCTTTGTACATTTCCAGGCCATCAGGCCTGAGCCTCCCATCCCCTTGGGCCTCTCCTGTCATCCCTACTACCACCTCTGGTGGTTCCCAGGGCAACAGTGGGCGGGGCTCTCTGCGGGGGCCGGTGGTGGAGGGAAGGGACCCCATGGGTGGTCACCTGGAGGGGAGGCAGGCCAGCCCATCCCGAGGTGGTGGCTGTCCTGTGTGCGTGGGGATGGGGGAGAGGGTAGGAGGAGCCCAGCAGGTGGGACAGAGGCCACAGGCTGGCTCTAGGCTGCTGCTCTGCAGACACTTCTGGACCAGGCTCTGTCCAGCGCCTGCAAAGAGGGAGGGAGGATGAGGACATGGGCAGGTGGAGTTGGGGAGAGAAGAAGATGGAGGAGGACGGAAGGCTGCAGAGATTACCGAGTGGTGGCAGAGGCAGGAGAACGGACACGGGGCCATCGCTCTCCCATTTATTTCCCCCTTTAAGCCCATAATAATGTTGCTGTGGATATTGTTCCCTTTTTACAGATGGGGAGGAACTGTTGCAGAAAGACTGTCCTTGGCTCACAGCCCTGCTGGGCCCCCCGGCTTTCGCTGCTAGTGTCAGCTGAAGGGGTAAGATTTGCTCTCAGAGTTGAATGCACAGTCGCACCTTAGCCTGCATCCCACAGTGGCCCCCAAATATTGACCACAACTTGTGTTCTCCATTCTCTCCCATTTTCTAACCTAGATTAGGGCCCTGTCTGTGCCAGGCATCCCAGATAGAGTTCCAGTTTCTGCCCTAACATCTACCCTCTGTGTGACTTCAGGGTAGTCACTTAACCTCTCTGGGCCTCGATGGCCTCATGGTCTTGGACCCTGTAAATTTAGCGTGTCCTGTACTGAGCTCATCTTCTCTCCAACCCCCCACCCCCACTTGGGGCCCAGACCCTCAAGCTCATCATCGCAAATGCTGTCTCTGGTTACCGTTACCTCAGCCCTCCCAAACCAGAACCCTGGGTCCTCCTTCACGCCTCTCCCCCCACCCCACGTTGATCGTGCCTCCTCCATAGCTGATGGTCGCTGCACCCCTGCCTGGGGTCTGGTAGGTGTACAGCGATGGTTCTTTGTCTTACCTGCTTGAAACATATCAAGTGATCTGAACATGTGATCTGAATACATCCACATTCCTGAGCTTCCCTTCTCTTTTCTCTGCTAGTCACAGTATCCCCACCCCCACTCCAGGGGCTGGGGCTTCAAAACCGCTTCTGTCATCCAGTCCCCACTGCATGGCCCGGGGTCAGGTTCTCATGGCCCCTAGGGGTGGCAGAATCTCAGTGGTTAAGCATGTGGGCTTGTGACTTCCACCCCAGTTCTGCCTCCAACTAGCTGTGTGATCTGGGCAAGTTACTTAACCTCTCTGTGCTGCAGTCTCGTCACCCATGAAACGGGAATGATACTAGCATCTTCACCCTGTTATGAGACTTAAATGAAGTCGTACACACAAAATACTTAGCATAGTCCCTGGCTAAAAGCAAGCATTCAGCAAATATTAACTCTGTAACTATTGCCTGGCATATGATGATAACTCCCTCAATGGCCTCTCTGTTCCCGGTTTTATCCCCTCCGATACATTTTCCACTCAGTGGCCAGAAGGCTTTCTCTATTGGTACCATGCAGGATGCCCAGTTCAAATCTGGCTAGATGTCTGGCATTTTTTATTTGCTAAATCTGGCAACCCTGATCCCATGCTTAAAATGTTTCCCTGGTTCTCTGTTAGTTTTAAAATAAAACCTAAGCTCTTAAGCATGACATTCAAGTTCTCTGTGATTCAGACCCCTGCCCTCTGTTTAATTTCTTCCCTCCCTACTTCTTTCCACCCCAGCCCCCTCATCTTATGCCAGCCGTCTCCAGCTGCCTTCTTGGAAACCCAGAGGGATCTTAGTGTTTTGGACCTAGGAAGAACCGTTGGCCACATTTTCAGGTGAGGAAATTGGGGCCCAGAGAGGTTAAAGACCTTCCCAAAGTCACACAGCAGTATGTGAAGTCCAGGCCAGGGTCCTTGCTAGGACCTCAAACTTCGGTTCTGAAACATTGAACGCCACAGGAAGACACTCTTGGAGCAACAAAGGTATTAGGTTTGAAATGTCTGGCCTCGGAGGGCTAGTGTGTGCTTCACTGAGGCTGTGGGGGGTGAGGGAAGGCCGGATCGCTGGCCCAGAGCCGTTCCAGGGGTCAGCCTCAGCAAGCTTCAATACCAGAGAGGCTTTTGGGGTGTGGGGGAGAGGGGAGAGTGAAGACTGTACGTGTTCAGATAAGGAGCTCCCCAGGGTGCAGGGGAAGTGCTTCTGAGACTCAGGGCCAGGAAACAAGGCCCTGTTGGCAGCTCTTTTCTCAGGGTTTGGCCAGGAATGGGAACTCATTTCCCCAAACCCAGGCAGCTGAGAGTGAGGGCACGTTAGACTGGTGATTCTAAAACGGGCAGACTAATCCTGCCTGTCCCAGCACCTATGATGGCTCCAGGTGTGGTAGCCATCATGATGGGACCGGAGGACACCTTTCCGTGGGGCGCCTGGGCATCCTCTCACCACTGTGCAGTCACCTGCCCCAAACTCGAAGTGGACTCGCTTCCCAGCTGGATCCCCGGGAAGTTCTGGCTCCGTTACAGCCGCTCGATGAAAACATCTCTGCTCAGTGCTGAGAGCCTGGTCCCAGTAATTGACTTGTAGCACATCCAGAGACTGCACATAACCAGCCCAGCGGATGCATCATCGTTAGCAAAAAGATTTATCACCGAGTTGTGGCAGCTTCCCGTTTCTGGAGCAGAAATAAGAAGGACGCTCCTTGCCAGGAGTCAGTCATCCTTTGTCTTCAAAGCAAATTCCTCCATGGTTGGAGGCTTCCTGGGCCCAGGCCGAGGCCTCTGGCCAACTTGCTGGCCCAGGTCCCAGAGTCTCGGTGTCTCCACCTTGAGAATCTCAGCAGGAGCAGCAGGGAGCGAGGGAGAAAGGACAGCGCGGGGTGTAGGAGCCCTGAGTTCAGACCTGAGTCTCCCACCAGCTGGCTTGAGACCTTGGGCAAGTCACGTACCTCCCTCAGGCTTTCACTTTCCCATCCGTGCAGTGGGGTCTGTGATTCCTGCTTGAACTGTCTCTGAGCAGAAGTAGAAGAGGAATCCGCCATCACTTACCTTGTGGAGGGGCCACATGGAATCATGGTCGGCTGGATCTGGGTCAAATTTATTTTTTTTAATATATTTTTTACTGATTTCAGAGAGGAAGGGAGAAGGAGAGATAGATGCATCAATGGTGAGAGAGAATCATTGAGGGATTGCCTTCTGTACTTTCCACATTGAGGGTCGAGCTGGCAATCCAGACATGTGCCCTGACCAGGAATTGAACCGTGACCTCCTGGTTCATAGGTCAATGCTCAACCTCTGAGCCACACCGGCTGGGCTAGTTTCTTAATTCTGGAAGCTTTGGTTTGTGCATTGGGGGCACTCAAAGTGCCTGCTTTGTAGTGTTGTTGTCAGGAAGACAAGGAAAGGGTGCGCAGGAGCATTAGAAGGGTGCAGGTGCGGGTCTGCACTCCAGTCCGATCCAGCAGCACTTTGATTAGCAGCCCGCCCCCTGGGGGTATGTGGGGGGCAATGTTGGTTGTTGTAAGATGGCCCATCACTGTATGTATCATCCAACTGAATGGCTCTCAACTCTAGATGAAGAAACAGATTTGCAGAGGTTAAGGACTTGTATAAGGTCACCCATTCAACTGGTCCGTGGCAAAGGTGAGCTTTGAGCCCATCCTAGCTGACTCCAGGATCCGTGTTTTTTCTGCCACCCGCCCCACACTGGCTTATAAAATAACTCCCTAGTGGCCTGGTGCACGGATCTGTGCACATTGAAAGGAAATTAATTAGAAGGTGGCTCCGGGTTGGGACTGGGTGAGAAAGGCTGGACACGCCCTGGAGCCAACCTGCGACAGTCCCTCCCCGGCCGGCCACACTGGGGCAGCGCCGTGGCTTGAAGGGCATCTGCGGAGTGAGTGGGGTCCCTCACTCTGGCAGGTGGGTCCCTTGGCCTGGCCTGCGGGGATCAGGCCGAAACCGGCGCTCTGATATCCCCTGAGGGGTCCTGGAGTGCAAGAGGGCACTCTGCAAAGTTGCTGTCGCTCGGCAGCTCCTGCATTGAGAGTCTGCCCTCTGTGATCAGTGTGCATCATACCTGCCAGCCAGTCAGCCGGTCGGCTAGTCACTTAGCCTCTTATATATATAGACCGGAAAGAGTGAAGGTGGTCAAGCAAGAGTGTCGATAACAGTGAGGACACAGAAGCAGTGGAACCAGGTGGACTTGGGTAATCCCACCCTCACTACCTTTTAGCTGTGTGACCACAGGCAAGTTACTCACCCTCTCTGAGCCTCATGCATGTTAGGTTCTTAGTGCAGTAACTGGTGTTCCAAGCGAGAGTTCTTACTGTCGCTGCTATTAGAGGCGGGGTGTGCTCTGTGCTGAAGGATGGCGCCATGGCCAGCAATAAGTGCTGGCAGAGTCACCCCAGGACATCCTGTGGGCTGTAGGGGGCCAGGCAAGACAGCAGGAGACAGTGGCATTGACATGGGGCTTTGAAGGACAGAAAGGCTTCTGGTGAGTGAAGCCAAGTGGGGGACACTTCTAGGCAGACTGGCTGGTGCACAGGGAGGTGCCAGGTGGGAAGGCCCAGGAGAATTCTGGGGCGAGTGAGCATGGAAGCTGGGAACCCCCGTGGGGAAGTGCACCAATTCATTCATCTACCCACTGGGACAGGTGACTGATTTTAAGATTCCTTTCTGTGTGCCGGACACTTCGACATCACTGTCTCACATTTTCACCAGCCAGCCATGAATGAGTCTGTGCTTGCGTTCCCGCCCGCTGTGAGCCAGGGGGATAAAAGCCGATTGGGCACTGTCTCTGACTCTGGGAGCAGCGGGAGGTCATTGGTAAACACGCATGCTGCTCAGCTGGCTGTGCCTGCACGTAGGGTGGCACACCTCCCTCATCAGACTAACCGCTCTCACCTCTGAGGTTGGGGACAGGCCACTGTCAGGCTGCCTAACACTCAGTGGGGCAGGGGCCGGTGGGCTGTGTCCTCGGCTCCGTGGCGATGGCGCAGTGACCAGCAAGGGGAACCAAGCCTGGCCCTTGGCCACTCCGGCTGCTACCAGCCTCCGCTTGGTTTTAATCTTTGTGGGGACATCTTCCCCAAGGCTAGGTGGTGACAGAGCCCACAGCTGATGTCTGCTTCTACTCTGTCTCCTTCAGGAATAGTCCGAGGCCAGTGTTTCTTTTTATTATTATTATTAAATCTTTATTGTTCAGATTATTACAGTTGTTCCTCTTTTTCCCCCCATAGCTCCCCTCCACTCGGTTCCCACCCCACTCTCTGCCCTTATTCCCCCGTCCTCATCCGTAACTGTACAATTTTGTCCAGTCTCTTCCCGCACCCCCTACACCCCCTTCCCCCCGAGAATTGTCAGCCCACTCCCTTTCTGTGCCCCTGACTCTATTATATTCACCAGTTTATTCTGTTCATCAGATTTTTTAATTCACTTGATTTTTAGATTCACTTGTTGCTAGATATGTATTTGTTGTTCATAATTTTTATCTTTACCTTTTTCTTCTTCTTCCTCTTCTTAAAGTGTTTGTCAATCTGAATCCTTCTCCTCCTGGACCCTTCACGGCTGGCTGCTCCAGCCCATGTGATTGGATCACCTGAATCAGCCCCGAGGTCGGCAGCCTCCTGTCCCAGGACTTGGCCAACCTCAGAGCACTGTCCCCTGCCTGAATACCCAAGTCCTGTGCCACCACCAGGTACCTCTGAGAACACTTCCCATCGCCTGCCTTCTCACCTCCTCCCGGAAGCCTTCCTGACTTCCGTGACCCACCTTATGTCCAGCCCCGAACATCCCGGGAGCACAGCTGTTGGTTAACAAAATTCTCTTATAGTTGCTTCTCCATATGCACCTAAGCAGGGCAGTGGTGTGATGGCAGGAAGGGGCTTTTCCTGCCTTTCCATCTCATCCCCAGCACCAAGTAAGGAAGGACAAGAACGAGCGATGATGTTTGAAGGGCTTGGCTAGATGGGGCACATCTGGGATGTTCTGATCAGAAAGATTCCCATAGGTTACCGGGGATGACACCGGCCTTTCCCAGCACCGTGGGACTTCTCAAGATTTATTGCCCTCTTTCCTCATTTGTCAGGGAGATGGGAAAGGGGCTGGGTCCTGGTACAAGCCAAATGGGCTGTCTCCACCTGTCTAGCAGGCCCAGTGAGCCCAGCCAGGTGGGGTAACCTGGGAGCAAAGGTATCTACAGTTCCTCTCACCAGTGTCACCCTCAGCCCAAGTTAGGTGGAGAGGAGCTTGTTCATGACACACACACAGTTTTGTAACCAGCTTGCTGTGTGGCCTTGGACACGTCACTCCACCTTGCTGGGCCTGACTTTCTTCATCTGATGACAGTAGTGGCCTGGAGGGTTGTTCAGCTGCCTTCCAGCCCTGAACCTTTGCTCCACTGACTCAAAGACAAAGTGTCTATAGCTGCACGAATACAATGTCCCTCCCTGACATGCAGCTTGGGGATCAATAATTCGGTGCGAGCACCCTTGCAGTAAAGCCAGAATCCTGCCATGTTCCCTCAAGACTGGACATGATCTTTAGTCATTGCTCATCCATTCTCCCTCTGCTCGGCCCTCCCTCCAGCCCCCCTTCACCACCCCACCCCCAATCCAGGATGCGGCAACTTGCCTGAATGAAGAGTGGCTGGTCACGTGGCCTGGTCGCCATGGCAACGGGTCCCCGCAGGCGAGGTAAGCATCAAAGTCACATGAGAACCCCAGAAAATTGGCTGAGGTATTTATAGAAGCAGGCTGGTGCTTTTATGGAAATGGGTCTATATTTGACTCAGGTACAGAAAGCTCTGTGCTGGCCCTGGGGAGCGGCAGGTCTTACATCTGATTCTCCCTTCCCAAGCCTGGCGTGGGGGTGCCCAGTCCCCACCCTTCCTCTGTGTCCAGGCACATTCCCTTCCCCACACCAGTCCCAGCTGCTTCCCCTACTACTACAGCAGACCCCCTTCTATTTACAAACAAAGCCTTCTTCCTGGTTGGGAGTTTGGGGGCCCAGTATGCTGGGCAGGTGGGCAATTGAGGACACCCTCCTGCACCACTCCCCCAAGTACCACCAAGAGAAATGTCCCTGCGGCGCTCAGTAAATATTAGAGGTTACTGGGATTATTCAAAGCTAGGCACTTCCTCCTCCTGTGTTGGGAGGAAGCTGCTAAATGAAGGAAGAAAACATTGTAGGTAGAGCCAGCCTTGCAAGGGACGGATGGTCCAGAAAAGCAAGATGTTAACGGTAACTTGTTTATTGAGCGCTCACTGGGTATATGTTATCTCATTTAACACGCACCACATCCGGTGCTGTAGAAACTGCTGTGACCCCATTTTACAGATGAAATGTAATCTCTGTGATCTTCTAAATGACTGGATCTGGGTTCACTTCTGGACTCAGGGTTCTGCTTCCTATTTCTCAGGACTAGGACCGCACTAACGTAAACTTGTAGCTTCCTAATGTACCTTACCGACTGGTGGGCGAATTCCCATCACACCCATTACGTTCCCTGCTACTTTCCTGGCTAATTGCTTCTTTCTTTTTCCTAATGAATCTTAGAAGCAGCTTGTCTGATTACAGAGAAAAAAGTAACCCTTTTGTTATCTTCATCGAGTCCTTTTAAAACTATAAATTAATTTATACGTTTTCTCTCCCAAGAATATCATTTCTTTTCTTACGTCCAAATGCCCTTTATGAACTCTCAGTAGCATTCACATGCTTTTTTCACGTGAGATACACTACACATCTTTTAACGTTCAAACAAGGGTTCTTTTCTGGGTCTTGCTCTTGTACCTAAAGCATTTCTTACTTTCTCACTGGTTGGTATATTGGAAGGTTATGATAGTTTACATGTTAATTTTGCGTACATCACATTCCTGAATCCCTTTTTATTTTTTTTTAGTTGTGAATTATTTTTTAAAAATGTATTTTTATTGATTTCAGAGAGGAAGGGAGAGGGAGAGAAAAATAGAAATATCAATGATGAGGATTGTTGATTGGCTACCTCCTGCACACCCTCCTACTGGGATTGAGCCCGCAACCTGGGCCTGTACCCTGACCGGGAATTGAGCTGTGACCTCCTGGTTCATAGGTCAACACTCAACCACTGAGCCTTGCCACCTGGGCTTGAATTATTTTTTAAATGAAGCTTTCAGCCTTTAAAAGGAGAATACACACACACACACACACACACACAACCCATCCTGAGGTAAGTGGCTATTTCATAATTCAATGAGTTCCTAAGTGTAGAATATTTAGAGTAGTGCCTGGCCCATCTTATGAGTTACTGGTAATAGCAACAGTCATAATACGGCCTTGAGTTTACACAGGGTCTTATTTCACTTAATCCTTACAACGATCCCATGAGGTTAGAGAATGGATTATTATTTCCATCTCCCAGATAAAGAATCTGAAGGTCAGAGATATGAAGTAGTTGGTCAAAGCTCACCTGGTAAGGTAGTGCTGGATCAGAACCTGTGTTTATCTGACTGTACATCACGCCATCTCAGAGAGAGACCAGGCCAGTCCTTTTGCAAAGTGGAGGGTCCCTGGCATCACTCCTTTTGATTTGTGTTCTGGGTGCTCATGCAGGGGTGTGCTGAGTTCTAAGGGCCACCCCACCCTGCTCAATAAGGACTCTGGATTCAGTCACCTCGGCAGCTTTCTAACCACTGAGACCCAGCAAAGGAACAGACTGGGGCTGGCCTGCATCTGTGCGGCTCCCTTGTATCCTCCCAACAGAAGTGGCAGCTCCAGGCCGACAGGCCAGGCCTCCACAGTAGAGAATTCAACTCACCTTGCAGCCTTCTCTCCTACTTGTCCCCTGAGTCCACAGCTTCCCTCCAGGCCTGCGAGGTCAGGGACCTGGGGAGTTCCATCACCTGCTCCTTCCTGCTTGCTCTTTATTCCTCTGCAGTGTCTGTCCTCTCGCTCCAGACAGGAAGCGGGAGGACTTGTTAACGCAACCCTGTACTTCAGAGCGTAATTTCACACTTGTAGCTCAAACTGCAGCTACTTCTGCAATGTGTTACTTCTGGTTTTTAAAAACATTTTTATTGATTTCCGAGAGAAAGGGAGAGGGAGAGAGAGGAACATCAATGAGGAAAGAGAATCATTGATCGGCTGCCTTCTGTATGTTCCCCACTGGGCTTCGAGCCCTGCAACCTGAGCATGTGCCCTAACTGGGAATTGAACCGTGATCTCCTGGTTCATAGGTCAACACTCAACCACGGAGCTACACCGGCCAGGCGATACCCATATTTCTAACCACACTTTCTGTATCTTTCAGCAAATCTGTATGGAGCGTTCATTCTGTGTTGAAGACAGGCATGGTCTCCGCCCGGTGGAATGTCCACTGCAGCCAAGGTGACCACCATTCAGCAGCCGGTCTCACCATTAATCACTTAACTACATTGTGACGAAGGCTACGAAGGAGAAGAAATGTCCAGCTGGGAGGCTGACAAATTCTTCTCCGTGGTCAGGAGAGGCCTGAAGAGTTGGGGTCCGAGATGAACTCTGGTGAGTGGGCAGGGAGTGAGGGGAGAGGACAAGAGGGGACCTAGCGGCTTCTTGGCAGAGAGGGCACAAGCGCTGAGGGCTGAGTCAGGAAGGAGTGGGCGAGTCGGAGCTGAGAGAAGGTTGGGGTAGGGAGTGGGCTGCAGGAAAGGCCGTGGGAGAGGGGTGTGAGATGAGCTGGGGATGTGGAGGGCCTTGGAGGACCTGCTAAAGGTGGGGCACAGCTGTGAGCCTGAGAAGGCTCCACTCGTCTTGGTGCTGCTAAAAGGGGAGCATCGGGGCTCTCTGTTCCAGGCTATCCTTTGGAGGATGTTTGCGTAGCACACCGCTTCGGAAGTTGGAGGGAGTGTCTCCCAGTGGAGGATAGGTTTGTTTGCTGTCCGGGATAATATGATGCTAAGAATAACAACTTCTGGGGCCAAGGTTGGGCATGTTTGCTGGCAGCCCACTATAAAAGATTGGGGTTCCTCAGCCGGGGCAGAATTATCTGAGCACAGCCCCACTTCCCTCCTGTGGACTCGGGGTGAAGGTAAGCTGGTTTGACTGAAGCTCAAGCTTCCTGCTGAGCCTGGAGGAATAAGATCCTTTGTCTCTGGCCCAGGAGTCTCTTGTCTCCTGCCAGCATCCACGAAACTGTCAGGCTCAGCTGTTAGACGGCAAGGGTAGAATCTCAGAGCCTCCGGAGCTCATGACTACAGTCCTGTTGCCTTTCAGCAGGGACCATTGAGACAGTTGCCACCTCCCATCCTTCCCAAACACTGTGTCTAATGCCAAGGTCCTCTAGAGCAGCGGTCGCCAACCTTGCGGACCTCGCGGACCACCGGTTGGCGACCGCTGCTCTAGAGCAAAGGTAATTCATTCCAGACTCTGCAAACAGCCCTCCAAGGCTCTGGAGCATGGCTTCACCCACTCCTGCTCCAGCTCAGGCACTCACCACCCCGCCCCCCTGCCTACCTCCACTCTCTAATATCTTTGCTCTTGTCATGCTGTCCCCCCGCAAGGGTCATCCTTCTCCCCTTCCACCTCTGAGGCCAGGATCCTGCCTCACCTCCTCCATAAGGTCTGCCCAGAGCTCCCTCTCCCTTCACTGTCCCCCACTTTCCTTATCTTCTAGGGCCATGGTCGGCAAACCGCGGCTCACGAGTTTGCCGACCACTGGTATAGGGGCTTAATCACAAGGAACAACAACAGCCTGTAATTATTGGACTCGAGAGAGTCTTCAGTCCTCCTGCCTTGTACTGTGGCTGTCTGGGCAAACCTCTCCCAGAGGTCCCCTACCACCATTTCTGTTAACCCCTGCAGCCTGTGCCTAGGTAGGAGCTCAAGAGATGAGTGATGTATGAGGAGCTGAGCTGCACAGGGAGTGATCCTCCTGGGAGATGGAGGACCCGTGGGGGCAGAGAGGACACTCCAAGTGAGGAGTAGAGGGAACAAAGACATGGAGGTGCAGACCGCTAGGGCAGGGAGCAAAACCGCTTTGGTGGGCTGAGTTCCTGAAGGGGACAAATGAGCTGGGCCTGAAAAGATGAAGAAAGGAGGCCTAGGACTCAGGAGGGCCTTGGCCATGGGGGTCCCGTTCTGCTCTGAGGGCAGAAGCCCCAGTGACTCCTCTCCAGGGTCTGGACCCCTCCGTGAGGGGCCTCAAGAGACTGCTGCCAGGACAGCCCCTGTCGCTCTTCCTGCCCACCCCCTCCTCCTGCGTCGGCCGTCAGAGCCTCGCTCGCGGGCCCCAAAGCCTTACATTGACGCGGGCCCGAGCGTGAGTCAAGCCTGCGTCACGGCACCCCGCCGCCAGGGTGGCCTTTCGGATAGCGAGGGAACAGCGAGCACGCGGCGCTCCGCCCAGCTCGTTCCGCTCTGCAGAGCCGGCGTGACCAGAGCGCAGGGAGGGCGGCACTCGGTCCTGGCTTCCGCAGCCCCACGGGCTCCCTCTGCCGCGGGACCCGAGTCTCCCGGCCGCTCCCCGGAGGGCTGAGCGCGCCACGGGCGGGAGCTGGGCCGGGACTGGCGGGGAGGGAGGGAGCGAGAAGCCAGCAGAGTCGGTGGCGTGCGGCTCCGCATCCCCTCTCTGCCCCGGCCGGTGCCCATTGCCGCTGGACTCGGGCTGCCGGAGGAAGGGGCTGTGCGCCCGCCACCCGTCGGGGACCGCAGCTGCTCGGAGAGAGTGCAGGGGCAGAGTCCGCGCGGCGGTCCACAAGGGACAGGTGAGTCGCGGGCCGCACCCTGCCTGGCTTTACAGGGTGGGCCACTGCAACTTTAGCGGTTCCGGCCCCTCCCCGGCCAGAAAGGCCTAAGAACCGGGATGCGAGGCGGCGCTGCCCGGGTATCCTCTGGCTGTGCGCGGGCCCGGGCTCCTCCCCACTCTCCAGCCTCCGTTGCCTGGTGACGGAGCCCGAGAGTCGCGCTCCTCAGACGCATGGGGGGGGGGGGGGGGGGGAGTCTAGCGCCTAGCTCAGGGGTTGGACACCTGACGCTAGCTTCCGGGGCTTAGATGGGCCTAAGAACTCCGGAGGTGTTGAGGCGGAGCTGCAAGGCTGGCGCCTGCGAACCCGGGAGGAGGCCACTAGTCCCACCGCCTGGAGCTGCGCGCTCAGGGCGCAGTTCCGGCGGGGAGGCTCCTTCGCGGGTGGAGACCCCAGTCCCTGCGGCTCGCTTCAGGCCCGTGACCTTGACAGTATCATTGGCAGAAGCAAAGCGCTCATGCCCGAGATGAGTATTTAATTCCCGGTCCTGGGGCTGATCCTCGCTGAGTTCCAAGCTAGCGGGAAGCCCATACTCCCTGGAGGTAAGCTCATCGGAGCGGAATGGCGGAGATGGGGGACGTGCGCGGGGTGCAGGTCTCCAGGGCGCCCCCTCGGGAGAGGGGCCTGCGCCACGTTTACACCTGTGCGTCAGGGGCTCCAATGCTCGCTGTACTCCAGGGGCGCAGAGGAAGGAAGCCCTGTGTTTCCTTTTAAAGCCCAAACAACCCTGTCAGGCCTCCCAGTGTTCAGAAATCCCGAGGCCACTCACCTTACAGGACCAAGTCGCTGTCAAGAGGAATTTTTTAAAACCAATTTGATCCTACTCCTCTTTCCTTTGAGAAATGTTTAACTAGTTCTTTGGATTAGGAACTTTCTAACCAGACCTGTCTTTGGGGCAGTTCAGCTGTGCACACGAAGCTGGTGGGGTTGGATTGGAGAGTGAGGAAGATTTGTTGGAGGGCACTGCCCTCGTTAGCAGGGATTTCCAGAAACTAAGAAGATCCTTAATGACTCAAAAAAAAAAAAATCAGTAAAAACTTTTGTTAGATCCCGTTAGGTTGTGCAGGGTTCACTGACTGATGTCTGGAGACCAAGGTCAGAGTGTGTGGAGGGGAACCATGGGGGCTTGTCTATCTGATGCTGCGCTTACATTATCCCAGGGCCTGGTGAGGTGGGTCCATCACCTGGGCAGGAAGGGCTTTGAGGTCACACCTGATTGTCCTTGGCCGTGGCCCAGCCCTGGGGACCAGCAGAGCCTCCAGCACCTCTGCTGGCTTTTTCTCAGATGGAGCAGCTGTGGCTACGTAGGTGGTGAGTTTCAGCGAACCCCTCCGGCTCAGCCTGGAGGTGACTCAGTGCAGGAGGCACAGCGTGCCCACTCGCTCTGATCGGAGTGAGTGTGTTTGGCCTGAGTCACGGGCAGCATGGTGTCAGCTGCTTGTGAGTTGAATGGAGTTCAGTACCGGGACTTGTGAGCAGGAACAGCCACAGTGCCCGGTGTTTGGGGGCCACCAACTGGAAGTGGGCAAGTCCTCAGAGGGAGCTAAGCAGATTCAGGCTGCCTGGCTCCTGGGCGAGGGTGCTGGAGCTCTGACCCCTGGGAAAGGCAAGCAGGGTCAGGAGGTGGCGGAGAGGCTGCAGGGGAGGGAGGCTCTGGGACTGGGGTCGTAACGGCCCAGTGCTCTTCTGTGTGCCAGCGTGGGGTGACCTTGGGCAAGTCAGTTTACCTCTGGAGCCTTGGTTTCCTCCGTGATAAAACAGGGACACCTATTTTTTGCCACAGGCTTGTTTTGGGCCCAGTGTGGACATAGAGCGGGTGCTCATTAAGTGTGAGTTCCCCGCCTCTTTCTTTCTGGGCCTCAACAGAAGAGGTTCTTCCCCTCCCTGTCCTTGCTCCTTGGGGTGGAGACAAAGGAAAGCGACAGGGTTTCACACGTGGGAGAAGCACCCGCAACTCAGCTGCAAACTGACCTACTTCCATCCCTCAGTTCTTCCAGGAGACCCTGAATGGGGAAGCCTGAGTGAGGCAGCCAATGGATGATTCTCTCTCACCACTGGTGTTTCTATCCCTCTCTCCCTCTCCCTTCCTCTGCAAAGTCAATATATATATATTCCTTTTTTTTAAAGAGTGGAGGCAATAGGGGGATCCCCAGTGCAGCAAAAAGGCCAGCTGACCCAGGGGACTCTAGCTTGCTCCTGGAAATGTGTGTATGTGTGCATGTGTGTGTGGGAGGGGCACATGCACCCTGGAAATCAATGCCCTTCCCATTGGATCTGGCAAATTCCAAAGTACTAGAGACTCCTGAGAAGCAGGCGCCTTCTGTCTGGGCACCTTCCCTTCCCTCATGCCTGTTGGATTTGCTGCAGGAGGACAATTCATCATTAATCCCTTCAAAGCTGCTAAGATAAGCAGCAGAATATTTAAAGGGAGGAGGAATTGGAGCTTTTTTCCCTGGAAGCAGGCCTGACTTATCACCTGCTCCCAGGCTGGGCTCAGGAAGTCCTCGCAGCCACACATCTGGAGCCTGGATCGCAGGGGTGGGAAATAAACCATTACTCAGCCCTGCAAAGCCCTCCTACATCAGCCTCCCTGCCCCCCCCCCCCCCCCACTGCTGTCCCAGGCTCTCAAAGGTCAGAAGCACAGTACCGTGAGTAGAGCTGTTAGTACACGCCCCCAACTCAGGTGGGTTGGGGATCTGTGGGGAAATGCCTACTCTGTGAGCTTTTAGGAGGGGCCGGTGCAGGCCTGTATTCCAGCAGCTCAGCCGGTCTTGGCACCCAGCGATAATATCCTGATTTTTATGGAGGCTTCTGCGCTGTGCTAAGTGCTTTATTCATACACTATCCTGTCTAATCTTTGCTGCCATCCCAGGAGACCGATCTTGCAATTGGCGGTTGTGCAGATGTGGGACTTGAGGCTCAGAGAGGTTAAATAACTTGGTCAAGGTCACCCGAGTAGTGCATGGCAACCTGAGAATTAGAACTCAGGTCTGTCAGGTTCCAGACTTCCTTCCCTTGACCACGGTGTGATATGTCCCATTATTAGTTCTTTACAAATGTTTGTTGACCACCTAGGCATTTATCCAAGTGGGATTGTTTAAATGCGTGTCCAGTTCTTTGAGCTCATGCCCTGAGAAAGGGGGCAGTGAGCCTCCGCCATTGGGAAGTTGGTAGAGAATGGACAGACCTAAACTGGCAAGGTTGGGGAATGCGGTACGTGCTTGCACGTGGATGGGAATCCAGAAGAAGGTCATGTCCGGCTTTCTCTTTGGGACTTCTGCCTCCCTGGCCTCATTCCCTCATAGGCTGTCAGGCCGGACTGGTGCTGGGGCAGTGAGGGGAGAGCAGGAGCAAACTGGATCCCTCCGTTTGTCCAGACTGGGGCTGGTGCTGGGGCAGTGAGGGGAGAGCGGGAGCAGACTGGATGGTACCTGGAGGAGGCCTCTTGCATCTGCAGAGCCGGGACAGCAGTCGCAGTGGGAACTGGGTGGGTCAGGTTTCTCTGCTGGAGAGTGTGAGCCAGGGCCTTGCAGAAGCGTCTGGTGAGACCCAGAGCAGCACTGCTCACACTTCAGGGCTGTTCTCAGCAGCTGCCCACATGGGCTGCTCAGAGGGATGCTGCTGCTCCTGGTCTTATCCCCTGGACAGCCCACCCTCCTCACCTCAGGGGCTCTGCCCCTTGCGTCCTTGGCATTCTGGGAAACTTAGCATCTGCTTCCTCCTGCTTCGCCATCTCTTCTCTCCCTGAGAAATCACCCCAAGGCACAGGCCCACACTGTCCTAGCCCGCCTGGCACCTCCAAACCACCCTTGATCTTGGTGGAAAGGTCCTGTAAGTGAGGGTGGATCAGTGTAGGCATTAATGCTCCCCGCCGCCCCCCCCCCGCCAGTGGATACCAAGGCCTTTCCAGACACCCCTGCTTCATGGGCATCCTTTCTGTGGAGATGCCTTTGATAACCACCCCTCCCCACCCAGCATGACTAATTTAAAAAATAAAAACATCGCTCATCTATAGACATATCCAGGTATTCAAAAACATAGTTAGATATTTACTGCACAAGAAACTCACATGTGAGAACAGGAGCTCAGGTACAAGGTGGCCAGATGAGTTACTGGACTGCATTATTCTCACATTCAGAACCAGGTATATTCATTAGAGAACAATTCTGGTTCAGGTGAGTTCCGGGCAGCCTGAGTTCCCAACTTGGGAGGTGGGACTTGAGGTCCTCATGGGGCCTGGTGGGGCAGGCATGGGGCCAAAGGAAATCACGCCCCAGCTCCCAGGCCTGGGGTCATCTCCCCGGCCACACTGGTCCCACCGAGCTGCCACTCTGCCTTCCAGAGCCAGCAGAGGGCTTGTTTAAGACAACAAGTTGCCTCTCACTGCAGTCCATCATTTCTCATTGCTGGTTTAATTAGAACTTCTGCTGCGTTCCTTGCACTGCTAATTTGCCACCTATTCCCGTTGTAAACAGAATCCATTGGTCCACACCCCAAATGCCTGCTGGTTGCATCTTCCCTTTAATTATAAGACGCCTGAGCTCCAGTGGTGGTAAATCCCACTCCAGGTGGGGCATGATCTGTGATAAAGCTGCCTTTCCAGAGATGCGGACTGTCATCTGGTGGCATGGCTTCATCAAGTGTTTCCCTGTGAGCATTCAGAGAGGACACAGACCTCCTCCTCTGGGTGTGTCTGAAGGGACAGCAAGTGGATTCTCTGTGCTGGGCAGCCCCTCACTGACGCCCAGGAGGGCCTGGTGGGCGCTGTCCACGGTCCTGGCACACCGCAGAGACAGCCTGTCTGCGGTGATGTGGGGAGTCCTTTGGAATGTCTGGAAGAAATCCCCGAAAACTGCTCCCCAAACTACATGATGTCATTGGCTTTGGGAGAGGACCTGGCCAGGCATGGAGGTCCTGACCTCAGGGGGAAACGGTGCTAGCTGGACTTGGCCCGCTGTTGACTTGCCGAATGAGACTCAGGTGTATTGCTTTGCAGAGCAGCATGGCACATTGGGGAACTTCCTAACCAACGCCACAGATGGGTGGCCTGTGGCCATCATCAGGATGCTTTCATCCTTCGGAGTAGCCCGGAGCAGCCTAGGGTGGTGGGTCCCCTCCATGGACCCCAGTGTGCCATACCCGTTGGCTCTTCTCTGTGGTCAGACATGCAAAAGATCGGAAAGCTCTAGTGTATTAGAAGGAGCATGGGCTGCAGAGTCTGGGAGACCGTGGTTCAAATCTCCATTCTCCCACTTCATGGCTGGGTCATCTTGTTCCTGGTATTTGCCCTGCCTTAGCCTAGGCTTCTCTGTTTGTAAAATGAGAATTCCATTGCATCCCAAGTTGTTGAGGGGGGAGGATACATAACATAGGTAAGCATAGTAGGTCTTCAAAGATGCTTGCTCCCTCCACTGCGTCCTGAGACCTGTTCCTGATAGGAGGGCTTTTCTGCCCAGCCCTCCACCACCCAGCTCTGAAGGCTGGTGAGGAGACCGACAAACGTTTCCGGTTCTCGGGAGAGAGACATTCTGTTGGGACTATAATTAAGGGTTCCTGATCCTATTCCTTCAAGTGCTCTTCAGCAGTCTGCTGGGGAACACAGGTAATTGGGCGCCCTTGGCTCCTTCCACCTCTCTCTCGGAGACCAGAGAAAGTAGTGGCTTTAAGAAAATCCAGGTCAGAGGATTTGGGCAGAGCTGTGGGGACCCATCTGTCACACCAAGACTCCTCCCGGAAGGAGGGAAGGAGGGAGCGAGGCCTTCACTTGTCACTCCTGGGCTTTTAATTCTCACATCTGACTTTTAAAAATATTTGGCTTTCCACATTGGGACAGGCTTCTTGTGTGGGCCCTGGTGTGCCCTTCCCCGCCTGGGCGTCATCTGTTTATCTCTCTGTTTAAAGCCTAAACCTCATCTACCACCCTGGCTGGGTCACCATCATCTCTTACCTTCCCTCCTTGTTTCTTCACTTGTGCTAGGGGATCCTCCCCCCGCACCCCCATCATTTATTTATCTGTTAGTTTTGTTAATCCCTGCCAAGGATATTTTTCCCACTGTAGAGTGATCCCTTTTAAAGCAGGTGGGTCACGTTATTCCCCTCCTCACACTGCCAACAGCTTCCTGTTGGCCTGGAAAGGAAACCCAACGTCCTTCCCATGGCCTCCGAGTCGTGCCTGCTCAGGGTTCTAGCTTCGTCCAGCCCCAGCACCTCCCACCTTTCCCTTGCTCAGCTGCTCTAGGCATGAGGTCCTTTCTTCTGGTCCTTGTAGTCATCAAGCACGGCCTTGGCACTTCCTGCTCTAGACTATACATCCTACAGGGCAGGAACATGGTTTGCTCTGTTCTCTGCTCTGCTAGGGCCTGGTCCATAGTTAGCATTCAGTAAATATTTGGTGAAGGAAGGGAAGGAGGGAGACAGGGATTTTCAGAATCCCATATTTATTCTCAGCAGAATCTCTAGTTCACAGAAGTCTCTGGGCTCCCGTCTCCTCCAGCCCGAGAGGGGAGCGGGAGGTCGGTTAAGGCACAAAGCCCCTGCGTCCCGCCACCTCAGGCGCCTGCGTGCTGTTCCACGGCAGTTCCAGGACACTGCGGGGCAGTGGCGGGATGCGCCTCTGTTCCTGGTGGAGCCCCTTTCCCTGCGTCCTCACAGGAACCTGGCGCTGGTCTGCGGTGTGCCCCCGCGTTATCTCATTTTACCCTCGTGCAGCCCTGTGAGGTCGGAGCCTCAGCGCCATCATTTCAGATCCAGAAGCTGGAACCAAGAGAGGCTGTGTCCTTTCCCGAAGACGCACAGCTAGAACTGTAAGAGGCCGGACTCAAATCCAGGTTCCCCCACCTCCCAAACCCATGCCCTTTCTGGGACGGTGTGGTGGTTCCGGGGTCAGATGGCGGTGGGGACCCCGGGCCTCCACTTCCTGACTGTGTGCCTTATTTTATCACTTCCAAGGTGCATAGTTTCGCACATTGTCACATCTTAGAATCAGGACATGATGTGCAATCCATGACGTCTCAAATCGGCTGTGGATCAGGAGGTGGTGGTGACTTAGTTGCGTAAAATCCTTCCATTAACCTTTCTGGCAAGTTCAAGAAAGTAGCAGCATCGAAGGGCCTGAAGTTCAGTGAAAGAGAGGTCATTCATCCCTTGAAACCTGTACTTCTTCATTTGTAAAATGGCCATCACAGTGGTACCCTCCTCACGCACTTATTGGCCGGTTAAAGCCAGACAGAGCGCCCACTCTACCTGAATTCTAGTGCGAGGGTCAGGCGTCTGTGGGGCGGCCACGGTGCTGGTCTTGCTGCATCCCCACCGGCACGTATTCCCCCATGTGAAATGGGAAAACTGAACCAAAAGATGTGGTTTGCACTGGCCCCGCCCACGTTTTCCAGTGCCAGTTCCTGCCCCAAACCCCTCCCCACCATCTGCCCGTTTTTGTGCTTCCCTTCCTCCTTGACTAAGAAAACAAAATACCAACTGCAGAGACCACGCCTGGAGAACATGACAGGATGGCTGCAGAAGACTCCATTGTGCCCGAGCCCGTGTTAGGAAGGGGCCCACCGGCCCCCTGGCACGCTCTGTGCCAAGACTGTGCCTCTCTGGTGTTTATTTCCTGGAGGTGAGGATGGGGGCTGTCTCCCGGGTGGAGAAAGTGGGTGGCTTCTTTATAAGAAGCGAAAAGTCAATGAGCAATGGCCAGACTTCTTTTCCCTTAGCTTTGAACTTCCTCTTGGGGCATCCTTGGGCATCCGATGGTCTTGGGATCAGAATATGGCAGCAGAATGAGGCAGGATTAAAGCTGGACATTACGTCAGACTTGAGAAAATTCGGGGGGGCTCAAGCATCAGTTCATCTATTCACTCATTCAGCTCATTATGTCATGTTTATTAGCACGTGTGATAGTAAGACGCCAGGATTTGGCCTGGTAGAAGCAAGGATGGGGTCAAACCCCGCAAGCTGGTGAAATGGAGTTAGAGATGGGCGCTCTGTCTGGCTTCTCGATCAGCTTTTCATTCTCTTTCCCCTCCTGTCCATGTGGAAACCAGGCCTAGTGGGTAGGTGAGCACTGTTCCCTCTTTTCCAGATGAATAAGGAACAGAAAGCTGGCGCCCCAGCCCCGGGGTCCCCCACACATGTGCTGCAGGCTGCGCTCCACTGGGGCCCCCCAGCTGGGCGCGCAGACCTCCCGGGAGGCTTAACTGTCTCCCCCGTCAGATCTGTTGGCTCTCCAGGCCTGTCCCTTTGTTTCAAAGGCGAAGGCAGTGGGTAGGATGTCAACCTAGGAAGCAGGTTGTTCCTGGAGGATGCGAAGGCAGGGACTCTGGGACATCCAAAAAAGGACCACGTTCTGTCCCGCATGTGCCAGGCAGGACACTTAGAAAAGGAATCAGCCATGTAAACAAGCAGCAGCTCTACTAGAAAGGCAGATGGTAAAAGCGTGAAAGAGTGTTGCAAGGAGCCGGCTGCGAAGGGGAAAGAAAGGACATCCGTTCTCACTTAGAGAATCACAGACAGTGTCATGGAGGCCGGACAGTGGGCCTTGAGCTAGCTGCACCCTCAAGGGCTGGTGGCTTCAGTAGGGAGGTGCTGGGAGGGGTTCATGCAGAGGGAGAGGTGGGTGGGCGGGGGACGGGAGATAGAGGGGCCTAGTTGGAGGAGCTGTAAATGCCACAGGGAATCAGAGCCAGGCAGTGTGGTATTTCATGAAGCTGCCTCTGGAGGCCTAGAAGGAAAGTGAGCCGGGAGCCTGCTGGGAGGTCTGGACCAGAGCCTGCAGGGTGGGAAGGAGGACAGATCCGAACACACTGACAGGTGACTTTGGATGGAGGATGCAGGATGCAAGGTCAAGAATGGTGCTGGGCTCCCTGCCTGTGTGCCCCGGGTGAGAAACCCAAGGATGGGGGCCACCCAGCCAAGGCCAAGGCCTGTCAGGAGCAGTTGCCCCAGATGACTGCCAGAGGTTCCAGTAAAACAAAGATGATTTAAAGGACATTGTATGCCTGTGACAGGCGTCACCTGTTCTGGGCTCAGTGGAAGCCCAGAGGCTCTGAGACAATTAGGCGAGCTGCTGGGGCCAAAACCCACTCCCACGTGGAAATCGGGAAGCCATCAAGTTCTCAGAGAGAACAGGACTCAACTTGCTTCCTTCCCGAAGCAATTCCTCTTGAATGGGACCTTGGCTTTAGGGCCTGGGGACCTGGGGGCTCTCCCTGCTTTGGCTTGGGAAGGTGTAGCACTCTTTCCAGAGCCAGGAGACCCAAGGGCAGCAAAGCTAGGCACGTCCCATGGGCTCAGAGAAGCAGGGCATTGTGGGGTCTGTAGTCCCCTCGCTGCCTGCTTTCCCCAGGATGGTGGCTTCTCCACTCAGCTCCCTAGGGTTCTGACTTGGAAAATAAGTGATTCCCTTGAGTTACATGGTACAACCTTCCCAAGGAAGAGACGTTCCGACCCCAGGAGGCAGGTGCTCAGAGAGCGGACCTCAGCCTTGTCGCAGGGCCTGTAGGCTGGAGGGACTCCCGCTTGGCCTGGCCTGGGCTGAGCAGCCATCCTGCACCCCTTGAGGTCATTGCTGAGTACTGTGCTTGCAAAGTGGTGGAGCCCTCCCCCGGGCAAGAGGTATTTTTACCTGGTCTGCTTCCTAGTGGGTGTTTTTATCTTTTTAGGAAGATGCACAATTCAGTGGCTTAGACCTGCTGCTCTCACGTGCTGTTCGGAGCTGCGAGCTGCACGGTTGCTAGGTGACAGACGTGGCATGCGACTTCCTGGGCCTGGGAGCCCCTCTGCATTGTGCTTTAAGTCATGGAGGCCTTCCTTTCAGAGAACACCACGGAACCTCATCTCCCGTGCTGCTCGAGAAAGCAACTTTAACAGCCCACCCAGCTGCTCTGGGGGATGAGTCCAATCCGGCTGGGCTGGCTGTCAGAATGTCCCCACGGCGTCCCACATAACTCAAGGGAATCGTTTATTTTCCAGGTTGGGACCCTAGGGGAGCTGAGTGGAGAAACCAGCATCCTGGGGAAAGCAGGCAGCGAGCTCTCAACTGACAGGGTGGCATGACACAGGCCCAAGCAGGTGCGGCGGCTAGAGCCTGGGGCACACAGGCCTCACTCTCACCCATGTGCACGGCGGTGGGGGGGGGGCGGGGGGGGCGCTCCTGGGATGTATGCAGAGCTGACAGGACCTCAGAGATCATCCCAGACTGACCCATTTCGCACACAGGGAGAGCGAGGCCCTGAGAGGTCAGGGCGATGGTGCCGAGTGCACAGTTGGTGCCGAGGTGCCCTGCACCTCGCCGGCCTTCTGATACCTAGATGGCGGCTGTCTCCCCAACCTGCAAAGGGAGGACCAGAGAAAAATTCTGGGTCCTTCTCTACCTGGGTGCTTGTCCCAGGCTGTGCTTTGGGCTCATTGGCTGGGTCCACGTTGGATTCCCATGCACTGGTCGGCAAGCTGACCTTCCTTAGCACAGGGACGCCAGGAGGGATGTGGGGGGCGGGTGGGGGAGGGTTCCAAGTCGCTGCTGGCCCCACCTCCCCTTTAAAAGCACAGAGAGAGCACAGGCCTGAGGCGGCCTGGGTGCTGACAGCTGTGCGACCTGGGCAACGTCTGTGTTCCCTCCGTGCTAGGTGCGAGGGAGCCAGCAGCGAACAAAATAAGCCGAATAGTTATTCCTGGGGAAGTTACCTATTTCTCCTAGAAGGGCCAGGTACTAAAGAAAGAAACAGACAGATAAGGCTGAGGGGTGATCCTTGCTGTAGAGAGAAATAACATGGGGTGGCTGCGGGGGTGGCAACCTGGAGGGCTGCTATTTTAGGCTCCGGAAAGGCATCCCCGAGGAGGACACGTTTGAGCAGAAGCACCCAGAAAATGTATGTCAAGTGAGCAATGGAGCGATGAATGAATGAATGAATGAATGAATGAATGAAATGGGAGCTCTCAAACCCAGGTCTGTGTGACTTCCAGGCCCCTGATCTTCACCACCACCGCCTTCTTCCTGTGCCCATCCCCGAGGAGTCTGACCCAGTGGCTTTGGGCTGTTCCTCCCTCCCTCTGGGCCTCAGTGTCCCCATATAGAAAGTGATGATGGCGCTAGGGTCCCTCAAGCTTTCGTGTTTTAAGTGCCGGACTCGGGCATTGTCATCTGAGCGCATTCACTGCGTGGGGAGGTTCAGTCGTGGCTGCAGCCCGGCTCGGAGCCTCAGCTTGTGAGTACGCCCGCACTTTGCGTCCTGCAGACCTGACGGCCTGGAAGGCCCCTGGGCCCCATCCTGCAGCGCCGGGTGCCGGGTGCCAGGTGCTGGGTGCTGGGTGCTGGCACGGCAGGGATGTCTTGAGAAGAGGGGAGAAGCTTAGCTCGTATTGAGCTGTTTCTTGTGGTTTCCCTGATGCTGCAATGGCATCTCTCTCTGGCTTTACCACAATGTGCCGATTCTGTCCTTGAGCCCTCCTCGTCTAAAATGATGTGCCCCACCCCACCCCCAGCCCTTTTTCATGTTGGTGACCAGAGCTGCCACTCACGAGGCTATTTATGGGGAACAATGCTCTCCGATGGGTCAGCATCAAGATAAATTCTGCAGACTTGCGGAATCCCCCTTGCTTTGCTTCAGTTGTGGCAGGATGTGCAGTAAATCAAACCCTAATGCATTGCAGATCGCCCGGATCAGATCCTGCTGCAGGCGGCCCTGGAGACAGGCTCAGGGCGGAAGCACCCTGCCAGCTGCAGTCTCCAGCAGGGCCTGGCCCTTCTCTCAGCTCCAGTTTTAATCAAAATTCTCGGTGTCAGCTGTAGGGGAGGTGGGGCAACTAGACAAGCAGCCATTGTGGGTGCCTCGGGTTCGCTCCTCGGGTGGGCCTTTTAAGCACCCTGGGCACAGGGGCCTGCTGGCAGGGAGGGTGGAGGGTCTCGCCCGGAAGCCCAGGTGAGATCGTAGGCCTCCCCATGGCACAGTGCCTTGGGCAGCATTTGCTTGTGTAGCATGGGCAGGATGGCCACCCAGGGAGACTGAGGACTGAGGGTCCATGGACACACACTCCCACATTGGGGCATCTCCAGGACACAGTGGGCTATTCGGCTGATCCACTGCAGAGTCCCAACAGAAAGCTAGGTGTATTCTAGGGAATTCTGGGGTCTCCTAGGCAAGCTGGCTCTGTCCCAGTCTCCCCAAAGCCCAAGACCCTGACTATTCCTGGGCTGGCAAGGGGCAGTCACTACAGACTCACTGTCCTCACTGATGTAGTCCAAGGCCTGGCCTGGGAGGGCTGGCTAACCCTGCAGACCAGCGTGGACAGTGGTCCCCATCGGCCAGGCCTCATTAGCAGGATTCGGCTGGCCAGGTCCCCTTGAAGTTCAATCTTTGCTGGAGTCACTCAGAAGGTGTGGGCCAAGGCCAGCAGGGAGGGCAGCCGGGCACGCTTCTGCTGTGCCGTGACCTTGCCTGGCCGCTCAGGTGGCATATCCGAGGGGAACAGACAGGAGCCGGCTTCCAGAGGCAGCTCCTCCCATAGGTCAGCTACCAGAGCCGGGTAATTTACATCTCTGGGAAGATGCAGGGCGACTGCAGGCCAGGTGTACATGTGTTTAATTTTACAGTCTCTGACCTCCGCTTGATGAGGAAGTGCTTTGAAATACATCAGAACGCGGGGATCCTTCAAAGGATTCACTTCCTTGGTGCTTTGTTTTTTTAAGGGGAAGCATGAAAGACGGATGAGGGATGGCAGGGGAGCGCGTTGCCTCCCCCGCCCCTGGTGCAGACATTATCTGCTGTAAAACTGTCGCTGAAGGATGGAGAACCAGCTCTTGGCCGCAGTGGCCCTCAGATAATGTCACTGGTGAGCGATGACCCAGGGTGTGTTGGCACCGAGCAAACACCTCCAGGGCTCTGGTGCCAGAATCCTAGCCAAGCCTGGGCAGTGCTTCTGCCTGTGGAACGAAGGAGCAGGGACCGGTGTGAGAACTCTCACCCTTTTCCCACCAAATACATCCCTCTGAATCCCCTGGAGAGCCTGTAAAAATACAGAGGAAGACGGAAGAGGTGTGGAATGGGCCTGACACTCTGCATTGCTAACAGCCCCTGGGATATGCCGCTGGCCCACGACTATGTTTCGAATAGAAAGACCCTTCCTAGAGAAGGCAGCCACTGGCTTCCCGGGGCCCAGCAGGGCGTTCAGGCTCCACAGGACAGAGAGCGTGGACTTGGCACCACCTGCTGAGCCCTGGGAGCCACGGCTGTGGAACCAGGGGGCTTGAGCGCTTGGGTCTGCATGTGGGGAAGGAGCGGTGCTGCCATGGGCAGCCCTTGATTGGGATTTGGTGTCTGGTGTGGCCTCTTTTGCCTGGTTAAGTTTTTCCTTCTAAGGATGGTCAGGTAAGGCCTGTGGGGAAACTGAGCCCCGAGGGGGAGGAGGGCCAGCTCAATAGTTCATGCCACGGACCAGCTCCATGTGTGTGGAAGGAGTTGATTTAGTCGGCCAGGCCAGCTGACCCTCCCCTGCTCCCCTGGCTTCACAGGTCCCGGATGAGAAGGTGCTGACAGCAGTTGAGTCCCACCTTCTCTGTGTGCTGGGGAGCAGGGCCAGTGGCCCCAGTGTCACCGATGCCGAAGAACAGCAAGGTGACCCAGCGTGAGCACAGCAGTGAGCATGTCACGGAGTCGGTGGCCGACCTGCTGGCCCTCGAGGAGCCCGTGGACTACAAGCAGAGCGTCCTGAACGTGGCAGGCGGGCCAGGCAGCAAGCAGGCGGCGGCGGAGGAGGAGCTGGACGCCGAGGACCGGCCAGCCTGGAACAGCAAGCTGCAGTACATCCTGGCCCAGATCGGCTTCTCCGTGGGCCTCGGCAACATCTGGAGGTTCCCCTACCTGTGCCAGAAAAACGGAGGCGGTAAGAAGCAGGCCTGCTGGCCCCGGGGTGCCCTGCGAATGGGCTGGGCTGAGGGGTGAAAAGGAACCTCCCCCCTTCCCCCTGCCCTGCCCTGGGCAGAATGGGAACCCTTGTAGGTTGGAGCTTAGGGTTGTGGAGTAAGACGACCCCCCCCCCCCCCCAGGAACTGCTAAGCGCTAAGAGCCATCAAGAACCTGGATGGCCAGGGTTCAAGTCCCTGCCAAGCCGGTCAGCTCTGTGCATGCAGCTTCAGCGCACTGTGCCTCTTGGTTCCTCATCTGTAAAATGGGAATAATAGTCATTCCTGCCGTACAGGAGAGCTGGGAAGATGAAACTTTGCATGTGGAGTGCTTATAACACGGTCTTACACATTGTAAAGGGCAGCTTCTGGCCATTATATTACATGCCGGGCCCCATCCTAATATCCTTACTGGATATTAGGCTGAAGTAGATGACACTGCTGAGCATCTTGGAATAATCAGAGCATCAGTTTCATGTGTTCAACCATTGAATCCCCTCAACAGCCCCATGTTATCATCCTCATTTAAGAGACTACAAAACTGAAGCCCAGAGAGGTTAGATAACTTGCTCAACGTCACACAGCTACTGATGAAGTCAGGATTCAAGCCTGGACAGCTTGGCCCCAGGGTCCGTGCACGCAATCACCACACCTAGGAGGGGTCCTCGTGCTGCTCGCTGAGTTTGAATCCCCCTACAGGATCTTACTCTGATATCAAACCTCTTCTCCCCGGAGTCTGGGTCTCAACCCCTACTGGGTCTCAACAGCCCAAGACAGTCTTTCAAATCCCAGGAATAACCCTGGGGTTGGCCAGAATGAGACCCAAAACTACACTGAGACATAGACTTTTAGCGACCCAGGAGACCTCAGGGATCCTGGGATCCAGTCCCTACAGCCAACCTCTGCTGAAGTTGCTACCCCCTGAACAGTGCTTGCTGCTGCTCAGGCTGATGGCCCGAGGCTCTCGAAGGCCTGGAACATCAAAGGAAATCCAGGTGTGTCCCTAAGAGTGTGTGCTAAGGTAGAAGAGGGTGCATTTCCAAATGAGTTCAGCAAGGCTTGATATGAAAAAGCACCTGTGATGGCCCGGAAGGGCTGCCCACCAGCCCACATCCCCAGAGCACTGTGCTTATTAGCATGGCCTCGGCTGGTGAGCAGCCCAGCTGGCGAGGGAGTGCCTGGGCCTGCCGAGGGGGACGGGGTTGAATGACGGGTGCCAGGTGGCAGGTGGCCAGTCTGCTGAGGACCCCTCTTCGGGCAGCACTTCCCTGGTTCTTCGGGGAGAGGAGAAAAGCAGCCACAGAAGATGCCAATCTCCTTCTCTGACACCCCGAAACCCATCTCCCTGCACATCTTGCCACCCAAGGACATGCGGGGGAAATCCACAACCAGTGGGGCTGTGTCCCTGTGCTGTGCTGTAGGTCATGTCTCTCCTCACCCTTTTCCTGAGCCCAGGATCGAGACAGAATAGGTTATAAGACTGACCCGCCCTCCTGTTAGGGCCGAGATGGGGCTGTTGGTCAGTGATGAGTGGCATTGATGTGTGCATGTGTGAGTGAGTGAGCTGGCTGCTGTGTGTGAGGCTCAGTGGGTTGCCTGCCCTGGAAGCCTTTCCCAGTGAGCTTTGTGGTCAGTTGGTTCTGTGTGTGGTGTGTGTGCGTGCATGTGCTGACATTGCTCATGTGAACCTGGAGGTTCTGCCATGGCTCCCAGGATAGCGTCTGACCGTCTGTTGTCCTGATGTCCCCTCGTTGCGTATCCCTGGTACAGGTTAGATAACAGCTGACTGTTGCCCAGTGCCAGGTCTCGTGCCCAGGGGATGCCCATCCCTCAGGTTTGTTGGCAGATTGAGCACATATTGGGGAGCATGTGGGATGCCATGGAATGGGGGCAGAGTGGTGAGGCTGGAGGGTCTGTTGGAGACTCCCAGCTCACCGGGCTTGGTCTGCGGGTGCTGGGTGACCCTCAGGGCACTGGTGACCGGCACTGGTCTGGCCCCGTTAGGCGGACAGGCAGGGCAGTGCCAACAGCATTGCTAACAGGACTAGGTCGTTGGCACAGCTCTCGATGGGATCGCTTGTCTGTGTCCAGACAAGATTTTAATTTCCCTGCTAAATGCCCTGTCACTGGAAACGAGATTGTCTGCTGTGAAGCCCAGGACAGAGTTTAATTCATCATCTGGAATCTAGCGATTCCATTCTCTCCTTCCGATCCTCCCGGCTCCACTGTCCTGAGCTGCTCCTCCCACTTAGCTGTAGACTCCCGGCCACGCTGGTCAGACCTGTCTCCCTGCAGGGCCTCCGAGCCCTGCTTCCCTGGAGCCGCCCCGTCTGCTGCTGCGTTAGCATCTGCCCCTGCGCAGGGGTCTGTGCCCCCGGGGCCATTCCTCCTGGGCTGCTGCTCTGTGGGTGGGAGGGTGGCGAACAGGTGTCCCCAGAGTACATCGCTGGGCCAGTGTGTCTGCTGGCGTGTGACTGGATATGTGGATTCTGAGAGGCAGTACAGTGTCTGTCTGCCCGCCTGCCTGCCTGCCTGTCTGTCTTTGGGTCTAGCCTTGTAAGTGGGAGGCATTGATATACCTTGAACCCTCCCTTCGTGTTTCAGGTGGGGAATCCCGGGAAGGGGGAGGGTTTGGGTGACCGGAGTAGTCAGCCACACGGATGAACTAGACCATCCCTGGAGGAGCACAAGGTCCGGGGGTGGTTTGAGATGATCGGAGATGTGGGCAGGACGGTAGGACTGGCTGCTAACCCTCCTTACCCTGGTGCCAGCCTCAGACACCTTTTCACATCCCCCTCTCCTCCCAGGTGCCTACCTGGTGCCCTACCTGGTGCTGCTGATCATCATTGGGATCCCGCTCTTCTTCCTGGAGCTGGCCGTGGGCCAGCGCATCCGCCGGGGCAGCATCGGCGTGTGGCACTACGTGTGTCCCCGCCTGGGGGGCATCGGCTTCTCCAGCTGCATCGTGAGTTGGGAGCTGGCCCCGGGCATCTCCTGGGAGGCAGAGGGGCCACTCTTGGGTGCAGGGTCTCCAGACAGGAATCCCGGGCCAGGTCAAGGGCAGGGAAGGAGCCCCTCAATGTGGGAATTGCTCCCAGCTGGTGTCCTGGGACCATTATTTTCTGGACTGGAAGCTGTTTCCACTGCCTGGAGCAGGGTATAAACTTGGGGATGTTATGAAAACGGAAAGGCCGGGACATGTCACAGGGGGTGCAGGGACATCTCTGCTGGAGTTCGGGGACATGTAGGTCACTCTGGTACTCCGCTCTGCTTACCAGCCCGTCGGCTCCCCGCGAGGGAGGCCCTTCCTCTTTCCTCGGGTAAAGGCAGCCCTGGGCACGGGCATCCTTGCCATGTGGCTGTGCTCATGGGCAGAGCTGGAGGAGGGTCAGACAGGAGTGGCCGGAGGGGGGAGGCTTTGGCACAGCGGGAGGCGGGAGACCCCTGAATGGTGAGTTCTGTGAGGCTCTTGGCTCATCCACAGGCCGGCTTGGCGCTCTGGAGAGGGCAGCGAGCCTCCCTTAGGGATAAAGCCCAGGTGCCCACGCTGACCTGGAACAAAACTGGCATCTGCTTCGGAAAGAGACCGAGGATGCTGCCAGGCGTGGCAGCAGGGCCAGTCCAACCTGGCTCAGGAAGAGCCCAGGGGAGGGTCAGTGCAGCTGCCTCTCATGCTGGGCATCGCCTCTGCACAGGTGCACACGGCTGCACACAGCCCACTCTGCTGGGGCTGCCATGAGTGGGAGGGGGGTTCCCTTGGACTGAAAGCACGCAAGTAAAGGATTGGGTGCCCCTCTCCCTCTGTATCTCCAATAACATGTGCTCTGGGAGCGTCCGCTCCTGCACATCAGAGCTCGGGTGAAATCGATGAAGCGAGGGGCCCTCAGCTGTCTCACTGACCCGCAGGGTCACTGGTGCATAAGAATATAGCCACCCCGGGAGGTGGAGGGACCTGTCCCCGTCCATGCAGCGTGAGAAAGCACTGCTTTCAAAGAAGCGCCTGGAAGCCCCCGTCACTTCTACCAAAGGTAGTTCTGTTGTTTCCAAGAAATGAGAAGTGACATCCTCCTAGAGATGAGAAATGCGAACTGACGTCTTTGCAGAGGCGGCTGCAGACTGTACTAAGGGAAAGGAGTGTCCCGAGAGAAGGGTGGGCACAGGAAACCAATAAGAAGCATCCAGAAAATCTCAAAAGGCACCCCCGTCTGGGCATAGTGACTGTGGAGGCAGAGCTGTGCTGTCCCACGTCCCGGGACAGCTCTGAAACTGTGTGCTGAGTCCTCGGGAAAGGGTAGGTGGTGCTCTCAGCATCCGAGAAGAATGACAAACTGGAAAGGATTAACACGTTACGCGTTTATTGCTTAAAGGAGAGAACTTTATATGGGAAGCATTCCTGGGTGGATTTTTTGAATACCACATGAATGGAGGGTTAGGGGGGGCCTTGGCTGCCCCATCTCCTCCCTGCTCCTCCTCCTCCAAGGCTGTGCTCTGCCCAGCCTCCGGTGGGGTTGGGGAAGGGAGGGGACTTCCTGCCGCCCCCATGACCCCTGCCCATGGGCCCTCGTCCTCAGGTCTGCCTCTTTGTTGGGCTGTATTATAATGTGATTATCGGCTGGAGCATCTTCTACTTCTTCAAGTCCTTCCAGTACCCACTGCCCTGGAGTGAATGTCCTGTCGTCAGGAATGGGACCATGGCAGGCAAGTACGGGGGCCCCTGAATGTGACCAGCTGGGGACCCCAGCCAGCCCTGTCCCAGGAAGGAGTCAAATGAGCCGAAGAGGCTTAGGCACAGGTTTGGGGTTGCATTGACTTACTGTGTTACCTTGAAGAAGACACCTGCCCTCTCTGATCCTCCTTTCCCCTTCGGATGCCCTCTCACCAGCCTGTAGTTCTTAATGGGATTGAATGAACTAGCGAGTGCAGGTAAAACTCTGCAGATGGGGACTCTTCTTTTTATTTATTTATTTATTTATTTATTTAAAATATATTTTATTGATTTTTACAGAGAGGAAGGAAGAGGGATAGAGAGCTAGAAACATCGATGAGAGAGAAACATCCATCAGCTGCCTCCTGCACACCCCCTACTGGGGATGTGCCCGCCACCCAGGTACATGCCCTTGACCGGAATCGAACCTGGGACCCTTGAGTCCGCAGGCCGACGCTCTATCCACTGAGCCACACCGGTTTCAGCGGGACTCTTCTTTAGCTGCCATCCACTGCCCTGTGCTACACAAACACCATCCTCTCCTGAAGCAGTTTTCATTTGTGTGCCCGTTCCATCAAGGCCTGGGTGATCCATCCCGCCTCGCAGATGGGCAAACCGAGGCCCAGAACAACTTCCCTCGGTCACACCACTGACTTAACCAAGGGAAGGAATCCAGGCCTTCTGCTCCCAGCTCAGGACCTCCCCAAGTTCTGCCTTACCCTTCCTGCCCTCCACAGATGGGCGTGGGCAGGGGTGGCGTGAGCGGGAATAGAGATGAATGCGTCCTGAAGCCTCCCAGGCCCTGTCGGGAGTCCGGGAGTCCTCGGGGTCTTCGATCAGCTGCCCCCTTGCCCCCGCTGCCTGGGTGGGGGTCCAGGCCCCGCCACTGAGGGGGGCCCTGAGGCTCTGCTGCCGTTGCAGTGGTGGAGGCGGAGTGTGAAAAGAGCTCGGCCACCACCTACTTCTGGTACCGAGAGGCCTTGGACATCTCCAACTCCATCTCGGAGAGTGGGGGGCTCAACTGGAAGATGACCCTGTGCCTCCTCGTGGCCTGGACCATTGTGGGTATGGCCGTCGTCAAGGGCATCCAGTCCTCGGGGAAGGTGAGTTGGGAGGGGGCACTCAGACCCCACAGCCTGAGTAAAGGGTGGCGGGCGGGGGGCCAAGAGATCCGAGTCGCCCCACGCAGGGTCCTGTGGGTGGGCTTGGCCTCTGGATGACTCGGGATGAGGTCACAGGCTCCCGAGGAGGCTATGGAGCGTCACTGCTACCGCAACGTTCCTGGTGGACAGCCCCGCGGAGTGGCTCCACACAGGTCTCTGCAGTGCAGACCCGCCGAGCCCCATACGCCTTCTCCCCGCAGTTCATTCCCCTCCAGATAGGCTCATGCGTCTTTGTCACATGTCACTATTCATGCAGTGCCAGGGCTGGAGAGGGCATTAGGGATCCTGCAGCCCAATCCACCCATTTTTCAGGTGAAGAAACTGAGGCCGAGGGAGGAGAAAGCCCCTCCCTGAGATCATACAGCCAGTCTCTGTCCTGGAGCTGGATTAGAGCCTGGCTGGCTGGCTGGGGCCTCGGGTCCTTTTCCAGACTTGATGAGCAAGGAAGCTAAGCCTTTGGAACAGTAGCGTGGTCTCAGCCACCTCCTCTTCCCTCTCTAAAGTCCAAAGTTGTAGCCGAAACTTTGTGGCGCTTATACCTTTGATCCACAACCACCTTATGAGTTAGGAGTTATTGTACCCATTTTACAGATGAGGCAGTGGAGGCATGCCGAGGCTAAGTACATAGCCCAAGCTCACGTGCCTCATAAGTGTCTAGCTGCGGACACGCATGCTCCTGACGGCCACACCGCCTGCCCGGCAGTCCTCCCGGTCTGTTTCAGTGCAGCAAGCATGGTGTGAGCATCTCCTTCGCATGAGGCTCTGTGCCAGGCACATGGGGATATGGAAATGCGCAAGAAACACACATGCTAGAGAGTAGGACATGATTTATCATCACAAGAAGCAGGACCTTCTTCTGATGTTTCTGCTTGGGAGCCATGACTGTCACCTCCTGGAGGCCTTCTGTCAAAGGCCTCTAAGGACAGGGGAGACCCTCGGGCGGCCGCTGGAGCCAGGGACAGAAACGCAGGCTCCAGACATGAAAAAACGGAGGAAGGGAGAGCAAAGGGTTCCTCGCCCCCTGGGCGCCCCGGGGGGTGGGGAGGTTGCAGGCCCAGCCATGCTGACTCCAGCTTTCTGGGCTCCTGTTTCTGCCTGGGCTCCAGGCCAGACATGCGGTGGGGTTGGCCCCGTGCCCAGGGTCCCGGGCTCTGCTTTCTGCAGCTATCAGCGGAGGCTCATGTGCCCCAGCTGTGAGGGGCGGGGAGGTGCCAGCTGCAGGAGGGCCCCGTCCCACGGTGGGTCCCTGTCTTCCCTGCAGGTGATGTATTTCAGCTCCCTCTTCCCCTACGTGGTGCTGGCCTGCTTCCTGGTCCGGGGGCTGCTGCTGCGAGGGGCCGTCGATGGCATCCTGCACATGTTCACGCCCAAGGTAGGCGTTCGGGCACCCCAGCTCCACCGGTCCATCAGCCTTGTGGGGCGTAACACTTCGGGGGACATGCTGGGTGTCAGGCCCTGGAGGGACGCCCTGAGAACGGAGCATGGGCCCTGCCCTCAGGGTCCCAAGGAAAGGGACATCACATTTATTTGGGTGAAATCAGAAGCAGCTTCAGGGAGGAGGTGACACGGGAACTGAGCCTTTGGGAGCAGGTAGGATTTCATGAGTGACAGGATGACATTGCAGTCAAAGGAACCGCGTGAGCATGCATGTGAGAAGCATCGGGCGTGCTTGAGAGAAGTCAGGCTTGGCTGGAGCACAGGGACAGGGAGGGGGGATTCATGGGTGCATCTGTGAAAGCAGAAACCAAGAAGGTGCCTCAGAGAAGGAAGCTCCCCCGTGAACCCCAGGTCAGGAGAACAACGTGACTGTTTATCACAGACCATGGATAGTGACTACCCTCAGCGACTCCATCCACATCTCTCCTTTACTCCTCCCCGTGGCCCAGGGAGGGGGCCAGGCCGGACCCCTGTGCCTGTTTCACATGCCCGCACAGGCGTCCTGAAGATGGTCACCCAGGCTTCCTCCCGGTGGTCTCTGCCCACCGTGTGTCCCTGCCTATTTCCTTTTAGACCACTGGTATAGCTGGCATGTGCCAGTCCACTGAGGAGCAAGAGAATGTCAAATGCAGGTTGGGCTGTCCTTCAAGGTACCCCAAGCAATGGAATTAGTAACCCCGTGGGCAGGCTGAGAAGCCCACCCCCAAATGCCAGCTGACCAGCCGCCAGCAGGGGCCTGGGTCAGAACCCCTCCTAGGTTCAGCATTGGCCCTCCATAGTGCCATGTCACATGTGTATCACACACATACAAGCAGTTACACAGAAAGTTCGTGCAGATCACACAGGGAGAAGAGTCCTGATCCAGTGGGTTTGAAACCCCATCCCCTCCCCCACTCCCCCGTGTGCGCAGCTGTGCACAGCTCCCGGTGTCGGGGGTGGCAATGTGCAGGACACACGGCTCCATCGCCGCCAGACCGCAGGAGCCGGCCCTCGGCATGCTGGGAAGTGACTTCTGAGGTTTCCATGGGAACCACTGCGGAGGTCCACTTTACGAAGCACTTAGTGAATCTCCGGAGGCATGAGTGTGACTCGGGCCACGTGGCTGGCGCGGGTGGTTGTGAACACGTGGTGTCTGACAAAGGAGAAAAATACACACCGGCTTTCTTTGGGGGAAACCAGCCCTCAGAAGAAAGCCGGCTGTTTTATGAATGACTTCAACTCTGTTGCTAGAATCTGCCTCATGCGAACAGCGGAGTCTTTCAGTTTTACTTTACTGAGCTTTGCGAGCAAAGGACAGACTCCAGAGATGGTGGTAAATGTGGAGAAGCACCAGGTCTCCAGATGGGCCCCTGCTGGTGGTAGGAAAGCCGGGGGCTTAATTCCAGGAGCAAGGGAACCGCACTGTACGCCGGCTGCCGGGCCCAGCACAGACAGCGCCGCTCCCATTTCATTCAGACGCTCTTTAAAACATCTTGTTGTTTTATCTCAGGCATATAAGAGTAAACACACACACTTAATAATACAGTAAACATTCTTAAGAAATAAAATGTTACAGATGCCGTATCGTTACAGCTCACTCTGATCCTCACTCTGATCCCACACCCGTCCTCCCCAAAGACAAGCACTATCCTGAACTGGGGTTTATCCTGCTACTACATTAAAGGGTTTTTTTGGTAAAACATACATGCATGTCTGCAAACAACACATAGCCATTTGTGCATACTTCTAAACTTGACATGAATAGCATTATATTATATCAACCTTGTTTTTATTTTTGCTCAGCACTTTTGAGATTTAGCTGCAGTGATATTTGTAGCTCGAGGACATCCGTTTTCGCCGCGGTCTAGTACTCCACTGCAGCACTGAACTCAAAAGGATTGATTTATTCTCTGGGTGACCATCATTTAGGTTTTTCCCAGTGTTCACCGTTGCTAGTCATGCTACAATAAACATGATTGCACAGGTCTTCATTGGCACAGGCTCTCTGGGTGTATGTGTTTGGGAGTGGAACTGCTATCCCAAAGGGTATGCATAGCTTCAGTGTTACTAGATGTTGGCCAAATTGCTCCGAAGAGGTTGCGTCTGTTAACACTCCCACCAGCTGTATATGAGAGTCCCAGTGGCCCCATATTTGTTCGACTTCAGTTATCACCCATCAAATGGGTGCAGAATGGCTGATGTGCATTTTGGACAGCGGCGGTGGGGCGCTCCTTTCCAGCACCCTTTCCTGGATGTTCAGGAAACAGTGTAATCCCACGTTAGCAGGGTCCAGGGTCTTCATGAGGCAAAGTATAAAGAAAGAAATCCAGAAGGCCCTGGAGGATCCAGGTCCCCAAGAACCAGCAGACGTGGTCCCTGACCCACTGAACCTTGTGACTTTCCGTCCGAATGAAACCTGTGGGGTCCATCTTGAGACCTTGCCCACCGAGCAGTTATGGGGCAGCTCCTGCCTTTGACCCTGGAGGGATGTGTTCAACCAGGAAAGGGGGCCTGAAGGTCAGCCACGCCCAAAGCTGCCCAGAGATCAAGTCATGAGGACTGAGAAATGGCCGGAGCACTTGGCCACAGAGGGGTCACGTGATCTTGACAAGAGCAGTTGAGGTGGTGGCGTGCTGGGGACAGTCACCTAGTAATGGGTTCACGGGAACATTGAAGGTGAGAACTTGAAGACAAGGGGTAGAAACCACTTATTTTCAGGAGTTTTGCTGTAACGGGGCACAGACATGAGAAGTGGGGTGCTAACTGGACAAGGCCATGGGATCAAAGGTGTTATTTCAGAATTTTATATAAAAATAAGCCATCAGACACGGCTGGCGGGGTTGGAAAACAGTGCAGCTGCTCTGGAAGAACAATCTGGCAGTTCCTCAAAAGGTTAGACAGCATTAGCATGTGACCTAGCAGCTCTACTCCTGGGCACACATCCAAGAGTGCTGAAAACATATGTCCACACGAAAACTTGTACACAAGTGTTCATGCACCATTGTTCGCAACAGCCAAACAGCAGAAGCAACTCAAATACCCATCAATGGACGAATGGAAAAGTGAAGAACGGCATATCCGTGCAATGGACTCCTTACCCAGTCATCGGAAGGAGTGCGGTTCCCATTCATGTGTGGGTGAGCCTTGAAGACATTATGCTAAATGAAGGAAGCCATTCATAAAAGACCACATGTCTTATGATTCCATTTACACGAAACATCCGGAACAGGCAAATCTGTAGAGACAGAAAGCAGATCAGGGCTGGGTTTGTGGCAGGTTGGGGGAGAAGTGGGGAGTGACCGCTACCCGGTACAGCTTTCTTTTCGGGGTGCTGAAGGTGCTCTAACACTGATTATGGTCATCAAGGCTGCTCCATGTTCTGAAACCTACTGTGGTAACGGCGGTTGAGGTGTGTTCCGAGACTCCGTTTCCAATATGGGGGGGGGGTGTTCCTCACGCCTCCAACAAGCGCTTCTCGGGAACCAGCTGGGAGTCTGAGAACTCGGCTCAATTCCATTAACATTTCCCAGGTTAGGAGTTCAGTCCTACAAGGCCACCCTCCCCAGACACCAGTCACAAGCCTGGGATGTCACCTGGACTTCTGACCTGCTGGCTAGAAATAAGAGGTTCCCATGACCCCCTCCTGGGGCTCCATTAGTTTGCTAGAAAGGCTCCTGGAACTCAGACGTGGTACTAGATCACCGGTTTATGATAAAAGGCTATCACTCAGGAAAAGGCAGACGGAAGAGCTGCCTAGGGCAAAGAACAGGGTGGGAGCTCCCATGCCCTGCAGGTGAGCTACTCTCCCCTCATCTCCGCCTGTTCGCCAGCCTGGAAGCTCTGGCGCCCAGTCCTCTGGTTTCTGTGGAGAATTCATTATGTAGACATGATGGATGGAATCATTGGCCACTGAGGACGGATTCAACCTCCAGTCCCTCTCTCCTCCCTGATGTCAGGGTGGGGGAGAAAGTTCCAACCTTCTAATCACTGGTGGGTTTTCCTGGCAACCAGCCCCCCTCCTTAGTTGGGTCCAAAAGCCACCTCACTCACCTGACACAAGGCACCTTTATCTCTCTCCACGCATAGGACATGCGAGGGTTGCAGGAACTGGGAGGGGACTGTGGATGAAGACCAAGTGTCTCATCATCACAGTACCGCAGCGCACAGCTCTGAGACGTGCTAGAAACCACTGGATCACACACCAAACAAATCCCGGAAAGGGGGAGTCCGTGCCGTCAGAAGGCGACCAGTGTCCTTGAATAAGCAGGGGAGATGGGACCCCGTGCCCCAGGGGGGAAATGGATCTTAGTGGGGAGCACACCCTGTCCCCGTAGGCCAGCCTGCGGGCATAGACACTGGCAGCTGAGGGGCTGTGGTGAGGTGTTGCTCATGGTGGGTGTCTATGGTGCCATTTTTCTGAGAGGAAGCAGCAAGGTCACCAGCTGAGTTAGAATGAGGGAGGAGGGCTGGAGCCTCAGGAGTGAGTGTGAGGAACTGCATGAGGTGGGGAATGTGTGTGGCACACAGGGCTCCCAGAGGTCAGGGGTCAGGAGTGTGCAGTAGGCTGGGCCAGCGTGTGCTTAGAATGATCATGTGTTTTGCAATGCGCAGTGCTTCCTATGTGCCAGCGCTGTGAAATGCACCTCCCGTGCATTTGCTCTTTAAGCTCATACCAGCCCTAGAGGTAGGCATTGCTGTTACCACCATGGACATCTCCGGTGTGGACAGTAGGGGAGGAAGGGGGAGAGATACACACAGGCCTGTACACACATATCTACACTAATAAAAGAGAAATATGCAAATTGACTGTACATCCACAATGTCCACCAGCCAATCAGTGCATATGCAAATTAACCAAACAAAGATGGAAGGTTAATTTGCATATATAGGCATGGAGTGAAGACTAAAGAGGCTTGGCTTCTCCGCTGCGGCCTGAGCGAAGGCCTGGGTCCCGGGTGCCGGAGGAAAACGGGTGCCGACAGCCAGGGGAAGGAAGGCCTATTGTACGAATCTTTGTGCAACAGGCCTCTAGTGTGTGTATAAATACGCTGACATATGCATTAAACAAAACTGACGTCATGGTTATGTCCAGGGAGGTAGCAGGGCGTCTGGGATACTGAGGTGAGGAGAGGGAGACCTTACTGTGGACCTTTTTCCGCCTGTTGGTTTTGAACCACATGACTGTGTTACCTATAAGCGGTCACCATGGAAGGAGCCATGCCAGCCTCTGGGTTGGGATCAGCACAAGCTGAGCTCCGGGCATCGCCGCCTCTGGGTCTGGGCATGTGGGTGGTCCTCACAGTGAGCGGACTGGTCATGGGGTCCAGGGTGTGCAAGGATTGTTAGAGAAGAGGGGTGGCTCCCTGCAAGTCCCAGAGGAAGTTCGTGGTGGGACTTGCAGGCTCCCACAGCTAGAGTGGCTCTGAGCAGGACCAGGCAGCCCAGCCTCGCCACCAGAGGGCGGGCTCAGAGCCAGGTGATGGGGCCAGATCCCAGCTTATGGCTCAGCAGCTGGAGGGCAGGTTCCTCACCCCCTCAGGGCCTCAGTTTCCTCAGCTGCTAGATGGGGTGAACATGGTGGCTCCATCACAGTTGTCAGGGCAGTGTAGGACTGCTGCTGGGTACAGAGTGCGCTGTGAGCGTTAGCGAGTATTGCTCTGTCCCTCGTGAAGGTGACACTGCCTGTAGGCAGTGGGAGCCCGGTGCTCCGGTGCCACCTGGTGTCCTGCAGTCTGTCTGGCTCTCGCACCGGCTGGGGCCTCGCAGGGCAGGGAACAAGGGCATGTGCTCCGGTCACGAGCCGCTCCGGCTGGGCGCTCGGCAGCTGCCTGTGAATTCAAAAAGCATCTTCGTGCCACTGAGCCAAATGCCACGAACACCTTGTTCCCTGTGCGAGGCAGTGACTCAGCCATGGTGCCAAGGAAGTGATGGGAAGCTGTTGCTCTGTTTGCGGGGGAGGGGGGGCGCCCCGAAAAGGGTGTGAGCCTCGTCTTCGGTGGGGCAGCCGGTTCCCACCTCTGCAGTCACACTCTGATGTCCCGAAAGGACACTGAGCTTCCTAAGGTCGGGCCTTGGGTTCATTCTCTGTTGACACTGTGATCAAGACCTTGTTGACGTCATGTGCCATCGCCCAGCAACCCTGAAGGAGCCCCTTTAAGTCAAGGAACAGCAAGCCTTCAGCTCAGGTCACTTTAGGACACAGGTCAGCTCTGCCTGTCTGCCCGCGCCTCCCCCTCCCCCGCCCCCAACTCTTTCCTTCCCTTCCATGTGCCAGGCACTGCTCATGCAAAGACAGCAAGTGGGCTCCATCCCTCAGAAGCACAAAGCATAGACAGGAAGATGACACACACACCAATAATTCCGGTGTTACCGAGGGCTGTGAGAGCCCAGGACCATGACTAGCTCTGCTAGAGGCCGTCAGGAAAAGCTTCAGAGCGGAGGCGATATGTGTGCTGGGTTTTGAGATATAAATAGGAGTTCACCAAACAGCGAGTAGGAGGAAGGAAATTCCAGGCAGAGAGAACAGCCTGGGCAAAGACCACAGGTAGGCGATCATGATGCTTTTGAAGAATGGCGCACAATTTACTTTCCTTATTTATTATTATTATTATTATTTTAAATATGTTCTTATTGATTTCAGAGAGGAAGGAAGAGGAGACAGAAACATCAGTGATGAGAGAGAATCATTGATCTGGTCGGAGCCCACAACCCGGGCATGTGCCCTGACCGGGAATGGAACCTTGACCTGGTTCATAGGTTGCCGCTGAGTCACACTGGCTTGGCTGGCGCACAATTTAAAACTTACGAATTGTGTATTTCTGGAATATTCCATTTAATATTTTCAAACTGCAGTTGACCATGGACAGCAAAACCACAGATAAGGGAGGATGACTATGATTTTCCTTTGTTTTAATCTTCACATTTCTATTGGGAGCATGGATAGGCCCCAGTTCCTTATTCACAATGCCCGAACCCAAACAGCCCTGAAAAATGCAAGTGGTTTTCTTTCTCTGGGAGGGAACTCATTTTGTGGCGAAAGGACCTGGAGGCTATTTATAGTCCTCACTGATGTGCTGGTGTGAACGGCCATATTCTGCGGCAGAAACGCGAGCGAATGCGTTTGAGTACAGGTTTGTCCCAGCCCCGCTCAGGGTGGTATGTAGCTCTGTGGCATACGCACCGTATTACCTTTTGACAATAAAATGAGAACCGAACCCTGATTTCCAAAACCAGCCTGGCCCCAGACATTTGAGTAAGGAAGCCTGGATCACTTTTGGGATGAAGGCGCCTGCTCCATCTCTCTGGTGGTCTCGCTCTCTGTGCTGGGACCAGCAGACACCGCGTTCCCCTGTCTGCACATTCAGACCTCCCTCCCAGCCCCCCCCCGGCCCCCAGCAGGTGATTTCGCCTCCTGCTTTACAGCCACCTGAGTCAGGAGACTGTGGTAGGAGGGCACCATGGCCTGGCAGGTGGTGGTCTATGTTTTAGAGACCCCCCTGCCCTGACTAGCGAGCTCCAGTACTCATTTCCCCTTTAGGCCTCAGTTTACTCTTTCAGCGGTCCCTGCCCCTGCCCCGCCCCCCAGACTTCTCTGTCTCTACCAGGTCAGAGGCATTTGCTGGATTACAGGCTGCTACGTTCCGGGCATGACTGCTGGCTATACATTTGATTCTCACAGTCACTCTGGGAGGGAGACTCGACTATTATTCCCACTTTTCAGATAAGAAAACTGAGGCTCATAAAACAGGCACTACCACTTGCCAAATCCTCTGGGCCGGCCGAGTGAAGGCGGAAGTCAGATTTAGAGCTGGATCTGTCTGACTCTAAAGCCCTGTGCCGGCCCACGCCTGGTCCCTGCTTTGCATAACAAACAGTAGGAGGAGACGGGATGGGAAAAGTCTTGGAAAGTTGCCCCTGGCCAGTGGTTGGCAAACTCATTAGTCAACAGAGCCAAATATCAACAGGACAACGATTGAAATTTCTTTGGAGAGCCACATTTTTTAAACTTAAACATCTTCTAACGCCACTTCTTCAAAATAGACTCGCCCAGGCCGTGGTATTTTGTGGAAGAGCCACACTCAAGGGACCCAAGAGCCGCATGTGGCTCTCGAGCTGCAGTTTGCCGACCACAGCCCCAGGCTGTCTACATACTGTGTGGCTCAGCCTCCTGAAGGGCCTGAGAGCAGACTGTGTGGCTCAGCCTCCTGAAGGGCCTGAGAGCAGACAGGTCAGGCAGGGGCTTCCCCTCTGGACCGGTCTTGGATCTGTGCTTCAGGTTGGGTGAGCGAGGTGGGGTTCCTCTGTGACCTGGGGCATGTCGGTGTGTAAGAGTGAACCTTTTATTCCCGGGACAAGGGAGAGCAGGTGGGCAGGAGGAAGAGGGTGGTGTCTTTGTTTCTGGTTTGAGGTGGAGGAGGTCTCAGGGAGACCCTGATGCTCTCAGTTCTCCGGCTGCACGCTGGATGACTCTAGGAGACACCATTCACACTCTAGTCTAAGTGAGTGGCACGCCCTAGGGTTGTGCACTGCACTTCCTGTCTGATGGCCCTGGAGATGCTCCTTCGCGAGATAGCTCCGTGGGAAGCAGCGACCGCAGTTAGATGATCAGGGAACTGACTGTACGTGTGTGCGTCTGTTCTGTCGTACCTCAGCCTGGCAATGATCCTCTCCCAGGATGCTCTTGGTATCTGCGTTTTACCGGGGGACACAGTTCCAGGGGTTAGGGGACATGCCCCAGGCCACACAGCCGCCGAGCTTTCCCACGGTGCCTCAGTGCCTCTGAACTGGTTGAGGCTGAGGAAAGGGGGCTTGGCGGGAACTCTGTTGCACCTGGATGAAACCGTTACTGTGTGTCTCTTTTCCTCCCCTGCCATGGCCCCCTCCCGCATAGCTGGACAAGATGCTGGACCCGCAGGTGTGGCGGGAGGCGGCCACGCAGGTCTTCTTTGCCCTGGGGCTGGGTTTCGGGGGCGTCATCGCCTTCTCCAGCTACAACAAGCAGGACAACAACTGCCACTTCGACGCTGCCCTGGTGGCCTTGATCAACTTCTTCACCTCGGTGCTGGCCACCCTCGTGGTGTTTGCTGTGCTGGGCTTCAAGGCCAACATCATGAATGAGAAATGCGTGGTTGAGTAGGTGGCACCTCCTCCTGCCCTTTCTCTTCCCTGTCCACCCTGCCAGGAGGGGCGGGCGGGCTATGGATGGGGAGTCCCTGTCCCCGGGCTCTCCATCCCCAGCCCTGGACCACAAGGTCTGTGGATGGGGAGTCCCTGTCCCCAGGGCTCTCCATCCCCAGCCCTAGACCACAAGGGCAGACGCCTCTGCTGATGGCCAGCGGGTCCCGCCTGGGTGCCGGGGAGGTGCCCCCAGGTTCGTGCTCACCGCTGCCTTTTTACCCCGTCTTCTCCCCTTTATGTTGCAGGAATGCTGAGAAAATCCTGGGGTACCTCCACACCAACGTCCTGAGCCAGGACCTCATCCCTCCCCACGTCAATTTCTCCCACCTGACCACCAAGGACTACTCGGAGATGTACAAGGTCATCATGACCGTGAAGGAGGACCATTTCTCAGCCCTGGGCCTTGACCCCTGCCTGCTGGAGGACGAGCTGGACAAGGTGTGGGACGGGCTGGGAGGCAGACAGGCCAGGGGTGGCTGGGGCTTGGGTGCGGGCTCCAGAAAGCCACCAGGGACCCATTCATTTACTTGATAAGCAAGGACCTTATTGTCATGTGTCCAGGGAAGGAGAGAGGAAAGGTCTCAGCCCAAACCCCTGCCCTGAGGTCGGTTGAGCCCTGGTGAGCAGGGGCCCAGCATTACTGCAGTTGTCCTCTACCTCGCCTGCCCATCGGGTCACCTGGGGTTTTATAAAACCCTGATACCCGGCTTTACCTCCCGACCAATCAAATCGCTGTCCCTGGGCTGATCCAGGCATCGGTGTTTTTAAAGGCTCCACTGTGATCATGGGGCAGCCCGGCTGAGATCACCACATTCAGGTCTGGAGTTCAGAGCTGGGAGCAATCAGGGAAGGCTTCTCCGAGGAGGAGAGTCTTGAGCTGGGTGTGTTGCTAAAGGGGCGCGTCTTCATCTGAATTGCCTGGGGTCCTTGTACACCTTGCAGATTCCAGACCCCACCGCCCAACTCCTGAACTGGCTGGTGGTTTACTGCCTGGGTGGGGGAAGGATTCTGCTGCAAACGCAAACCTGCGCCCTGCTGGCGAAAGCAGCGGGATGGAGGTGGGGGTGGGGACCCCTGGGAAGAGGGAAGCGTTGATCCTAAAGCTCTGAGGGCAGAGATAACGAAGCAAGGGGCTCCCAGGTTGGGCGAGGGCCCTCACTGAGGCCTGGCCCTCCTCCCGCACCCGCAGTCCGTGCAGGGCACGGGCCTGGCCTTCATCGCCTTCACTGAGGCCATGACGCACTTCCCCGCCTCCCCGTTCTGGTCCGTCATGTTCTTCCTGATGCTCATCAACCTGGGCCTGGGCAGCATGATCGGGACCATGGCGGGCATCACCACGCCCATCATCGACACCTTCAAGGTGCCCAAGGAGATGTTCACAGGTACCTCCTGGCAGCCCCCCGCCCTTGGGAACGACGGGGTGTGGCTCTGACGGAGAAACCCTGGGTTCTGACCGAGTCACTCCTGACCCACAGGGCCGGGCCTGCTGCAGGGTGGGCTGTAGGTCTGGTGGGGGTGGGGGGGCGTGGAAGGGGCCTGGGTGTCCCCAAGAGCCCCGGGCCTGCCCACCGCACCCTTGCCCCCACACCGGCCTCCGGCTCTCTGTAGTGGGCTGCTGTGTCTTTGCATTCTTCGTGGGGCTGTTGTTCGTCCAGCGCTCAGGAAACTACTTTGTCACCATGTTTGACGACTACTCGGCCACCCTGCCGCTCACTGTCATCGTCATCCTCGAGAACATCGCTGTGGCCTGGATCTATGGGACCAAGAAGTAAGGGGCGTGGGGGGTGGGGGCAGGAGTGGCTCCCCCCTTCCTGGGAGCGCTGTTTCCCATGGCCCCGAGTGGGGCCGAGTGCGGCCCGGGTCCCAGAGTCAGGAAACCAGAGCCGGAGGTGCTCCTGCAGATCATGTAGAGATGAAGACTCAGAGAGGGCCGCGCTGGTCGGGCTGCGGGCGCAAGTCTCCTGGGTTCGGGTCCCGCCGTCACCCTAAACTGCCTGAATGCTCACAGCACCTTTCCTGGGTACCACTCCTCAAAATTCAGTGAAGCTTAAAGCACCTAGTTGGTGTACAGGGGCCCCTGCCCTCCGCACTCATGGACTTCAGCAGCCCTACTCAGCGTTAAGGCTATTTACACAGGGGGTGAGGCAGGGCGTGGTTTGGGCCCTCCGCCTGGGGTCCGGTGAGTAAGAGAATTCAGCAATAAGAAGGGATTAGGTTTCGTGGCCTGAGCCAAGGACAGCGCCTGGCCTCATCGCTCATTTGAGAGCCAATCTGTACTCCCAGAAAGCCCTGCAGCTAGGTCCCTCTCACTCACTCAGCCCTCCCCTCCCCGATGTCTGGACCTGGCCTTAGAATCAGGCTCTCTCACTGTCGCTGATCCAGACACCCACTTCCTGGGACAGGGCAGGGGGCGGTGACAAGGCAGGGAGCAGCCGTGAGCAGGGCTGGGACACGCTGCTTGGCGGTGCTGACCTCGGCAGCCTGGGGAAGCCCCCGTGCCCCTTCTCGGAATGTTATTTTTAAATGCATATGATAAAATAGATAGTAGTGTACAGGCAACTCGTTATGTTAACAATGAGCAAAATCCTGTTTCAAATCTGAGATGTAGTGATATCTGTGTACTTTATTTTTTTTAATATGTTTTTATTGACTTCAGAGAGGAAGGGAGAGGGAGAGAGATAGAAACATCAATGATGAGAGAGAATCATGGATCAGCTGCCTCCTGCAGGCCCCCTACTGGGGATCAAGCTTACAACCCGGGCCTGTGCCCTGACCAGGAATTGAACCGTGACCTCCTGGTTCATACCAGCCGGGCTCTTACTTTATTTTTACTGCATCACGTTACAAGATCTAGCTGTGGGCTTAATAACAATGGTAACTTCAAAGCAGCTATGAGCATGAGTGATATCAGTAGGTATCTTCAGTTGTAACGTGATAGGACATATCTGAGATTTAATCACCTGCTGGCAGTCACAGGAACTGCTAACACTACGGTGGTTGTTTGCACTTGTAATAGAAGAAATGCAAGATTTCGGTTAGGTGTTATGGAGGTAGGGATGATTTTTTTAAATGCCATTCGTGGGCACAGTCTGCTACACCTCCCCCCTCTGCCCCCCCCCCCCCCCCCCCGCCCCGAATTCCCACCCACAGGCAGGGTAGTTAGCAACCCCTTGTCAGGGCAGCCTTCTGGACACTAGGGAAGTGCACTTTCCCCTCTTTTCCAGCAGGGGGAGTCTAGAGCCAGGCCAGTGCGAGTGGGGGTGGGGGCTGCCCAGAGCACAAAACCCTCTGTGCCCGCCTGCCAGGCAGAGTGTGTCCTGCGGGTGGTATTAGATCCTGGGTGGGGTGTGGTTTGATACAGTCAGAGGATCTTAGAGGAAGACAGCAGAGCCTGCCCAGCAGCCAGCCGGCCACAGATGATACACCGGGAGCACTGAATGTGAAGAATGGGTGGGATGGTCAGAGAAGGCTTCCTGGAGGAGGAGGCTGTGGAGGAATACGCAGGCACAGTGGGCGTGCCAGCTTCCGGCCCTCTGCTGCCCCTGGCAGGTTCATGCAGGAGCTGACGGAGATGCTGGGCTTCCGGCCCTACCGTTTCTACTTCTACATGTGGAAGTTCGTGTCTCCCCTGTGCATGGCTGTGCTCACCACGGCCAGCGTCATCCAGCTGGGGGTCACGCCCCCAGGGTACAGCGCCTGGATCAAAGAGGAGGTGAGGGGTGGCAGCCCGGGGCCCGGGGACATGGGGACCTTCCCGGGCCTTTAATATAACAGGTGATAGAGGTCACTCCTAGTGGGGCAATTGCTGTGTGCCAGGCCTGCGGGGGGCATTGCACACCTGACTGTAACCTTTCCAGCAACCTAGGGCGAGGTGGCGTCATCCCTGTGGTGCAGACAGGGAAACCGAGGGTCGAAAGGCTGACGCGCTTGTCCATCTTTCCAACCTGTGTTTTCTGGCCCTGGTGTGGATGGAGTCACCCACCCTTTGTGCAAGTGTAGACACTGGGGCGCAGGTGACCGGCTAACTCCAGTAGCAGTCCCTGCTGCCCCTCATCTCTGCTGGCGCCAGGCAGTGGGTGGGATGGGGAGAGGGCGGAAGAGGGGCCCTGAGTGGGTGAGGTGTGACAGTGCCGGGCACCGGCCCTCACCCCTGCCCGCCCCCGGCCCTCACCCCTGCCCGCCCCCAGGCTGCCGAGCACTATCTGTATTTCCCTGACTGGGCCATGGCGCTCCTGATCCTCCTCATCGTCGTGGCGACCCTGCCCATCCCCGTGGTGTTCGTCCTGAGGCACTTCCACCTGCTGTCCGACGGCTCCAACACCCTGTCCGTGTCCTACAAGAAGGGCCGCATGATGAAGGACATCTCCAACCTGGAGGAGAATGACGAGACCCGCTTCATCCTCAGCAAGGTGCCCAGCGAGGCGCCCTCCCCCATGCCCACCCACCGCTCCTACCTGGGGCCCGGCAGCACGTCACCCCTGGAGCCCAGCAGCAACCCCAACGGACGCTATGGGAGCGGCTACCTCCTGGCCAGCACCCCGGAATCGGAGCTGTGACCACTGGCCCCACCATGCCCGCCCCTCGCCCAACCCAGCCAGCCCCCGCCCCGCCTGGCCACTCTTCCAGGAGAGGGGCTGCCCTGCCTCATCCCCCAGCCCGTTCTGCACCCCAGACCTGAGCGGGGGCTGCGCCATCCAACCCTCCGAGATCCTATCACCACATGGCAGCCGAGTAACTGGAACAGTCCGGAAGTTCTGACTCCCATTTAGGGGAGACTCCCAGGGGCCACTTTCAGGGTCACCCCTCCCTTCTGTCCCCCTAACCTGCTGCCTGCAGACCTTGGTCTCAGAGCTCTCGTGCTGCCAGGTGGTGGGGTGGTGACAGCCACCGGGGTGGGGCGGGTATCCCAGAGGCTGCCTGGTTGAAGGTGGGGGGTGGGACAGATGTGCCAGGACCCGGGGCTCAGCTTGGGGTGGGCTCCTTTGTGTGAGGCAGGTGGTACCCAGGCAGCAGAGGGGCGGGGGCTCCTCCCCCCCTCAGCTTTGGGTGGGAGCTCCGATGCCCTAGGCCATGCCTGGGGGTGGAGGGGTGCTCCTGCATCTCGCCTGGGAGGGCCACGACTAGGTCCGAACCCCTCACGCCTCCCCTGGGGCTTAGCGTCTCCCTGTCCCCTCCCCGCCCCAGCCCCATCCTGGAGCCGAGTGGTGGCCTCTGCCTTTCCCTCGAGTCCCAGAGCACACTCGTCCACAGCACAATTAGGGTGGTTTGGAGCACAATTGCAAAGCACATCCCCTCCTCTCACCTGGGACCCAACTTTCTCGCTAGTGGCAGCTTCTTCCTGGAACGGGGTTCCTGGAGTTCGGGGCCCTCGTCCAGGAAGCCTGGCACCTGGGAAAGAGATCATCCCACTGCCCTTCTGGGCCGCCACTCCCCCTCTGTTATGTAAGCACAGCTACCCAGTCCATGGCCACATGGTCGGGGCCACAGACAGTGCTGTGGGCGCTGAAGGCTGCCAAGGGGAGGGGCTGGGTGTCTGTGTCCCACCCCCACTCTTCCCTTCCAGCCTACCCTGGAATAGAACCTGACCAGAGAACAAATGTCTGCAGAGGGATGGATGGGACAATGGAAGGATGGATGGATGAATGATGGATGGATGGATGGATGGATGGGCCGAGGGAAGGATGGATGGATAGGCTGAGGGAAGGATGGATGGATGGATGGATGGATGGATGGATGGATGGAAGGATGGGCCAATGGAAGGATGGGTGGATGGATGGATGGATAGATGATGGATGGATGGATGGGTAAGTGGATGGAAGGTAGGAAGGAAGGAAAACTGGCTGGGACAGCAAACCTCTTTGAGAGCTGTGGTGGGCAGGGAGGGCCCAGGCCTGGGTGCCATGACAGAAGGTCCTGAGTCACTACTGCTCTCAGCACTGGGGGGCAAGGGGAGGACAGACTAGGCCCAGGTTCCCTTATTTGCCCCTTAGTTTCTTTCGTGCCCCCCCCTCTTGCCTGGGGATCCATCCCCCCGCCCCACAATCTCCCTTACTCACCCCTCCCTCAGCCCTCCTGTCCTTCCTGTGAGGGGAGAGGGAGGCCCACATCTCCCCAGAGACATGAGCCTTTGGGGCATAATAGGCCACCTTAGGCCCCACCCCTGACAACACCTCCTACCGGGCCCCATGCCTAGTCCCACCAACTCAGCAGCAGGAAGGGCAAGGCCCAGGAGAGACATCCTATATATACTCCTCTGTGTATTCTATTTCTATTGTATATGCAATCTGTACATGTGGGTGTAAATGCTGTTAAAGGACAACCCAATATACTGTGGCTGCTGGACTATTTTCACCCTCAGTGCTGCACAGATCTATTTTCATTGTATATTTGATATATTTTTAATTTTGTAGCTTGTGGCCGGGCCAGGCCCCAGCCCGCCAGCCTGGGACAGGGGTGTGGTCCCTGTGGGCTGGTGCACTCCTAGCCTTTTGCTGTGGCCGGGCCTGTCCGGCTCTATCTCTGCTGTGTTAGTCGTAGGGCCCAGAGCTTGGTGTGTGTGCGTGTATGTGTGTGATGTGTGCACATTCGTGGGTGTGGGTGTGTGTGGGTGCTGATTTGTAAACCCCAGTGTCCCCCATGTCCTGGAGACCCCACTGCCCTCCCTGCCTCCCCCTCCTCTCAGCCAGGCTTCCAGGACTGCAGGAAGCCCCTGCTATGGGGAAAGCAGCCCATCCTTGCTGGTGACACCACTGGGCTCCCAGAAACAGGGAAGTAGGGGCCTTGGGGAAGGAGCTCCCCAATTCATTTTCCAGTCACCTTTTTGCTGTCTCCACAAGAGTCACAAGCTCTTTATCCTGACAGAAGACTGGGCTCCTTAAGCAGGTGAGACCCCCAAGAGGGACCCTCACAGCGCCCTGCCCTGCATTTATCTCTGAGACAGTCCTGACCGTGTTCAGAAGGGACCCACTGCCTATTGCCTGCGCTATTCACACACACCTTTGCTCACTCCTTAGTGGGGTGAGGCTGGGGCAGGTAGGGCCTCTGATGAGGTAAGATCCGGCCCTAGATTTCCTGGGGGAGCAGGAAGTGGGCCTATATCCCTGCACAGGGTCCTCAACCCCCACTAGCCCCGCAGGAGACAGCGACTCCAGGGCGGGGTGTGCTTGAGAGAGTCCCCGGTCCCTGCCCCTCAGCCTGATCACCAGCTTCTTGCTCAGGGAGCCGACTCCGCTGAGGCAGCTTGAAGCCCCAGGCCCAGAGCGGGCCGACAGCGGGGCACCCAAGTTGATACCAATGAGCTTGGCTTTGCCCTCCAGCAATAAATCTGCGGAGACTGTTGCTTTCCCAGTGCCGGGAGGCACCTCCTGAGCCAGCCTGCACGGCCGTGAGGCTGGGGGCCGGAGGCTGTGTGGTCCCAGGCCAGCAGGGCTGCAGTATTACGGGCAGGGGCTGCCTTCTGCTCATCCTCACAGCCACACCCCTGCCACTGCCTCCCCACAGAGAAGAGACTGAACCTGTTGGAAGGCACCTGACGCCCTGAACATCCATGAGGCCCCAAAACTGGAGACCTACTGTCTCTTTCCTGAGGCCTAATGACTGGGGCTGGGGAGGGGGGCCAGGGTCCCTCCTCACCCCGAGCGCTGCTGGGCACAGGCCCAAGTGCATACAGCGAGCATCACTTTAGGTCCTGGCGCAAGTTCATGGCTAGCAGAGCCCTGGGTAGGTCAAGACCACTCAGCCCAGGGGAGGGGACGAGGCATTGTCACCCTGGAGCCCCCTTCCTCTCTATCCCCCCCCCCCCACCATGGTGTGCAATAAAGTATCTCTTCTTAGCAGTCCCCTCTTGCCTTTCTGACCTGCCAGGATCAGGGACGGGATGGGGCAGCACTGGGGTAAAAGCTTTGATGGGATGCTGTGGGAGCTGTGGGTGTGGCTGGCTGGGACTTGGGGAGGAGGAGGAGGGACATATATTTATTCTCCAAGAATTGTCTGGGTGTCCTTCCAGCAGGCCTGTTGGGCTCCAAGGACTCTACACATCCACTCCCATTGGATGTTTGCAACAGCTGTCTGAGGAAGACGGCCGACCTTTGAACAACGTGGGGTTGAACTGGACGGCACCACTTATACGTGGGTTTTCCCCCAATAAACACACAGCTAGCCCTTCATACCCATGGGTTTCCCATCTATGAATTCGGCCAACCGAAGACAGAATTTAAAAAAAAATTTTTTTTATTAACTTCAGAGAGGAAGAGAGAGGGAGAGAGAGAAACATCAGTGATGAGAGAGAATCATTGATCGGTTGCCTCCTGCACGCCCCACACTGGGGATCAAGCCTGCGACCCAGGCATATGCCCTAACAGGGCATCGAACCGTGACCTCCTGGTTCCTAGGTTGACATCTGCATCTGGGAAGCTTGGCGCACTGTCCTGTGTCCCTTTCTCTAAGGGACCTGACTCTACAGGGGTTTTGATTGCCCTGTTCAAGGGTCGGCTTGGTGGCCAGGGTTTTGTCGTCCATTTGAGGAACATGAGGCCCCATTGATCTGAGGACGGTGTTTAGTGTCCATCTCTGGGGCTTTGATCCTTACTGCCAGGAAGAGCTCTCTGCCTGCCAGTTCGGGGGGTGGGGGGTGGGGGGTGGGGGTGGGGTTGGGGGGGTGTGGATACCCACCTCAGGGAGGGGCTGGGGCTGGGCAGGGTGAGAGCCAGGTAAGGGACAGCAGGGTTCCTTGGAGCAAGCCATGTTCTAAGTCGTGAGAGAGCGGCCCCTCTCTTCAAACAGAAGGTAAAGATGACATAGGGAATTTGTCATTATCTATTTTCTCACATTTCAATCTCAAGTGTTTAGTAAGCACCTGAGGAGCTGCGGGTAGGGGGAAGTGCTGCTTCGTGCCTCGCCCTCAAGGAGCACAGACTGGTTCTGGGGGAGGGGGAAGGCTCCCCCACCCGCCACGGCACCCCTCTCCAGCCTGGAATGAGCTGCCAGCCAAGGTCCCCCCAGGGACTCTATTTCCTTCTCCTGCCGGAGGAGACCGTGTTGTTCCAGGAACGGCCAGCAGGTGGCAGGAAAACCTTTCTATGCAGAGCTTGGTCCCCTTGTCCTCCATCCCTTACTCCTGTGTGGATTAGACTATTCCTTGAACAAACACTTATTTTTATAATTGATTTTGTTTTTAGAGAGAGGAAGGGAGGGAGATAGAAACATCGACTTGTTGTTCCACTTACTCACGCATTTATTGGTTGATTCTTGGATGTGCCCTGAGGGGGAGGGCGGGGATTGAACCCAGCAACATTGGCCTCATGGGACGAGGCCCCAACCAACTGAGCTACCCCGCCAGGGCTGAACCAACATTTATTAAGCATCCACTGTAACAGGCTCTGTGCCCGCCATGGCTACACAAGGATAAATCATTCCCGTTGTCCTGAGTGGGGGAAAGGGAAGGGAACCCCTTCCCCCCAAGCCCCCCCCTCCCCGACCCCAAATCTCCCCATATGTCTCTCAAACAGGGGAACATCTTGGTGCTGGAAATGTCACACCTTGAAAATTTATTCAACCCTGTGGTTGAAGGTAATGTGTTTGGTTGAAGTGTCAACCCTCCTATCAGGAGGGACACACAAACCCCCTAAGAAGCAGCCTAACACGGGCTTGGGTTTGAGGGCGTGCGGAGCCAGACTTCCCAACTTCAAGTTCAAATGCCAGCTAGGCCTTCTGCTTCCTGGGAGACCAAGGCCTCGGCGCTTACATTTCCTAGTCTGTAAAACAAGTAAAATTAATGGATTGAAATGAGACAAGCATATTGCTGTGTTCAGGTTACCCCAAATCTTAGTGGCTTAAAACAACGTTTTATTATATCCCGTGGTGTTTTGAGTGAGGGATTCAGGCAGGGCTTGTCTGAGTGGCTCTGCTGGTATCAACTGAGGTCAGACAGGCTGGTCCGGAGGGTCCACAGCAGCCTCGCTCGTGCTCATCCAGATGGCTGGCACCTCGGGACAATGGCTGCAAGGCTGGGCTCAGAGTGTCACCAGAGGGGCGTCCGCACTGGCCTTGGGAGCGTCGCTCATCTCCGGGTGGCAGACTCCTTCTGTGATGGCTCAGGGTGCCCGAGAGGCCATTTCCAGGGACAAGAGGTGCCCCTCCCTCTGCTCTCCCATCCCACTGCCTCATCGGGTCCATGCATCGAGTGCTCTTGTTACAGAAGACCAGAAAAAACCAAGCCATGCTTAGAGAAAGGGAGTTACATTTTATTAAGGGCAGGGCCAGAGAAAAATGTGCCTTTCAAATTCTGGGCCCCCCTACAAGGAGGAAACCTTTTCTATTTATACTTTTCCTAGCTCTTTTGTCTCCCAAATTTGGAATGAGACTTCCGGGCCTTCTGGGAAAGAAGGCCTACGTGCTGGGAAGGGGCCATGAGACCATATCTCAAGGCCTAGCCTGGTGTCAGCACTGACAACTCTGTCTGGGGCACAGTCCACGGCCTCTCTGGAATGGGAGTAGTCTTATTTTCCTTATTATTTAAGCAAGCAAGCGTTTACAGAAGCCAAAATAGCAGGGTTAAAGTGTCAAACAGCAGCTTTTATACAAGATGGGTGCTTCCCTCTGCGTGCTCTGAGTGCCCAAGACTATGCTCAGCACTGAGAGTTACATACAAAGACGGACCAGGCAGGGCCCGCCTTGCACAGGCCTCATAATCTGACCTGGAACGCCCTGCCACTCACAGCCACGGTGCCAGGCACACACACCATTGCGTGCTTTACTCTCATCGTCTTCTGGAGGAAGGAAGAAACCTGGGACATGAGGAGGCGGCGTCTGTCCCTCAACAACCAACGCACCCTTGTGAGTGTTACTCCATGCCTGGCACGATGCCAGCGCAGGGCAGGAAGACGGGGCTGAGCCACCCTGTGGCCCCCTGGGCTGGAGCCGGTTGCGTGCTGGGTCTGTTCTCCCCACGCGGCCCCTGGGCTTCGTGAGCACGTACGAGGAGCCAGGGTTCGGCTACCTCTCCAGTCCATGCTTCCCTGTCCTCAGGACACTGCGGGAGGGGACCGGCCCATCAGGACTGATGAACGGTTCTAATGGAATGAACCGGTTCAGCTGGAATTTAGCCCAGGTGGGAGGAATGGAGATGGAGCCATGCTGAGTGCTGAGTCTCGCCAGCTGGGCCCTGAGCTAAGGTACGTGCGCTCTGCATGTAGGCTGGGTCTCTACCCCAGCAGCTCTGAGCAAGGAGGGCTCTGGGGTCACTTAGCTGGCCCTGGCCCTGTGGCTCCCATGAACCAGAGGCCACGTGGGCCCCTGTGTCACTCGCTGCCCGTGGCCCGATCCCAGGCGCAGCTCAGTCCCCAGAGCTCACTGCGGCGCCTGCGCCCTGAAACCTCTCAAGGAGAATGTGCCTAGAAACAGGCACGCAGGCCCCTCACAGCCCCTGGGTTCCAAGTCCACGCTTTACAAGGCTCTGAGTCCTGGCCAGGCCTGTGCGTGGGGCCTGCACCCTTCTGGTCCTTTCCCTTTAAGAGCTGGGCCACCAAGTCCATCGTTGGAGCTCCCCAGAGCCCCAAATGCACCTTCACTAGGGTTTTCACAGCAACCCAAACCCTGCCTTCAGCCCTGCGCAGAGCCATTCAGCTGACCTCCACGGGCCGTGGGCTGTGCTCCATGCTGGGTCCTCCCCAGACCCGGCCTGGGAAGGCTCTCAGCATTTAGGCTGGAGCCTGCATGTCTTCCAGGGGTGAGAGTGGGGGTGGGGGTAGGGGTGGAGGCGGGGTTAAATCAACCGATAAGCAATCTGGAGGCTGGCAGCCTCCTCTCACCCTTCCTTCCCTTCTCCTTCCAGGAGCGGAAAGGCCCTATCACCCTCCCCTCAGTGGTGATGGCTGATAAAGCAACTCAATTAACTGGGCTGGGAGCAGGGCAGGCGGGGAAAGGACACCGGCTCCTTGACCCGGACCCGAGGGAGCAGGGGGTGGCTCCTGGCAGGAGCTTGAAAGCCGACAGGGGGAGGCGTGAGTAGCAATGGGCAGGACCTTGCCTTGGCAGCTATGGGACCTGCTTCTAGGCCTGGAGCCCCTCGAAACAAGCACAGCCCAAAGAAGAGATTGGATGGCTCCTGTCACCCCAAAGCAGCTGCGCCCCACACCAGGGGGATCAGCCTCAGCTCTGAGAACAAGGGCCTGGGTTGATGGGTTGTAGAAACGCTACAGGTTTAAAAGCCCCATCAGTGTCACTCGGGAACCAAACCGTATTTCCCTCGTCGTTGGCCATACTTTTACTCCTGGAGAGGGAGGCCCTGTGGCTGACACTTCCGCCTGAACTGGCTCCTAGCCAGATGTCCCTTCCTGACCCCCAGAAGATACCACAGCACCAGGGGACAAAGGTGGAGAAACAGGGGTAACGGAGGGAAAGAAACACAGGTTTAGGGACGAATGGGAAAGGGAGGGAGCAGGCAGAGTCCCGACTGGGAGTTATGCTGCTGGAGCTGCATGAGGTCCTGGGATTGACAGGAAATCCAGAATCAGGGTTAGTCACCCTGGGCCTTTTAGCCCCTTTTTCTCACCACCACAGCCCCGGGCTGATGTGAAGGCTGGTGCAGGGTCTCCTAGCACCACGAGGGGGCAGCACCCACCCATCCACAGTAGACTCACACGGCAGGCAGGCAGGGGGCTCTCCTCCCTCCCTGCGTTCTGGGCTTTGGGGAAATTGCATTACCTCATACACACAGAACCGATGGGGGACAAGACCTATGATGCCAACTGCGGCATACTCAGTCCCCCAGAAAATTCCAGAAAGGCCCAGTGACAGGTTAGCCCAGAGCTCTAGCATAAAACCTTTAGCAAATGGTGAGGCCTTCTCTGCAGGCCTGTGACCTGAGGCTGAGCTCCCCAATCCAGCCAGGAGCCCATCAGGGCGCAGAGTCGGGGGTCCTCCCGCCCAGAGCACCTTTTCCCACTGCATCTCCCAGGCTGGGCCTTCTGATTTCCTTGGCTCTTCCAGGTTTCCCTTACCTCATCCCCAGCTTTCTGGCCTCCCCTCCAGGTCTCCTTTTCCCCGGGCAGCTTTCTCCCTCCACCCAGCGCCCCACATGCCAAGGTCTTGGAGAAACGGAACACCATCTGCAAACACCGCAGAATGCAAACTCCAAGAGGCAGAGGTTTACCAGGGCAAGTATGGGGGGGGGGGGCGGGGCTTTGTTTTATTGGAACAGCTGTGGACACATAATAGGCACTCAAGAAATACTGAGTGAGCAAATGTCTCAGGAGTAGGATGGGCTTTCACTTCTCCTTTTGGGATGACTGAGTTCAGGCAGCGTGGAGAAAGAGGTACCCAACCAGACAGGACTGTACAGCCATTCATCACCTTCCTCGCTATGGCTCTTCCTTCCTCACTCCAGCTTCTGGCCAGGCCGGGGTCTTCTCTTCCCAGTCACATTTGGGGTTTTTCTTTTTTGCCACAGCAAACTCAGAGCCAACTGAACTCTCAAATGCAGACATCACGTCCAAGGGGTGGGGGGACTAGATGCAGAAGGGGTGCCAGTGAGTGTGTGTTTCTGACTACAGTCCAGACGGTATCCACCTCCTCTGCATATCGGATAGATCATTGTCATTTTGGTTTTCTGACTTCATTCTTTTTAAAAAAAAAAAATACATTTTTTTATTGATCTCAGAGAGCAAGGGAGAGGGAGGGAGAGATAGAAACATCAATGATGAGAATCATTGATCAGCTACCTCCCGCACGCCCCACACTAGGGATTGAGTCCCCAACCTGGGCATGTGCCCTGACTGGGATCTGGACCATGACCTCCTGGTGCATAGGTTGATGCTCAGCCACTGAGCCATGCTGGCTGAGCTCTGCCTTCATTCCTCCCCCTGATTTCATTCTTAATGAGACTTTTGCTTATAAGAATCCCTTGAACTTGCACTGTTTTTTCCCTTTGCCTCAGGCCCTTGTCCTGGTTGTCCCGGGATAGCCAGGCACTCCTGACCTGGAGATCGGCCGGTGCACAGGTGTCCAGGGCAGGTGCGTGCTTCACTTGCATTTCTGCCTTAAGATCCTCCTTACCTCATCCAGACGGATATATGGAGGCTGCCTGAAACTGCTTTTTTTTTTTTTTTTTTTTTAAGAGGCTTAATTTAAAGATTAAGAGGTTCTGGACCTAAACACAAACGAATCTGGGAATTGCTGTTGGGACGAGGCCAGTCAACGCTGTTAGTGCCCAATGTTTTGGGCATGGCAGCTTCGCAGTCACTTAGCAAACAAGTTCTCCGGGCAGGCGCTGGGGGACCGTGGAGGTGAAAGGCAGCGCCTGGAGAGCTCAGGGTGGGGAGGCGGATAAGACATAACAAAGGGTGAGGTCACATCGCAACGCGTGAAACAACAGCAGGACCAGGAGGGGGTCCCAAGGCAGGGCCGCACCTCCTACGTGTCCCCAGGCAACGGTGAGCCAAGGCTTAACTTAGTCATCTTTCAGGCCCACCCACTGTCAGGAGCCGGAGGGGTCACCCGTGCCACCAGGGGGGGCTTTGGTGAGTGTGACAGACACGGTAAGCGTCCAGACCACAGACATCTTGGGCCTGGCAGGGCCTGGAAGGCGCAGGATGCGGGTGGAGTGGTCAGGAGGCCCCAGCACGGAGTCTGGAGCAGGAGGGAGCTGCCTCCTCCTAAACACACCTTCCCTCCACTCGCTTTCTTCCCCCGCCTCCAGTCAGCCGCAATGAAACCGCAACAATGCGACCAGCTGGGCGGGGAGGGGGCGACCGAAGCAGCCAGAAGGGGCGAGCGGAGGTTAGAAGTCAGGGGTGAAGCGCGCTCTGCGGTCACCCGGGCTGCAGTGGGAGGAGCTGCGGGCTCGGGGGAGAGGGAAGCGGGACAGAGGGGGGCGAGAGGGGGAAGGTGGCGGAGGCGCGCAGGGTGGCGCGCTCGGCTGGGCGCCGGTGGCGAGAGGGTTACGCGCCTCGGTTGGGCTCGGCTTGGCGGAGAAAGGCTGAGATCTGGGCCGCCAGGACCCTGCAGCGAGCCGGGTCGGCCCCGCGCCGCGCCCCGCCCACCCCGCCCCGCGGAGGGCGCGCCGGGGCGAGGCGGAGCCGAGAGGAAAAGGCGCCACCGGAGAGTGGTGTCCGCTGGCCTCGCTGGAGGGAGGCGAGGAGTCCCTTGACCCCCAGACCTCGGCCCCCCCCTCCCTTCGCCTTAGGCTACCTCTCGTCCGCCCCCTGCCGCGAGCCAAGGCCGGCGCCCCGCCCGGAGATGGGCCGACGCGTGGATGGCGTGGCTCCCAGCGCCGCCAGATCGCAGGAGCCGGGTGCCGGGGCGCTGCGCTGAGACTCCCGCTCGGCGCAGCCCGGAAAGCCTGCAGGTGTCCTTGGCCGCCCGGCCGCCGCCCGGGAGACTCCTTCGCCGGTGCCTAGAGCCCCGCTCCCCGGAGCATCCCCGCCCCCCCGGGATCGGCGCAGCGCAGGACGCCCCGTCTGAGGCCCCCTCTGCCCCAGTGCGGCCCCAGCCCAGCCCAGCCCAGCCCAGCGCAGCGCCGCTCCCAGCCGCCGCCGAGCTGCGGACGCAGGGCCGGAGGCTCGCTCCTGCGGGCGCGCTTGTTTTCCTGCCGCCGCCTCGCCCTGCGCAGCCCCCGCCCGCCAGATCGCCGCTCCGCGCGCGGCCCCGCCCGCCCTCGGTGCCCTGCGCTGGATTTATGAATGGGGGGGAAAGGCCACATGCCGCCGCCGCCGCCTCGTGTTGACCGCACAGAGCCCGGCCCCGAGGAGCTCCGGCTGCCGTGAGAGCGTCGTCCCGGCCCCGGAGGACTTGTTGCTGCTGCGCCGCCGCCGCCGTGTGGAAGCCACCGCTCCCGGGCTCGCAGCGGTCAGAGAGCCAGGGGTGGCCCGTGTGAGTGAGCGCGCGCTCCCGGAGCCTCGGAGTGCGCCTGGACTGTGCGCCTCCTGGTCTTTTGGGGGGTAGTGTCCGGGCGAGAGTGTCTGAGTGTCCGGTCCTAGCGGGCGAGTGTGTGTGTGCTTCCCCTGCTCTCCCGCACCCCGGCCCCTCGCTGGGGTTCTTGGCTCTCCTTCCCCCCTGCCTCCCTCCCTGGCGCTGCGTGCCCAAACCCCAACCACCTGTGCACCCGAGAAACCCAACTCCTCCGCTCCGTGCCGCGCCCCGGGGGGAGACAGGGGCAGGGCCACGCCGCAGAGGGGGCCGCTGCCGCCTCCTGCCTCCTCGTCGTCTCCTCCCCTCCCCGGTCTGACGCTGCCTCCTCGGGAAGGGTGTTTGGAGGGCAGCGGCCGCCCCAAGCCGAAGCCCCGCAGCGCTTCTTATGATCAGCTCGGTGTGTGTCTCCTCCTATCGCGGGCGCAAGTCGGGGAACAAGCCTCCATCCAAAACATGTCTGAAGGAGGAGATGGCCAAGGGCGAGGCGTCGGAGAAGATCATCATCAACGTGGGCGGCACGCGACATGAGACCTACCGCAGCACCCTGCGCACCCTCCCGGGCACCCGCCTCGCCTGGCTGGCCGACCCGGACGGCGGGGGCCGGCCCGAGTCCGATGGCGGCGGTGCGGGCAGCAGCGGCAGTAGCGGTGGCGGCGGCGGCTGCGAGTTCTTCTTCGATCGGCACCCGGGCGTCTTCGCGTACGTGCTCAACTACTACCGCACGGGCAAGCTGCACTGCCCCGCCGACGTGTGCGGGCCGCTCTTCGAGGAGGAGCTCACCTTCTGGGGCATCGACGAGACCGACGTGGAGCCCTGCTGCTGGATGACCTACCGGCAGCACCGCGACGCCGAGGAGGCGCTGGACATCTTCGAGAACCCGGACGGCGGCGGCGGCGCGGGGCTGGGTGACGAGGCCGGCGACGAGGAGCGCGAGCTGGCCCTGCAGCGCCTGGGGCCCCACGAGGGAGGCGTGGGCTCCGGCGCCGGGTCCGGGAGCTGCCGCGGGTGGCAGCCGCGAATGTGGGCACTCTTCGAGGATCCCTACTCCTCCAGGGCGGCCAGGGTGAGTGGCGGGAGCCTGGATCATGGCTCAGTTCTGCAAGGAGGTGCATGGCCCAAAATGACTTACCTTTCTATGCTTTCCTCTCGATTTCCTGTGCCTTCCATGGACCCCAGGGATCTCTCTCTCTCTCTCTCTCTCTCTCTCTCTCTCTCTCTCTCTCACACACACACACACACACACACACACACACACCCTCTCCCCTGCATGCCTCCTCATGAAATTGCACCCACTTGACTTACTACTTGGACCAGCCTGCTTTGCTGCACCCCCTCCCAGCCAGTGGGGGGCCCTTAGCTGAGCTCTTCCAACCCCTTGGGAAGACAGGCCCCCTTTCTTCTTCTCCCCACCCCTCTATAGGGCCAGCCTCCTGGAGAGCCACACTTAGGCCTTCTGCTAGGGTCAGGCAGGGTTTAGGGAAGAAGCTAGAGTGTCAAGTGCCTACTCTGTGGCAGGCCCTAGATTCGCTACCTCCAGGGGCGCCCCCTCATTTAAGTCCTCCAGCATCTCAGTGCTGGGAGCTGGGAGTTTCAGAGAGGTGGGCGCCAACTTCTGCCTCTTCTGCTCATAAAGGGCAGAGCTGGGACCAGAACTCACGCCTGTGGTCCGGGTTGGGGAGAGGCCTCTTTCCAGGGTGACCAGATGCCTGCCTGTCCCCTGCTCCGGAGGCCTCTTGCACACCTGGGATGTGCTGGGGTGAGCGAGAGTTGGACAGGAAGGCGCCTGATGCCTGGGCCCTGCAGGCTCCCAGGCCAGTGGCCAGCGCAGGCTGCCTGGTGATGAGCCCATGTTTGTTGCCGCTTCTTCCTGCAGCGGCACCTCTTGGCTTCCCAGAAAGCCCTGGTTCAGGGTTCTGCTTGAAATGGGTGTATGGGGTGAGATTAGGGTGGCTTAGACCGTTCTGAGCTCCCCCCCCCCAAGTCAATCCAATTGCCCCAAACCCCCTTAGGTGGAAGGGGGTGGGGGGAAGACCTGCTTGGGCAGCTAGAAAACAGCCATGAAGGATGGCTTAGGTTCTTTGAAAAAGTCCCCTGGGGGCTGGTGTCTGACCTCCTGGCTGGCAGCCTGAAGCCTGGCTGGGGTCTGTCGGGACCAATGTGTGGGGTCTGGGACTGCATGCTGCTGTGGAAGCTGGTCCTGTCACCCCTGGCATCCCAGGCTCTCATGCTAGTGAGTCTGGGGCCCTGCTGCCCTCCCCAGCACCTCCTGTGCCAGGCCTCAGCCGGGTCCTGGAAGGAAAGGTTCCCTTCCACAGCCCTCCAGGGGAGGGCAGGAGCTGGGGATGGGGCTACTGGGAGGGGCCAGGCTGGGCTGGACCAGGGCAGAGGGCTCGTCTGCCTGGAAGAGAAGGGGGAGCAGAGGGCTCGGTGGCCATGGATGCCAGGCTGGGGCTGTGGGCGTCCCAGGGCAGCCCCTGGAAGCCAGGGACCTTCCGGCCTGAGAGTGAAGCTAGTCAGCTGCCCTTGTTTCTTCCCTGCAGCCCTGAGACCCGCTCAGAAGGTGAGGGCCCAGTCATGCCCCGGCCTAGGTCTGCTGGGAGTTCTGTGGGCCTCTCCAAGCAGTTCCCTGACCCTGGCTGTGTGCACTAGGCGGGCAGAGACAAGTACAGGTCGTTCAGGCTCTTCCCAAGTGAGGGGCAGGGGAGCAGGAGGCAGACTTAGCTTGATGGAGGTGGGACAAGCCAGGGAGGTGGGGGGGGGGGGGGGGCCTAGGCTCTCTTCCCGAGCATTCTAGGACCTCTGGGAACTTTCACCTTCTCCAGTTCTTCCCTCTTGGATTCCAAGGGGCTGTGACACTGTGACATCAAGGAGTTCATGTTTTTCTTCTCATCAAAGAGTGGCCGGGCCAGGGGGCTCTGAGTCCGCTCCGTGCCGGGCCAGCCCCTTGAAGTCCACATCCTTGCCCTTTAGGCGTAGAGTCCCATCAGCAGGGCAGTCCAGGTGAGGCTGAAAATTGGGGCGAGGCAGGGTTCATTCTCCCCACTGAAGCAATGCAGCCATCAGGACTCAGAGCCGGGAAGTGTCTCCTCAAAGACACTGAACGGAGAGCAGCGCCAGCGGCCCACTCCGCGTTGAGTTCCCTGAGACTGATGTGCGCAGCTGCCCCGGGCTTTGGCGGCGCCCCTGCCAAAGAGCGCGTGCCTCCTGCGCAGGAGCCCGTGCCAAGGCGCGCCGTCAGCCAGTCCTGGGACGCAAATGAAAATAGAGAACTTAAAAAAAAAAAATGAATAACAGCGATTTATTGAGCGCTCCGTGCACATGCTCTGCACTAATCTCTAATCCCCCCAATATATTTGCAGAGGAGGTATCATCCCCGTTTAATAGCTTGAGCCTGTGAGAGGATAAACCTGTCAGATCACACTGCCCAATAGTGGGTAGTGGCGGCTGAGAGTCAAAGCCAGGGCTCCCCGGCACCCCAGCACCCCCTCCTCCCGTTCCAAGAGCTTTTCTCCCCAGAAGGAGGCTGTTTTCCAGGACTCTGGCCTCTGGGAGGTGTTGTGAGGGTGTGCACCTCCTGTGGGTGACATCGGAAAACCCTGGGGCAGACGGTGACATCAGAAGTGACACCCATTTTCTTATCCTTCTGGGTCTGTGCGTTGTGGGGCGGTGCCTCTTCTGCTCATAAAAGGCAGAGCTGGGACCAGAACTCACGCCTGTGGTCCAGGTTGGGGAGAGGCCTCTTTCCAGGGTGACCAGATGCCTGCCTGTCCCCTGCCCCGGAGGCTTCTTGCACACCTGGGATGTGCTGGGGTGAGCGAGAGTTGGACAGGGAGGCGCCTGATGCCTGGGCCCTGCAGGCTCCCAGGCCAGTGGCCAGCGCAGGCTGCCTGGTGATGAGCCCATGTTTGTTGCCGCTTCTTCCTGCAGTGGCACCTCTTGGCTTCCCAGAAAGCCCTGGTTCTGACACTAGGGGTCTGTGCGCGTACCTTCCCCGGCAGTGGCCTTGGGGTCCTAGGAGCAGGGCTCGGCCCCAGGCATCCCTTCGCACCAGCATCTGGTACAAATGACAGGAGCAAACCAGATACCAACAGGAAGGGAACTGAGCTGATTGTGGGAGCCTGTTGCCTAGCTACCGGCCTGGCCCAGGCAGCTCTGAGTTCAGGTGGGGGGGTGTTCGCCCTGCTCCCTTCACTGTAGCTGGACCCATAGGTGGCGGTGCCGTGGTTCCTGGCCCCACCTGCCCACTGTCTCAGTCCCAGGGAGAGTGGGGCTCAGCAACAGGGTGGCTCCCAGACCCAGAGGGACCAGTGGTGGTTTTGGCAGCATCCAGAGCTGCAGAGTTGGGCCTTCCTCCTTTTCTCAGGGCGGGCAGGAGGCCTGATGAAGGGGACCCAGGACGCTCCCCTCCCCCACCCGTCTGTGCCAGGGGCTGGGCTCACTTATCAGCCCTCTTCAGGGTGATAGTTCTTTGGCTAAATCAGTCCCTGGACTGGGTTTGCCCATGCCGCCGCCCTTCTGCATGGAGGACGCCGCCCCAGGAAGGCCGCTGGAGCTGCACTTTCACGCCCATTAAGCATCCACCACGTGTCAGGCGTCACCTCTGCTTTCTTCCAGTGTCTCATCTAGCCCATGGGAGGCAGGGATTGTTACTGGTTTACAGAGAAGGAAACTGAGACCCAGAGGGGCTGGCTCAAGGTCACACAGACCTCAGGAGTCCAGGCTGCTTCTACCGGCACCTCCTTCGGCCTCTGCTAGAGGCCTGTGACTCAGGAGGGCTCAGCCTGCTGCCCCCCTGCCCCTTCCCGCTGGTCTCCCTCTGAAGCCCCGTCTCCATCCCAGCTTTGCTCACATCTGAGCTTGCTCGCTCTCTGTTCTCTCACTGTAGGACTGTCCTAGGACAAAAAGAAAGGAGACTAGGGACCTTGGCGCAGGCAGGGGACCGAAGCCAAGGCCTTCTAGAAGGGAAGTGCCCAGCGAGGTCCTCGCCCCCGTCTCAGGCCCCGACTTCTCAGCCTGGGCATTGCCAGGACCAGCTGGTCGGTGAGCACACAGGCTTCAGAATGAGGGCAGGACTCCCTGGCCCTTCGCCCTTGGAGAGGGAGAGCCCGCCAGCTGAGCCCAGTGCCCGCGGGCCCAGCCACAGCCCCCCACCTGCCCTGAGGCCCTCCATGTCCTCCTGGGTTGGTTTTGCATTTCCTCTCTGGTTCTAACAGCCCCACATTTGCCTCTTGAACATCTTGTCTCTAGATGATGAGGTGTTTCTGTCACCGTGGGGGGTTGGGTGTAAAGTGGGGGAGGGGATAAAATAAATGGGGACTATTTTGGAGAGTTGGGGGAAGAGGAGGCAAAAACAGAGTCAGGCAGCTGGGCCTTGGGAACAGGGAGCCCCCAGGCCCCTCCCCTCCCCTCCCCTCCGCCATGCACAGTGTCAGCCTGGGATGCTGGGCACTCATGCCATCCTTGTGCCTGAGCAGGCTCCCTGGCAGGACCTCTGCCCAGCGCCCTGCTGGGGGTTTCAGGCTGGGGATGGTTACCTGGCCCCTGGCAGGATCTCATCAGCCAGTAGACTCGGCCCAGCCGGAGAGCCAGAGTCTGAGCGCCCAGGTTCCTGGAGGGGTTCCTGGGCACACCTGTCACTTCCAGCCCCAGGTAGGGGGCTGACCATCTCTCCTTGCGACAGGCTCTCCAAGACCAGGGGAGGGAGCCGGCAGCCCCCTAGGCAGCAGTCGCTCAGAAAACATTTTTTGAGCATTTACTGCATGCCAGCATCGAGCTGGGCTCTTACTGTATGCCAGCACCGAGCTGGGCTTTTACTGCATGCCCGGCACCTTACTGCATGCCCGGCACCGAGCTGGGCTCTTACCGCATGCCCGGCACCTTACTGCATGCCAGCACCGAGCTGGGCTCTTACCGCATGCCCGGCACCTTACTGCATGCCAGCACCGAGCTGGGCTCTTACCGCATGCCCGGCACCTTACTGCATGCCAGCACCGAGCTGGGCTCTTACCGCATGCCCGGCACCTTACTGCATGCCCGGCACCGAGCTGGGCTCTTACCGCATGCCCGGCACCTTACTGCATGCCCGGCACCGAGCTGGGCTCTTACTGCATGCCCGGCACCTTACTGCATGCCCGGCACCGAGCTGGGCTCTTACCGCATGCCTGGCACCGAACTGGGCTCTTACTGCATGCCCGGCACCTTACTGCATGCCCGGCACCGAGCTGGGCTCTTACCGCATGCCCGGCACCTTACTGCATGCCCGGCACCGAGCTGGGCTCTTACCGCATGCCCGGCACCTTACTGCATGCCCGGCACCGAGCTGGGCTCTTACTGCATGCCCGGCACCTTACTGCATGCCCGGCACCGAGCTGGGCTCTTACCGCATGCCTGGCACCGAACTGGGCTCTTACTGCATGCCCGGCACTTTACTGCATGCCAGCACTGAGCTGGGCTCTTACTGCATGCCTGGCACCGAGCTGGGCTCTTACTGCATGCCTGGCACCTTACTGCATGCCAGCACTGAGCTGGGCTCTTACTGCATGCCCAGCACCTTACTGCATGCCCGGCACCGAGCTGACCTCTAAATATAAAGATGAGCCCGAGGTGGTGCTTGTTCCTGAAAAGAGCCCGGCCAGGTACAGCAGGTGGCTGTCGGGGAATTTGGGGGACAGGAAATAGTCATGACAATACAAGATAGATCAGGAGCTGTGTCCCCATCTTAAAATGCAAAGTTCAATAGGAGGTGAGAGGAGGAAGTGCTAAGTCCCACCTCTACACGGGCCAGTTGGGGGTGGTGTGCAGGCGCTTCTCGGAGGAGCTAGAAGGTGAGCTGGGAGGCCCCGCAGGATAACGACTTGGCTCCCTGAAGTCGTTTTTAGAAGGATGCGGGTTATAAATACATCTCCAGTGTGGGTAGTGTTTACCCATGCCGTTAGGGAAGAGGGGGCTTCCCGGCCAGGCCCAGCTTGAGCAGGGGCAGGACAGCTTGGGACACGGATGGGCACTGTGAGCTGGATCAGTTCTTGGCCAGTGGTCTGGGCTGGACTGCAGGCCTTCGGGGGCCGCTCAGGGGCGCCAAGTGCTCACTTGGCAGCGGGTGGGGGTAGATAGAGGCTGGCTCTGGGCATGGGAGCCAGTGGGCCGGGTTCTGCTCCTGGGGGAGCCAGGGTCTCTTGGCTCGGACCTGGGCCTCACAGTGCAGGCCCTGCCCCAGGAGCCCAGGCACCGCTCGGAGGTGCCTTGCCTTGCAGACCAGCTCCTTGCCTCATGGCCGCAGGCTGCCCACTCTCTCCCCGCGCTTCCTGGGCACTAAGATCTTGCTTCCCCACAAGGCTCAGCGCCTCACCTCAGCCCCAGATCTTCCTCTGCAAGTGTCTTTGGCTGTGTTCTCAAGTTCCTCTTCTCCTACACTTCATCCTTAATATAGGTTTTTGGGGCTGAGTCTCCTTATGTGCATCTGTCCCTCTGTCTCCTTGGCCCTTCCTCCTTGGGCTCCCCTCCCTGCCCCGCTGGTTGTATTCAGTTCCCGATGACGGCTGTCCGTCACCTCCCAACCACCCTTGGCCTGTGCCAGATTCCCGAGACACTCTAGGCTCTGTGCTGAGTTGTACAAATATCATTTCTTTTAATCCTCAAAACAGCCCCCTGAGGGAAGTACTACTCCCCTCCCTCCAACACATCAAGCATGCAGTAGCCCCAGGGCCTTTGCACAGCCTGCTCCCTCTGCCTCCCAGCTCTTTGGATCGGCTCCTAACTCACTTCTTAGTCTCTGCTTAGATGTCACCTTGGCTGGGAGGCCTTGCCTGACCACCCTATTTGAAATAGCTCCCCTCCCTCACACTCCTTATTCCTTTTGTCTGTATTTTTCTAAGGCTTTACCATCTGATATGTTACATATTTTACTTTTTATTTGTGGACAGTCTCCCTCCACTAGGAATGTAAGGTCTAAGGGATGGGGGTGCTTGCTTTGTTCTCCGCTGTTCCTCAGCCCCCCGAACAGTGTCTGGCACCAAGTAGGTGCTCAACTTTCCATTTTACGAACAATAATCAGAGAGGTCAAGACACTTGCCCAGGGTCTCCCAGGAAGTCAGTGGTGGAGCCTGGCGTGCACCCAGAAGTGTGACGTTACCTTCCCGACAAGGGCAGTTCTAGGATGGGTTTGGTGGAGGAGGCTGGCCACTGGCCGAAATACCTGGGCCTCTGGCACGGGGTCCCCAGCCCGCCAGTGTGAGGGCCCAAAGGAGCAGGACGCTTGGAGGAGCAGTGGCCTCCTGCCCAGCGCCGAGGCACCTCCTGTCCCAGGTGGTGAGACCCTCCTGCCCCTCCCAGCCCTGGAGAGGCCGGAGGGGAGACCGAGGCCCCACCAGGTGCCATCCCAGAGGAGTGGGTTGTCCGCCCTCATTTCGTTGGAGGGCCGCCTGGAAAGACAGAGCTTTGAGCTGAGGCAGGAGGCCTGGCCTCGGTTTGATCCTGAGAAATGGGCACATGTGGCTACCCTTTACCTGTTCTCATCTCTGACAGGTGGAGTGAGGGGTGGAAGTGACTGGATGGGACAGTTCTGTCTTTAAAATAAAAAAGAAGCTAAAGTGTGTGCGCACCGCGGGAATCCGGGGCAGCTCGGGACGCAGGGGAGGGTGCTTGGCACTCACAGGCCTGCCCCTGCCGCAGGGGACCCTGGGGCAGCAGGGAGGGAGGCACCAGGCGGGCTCCGTGGCCTGTGGGGTGAGAGTGGTCCAGGCACACGGTCCCCCCTTTCTTCCCCCCTCTGCACTCCCTGCCCCGCCCCTTGGCAGCCCTTCCTGAACTTGTTTTCCTGAATCACTAATGACTTCACACTGGGCTCCCAGGGGGGCCCACCTCCCGCTAACTTTTCCTCAGAGAGCAGGCTCCTGCTCCCCTTGCTCCTTGGCAGAGCTGGGGTGTGCTGTCCCCACCCCTTGTCCCAACCCCCTTTGCTTCTGGGGGGCGGGGAGGGTGGCGCCAGGACTGTGGGCTCCCAGCGTCACATCACCATGGCCACTGGGCAGCTCATCCCTGGATGTCGTGGCGAGCTCAGAGGTTGGAGCTCTTGGCCCATGCGATGCCCACGCCCAGCCTGTATTGCCTTGACAGCCCATTTCTCCGGGGAAGAACACTGAGGCCAGGAAAGGAACTTGACATTTACCTTCATGGGGCAAAGCAGGCAGGAGACGCTCCAGCAAAGTTGCCAGGCGGGGAAGTGTGTCTGTGGCCCTACCCCATCCTTCTGTCCCTATCTGATCAGCCCGTCCGTGTTCCAGTGTAAATAAGTCTTGCCCTGGCCAGTGTGGCCCAGTTAGTTGGCATGTCGTCCCCTGCCCTCAGAAGGTCGTGGATTTGATTCCCAGGCAGGACACATACCTAGGTTGCGGGTTCGATCTCTGGTCAGGTGCATATGGGAGGCAACTGATCAATGTCCCACCCCCTACCCCCACCCCCAATCAATAAAAAAGTAAGTCTTCGTGTATGATGCGTGTCTGCCCTAAGCCATAGGTCCGCATCCCTACGAGTGACAGTCATCAGGGAGCTGGCTGGGAGAGTATGGACAAGTCAGAGAGGACTGGCCCGGGCCTGCGAAGTGACCCTGGCCGGGAGGTGGCGCAGGTCGATGAGAAGTTAAGCAGTGCTGAGTTCAAGTCCTCCCCCACCCCTTCCAGGCCGTGTGACATCCGGCAAGTCTGTAACCTCTCTGATCCTCACTTCCTCCTTCGTAAAATAGGATGGTGAGGCCTGCTTCCCACACAGTGCCCCGCTGTGCCCGGCACGGAACGGACAGCTGATGAATGTTCATTCCCAAAGTCCCCTCCTCGCTTGCTCTTGTTCCATTTTCCCAGACCCCCATGTTCTCCTCCGGTGTTGTGTGCTGCCCCTGCCCCTCCCCATCCAGGTGCAGACTCCCAGGGGGGAGAGCAGCTCTGAGGCCTCATTAGACGGCAGTGCTATGGCCAGGTGCAAATCAGGCATGGGGGTTGCCAAATGGTGGTGGGGCCATGGTCCCCTCTCACCCACCGATTTTGGCTCAGCCCTGTGCTCAGGGAGGAAGCCCCCCACCCCCCCACCAAGCAGAACAGGCAGCATCGTGGGCCCCGGACCCCAGCAACGGGTGCCTGACAGTGGTGAATGGCATCGCGTGAATAACAGATGAAGGCTCCATAATTGGTGTTATTACACATGCATTTCATCTCCATTCATAATGATCGGACACTTAACCCAGCCGTGCCTCTGCCGAGTGCCGCTGTCATCACTCTGCCGAGATCCCAGTAGCTGTCTGGACCAGCCGCTGCCACGCTCGGATCCTCACGGGTGCAGCTGAGTTTTCTTTGGAGCTTAGGGGCCAGGAAATGCCAGTTTGGGGAGAGGGTGGGTAGTTATTCTGGGCAGACCACCCTGTCTCCTCCTGCGGTGGAGTGTATGTCTTCCTTCAGGCGCTTCCCACTGCCGGGCCGTCGGCTGGGACATCCTAAGATGAGAGGCAAGAGAGGGGCTTGGACTTGGGGCTTCTGGATGTGGGTCATGGCTGAGTTTAGCAGGCTCAGCTGACAGGAGGAGGCCCAGGGTCACTCCCTAGCCCCCTGCCTCGGGGCAGATCCCATCATGCAGTGGGCCTCCAAATGCAGTGTGCCCAGAATCCCCTGGGAGGTCATTTAACGTGCCCCCAGCCTTTCTCAGTAGGCTTGACAGGGCCTGGCAATGTGCATTTCTAACTAGTCCCAGGTGATACAGCGCGCTGGTCCAACGCCCCGTTCGGAGGAACGCTGCCGGAAGCCTCGCTGCGCCGAGCACGGCCTGCGGACAGGCAGCCGGGCCCGCGAGCTTGTTAGAAAGACAGAACCTTAGGTCCTGCCCTCACCGCAGAAGCAGAATGGCATTTTAATGAAGTCCTTGGTGATTTACTCACCCGGACCCGTCTGAGAAGCCTTGCAATGCAGCTGGGTTAGAGATGGGCAGAGGCAGGCTGTGAGCAGGCTCAGCAGCTCTGGTCAGTTGCTTGCAGCCAAGACTAGCCTTGACCTTCGAGGCACTGTGACAGCGATTGGGAAGTACTTAAAGCACCCGAGGAAGTGGGGGAAGACCCTGTGAGGAGGGGATTTCAGCTCCTGGCTGTGAACTTTAACCCCACCCCTCACCATCTTTCTAATGGACCTCCTGGTGACCCATACACCACCCCCCCCCCCCACAGGCAGAGGTCCCTGCCCCGCTGAGCTCACCCATCCCTGTCTGACAGTTGCCCCCACTCTCCACCTCACCCGCAGGTGGTGGCCTTTGCCTCTCTCTTCTTCATCCTGGTCTCCATCACCACCTTCTGCCTGGAGACCCACGAGGCCTTCAACATCGACCGCAACGTGACGGAGATCCACCGAGTGGGGAACACCACCAGCATGCGCTTCCGGCGGGAGGTGGAGACGGAGCCCATCCTGACCTACATCGAGGGCGTGTGCGTGCTGTGGTTCACCCTGGAGTTCCTGGTACGCATCGTGTGCTGCCCGGACACGCTGGACTTCGTCAAGAACCTGCTCAACATCATCGACTTCGTGGCCATCCTGCCCTTCTACCTGGAGGTGGGGCTGAGCGGCCTGTCGTCCAAGGCGGCCCGCGACGTGCTGGGCTTCCTGCGGGTGGTGCGCTTCGTGCGCATCCTGCGCATCTTCAAGCTCACGCGCCACTTCGTGGGGCTGCGCGTGCTGGGCCACACGCTGCGAGCCAGCACCAACGAGTTCCTGCTGCTCATCATCTTCCTGGCGCTGGGCGTGCTCATCTTCGCCACCATGATCTACTACGCGGAGCGCATTGGCGCCAGGCCCTCCGACCCGCGGGGCAACGACCACACCGACTTCAAAAACATCCCCATCGGCTTCTGGTGGGCCGTGGTCACCATGACGACGCTGGGCTACGGGGACATGTACCCCAAAACGTGGTCGGGCATGCTGGTGGGGGCGCTGTGTGCGCTGGCCGGGGTGCTGACCATCGCCATGCCCGTGCCTGTCATTGTCAACAACTTCGGCATGTACTACTCCCTGGCCATGGCCAAGCAGAAGCTGCCCAAGAAACGGAAGAAGCACGTGCCGCGTCCGCCCCAGCTCGAGTCGCCCATCTACTGCAAGTCCGAGGAGACCTCGCCTCGGGACAGCACCTACAGCGATGCCAGCCCCGCTGCCCAGGAAGAGGGTCTGGTCGAGAGGAAGCGGGCAGGTGAGGTTGGAGTTGGGAGGGAAGGCCCCCTCTCCCGCTGCGGCCCAGGGAGTCCCGGTGCTCCCCGGTCCTCGGGATCCAGGCTGTGCGTGACGGCTCTGGGCTCCCCCATATGTAACGTGCCCGGTGAGGGCCGAGTAGAGGCCGAATCTTTGTGTCCTTTAGTTCTCTGATAGCTTCCCGAACGTTGGGCCTGGGGGGCGAGTATCCTGAGGAACGTGGGCTGCAGAGGGTGGCACGTGGGCTGTGAGTTAGCAGCCTCGGTCCCTAATCTCGCCGTGCCCTCTCTGCTGCGTGCCCTGAGGCCAATCACTCACCCTCTGCGGGCATAGATTCCGCACCTGTAAAATGGGAACAATATTCATATCCTACCCCCAGACCTGGATGGGACCCAAACAGATGACAGAAAGTCTTTAGAGACCTTTACAAAGATCAGGCGCTGTCGTCGGCTGGAGAGCAGGGCGTCCCCAGGTGTCCACACGTGAATCACTTCTCCCCAACCTTCCAGTCCGCTGTCTCTGGCCTAATAAATGCGATCACGTAACAGCAGGGGGAGGCCGCCTGCTGCTCAGCACAAGCTAGACTGAGTCCTGGGCTTGGGGTTGGACATGGGGGCGGGGGGGAGGGGAGCCCAGAGGCAGTGGTGGGGCATTGCTGGGAAAGGCTGCAGCAGTGGCGTCCAAGTCCTGGAATGGGGGCCTGAGGGCCTGAATCCCGGTCTTCAAGGATGGGAGGGGCCCCCAGGAGAGCTCGCCCCCACCTGAGTCAGGAGATGGGAGAGGAGATTGGCTGAACCTTGGCACCTTGGAGTCAGGTCAGAGAATGGAACCTCACTGTTGGGAATGGGGTGGGCTCCTAAGGGAAAGTTGGGATTCCTGGTAGGGGGGGCCACTGGGTGCTAGGCTATTGAGGAGCTGAGAGTAGGCCAGGACACGAAGGTAGCAGCTCCTGGGCAATGTGGGACTCGTCCCCCAGGATGGATGCCTGATTTGGGACACTCACCTGTGGCCTGTTGGGGGGACACGCACCTGTGGCCTGTTGGGAGGACACGCACCTGTGGCCTGTTGAGGGACACGCACCTGTGGCCTGTTGGGAGGACATTCACCTGTGGCCTGTTGTGGGGACACACACCTGTGGCCTGTTGGGGGGACACGCACCTGTGGCCTGTTGGGGAGGACATGCACCTGTGGCCTGTTGGTGGACAGGCACCTGTGGCCTGTTGGGGGGCCCACCATACATGCTGAAACCACTCATTGCCTGGAGCCCTCCAGGTACCTGGGTCTTCCATAGACCTTGATGGAACAGCACCCATTGGGCTCCCCTCCTTCCCCCACCAAAGTGGTACCCCTTCTCCCGTCCCTGAGTATAAATCTCCAGCCAGCGCTCCAGGGAACTGGAGCTGTACCCCAAGGCCCTTTCAGGGCTCAGAGGGAAACCTAATACCAGTGTGCAAGTCCGTAGGCCAGCTGCCCAGCACACACTAACTGGCCATGCCTTAGCCTGGCCCTCGCTGCTTGGCCACAGTAAGGGCATTACTGGCAATGCCAGGGCCACTGCCTTCAGACCAAGCGGCCCCCACTTCTGCAGATCCAAGGGCCCAGCTTTGCCTGGGCTGCGGCCTGACCAGGCAGGAGCTGGGGTGAAGAGCCCACAGCGGTGGATGCTGAATTGGAGCCCTTTCCCTCACCAGGGTCCCCAGATACAGGGGAGCCCCAAGTGCAGGGAGCTCTGAATCCTTCAGGCACTCAACTCCAGCTTGGCCGCCTGGTGAACAAGAGTAACCGTCTTCGGGTGGTCCAAGCAGACAGCTGGGAGCGCCACTCTACTGGTGTAGCCCTGGCAGTGCCACCTGCTCCCCGACAAGCCAGGCGGTCTCTGAGGGGATCCAAGCTCCTCAGGTGCAGCCTGAGCCAGACCCAAGGAGGAAGCAGTCTGCCGCCTGGGGGTGAGGGGGGCAATCTCACGGGGCAGCAGACGCGGGGAGTCCTTGCTTAGCGCATCTGTGGCCCCATCTCCCAGGAAAGACACCAGGCCAAGGCGAGGAAGGAAGCCAGCACCCTGCCCCCAGGACAGGCCCACTCCCTGGGCCCCCTCCTCAGGTTGGAGAAGTGACCCCAGGTGACCCAGGGAGGAAGGCCCGGGCAGCACTCAGCATGACCTTTCTGTCTGACCCCCCCAGATTCCAAGCAGAACGGAGATGCCAACGCCATGCTGTCAGATGAGGAGGGAGCGGGCCTCACCCAGCCCCTGGCCTCCGCCCCCAGCCCGGAGGAGCGCCGGGCTCTGCGACGGTCCGGCACCCGAGACAGAAACAAGAAGGCAGCCGCCTGCTTCCTGCTCAGCGCCGGGGACTATGCCTGCGCCGATGGTAGTGTCCGGAAAGGTATGGCTCCCCAGGCTGGGCAGGTGGGGAGCCCCCAGTGTCCCCCACAAAACTTGAAGTCCCCTCCTCCCCTGAGGCCATGGCCATCATCTCCTCTTCCCTGGATGTACCCCAACTTTTAGGATGGGTACCCTGATCTCCCAGCCCCTGATTGCCTTAGAAAGGCCCACAGCCTCTCCAGGAGGTACACATAGCCCGTACCCCAGTGTCCACAGGGAAGACAAGTGCTGACTGTGAGCAGGGGTCCATGGGAGCAGGGGTCCCTGCCCCTCCCCTCCATTCTGTCACTTCTCTTCCTCTGGTGCCTGCTGTGACCTTCAGGCCTGGCTTCCCAGGGTCACTGCCTGCCTTTCCCTTAAACCCAGCTAAGGCTCCCCCAAGTAAGTAGTCCCAACAACCCTCAGGAGTCGGGAAGAACAGGGTGCCAGTGTGAGGTCCCCTGGTACAGGCCCACCTCCTCCGTCCTGCCTGGGGGGGGAAGGGGGGCTGAAGCCCAGGAGGGGCAGACCCAGCAGCTCTGCAGGCCCCGGATGTGACTTAAGTAGAGCCAGAGGGTGACAGGGAGGAGGAGACTGGGGCGGGGGGGGGGGGGGGGGCGGGGCGCAGGGTAGGGCTCCCCTCCTAGGTGTGTTCTGAAGGTTTGGAAGTGCACAGAGGCAGCCATGGTGTCCCGTCAGGAAGGGTACAGCGCCATCAGCAGGCCGCAGACGCTGCACAGGCCCCGGCAGAAGTCGGGGTGGAGCTGGGGCTCCTGGCCTGCTTGGGGGGAGGGGGGGGGGGCAGGAATGTATGTGTGTGTGTGTGTGTGTGTGTGTCTTTCTTCCCTGTCCTGTGGCCTAACCTCCCTATACACTCTGCCTTGTTTCCGAATCAATCCTGATCCCCCTTAACAAAGCCCTGCCCTGGTTCTCAGGCCATTTCTTACCCAGCCCCCCTCCAGCCCAATCCCCTGCCACTTCCCACTGTCCCCAAACCCCAGACCAGCGAGGCAGGGACAGTGCCTGCTGCAGGAATAGCCTGTGATGCTGCAGTCCTCCCAAGGATGTCCCCTGGCCTGTCCAGCCCACGTGGCCTCCAGAGCCACCTTCCAGGCCCTGTTCCCGGCCCTCCCAGTGCCACTGTTCCCACAGGATCCCCGGGGTGCCGTGACCCCAACCAGTCCCCACTGGGTGGATGTAAGTCCTGTTGGGTGTCAGAAACAGGAGCGATTTGGCAGCTGGAAGGAGATGGCCCAGGTGGCTGTGCTCAGCCCGCTGCACCCTCTCCTGTCCCTCTGGTCACCCCTGGCCCTTGGCGCGCCGCAATCCTCTGGCCCTGGAAGTGCCTCCCCCTGCTCCCCACCCCAGCATGCAGTGGCTTCCACTCTGTCCTGGTCAGACCCAGATGCTACTCTGAGTGGCCAGCCCAGAATATGAGGAGGGGGACCCACCCTCCTGCAGGACTCGAGCACCCTTGCCTTCACCCCAGTGTGGTGAGGGGCTCCGTGGAAGTAACGGAGTGGAGGAGGGACCGTGAGGTGTGGGGAGCAGGTGGCCCTGGGGAAGGCATGCGCATGGGGCCTGTGTCCCACCACCGCATCTCCGGGTGCTCCTGAGGACTGGCTGCTGTTTTCAAGATGCCTCCACACTGCTTCTTGGCAACAAGCATGTACCTCAGCCAATTAGAGTGACCTTCGAGCAGGAACAGGTGGGTTGCCGGGAAACAGGCCGTGCCGTGCGCTCTCGGCAACTTCTCCCTGCGCCAGGCCCACTGCTCTCACTTCTCTGCACGGGGCTCGTGGAGAACCAGGAAAGAGTGGCACCGGCCTCCTCCTGCCACTCGGGCCCCAGGTGAGCCTGCAGCTGCCCAGGCATCAGAGTGAGGGCTGCCTGGAGGAGGTGGCGGTGCCGCCCAGGGCTTCTGAAAGGGGGGTGCCGAACCTTCATGCAGCTGGAGGGGAACTTAGCTGGGGATGGTGCAGGGCAAAGGTCAACGGGGTGTGTGGCCCTGGAGTCCACCCTCAGGGGCCCAGGTGACCAGGGAGCCTTCCCCAGGTAGGCCAGCCCCTCTACCCAGCTGGGCCGCCTGCCCAGCCGGGTCCCCTGGAGTTCGATGCTGTGGAGCCGCTCAGGTGAGCAGCGTGCCCTCTGACCCTGTGCCTTTTCTTTACCAAGGCCGCGAAAAGTCCAGGAGTCTAAGCAACATAGCCGCAGCAGCCGGAGCCAGTCTGGGGCTGTCTCCACTGGCGCCCCGATACAGCTCGCCCTACTCTCCAAGAAAGCTCCTGCTCTCCCTCCCTCCACACCCCCTCACCAGCCCACCGCCTGGACACTCGGCCCCGTAGCTGCACCGGCCCTCCCGCCCCTGGGCCTGCACACACAGGGAGGCACACTCGTGCCCGCTGGCCCCGCTCCTGGGGCCTCAGGGAGCTGATGGATGCAGGAGAATTCAGGCCCCTGAGCCTCTCCTCCACAGCACCCAGCTCCCAACCATGCTCAGGTTTGGACCTGAGGGCAGAGGGGATTACTCTCAGGGCCCCCCATCCTGAGCAGGAGGGGCAGCGCCCCCAGGACCTGTGTCTCTGCGCCCTGCCCTCCCACAGGGTCCCACCTTAATCACATACATTTCCATTCCTTGTGGCCTTCAACCAGTAACCAGTGTCTCTGTCTGTCTGTCTGTCCATCCCACACCCAGACCAGCAAGGAATAAGGCTGTCCCGTGAGCATCTCTGCTGGTGGCCACCCTAGGAGAAGAGAGTGTTCTCCAGCTCTGGCCTGGGGTGCGGGGAGGCCCTCCTCTCCGGGGGACACCCACACCCCATCTGCGCCCCCGCCTCGGCCCCTCTCGCCACGCTGCTTTCCTCTGCTTCCAAGCTGTTGCCTCCCCTCCCCCTCCGCCGCCTCACTGCCAGCCCAGCCCCTGCTCGCCTCGCTTCCACCCAGCCTTGTGCTCTGTGTTGCTGCCAGAACCGGAGACTCATCTAATTTCTCTAATTAAGTGTATTCATTTACCTAACGAGCCAGGAGCACAACAGGTCTGTAAGTCACTGTGTGAGCAGGGCGGCACCTCTGGCAGGGGCAGCTGAGGGGTAGTGTGGGGACAGAGCTACCCTGCCCGCCACTCTGGCAGGGGCACCGTGGCACGGGCACCCTGCACTGCCAAGGGGGCAGAGCCACACGGCCCCTCCCCAGCAGTGGGCAGAGCGGGGCCCTCAGGCCGGCCCTCCGCAGCCAGGACCAGCCCAGGGCCCAGGGGCCGCAGCCCAGCGCTTCCTGTGCCACCTGATGGGAATGAGAGCTGACAGGGGAGCCGTGTGCCTGGCAGTTTTTAGAGTCAGATTATGCAACTGGTTGAGGGAATGACTAAGGAGGGGCCGTGTCTGCTGCTTCCAGGGTGGGCAAGGATGGGTATGGCAGGACAAGGTTCGGGAGGACGCCAGGAAAACCCTGAAGGTGGACTGGGAGCAAAGGTCAGCTCACTCCGGGGTGCGGGAGCACCCCACTCAGCGTTGTCTCCAGCCCTGGGCAGGCTCGGGGTGCGCCTTCCAGGTCTGTTCCCTGTGGGGGCTGGGAGAGCCCCGCCCTGCTGTGGTCTCAGAGGGCCCGCTGTCTCTCACAGTGAAGTGTCCCCCGAGGAGTGGAGAAGACCCAGGGGACCTATGGGACCACCCTTAAGAAGGAGCAGGTCCCTTTAAGGGACAGGGACAGGGACAGGGACAGGAAAGCCCTGGGATCAGGATGGAGACACCAGGTAGCTTCTCCCTCAGGGCCGAGTGCGAGGGCCCAGCTGCTCCTTTGCGAGGACAGGCTCGGTCCTGCCCCGCAGGGCTCCCTGGCACCCGGGCCTGGCTCTGACGGGGACGTGACGAGCTGGGCGTCCGGTTTAGCACGGGCGCCACGGCTATTTTCTCTCTGCCTGGCGCTCTGGTTCAGGGAGCTGAGGCGGCTATTTCAGTGGCAGCCCTCCCCTCGCGCTGTCAGCAGCCCAAGTTTCCACGGCACCCACCGCCCCCTTTCCTCCCACGGGGACGGGCATGCTCACGGCACCCCTGTGGTGGGCACAGATGTCCCTGGGCGACGGGAGGCAGGAGTGCCAGGCTGGAGCCCCTAGTGCCTTGGGAGAGGGGCTCCCCCACATCCCTCCCCGCCCCCTGGCTCCTGTAGGGGAGACCCTGACCCAGCGCCTAGGTGATGAAAAGCAGCGCAGGTGTCTGCCCCTCCAGCTCTCAGCCCCTCGGCCTCCGGGGGCCCTGGGGAAGGCAAAGCAGGTTGTGGAGCTGACAGAGACCCTGGGCTCTGCCTAGCGGGGGAGGGGGCGGGGGGCGGCTGCCTGCAAGGGCCCAGGCTGGCCCAGGCTCAGGCCTCCCTCCTCTGGGGAAAGCTCTCCTCGCCCTTCCCCCACAGTCTGACAGCCCAGTGCACTTCACCTTGGATCTTGACTTGGACCTGTCCCCGTTCCTTGGCTTCTTAGAAGCCTTTCCTCCGCAGCTGGGCCCAGCCTCTCCCGCAGAGCAGGGGAGCAGCCTGGGAGTTGCTGGCCTTACGTTCAGTTTGTGTTCAGTTTGTATCGGGGCTGGAGGCCACTTCTCAGCCCAGGGCTTCTGAGAGGCGAAGCTGGAGCTGGGACCAGCCGGGTTTGTTTTCTCAACAAGGACGCGCACATTGGCGCCCCCCAGCCTTCCTGGTTAGCGTTCAGCCTCCAGCCCTGGCACTCTGCCTGCCTGATCGAGGAGGGGGCTGGGTATGCCATGGCTGAGCCCCGTGGAACAATGGGCGGGCCCCAGGTGGTGGTGGCAGATGGAGCCACGGGGGTTGGTGGGGGGGAGCCCGAGTGGGCAGGCAGCAGCCGGGTGCTGGCTCGGGAGTGGGGGGGTGACAGGCCAAGCAGGAGCGTCCCCCACTGGCTTGTGCCGGGCTGCAGAGCTGGGTCCCTCTCTCCTGGGCTAGTGGTCCCTCTGTCCCCAGCAGGTATGGAGATGAGCCATAACATCACCCAGGTGATGAAGGGCCTCACCCTGGACCCTGACCCCCTCCTGCCCTTCCTGGCCTCAGCCCTGTGTCCCCATGCTGTCCAGCTCTGCTCCTGGCCTACTCTCTAGCCCACAGCCTGTTCGGCAGCTGCCTTCCTCCTAACGTCTCATTTTTTTGTGTCTCCCTTTCTTTTGCTGAACTCCTTGCCCTCCGCCCCCTGAAGGCCATGTTGAGCCGAAAGTGTGCGTCCCAGTGTCTCACACCTGTGCTCTTTAACACAGAGACCTGCCAAGACGCTCTCTCGTCCAACTATGCCCAGGCCGAAGTCCTCACCCTCTCTTAAAGCGGCAGCAACGTGAGAGAGACAGGCAGACAGACAGAAAGCCAGAGGCTTAGGGACACTCTGGAACCCAGGCAAGCACCTTTCGCTGGGCAAGACTTGCTGGCACAGGACTAATGGAAAACCTCCCACGTGACCCTCGGGGCCCGGAGCCATCCGGGCCCGACGTTTTGTTCTGTTGTGATTGAAGAGATATATATGCACATATAGTATCTATATTCATACATACTGTACTCGTGTGTGTAGTGCACGTGCTATTGGTGGTCTGTCTTCGTTAGGCTGTCTCCCCGAGCCCTTGCCCCTCCCCCAGACCCCCTTCCTTCCCTTCCCTGACCCCTTGTTCCCGTTATACGTGCTGCGTGTGGAATGTCCCAGGAATTGTGTGCCTGGGAACCGCCAGTCCAGCTGGGTGGGCCCAGACTAGGGGTGTTTCCCTGTGGGCCGCCCTGTAGGGGTGTTCCCTGTGGGCCAGTGGCCTGTGCAAGGACAGGTTGCCCCCGGGGCCACTGCCCCACTAGCCCCACCCCACCCCAGATTGGGGTTCTACCTCCCACCCCACGCCCCAGTTGTGGGGGGACTTCCAGGGGCTTCTCTGCAGCTTCTTTCACCCCCCCCCCCTTTCCTGTGTCCTTGACTGAGGGGGCATTTTGGTTTTTTTTTAATCTTTGGTTTTTCTGTCTCCCTCGTCCGTTTGTTTTCAATGATGCTGCCGGGCAGACAGGCAGGGAAGGGGTCTGTCTGCCCACCGGGCTCAGGGGTCTGAGAAGGGGAAGCCTCGGGCGAGTGGAGACCAGTTGCAATACTGTACTTCCTGGCCGGTGGCCAGAGGATGCGTGCAATAGCGGAGGCCAGGTGACCCCTTCGACCTTGGCCTCTGCCCCTCCCTCGGCGCTCCCTCCCCACGCCTAGCCCGCCCTGCCCTTCCCTGGTGTTGGTCCTTTTCTAAAGCTGCCCCCTCCTGTGTGTCTGAGGCAAGCCTAGGCCAGGGCCCTGTCACCCTGTCTGCATGCCTTCGACTGTCATGCTGTGCTCGACTCTCAATAAAGACATCTGGAGCGTCCAGCTGCTCCTGCGTGTGAGCCACTGCCTCCGCCTCTCCTTTCCGGGCTCTGTGTCTGTGGGGACCTCCCTGGGCTCCCATCCGACACCTGAGAAATGCAACACCCTCCTCGTAATCCCGCCCCCACCAGGAATCAGCCATTCGGAGCGAGACACTGGTGCTCAGGGAGGAACCTCGAGCTGCCCGGTCACACCCCGAGCCTCCCCTGCCTCCCAGGCCGGGTTCTGAGTCCACCTGCCGCTGGCCTCCCACTGCCACTGCAAGAAGAGGCTGTTGGTTAGGCAGCCACTGTGTCCCTGCTGGTTTGTGCAGGGCCTTCCTCCCCCCCTCCCCCCCAAGTCGCACCACTTTATGTGGGCCAAGGCCCTGGGGATGCCAGAGCCGTGAGAAGCTTGGATGGCTGGTGAACCAAGGCCAGCAAGGGCCTGGTGGCACAGCCGGGACCACTGAGGGCTGGGCATGAGCGCCTCCAGGGCCCAGAGAGAGTGGGGTGGTGGGAAGTGACAGGGCCGCCCCTCACTGTCAACACAGGGCACACGCAGGGCTGGCTTCACAGGCCTGTGGCCTGGCAGTTGCTCAAAAGGGCCCACGCTTGACTTCATCTCAGCTGCCGCTGACTTGGAATGACTAATGGTTTTGGAGGGGCCCGGGCTTGCATTTTGCACTGGGCCCTGTGAACTACGTAGCCAGGTCTGAGTGTATGTTTGTTCTCCTTGCTCTTTTTTTCTTAACTGTGTTTTTATTTCAGAGAGAGGAAGGGAGAGGGAGAGAAACATTAATGATGAGAGAAGCATCCGTCGGCTGCCTCTTGCACGCCCCCCACTGGGGACTGAGCCTGAAACGGGGCATGTACCCTGACCAGGAATCCAACTGTGAGCTCCTAGTTCATGGGCTGACGCTCAGCCACGGAGCCACACCAGCCTGGCTGGTCTCCTTGCTCTTGTCTTACTTCTTACCCCTACTCCAGGCATGATAGAGTCAGAGGGCCTCGGTTTAAAGTCTGCACCTGCCACTCGCTAGGTGAGTCACTTGGGACAACCTCGCTGAACCTCGGTTTCCCTGTCTGTAGAATGGGGACAATGGTAGCCCTACTTCAGAGACAGCAGCGAGTGGAAAGACCTGGCGTCTCTGTATGACACACGGTAGATGCACGACAGTGTCCATTCCTGCCCCACCCTTCTCCTGTAGCTCTCGGGCTTTCTCCCCAGATTTCTGCCATCTCTGCATCCAGCCACACCGACAGAGGACAGAGCAGCCCGGGTGAGGGTGAGGACTGAGCACACGGGCCCAAGGGGAGGGGAGGGATGGGTGGGGAGGGAAGAGGCGAGGGAAGCCTGTTCCTGAAGCGAAAGGGAGAATTGGACTTGGAGCCTAGGCTGCAGAGGCGAGGCATGGCAGGCGGCCAGTTGTCAATTAAAGATCTCTCCTCGGCTGTGGAGGGCAAGTCGGGGCTTTGACCCTCCCCCTCTCTCCCCCCCCGCCCCCCCCCCCCCCTCCCCAGACAGGAGAAGCCATTTGCAGCCCGGCTCAGCTTGGCCGGCGATAATGGGGTGGGATGCACTGCTGGCTCCCTTATGTTACGCACCAGGGCCCACATCCAAAATGGCTGAGTTTATATATAGATTACGTGGAACCATTTCATGACCGGGGGCAGAGAACCCAACAAGCAGCCCCGGGTTCCCGCTGCCAGGGTGGTCCTGAGGGGCCCTAAGGAGATGCAGCTGGGGTCCCGGTGACCCCTGGAGGGCAGAGGCGCCGGGTGCATGAGGGCAGAGAGCTCCGTGAGAAGCGGGAGAGTCCCTCCTCCCACCTTCCAGAAGCGGCAGGCAGTGCTGGCCCGAGGGGACCCGGCTGGGCTTCCTCTGGCCCCGGCAGGCAGTGCTGGCCCGAGGGGACCAGGCTGGGCTTCCTCTGTCCCCGAAGCTGGTGGGGAGCCCGAGGGAGGGAGCCGGTTAAAGAGCGGGGCACTGGTGATGGAGACTGACTTCGGTGGTCAGAGGGACTCGGGTTCGAGTCCCGGCTCCGTCTCTCCTTGTGTGGCCCTGGGCAGATTACTGAAGCTGTGCGAGCCTCTATTTCCTCATCTGGGAAATGGGCGTAACGATGCTGTCCGCGTCCTGGAGCCGCTGGGAGGGGTCAGTGTAGCGCCGAGCACAGCGCCCACTCCTCCCCATCGCTTACAGATCCGGGGCGGTGGGGGGACCGCTCACCCTGGTAACACGCGACCCGTTGGTGGGTGGCCTCACCTTTCAGGTCGGTGCTGTGACTTAGCCTCGTTTTGGGGGCGCCCTCCGCTGGTGAAGGAGGAAGGCCCAGGGCGGTAACAGCAAGCAGCCGACGGGTGCTGGGCAGTGCCGCTGAGGCTCCTAAAAATGCACTCAAGGCTGCTGGTGTGGTCATCCTTGCTCCAGAGGAGAAAACAGCACAGCAATGTCAGTTCACTTCTCCAAGGTCACACAGCACATAAGTGCTGAAGCTGGGACTGAACCCAAGGGGTCTGGCTCCCCGGGCCCAACGCTTAGCTGCCGTCTGAACGGACCGACCGGGCCCCTAAGTCCTAACCCCTAGGGCGGGGGCGTGTGCCCTTCAATGTTTTTATGAAGGCGTTGTTTCCCCCTTTTGTAGAGAAACCAGGGAGGCTTGAGGAAGTGAGGGATCTGATCATGTCGCTGCCCCCGCCCCTCACATAAAATCGAGGAGGCTTCCTGAATTGATTAGCGGGAGGTACCACCCCACTCAGGGAGCCCTAGGTCCTTCCTTCTGCATTTTACTGTCTGTGCTCGGAAGGGGATGACCCGTGGGAACCTGTCTGGGAACCAAGTTAGACGACTCGGTGCAAAGGTGACCCCCACCTTCAGGCACTTGGAGGGCACCCGAGGGGGAGTGGGTTCAGATTACTCCCTGGTCCCAGAGAGCAGACCTGGCCCAGCAGGTGGAAATGTTAGGACGGCAGACAGGGTTCATTCAATGAAGAGCCTTCTGTTCGCCTTGCCCTGGCACACGGAACGCGTGGCATCGAAGGCATCGCATACAAATGAACCGGGCAGCCCCCGCCACGCTCCCTCAGTCCCGCTCTCCTCCCCCAGGTGACACTGCTCCCATCTCCTGTAGGGCCCTTCCAGGCCTTTTGAAAAGGAGCCGCTTTCTTTGTTCTTTTTCAGTCCTCACCTGAGGACATGCTTAGAGAGAGCAAAGGTGAGAGAGGGAGTGAAAAGGAGAAACACCTGGGACGAACCATAACCCAGGTGTGTGCCCCGACTGGGAATCGAACAGCAACCTTTCGGTGCACAGACGATGCTCAGCCAATGGAGCCACCCGGCTGGCCGGGCAGAGATGCTTCTAACAACAGTGCTGGGCTGTGCACCGAGAAGGTCCCAACCCTGGGAGTTTGGGGAGACACTGGATGGTCCTGTGCCGGGGTTTGTGGGAAGAAGTCCCGCCCCACGTGGGAGGTAGCGTTAGCAGCCCTCTTCCAATTAGACGGTGTTCGGAGGCACGTGGGGCCGCCCAGCTGGTTAGTGGTGGAGGCCAGCCCAGACCCAGGTCCCAACAGGTTTGGAGGAAGTCTTCCCAGGATGATTTTCCTCAAAGTCCTTAACTCAGGGGAATTCCCTTCGAGACTCCGCCTGCCACTCCCCGGCCAGTCCCTGGTATATGCCGGGTGGAGGCCAGCCCCTGGTATATGCTGGGTGGAGGCCAGCGTCGGGGGTGCCTTTAGCCCCGAGGGACTTGGATTCCCTGGGCCTGGGTTGACCTGTACTCAGGGCGCCTCCCCCCACAGCCTCGTCACCGTGAGTACCCGCCTTCGTGCCCGGTCCAGGCTGTGTGCGCACTCTGGTGCCTGCCCGATAGGTGGCACCGAGCTGCTCAGCCCCCTGGGCCTGTGGTGGCCACACCTGTGCCCACACAGCACAGTGCTGCTGAGACCTGCCGGGGACTCTGGGGCCTGCTCTCTGGGCAGCCTCAGCTGGGCGGCAGCGTCTGAGGAGAGGGAGGCAGGAGGAGACCTGTGGCTCCAGGTCAAGGTCAGGGCCTTCTCTGTGGGCGCAGGAAGCTTCTCCTTTCCCACTTGGGCTGTGGGCCGGCCTCGCCCTGCCCTCGGCCACTTTGCCTGCCTCTGGGCTACTCCCTAAGAGTCTCCTGGAATTGGGGGCTCTGCTTCCCAAATCAGCAATACCTGGCTTGGGGAGATGCGGTGGCCGGCAGGGGTCCCTTCCTTTCTCTCTGCATTCTCCCCTGGGTGACCTCATTCACTCCCACAGCCTTAAGCACCTCCCAGGCTGGTGATAGCCACAGTTCCTGCCCAGAACTCCCCTCTCAACTCCATTCATTCATTCACTCACTCATTCATTCAGCAAACACATATTGAGCCTTTTTATTCCAGATCCTGCTCTCCATGCTGGGGGTACAAGTGACCCGAAGAGCCAACCCCTCCCCCCTCCCTCTCTCCATGCCACTCGCCCTGCCTGCCCGGCCCCTCCAGGCCCCTCCACCGCTCCCCTGACTCTGGGCTTTGATTTCACCCCCTGCCTCTGTCCTCCCCTCTCCCTGTGCGACCACCACCCTTCCCAAGGCCGAGCCAGAAACTGGGGTGTCATCATTAAGTCCGCCCACGCTCTCATTCCTTAACTCACTCACCGTGCCTTAGATCCTCATTCAGCGCCTCTACTGTGTCCTGGGGACCCGCCCGTGAACAAGACCAACAGGCTCGCGGCCCTCACGGAGCTTACAGTCTAACGGGGCAGATCGGCCAAAAGACCAGGGGATAAAGTCCAGCAGCACGCCATCCCGTCAGCAAGCTCGGCCTGCCTAGCTCTGAAATAGCCACAGAGGCTCCATCTCCTGTCCTCACTCCACCACGGCAGTGGGGCTCCATCCGGGCCTTGCACCTGGTGGCCCAGGGTCCCATATCACCCAGCCTCCACCCAGCAGCCAGAGAGAGCTTCCTAAAACGGAGGCGGGTCCTGCTACCCCTGCTGAATACTCAGTGGCCAGATTCCCACTGCGTTTCGAATAAAATGCAAGCGCGCTCAGCAGGGCCCTCAGCCCTGAGCCTTTTTAGCCTTTTCCTCACGGTCTCTTCCACCTTTAGGGATGGCACTCACTGATCCCTCATGCGGACCCCCAACCCCCAGCTCCCCCTGACTCCTTTACTTGGCTCATGTCCGTGGTGCTTAGACCCCCTGTAAGGGCGTGCTGTGTATTGCCTGCCTCCCTGTAAGCACCTGGGCCTGGCCCAGTGCTGGGGCCCCATCCATCCTTAATGAATGAGTGGCAGGGGAGATGGCCCTGCTGAAGTCCAGCCCTCCCCCCACCCCCCAAGCTGGCTCTGCAACCTCACATCTAGGGCAGTGGTCGGCAAACCGCGGCTCGAGAGCCACATGCGGCTCGCTGGCCCCTTGAGTGTGGCTCTTCCACAAAATCCCACGGCCTGGGCGAGTCTATTTTGAAGAAGTGGCGTTAGAAGAAGTTTAGTTAAAAAAATTTGGCTCTCAAAAGAAATTTCCATTGTTGTCCTGTTGGTATTTGGCTCTGTTGACTAATGAGTTTGCCGACCACTGTTCTAGGGCCTTCCTGGGAGCCCTTGGGGGAACAGCCTGAAAGCTCTTCTCTTTACATTATTCATTTCCTGCCTGAGCAACTGTCGGAACAACGAGGAGGGTGGGGGGCTGGGAGAGAGAGGAGAGGGGCGGGGAGAGGAGGGGAGGAGGGGAGGGGAGAGGAGGGGAGGGGGGAGGGGAGAGGAGAGGAGGGGAGGGGAGAGGAGGGGAAGGGAGAGGAGGGGGGAGGGGAGGGGAGGGGAGGGGAGAGGAGGGGAGGAGGGGCGGGGAGAGGAGGGGAGGAGGGGCGGGGAGAGGAGGGGAGGAGGGGAGAGGAGGGGAGGAGGGGAGGGGAGGGAAGGGGAGAGGAGGGGAGGAGGGGCGGGGAGAGGAGAGTTCCCGTGGCTCTTCCTTTTCTTCCTTTGGAACTCAGGTTCGTACCCCGCAGTTTGGCTCCCCACCAGGGCCTGACACAGTAGGTGCTCAGGGAAAAGTCCAGGGAATGAAGACAGTGCTGGAAAAGGGAGAGATGAGGAAGAAGGGGGAGGGGCGAGGAAGGGGGTGAGGCGATGAACAGAAGGATGGAGGGAAGTGAGGTTGGGAGAGAAGGGAGGAAAACCTGGAACCAGGACTTGCCTGGCCCTGCATGGCCCTCAAGCCAGTCCCACCCCCACCCCCATGCAGTCTTTCCTGAACCCAGAGCCTCCTGCTCCTGCGCAGGCCGGCCTCAGTGGGACAGCGGGCTCCTCCAGCGGCAACCTGAGCTCTCAGCACACAGACCCTGAGGCCTCTGGGCTGTGACTGCCCCTGAGGAGGCGTGCAGGGACCAGAGCTGAGATTCCTTAACCCCGGGCACAACTCCACCCCTGGTGTCCCTAGAGACCCCCCCATAGCACCTCCTTCCCATGCCTCCTATTTAGGCCTCAGGTCTAAGGACAGTGGCTTCAAATTCAGTGCCAGCAATCTAATGTTCAGAGCAAACCAAGAGAAACACACATATCCGCAGCTCCATCCTCACAGCCCAGGCCCAGGCCGGGCCAAATGCCCCTCAGGAAGACGGGGAGCCCAGGAGGCTCCAGGCCCAGAGATGCTGCTCCAGGCCCAGCTGTAGCCATGGTGCCTTCCCTGGGGCGGCGGCTCCCAGCTCGCTGTCGAGAGCAGAGTTGTGCCATTGCCGCCACCCGCCCCGGAGAAGCTGCCCCAGGATCCTGAGCCCTTTCCAGGCCTCTGGACAGTCAGCCTGGTGCAGGCCTGTGACATCCTCAGTGCCCAGGTGACCACAGGACCAGGAGTCAGAACCAGCCCCTTCCCAGCACCCCAGCTGCTCCAGCCTTGGCCTCAGGACACCCCCTCCCTGCACTCCCCTGAGGGCCCACACTGTTTGTGCTCCTGGCAAATCCATCAGGGACCTAGGTTCTCTCAGGACCCCACTGGGGGTGGCAACCAGCTCCCAGGGGGTCTGGAGGCCGAATGTTGAGGATAGGGGGTGGGGGGAGGTGAGAAGGTTCCAGTGGTGCCATTCCCTCTAGGCCTCCGTGTGTTGCACTGTGACAGGCTGGACTTCCCTGGACAGGACTAGGACTCTTCCTCTCTCTTCCTGGGGTTTCCTCTCCCCTTGCCAAGGGCTCTCACTAACTGCCACCACCTTACTGACCCTTAAACAGACACACATTTCCAGGGTCCTTCTGTTCTCTTCACTCTGTCTTCATTTTCTAATCCATGCATAGGAAAGTATCTTGTATCAGTCAACCACACTCTGGTATAAATTAGGGCCCATGCATATTTTATTTCCTAGGACATGGAGTTACTAGAATCCCTTTCAACTTATGGAATGAGGGCCACCCTGGGAATCCAATCTCCCTGGCCCTTATCCAAGGGTGATATGAAGGTTCAATGAGAAAGTGGGTGGATGGGTCTTCTGGGACCTCGACAGCCGGAGAGCTAGTACCTCACTCAGGAAATAGTAACAGCTAATGCTGAGTGCTTTCTGAGGGCCAGGCACTGTCCTAAGCCCTCTATGAGAATTAGTCCTCAGAACAAATCCAGGAGGTAAGGGCTCTTCTAATCACTCCCATTTTACAAATGAAGAAACCAAGGCGCAGAGATGACCTTGACAGAGATCTCAAATAGTGGATTTCACACCCTGACTTGGACCCTGCTCCTGGGCCCTGGCTCTGTGGCTACACACAGCCACAGGTAGGAGCTGGCCTCAGCACCACTCTCGCTGATTTACTGCCACTGGCTTTGCCGCTTATGAGCTGTGTGACATTGGGTAAATGACTTAACCTCTCTGAGCCTGGCCCTCCATCTGTGAAATGGGGAAATTACACATCTCCTGCAGATTTGCCAGGAGGAGCAAACGGAGGGGGAATGCAGCCTCAGGAAGGGAATGGTGCCCGGTGCATGTCCTTCCCCATGTCTACTTAGAGGAAGGGCCAGGGGCGTGGGGTCGGCAGGCCCGACTTGCACAACAGAAAGTACTAGAAAGCCTTTTCCAGAATGCCCTTGCTAGGGCTGCTCACTGCGCGGATGACGGGATGGTGGCTGCGTCCGCCCGATGCAGGGCCGTGGGGCATGAATGAGGTGACTCACTGGCAGCGCATTTCCCTCTTGGTGACTCAGAAGCAGCGATACCTGTGTACCAGCTTCCCAAAGCAGCGAGGAGTCAGAGCGAAGCCCTTGAAGCTGCCTGCCCCCAAGGCTGCCACCTGTGTCTCCCCTGGGGCCTGGGGGTCAGCCGCTGCCCCCAAGTCTTTTCCACACACACCCGTGAGCCCCTGGGAATGGCAATTGGGAAGGAAATGAGGTAAGAGAAAGCAGCAAAGGAGAGACAGAGCGGATCTCAGGAGAGGAGGTGGGGGAGGGGAGGGGAGGGAAGGGGAAGGGAGAGAGAAAGGAAGAGTGGAAGATGGAGGTGTGGGAGGGAAAACCAGGCAGGAGGAGGAAAAGAGCAGGAAGGGGAAGACCGGGAGGGGAGGAGGGATCAGGAGGAGGGATCGATCTGGACAGGGGCACTTAAAATGAACCAAACAGGCTGGGAATAACACAGCTGAGCAAACCTGAACGCTCTGTTTGGGTGTCTGCTGAGCGAGCACGTGAGTGAACAGAACTGGGGGTGCAGTTCCAGGCAGGAGCGGGTCACTCCCCGCAGAGGCCTGGCAGAGCGGGAGCCCTTCCAGCCCCACCAGCCTAGCCGGTGCTTTTTCTGAGGGCGTTTTCTTTACGTAACCCTTATTTTTAACAGGCCGGGCTGGCAGCTGGATTAGCCTGACGCCGCCCCTTCCTTGGCCGGGGGAAGCTTTGGTTACTTTGAAACCAAGACCACTCGGGTTTTTGTTCTAACTGTGGCCGCTGCTGATTCAGGGGAAGGGTTCTTAATCCACTTTCCAAAGGGAGACAGGAATCTGAGCAGTTGACGGACTGTCACCTCCCTTATTAGAACAAAACCCCGTCCCCACAGGGTTCCCATGCCTTTTGCTGACCACACTCGATGCCAGCAAACTTCGCCCTGGCAGGTGCCCATGCCACCTGAGGCTCTGCCATGCACCGCCTCCATCCCTGACCACCAGCGACACCACATCTTTGCTCCATACATAGCACGCTCTTCCTCCTTCTTCCTCCCTCTTCCTCCCTTTGCCCAACTAGGCCTCCAGGGAGACTCCTGGGTTGCAAAGAGAATTCACTGACTCTTGGGGCCCATGAAACCCCTAAGATTTCAGCCAGTCGTATGTGGGTGTTTGTGGATAGACATTTTCTAGTGACAGGATCCAGCCCTCTCATCAGACTCCGAGGATTGTGTGCCCGTCCCAACCACCACTCCACTATGAAGAGCTGTTATCCAGACGTTGGGGTTGGGCACAGGCTGGGAGGGTAGAGGGCATTAATGGTCCCTGGCAGCTGCTCCGGAGCCTGGCCACGGGCCAGTAGGGGCTCTTTGCGGAACCCTAACCTGGAGAGAGAAGGAACTCGGGTCCTTCCGCAGCCTCCCCGGGAGGGGCCGGGCTGAGGGGGGGGCTGGTGGAGGACGGAGAGGGCACTGAGTGAGCACTAGGTCTCGCTGTGGGGACAGGCAGCCACGTCCACCGCTGGTCTTTGGAACCCGGCTGACATTGGGCTGGTTGTGCCCGGATCCACACACCTGCCGTTTTGTGGAGCTCATGTCCCACCATGAGGCTGGGGACCTGCAGGCCTGGGCCCTGCCCCACCCTCCAGCTCTGTTCCCTCTGCCGCTCTGGACCTGCTCTTGTCAGGGGACGTTCTCACTAGTGCCCCAGCTGGTGATGGGCTCATGGCGGAAAGCGAGGGGAAGTCTCATCTCCACGGAAATCAGATCTGTTTGGCTGTTTTGACTGGGTGGTTGGTCCTGAACATGGTGATTACATAACCCCACGTGGGAACAGGGCCCAGAGTCACCTGCCTTCCCAGGCTGGCCGCTTAGAAACACAACAGCCACAAGGAAGCAGAGGGAGCCTCCTCGGCCCCTTTGCACAGGTGTGCACCCACCACCAGGGGGATGCGCGGCCCCTTTGCACACGTGTGCACCCATCACTAGGGGTGCTTGGCTGAAGAGCCATCCCGCAGTCTCTCCTTCCCACAGTGTCCCGCCCCCTCCTCTGGGCCTACAGCAGCTGTTCTGTGCATGTCGGGCAGGACTAACTAGAAGTAAAGCAAGTCAGCTTCCTCCTCTTGGACAGGGAAGAGGTGGGGGACCAAGGGGGGTTCAGAAAATTCTGGTTCTTTGCACTCAGTGTGCCTGTCCCAGCGTTGCCTGCCCTGTTTGACCCGCCTCTTGCAGGAGTGAGAGACCAGCACGTCAGGCAATGCCCTAAAGTACTCCGAGCTTCTCAGAAGCGCAGGGACAGAGAAACCAAAGCCAGCTCTTATCTCCTCCAGATGGCGGGATCCGAGCTATCCAAGCACGGGCTCTTTCTGGCCTCACTTGGCCAGCGGCTGAGTTCCTGCCAAGCCGAGAGTTCTCTTCCCCTGCGCTAACCTCCCCAAAGGCTGCCAGGGTGTCAGCCACCAAACCCCCACCCATACCTGTCATCTTCTCTCCGTCTTGACCTCAGAGGCCGCTTTGCCTCCGTGTTTTCTCCACTCTGCATCTGGGCATGGCGTCTGTAACTTGATGCTTATAAACTTATTTTTAGCTGCCCGCCATGACGCCAGCCTCATCCCCATTCACAACTGGACGATGAGAGGGTAGGAGCCTGGCAGGTCTGGCCAGCCACAGGGCCCCAAGCTCCTTGGAGGGTCTTCCTAAGAGACAAGCCTGGCCACGCCCCTCCTTTCCTGAAACCCCTCCGTGGCCCCCTATTGGATAACAGAGATGCCTCCATCGCTTCCCAAGACCCTTGACCATCATGTGCCAGCTGGTCTCCAGGCCTCAGGCCCCGCCCTCCTTCCCCGCACCCCCAAGCAAGAGCACTCTTGGAAGGCCTATAGTGAACTGCCTTGGGTCGCAGTCTTCCTTCGTACCAAACGCGAGCCCTCGCCACATCTGTACAAGAGCATTCGCTGTACTAGCGCTCACCTGACTGCCTTGCATGAGCCCTTCCACTCGGACTCACCTGTCCTGAACCCTCGGCCAACTAGGTCACGGGGACCTGGGTAGCTATGTTAGGGGAAATGGTCCAAAACGTGGATAAGGCCTAGAGAATGACGGTCTGTTCCTTCGGTGTCGGACGGAAGCTTTGTGTCCTGGACCTACATGAGGATTCATGAATTCCCCAGCGCTGTGCTGTCACCATATGGCTATTGAGCACTTGAGATGTAGCGCATGCCACGTGGCCACATGACAGTATTTTGAACAGGTTGGGTTAAATAAAATATCCCATTAAAATAAATTTCCCTGTTCGTTTTTACTTGTCAATGTGGCTTCTGGAACAATCTGGATTATGCACGCGGTTCCCGTTCTGTATCCACTGGACAGCCAGGGTTCATGGCTTGACTTTGTCATCGGCTATTATTAGTGAAGGCTCCGGCGGTGAGGTTACCTGTGAACTTGTGGATTTCCATAGGTGGAGATTTGGGCGGCTTTTGTCCGGTCGGAGAGATCACCCCGGTTTTATTGGACGTCGATCAGATTTGTCTCTTAACTTTGATTTATGTAAAATAAATTTTATTGATTTCAGAGAGGAAGGGAGAGGGAAAGAAAGGTAGAAACATCAAGGATGAGAGAGAATCATTGATTGGCAGCCTCTCGCATGCCCCCTACTGAGGACTGAGCCCGCAACTGGGTGGTACCCTTGACCAGAATGGAACCCAGGCCCTTCAGTCTGCAGGCTGCCGCTCTATCCACTGAGCCAGACTGGCTAGGGCTGTCTCTTCACTTTTAAAAAAGTATTTTGATGTGCCTTTCTTTTATATTCTAGTTCTTTAAATGACCTCTGAGCTAGCTTTATCATCTCGTTGGCTCTCTTGCTAATGAGTTCAATAAAATCTTTGTATCTATATGAGACTCTTTTAACTTTTTGCAAATTATGCTTAGACAGATCTCTGTCTCCTGTCCAGATTGAGAGCAGACGCCGAATGATTACCAGACCTGTATTAAATAAGGACTCAACAAGTGTTTGTTGAATGAATAAAAAGCACGGGCTTGGCCTTGGGACCTTACGTTTCACGGCCAGCCACAGTTTGTAGCGGGATCCTTTCTGCCATATGCCTGGCGGTGGGGATGTAGGTGGGGATGTAGGATTATTTGGGTGGTCCCCATGAAGGTTCCCCAATCTGGGGGGCCTGTGACCCCAAAAGGATGCTGGCCAAGGCAAGTCCCTTCAGTCAGCTCAAGGGGAGATCCTCCCAGCTCCCCGCAGGATGGGCTTCCCTTCCCTCCCCATCCCCCGGCCCGGGCTCCTGCCAACCTCAGCACTGCTCCTCCAGGCCTGGACATAGCACGGCCGAGTCGAAGCTCAGCAGCAGGCCTGGCCTCAGGAGCCAGGTCCTCTGGGGGCCCCAGAAGGTCTCCGGGTCCTGAATCCTGGTGGACAACTGCAAAACCACATCTCTTCCCCTGGCCCCGCTTGCTGGCTCCACAGCGGGAAAGGCTGCTGGCAGGTAGGGGAGGAAGTGGATTGCGAATTCCTGGAGGGCTGAGTGTGTCATTTGTATGCCTGGCACCTGCTGAGCACTTTGCAGGGCGCACACAGTGGACACCGGTGAATGCTAATCCACTCTCCTCCCTCTGCCCAACCTCAGCCTATAGCAGCTTCCTCCGTGAGCCTGAGGTATGGACCCCGAGGCCTGGCCAGAACCTGGACTCATCAGTGCCCCCCTGAGAGGCCAGTGCCGATAATGAGGCAGCCGACGCAGGGCGGTGACCTTCTAGAAGTGTCACACTTGTCCCTTTGCCCATGCTCCCTACAAAGAGGAGAAACCTTGGTAGAGATTCTGCTGCGGAAGAAGGAGAACAAAAGCAACACTTTTTATTGTAAAATATACAGAATGAAATTTCCTGTTCCTAAGTGTACAGCTCTGTGGCACTACGCACATTCGCATGGGTGGAATGTGCGTAGTGCCATTTATCCTCATAACTTTCATCTCGTGAAAATGAAACATGGGGCCTATTAAGCAACAGCCCCCCATCCTCCCCTCCCAGCCCCTCAGCCCGGTCCCGGCAGCCACCTTCTACTTCCTGTCTGTATGAATGAGGTGACAGTTGGTACCTTGTGTAAGTGGAATCCTGCCATATTTGTTCTTTTGTGACTGGCTTGTGTCACTTAACATGATGTCCTCAAAATTCATCCATATTCAGCATCTGTCAGAATTTCCTCCCTTTGTAAGGCGGAAAAATATTCCATCGTGCATACATAGCCACAGGAGATATGATCCAAGACCTCCAAGAGACAGCTGAAATGGAGGAAAATACCAAGCCCTATATGTACTGTGTTTTTTCCTATATGTGCATATTTACTCCAGGCTTCATGTGTAAATCAGGCTCAGCAAGAGATTAACAACAGTGACTAATAATAAAGCAGAACAGCCTCAGATGGTTTGGCCCAGTGGATAGAGCATCTGCCTGAGCAGACTAAAGGTTCCCGGGTTCAATTCCAGTCAAGGGCTCATGTCCGGGTTGCAGGCTAGATGCCCAGTAGGGGGCGTGCAGTAGGCAGCCAATCAATGACTCTCTCTTATCATTGACTAGAGGCCCGGTGCACAAAATTCATGCATGGGGTGGGGGGGGTCCCCTCAGCCCAGCTTGCACCCTCTCCAATCCAGGACTCCTTGGGGGATGTCTGACTGCCGGTTTAGGCCCGATCCCGGGATCGGGCCTAAACCGGCAGTCAGACATCCCTCTCACAATCCTGGACTGCTGGTTCCTAATCGCTCACCTGCCTGCCTGCCTGGTCGCCCCTTAACTGCCTCCCCCCCCACCCCCCCGCCAGCCTGATCACCCCTCACTGCCGGCCAGCCCCGCCCCCCTCCCCCACAGGCCTGGTTGCCCCCAACTGCCCCCCTGCAGGCCTGCTTGCCCCATGCAGCCTGCTTGTTCAGTCATTTGGTCGTTCCTCACTAACCCCCCTACCAGGCTGGTTGTAGGCAGCCATCTTGTGAGGGCGTCATGGTCAATTTGCATATCACCTCTTTATTATATAGGATGTTTCTATCTCTCTCTCCCTCTCCCTTCCTCTCTGAAACCAATAAAAATATATTTAAAAAAAATAATAAAACACAAGAATTATAACAATACACTGTAATAGAAGTTACGGAATGGCATTGGACCATTTAAGTAAAATGGGGTCACTTGAGCACAAGCACGGTGGGACCTGGACAGTCCACCTGATAACCCAGATGGCTGCTGAGTGACTGATGGGCGGGGCACATGTACACCATGGAGGCTCTGGACAAAGAGAGCGTTCCAATCCTGGGCGGGATGGCACGAGATTTCATCACGCCACTCAGAAGGTATGCCATTGAAAACTTATGAATGATTTATTCCTGGAATTTTCCACTTAATATTGTCAGACCTCTGTTGACCGCACATCACTGAAACGGGGAAAAGCAAATTGGCAAAGGGACTGCTGTCCATATATCATTGTGTCTATGCGTTCCTCTGTTGATGAGCACTTGGGTTGCTTTCAACCCAGGCTTTGGCTCTTGTGAATAATGGTGCAGGGACGTGTTTTGCTGGCTTTGAGCTCGGCCCTGTCCAAATGACCTCTCGTTTAATTCACTCAACAACCCTGTGACATTTCCCGCAACTCAATGACTTGCTCAAATTTATAGGTGACGAGCGGCAGTCACATTTGGAACTCGGGTCACACTTGATTCCAAAGGAATGAAAAATCCAGTCCTGAGCAGGAATCCGTTGCTATGAAGGATGGCCCATCGCTGTTTTCTCCCAAGGTAACACTGTTTTCCAGATGGTTCCCAGACGCAGGGCCTCCTGCCCTCACCTCCCCCGTCCCCGCTCCCTCATTCACTGGCTAAGGCCCACTCCAGTCAGCTCCAGCCTGGCCTCCACCCAGAAGTCCTTCCCAGCCACACCCTCGGGGGAGGGTCCCTCCTCCATGCACCCCGGGGGTGTCCAGGCCTCCCTTTGCTGGTGCTACTGGTTTGCCCACTAACTCCCTCCTGGCTGCAAGGTCCTGGGGCACAGTTCACATGGTCCCTGTGCACCTCCCAGTGCCCAGTGCTGAGTAGCTGTTGGAATCCGTGAATGAGTGACTCCCCCAATCAATGGCAGTGGGGAAGACAGGAAGGCAGATAGAAAACCAGGATCCTCCTCCTCTGCTTCGCTATTTGTGGAAGGCCCGGCTGTGAGTTTCTCAGAATAATTTCTGTGCCACGTTGGGCGCCCCTGCACAAGCCTGAGCAATTTGGGGGTTGGAAACGCCCAGGAAATGTGATGGAACTACCCCTGCTGGAGAGCTAGGCCCACATGGTTGGCCCACGAAGGAGGGGGACCTTCAGCGTGGTGGAGATTCCACCTCTGGAGGACAACCATATCCCCAGGGGACAGATGATTTGTGAGGCCTTCAGTGCAGTGACTCATTCATTCCTTCATTCACAGTCACCCCCGTTATCACACGCCCACGTGCTGCAAGCCAGATGCCTAGCGGCACCCAGCACACCTGAGGGAGAAGAGGAGGTGAGCCCGCTCCTGAGATGCTGTGTGCTCAGGCAACAGCTGCTAGGGCTTCTCTGGGAGGAGAGAGAGGCTGGGCAGGGACACTCCGCCGAGCCCGTAGGCCGGGAGCAGGTGGCGTTTCTGCAGCCGAGCCCCTGGATTTCGGGGCGCACTGGCCTCACCGGCAGGCTGGGTGGGTGCTCCAGCTTTGCTGACGGGGCAGGTGCACCAGGGCCACACAGCAGGCGGGGATGGGGGTGGGCAGGAGGCAAACAGAGCCAGAGCCAGGTATCTGGTGTAGCCACTGCTTACCTCCAGGGGGTAAGGGGAGTGCCTGTCCATTCAGGCTCAAGCGCCACAGACTAACAATGTGCAGCAGAAAGGGAGGCAGGACTTGAATTTGATTGGAGGGAAGGACTGAGCTTATTTGCCCAAGAGAGGAGGCCCTTCAATGATTCGTTCATTCATGATTATCTGTAAGAGGCTAGTAGGGCGACACCAACCTAATGGTCTGCCAATCAACCCTGATGGACGAGCATGGGAGGGCCTCATGCCATCCTGCAGGCAAAGAAACACAATGAAAAGTCAAGGCCCTGGCCGGCCGCTCAGTTCATCAGTGAAGGAGATTGGAGGGCAGTATTTCTGTCCTGGGCCCAGGGTCCTTGCTCACGCCATGTTGCATGCCTGACCACGTGGGTTCCAGGAGGGGTCCCCCATGGTGAGACCACGCCCAGGATGCTGAGCTGTCTGGTTGCTCCAGGGGTGGGGGAGGCTCTGGGTCCCCCGCCCCCACTCTTCATATAGGGGCCCAGTGGCCCTGGCAGCCTGAGTGCATTTGTTTACCCGTCAGGCCTCGGCTGGAGGCGGATGGGCAGGCTCTGTGACGCAGTGTGCACCCAAGAAAATAAATCCACTAAAGTGATTTCTTTTTCTTTCCAACGAAGAAATGAGGTTGACCGTCCTTCCAGGCTGCTAGAGGGAGCCCTCTCCGAGTCCCTTCCTTGCCTCGGTCATGGACCTTAGATGGGTCATTGGGTTCAGGGGATGAAAGTCCACCCCTCAGGGCTGTGGCTGGCCTGGGTAACTCCGGTGAACTGGTTCGCCGGTTCGCCGGGAGGGTGTGCTCCCACTGGGCTCTCCCTCCTGATACGGGAGCACTCAGAAACGTGGTTCCTGGGTCAGAGGGAGAGAGAGTGGAGGGCTCAGCGCAGACCCTGCCTCTTGGCGCAAATCCTCCCAATGCTCCCACTTCCCTAAGAGGGCCTGGCTTATCACACCCCTGGGCATCTCCTCTGGGCCCATATTTCACGGACATCAGCTCCTTTAACCTAACCCCACCCTCTGGAGGAGGTGTAACCCCCTCTCTGAAGAGGAGACATCCGATTGGAGACGTTATCTCCGCAGATCAGGCACCTAGGGAGTTGCAGAAGCCCAGCCTGGATCCAACAGGACCTTCCCCCGGGCCGTTTCAGGACGGGTACTGTGGTCAGCTTTGCATAAGTGAGAGAACTGAGACTCGGGCTAACTGAGCGTGTCCAGGGCAAACTACGGCTAAGTGACCGACCTGACCTCGGAGCCCAGACCCATGTTTACAGTCTTATCCCCCCCTGCCTCGGGCAGGCCGTCTTCCCTCCTAGCACCCACACTGAGGCCCCTCACCCTCCACACCCATCCTCTCGGCCACTCTCTGGAGTGACCACTATCTTCATGGCCCTCCCGTGCAGCGCAGCCTAAGCGGGCTTCCTCCACAGCGCCTCCCCGACGCGTCGGGCCCTTCCTCCCCTTCCCACTCTCCCATGGCATTCAGTAAACAGAAGGCGCTTAATTACGATCTGTTTGTGGCCCTCAGCTAATCGCAGTGTCGCCTTGTTCCTGCCTTCCCTAAACAACAGCCCACCACCGGAGAGGCCACATTGCTTGCGGACCCGAGAGGTCAACCCTGAGGATACAAACTTCCCGGGGGTTGAGGCCCCCCTCTGTCTCCGTCGCATCATCCCGCTCTGTGCCCAGCGACGTGGGCGTTGGATCAATTCCACACGTGTGTTTGTTATCGTTCAAAGCATTTGAACACCGTTATCTTTTTTTTAAATTGACTTGAGAAAGAGAGAGAGGACGATAGAGCTAGAGAGAGAGAAACATCAGCTTGTTGTTCCATGCATTTATGCTTTCATTGGTTGCTTCTTGTATGTGCCCTGACCAGGGATCGAACCCGCAACCTTGGCACATTGGGATGACGCTCTAACCAAGTGAGCTCCCCGGCCGAGGCCTGAATGTCTATGATTTCGATGCGTCTTCCTGAGAGCCTGGTGAGGTGGGTGCAGGGCCTGCAGGGCTAGCCACAGCTAAGGTGTAGGAAGCGTCTCAGGTGAAGCCTTGGATGCCTCCAGCGCCTGGCCAGGTGAGGTCCTGGTCCTGGCAGATGCTCCCAGAGCCCCCCAAAGGGTCCATGCCAGGCCTGGGGTCCGCAGGCCCCTGCCTTCCCCAGGGCGGTGCAGGAAGGGCAGGTGCTCAGTTACAGATCGCCCCCACAGCCACATCCTTCCTCCAGCGGCGGGGAAAGGAAAACCTTCACAGGCCCGCTCCTGCCCCCCTCGAAAGAGGACACGGGGAAGACGGAGGTGCCTTTGTTCTGCCCACAGAGTTGCAGGAAGGAGCCAGAAGCAGAGCAATGGGTGCCCCCTCGGGCAGTGGGTGCCCCGACCGGGCATATCCGCTTTATGGAAAAGAAGGATTGGGTTGCATAGAACCAGGCCCATCCCAGCCAGCCAGCCAGCCCGAAGGACTTGGGGTGTGTCCAGGAGCCCAGGCCCTTCTCCCTGTTCCAAGCCAGCCACTCAGCTGCAGGATCTGAGCCCCTGAGGCTCAGGAGGGTGGTGGGGTCACGAGGGCCCCCTCCACCTGGTGCATCATTCGTGAGACCCTCCTGCGCCTGCATACATCCCAGAAGAGTCCCAACGAGCCGTGGGCACTGTCCATCTGAGTGTGCGACACCTGCTCTGCGAGCAGCCTGGCAGGGGCTGCTTGTTCTGCGCTGCACGGCTTCCTGCTCTGGGAAACAGAATTAACTGCAGGATTACGGGAAGGAGACGGGTGGGGGAGGGCTGTCTGTCCATCCTGCCAAGGGGACTAGGAATGCATTCAACCTGTCACTTCACACTGAGCTCCCTGAACAGGTGTCAGTGGAGCAGTGGACTCTGCTATCCCGAATACAGTACCTCACAGCCCGAGCGTGGCCTTTGCCGGGCTGACCGGAGCCCCTGGGAGGCCCACAGAGAGGCCCGCTGGCTCGGGGTAGCACGGGCCATAGTGGCAACAGCCACACCATTCACCTCCATCCTGCTCCAGTCCCTGCCGTATTAGCTCATCACCTACTATGTGCTGAAGCTCCGCCAAGCGTGAGAGACTCCCTGCCTAGCAAAGGAGACATCCTGGCGCACACGCGGGATGCCCGCACGTTCAGAAATAACGCTGATTTCAAACATTCCGTAGACTCTGGTGAGAGCAAAGAGCATACGTGCTCTCTCTTTCACACGGGTCACCCCGGTGCCTGGCACAGCCGGGAACAGAGCAGGACTCAAGCTACGTGTGTTGAGTGAGTAAATGAGCAGATGCCGGTCATCGGAGCTGGACCACGTTCGCCTGAGTCCTGCAGGGAGTTAGGGTTCAGTGTGCTCGCTGCTGACTGTCCCCGCCCACCCCCCCAAACCTCTCAGTTTCCTCTCAAGCGAGCCTCCTCACTGCCCCACCTTCTCTCCAACATATTACTCCCCACGCCACACCTGCGCTCTGTGATTTGACATGCAGCGCCCTACTCCAAGTGCCCCGAGCCCAAGCTGAGGGAGAGCACTAACACGCGCAGGTCATTGTCAGCCAGATGCACTTGAAGATGCTTAGCCTGGCCGGAGGGCCCTAGACAGAGCCGGGGGTATTTTTAGCTCGTTGGGTATCTGGAAAGGTACTGAGATGCCGCTGTCGTTAAAGACACGGGGCAAATCAGTATTCCGCTACTGGCCTCCCCACACCAGCAGTTTCTACTCAGTGTCTCAGAAGCAAGGGTTGCCATGGAGATTGAGTGCCAGGGCAACCGAACTTCCTGTTGAGAAACAGTGGCCCAGGTAGATCTCTGGGCCAATGGGAAGCCAGGAGCTCCCTGGATGGCCACGCTCCCCCTCCTGAAGGCAGAGGATGGCAGGCGTCCCTGGTGTCCTCAGAGGGGTCAGCTGGGGGATGGAGGACGCCGCGTCTGGAACTTGGTCCAGGGAGGGGTGGACTGTCTTCCTCACACCTGCCGGCTTGTTCTCTCCCCGTTCCTGCGCCCAAGGCCATCCAAGACGCTGCCGGGAAGCTGCCTGGGGTGGAAGGTGGCAGGGCCGTTTTGTAGCAGAAGCCAGTCCTGACAACCACCTAGAACACAAGCTCTGTGGGGGGGTGTGGGGGACGGGGGGCCCAGGTCAGCCTAGTCCTGGAGCCACGGAATTACAGTGACACGCTCTTCCCGTGGCTCTGTGCAGGGCTGTCTCGTTTCGTCCTTGCTATCATCTGGGAGGCAGCTGAGACGGATGGTGTGGACCCCACCTTCCTATTCATTCAACGAACACTCCCTGTGCGCCTGATCCACTAGGCAACTGAGATGGCAACTCTGAGGCTCCAAAGGGCCATGTGACCCACCTACGGTTGCTAAGCTAACAAGAGATGGAGCCAGAGGAGTGCTCAGGTCTGTCCGTCCATAGATTCAGAGGGATGCGAGCCCCAAGGAGCTCTTAGAGAGCATTTAGCCCGACCCTCGCGCTTCACAGAACATAAACTGAGGCCCAGAGAGAGCCCGAATCTCGGTCGCTCGGGGAGCTGGCGGGTGAAGGCCAGGGGGATGGAATTGCCCACTCTTCTTCACATCACCCCAAGCTCTTTGCAGAGAACCGTGCTGCCCCAAACTGCCACTGGACACCCATAGCGTCAGGCACTAGGTCAGCTAAGATGTACCTGCAGCTGTCATCACCAGAGACCCGGGTCCTAAGATCTATGAAGGATCTTTGTCTTCTGCTCATCCTCTTCTGCACTTTCTCAATGCCGTGCAACGTGTGTATGCTTATTGGACAATGAGAAGACACACACAAAACCACTCATCCCTCCCCCTCCGGCCACACCGGTGAGTGTGAGCCCGGCCCACGTTATACTGCTTTCAGGAGGACCACGCAAAAATTCTTAAAACGGGATTTGAACAAAACAGCAATTCCGTTCCTTCTGAACGAAATGGACAGGCCTTGTGGATGTCACTCTTGGAAGGGGCTTGGAGCAGAAGTGGCAAATCCTCCAAAGAGCTGGAGCAAATCATAGCTGCATGCAATGCCAGCTCCCCAGCCCTGAGCCTCCCCCGCTGCCAGCCTCTAGCCCCCGCCCCCCAGCTCATCTTGTCCAGGAACGCCTCCCACATACCATCCCCCACCCCCCCATCCCCCCACCCCCGGCTGAAACCCACGGCCGGGCGCTGGGCTCCCCGGCTGCACGCCCACCTGGGGTCATGCTGCTCAGCCGGGGTGGGCGTCAGGGGTCCGCCAGGAGGCTCAGCCTCTGCACAGCCGCTCACGGTGGCGGCTTAGTTATGCACCGGACCTCTCCTCCTCAAGGACCCGTCGGGTAGGTCAAGGGCGTAGAGGAGCGCCACCGCAGACCGAGTCTGGCGCCCACGCCCTGTCTCCTGCCGCCTCCATGTGCAGAGGCTCCCACTTTTCTCACGCAAGTTCTTTTGGGGGGGAGGTGGATTTGGCAAAGTCTCCAAACCTTTTTTTTAATTTTTATTTTTATTGAATTTATTGGGGTGACATCGGTTAATAAAATTCCTAGGCTTCAGGTGTTCCGTTCTATAAGACATCACCTGTATATTATATTGTGTGTTCACCTTCCATCACCATTTATCCCATCTGTCTCTTCTTCTACCTCCCCACCCCTTTTCCTCTGGTAATCACTGTACTGTTGTCCGTATTTATGAGCGTTTTGTGGGTTTTTTTTTTTCTTAATTCCTTCACCTTTTTTCACCCAGCCTCCCCGCGCTCCCCCCTCCCCCCTCCCCGACAGCTGTCAGTCTGTTCTCTGTATATTCGAGTCTGTTTCTATTTTGTTTGTTAGTTTCCACATGTAAGTGAGATCATATGGTACTTGTCTTTCTCCACTGGCTCATTTCGCTTAGCATAACCCTCTCCAGGTCCCTCCCTGCTGTTGCAAAGGGTAAGATGTCCTTCTTTACGGTCTCATGGCAAGTTCTTAAGACAGTTACCAACTCACAGAGCAATCCCAGGTTTCCCCTAGAAAGACAAATGTTCCGTCTTTATTGCCCTCCGCTGTGAGGACAAATGCCTATCAGATTTTTTTAATGCACACTTTAAATCTGCCCCTTCCAGATTTGTCGTCTCTTAGAAAAATATACTCGTGCTAAGGAAAAAGCACTTGAAAACAGATGTTTGGATGGTTCCCTTCTTGCCCAATTTTGCCCAAGGCCCTGCTGGTCAGGCCTTTAAATCTCCTACATCTGTACCTTAAGAAAGAGCTGGAAACAGAGTTTTATAACTTGTTTTAAAACCTTTTAAATGAGAAGTCTCCAGCGGTTTTGATGCTATTTTATTTAAAAAATAATAGTATATACCACATCGTAAGTAATTATGAAAATGTTGCTTAAAGGAACAGACTTCGGGTGGGAGAGCAATTATGTGGTGCTTGTTGCATGCAGTTGGTTGTCTCCTCCACACCCACCCAGCCCCAACCCTAGGGTTGTTCTGCAGGCACCATGCTTGTGACTGGGAATCAAGCTCAGGCCAGGAGGGATCCCAGCCTCTAGCCTCTATTTTTTTTTAACACTTTATTTTTATTTTTTTATTTTAATCCTCACCTGAGGTTATTTTTCCATTGATTTTTAGAGAAAGTGGAAGAGAGAGGGAGAGACAGAGGAAATATCGATGTGAGAGAAACACATCGATTGGTTGCCTCCTGCATGAGCCCCAACCAGGGCCTGGCCGGGGGGGAGCCTGCATCCTGGGTACATACCCCTGACCGGAATCGAACCCGGGACCCTTTGGTTCGCAGTCTGATGCTCTATCCATTGAGCAAACTGGCCAGGGATAGCCTCTATTTTGAGGCCTGTTTCTTTAACAACCTTCTCTGGCTCCCTCATGAGCCCAAGGGAAACCCTAACTTCTATGCAGTACAGCTGTGTGCCTGCCAGACCTGGTCTCCATCGACCTCATCAACCCACCTTTCCGGATTCTTCTCCCGGAGCTTCCTCCTCCCTCCTCAGCTGAGGTCTGGGTTTGCACTGACCCGCTCACGTCCCATGTCCTTCCTGCCTCCCTGGCCTGACCCCCGGGCCCCCAGAGAGCATTTCTACAGCACTTATCTGCACATCGGGGGCTGTCAGCACTACTGATGGGGGTGTCCTGTCTCTCAACCTGAGCCCCCGTGCAGCCCGCGCCGAGAACGGAGCCCTGTGAACCACGCAGCCCGCTGTGCGCAGCCGCGGCCTCACTGGGCAGTGTGACTGCCCGCACGGTCAGTGCTCACTGGTGACAGCGTGATTTGGGGCCGTGTGGTCACTTGGTATCAGGCGTGTGCACACTTTCTGTGGCGGAGGGACAGAATCACTGGCTGCCTGGGGGCAGAGGGGACACGTGGGGTCAGGAGACATGGGCTGCTCAGCCTGCTCTGGGGACAGCCGGCCACTCTGAGCCCAGGGGCCTGAGGGCCAGTGCTGGCTCATCGCTGAGGTAAGAGTTACGGTAATAACTGCCGTTCGGGACCAAAATACACTTAGCGACAGCCTGGGAGGGTTGGGTGCATGAGGCAAGCTGTAAAAATACCTAAGAACCGGAGGGGTCTTTTCCCCACGCCTGCTGGGAGACATGTCTGCGCGTCTGGGCTAATATTAGGGCTATTTCTTTCCCGTGGCCGACACACGCTGGCCGTCTAAGATTGCTGCGGAGACAGAGTGACTGATGTTTATATTGGCGTCCTTCACCCAGCAAGGATTACCGGGACTAAGTAGGAGCAGGTCTGGACAGCGCAGGCAGCCAGACACCCAGAAATATGTGGGTCACTCCAAACAGGGCCATCATCTGACCCACAGTTGTTTCTGGGGTTTAAAGTGGCCCTGACATAAAGGAGCCCGGTCACAGGGGGACATTTCATGTGGGAGCCTGAGAGTTTCAGGTCAAATTTTACACGTAGGAGAAAAACCCCAGCTCGTGCAGTGGGAAGACGACCCTGGGAAGCACATACAGGCCAGAAAAACAGTTCTCCATAAAGCCAAACTCCTCCAAGCTCTGAGTGAGATGGGAACTGGGGGATCTTCCTTTGTGGGGGCCACTTCCCAGCATCTGTTTCCCTCTGGGCTTTGCCTCCCCTCTGAGAAAGCTCCCCCACTGGCCCTGGGAGCGTGAGTGGGGGAAAAGTCCCTATGTCATGTTGCCCTTAGGACAAATGAGGCAGGTTGGGACTCCAAAAGGGACTTGGCATCAGAGAAAAGAAGAGAGGAAAACGGTACGAAAGCAGTTGCCACATCAAATCATCATGTGTGGATGCTATCCGGGAACCTCTCCACCCGCTGCCTCCCCTACGCTTTGAAAGTCCCCAGAAGAATGTTTCCTTTATAAAAGTGTTCAGGCTCCTGCTAGGCAGGAAGACTTGGAAAAAGGGTTGGCAAGTGGCAGATGAGTGAACAGTAGAATTTTCAGTCTTCCTGGGTCTCCAGCGACAGCTGGAGAAAGAGCCCGGCCGCCATGGCTCAGTGGTTGAGCATTGATCTGTGAACCAGGAGGTCACAGTTCCATTCCTGGTGGGGGCACACGCCCAAATTGTGGGCTCGATCCCCAGTGTGGGGCGTGCAGGAGGCAGCTGATCAATGATTCTCTCTCATCATTGATGTTTCTATCTCTCTTTCCCTCTCCCTTCCTCTCTAAAAATCAATAAAAACATTTTTTTTAAAAAGAATGTTAAGTGGCTCATCAGGCGGTGGTCCAGATGCCCACGGGGCTGCAGGAGCCAGCGAGGCTGCGCTGCACCGAGCAGACCCTGCAGGGCTCCTGGCACAGGGCTGGGAGGGGCAATGTGGTGCGGAGTCCTCACTCTCGCCAGGCTTCCTCTAAACCTGGGCGGCTCCTTTGTCTCTCCATTGACCCTGGGAGGTGGGGACTCGCCCCATTTTGCAAATGAGGCGCAGACAGGTTCAGCAACTTGCCTAAAGACACACGGTCCCCAAGTGACAGGCCTGTGGTTTGAACCCAAGCAGTGGAGCCCAGACTCTTAGCTATGCTGGCCACAGCTGAGGTCACTACTCCCTGGCCCCGACTGACCCCTTTGTTCAAATTCCCCTTGGTGATCGGCCCCATTTCTCCCCCTGAAATCCTTGGCATCTGTACCCCAATGCGCCTGAATAGCAGGAGGTCCTCGTCCCCTGCGGACTCCAGCCCTTCATGACCATTCGCATGGGGTGTTTGCTCTTTTTGAGGTCCCGCACCATCTCCTGGTTAGTTCCCCCGGGGCACCCCACTCTCTCTCCTCAGCCAGGCTGAGCAAGCAGCATCTGCCAAGGGGCCTGCAGCACAACAACCGGTACCACCCCAGAGGTCGCCACAGTTTCCACCAGCAAGCGCCCATGAGCCTCTGCGGTGTGTCCTGGGGGAGCGCTGCGCTTCCTCACTCCTGTGGTTGCTTGGCTCAGGCACCTTAGGGGAGACGGGGGGCGAGGGGAAGGGGGACAAGGGGTTTGCTGCAGAGAGGGGCCTTCTGGGAGCTGAGGAGCACCTGGGAGGGGTGGGGGGGCCAGCAGGGCGGCTGCTGGACCTCCCCGCAGGCCTTCCGGCTGCTTCTGGGCCAATCTTGGCTCCATTCTGCTGCAGAAGAGGCTTGCATTTGCCTGTCTGCTATTTATATTGTAGTTGCTGTCTAGGGGTTTTCTTTGAAGCAAACTGGTGAGCTCCCAGGCACCAAAGAGCATTTCTGGCTCGGGGCTGTGCTCACACACGTTGGTTCAGCCGATTCCAAGGCTCGTCCTTGTTCCCCATGGCCTCCACTTCCTTCCTGAACATTCCTCATACCACCCCCATGCTCCCCACATAAACACAGTTCTGAATACATTTAGAATCTGGCTCCTGCTCCCTTCGCCGAACAGTGACACTTCATTTCAGCCTCCCTCAGGATTAGGCCATGCCCTTGGCCTCCGTCTTCCTTATTCTCCTCCTTTCAGCGGGACCAGGCCCTCTGCATTCCGTCACCATTTGAATCCTCCTCGCTGCTCTTCCCGTGTCCTCACCCTCAGGACAGGGCACCTTCAGAGGAAGCAAGGCGCCTAGGCCTTCTTCTACCACAGTCGCTAAACCAGGTGGCTGTATTGCTTTGTTTCCAGTCAGTTTTACGGAGGTGGAATGAATGTACCCTTTTTAGCATGCAGCTCTGTGACTTTTGACAAGCACCTACTAGTCATTAGTCAAATGTCCAGCACGAATAAGATACAGAACAATTCCATCTCCCCAAAGGTTCTCTCAGACCACACCTCTTACCAACCACAATCGGGGGAGGCGGGGTTCTTTTCCCCTTTAGTTTTGTCTTTTCCAGAACACCACATAGGTAGAATCTGGAGCCTGGCTGCTTTGCTCAGCCGAATCCTTGTGAGATTCATCCCTGTCCTGGCACGTGGCGGTGACGGTAACGCGTTCCTTTGTTGTGCTAGGTGGTATTCTGAAGTATGGATGCACCACAGTTCGTTCATCCAGTCCTCAGTTGAAGAACATTTGGGTTGTTTCCAGCCACAATTGCCTGAGACTGGAGTTGTGACTAGAGCTGCCATTGGTGCAGAGGTTTTTCTGTGGGCATATGTTTTCATTTCTGTCGGGTAAATACCTCGGGATGGGATTTCTGAGTTGTAAGGTAAGTATATACTTCACTTTTAAGAAACTGCCAAACTGTTTTCCAAAGTATTGCTTTGCATTTCTGCTAGCGATGTGTGGGAGATGCAGATATTCCCCCTCCTGGTGAAGGTGGATAAGGATGGTCAAGAAGGAAAAAAACAGACCTACTCCAAATTCCTGCGGCCGACAGATCCGAGGCCTAGGGCAGGGCAGGGACTTGCCGGTGGCCACACAGCTGCAGTAGCAGAGGTAAAAGTGGAGCCCAGGTCTCCGGACTGTGCTGAGAGCAGTTTTGAATCAGAATCCTGGCAGCTTATCAGGAAAATCTAGCCTAGAAAACTTCTCTTAAAGAGTAAAAAGCTAAAAATGGGAAGCCAGACTCATTTGAGCCCAGAACTGTTTGGGCTGGTTCATTCCTATCCAAAATAGCTGTATTTGTGTAGCCTCTGGCTGCAGGGCTTTAAACCTCAAGTGGGGTGCACAGGGACCCCCTTCTGCTTCATTGCAAGACCATTCCCACAGGAGTGGGCTAGCTGCTCCTGGAAACATTAGACCCAGTTTTGCTGGGAAGCAAACAGCCATGTGGAGCTGTTTCTGGTTTCGGCTATGGCAGAAGGGGGTAGGCTCTGGAGTGGGGGAGGAGACTGTCCCATCACATGATTCCGGAATCTTCCCCTTTGCTGACAGCTGTACAGTGAGTGACTCAGGGAGGCAGCTTGTGGTGGAGGAGGAGGAGGCTCTGCTTACATATAAAAGGCTAACAGTGACCCAAAACTTACACAGCACAATCATTCATCATTACCCATGATGCCTCGAACTCACCAACACTGTGACCAGGATAGTCGCCCTCTTCCTGCCACAGTTTTGATGACTTCAAAACTGACCTAACATAGTTTTGTTCTGGGGTGCCTGGATATCTCTCTCTCTCCCTCCCTCTCTCTCTCTCTCTCTCTCTCTCTCTCTCTGTCTGTCTCTCTCTCTCTCTCTCTCTGAGATCCGTCTTAGTCTAGAAAGCCTACTGACAGGACAGCCCTAAACTGCCGTATTTATTCCACAAGACCCCGGCTACAGCCAATTGGAGCAGAATCAGGCCCTCTCAGTGCTGAACAATCTATTGGCTTCTCAGTGACCAATCAGATTCACCCTCTAAGGAATTTTGAGTAAGGTCTATGTGGCCAGACCTCCATCAGAATCGAAAGGTGGTGGAGAGTTGGGGACTGCACCCACAAACCAAAGCTGTGGACAGGCCGAAGTCCCAGGAGGCAGAGCAGCTTCTGGAGGATGCCGAAGCGAGAAGGACACACACTTGCACATACATGAGACACCGTGGAGCCCCCAAGAAAGAGAACCGGAGAGAGTTCCGACTTCCCAGATCCAATTTCTAAGAAACGAGGCTGCACTTTATCCACCTCCGTTATTCCGGCTTGCATGAGTGCTTTTCTGTCCTCTGCATCCAGTAAATCCGTCCTAAAATGCCTTTATCTCCACGTAATCTGATTTCATGTATAATAACAACCATCACTCCCCAATCTCCCTGGAGCTCGTGGCAATATCTGCCTAAGTCTCTACAGTTCCCATGACAATCGCTTGGCAGAATGAGAGATCATTAAGGAGCAGAGGGAGGAGAGGGAGGAGGGAAGCGCCTGGAACTGCAGGGAAAGTTTCCTGGAGAAAGTGAGCCCGGGAGCTAAACGAGGACAGGCACCTAGTTCGAGCGAGAGAGTGGCTTCCATGGGCTTGGCTGGGTCCCAGGAGCCAGTGTTTCCTCAACTGGCCCCTCCATTCATTCCCGGAGCATTTATCGTGTACAAATATAGCCTGACCCTGGGTTTGGTGCTGAGGAAGCAGAGAACTAAGACAGTGTCTTCCCCGAGTGTAGTGAGGGAGGCAAACACGTGAGCACTTGGTTGGCTGGGACTGTGACTAGGCCTTTGTTTTTAAAATATTTTTATTGATGTTTAGAGAGAGAAAACGGAAGAGGGCGAGAGAGAGAGAGAGAGAGAGAGAGAGAGAGAGAGAGAGAGAGAGAAACATCAATGTGAGAGTGAAACATCAATCGGCTTCCTCTCGAATGCCACCTACCAGGGATTGAGCCCACAACCAGGGCATGTGCCTCGACTGGGAATCGAACTCCCAACCAACTGGGCCGCACTGGCCAGGGCTAAGCCTTTCTTGTGGTCGGCCTCCCATGAGAGTTCTTTATCTCTGTGTTGGTTTCTTCTATGAGATGAGAGGCCAGAAAGAACAGGAACCCTGGCTTACCATCTCTTCCCCGCACTGAGGCCCGTGCGGAGCCTGGCTCTCAGGAAGTGAGTGGGAGGTCAGGGCTGTGGGTTTGAACTGTGTTGCTTCTTGGGGTTCCCTGATGGTCACCCTGGAGCAACAAATCTTGGAAATATATGCTCCTGGGCCATAAAAGGAGACAAGGGAGAGGTGAGGAATGTAGGTGAAGCTGCTCAGATCCCTGGAGGGGCAAGGAGTCCCCTCCGGGTATGGGTGAGTGATGTCTGTGGGGAGGAGCCCCTGGGCCGATAGATAAAGCTAATCCTCTGTGAGTAGAGCCAGTAGCTAAACCAGCCTCCCCAAAGGTCACTGCATGTTCTTCCCATCCCGAGGGCGTCACCCAGCCCTGAGAGTCCAGCCGGTTGTAGAGGGACCTGAATACTCCCAGGACTGGAATGTCATGAAGAGCCGAATGCATGCTTTGCGACCTGTGAACATAAAAAGATGAGCGAGTAGAAAGGGGTGGTCTTTGTGGTGGCCAGACAAACAAGACCGATGAACCGTCGTGTCTCTAGCTTTGTCGGAAGGCGAGGGATTCTGACCAGCCCCCATGGGTACCGGGACCCCTGGACAGAAACCCTTCCAGAGCAGAGACGTCGGTATCTGGCTCCCGTGCCACAATATATTGACCATTAAAAACCTTAGCCCACCTCCTGCCCCAACACTCAGCCTCAAGACCACCCAAGAAACACGCGATTCCAGGTTTGGAGCGACATTTCTCAAGACAATTCAGATTTACCAGCCATCTCTTAGGAGGTGAGTTGGCAAGAGCTGACCCTCTAGTGCAGCCGAATGCAGGAGCATCATCTTTGGGCAGAGAGAGAAGGGCACTTTGTATCCAACACAGGGTAGAAACAAGTGTCCTGAGAGCGCCCACAGCTTCATTCCTCGCGCAGATCCAATGCATCATGTCACGAAGCCAAAAGCGAACCGAAGATCGACAAGCAGGGAACTGAATCGGTGACAGGCAGTTCTCCCAGTAGGTGCTCCACAGTGGTGAGACCAGGCTGCGGTGTATTTACCAATGTGCCGCCCACATTTTTCATTAGTCAGAGACTTGAGGTTAGGCGAATTGCAAAGGGCCTGTAAACTGTCCTCCTCTTTGGAAGCCTCTGCATTACCTACACCCCACACCCTGCAAAGTCTCACTTTAGCATCCCCCTTTCACTGTCTCAGCCATCACAGGGGCTCCCACTCAGTGATAGGGGTGGTATTAGAAATGAGATCAAGAAAGAACATTACAAATGGTCAGGGCCAGCCACGTGCCTTTGAAATTGCTCGCTTTTTTAGCTGGAATGTGAACTAGCCTAGCAGGAGCAGGTCTTGCCTGCGTGAGGAAGATAATAGAGAGATCACGCTATTTATTCCTGGGGCCACTTGTAAGGCCAAGGGCAACTCTGGGCTCTTGCTAATGACCAGCAGGACATCCTTTAAGAAAAAGAAAAGGAAGTTTATTAGTGAAATGGACAGCCCACCACGTTTCTTACTCAGTCACCTTCTCCGCCCCTGAAATAGCTCACCCACTACTAGCCCAGGAGTTCTTTCCTTCCTGGTGAAATCAAGTCTTCGTTTCCCTTCGGTACCAAGACGTGTAAAGTCTGCCGTTCGAGCCAGCAGGACAGCCACGGGCGCTGGGGGCGGCTTCCCACCTCTAGAGCCTGGTACCTTTCGTTCTACACGGATTCCAGGGAGGGCTGAGTGGGAAGCAATGTTGGGAAGGGCTCCAGCCCCGCCCCACCCGGAGAAGGGATAGGGCAGGGCCCTGCGAGTCAGTGGAGGCTAACCCTACAAGGTTTTCAGATGGCCCCAGCCAGTTTGGCTCAGTGGTTGAGCATCAGCCTGAGGACCAAAGGGTCCCGGGTTCGATTCCAGTCAAGGGCACAGACCCCTGTTGCAGGCTCCTCCCCGGGCCCCAGTTGGGGTACATGCAGGAGGCAACCAATTGATATGTTTCTCTCACATCGATGTTTCTCTGTCTTTCCCTTTCTCTTCTACTCTCTCTAAAAATCAATGAAAAATATCCTCTGGTGAGAATTAAAAACAACAACAGAACACACATGTTGACTATAACTGAAGGAGAACAAGGAAAGTATTTTTTAAAATAAATCAAAGTATTTTAGATAGTTGTTGTACTCAAAGTTGCACGACCCCATTAGGTGCGTGTTTGCAAGACCCTTGCTTCTGTGTGAGGCATTACAGAAGAACTCTCCAGGGAGAGTCCCCAGAGAACAAGGCCAAGGTTCCTTGGCCAGGTCACCCCACGGGACCTCCGCTTCTTTAGCCATAAATTGAGATGACTGGAGTCTGCTTGTCCACCAGGAGGATGCCTTTGCTCCCCAGGGGACAGTGGGCAGCATCTGAGATGTTCTCGTTGTAACAGTATGCAGTGCCACTGCTATCCGCGGATGCTGCTGAACACCCCACAATGCACTGGACAGCCTTTGGCAATGAAAAATTATTTGTCTTAAGATGTCAATAGGTGTCTAGGCTGAGAAACCCTGGAGTTCGTGATCTAAGTTCCCTTCGAGCTACGAGAGTATCTGCCCTTTTGCATGAGTATTACAGACCCACATGAGCATGCATAATGGGGACCCCCTGAGTTTTGATGGCAAGAACCAAGGCACCTGTCTCGGGTACTAGGATGGAACCTTGCTTTTGTCCCTACCTCCTGGGTCTCAGCTTCCAAGCCAAGGCCCAGGGCCATCTGCTCTCACCTTATGTATCATCCCCAACATGAGGAGAACGTTTGTCATCGAGAAAGGCATTCCCACTTAGCCTGATGGGAGTGGGGACAGAGGCCATGGTGGCATCAGTCCACCCGTTGGCTAGGTTGTCACTTGTCTCTGGACTTATCTCACTGCCAGATTTCTCTCATTATCTGGTGAACTCTGTTCCCATCTGTCAGGCGCCCGGGAGTGGGATCTTACTTCACTGTCCATTTCTTTCCTCCTTTGGGACTTAGGTCTGCCAGCTGCAAGACTCACCTTCATCTGAGCTGGGGACTCAAGGAGAATTGGATTCAGTCCTAAAAGGGCTATCAGGATGCAGGCTGTGAGCTTTTATTCCAGGATTTGTCATGCAAGGAAACGTTCAACATGGTACCACTTCTCTTCTGCACCCATGGCAGACATTACTAATCCATCACAAACCTCTTCCCCATTGAACTGGAGCATGGCCACACACAGCATTGCCACTTCCCATTGATCAGAGATGGCATTCTAATTTTAACCAATTTGCCATCGCGGCCTCTGAACTGTTCAAGTGAATATGGCAGCAGTTGGGAGAGGCAAGAGACCCTCAACTAGATAGCAAGTTCCACGAGGGCAAGAACAAGGTCCGTTTCATTCACTAGTCCAGTGGTCGGCAAACTCATTAGTCCACAGAGCCAAATATCAACAGCACAACGACGGACATTTCTTTTGAGAGCCACATTTTTTAAACTTAAACTTCTTCTAACGCCACTTCTTCAAAATAGACTCGCCCAGGCCGTGGGATTTTGTGGAAGAGCCACACTCAAGGGGCCAGCGAGTCGCATGTGGCTCGTGAGCCGCGGTTTGCCGACCACCGCACTAGTCTATTCCCAGTATACGCAGGAGAGGCTCAAAAAAGTTTGTCAAATGAATGAAGAGCCTCCCAGCTTGTCATCTCCCCCACCCCGCCGGTGCACGCTGCCCCCCTTGGCTCTGGGGACTGGATGGGCTCTGATCCCTAGCTTATCCTCTGGTCTAAAGCTGGATCGAGCCGCCCTGGGGGAGGTCAGGAAGGCAGGACAGGTGATTTAGTGCCCTGCACTCTCAGGTACGAAAGGGACTGCAGGAAGGCTGGTTCCCATTATTTTAATAGGAGGAGTAAGGGCTGTGAATGGGAACTTGGAAAGAATCTGGTACTTGTGTAACTTCCCCACGTTTGTTATGTTTTATATCCGTTTCCTGGTCCCCTGTGGTGATGAGAGGGCTTTTGGCATCTGAAGGCTTCATTTATTGGGTGTTAGGTTCTAACAGCTTTGTAAATGTGAACCCACTGGTTGATCGCAATAGGTCGGCTCTCTTTTTCCCCCCATTCCTCAGACACCGAGGCCCAGAGGAGCTAATTGCATGCCCAGATGCTCAGCTAGTGGGTGACTCCACTCCGTTTCACGCCCAGGCCAATGTGCCTCCAAAGCTGGGGTTCACAAACCCTTGGAAGAGAAGGAGTCTGGGCGCTGTGCTTGGTGGCCACGGGGTGGGGGAGACAGCGGTCCGCCTGTCTGCCAAGCCTGTGCCAGGGGACAGCCGAGGCCGGGGGCCAGGGTGTTGGCCTGGTTAGGACTTCGCTTCTCAGCACCTGACTCTGGGACTGTCCCCAGGGTGGGAGAGGAATGACTTAGAGGTCAGGATGGGCTGTACAGATACCCCTGCCAACCCTGCTTTACGGATCCAGGCCTCTCCCCCTCCCCCCCGCCCTCCTGTCCCCATGGGAACTCCTGGTCCACACAGTCCCCTGAGGGGCTGTGCCACGGTCCCCTCCCAGAGATGCCAGATGACCTTCACCCGCTTAGCGGCTCCTTGAAGGGAACAGCTGCAGCCCTGTGCCAGGGCCCCAAGCATCCTTGTCCAAGACTCGGGCTCCCCGTGGGCGTGGTGAAGGGGCGTGTGGCCAGCAAAATAATGAAGCTAATGAACCAAGAAACGTCGCCTTGCGGTTTGGAAAACATCACCACCTCCTGGCTCTGGGCCAGGCAATCATTTTAAGGTGTTTGGGGGCGGGGACTGAGAGGAGGGCGGTTTGTTGCTGGTTTCTCCCCAGCGGCAGACAGGCTGGGTTAATGAGCTGTGCAAGCAGAATGCACCCGGGAAATGACGCGCAGACCCTCCGGGGCCTGTTCTGGTGGAACCTGGAAGCCACTGCCTGCTGGGGGCTCCTACCCCTCCCTCAGACATGGCCATAGAGATGGGAAGGGGCTCGGCCTTGGGCCAGGGACCCCATACACTGAGGAAGACAGGAGGGGGGGCTGGAAGGAGGGAGGAGGAATGAGAGAAGCCGTGCTTTTCGTATTCTCATCCCCATATGCGCATGCACACATACACACGCACACACGTGACACAGGCACACACACAGGCTCCCAGCACAGAAGCTGGGAAGCTGGTGTTCACGCCTCTTTGCAGCTCACGGTGAGTCAGTGGCTTCCCTGTCTAGGCCTCAGTGAGCTCGATTGTCCAGTTTAAGACCAGGATCTCAGGCCTTGCCTGGGAAGCCCAGGAGTTTGGTATCCCCACCCGCCATGAACTCCCCAAGGGCAGGAGCTTGGCTTCCAGCCCCAGGGTGATTGCGCACCCAGAACCCAGCAGCCTCAGGGGCAGGTCCAGCTCCAGACCTGGGGACTGCCCAGGAAACCAGAGGCCTTTGCCCAAGCGTGAGCAGGGACCTGCTCAGGCTGCTCTGGCAGAGGCTGCAGGAGGAACCTGCTTCCAGAGTCAGGATCCTGAATTCCCACGCAGCTCAACCCAAAGGCAGCCTGCACCCGGCACCTGGGGACCAAGCAGGACACCCTGCGGAGGGCCAAAGACACATCTGGCAGGTAACTCCCAGGGTCCCACGGCCCTGAGTCAGTGACACACTCAGAGCCTGCTGCTAATGCCTTTCGATTTTGCTTAATTAAGCCATCTGCCCACATTAACTGGTAAATTATCTCAATCACTCCCTAAATCCCAGAGGGGAGAAGGAGACAAAAGGGAACTGTCATGCCTTGAGTGGAGCTGGAGGACCTGCCCCCACCCGTGTGACTTCTCCCTAGAGGAGATGAGACGCAGCCTCCAGTGTTTACCAAGCCTCCTGCGGCTCCCAAACCCTGTCTCCCTCTGTGCGCGCTCACTGCTTCCTTCTCTCCCCCGGGAGAGGAGCGGGCTCAGCCCATCTGACTGTGCAGAGGAAAAATGATGAGAGCCTTTCCTGCTTTCCCTCTGCCTCGGGGTCCTGAGTACCTGTGCATCGTTCTCTTCCGACAGGCCTGTGTGTTCTGAGCACCCTAGAGCACCCTCCCCTGCGCTCCCGGTGGTGTGGGTGCCCAGCGGGGCATCACTGAAGCGACCTGTGAACCTCGCTGGACCCTGCAGGTAGGTGGCTGGAGGAAGAGTCTGTGTGCGTGTTGGGGGTCTCCCAGGGCACCTTGGCAGGGTCGCTGCGCACCAGGGATGCCTGGCAGTTCCAGACGCTGGGTTTCTACTAGTAAACATGCAGAGGCTTTGGCTTACGGTCACGGAATGAACCCAAGGCCAGAATCAGACTGGAGACCAAGCTCAAGAGGGACTGATTCACGGTCATTAAACTTCTAAGAGACGGAGAAACCCAAGGCAAAAGTCAAAGGGGTGGCCATTCCTCGCAGGTATCCCCTTTCCGGTACCCAGCCAACCCAGAAAACTAACCATCTGAAGGCTGCTTAATGGGGACAAAGCGAAGGGACGTGCTGTCAAGGCTTTAGGACATTGTGCCTGGCCCACAGCACAGTCTCTCTCTCCAGAGCCAAGAAGTGTCTTGGCCAAGAAGTGTCTTGCAGGCGGAGCTGGAGACATACGGAGTGCTTCTGTCCTCTGAGCACCCCTTTCGGGCTCCAGGCCGACCACAGGCCTTCAGTTACCATCCCCTTTCTTCAGCCGGTTCAAGAACTATTGATTGGGCCGCGAGTCTCTGGCGACATTTTTAGTCCTGGCCACCTTCCTGGGTTTGGGTGTTTCCCAGTCTCGTCGTTATGCATTTACACAGCCTCGGTGAGAGTGGCTCTTTTCTATCAATGGCCAAATGTATCCAGTTCTTGTTCATTTCAAGCTATTTTACTTTCTGGACAATGGCTTAAGCTCCAGGTTCTAAGAGTATCTTTCTGTAGCTCCCTAGGTACACAGAGTCCTTTTAATGAACCCTCAATCAGGCCCCCTGCCCTCGGGAGGTCTCTGTTTGAGGCTTAGCTCGGCCACTTGTTAGCTGTGTTACTTTGGGCAAGTCACGAACCCTCCACACGCCGTGGTTTCCTCAGGACAAAATGGTGATCACCTCACAGGGCACAGGGCGCGAGGGTCAAGGGACGTGGTGAAGTGTTGTATCTCCGTCGTGTCTCGGAATAGACCAGACCCCGTGATTCTGACACCAGTTCCCATGTGTGGGGTTTTCCCAAACCACCCGGCACTTTTCCCACTCTCGTTGGGTGCCCTTCCGTCTCGTAAAGTTCTGACGCTATGTACCTGGAGATAACATCGGATCCCGGTTAAAGGCCCAGCCCTTCAAGCTGGAGCACTGAAGAGAGGGCCGGTCCCCTGAAGCTTTGCCAGGCATGTCCTCTGTATTCTCTTCAGCTGCGATGCGGGACGTCCTTGTCACCATAGGACTGCTGCGAAGTGACGCTTCACGCAGTAGCTCTGAGGCCCTAACCCTGCCCTTCCGGCTTAGCAGCTGGTGCTCCTGCTCTCAGATTCCTGATAATGGTTCTGGGTGGTGACCATTATCTAGCACCTTCCTACCCAGAGTGTGTCCCAGTCCATGGACCATTAGCCTCGGAGCGGGAGATTATAGGGAAGGCAGGACCTCAGGCTGCCCCGGGCCTACTCAGAATCTTCATTTTAACAAGACCCCTGGGTGATTCCCATGCACAGGCTCTTAGCCTGGGACCATGACCTTGAATGGGGAAAAGAAATATCACATCTTCATTTGCACTAACTACTAGCCAGAATTTGGCATTGACTTCAACTGTGGATGTACACAGCAAGTCACAGGAATACTAGCAATACTTTGGCTTTGTCACCGATAGAAGTCATGGGTATTTTTATAACACAGTCCAGTCATTTTTTGATATCTTGAAATAGCATGTATTTCACGACCACTTCAAAATTACAAGTTATAAGATCGGAATCTAGATCATGCAAAGGCAGGAAAACGGTTGTCTTCTCTGGGCACTTCTCTCTCCTGTGGTAGTTTCCGGGGGCGTTGTCATACAATGCCATAAACTGAGTGGCTTAAACAACAGGAGTTTATTGTCTCCCAGTTCTGGAGGCTACAAGTTCAAGATCAGGGCATCAGCAGAGCTGGTTCCCTCTGAGGCTGTGAGGGAAGGGTCTGTCCCTGTCCCATCCTCTCCTCTGGCTTCTGGGGGGTGGGGAGTGGGGGAGGGCTTGCTGGCAGTCCTTGGCATCCCAGGGCATGGAGAATGTCACCCTGATCTCAGCCTTCATCTCCACGAGGCATGTTCCCTATGTGTGTCTGTGTCCACATTTCTCCTTTTTGTGAAGACAGCAGTCATATTGAGGTAGGGGCCCACCCTACTCCAGTGTGAGTTCATCTTAACTAATTACATCTGCAACCACCCTCGTTCCAAATAAAATCATATTCTGAGGGGCTGAGAGTTAAGACTTCCATGTATGAATTGGGGGGGGGGGCAGAATTCAACCCCTAACACTTCCATTAACCCACTGCACCCTCCTTGGCAGTGGGTAGCCCAGGAGAATGCGCAGGGAGGTCACGTGCAGGGTGGAGTAAGAGGAAGAGGTTCCAGCCCTTCTGGGCAGCTTCGGCTTCCAGCTGGACTGAGGCTTTCACCACCCCTTATAGTAAGCACTTAAACATTTATTAAATGTCTACATATGCCAGATGCAGAGGGTATAAAAATGAATAAAACATTGTCCTTGACATTAAGGGAAAAGAAAGACGTGTATACAAATCATCGCAAGGCAGTGTGATTCATGCAACAAGAAATTTATGTGGCAAAAAGGCAGCGGGGGGCGGGGAGGGTGTCCCACGATGAGATTGTCCAGGAAGGCTTACAGGAGGTGGCAGCATTAGGACGGAATCTCTGAGGATGGCTAGGAGATGTCCAGGCAGACGGGAGGCAAATGCGTTTCAGCCAGAGGGAAACACCGTGGCACGGAAGTGTAAGCGTCCGACTTGGCCTGGCTAGCAATGTGGACAGTGGGAGACGGAGGTCAAAGGGAGATTGGATCATGTGTTAAGGTGGTTAGCCACAACCTAAAGGACGAGGACTTTATTCTATATATACCACAGCCATGGAAAATTCTTTTTCTACTGCAAGCTCTGAAGAGGCAGGGATCTCATTGGCTGTTAAAAAAAAAAAAAAAATGAGGCCAGAGTGCTAGGCAGGAGCTGGTATCATTGGATGGATGGGTGGATGGATGACTTTTAAGCAGCAGAATGGTGTAAGAGGAGAGAAGAGAGTGGAATGAATGTAAAGGCAAAAAAAAAAAAAATTACAGTCTGGATAATTTACTATAGATCAGACAAGTGTTGTGAGGGTCTGAGTGAGGCTCCAAGAAGAGAAGGGACACCTAGGGCCTTAAATGGGATGGAGGGAAGGTGGGAGAGGTGAAAAGAGGGATGCGCTTGTAGGGCCCTAGGGCTGGAAGTCGAGGGAATTCCTGCCCACTGGCCTCCATGATCTCTGGGAAGCCTGATTCCTGAGGGAAAGGAGAGAAGGGGTTGTGGGAGGACCTCTTTTGGCTGAAGAGCTAAGAAGTTGGGCTCAGCAGCCCCAAGGTCAAAAGGGAGATGCTGACTGTGGCCCTGAGCCAAGCTTGGGGATCTGGGAGGCAGGTGCAGTAGAAGGAAAAAGGCGGTCTGGAGTGGGTTGAATAGTGTCCTCCCAAGATTCATATCCACCCAGAACCTCAGAATGTGACCTCATTTGAAAATAGGGTCTTTGCAGATATAATTAGGTAAGAATTGAGATGAGACATCCTGGATTAGGGTGGGCCCTACATCCCATGACTGGTGTCAGTGTGAGAGAGAGGAAAGGACCCACAGGGAAGAAGGCCAGGCGAAGATGTAGGCAGAGATTGGAGTGATGCTGCCACAAGCCAAGGAATGCAGGAGCCACCAGGAGCTGGGAGGGCTAAGGGAGGTTTTTCCCTTGGAGCCTTCAGAGGGAAAGCAATGCGGTCAACACCTTGATTTTGAACCCCTGGCCTCCAGAGCTGTGAGATAATACATTTCTCGTTGTCTTAAGCCCCCCAGCTTATGGTACTTTGTTATGGCAGCCAGACCACAAGAGGCTGGTGGAGGTTGGGTTCAATGGTCAACCAAGGAGTGGAGACCTAGTCAGGGAAGCAGCGAGGTCAGGAGAGAACAATACACTGAGTGGACAGATTATGATGATCTCTGAATGCATAATAATCTGGCCACTCAGTGTATATCCTATATAATAAAAGACTAATATGCAAATTGTCCCCTCGACCAGGAATTCAACCAGCAGGCAGGCCAGCCAACCGCCCATGTCCCCTCCCACTGGCCAGGATGGCCAGACCCCACCCATGCACAAATTCATTCTAATATCCTATCTAATAAAAGAGTAATATGCAAATTGATCATCACTCCAACACACAAGATGGCTTTCCCCATGTGGTCAAAGACGGCCGCCACAAGACTGCCAGCAGGGGAGGGCAGTTGGGAGGGACCAGGCCTGCAAGGAAAGGCAGGTGGGGGGGTCCAGGCCTGCAGGGGAGGGAAGTTGGGGGTGACTGGGCCTGCAGGGGAGGGCAGTTAGGGGTGACCAGGCCTGCAGGGGAAGGCAGGGGCAATCAGGCTGGCAGGGGAGCAGTTAGGCATCAATCAGGCTGGCAGGGGAGTGGTTAGGGGGTGATCAGGCTGCCAGGCAGAAGAAGTTAGGGGCAATCAGGAAGGCAGGCAGGCAAGCAGTTGGGAGCCAGCAGTCCTGGATTGTGAGAGGGATGTCCGACTGCCCGTTTAGGCCCGATCCCAGTAGGATCGGGCCTAAACGGGCAGTCGGACATCCCTCGAGGGGTCCCAGATTGGAGAGGGTGCAGGCTGGGCTAAGGGACACACACACACACACACACACACACACACACACACACACACAGTGCATGAAATTTGTGCACCGGGCCTCCAATACACACACACACACACACACACACACACACACACACAGTGCGTGAAATTTGTGCACCGGGCCTCCAATACACACACACACACACACACACACACACACACACACACACACTGAGTGGCCAGATTATTATGCATTCAGAGATCACAATAATCTGGCCACTCAGTGTATACTCACAGGGACTTAGGGCTGAAGGTCTTGAGGAAGAATGACACGTTCAGGGAAAACGGGGAAGGACAGATTTGTAGCCCGAGTGGCAAGTTGGAAATGAAAGTTTCAGAGACAGAGCAGTCCCGGGTCTCTCTCAGATCAGGGCCTCCTGGAGGGCGAAAGCCGCGGGGTGAACAAGTTCATCCTCAACGAGCAAGACAGCTGACCCGCCTCGAGCCTGCACTTTAACCCCCAGATCTAAAGGGGAGCCTCTCCGTTCTTACAAGGAATTGCCATTAGGAGGAATTGAGTGGCATTTCAGACACTGCCCGAGAAAGAGTCTGTATTCTGGGAAGGAGGGCCCTGGGTGGGGGAGCAGGGCAAAGTGCCCAAATTGCAGCCCTTGAGCCGGTCTCCCCAGGCCTGGCCCGGGCTTTCAGAAAGGTGTGCTCTGCTGGGAACCTCAGGGACTTAGGCGGCCGAGAAAACAGCACACACTCACGTGGCAGGCAGGGTACAGCTGGGCCACTGGAGGAAATTCAGGAGGAGGAACCCCAAGCAGAATCTCAAGGCAATTAAAGGGCATCTCTAGTGCAAGGCAGAGCCTCTCTGAGTTGCCCTGGGGCCAGAAATTACTCAATTAAACAGCAAAAGCCCAAAGGGAAGTGGGGGAACAGCACCTCCCCCTCTTATACCTGAAGCTCGGCTCTCCCATCCGCTCACCCCATTTGCCCTCCGCCAGCAGCTCCTGGCCCCGGGCCCTGCCCTTAGCCGGGCTGTCTGCTGCGCATCCCAGCTGTCTGCACACACTCCTCCTCCCTCCAGGAGGGACACTGACTGGTCTCCCTCCGGCTCTGGCTCCCGCTCCTCCTGGCCCTGGTCCAGGCTGTTTCCTAGCACCCCTCCCAGGAGCCTTCCCGCTGAGCTGCTGGGGTCCTCTCCACGGCCTCAGGGCACAGGGCACGGCCTCCTAATGTGTACAGAGGCAGGAGCATTGATTTGGAGGGATGAGTGGAGGCAGCACTAAAACTACATTTTCCCATACACGGTGCCTGGCTGAGAGGGCTCTGACCCTGTGCCCACCTCTTCAGCTCCTGAGCATCCCCCACGAGCCTTTCTATGGGCCCCCACCCCCAAAAGAGTCAGGGGGATGGCCTCCGGACCCTCTCTTCCTCCAGCCATGCTCCCTTCCCTCCCTTCCCGGACATACTGGGCCCTGCTTCCCCAACCCTCCCCTTCTCTTCCCCTCTCTCCTACCCCCCCCCCCCCCCGCGACCTCTCCCAGCTCTTTCTCCAAACCCACCAAGCCAGGGGCTGGGCTGGGAACAAAGGCAGTTTAGCTCTCCTAGCCCAGCAGCAGGGTCAGCGAAGGACCATCTTTTTCCAGAATGAGTTATGTATTCAGGCAATGGAGGTATTTCTGTCAGCTGAGTTCCCAGAATGCCACACTCATCTCCTCTAGGTACCTCCACAGGTGGGGAGGGCAGCTCTCCTGCCCGTCTCCACCTGAAGATCAGTCTTCTTCCTTTCGCCCCAGCTCCTCCCCGGGAATACCTGGGGATGTGTTTTTTCAATCTGCTCTCTCATGTGAGAAAAGCCAGAGGCAGGTGAGAGGATGGGGACCCGGCAGGCCCAGGGGCAGGATATGTCAGCGCGCCATGATGGTCTCTAGGTTATAAGCTGTCTGGGGTGGCACGAAGTGGGGCGAGCTTTTTGAGTCACCACGGGTGGAATATCTATTGAGCCATGAAGGAAACACTGCAGAGTCCAGCAGAGAACCAGCTCCTGATTTCAGAGTCAGGAGTTCAGGCCTCACGGCACTGCCTCGCTGTGCAGCGTCGGCAAGGTCTTTACCCTCTCTGGGCGTCGGGACTGGGAGGGAGCAGAGGGAACCTCTGCCTGAACCCCATGGACTAAAGAGGAGGAAGCGGAGAGGCCCAGTGGCCCCAGGCTGAAGTTCCAGATGGACAGAGGCAAGGCCACCAGCAGGAGCCAGCCTCCAGTCCCTGGCCCCTGAACTGTCCATCACTGATTATCCAGGAAAGCCCTGGCCCTGCCTGACCAGCACAGAAGCCATTGGCCTTCCTTCTAAGCAGCCTCAGATGGGTGTTGGGCGGCTTGGTCAGGCCCCAGCAGGAAACAGACACTCAGCTGGGATTAGGAAGGGAAGTGGGTGAAAGAACCATGCAGAGGCCATTAGCAAGGACTGTGGAGGCTGCTGGAGAGGCCCGGAGCGCTTTGCCTGGATCACTCTTTAATCCTCACCACCCCCCTGTCCCTTTGCAGACCAGGAAACAGGCGTGGAGAGGCTGAGTCACCTTTCCAAGAGCCCAAAGCTGGTAAGTGGATGGGGGATCAGCTTGTGAGGGGCACTTAACCCCTAGGCTCTCCGCCTGCTCCCGCCCTGCCCTCATCTCTTTCCACTTGATGGTTCACACGCAATTATAAAAATGAGCACCGATGGGCTCGCTGGTATTATGTGCGGCGTTAACAATCAGTGCATCTTCAGGATGTCCGTGCCTCGTGGTTAGATTATAAGCTGCAAAGAATCTCGTTCAGCTAAAACTTACTGAGTGTCTGCCAAGAGCCAGGCAACGTGGAAGCTGCTTTCGCATAATCTAGGTCAATATGCAACAGCCTTGGGAAACAGCGGCAATTTCTCCCGTTTTTCCAGGCAGGGAGAACGGGAGGCCGAGAGGAAGGGGACTTGCCACGCCAGGGACTCCTGGAATTCTGCTTTGGACACACTTCTGTTAACACTAACTTAGCTTTTAATTTTAAAGATTCACATTAATACTGTTCATCTTTATTCTATAGAACCATATACAGCCTAGCTTAGAACTAGTTTTATTGTTTTGGTTTTTGAAATACATATTTTTATTGATTTCAGAGAGGAAGGGAGAGGAAGAGAGAGCTAGAAACATCAATGATGAGAGAGACTCATTGATTGGCTGCCTCCTGCACACCCCACACGGGGGATTGAACCCACAATTGGGGCATGTGCTCTGACCAGGAATGGAACCGTGACCTCCTGGTTCATAGGTCAATGCTCAACCACTGAGCCCGCTGGCCAAGCTAGAACTAGTATTTTTTAAAATATATATTTTATTGATTTTTTACAGAGAGGAAGGGAGAGGGATAGAGAGTTAGAAACATCAATGAGAGAGAAACATCAATCAGCTGCCTCCCGCACACTCCCCACTGGGTATGTGCCCGCAACCAAGGTACCTGCCCCTGACCAGAATCGAACCTGGGACCCCTGAGTCCGCAGGCCAACGCTCCATCCACTGAGCCAAACCGGCCAGGGCTAGAACTAATATTTATACATTTGTTTTTGTTTGCTCGTTTTTACATGCCTTTTTTTTTTTTTTTTTTTAACTAGCGTCTTAGCTCCTAACATTCAAACGCATAGAACGTGGGCTTTGGACTTGGCTCTGAGCTCCGTTTTCTGGCTGTCACTTTAGGTCCGTGAGCTTGGGCATATCTCCTCAAATCTCTGACCCTCGGTTCCCTCACCTACACAACAGCCTGCGCCAACCACCCCTCCTGCCCCAGGCTATTGTGAGGATTACGTGAAATAGCATGTGGAACGTGCTGGGAACTGGGCCTGGCACCCACAGGCTCCTGGTGACCAGCAGAGCCACCCAGCATGGGCCTCTAAGCATGTTGGAGGCCTGGGTGTTACATACGTGTTCATCTCGCCCTGGCAGTCACCCTGGGAGACAGAGCTTCCCATTTCAGAGGGAAGCTGGCCACAGACAGTGACGGGCATGTCAAGTGCATGTCCCCTCCCTCCCAGTGCCCTCTCTGCTTTCTGTCACCTGCACGCGGGGGACAGTGGCCAGGTTAGCCTGGCGGTCCAGGGGCAGGGGGCACGCTCACCTGCCGGGATAGATGCCCAGAGGCGCTTTATAAACAAAAGGGCCACAGAGGGCTGCCTCTGTGACGGCAAAGACTGTCAACATCACGAACGCCTCTGAGACCATTGCCAAGGCGTGCTCTTAGGCACGTTAGGCCGGAGATGCGGGTTTCTCAGCCAAATCTGGCTGGCTGCGGCTTCCTGGGGAGGCCCCTGCTTGGCTCTAAGTCCTGGCTTGGGAAACCTCTTCATCTGAAGCTCAGTTAGAGATTCTGTCTCTGGAATCTGGCTGTTGAGTCCAGGGTGCGGTGGTTGGAGTAGTTAAGCTATTGGCGACAGCCCAGCGCCCCTGGGGTTGGGGAGATAAGCCCCTGAGAGTGAGGAGACTGGTGCTCCCCTCACCTGCAGGGCCCCCTCTGGCATTAGCTGTGTGAGCCGGGGACCAGAGAGCATCTGTGTGAGCTTGGCTTTCCATGCGGACCTCACTCTGGTCGTTGCCCTAACCGTTCTGCCCTCCACCTGAGACGAGCAGAGGTTCTCTACCAGCCTCACCACCTGTCCCAGGCTCCGGTGTCTGCAGACCCTCTTCCATGGGGCCTGGAGGCTCCCACAGCTTTTTCCTTGGAAAAATCACCATGTACACTAATACAGTTCAGGGCTCGAAGAAATGCGTTTTAGTTGATCATGGATCCCCTTATCCTATACAACTTATTAATATCCTGTGACCTGCAGAAATCACCTTGGGAAACATTGTCCCAATGGAAGCAATCTCAGGTCCCATTGTCTTAATGGGAGCCATCCACAAGCCCCTTGAGGAGCCTCCACCCGGAGTAATCAATAAAGAGGCATTAGCGCTCCCCCCCATGCAAGGTCCTGTGGGATAAGACAGGGAATGCGGAAGCTACAAAGCAGCGCTTCATCCCAGACCTGCCCTCAAGGAATGCACAGCAAGACGGAGGGAGAAAAAGCCTCCCTCGGACATTCAAGAGGCCAAGTGTGGTTTGGTGCCAAAACCAGCGTGAGGGGGCCCAGCAGTGCCCTGGAAGATGAAGGCACCGGGGGAGGAGGCCCACGGACAGAAAAGGGGTCGGGCGGTGATGGCCGGGCACCCTGGGCATTCCAAGAAGAGCAAAGACAGCCTGACTTGGAACGGAAGAGAGCGCTCCGGAGTGCGGCTGAGAGCCGGCCAGGTGCGCCATCAGGTGTGGAGGAGGGAGCTTGGCAGGGCCCCGCTGGAGCGAGCGGCGGAGCGGCAGCGGCGGAGGAGCAGCCACCGCCAAGCCCAGCACGGAAGGAGCATCCGTGAAAAAGATGCCTTGGCTGCTGCGGGGACGGGGGAGGCTGTGGGAAGCTGGTCCCAAGAGAGCAGTCCAGAGGCAGGAGAGCTTGCTGGTCCCGCCTTTGAAATCTCCGACTCTGGGCCCCCAGGAGGGCAGTGGACAGAGAGAGGTGGCTTACATCCATTGCTCCGAGACCATCCTTTGCTCCTCCCCGTCGATGAGAAAACAACAAAGAATGAACCGCACTGACAAACCTGAATCTGAGCCCAGCGCCATCCTGAGAACTGAGCGCTGGGAGTTAATCATCCAATAAATATTTATGGAGCATCTGCTTCCTGAAAGGGACCGTACCAGCCCTAACTGGGTCTCCACTCTTTAGGCGGCGAGTGGGGAGGGAAGGCCACGCAGGGGAATCGACAGCTTTCAGGGCCGGACGTGGCGTCAAGAGCCCTGGATAAATGACATCAGCTGCAGGTCCTGCGTTCCTTCTCTCGTCTGTCAGTTGTGAGGCAGGACCTGCAATCTGGGTACCGGTCGGGAGGAAGCCTCCTGGGCTGGCGGTCAGGGTGGGCTCCGTTCCATCCAACCAGCTGATGGAAATGAGCCCACGGGGTGCTGGGTGCCAGGGGTCGGTGCAGGGTAGGTGATGGAGTGAGAAGGTTACCCGTGTGACCCTCACACAGGTGCGCTGGCAGAACCGGGAAGGTGTTAGGGGGACGAGGTCTGTCTCCCAGGGGTGTGTGTGTGCCTGGGCAGGTCTGAAAGGTAATGCGAGTGAGGCCCTTTCTTACGCAGAAGAGAAGTGAGTGGACTTAGAGGCAGCTCACAGGGGCTGAGTAATCCTGGCTATGCCCAGGGGACTAGACCTGCCGTGGGGCCATCATACCTGGTGCGTGACCTGGGCGGGGGGCGGGGCAGGGAGCTGAGCATCTGGCCTGATCAAAGCGTGGGGCTACAGGAGAGGATGGGCTCCGACACACCTCTGCGTCATGCTAAGAAGCCCCGCCTTTACGGAGGAGCCATCGAGGGCATGACACAGGGCAGGACACCTTGGTTTTGGCCTTAGAGCTTTCCTGGCCCAGGCTGGGTGGCCCAGTTGGTTGGAGTGTCATCCGGTACACCAAAAAGGTTGCAGGTTCAATTCCCGGTTGGCACAGATAGAAGGCAACTGATCGGTGTTTTCTCTCTCTCTCTCTCCTCTCTCTTTTCCTCTCTCTCTAAAATCCATGGAAATATATCCTTGGGTGAGGGTTTTTTTAAAAAAAGAAAGAGCTTCTAGGCCCGTCTAAGCAGCCTGGGAGGCCTGGTGAGACCAGGGGCGGGGGACTCACTAGGGCGTGAGGACAGCTTCGGTTCAGCTCTGTGGAGAGTGGGCAGCCTCGAGGCTGGAAGAGAAGCTTGGGCTTGAGGAAAAGTCAACCCGGGTACTGGGGCAGGAAGCAGCCCAGCCCCCCTGCACTCCAGCCCACAGCCCTGCAGCCACACTGCGCCCCACTCTGTCCTGTACACTCCCTCTCGCCACCTTCAGATAGTAACCTGTGGCCCAGCCAACCTTGTGTCCTGGAGACCAGCCCTTCCGGAGGGGAGGGGAGGGGAGGGGAGGGGAGGGGAGGGGAGGGGAGAGGAGTGGAGGGGAAGGGAGGGGAAGGGAGGGGGGGAGGGGAGGGGAGGGGGGAGAAGAAAGAAGTGTTCTGGGAGAGGAGGGGAAGGAAATGCTGTGGGAACTCCCCTCCACCTCTGTTCCTGGGCCCGGAGGTGGGCGGGGGCAGTGCTGAGGGCAGAGCAGCCTCCAGGCCCTCGGGAGTTGCTCTGAGCCGGTCAGGGCAGCCCTGGGTCTGGGGGGCCCCTCAGGGGCAGAGACAGACAGTCCTGTCTATTAATAATGTTCCCCGTCCATATTTTGATGTGATGAGAGAGGATGACAGACAGCGACAGCAGCCTGGGAAGCAGAGCTGTTTCCGCTGGTCTGGAACCAGGAGAGGGATGTGCCAGAAAGGAACCAAGTGCTGATGATTCAAATGAAGCTGGTGGGGGCGGGGGGGGGGGCGGGCGGGCAGGCATGGTTGAGGGATGAGGGGCGGGAATAGTGGACATCCACACATTTATAGGTTAGACCAGTAGTCGGCAAACTCATTAGTCAACAGAGCGGCAAACCACGGCTCGCGAGCTGCAGTTTGTTGACCACTAGGTTAGACAACCCAGGCAAGGCTCGAGCAGGTGAAATGCTGCCCAGAGCATCTGGAGGAGGCATCGGCCAGGCCTCCTGGGCTCAGACCCTCCGACTGAAGCCCAATGCCTTGAAATCAAAGGCAGAGAACACAGGGCCCCCAGTCCCTTCTGCAGCTCAGAACACTAGGAACACGAAGATTCTAGAATGTTCCCGGCATGCTAACTAATCTCTCTTCCCTGCACTGTGCTGGCCAGTCTCAGGGACCCACAGGGGTGAAAGCAAATGAGAGTGTCAGCGGCCCAAAGCCATGCACCCAGGGATCACCATGGGGCGAGGTGGGGTGGCCAGGAATGGTAGGCAGAGAATGGAGATTCACTGGTTCCTGACAACCCACCCCCCACTTCCGCTGGGCTGAGCTGTGCCCGTGCTGTCCAATATTGCAGCCACGAGCCACAAGTGGCTATTTCCATTGAACTTAATTAAAATGGAACACATTTAAAATTCAGCTCCTCAATCACACTAGCCACACTTCAAGCGCCCGATACCACATGTGGCTCCTGGTTACCATGCTGGACAGCGCCGAGAGAGAGCATTTTCCCATTGCATAGCTCTGCCATGCCCCAAAGTAACATCAGCATTACGGTCAGGAGCACACCCCACACCCTGTACCATGCGCCATCCCCCTGCTCGTCAGGTCCCCATCTCCAACTCCTGTGCCCTCCTGCTCAGGCGCCCGGGGCTCCCTGCTCTCCTGGCTGACCCTCCAGAGCAGCCACACTCCCCTTGTCTGCTGGCCTCCAGGCTGCCTCCTTCTGCTGGGCACTGGCTCCCCACGCCCCTTGCACAGAAATGGGGCACAGAGGGCTTGCACGTGGGTGTTGCAGTGTGGAGCGTGTGTCCCGGGCCCCTGCCTTCTTTCCTACCCTGGTGGCCTGGGCTGGACCTTCCGGACCTGACTCACCTGACTCCAGATCTCGCCCTGAGTGACTGGGCCCTGGTCCTCACTCCAGAACATTCTCCAGGCCTCTGAGCACCCCTTCCCCCAGGCCAACAGCTCCCCACTTCTTCTCACTTTCCAAGTCAAAGCTCACCCGACTCCTGCGTGTCGTTCCCGCAAGACACCTAAGGAGGGGCCAGCTATTAAGGCCACCTCAAGGTGCAATGTTGTTGCAAACCCTCGGCGTCTCTTCCGTCTGTTTCTTCCTCCGGTTCCTCTTCCCAAACTTTGGTCCCCAAATGCCCCACGTGATTTAGGGCACGTGGCAGAGATTGCTGACAGATCAGCAAATCCATTCCAGCTTTTTCCTGGGCATACAACGAGGCTCCGCGTCCCAGCCTCCCTCACAGTCGAGCTGCATCCTTGGGAATGAGTTCCAGCCAATGGCATGGCAGGTGTGTGCGCCGGGCCTGGCCACGAAGATGTGCCAGGCACAGTCTCCTGTCCTCTCCGCATCCGCTGGACGTTGCAAGGCAGGGCGGCTTAACCAGCGCCTCCGGAGTCCTGGAATAGCTCAGTAAAGCAGAACCCCACTTGCATTGGAGTGAGAGGGCCACGCACGCATGCGTCTGTCCACAGGGCGTCCTGACATCCAGGCTTTGGGTGTCTGGTCCTGTTTCTGGCTGACGGGCAGAGCGTATCTGTCTCAACGCTCTGTGCATGGAGGAACTTCCTTCCCCACACACGCCCCCATCCATGTTACTGGCTGCTCCGCAAACTGCTTTGACGCTCTCACTCAGGTCCTGAGGCCAGAAAGACACCTCTGCCCCTGCAGGCTGGGCAACACCCGCCACTGGGCAAGCTTCTAGCTTCTTTCCCCTCGCTGTGGAGAGCAGAGCTCCGTGGCTGTCAGAGGAGAGTGCTGGTTGAGAGCAGCCCCTGTTTCTAGATGACGGAAAGGCCCATTCCCTCCCCCCTCCCTCCACCTCCTGTAGGTAGAAGCCCCCTTGCCAGCCAGTTTTGCTCAGTTGCAGAGGTGAGATTTGAAGCTCAGAGAGACCCCGCTTTGAGGGACAAAGAGGCGCACCCGGGCTGAGACCAGGGGGACCGTGTCCGCGGACGGTGTGTCCTTCGGTCTGGGCTCCTCCTGTCCCACTGGCCTCTGCTCTCTCGGGCCAGGTCTTCCTTAAGGCTTTCGCTCCAGCTAAAGACCTCAGTCCAAACTGCGTTGGAGGGCGCCACTTCAACCCGCAGAGGAGCTCAGTCAAGTGTTCGTGGAGCCTCAAGTGAACAGCTGCCTCCTGCCTTGAGCCAGCGCCTGCATTATTCATCCTTTCTGGCTTTCGGATCCTCCGCTGGGATCCAGAAACTGCTCCTTCCACAGCCACCTGAGTGGGTAACGTCCAACCCCCGGCCACCCCACCCCAACTCCCAGCCTCCTCCTTACTTTGCTTGGGTGGGCGCGTCTCTGTTTTGTCCAGGCCCCTTCTCTCCTCCTTAACAGAGTCTCTGAGCTGCTCCAGACTCCTCTGGCTTCTACCCAGTCTCTCCCCCCTGGTCCCAGCAGCCTTGCACTCATTTTGTTGGCTTCTCTCCATTTTATTGAGCTTTCCTTAAAATATCCCACCATGCCCTAAGATGTAAGCAAGTTTGGTCTTTAGCAGCTTTCTCGTTCCTTCTGCCTCCTGGGACGGCCTCCTTCTAGCCTAGTCGCCACCACCGGCCTTGTCCAGCCTCCCCGCCCCCCGCCCCAGGTGTCACTGGGTGTGTCACATGTGACAGGCACTGTGTGAATGCTTTGCCTGCACTTTTCCATTCTTGACATGTAATGTACATGGAAGTGGAAGGGACAAAGAGCCACAGTGTTCTGAATGCTCAGAAGAAGCAATAATTAGCGCGAGGGACGTGAGGGTCCCTTCAGGAGGTCTTTATCATCTAAACAAAAACCTACAGGTGGGATGAGAGCAAATGTCAGGGAGAGAGCCTCCAGACACTGCAGGAACCTGGGAATGGTTGTAAAGCGGCTTAGATGTTTAATTGTTGGGCTCTGGGTCAGAGCCCTTTTTTTATCTTTATTTTTTGTTAATCCTCACCTGAGGATATTTCTCCACTGATTTTTTAGAGAGTGGAAGGGAGGGATGAGGAGGGGAAGAGAGAGAGAGAGAGAGAGAGGTGAGAGAGATACATCGACTGGTTGCCTCACGCACACACCAGGGCCAGGGATTGAACCTGCAACCCAGCACTCTAACCACTTAGCCCACGGAACAGGGCTGGGCCAGATTCTTGATCGCTTTGACCTTAGTCAAGTAATCAAACATCTTGAAGCCTCAGTTTCTTTATCTGCAAAATGGGAGGTACTCCCTGCCTCATAGGAGTGCTGGGAGGCTCAGTGGAGATGGTAAAGGGCTGAGCATGGTACTCGGACTATGTTCTTAAGGCTCAGTGACCTCCTGAAGAACAGCACTTACTAAATACCTTCTTAGAGTTAGATGGCTTCACACGGATTAGCTCAGCCCGTCTCAGGCTGTCAGTTTTGTTGGGCATGGCTGTCATTGTCCTAACAGACGAGGGAGCCAGGCTCCAGGGCTCTGAAATGTGCTCAAGGTCATCTGGTCACTGAAGGGCCTTCTCCAGTGGGTTCTGCCTGGCTCTGCAAGGCCATGCTTTTGCTTCTGCATGAGTCACCAAGAAGTCCTGGAGTGGAGTCACCAAGTGGAAGTGAAGGCGTCAACATCCAGGGCGCCTCGGAGGACACTGGCTCCCCAGCTGAAGTATCTCCTGGTGCCCTGTGAACACTGAGCTGTGTTCCTGCTTGCAGTGGGGACAGACAACCAGAGCAGCCAATTTCCCCCGGAAATGTCTACATTTCTGGCAGAATATGCCCAATCTGCATGGAATGGGGGTGGGGGGGGGGCGGGGCATGGGTGTCCATCCTTGCTACAGGCAGCAGTGGGAGTCAGCATCTCAATGGAATGGACCCAGGATTAGAAGATCGTTGGACATGGATTCAAATCCCAGCTCCCAGCCTCAGAAGCTGAGCGACCTGGGAGAGGCACTTGTGACTGGTCTTCGTTTGCTTGTCTGCAGACAAGGATGATCCTCATCACGCTGGCCTCCAGTGACTGGGAGAGAGGTCCCCAGCGCCAACGTGTCACCACGTGGGGCACGCTGCCTGGCAGCAGGCCTGCGATAGCTGCTGAATGCTGAGGTGGGTGTTCTGGATGGCTCCCTGCCCAGGGGAGGAAAACGGACCGACCTCCTGTCAGAGCAAGGCAGCCAGCTCCTGCCACCTCCTGGGAGCCCCCTGGGATTCAGTTCTCCTCGCCCTGCCCAGCCCCACCGACCGTCCACACGGTGGATTGTAAAGTCCTCCAAGGCCAGCCCTGCCAGCCCTCTGATGACACCCCCACAGCTGCCACCAGGGTCGCTCACACACAGAGGACATGCTGAATCCCTGCTTACTGACTGAGTCAGTGACGGGGCACCTGCTGGGGCTCCTTTGCTGAGCTCCTCCTTCCAACACTTCCCTTCACAGGGAACCCACCCCTGACCCAGGCCTTTCAAACAGGAAGCGGCCCTGCCCCCAGCCACGGTGCCGTCCACGCCTTCCTTTCCCAGGTGGCCGAGGCTGTGGATTGCGAGGCCAGGCCACCGGGCCTGAGCTGCGGGCTGTTTTGGCCAGGCCTCTGCCAGCCCCGCCGTTCCTCTTGTCCTTCCCTGGAAAGCCTTGGCTGGAGCCAAATGCCAATAGGCCAGAGTTCCTGTTGCAAACCAGGGGCTTCCCTGGGGCCGAGTGACCTCCTCTGGGCCATGGACCAGAGCCCAGGCGAGTGCTATGTCCGCGGCTGTGGCTGCGGGAGGCCTGGGCTGCATCCCAGAGAATGAGGGCCTCGCTCCGTGGCTGAGAATCTCAGAGGCTGCAGGGGCCTTGGAGACCAAGCTCCACGTCCCCATTGTCCAGTGGAGGATATTAAGGGCTGGAGAGGCCCAGCGACCCGGATACCGTCACAATGCACTCTGGGAGCAGAGATGTGCTGGCCCCTGAGCGATTGATTCCAAAGTCTGACTTCCACCCCCTTTCTTTCTGGGCCCTGAGTTTGGCTTTCCCAGGAAGAAGCTGGCTCTTTAGTTTATTATTACTTCTCATTTCAGATGAAGAGGGACTGGGAGGAATCGTAGCTCTGATGAAAAGAAAAAAAAAAAATACTATCATTGTGCCCATTTCACAGATAAGAAAACTGAGGCTCAGAGATATGAAGTAGCTTGCCCAAGCTCTCACACCTAGCACACGGCAGTGGTGGGGTTCCAATGGAAGCAACTGGCCTCATCGCATTGCACAGCCAGGCTGTGCTGGGAGACTCAGTCTGTTTCATGCCTGAGGTTGGGCAGTGGCCAGAGGTGAAGCAGAGAGCATATGAGCAAAGGGAAATCCCCAAGGAGATGGGGATACTTTCAGATTTGGGCAGCTCCCTGCAGGGATCCAGTAGTCCCAATAGTCACAGGTGAGAGGAAGATTCTAGAAGCAATTAAAAAGGGTAGGAACTTTCCTTTCGGCACTCGCACTGTTCTTTGAGCCCCAGTGAGTGTTTTTTTAATTTTTATTTTTTTCAAATCAGTAAAACTGGAGGCTCAAATCAGTTCTCCAAAATTCCTCCTCTATTAACAGCCCACTCAATCCAGCACTGGGCGAGTCCTCATATGGAAGCATCCGCCCCCCCCCCCCCCCCCAGCAGTGCCAGGGAGGAAGGGCCAGCGCTGTCCGGGCGTCAAGATCTTAGATGAGTGGAGGAGGCACACAGTCTGGAAGAACACATAACCGGGTCCTTGACTTCGGGCTCAATGGCCCTTCTAACCATCACAGAGTCCACTGGAAGAGCTGGAGTGTCAGGGACGGCTCTTTCCTGGTCCCATCCTCCAGGTCCCCCTCGTTCCAGGTCTGTTGCATCTCCCCGACTTCCTGACTCTCAAAAGACCCGGCTTGAGAGTGGAGTGCTGCTTCCCCCAGACCCTCCCCTCTCTCTGCCGCGAGTGCGAGGGTGTGGAGAGGGCTGTGGGAGAGGCGGCCCCACAGGCTAAGACAGCATCCCTGCAGGATGAGTTCGCCCTGCCCGGACTAACAGCTCCTTGGGCACCCCTCCCACTGCCGTGCTCGGCTTGCATGGGCCTCCCTGCAGAGGGTGTCCGCCTGGGTGGGGCACGGTGGGGAGGTGACAGAACAGTACCTGGGCACATTCACATCCGTCTTCCACTTCCTCTTTATAATAGAGCCACCTGCTTTATGGACAAGGAAACGGGGGTCTGAAAATGAGTCATCCAAGTCCTCTAGCGAATCGGTGGCAAGGTGTCACCCCACACCTGCCTGCTAACCACTGAGCTAGCAGGTCTAGCGTTTGCTGACTGGCATGGAGGGTCAACCCAACCCTAAAGAGGGCCTCACACTCCGCAGTGACGTCCCCCGTTCTCTCCGAGGCAAACCACCCGTGCACCCCAGCCTTGGCAGACCCGCCTCCGACCTTCTCTACTATGCGCCCCCCCCCTCCCCACGGCGTGTCCAGCTAAACAAAACCCTTTGCTGGGACAGGGTCCCTCCATCCTTCTCCCCCAGCCCTGAGCCATCCCATGTCATCAGCCTCCCCCTTCCTTCCGCCAGCAGGGGCTACTTCTGCCAGGCCAGAGGCCCGAGGGCGCCGATGGCCCCGTCAAGTGGCATCTGGCCCGCAAAGCCCTTGCCGGGAAGCCCGGTGTGCCCACCTGCCTGGGCATGTTTGCCGCTTGGCAGGACCGAGTGACCCAGTTTCCCCAGCAGGGACGCTGATCAGCAGGCTGCGCCGTTTGGCATCATCCGCGTGTCTCTGCTGTCCCCTGCCGGCCGCTGAGCAGGAGGCTGGAGAGCGCAGGCAACCCCACCGGGGGTTCCGCGGGGAGCTGCCTCTCAGGCTTGTAAATGTTTGCTCAGTTAACTGAACGAGTGAGTGGATTGTGTACAGTTACAGGCTCTGGGGCCTCAAGCTTCCCAAGAAACAGGGACTGCCCTCGGCAAAACTGACTGAGCCTGGGCTCCCTCCAGCTACCCCTGGGCAGTCCCTTCTCCCTTCCTGGGTGCTCCCTCCCCCAAGGCCTGCAGCCTTCACTACAAAGCTCTAGAATTTCCCAGGCCCTGGCCAGCTAGTTCCTCCCTTCCTACCTCATTATAGTCTCCTCCACCGCATCTCCACGGAGTGCTCTCAAGCCTCTGCTTGCCTGCCTCTAGTGACAGGGAGCTCACCAGCTCTCAGAGTAGCCTTTTCCACCTTCTGAGAGCTAAGATCAAAAGAACGGTCTTCCTTTTGACATGAAATCTGCCCCTTTTCGCTTTTACTCGGAGCCCCAGTCCTGTGACCTGTGTGCCTAGTGCGGCCTGTCAGTTCCTTGCACATGGCAGTCACAGCAGAGCGGCCTCAATGGTGGCTTCTGGAATGCCTTTCCTTCCCCCAAAGCAGTGAGGAACATCCAAAGAGCAAGCTGATCCATGGAGCTCCCCGCCTGGGCGTGCTCGGGCATCGGCAAGCTCTGTCCACACCCTCCGAGGGCAGGAAAACAGCTCATCTCTCTCCTGGTCAACCGCTGGAGAGCTGCCTCTCCAGACAAAGTGCTTCTCACTGTAATTCCACTTGACTTTGGGCAAGACGCATGGCCATTAGTTAGGTCAATGTATACAGCTCCCCGTGAGCCCAAGAAGGAGTCTTGGCTGTTTTGGGGGTTGGGAACAAAGGGATGGGGAGTATCTCTCAAGTCATTCCCAGGCCCCGCTCCCTCTCCAGGACCCTGTGGGTGGAGCCAGATGCCATGTAGAAGGCTGAGGACCCTCAGATGACTCTGCAGAGCAAGCGCTGGTCATTGGCAAGAGTTTCCTCTTCCTTCTCCCTCGGAAGGACAGTGAGGGTGTGGTTTCCTACACCAGGCCTTCTGCTATGGTGATGGAACTGAAACCAGCACAGTGTCCACAATAACTGGAGACTCTGGTCAATGGATCCCCAAGCATCTCTTGAGCTCTGACTAGAAATCTATGTGTCCCCACCCCTGTGCTGAACACCCTGCGGGGGAGGCATGCCTCCATTCCTTGCCTCCAAGTATGCGGAACCGGCTGGGGTGGAACGAGGCAGAATAAGGTATATGAGATAATCAGAGGGTAAGTCAAGTGGAAGAGCCAGGTGGAATGGGGTTTGCTGAAGGTCAAATGGAAGAAGGACTTGAAGTTGGGCTTGGAAGCACCAAAGAGAAGGTGTTCCATGGGCGATGTGATTGAAGAGGCAAGGGAACCGGTGGACACGGGGACAGGGCCAGGCTGCCCACTGCCGCCCAGGGAAGGAATTGCTCCACAGCCAGTGGACACCAGCCACGGCAGGGGATTCCTCCACGGCAGAGAGCTGCTTTGCCCACGGTCACGCTCCTAACCCCGGGGAAAATTCTGTTTTAGACGGGAGTTTGGGTTGACAACAAGACTCCCAAGTGGAGATATCTTCTGGGCAGTTGTGTATATAAAACAGGAGAGTAGATAAGAGGTCAGGATGGAAAAGGTTGATTTGGGAGCGATGTCAGCCTGTATCTTCCAAAGATGGCCGCAACGAGATCTCCCATCCCACATGCTCTTCTGCATTGTGACCGTGCCACTGCCCCATCAAGAAGTGGAGTCTAATCCAGCTGGCGTGGCTCAGGGATTGAGCATCGAACTATGAGCCAGGAGGTCATGGTTCAATTACCAGCCAGGGCGCATGCCCAGATTGTGGGCTCGATCCCCAGCATGGGGCATGCAGGAGGCAGCTGATCAGTGATTCTCTCTCATCATGGATGTTTCTCTCTCCCTCTTCCTTCCTCTCTGAAATCAATAAAAATATATTTTAAAAAAACAACAAACTAAGTGGAGTCTAATTCTATGTCCCACCCCTTGAATCTGAGAAAACTTGTGACAGCTTTGACCCAGGTATGTGAAAATTAGGCTGTGTGACTTCTCAGGCCAGGTCAGAAAGACCATGGGGCTTCTCCGTGGGTGGAGCCGGATGCCATGTAGAAGGCTGAGGACCCTGTGGGTGGAGCCAGATGCCATGTAGAAGGCTGAGGACCCTGTGGGTGGAGCCAGATGCCATGTAGAAGGCTGAGGACCCTGTGGGTGGAGCCCGATGCCATGTAGAAGGCTGAGGACCCCATGGATAGAGACAGATGCCATGTAGAAGGCTGAGGACCCCGTGGGTGGAGCCGGATGCCATGTAGAAGGCTGAGGACCCTCAGATGACTCTGCTGCAGCGGCCGTGGGTTGCAGATGACAGCCGATGTCAACTGCCAGCCACGTGAGTGGCCATCTTGGATAATCAGCCTGGGTAAGAGGATTAAAGCTGCAGTCAACACCTGACTACAACAACACGAGAGGCCTGAGCTTTAATCGTCCGGTGGAGCCGTTCTCAAATTCCTGGTCCACGATGTTTCAAGCTGCTGAGCATGGGGTCCTTTCTTTGTTCGGTAGCCACAGGAAGGGGAGCAGGCGTCATTAGCTGTAAGCATGCAGCTATATATATTTGTATGTAACATACTTACATACATAAAATGTAGCTGCAGCTGTCTCTGTCTCTAACTGTTTCCTGTTAGTTCTGATTCTCTGGAGAACCCTGCTAATACAAGCAGAGCTCAGGAATTTGCTTTTGAAAATGCAATCCTTGGGTCATTTTATTTTTTAATTTTTATTTATTTTTAAAATATATTTTTATTGATTTCGGAGAGGAAGGGAGAGGGGGAGGGAGAGAGAGAGAAATATAAATGATGAGAGAGAATCATTGACCAGCTGCCTCCTACATGCCCCCTACTGGGGACTGAGCCTGCAACCCAGGAATGTGCCCTGATGGGGAATCGAACCGTGGCCTCCTGGTTCAGAGGTCCATGTTCAACCACTGAGCCATGCTGGCCGGGTGGGGTCATTTTATTTTGATGCTGGTCGGCAAACTGTAACCTCCAGGATACAGTTCTTCACAACCCAACACTCCCCTCCCCTCCTGTTAAACAAAAAATCTCACCACTCCCCTCAAGAGAACGGTGGCTTTGCTGCAGAACCCATGCACCCTCTCTACTTATCTACCAGCTTCCCTAGTTTGAGCTTGAATTCCTGTAATTTATATTATAAAAACAATCATGTCACTCTCATTCTTGATAAATAAATGTATAAAACAAAAGTTGCGAATGAATAATGAATGTAATGTGCTTTTTAAATATGCATGTGCATAAAATTTATAAATTAAATAGTAACAGGAGAAAAAAAATTACTCTTTCGGATAAACATTATCCCCATCCCCGCCCCTTCCACGCCCCCAGGGAATCTGATCTCTGCCCCGCAGAGTTGAGCACCATGACTTCAGCCAGTGGGGCTCCTTGACTGTTTCCTAGTCATGCTAGTCTGTCCGCTTGGAGGGCTTTTTGTTCTTCTGACAAATATTGATTGAAATTTAGCACGTGCCAGGCACTGTGCTGTGCAACGCATGCCCCTTCCAGAGAGAAGCAATGGATTCCTTGTCTGAGGGCCCCAGCCCCTGAGTTTGTGCTTCCACGGAAGCCTCGTCATTCCGTGAGATGTTAGGTGTCTCCTTCGCAGACCGTGCAGCTTCTTAGGTCAGGGATTCTGGCTTGTTCATCTTTGTATCCGTCACTGGCACCGTGCCGATCAGTGGGAACTCAATGGGTGTTGATGAATGAGTTCATAAATGAATGGTGATAGCCCAGGGTCTGGCACATCACAGATGATCAATAAATATTGGTTGAAATGCAATTGAATTGAAAGCGCAGAGCACAGAGACAAGGGCAGAGAGAATTTCGAGAAGGAGCGGTTGCTGAACACTGTGAAAAAGACACCGAAAGATCCAGGAGGGTGAACCCTGGGGGTGGGGGTGAGGAAACATTGGAGCTGACAAAAAGTAAGTTCATGTGAAATCCTAGCCATTGACAAAATACTTACCACAAAACCAGTAAGTGAAGATCGGTATTTACTGACCCACAGAATGTTGGGGGTGCCTCTTTAAATCTAGTTATTGAGGGGGATCCTTTGAACCCTGTGGTTTATTATGCCACTAATGCGCTAATTAGCAAATTAAAATGCCCACGCATTAGCTATCAAGCTTAAATGTCTTCCCCTCACACTTGAATTCGAAGTCTGACCTTACAGTTACCCCCTTTCAATGAAAAGACGGGGCCACGAGCTGAGGTGTCATCACCTCAGTTGCTTTCTCCACTGATTCTTGGAACAAGCATTGATCACGCTACAAACCGAGCTGAGTGGAGTCCATTCTTCAGCTGATGGGCAGCTTCTGTTCCTGACCTGAGAAACTGTCTAGACCCCTTGTTCTAAAATTTTCCCCATCGCAGTACTGTACCTGATCACAACAAAGGAGGGGGGATGGATATTGATTAGGCAACAGGCGGTGTCACCCATAATATGTAAGGATGACTTCAAATCAAATGTTTTTCAGACTGGAAAAAGCAAAGCAAGCTGGGTCATGGTGACGTAGTGGTTGAGCGTCGACCGGTGAACCAGGAGGTCATGGTCAGGGCACATGCCCAGGCTCGATCCCCAGTAGGGTTATGCAGGGGGTGACCAATGATTCTCTCTCATCATTGATGGGTGTTTCCCCCCCCCCTCCCTCTCTGAAATCAATAAAAATATTTTTTTTAAAAAAGTAAAACAAAACAGTATTTTAGTGTACACATATTCTTATCAGAAAAAAAAAAAAGATATTATAAGCCTATATACCTCCTGGGGTTGTTGTGAGGGTAAAGTAAGCTAATGAGGAAAGTTTTAGCAGAGTGCCTGGTATGTAGTATGTGTTTAGTAAAGGCTGGCTTTTATTTTTATTATCTATTGATAAATGGATTAATTTCTACTTGTGGGAAGGAGGGGCTGCTGCTGCTACCATGTTATTTCCAGCTCCCGGGTTCATAGGAGATACAGGGGAAAGCCCCACAGCAGCAGCTCGTGGACCTGCATTCTGTGCCCGCCCCCCCCCCCCCCCACCTTGCAGACTTAAGTGCCTCACTGAGCAAGTCACCAACATACGTGGAATGACAGGACCGTGTGAGCTGTCCATGTTGTGCTTACCATGTACCGTGCACTGTTCTAAGCTCTGTGTGTGTTTTATCCCATTTAATTCCCCACATGAAGAGATTCTATGATTTTTACCGTTGTTGTTGTTTTAATCCTCACTGGAGGACATGCTTAGAGGAAGGGAGAGAGACAGAGAAAGAAACATCAATCAGTTGCCTTTGGTATGTGCCCTGAGCACATGTCCCGGCCAGGGATCGAACCTGCAACCCAGGTATGTGCCCTGACCGGAAATCAAACTGGCAACCTTTTGGTGCACAGGATAACCATCAGCCAACTGAGCCGCTCTGGCCAGGCAGATTTCCCCCATTTTACAAACAAGCAAATCAAGGCCCCAGAGAGATTAACAGTAGAGGCCCACAGCAGAGCTGGATTTAAATCTAGGCTGGCTGGCCCGGAGTCCATGCTCTTAACCACTGCCCTTGAAGAGGTCTGGATAAATGAAAGATAATTATGCTAGGTCTTAGTCACCTAGAAGTTATAGCACAGTGCTTTCTGTAATAGTATTAAGGGATGAACCACATGTATAGCTCTGAAGTACATACTAAAAACCACTGGATTGTACACTTCAACTGGGTGAACTTTATGGTATGTAAATTATAGCTTAATAAGGCTGTTAAAAAAAACTCCACAAACCACAAATAAGAGTCTTTATAATGCAAACTGGGTCCTAAATGATTGTTGGCTATTTTAGAGATTTATTATATGCCTGTGAGTAAAATACACATTATTTTTGCAGATCAAACCAACGAACCTCACTGTCAGGAGACCATTTTATGAAGGAATGGAACATTTTAATCCTATTGGTGGGAAATTTTTTTCAATTCCCAGCTTCAGGCCTTTTTGTATCTGCCAGGAAATTGAATAGCTCTCAGCTCCCAAGATACATTTGCTGTTGCAATTAAATGTTTATATGTGCATTGAGGATAAAGGAAGTGGAAAGAAAACATTTCATTGAAAGCATACTGATACATCCTTTAATTGTACAGTTTTCTTCCATGTGCGTAACTTTTATTTTTGCTTTTTCCTTTTCCATTCAAAACATTTAAAGGAGATAAAGCACTTTATTTATTTTAAATATTTTTATTGACTTCAGAGAGGGAGAGGGGTAGATAGAAACATCCATGATGAGAATCATTGATCAGCTGCCTCCTGCACACCCCCCACTGGGGATCAAGCCCGTAACCTGGGCATGCGCTCTGACCAGGAAGTCGTACCGTGACCTTCTGGTTCATAGATAGAAGCTCAACCACTGAGCCACACTGGCCAGGTGAGAAAGCACTTTATACAGAAAGCTAGTTGTGGCTGCTCTCCTGCTGGGCCGCATCCTCTAGGGCCGTTGAGTTGTACAGCTCCGAGGGGCCAGCACTGACCCCAAAATGAGTGATAGCAGCTTTTCCTCAACACACTTGGTTTTTGACAAGGCACTAGGAGGCGATCAAAACACTGCTCTGATGCTCAGAGAATCTGTTGGTAGCTTAACTCTGGTTTCATGGCCGCTAAAAGATCTTCCTTGCCTGGGTCAGCTGCCATCCCAAATCTGGCAGAGATTCACAAGGAGATCAGATGAAAATTTGGACTGGATCTCAACAACTCCATCACCAACACCAGTAAAGGGTTCAAAGTCCTGGTCCCCTAAACCATGGTCACTTTCCTGCTCTCAGCTCTAATGCGCATGTGTGAAAATAGGCTGATTCAACCCTACTAGGGTGTTTGTACTTCAAAGAACACAAAGGAACTGAATTTTTTTTTTTTTTTTTTTACTATTCTGACTACAGTATGCATCAACGTATTATGCCATTATTCAGTTCTGTCACGGACACACACACGGCAGAGGCTGTATTCGGCTCTGTTACTGATAATGGCATCCAGGCCTTTCCTATTTACCCACTGAACTTACCAGTCCTCTGGACACCAGTTATCAGTCTCCTTAGGCAAGCCTTCCTGGTACAGCCAGGCATGGGCAGTAGCCTGTCACGCTCACTGGAATTCCCAACGGCAAGCCACTAAGCCTAGCAGACCCCAAGGCAGCGCCACAGATACCGGTAGCAGCTCCCTGAATTCCCTCCTTTGCTCCCTCCTATCATGAGATTTGGGAATGTGTACTGATCTGGTCATTATCTTTTCCTTCGATCAGTGAGTCATCTAAGCAGGTCATTTAGGCCAAAAGTAGTCACTCTGGAGCCTGGTTTATTTGCATTGGCTATTATTACCTTGGCAAACTGCGGCTTGTGAGCCACTCATGTGGCTCTTTGGCCCCTTGAGTTTTTAGCAAGGGCCAGCTTAGGAATACCCTAATTAAGTTAATAACAATGTACCTACCTATATAGTTTAAGTTTAAAAAATGTGGCTCTCCAAAGAAATTTCAATCGTTGTACTGTTGATATTTGGCTCTGTTGACTAATGAGTTTGCCAACCACTGTCTTAACTAATCAAATAATGGCTTAAGTTCAGTTTCATGTTGTATTAATATAATGTTGAAATAGATTAAAACCTCCTATGTAGTTTTTTTTTCCTGAACGTTTTGTGCTTTTAGAAATATGTTGTTTGTCCCCTAGCATCCAGATTTTTATCTTTAAATATCATTTCCCACTAAAAGAAACCAGAACTCCTTGGAGAAATGACTGATTCTTTATCTGGGGCAGAAAATATATCAGATAAACCTGGACCAAAATAATCAAGAGGGGCAAGACTGGGAAGAGCGTATAGATGAATCAAGGCTGACAAGATAATGCTGAAATTGGGTGGCACGTAGTTCTTTCTAGTATTCTACATTTGTATATTTTTTACTTTTTCCATAAAAACTTTTTAAGGAAAGCTAAAATTAATGTCTATTAAAAAGATGAAACAGTAACAGCATGTACATGGTAAAACAAGTTTCATCTTAATAATATAGAGGTATATAATGAAAAGTTGAGACTCTCTCCCACGCAGACCGGAGGTGCCCCCTCTTCAGCGTGGTCTTGCAACGATTTCCCAAGATTCTCAATGAAGTTTCTGCGAATATATAAAAATATATGCACATTTATGCAAATGGTAGCATACTATACTTTGTTCTATGCCTTATAAAGTTTTAACAGCTACTTTTGCTACGACTATGTGTATGTAATATATACAATACCATGAGTTTTTATGCTTTTATATATTGGGCTTCTTCCAAGCTTTTTAGAGCTAATTAAGACAAAAGGCCCACATCTTCACCTTCCTCAACCTTATTTAGAAAGAGAAGCATGGCTAAGGAGGGCTTGCACTCCCTAATCCTAAGAGTTTTCAAGTTTAGGTTTCAGTTTGGGGGACATTATTGCTACCTTAAAGAAGGTCGTGTTTAAAAACATCTGACATCCTTTGCTCCATATTGGACCCTGAGAGATGTGGTTGGAGAGATCCAGACAAGAATCCTCATATCGTGCCCGCAGGATACCTGGCAGGAGGACTGCGGAAAGCCCAAGGGCTGTGATGACCTCAGGGCCACCACCCTTGGCCGGCCGGAGGGCGAGCGGCGGGACAGAGGCTGCGCCTGATCTCCAGCACTTCGCACAGGCGCTCTACTGTCTAACACAATCAAGGTCTCTGGAAAGAATGAAAGTTGGGGTTTGAAGCGCATAATGATCGAGGGAGCCCAAAGAGGTGGATTTACAGACAGCAAGGTGATTATGCCACAGGATTCTAAACAATAGTAGGGGGGTGGGCGGTACGTGCAAGAAGCCCCAGGAAAAAAATAGGTGACACAGCCACATGGTGCGTCCATTTCACTTGATTATTTAGCGGGAGGGGGATAATAATAATAATAATAAAAACCACACCAAACAGCTCTATTACGGGACTACAAAAACCCAAGTCCACGTGAACTCGTAACATAAAACAGGAAGCCCAAAGCCACGCCCGCGGAGAGCGTCCGCCACTCCCCGCGGTTACCCGGGCACTAGGGCGGGAACTGGGCGCGCCGAGGCGAGTCGGGCTCCGGGCGAGCACCCGTCCCTGCTCCGGAGCTTCTCGGCTGCGGGACCCGGAGCCGCGCCGACCTCTGGCCCGCCCGGGCGTTAACGTGACCCGAGGCTGATGACCTGTGAACTCCCGGCGGCCTGCTCCGCGGGCTCTAGGGGCAGCCCTCTCTTGCGCATGGCGAGTGGGGCTTTCTCTGGCTGTTCACAAAGAAACCAGAGGGACTAAGATGGTGTCCGCTGGGCGCCCCGGGAGCGGCCTCCAGAAGGATTTGTGGGCCCGACAGCCGGAGGTAGGAAGTGGGGAGCCCAGAAGTTCTGCGCTCCCACGGCCGAAGCACAGCAGACTACGCTGCGCGACGGAACTAATGTTTGCGGGCAGAACGCCCGAAGCTCGGAGAGGCGGAGCGGGATTCTGATCACCATCTCGCGACGTCTCAGTGACGTCGCACAGCACTCGCGTGTTCCACTCTTTCACCTTCAGTCCCCTCCCTCAGTACGTGGGCCTACCCCTTTAAGCGAGTGATTGACAGTTATCTCAGCCATTCAACGTCCCCATCACCATCCAATCAGATTTAAATTTCTCTCAGCCGCCAAAGGAGTTGGAAAAAGGGGTCGAAAGAGGGAGAGCTCTCTCGCGCGAGATCACTGTGAGGCGGCCTCTGAGGAAGAAAACGCCAGAGAAGATGGCCCGACCTTCCAAGTAGTGGGTTAAAGGACGGGGTCGAAAACCAATAAAAGGGATGAGGAGGTGGGATCATTGCTTTCCGTAGCCAGAAGTACCGTTACAGGGCACACTTTTTGTCCAATCAACGCCTCCAGACTTTGGCTCAGGTGACCATAGAGTGCGAGGGGCGGAGCTACAGCCTGGCGCGAGGAACCGTTAAGATGGACAACGAATGTAACCAATGAGGTACTCCGACTGAGGCGTTGGGAACCCAATAACAGTGGTCGGGCGGGCGCCTTCCCGGAGCGCGGGGAGATGTAAAGACAGACAAGTAGTTTTCCCAATGAGACTGTAGAAGAGGGGAGCTACTTGACCAATGGAGGCTGCGGGGCGGGATCCTTTGCAGCGGCGGAGCCCAAGATGGCGGCATGCGGTTCCGCTGTGTGAAACCAGCGCGGGGCGGCGGGTTAGTCAGCTCCGCGGAGACGACCTCCGACGACCCGCAACAATGAAGGGGAAAGAGCGCTCTCCAGTCAAATCCAAACGCTCCCGTGGTGGTGAGGATTCGACTTCTCGTGGGGAGCGGAGCAAGAAGTTAGGGGGCTCTGGCGGCAGCAATGGGAGCAGCAGCGGTAAGACCGACGGCGGCGGCGGGTCGCGGCGCAGCCTTCACCTCGACAAGTCCAGCAGCCGAGGCGGCAGCCGCGAGTATGACACCGGTGGGGGCAGCTCCAGCAGCCGCTTGCACAGTTACAGCTCCCCAAGCGCTAAAAATTCCTCGGGCGGGGGCGAGTCGCGCAGCAGCTCCCGAGGTGGAGGCGGGGAGTCACGTTCCTCGGGGGCCGCCTCCTCTGCTGCTGACGGCGGGGAGTACAAGACACTGAAGATAAGCGAGTTGGGGTCCCAGCTGAGTGACGAAGCGGTGGAGGACGGACTGTTTCACGAGTTCAAACGCTTCGGTGATGTAAGTGTCAAAATCAGCCATCTCTCGGGTTCTGGCGGCGGGGATGAGCGCGTAGCCTTTGTGAACTTCCGGCGGTCAGAGGACGCGCGGGCGGCCAAGCATGCCAGAGGCCGCCTGGTGCTCTATGACCGGCCCCTGAAGATAGAAGCTGTGTATGTGAGCCGGCGCCGCAGCCGCTCCCCTTTAGACAAAGATTCTTATCCTCCGTCATCCAGCGTGGTCGGCGCCTCTGTAGGCGGTCACCGGCACGCTCCTGGAGGAGGTGGTGGAGGCCAGAGATCGCTTTCCCCTGGTGGGGCGGCCTTGGGATACAGAGACTACCGATTGCAGCAGTTGGCTCTTGGCCGCCTGCCCCCTCCACCGCCGCCACCATTGCCCCGGGACCTGGAGAGAGAGCGAGACTACCCGTTCTACGAGAGAGTGCGCCCCGCATACAATCTTGAGCCCAGGGTGGGAGCTGGAGCAGGTGCTGCTCCTTTCCGAGAAGTGGATGAGATCTCACCGGAGGATGATCAGCGAGCTAACAGGACGCTTTTCTTGGGCAACCTAGACATCACTGTGACCGAGAGCGATCTAAGAAGGGCTTTTGATCGCTTTGGAGTCATCACAGAAGTAGACATCAAGAGGCCTTCTCGGGGCCAGACCAGTACCTATGGTTTTCTCAAATTTGAGAACCTAGACATGTCTCACCGAGCCAAACTAGCAATGTCTGGCAAGATTATAATTCGGAATCCTATCAAAATTGGTTATGGTAAAGCTACACCCACCACCCGCCTCTGGGTAGGTGGCCTGGGACCTTGGGTGCCTCTTGCTGCCCTGGCACGAGAATTTGACCGGTTTGGCACCATACGCACCATAGACTACCGCAAAGGTGATAGTTGGGCCTATATCCAGTATGAAAGCCTAGATGCCGCCCATGCTGCCTGGACCCATATGCGGGGCTTTCCACTTGGTGGTCCAGATCGTCGCCTTAGAGTAGACTTTGCAGACACAGAACATCGGTACCACCAGCAGTATCTGCAGCCTCTGCCCTTAACTCATTATGACCTGGTGACAGATGCTTTCGGACATCGGGCACCTGACCCTTTGAGGGGTGCGAGGGATAGGACACCACCCTTACTGTACAGAGATCGTGATCGGGACCTTTATTCTGACTCTGATTGGGTGCCACCCCCACCCCCAGTCCGGGAACGCAGCACTCGGACTGCCCCTACTTCTGTGCCTGCTTATGAGCCACTGGATAGCCTGGATCGCAGGCGGGATGGCTGGTCGTTGGACCGGGACAGAGGTGATCGAGATCTGCCCAGCAGCAGAGACCAGCCTAGGAAGCGAAGGCTGCCTGAGGACAGTGGAGGACGGCATCTGGATAGGTCCCCTGAGAGTGACCGTCCTCGAAAACGTCACTGCGTTCCCTCTCCTGATCGCAGTCCAGACTTGAGCAGTAGCCGGGATCGCTACAACAGTGACAATGATCGATCTTCTCGTCTTCTTCTCTTGGAAAGGCCCTCTCCAATCAAAGACAGACGAGGTAGTTTGGAGAAAAGCCAGGGTGACAAGCGAGACCGCAAAAACTCTGCATCAGTTGAACGTGATAGGAAGCATCGGACAGCTGCTCCCACTGAGGGAAAAAGCCCTCTGAAAAAAGAAGACCGGTCTGATGGGAGTGCAGCCAGCACCAACACTGTTTCTTCGAAGCTGAAGTCCCCTTCCCAGAAACAGGACGGTGGGACAGCCCCCGCTGCAGCAGCCTCTCCCAAGCTCTGTTTGGCCTGGCAGGGCATGCTTCTATTGAAGAACAGCAACTTTCCTTCCAACATGCATCTGTTGCAGGGCGACCTCCAAGTGGCTAGTAGTCTTCTCGTGGAGGGCTCCAGTGGAGGCAAAGTTGCCCAGCTCAAGATCACTCAGCGTCTTCGTTTGGACCAGCCCAAGTTGGATGAAGTAACTCGTCGCATCAAAGTGGCAGGGCCCAATGGTTATGCCATTCTTCTGGCTGTGCCTGGAAGTTCTGATGGCAGATCCTCTTCCTCCGCCACATCAGATACTGCCACCTCTACTCAGAGGCCACTTAGGAACCTGGTGTCCTATTTAAAGCAAAAGCAGGCTGCTGGGGTGATCAGCCTCCCCGTGGGGGGCAACAAAGACAAGGAAAACACCGGGGTCCTTCATGCCTTCCCACCCTGTGAGTTCTCCCAGCAGTTCCTGGATTCTCCTGCCAAGGCACTGGCCAAATCTGAAGAAGATTACCTGGTCATGATCATTGTCCGTGGTGCGTCCTAAAGTCCATGTGTAACTTGTATTTACTACTTTGACATGGTTCCTGTTTTGTGATGTGTAATGGGATACAGCATTAGGTGAAATTTTCTTTTTAATTAGTTGTTTAGTTGTAGCCTTTTTCTTTTTTATATTTTTATAAACCTTATAGAAGTCAGGTAGTTTAGTTATTAAGTGAAAGGGATGCCCTGAAGGTAGCGGGCAGATGGATTTACTTTAATTAGCAGTTCCCACTCGTATGAGTAACTTTTTTCCTCCTCTTTGGTTTTTTTTCTTTTTTAACCTTGAGCTTAAAAAAAATTCCTCAAAGTTACAAAACCAAAATTTTGAAGTCAAAATCTGGAGGAAAAAGCCCATTGATTATATAAAAATATACACCTAAATATGGATTGATTGGTATGTAGGTAAATAATTTCTGTACCAGAAATATTATTTGTATGAAAAATTTTGATTAGGGACCTCAAAAAGTATAAGCTGGTAAATTGTATAGCTATGTAATTATGTTAATCAGGTATTTGAGTATTTCTCTTAAAATACATGGTTTATTCCCAGAGAGTTTGCTTTAACATAACGCATTTTTATCATTCATTCTTGAGTTCTGTATCCCATATATGCACTTTTGGTTTGTAGCTGTAACTGTTCAGTAAAAATTGAGGAGTATGTTACAAACCATATGTCTTATGCTTACCCTAGTATGCAAGTGAGTAGGTGCTTTTAAACTCAGAATTCTTTGGTCAGTTATTGGTGTGTGGGTTGTTTTTACTGATTTTTTTAGAGAGGTGTAGCAGGTACATTTCTAATTGTGCATATTTCAAAACTCAAGTATTTTCATCACAGATGAGTTTTTGTATTCATTCAAATTCCTGATTGCAATAATAGAAAGAAGAGTTTTCTGCAGGCTCATAAGTCATCTTTTGTTTCTATGGGCATTAATCAGCCATGTCTAGATTGCAGAATTTTTTAGTCATCGTGAAATGCCTTTGACATGCTCTTAAAATTTTGCTTGTATTCTTATTTTCATATTTAAACAGTAGCGATGACATTACATTATGGAAAATGTTTGGACTATCTTTGAAATCTTGGGCTTAATATTTGCACTGGTGTCCAACCACAGAGAATTAAAATGTCAGTGTAAGGAAAATGCTTTTTTATTGTTTTATTTTCCCACACATCTGGAGTTAATTCAAAATAACCCACCCTCACGGTTTTTTTTAAAGCTGAAGATTATATTCACTTCTGATTCTTAACAAGGGCTTTTGCTGCTTAACAGTAATGGATAATTTTGGGGGTCTTTTTTTTTTTTCTCCTTCTATTCCTTAGCCCCCACTTACAGTTTCTCAGGTCATTAGTATATCCACTCCTCCCCCCCTGCACACCCCCCACACACACACTGCCCCCCGATTTAAATGCTGAGAACTTTGGCTAAGGCCCTTGATATATAATTATGATTAGAAACTTTAGGACCTTTTGGATCATGGTCATGTTTCTATTCTGTGAAAGTGACTTATTGAAAGCCTGGCAGAACCCAACTGTTTTCTTTCTGTTATCAAAGCTGGTAGTTTAAAACAGCACCAATAATAACCCAGGGAAGTGTCATGTAATTTCTTACTTTTCATTATGACAGGTCTCTAATGCATGTCAGCATGAAAGCCTCACCGCTGCTGTGTCTTTTTGGTTTTGTTTAGTTTTCATTATGCGTTCATAAATATTCTTTTCAGTTTTAGAGGTTTTTTTTGTTTGTTTTTAAACTGGAAAAACTAGTCATTTTGAAGGAAGGAAAGTACTAGGCTATGAACACAAACGTCCTTGGTTAGCCTGTAGGGAAAATACCTAAAGTCCTACAATTAAAGCTTTGGGTGCTTTTTGCTTTTTTTTTTTTTTTTTTTTTATAATATAAATATGTTTTTATTGATTTCAGAGGGGAAGGGGGAGAGAGAGAGAAAAAAACATCAATGATGAGAGAGAATCATTGATTGCCTGCCTCTTGCATGCCCCCCACCGGGGACCCAGTCTGCTACCCTGGGCATGCACCCTGACCAGGTACATGCCCTGATAGGGAAATCAAACCGCAACCTCCTAGTTCATAGGAGATTGGCGTTCAACCCCTGAGCCATGCCGGCTGGCTGCTTTTTGCTTTTAAAAGGCCGAGTGTGGCATGGTAATATGGCATAGACACCTGTTCAGAAATTAATGCAAGTGTGCAGTCTGTGCATACATGGGGTCAAAGTACAGTTCGGCTAGATACATTTTTCCAGTTTAAATCTCACTAACCATTAACTTTTGAATATCTTGTGATAAGATGGCTGGACAAATAATTTTGCTCCTTTAGGGAGTAAAGTCCATGACATCTAATTTTATGATAATCTAAAGTGTGTGTGCTTCTCTCTCTCTCTGCTCTCTCTCTGTTTCTCTCTCTCTCTTTGCGTGTGTGCTTGCTCCATGTTTGTGTGAATTTTTACTTGACATTGCAGCTTTTGTTAAATCTGGGAAATTTGTGCTTCAATGTTTTAGGAACAATGGCTTGATATCATTTCTAAACGTATGTATTGTAAATACCTAATTATGTTTTGTTTGGTGCTTACCTACAGAGTGCCATCATTCAGATGAATCTCTTATTTGTGATGCCCATTCTCGTGCAGTTTTATAATATTGGTGAACTATTGACTTAAATCTTCAGAATGGAATGAAAGCAAAAGTCTAAAACTGTCTAGTCTGATGCTGATTGGTCAGAATTTCATTATCTCAGCATTGGGTGTTCTTTGTAACAACCAATTTTTTTCTATTTCTTATACTTTAAAAAAAATACTTGTTTAGTTGATATTTCTGGAATTCGGTTCAAATGAATGGGAAGAAAATTTCTTCAGTGTATCATCATTTAATGACTTATTAAGTATTACTGCTGAAAACATCAAGCTAATTAAGACATTTGGATCACCACTTCAAAGTTTATGGAAAATTAAGCGTTCAGCTCCTAGCCAGTTTTTTAATAATGTTTTGTTGGTTGTAACTGGGATTCTTAGAGTTTTCCACACAAAAAATTAAATTCCTGGTTTAAGATGTATACTCTGACTTTTAACTGAGCATAGATAGACTTCCCTTTAAAGATTACATCTTAAAATGTCCATCCTCTGGCTTGGATAAGTTTTTGACACATTTTGAAGGTAATACGTTCTGGCCCTTCTCTTAACTAGATCATTTGAGGTACAGTCGTAAAAGTAAGGTGTGTGTTCGTTGTTTTCAAACACGGTTTAGATTTATTTTAAAACTTATGAGCAGGTTTTCACTGACACTACCTTTTTTTTTTTTTTTTAATTTTAAGTCCACTGTTTTTAGACAGTGAAATTGCTCATTATATAGGTTTAGCTTGAATCGCAGTTTGGAACCATTCACCAAAAACTCTGTGGTAACAGAATTAGGAAATCCTCTTGAGAAGAGGGCCTTTATGACTTTTCATGTGAAAAAAAATTTTGGAGAGAATTTCTGGACATTTTTTTCTGTCTCTGCCACAATGCATGGTTTTGAGATAGATAGAAGTTAAGTATTAGAACAAGCAGGAGACGTGGATGTGACCCTGTTAACATTCTGGTTATAGTGATGTCGCTAAGGGAGGGGAGAAAATGATTCAGGTAACCACAGTGAGCTGTCCATCTTAATAAAAAGTTTTATGTGTGATTTAAACAGCACTGGAAAGTAAAAGTCCTAAAATGTTCTTGGCTGTTTAGCAATAGGTTTATGTGAGTGTTTTTCTTAAAGTAACAGCTGCTGTCTTTGGTAACACAGATAAAGGTGGATTTTTAAATGGTTTTGTATCTTGACCCCTTTCTATAATAACGGAGCAGTTCTGTATTGCTCCATATAAATTACAGAATGAAAATAGAGGGGGTAAAAGTTTAAACTTTACCATTTTACAGTTTCATTTTTTAAGTTATATGTAGAATATATTGATTATAGGTTGATTATAAACTTGCTGTCTTCTGAAATTTTTTTCAGTATGTTTTACTCAATTACATGAGTATAAAGGATATTTTCAGTCCTATAATCCTCACTTAATTGCAGTCTTTAAAAAAAATCCACCCTATTCTACTTGTTATTTGTCTGTTCATACAGTAAATTCGTTTCAAGGTTTGTGCCAATGGGTATTATTGGTGCTTTTTGAGGTCAAGGTGGACTATCCAGGAAGGGCTTGTTAACGATGTGTTCATCTATGATGGCATAGGGAAAATATATATATTTTTAATATTGTAAACATTTTTACTGAATAACCTTTTTTTCCCTCCTGCAAGCAAAGCTGGTGAACAGTGGATGAAGATACGGAAATCAAAGCTCTAATGGACCTTTTCGAAGAGAAGTTGTGGCTTATGTGGAGTTTACATGGGCCTCTTGATGGAAGAAAGCTAATCTGTTTAGTATTTGTGCATTTTACTAAAATGGCAGCTTAAAGTTGTGTATCTGCTATTGTGATGCCAATGCCGGTGTTTTAAGTGGAAAAAAATGACCTTGCTTTGTGCTGTGTACACAAGATTTCTGGAAAAGTAAAGAAAAACCCGTTTTATGGCTCACACAGCTTAAAAGTAGCTGTCACTCAAACGTGCGCTCACAGTTGAGCTGCTTTTGTTTTATTCTAAATAAATTGTTTCTTTTGAGGAAAATGTTTTTCTGCCTGGAAGTGAATTGACGGCAAACCTTTGACCCCTTTGTTTGCAGCTGAGGCGTTACTTGCTGCTGCTCAGATCTTGTATGTCTTGAGCAAGAAGCAGGGAGACCATCATTTTGACTTATCGCGGTGTGTCAATTCTGAAGGATCACTAGTGTTACTGTGACCCCCTTTGTTTGCAGCGAAGGGGATCATTTGCTTCTCGGTCCTCAACTTGATGAGGAAATGGTGCTGTTGGCTGGCACGAAAGAAGCCGGGGCAAGCACCGTAAGCCTCACCACAGTGCACGAGTCGGGGGCTTTGCTGGTTTGAAGAGCCGGAGTTGCTGAAATTTTAAGTTTTGATTTATTTTGTTCACCTGTCACGTTTGGCCTTAGTTTCATTTTTAATTTGAAGAGAAGTTTGCAATTGCTTTATCTTGCACTTAACATTTGCACCAAATTGCCAAAAGAAGGAGAATGCTCCGTTTGCTTTTTAAATGTTAATGATGATGTTAATAAAGCCTTTCCTGACACATTTGAGGAGCTCCTTCGTCTCCAGGGGCTTCTCACCAGAGGTATGCAGTGATGGGTTTAGTTCTGAATGGATGAAGAGTTCCTGAGAGCTAGCGTTTGTAATTAGAACCGTTACTTGGTATCTGTGCCTTACTTGACCTGTGGTTCCACATGCCTTGGATGTGCATGCACCGTGACGGTTTCATAGGTACGAACGCACACTCAGGCCCAGACACCTCGGTTGGTAGTACAGATTGTGAGGAAAAAATGGAGGCATCCTTAAGGAGGAAAAAGTGTTTGCCTTTAGTTCCTGCATTATCCTGCACAGGGGGTCCTGAGCTTTGGAAGCTGTTCCCAGTACAGGAGAACAACTCCCCTCTTTGCAGCAGGAGACTTCGGTGCACAGTGACAACGCTGGAGTTCAAGAGGAAGCCAGCAATGCTGCACCATTGGCCTCAGACACCATTGTTGTTTGCCAGTTGTAAACTTAACTAGTTGCAGACGAAGACCACCTTGAAATGCAGGCTTGCTGGGCTTGTTTTGAATTTTAACCTCGGATGGAAGAGCCTAGTGCTGTCTGTCTCCATGCGGGATGATGATTACTTAGGCAACAGGTGATTACCAACAAAGGATGCCACGCTTATACTCTGCAAGGTGGTGTTCCAGTGGCAAACAGCTGTATAGACTCTTGTAAACAGGTAAGAGGGTTTTTAGAGGTCAAAATGCATTATAATTAATAGGGTGAGGGATTTTAATGTTGGGGGTATGCTTCTCTGGAAATCTTCAGGCACTACCTCCCCGTTACGAAAGTATTGTATTTGTAAAATTCCAGGCCAGAACTTTTGTTCTACTGGTATTTTTATTTAAAAAAAAAATTATTGTGGGAGCCAAAGCATTGAAATCTCGGTTATAGATTTGGGGCCTACAGCCTTGATATCCTTTAAAATTTTGACATTTTTCATTAGCCATGACCTTCACCCTTAGTGGTGATTTACTGGTGCTGAAAGAATTTCCTGCTGTAAACATCCGAGTTAACAAAATTATAGTATGTAGCAACAACAACAAAGAAATGTGTACCATCAGACTAGTAATGATAGATAATTTAGCCAAAATGGTTAGTTTTTTTTGTTGTTTTTTTTCTTGTCCTACAAAGAGATTAATTATAAAATTTGGCCACTACAACTTTAGGGGAGTGAATAGACAATGTTGACAAGGCTATTACATCATTTTCATGGTCCATTTAGTCTTCCCAGCCTTCTGAACCCTTCCAGCTCCTCCCTCCAACATTAATCAAGTGTGAGATTTTTGGCAACTTAACACAAGCACAATAGTTTAATGTATAATACAATTTAGGTTTTCTTGATTTAAAATGGGATAAAAATTTTTGAGAATTTTTTAAATGAAATTTTTGTTTATCTCTTTACAAAGGGGAAAGGTGTTTTCTTTTTTTTTTTTCAGGTTTTCAATGTGCCTTACAGGAGTTTTTAAACATCTGCTTATGAGTTGGCTGCCATCTAAAGCTTTGCTAAATGATTGCTTACCTACTTGTCTGAAGGTTTTTATACCTGTTAGGAATGTCAGTTTCCGGTGCATTTTCTTTTTCTGGCTAGTTCATACTGAAAGCCCATTAAGTAATTTTTCCAGTTATTAAACAAGTATTTTAAATTAGCGATTTGAGGACGATTATGTTACACTCTACGTATTTCTGCATATTTGGTAGCTTTCTAAGACCTCAGGCTTCCTCTCTCGGGACGAAGAAGAAATGTTGCACCAAGGCACTTGCTTATTTGTATATGAAGCTATATGCGAAATGGAAAGGTACACAGTACGGCAATTTTGAAATTAGTCAAGAGGTTTTATTGCCAGCTATTCTGGGAAAGAAAAATTAATTAGGTCCACTGTTAGATCTAGGGTTCTGGTTTTATAAATTGGAAACCGCCCTTTTGAAATATTGGTGTGGTTTCTCAGTGTCTTGCATATGATCTAAAATTAGGGTTCTGCTCTAAAGGAAATAGTTCCATGACCATCTCTGAATTATTTGTGCTCATGTTGGGGAAGCCTGGCTGTGAGTGTTAAAATTGAAAATAGGGATTACCCTGACTTGGGTAAATCAACCTTGATTTTATAAATTGCCACTTCTGAAGGTTAAGTTATATTGTTGTTTCCAAGTTGTTTATCTCAGGCAATAAATTTAGTACTTATGACTTGTACAGCTATTTTCTTTGTGCAATAGGATATCTGATTATGGCTTGTCTGACCACCACCTTTATCTCCCATCTTACTCTCTTTAAGCTTCCCTGGTTAAAAGACCCTTTTACTTCATAACTTGAATTATAACCTAGTTTTAAGTTGTTAGCAGAGGAATTTATTGAATAATAAAATTCCTTCAAACCTCAGACAAGATTGTTCTTAGCAATTAAGAAGAGATTTGGACCATTGAAGTAAAATGACATAACCATAAACAGGTAAATAGTTAAATATCAGGGGGAAAGTTCACAGTTTAAAACAACAATAAGAGAGATGTCACAATATTTGAGTTGGTTTACTAATGAAGTTTCAGAGGTGATATGGGTATATGAATGAGTAGATGAAGTTTAAGGTTGCTTTAAGCTAGAATGGTCATAATTCTTACAAAAGAATTTGTTAGTTGGAGAAGGATGTGGAATGGGGGAAGGAGGTTGGGATTGAGATATCAGGCAGATAAGCATGAATCACAATCTATCAGCCTGTTGATTGATGGAAAAGATGCAGGCGGAAGCTTGGAAAAGGAGTAAAATGGTTGGGTCAACAAAAACAGAATCCTGAGGGTAAGCCAGTTTGAGGAGGGCAGGGAGTGAGGATGCATAACCAGTTTAAACATGTTGATAAAAAGTAACAGTATTAATAAGAGCAATCATTTATCAAATACCCCCTTCAGGCCAACATTCTACCAAGTTCTATTACACATTGTCTCATGTCTCACCACAGACCATAATCTGATAGCTAGTAAGTGATAGAACCAGCATTCTGACCAGGCCTTTATTGTCACTGTACTGTCACACTTCGCTACGCTCCTCAGGCTGGGATGGGATTGAAGCTATAAACTTAAGCATATGGGCAATAGATTTCAAGCTATAGAGTGTATCAACATTCATAGTTCTTGGGAAACATACGGGCCCTTGACTCCAATCCCAGACATTCAGGGATTTGTTGGGGCCAGCATGGCCAGGAGTCTGTTCTTTCACAGCTCCCCAGGTAAATTCTGCTCTAGTCCATGGTCAGTGGCCACATGTGGAGCAACACTGTCCCACAGAGTGGAGTGCTGAAGTATGCACATATGTAAGACATGGGAAGGGAACATAGTGCTGGGAAAGAAGCCCTGGTAGGAGAGCCAGAATATACTGTTCTGTCTCTGAAGCTGAGACGAGGCACTTCCAGATGATGAATTAAAGCTGTTGCAGAGACAAGCAGAATGAAACGACAAATGCCATGGAATTTATCACTAAAAGTGTCATTTAAATAACAGTCTTATAGTCACATAATTATTTCTCCAAGGAATTCAGTCTTGCTTAGTATTTAATTTTGCCTTATAACAGTCTGAAGAAGGTCCACTGTTTAGTTTATGATATGCTAAAGGGATACCAGAAAAGTTTGTGACTTGGCTAACGGATACACAGCCAGGAAAGGATTGAGATATCCTTGAGTTTTCAGATGTTAATCTAAAAATAGAGTTTAACTTAAAATTGCAGGTGATTCTAGGATTGCTTGTGTATGTACACATGTAAGTTATTTTCCATGAATGAACATCACCTGTCAACTACCTTCTAACTAGGTTACCAATAGGATGGAGACAAGGGAATTATAGGTAAAGTTGAGTGTATCTTTGACTTGTAAATAGTTGAAAGATTTCCTGTTTTGAATTATGTATACTGGGTTGTCTTCAATTAATGTAGCCAATTCTTCAAATATTTTAGTTACCTATTTTATAGCAGGCGTTATTCTGGATCTTGGGGCGGGGGGAGTGTATTGATAGAGAAAATAGACAAGTTTCTCTTTTTCATGGAACTTTCTGATGGAAGAAGGGAGATAGTAAACCATGTTAGGGCGTTGTTGCCAAGGACAAAGGGTTTGGATTATTTTAGTCTAAGGGCTGAGTGCAATGGGAAGTTATTGGAGGTTTTAAGCAGGAGTGATGAGATTTGATCAAGATTTGACTACCTGTCTCAGGAAAGTAACGCAAATTTCCTTATATTATTTCCAAGATCAACAATAACGCCTGACATATAATAGGTGCCCAAATATTTGAAGAATTAATTAACTAGCTACACAAATTGAAGATAAACCAGTATTGGTAATTCAAAATAGGAACTCCTTCAAACATTTACAAGTCAAATTTCCTTCAAAGATAAATTAGCATTTCAGATTTTCTGTGAGACTGTTCTTCAGAGATCTGCAGTGTTCCATATTTAAATACCGTAATAGAGATTTTATTTCTTCTTCAGGTTCATAATTGTTGGCCACCTTGAGGTTTCAGAGCCATCGTTCTTCTCGTACCTCATTTTCCCATCATGTTATTTCTTACTCTATCTGCTTTCATCAGACTCATGAAAGTTGCAGCCGTAGGCATACGTAGTCATCAGATGTAATTTCTGCTATAACACATGGACCGTGCTTTCTATATTTCATAACTTGCCATTTCTCCAGCGGTATCAAACCAAACTTCCTTACTAAAAGTCAGTTTGGAGGGTCTTTCTGTAGAATGGCTGTCATCCTCTGCAAACCAGATACATGTGTTTATACAATTTTTAAGTGCTGAATTGGTATCTGACCTTTCCCAGATGACCAACAGATTTCCTTTTACCCAGGAAAAGGACTTCATACACTTATGTTCAGATTAGAACTGTGATCACAGGCAAAATTAACACTTTGAGGTGCCACATACATACATATTCTAAGGCATCTTGGGAAAACTGTTCCATATAATTTTTATTTCAGCATATAGAAACTGACAATAGTTTTACTTGGCTCTCAAGATAAGCATCTAGTGTGTGTATATCCTTTATATACAGAAACACCTCAATAAATTAGGTACCTCAATTAGAATTTTTCTGAGTTCTGTATAGCAGAGGTCTTAAACCTGGCTCCATATTAGAGTCAACTTTTTAATACCAATGGCGGGGACAGTTGCTCAGAGCTTCATAAAAATTGATCCTAGGTCAAGTGGGACTCCGCCAAGTTCCCAGTATTTGTTCTCAGTGCCCAGGTGACTACTATGTGGCCATCGTTGAACACCACTGCTCCAGAAACAAATGGTAAACATAGGGTTCAGTGCAGCAGGTGTATTGCTTAGTCTTCTACAGTCCTTGCTATTAAGAGTGTGGTCCAGCAGCATTAGCATCACTTGGAAGTTTGTTAGACATACAGAATTGCAGAACCTCACCCCAAACCTGTTGAATGGACCCAGATCCCCAGGCAGTTGGTATGTATCGTACTTGAAAGATTGAGAAGCACTGCTTAAGATGTAGATACCTAAATATTCTGTGTAATAAAAATAGATGGTTAAACTCTTACCCCTTATGAGTAAGATTCTCAGATTTGTGCATTAGTCAGTGATACTTACTTTAAAGAATTTTTAAAAGATTTTCCAACAAGAAAAGTAGGCACAAAAGAGTTTCAGTGAGCTTCTGGCCACCAGGGACCAGTGGTCTCTGCCACCAAGACGGGGGAGGAGTTACTATTGCCTCTCCTACGTGGTTCTTGATTATTTTATGTTTAGTCTTTTTTCTATCTTTCCTGTTGTGTTCTAGTCCACTCTTTTCATTATGAGATAGGACATGTTACTTTTTATAGATACAGATGAGGTTATTTGAGACTCTGTTTGATGATAGGTGTCCCCTAATTTAGAAAATTTGGTGGACGTAGGTTTGAGAGCTTTCATGGGGAGATGGAGATGGATAAGACTGGGGAGCGGTTCCTAATGGCCTTTCTGTTTTCATTTTAATACAGTGACTTCATAAGTGAACTGGTTTTTCTCACAGCAATAAGAATAAAAAACTAATTTATATCCAATTCGCCTTAAAGTTCACAGTAACAAATAACATAACAAATGTTAAACTTAAAATTCACATATGCTAACAGGAGTGGTCCAGTATGAGTGTTCAGAGAATAAATTGCAACGTATCAATTTAGACACAGGAATGATATTTTTAATGTGTTCGTTTTTACGATTAAAGATACTGCAATGCATTTGCCAAGCAACCATGTTGATACCAAATGAAAAACTGCAGCTAGACTAGTCTCACATCCCACAGTTTTTAAATTGACGTGTGTGTTTTGCAGATATTTTTTTTGTCAAGCACAGCACTGTCAGCATCTCTAGAAACCCTTTCTAGGGTTTATTTGTGACTTAACGATTTCTCCTGAGACCTGAGAGGTTCGTTTTCAGTGGAGACTTCCCTATTTCTCCTGAGAAATTTCATTTGTGAAATTTACCCTCTGCAGTGTTATAATCTCACTGAAAATTCACTCTACAAAAGGAATGAATTCATCTGAACTTTTAAGTTTGCTGATTGAAAATACTTCTGTGATACATGAGTGGGTTTTGCTTTAATGTGTTGGTTTAAAGGTATTTTGAACCTTCAAAGACACTTTTGCTTCTGTTTGCTGCTGCTTAAGTTTAGAGATAGCTGAAGGTCTAATATGATTTTTTAAAATACATATGGTATTGGATCTACCTCCTTTACTTTAATAGCCAAGTTTAAAGGAGGGAGCATTTCTAAGTACAGTAATTGGTTAAATGTCTTTTTTTCCTCCTGGGTTTCTTTTTAGGAACTACTGAGAATCAAAAACCTATAGCCGACTTTGGGACATGGCTTTATTATTCAGCAACTAAAAGATGAGTTCTAATTGGCAGACTTCTGGCATTGGCACTTGTCCTCCTGTTTCTATAGAAACGGTTGGAAGTCAGAGCTGCACAAGGGAAAGGGTAAGTTTCTTTTAAACTCCATATTTATAAACCCATATGTTATTAACTGTGGCATGGTGTCAGTTTCCACATAAAGACGTCCATCAAAGAACTAGAACTTAAATATGAACTAATTTTCACTTGAGTGGAAACTGACATCAAGTCATTAAATATCAGGTGGGTTTAAATATGGATTTATTTTTCTCATGACTCTTGACTTCAAGTTTCTTAAAGCAGTTATAACCTCAGTATAATTTGCATGTTTAGTTACTTCTAATTTAGGGGGTCATAAAATTGATTTTTATCCTCTTAGATCTAATTCTTTTGTACTTTTCAGTAAGTGAACATTGGAATATAAAATGTACAGAGGACATTTTAAAGGTCCACATGAATTATAAGTCTTCTTTGGAACAGACTTATTTTTTAACATATTTTTATTGATTTCAGAGAGTAAGGGAGAGGGAGAGATAGAAACATCAATGATGAGAGAGAATTGATTGGCTGCCTTTTGCACGCCTCCCACTGGGGATCGAGCCCACAACCTGGGAATGTGCCCTTGACAGAAATCACACCTGGGACTGTCAGTCAGCAGGCGGAAGCTCTATCCACTGAGCCATACCAGCTAGGGCCAAAGTCTGATTCTTTACACTATATAACAAGTACTGTACTACTGACCAGTCTTTTAGCCTCTCTCTCTTATCCAAGCAGGAAGGGGTCATCTACTGGGCACAAACATTTGTTCTCATCCAGGCAGGCTCCCGTTATTCGTAGGACCTAAGACAGCTGCCAATTGGTGAGTCATCTTATTGCTGTGGCTTCAGAGGGCTGTGTGCATAGCTGGGGCATTTAGGCTTGAAATTGTTTAATCAAGAGTGAAAAAGTCTGATCTACAGGTTGGTGTATATAAGTGATTTACACTAACTGACTAGTTTTGAGATATTGGAAGATAGTATTAGCTCATGTCCTTTAAAACATACTGTCTCATTGCCTTGATCCTGACATGCTACTCTCAAGTATATTGTTATAGACTTCTCTTTTCCCACTAAATGAGCATTAATGTTGGTGATACAAACCACAGAATGGGACATCTTGGCTTTATTTCAACTCCAATAGTCAGTTATGTAAAAATAGCGTAAGAAGTGAAAGTTGGACGTTTTTCAATGGGAAAGTGAATTCACTTTTTAAAATTTCACTTCATAAGTTAATGCCTAAAATTAGATTCTCACAAAAAAATGTACACCTCTCTTCCTTAGCTAATGTGTATCCTGTTCATTGTCTTTGCTCACTGTGGCTTGAATGAAGCAAAACTAGAATTGAATTTGTGATTTTTGAAAGGAAGGTGATTAGAAAAAATTTAGGTTTTGTCTGTATGCTGTCAAGTATCTAGAAGGGGTTCTTTGGTCCTTAGTGTCAGGGTGGCTAACTCATCCTGGTTTTAAAACTGGAAGTCAGAGTTCCAGGAGCTCCCTCATCGTCAGTCAAACCCAGACCTTGGTCACCCGATCTTAGTTTATTCTCTGCATCCCTGAAAAGGCCTCTCTAGGTGTTATTGGTCATTTTGGAGATTTCACAACATACTAGCTTCCATCAGAATGTACCAGGGATTAGGTGCTTTTTCAGAAATTATTGTCATATTTGTTTCAGTAATACTAGGTAATGCCAGCTTACCTCTCATAGAAATAAGACATACATTTTAAACTGGTTTATTTAAAAGTGGATTCCGAGGACTTTCATTGTTTTTTTGTTTGTGTATGTTAAGACCATCTATATATATAAAAGGCTAATATGCAAAGTGTCCCCTTGGGAGTTTGACCAGGAGTTCAGTTGCTCACTATGACATGCGCTGGCCACCAGGGGGCTGCGCGAACCGGCGGCAGGGCACTGAGGGAAGGAGGAGGCAGGGAGAGGGGGAGGAACCGTGAAGGTGGTAAGGGAAAGAGGAAGCTGGGAGGTGGGGAACCTGACCAGCCCTGATCGCCAGCCAGGGATGAATTTCGTTTACCGGGCCTCTAGTAAGTGATAAATGTGAAGACAACTGGGTAGGTATTTGTGGCAAATGTAGCCAATTTAATTGAGGCAAATTAAGTAGACAGAAAGCCTCATATAAGTTGGTTCTGGCTTAAGAAATGGTTAGGGGTAGAAATGTTAATCATGCTATGTTAACCACAATTGTGGTGTTCTGATTAGAGAAAGTACATTCTAACCTGCCTGAGAGTTGAACCTGCCTGGGACTTGGGAGTTCACCTGGAATGGGTCCATTCTCCTATCTGAGAACTGCCTTTTATCATGGAAAGAGGTGCCTGCCCTTTGCAACCCCCTTGCCCACATTGCCTGTGACCTGTAACCATTATATTCATTCTTCCTCCTTTTGCCTACATGCAGCCTTTGTCCTTCTACCTGAAATAAGCAGCTGGTTTATGGAGAGGCGGAGGGTAGAGTAGATTTTTGTGGATGACCTGCTGCTCTCCCATACTGCCAGCATTATTGCGATAAACGCTGATGTTCGACTCAATCCTATCTCGGTTTAATTGGCTCAAGCAGTGACAGACATCCGGACCCATTGGTCATCCCATTTCAAAACTACTCAAGGTTTTTAAAAAATACTGAGGTTTGGTTTTATATTGAGGTAGTAGAGAAACCACTGTCCACGTTTTATATTGTGTCTCAAATCCAATATTAAATAGACTTGTGTTTTTTCTCCTATGGAAAAAGCTGATTTTACAGTTAGGCATGTTTATTCACTAAGGGAGCTAATTTTTTTTTAAATGGTGTCATTCAGATTTAGACGTCCATTTTCTTTTTTAAAATTTTTTATCCATTTCAGAGAGGAAGAGAGAGAGAAACATCCATGATGAGAGAGAATCATTGAATGGCTGCCTCCTGCACGCCCCCAAACGGGGATCGAGCCCGAAACCCGGGCATGTGCCTTTGACCCGAATCGAACCTGGGAACCTTCAGTCTGCAGGCCGACGCTCTATCCACTGAGCCAAACCGGCTAGGGCAAGGAGCTAACTTTGTGTAAAGTGTTTTGATGTACCCCGAATCTCACAAAGGACACCTCAAAAAAAGGTCGAATTATGGAGTCATTTATTAAAAGCCGGCGGCATACCAGGGAGCAAAAGTGCTCCAGACCCCGCAGCCCCGAACAGCTTGCCACTTCTGGCTTATATGCAGAATATCACAAAAGTATTGATTTCATCTTTGGGTCTGGAATGAGGAACCTGTTTCGCGAAAAAGCATTTTTTACAGAAGCAAAATTGAGCAACTTAGTTATCTAAAATATCTACGAATCACTGAAATCAACGGAAACACATTATCTGGGACCACCTGGGCAATTTTAGAATAATTGTGCTGTCCAGATTCTGAGATCACTGAGCCAACCGAAACTCAGTTGTCTGTAGCTGCTGAGACAATTTAGGATCACTATCTGTCCTGGGTCCCAGAGGAATGTGCTTCGATGACCAGTGAGATTACAATCAATGGGATATTCAAACCATCATCAATAGAGTATTGGGATAGCATACATAAGTTCAGAAAATCAAAATAGTTTTCTATTGTTTTATCAAACAAATAAGTACAGAACCCAAACAGCAGTTTCTACTACCATACTTCAGAAGAAAGCATCATATATTAATATGCCTAGATTATTTGAAAAGATCACAAAATTACCACTAGTCCACGTAAGTATAATTGTTGCTTTTATTGAATCTTAAACTAGAGAATCATTAAAGAGAAACCCAGGGCCATGATCTAACGAACACTGGTAATCAGGTTTCAGAACTGGGTCTGTCCAGGACTTCAGGCAAATGAGCTGGTTTTCATTTGCTTTTGTTCCTTATTTATAAAATAGAAATAATGATACATTTCCAGCTTCTTCACAGGATTGACATGAGGGTAATGAGGTGATAGGTGGGAAAGAACTTAAACTTAAAAGTACTGTAAGGTAGGTTAGTATTAGAAATCGTATTTAATGACTTATATAGAAAATTCTTCAACAGTGCTGGTATGGCGTTGAGCCAATTAAGCAGAGACAGGGTTGAATCATGTATGAACGTTTACTGCCCACAGTATGGGAGAGCAAGTAGGTCATTCACAAAAATCTGTTCTGCAAGCCCCCATAAGCCAGCTCCCTAATAGAGGGTGGGACAAGGTTTACATGGGGAAGTAGGAGGCTGGGGTGGGACTCCATTGTTCGGGCAACAAGGTTGTTAATCTTGCCATGACAATAGGCCGGCAAACTCCTTAGTCAACAGAGTCAGATATCAACAGCACAACGATGGAAATTTCTTTTAGAAGCCAAATTTTTAAAACTTAAACTTCTTCTAACGCCACTTCTTCAAAATGACTCGCCCAGGCCGTGGTATTTTGTGGAAGAGTCACACTCAAAGGGCCAGTGAGCCGCATGTGGTTTGCCAACCGCTGCAATAGGTGGTTAGTTCTGGAATGAGAATGGTTCCAAGGTTGACTCCCAGGTCCTGGGGGCATACAACTCCCAGCCAGGTCAGAATGCCCTTTCTTTAACCAACACAAGGCAATCGTGGTTAACAGAGCAAAGTTAATATTTCCCATAACCATAGCTAGTCCCCAGTATTCTGTTTTTGCCCCTAACAGTTTGAGTTAGAACAAATTTATTGAAAGATAACTGCTTTCAATTAAATCAGCTTTGTAAACTCACGGTAATGCCAAGAAGCCAGGGTGATCTAGAGAGGAAAGCAAGTGAAATGGGTCCAGGCTGCCTATCACTACTTGAGCCAGTTAAGCAGACAGCGTTGAATCATATGTGAGTGTTTATTCCAATACTGCTGGCAGTTTGGGAGAACAGCAGGTCATCCATGAAAATCTGCTCTGCCCTCTCCTGCCCCCCATGAACCAGCTGCTTATATTGGGTAGAAGGACAAAGATTACATGGCAAAGTAGGTAAGAGGAATAAGAATGTATGCAAAAGGAATAAATGGGTATTACAGGCATGGGGAAAGTAGGCAAAGGGAGTAAGAATGGGTAAAATGGTTACAGATTACAGCAATGCTGGAGCTTGCAAGGGCATTGTTTTGGCAACAAGATCATTAACCTTTCCAAGAGGCCAGGCAGTTCTTGGATAAGGATAAGGAGAATGGACAGAATTGAAAGGTTAACTCCCAGGGCCGGGGGTGTACAACGCCCAGCCAGATTAGAATGTGCTTTCTTTAATCAGAACAGAACGATCACAATTAAGGGAGCGTGATTAATATTTCTTATAACTATAGCTAGTCCCCAATATTCTATTTCTGCCCCTAACAAAAGCATAGGGTTTTGTGTCAGTGTGTTTGAATTGTGACTCCATCACTTACTGGGTGTTTACTTTCTTGATCCATTTATTCATTTGTAAAATGGGCATTTTAGTATCTGCTGAAGATTAAGTAAGATAATATATAAAATGTGCCTATCTCAGTGACTAGTATGTATTAGATGTTGAAATAAAGTTATTCAGCAGTCTACCACTCCAAACACACTGGTATAACCAAAGTGTAATATTTGTTTTCCTCTTTGTCCACTAGGGATCTCTTGAGGGGCAAGACTGGAAATCAATATACTATTTTGATTTTCTTGAAACCTTATACAGATCTGGGGTAGTGTTTCTAGATTGTGGATTCTTAGAAGTGTGTCGACATCTTATAATATTGTCCAAGAAAAGTAGTAAATGAACAGGGACATCATGAGTTAATTATAATGTCTGTATTAGCTATAGTCTACATATTATTCAGATTTTTCTTAGTCCACACCACCCAGGTTTAGGGGGACTGTTTCCATTGAGTAGGATGAAAAACAGCTCTGTTGCATAAGATTCATAAATCAATTCAACTAGGAGTTCTTTAGTTGGTCCTGCTTAAACTGTATAGTCTGCTGTCATAGGAGGAAAGCAGAGTTACCTTGGGTAGTTAGAGGCTCTTTTGAAAACAGTTATTGTTCAAAAGGGAAAGGGGCGTGGAGGAAAGTGTTTTCTAATAATTTATTGATTTCTTTTATCTTCTATTTTGATATATAAAGCAATGAGAGGAAATTAGAAGGTCCTGTATATGAGGGTTTTTTTGGCTTGGTACAAGTATATTTTCCCTTGATCCACACAATATACCTGTGAGGTAGGATGGTGGCATCCTGGTTTACAGAGGAGGAAATTGGGACTTAGAGAGGTGGAGAACCTTACCAGGTCACCTGGTAATCAGTGGCAGAGCTGGGATTTAATATTAACTATGTTTGCTGTTTGTGTGAGTGAGAGCAGTGGTGTTTCTGGTGGTTTTTAAAGAATATATATCTAAAATGAAAAAAAGAAGTTGGATATTTACATTTAAAGGTAAACCCTATACATTTTAAATAGGGCCAACTACTATTTTTAAGATAACTGAGATTCAAACCCAGATTAATTTGGTCCAAAGTTTCTGCTGGGCCTTGGGGAATGCAAAGATGAATAAAACATTATCCACCTGGTTGATCTTTCAGACTGATGGAGATGGTTGACATGCAAGCTCACATAGCACTCTGTTAAAATTTAGATGGGGTTCCAGGTGAGAGAATGCTTTAATGCCAAGAAAGTTTTTCAGAGGAGGTGGCCTTTGAGTGAATCAGATTGGGAAGGATACCTGAGCCTGTATGATTGTAGCTGGTAGCAAACCTCGCACAAAGGTGGCCACAGGGAGGGAGAGGGTGTGCCACTTTGGAGCTAAAACCAGGCTTTCAGTTTAGGATTTTTCTCTGTAGGGAATCAATAGCTATTTTAAAGCAGAAAAGGGTGGAAAGATGTAATAATAATAACAATGACAACAGTAATAGTTAAAGGAACATTCTGAAGGAGATGCTAAAGGAGGTTGGTGTTAGTGAGAACTCAAGGTGTTTTTTACTTTCTTAAAATCACCAAGTAATGAAGGGCTCTCTATTGACATGTAATTTCTTAGTCTAAGTGGCATTGTTAATTAGTTAACATAGTTTTTCCATATGTAAGAAGAATCTTTTCGTTTAAGGATATCTCCCATTAAAAGCCACCTATTCAACTTTCATGTAAAACTTGTAGGTCTCAAGAAACATTTAGATAATTAGCTTGAATATTTCAGATAATTAGATGTAGGAAAAAAGTAATATTGCTTGGATGGGCAGGAATACTATTCAGATGAACTTGAAATAAAGGGTATTTTTTTAACAAAATTTTTTTTATTACATAGCAATACGTTTATCAAATAAAATTTAATAAACAAAATAATGCAAAGAAAACAAAAATACCTCTAATCAATAAGCAAAGATAAATTTTTGAGGGTATATAATATTACACTCACTAAATATTCAGATTCCAGAGTTTAGTCAACCAATGGATATATTTAATACCTTAAATTAAGGAAAATGGTTTCTGCCTTCACTAACTTTATTGACTGAATTACAATGCACAGTTGAGAGTTTGGTTATTATTACAGTACATTCTGATTTTCATTTAATAACTAAGGTGGCTGCTTTAACTGATTAAAATGATAACCTATTAAGTACTAACAAATGGCATGCTTTCAGTGGCTACTACCCCTTTCTTACCACCAATTCATTCTTAGGAATGGCAAAGGAAAAGGAACCTTAAAAACTATTTGGTTTGCCTTCTTATTTTACAAATGAGGAAACTATTCTTCTGAGTTTTTGTGTCCAGTAACTTATTCCTGTAGGTTTTCTTTTGTTTCTAATGTCTTACTAGTTGAGCTTTTCTTTTGTTAAGCTTGTACTTGATTGCAGTCCTCTCTCCTTCCCGTCAGACTCTGCTTTTCCATCTTGCAGCCAGTGGTACAAAGAAAAGGGAAATTGAAGAGAGGAGGTAGCATGTGCCAGAGAAGTAGAAGGAGCCTGCGTATGTCTGGGTGTAATCATACAGCCAGCCTGGAGGAAGGAATGGTTTCTGTTAGCCAAGCCAACTTGCCTTTAGCCATTCTCAGCCATGACCTTTTCTCGAAGAAAAGAACCTCAGGTACTTAACCAGTCTGTATTGTGACCTATTAGAAGGTTAGTCCAGCTCCTTGTCTGTTTTATTTCTAGTGATGGAGTTACTTACATCACTTTCACTTGGTTTAGGGACTCAACCCATGGAGACAGTCATTGTGGACCCAGAGCTCATCTCTGACCTTAGAATAGAAGTTGGGGAAAATGAGGGACACCTACCGTTTCATTTTCTGATGGATTTTATTAGAAGGCACCATTCTTAACAAAGAAAATAATTGTGCGCTCCTAATGTTTTCCAAAGAAGAAGATGGAGAGAACGGATTCCCCTCACTGAACCAATGTTGGAGTAGTTACTATGTTCCCAGCAATGTGCTAGCGGTTGAGGATCCAATAATGACCCAAAAGAGACCTGGTCCCGGCCCTCGCAGACTGTACAGTTTAGGGGGGGGATTAAGTGTGAACCACATAAATTGCAAATGTACATTATGGCTTTTATATTTAAAATCCAAAAAAACTTGGAGAGTTAAAGCTGTTATTCTGATCATTTTTTGGAAAAAATTTTGGTGCTGTACACTGGCACAGTTCTGGGTACTGGGACTATACCCACGAACAAAATAGATGGAAATCTGCCCTTGTGGAACTTACGTTGTGTCTTTTGATTTTTGTTTATATCTTGGAACATGATTTCTCACTGGAAGTGTAGAGTATACCCTAGCCTCTTTGTTCTCTTATTTGGCTCTGAAACAGACTTTATGTTTTTAGTTATTTTTCATTTGCTTTATGTTTCTTGTTCGTAATGTAATGAATGAACGGAATGTTTTATCGCCTCTTCAGCTAACTTTAAGTTGCTTTTTACCTAGTGACTCCCTTGTTTGATCAGTGACCACAAATGCTTCTTGGAGTTAAGCAAAAGAGTGGGTGAAACCTATGAGGACAAGTCCTTGTTGATTGTGATTGACCTTCATATACCTGAAAAATAGGTGACCAATCTCAACTTCTAGAAATTTCTAGGAAGGAGGGAGTGTGAAAAGCAACCATACTCCCTTTTATCCCTTGTCATTGTTGCCTTAGTCCTACCAGTACAGCCAGTTTACCAGCGTATATATAACCTGTGAATTATGAGACAGCAGTATTAGAAATAATACTATGGGCAAAGACTAGAAATTCTTGGGTTGTTAAAGGTCAGGAGAGCACAGCTAAAAGTAGTGAAATGAGTTGTTTTTTTTAAGAAATCCCAGAGAGGAGCCTAAAACATTTTCAGAGAAAATGCTTATAAGCCTTTAATTTCACCCGCATACACACATTGAAAGTCAGAATGTTGCTTTAGAAACATTAAAGATTAATGAAATAATTTGTTTTAAATCTGTTTTTCCTCTTTATACTTGATAATTGAGATGTTTAGTATATATGTTTTTTTATCCTATCTCTAGGACCCAGTTGCTATTCAGTAGGATTATAGTGTACAGTTGAGTATTTAGTTTTAGGAGTCTATTTATAATAGCAAATATGAGGTGAAATATAGGATGCATTATTGATTAATTGTGTATGAAAGTATTGTCATAATCAGCTTAGCTTTATGTGGCTGCTAGTAAGTTAAATTCAGAACTTGGTTAACATTGAAATATTTACTCTATTTGGTTGGAATAAGTAGCCTTTCCCCACCACTGAAAAATAAAAGAACGCTGTATAATTGGTCAGATTTTATCAGATCTCTGTACTTTTTAAAGAATAGTATGAAAAAGCTGTATAACAGTGCACTTCCAACTCTACACACTTTAATGCTTCTAAGTGTATGTTTTTAAAAGAAATTATTGTTGGTAGTTCAAAAGCCACTCTGTTTTAAATGGAAACACACACATGGTTGACATTCAAAAGTCTGGGTTCCTTTGTGGCCGTAGCCAAAAGCATGTGAATGGCAGAGAAAGTTGTAATTAGATACCAGCCACAATTCAGGAAAGTGTGTGTATGTCTGTGTGTCCACTCCATGTGTGTGGCCACCCCTGAGGTACGCCAGCAACTTCCTAAGCCACTGTCCCCTGTGAGCACGTCCCCAGTGTCTCCAGACACCCGAGATGCATGTTAAATCGCTCATTGGTTCCCTGCAAGGGTACATCCTGGCTGGTGCCCAGTTGATTCTTAGGCACAAAAACTTGTTCTCTAAATCACTTCCTTTATCTATAGCTCTATAACCTATGGTTGGGCAGGAATGTGTGATGTTTCCTATGATAATTAATTTAAAACGACTAAGAAGATAGGGCTCAGCTTCATTAGTTTTGCAAACCAGTTTCTTACATTGAACACAGAAGGGATTAGAATAATATGTCAAGTTTGATTTGTAATCTAGGATTTTAAATTCATTTAATAAAATGTCAGTGTTTTAAAACTAATGTTATGGGTTAAGCCAGTGGTCAGCAAACGGTGGCTCGCGAGCCACATGCGGCTCTTTGGCCCCTTGAGTGTGGCTCTTCCACAGAATACCACGTGCGGGCGTGCACGTACGGTGCGATTGAAACTTCATGGCCCATGTGCAGAAGTCGGTTTTTGGCCTAGGTGAATCTATTTTGAAGAAGTGGCGTTAGAACACTCAAGGGGCCAAAGAGCCGCATGTGGCTCGCGAGCCGTGGTTTGCCAACCACTGGGTTAAGGCATACATGTTTAAAGATGAGTTTAATAACCTGTCTAAAAAGTATTCATACCTGTAATATCTTAAAAGTTGATTGAGCTCAATTATGAATCTTTTTTATTAGGATTAGTACTATGAGGTTTACTGTTGGTCACCTTGTGAACACTTGAAATATACCCAGAAGGTCCTTAATTCCAAAGTTCCTCGATGCTCGTTCAAGTTAGTGGTTGAGAAGTCTATGAGTGGCTAACCGGTGTTGAACCAGAACTTGCAGCTGACGGGCTGCAGCACAGCGTCCAACTCCAAGGGTGTACCAAGACAGTGATCTCTCATCCCCAGGGCCCCGCAGCTGCTGGCTAGCGGTCAGCAGCCTTGTTTCACTCGGGTGTACTATAACGTTTTTTCTCTAAGTGCCATGATTGAAAATACATAGATATTTCCAATAATCTTGGGAAGTGTGGTTTAGCACATTTCAACCTCAGTGTCTTTTAAGACCAGAATTCTCCAAACGCCTTATGATAGAAACTTGCAGTAAGATTTATTGTGTGAGCTTTGGGCATTGGCTCTGTGCTGTGGGTTTTGCTAAAATGATTGTGGTCTGTGTTAGGATTTGGAAGCTTGAATCCATGGCCTTGCAAAGGAATGTATTTGCAAGGGAAGGACTAACCCTCCTCCTCTTTTTAAACCACACTAAAGAGCTATTTGGGAATTTTTTTTTTTTAATGTTTTTGTAGGGAGTCATCATCCTGGAAATACTGAATCAAAATAAAATTTCCATGGGCATTGTTTGTGGGGGAGATCACTGGATAAAGAGATGACTTACATACATGGTTTTCCTTTGCCTCTTCAGGTTATAATACATCCCTCGGAATTTAGAGGACAAAGAACCTTGCTCTGCTTCCTCACTTGTCCCCCACTTTACTCCACCCTCCAGGGATTTATAGCAGACTGAAAGGTTGAGTTGTTTTGTTTGTTTGTTTTTCAAATATAGTTTCAGGCCATGGAGAAATTCCTAACTGATAGGCCAAGATGACTGATAAATGTGGAGCGTATGCTTGATAACAGGTGGAGTGAGGACTGGGCTTAATATTGAATCTGAAGTGAAGAAGGAAGAGACATAGGAAATGACCTACTATTTCATGAGGAGGTGAACTTAGCTGTGTTAGTGGGGCAGAGGCAAACTTGGGTGGATTTTCATCTAGCCACTGTCTTTTCTTATAAAACACAGATGAAGAGTTAGTGCAGAATTACCAATTTCACTCCATGGTATTTTGGATAATAGTACAAGAGAGATGTACTTCTCCTTTAGGAACTAGTTAATTTGAACTTGAGCTGGCGTACAATCAACTTATAGTTATTTGGCCTTAGGAATAATTTCTCGTGTTTGTTGAAAAACACTTTTGTGAAGTACTCGCTGGATTGAGTGACGGCCATTCTTTCTATACCACAGCTCAGAAAGTCTTAAAGGTAGGAAAATGGAGACATGGCTTAACCTAAATTTTCTGTTAATGAAGTGTAAGAAAAATGCACATTCTATTAATTCTCAGTGTTAGAGGTTCCAGATTGCTGGGTTTTTTATTTAAAAAATTTTTTTAAAATATATTTTTATTGATTTCAGAGAGGAAGGGAGCGGGGGAGAGAGATAGAAACATCAATGATGAGAGAGAATCACCAATCGGCTGCCTCCTGCACGTACCCTACTAGGGATCGAGCCCACAACCCGGGCATGTGCCCCCGACCGGAATTGAACCCGGGACCCTTCATTGCCCAGGCCGATGCTCTCTCTTATCAACTGAGCCAAACCAGCCAGGGCCAGATTGCTGGTTTTAGTATTGGGTCCTGTCCGTGTATGTGCCATTACTCAGTGAACAGTGGAGGAGCATTAAGAAAAGATTGTCTTCTCTGTATCCCACGGAAACAGCTAGCAGAGAGCTGTGCTAATAAGGAGCTTGGTAATTATTGAATGAATACTGAGCTATCAAATAATTGTTTCTGGTATTTTAAGGGAGTTTTCAGAAGATTATTGGGATTGATGTAAATATATATTAGCATAGTATGTACACTCATCATTTGGGAATGGGGGCATATATGGAAAAGAGGGAAACTGTATTCAGTTCTGTTTTATAGGCAGCCAATATGGGCGTTTGGTTTTATTTTTACATGAAACTGACCTTTAACATTTTGAGCTCACACTTCAAATGCCTTTGGATAGAAGATTAGGAATTTCACATAAGCAGCTTACATTTGACTGGTATGTTGGAGAATATGACTGTGTACTTGCTTTTTTTTTTTTGCCCAAGGCACTATTTTTGTTTTTATATTGCTGTCTGAAGGCCTACTTTTGTTAACAGGGTATACTAGAAATATAATAATGCTTTAAAATAGCAATGCTTTTTATTTTCCCACCACTTTCCAAGGCCATCTTGGTGCCAGCATGTAGATCTGGATGCCAGCTTCCAACAAAAACAGCAGTTGGGTTTGGATAAGTTAGGACATTGGCCTATACGTGTAGGTCTGCTGATCACCCTAGGTCAGAACATCCCCTAAAGCTGGCCTAGTCTGAAGCAGGCCACATGATTAACTATGAATTTGTCACTAAGTATTGGAAAGGAACAGGAGGGGTGGGCTGTGGGGTGCAGTGGACAGGGGCGTGGCTTGTGGAGGAGGTGTGTTGTTAGGGAGTAATTTTAAATTCTCTCCTTTTCGGTCCCTATTGATAAAAGAATTTTGTTGCTACTATATTATCATAATCATGGTTTTAAAAGTGTATAAATAATTTTTTTTTTGCCAAATGCTCTATTTACATTTTTAAAAGGAAAAAAAGTGTGTTTTTAAGAAACTCAGGTATGATTCTTATGGGTTTTCTTTCTGTGTTTTATTAAAATATGCTGTATATGACTAACTTGCTTTTCTTTTTCATTTCCACACAGGAAAGAGAAAAATATTGTTCAGATAACCGATGTAACTATTATTAACTAGTGTTTGAGGATTCTGTGGAAAGTTTTAATGTTTGCTAGAGTCCTAATTTAAAATGCCAGTAATCTTTTATAGGAATTTCAACTTTTGCGATTTGGTAATAACAGATCTAACAGGTAAGTAGAAAAATGAGAGTCTCGTACAATTTGAAGATCTAAGTTTGGTTGAGAATTTAATATTTTGTAACCAGAAAGCCTATTGATTTATTTAAAGCTAAAGACAGTAATGGAACTGCCCAGTCCTGTTGAGAACTGAGTGAATCTTTACGGCAGCATTTCTGATGTTTCTTTGGTAGTTGCTGTTAAAGTCAGAATTTAGGAACAAACCTAATGGCCTTTGTCAAGTCCTCTGTCATCTCACAGAGGAATGAGTTACAGAGACAAAGACTTGCTGAAGTTTCTCCCTCCCACTGAGTGCTCAGTGCAGCGTTGCGGTCAGGGAGAGATCCTGGTACAGAGAAGGACATTTAACCACTTCTATATCAATTATCATCATCTTGTTAAGGTACTGCGAGCCACTCTCAGACCAAAAAATCTATACATAAGCTTTCCGCAGCAACCTTAACACTTTCTTTTGACTTTTTTTAGAACTTATAAAATTTATAGTTGCCTAAATAACATGCTCAGAATTAGCAGGTAGAAATTTTACCATGAGCTTCCTTTCTCCTCACAGCTGGGGCATTGTGGACTTTGGGTAATAAAAGGCTCGTAAATTTTTTTTTTTATTATTCACTGATAGCAAGAAATGTACTTTACATCACATATACTTAAAATACATAGGTATGTGTGTAAAATAGAAGTTTCACAATAAAGTAATGCACTGTTTTCTAATCTGCTCTGTTGTAGTCTATCCTTTTTCATTCAAAGATAAATGAAAAGATCATGAACCAAGAAATTGATTTCAAGACCCACACACACATCTGCAGCTTTTCCTTTTCAGGTAGTGGTCCTCAAAAAACATGCCTCGTCTTCTCATATACGGACCTCTTTGAGTATTTTATTTTAAAATGTGTACAAAAACTGGAATGTAAAATCTCTAAACATGTTGTAGTTCAGCTACTTGCCTTTCTCAGGTGCATGAGATGCTCTGTGCACTGGAGTTGGTTACCGCCCTGTGCTTTTGGCCTGTAGGCTGAGAGTTCCCGGCATCATTGGACCCAGTGAAGAGGGATCAAGGTGGAAAGAAACGCGTGAGCAAACTGGACTTGGGCTCTGTTTTCGGTACCTCACTAACCTGGGCGCTGGCCGTAAAGTAGTTCGGCCAGGTGTCTCTGGTGTTTGGTTTTCTCTTATTAGTCCCTAGAGAACAATTCTGGCTTGACTCCTATATCCTAGCCTGCTCTCCAGGTATGAAGTATAGACTGAGTTGGACAACATGGGAAGATGTGTGTTCATACGTGCAAATAAGGGTTTGGTTGTATATTTGTACCAATTTTAAGAATGATAGTGGGCAAGATCAGATCCTTTTTCTGCCTCACTTCAGGACTAAAGGAGGCAAAAGTAAGTTTTAAGTTGAATTCCTTTTTGTGGGTGTTTGGAAATGCTGTAGTAATTTCTACATTCCAATATATTGAGAACTATAGTTTGGAAAATACTGAAGTCTGTTCCCTATAAGTAGTTATTCTTTTAATAGTCTCGGATTAAACGTCCAGTTAGGTAGAAAGTGAGTAAAAAAACCAACACACTTCAGTCTTAAAGCTAACTTACATGATCAGAACTCCCCCAGATTTTACTCTACTTGTGTTTAATGTTCACCAGTGGTCCCACATAGCCTCTCCACAGAGATTGTGGCCTTTAGGCCTAGTTTCCTCCCACCTTTGGTACAGACACTAAGTGAAGGGCCGCCATCCCTCTTTGACCATCAGAGATGTCGAGCCCTAGCCAGTTTGGCTCAGTGGATAGAGCGTCGACCTGGGGACTGAAGGGTCTTGGGTTCGATCCCAGTCAAGGGCACATGCCCGGGTTGTGTGCTCAATCCCCAGTAGGGGGTGTGCAGGAGGCAGCCAATCAGTGATTCTCTGTCATCGATGTTTCTATCTTTCCTTCTCTCTTCCTCACTGAAATAAAATATATATTTAAAAAAGAGATGTTGAGAAGAACAAAAGGGTCAGGCTTGCAGTTTCAAGCTCTATAAAAGTGACTCCTGTTTAGGTAAAAATGGTAGTGGTTCTTTTTCTTTTAAGCATCATAAGTCTTTGAAAATTCGATAAAACTGTATTGTCTTCCCAGATAAGTAGACATACCTACAATCTCTGCTCTAAGACGCCCAAGAGGCTATAAGAACCTGCTTAATGCACATCTGTTGAATTAACCCTCAGATTCTCCTGGACTGGCGATGGAGTGTGAGGGTTGGTACAGGAACAGCACAGATACCAGTTCTTTTAGCCTGATGTTGTCATTACATGTTCTTGTTAACCACGGGTCGGCATTTTCTTTCATTTGCTCAGAACATGGCCAAACTGTTACCTGCTATTGGTGGTCCAGAAAGGACAGCTATCCCAGCGAAGAAACTGGCAAGTCCCATAAACCTGTGTACTGCAGAATTCCCAGACAGGTCAACCTGTAGGGATTAGAATTCATTGTTCGCCAGATAGAGGGTGAGATTCTGTGGAGACCTGTGCCTACCAGGGGACACATACTGTTGGTCATCTCAAACTGAACCGTTGACTTCTGGGGTGCCTTGCGTAGCCTTGTGCTCCGAATTGTGAAAGAGCTGAGGCAAGTAGGGACCAGAAGTCTCGCTAGGCAAGTAGTGTTTCCCCTTTATGAGTAAGGAACATTGGTTTAAGTCTTTTTTGTGGCTCAGGGGTACCTTTTTCCCTGAACCTCGCTGCTCTTCTCTGTTAAGAAATAATACTTACAATCTAGCTGACAGTGGGATTCTTGAATCCACCTGAGGCTGAGTACCAACCATTGGTTTGTAAGCAATCAGACATTACGAGGAGTTGATTCAACTTGAGAAAGTTTGGCTTTGCCTAAGCCTCGTGTATTTCCTGCAGCACTTAAGCTAATGTGGCCGTGAGGCCAGAACTTGCCCAGGGATTGTGTTCTGGCACATTGGGGACTTGGTGCTAAGGAGAACCCAGAAGTCTGTATGTCAGTTCCACTTGGGTCCAGGACTTGAGGTCGACTGGGGGTAAAAATGGAGAAGAGTTTTTTAATGTCCATGTTGAGATACAGAGCTGCTCTCAACAAGAGAGAAGCCACACTGGTCAGGAAGGCCCTTTTCTCTCAGGAACTCTTCAGGGTTGTATCTTAGAGGGAGCCACGGAAGTTTCCGGAGCTGAAGAAAAGAAGTGAACAGAAGCCTGACCTGGGAGACTGGTCAGCAAAATGGAACCCTGTTGGTCCCTTAGTGGTTTCCATTTCTTTCTTGTTCCCTGTGGACAGTCCTCCCATCATTCCAACCCCGAGGTAAGATGAGTAACTGGATTAGGCTGTAGCTACAAGGTTTCTGAGGCCTCGGCTGTGTGTAATGTGTTTTATAATTATAAAATTAATACCAAATATGTATTCTCTTTGGGCAAGATTATTATTCCTCCTTGCTTTTACTAAATGGTTTAACGATGTTAATGAGTGTGTCTACTCACCAGAACAGGAAGTACCAATGCCAGGTAACCACCAGAGAAAATGGCAAAGATGATGGTATAGGTCATCAGTAGTGGAAAGGTGGTGGCTAACGGAGCAAGCAGGTTAGTAACGCCACAGAGTGCGAGGTAAGACTTGTGGTAATGGTACTTGCTGGTCCAGTTTTGATCAGCAATCCATCCAGAGAGAATCTGACTGACTACCTCAGTGATACCTAGAAGAAGTTTGAAAGGTCTTATGAAATCCTAATTCCATTTTTCCCAGCCCCTTTGAAGAATGTAAATGCCTAAGGCATCTTTTCCTAAGTAATATGACTTCATCCTTAGGCTAGGACACATGAGAAAAAAAATGGTTTCATTTGCCTATCAGTAGATTATATCATTCACTTAAGTACTCCAGACACATCTAATAAATTACCAGAAAGTTCATACCACTGAGCTGGGAGTCCCTGGTTACAGAGGACTCAGGGAGCCTTCCTCAAAAGGAAGTGTGGGTTTGTAAAGACTTGCGGTTTGTGTCTTGGGGAAGTCAGAGGGTGGATGATGAGTATAATAAAGCCTTCTGTTTACAAAAAGAGAAAGATATTGGGAATCTTTTATAATTGCTTATGAGGATTTGAAAATTAAGTCCTTCTCCAAAGGTTGTTATGCTTAACTTGAAAATATGTAGGAAGTCTGGAAATGAGAGCATATTTTGAACACTGGAGCTAAGGTGTAACTTGAACAAAATGTAAGAACCACAATTTCGCTCAATTTCATAACGAAAATTCTTAACCTTTATCCTATTAGAAGCTAATGTAGCAGTTAAATACCAAGAGATTTCCCCCAAGAGTAGCATGAGCTGTGGTGGTTTTATGCTTCAAATCCTTCCTACAGTTCAAACATAAATTGCTCCACACACACACATTAAAAGGAAATAAAAATACAGAATACTACCATTTCTGTATTTTTACAGTTATTTCCTAGGATACATACTGAGTTTATGTTACATTCTTTTGTTCCATTATATAGCCCTAATCTGATCTAAATTGGTACTACTAGACGTTGTCGTGAGGATGTCTGTTGAGCTATGTATCTGTGTGTGTGTACATACATTTTATTTGACTGAGTGCACCTTTGCAGTTGGAGGCGGAGTGCAGTCAGTTTTGTAAGGCTTTGTAAATAGTCTTGCGAGAGGAAAGTCACTGTGAGCTTCCAAGACTTTCCAGATAACTAGAGCTAACCAGTTCCATTTCATCCCTTCTCATTTTTTAAGAAATATCAGTCAATTCATTAGTGACTAACCTCAACAGGCATATACACCGAGTGGCCAGATTATTATGACCACCTGCTGTCTGCAGTTACCAAGATAAAACGTCTCCAATTCGCACAGGAACACAAGGATTGGACAGTTGAGTATTGGGAAAAAGTCATGTGGTCCGATGAATCACGTTTCCAGTTGCATCATGTAGATGGCAGAGTGAGAATTTGGTGGAAACAGCATGAAAGCATGTACCCCACATGCATGAGTACAACCCTTCAAGCTGGTGGGGGCAGTGTTATGGTTTGGGGCATGTTTTCCTGGCATGATTTGGGCCCTTTAATTCGTGGAACAACGTCTGAATAGCACACATACCTAAGTATCGTTGCTGATCCAGTTCATCCTATCATGTTGATGGTATATCCCAATGGAGATGGCTTCTTTCAACAAGACAATGTGCCATGCCACGGTGCTCGTATTGTGCAGGAGTGGTTTCAAGAACATGAGGGAGACTTTACCTTGCTTAGGTGGCCCCCACAATCACCAGATCTCAATCCAATTGAGCATTTGTGGGATGAAGTTAAAAGAGCCATCAGGCAGCTGGTTCCACAACCATCAAATCTCACAAAACTGGACAGAGCTATTCCTCAGGCACGGTGTCAGATTCCTCGCATCACCTTTCAACATCTTGTGGAGTCAATGCCAAGAAGAATCGCCACAGTATTGAAGGCAAAAGGTGGCCCAACGAAGTACTGATGGGGTGGTCATAATAATCTGGCCACTCAGTGTATATGTCTTAACATGAATTCAAGTGGAAAATGCTTAGCTACAAATATTAGTAGAACATGATTGCATGCTTACAATGGGCCAAGCACAATCCTAAACCTCTCATACGTTCCTTTTTTAATCGTAACCTTATCAAGGTAGGTAAGTAGGTACTATTATCCCTGTATTACAGATGCGGACATTGAGGCACAGAGAAAGCACATAACTTGCCCAAAGTCATACAGCTCGGAAATACAGAGCAAAAATTTGAACCCAGGAAGTCTAGCTCCAGAATCAAACCTTTCAACCAGTGCACTATGCTGTCTGCCTGGGATTTATTTTGTTCCTTGGGTGGTGGTTGCCACTAAGCACCAGCTTTTAAAAAGACCGTATTTTCCAACAAAGACCTAATGTCTACTGTGTCAGACACCTATGAAACACTAACAAGACCTTTCTGTTTGCTTGTCTGAGTGAGGTTGCAGCAGGCTTTCTTACCAGCTACAGAAACAAGGTAGGAGGCGTCCATCATGTCGATCCCCAGTGTTCTGGCTCTGGCTACCAGGTGGAAGGTAGGGATCAAATATGCCAGCTGACTGAAGAGAAGAGACCAGGTAAATATGCAGAAGAAAGGGTTCTTTAAAAGAGAAGTATCACAGAGGTTTTGTTTACAGCTCCACAAATTAGCCTGCTGGAAACGTGCGTCTTTAGGTGTTAGGAACAGTCTGTTCGCGCTTGGCCCATTGTTGCCCTCTTCGTTTTGGTGTTGCGAGTCTATGAAACTTGCACCGGCTTGTCCAACCTCCTGCTTAGTCCTGTCCCTGATGGGGAACTCTTGTGTCTCGCTGCAGTGTGATGTGTCCGTCCCGCGCCCTGCCTCTGGACCACTTACAGACAGACTGCTACCTTTGTCTTTCCTATCAGAGTTGCTCCCGCCTGTGCTGCGGATGGCTCTCAAGAGCATACTCGAAGGCACCAAGTTCAGGATGATAGCTCCAAATAACAGAAGGGCACCTACATAGAGAGAAATCGCCAAGTTGTTAAAAATACCCCTCTCGTTTCATAGTGCTCTGTTCTCAGGCTCAGAACATTCATAGTGTTGCTAAATACTCAGCGCGATAATTCCTTGAGATACTACTTTGTCTCCTTATTTTAACTGGAAGTATTGAAATCTGATGACTTGTGAGCCGTACACACTGCTGTATCCTTGTGAACAGTGGCCTTTTGCAGATAGGGTACCAGAAAGCTGGCACGGACGGGGAGTTGTTTGCGCCGAAGAAGAAGAGAACGGGGGTGTTCTTGGAGGAGCCGGGGGAGCTGTTTCAAATGTTAGAACGTTACATGGTGTTTTGAAGAGGGACGTGAAATGTTCTCGAGTGGGTTTAAGTTTTGAAAGCAGGCTGGTGCCAGTTTCGCCTCTGAAGCCGAGTAGGTAGGGCTTGATTTCTGCATGGCCTGACTAAGCTGAGGTGTTGCTCCGAGAGAGGGCTGGCCGCAGTCAGCTGGGCCTGTTCATGAGACTCCTGCACGACTGCTCTGTGAATTTATGGCTCTCTCTGTAGAGTAGACATATACATACAGATGTGCATATAATGTTTTTAGTAATGTAAGATTTAATCCAGATATTTTCTGTAAGCCACAAAGAAAATTGTGAATGATTTTCATTCATTTGTGTAAAAGATTAAGTATTAAGGAGCATAATCTTTTTACCTGCTTTTTGTTTTTTTCCTTTTCATTTTTTTGTTCTGGTTTAGTGAGTCTAATGGAGGAGGCATGTTTTAATGCAGGTTTTTTTCTTAAAGGGAGAATTTGGAAAGAATGGTGGTGGAAGGAGAGGGTGCCCTTGTCTCCCGAGGGGTATTGCTGTCCCTGCAGGGTGTTTCACAGCCCACAGAGGCGCTCTGTGCCCCAGACAGGACCCTGGGCTGAACTTGGACCTGCTGGTGTGGCCTGCAAGTAGTTCAAGTTCTCGCTCCTGTGTATTCCCCAAGGAGGAGCATGATTCTTTAGAAATCATTACTACTCTGGCTCCATACATCTTCACCTCCAGTCCTCAAGGGGAAAACTGAACTTGAAATCTTGCAGAATTGATAGGTCACTTAGGATGACTTACCTGTCCAGTCATATAGATCTATCAGGACTTTTGCAAAAGGTGCCAAGAGAAATGTCAGTCCCATCCCTGAACGGGCAATAGCTGTAGAAAGCGCTAATCGTTTTTTGAAGTATTTGCTCATTACCACCATTGCTCCTTGGTACAAGAAAGCGGAACCCAAACCTAAAAAGAAAACCATAATAGGTTGGAATCACTTACATGAGGTGCCTTGTACCAGACCAGATATTCTCCTGGACCGAGATAATGAAACTAGGCCTTTTGGACATGTGGCCAATAAGAGGGAAGAGTCCTAGTTCCCGTTTTTCTAACCTTTTTACAGTGGACTCACCAGGTAAAACTCCCATAGTCACACAAAGAAAGGGGATGCTCGTGGCCCAGCTGCTGATCACATATCCACCAGAAACGAGGAAGGCCCCAAGCATGGAGGCAGTCTTCTCTCCATACATGTCACAGATAATGGCGACCAGGGGGCCTTGGGAGAAAAGGAAAAGCTGGTACTAGGGTGAGTGCTTGGCGTCCCTTATCCTGGCGTCGGTTGAAACGAGCAGCTTTAGGAAAACACTTCGGAGTGTTGTGTGTCCTTCCCAAAGGTATCTGTTGGGTTTTACTAGCCCTAGTCCACACTATTTGCTTTGTTTTTTAAGGAAAAAGTCTAAATAAGCAGGTTTGGAGGTGAAGCTTACTGAAAATGAATTGCAAACCCTCCACACAGTGAGAGTGCGTCTGGTGGCCTGACTAGAACAAGTTTGCTCCTTAACCTCTGCACCACGCCAGGCTCCAAACAAATGCAGGAAGAGGAATTGGTTCCCAGTGTGTTCTGCGAATGCATAGGTGATCAGGTCAGAACTCCGAGGTCTGACTTCCCAGCTGACAGGGGGCTCACTGAACCTCGGGAAAGGCACTGGGGAAAGAAACAGCATGAAGAACCATGCAGTTAAGTAGTTGGACGCCAACTTGGTTTGAACTGGATGGTTTTTCCAATTTTACCAAGTCAGGTGGAGGCTGCACACCGCAGGTTCTTCCCTTTCTCGGCTGCCCATATTAATAATAAACGACCCTGAGGGTAGCAGCACTTCGTGCTTGTTCCTAGAATTGCCCTCTGGGCCTTTGCCTTGCACTGTGAGCTTATCCCTGGGCTTCATACCTGCAGAAAAGCTGAGTGATGACATGATGGAGCCAATCCAGCCAGTTTGCTCTGAGGTGCCTTCAAATTCTTCTTGAAAAACCACAAAGAAAATTGCAAAAGTCTTGGTCATCCCCAGCACAAACATGTTGACCTAAATGAAAGCAGACAGAGTCCAAGTCAGGGTGCAACAAAGGGGTTACAGCTGCTCGGGGTTCGGCTCCCCAGCTCTCCAGCACTTACCGTTCATACGTTTTGTGTTTTATGGGGTGGACATCCCCAAAGAGCTGCTCTAAGCACTTGACATGAGTGTCCCCTTGAACCATCAAGGCTGGGGAGTAGGTGTCACGATTGTACTAGTGATCAGGAGAGAGAGGTTTAAAGCAGCTGCTGAAGATGGGGGTTCTGGGGCTGAGATTTGAACCCAGATCAACCCCTTCTCGACGGTTCTATGACATTAGCATCCATTAAGCACAGCCGAGTCCAGTTACCTTTGTGAGAGATGCGTGTTGGTCCAAAAGATGAATTGTTCCTATCAGTTCCTGGGTTAGCTTTGCTTTTGAGCTAGTGGTACTCTGCTCTTGAGCTGAGTACCACTCATCACCTGATATATAAGTAGGGTGGCCATATAGTAATTTATCCAAATTGAAACACTTTTGAGAGCAAAAGGGGGCACAGTTAATTGTGCCAGGACAAGAGTAAACCAGGTCACCTGGTTGGGTCACATGGCCACTAGGAGGCGCTCTCCTTTGAGGTCAGGTTTTCTTTCTGTGGAGTGCTAGTATATTCTAGTATGCCCATAGACAGTCCCTCTCCCAGTTTTAGTTGCCACCCACGTACTCATGGTGTAGTAGTTAAGTACCTGTCTGCACAGTCAACCGCCTTGGCCTGAGTCCTGGCTCAGCTTCCTACTAGGGGTGTGAGCTTGGGCAAACTATTTCTGAAACAAGAATCCAGCTGGGGGTGGAGTTAAGCTTTGTACATTTTATATTTCACAGAAGTTAAGCTTCCTCTTTTGTAAAGTGGAGATGAAGTCAATGTTAGCTAGCTCACAGGACTGTGAAGATTGAGAAAGTTCTGGTAAAGTACTTAATACAGATGTTTCTCAACTTGTGCTGGGGTTACACCTCGATAAAGCCATCATGAGTTGAAAATATTCTTAGTTGAAAATGCATTTAATACACCTAACCTACTGAACATTATTGCATAGCCTACCTCAAAGATGCCCTGTACACTTACAATAGCCTACTACAATTGGGCAGAGTCATCCAACAGACGATTTTACAATAAAGCATTGAATATCTCATGTAATTTATCACTTTTGCACCATCGAAAAGTTGAACAATCGTTAAGTCAAACCATCAATTCAGGGACCATTAAGTAGCATTTAATAAATTATTAACTATGATTTTGTTATCTTTAGCCTTTAATATTTTTCAAGAGTTTCAAACTCGTTTATATGACTGTCTACCACATCTCATGTCAACTCATCCAAAACGAAAGTCTTTCCCTTGTCCCATGCCCACTTTTCCTTCTCATTTCCCTTTTATTGCTACTATCTACCCACTCAGCCGAGTCAGAGCCTACCTCTTCGTTCCCTTAACCCCTACCTGCTAGCAGTGGTTCTCAACCTTTCCAATGCCGCAACCCTTTAAAGTACAGTTCCTCATGTTGTGGTGACCCCCAACCACAAAATTATTTTCGTTGCTACTTCATAACTAATTTTGCTACTGTTACGAATCGTCATGTTTAAGATCTGATAGTCTTAGGCAACCCTGCTAGCAGTTCTCAACCTGTGGGTCAAGATTGTAGACCCTAAGACCATCGGAAAACACAGATATTTACATTACGATTCATTTACAGTAGCAAAAGTGGTTGAGAACCACTGAGCTAGAGAATCAAGCTAGATTCGTATTTCGGAAATAGTATTCTCTCCTGTCTGGAGACAGGAACTAAGAACCAGTGGTGGTGCTCCAAGGTTGCAAAAGTTGGGGGTGATAAAGAGGTCCCTTAATAGGTTTTTCCCATTTTGACTTGATAGAAGCTACTGATCTTTCATTATTTACAGTGAACAATGCTGTGGACGCCAGGGCTCTATATTTAAAAGTGAGAACTATTTTATCAGGCCCTCATTAGGACACTTTGCCATCAGAATGTACCCAGAGCTGTTTCTATCAGGAAGTGAGGCTACAGAACATGCAAGAACCTCAAACGACGCAGACTTGTTTCAACATAGAGAGTGGAGATTGCACCCTGTCATGAGCAAGGACACAGTGAGGCACCATTCTGGGAAACATCATTCCTCTTAAACCATGTTTTCTGTGCTGGCATCTAAAGGACGCGGGTCCTGTGCGGGCATCTAAAGGATGCTGACCTCTGTCTCCTGAACTTGGCTAGCTACTGGTCTCCCAGAACCTGGCCTCTCTGGTCCGTCTTTGACGTCTGGGAAAAGCAGCAGTGAGTAGCTATGACTTGTATCTAATCACTGAGTCTGCGTCTTCCCCTGTGGATATCAACAAGGCCAAGGTCAGCCTTTGCGTCTACTGTGCCTCCCTTCCTTAACTTGTAACCTTCCAACTTTGTTTCTGTTTCCCCTTCTCCCCCCTGTGCCCTCCCCCAGAGAATGTTTATTAAAGCTGGGAACAGTGAAACAAGGACAGGCCTAGGATAGAAGAAGCAACAGAAGAGAGATTAGGCGGGGAAATGGGCCTAGCTGGGCTGCTTTGGCTCACTGAGGAGTCAGAGGAAAGGGGGCCTTGTGGACAAGTTCAGAGGGTTTGCCCAGGAAGAGCTGCCGCTGCCCATCGCTCGCTGGGCAAGTCCCGTGGGGCCCTTTAGAGTTTAGGAGGTGCACGCCTGTGGGGGAAGAAGAGGAGGGAGGGAATGGTTAGGGTGGGCTCCCTGGAGGGAGAGCACGCCTGCTTTTCTTTGGACTCAGATATTAAAAGTCTTTTCCCTAAGCCTAGATTTCTGCTTTGTTGAGCGGACTAGACAAATCTGGATTTCATCCCATGCTTTGGACCAAGGTGGCTGATTCTAGTCCTGTCTAAGACCACATCAGACATTGTCAGTGGGCTCACCCCAAAACAAAAAACTGAAATTTTCCTGTGGCTGGTCGTTTCCTTTTTATGTTTAAGGGCACGCCCTTACCCCGTAAGAACTTCCTCATCCAGATCCTTTTAATTAGAATATTGTCTTGGGGCTGGTGCAGCCACAGTGGCCCCTTTTGAATAAAGAGCATCAGGCTTTGCTAGAAATTATTGTTTAATAGCAAGTTTCCTCTACCTTAGGTACCCCTCTGGCATCCCCTTGCTCTTCCTGACCTTCACAGACAAAAGAAAGAATAGTCTGTTAGGTTATCTGCACTTCCTCTGTCTCGGCACCCGCTGTACGGGCTCTTCTCGAGGTTATCAGAGACTTCCCTGTGCTACACAACAGCCCGTTGTCATTGCTGTGACATCTGACTTCTCAGCAGCTTCTGCTCCTCACTTGCTCCTGGACGCTTCTGCCTTCGCTTAGGGGGTGCTGCATGCCAGTAAAACCACTTGTAAACTGACTTCTGACTGTTTCCTCTGTGGGCAACTCCACCAGTTCCCTAGGTCTCCATTCCCCCAGAACTGGTTGCTCTTCCCTCTCCCTGGCGTTTTGACCCACCTGTCCCATTGTTCCAACCGCCATGGATGCTGGTGACATACAAATTTCAGGGTGCAGACCCCGTGTCCACATGCACATAGACTGCTGACCACATTGGTTATGCAGCACACCCCTCAGACTGTACAAAGTCAAACCATCTAATTCTAAGCCATCCGCAGATTCCCCCCTTCCCTTGTCCCCCAGCTCACTGAATGGCGTATATCAGCCTCCCAGTTGCCCGAGGCAACCCAGGACTGACTGACTCCCTGAACTGCAGTTACTCTCCCAGTCTTACAGGTCTACCTCCTCAGTGTAGCTCAGATCTGTATTCTCTCCATCCCCATTGCTGCGCCAGAACTTGGGGCCTTACTGTGTTTTCACCTGGATCATTGCAACATCCCTCCAATGGATGCCCTGTCTCTAGGCCTCGCCCCCAGCAATCCATATCCACCCTGCAGCCCGAGTTATTTTCCTGGCATGAGATCTGATCCCATCACCCCTGCTTCATTTGTTCTTAACTAGCTCTCAGAGCCTCAAGAGAAAAACCAAGATTCTTAACATATCATACAAGTCCCCTGCCCATCTCTACAATTTCAGCATTTACCACCTTCCTTCTTGTTTAGCCAGAAGCCTGCCCATCACTCAGTCCACCCACCCACCAACAGGTATTTATTACGTGCCTACTATGTTCCAGGGTATTTCTAGGGTCTGGGCTTACAGCGGTGAGCAAACACATGGCCCCTGTCCTCATGAAACATCAGCCCCGTGAGGCAGACTGAATGCCTGCAGTCATGCTAACATGTGAAGTGTGGCAGCTTAGAATGAGTCCTCTTTGAAAAGTCAGGAGCTCCCGGAGAACATGTGGCGGTTCTCTCACTCACCTTTCCAGGAGCTCGTCTGTTGTAGAAAAGTACTTGGGACCCGTGCAGTCACCAAAGCAGGCGTCTAACTGGCCTCATCACTGCAGGCGATGAGCCGGAGTTCCTTGGTAACATTTTGGGACCTAATATATCTTATGCTTTTATAAGCAGCATCACTCCCCGCCCCCAAAAGCAGGACCTTGTTTATTCTGGTTACGAGGCAGTTTTTCTTACCAGCAGCTACATTGGTTAAATAACGTCCTATCCTGAGGATACTGTAGGCAAAGCAAGGTGGTGGTGGGGAGGAACGGGGGAGAACCAGACAGATCATAAACAGTGCCATCCTGCAAAGCCTGCGTTTGGGGGGGGTGGCCCAGCCACAGGAAGGGCTCTCAGACCTTAGCCTGATTTCTAGTAACACAGATCCCACGTTCTTTGGTAACGAGGCCCGTGTTTCACAAGCGGTTGTCTGGTTGGGGAGTTTGTATTACACACGTCCTGGCCGAGGACCTCTGCTCCTACTTCCCTGCTCTCCCACCAGGAGGAGGCCTGAGCTGTAGGGCTGGGGGAGGAGTGAGGGTTGGGAGGGAAGGGGTGTCTGTGAGTAAACTGACCTGGGGACACAGGAGCTGTGGAGCAAGTGCCCATATGTAGAGTGGTTTGGGGCTTAGCTGTGACAGGATGCACCGGTGTTCTAGAATGACTGCTGACATTCAGATCAGGATGAGGGAGAGAGATCATTAAGAAACAAGTGCCCAGTCCAGTTGCTTATGGATGAAGGAGAAAAAACAGGCTCCGGGTTCAGAATCTGTGTCCTCCCCGCTCCAGACATCAGAAATACACACGGGCCCGATTCTAGCTCGTGTGGCTGGTGGGGAAGGGTTGGGAGTCGGCAGCAGGCAGGACGGAGGAAATGTCCCCATCCCCTGTGAGGGACACTGACAGCAATTATGTCTACTCTGGGCTGAGTGCAGACCCCACCCAAAAACGCTTTAGCCCTGGCCAGTGCTGCTTCCGGGGTAGTTAATTGTGTGATTGTCCCCAAAACTAACTGTCGTATAGCCAGGGCAGACAGACTGTTGATGGTGACTGGAGTGTTCTGTGGTGCAGGGATGGGAGGGAGGAGGAGGACGAGACCAGATGGGAATGCTTTTGCTTTTGCTTTTGCTCAAGGTGGACGGTTTCAACCTGGGTCCACTGTGGGCAGCTGACTGGCAGTTTCTGGCCTGGCTCTGCCCCCTTTCCATCCCAGTGCCAAGGGTTTCATAAGGGATTTCGGCCTCCAGAGGCTGCCTCTCAGGCGGGAGGAGGGAAAGGAAATCCTTACCAGGAAGAAGTGAAGCACAATCATCCATCCCCAACCTCCATCCAGGGCCTGGGTGTAGGGTGGGGCCTTCCCCGCCCTCAGCATGGTGCAGGTCCCTGGGACAAACCCAAGACATAGTTTATTCCATTGACAAGAAACAGATCTAAACTTTTAAACTTGACTTCTCTCTGCGGTGTAAAACCACTTGTAAATGTTTTTTAGCCCGACTCTTTAAAATGGATGATTTCCTCTTGTTTCTGAAGTTGTTTATAGACTGGTTTTCACCTCCAAACGCAAGGGGGACTTTGTACAACGTTGGGACTGGCCTGCGGGCTGCTTCCTGGCTTCCGCTGGCCGCTCACAGGGCTTGACAGCTCCTGAAGCGTGTCCTAGTCACGTGTAAAGGCTGCCTGACTTTCATGTCCCCGATCCCTGTTTTTTCTACAGTCACAATCCAGGCAGAATCATGGGAGAAGGAAGAAAAGCTAATGATAGGCTGTGATTTGAGGGATTTTGAAGCCACTGCAGAGAAATCTCTTGCCACCAGTTTGAATGGCACTAAGATGACCACTCAGTTTATTTCAGGCAGGAATTTCAAAGGCGTTAACTGCAAAGCTCGACCTTACTGATTGTGGGGTGGCAGCTCCTAGCACTGTCCTCGGTGTCTTCCCCCAGCTCTGCACACCAGATCCTCGGGGAAGCTGTGCACCTCCCTCTGGTCTCCTGGGTGAGCTTTTGACTTTAGAGAAATTTTTAAAAAGGGCGGGTTGCCTTGGGCTAAGAATTCCATTTACAAAGCCCTCGCTAAAATGAAATATTCTAAGGGGCTAATCAAGGTTGGGGAACCTTTTTAAAACTGCCATAAGCCATTTGGATATTTATAACATCATTTGCGGGCCGTACAAAAATATCAGCTTAAAAATTAGCCGGCGCCGAAACCGGTTTGGCTCAGTGGATAGAGCGTTGGCCTGCGGACTGAAGGGTCCCGGGTTCAATTCCGGTCAGGGGCATGTGCCTGGGTTGCGGGCACATCCCCAGTGGGGGGCGTGCAGAAGGCGGCTGATCGATGTTTCTCTCTCATCGATGTTTCTAACTCTCTCTCTCCCTTCCTCTCTGTGAAAAAATCAATAAAATATATTAAAAACAAATTAGCCTGCTGTATTTGGCCAAACTCCCCCCTAATGCCCTGGCAGGACCTGATGTTCCCCACCCCTGGGCTAAGTAGACGTGACAACGAAATGCAATAACTGTTCCTTGAGTGGACGCTGGGCCAGGAAAAGTGAAGAGCTGTGGAGTTCAGTTGGAGGAGTTTGGATGTGGACTGTGAGCAAAGTTACGCCTCTTGGGCGTGATGGTCTTGTGGTCCTACAGAACATGCTGCACAGCATTCAGGAGTGAAGTGTCGTAACTGCTACCTCCTCATAAATGGTATAAAAAGAAACAGCAAGAAAGAGAATGGATGTGTCCTGGGGAAGGGATCCAGCTTGCTTCACTTCCCACTGTCAGGTCAGCAGGCAGACTGTTTGTTACTGGGAAGGAGAATCCACGGCCGGGCATGTGCAATGGCCCTGTGGTCAGCAGCTGGGCTGGGAGAGAAGCCCGTGGGTCATTCAAAACACTATAGGAAACCAACCCCAATGCACAATCCTATTCTCCTCTTACCTTTGACGTGGTGTCCAGCAAAGGAATCCTCCACAGATGAGACACTCCGGGAAGAGAAATAAACTCTAGTTTTCTAGAATATTTCTCTTTTTCCAAGGGAGTTCGTCACGTTGTGCTGTGAGAACAAGTGAGCATGTGAGAGTGAGGACCTCAGAGCCGATGTGGGCCCCCGGCCAGTGGACTTTACCTCCTGAGGAGCGGAGGCAGACTATGATTTGACACCCCCCATCCTGGCTCCAAAGGCAGAGTTTCACCGCAGGCGCAGCAGCAAGCATCGGAGTAAACCAAGTAGAAAATCCTCTTGGTAACTGCCGTTGAATTAGTTAAGCCAGGAGGTCAGTCCAGAGGTGGCTCTGGGGCTGCAGTGGCTACAAAAGCAAACCCAAGTCGAGGCCTGTAAACGCCTCAGGGTGAAGAGATGAAAACCCAAGGGCAACCATCCCGAACAGCCAGTCAGGCCTTAAGTGATGGCCAGTCATTTCCCTGCTTTGCTTTTGCCTTTTCTCTACAAGGCTCTCCCCAAGCTGCTGTTGGTGGAGCACTCCTACCTACTTCGGGTTTGGTGCTGCCTGATTCAAATGGATTTTCGCTCAAATTCTCACTATTTTAATATGCCTCAGCTTCCGGTTTAACACTGCGCTCAAGGCAAAGAATGAGGCCCCAGGACTCAGAGCCGTGCCCCTGCCATTCCTCCCGGGGGTCCTCGGGACTTCTCGCTTTACAGAAGACACCCCCTCTCCCAGGGTTGGGAGGTCCATTTCCTGGGCTACAGATGGCAGTGCTCAGGAAGTTCAGCCCGTATGGGTGACCTTACATGTATTGACTAAATCTGGGCAGTAACGTGGGGTTCCAGACGCCATTTTAATTGTTTTTCATACTTGATTACCTTACCACCAAACACCTCCCAAAGGTGTATACATGAATTTTAATGAAACGTTTTTCTTCTTGCATTTTGGAAATGGTTAAGGCTGAATCTCCTAGAAAATTACTGGGATGATCCAGCTTTCTTATTCCATTTCCTTTCTGTTCCACGCTCCACCTCAAAAAACACCCAGTGAACAGGAAGTGGCCTTCCATCTCCCCAACATCCCAGGTTTCAAACCAGAATGTATGTTAGGCTAACGTGTTTTCCTTGTTTTAGCTGGAAAATCTGCACATATTTACGCATGTTCCTTTTTAAAAAGTAAGTGGCTTCTCAGGCTCTTAAAAACCAAACTAATACTTTGAGATGAACGTGCTAGCAGGCTCCCAGTGAAGTGGTTTGGGAAACGCCTTGAGTAGCGATAGGGTAATAGTTACGTGATGCCGGTGCTAAGGACCGAACAAACCTCCAGCAGAAGGCAAAACCCCCAGAGAGGTGAGTACTATTGTGTTTGTCCTTATGAAATACTTGGAAAGCGTTGTCAGTAAACATCTATGGGACTGGTTTTTGTTGGGAGCGTGTCACTCTTAGCAGGGCGACCTGTGATTCTGATCACAGGATGAGACGAGGCCAGGCTTCATGTTGATGGAGAGCTCTGATGGAGGCAGAGGCCGGGCAGATTTGCAACGTGGCAGCAGCGGACGTCCGGCTGGGAGGGCTGCAGAGGCCTGAGATGAACCCCTGGCATTCACAGGAGCTTTGGGGTGTAGAGGGAAATGAATTAATCACTATTACCCTCACTCCACTGATATGTGGTGAAGACTAGACACCAATATCCCTACTTTCCAATGAATGAGAATTAAATGAGTTCCTGGCATATAGTACTAGTAAGTGCTTAATGATATTAGCCATTATCTTTTTATTATGGGGTAGGAATATGCTTGATTTGTTTTAATACCCATGGGTACTTATGTGGGTGAGGAAGCTTCTGAAAGAGAAGAGAATAATTTGGAACAAAGACCTTTGAAACAATTTTCCGTTTGGTAATTGAAAAATGAACATTTGGTAAGAGTTAGGACGAGGTTGGGCGTGTCCAGGGTGGTATGGCCATAGACTGGTGAGTTTACAGAATCCGGAAAAGACCCAAGCTTTCCTCCAGCCAGATTTATTGAACAACAGCATTCTAGATACAAAGTCACCTAGCCTTGCTGCTGCAAAGCAAGACCCGTTCTTACTAATGTTTTGGTCAGTCAGTCCACAGAGCGTCCAAAAGCAACTCGGCCTAAATTAATACAGTAGTGCCCGAAGCACACTGGATGGCAGGCCTAACCACCGAAAGGAGCAGTGGAAGGCCAGGAGCAGACGCTGTCGGAGAACGTGGGCGCCATCAGGAGGCCATCTTGTGCACAGCCACTGTGATGCCGTCGTGTTTCTGGATCATAATGTTCCTGGAAGGCAAAGCAGAAGACCTTCAGTAAAACGTTCCACGTGGGAGGCAGTGTGACATTAATGGTTTAGGACACAATGAAAAAGCTTATTTTCCTATGTATATATAAGCAATATATGTACACAACAGAACATTGGGGAAATACAGAAAGTATTAACTATAAAAATGAAATGACTCCTATCACCCTAACACTCAGACAACCAGTTACTATTTTCCTGGTTTTATCTACAGGTATCCTGTCACATTCTCTCTTTACAAGCTGTGATGACACTGTGGTTTGTCTTCTGCTTGTGTCCGTTATTCTGAGGACACTCCTTGGAAGACCTTTAGTACTTCCATTATTACAGAAACAGTTTCTGTTCTTTGATTGGTCTTCCTCTACTTTTCTTTTTCTTGACAGACTGATAGTTCATGACAATGCTTCCTCTTCGTTTAAATGCCACTGTGGTCGGCAAGCCCGTTCGCTTGAGACCAGTCTCGGTGCCTGCGGTCCAAAGGGCGAGGAACCCCCTTAAAGCCCTTTGAATGAAGAACCACCAAGGAACACAGGGCAGGCCCCAGTCACTCCTAAATCTTTCTAAATAAAAAGGAAAGGAAGGGACCTGCTGCCTTCCACTCACCCATTATCTGACTCTAGACACACCACAGGAGTATCAGTGGGGTCTGAGGTTAGCTTGGCCGCTTGCTGGGCTAGAACAGATATCACCCCGGCGTGCTCATCTGACAGGGTCCCACGGCCTGGAAGACACAGATGGTATCATGTTGCCCGACTGTCTTAAAAAGGAGCGTAGAGCTGGAGTAGTAACTCATGAATTATTCACGAGAGTTCAGTTCCTGTTCTCTTAGGTTAGTTACTGACATGTAATGGTTTTGCTCTGCTGTACTCAGCTGGGTGCCTCAGTGAGAACGCCACACACCAGTTCCTGAATCAATAAAGCCGTAACAGACACTCAGTTTTCAAAGTCATTCCCATCACTATCTTTAAACACCATCTCAAGCATACAGGGAAGCTGTAATTTCAAGTCGCTCTGAAAGTCATAAATCCATTCCACAGGAACCTTGCTGAAAGCAACAAGAAATTCGGAGGTGAGATCAACAAACGGCAGGAAGGACAAGAGACCTGTTGAAACTTACTCCTCATAGGAAATCGGATTTCCTTCATTGAGCTCCACCTCAAAGGGTATGGAAGTTTTTTCGGGAGCTTAGCTGTAAGTCCACCTTGACAGCATATGTGGCCATTCTGTGCGCAATTCACCCTGTTAGAAAAAGCTGGCTGTTTCCCAGTACCAACAGAATTGGCTTTTGTTTTGGCCTGTAGATAATTAAATCTTGGGTGGCAGGCAAAAAAGTAATTACTAAGTTTACAATATATCTGCATATGTAAGGGCAATACAAGCCTATCTGCTAAATCAGCTAACAGACGTGCTACTGTAACAGTTGTTGGGTTGACTATTTATTGTTATACAGAACATTAACTGCACAGATAGTGCAGTCTTGTGGGCCTTAAAGGTTTAAGGAACTAATTTTGTTTTATATTTCCTTGAATTTCCAGTGAGCCTGGCAAGTGTCCCCACCCCCTTGGCCTTTTTTCTTCCAATTCACTTTGTGTGTAACTTCCCAGCAAAAGTTCAGAGCTTTAAAAAGCCCCACACTAAAGAGTCCTGGGCTTATTGGTTCTGATGTTAATCAGCCAAATGTTTTATTTTTTTATTTTTTAAATATTTTATTCACTTTTTACAGAGAGGAAGGGAGAGGGATAGAGAGTTAGAAACATCAATGAGAGAGAAACATCGATTAGCTGCCTCCTGCACACTCCCCACCGGGTATGTGCCCGCAACCAAGGTACATGCCCTTGACGGGAATTGAACCTGGGACCCTTGAGTCCGAAGGCCGAGGCTCTATCCACTGAGCCAAACCGTTAGGGCAATCAGCCAAATGTTTTAGTTACTTATTTCTTCATCTGTAATTGTTACCATTTATGGAGCATTATGTCTGGGTTATGTGTTGTGTTTTACACATATAATCTTATAGTATTGTGATTAAGAGACTTTGGATCCAGACTCAAATCCCAGGTAGACCACTTAATTCTTTAATCCTCACCCGAGGATATGTTTTTATTGATTTTGGAGGGCAAGGGAGGATGAGAGACATCGATGTGAGAAACACTGATTGGTTGCCTCCCATAGCTCTCCAACTGAGGATCAAACCTCCAACCTTCAGTGCACAGGACAACGCTCCCAACACTGAGCCACACCGGCCAGAGCTACCACTTAATTTCTTTATCTACCTCCTGTTTCGAGGACTAAATGACTTAGTATATGCAGAACACTTAGAAGAGTGCCTGGCACACAGTAAAAACTCAATAAATGTAATTCAATAATAATAATTATTAACCCAGTAAAGAAACAGGCTCGGAAAGGTTCTTTTTGGTCCAAGCAAACAGAAGAGCAGGCAGTTGAACCCAGGTGTGTCCAACTCTGAAGTCTCATTTTTACTGCCTCCTCATTGTTAAGACTAAAAAATAGCATCTTGCAGGAATAATGTGAAAATCAGAAGATCCGTATACGAAGCCTAGCAGTCCAATGTTAACTGAAGGCTTTCCTCAATCCACTTTTTAAAATGGGGCAAATACTATTTCAGTAGAACTGTAGTGCAAAGAAAGTTTCTACCTTCATAAATACCAAGTGAAAAATTTAATCTTCTAATCTCATTACTGGGAGATAATCTCTATTTACAGAAGTAGCTAGAAAGCGGCAGGATAACTGCACACTGACCCGAAGTCAACTTCAAATGCTGAGCAACCCACCCAAGGGTGTGGGAGGTACTTACAGCCCAGGTTAAGTCCTTGTGAATCTGTGCACAGGACTCCAACAATGGATGGATTCTTCATTCTATTTCCAGGAACGGATGATGTGAGAAAAGGATCTTAAAACATTACAACAACACACACAGCATGCATTACACGTACCAGGCAGGCACTGTTGCAAGTGCTTTAAATTAGTGTTTCTCAACTTTTTATCACCCCCCCCCCACGAGAAAAAAAATAGATGAGTTTCCCTGATGACAGAAAAGACTGTCCAGGAGCTTAGGCAGGCCACAGACATTACAGTACCGAGGATTCTGGGTCCCTCGTTAAAAACGCGTGCTTTAGTGTTCTAACTTAAAACTACGGACAAGTAACACGGGCGCCTCCTGGTGGGCGGGGGGAGGCGGCGGGGAACTGGGAAGCTGGGGGGCATCGGTGCGAAGGAGGTGGATTCTACATAGATATTCCTCGTTGAAAAACTGAAGGGATGACTTTCATTTTAATCACCAAGTAACCGGTTACACACGGAAGGAGGGGTGTACGTGTGTGTGTGTGTGTATGTATGTGTTTACATTGCAGGACTAGTCTACAAGGTGGCACGTCCTTCCCCCAAATTAACCCAGTTCCTGAAACTCGAAAAGGCGGCTCCTGTCCAGAGACCATTTCGGCAGGACGGGCGGTTCAGGGCTCGGGCCGCGGAGCAACGTTCGGGAGTGTGCGGGGCCCCGCGGGCGGGAACTTAATTCCCGGTCACTGGCCGCCTGCGGGCCCGGGACCAGCTCACCGCCCGACCCGCGCCGGGGGGTCGCGCGGCGTCCCCGAGCCACGCGGCCGGCCCTCGCAGCTCGCGCACTGTGTCCCGATCAAGTGCCCGCGCTACTCACGTGTCCTCCAAGTGCTGCTCCAAAGTCGCCTCCATCCCGCCGGCCTGGCCGTGCCCCCCCCACCCAAGCTCCGAATAGCGCCGCTTCCGCCTCCAGGAGGCTCCTGGACCACGTGACACGAGCGGCCTGGACGGCGTCTCCGAAGGGACAAACTTCGCGGCGGCGCCTCCGCGTTGCCTACAGGGAGCGTTCACTCCGCCCAGTTGCTGACGCCCCAGCGGTGACAGGTGCTTCGCAAGCAGGCGGCGCGGCAGTCCCGCGGCAGAGAGGTCCGTAGCCTGTCCTCAGGGCGTCGATTCCTGGCCGGTCACTTTGTGTCAGGGATGGAATCTTGGGATTTTGATTCAGCCAACTGCAAAACGTCGGCCAGACCTGTGTTCGTTTTACCATAACGCGGTGGTCAGGCAGGTCAGGTCCAGGCAGTGGGTCAGGACCCAGAGGAGACGCGGGACCGCGTGCAGAGCTCCACTGGCCTGGAGGGAGACGACATGCACACGGGGCTAGAGGACGAGGTGTGACAAGGTGCAAACCCCAGCTAGGTCTTGGGAAGTGCCGGGATTTTAATGAAGTCACTGCTTCTTTCTTTAGCGAAGGCTCAGGGCAGACAGATTGGGAAAGACAGTGGCATTAGAAAAGAAGAATGGGTAGGACAACTTAAAAATAACTTTGAAAATTAATTATAAAGCAGTTGCAAAAATAAGGAAGGAAGGACACCCGTAGTCTGTCCAGAGATGATTGTTAATGTCTTGGACATTGTCCTTTCAGCCCATCCTCTGCCAATGCATGCTTTTAATGTTTTTTTTCTTTTCAATTTTACAATTGACATACATACTGGGCATACAATTCTGTAGCTGGGCTTTTCCACAGAATTTTGCATAAATGTATTCCCGTGTTAATAATAATTCGCTTACATCCTTTGTAATACTTACAAAATATTCCGTATTATAGCTGTACCTTAATTCATTTCACCAGCCCCTTAATGTGCAGTTGGGTCGCTTATAGTTTGTGCCTGTAGTTCTTCCCTTCCCTAGCTGTGATAGTGAAACTTGCAGCTTCCTTAAAATTCGTCTTGAATATTGTAATTCAGGAGTTTAGAACTCCTAGAGAAATTACTATTTATGCTTCTTATTTTTATTATTTAACTCAGGGATAACTTAATATGGACCCTTTAAACTTTAGAAAAAGCAATTTAAAATACCCTTAAAAGCATTAGAATAAATGTTAGGAGCCGGACTGTTTCCCGCTAACCTCCTGCCCCAGGCAGCTCAGCGCTGCAGTACTGCCCCCTTGTGGTCCCAGGTAACGCTTTGCTGGGCTAGTGCTTCCCAACTGGCTTTTTAACCTCCAGGGCAGTGATGTCCAATTAAAATATGTGAGTCACTTTTATGATTTGATTTTATGTTTTTAAAATATATATTTTTTTATTTCAGAGAGGAAGGGAAAGGGAGAGAGAAGCATCAACGATGAGAGAGAATCATTAATTGGCTGCCTCCTGCACACCCCCTACTGGGGATCCAGCCTGCAGCCTGAGCATGTGCCCTTGACCAGAATCAAACCTGCGACCCTTCAGTCTGCAAGCCGCTGCTCTATCCACTGAGCCAAACCAGCCAGGGCTATTTGATGATTCTTGAGTCTCAATTTTGAGTGCTGATAACCGTTTCTGGGACGACAGGGAAAATCCCATGACGCCCATGTTGGAGTACTTACCTCATTGCATTGTAATTAAAAAATACATTTATATTGATTTTTAGGGAGAGAGCAAGGGAGAGGGAGAAAGAGAAACATCGATGTGAGAGTGAACCATCGATTGGCTGCCTCCTGTACACCCTCCCCCCTCACCCCCCTCCAGGAATCGAGCCCAAAACCTGGGTATGTGCCCTGCCTGGGAGTGGAACCTGCAAGCTTTCAGTGCACGGGATGGCACCAAACCCTGAGCCGCATTGGCCAGGGTGTTGCACTGTCGTTTTTTATGTTTTCTTTTCAAAGGCAGGAGGAGCATCTTCCCCTTTCCTCGTGTGAGCATTGGGTGACACAGGAGGAATCCAGCCCATATTTACTGAAGAACCTTTTAAAAATATATATATCTTATTGATTTTTTTACAGAGAGAAAGGGAGAGGAATAGAGAGTTAGAAACTTCGATGAGAGAGAAACATTGATCAGCTGCCTCCTACACACTCCCCACTGGGGATGTGCCCGCAACCAAGGTACATGCCCTTGACCGGAATCGAACCTGGGACCCTTGAGTCCGCAGGCCGACGCTTTATCTACTGAACCAAACTGGTTAGGGCTACTGAAGAATCTTGATGGGTCTTTTGGTGGGTCTTTTGGGAGTGGCCTCTGGGTAAAGTAAAGAGCCTTTATTTTATTTTTTTATATATTTTATTGATATTTTACAGAGAGAAAGGGAGAGAGATAGAGAGCCACAAACATCGATAAGAAACATCGATCAGCTGCCTCCTGCACGCCCCCTACTGGGGATGCGCCTGCAACCCAGGTACATGCCCTTGACCGGAATCGAACCTGGGACGCTTCAGTCTGCAGGCTGACGCTCTATCCACTGAGCCAAACCGGTTTCGGCAAGGTAAAGAGCCTTTAAATACCAAACGTTAACCACCTTTATCTTCTTCTTTCTCTCCTCCTCCAAAAAACAGAGGAAGAAGCCGGTCACCTACAGGCCAAGGAGAGAGGCCCTGACAGCCACAGAAGGCACCCACCCCGCCACCACCTTGATTTTGGATTTCTCGCCTCTAGAGCTGTGAGCAATACATTTCTGTCATTTAAGCCACTCACTTTACGGTATGTTGTTATGACCGCCCTGAGAAGCCAACATGCCCGAATATTAATAAATCCTTCCAGTCAAAGTCACTGTCGTGATGCCCCCAGCATTTGGCAGCCCTTATGTAATGGAAAAACCTCCCGGAGGCAAGAGAATGGAGTAGATAATCTGCCCAGCATGCTCCCCACCTTGATACTTGGGCTAAGTTACGTTTCTTGCATTGGCCAGCAGTGGTGGCATGGTCCATCTGACTGTGACTTGAGTCTGTTTTATACCCCAGAGCCTGGCCTGTGAGGTGCTCACTGAGTGTGTGGAGAGGGAGGGAGTGGGAGAATACACCCCTGGCCTCTCTGACCTGAGCCTCTCTAAGCAGTGAGCTGGGCTGTCAGTCGGTGGCAGTGAGGTCGGCACTGTCTCTGAGAGTTTACAGCCGAGCCCGGTTCTGGGAGACCCAAGCCGGACGTATCTGAGGCGACTCAGGGTTAGCTAGAGAGGTTCCGGCGCAAGCGGCCTTTTCCCGCTGCTTCATTCCTTTTGCTGCCGAGGACAAATGCGATCCCACGTCCACGTCTCCGTCTCCATTAGCTGCCCTGTTAGTGCGGCCTTGACAAATCGGAACGCAGCCCTTATGAATAAAAAAATGGTCCACCCAGCGTAAAAAATTGTAGACCAGAGGAAAGAAAATTTAGAGGAGTGGATAAAATACCTCATTCTTCATTAGGCTGTCTGCATCACGCATCCCATCAGCCTTAACGCGAAGATTTATTGGCCTCGGAATGATGCAAATCAAACAAGGGCTTGAAATGCAGGCAGAGGGATTTCCTGTATTAGCGAGTGTGGGAGAGGCAGGCCTGCTCTCCAATGTGCTTGCTGCGCCATGCGCCCTGTGCCGCTTCCCGACCCTCAGCCCTGGTGGGCTTCAGAGAAGACACTTGTGGGTGACAATGCCTTCCACTGTCAGTCATCTCTGCCATTGTCAGTCATCTCTGCATTGTCAGTCATCTCTGCATTGCCAGTCATCTCTGCCATTGCCAGTCATCTCTGCATTGTCAGTCATCTCTGCATTGCCAGTCATCTCTGCCATTGCCAGTCATCTCTGCATTGTCAGTCATCTCTGCCATTGTCAGTCATGTCTGCATTGTCAGTCATGTCTGCATTGTCAATCATCTCTGCCATTGTCAGTCATCTCTGCATTGTCAGTCATCTCTGCCATTGTCAGTCATCTCTGCATTGTCAGTCATCTCTGCCATTGTCAGTCATCTCTGCCATTGTCAGTCATCTCTGCCATTGTCAGTCATGTCTGCATTGTCAGTCATCTCTGCCATTGTCAGTCATCTCTGCATTGTCAGTCATCTCTGCCATTGTCAGTCATCTCTGCCATTGTCAGTCATCTCTGCATTGTCAGTCATCTCTACCATTGTCAGTCATGTCTGCCCTTGTCCCGGGAAGCCTTGGACAGTCAGATATCTCTGCTCTTTCACCAGCTGTGAACCTAGTAGGGTGTCGCTGGTCCTCAGGCCCTGCCACATGGTGCCCGTCCTGCCACAGATCCCTCGCGGCTGCTCCCACAGCCTGGGCCTTCCCCGCTGCTGCCTCCGTCTCTCTGGGAATCATGTTGAGCTTCAAGAGCTTATCTACTCACAACACTGAGTTACCCTCTTTTTATTTTATTTTATTATTTTTAAAAATCTGTTTTTATTGATTTCAGAGAGGAAGGGAGAGAGAGAAACATCAATGATGAGAGAGAATCATTGATTGGCTGCCTCCTGCATGCCCCCTGCTGGGCTGATAGGTCGTCAACGGAGCCACAAGTCCCCCAACCCCTTAATGGCGCCCTTTTTTTACTGTGAATGAGGTCTGAGAGTTCCATGAGACTGTACCCAGAGCCCCTGGCCATGGCAGCTGTTGTGGCTGCTGCCAGGGTGCCAAGAAATGAGCCCTCAGGCAACCTTGAACGAGACTATCATTGAGGGTTTCTAATGCACTGGATGGAAGCTACCTCTGCCAGAGACTAGGAACTGGGGTTTTAAAAAGACACTTGGGGAGCTCATGGCCACCCAGATTATTGGTGGGGTGGGGCGGGGGGAGGGATCTGGAGAACTCAGTCTAAATTTCCAGTGACAAAGCCCCCAGTCCCCAGTGGGAAGACGTCCCCCTGCCACCACCGCCACCCGCTGGGCCGCGCCTACACAGCTTGTGACGCCCATGTGGCTACTGCCCCCTGCTCAGCTGTGCCTTAGCCAGCAGCGTGGAATGTCCCCAGAGCCTCTGAATGGCGTGGGCCTGGGTCCGGTGCCAGGCTTTAGTCGCCAAGCAAGCTGAGCAGGACGTGTTCTGCTTCTGTGTTTGTGTGTTTGTTTGTTTGGAGAGCGCCCTGAATGTGCCAAGCCTTCCGTGGACTATTTCCAGTGTCTCCTACCCGGGGCTTCTCGCTCGCTTTGCTCTGCCCCAGGAGACGCTCTGAGGTCGGCTCCCTAGCCCCTTCCCCCACCTGAGAGCCACTGGGCACCGGCCGCTCCCTGGCGGCGGGAGGGGAGTGCCCTCTCTTCTGCCCGAGGGTGGATAGGGCATTTGAGAGCTGCTCAGAGCCTGCTTCCCTGCCAGCTTCATGTGGCGGCCTGGCCGGCTCCGCAGGGCCATTCCTTCTTACTCCTGGTTGGCCAGATCCTATGCGAGGAGCCACCGTAAATGGGGCAGGACTCCCTCAGTCCCAGCGCGTGCTTTGAAGGTGACTACGCTAGAGATCATGGGAAAACCCAGGTTTGTTTTGGGTTAGAGAAGGGCGGAGGGGAACAACGGGTATGTTCGGCCCTCCCACAGCCTGGGCCAGGCCTTTTCAGGCACCAGATTTTAAGGAGGGGGTGGGGGAATAGGGGGGTGGGGGTGGGGGAGGGGCTGGGTTGGCAGGGTCCCTCCCCACGCCTTTTAGGGAGGGAGCTGCTGCTGGGAAAAGACTAGAGGGAGGGGGCAGGAGACTAAAAAGAGAAACACCAAACGCTCAGGGTCAAGGCCTTTTCAGAATCTGAGTGTGTTGTCTGTACCCGCCCTGGCGTCCAGAAAGGCGGCTGGCTCTCAGAAGTGCTCTCTCCGGGCTGTTCTATGCGAGGAAGCCTCCGTGGGGGCCGCGAGGAAACGGACCCTCTCCACCCATCCTCTGCGCAGCCTTCCAGCTCCCGAGGAACCGGGAGAATCAGGCAGTCACACGTGTGTGTCAACAGCAGCGGGGCGGGGGCAGGGGGCAGGCTCCTGATTGACTGCTACGGGTGTCACCTCCATAGGCCTGAGTTTTAATATCTGCAAACTTGGCCAGTTTCTCACTCAAGAACACTGACTTACTCTTGAGTTTAAAGATGAAAATTTTGCCAATTGTATCCATTCACACAAATCATCTCTTTAAACATTTTTTTTTTTATTGATTTCAGAGAGGAAGGGAGAGAGGGCGAGATATAGAAACATCAACGAAGAGAGAGAATTATTGACTGGCTGCCTCCTGCCCCCTACTGGGGACTGAGCCTACACCCCAGGCATGTGCCCTGACTGGGAATCAAACGGTGACCTCCTGGTTCCTAGGTCATGGTTCCACCACTGAGCCATGCCGGTCGGGCCAAATCATCTCGTTTTAATCTCACAGTCATCCTTTGAGGCATCTCTGTCCCACATTGTGGAAGCAGTAACTGAGGCCTGGAGAGGTCAACTCTCTTGTCAAGGTCACAGAACTTGAAAGTGTCCATGGCCTTGGGACTTTCAAGACCAAGGCGAGCCGGTCTCCAGGGCGCAGGTCCCGGATGGGCCAGCCCCGCGGCAGCTGGCCTCTCACCAGGTTGGCAGCACAGGCTTGGGAGTTGGTCCCATGAAGTGGCCAAGCGCTGCCTTCTCCTCTCCCCTCGCAGCAGTGGGAGGGAGGACTGGTCCTCCTGCCTGTAGACACCACTAGTAGATCCACTGCCACATTAATTCTGGACAAGCAGCTTCCCCTGCCGCGCCCCCCTCCACCCAGAGAAAGTCTGGGGCACAGGCATGGAGACTAATGTCTCCTTGATCTCCTCAATTGCCAAAGGGGTAGGAAGAGTAATCCAATCCCATCTGTCACAGTGAAGGGCGGTCTGAAGGCAGCGCAGATGACTTTAAGCAGATAACAGTTTATCACCCTCTGGACAAGCGAATATGAAATTGGGACTAACCTCCACTCTTGAGTTGATAGAAACATCAATCAGCAAAGAGACTCTCTAGGGAAACGAGCAAGTTCTCCGGCTTCTTTGCTACCGCCCTTTCCCTAATACTTTGTTTTCATATAGACACACATCCTCACAAACAGGACCAAGTCCACCTCTACCCACAAGCAAGAAACATTTGCTGAGGATTCATGATTGCCAGGAGCTGTACTAAGTGTTTTATGGTTATACCAGAGGCCCGGTGCACGACATTCGGTGCCCTCTTGCAGTCCGGGACCCCGAGGGGTCCTTAGCGCTCCCGCCACCGCGGCTGCACTCGCCAGCCGCGAGCCAGGCTTCTGGCTGAGCGGCGCTTCCCCTGTGGGAGCGCACTGACCACCAGGGGCAGCTCCTGCATTGAGCGTCTGCCCCCTGGTGGTCAGTGCACATCATAGCGACCGGTCGTTCTGCCGTTCGGTCGATTTGCATATTAGCCTTTTATTATATAGGATCCGGCAGCTTTCTGAGGTGTTCTTATTAGCACCATTTTACAGATGTGCAAATTGGGGCTCACAGGTGTTGAGTGGCTTGCACAAGGCTGCTCAGCTCTGCAGGTGAAGTCAGGTGCAGCCTGGCTGACCCTGAGCCTGCCTGCCCTTGACCGCACCCAGCATGTGCACATCAGTGAGCCTGAGAAGCAGCCCAGGTGGCTCTGCTCTGAGACCCCTGCGCCTGTCTCCACTCCGCTCACTCCTTCCTTGGTCGCTCTTAGGGAGCCCTGCTGGCCCCAAGGAGATGTGCCCTCTACACCGTAGAGGCTGAGCCAGACCCAGGGGCTGGACTGCCAGGAGGCCTCAGTCAGGGCGTCTGGGCAGCTGAGGCGGGAGGAGGGATGGAGGAGTGGGCAGCAGGCACGGTGGGGCTCAGCACCCAGGGCTCAGGCTCACTGAGGCTCCCTTGGTTACTCCTTCCTGTGCTTGGATGGCCCGCCGAGGAGAGGCAAGGGCAGCGAGTCTCAGCCAGTCAGAACTGGGGCATCTGGACTGTCCAGCCGTGATGCAGGCAGGCTGTTGTGGCCACTGAGAGCCCGAGAAAGGTCATGTCCATGGGTCAGGAAGTTCAGGTTAGAAAAGCCTGGAGACCACAACAATGTGATTTCAAAATCCAAGAGGAATGTGCGTGCCTGAGGTCCTCAGAACACATCTCAGCGTTGCGTGCGGATTCTTTGCTTCAACCAGGACAGAAGCACCCTCCGGAGTCAAGAGCCCCACAGGAAGGCTCGCCACCAGCCTTGTGGCTCGAAGGCTCCAGGTCCGCCCTGTGTGGCGTGGCCAGGGATATGTTCCTGATGAACCCACGTTGGATCTGCCAGAGGCTGCTCCGTCTCAGGCTTGTTGGCCGGTTTGTCCTGTGATGGAGGCTGGTAACATTTCGAGCCTGTCGGGGAGGTCGTTTACGGGCCCCACGTGACGGGATGGAGTCGGCCAGGAAATGCGATTCCCTCGTTAAGGCAGAATCAGATGAAGCGCGTGTGGAAGGAAAGGCCCGGGTTTTTTTAGCCTCTCGTGAGGTAGAGGAGGGGGTGGGGCCCGTGGGGGCATGGGAGGTGCTGGCCTTCCCCGGAGCTGCAGGGGGACCTGTGTGAAGGGCCGAGAAGAGGAATAGAGAAGAGAAATAGCAGACGCGAGGCAGGAGGTTTTCTCCCTGGGCTTCGTCATGTTAAAGCATCACCCCGGTGTGCTAAGAGTTTACTAAGACACACACGAAAGAAGCAAATAAAGCCAGCAAGCATTCTTCTGGCCATTTCTGGGGTTCGACACGTGTGCCCCAAACCTTTTCTGCCCACCAGAAGTCCACCCGTTGGCCATAAGGCGGATCTCAAAGGTGAAAAGGCTTTTGAATCCCCCACCTGGACGTGGTCTTCACCCTGACACCTACAGCACTTTGTACGTCACTGTGAAAGCACGATGTCCAAACACTTCAAAACATGGCTTTCGTAAACTGTGGAATGGACCGGTGTCAAAGACTTAGTGACTCCTGGATGAGAGAAGCGGAAGAGGGTAACGCTGGCTCAAGAACACTTTGAGGAACTGGATATTGATAAACATTTAGAGGGAAATGTGTGAGTAAAATTTCTAGGTTGAAAAACAGCACTGGCACTGGTTGCCCTCATGTGTTTGGGCAAATGGTTTTTGACAAGAGTGCCAAGATCATTTAATGAGGAAAAGGCAGCATTTTCAACAAAAGGCGCTGGGAAAATGGAGCACCCACCTGCAATAGGATGAAGTTGGGCTCTACCTTAGACCATAGAAAAAATTAGCTCAAAGTGGATCCAAGACCTAAAGGTAAGAGCTACAACTATAGAACTCTTAGAAGAAAACAAAGAAGCATCTTCGTACACAGGCTTTGGCAATGATTTCTTCTTTGACACCAAAAACACAATAGATACATTGGGCTACATCAAAATGAAAAACTTTTATCCCAGGACACTATCTACAGAGTGAAAAGACAACAAACGGAATGGAAGAAAACCTTTGCAAATCATGTATCTGGTAAGGGGTTCATGTTCAGAATATATAAAGAGCTCCTACAAGTCAACAACAAAAATGTCCAACAACATGATTAAAAAAAATGGGCAAAGAACTTGAATAGACATGTCTCCAAAGAAGACATATAAATGGCCAGTAAGCGTATGAAAAGATGCTCAGCGTCACTAGTCTTAGAGAAATGCAAAATGAAAACCACCATGAGATACCACCTCACCCCCATTATGATCGATGAAGTAAAAAATAACAAGTGTTAGGATGTGGAGGAATTGGAACCCTTGTGCACTATTGTGGGGATGTCAAATGGTTAGGCCGCTGGGGAAGACAGTATGGTGACTCCTCAAAAAATTAAACAGAACTTTATAACCCAGCAATTCCACCTGCGGGTATGTATCCAAAAGAACGGAAATCAGTGTCTCAAGAGATATTTGTACACCTACATGTATAGCGACATTGTTCCCAATAGCCAAAAGGTGGGAGCAACTCAAGTGTCCATCAATAGATGAATGGCTAAGCCAAATGTGCATGCACACATCAGAATATTATTCAGCCTTTAAAAAGGATAGAAATTTGGACACATGCTACCTCATGGATGAACTGAAAGGACATCATGCTCAGTGAAATGAACCAGTCACCAAGACAAACGCTGTGTGATTCCATTTACACGAGGTACCTAGAGAGTCAGGCTCTCGGGGACAGGAAGTGGAATGGTGGTGGCCGGGGCTGGGGCAGGAGGGACGGGAGTTCGTGGTGGTGAGGACAGGGACGGTAGAGATGAAAAGAGTTCTGAAGATGGAGGTGGTGACGGTTGCACAGCAGTGTGAATGTGCTTAGCGCCACTGAACTGGACACTCAGAAATGGTTACGGCAGTAAAATGTTATGTGTGTTTCACCACAATTAAAAAATGAAACCAAGCTGGTTAATGTCCTACAGGGCAATTAACTCATCAATCTTCGGTGTTATCTTGTCTATTGGATTTACATTGTGTATGTCTTTCCTGGACTCGCTCTCCATCCATGTCACTCTGTGTAACTTTGTCGAGTCTGAATGAATGGTAAACAGCCAAGGCTCAGAGACACACTCCCCCCGGGTCCCTAAGCGATCCTTGGGTGGGCTTGGGAAACAATGGCTAGCTGACGTCAAAGCCCTCGCGTGGCCTTAGTTCCAGGATTGGGGTGGTTAGTGTTCTTCTTTAACATCACAGTCATTTAGGTCCTTGTTTTTCCAATGGGTTCCTTGTGGGCAGAGGCTCTGTCTTGCTGTTCTTTGCCACCTCTCTTTGTCTGGTGTGTTGAATAGAACGGACAGGAAGGGCAAGGCGGTAGGGCCAGTGAGGAGCCGCGGACCAGGCTTCCCATGGTGCCTGTGACCACAACCAGTCCTGGGATTTCCTGATGTTCTCACCCATCCAACAGGGACCCTGCCCCCAGGCCCTGGGCTCTGTGCTGGGCACTAGGGGTGCTGTCTAATCGGGTTGTTTCCTTCCGGCTCCAAATGCTTGGCTTCCCGTTTGGTCTAACCCAGTGGTCGTCAAACTCCTTAGTCAACAGAGCCAAATATCAGCAGGACAACGATTGAAATTCCTTTAGAGAGCCACATTTTTTAAACGTAAACTTCTTCTAACGCCCCTTCTTCAAAATAGACTCGCCCAGGCCATGGTATTTTGTGGAAGAGCCACACTCGAGGGGCCAAAGAGCCGCATGTGGCTCGCGAGCTGCCGACCACGGGTCTAAACAGCCACACAAGAGAGGAGCTCCTCAGACTCAGTGATGCAGACATGACGAAGAAATGAAGAACCTCTTGCAGGCCCATTGCACAGACAGAAGCAGCGCGCTGCTGGCTTTTCTTGGAAGGGCCACGCTCGATGCCTTGTGATCCTGTGGGCCCGGCTCGGGGCTGAGGACAGACTGACTGTAGCTTTACTAGAGAGGGAGCAGCTGTTGTCCGCTGGTGGCGGGAGCATCTCCTCCGGGAACGGGGACCGGGTGGGAGGGGACGGTCAGCCGGCAAAGCTCACAGACGCCAAGACTGCCCTGGAGAAAGGAGCAAGTTGCTGTCTTATTACGCTTTCACGAGGCTCTGGTTGCTGCTTTCAATTAATTTCTTGACAGCTCTGCTCCTCCTCTCCTTTCCCTTAGGACGGAGGGGAGGCTCCGGGTGATTCAGGGGGAGGGTGGCAGAGGCCCCCCGTTGGGAGCTCTGGCTGGAATTAGCTCAGTGCTTTGGAGCGAGAGCTACACGGAGGACCGGGCCTGGGTGGCTCCTTTGGCAGGCGCTGCATGTTGCCATAATTGTCCCCACGGGGTGCAATGTCCCCCAAAGCCTCTGGAGCCATCCATGCGCAGTCCCATCCCAGTGTCCCTCCACTGTGGGTCTCACCACCTTGTAGGCAAACCCATCTCCCGCCCCCTGCCACGTTAGTCCTGGCCACCCGTGGGGCCGCATCTTGCTGCCTGGAGTCGGAGGTACTGGAGGTACTGGGTGTTCCCCACTCCCTGCGCCTGGGTGGGAGGCGCTTCTGGGCACTTTGGCGGCGAGTGTGGGCGCCTCCCAGCTGTGCCATCTCATGTCCCCTCTCCGTCCTCAGTTTCAGCAGAAACTCTTCCTGGCCCCGCAACCATCTGCTGCAGGCTGCTAAGCACCCTTGCTCCGAAAATGCTCTAAGCGCCACACAAGTAAAGGCCTGGCTTTTGCCTACGCATGTCCTGGCGATTGAGGGAGAGGAGACAGGTGCCCGGGGAAGAGAAGTCGCTTGTCCCAGGGCACCGGCCACAGGGGAGAAGGAGGGGCTAGCTGGGCGTAATTCTAAGTAATCCCCAGACTCAAGTTCTTCGCTAAGTTTTCCTTTTCCACGCTTTTTATAATTATTTAAAAGTTACGTTTATTTTGTTTCCTAAGACAAAAAGAATGCATGCTCGAAGAGAAAGCTTTGAAAAGGCACCAACGTATGAAGACAAACGAACCACCAAAGCAAACAGCACCAAACCCACGGCCATTAGCAAGTCTTCCTGGCCAGCGTTTTGGCGCCTTTCTTTCCAACCTCTTTCTCGCTGAGTGGGCGCGCGCACACACATGTGCGAAGTGGAAGAATGGAATCACATTGTCCGTTCTCTTCTGTTCCCAGCTTCCCCGCTTGGCAGTTAATGTCAACGCTCCCCACAGCAGAACGCGAGCCTCAGGCCCAGGCGCCTTAACTCTCCCATCCCCGCGGGGGTCCGCCCACCTCTGTTTTCTCTTGTGTCAGTCACATGCCTCCTTTCTGGGGACCCTGACGTCCTTTCCAGCCCACGGAGCTGGTTCGTTCCTGAGCGACTTGCTTTGTCTGTGAATGTGCCAGTCTATTCGGGGCGGGCCTGTTAGCTCGGTCACAGCTCATTCCCGAGAGAGAGGGACGGCAAAGGAGGGGGAGAGGCTGCCCATCCAGGATAGAGAGCCCTTCCCAGGAGAATGCTCCCCAAGGCAGAGTGGCCTGTGGGGAACAATTTTCAAAGTGATGGGAGCCAGTGACCTTGCGACCTCGAGGCCTCAGGTGCTCGGCCTGTGGATGTGTCACGGCCTCTGGATGCTGGGCGGGGGGACCCCCCTGGAAAGAAATGACGCCCCAGGAGGCAGGGTCTCCAGGGTTCAGCCCTGGCTTCTTTGCCAAAAGGTTTTTAAGAAAGCAGGTAATTCCATGAACAGTAGGGACAGAGAAGCATGGTGGGTTGTGACCCTGTTCCCATCACCCACAACCATAGCTCTCGCAGGGAGGACCCTGGGTGACCCGGCCGCCTGGCCCGAGGCTGGCGCCATCGGGAGAGTTCACGTCTGTGGTGGAGTTAGAAACAGTCCGGGGAGCCTGTGATTGTCTCCTTGACCTTTCCTGTGGAAGCGGATGGTTAGAACACACACGGCTCGAGGGCCACCCTGTCCCACCGGTCCCCATTGGCGCCCTTTCCCACGGAGCCCAGAGATGGCTTTTCAGACGCAGCACAGGTCTCTGGCAGCCGGTGCCAGTGGCCGGGGGGAGGAAAGCCCTCGCCTTCCCTGGGTTAGTTCGTCATCACCGGGAAGGACTGGGCGCCGCGTGCCCGTCGCATTGAACGTGCGCTGGGACGTGGGTGGATGGAGGGAGGAGGGCTAAGAGAGCCCAGGGGTCTTTGTCTGGCCCCACCCGTTTTGGGTTTAAGACTAGACGTGTCTCTCACATTGTCACAGGCAGCCCCACTCCTGCCGGTTCCTAACCTGGCCTGGGTCTTCCCACCTCCGGCAGGGCAGCTGGGAGGGGGCCTGGGGTGCCCTTCCTCCCGAGGGCAGGCGAGGGCAGAGCCCTGTCGCTGTGCCGCACAGCTGGCCCGTGCCCTCGGCCATTGTCCCCCGGCCCCCTGCTACCCAGGGGCCTCCTGCCTTACAGCATCCGGCTGCCGCTCCAAGCCTGCTGACCTCCTTCCCCAAGAAAAGACCCGTTCAGTCCTTAAGCCCTGCGTGGGGGTGGGGGGAGCAGGAAGTAGTATGTGTCCCGATGCTGGAGACATCAACACCCGGAGGGTGAGCTCACTGAGTTAGCCAGTCTGCCACCCAGAGAATTATTTCCTTTTAATTTAATTGCTTTCATTTATTTTAATGAAATATTTCAAGTGTCCAGAAGCGCACGGATGAAAGAACACCATTAAAGCCCCCGCCGCGTACTCCGCAGCCTCAGGAATGGAAGGGTTGCCCCTTAATGAGAAGAGAGCGCCGCGCCGCCGCTGGAGGCCCGGGCTCCGGGCCGGCAGGAGGCCGCGCGGGATGCCGTGGGAAACCGCCGCGGAGTTACCCGTGGCTGCGGCTTCCGATTATTGCCTCGTTCGTTCAGTCCACACCCTGGGAATACGCCCCTTCCCGCGGGGAGCCCTGGCTCGGGGGCCTGACTGTGGGGGCGGCTCCCACGGCTCCCTCGCTCCGTCACCGCTGCGGCGCCGACCACCCTGACACACACGCAAACAGTCCCGGGAAGCGGTGACACTGGCATGAACTAAGCAGAGAAGCAGGGGCCAGGCCCTTTGCCCCGCGCATCTCTCCTCCCTCCGGGGACGCAAGTGCCTGCTTATCACTTGTCACCAGGCCTTTGCAAGTGGCTCCTCAGACAGACCCTCGCCCCGTCTAAGGTGTCACCCACTGTCATGCTCTGTCATTTTCCCTGACTTCATTTTTCGTAGCACTCCGCTCACCCAGCCATTTTATTATGAATCCATTTGCTTATCACTTACCACGGTTACGTGGACACAGGGACCCGGTTTTGGTCATGCTCCATTTCCAGGGCCAAGAGTGGGGCCTCCGATGGAGCAGCCATAATAAATAGTCAGCGGATAAATGCACAAATGGATGGAGTCTCACACAACCTGACGATGCCATTGCTACGGTAACACCGAGAGGCCTGGGTGCGATGCCTGTGACTGCCTGCATCCGTGCGATTCGGGAGACACAGAGCCACTGTCATTTTTATTGGTGATATGATGTCATTAGGGATTCAGCTCTCATCTTCGCGTCTGAGATCCTCTGAGTAACACGGTGACGGGGAAGGGAAGAGAGGCACCGGCACGTATATTTATAGGGTCGGACCGTATAAATCCGGGAGCAGGGGGGCGGGGCGCGAGCGCCTGGCACCGGGCTGAGCAGCAGGAAGCTAGAGGCAGCGGAGTGGCCCGCGTTTTGCTCCACTCCAAGCGACTATGCGGGGTGCCACCCGGCTCTGGGTCATGCTGCTCCTGGTGACTGCGTCTGACTATGCCGTGATCACCGGGGTAAGTCGGCTGGTGTTGCCCTGGGGTTTGGGAGGGTGTCAGGGTCTGTGTGGGAGTGAGCCGGCTGGGGGCGGGGGGGGGGGGAGGGCGGGGAGGGGCGTGGGAGGGGAGGGGACCGAGGGGAAGGGGCCGGCCACCTCCCAGCACGTCCCAGGCCATTCGTGATTTCCCCGCGAGCCAGCCCTCGCCTGCTGCACGGAGCTGCTTTAGAGGAGCTGCGTGTAAACCGAGGCCTGTGTCCCATGCTAGGGGAGCAGGAAGGATGTTAAGTTTGGGACGTGGGTGAAATGAGGCCTCCTTTTTGGGGTAATAACCTTTACAGAAACGATTGGCACCTTCTAATTCACCTTCAGTGTCCATTTGGGTTTTCACGTTCCGTCTGGTCCACGGGTCAAGTTTAATTTGCCGAGCTTGTTGGCTTAATTAAAGGCAGTCACCTTAACAGCATCTACTGGGTGCCGTTCCCCTCCGCGTTCTCTCCCCTCAGCGAACGCTGCCCTCAAACTCGCTCTCCCTGAGCGTTCCTGTTTCCACCCTGTGCCCCGTCTGATGGGAACGTGGGGGGTGGGGGGACCCCTCAATCGGCTGAGTCACCCGAAAGCCAGCATGGGGAACCGGAGAAATGGGTCGTGGCAGAGGCTGGGGGTGGGGTGGGGGGTGGGCACGGGCTCCCCACACGCTCGTGTGCAACTCCGCAGGTGTGGTCTCTCGGGAGCGTGGCGCCGCCCTCGCACGGGCACCGGCTGTGCTAGTGGGGGGGCCACGCTCATGGCAGCAAGAAGTCATAGCTGACCCCAGAGCTGCCCAGAGAGAAGCCAGTAGGAAAAAGGGGGTGGAAATTCACTTTTATTTCCACCTCCTCCAACTTTCCCCGGGACGATGAGAACGTAGAGAAATGCCAAGCGACTCCTGGCCCCGGCTTGGTTTCACGCTCCGGAAAGGGAGCCCCCGTCTTCTCGCTGTAGAGGCCAGACCTGAGCCGCGCAGGACCAGCGGGAGAGGCAGCCGCTGCGTTCGAGCCCAGAGCACAAATGCAACTGTTTGGGCAGAACCGCACCCAGTGGCTGTGAACCTGGAGGCTGCCCTCCTGCTGGGCTGCGTACATCCGGGAGGGCGAGTCACAGGGAGAAGCGTGGTCACCTCACCCAGAGGGGTGGGGGCAGCAGGGTGACCCCAGGCCCAGGTCACCCTGTGAGCTCTGACATCTGG